>LR989966.1:5000000-10000000 GCA_905147015.1 Laspeyria flexula | reverse complement strand
AATCGTCCTTGTTGTTTCATGAATAATAATTCAAGGGGAAGACTCGTCACTTTTTCGATCGAAAGTACCTAAAGAAATGAGTGAAATTCCGTTTTAGGCGCCGACCTCACTAGCGGTCAGAGTTCCGAGTCCTGCGTTTGGCGTTCACAATTGCGCACATTGGCAGACTGCTTGCTTTTGGTGTGTAGGATTCTTGGTTATCGTATAGATTACAGTGAATGTGGCAAGCAGAACTCGGAACTCTGACCGCTAGACCACGCGCAGTAGGGTCGGCGCCTTATATTTCTAATAGCAATACAGCTGCCCAAACCTTCAAGGGAAAAGGTGTGATGTTACCTAAATTATGTTTTAAATCATAATTTAAGCCGGCCGTTACAGCAAGAGCTTTTATGAGCAACAACATAGGGAGGTTGTAAAAATGAGTTTTTATACGAAACGGGAAGATTAATGGCGCGCAGTGTAATCTTTATTTGATTGGTTTATTATATTAACAAGTCATTGTTGGGAATTGGGAGAGCTTGTTTACTTGTTGTTACTTGTTTGGTTAAGTGAATGACTCTGCCCGAGTTTTTGGGTCGCTGGATAGTCGTGATTTATTGCAAGTGTTTTAATAATGTTTTATAATTCTGTAATTTAATATTTTACCGTTCGGGTTACTTAATTTAAACATAGTTCTTGATAGTGTTCTGTTATTTTGTAAATTAGGTATTTTAATATAAACTTCTCCACGTGGATTTACTGATACAATAGCAACCGGTATTCGCATAAAATTGCCTACAGGTATGAACGTAAAGAAATATATTCAAAACAATCTCTTCACGAGGAGATTCTTTTTCGGCTTTAATTCTATTTGATTTTAATGGACAAAGATATTTGCATTATTTAATTTATGACAGATGTCCGGAGGATGCTGGCATCTCGAGTTCTTTTTGTGGCATATTTAAGCATTTAGCATAAAATGGATTAAGCGAAAAAAAGCATTAAAAGCGATGCCTTACATAATTGTATGTTTTCTATATCTATACTAATATTATAAAGAGGTAAAGTTTTGTGACATTCAGACATTGTAGGGGGTAATCTCGGAATCTACTGAACCGATTTTCAAAATTCTTTAAGTTTTGGATAGCCCATTCATTGAGGAAGGTTTTAGGCTATATAACATTACGCTACGCCTAATAGGAGCTGAGCAGTGGCCAAATAAAGAACGACGAGAGCAAAGCCCTACGTGACGTCTAGTATATTATGTGTTCTTTACTGTGGTACGGAACCTATGGATATAACTAGCACGTGCATAAACTGGCGTTATCATACAAATCACAGACAACGAAAAATTTGGCATATCAAAAAATATATGCCCAAAAAACTTATCCTCATTCCTTCAGCAGTTACGTAAAAATTTGTAATACGATAACTTTATAATCAAACCAGCTAATCTTTTGTTGGTGTTGGAAGTTGGTGCTGTGATTTTATTTTCATTAAGTAAATACTCAGTAAGTATCCGAGAATTTTTCTTTGAAAACTTCAAAAAATAAAGTAAGAAAAGGGAATTTTCCCTTATTAAATTCGTGTTAACTGAGCGTTTAAAAGTTTTTATTGTAGATTGAAAATTTTGAAGAATTTAATAAAAAATCTCAAATAAAACGGGGAATGAAGGGTAATGACGCGACAAAGAAATTTTAAAAATGACCGGTTATTGAGAAGCCTTTGTTAATTCGAGATCTTTGATAGCTCATTGGACAATCAGGTGTTGTTTTGCGTATTATATTGCCCATACTAGCATTAATCTAATTCATCAAAATAGAAAAGGAAATGACACAATCATTTGATTTTCAATCTTATCTGTTTGTTTACTATATATTCACCAACTTTAATATGTACGTTGGGTGCAGCAAAACTGTAAAAAGTACTTCTCAATAGTTTAAATAGTAAACGCTTGTAGTGTCATACCTACGACTAACCTAAGGATAAGAAATCAATCCTGGTCAAAGTAGCAATGAAGCCGCTAATGGCTCTAGCAAAAAAAATTAAAATAATGCCTGTCTCTGGAACCCTAACCACCGGTGGCTTAGTCCCCGTAAGTACCCAAAACCGATGGATCCAAATTTTTATATAAGTGTATTTTTAAATTTTATGCCAATTTGAGGAACAATAACGCTGTCATTTGACTCAGTGGCACAGCGGGAAGTATTTACTCGTACGAAATTTTCTGTCCATAATAATACAATGTTTATAAAATAGGCTTGCCCCCTAATTAACAGTATCAAACATAGCTGGTGAAAAGTGGATGTGATACAACTTTGCCTATTCCTTCGGGGAAAAAGGTGTGATGCTATGAATGTTATTTTTGTAGTGGTAGAGGACTTCAGAAGGCTTACTCGGTATGTCGATATTCATCTAGTCATAACATTAACCATTTTGTCAAATCATTAACGATTTGACAAAATGGTTAATGTTATGACTAGATGTTTAATTTAATTATTTTCGTTGTTGTAATTATTTTATAGATAGGAAGTAGTAAATTAAACATCAACAAAGAAATAAACTACGTAAGTCAATTTTGAAAAATATATATCATTTAAAAAAGTAATCTTAAGTAATAAAAACATCCTAAAAGCTTTTGCCTTTCCATTATCGAGTTTAAAATTTCTTTCTGGCGCGGTTTTAGCCAAGCCATCAATGGCGAACAAACTCATCTATTTTATAACTTATTTAGCACGTGCTATCTTGAGTTAATTCTTTCTCCCTATACAGTTTGCACTTAAATCTATTTAGCTGCTGGTGCCACAAATTCGATTTATCCGGCAAAATTAAATTGTGTCCCGGTGCCGAGGCGTCTGGTCTGTTAAACTATAATTCATTCCGTGTCATTTAGTGTGACTCCCTGTGGTACGTTTAATACCATAGGTATTATAATATTTAAGTAATACGAAGCTATGCCATGTAGTTGCTGTAGATAAAAATATATTTTATTTTTTTAAACATAAGAGATGTTAAATGGATTGGTACCAGTTAAGAGAAAAAAAAACACTAAAAGAATAATACACAACAGTACGTAACAGCTAGGACCAAAAAATTTTACCAATAGATTTTTTTTAATGAGAAATAGTTGTAGCAAACAGGTCAAGATCGAGTTTCTAAAACTCGCCGTTAAATGTGTGATATGCTCTGATGAGAAATGAATTTTGCCTGTACGTTGTTCTCGCTAAGGGTACATCAAGAAGGTTAGGTCTTCGTATATGTGCAGTAGGCACGCGTAGTCCAACCTTGTTAACCAACTCGGGAACATCAACTATACCATTCATAACACGGTTAGAACCGAGCAACTGATGAGATAATGCTACGATACCTGTTTTTATGTATTAGAAAAGAGCATTAGTAAGAACCCAAAATACTTCTGGACCTTTATAAAACATAAACGTAACTGCCAAAGCCATATGCCAGCAAATATGTATTTAGACAGTGAAAAAGCTTCTGATGAGATTAATATCAGTAATATATTTGCAAAAAATTTCGCTTCCATCTATAACAATAGTAATATACAAACTGGATAAACATGTACATCTAAACAATTTTTAAATTCCTTGAGTCTTAACGTCTTAATTCTTCCTGAATCAAAAGTACATAGAAAACTAGAAAAAATAGATATTAATAAAGGACCGGGCCCAGATAGTCTACCACCAATATTTCTAAGAAAATGTGCCAAACAGTTGTCCACTCCACTAACATACATATTTAATGAATCACTTCGTACAGGTCAATTTCCCAACTACCGGCGAATGGCTAAAATAGTTCCAATATACAAAGACGGATCCAAAAATGATATAAAAAACTATAGGCCTATTTCCATCTTGTCATCAAAAATGTTCGAATCATTAAGTTAAAATGTGTCTCACTGATCAACAACACGGATTTATTCAGATACGATCAACTACTACGAATTTAGGTTAACTTCATACAATATAAATAATCACACACTCAAACAACTGGAATACGTACGCGATTTGGGCATATTCATTGATAGTAAATAAACATTTAATGCACATTTCGACAAGATAATAATTAATGCATCCAAAATGTGTGGCTTCATATATCGAAATACAAGCAATTTTAAAAATCCGAAAACAAAAATTATTTTATTCAACGCTTTAGCTCGTAGCATCTTAGAATATTGCTCGCAGGTATAGTCTCCCTTTTATGAAGTTCATCGCAACCGAATCGGACGAGTACAAAGAAGATTCCTCTGTCATCTTACATATAACCAGAATTTACAGTATCAGCTAACTTCTTATAATGCTTGTCTTGAATATTTTAGGCTGATTTCCCCTAACAACAGACGCAAGGTTTTAGATCTTATGTTTTTATATAAATTGTTTAACAATGGACTTCTCTAACAAGAGACTTTTTCTTTATCAAGAGACTGTCCTAAATTATTGTCTAAAATATAAATTGCTGCCCCGAGCAGGTTACCGCGTTTACTAATATCTTGTATTCTTACTGTTGTCACTACACTACTACTACTTTGTTTTAATAGTCATGTCAACAACAAATCCATACATATTATAAAAGGGTTTGTCCTGACTGACTGACTGACAGACTGACAGACAACGTACAGCCTAAACCACTGGTCGTAGCGAAATGAAATTTGGAGGGTGTGTTTGTCCTTGGAAGGGTAAAATTGGGGAAGAAGCTTTGTATGAAAAGATCTTTGTTTTGAAGTTAACGTTTTGCAAATTAGTATTGGGATAGGAACTTAAAATGTTGTTTTTAATGTTTTTGATAGGGATGGGTTCAGGGGGTGAAATATTAAATAGACAGGTCTTTGTTTTTCAAGTTATATGTTTGGTCCCATGAAATAGGGGGCAAGCCTATTGTCAATCACATTTGCTTACCAAACTCCGGGAAAATCTCAATATTGGAATTTCATGATAGAAATGCCCAATTCCATTTTCACCCGAAACCCGAAACCAAACACCGGGAATCGAACCCGGGACCTCTTGCACAGCAGTCGTATACGCTTCCCACTGCGCCACCAAGGCAGTTCTGAACCTTATACATGTGATCAAAAACACAAATACGTGTTCCTTGCTTTTTTTTAATTCTATCCCAAAGGGGATGAAATTGTGATAAAGACGTTTGAAAACTGTGTACTTAGTCGTTATTTTTTAGGTTTTTATGGACTGATAATACGCAATTACACACGCAATTAGAACTTTAGTTAAGAAGTGAGTTGATGGGTTGTTTTTGGTGTTTGAAAAACTTACCCTAAGGGATGAATTAGGTGTGAAAATGATTAGAAATTGATACGGATGTCGTTTTCAAGGTTTTCAGGGACGCTGATTACGAAAATGTTATCTATATTGACGTAAAATGAAATTTAAGTCCTGTAGTGGGGTGTTGTGGAATTCATGAATTGCACTTACGCGGACGAAGTCGCGGGCAAAAGTTTTATATAAATTTCCTACTTTTGCACTGTTAACTGATAACTAGACTTATTATTATAATAAAAAAAAACAAACGTTATTCTTAAGTTAGCTGTGGTTGCCTATAATTGAGAAAGCATCTGGCACGCTTTATGTTTTTGATATTGTTTGTTAAGTATGTGTATCTCTTGTTAGTAATCACTCTGCGTTCGTATAGTGGGAGAATGTGGAACTTTCTACAGCGACTAAGGTAGTTAGGTAGATAGGTATTGGAGCGATATTGTATGTATCTTAAAAAAATCTTTTGAATACCTTCAAGGCGATTAATACAAACATTGTAAATTGGATTCCAAGTTTGTGATGCATATACAAGGTGTCTACGAACAAAGGTACAGTACAGAATTTTGACTGTTTTGATATTCTTTAACTCATATGACAGCCTAAATATAAAACCTAACGCTTTAGATAAGTATTTAATAGCTGAAATATAATTTATTTATATACATTGATAATATTATTATATACAATATTTTAAACTAAATTTAAACAATAATATTTACAAATAAAAACTAACTAAATGTATTATTAAAATGTGGATGCTTTATTTACAATATTATTAATATGTGAATCAAATATTAGCTTTGCATCAAATGTTACCCCAAGATCTTTGATGATGTTGACTCTTTTAACTGGTGTGTCACAGAGCTTATAAGTAGTTAAAATAAGGTTTATTTTGCGCGTAAAGGTACACGTGTAACATTTGTCGACATTCAAGTTCAATTTATATTTTTTATAATACGATTTTAGACGTCATTAAAACATTGAATAACAGAGGACCTAATAAAGATCCCTGTGGAACTCCTGATGGGATCACCACAGCTCTGGACGTGTAACCATTAAGAGCTACTGTTTGGCACCTATCCTGTACATATGACGTGAACCCCGTTGGTTCACGTCATATGTATATATAAGTTTCCTCTGGTTCCTATCGTGAAAAGCTTACGTAATAGCCATGTATGATCCATACGATCGAAACATTTACTGAAATCAGTGTATATAACGTCGACCTGAGACCTCATAGACATACACTCTGTTAGATAGTCACTACGCACAACGAGATTGGACGTAGTAGCGTTCTACTACATGAAAATATATACTATGAAAATTGGCGAAACATTATCTGGGCCTGCGGATTTATTTAGATAGACTAGCTGAAGAAACCGAAGAACTTCCTCTTCTTCTTTAGCAATGTTTTATTGTCCAACGTAAGGTGATCATTGATGTAAATTTTGTTATCGCCTTCAAGTCCTAGGGCATCAGCGCTTAATTTATTATGACTCCTGGCAGCAGCAATGAATTCATTCTTCACATACTGGTTATGAACTGAGCATATTATAGTTTTGCTGATGTTATCATTTCGCATAGGTAATCTAGTTATATAGTTAATCTGTTCTTTAGGTAGGGGGCATTTGATGATGTTTCCTATCTTTGACATTATATCAAAGAGGTTTTCAGTGCTAGACATTGGTACTCCCTTGACCACAATGTTGTTGCTTCTAGCCCTCTGCTCGCTTCCACAACACTGGATCTCCAAATTATTACAGTGGTCTTTCAGGATAGATAATTCCATTTTTGTGCTTTTCAGACTTTCGACTTCTTGCTCTAGGGTCGTTATTTTACCTGTCAAGTCTCTAACTGAACTGTGCACAAACTTGACTGAGGTCTTTATTTCAGAAATTGAATACTTTACCTCAGAAAATTCAGCTTTCATCGAATTTAGCTCTGATAACTCAGCGTTAATTGATTTTAAATTTTCTACTATAGAAGGTAATGCTTTCATTTGAGTAGATAGTTGCTTCAGTTCCATCAGAACGATGTCCATATCCGCTGATGCGGCCTTTGGAGTTGTCAGGTGAGGACTATTAGCCAGGTTTTTGCAGTCAATGCACTTCCACGTAAGCTTCCTGTCACCTAGTTTTCTCCAACCAGCTTCTTTTCTGCCCGGGCACTGAAAGACGAACTGCCCTTCACAAACGGAGCATGTGATTCCATCATTGACTTCAGCTTCGCATCTCCTGCAGGTAAACATTATTGAATAACGGGTAGCACAAAAGATTGAGAAACGTAGATCCGTACCGGTGACGAACAAGTTAAGCGTACGAACGGTTCGCTGTCAACCGGGTAACTGACTCCAGTTAATGGAGATCGTGGAGTATATTCAAAAGAAGAACTAGTGGACTTTCTACACGTTCTTCCTGTAACGTTCCATAATTTTAAGGCCAATAATGCTATGAAATACAATTGGAATAATTCAAACATACACTGGTTTGAACAATGATACATTTCTTTAATTGGATTGGACTGTCTATGCAATTTGAACAGTTCTGGAATGAGCATTGATTACTGACTGAATTAGGTTTACTGTTAAAATTGCGATCTAACAAATTTCATGACTCCGGTTCTAGAGATATTTTATTCGTAAAATCATATTGTGTTTGGACAGTTAATTTGTGTGAAATATTTTTAAATATCGAATGTGAAATATTGAATATCCCTAGATTATGTGTAGTTAATGACATCGACAGTTTCAAAACTCGAAAAACGACAGTAAACAAAGAAAATTTAAGTTATAAAACTACTAGATAATATTTAAGAGGGTGCTGTTACTGCTACCATAAAACTAAAATAACAATAAAAGAATAAAGAGCCACGAATATAAAGTACCTTCGTAGTTATCTTGTTGAATTTTTACTATGAACGATATGGGGTTGCAATACGGTGCTTGCTTGGTAGAGAAGATATTCGGGTTTATGGAAATGTTCCCAGTAATAATGTCGGACTGGATACGGAAGGTGGAGGATTGAGTTTTATGGCGCGTGTTTTATCCAGCAGTGGATTGCAATAGACTGAATTCATGATGATGATGATACAACGTAATCACGAAACTACATATGTAAGTTTCGGGAATAACTCTCTAAAATAAACAAAGGTATATGTGTTATTTCCGTGTAGTGACGGATTAAGAATACACAATGTCACTACCCCATCTCAACCCGTGGGTGTCGTAAAAGGCGACTAAGGGAGTAACCTTATGCAGACAAGAGCATTGCAATAAAAGGAAAATTCGAAACAAACCCTATACCAACTCGTCTGGCCAGCGTGGTATTATAGGCTAAATTCCCTCCACATTCTTTGGAGGAGACCCGTGCCCAGCAGTGTGACATTTACGGGTTGAGATGAGATGTGTTTTTTAATTTATGGGTTGAGATGATTGCCGTAGCTAATGTTACGGTTGTACATCGTACTTCACGAAATTTTATTTGAAAAACTGTCTATCATGTTCTTGAATTTTGAGGATAAAATTCCATTGATTAAATGCTATTCTACCAATTATAGTGATTTTTTAATTGATAAAACACATGCAAGTTGTAAACAATCATCTACTTATTTGAAAGTAATTCTAAAGCTTACCCAAATAATTGTGTTTAAATAAATTTGTGTGGTTTAAAATTTTGCAAGCTCAAGCCCTGAAGGCTCTCACGGGTCGCTACTAAATTTCGCTTAGCCGAGACATGAAACAACCAACTGTTTTGTACAAAGTACGTTTTAAACTAGTACGCTTTGATACCAAAATATTCACATCTCCGCAGGGAGTTGTATTTATATGCGACAAACTGTAATATAGTGCGGCGAGACAAATATATAACAAATAATTAAGAACCATTTACACTAATTTAGAAGAGGTATTGCAACTTTCTTCCTGTACATCTATAGTACACATGGATTACGCATCTTTCCCAAATGGACGGTAGGCAGAGACCATTTCCTCTCACCTACTGACATAAATCTTTTGCTTCTTCAACATTCATCAATATTTTCAAACATTGTTTCCAGTTTAGAGTACCTTCATACTTCTGACCTGGCCTTTCTTGTAGTAATAATATAAGACAAATTTTACTTTGTCATTGTCGATTCCATTTAAAAAAATCTTCAATTTTGAATCTATTTTCATTATCAACATAACGTATATATATGTAGTGATTTGCATTGCATGCTACAATTGCTAATCTACTACAGACTGAACATTGCAATCTAAAACAATACTAAATCAGGGAGAGCCAACATCAAATTTGCGCGATCAATTCGGTGCTTGATTCATAAAACAGTCTGTACACAATTTATTGCGCAAAAATACGTTTTAATGCGCCGTGAAAAGCTGAAACATGTTACTTGTTTTGCGTCAGGGATTTTATGCGATAAATAATAACTTTTTGATGTGGGCGTTGGGCCATCGGCTTTATGTCGCATTAAAAATCATGATCGTAAAACAGTACGCCATATTACTGTGATTCCGATAATAGATTGGGCTACGTACAGGGTTAATAAAAAAAAAATATTATATTGAAATTTTATATCGGGATAGGGCTGGCAGGTAAAAAGTTAAGCCGATGCTAATTTATGATGACCAAACCAAAAATCTCTTAAGTAAATTTGAACACATCCCTGACATCAGTTATCTACATGTCACGTGATCAATGTACTAATCTAACATGTCGATAGAATAGACAGATCAAATAGATTGCCACTTCTCTAGCCCCTCAGAGCAGTTTTATTATAGACAACAGATGGGTTAACAGTTTTCCACGTGACTTTTCAATTTGAGTCTTGGCAACCCTACGGGGAGTTTGGGCGGTTATTTTATAGTAAATGGCTGTTAGAAAACTGTTGGTTAGAGTTTGATGATACCAATACAAGTTAGTATAAACTAATGTTAAAGTTTAGATGTTCTAGTTTGAGAGCGGTAGAATATAATGATATTACAATGCACCTGACTTCGTAATATGCATATATATGAATACAAACTACGATCAGGAAATTGATTTATACTTTACCTATTTTCGTTTTGTTACCTAATAATTTACCTTCTTAGGGTACCATACATAGGTACAAAAGGAACCCTTATGGTCTTGCTGTCTGTCCGTTTGTCACAGTGTTAAATCTCGGAATCTACTTATGCTGTCTACATGAAGTTTTAAACACAGCAGATCCAACACTAATAAGATTTAAAAAATTTAGAAGTATCAAGTGGGGTATCCAATGAAAGATCTTTGTTTTCACATTCTAAAACCTATTTCAATTTCGTTTTACACTCTAAAGTTTTTCAGTTAGAATTAAAATTTTAATTATCATGCAAACAGAGCGGTATTGTAGAAATATACGTGAACCAATAGTACCTACCTAAGTCTGCAACCTAAGATGGAAGCATATTACAGCTTTAAATTAAGTATTATCATCATCATCAGCATCCCATTAAGTCCCACTGCTGGGCTCGGGAACTTAAGTAATTTTTTTTTTTTTTTTATAAATTATGTATTATATCTACTTTATTTTCACAGTAAAAAGTAATCATTTTATTTATATTGTAGTTAACTAAATAGGTAACGCATCATGATTACAACCCATAAACGTCGCACTGTTTGGCACGAGTCACCTCCAAAGAATGTGGAGGGAATTTAGCCTACTATACCAAGCTGGCCAGACCTGTTGGTTTTATTTCGAATTTAACTTTTCTCGCAATGCTTTCTCTCTCTCTTTTTCCTTTAGTCTCCTTTTACGACACCCACGGATTGAAATGGGGTAGTGAAATTACGTATTCTTAATATGTCACTACACTGACAAGGTACCGCATATTCGAGTATATTTGTGTGATATTAATATTTTATACGAAATCATTAATATGTACATATTGTGTATCAAAAATTTTATATACAAAAATATAAGTATGTACTTTTGTACATAAATCCCTGTGGTTTCCGTTTACGCACGGATAACTAACCACACCTCAAGTTACGCCGGGTAACACCCCAAAGGACGCTTCGTGAGAAGCCCCGTGTTTCCACAACACGCTCTAATTATAAATTTTATATTGTTAATAAAACAAACCGCTATAAAACGGGTAGAATAACTTTACCAACGAAAGGTGTGTTTAATATAGATAGAGTATGGGAGAGGAAGGGTAGCTGCCGCTCAAACTACGTACCTACCATTCTAATTATAATAATATAAATGCATGTAAAGTGTAATGTCCAGTATAGTGAACCAAATAAAATAAAATAAAAACCTAAGATGCCTTCCACTTGGTGGTGTCTAGAGTTCGTTGTGGTAGCAAGGAGTTTTAATAAGTCGGTAACGTTTGTGTGATGCTTCTGATCTTGCAAGCATCCATAGACTATATATATAACTATACTACAATATAGTAACTGCTTAGCTTGCTTGCCACCATCGTAGCATAATGATACAAAAGCAACTTTTCGTTGTCATATAGCGAAAATCATTTGATGTTCAGGTATACAGTGAAAAATAAAATAAAGCGATGGTGGCCGAACGGTTAAGTGACCGGTGGCGTGCAAGTCATGCAGTCCGAGTTCGATTCCGACAGGCAGTACCAATGTGGATTTCACCTTGTGAAATTTATGTGTAATAGTCACGTGACTAACCATCTGCTGACGGTAAAGGAAAACATCGTGAGGAAACACACATACCCTAGAAGTAATTCTAAGTGTATGTGTGGGTGCTACAATAGATCAGTAGTAACTGGTCGACGTAGCAAAGAAGCTACTCATGGCATCCAACCCAAAAATAACAATGAAAAATACAGTGGAACACTTTTTAATGTAAGCAAGGAAACTTGCTTTAGAATACCTCTTGACAGTTAATAACATAACAAGCCTTCACCCGCGGCTGCACCCTCGTGATATGTCGATAAAAAAGCTTCCAAACTATAATCTATTCTCGTGCCAAATTTCACACTGATCCTTTCACCCATTCTCACGTGGTGTGAGTAACAAACAAACATCCATCTATCCATCCTTACTTTCGCATTTATAATAATAATTATAGTGAGGTATTTCGTCTATCCGTGCGGATTAAGAACACGAAATATCACTACCCTATCTCAAACCGTGGGTGTCGTAAAAGGCGACTAATGCAGATAAAAGCACTGCGAGAAAAGCAAAATTTAAACAAACCCTATACCAACCCGTCTGGCCAGCGAGGTATTATAGTAGGCTAAATTCCCTCCACATTCTTTGGAGGAGATCCGTGCCCATCAGTGGGACGTTTATGAGTTGAAATGATGAGATATTTTGTCAAGACATTGTTTTAGATAAATAAGATAATTTCATATACCTAAGCCACTCAGAGCTGTGTGACGTCAATTGAATTAAGTATTCACCTTTCTGAAACAACTGTACACACGAGTAGACAATTATATTATCATATTTACATGAAATATATTGCATAAATTACATTATAAATTTATCTATTTAAGCTGCAAGTTAATAATTTAATTAAATGCCTGCTCACATTGTAATAGTGTTAGCAAATTTAAATAGCTGTCCAGTAGTGCGGAATTGGAACAAATGGATATCCACTGAAATAAATACGTGGAATTTTTGTTTACAGAGTAGGTAGGGTGAAAATTAGCGAAATTTAATTACGTACAGAGAAGGCAAGAACAGAATTGTTAAATGTGAAGGCACTATATCCCTTTTCAAGAACAAACACCAATTTAATTAGCAGAAATAACGTTTAATATTCAACTTTATAAACGCTTCCATCACAACGCTCCGATATTAGGCTATTTTGATAGTAATGCTAGCACCTACAATCGCGTGATTGTAGGTGTCTCGTTTCTATAATAACCAGTAAAACGATGAAGAGTTATTACCCTAGTACGTGTCATATGATATTCCTACTCCTATCTAACACTTTTCACTTTAATTTACTCGATGATTGACGCGTACATTATGACAACGTTATATACAATTACATAACATGAGTCATCAAATTTTCGAGTTAGTGAGAACAATGGATATTTTTAACGCCCGACGCACAAAGAGGGGTGTGTCTGTCTGTAGCGTAGCTTTTAAACGAATAGCCCGATATCGATGTGATTGTTGGTTGGTGGTTGATGGTTATTAAATTGGTGTAGCCGTTTCAAGGTATTCAGATTTTGTCAGGGGTGACTTAAAATAACAACGCCTTTTTTTCTCCGAGAGGATAGGCACTGTTAGACTTCGGCAGTGTTAGGCCCCTAGGGGCAGCGAGCCTATTGTCATTAACCGCTCACATTTCGAAGCGCTGCGCTGCGCTGGGTCGTACTAACTCATAAAAGAAAACCCAATACATCGTTTTTGCCCGACACACGAATTAAATTCAGGACCTTTTGTGTATCAGTCATATATGCATATAGATCACGCCTCTTTCCCAACAGAGGGGCATACATCTTTGGTTTCTTCAACATTTATCAGTCTTTTCATGCCTTCTCGCCGATTGAGGGTACTCCTGATCAGTCTATCCCTTCTTTGTGCAACAGCCGTATATTATACTCCCTGTGCATTACCGAGTTACTTTCTAAAAGTCAATTACTGAACATAGATATCAAAAAGGCCAAACACACAACTGTTATAAGTAACTGCTGGCAGTCTAAAGCACAAAGTTATCTCTCTCATTCCCCTTTCTTCCAACGAGCTTTGAAAACTACAGAACATATTAAAACTTTATTATAAGATAATTGAAGCGAGTTCTTTCAAGAGATAGAAGAGGTGGCTGGCTATATTTAGGGCTCGCTAATTGGCAAGCTCGGTCTCTCAGCTACCCTCCGTGTATTCGTCTTGGGTTGCATGCAGACCACTTAACTCACGTTGCATGTTCCTTTGAGAATGCATACATAAAGGGTATATCAGACAGAAATGCACGAGTTTCAGGACTTCATGTTCGCGTTTTGCGTTTGTTGTGTTGTATTACTACTTTCTCGAGGTTTTTGGCAACTGGGACGGCCATTAATTCGGACCACGCTTGAACAATATTTTTTTTCATGTTTTTATTGTACTGTTTTTGGAAGAATAGATTTTTGCGGTCCTAGTTAATTACGATACCATACAGCTCAACAAGTCATGAAGTCGATTTTAATATGGTTGTCAAATGTATGAAAATTAAATAACACATTTAAATTTTCAAATATTTAACAGCGATACTAAAATACGAATTTTTTCTTTCTTTCTTAACGATTTTGTTATGATGAATTACTTACTGTCCATTAGTAATTCATCATATCGAAATCGATCACCGAAGTTGGCTCCTCGACTCGTAAGCAATAAGCAACGGTCTGAGAGATAATCATATAGTTTATGAATTTTCTTACTTACAGATACAGATACAGACCACAGACAGATACAGAGATACATATATCAATAAATCTGTGGAGTTCACAAATATTCCATACCAGAATCGAACACATAGTACTAGACAAGGTTTGAGAAGCTATCATTTAAGTACTATCTGACTGACCATTAGATATAACAATTATGCCTAGTAACAGGATAGCTTGAACTGAACATTATTATCCCTCGTATAATGACATATCCAGGGCATTAGAAGGACGTTGACCTTTGATATAATCTTCGTGAAATAAATCCATAAGACACATATACGTGACTAAAGTAAGCTTCCCACTACATCGCTGTGACGTGAGCCGGGATATGTCTGAGAGATGCTACTGCGGATTAATTTGAAGACAAAGGGATTTGAAAATATTCACTATTTACTCATATTAAATGGAAATGTTGTTTTAGTGGCTCTTTATTAAAAACGACTGCCCAAATATCTGTTAAAATATATAACTTCATTTAATTAAACAAAATGTTACATTGTTCGCAATTCCACTATTGCAAAACGAATGAACGATATTCTTTGAACGAACTCGTTGATATAGGTACGCATTGGTATAAACAACTGCAAATAATAGTCCAAATACTAATTGACTGGCCTGTAAGTTGGCCTAGTTGGTCGTGGATTCGATTCCCACCCAGGACAAATCTTTGTGTGATGAGAATGAAGGTTTGTTCTGTGTCTGGGTGTAATTTGTCTATAATATGTATGTATTTACAAAAAAAATGTATTTATGTAGTATATCAGTTGTTTAGTACCCATAACACAAGCAATTTAATTTGAGACTAGATGGCGCTGCGTGAATGTGGTAGAATAATATTATATTAATACTAATACTAGTCGAATAGCTCTGAAATAATACTAATTCCTATTATGATTATGTATTGTTCCCAAAAAACTAAGCAATCTAAGTAAAAAGCCCGTTATTTTCCAACTTGACGCACTAGCTTAAAACTGTCTAGAACACTATAAATACACCCACCGTTAACTTTGTTAGAGACTCAAGGCACGTAGCAAATATTAAGTTAGCCGCAACAAAACAACAAAAACTTATTAGTACCCCAAATTGTTCGCCATTTATTTGTCAACCGAACCCCGTCTCAGGGTTGACATGTACCAAAACATAAAATGGTATTATTCATTATCAAGATAAACTTCACTGTAAACGTTACGTAATTAATGCAATAAGCTTATGCCATTGGGATTTATTCACATGGTAGTAAAACTTGTTTATTTTATGTTGTCAAATTGTACTCTAATTTGCTGATAAAATATCATGAAACTAAATTACGTGTGCCTGTATTATTTAAAACAAAGTCAATTGGCAAAACAAATATATGAGGCGAAAGTGAAAGGAAACGTTGAAAGGGGAAGACCTAGAAGAACGTACCATGACCAAATAGGTGACGTTTTAAAGAAGGGACAGATCAGGAGTACCCTCGACCGGCGAGAATGCACGAAGACTGATGAATGTTGAAGAAGCCAAAGATGTATGTCAGAATCGTAGCAAGTGGAAGGAAATAGTCTCTGCCTAGCCCTCTGTTAGGAAAGAGGCGTGATCTATATGTATGTAGGTATGTATATATGTATGTATTAAATGACTACTCGTAAGTACATATGTTACAGTCAAATTTCGAAGCTCCGGCGCTCCTAGGTTTGACTAGTCAATCCTCAGGTCTCACTTGAAGTCTAACCTAACCTAAACGTAACCTAGGATAAACCAGTCATTTCAAGAAGAGACTGCATATCGACCTTTGACCATGACACATACATCGAAGGGTAATTAAATAAATTATAAAGAATAATAGAAATAATTAAATAATAAGAATAATAAAAGAATTAAATTAAGAATTAAATTATAGCACTAGAATTCCTCATGTTGCAAACTCTCTTGTCTCTTTTGTCGAAAAGCTAAAGTTGACACTGTCAATATAATTAATATGCAGTGAATTGTATCTTAAACCAGGCAATTTTTCTAGTTAATTTTAAAATACATAGAACATTGAAACATATTGAGAAGTTAATTCTCGTGCCTTTATTCTTTGCATAGATGCTCCCATATTATGTTAATTTAATTGGTTCATTTAATTAGTTTAGCTGTAATATGCTTTGTTTTATTTCTGTCAAAATGTAATTTTAAATTCTATTCTTAATTTTACTTGACAGCTGTCAAGATGGCAACTTTGAATTAAAACAAACTGACTGAACAATGCTTGACATTAATTTGTTAGTTTTGTTTTATGACAGCGTTTAATTACTTTTGTATTACGTATTATGTTTCTTTAATAAGTGTCACCTTTCTGAACGTTGCTTCAACAAGTTGCCAGCCCTAACACTAAATTCCGATACAAACTTTCTACCATAAAATAATGACTTCTTTATATCTTTTAAAGGTGATTCTTTTAGTCCCTAAGCTTTCAAAGTATCGTTAGGGGCAATATTTTGTTAACTTTTTCATTATTTATTGTTTATAAAGTTATGATTGAAATAAATCAGCGCCTATTTAATACTTTTCGTAATGAGCTATTTACTTAAATTAACTGAATTGTAAAAATATCACTAAATCAACAATTAGGATTCACCAGAATCTATCGATTCCCTTTTTGTTTCTAAGAGCCTTTCCTTCTTGCTAAGGCTACATAATAATATACATAACTGCGATGTCTACACAAGATTATAAGCGAAAATTCAAGGCTCGAGAGAACCCAACCACCATTTTAAAGTGGATATTACGGGTCAAATTACATTTTAATTTGGTACGGCTCATGAGCCGTATTTAAACGAAGAAATTGCCGTCTGGCCTTCACTAACACACTAATGATTATCCCGGCGTTACGTGCCGTAAGGTGGAGTTGTTTAACTATATAAAAGTTCTCAGCTCCCTGACGTCTCATGATTATGGGAAACTTTTGGAACTAAAGATATATATAATAATAATGATGGAAAAGGCATTCAAAAGATAACAGTCTAATCGTTACGTGTAAGATAACAGTGTAATAATAATAATAAAATCAATTTATAATTAACATATTAAACAGTTTACAAATTAATAAATGATTCGATTACTTTAAATAATCAGCTCAACTTAATATTAAGTTGATCTGATTATTTTTTAAATTGTTTGAGCTACAAGAGTGTAAATAAGAGCAAAATAATAAACCAATTATTGTCACTTAGTTGTACATCACAAATATACGTTGTTACCTCACTTCCGGTTAAATATTTACCCGTGCGACACATCCGGGAAGCGGACAGGGTCCTCTGTCAACCTCTTTTGCTTCTCGCTACGAGTTTAATTAACAATAGTCATTTGTATTATTCATTTTTTCGTGGAAATCTGTCTTTATTGGGTTGTCGGTTGATGAGTTTTTTTTAAAGAAAGAAAGTAAAAAGGTTTGTTTTGTTTGTAAATATCTCGTTGAAACGAAGGTACCTACTTTTTGTTTTATTTCATTTTATTTGTAACTCATTACAAAAACATTCGAATACCGAGAATGTTGATTTTTTTTTATTACAAATGCAGGAACTTTTTATTAATATAATAATATTCTACCACATTCACACAGCGCCATCTAGTCCCAAATTAAGCAATTATATTTGCTTGTGTTATGGGTATTAAACAAATGATATAATACTTATATTTTTTTTGTAAATATATACATATTATAGATAAATTACACCCAAACACAGAACAAACCTTCATGCTCATCACACAAAGATTTGTCCTGGGTGGGGATCGAACCTACGACCTCCAGCTTAGCAGTCAGGGTCACTAACCACTAGACCAACAGGCCAGTTTTTTTTTTTTTTTTTTAAAGACAACGCCCGCACTAGGGAACAAGCCCTGTGTCGCGGGGAGATTTACAAACATGAAACTAACAGACACAAAGTACACCCAGACTAGAAAAAAATATCTATGAATCACACAAATATTTGTCTCGTGTGGGAATCGAACCCACGTCATCGAGCACGGCGATGTAGTGGCGAGGCGACCACCTTAACCACTGCGCCACGGTGACAGTCTTAAATTATAATTATTATTTAAATCATCATTATTATTTAAATCATCATCATTATATCAGCCCAATGACGTCCCCTGCGGGACATAGGCCGCCCACCAGATGCACCGACGACCTGGTCAAGGTTGTGGATGACCGTTGGTTGCAGGTGGTACAATATTGCTCGCTGTGACGGAAATTTGGTGAGGCGAAAGTCTAGCATCATTCTTTAAATAAATTTATCGATTTTTAGAGATCGATACTTTTTTAAAATAACGTAAAATCAAAATGTCAACTTGATGGTACTGAGTAGCTACGTGGAAAGCTACACACAAACGGGTGAGACTCTGGCTGACCAAAAACATATAACATTAGCAAACTCACTCAGTCCAAAACCATTACGAATTTGAGTCAACATTATTAATAATCCTTTAACGCGCAGTTACCACAAAACTTCTATATTAATACAGACCTCGTAATCAATTAGCTTTTATAAACGGGAATAATTGAAGGCAACATCAGCAATTCGACTCACATTATCACGTTCCCTTTGTATGTAACGGAAAATTGTTTGTCAGATACACTCCATGAAATACTCATATTTAACATGGAGTCTATACAGTATTGAAATATTAAAACAAAGGTGACGACAGGACTTATTTTTGAACAGCCAATAGAATGTAAATATTGACAATCCAACTGATGGTGGCCATATACTCTACAAGAAGTCGTTACGATCAGACTGTACAGTTCATTGGTACAGTTTATCGTACATGAAAAGTCAGAGGAAACTGTACAGTTCGAACGGTACCGATAAATCGCTACATGTATGTTATGTAGCGATTTATCGGTACCGTTCGAACTGTACAGTCTGGTCGTAACGATTTCTCGTAGCGTATATGGCCACCTTCATCAGCAACCCATTAATGTCCCACTGCTGGGCTCGGGTCTCCTCTCCTCTTACTAGAGAGCTGAGAGGGTTTAGGACATAATCCACACACGCTGGCCTAGTGCGGGTTGGTGGATCAGACATACCCATAGAATTTCTTCTAGAGTATGTGGGTTTCCTCACGATGTTTTCCTTCACCGTCAGCAGATGGTAAGTCACATGACTAGTACATATAAATTCCACAAAGTGAAATCCACATTGATACTGCTGCTCGGAATCGAACTCGGACCGCGTGTTTATAATCCATAAATCCATTCAGCCACCATCGCTTTTTTTTTTATTATTTTATTATATATATTTTTATTATAAATGCAAAAGTTACGATGGATATATGTTTGTTTGTTTGTCACTCAGTTGCACCAGCCATCTGTATACCGACCAATAACGACCAGACATAATATATGTCATTGTATGGGTTGGGTGGGATTCCCAGACTTTTAAGATAACGGAACACCCACCAAATACCGTTTATAATATGGAACCCCATATCAAATGATTACAATCAAAGTCGCTGTAATTTAATATGAACAATAACTTCTACTTAATAACAGACTGTGGTGTTTAAAAATTAAGCGGAACCCCGGTGAGTTTTCTACGGAACCCACTTAGGGAATCGCTGCTATAGGGCTAAGTCTCAAATCACTGTGTGAAAATAGTTACGCTCCCATACATTTCTGCCGATCCTCCTTTGGCACACAGAGTTATGAGTAACCTTAAGCAGACAAGACTACTACTAGAAAAGGAAAATTCGATACAAAACCCTATAAAAAACCCGTCTGACCAGCGTGGTATAGTAGGCTAAATTCCCTCCAAAATGATTGGAGGAGACCCGTGCCCAGCAGTGGGAAGTTTAGGGGTTGTAATGATGATGATGATCCATTATCTAACATCATAATAATGTTTATTGCAGCTGGACAACACTTTAAATTAAATTTAAAAAAAATATCTCTGACGTAGTCTAATGTTCTTCATAATTCCTAAAGCACATAGCCCCAACCAAAATTCACAGCTCTTTAAAACTTCTTCCTTCAACGACTTAAAAGAATACGTGTGTAGTCTGAAGTCACATAACTTGGTGGCCATTATCACGAAGTATGGGCGCTAAACTTTAACGTCTCAACGTTATACGTGGCTGAGAGAGAGATAAAACATAACCTGCACACAACCATATCGCTGCAGAATACTTAAAGTTGAGAAGATTGGTGTTAAGTATCTATAACTGTGAAATATTTCCGTCCTCGTATGAATATGAATCGGGGCATTGGCATAATATAGGTAACTCCATCTGTGGGTGATTATGGGTAATGTTTAGGTAATTCATTGCGAAGAATATTCAACGGTGACCATAATGTCAACTGTAATATCGCACTTTCAATGCAAAACAGATGTAAGTTAAGATTACTCTGTCGGACAATTTCCTTCTTGTGTCTACAGGCGTAAAATTCAAAATCACCCACCGTCGTTTCTCTTTTTAAAACTCTTATATGATATAATAGTGTGAATGCAATATAATAGTGTGTTTTTTTTGATAATTAATATTATCAGAAATTCCTTTGAAGAATAGGATTTTTCTCTCTTCTATTTCTCTAAGAAGGAATATCTTACTATAATACTCTGAATCTAGAAATTAAAAATATTTTTTATTAAAACCTTGGTACCTAAGTCGACTTAATAATGCCAACATTGAAAGTAATATCATTAAAGAAATTTCAGTTTAAGCGATAGATGTGGCTTCATCGATTCTTTAAGTCAAGTACGTAACATTTCCAACAAAAGATTGGAAAGTTATCAAATTTGCAATGTATCTTTCATAAGAGAAAACTTTTGTGAAGCTTTCAAACTTCATATAAAAGGTATGAAGAATATGTTTGGCTTCCCGGTTGAATAAAGAACATAGTCTTTAGGTAGGCAGATAACTTTGTTAAATTTTGAGGACCCAAGTTTTACATAAAAAAAAATTACTGATAGACAACGGATAAGGAGATTTATAAACTAAGGCACAATGTTTATAATAATATGCTCATGATGATAGCGATCATGACTTTGTTGTTTGTTAGTATTGTTACCCCGTGAATGAGCGTTAATTTTACCGAGCCATTCACTTTTATACAAAAGTGAACGAAGACAGACTTTCAAAGAATGCTCAAAGAATGCTCTAAATAATCTAAATAAACATGCATACATGAGTCGAGGAAATCCTTGACTTTATTGTGTAAATTCACGCCTAAATAAAATTAACTACTAACTGAGAGGGAGATTGTGTTTTTAATAATTATTAATTTATGAAGATTTAGTTAAGTTTATGTATTTATACTGATAATTGCATGGCATTAAGTAAACAATTTTACAATAATCAAAAAATCCATAAAAGTTGGAAACTACTTAGCATTTTGCTATTTAAATTAACTCGTAGTATTTTTGTAATTTCAGAGATAATTAAACATAATTCACACATTTATAATTTAATTTGACGAAAAATAAAGACCAACACATATCGATTTAATTCTAGATTCTTTAATAAACTCAAACCCATTTATTACAAAATATATTAATAATTTTAAACTAGGTTTAAATTGACAACTTTGACACTAAAACAATGGCTTATGTCAATTTCAACCTGGTTTAATACTTAGTCCATATTTTGTAATAAGGGGGTTAGTAATCTAAATATTAAATATGGCAGAAATTAGGTGAGGCCTATGTTCAACAGTGGTCACGTCATTGGGCTGATATGATGACGATGAGTCTAAATATTTCGTGATCATCCCCATCGATTACTTGTTATAAATGGAGGAACACTAATGAAAAGGAAGTGTAAGAGGTATGTTCTGTTATTTAAATTAAAAAAAATGCTTGATGCTCTTTATTTCTATAATGACTTCCATTATTTTGTTTTATCCAAATTGCTTCTAAACTCGGCTATACGTCAGCAGTAAGTACTTTCGTTTGCAATAAATGTCATTTCATAATATTTTACAAGCTGCTTCGTGTGACGTTTTCATAGCACCTTCTCGAGGATGCAAAGATATTTTATTACCGATGCCATTATATGAATTACCTTTGAAGAAGGAAGGGAGGGAAGTATTATTTGGTGATGTATTTTTCATAGGAACTTGTATGATTGCTAACATTAATAATGTAAACGACATAGAATACAAACCACTAAGATTTCTAATCTAATCTAATAATTGAATTCTATCTATCTGTACGCAATTAAATTTTGCCCTATGAAATTAATTCCTACAAAATTATAAATATGTAATCCACAATTATATAAATAATTTGTTAGATACGATGAAACGTTAGAACTTATGAAATAGGTATATATAACACCTGAAATGGTTCGCCATTTTCACATTCTCGTAAAAAAACAATTATTTTTAAACATTTTGTTCCCAATCTTATGAAATTATACACAGATTAAGTTCATTTTCAGTATAAACGTAATAAGCTTATTACAAAATTGGCGGTTTCGTAAACATATTAAAACATACCTTTTCTTTACGACTGCTGTGAGAATTATGTGCTGAGTGTTCTTCGTTCCTCTTATTGCTCTGAAACAAATATAATTTCATGTTATTACGAGTTTGAGACGGTTTTAAGATGTACAGGAAAATTAAGATGTCATTGCGGTGCGGGTAGACTTGAGAAACGAATTTGGCAGGGAAAAGAGTGACTCCTCTATATTTAATTAAATGTCCTGTTCAAGTGGTTTCCTTCTAGAGATCGTAGGGAGAAGCGGAGGAGTAGCTTTATTATTACTATGTGACAGGGAAGCGGTTCGACTAACAGAAAATGGTCACAGCCGACTATAGACGCTAGTTTGTCAGGGACATAGTCCGACTATTACTTTCTTTTTCTCTAACCTACTCCTGTCCTACTCCTGTAGACATTAAATTCTGAGTTGGCCGACTAAATCGCAGAGTATACTAATAGGTATAGTGACATATGAAAGCCCGCACATATTCTTCAACTAAATCGTCCTAATTTATTGGTTACCGATTGTATCAACATCGAAATTCACTTCCGATTACGTACAATGAAAAAGTGGGCCAATTATATTATAAAAGTAAACAAATTAGTTGCTAGATAGTAGGCCAACTTACAAGTTTATTGTATGTCTGCGCAAATTCTGAAAGCAATAAGGTACTTTGGGTAAATCAGCTGAGCTTATTTGTATCCCCGGCATAGTCTATGTCTAAAGGCAACTGTTATTATTTTTCACCAGGTGAGCCGCTAGCTCCACTGTCCCCACAGACAATAAAAAAGGTTTTTCATCCTTTCCTTTTTCCTTTCCATCAGGGAAGCCTTGCTATAGTAAAAAACTGAGGAATAAACCTATAAAAGTCTAATGGACCAAGATATTCTCAACTTTGTTCAGCGTATACATATTTTAAAGCATGTATGTGGTATTACTTCAGTAATGTTTAATTTATATTCTTTATTCAATGTGCCAAGATTTGTGAGTCTTGTGACATTGCCCTACATTTCAGGTTTCAATGTGAAAAAGGATGAAAAAAGTGCTCCTTATTCAGTGATTTAGATTTTTATGAAAGAATTATGTACAGGATTTTACCTGCCTTTTATACTTATTCAATAGCGATGCCAAATCGTATGGAAATCTTATCGTCACAGCATCGGCCGTAAGGACCGAGGCATCTTGAAACCCATTGTAGCAGATTTAATTCGCTTTGTACGTGAAATATTAAACGGAGACCTGGATTTCTACTGTTATATGTATGTTTTGTGCTCTTTCAGCCATTTGAGATTTCTTCAACTGTATTTACGCTGAGCATATGACTGAGTTGTGTGTATGTTGTCTTCTAAACGTAGAGCACTGAGTAATTTATCTCTCCAATTTAGTAGATGGGTCACTTTCAAAGTTCGAAGTTCAAAGAGCAGAGAATCTTGTTCATAATTAACAGAATTTTCGCATACTTTAAGTTAATTATGATATAATATCAGTTCAGTACCCATAGGTAGTCTTGTTTTGTTCTTTAGTTGACTATCGGAATTGAAAATACAATAAATTATAAAAAGAACAAAAACCCGGCTATCTTAAAAATCTAGAAGTAAGAAACAAGTTCAGAACTCTAAAATAAATTCTACATAGCGACTTCCATTAAGAGAAAAGAAAAAGAAAGAAGAGAAAGAAATTCGCATTTTTTTTATTGTTATTAATACAATTGCTTTTTCGTGCATTCTGTCATTGATTGACATAATTGTCGACATCGGCACGCTTGCCATAGGAAAATACAATAGAATTATATTATACAATTGAATATATTAACATGCTCCACGTGCTCAGCTGAGTGTAAACACATTATTAATTGTTACCTCTCTGAATTTCATAATTACCTACTCTGCGAGAGGTCTGCGCACTTACAAAGGGCCCCTTCATAATTAATCAAGTTTTTAGTTGTATATCATATTCGAAATTCGCCTTCAAAGTTTTGATACGCTTTAAGAACGTGGTTTGGGTTATTATACGAAGGTAAGAAAATATTAAGGTTTGCTAATAAGGGTGATTTTTCTGTCAAAGCGTCTTATTCATCCAGTTTATAAAAGTTATATAATTTGTTAAAGCTCGGGAGAAAAATAGACTTAAAAGTAATAACATTAGAAATACGAAACTAAATGGAATTATGTTGTACGTACTTTTACATAATGTATTCATTATAAGTACTTTTAAAATTATCTAACAATCCAACCCGCAGACCTACAGAAAATTATAATCATAATCATACAGATAACATAAATATATTCATAAATACTCTGCGATTAAAATAAGTATGGGACTGTCAAACCAAGACGCCATTTTGTTTTCCATTTGAAGAAAACTTCATACCTTACAAGTAGGGTGTACAAAAAACGAAGCACATTAAAAGTACATACATACTTTTTCGGTTTGAAAATCTTTATTTTCTGAATAAGTAGTGGTAGTAAGTAATAACAACAACAATAAAACTATAACAAAAAGAACAATAACAAAAAATCAGTAACAATTAAATTAACAATTGTAACAAAAGGAGATTACATATATTCAAAAAGCGATTATACATAATTGAATGGCTACAAATTGTAAGAATTTATTTTAATAAATTTTTAATGCTGCCAGCCTGCTGGGCACTTTTCCAGTAGACAGTGGCAGCGATGCGGAAGTATTTTATGATGCCATTTTTTAATTTTTTCACCAATATTTAATATTTTGTTTTTTTTTTATTGTGTTAGGTTGTAAATATTGTTTATTTTTATTTTTAATTTAAGTTAGTTGATTACCTTAGTTTAATATAGTTTATATCGTTGTAACAAAATAACTTATCGAAACGAGATCTTTTTTTTGCCTATTTTATTCCTGATAGCTATACAAAAATGTGCGTATTCGACTGAAGTTTGCGGCAAATACTGTCAAGTGCGATCCCGTACTTATTTAAATCGCATAGTACATGATACTTATGAACGTCATACAAACTCAAATAGATGTCACCAATGAAGAGGTTGAGAAGAAACTCAAGCCTCTTTTTTAATATCCAAATAGTTAAAATTTGCAATATCATAGAATTGAAAATACAAATCCAATAAATTGTAATATTTGCATGCTGAACTAGTAGTAGGCGAAATATGTTGATCTCATAATATTATAAAAAATGTAAGAACTGTAAAATACCATGTTTCAAGCAAATAAATATGATTATGATTATTATGATTATTAATGGTACAGAACAAAAATACCAAACTCAGTTAACCATAGACTATAGCTATATTAATCAGTAATTATGTCAGTCATGTCACTGTACACCATCGTCGTTTATATAGTAGGTAAACAAAGGGGCACCTATTTCATTAGCCGGCAATCGAAGGCTTCTTGTGACGTTGCAGGTGAAGGCCACAACTAAATGAGCACTTGAACCTTCGCCTTTATTGAGCTCTCTTGATTTGTTACTTACAACATGTTTATTTCGTTATCTACACGATATAAGAGACAGAATACTTCATCTCATCTCATCTCTTCTATAGTAAAATTGGAGTATCTGTTTGTAATATTAAAATAACAGCTTTTTACTACATGCATATGAATGTATATACGGCACATATACCTTTTTTTTTTGTAGAATTTTTGTCTCTCTGTTTGTTCCGGCTAATCTCTGGAACGGCTGGACCGATTTCGACGAGACTCACTGGCGGATAGTTAATATTACAGGGAGTAACTTAAGCTACTTTGATTTTTGGAAAAACTTCCAAAAAAAAATAAAAGCTCCGTTCCGGGTTCCGTAAAAAAAATAAAAACTATGAATGCGGGATTAGTTGTCCACGCGAACGAAGTCGCGGGCATAGCTAGTCTATAATAAAATTGAAACGAGTCGATGCGATGTCTGTACATCGTGATATTGTAGAACAATATGTGGTCTTTTAGAGTCACAATAGTCAAAACAACTATTAGGATTTCTGTCTATCTGTCTGTATGTACGCGTATCACGCAAACTACTGCATGAAATTGAATGCAGTTTTCAAAAATGTATTGCTAGAGGTTTAACTTAATTTAAAGGTCTCATTTTACCGCAGAATCCAAGATCATCTTCCCACTGCGACTGCTAGTTTATTTAATAAAATTGCTTCTGCACATGGTATTTTTTCATACAACTGTATTTTTATTTTATCTTATAACTTCTATTTGATGGTTCAGAAACCGGGCATTAGAGACCTTTTACTCAAGCGAAAGGAGCTTGACTTTAAAATGAAGATGTTATAAAATACTCTCACAATTTTAAGAGACAGATAATTCAAATAAAAAAATGGGCAGAGTTTAAATTTCTAAGTACAGAAAATTAAACGAAGATTGGAAAACGAGCAATGAAAGGAACGTTATAAATTTTAATGACAATAAAGTTAACAAAGTAAAGAGTGGTTATGCTGTAGTAGCTTTATAGTATGGCAAACGAATTTTAATTAAAATCTCAAAATTTACTCAAGAGAGACTTTTGTGAACATTTCTGAGACCGATGTCACTCTCATTTTAACTATGACATTTTATTTTTAGACTTAATACTCGCAGAGCGAATTTTAAACCTGTCATACACCCTATTGTAACAGCTTGTTTGTCAACTAAGCATTGCTGATCCCTATTGATAATGGGTTTTAAAAAAATAATATTGGACTCAGCTAACTCACTTTTAAACAAAGAAGATTTCCCTCAAACAATATCAAAACGTTAATGATTAATTGCCTCATTCAATCTGAAGGCAATAATTCAAACAAGTTTGTCGCTAGGTGTCAGGTAAAGTTTCAATGTCTGAACCGAATTCGACTAGTGCCAATTTGTAAAGTGTTCCTGTAAAATTGAAATCGATTTTAACAGATCACTCCTGTTATTCAAGTGGTTTTTAAAGTGAATTAATTTGCGCTGTGATTGAGTTGAGCGGTGAGTTTGGCATTGACATTATAATATAGTGATTTAGAAATTGGAAAATTATACTATAGCTCGCATTTAAATTTATGGTTTTCAAATGATTTCGATGTCGAAAGTTAAAGATAACATCGGATTATTATTCGATTATTTTTGCAGTGGCGTAAATTAGGTGAGGCCTATGTTCAGCAGTGGACGTCGTTGGGCTGATATGATGATGATGATTAATATAATAATAATAATATATAATAATTTGTATTTTACTCAATATATTGCAGAAGAAAGTTAGTAAAGCCAAGTTTAAAGTTAATGCACGTACATGTAAATTATAGCCTGATACGTCCAACTCGGAGAAATAGGTCAGCTGAAGAGTTCAACAGTTTCACTTGAGTGAGCAATGTTCGGGAAGCCACGTAATGTAGGTACTCGTCTGCATTTGTTTTGTGTTTAAACTTTTTTTAAACAGGTACAATATATTTTAGGCCCTATTCTGTTTCACCACTAGCTGCTGACAGATTTTAGAAATATTGCCCATATAAAATCTGTCACTTAAGTTTCAGATAATTTATCAGACACTTATCAGCCATTTGTGAATTTTTTTGACGGAACTTATATAATATTATCTTTTCAGCTTTATTATATTAATTCTCATAGGTTAATTCGGGTTTCAATGCTTTTCCTGAGGCTCTTCATCAGCAACCCATTAATGTCCCACTGCTGGGCTCGGGTCTCCTCTCCTCTATCTAGAGAGCTGAGAGGGTTTAGGCCATAATACACACACGCTGGCCTAGTGCGGGTTGGTGGATCAGACATACCCATAGAATTTCTTCTAGAGTATGTGGGTTTCCTCACGATATTTTCCTTCACCGTTAGCAGATGGTAAATCACATGACTAGTATATATAAAATCCCCAAAGTGAAATTCACATTTTTACTGCTGGTCGGAATGAATTCCTGAGGCTATCAAGTGTAATATCTCGGTATTTGCGAGGGTTCATAATCTCCATACAGAGGTTACTGTGAGAGTGAATGACCTGAACCCTATAAAATTTGGAAAGGAAAAAATTGCCGATCAACGAAATACAAACTTCATATCCAATACTGTTAGCAAGTTAAATTGAAGACAGACTCTAGAGACTTGTAAAACTTGACCAACTAAACATGTTCCTTGTTTTTGTGTAACTATTGTTTTAGAGAATAGTCTAACAGTATGAAAAGGAAATAATAGTTAGAATCCCAAAGAAAGTTAGACCATTGTGAAATGTGATTTTATGAAAAACTATAAGAGCCAATTTGTTTACAAATAGTTGGAGAGAAACGAATCAGCAATTTTTTCTAATATATATTTTTTTAAATAGCTCTCGCTGAAAATCGTGCTGTACCACTGCCAGTATAGCAAGCTTTAAAATTTTTTATTATTATTATAACTAATTTAAGGCCCAGAAATAATCAAATTTTCTTTCTTCCTTTCTTTCTATAACACGATGGTGGCAAACAGTCACACGGCCCACGTGATGGTAAACGGTTACCGTAGCCTATGGGGCGCCTGCAACACCTGGGGCATCACGAGCATGTTGCCGGCCCATAAGAAACCTATATTATATTCTCTACTTTTTTCACAAACTCCATACTGTATATTTAAATGCCATTTCAAAATTTATAGTTTTCAAGTGGACGTAAGTAGGCTGATATGATGATATAAAGTTTACGATAATGTGCCTAAAGCCTGAAATGCTATTTACCGTGTCCTTTGCAATTAAATGTAATACGTCATCATTGTAACTAATGCAGTGTGTAAGTAGATGAAACGAATTTTACCAAACTTTTATTATCATTTTTTTTATACTTTTTCAACTCACTGGAACAGCAAGAACAATGAAACAATTCAATTTTAACTATAAAGTTCTAGCGTCTCCACCGTCCCCTCCAGTGGGCGCTAGGCAAGAATATGGTAGTAGGATCAATTCCTCACAAGTTTAGGTTAAACCTCTAATATAATGGAGAGAACAATTTGAATGGCGGAATTTAATGCGGGATTCAACTTTATCCGACTGGGTAACCGAGCCCCACATTCCAGATGTGAGCACATTCTATTGGACCATTAGACTAAATAACACACACATTACATTGCATACTTCACGTATAGAGGTTATTCCTAATTTTAAGGGGAGAATTTCCTTAATAATGATTATATAAACGCTAGCATTAACCTACAAAATGTATTATAACTAATATTTTCACTATGAAAGTGGTTTTGTTTAAGGTGGATGTTCCGACACGTATCCTCTGTGCATTTTGCTGAGGCTATTATATCTAAACAAGCTTTTTGAAATATCACTTTTCTACAATAAATAATCCCGCGTATTGACAGAACGAAATTTTTCTTGTTTCTTTTTTCTCAATAAATTAGGCAAGTTATTACCAAAAAGTAAAACACAGACCTATTTATTGTAGAAAAGTGAAAAAATGAATTGTTTTCTGTAAAAAAAGTGTCTTTGTTTAGAGAAAATAGCTTTATAAAAATTTATGGACAAGGTGTATCGACATTCACCGTCCATTGCAGTCCATTATTGAACATAGGACATTTTCACAAATTATTTACAACTGCTGAACATGTAAAGCATACATTGCCGTTTACAATAATATACATTGCTTCCTTTATAGGCGACGAGCGCACCAGCCGCTTGCATGTTGCGATGTGGTCGCATGCATTTGAATACATTCAGCCAAGCAGATTGCGTGCGGCTTTTGTTATAATTAAAAAAAAACTCGTCGTTTTGCTATGGGCTTTTCTGTACATACTGTACGTGCAAGTTGAACTACGTTTTTGACTGTTTTCACGAATATGCAGTGTGAGAGTAATAAATTTTTCCTTATTTGCCATTGCAATTACGAATGAAAATTATTAACGAAACAGGTTCAGCCGTTCTGAAGTGTAGTGTAAGTATACATATTTCGGGCAATTAATTTTTATCACATAGCTAGATGTGATGTCAGGCATTTATAATAATATTATAGTCATATATTGCGGAATCCATAGATGATACGATAACCCTTGCCGTGTCTCTGAATTTAAAAGATACATTAGACATTTAAATAAAAAAAATTTACTCTCTTTTATCTTATGCTGACTTACTTAGCCTGTAAGCAAGCGTAATAGCGAAGCAAATAATAAAATTCTATAAAGAAATGATGTGGAAATCCACTTATGCGATGTTCCAGCCATTTGCAAGGTACTATAATATTTAACAAGAATTCCGAAAGAGTCACTAACTGTCGCCATTTGTGTCTCATATCAACGGCTTCGCTAAAAGGTTTTTCACTTTACCCTAGCACCGAGTAAGGGTCTAGTGATTTTTTTCTAGTTGAGATGTTTGATGTAGTCCGTGTAGTGACGGATTTAGAATACATAATGTCAGTACCTCATTTCAACCCGTGGGTGTCGTAAAAGGCGACTAACGGACCTAATTTTAAGCAGACAAGAGCACTGCCAGAAAAGGAAAATTCGAAATGAAACTCTATACCAACCGGTCTGGCGAGCGTGGTTTTTTCCTTCCTCCAAAATATTTGGAGGAGACCCGTGCTCAGAAATGGGACGTTTATGGGTTGAAATGATGAGATGTTTTTATAAAGTCCACCATGTGTCGACGGCAGCTGTTATGAGGGGACGTGATTATTCATCTTCCTTCAGAGTTTGTATATTTTGATAATTTACAAATTTCGCAGAATACTCTGTTGCTTTTATGGCAAGCTTACTAGTCAGTTACTATGCATGATAAAAATATAATTAATAATATTAGGCATTTAATTATAAATACGATAGTGAATAAATAGCTATGGAATATGATTGGTTATTAATCCTCAATTATTTTACTGAAATAACAAAGAAAATGAACAGGGTAGACGGAAAACGGCTTTTTAAAAAAGGGGCCATTTCTATGTGAAGGATGTTTTCAAAATAGTCGGGTTATAAAGATTCTTAAGTTTTTTTTTAATTATTTAATACCAAAACAAAAAGAAATTACAAGTATTAATACAAAAAATGACAATTAAACCTATATGATTTGTGTGTGACACAATATTTCGACCTCTTCCTTACATAACAATAACTAAGTATTAGAAATCTACCCACAATTTTTTTTTGTTACAAATTTCAAAGGCCTTGGCCTAAACGATAAATAAAAATAAAATGCAATCTAAAACCTCGACGATACATAGAACTTGCCTTATTTTAACCGTTATTGTACATTAGTATTTAACATCGCCAGTTATTGTAATAATGCCTGCACATTCAGTTTGAAAGCTTCCTTTCCAACGAGTGCGAATGAGTAATTCAAAACACAAGCGATTTTTAAAGTGTAAAAGATTACTTTGGTATGTAACAAGAAAAACGTGGCGAGATAAATGTTTTTTGTTAAATGTTTTTGGACATTCACACAGCGCCATTTAGTCCCAAACTAATCTAATGCTTGTAATATGGATACTAGACAACATTAACATAGCATCACGCCTTTTTCCCCGAAGGGGTAGGCAGAGGTGTTTCACACCCACATTTCGCCAGCTATGTTTGGTCCCATGAAATAGGGGGCGAGCCTATTGTCATCAACCGGGAACATACTAGACAACATAATGATATAAAACTTACATAACTTTTTTTTTGTAAATAGAGATAAAAAGAAAGTATCTACAATTTACCTGATATTAACTTTAACTCGGGATCAAATATCTATTGCTATGCATCGTTGTACATAAACGTGAGGAAATTGAATATTTGAAATAACTGCACGAATATACTACATTTTCCGTTCACAACTTTGAGATTTCGTCATGTTTGAGGATGTTTCGACGATTTTCATACAATTATATAACGTTTGTTAGGAATATTGTATAGAATTTATGTTGAACAGGTTGATGTTGCATCAATAATCCGGTTAGTAAGTGTGAGAGTGCACAGGTGCATTTTTTATTTTCTTATTACCAGAGTCCGATGATGACAATCTGTTACAATCAAAAATAATAATTCAAGCATAGGTGTGAAGTAGTTTTATAATTTTTAAATGTATGTAAGTTTGTAAGGTATTTCTATGGGAAATTGTTATCCTGATAATAAAAAATATTATTTATTTATATATAGGACCAATTACAGCTTTCTGTTTTTTTAAGGTACCTACTGTGGTGCATCGGCTATTGATAAATCTCTAAAAAAATCAAACTAACTGTAGTCCACGGCTTCGATCGCGTGAAATTCGGTTTCCGTGATCACAGCAACGTTTCATACCCAAAAATAAAACATACTTGTGGACATAGCAGTTTTGTAACTTAATCTATAACTTCTTTTTAAATCGAAATAGATGTAATAGGTATACTTACTTAAAATTTATTATATACCGTTAAAGAAATAAATAAAAACTATATAACATTTTATAAAAGCAAGCTTTGAGCGTTATATCTTATTTTTTAGTAACACACCACTAAATCGAACGCTGTAGAATTTAACGAAGTTGTCCTCAATGCGAATTCAATTCGGGCCTTTTCTCGTACTCAAGTTCTGAAAGGGATAATACACTGGCGACGTTAATGGGAATGTTGTGTGACGAAGTGTGGGGAATACACAATATCGTGAGAGTACACATAAAAAGGCTTTTTATTTCCCTATATTGGCTGAGATACAGTTGAAATATGTTTATACGGTACCACCGACCCAAGTTTTACGTGAAGTGTGAAATAGGAATGATTTTAACGGAAAACCTATTTAGATGACGACACATCGTAGTGCCGATAAAAGAAAAGGGTTCTTTTGCTGTTTCTATTCGTATCTCTGAATGGTACGTTGAGCCCACCAAGTGTTAGACTTGGTGATCGCAAAATGAAAATATAGTTTCCATGATATTAGGTGATGTTTTGATTGCATATGGTTTTAAATTATTAACTATATGGAGGAGATTGTAAGTAATGTCCTGGCGATTAAAAAGTTAGGACTGAACTGAAGTTTTTATTCTTTGCATTGTTCTATTTTCAGTAGCAAATAGGACCTTTTCAATGTTTTATTGTGTTAAGTATTATTTAATTGACGAATTAAAAATATTAAATGTCATAACCATCTCAAACCGTGGGTGTCGTAAAAGGCGACTAAGAGACAAGACAAGCAGACAAGCACATTGCAAGAAAAGGAAAATTCGAAACAAACCCTATACAAACCGGTCTGGCCAGCATGGTACAGTAGTACTGCCCAGCAGTGGGACGTTTATGGGTTGAAATGATGATGATGATCAAATAATTAAATCAAAATATATATATTGAAATGCAGTTATGATAGTTGTCATGAAAATGCATTATAAATAACGATTAGCTATCGAATTGGAAGCATACCAAGGTTGGCTCGTGTCTGCTTGGCAGTGACACAGAAAACAAGCTCATTATTTCATCAGTGCTAATCGTTGGGTATTAGAACTAACTCAGCCACAATAAGCAGTAATCAATTGTCCAGTTGCGCGGAATATTTACTAATTAATCTTGACTTTGGACGTAATGTGAATGATAAATAAACAAAGCCATCATTTTCTATCATTATAATATAACTATATATATACTAGTGATATTATTGGGCCTGTTCGGGCGCCGTTGGGTCTACGGGAAATTGGGTAATCTAGAGTTGGTTGCTCAACAGGAAATTGATGTTGTGAAATTCCACTTTTTTTAAATCACAAAAGATGATTACAGAAAAAGTAAGGTGGTATTATGGGATTTTTTTTTCTTGTGGACACACTACTGTGTAACAACAATCTCTACCTATGAATCCATAGAGAAAACTGATTCTTCATAGACCCATCGGTGAGACATGCCAATTGAATCGCGGCAAAGTTGAAGTGCGGAACGTATTTAAACATAAATATATTGCCCGGGGAAAATTTTGCATAATAAATTGTAAAATTTTATTGTAATGTATATTGAGAAGGGTTAATAATATAGGGTGGCAGCACCCACCTGCAGCTTACCTATGAATGAACACCTTTAGATAACTATATAGGGTATTGGAAGTTCCTGAGTTAAATAGAAACCCACGTAAAAATCTATCGAATCCATTGACGCATTTTCACTTTATTTATAGTTGAGTGAGTGAAAAATCACAAGTCCCTCTTTCAAAGCATATTAAACTTGCAAACCATTACGCCCACACCAACAATCTAATGTTCACGCGAATCATTTCTCCGAAAAGAAAAATCTGGAGACGTGAAAGCGTCAGCAAAGATTTTATTCAAATTCGTCATATTTATTAATAGGTCTTGAGAGGTGGTATGACAGTTGTCAAAATAGCTGAAGATTAAGAAAGAGAGGGTATTATACAAATATTAATCACGATGTTCATGAATATTGGACCATTCAGAACTGAAGATCATGCATTCACTTCTTTCTTCTTTCGTCTTCTACACAAAAATTCAATTGAGTTATGTGTTAAAATACTCTGTGTCTATTAATTGTATGTTTGTTAAAGTCCACCGTGAACCAGGGCTTAGGCGCGGACGATGTCTTTTAAAAGTAAAGTGATAGTAGTTTTTTCCTAGACGGCTTGCAATTTGGCACACGATTGCCAAAGTCAGTGGCAGCGGGGAAGAATGCTTTTCAAAACACGAAGATACCCCGGAATAAAAATGATTTGAAAAGTCGTTTATCTACAGCTCAATAGTGTCAAACATTACATAAACTTTCTATTAGGTATTTATTTATATTGTAATTAATTAATAAAGAATATTTATTTTTGCTAAAAACACAAAAAACTCGCATGTATAATTCTTATTATGTTAACTGTTAATAACAAAAGTGCATGCGATGCTTTCCTGTAAGAGGTAGTTTATAAATTAATTGTGAATGTATTATATATTTCTTCAGAGTAAACTACTGTTGGTTGGCCAATAAACTGAATAAATAAATATACTTCAATGACCGTAAAGAACTCCTCAGTTACAAAATTTGAGTATTACGATTTGAGTACTTCAAATATATTTAGGGTAGTAATGTTGCTTTTGCTTGTCCAAACAAATTATAACGATATTTATTCACGCGTGAATGTTGACAATATACACAAAAAACATTTATACCCGTTCGCAAATGTTTTTGTTTGACTTGTCATACAGTCCGATATAGTTACATTAGACTAACAAAATATTTCAATAAAAGCTTAGTTATAGCTCAATTGTTATTGAAAAAGTTTGTTTATACAGTTGGCTAGAATGGTCCAACTGTAATGTTTTTACTTGAAATTGAGCAGTAAGATTGGTCAAATATCATCTGTGCTCTATACGAGTAGAAGACAGAGGTAATAGAATACTATTACTTTGATAGCGTTTTGTTTCTTCTAGCGAATAGTGAAATATCTACGGTAAATATTAAGGATTACACCTTCATAAAGTGTAAATATTGATTATGCGACGGGTCTTGAACCCGCGATACTGGCATTCCGTGACCAGGGCCTTGACAAAGTCTGCGAAATTACGAATGGATCAATTGAATCGTGATTGGATCTCAATTGCAGTTTAAAACATTTTTGGTATACTATACTACTAATATATTATTGAAATATGAAAATATAAAACATGAATGAATGAAAATCTCATATTGAGATCCAATTACAATTGATCCATTCATAAAATAGCAGACTTGGGGCCTAGTGTTCTTTCAATTTAGCTACGCAGGGGGTTATCCCAAAAATCGAATTTCCATTACTTGTTGACTTGCTGACGTCACAGTGATTAGTGGAATACGGACGTAATATTTTCCATATTAGGCTGACAGTATAACGATAACATTTTATATACCATCATACAGGGTGTATACGACGATACGACATTAAATGATAAGGCAGCCAGTGTTATAAACATATTCTAATAAAATTATAAAAAAAAGAAAAAAAAAAAAGCTATGCATTATTTAAAGTCGAAAAATTTAAGAAGAGAAAACTACATATTATTTTTCTATCATGACATTTTCGACATGACGACAAAAGTGCGGAACAGAGTAAGAGATAAGATAATATGAAAGAGTCAGAGATATTTAAATGAATTGAATGACGTAATGACAACATACGATCAACGTAAATACCTACAGGTTGTTTAAAACTGTGAACAACTGTGACATAAAGAAAGTACATTTGCGTCTAAACTATTGCAAATTTCTGTTTAATTTTTTTGGTAAAGCCTTCTAACATCACATGCTACACGTGGTTGCATTTAATGTCATACTGTCGTATACATCCTGTATATGATATATTTTTTTGGATTAAATGCAGTACTTTTATGTGTAGAAAAGTACAAAATAAAACTACGAAATAATGGTAGCTGTGCAGCGTAGGATAAACCGTGCACTTCAATTTGTTACGTGCGTATTGCATGTTAAGCCACGTCCAATTTAACTCGGATGGACGGACGGACGCAAATTGTAGCGTCCTCCCCATATAAGAGCTGCACCACTCATCACAGTAATGGGCTTGTAGTTCGTGAATTACTTTTGTAAACGTCAACCGTGATACGACGAGGGTATTTGAATAAGTTTGTTTTAGGAACAAAGGTGAAGTGCTGTTTTTGATGTGTGGAGAGTTTTGTATTGTTGAATGTCTGTACCAGCTACGGACTTAATTTTTATGAGTATAATAATGGAAGGCGCGTATATCACTACTTAGTATAAAACAAAGTCACTTTCTCTGTCCCTATATCACCCTATGTATGCTTAAATCTTTAATACTACGCAACGGATTTTGATGCGGTTTTTTTTTATAGATAGACTGATTGAAGAGGAAGGTTTATAGGTATAAAATACATACCACGCGGGCGAAGCAGCGGGCGGAAGCTAGTTAAATAATAATTATTAATGTCGGTATAGAGACGCTCGTAGCACTGTGGTACTGAGATGTTCGTTGCGATCATCAAGGTTAAGCAACGTTCGGCAAGGTCAGTCCATGATGGGTGACCATTTGTGGCAATAAAATTCTCGAGCGTCTCCGTGCTTCGGAAGGCACGTAAAGCCGTTGGTTCCGGTTATCACTTAATGTGGCAGTCGTTAAGTCAAGTTGGAAGCCTTATGGGCGACTTGATAATTCCAACACCAGGGTCTGCCTCAAGCCCACACGATAAGAAGAAGAAGAAGAATGTCGGTATATCTGTACTAATATTATAAAGCTGAAGAGTTTGTTTCTTTGTTTGGTTGAACGCGCTAATCACAGGAACTGGTCCGATTTGAAAAAATATTTTAGCCTTGGGTAGCCTTTTTTTTGGATTAGGTAGATATTTTATAAAAGTTATTGCATTACTAACCTTGCAAGTAATAACGCATCAAGTGCCTGCAGTTGTCGTGCATCCACCACGATGACGTGCGGTTGCCGCACGTCGGCGTCGCGCCGCAGTGCGTCGAGCGCGTCGCGCGCGCTTCGCACCGAGCGTGCTTCGCCGCCGGCCCGCGCGGCCGCCGCGCACGCTGCTGCGCAAACGCGTGAGGCTCGCTCCGGGAACACGCACAGTAACTGTTAACAGAAAAATTATATTAACCTAAGTTCTTAGTATGGAAGGAAATATAATATGATTGTTTATTACCCAAAGTACTTAAAGAAATAGTTTGTTTGCGATAAAACAAGCTTTTTCTATACAATCACAGTGACGAACAATCATTCCTGTTACTTAGTAGCCTGTGGCTTAGTCCGCGTGGAATTTGGTTACTATGCCCACATAGGCCTTTCCACTGTACATAGTATTTGTAAATTTTTCATAGCATTTTATGTTTCCTTGTCATAAGAACCTTTCCTCAAATTTTAATTTTACGGCATATTTGAAAGAAAAAAATTGGTCGAATTGGTCCACCCGTTCTCGTAATTTAATGCAACACACAGATATTCATTTTCGTTTGACTGTCCTGTTTGTAAATAGGGATGAGAAAGCTTAATTCCATTCTCGTCAAGTAACACAATATGGCAGACGTCTTAAATCGTATTAAAAAAGTTATTTCTTGTTAGTATAAGTAGATTAAGTTCCATTTAAGCTGGTGTTGACATGGAAAACGTTTCATGATTTTCACATTGTTTCCATAAAGAATTTTCTGTCTGCAATAGATATAATATAAAATAACTTTATAATTAATTACAGAGAATACCTTTTAGAGGCTTTAAAGTTAATGACAGATGACATAAAAAAATCAAAGGCTCGTTATTAATTGGAAATTTTAAATCTACACGCAGCGTTTGAAGAGCGTCTTGACAAAGTAAAGCTTTAAGTACTATGAAAAAGTTTTACAAAATATTGAACTTAGAGGTCTTCGTATAGAAATAATAAATTTACATTAAATTGTATAGCCATTTTGAATAGCCCGCTATCTGGAGAGCTGTCAATTTTGAAGGGTGTCATCTTTTGACATTTGACAATTAAAAACTACGCCATTACTAAAAATACTACAATACACGCTTCAACAACGCATTGAAAATTGTTAAAATTCACTACAAAAATGGTGAAAATTATTTTGTCACAGTTCGCAAAACTTTTGCTTTTTGAAAACTATAGCCCCTTCTCGGCCGGCAATAGTGAAACTGGTGGAAAAATTTGAGCTGCTGGGACAAGTTAGTAATGTGAAGAATCAAAACCGTGTGCGTCACTCAAGAATAACTCAGAATATTGCTGCTGTAGCCAATTTCCAGTCAGCTATATTAAACTTTTTATTAAATAAGATATGTTAAGATATCCCCTTAATATACCTAATCATTGTGTGGGTAAGTAACCTAAAGCAGACAAGAGCACTACGAGAAAAGCAAAATTCAAAACAAACCCTAAACCACATTCTTTGGAGGAGACCCGTGTCCAGCAGTGGGACGTTTATGGGTTGAAATGATGATGATGATGATACAATACCCAAAACAACTTCGAAATTGTATTTCAAAATGAATATAGCCAATTTACATGTAAAACCAAATAAAAAGTATACATTGCTTAAAAATTAAAATAACAATATAATGAGAATACTCACAATAATCGCCATTATTAAAAATATTTTTATACGAACGCGCTTGCCACAGATACTGTTAAAATAATTTAATTATCTGTGTTGCCAACAACAACATATTCGAACAGGTACAATTATAATAAACAGCAAACTAAATGCATTATGAGCTGCGGCAATGGGTTCCGTAAGTAGTGACAAATTATTTATTCTGTAAAAATCAAGACTATTTAATAATTCAATGCTATTACTCGTAATATAATAAGGGTATATTATAAATATAATAAATTATAAATATAGTTTATAATATTAAAAATTAAAATATAGTTAAAAAGAAGAAAAAAGATATTATTCAATTAATTGGTATTATTTGAGGGATAAAAGAATATTATTTATAATTATAATAATTTAAATTTGACACATTTATGTTATTTTTTAACTAATTCTTTATATGCACCTTATTATTCTACATATAATTGAAAATGGTAAAATGAACGATTTCGGATTGTATGTCTGTAGCTCGGATTACACCAAAACGTAAAAGAGATGGAAATAATTATGGCAGATGCTTTGATACAATCCTTGATAGTAGACTAAGTAGTAAGTTTGCATAAACTCAATGAATAAAATAAAGACGTTGAGGAGTGGTTAATATACCTACCTAAACGTTGAAAGGGTTATAATAACATGGTCTTTAAGCGCTTACTGAACCCAAAGCAACAATATTGTTTGCAAACAGCATCGGATTACGACGAGCTTGTGAAATGTTATAGTTATTAGTATTAATTGAAACTTGAATATTCGATGGCGTGTAAGGCAGGTTAGTTTGTGATTATAACAGACACTTACTACCAATATAATATTGTGTTTGTTATTATTCTTTAGGGATTTTTCAACATTTTGCCACTTTGTCTTTTGTGTGTGTTCGTGTTGATAAATTTGTACTAACATTTTGGCTCATTATAAAATCGTAAAAGGAGTAAATAGGGGCAATGGGAAGACTATACCCTGGCATCACAGATATCTTAGGGCACTAATAAATAAATTGGTATTTTTAGTATATTTAAAAATATGACTTTAGAATTTCATGCTGCTGGCCAGGTTAGTGGTACAGGATTTTATTCATTCATATTTTTGGCACAGGTGTAGATAGGTACTTTGATTTGTTCCTTCAATCGCCTTTTGTATTTCACATTATATTGTCCCTACGTTATGGATTATGGAGATCGTCTATGGAATCGTCAAAACTCGATACCTACAGCATCAATCCAGTCGTGAAATCGCCGATGTTAAAAGTAGCGTGTGTGATATTTGCTTTTATCACTGTATTGCCAGTGATGACTTATGGTATTGAGACGTGGTCGTTAACTATGGGGCTCATGGAAAAGCTCACTGTCGCTCAGCGAGCCATGGAAAGGGTTGTGCTCGGGGTTTCCCTGCGTGATCAAGAAGATCCGTAGGAGAACTATAGTTGTCGACATAGCTCACCGAAACATATCGCTAAAGTGGCAGTGGGCAGGCCACATAGCTCGCAGAACTGATGGCCGATGGCAAAATCTCGAATGGCGACCACGTATTGGAAAGTGAAGCGTGGGACAGCCCCCGTGAGATGGGCCGACGACCTAGTACAGGTTGCGGGTAGTCGTAGTTTGCGGGCGGCACAAAATCGCTCGCTGTGGCGGAAAATAGGTGAGGCTCATGTTCAGCAGTGGACGCTATTCTGCCTTACTAAGAAAGAACGACGTATTGACCTTATATTGGTCACAGAAAAAACGCACGTAAAATAAAGCACTTACGATTTATTATTCTATGAACTTTAGGTGCATTTATATCGTTTTTCGTTAGCAAGGCAGTATTGGGCTGATATGATGATGATTGTATAAATATTGCAGTGAATATTAGTTTATAATACGATGGTAGTAAAAAATAATTCTTACCTCGAGCGGTTCCGGCGGCACATAGAACATAGCAGAGGGTATGTGCGCTGGCGGTGGCGACCTGTTCTGCAAAGAGAGAGACATTTGTGTAATATATATTATGTGGCCAAATGGGAAAGTGACCGGTATGCAGAACATGCGGTCTGAGTTCGATTCAGCAGGACTAATGTGGATTTTACTTTGTGCATTTAATATGTACTAAATAATGTACTAGCCACAAGACTAACCATCTATCGGCTAGCGTTGTAAGAAAAACATTAATATTATATACTTTTAAAGAAATTTTATTAGTACATACATCCACCAAACCAACCAAACAACAAATGGGCCGGTGTGTAGATTATAGTCTAAACCTCTCAGCTCTCTAGATAGTATAGAGAGACCCCAAATTAATGTCCCACAGCTGAGCGGGGGGGTCTCTTTTCCATATGACATAATAAAATAATAGCTAAGCATGCTATTAAGCTTGCGTAACTATTATTTTATTATCTAAGAATAATAATAAACGGTTAAGAAAGAGAGACAAACGTTTACGTTAACGTTTGCGTTGGTTAAGTTTTAATACACGCATGAAGATTCTTTGTTCCAAAATCATTTTATCTCTGCTGATTCTAAGGTGAAAAATGTGTTTATATTTTATTGAAGAAATTAATATCATATCTTCATCAGCAACTCATTAAGTCCCACTGCTGGGCTCGGGTCTCCTCTCCTCTAACTAGAGAGCTGAGAGGGTTTAGGCCATAATCCACTCACTCTGGCCTAGTGCGGGTTGGTGGATCAGACATACTCATAGAATTTCTTCTAGGGTATGTGGGTTTCCTCACGATGTTTTCGTTCAGCGTGTTAATATCATACACTGCATACAAATAACAATATACCTGCGAATAAAACTAAATCCTAAGTTATTTGACATCTAAAGTTCTATAGACGCGAACTTTTCCAACACCCGCATATATGCAGTTAAGGGACACGACCCTTATAGCCTGTGACCTCAGGGTCGAGGTCACGACTTAGACATGTTTATGACGCTAAGTTGTTAATATTCAGAGAGTGCTTTAAGGCATTATTATCCTGACGCCTCAAGTTACTTTGAAGTCTGAACCGGTCACTCAAATCGGCTAAAGCCCTTGTAAATCATTAATCGCTTCGGGGTAAGATTGTGTATGTTTCTGAAGACTATGTTTCAGAAATGGAAACATTAATAGGTATATAGATATTAATCAGATAAAGATAAAAGACATTTATTCGCCAAGAACACGGTACAGTAGTTATTAGTTGTGACATATAGTTAAATTTACCATGCATGCGAATTTTACAAGAAGTTCAATTAATACACTTTTTAAGTTACTAGTCTTACTGCCACACTCAGAGACGTCAATTAGCAGAAATCTGTAATTAACACAATTTTTTCATTGAACAATCGTCTTTAGGCGTATAGACTTAAGTATTACACGTTTTTACTAAATAAACTTTAAAGTTAAATAACGTCTCTGAGTACGGCAGTTATATCAATAGAGTTATTAATATACATATTATATGTAGGTACACAATACACCTATAAAGTTTTACAATCAAAATATTCTTTTAATTTTATCAGTTTTAATCCGTTTACCCTCTCAGCTCTCTAGATAGAGGAGAGGAGACCCGACCTCACCAGTTGGACATTAATGGAATGAATTTACAATCCTTTAGTATTCATATATGGAAAACAGTTTTTAGAAAAACGGAGAATTATGTGTAAATTATTTTACATTATTAAGTAATGTAAAAGGATTGTCCAAATATCTAACGGTTTTAAGTTGTTACTATTATTGAATAAATATTTTTTGTTAACAAAGGTACCTACAGCATTTATTATGACTACTAACAATAGAATTTGAGTTATTTATTATACAAATGATATGAAATCAATGCCCAATGCACATAAAAAGAACCCCCACATAATTGCAACTAAGATGTGTTCTTAATGTATGTCATTAAGGTATTAAATTGAACGTATACCAAGAATTACCCTTTCTTGCAGAATGTGAAAACTGTCTTTTTAAATACTCCCAAATGATCCTAAATTCTAAAGCGGCGTATTGTGAACAAACCACACCGAGCACTTGGCACTTGTCGCCTTATCGAAGCGTATAAAATTATTTAGGACGATCATAAAGTTAGCCTGCCATCTGTCGTAAGAATCCCTTGAGTAATCTTCACGCGGCCAACCTCCGGAATTGTACGCTTGTTTCCACTTTTACTACGAGTTTAAAAAACGTTTGCAAGCGACTATAGTAAATGTTTAATTTGGATACATTTTGATTACAGGACTTGTAAACCCTATAGAAAATATAAGAATTAATATTGTTTCAGTTGATAGCTACTAGATATTCATAATTATACTTACCTATAGTTGTTTAAACCTATTTCTGTTCTGTGGTTGTTTATATCCTAGATTCATTTTTACCTGTAAAATGGGGTGATACACCTCTGCCTGATCTTAAGCGTGATGTATTTATGTGTTTTTTTAAATAATCTATAAAATATTTGTTTTCTTCACTTTCACTTTTCTAAAATTCTAAGCTCAATGAATTTTGTGCATGCTGTCAAAATTGCCCTTTATTGAAATTTATGTGTGAATATTGTAAGAGCCACTGGTGGCCCTAATAAATAAAAATTTAAAAAAAAAGTTATCGTGCTAACAATGTTTCAGGTGGACTTTACGACGTAGATTCAGACACTTAGTAAATATATCGTAAATATATTCGGTATTATAAATGCCGAAGCTTAGAACAACTGTAAAATCTATGGTTTTCTTTTTCTATCCTTTCAAAACTCCACATCAGCTAACATCATCCAGATTTTCAGATTTTCTTTCATCAAACATTTAACTCGGTTTCTATGAGCAAATGTTCTCTTTAACTTTAAGAACACACGTGGAATCAATTTTCGAATGACTGTCGCATTTTCAAAAGTAGGCAATCATTATTTTCTGTTATTATAAAAAAAAAATTTTAACGTGATGATCGAAAACTCATAGTAAATACAAGTGTAATGTACAAGCGAACGTTCCCAAAGGATACTGGGATATAGCCTGCGGGAGCATGAGCCCCAATGTGATCCGATTATGGCTTACTTTACTTAGTTGTACGCCGTTATTTAGATTATGACAGAAAACATTGCTAATAAAAATATTCTGCGATTCAAGTTTGTGTAGATATAAAACTCAACACTATACTTAATTATACTGCATATGCCATGTGGATCTATTACATTCGAATACCACTAGCATTTGTTTCAATTCATATTTATTTTCTAAAAGGATACTATTATTTAATGGTATATATATACGTGTGGAGGTGGAGTAAAAATACACAATAGGCTACCATTCCTTTTCATTCCCAGGATGTCACATAATTCGAAAATTCCTCCGTCCTTTCATTTTCAATGGGTTCTAACATCCTTCAAACTTTTCTTTAATCCTATGTAAGAAGGCTGTCCTGAAGTCACGAATCAAATTACTTACTTATTTAACAATCGCTCAAACTGCTATTAATAAAGTCGTATCTAGGACTCTTGAACATCGTCACAATGAGATACGAAGCAGTTATAATTAACATTCATTAGCCTTTGTTCCAATAAAGCTCAATGAATTAACGAATGGATTCAATGTGCGCCCCTGTCACTCACCGTTTTAAATGAGCAGTAGGCTGATCGGGTCCGTTGTCAATGCAGATGAAATCGAGTTATTGTTTCTGATTTAATTTGTTTTAAATTATATAAAGAAGTTATTAACGCGATCATGCTTTACTAACCTTAGATATATTGATGTTTTGACTTAGTCAAACTATGGTCACAATGTAAAAAATAATTGTGTTAATACTCTAAATGTAATATACTAACTCTAAATGTATATAATAGTTCCAAAGTAGATGATTAGTTTCTATCTTAAATAAAAAATTAGGTGATGTGCTAGTCGTAATTAAAAACTGTTTTAATGGAATTTCATCTTCCTATAATGTATTATTTTCCACTCAGAATAACTCACTGTAAAAGTCTTTGGGCCGACCATATTCAACTCTCTTTAGCATATTTTGCAAAAACACTAATTACTTGACCTGCCGAATCTTTGTAAATAAGGCAAATCTATTTGGTTCCAGCTTACCTTTAGATGGTACCTTTAGAAAATCAGGAAATCAAAATAATTGTATTAAATTTTCAAGTTAGATTAAATTTTAATAGACAGTTAAGTGATTGTGCTTGTTGAAATCCATTTTCATTATGGATGTGGTCTCTCAGTGTTACGATGGACTTTAGTGGAAAGGTAAGCCACATTGACAGGAATGATTGAATGATAGATTGAAGAGGATGGGGTTTTGATTGACCATTTCTAAGGGTATATTTCAGCTGAATTGTTGAGATATTAAAATTGAATTGTAGATGGGATGATGGTGTTTTAAGGACTGTTATTTGAATATCGATACAGTTGAAAAAAGGAAGGCTGGTGAAAAAAAGGAATATATCTCGATGATTGTGTGAAATAGGGTCAGAACCGGCGGGATGACAACTGAAGCCAAAAGAGCATTTTTTAGATTTTTCGGCGGTCTATATGTTTGTATGGGCATCAAGCAAAAAGTATTGCATAGAATTGAATGTATACATGATGTAGTTTCATAAATATATTACTAGATAATAGGTCCAAGTTAAATATAGGCTACTCTTTACCGACATATGACTCGGCTGAAGCCGCTGACTGAGGCAAGTTCGGTTATAAATCTTGCCTGTGCTAGGCCGATAAATTAATAAAATTCTAACATTAATTGAAATAGGAAGTTGGCTATACTAAATGACAATTATGTTTTGTAATTTACATTAATTTATACACAATGTGTGTTAGTTCATACTTTCTAATTAAGCAATGCCGGTTATAAAATAATTATAAATATTTTAATGAACACTTTCTAATGAACCAAAGGAAAAATCTACTATAAGATTCAATAAGAAGATAAGATCAGAAGGGAAGATATTTTATCTTATTTGTATACATTTTAATCAACTAAAATTAGATGATAGATTAATCCAATTTAGCACGTAGCAACACTGGACCTGATACTTACTTTTTAGAATTGGTAATAATACTTCCTACTTTTTACATACGTATTATAATAATTAATATTTATAAAAAATCTCTTTTTTGTTTTTTTAAAAACAACGCCCGCACTAGGGAACAAGCCCTGTGTCGCGGGGAGCTTTACAAACATGAAACTAACGGACACAAAGTACACCCAGACTAGAAACAAATATCTATGAATCACACAAATATTTGTCTCGTGTGGGAATCGAACCCACGTCACCCAGCACGGCGAAGTAGTGGCGAGGCGACCACCTTAACCACTGCGCCACGGTGACAGTCAATAGGAAATTTTATCTCAAATTATAAAATATATTTTAAAAAATCTCAATTTATTTAAGTTTACAAAAATATTTATTAAACTTATAACAAAAATGAAACAACAAATATGTATGGTAAACCAACCTACAGCAGTCCACTGCTAAAAATTAGTTATTTATGTACAACATTGGGGACAAGGAGATTAAATATAATACTTACCCCTATTACACACCTCCCTTTAGCCAAACATTCCTATCGTAAACAAACCTATCGTCCCATTTAGTTTATATTCGGTCAGTATCGTACAGTTAATTAAAAGACCTTTCCTTAGTAAGTTGCTGTGACAGGGCTTGTGTACCAACCCCTAAATAATTATGCGATCGAATAGTAATGAGAGTTCCTGACGGCTTGGAAATTACTTCCTATGAATTTCTAGTAAAGGTTGCACATTTAGTATAAATTCTCTACTTTGAGGAATAATTATTTCTCGGTACTGTAGAAACTAGAAACTGTTTACGCGGCAAATACCTTGAAGCGTATTAAATTGTTTTATATAGTTTTATTTTCTCGTTGCCAATAGAGATAGGCAAAAAAGAAGCCTGTAGGGCTTAAATACAAAACTGCGAATCGGGGCGATGCGAATTCGCAACGCAGAATACACTACAATTTCGTACGGCAAGGTATCTCCCTTCCACGGTTTGGGTTACTATTCCTTCGAAGACCGTCGTCAACACATTACAAGTCAACACAGAAATTTGCGATGCGAATGAATTCGCAAGTTCTTGCGATGCGAGGTGCGAGCTCGTACATTTTTAATTGTGATTTTGTATCGTAGTTTTGTGTTCAAGCCATTATTGTGAATGTTAACAGTCACTTCGCTCATGTTCAGGTATATCAGCAAAGCTGAAGATAAAGCTAAGTCTACCAATACGCTGTGCTATCAGAGAAAGAGATAAAATTTCCTATTGTTTGTATGTATAAACAATAAGGACACAACAACAAACATAAAGAATAAGGGTAACCATGTGGTTACCCTTATTCTTTATGAGGTAGAGACTATTATTCACCAGCAAAGTCTAGATAATAATACACATAAACCAATGCTTCTTTCATTAAAATCATAAGTAGTCAGTCATGTTAGTTAGTATAGTCCACCTATTTAATATTATCAACCACGGATAAAACTGCATAGCAAATTTAAATAAGCTGTAAAATCTCTACAGCTTAAACATTATACAATGTTTTTAATTAAATTCTAGTATGATGCGAAACTAATTAAGGCAATAGCATTAGCTTATAAAATGTATAAAAGCGCTGACTACCAACAGTAAAGAAAAATAAGATTGGAATTTATTTTGCTGCATCGTGTTTTCCGTAATGGTTATTGTTCTTCCTATATATGAGAGCACAGAGCTTGCTCCATAGTGTGTGTAGTTCTTTAAAAGAACAAAATTAAAAAATAAGAAGTTAATTTTATTAATAATATTCTACCACTTTCACACAGCGCCATCTAGTCCCAAATTAAGCAATTATATTTGCTTGTGTTAAGGGTACTAAACAACTGATATACTACTTAATAACATTTTTTTTCATACATATTTTAGATAAATTACACCCAGCAAACTTAAACGTTTATTTATTTATTTGGGCAACATATAGAGTAATACTGCCGTGCTAAATGAGAACATCATACATACATAACATCTTGCATATGCATGCATAATGTCTTGCCAAAATGTTACCTAAGATTTATGATTTTAGACACATTTATCTCTAAACTTTGCCATGCAGTTGAACTTTTCTTAATTAGGTGGGCAGAATAGACGAAAAAGCCATTAGTGTAAACACGTGACATCGATCATAAAACAATAGAGAAAATAGTTTGAAGTTATATTATCACACAACACGTTTAAAATATATCTAAACGTTTCGTGTATATATGTCAATGTTGCAAAGATTACGTCACATGACATGATAAGCAGCTGATTTATTAATATTTGACTATCTGATTAAGTTGTGGAACTCGTGAAAATAATTGTGAGCTATCCTCGATTAAATATCTTTGATATACGAGTATGTTTTAAATCGATAGTAATATTAACGTCATCATGACAACAGGAATGTGCGTTTCCAATATATGATTTATTACTTACTTATTAATTTTATATTTTGGCAACACATTCCATCCAAAAGCGATGGTGGCTGAATAGATAAGGGACCGGTGTGCAAATCACGCGGTCCGAGTTCGATCCCGACCGGCAGTACCAACGTGGATTCCACTTTGTGGAATTTATATGTACTAGTCAAGTAACTTACCATCCGCTAACGGTGAAGGAAAACATCGTGAGGAAGCCCACATACCCTAGAAAAAAATCTATGAGTATGTCTGATACACCAACCAGCACTAGGCCAGCGTGAGTGGATTATGGCCTAAACCTTCTCAGCTCTCTAGTTAGAGGAGAGGAAACCCGAGCTCAGCAGTGGGACTCAATGGGTTGCTGGTGATAAATAAACACATTTCAGTACGACAAATACTTTTTTATAGATCAGTTCACCGCGCTGGTATCTATTAAGCATTGACAAGAATGTTTTGAATGAATTTAAATCATACGGTCACGTGGAATTTTCAAAAATACACAACACAAAGGATTTGGGTTTTAAAACTAGATCACACAAACACATCGAGATATTTCGCGACTCAAACGCAGGCTTTATTATGTAGATCAATCATATCGTTATAAGACTTTAATCATGATTTCAACCCATAAACGTCCCACTGCTGGGCACGGGTCTCCTCCAAAGAATGTGGAGGGAATTTAGTCTACTATACCAGGTTAGCCAGACGTTTTGTTATAGGGTTTGTTTCGAATTTTCCTTTTCTTGCAGTGCTCTTGTCTGCATAAGGTTACTACTCCCTGAGTCACCTTTTACGACACCTACGGGTAGAGATGGGGTAGTGACGTTATGTATTCTCAATCCGTCACTTACACGGATTATAGGACCTTAATAAGTGGGAGTATGTTGGGGAAATTCCCGTATGCGCCCTTGTCAGTGGAGTAAACGCCAATTCTTTCACCTCCTGGTACACGACCTGTATCTTCTCCATCATGTGTTTAATAAATATCATTCTTTTTATGTATTAAATAATAATAATAATTCATTTATTTCGGAATATTTTTTTATTTATATTCCATAGTTATAAATACCTTATTCTAAACATACATACAATCATAAAAACTTAATGACTAAGTACACGTTAATGTCGGCATCGTGTTACGCTGCACTGTGTTAGATAATCTGCCGCGAAAACGACGTTAAATAACACCTTTCGGCCACATCTCATCTTTGAAGAACGTTTCCAGATAATGAGTTGGGACCCGCACCACGAACGAATTAAAATTCGTGCTATGGCGCGCCTTATACTTATCGACCCTCAAAGTCCAGTTAGTCTTTATTCGGATGTACTCCACTATCTTCTTTACCGTCGTGGAGTGATGCAGTCAGGACATATGTATTAAAGTATAGCTATAATGAAAATGTGTAGAAGCTTCCAGCATTTCAATACTCTATACTTCTTAAATTATATTACGGGTCACTCACGTAGAGAAGTCGGGACTGCCGAGTGGGTTTGAGTTTCGATAGGGAACCACCCTCAAGGCGAGTGCAATACTTCTACAGAGACGTAACTGTTTTTTGCCAGAGAGCAGTTTGTTTGTTCTTTAGTGTCATAAAAAACTCAGGAATGTCCACAGTAAGTATTATTATTATTTATTGGGCCAGGAGCCGTCAGCGATGTCTTTGCTACCTCGACCAGGGCTGATCTTTTGTAGTGCCCGTAGCTTATAAGATTTTTCCAATACAAAGTCAACTTTTTTATCTTTGAGGTATTTAAGATTTGTGCTCACCATTTTGCGTCATCTAGACGATATTTATGTTCTCGAACACGAAAACGCAAGTCAACATAGTCATCATCACACAATCATCAATGGTTTGGTATCAGTGACGTTTCGATCGCGTCGATAACTGTTTCTATAACGATGCCTCTACGATATTACGTCATTAAACATTGTGACTCATTTGTGATAAGGTTTTGCTCGTCTTTTCCATACAGCAAAATACTTCACTTTATACTTTACTTACTCAAGTGATGGCTGTTGCTCCGCACTACGTGTCGAATGCAAAGTTTGACCACCACAACTGTTTAAGGCGCAGAACAGACGACAGAGGCGACGCGGCGCGTGCCGGTCATTTTCACCGCGAATGATAGAACATAGAATCGTATACTCCTAACGCACACGGCCGGCGCCGGCGGCAAAAAGACTGCACTGCCAATGCCCGCCGCGGCATGACCGGGGCTAACCACCCGCGCCGATAATATGAATCATCATCATCATTTCAACCCATAAACGTCCCACTGCTGGGCACGGGCCTACTATACCACGCTCTGGCCAAACGGGTTTGTAAAGGGTATGTTTCGAATTTTCCTTTTCTCGCAGTGCTCTTGTCTGCATAAGTCCATTCTCCCTTAGTCACCTTTTAGGTTGTCTATGGGTTGAGATGGGGTAGTGACATTACGTATTCTTAATCCGTCATTATACGGATTAATGTGAATAAATACCTCTAAACATAAATAGCAAGTTGCTAATGGATATTCCCAAAAGAGATTGTCTAATTTGTGAATATTCATTAGCAATCTGTAAGTCCCACTATATACTGAAAAGCTGCCATGTTACTAATAAAATTCACGTCGGAATAAATCAGAGGATTGCGGGGGATCCGCTCACACCGTTTAGAAAATCCGTATCAATTTCAATTTGGCCTTTCGATGCTTTAAATTTGTTAGCGAGAGTACAGTGTGACTGGTGATTCGTTATTGGATTTTTTTTAGGACTTTTTCTTTTAGATAGTATTTTTAAACTTGAGACGTTTTTTATGTTATCCGTCAGTAGTAGCTTAGGTATTTCGTATCTCACTCCGACGGTGAATTTCCTTTTATTTTCATATAAGTATACTTACGGAGTGGCGTTAAATTAGGTCAGACCTATGTCTATTGGTCTATTCTATGATGATGATGATGATGATGATACCTACTTAGACTTTAATGTTTCTTCTTAAGTTTCCCTAGAAAAGTCACTTTTAAAATAAAATATTGTCACTATAAATACATATTGAATTCTTAGATAGCTTCCACCCGCGGCTCGCGGTAAAAAGTAACCTATGTACTATTCCAGACTATAAATCTATCTATGTGCTATATTTTAATTAAATCTTGTCAGCCGTTCTGGCGTGATTGAGTAACAAACATCCATTGATACATCCATCTTAATTTTTGTATTTATAACTAGCAATCGCCCGCGGCTCCGCCTGCGTGGCATGTCGGTAAAAAGTAGCCTGTATTTTAAGTTAAACCTCTAGCAATACATTGGTGAAAACCGCATGCAATTCCATGCAGTAGTTTTTGTGTGATGCGCGTGCAAACATACAGACCGATTGAAATTGTTGATTTGGCTGCTGTGGCTCTAAAAAAAGGCCTACTACATTATTTTTTCTTCGACATCTTTAAGGTTCAGACATCAACTCGTTTCAATTTTATTAAGATTTTGTGATATCTTGAGGTCTAGTAGTGAACTGACGCAAACGAAAAATTTAAAAATATGAAACTATTTATTTAATTTGCCAAGACCGCGGTCTTTGGAAGAGCCTGGGGGAGGCCTATGCGAAAGCAAAACTAATATTAATTAACTAATATTTAAGTACCTACATATTGTAATTAAAACTATGTACAGATTGTTAATAAAGGCTATTATTATTATTATAAACCTATTTAAATCCACGTTTTACGTCTGAAATCTTAATTCTCCCCTAGTTCACGTACGCACGCCCCGCGTCGAGTCGTCCGTGACACTGAATAAGATTAATGTTGTCCAAGTAAATCTTTCAATAAACTTATATCTAACTATCTAGTATTGGACTACAGTAAATAACACTTTTCTTTCATTTCTTTGTATTCTAGTATCTATTATATACAATTCAATTACACATTATTAGATCCAATGTAAAACTATTACTCTTTTAATTCTTTTTCAAGGTCAAATATTTTCATGTTGGAACATAGGACAGAACAAAAAGTTCGTTTAGTTTCATAGATTATATATACACTTCATACAGGTCTTATTTATCATTGGCAACACTCAGCCTTTAGTACGATATACCTTTGAATTTAACTTTTGTTTTACAAAGTTTTTTTTAATCTGTTTTTAATACAATTTAATAAAATCATAATTCTGTATGATCGGTATTTTAGCATTATTGTTATTTCCTCTCCATAATATTGGCACACTTTATGCTATTTTCGTGCGGTATCTATATAATAATTATATCACTTGCTATTTTTATAAAATCGGGGCAGATATTTATAGACTAAAGGACAACAAAATCAAGGTTAACAATATTTAAAAAGATAATGTTGGGTTCGAAAAAGATTAATTAGAATGATTACATATCTAAAATTCTATATGGCACGTACATACATATTTATAAGAAGATAGGATCTTACTATTCACACTATTAAGAACCTTCAATAACGAAATCTACTAGTAGGTATACTACATCATTATTAAAAACGAGTACAGAGCCCTGATTCTAACCTGTAGGAAGGTTTATTAATGGTTGCAGTAAAAACATTATATAATTAGTTTTTAGTTTTCTATACGATAAATTACATACTTTCTACCAATAAATAACTTAAAACGTAAATAAACTTCGTTCTATGATTCGAAAAAGTTTACGATACGGGAGCATTCCGATTGCTTAGAATCAGTGGGCTGCTAAAACTTGTTAATTCTCGCGTCTCCGCCCGGGCGCGTAGAAATGTTGCTGCATAAACAAAATATCTTTTTGTTCCATGTCTCATTATTCATCATCATCATCTCGTCATTCTTAACATTTTGCCCACTAAAGTCACCTTGAACGGCAAACGAAAATGCAATATATGTATAAAATAATAGAAGCACATTTTTAATGGGCGCATTGACAGTTATAGACGTTCGCTGCGTTAAGAAGGTTTAATACCATTTATTTTTTATACCACCATAACTTTTGCAATTCTTTGAACAAGGCCTTGAAGTATTTTAGAAGGAGCATACTTTTTATTTCAAATGCGTTTATTCTTTAGTGGCTGATCGATTTATTGTCTACTAATGTCAGTCGATGGTGTACGAGTTTCGTTAAAACAAAAGATTTAATGATTGCTATTAATCTCATGAGTCTAATGATGCTATTATATTTGATAAACATTTGTGGCTAAAGGTTGAGATCATTGAACTGATTAAATTTAAACATTGTACGGTAGACGCCAGACTTTTGACTTTACTAGCTTTTATGCGCAGCTTTGTATTTAAATCGATAAAAAGTAATCTAAGTCCTTCTCCTGTTCCTAGACTATATATATATATCCCTATGTTAAAATTAAATAAAAATCCGTTCAGTAGCGTTTTAAGCAAAAAAAAGAAACATACTTACAACATACCTACGCATAAATAATGTCACTTATTGATTCTGTTATTGGTTTAAAAAAATTATATCAAAAGAAAAGTCTAGACAAATATGCTATCATATCTACGCAGATAAAACATGTTTATTTAATACGCAATATCTCCTTGAAAGAAAATATAACAGTTTTAATAACATTAATTAGTACCTACGCAAGATGCATTGGACATAAGAAGAGTAATGCAGATACACATACGTCGATTTTGTAACTAAGGCGTCGGACAAACGATCAAATTTGTTTGTTAAACACAACGTAAATCAGGATAATCCCACAAAATTATTCACCAACACGTCCAACGATGCATTCTATGAAATAATTTGACAAAAAAAATCGTTTACTGGGCGTTTAACGGTAACAGCCGTACCACATGGTTGTAAACTTGTTTTCCACATAGGTGACCTTGGTGGAAGGCTGAGGACAGAGTGCTATGGCGCGTGTTAGGAGAGGCCTACGTCCAGCAGTGGACTGCAATAGGCTGAAATGATGATGATGATGATGATGACCTTGGTGGGAACTTGGTTGCCATCCACGTATGAAATTTGGTTTGCTAGATGGTTGGAATCCACCAATGTCACCTCTTTTGGAAGGCAAGTTTATAACCGTGTGGCACGTGTTTTAGGTCTTCCGCACCGATGGTACCTACTCAGATTACGAATGAACTGTAGCGATAAAATCAAACAGAACAAAATACACTGAGATTAACAAAACGTCACCAACATCTAAAGATAAGATGGCGCCATACATTTTGTAAACACATTAATTTCAATTAAATTCGTTTAAAGAAATCACTATCTAATAGGAAGTAATAATCTCGAACATTTAATTGCTATATTACATCACGTTGTTCTGAGATCGTGCAATGATTGTATTATCAATAAGGCTGTGTTCAGATGACACACTATATAAACTATATACCCTCCGTGTAGTGACGGATTAAGAATACATAATGTCACTACCCCATCTCAACCCGTGGGTGTAGTGAAAGGCGACAAAGGGAGTAACCTAAAAATTCGAAACAAATTCCTTTACCAACCCGTCATGCCAGCGTTGTATAGTAGGCTAAATTCCTTCCACATTCTTTGGAAGAGACCCGCGGCCAGCAGTGGGATATTTATCGGTTGAAATGATGATGATAATTATGATGTTAAACTGACGTATAAGCTAGCCCAGACTGGACCACTTACCTTAATAATATTATAGGTATAGGTTAGGCATTACCGAATGTCGAAACTCTGTGTTCGCAAGGGTCATGGCTGTTAATCCTGGCTCACAGGAGTTACAGTGGTGGGCATGAGGATTGTATGTAGTAAGAGAAGTTATAGAATTTTTTTTTTTTTAACATTAATTTTCAACAAAAAACATTCAACTTCCGCAACATGCCCATCACATTACACATAAAGGTTTGTTCTGTGTCTGGGTGTAATTTGTCTATAATATGTATGTATTTACAAACAAAAAATGCATTCAAGTAGCATATCAGCTGTTTAGTACCTATAACACAAGCAAATATAATTTGTTTGATAATTCTGATTTACGTTGTTGAACAAACAAATTTGATCGTTTATCAGGCGCTTTAGTTAGAAATACAACGTTGCATACGTTGTCTTTACGTATGCATCTGCATTACTTTTCATAAGTTCAATGCATCATCATTATCATCATCATTTCAACCCATAAATGCCCCACTGCTGGGCATAGGTCTCCTCGAAAGAATGTAGAGGGAATTTAGCCTACAATACCACGCTGGCAAGACGGGTTGGTATAGGGTTTGTTTCGAATTTTCCTTTTCTCGCAGTGTTCTTGTCTACATAAGATTACTTCCTTAGTCGTCTATTTCTTCCTTATCTTATGCAATGCATCTTGCGTACAATAAATATGTATATAATGTAATAGTTACATTTTCTTCCAATGATAAATTGCGTCATATCCCCTGGTTTAAACTGAATTAAAATGACTGGCCTGTTGGTCTAGTGGTAAGTGACCCTGACTGCTAAGCCGAAGGTCGTGGGTTCGATCCCCACCCAGGACAAATCTTTGTGTGATGAGCATAAAGGTTTGTTCTGTGTCTGGGTGTAATTTATCTATAATATGTATGTATTTACAAATAAAAAAATGTATTTAAGTAGTATATCAGTTGTTCAGTACCCATAACACAAGCAAATATAATTGCTTAATTTGGGACTAGATGGCGCTGTGTGAATGTGGTAGAATATTATATTAATCGCCTGCATGACCTCCGTCCTAAGAAGATCGCAACCATTATATCAATGCCTTGGTAGTTTTGTGTTTCAACGGTGAGTAGTAGTGCCCAAAGCTCATTAGGGAGAGGATTTCAACGCACATGTGATCCGCTGTTTGTTGCAGACGTCTATAGTCTACGGTAACAGCTTACCATCTCGCGGTACGTAAGCTTGTTTGCCTTGTCGTATATAAAATGTATTCAGTAAGTACAGTTAGCCTCAAAAGCAGCTGAAGCATATCCATATTCTCAAACGCATGTATAGGTACCGTAAATTGCTTAACAAGACTAATGCAAGAATTTAATTTATGATGTTAATTCAATTTCCAGCACTAGTCTTGTTATGCAATATGTGTATACTTGTATCCATGTTTTTTTTTAAATTGGACATGGTCATACTTTTGAGGCTGACCGTACAACGATTTCGAACCAAGAGATGGTTTGTCGGCTATTGACTATGCCGCGAGTAGGACCTAATGTCAGAAAATAACAACAGGTACCTAACTGCAATAATTTAATGACACAACACCTGAGACAATATTTAATACACGGTAGATTAGAATTTTAAACTCTTCCATCTGATTGCTTCAGCCAGATATTTACACTTCTGACGTAGATAAAAAATATAGAATAAACTCTGGATAGTGTAGTTGTTAGCTTGTCAATCTAACCGTTGAATCAGGCGACGCGATGGTTTGTCGCGGACGAATGTTCCTGCGCTCCCGTGACGACAGCAGAGCGCGACGAGAGGAACACCTTGGGGTTTTAGTGGGTGCGAGCCCCACATAACCCCTCGGTTCTTTCCCCAAGACCGAGGGGTATGCGCCAGGCATTTCCCCAAGTAAAAAAAAAAAAGGCGACGCGATGGTTTGCATCGCTATCATTATAAAAGTTTCTGAATACAGAACTATTTAATTTATATACCTATGTTTATATGTATTGTATCTACAATAATATAAGTATTAATATTAGTACTTATATATAAACAGTCGTATAGATAGGGCTATCTTATCATCAAATAGTTAGTGTCTACTTGGTCATAACATCGGTATCGATTTGTTGAGATCTATCCACGTTCATACTATACCTATCATACATACAGAACTTCTACAAAGTCTCCTGGTTCAGATAAGTTCCGTTCAGAAATAGACCAGGCTGTAGAGAAAATATCCACGGCATAGCCTGTTTCTGAACCGTCGAAAGGGTACCGTCCGGAAACATCAATTATTTTATTGGTATGGTCTGACACAAATACCTGTGCAACTAAATGTCTAAATTTCATATTTAATAGCATTTGAAGCACAGTAACTACCTCCTTGTGACGTCATTACTGCACAGAAAGAAACACTAGCGCGACAGCGAGCGTAGTAGGTAAGGGAAGTGAATTACATACCTACCTACATGACATTGCTTTCTGTACCTTTATAATTTCTGTGGTTTAGGCCATTATGCCATATGACGCCGGCTCGGTTTTGTAGAACACACATAACCCTAAACGGATCCTAATAGTAATATCACAAAATAGCCCGAAAATAGAAATACCTATAAGACTTGGACCATTTCAAATGTTACTTCCAATTGTAAACAAATTCTGCTAAACTCATTCCAAGTTGTAACGAGGTAAACAGTTGAAGCTCACACAAAACCAATATTTATAGCATGAAGCGTAGGAATTACACCAAAAGATGTTTACCAACTTAAATACATTCAAAGGGTTATTTATAAATTTTGTAGATGAAAACGATTGCAAACACCAATCTACATAAAATCAAGCACGCCGTGATGTTTTATGATCTCATTCATTATTTTGGTGCTTACATTAATAGCCTTACATAATAATCACTGTAATTTTATTGCAACAGATACGTGGAATCAGAATGGATGGTTGGTTATCATAATTTTATTACTACTATTTTAGATTTAATGTACAGTTCTTTATTTTGAGAATTAATACCAATAAAAATGTGGGAGACTTGTTAAAAATCAAACATAAGTTAGGAACTCACAAAGAGTTCATTCAGAAGGGAAATCTACTTCCCTTCATGACAAAGTGGTTAGATATAAGGTAAGATATAATGAAAGTGAGAACTACTTTGGTATATTTTTGTGGTCTTAAATAAAAAGTACCTACATATATTATGTATATTTAAGAAATAACTTTAGGAGTATAACGGCCGCACTCAGAGACGTCTATTAGCAGTAATCTGTCATTAACACTATATTTTCATTGAATAATCGTCTTTAGGCGTATCGTCTTAAGAATTACAAGTTTTATTTTCGTGACGTTACCATCGTACTGATATGATTAAAATATAACTAAAAAATGTTGTACATTAGGCAAAGTGAGAATCTTTCATTTCCAGATTCAGTCATCAATTTAATTATTTAACACTAAAATCACAACTTCGCACACACAAGTTCTGGACAATCGTTCTGCACGCGGTAACCGTCTGATTGAACAGCCTGTCTAAACGTAGCCCCACATCAGCCATTTTCTATTGTGAGCTGTACCAAAGAGGCTTTTGTCCAGCGCTATTGTGCCAATAGCAATCGAACATTCACTCTAGCCAAGCCTGGACAAAATTATTGTCACTCAAATAGATATAGATGTGCGGTCTAGTATTGTTTTCCAAGTCTCTCAAGGTTCTATTTAATAGAATATTGTAGAATATCGACATTATAAACGAAAATCTAGAAACGATAATGTGTTCATAATTCCAGCTTCAAGCATCTAACCTAAATGGCCAAAATGCCCAAAGGACTCTGATATCAGGATATTTTATGGACTTTTTGGGTTGCGTAGCCAAAATGGCAAAAACTGAACCCTTATAGTTTCATCATGTCCATCCGTCCGTCCGTCTGTCCGTATGTCACATGCATTTAACTCAAAAACTGCTTGATGTATATTAAATTTGAAAAATAGGTGTTTTTCGTAAGCCGCTACTAGGTTCGGTAGTTAAATGATAAATATAAATATTAATAACGGTGCCTCCCTTAAGCTAAGATTTTACGAGTGGCATATACTTTGACAGATCTTTTAAAAACACTTTCAAACTTTCAAAGACATTCTTTGATCATGTGAATATTTACGGAAATAAAACCTAAAAATTACAAAGATAACACTTAATAAATGACTGGCCTGTTGGTCTACGCCGGAGGTCGTGGTTTCGATCCCCACCCAGGACAAATCTTTGTGTGATGAGCATAAAGGTTTGTTTTGTGTCTGGGTGTAATATATCTATATTAAGTATGTATTTACAAAAAAAATATGTTTAACTAGTATATCAGTTGTTTAATACCCATAACACAAGCAAATATAATTGCCTAATTTGGGACTAGATGGCGCTGTGTGAATGTGGTAGAATATTATTATTATTACTTCTAACCAAAATTATTTTGAACATGATCGGATATACCGTTTTTGAGTTAGAGATTTTTATTATTTAACCGTAGAGAAGATAATTACAATAATGAAAATAATTAAATTAAATACCTACTTACGTATTAAAACTGTATAAACAATTAATTACAAACAAAAAAAAACTTAAACGTAAAATTAAACAATTAGAGATTGAGTTATAATAATGTACACTTCTATCAGCGATCCAATTATAGAGAAAGTCAAGTATAGTCGATTGTAAGTAGTTCGACGCCACATGCGGTCCAACATAATCAATTCGATCGAACCACTGACAGGTTAATCTGTCACTAACATAGGTATAATTTACCAAACAGGTTTTATTTAGACTCTCATTAAATAGATACGAACTAACTCTTTGGTTTCACTTACGTGTTAGAGTCATTGACCTGTTATGTAACGCTAATCAAATGCATTGAGGTTTATAGTTTCGCGATTTGTATTTAAAATATTATATTAGGTTAACGTTTCTACTGTTTTTTGTTATTGTTTTTTTTTGTGCTTTAAATTACGTAATCATTATAGAGTTATCAGGGCTCGAAAATAAGCTAGGCACAAAATTAAAAAACGAAATGTATATAAATTTATTTGTCTATTTTAGAAACGACTTCAAGAAAGGAAGACATAAATTTTTTTTGGCGTATTTGAAACTATGCTTTCCTTTTTTTGATGTCGGTTCATTTTTTATATTTTTTTGTTTCTGGCCTTCTTCAAATCTTCATTAATACTTATTTTAAAGAGAAAAGATTTATAGTTTTATTTGTAATAAATAAACTCAAAACGACTGGTCCGTTTTTTAAAAATCAATCGTTAAACAATCATTGTTACAAGCTACAACGTCACATTAACATTGATTAGGTAACATGTATTTATAAATGGAATCGAATTTCACGACAACAGAGCCGCGGGCATCAGCTAGTTTTATAATAATTGGCTTATGCTCGGTTTCTGAACTACCAAATAAAAGTTATTGATCGGATTAAAAATGTATAACTTAAACAAATTAAAAATGACAGATTGTATGAATAAACTAGTTCTATTGTTTTACTTTTATATTCAGTCGGGTAATACTTTAATCGATTAATAACTTTTATGTAATGGTTCAGAAAGCGGGCATTAGTGGTTTAATTTAGATGACGAAATAGACAGAAGTTATTTTGGTACCGATTGCGCTGATGTCCAGGGCGTTGCAATAAGAGGCTTAGCAGGAAATTACAGATGTAATCCGAAGAGTATTTTGTCAAACATAATATTTGATAGCAACTAAATCTGTTACGTCGATAAATGACTCAAATTAATTGGTGTTGAACCTACGTGATTAGTGTCACGAATATAAGTATAGTTTTAATTGCCGTGAATACGAATTGTGAACAGTCTGGTGCTGTAGATTATGTCTGGTGATATATTGTCAACCTGTCTGGCCAACGTGGTATAGTAGGCTAAATACCCTACACAATAATAGGAGGTGACCCATGCCCAGCAGTGGGACTTTTTTGGGTTGTAATGATGATGATACATTGTCGCGAAATACAGAAATTAAAGACCGAGAAAAATGAAGAATAACAATAGACCGCCCCCGTAATACATGGGACCAAACATAGCAGTTCCAATTTGGGCGTGACATATCTCTGCCTACACGTTCAGGGAAAAAGGCGTGATGATAATGTTGGTGTATATCGGTGTACTGTGGGTCTATAATACGAGGTTTTGTATGAGATTTAGGTTTATTTTCAATTATATTTGCTGGCTTCAAGAAAAGATTTTATATGAATGCGTTTTCTAATAAAGAGACGTATGAATTGTTATATCGTTATTATGTTGTAGAATTACTGTTACTGTTAATGTCGCCAAAAAATTTAATTTGCTTCTTTTTGGGATAATTTATTTTTTGATCGTGATATAAAGAATAAGAATAATGAATATTTATTTTTGCTAAAAACATGGTTACAGGACCTTATATATTTGTAAATAGTACATCATGTTTTACCGCATTATATTACGGTATGCAAAAATACACAACATTTAGTTGTATTTATCAATAAAATATAGAAAAACTATACGATACAAAACTACTACGATATAAAATTTGAATGTGGACATATTCAAATTTTATATACCTATTTAAGTTTGTCTTTGAATATGAAATTTGGAAGCGGTTTTCGTATATAAGTATAAGTCTTATGGTAAATAAGAGAAAACTACCACAATATTTTAATTGTAATTATATTACGTTGCAAAACTAGATAACCAGTATTGCTAAACAAATTAGATAACCCAATTTATTGTTAAATAATAAAATTTCCGTTTCCGTGAAAATCAGTAATAACAAACCGACTTTGCTCACGCGAATATTGTCTTATAAATTGATCGATAGAACATTTTGATAAGATAATTATTTTCTTTAAGTATGTTAATTCTAGATTGCCATATTAAAATGTGCATTAAAACATGTTTTATCAGACTAATTAATTGTATGCTGGTATTACTCACCACTTCAATGTCATCCTCCCCTTCTTCCAAAATATTAGTTAACATAGCACTTGGTCTCATTGACACTCGATGGCGAACAGATTTTCTAAACACTTCTGAACTTTCATCCTTTGTATCGTCTCCTAAAACGGCGAACTGTTCATAGAAATTTTTAACACCAACTAATTCACCATCTGCACTGTCTGATGAAATTTTATCCTTCTCACCGGAAAACTTTCTGTCTTCTATCCTTCTGTAACCTTCTGCTTCTTGAGTCTCTCCTAACAAATTGATGGGTCTAGGTGTGCGGGTCGTATATTCATATTCCAAGTCGAAACCTCTATCTTCAAACAAACTCTTGAATCGTGCCCAACAACCCAAATCTTTTTGTTTGTCCGCCGTTTGATTTTGTGTTACATGTCCCATATTCTTGTCCATTTCTGCTGTTGATTGAAATGTTCGGTTGAATAAACAGGAAGCAATATGTTTTGACTATTCGATAATAGTTTACATTATCTTGCTTATACGTACGTATTGTGTTCACTGTAAATCTGTACAATTCGAAATCAATGCCAATCTGAACAGTGATTATGTAGATAATTATATTCTTGCTGTTGATAATGATGATATCATTTGTCATTGATTTCGAAATACGAAACTGTCACATGTTGCTTAATTTACAGAAAAATATTACTCAATACATTTATATCGACTCATCGAAATTAAAATGCATTAACATGCAATTGAGCCCGATTGAAACATTAATAATAATTCGTATATAATAAATGTCATCGCCGTATTGGAAATCGATTCAGATTCTCTTTTTTCTTGTGTAACTGAGTATCACTTATCAGATTAATTAACACTTATTTCACAAACACAGTTACATCACTATAAATTCACGCGTGTTTTGAGCTCGCTTCGTCAACCCCCGTGACCACTACGTCCCGAGTTTAAAATCGAACTAAAATTATTGTTATATTGTGTTATACTCGATAAGACTTTATCGATTAGTGCCGCGCTGATTACGTCTAATTATACCTACTTTAGTTTTTTTATTCTATCGATTAAAACATAAGTGTACTACTTACTAGTGTTTACACTAAAATCTTCTTTTTCTTTCTTGCGGTTGGTTTCAATGCCTTGCAAAACTTGTTTTGTTTGTAGTATCAAATGATCTTATATCCATATCAAAAATGAACCAAACAAACAGACAAACTCTTCAGTTTCAGTAATTTTAGTATATAATTATTAATAATTTATCAATATATAAGATTACTTGTAACATTTGCTATAAATACTTTTAAATTTTAATGATAAAGAGATTTTGTAGGATAACAAGCATTACATATTTAATGGAACAGCCCCTACACCTACCATTGCAACTTCTGTAAGCCAGGATTAACAGCGCTGAGCCCTTGCAAACGTCGAGTTAGGAGTCGAAAGACCCAGAGAATATAACCTTTTATAGAAATTATTATACCTATCTAGCTTTTACCCGCGACTCCACCTGCGTGGAATTCGAATTTTCCTGTGTATATTTTAAGTAGATTTCTAACAATACTTTGGTGAAAACTGCATTCAAGGAAAATTTTGTATTTGCTTGATTTGTGTACAAACATACAGACAAAAATATATAATATTGTTGTTTTGGCTTATTATGACTTTAAAAAACTCAATAATATTTTTTTTTTTTTTATTTGAAATTTTATTATAATTAGTTATAATCTCCTCGTATCAATTCTTGCTTCGCGCTTAGTACGTAAGTTTATCTACCATTTTTATTGTACCGTTCACGTGAATTTTTTCCTCTCTGCCTCTAATGTATTTTCACTATAAGGAAGCGTGCCACGCAGAAATGAACCATGACCCCTTTGATTGGGTCGGCGCCAGAATTCAATCACCAATTCATTATTTTGAATCATTACGGTGAATTAAGCAGTGCGTTTATAAATGAGTTTTGATTCATACACTGATTGATATGAATGAAACACGTATATTTAAAGCGTTTATTATTACGCAGTATTATTAGTTATTGCTGTGTTATTTCTGACTTGTTTATCTTGGGAGGCGATTGCTTAAGAGGGAACGCGGTCTGTGAGGAATTTGAAAAATAGGTTTTTGGAGAAACGATGTCGATTGCCGTCGCGTTGCGCCCTTACTTCAAGTCTGCAGCCGTAGATTGTGATAGAGACAGCTGCAGCTCAGACAGATTATAAGACAAAAATGTTGTCGAGATTGACGTTTCATATTCCCCTTTTCCCCCTCGGAAACTTAGCCAATTCAAATATTTTTTATATAATTTTTTTGAATAAAGGAAAGCTTGATTCCTGTTATATTTTTAAAGTTAGTAACTAGTAAGTAACTCTTCGAATAATGGGCAATATTGCAATATTTAGAGGGTCATATTTTCATATTTTCTTTACCAATTACCTAGTTGTTGAGAAAAAGGAAAGGACAGGGACGTGTTTACAGCTTACTTTTTATGAAAACAAAAGCTTTAGAGGCATTCCTCGGAAGAAAATAACTTTTTGACTGTAAAAATTGATTTTTTCATGTTCATGAATAAAAAAAGTAATTTTTGAGAAGAGAAACCTCTACAAATCTTTTTAAACATTTGTGACTAGTCAACATATATTATTTAATTTTCTTAAAACGGGTCTACGTCACGTGTTATTCAATAAAAGACATAAAAGATGAATCATGAGGAATCGATTGGTTTTAAAATCTCAGTAGGTAAGTACATCATAATAGTGTCGATTGGTTTTTGTATAGAATTCTGATAGCCTTATCACATTTGATAAATATGATGACAAAACGGTTGTTAAGGCAGTACTTACAGCGACATCGACCAAAGGTTCATCTTCCGGCGTGAGTGCAAGCGACGAGCGGCGGCCGGCGCGCGCACCCGGCGACCCGCTCGAGCTGCCTGCAACAAACAAATATAGTGTTTATTTATATGTTTATAAAGTAATTTATTGATTAATTGATGAGATTTAAGAAAAATAATCTCAAACAAAATACATTTATTATTAAGTTTCAGATATAGCAAAAATACAGATCGGTACAGTCAACATTAAAATTCGTTGAACTTATCGTTGAGTTAGTTTTGACACTATCTGAAAATCTTCTGAGATATTGATGAACAAAGTACAAACAAGTAGAAAATAATAAGAAAATATTTCAAGCTCATTTATTTTTAGTAGACATATTATGACAAGTTTTAAGGTTCAGGTATTTGTAACTTTGAATATGTTTTGAGCAGTTTTAACGTTTGCTGTGACTTTTTAAGTAACTTTTTTGAACCATACGATAACTATTCGGACTGCCTGCTTCCACCCGCGCCGCGCCAAAGTTGTCTAATATAAATTAGTGCCGTTTATAATAATACATCTTTGGAACTTAAAGACAAGTACGTCTTACCCGTGTGACGCAGAGCCACCAAGTTAAGCTACTGCCTAATATGAAAACTGCGCTGATAACACGTTTAGTTTGTGTTATATATAAATGTACTCTGTGGTTTGTGTTGATGCTCGACAGAAGCAACACGCACGCAAGCTGTTGAGACCTAAATATCTATGTCTTAAATGACGTCCGCGGACGCATCTGGCTATGTGTAGAACAGGCATTAAACGTCGCTAAGAGATACTAGGAATATACCGGTGCCTAACCCCTCTTCTATCCGGAATAAAAAATGACGTGTTAAAACGTCATATCATAGGTACCGGTTGGTCACATAATTTAATTAGAATGCAAACATTTTAATCGTAAATTAAGATCTGATTAGAGTAAGTTACGTACTTACTTAATTAATTACATGATTAAAATATGCGATGCCAAAGCGATATGTTTTAAAATTACTGTTCATATTTCAAAATGTTGGCACTTGTTGCCAGGAGAAAAATATTGTAGGTATATTCAATATTAAATTTGAAACAAGAAACAAATGTTCTAAAAATATAATTAATATAAATACAAATTTAAAAACATCAAAGGAATAGTACCAAGAGCCGCAATAATTAATTTATTAATAATAAAAATAGAACCTAATAATATGAAAATAACACAAAGTTTAAATTTAAAAAGTTTTATATTTAAAAAATTGAATTTAATGTTTCAAAATTTGACTTTGCTAAATGACAATAAAATGTAATAAATGTGATAATAATAATAATAATTAATTTATTAAAAATTCATAAAATAAATTCATTCTTGGAAACTCTTAGATTTCGTTTGAGTAATTTTATGTAAGGTATATTTGTTCGCTTTTGAATCTGAATACTCGTTTTATATTTAATTAATTTTAACTTTATAAAATTAACTTCAAAATTCAAATGTATTCGAAACTTATCCACTTACATGCTATTGAACATAGGTAAATAAGTAATAAATAGAAAAAATAACTGCTTTGTAAAATTATCTACCATTAAAATATTATTTATGAGTTATTTATTAAGAGTTATTTATGAGTAGGCGGTATGTTTGCCTGCTTTTGCCTTAGGAAGTCTAAAACAACTTATGGTACATAAAAGTAGGAATTACAAGCTGCGCCACACAGCGTAGCCCACTATTAAAAAATTAAAGAATAATTTGATTAGTGTGTTAATCCACAATATCAGCTACTTCCATACCAAATTTAATGAAAATTGGTCCAGCCATTTCAGCGTCAAGGAATAGCAAACATACACACTAACAAATTTCGCCTAAATATAAATAATATTAGGTTAGGTAAATAATGTTAGATAACCTGTGTCGGTGTCATCACTGCCGCGTCTCTGGAGCCACCTCTGCACCAGCTCGATGCTGGCCTCCTCGCCGGCCAACATCTTTATTTACATTATTAAATCACCGCATTGTTAACATCACACTATTTTACACTTTGTAACATCACTTGTAAACGTTTTATTATTTCATTTTAATTATGTAAACATCCACTAAAATACACCAAAATAAACTTTAGACAAATAGTATAAACTTTTTGTTGGTGACCGCAATATGAAAACCGCAAAACAAAAAATACAATTAAAAAACACTGGCCGTATGACAGCACTTTGCCGCGTTCAAATTTCGAATTGATTAAATGACGAACGTCGACGGCTGAGTGTAAACAGCGAATAGAGTAGATGAAGCCAAATTAATTTTGCAATCCCCGGCCAATAGTTGTATAACATTATCGATCATATTACTTTGTGATAAGAGCTGATGGTGTTATGAGATATGTTTTGGTTATTGTGGTATCGTGTGGTGTAGAGTTTGTAGAGCGCGCAAGCAGTCGGTTAGGTAATGGCCGTCAAACCGAGACAGTTGATCGAAGAAGGGGGGTGAATGTAGGACGATTGTGGTCAGAGAATATATTAAACCACTGGAAGGGATATGGTGCAGACAGCATGTTGATAGATCAAGTGATTTATGTACTGTCAATTGTTGACAAATTGCAATTCTTGCCAGATAATACAATTTTATTTTATAAACACCATTTTGTTTAAAAATTATTTAACCTGAAAAAAAAGCTTACATTTAATAATGTGATTTAATCCAAAACTGTATCTGTCTTTTCTAGATAATAATATGTTTTTTCTTCGAGAGGCTAATATTATGTAACCTTGCTTAGTTATTTATGAGTAGGCGGTATGTTTGTCTGCTTTTGCCTTAGGAAGTCTAAAACAACTTTCACGTATAGAAACATCGTTCTAAATCAAAATCACGTGCTATTGGAGCCATCATACACAGCTATTTTAAATGTAAAATCGTAGTTGGAAATTCGCCGTGCATTTTGGATTTTTTATTAAAAAACTAACATGAATGACCTGTCTAGCAAAGAGGATTTTGTTTGAATTCCGAACGTCTATTCGGAATTCGAATGAATCAAATGAAACGTCAAACTAACAGATGTTATGAATGATACTTAGTAGATTTTGTTTGTTTGGCAATTGCTCAGCTCCTATTGGCTGTAGCGTGATGTTATACAGCCTATAGTCTTCCTCGATAAATGGGCTAAGTGCACTAAAATATTTTTTCTAATCGGACCAGTAGTTCCTGATAAGCATGTTCCACCAAATCATATATATTTGCTTCATAATATATTAGTATGATATTAGTATAGATTTTGCTTTAGTAATTAAAATGAGTCATAATCATAAATTTATCATACCTCTTTAATTTATACATAATTGTAAAGCTAAAGAGTTTGTTTCTTTGATTGGTTGAACGCTAGAATCTCAAGAAGTACTGGTCCAACTTGAAAAAATATTATAGTGTTGGATAGCCCATTTATATAACATCACGCTACGGCTAATAGGAGCTGAGCAGTGGCCAAATGAAGAACAACGGGAGCGAAACCCCACGCGTCTTCTAATATTAAATAATAATATAAATAATGAACTCAAACATTTATTTTATGACAAATAGACTGTCACCGTGGCGCAGTGGTTAAGGTGGTCGCCTCGCCACTACATCGCCGTGCCGACGATGGGTGACGTGGGTTCGATTCCCACACGAGACAAATATTTGTGTGGTTCATAGATATTTGTTTCTAGTCTGGGTGTACTTTGTGTCCGTTAGTTCCATGTTTGTAAAGCTCCCCGCGACACGGCTTGTTCCCTAGTGCGGGCGTTGTCTTTTAAATAAAAAAAAATAATTAAAAATTAGATATATTATGTCGAAACATCTGAGGAGCTGTGGTAAAAGCTAAGTGAGGCCAATATCCAGCAGTGGACGGCTACAGGCTATCCAGCAGTGGACGAATATGAACATAGAAGCATTTGAAGGAGTGTCTTGTGGTTAATTCTTCTAGTGCAGAAAAGCCAATAATTTCGTTTCTCAATAATAAACTACCTATTCATTCACAAATTATATTCAATTCACGTTATGTAATTTCCATTTTGCTATGGTGCAGTGAACTATGCACCGTCTGAGGCAAGATAACTAGTATGCAGGACGCCATTTTCTAAGCTAATTTCTAACAGCTGACGTAGGCTAGGTAATAGGTTTATTTTATGCATGGACTACCAGTTCGTGGAAAATTGTGAAGATAAAATGACGGCTAATTGGTGAAAAATATGCATTAAAATATGGATGTAGGTGTTGAGTTTTGATGACTTGAACTTGACGTTCGGAATTTATCTTTCTTATTTAGTAATCCTTCTAGTAAGTTTTAGAAAACATTAAAAATAAAGATGAATGAAATAGGTAAAGCCGTTCTCAAGTTTTAGCGTGACCAGGAGAAATAGAAGTTCATTTTTATATAAGTACTAGCGGACCCGACAGACGTTGTCCTGCATGATATACGAATCGATTGCATTTTTATTTTATTTTTTTTAATTTGTGAATCTAAACCATCCTCGAATCCACTTGAACAAATACACAAAAATTCATTCAAATCGGTTCAGCCGTTTAGGAAGAGTTCACACACGTACAGAAGAATTATACTATTACTTATACTAGCTGTCCCGGCGAACTTTCTACCACCTACTTAAATTATGATTTTATGTAAGTATACCTACCTACCCTACCTACCTACATACCTTCCCTACCTACCCTCTACATACCTACCTACCCTACTTACCTGCCTACATAAAAACAAAAAAAAAAACGTAAAAACCATCCTTGAACTTCAACGAACATTTAAAAAAGAATTGGCCAAATTGGTCCAGGCGTTGTTGAGTTATGCGCTTACCAACACATTTAGCGATTCATTTTTATATTATAGATATATAGATGAGATTTTAGAATACTTCTTGTCTGATAAAGGCGCGGATCCAAGTCTCAAAAAAAAAATTGTGGTCACAGTCACCCGAAAATCGGCCAAGTGTGAGTCATAAAATATTATCAGCCTATCGATCCCAATAGACTGTGTAAGTGTGACGACACTGGCCTATCAGTGTTGGGCATGCCCATAGTGCCCACAACGGTGGATCTGCGCTTGGTCTGATAACAAAATACTAATGTTGTAGACTATGGACGATTTTATGGGCAACTTTTGGTTCCGTAGGTGCCTGCATGCCAAATGGACGGTTTCACAACAGTATTGCATCGTTTACTTAACGATGCAATACTGTTGTGAATTCTGCTTCGATGGAAATCAGTCATTCTAATTTTATTTTTAGCTTCATAAGTTTTCTATCCTTAATATATTAGATTTGATGCACCAGGTTGAGTCTGTATGTCCAGCTGTTGCATAAATAGATACAAATAAATATATCAAATAAATATTTGGCAAATTACCGAGTAAGATGTAAGATATTATGTCTCTCTTGTTGCCAAAAAGTGCTTCCTAAAAATCTTTGTAGATCTCTTATTAACATGAATGTAACTTGTATTTCGCTATACCTGTACTCTACTGACTGTGTATATAGATGACAATTCATCATTTCAACTCGTAAACGTCCCACTGCTGGGCCCCGTGCCCCGCAGTGGGACGTCCTCTCGTCGTCTCTCCTCCAGAGAATTTGGAGGGAATATAACCTACTATACTCGCAGTGCTCTTGTCTACATGAGGCTACTCCCTGAGTCGCCTTTTACGACACCCACGGGTTGAGATGGGGTAGTGACATTATGTAATCTTAACCCGTCACTGCACGGATATGATAGCTATAAACAATAAATAAAAACAATAGAAACTTAAATCTAACGCAATAACAGTTGCTATGTGGTTATGAAAACTACAAACGTCAAGGATGTTGGTTTTTGTGTTGTCAATTAAAGATAAACATAAAACGTCATCATTTTTCTACTACAAGTACAACTATTTACACTGATGAGCGAGGATGCGATGTTTATTATGAACCAATGGAATCACTTCATTTACCTGACGTCAAGTAAACGTCTCAGTCATCTAAAAAAACGTTTTTTTAGATGACTGTCACCGTGGCGCCACTAACATTGCCGCACCGAGTGTCGGTTCCATTCCCACGCGATGCAAATATAAATATTTGTTGGTGTACTTTGTGTTCGGTAATTGTATGTTTGTAGTCTCTCGCGACACAGGGCCTGTAAAATAGTGCGGGCGTTGCCTTTAAAAAAAAGAGATGTATGAGGATTAGAGGATAAAATCTTTATTAGCATCGCCTAGATGATATTCCTTGCTAAGCATCCTCGCACATCTCTGGTGCAAACGCAAGCTAAAGCTGAAGCGTTTGTTTGTGTTTTTTACCTCGCTATTATCAGAAACTACCAGTTCGATGTATAGAAAAATATGCACAAGGAAATCTAATTTGTAAAGGAGTTTTTAGCATATAAACACTACGCAACGTCTTTGAAGTGCTTAAACAGTATCTGTTGACGACGGTAAACCCAACCCCTCTTATTAAAAAATACGGACTAAGCATTAAACCAGGTTTAAATTGACAACTTTGACATTATAACAATGGCTTATGTCAATTTCCCCCGAAAGAGCAATAAGGTATTATAATTTATTTTTTATTTTATTGACTTAAATACACAAAAAAAGCATTAAGGCAAACTTAATGCCAGAGGCATTCTCTACCAGTGAACTTAAGGTGTTGCAGAGATAGAGATAGAGTATTACAAACTAGCTATTTATGGTCAAGAGAAAGCTGATAAAACTTGAAAAAAATTAAATTAAGAAATAGAACAGATAAGGCACAGACAAATTTCGTGGATAATAATATACTTAGTTGTGTTGTTCCCGACCCTGTTCATTGCTATTATGGAGGCTTTTACGAATTTTTATTTTTTAAAAACTACTGACTTTGTTAAAAATATTTTTTTAGTTTAAGTGTTATTGACTGGCCTGTTGGTCTAGTGGTTAGTGCCCCCACCCAGGACAAATCTTTGTGTGATGAGCATGAAGGTTTGTTCTGTGTCTAAGTGTAATTTATCTATAATATTATGTATGTATTTACAAAAAAAAAACATTATATAAGTAGTATATTAGTTGTCTAGTACCCATAACACAAGCAAATATAATTGCTTAAATTGGGACTAGATGGCGCTGTGTGAATGTGGTAGAATATAATTATATTATTATTAAATAGATCAAAGAATTGAGTGTTACGTGAGAGTAGATCTATCAAAAGAAAGCTCCACCCCGTCAGCGAACGTGTCGTAGGCAAATTTGCTGACACTAATTTTCGGATAACCTATTACATTCTTATCTTGTGACTTTCATGAGTGTTACCTTGTAACCTAGATGGAACTGAGGCATTATATTATCTAAATAAAACATAATTCATGTAATAGAAAATAAATATAATGCCACATCTAGTGTTATAACTCTGTAAGTAGTAGGCAGTGACTCCATATAGAATTGCGTTTGTCATCACAAGTTTACAAGCCGCAACTAGTCCGTTTAGCCGCCTATTGTTCAGAGTAGGACCAGTCCAATACTTATATGACCGATTGCTTGGGTGTGTGCGCTCGTTGTGAAAGCACGTCTATCGAGTATGATGTTTCGATTTAAAACAGCGTAAGAGACATTGACTCATCATAGAAAAAGTTCGTTAAAAGTTTTAGCTTATAAAGATTTTTTTTCGGTGTTTTTTTCAGGGTATTAGTAGATTAATCTTGTCTCTACTAGCACTAGTTAATAGGCCACCCCTTGGTGGTCATTTTGATAGTGTATGTATATACTTATATAAGCTGTGCCTCTCGGTGTTACCAAAGCTGTTTGAAAAAATAGCCTCCGTGTTAATCCAGGATGTCAGCTACTTCCACACCAAATTTTATCAAAATTTGTCAAGCCGTTTGAGCGTCAAGAAATAACAAACATACACACTCACAACCTTTCGTCTAATATTTAGTGTAATATTTTTTCCAATAGTAAGATTGTCTGTCGTATTACGTTTAACTGGACACGGACCTCTCTAAATAAGAGGTATAATACGACTAATTACTACCTATATATGAAACTAAAACATATCATAATAAATATAGCTATAATGGATGGACTGACGACCTAGTAAAAGATGTTAGAAACCGATGGTTGTAGACGGCACAAAATCGCTCGCTGTGGCGGAAATTCGGTGAGGCTTATGTCCAGCAGTTGACGTCATTAGCCTGATATGATGATTAAAAAGACTGGCCTGTTGGTCTAGTTGTTAGTGACCCTGACTGCTAAGCCGGAGGTCGTGGGTTCGATCCCCATCCAGGACAAATTTTGTGTGATGAGCATGAAGGTTTGTTCTGTGTCTGGGTGTAATTTATCTATAATATGTATGTATTTACAAAAAAAAAATGTATTTAAGTAGTATATCAGTTGCTTAGTACCCATAACACAAGCAAATATAATTGCTTAATTTGGGACTAGGTGGTGCTGTGTGAATGTGGTAGAATATTATTATTATTATTAATCAGAAATTTAAGCATAAGTACTTATTAGTTCCACTCAAAACCTTTTACAACATGTCTATAAAAACAAAATTGTATTACATACATTATAGTGAGCTTCTAATTCTATTTTTCCGAGGGCCGTGTTCCGCAATGTTTGGTTTTATGAGAGGCACTACCGTTTATTAGATCTGCCACCCTGCTTCGCCACAAGATCTAATTTCCTAGCCTTGACCCTGTTTGTACCAGCCCCCTGTTTACCAGACACGTGTAATTGCTGCATAACTTATTTACGTACGTATAGATTAAGTTCTAGATAGAAACAATTTTCTTTTTTTCGCATAATATTTTGTAGGAATGTATTGTGTTCTATACCTATTCACAGGCGTAATTATACCATCTGGGGCCCTTTGGAATTTTTTTACATGGAGCCCTGTCAGTAAGAATCCTCACTTTGTATTTAGTTTCATTATAATAATCCACTTAAGATGTTTGTATTTTGGTCTCTAGTTGTCTCACTTTAATAGATTTTAAGCAGATACTTCAAAGAAAAGTAAAAAAATATATTTTTGAAGTATAATATTTTTTATTTAATTTTGAGCTTGGTGCTTCTTAGGCTGGGGCCCTCTTGGGTCGGGGGCCCGTGGTTTTTTGCCAGCCCTGCCATCCTATATTTACACCACTGTCTACATTATTGTGATATTCTTTTATCTGAATAATTTGTTTAGGTAATTATATGAACAGAGGTTCAACTGTCTTAATAATTTATCTAGTGGTCATAGTACTCAATACGTGAAGCACGATTCCCTCATAATATGATTGCTGTTTCCTCATAATATGTAGGCCTGGCAGTTATTCTGAGTATACTATGCTAAGTCTCCTAGCTGTGTTACGGGACTTATTCCCTAGTGCGGCTGTAGCTTGTAATGATTTTCTAAAAAACTTGATCATAAATCAGCAACAGCAAAAAAGGTCCTTCCTTTTCTTAGATCTAAAAATACAAACAGATTGACACATCATATTCTTATCTTGTTTCTATTCACAATCTCACAAAGAAAACTCAACCGCTTTTCTATCTAACGAACCCTTTAACCATTGTCTCTGGTAATATTATTCTGTCGGCCATAATAGCACTCGCTAATGGCCTAGTCGTAAATACACAAAGCGTCATGCTCGGCCGTCATGCTCAGATGTCATGCCCGTCGATGTTCCACGTAATGCACTTCACGTGGAGAAGAGAACTAATTAAGGGAATTTCCACTGGGGCTTAATTAAGACCCTGCGCATGCGACAGGAGCACAGTAGGTTAATTTATAAGTTACGAGCGAAGTTAATTTGGTCAAAAGACGTGTCTGTGTTTGCATGATGTTCTTCGTTATTGTATTGCTTTATTTTATTCAATTTTAGAATCCTACTTAATCATAAAAGTTAGGATACATGAATGAACGGCTGAAATGATATTGAAATTTGATACACAGATAGATTGGAATGTGGGTGTGATGAACCTCTACCTATCCCTTCTGGGAAAAAGGCGTGACGCTGTGTGTGTGTGTGTGTAATTAATTAATTTGTTTATAAAACCCTGTCTTGTCGCGACGTATTCGTCCGCTAACTGTATCAGGTACATTAACCAAAAAATCCTATTAAAAATCAGATAATATCTATTCGATTAGTATCTGGAAGTGGTAAGTGATACATGAAAATAATTTCAATATTAATGTCATATTTATCTAACTAATCTTTATTTTTAAATACTACTGCAGTAGCTTGGGTGACATTCATTTAATGTAGGGTTATTTAAATTGATAGAATATAGCGTAGGTAATTAAATTTAACAAAAGAAGCTTAATTGAGCCAGGGTATTTAGTCGTATAAATATACGACTCTGGTTAAATGGAAACGAAAAACATGTCGGATTAATCCGCCGTAGGCGGTTAAAGGGTTAAAGGCCTTCTAACATTAAAATAAAAATCTATGAGTGACATAAATAATAATTAAATATTGTAATTATATTACAGTAGTTGTAGTTATAGTCGTAAAAGTAAAAGAGAGGAGCATACTCATACTCAATATAAAGCATGTTAGGTATCTTAATAGATACCTAATATAAAAACTTAATTTTTTTTTGTAAGCCGCGGCGAGTTTCATTCCTCGAACAGCATCCAACCGAAAACACTTACGTGAATCGCATCTAACAAATTCCTGGTAGAGCACCTAGGCGTAGATGCTATTCAACTAATTGCTTTATTCATCGCTGCGACACTAACATTTTATATGTAAATCATGGTCCACGCGCGTAATAGGTAATAATAGGTAAAATTAGCACAAGGTTGGTACTTATCACACTGTAGACATATAGTCGGCTGGCTCCGTTAATGCCTGCATCACGAGACCGATTGTTCGATATTAGAAACAATACCACAACGTGTACAACGGTGTTACTAAAGACATGGTGTTATTTTAATCTGAGTGCGGTTGTGGTAGCTAAGGTATAATTATGCGGTTCAAAATAAATATATTTAAAAGATAAGAAATATGCCTAAGTATCTATTAATTATGGTTTAATTTTGTATACCTACCGCGCTATGAAGATAGCAGCATGCAAATGCAGACAAAAGCATATTATTATAATTAAATTGAGATTAACAAAGCCAAAGCATATTTGTTTTTTTTTCAATCTAAATAAAAGTATCTAGGTAGGTAGGTAGTAAATTAAAATTTACTTTGTTAAGTATGTAATTATTTAATATTTTCAATATTACAAATTTGAATTAGCCTTTTTATTTTATTTTTTTGCAAAAGAATCTTTGTTCTTTTATCTTTGTTTGAATTTTGAGTATCGATATTAATTAATTTATATTTATTAAGAGCTTTTTTTCTTCCACTTATTTGAAATTACTTCTATTCTACGTCAAGGTGACATTATTTGGAATATAAGTACTTACTTAAAATTAATAAAAATAGGGAAAATATTTTAAAAAGTAAAACAATATAAGTCAGTGATAAAAATCTCAAAAACACACATTAAATTGCATAAGCTAACATCTCAAAACAAATACAGCCCATCGTCAAGTAAATACGTTAAATGACGTATGGGTGTTATCTGATAGGTAGATGTATATTTTTTAATTTGTGTATCTTTAGATACATACGAGGTCGTGACGTCACAGTATCTTATCGGCCAGCCATATCAAGTGCACGAGGACAGTAGTTCGTGAGTATGCGAGTACTACGGTACTAGTTCTAGGTAACTAGGCGTTCGCTTAGGTCGTATAAACAACTTGGTTTAGATTCAGTTAAATTATCTAGTTTTAAACCGTTACTGCTCCATTTCTATGTCACAGCTTGAAGATTTATAACCCAAACCCATCTTTAATGAACAGGCTTTAAGGACTTTTTAGATTGGGCTATTTAATAGTATTTTTTAGATTGGGTTGCCGGTTGCTTGCCGGTTCAAACGAGGCACCAAACCATTTCTTAATTTGCACCTAATGGTACAATATATTCTCTTTTTACCTCACTTGGAGACAAGCGTGATCATTTGTGCTAAGTATAATGTTTCTATTGTAATAATAAATCGTATTTATTATATTAATATACACCGCGACGAATACAAATCATTCACGCTGTTTAAACCTTTTTTATAAACTTTAGTTGGTCTTGGTTTGTAAAAATGAAAAATAATTATATTGATTTAAAACTTTGTTTAGGTATTTACGCAACTAGCTTAATCATGCAATTAATTTGTAGCAATAAAATGCAAGTATAATAGTAATAGTAGGTATTTGTATTTTCAATAAAGGTTTAATAGCGGACCAGGTGGCTACAATTAATCATACCGTTATTATCTGTGCATTCGCAAGGAGAGAGCACTTACCAAATGATTTATTTTGTGCCAGCCACTTGTTTGCAAAGAGGATTTACCTAATGCTAACGTTGTTGACTATGACACTTTTTTGTATTTGGAATTGTAGTGAGGCTTTATAAGATAAGTATGTTAATAATTAAATTGAAATTTCTTGTAATGATTAACCTAAACAGCCCAGACATTACATTATGTTAATGAAAGAAGAAAACACTTGCAAAAAAAAAAAAAACACTTTCCGTATATTTTTATAAGTACCTAACTTTTTTTTTTTTTTTGTTTTTTTTTTTTTTTTTTTTTAAGACAACGCCCGCACTAGGGAACAAGCCCTGTGTCGCGGGGAGCTTTACAAACATGAAACTAACGGACACAAAGTACACCCAGACTAGAAACAAATATCTATGAATCACACAAATATTTGTCTCGTGTGGGAATCGAACCCACGTCACCCAGCACGGCGATGTAGTGGCGAGGCGACCACCTTAACCACTGCGCCACGGTGACAGTCAAAAAACTGCATTAATTGTCATTGGCACTTTATAATTCTAATTAAATTATTAGAATGTATGTTTCAAACTGGTTCAAATTTGCATTTCAATTAGTGGGAAATTCAAGTTTCGAATGCACACTTAGATAAAGTGTACATTTGTACAAGGAATATAGCTAGACTCGACAGTAATATTGTAATTAAGTATCTTGTCAGCTAATTAGATAGTTTGAGCAGTGACATTGATATTGATTGGCACTCTAGTCATAAGATTTTAATTTGATTAAGTCTTAGAGGCTCTGTAGACAGGCCTTAAAGTTATTTTTCTTCTGTCTGCGAACATAACAGTTATTTAATTTATTGAGCTAACTTTACAAGATTATAATGTTCAATGCGACTAGAAATATCGGCCACCAATAATTATGTGTTTTGAAAAAAGATATTATGTAAAGCACCAAACGAGCTACTTACAGCTATTTATACCTCATACCACTATAGTAACTATATAATAGCACTAAGGTTCATAATAGTGAAGTAGTATTGGTGAACTTATAGTATTTTTCATTTGAGTGTACTACATGTAAGTATAGCCAGTCTAAATTGATTAAACTTGAAAATGTTTTTTTCACAACGTCATAATTTCAGTTTTTGCCTTAGGTTTTAAAAGGTTAATAAATAGCTTTGCCTTATAAAACTCGTTTGTGGTGCAATTCTGTTGTTAATGTGAAGTTGAAAGCCATAATAGCCATAGCCATTTGCTTTTAACTTAGTATAGTTTATTTAATAATTATTAGAATGCTACCTGCTCCGTTAGTAAAGCCGTAGTATATACGACTGCTGCGCAAAAGGTTGTGGATTCGATTCCCGGCTCGGGCAAAAATGGTTTTTTAGCCATGAAATTCGCAGCCCCAGTTTTTAATGTCATATAAATGATCATTGATATTTTAATTCACACAGTAACATAGAGTTGTTAACGTTGTTACAGTTTCTAATGAAGAAATTAAATTTAATCAAAACCCAACAGGGGTTAAAAAAAAACGACAATTCGCTTTGAGAAAAGATAGGTTGTAGTGTCGTTGCGGTTTTCGCTTGGCTCATCTTGGTGGAGCCACTACAGTGCCCCCAGATATAATTTATCCTAGTTATTACATGGGGAAATAAGGTCACTACCTATATGTGTGCCATGAGTTATAGAATAATGAATTAACTTGTTCGTGTTCCTGATTTATTTTGAGACTTATTACTTATTAGAAAGTATTAGAAACTAGCTTTTGACTTTGGATCGTATAAGGTCTGTCGATAAAAAACATTCCAATGTCCTTTCTTCAGGTCCTAGAGTATGACTATATCGGAAAATTAGATGAAAAGCGAACTGACTTTCAAGTTTATATGCTTCCTGCACTTCCTATACCTAGTAACAAATCTTAATCCATTAGGCGATTCAAAATAGTAACCTGAATTTCTTATTGTTATATGTTTCTCAACTAAAATACTATTCTATCTTAAGTTTTTATCCGCTAAAATCCGATTAATCATACAAAACCTTTATAAAACTTACATTATAATGTATAATGAAAACAAAAAACTGACTCTTACATAAATAAATAAATTGTCCGGATAAAATCTGTGATAAAAGCTATCCATTTACATAAACGGATCTCGTAAATAATTTAAAAAATATGTACATTCTTATAACAATTAAATCTCACCAACAATGTAAATAAAACAGACGTAACATATCTCATGTTAAGATTGTCTAAATTGCAATTTTTGGCCTTCGGTTAATAAATATAAGGTATAAAATTGCCCAGCATCGTTTCTATTTTTATTCTATCTTTTTTTTCTGAGTGTGCGAAAGATTTAATAAAGTATAAATATAAATAAAATTACGAGAAGTCTCATAAATAAAAAAGTATAATACATATTTTGAATTACAATTTTAATATCAAAGGAACAGCATTATATGTATTTATTTTGTGTCTGTTGTTATAGCTAGGAGTAAGAATCGGTTATTTATGTACCTAGGTTACAATTACAATATAATTATTATGCACGTCCGCATTCAACTACAAAATGAGACGTCAACTAATGTTCATGAACATGTTGCTGTGAATTCTTAAAGAAACAGTACTAAAAGGTCTGATCCTTTAAAATTTGGTATCTCTCTTTTCTTAATCGTTCCCTCTTCTCAAGGACCGTGACTCCTTTTTAGGTGATCAGATCAAATCAGATCAAAATTTCGTATATTTATGTTACAATCAAAGTAAAGGTCTATAATGCACTATAGAAAGCGTTATAAAATTGAAAGTGACTTTGCTTTCATCTTAACTTCCATATAGTCTTAGTCTAGGACCTAGCAAAGGACTTGTAAGTATATCTACTTTTTATGAACAGACCATATATGAACGAAGCCTCCTTTTCCTTATAATAAGGCACAAAATAAATCAGGAATACAAACACGAAGTTATTTCATTTTCCTCTAGGTCGTGGCACACATACGTGTATAGGTAATAGTTAATTTGTGTCCACGTTCTAACAAGTGCGTGTCACGATTTTGTGACGTCAACGCATAACGGAAACTTATGGTGACATTTGTACCGAAGAAATTATGGTACAGTTTGATATAGGGCCATTTACTTAAAGCTAAGAATAGAAATGCCCTTTGGTTCGTAATGAAACTAACAAGTGTGGGTGGAAATTGTTATTTTTGTCCGTTGTTTTCTTTGAAGCCGTATTGTCACTTGGGAACAATTCTCCGCGACAGAAAAAAAAGTAATCAATATTTTGAATGTGTTTACATGCGTCTAAATAGTGTCAGTTGAGACTCAGTCTTTTATGGACGTATGTTGGACATATTCCCCTTTATTACAAAATACGGACTAAGCATTAAACCAGGTTTAAATTAACAACTTTGAAACAAAAACAATGGCTTATGTCAATTTAAACCTGGTTTAGTACTTAGTCCATATTTTTTAATAAGGGGGATTAAGCTCTCAGTTCTTCAGTTCTATAACATTTAACATTTGTTGTATAAAAAACATTTGTTGTAAGTTAAATTTGACTGCTTCGGTGGCGCTGTGAAAATGAGTTCAGGTGTTACCATGAAGGTCGTGGTTTCATCCCCGGGACGAGAAAAATGGTGTGATATGGTTTTTCTGGCTTGAATTTCTCAGAATCAACCCAGAATGCAAATGTGTTAGGTTGATGGCAATAAGCCCCTATTATGCGACCAAACGTAGCTTGGCTGCAATGCAACTCTGCCTGCCCCTTCGGGGAAAAGGCGTAGTTTTATGTTATATTTTTAAATACGTAGGTATATATTAAATAGGGGAATACCATAATCTTAATACTGTTTCATTGATTATTTCGTCAAATTGATAACAGTTTTTGTACGAGCAAGGGATTTGTTGATTGTGATAAGGAAATACCATGATATTAGGACTACTGATGTATTAATTTAAATGATGTCATGGCTACGGTCTTTGAAGGCTTAAATGGGGCTGCTTAATTTGAGCCACATACTGCTAAATCTTATACCGGCAATAAATAAAAACAAATCAGTTTTTTAGGGTCCCGTAGCCAAAATGGCAAGAACGGAAACCTTAGATTCATCATGTCCATTCATCCATCCGTATATCACAGACAATTTATTCAAAAACTACTCGATGTATATTGATAAAATTTGCAGATTTAAATAAAAAAATAATTAATAAAAAACTGCGTGATTTTTTGTGAGAAAAAAATGTTAAGTTGATAAGCCAAAGGTGATTCGTAATGATCTCGACGTCGCATCTGATGATATAACAAAAAAACGTTTTGAAGTACCTACCAAATTCCAATTTACCATGACGATGTTAGATTAAGGTTATAAAAAATCTTTTCGTATTTATGATAAGCCGGATTTATGTATGCTATATGAAAATAGCATGAGATTATTGCCTAATATCTTTTCAAAATTTATTTTTTAGATAACGTAATATATAGATTACGATTACAAAAATACATTAAAAACTTGCTGGCACCCAATTTGCGGGTCATCGGTGATTTTTATCACCGTATCATGTTTCAATTGGAGTGATGTGCGCACCATTATCTCTGCCTACCCCAATGGAAGACAGGTGTGATGATATTATAGTAAATAAAGAACCGTCACAGCAGATCACATACAACATATCAACCACATAAGTTCACTCAGCACTAAAAACGATCAAAGTTCACATACACTACACTATAGAAAACCTCCGACGAATAAATGTTGATTTTTATTTTATAAAGGCGTGCAATACGCATTAAGATTAGCGAGCAACTGTGAGAATTATATAGATATGGTTAGTTCGTTAGGTCATTGATATGTTTAGATTGTACGTACATTTAGGTTTAGATTAATGATTAGGTTTATAACGTTTTATTTTACTCTGTAGATGTGATTACATGTTTTTGTGTTGACAGGTAATCATGTTGAGTAGTTTGACATTGATGGTCAAGGAAACACGTGATCTAAATGAATGAAGATTTTATTTTACTTTTAATGAAAAGAAAAGTATTATTGTCGCCAGCATCTGTCTAGTAATCTAGACTGGCCTGTTGGTCTAGTGGTTAGTGACCCTGACTGCTAAGCCGGAGGTCGTGGGTTCGATCCCCACCCAGGAAAAATCTTTGTGTGATGAGCATAAAGGTTTGTTCTGTGTCTGGGTGTAATTTATCTATAATATGTATATATTTACAAAAAAAACCGGCCAAGAGCGTGTCGGGCCACGCTCAGTGTAGGGTTCCGTAGTTTCCCGTCCGTCACAATAAGTGTTCCCACTTATGAGTTTAAAGGTGGGTATCCATACTATCCATTATGTTCGCGATCGCGATTATAAGGGTTCCTAGTTGACTACGGAACCCTAAAAAAAGATACGTTCAGGATAATAAAATATTATGTAAACGAAGTTAAAAAAAAAATACGGGCAAATGAAACTTGACCTCTGGATTGTATAGGCGCTCATACGATTCAGGGACCAAATTATATTGGTTAACTGCAGTTTCCATCTGTTGTTTCCATCCAAGTTCAAAATAATTTTCCTAGAAAGTCCTTATAAAGTTCTACTTTTCAGATTTTTTTCGTATTTTCTAAACTTATGGTTCAAAAGTTAGAGGGGGGGGGACGCTTTGTTTTTTACTTTTGGAGCGATTATTTCCGAAATTATTGACATTATCAAAAAATGATTTTAGTAAACCCCTATTCATTTTTAAATACCTTTCCAACAATATATCACACATTAGGGTTAAAATTAAAAAAAAAAACACTTCCCACTTTACATATAGGGGGGCTACCCTAATAAAACATTTTTTTCCAATTTTTATTTTAGCACTTTGTCGGCGTGATTGATACACATATTGCTCCCAAATTTCAGCTTTCTAGTGCTAACGGTCACAGAGATTAAGCGAGGACGGACAGACAGACAGACAGACATGGCGAAACTATAAGGGTTCCTAGTTGACTACGGAACCCTAAAAAATGTATTTAAGTAGTATATCAGTTGTTTAGTACCCATAACACAAGCAAATATAATTGCTTACTTTGGGACTAGATGGCGCTGTGTGAATGTGGTAGAATATTATATTATTAAAAAAAAATCTGTCATTCCGCTGTGCCCAATCTTAATTGTTTTCCAAAAAATGTAACTCGAATATTTGCAACCAGAAACCTTACTCTTGTTTCCGACATTGTCGTTATAAAACGTGTTTGTCAACGGTCGAACGAAGTCGTTTTCAAACACAACAGTGTCAACAATAGCGACTTCGTCCTTGTACCCTGCAAAATTAGACAGGCTGCTTTCAACAACTTATTCTACGAACATTTATATGAAAACTAGCCAAGTAATATCTCATTATAATGACTTATATTTCACTCTTAGACCCAACTTCGGCAAGTTTTACTAACTTGCTAAACCTCTATTGAAGTTCTAAGTGAGGGTTCAGGGTCATGAAAGGACTATAGATACAACTTGGAACATTCAACTTCTCGGTCTCAAAACCTAAAGTTACTTGTTGAAAGTTCAACTTTACTGTTGAGAAGTTAAGCGTTGAAGGTATTAAGTTAAAACTCCATTGTTGTATAGGAATTGAGTGCATACTTTGAAAAGAATACTTCTCTTGTCTACTTTAAATCATACATCAATTTTGTGAACATCTTTTCCGATCGTTATATAGGTCCAGAATGTTCGCATGATGAGATTTGACATTTTAGAATAGAATGTCTAATTTAGTAGGTACTAAGTTTTAGCATTGTAGCATATTCATTAAGTTGGAGGACAGTGTGATTCTTCAAACCATGCACGGTGTCACCGACAACAATGTTGCATGTAAAGAAACATTCAATTTTTTTTATGTAATGTAGAGAACAAAATTAAATAGAGATTTCTGCTCTAATTTTAATTTTATCTCTAGTTTACGGATGACCGGAAACTTGATGAAAAAAAACTAAATACCTACCAATTTAATGTCATAATAACTTTTTATCAGACATGAGCAGCGCTGCCATCATCCGCTATATAGCTGATAGCAAAAAGAACGAAGTTTTGACCTTACCGACTACCAGGCATAAGTGCTGTCCCCTTAGTGGTTCAAGTATCAACTTTTTTCAAAATAAGTTACCAGTAAGAAGACTGAAACTAAATTGATACAGTATTTAATTAAGAGTAACTTTTATATCATCATAATAATATAATAATAATAATATTATTATACCTGATTAAATTTAAATACATATATGTATATATTCGTAATCTGCATTTGGTTCCCTTTATTTTGATACTCTACTCGATTGGTTTGGATAAAAAAAATAATAGAACTACTTACAATTTGGAACCATTCAATGATGTATAATCTCTTTTTGAATATATGTAATCTCTTTTTGATTGTCTTTATTTTGATACATAACTCGATAGGTTTGGTTTAAAAAAAATTGAACTTCTTTCAATTTTGCGTCAAAAGTCCGCCGTTTAAGTCTTTTTATTCTTTAAACCTATCTAAGGACACTTGGGTTTTCTAGACGAATCTAACGATACCCTAATTGTCAAAATCCATCCAGCCGTTTGGAAGATTTGTGGGAATAAAGAAATTTACAAACATACAAGATACGCGCGATAAACAATACCCGTCCAGTCCTGTCAGTCGGGTAAAAAAAGGAAAGGAAAAGGCGATAAATAATATCACTTTTGTACAATAAGAATTAATTATTCAATCGACTATTTATTGAATCTTTAGTCGACATTAAAAGTCGATAATGCAGATCGAGTTTGTCTTATTATATCCGATCCGATTCTTACAAATCGAGTAAAATCAACAAGTTTCTATTCCAACAAATAAATTTTATTGCAGCTAATATCAAAGGATTAAAGTTGGTAGTAGCTGTTAGAAAGTTGATGACGTTTCATGTTCAACTTTGATTAACTTTATGCAATCTAACCTTTAGGTTAAGTTAAAGATCGGAATGTAATCGAGTTTCTACTGACCTAAGAGCAAGTTCAGATTGAATGTTCGATTCGATGTATCGATTCTGATATTAGCAACTTAACTTTTTAGTCATATTAGTATCGTATGAAAAAACTTTACATATCGGTTAATGAGTAGGTATTTTATAAAGTAATTTGGTTCAGAATGACAGGCAATACACGGAGACTCAAAATATTACTATTAACAAATTCTGATGACGCGCCAAATTTGGAGAGACACGAATCTAAAATCATCTCTTGAATTGTTTCTAATGGTTTTACCACCTTTTTGGGTTAGATACATCTGACTGCCTGATGACGGTTATTTGACTAACGTTTATTTTTGTCATGTTTTAAAGGCCAAAATTTTATGCGTATTAAAAACATAAGTGATTGTACTAGCAACTTATGAGGCTACTGTCAACGACACCACTGTTCCTCCCATAAGATGTTTTTATTTATAATAGCTGCATTATGTAAATTCGTTTAATCTTTAATGGTCCCATAGTGTCGTAATAAGACAGAATAATCGATTAATTTTATTCTAACTCGTTCTAAACATATTAATCATTGATCAGATCGGTACCTAACATTATTTAGAGCAGCTGGCAATAGTCTATTAGTTTAATGAGCCGGTCATGTCCATATCTAGATAACGGCGAGGCGAGAGTACCGCGAGCGCGCTGCGTTTTGTACATTAATGTCTTTCTGTCAATATTTGGCGCGACTAGCGTTGCGTCAGATTAGTGTGGACATACTAACACGTAATATGTTGAAGTTGTATTATATTTTAATGATATAGTATTAGAGATATCATTTTAGATATTTAATATAGTGATTATATTCTAGCGGCCCTATTTTTAGAAGCAGTCTTATTGTTCTATTAATACAAATGATATTATCTTGTAGTCAAAATATGTAATACGTATGTAGTGAGAGCGGCTCTTTAACCCCCTTATTACAAAGGACTAAGTATTAAACCAGGTTTAAATTGACATGAGCCATTGTTTCAGTGTCAAAGTTGTCAATTTAAACCTGGTTTAATGCTTAGTCCGTATTTTGTAATAAGGGGTTTATGTTTTAATGAGAAGTTATTGTAAACTGGTAGTTACTAATAACCAAGAGTAATTCTAGACAATACTAAATTGGTCGAGCGGTAACTTTGCTGATTGTACCTCTAAGACTCATCATAAAAAAAGTAAATAATTGTATCATTCGTTTGGCACGCTCTTTTTTCAGCCAGTATTCCTACTATTACATAGGTATACATTGGCAATAGACAACACTATTACGTGCGTCTTATTTCAACTAAAAGCAGAGCTCGGTGGTATAGTAAACCTTATTTCCTAAACAAGTGAGTTTACGAGCAATGTTTCTTTACCCCAGTAAGTTAAAGTGGCGAAGGAGACCGTGCGTAAAAAGACATGAAATGTATTAAATTTATTGCGTTAAAGTTAAGAGACGGACCTGAGTTACGATGACACAATTTAAGGTCCCCCTATTTACTACTTGCATTACAGATGTATCTGTTTTATCCATAAATAGTATAAAATCATTCTCTTAACTATTTTATATGGCATGTATATTCTTTTGTACATAGCAGTAGAGGTACAATACCCACGATGCCACCAAAACAAAAACGAAAGAGCGCAATTAATAAATTCTATTAGCTTTTAGATACTTTTCTTCTGTTCTTTACTTGCGACTTTCTCGTGTTACCCAGTTCGTCATGCTTTTACACTTGTGGCCAAAATTCGACTCCGAAAATACCAAATTCTTTTTACGGTTTGAATAAAACTGGCTGGTTTGCGACTCACATTCATATTCATGATGTGTAAAATCTCCGCAGCATTAAAACCTTCTTACGTATGTTACTGCGAATTGAATTACTCATGTGTTAGGGTGAGGGTAACGAGGGTAATTCTGGAGTTACGTTTTTTACGGCAACTTGCAATGTTTAAGTTTGGAAATTGAAATTCCACAAAATTCGAACACGCATCTCTCAAAATTACGTTTATTTATTTCATCTATGGTGCAAATTAAAAGTTAGTAACACACAACAAAAGTTAGTAACACAGTTAATAGACCTGTATCAGCAGTGATGGTGGTGGAATGGTTAAATAACCGGCATGCAAATCATGCGGTCCGAGTTCTATTCCGATCGATATTGTGCTTTTTGCTTATCCTTGGATATCACATTATCTACCACTTAACACGATGCTAGTGTAAACGCATCCTAAATCCAAAAGTTATAATAATAATAATAATATTCTACCACATTCACACAGCGCCATCTAGTCCCAAAGTAAGCAATTATATTTGCTTGTGTTATGGGTACTAAACAACTGATATACTACTTAAATACATTTATTTTTTTTATTTTTATAAATACATACATATATAATATGATAAATTACACCCAGACACAGAACAAACCTTTATGTTCATCACACAAAGATTTGTCCTGGGTGCGAACCCACGGCCTCCAGCTTAGCAGTCAGGGTCACTAACCACTAGACCAACAGGTCAGTCTAAGTTTCTCTCTTCTCTCTAGAATGGTGAATACAAATACGTATATCACGAAATTTCATCAATGCGATTGTATTTTTCGCGGAAAAGGTATATATAGCGCAAAGAGCCGGCGTACTACAGGATGTCCTATATTCGGAATTACCGTTCTATTGTTGGTGAACGATTTATTTCGCCGAAAGTGTTCGATGTGAAACTATTGAGTTCCGGATTATATTTGTAAGTAGTTTATATGAATTTTTGTGTTATGTTACATTACAGCGATTTTATTGTAACATTGTTTGATGACTTACTCCGAGTCTCTACATCGACGATTTTATAGGTAGTGCTGTCAAATATTTGAAAATGACAGCAATCATATCTTAAAATATCAAACATTTGACAGCTATATGAACTCCGCGAGATTACGAGTAGGATCACTGTATCTTGGTCAGTGTTTCGATCTGACTTCAACATTCAGTCAATTCCTGGTTTTCATGAAAGCAATACCTTAATATAAACACAACACGATAGATATTACCAAACAGATGTGTTACGTCTTTTTTCAAATAAAAAGTGATATTTACATATTATTAGCTTACCGCGTCTTAGCAGAATATTCAGTAACATACAGAAAATAATATTTCACAATGTTAAGAGGAGATACGGGGCTTCTTTATATTGCATTTATATGCATTTTACGTTCAAGACGGAGCCGTATTTCAATATCAGATTGAAACGTCCATAGGGCTGTCACAACAGATACTTTCTTGTACAATATTGAAGAAAAAAATTTCCTGTCTGAAAGAATGCGAGACAGTTGAGTTTTCTATTTGTTATTTTTTATTTCATATTTAAATAGAAATAGTGTGATTGTAGTAATTTTTTATTTTGAAATCTTATTTAATTTGAAATGATTTTAAGACTACAGACTGAACTTAGTAAGCTTTCAGGCAAAATTAAAATGTCAAGAGTACTCGTGCTATCGAATTATCGCTATCTAAATGTCGTCGATTATATTTTCACTAACCTCAGGTTTGGTATCTCCGTGTTTGTCGGTTAAATTTAACTTAGGTATTTCTTTCCTGAAGAAAATGTATACAAAGATGCAAAATCGTCTTATCCATTATATCATATTATCCATTGAGATGAAATTACAGTCAAGTAAAGCTGCATCTAAAGTAATTTTATTCGTTACAAATTATATAGTGTTTAAGTCTGTTTTGCACCTTATGCTCATTGTCATAAAATATTCATCATCATTCGTACGATTTGGATCATTGCTTCGTACGAGATATATTAGGTTAGGTTTCCTATGATTGTCTAGTGTTAGGTACTCGAAGTTCGACATTCCTTTAGGTGTACGGCCAAAATTTTTCTAAATCAAAATCGTTTGATGTTATTGGGCTATTAATATTATATGATGATGATGATGAGGTATTTCATGTTTTCATGTAATTCTTTAATTTTACTTTTGACAGCCCTAAATAAGCGTTCGATGGGTGTTCTCAGATTTAACGGAATAAACCGCGAAGAATAACACAGAGAGGATAATGTATGGATGGAGTTTTGCTTAAAACTTTGATCAAAGTGAACCGAGAGTAACACAATGTTTTCAGTTACTTTAGAAGTTTTATAATATTTTCAGATTAATCTCCATTTATGTGGTGACTTGTTGCAAGGGTATTAATCTGTGGTACAAGAATAGACCAAAAATCTAACGCCAGGCTTTGCCGTGATATTTGTAAAACCAAAATTTAATCACAGCGTCGTAATGTGCATTTTAAAAAATGTTCTTTGCAAGATCCTTGACTATCTTAATGTCAAATTTATCTGCGCTTTAGCGGTGAACTATTAGAGTATGTTTGTTTGGACACGCTTATCTCAGGAACTACTGCTCCGAATTAAAAAAATCTTTTAGTGTTGGATAGCCCATTAATTGAGGAAGAGTATAGGCTATAACATCACGCTAAGACCAATAAAAGCTAAGTAGAGGCCAAAAAAAGGATCCACGGGTGTCAAAATATATAATAAATATGTAAATATTGGTACTAATATCTGAAAAATAGAAAATAATAATAGATAAGTATACTATCTATTATTATTTTCTATTTTTTAGGTTAGTTCCCTAGATAAAGTGTAGTTGTGGACGCACCTTGTGGTTGATAAGAAACTGATACGTAATACAGGTATACTACAATTTTGAGTTTATTTAGGATAAGCGCCACAAATACTACGTGAAAAACAACTTTTATACATCTGGTAATATTCCATAACTATATTGTGCTGGCAAACAAACAATACTTTCTAGAATCATCTTCAAAAACTCACACAGTGCTATTTCATATTAGTGTTTAAAACGCGAATTGTGATTATACAAGGCAACGACTGCTCTAGGTATTAGCTGTGTTACGGGGGACTATACCAGCATACAATTAACAACTTTTCGAAAATATGACAACGTTTTCGGTATATACCAGTATTATCTAAAGAAATGTAAAAAAGAACAACGAGCGCATGAGCTTATTTTATACATTTTGACTTGGAGTAACTTTAGTAGGCCAAAGTGTTATATTTCTAAGAAATTACCACGTAAATGTTGTTGCCATAACGTGAAAGAAACACACACAAAAAAAAACAATAATTTTGCCAATATTAACTATCGCAATGAGGATTTCATTAGCATGACATCAATTTTTTTTCTACAAAGTAGGCTACCTGACTTACGGGTCGTAAGTCAGGACTTCAGGAGGTTGTTTGGTTGTTCCACAGGCGAGCGACTTTGAGCGGGAGTTACCCGCTATGCCCTATCTAAATCCATAAACGTATATACAAATATTTTCGTCTATTTTATCATCTTTAAAAGACAGAGATAGCAAGACTAAAGTATTGCGTATTTTTCAACATAATCTAACAACAACGCGTCGCGTGCGGTACCGCACTTAATGAATATTTTTATTGTACTACGTCGTTTGTACACCGAGACTGTAACAGTTAAAGGGATTTACGATCTAGTCCACTCCACGCGACATAAATCTGTGACTGTCTACGTGCTTCGTAAATTAGGCTTATTGAAGTGTACCTACATATAACGTTACGATAGAAATGTTACCTTTATTTGAAAGCTGCTTCTTTCTACAAGAGTTTATTGCGTTGTTTCACCTTTCAGGTCCTGGTTCACAAGCTGATTAGTATCTTAAAACCTTTAAACATTTTTATATAAAATCTGGCACATTCAGATGAAATCTGTCACTTAAATCTCCTGGACCGTACCATAAAAAAGTCATTCAATAAACATTCCTGGAAATTTCTGACGAAGCCACAGAAAGAAGTACACAGCTATTGCGCATTTATAATTCTCAATTAACGGATTATAATATTACGAAATACGCAGTATTACAGCTTAAGATTAAAAGAGAGATTCAAATCATTTAAACATCACGTAAACAACTATACTGATAAACAACTTACCCTTTCGTATTTTTTTAAATTTAAACATAGTTTTCTTTTTTTTCTATTGTCATTTCTTTCACACGCACTACAAAATAACACCACGATTGTCTCCGGCGATAGGAAAACTAAAAAAAAAACACGGTGTAAGTCGGTGTTATCATGCGATCTGACGTAAACCGATAACGTGATAGACGTAACTGCAATTGTAGTCAATGATGATAGGTAACAGCCGCGTGTGAACGAGCAGGGTCAAATTTAAGCACTGGTTTTAGATAAAGGTTTCCTTTAAATTACTTAGCGTTGACGTTGTACGTTGAAACAGTGATAACAATGCTACAGGTATGATATAAAACGCTTTTTTGTAGAACAACTGAAGAGACGTGGGGCGCACCGTTTATTATTTAAATTGAGAAGCCCGACTGTGGCCTTTTGTGAAGAACCTTTTATAGCATGATAGTGGCCAACTGGCGTACGGACCGCATGATGCAAACTTCTAGTTCGCTCTGAAGTTGCACCAGCTGCTGTTTAACGTAGTAAATGAAGTTCGTTGGTGTGTTCGGGGGTTAGGAGCGGTGCTTAGAATTTGGAAACGCTCGGATTGCCATCCTGCCATACAAACGGAACCCGACACATTCGAACGAACTTCATTTACTATGTTAAACAGCAACGGGTGCAACTTCAGAGCGAACTAGAAGTTTGACGAAACCAATACCGTAGCTTTTCGACTGTACCAGGGGTACAGTGTTATACCGACCTTACCTTTGTCTTACAGAAGACTGGCTAGTAATTAAGGGTATCCTATCCTAGGGCTTATTAGGAAAGTGTGACTCGGCAGGAGAGAATTATGTAGAACACCATCATAATATATCCGAACCTGGGGAGCTAGACAAATGACAATCTATTTGATCTATCTATTCTACATGTGTTATATCTCTATTCTACCCCATCCATGGGAGTACCTTATGTAGACAAGAGCACTGCAAGAAATGGAAAATTCGAAACAAACCCTATACCAACCGGTCTGGCCAGCTTGGTATAGTAGGCTAAATTCCCTCCATATTTCTTGGAGTAGACCCGTGCCTAGCAGTGGGACGTTTATTAGTACCTAATGTCTGGGCAATCAATGTATTTAAGGGACATTTAAATACTTCGAAGAGCATCTGCAAGCTCGCCACTTGTCTAGTGGGCTGGAGTCATATCGAATTACCGACACTACAACGCATAACGCGTAGAGCTAAGTGCAAGGAAGTGAGACTGTGGACATTGGACGGAGAGCTAGATGCAAAGATAATGGATGATGTAGTATTTGAATAACGATATCTCTCACATAATGTACGAAATTATATATTCTATTCGAAATAATAATAACAATATTCTACCACATTCACACAGCGCCATCTAGTCCCAAAGTAAGCAATTATATTTGCTTGTGTTATGGGTACTAAACAACTAATATACTACTTAAATACATTTTTTTTTGTAAATATGTACATATTATAGATAAATTACACCCAAATACAGAACAAACCTTTATACTCATCACACAAAAATTTGTCCTAGGTGGGAATCGAACCCACGACCTCCGGCTTAGCAATCAGGGTCACTAAACACTAGTCCAACAGATCAGTCAATAATAATTAATAATAAAGGTATTGACATATTTTTTCTGTTTAATTTAGTAATAAATGTGTCGATGCATATCCCATTGTGCAATGGTGATCGAATGGGTAAGTGACCGGCATGAAAATCACGCGTTCTGAAATTAACCGAATTAGTCTAGCTGTCTTCACGTTTTGTGCTTAGCAACAGCATATTAAGTTATTCATATTTACAACGCCTTGACACGTCATTATATTCATTCTAGATCTCATTCTGACTCTATAAATCCATTCTTTTCCGTTAGTTTTTTATACTGTAGTACATTGTTATTAGTTATAATTACGTTAACTGTGTAATCGTAATTACGATAATTATTGATGATTGTCTAATGGACAAATTAATTATAAATTGCTGGTCTTATTACGTACTGATGTATTGATGATGGTTGTATCTTATTGTATGAATTACAAGTTATTTTTATAACTGCTAGGTATATTTTTATAGTAAAAAATATAGTTAATATCTATGAAAAAAAAAATGAAATTGTTGTCAATTAGAAAAATTAAATAGGCAGATAAGCAAGTATAAAATCTCCAAGAAAAGCGAGTATGAACTCGCAGAGAAAGGCGAGTATAAATTCTAGAGGAAAGCAAGTATAATCTCATCAAAAAAGCAAATAGGCATGTGTTTTCCGAGATGAATAAAGATGCCAATTTTTTTTTGTCGTGTTGAGAATAAAAATTTAATAAAGCTACAAATAATAATAGACACACAAACGCTTCAACTTATTACTAAGGGCTATTTGCGTTTGTTGCGGTTAAAATTTATAAATGCTAAAGTTTTTCCATTGAAACCAAACTGTAACAAAACTCCTATTTGAAATAACGTAATTATTTGTTTGTATATACCCGAGCGTATCGCAGGATAAGTGCTTTACAAACTTTAAATAATAGATATAAAGTAGACAGTATTCCCGCTTCAAACAGTGAGAACTTCGCTCGTCGTTTTTTATTTGGCCACTGCTCAGCTCCTATTAGCCGTAGCATGATTTTGTATAGTTTATAGCCTTCCTCAATTAATGGACTATCCAGCACTAAAATAATTTTTCAAATCGGACCAGTTGTTTCTGAGATCCTAGCGTTCAACCAAATAAACAATTTATTATCACCTATTTCCATTCTATATTAATTTATGTATTTCTGGCATAAAATTAAAGACAGCTTGTACGAATTGATAAGCGACTTATACCTGCCAGAATTATGTTAATATCAATGATTCATAAGAAAAGTTTTGTTTGAGTTATTTGTTGTCAAGTCCCGCGGGGCTTCGCTCCCGTCGTTCTTTATTTGGCCACTGCTCAGCTCCTTTGGGCCGTAGCGTGATGTTATATAGCCTTCCTCAACAAATGAGCTATCCAAAACTATGATTATTTTTAAATCTAAACCAAACCAGATCCAACCAATCCAGATCTCGTAACCAAGAGAAGTACGGATTCATTTTTATATATCCCTTTCAGACCGATTTTAAATTTCGAACAATTTTTTTCGATTTTAAATTTCGAATATTCGAAATTTAAAATAAATAGGGATATTAAATGCTTATAATAATACAAAATACCAGAAAAGACCAGTTTCAGTTCATACCATGTTGTGCAGTTATTCTCTTTGACATCATGTTGTCTAGATACATAATCGAATTCACACCTCGTGCTATCCGCTGCCTACTAAACAGATTACTGGCTCCAGAGTGCAATATGTTACCGATTGATTGCATTCAAATCCTACCTATTGCAATTTCACAACGACGTAATAGTTTAGCTGTAGGTTAAATGGAATACCTAATGCTGTTGATTGCACGAGTTGAATTGCAAAGTGGAAGGAATTCATTTTCGGAATTTTTAAACCAACAAAAAAGCATTTCGTGTACTCGAATTTTCACATTTACCTACTAAAATATCATACGAATTAGTGCATTTCCCCCTGGATTTTCCAACAAATTTTATCCTAAACAATGATATTATAATATACATTGGTTGTAATTACAAATATGTACAAAAAAAAATTACAAAAAAAATCGTTTGGGACTGTGATTTGTATAAATAACACTACGTCTGTTGTATTTCTGCTGATGAGTCGTGTTCTCCTGACCTTATTGAGCAGAGGAGTAATCATTGTGAACGAAGAAATAGTCGTTTTTGTTCCCACTTTTACTAAATATTTCTGAAGCATAGTACTTATAAACGAAAAATTATTTAGTAAGCTATGTCATGAAATTTTACTAGAAATTTCATACTAAATAATAGACCGGGGTTGCTGAGGACACGTGTCCAGTTATAATATGATTATACATGCCTGAAATAACGAAGTTTGTTAGATTTTATAGCAGCCTCGCCATTAATACGTTATAGCATGTGCGACACATCCGATATACGTTACGCTATTATTATATCTGTATATCCGTGTAGTGACGGATTAAGAATACATGACTGGCCTGTTGGTCTAGTGGTTAGTGACCCTGACTGCTAAGCCGGAGGTCGTGGGTTCGATCCCCACCCAGGACAAATCTTTGTGTGATGAGCATAAAAGTTTGTTCTGTGTCTGGGTGTAATTTATCTATAATATGTATGTATTTACAAAAAAAAAAATGTATATAAGTAGTATATCAGTTGCTTAGTACCCATAACACAAGCAAATATAATTGCTTACTTTGGGTCTAGATGGCGCTGTGTGAATTTGGTAGAATATTATTATTATTATTATAATTCCCACGTAAGTGCAGGCTCTGGGGTGAACTTCCTACAGCGGTGTTTCCTGAGCGCTATGACATGTCCTTCTTCAAACGAGGTTGAAAGAGAGCTATCCTCTCAAGGTAGGCAGCGGCCCGGCTGTGCCCCTGGCATTGCCAACGTCCATGAGCGGCAGTAACCACTTACCATCAGGTGGGCCGCTTGCTCGTCTGCCACTACAGGCAATAAAAAAATTAAAAAAAAAACATAATGTCACTACCCCATCTCAACCCGTGGGTATCGTAAAAGGCTATTAAGGGAGTACCTTATGCAGACAAGATCACTGCAAGAAAAGGAAAATTTGGAACAAACCCTATATCAACCCGTCTGACCAGCGTGGTATTGTAGGCTAAATGCCCTCCACATTCTTTGAAGGAGACTTGTGCTCAGCAGTGGGTCGTATGATGATTATATAATTCAACTAGAAGTCCCGCGGGGCTTCGCTCCCGTCGTTCTTTTTTGGCCACTGCTGAACTCCCATTGATCGTAGCGTTATATATACTATAACCTTCCTCTAAATGGGCTATCCAACACTAAAAGATTTTTTCAAATCGGACCAGTAATTCCTGAGATCCTAGCCTTCAACTAAACAAACAAACAAACTGTACAGCTTTATAATATTAGTATAGATTTATGGAAAACTTACAGGAAATCGATGTAACGAGGTAATTGACTATGAAAATATTGTTGTCGTCATAATTTTATTTTACGTTGCTATCTGGTTTTGATTATGAATAATATTTACTAATATTATTATAAACTAGCTGTTGCCAAGGGTTTCGCTCCCATGGATCTTAGTTTGGCCACTACTCAACTTCTATTGGGCGTAGCGTGAAGTTATATAGCATTTAGCCTTCCTCGGTAAATGGGCTATCCAATACTTAACGATTCTTTAATTCGGTTCAGTAGTTCCCGAAAAGCAAACTCTTCAGCTTACAAATACTATTAGTATATATACTAATATTATTGTACTTATTTGTGCTTCTTACAACTGGCATCAGAGTAACGGAATTATTAGAATTTTTCCCGGTGGTCCAGAAAATGACATAGCATCACGTCTTTTTTGACCCACAAATCGCCAACTATGTTAGGTCCCATATAATATATCCCGAAGAGAGATAAAAATTAATTTAAATAGTTGACAAATTGTATATTATAAATAAGTACATAATTTATTTAGTTTGTGTTGTTCAGAAAATCTTGCGTGAAGTAGGCAATTAAAATAAATGGTTGGCGTTGTTTTACCATAATTATTATATCTGGAAAGGAAAAACATAGTAAGAAATTACGCTTACGTGCAACATGAGCGCAATAGGTACTTAGATTCTGGGAAATATATATCTGTAAGCCACAGAGCAAACTACATATGAATAGGTACTATTCTATTCATACACCATTCATATTTAGAGGGAAGTCCCAGAACCCGATGGTATACAAGTAGGTAATAAATTTGTCCTCAATTGAACACTATAATCACTAAAAAGTGGCGATTAAATATAGAATTTTGGACCACTATATTATCCGTGTAGTTAGATGATTTAAGAATACATAATGTCACTACCCCATCTCAACCCATGGGTGGCGTAAAAGGCGATTGAAGGAGTAACCTTATGCAGACAAGAGTACCGCGAGAAAAGGAATATTCGACACAAACCCTATACCAACCCGTCCGGCCAACGTGGTATAGTATGCTAAATTCCCTCTACATGCTTTGGAGGAAACCCGTGCCTAGCATTGGGACGTTAATGGGTTGAAATGATGATGATGATGATTCACCATAACACATTATTAGATATTATTATAGAGATGACTGAATTTTCTTAGCATGCAGTATTATTATTAAATAACAAGTGTAATTCTTTTCCACAGCAATTCAAATTGTAGTTCTTCAAAAGTCTTTTTAAACATTTATATTTAAAATCACGTTTGAATAACTGCACACTACGCTTGTCAAAGAAATTTTCTGCATTTAATATTCAAATCAGCTCGACCATCACAGAGCAGTTCGAAATCGTACCTGAATGAACTTCATTTACATTTCAAATAGCTTGCAGGAACCTTCCTGTGTTTATTTTACTTCAAGAATTGCAAACAAACTGGCATGGTGACGGATAAATTAATCCTTTGAAATAGTAACAAAGTGTGGAGTGGACAGAAATGGCTTTTCCCAATTTATATGTGTCCTAATGGATGTGGTGAATTTGATACTTGTAACTTTAATTAACATATCTGTGGGGTTAGACAAGTGGCAATCTATTCGGTCTATCTATTCTAACGACATGTCAGATTAGTACATTGATCATGTGACATGTCAATAGCTTATGTCAGGAAGGCTTCAAATATATTGAAGTGACGTGACATAAAGTTTCGAATAGAATCGACGAATTTGCCGCTTGTCTAGGGGAGCTCACTGGTAAAGTACAGCTGCCCTCAGCATAACTACAGGTTTTTTTAGAAGAGTTAATTATAAAAGAATTAAGTACCTAACTGCCAGTGGCTCAGTAGTCAGTAGTATTGGCTTTTTCTGTTATATTTTTTTTGTCATAAAATTATCTAAGTATATAATTATCAGATGATGATTGATAATGGCAGGCTCGCTCTCAAATCATTTCATTTTAAAATCCCTGGGGAGACTCGTAGATGAATTTGTCTTTAAATATCAGACACCACCAACTGCAAAAAAGACAAGAAGAGGGAAGACGCGTCATATAAAAAAAACCAAACATATCATACGAAATTACATTAGGTTTTTCATTTCATTAAGAAGCTTATCGTTCGGCTGGACTTATAAACGTTGTATTTAAAAAGAAGTTTAAAATCCGAAGTACTTTTTTTTCTTCAAACACATAAATAACATAGATATATAATAATAACACTCATATTAAGTTTATTCACCTATTGTATGCACACATAGAGTTATATTAACAGGTTCAATATATTCTCCTAACTAGCTCTTTCATAAGTGGATACAATAAATCAAAAAGCACAGTTTGAACTCACGCCCCTTAATCATTGCCTTTAGTGGCCGGCTATTGTGGCCTCATAACTACATTAGTGTTTGACAAATGGGGAGCTACAATTGTACGTTTCTTATAGCTAATACTGCCTTGCTTAGAAAGAACTACGTAACTAAATGACACGAGCCACCGGAAAATATAATTTAATCTGGTTAGAATAAGACTTGTTTTGTCTATATCTTAAATCGGGCGTTGTTCTTTGTTAGGGCAGAATATGTAGGTATTGTTACTTAATTAAGTTATGTTGAGTAAAGAATGAATTTTATTACAATATCTATAAAAAAATTGTTTATTTTCATGCAGATGTCACAGAAAATTGAATAGTGAATCAAATGTTGACGGCACTTGGAGTGTATTTGCGAATCTCTCGTAGATATATGTTTAGCAACAAGAGTTGACTGCAGCAGCTTGTGTACAGGCTGATGCCGTTTTACGTATGCAATGTATTAGAATTTAATTATTTACCAGTATTTTTAAAATAAAGTAAATTTTGTTTATAATTGATATATTTTTTATTAAGGATAGCAATTCGCACTTCTTATTTTAGCGAGCAAATTACATAACTATAACACAATTCTATATTAAATTTTCACAATATCAAAGTTGCCTACAAGGACAACGTGAACCCAATAGCCTATTGTATTGTTAGAGTTGACATCAAAAACAATTGAAGCTTTTGTTTGCTTCGGAAACGTCTTTGTCTCTGAGGTAAAGAGTAAAATAATAATACATAAGCTTTGAGCCTAATGGCTACCGCTTCATTCTATCTCGATATTTGTTAAAGAGGTACGTTAGTTTTCCCTTTGCGATACTAAGTTATTATTATAAAGCTGAAGAGTTTGTTAGGTGCACGAGAGAATTTCAGGAACTACTATAGACTTTTTTTTCTAAGTGTTGGATAGCCTCTTTATCGACGAAGGCTATTCATCATCATCAATTGACTGACCTGATGACTGGCCTGTTGGTCTAGTGGTTAGTGACACTGACTGCTAAACCGGAGGTCGTGGGTTCGATCCCCACCCAGGACAAATCTTTGTGTGATGAGCATTAAGGTTTGTTCTGTGTCTGGTTGTAATTTATCTATAATATGTATGTATTTACAAAAAAAAAATGTATTTAAGTAGTATATCAGTTGTTTAGTACCCATAACACAAGCAAAAATCATTGCTTAATTTGGGACTAGATGGCGCTGTGTAATTGTGGTAGAATATTATTTATTATTATTATATAATTATCAGCAACCTATTAGTGTCCCACTGTTGAGCTCGGGTCTCCTCTTATCTAGCTAAAGAGCTGAGAGGGTTTTAAGCCACATTTCAATGGCAATAAAATGGCATTGAATATTTAATTATTATATCTTTGGCCAGATAACTATTATCCCCTATGTGACTTTCCTAAATAAGGTCAGATTAATAACAAATTAATAAATTGTTTATTGTGCTTAAGAGAATAAAGAACAATGTTATTAAAAAAGACGTCGAGATTCCTTTTATTCTGTTAATATAAACTCAGATGTTGTAAAAGTACCGCGGAAAATTTAATTACTGCGTTGTCTCAAAAATTAGGTGATTGTTGTTTATTATTTTTGTTTATTCAAATTATTTCTTGATTTAAAATATAATAACATGGCCTTTCTGCGTCAATGTAACTAATAAATGCTATTATTTATATTTTTTATTTTTTCTAGTTCTAGTTCTTTTTTGCTGTTTTATATTTTTATATCTATTTCTGTATATACCTTTATCTCTTCTCTTACTCTCTCTCTCTTTTCAGTCATTGACTCAACCGCTGCACCATTGAGACAATCTACAGAACTAAGTATTGTAGAGGATGAAAAAACAAATTTTATCGTGTTTATGTTATATGTGTCAATTTAACTTACACATGACACAAAAGTTTACTATATGTATTTTAGAGTAACACAGTGTTGATATACCTGAACAGAATAAAACATCCGCGGTTTTTAACGAACGTCAAACAGAGCCAAGAACAGAGCTACGAACATTTTCACCAGAATTCTAGCGATCTCTCTAGTGAATGTTCGATTTGAAGGCTTGCTAGAATGCTCGCTTGAAAACTTGCTAAAAAGCTTGCGTTTATTTTGCTGATAGTGACATTCGTGAGAATACTCAAGTTCAAGAACGTCTTTACACTACATATTGACATCCTGACTGGCCTGTTGGTCTAGTGGTTAGTGACCCTGACTGCTAAGCCGGAGGTCGTGGGTTCGATCCCCATCCAGGACAAAACTTTGTGTGATGAGCATAAAGGTTTGTTCTGTGTCTGGGTGTAATTTATCTATAATATGTATGTATTTACAAAAAAAAAAAATATTTAAGTAGTATATCAGTTGTTTAGTACCCATAACACAAGCAAATATAATTGCTTACTTTGGGACTAGGTGGCGCTGTGTGAATGTGGTAAAAAAAAAAAAAATTTAACCCCTTACTCAAATTATTCAGGCATCGGCCTGTATACGGACGGCACAACTTTATTAATATCTAGCGAAAAATGTTACCATGACTCCCGCCAACTGAGTTCATATGGAAATGCAATTTTTGCAGCGGGTAACACAGTAAATTTACTCAGTGCTCCCTGAGTGTTGTCATCTCCACTACAGGTACCTAGTTACTTTAAACTAGTGCAAAATAAGTTTTTTAAAGTTTGCAGTGCATTCTTTAGTTGTGCTAACTACGGAAGCTTTTTAAAGTTTGAAGAAGTAAGTGACAATGGCTTTCGCTGAGAGTGCTTTCAAAATTAATGAAAACTGGCCTGTTGGTCTAGTGGTTAGTGACCCTGACTGCTACGCTGGAGGTCGTGGGTTCGATCCCCACAAGGACAAATCTTTGTGTGATGAGCATGAAGGTTTGTTCTGTGTTTGGGTGTAATTTATCTATAATATATGTGTGTATTTACAAAAAACTAAATATTTAGGTAATATATCAGTTGTTTAGTACCCATAATACAAGCAAATATAATTGCTTAATTTGGTACTAGATGGCGCTGTGTAAATGTGGTATAATATTATATTATAGTCACATCTTGTCTCCGGTTTACAGGAGTCTTGGCCTTAAAAAGATGATTTTGTTTTTGCCCGCACTAGGATCACAGAAATATTTGTCTTGTTTGGAAATCGAATCTACGACTGGCGATGTTAGTGGCGAAGGAAGCAAGCACCTTAACCGCAACGCTACGGTGACAGTCAAATCAAAAAGACTATATAAACTATTCATATAAACATCCATAAGTCTCATATCTGTATCTCCATAAATTATTTAATTTCCAACAACAGACAAAAAAGTCTTTGTAATTTATCCTCGCCACACGTTATAAAGTACACCAGTCATTATGTTATGACGTAATAATTAAACAACTAAATGATTTACACTAATAGAGTTACATTTAGTGATTGCTATATTAATCAAACTCTAACGAACAATTAGTGACGGCGACGCGCGACGTGTTGAATTTGACGTTTGTCGTCATTGTCGTCAAGATAGTGGCGCTTACTCACATAATTCAGCCACAACTATAATAACATTGTATTGTGTTTCTGCTGGTTTGTAGTGGTGTCTAGGGCTCATTGGGGGGAGGAGTTTTTAACCCTTTGACCGCCATGCTAATAAAGAAAAGCTGTGTTCCCATATAATGATTATAAATGTTCCTGATTCTGAAAATCAACATTACTCAACTTTAATCCGTCAGTAAAAGTAGAAGTGCGATGGACGCTTTAAGACGTCATTGGCGTCTCGGTCAAGTTATTTAATAACGCTTTAATGCGTCTTTTGGCGGTCAAAGGGTTAAAGGGTTGGCCACGTGCATGTGATATCCCAGGTGTTGCATGCGTCCATAGACTACGACAACCGTTTAAAATCAGTAAGGTAAGCAAGCAGTGTAAGCTTGTTTGGTACCGTTTCGGCGTCGTCATACATACAAACATACCTATAGATCACGCCTCTTTCCCAACAGAGGGGTAGGCAGAGACTATTTCCTTCCACTTGCTACGATTCTGACATACATGTTTAGCTTCTTCAACATTTATCAGACTTTTCAGGTATTCTCGCCGGTTGAGGGTACTCCTGTCCTTTCTTTAGAACGTCACCTATTTGGTCATGGTACGTTCTTTTAGGTCTTTCCCTTCCAACATTTTCTTTCACATTCGACTCATATATTTGTTTTTTCACTCTTCTTTCATTCATTGTCTCGTCATATAATAATAAAAATACGAATGTATTCTTAGATTATTTTCGAGCATAATTTTATATTATTAATTAAAAAAAAACATATAAGTATAGATAGATTAATATGAAGACACAACATGTATAACAATGGGCACATTTTGCCAGCTCAATCATAGCTCTGTAACAGGTAATGGGTTTTTTAAAACTCCTAAAACCCTACTTAATCTGAAGATTGCACACAAAGTCTTAGCACCTAAACACTCGTACAACTCATTGGCACTAAAACTAATCGAATCGAGTACCCTGAATAGAAATTTCGATTTCAACAACGAATTACAATTCACATCTCGGATTCGGCACGATTACAGTGAGCAAGCATCTTTACAAATTAATGAAATAGGGTTGTCAATTTTAATAATTAAGTTAATAGCAATTAGGGTGCTAGTCTGGTCTATAAATTACGGTTGCGTGTCGGTAAGTAAATGTATTTTTATGTCTGTTGTGAGTATCATCAGGAGCGATACTAACTTCTTTCTCATTGTGACAACTTTTGAGGAAAATATACTATAGATAATATATAAATTATCAGTTCCATTATAATAACAAGTTTTATTTTATTTTACTTTCACGTGATATTTCGGTAAAAAGCTAGCCAATGTGTCTAACATGTCTTCACTATTAAAAATTACCCTCAATTTTGCCCGCGTGTCACATAACATAACATAATATGAAATTATAGCACCATGCATTTTTCCCCGAAGAGGTGGGCAGAGGTGCATCACACGGCACACCCACATTTTGCCAGTTTTGTTTATTATTTATTAATTCTTTAATGAACACAAATATACATAGGCCTCACCTAATTTCCGCTACTGCAAACTGATGGCCGATGGGACAAAAGGTTCTCGAGTGGTAGCCACTTATTGGAAAGCGCAGCGTGAGCCGGCCTCCCGCCAGATGGACCAACGACCTAGTAAAACTTGCAGGTGGCCGTTGGTCGTAGGCAGTACAAATTCAGCTTTGTTTACTCCCATGTAGGTAATAAAGGGCAAGTCTGCATTTAATAAGGCTCATTTCCAGAGTTCGAGCTGATACTGGTAATTTCAAGATATAAAAACCCAATACTATTTTTACTGTGTGTTGCAGTCAATCATAAGCATAATTAACAACAAAAATAAAATAAATGAATAACCAGATAATTTTTATCATATGACAGCCCTGCCACTATCAGATCGCGTTGTGACATTTGGCGCTATTCCATATGTGTGGTTCTATTTCTATCAGGCATTCCTGACGTTTATTATGTAAGACGTTATCAACTTACTTTATTTGTTTTGTTACTTATTCCGAATCAGCGAGTAATCTTTGAGTTTTGTACTGTTTTATACAAAAATTAGACGAATAGGCGAAGTTATGTTATGATTTCGGCTACAGCGACAAGTATCGTAACTTTCAAACGGAAATTTTGACCACGTATTTCCAGTAAATATTTTCTACTGTTTCACTGTAAACTTAAGCTCGCCACACACTTTCAAGTAATCAGGCCCAAACTCAGACTTGTACAAGTCTATCTTAACGTGTGTGGGGAGAGTTTGCGCAATTTTTTTTTGTAATTGACTAGCAAAAGTTTGAGTTTGTGCAAGTATACTCGAAGGTTCGTGCTAATACTTATTCCAGTCGCAAAAGTAGTGTTCTTGTCACGTGATAACTAACTAGGTGATATTAATACTGGCTCTGTAATACGGCACCTGAATACCATACTTACCAGCAGAAACATGAACGCGGTGTCCTACGTGGGTGATTTCGACGCGAACGCGAAGCGTCGCGGTGCGATGCGGATACAACAAACTGTCTATAGCCAAGTGTCTTACGTGACCAATGGCCCATGCAGTGCGGCACGATCGCGATTAGATAGCATGAAAATTTAAATGTGGTTGCTGTAATTATCAAACATTTGACAGCAAGATCCGACTAAGTTGAATTTGGAATTCATAGTAGAGTCTCAAGGCTCTGATTCTAAACTGTCGAAAAGATTTCGTACGGAAATGTCAGTTTATTTATAGGTGTAAATACATGATAGTGTTAAATAGATAGTTGTAGAAAACAAATTTCAAAATAATCAGTTTTAAATTTTCTTTATAATATTTTCTTTTACAGCCATATAATACAACTCATAAACGTCTCACTGCTGGGCATGGGCCATATATAACTAAGTCGGAAATACACCTCTTTCATATATTTGAAAAATCTTTTGACGGATCCGAAACTGATTTCCTCGATATTTCCACGCAATCTGGATGCGGTGCAATTTTTTTTATAGCGCCTCGGTAGAGTGGTGCGTACTTAGAGCCAAGCCGTTGAGTCGCACCGCATCGGATCGCTCCGCAATCGCGTTCGATTTGAACGAACACTAAAAGTATCTATTATTAGTACACGACGTGAACGCAATAAAAAAATCTTGTCTCTCCTGATTTTTTTTTTAATAATATAATGAATTAACTCAGTTAAAATATAAAAGTGAGCCATTACAATAAAGTAAAATACTTATTTAGACAAACGACCTCCCGAAAGAGTTCACACAAATGCTCTTATCTTACACACGAATGTAAATATTATGTTATATATATTTACTTGTCTGCATATTTGCGCTGATCTCAAAAACTATACTATACGTCTTTGTACGTTTTCCTTTCTTTGTAATAAATTGCTTTGTGGATAAAACCAGCAGGAGTATCCTGTTTCCTCGGAATTCCTGGCCCATTGTTATATTGGTTAATTTGTATTAATTAAGATTTTTTCAAAAATATCGAGTATAATTAAATTTATACGGAAGGAAATTTTTGAGTATAACCTACATTGTGGAAGAAATAATATAATATTTATTTAATTTTAACGATGTAACTTCGAGAGAGATTACACATTCTCCCCACAGCACATTACCCTTAGTTAATGTACTGTGTGTATCCTTAGATACCTATTGTAACAACTGGGCCTGAAGTCAAGCTCCAACACTCCTTATTTACGATCAATTGAATCGTAATTGGATCTCAATAGCAGTTTTCATTCATTCATACATTTTCATATTTCATTCAATATTGATCTTAAATTAGTAGCAGAATACGAATAATGTTTAAAACTGCTATTGTAAGCCTACAATCTTATTTTTGAAATAAATGATATATTTATTTATCTTCCAATTTACAATTTATACATTATGTAGTGTGGAAAGGCTGTACCACGAAGACTTTGCAGGGTCTACCTGGGTCTCAGCGACTTTAATACAATATATGTGTATGTGTAATTATATATAAAATAATAATAATATAATAATAATATTCTACCACATTCACACAGCGCCCTTTAGTCCCAAAGTAAGCAATTAAATTTGCTTGTGTTATGGGTACTAAACAACTGACGTAATACTTAAATACATTTTTTTTTTATAAATACATACATAATATATATAAATTACACCCAGACACAGAACAAACAATCATGCTCATCACACAAAGATTTGTCCTGGGTGGGGATCGAACCACTAGACCAAAAGGCAAATATATTTGGTATCGACCGATATTGTATCGTTTGTCATTCAAAAATGTACGTAAAATATATTTTGCTTCGCTAATTAGACATACACTGCATAAAAGCGACCGTAGATCAAAGAAAGCCAAGACATCATTAGTCTAAAATCAATTTTAAGTGTGACTGCAGATGTTTCACGCCAATCAAATGGCAATTAGCTGGCAGATTCAAGTCGACGGCTGCCAGTTGCGGTTCAGTGGTAAACATTGGTGCTAATAAATGTTAGTTTATTTACCAGTCGTCACGATGCTGGCTACTTGTGGCTTGCCATTTGGCAAAGTTGTGCGGGATTAGCTAATATGCCTGTTTGAGGCAGTTTGGATTAAATTATTACATCCATACATGAAATATAGCGTAAAACTTTTCTCCGAAGGGGGCAGGCAGTGGGGCTTTCAGCTTTGAAAAAATATACTCGTACTCAGAAGTGAAAGCAAGAAAGAAAATCGATTTATTTCCAGACTCCAATATTATTATTATTATTTATTTCTATTTTGACTCCAATTTATTCAATTGTTGAAGGACTTGCGAGAAACGATACTAACATCATTTGTAGTAGCCGTAATAATTTTTATTTTAATCGACTAATTTATTATTGAGCATAAGGTTCAATTTGCATTGTGAAAGTAACTTATTTACGGTCCTAAGTTTTTATACTTGGCGAAAATGACATATGAAAAGAATGAGTATGACACTGTCAATACGCTATTGCATAAGATTAAGTTTAGTAAGATTTCAAAATAAAAATAGGTACCACTCACTTCCATTTTCAGTCAATTTTCTAAGAAGGTCTTAAAACAAATGACATCTCGTTAAACCATGGAAAAAAATATAAGTCTCATTAGATATACGTGTCGTAGGCATATCATGTTCTAAATCATTCGACAAGCGTATCATACGTCATCTTTATCATCAAATAATATGAGAATAGATGTACAGTCCGTCATAGAAACAATACATGGTGTTATTATGGTATATCTTGACATGTGACACTAATTCATGGCGAGACAAGTGACATACAAACCTTTGGTTCGTCTGACAGCAACTATCGACATATATTGTCTACAACTCTTCTTGTCATTGTCTCTCGCTTGGTTTACTTGAGAAATACAATTACGACATCTTTTTTTTAAAGGAAACTCTGTATGAACAATTCAGGGGATTTTATAAACATACAAGACTATCAGTTACACCAAAACTCAAAGCATAATAATTGTAGATATATTAATATAATATAATAATATTCTACCACATCACACAGCGCCATCTAGTCCCAAAGTAAGCAATTATATTTGCTTGTGTTATGGTTACTAAATTATTATAGATAAATTACACCCAGACACAGAACAAACCTTCATGCTCGTCACACAAAGATTTGTCCTGGGTGGGGATCGAACCCACGACCTCCAGCTTAGCAATCAGGGTCACTAACCACTAAACCAACAGGCCAGTCATTATTCATTATTTCTGAGATTACAATAAATTATTTATCTCGTAGATAGGAACTTTTCCTTGGCTGTCCGAACCGCCATGGATAGACGCCGGTGGTGGAGGCAGATCGTTCAAAACAGGGCAAACCATCCATATCAAATGATGACCATGATCCTCAGCCATGACAAGAGAGAGAGTGAGAGATACCTAGGTACTTTTGGTGATTTATTTTCATATAAGAGAAAACTGTTGAAAATTTACTTTAAAATAAAAATTTTAACAAAATTATATTTTACCCAAACACTACGAAATTTAGTTGCAAACTAGTATACGATTCAACAAACTTTACAGTTTATACACAAAGTAAACGATGCATACAATATTCAGTGTATAACTCGGTAAGCGGATCAGTGATCGCTTGAATTACTCCAAGATGCAGCGTCGAATATCTTATGTTAGAGATTTCACTATAATTTTCATTTGTTCGTGTGTATTCTGAGGCGATGGGTGACATATGGTTGGAGTAAACGTACTAGGATTAATCCTTTTATGTGTTTAATACGTTATATCTTACTTGTTACATTGTTGTAATGAGGAAATATATCTACGATCTATTCCCAACCCATTATGTCCCAGTGCTGGGCTCGGGTCTCCTCTCCTCTAACTAGAGAGCTGAGAGGGTTTAGGCCATAATCCACTCGCTGGCCTAGTGCGGGTTGGTGGATCAGACATACTCATAGAATTTATTTTAGAGTATGTGGGTTTCCTCATGATGTTTTCTTTAACCGTTAGCAGATGGTAAGTCACTTGACTAGTACATATAAATTCCACAAAGTGGCATTCACATTGGTACTGCCGGTCGGGATCGAATTCGGACTGCGTGATTTTGCTCGCCGGTCCCTTATCTATTCTACCACCATCGCTTCTACACATATCTATTTATATATACCATTCGAATATTCAATACCACATTCTAATACCACTGGTATTTATTAAAACTCATATTTTGTATTCAAAAAGTATCATCACTACAACTCATAAAATATATCCTACTGAGAACGGGTCTCCTTCAAACATTTTGAAGAGAATTTACCTTACTATATCACGCTGCCCAGACGGGTTGGTGTAGGGTTTTGTATCGAGTTTTTCATTTCTCGCATGCTTTTGTCTGCTTACGGTTTCTCTCTTAGTCGCCTTATACGACACCCACAGTTTGAAGTAGGGTAGTGACTTTATGTATTATATTTGTCACTACACGGACTATTCAAAACGTATACCACTCTATAAATATTTAAATTTAATGTGCGGACATACAAAGCATTTTTGCTGATTGTCCCTTGTTTTGCTTCCACTGATCTCGCTCTATAATTTTCTTTCCTTTACCCCTAAGGTTTGCTAAAGTAACACTTAAATTTGACTTAAGTTCGTCTCTTTACGTAGGTATTTTTTCTTTTGCGTTATTTTAAATGTTTGTATTGTGTAAATTAAATACCAATCATCCAGTTCATTACTTATTATTTACTACACACAAATACGTGGAAGTGGATAATTTCTTTCCAGCTCTTCCATATACATAATTCTGATTAATTTTGTCGCAGGTTCCAAAATAGTCGTTTAGGCATTGCCTGGGTCTCCCGAGTTTTAGAACTCGGTGTTCACAAGAGTCATCGCTGTTAATCCTAGCTCACAGATGTTGCAGTGGTGGGCATAAGGGTGGGCCATTTTTAATTTTGATTCTCTTGATCACTGTCCACCCCTTTAGGTAAAACAGGATAATGATAGATAACGATATTATTATTAAGTATCCAGCATCATTTAGATAAGATTGTCCCAGTAGCGAACATACGCGGTAAGTACATACACATTATACAGCCTTTGTCGTTATCTAAGCATTCTGGTAAACACGTATTATTGATTTTTGCCCATAAACCGCTGTGTTATAACACTGATAAACGAAAATGTTACAAAAGCACATCTGTTTATTGCTATGGAAGATATAAATAGGTATATTATACTTTTTGTTGTAACATATTGGAAAGTTTAAATAATTTATAATACTGATTTATGTAATATTGTGTTAGTAATTGTTCATGTATTTTTTTGCTTTGTATTAATAATACTATTGTTATATTTATATTGTGTGTACCTAGAAATTAAGCACCCACGTATTGGGTGTTACCTGTAAAGATTAGTGTATGTTTTTAAAATAAATAAATATTGTAGGTATCATCTATAGCTTTTCTATAAAAGGGAATCTATTTATATAATATAATTTTATTGGGGCGATGTCTGTATATTTTCTAGTTTTTAGAACTATAAATCTGTCTCTCTATATCTAGTCTTATATATATTATCTTGATTGCAGGTGGCACAGGACCGTTCACAGTGTCGTAAATTAGGTGAGGCCTATGTTCAGCAGTGGACGTCGTTGGGCTGATATGATGATTATCTAGTCTATATGTTTGTACGTGCATCATGCCAAAACTACTGCATGGAATTGAATGTAGTTTTCACCAACGTATTGTTGTGTTTGAGCTGTACCTTAAAATATAGGTCTTATTTTATCCCATAAAAATATCTTATTCCCACAGTTTTAAGTGGAGTGGTGGAGTTGCGGGCAACAGCTAGTATCAAAAAGTACTTATATTTAAATCTAATTGTAATAACGGGATAATAGGTATACAAAACCTGGACTAAGTATTTCTTGCCAGTTCTTCTCATAGCTCCACCCCGTCAGCGAACTGGTCGTATGCAAATTTCCTGACACTAGTTTTCGGATAACCTGTTACATTCTTGTGATTTTCATAAGTGTTACCTTGTAACCTAGATGAATAAACGAGATTTCATTTCATTATTAAACGAGGTTTAAATTGACATAAGCCATTGCTTGTGTGTCAAAGCTGTCAATTTAAATCTGGCTTAGTGTTTAGGCCATAGTAATAAGGGGGAAAAGTTCATTTAATTTTGTGTGTGTAAGCTACGATCTCAGAAACTACTAACTATTAGAAAAAATCTTTCAGTGTTGGATAGCCCATTTATTGAGGAAGTTTATAGGCCATTTAACATCACGCTACGGCTATTTACACACACTAATGTGTGTGTGTAAATACACGTAATACCTATTACTGAATAGGATATAACTGAATGGAAACAGAAGCAACAAGTTAATACATTAATAATAGGTATTAGGACCGACATATCCGATTGACCCACACTGAACGACGAAAGCACGCGATTTTCTCCATTATAACGGTCAACAGAGAAGGAAAACATTGTACGTGTCAGACACATGTCGTGTCAGACAAAGAATCTTCTTCTATACAGAGATATTATTATATCTACCGTAACGTACCGAAGAGACGCGGACAGTCAAAAGCTGTCAAATTCTACAAAAAAAAATATTTTGTCTGACGCGGCACGCGTCTGATATGTTTCATATCTATAGATAGTTATAAAGGCAGCTTTATATAAATAATAATACGTCAACACGACATTCAAGAAAAGTTAATATATATTTTATTTTAAATGTTTTTTTTTAATTGATAGTAGGTATTTTGCCGAAACGTGTCCAATCACAGGAAAACCAATACGCTTGAATGGAGGCTTATTTTGGTACTGGCTGTTGCCTGCGGGTCCATATCGCGTGGGATACTATTCCGTGTCCACAGATACTGTTCACCTATACATGTATTTGTGATTTTAAATAAACTTTTTATAAAATCCTTTTACGGAGTATAATAATTAAAAAAAAATCCCTATGAACCTATCTTATTATACCTCTACTACCAAATAACTATACAAAAAAAAAACATTAAAATCGCTCGAGCCATTTTGGAGGAGTGCGACCACAAACACCGTAACAGGAGATTTTTATGATTTTTTTTCTTATTTAATCTGTATCGTCCCATTGCTGAGCAAAGGCCTTCTCTTAACCTTTCACTGTTGTCTATGCCTAGCCTTATTTCACCAGTCCTTCTCATAGGTATTTAAGTACACCAACATTTCTTGGGCCTGCCTCTGCGACGATGCCCATCTTCAGGGACCCACTGTGTCTAGAATCGTGTAATCGTCGTAGAATCGTCACTAATGACAAGTCGCACTACCAATGTAAAACAGATATAACTTCAGATGTGGCTACTCTGCAACTTCCATCTTCTATGTATAACTGTAAGGTCCAAAATTGTCCAGCGGCATTTCTCATATTATAACACTTTTGAACTGTGAGTGCGATGTGTAAAGAATCGTGGCCAATCTCACCAATCTGGATGTATACGTGAAATGCAACCCGCCCAAACATCATCATCATAATCACATCATCCCAATGACGTCCACTGTTGAAAATAGGCCTCACCTAATTTCCGCCACAGTGACCGATTTGTGCCTCCCGCTTCCAACTAACAAGAAGAAAGTAACTAACTAACCCGCTCAATACATTAATAATTATTATTTTTCTATGATAGAATACTTTATTCATAGATTCATAGTAAACAACAGGACACACAGTTTACTCTAATAATAAAGTATTTTAGTACGGAAGCCGTGTCCATTATTCAATGACAGGGAACGATTACGATGAACTGAGAAAGGCTACGTCATGTGAGCGGCCATTTTTATAATGGACAATATGCTGGTAATATATGGAGGACTATAGATAATGCTAGAACTAATATTGGGTATATGGTAGGCTTAGAGAAATATGGCGGTGTTGCTCAAACTATATAAGTTTTTCAAGGGATTATGGTATTTCGTATCAACGAATAATATATTAATAGCAACTGTAATAAACGTAATATATTTTATTTAATACTAGCTGACCCGGCAATCTTCGTACCGCCATATTTTATTATTCGTGATAATGTTCCATTTTCAAAAGTTTATATGGAGATTTTAAAACCCAAAATTTTAAATGTTACATTCAATTTTTTTGTATAATTTCTTACATATACATGCCCTGCTTCGACAATAGCAAATACAACAAAAAAGAATTAAAAATTAGTGGGATGTTTATGGGTTGAAATGATGAATGATGAATCGGTCGAGCCCTTCTCATGTGAATCCATCACATACTTAATCGGACACGAATAACTGTGCAGTAGGACTATTGTTATAATGTCATATTTGACAGTATTTGTAGGTAGTAACGCACTCCGTGTGACGTCATTACTGCACAGAAAGCCGTGCCAGACATGAGAAATGAATGACATGAATGAAATTCGTAGGGCAATACTTGAATTCGGCTGGACCAATTCATTTATTTTATGTTAGTGTGGTAGTCGCGAAGTTGTAAACCTTCTGGGTGACTTGATAAATTCCAGCCCTTACGATAATGACTATCGTTAAAAATCAGTTTATAGATCAAGTAAAAAGATTATTTCGGCGCGTGTTTGCCAAAGTCAAGTTGAAACAAGGTAAAGAAAATGAACAATAGAGTTTATTATATAAACGACTTTCATTCGTTCGTACGTTCTTTATTTGGCCATTGCTCAGCTCCTATTGGCCGTAGCGTGGTGTTATATAGCCTATGTTAGTGATAATGTAACTTTCTAACGATGAAAGAATTTTTCAAATTGGTCCGTTGCATACAAAAATATAAAAAAACAACAATGTTTTTTTATATTTTTACATGTTACATGTACAATGTTTTTTTTAAGTTACATTATCACTAACATAGGCTATATAACACCACGCTACGGCCAATAGGAGCTGAGCAGTGGCCAAATAAAGAACGTACGAACGAATGAAAGTCGTTTATATAATAAACTCTATTGTTCATTTTCTTCATTTATATTTAGGTTTTTAGTTTAGTTAGAGTTTTTTAGTCATTTATATTTTTGTATGCAACGAATAACGTTGCATACTTACATACAAAAATACAAATCTTTTCTGTTTATAATAATAGTATAGATATATAAACGATACACGTGAGCAATTTAGATTTTTTTTTTTGCCCTTTTTATTACCATTTTTTTTGTAGAAACTATGCCTTAAATAAACAGGGCGTTTATCCAAAACTAAACGACTACCTAAGCAGTCTGTTTTGAAAATAAAATATTGCAACTTCTGATTAATAATTTAAATAATCTAGTTTGTTAAAGGAATTTTCACTGGCTTAATAAGACAGTATTACCGTAGTTAGGTGTTCTGAACGCGAGGCAACAACAGTAACTATTTAATTAAGTCTCATATTTCTAACATAATTCTAGTAATGCTGTTGTTAAGCTATTTCAGCATAACTCGGTTTCATTTTGCATCTTGGAGCATAGTTTTTAGTTACCGTTGTTATGACTGTATTAAATTACAAGCTGTTGCCGAGGCTTCGATCCAGTCGTCTTTTGTTTAGCTACTGCTTATGTATATAAGCCATAGATAGCTTATTTATCGTGGAAGGCTATAGTCAATACCATAGCCTTCCTCGATAAATATAAACTTTAAACTGTTGTTTAATAATATATGGGTCATTATGAAATTATTACAAAATAATCGTATTCTTCCTGTAGTTACGAGCAAATAGTATTTATTACATATATTCACGTGCATGAATACTTGTTTACATAAACAACCTTGTATATTATTATTATTTCGATAATCATGTGTGTCGTCACAAATATCGCACAGTTCAATTGATAAATCGATACTATGAATACTATGAAACGTACTTAATACTATCAGAAATAATCTAAATGAAATACAATACACTTAGGTGCTACTGAATGCTACACATATTTAAATATAGTTGACCCCAATCTTATATTATAAATGAATAAGTTAGGAATAGATTGTTGTTATTCAATCACGCCAGAACGACTTATAGTATCTGTATGAAATTTAGCAGACAGATAGATTGTAGTCGGGAATAGCATATAGGCTACTTTTAACCAACATACCACACGAGCGAAGCCGCATACAGAAGTCTATATCTGTGTTCTCTCCAATCAATTTTCTAAATTACAAATTAAAACATTACACTTAAAACAACTAAGAAATATTCTGTTTTTTATAGTTAAAAAATTGTACCAAAAAATTGTAATCGACACCAAGTGCATGCTGTGGCAACCTATAATTAAGTCTACTGTAAGTTTGTATTCACATTAAAGATTTTCTTTATTGTGTAAGATTTGTTGTGTTGTCCTTAATAAAGAAATAAATATGTGAATTATTAAAATAAAATATTTTCAAACAGGGAAACTGATTATGTTTCAGCTAAAGAGAGTACAGAAAAATGGGACAATATCTCTTACAGATCAATTACTGTACCGTCTAGACTGCATTATAGCTGAAACCAGAAGAGAAGGAGATGTGAAGAGAAAAGAGAAGATGTTATTTATATACAGCCGATTGATAAGAGTCTTGCATTCACCGGGACGTGTACCTAACGACCGTTTTACTAATGGTGGGCATACACGTAAGGTTATGCATGCCAGTTTTGACGTAACAGGCAGAACCCTCATGCAAACCCTAGCTTGTATGCCGTAAAACTGTTCAGTTATATGAACTATGAAACTTGGTTATAATGGTTATTTCTGACGGCTATGGCTGTTATGTTAACTACGTTACTAACTTCCATGCATGGATATGCATGAAGGTTTTGCGTGTATGCCTACCATTAGGTAAAAGGTAGTTTTGGTGTCAATATATTATTATGTCTTCACTTTTATATTATCGCCTTGATGCTGAAATTGGAGTACAAATGACATTCAAGCGGTTTGATGTCCGGGTCGGCATAAAACGGTGTTGGATTTTTTCTGTTATTAAATTCTGCCCTTCTTATAACAAAGTAAAGGATTTTTGTAGGTAACAAAATAATTTATTGTTGTAATGATTACTTGATTTTCAATATTACAAAATTAACCGTCATTGTAAAAAAAAATGTTTTTGTAAGTTTGACAAATACAAATTAACAATGACTTGTTTTTGTTTAGTGAGATCCTGGAATGGGATATTAATAAATTAAATAAAATTATTATTATATTGGGAACGGCCATACTTGTAAGACGTAAGTTGAGCTAATACTAAACACAATTACATATAAGGTCAAATTACGGACTTTGTTTCCTAACAACAGGCTTTTTTTCCTCAAATAACAAAGTAAAAACAAACATTACCTGTTTCTTCCAATTCTATTTCCATCATATCCGAAATTAAACACAAATACACATCACAAAACGTCAATCACACACACTATTTCTACATTATTCACATAACACTAAAACGAAAACAAACTAATTTAATATAATAGCTATATACAACTTCTTCCTTCAAAAGCCTATTTCAAATTAAACCATTAATTACAACTCTAGTGATGTGCAAACGAGTTGTTTAATTATCGATATTTTAATTAATAATGGTTTTACGTCAGAGTAAATAGTAGTTGTTAAACAGTATACTGAGCGTCAAACACGTTGAACATCAGTGACTAGGTAACGCGTTATCGTCTAATGTAACACGATATAGAGCTGTAAACAAAGCAGACTTCATTAATCGTTTGCGCATGATGTTTTACTATTGTATTTCATTTCAAATTTAAAACTCACAAGATTTTTCAAGACATTTTAAATGCAGAACACTTCAATATACTGTTTTGAACGAGTTAAACAATTTTATTCATTCACATTTTAACTAACAAGAGTTTTCAGCGCGTATTTTTTAAGTAATTAATAATAAAGAACGAAATCTAAACAAATAGACACGTTTTTCACTAATGACGTAGAATTTACCCGCGTATTTCGTCAGTTAACACAAACGTTTATAGTGGAACTGTTCACGATATACATATTTAGTGAGAAAAATATTATATTTAATTAGTTTGAGTAGCGGTGTAGCATGTACGGTATCGGAGGTCGACTGATAAGCGGGGAGCGCAGCCCGCTACCACGCGCACTCATGAACTACGAGAGATTCCATGTGTGATACTACAAACCATTTTTAATATTACAGCATCGTGTTAGACATGAGTTAGCGAGGAGATAAAAACATTCGTATATTTACATCATTCACGTGGTCGTCAAGGTCGATACCGACTGTAGGTATCGATTATTATTAAACGTTATCAAATGATAAATCGTAATCGCATCTCTAAAAATTAACCATTCGTTCTATAGTTTGAAAATAACAGTAATACGTAGCTTTCGTGACGTCACGTGACGTAATTTGTTTGTGTTTCATTTAGGAAACTGTTGAGATGTTTATTAATACTACTAATTATTGTAATTTATTTTGAGGAAAAGTGAGAAATAAATTGAGTTTTTGCGGTTTGCGAGTAAATTAATGTACAGCCACATAGCTAGTTGTTTTTTTCATATTAAACTATAAATAAATGCAATAAAACTAACTGGTATTTAATTAAATAACAATAGGCTTCGTTATCTAAATTTCTAAAAATCAAGAACACGTGATAAACGTGATATTTTATCTAAATGTGTAATTAAAAAGTTCAAATAACTTGTATTGAATGTGAAAAATTATTTATTTGTGAAAAAATATTGTTCTAAGATAACTAGTGAGTGTGCGATTTGATTAACAAAGCGATAGGAAAATAATATTCTGTATTTTATAGATAGGACGTTCTATAAAACATTTACTTTTCATCTCTGATATTTTTTTATAATACCTACAATGATAATGAGCTATAACTTCCAAGGGGAGCCCTCTTCAGCTGTCAAATGTAAGGAAATTTAGATATGGCCGCTGTCACTTTCAACCATTTGACAGCGACATCAAGACCGACTAATCGAATGTCGAAATTCATTTCATTAGGGGCTTACCTAGATACCAAAATCTTGGAATATACAATATCTTTTAAAGTTTTCCCGTGTAAGTTTCCTATCTGAATTTTCGTTATTTTTCGAAAAACAAAACGTCGAATTTTGAGGAAATAAATATAGCAACCTGCTGAATGAAGATTGTTTTTACATACATTGTTGTATAAATTGTATAACAGATACAAACTGCACTATACTTTGCAAACGTAAACACTTTAGCAGTCGACATGGGACACCGTCTTACATTCTGCTATGTCTGGTTTCCGTAACTAGATACAGTAAACACATTCCATGACGGTGCCCATAAAGGAGCTAACAAAAACCTTTTTCATTTTTTTTATTGCCTTAAGTGGCAGAAGAGCAAGACCCCGGTATGTGGTAACCATGGCCTATAGACAGGACTGTGTCCTCGTATTGACTAAACAATGCGAAGAAACACAACCAAATTACTGCCTGCTACTGAAAAGAAGAAACAGAGATAGGGGGAAAAAGAAAATATAGGGGTTTGAAAAGAGTAATTGTGCAATTTATTGTCAACGGAAATTCGAACATCATGTTGTGGTAATAAGATATAATAAAAAAATACAAATGTTTCAAAAATATCAAAATATTTAATATATTATTCATCATCATCATCAGCAACCCATTAATGTCCCACTGCTGGGCTCCGGTCTCCTCTCTTTTATCTAGAGAGCTGAGAGGGTTTAGGCCATAATCCACACACGCTGGCCTAGTGCCGGTTAGTGGATCAGACATACCCATAGAATTTCTTTTAGAGTATATGGGTTTCCTCACGATGTTTTCCTTCACCGTTAGCAGATGGTAAGGCACATGACTAGTACATATAAATTCCACAAAGTGAAATCCACATTGGTACTGCTGGTCGGAATCAAACTCGGACCGAGTGTTTAACACGCCGGTCTCTTATCCATTCAGCCACCATCGCTAATATATTATTGTTATGTTGTAATTCAAAAGTTTTGCAAAAAACAACGGTAGAGCTTTCGCCCGCAGCGTCTCCTGCATGGTACCTATGTAAGCATTTGTATACACTTAAACCTTACTCATAAATCGCTTTATCTGTTGGTGAAAACCGCATGAGAATCTGTTAAATAGTTTTTGAGATCATCGAATGCGGTTTAAAAACTTTGGTTTATGATGTTTAGTGGCTAGTTGTGACCGCGACTTTATTCACGTGTAACGTCAAAAGTTTGCACAAATAAAAGCCTCAGTCACTCCTTGTAACATTAGCTATCTGTCAGTAAGGATTCCCACGAAATAGGTCCAGCCGTTTCAGACAGACAGACAAAAATTTAAAAAAGTTTTTTTTTTTTAAATTACCGTACACATACTTGAATATGCCTACATTTAATTTAATTTATTTGTACCTATAGATTACAACTAGATAAGTAAGTGTGAATGTATGTTGGTTAACTTAAAATGTCTTGCCATGCCATTCCATGGTGCACTAGCACCTTAATTCAACAAGTGTCTCGTTGCCCCTGATGCCACAATGAGTGGCCTTCGAATACCTTGACTCGAATTAAACTCATAATAGACGGATGAGTAATTATGTATTGTGTGATGTCATCATTATCATCATTACAACCCATAAACGTCACACAGCTGGACAAGGGTCTCCTCCAAAAAATGTGGAGGGAATTTTTTTTTTTAAAGACAACGCCCGCACTCGGGAAGGGAAGAAGAAGGGAAGCCCTGTGTCGCGGAGAGCTTTACAAACATGAAACTAACAGACACAAAGTACACCCAGACTAGAAACAAATATCTATGAATCACACAAATATTTGTCTCTGGTGGGAATCGAACCCACGTCACCCAGCACGGCGATGTAGTGGGGAAGCGACCACCTTAACCACTGCGCCACGGTGACAGTCACGGTCAATTTAGCCCATATACCACGCTGGCCAGATGGATTGGTATAGGGTTTGTTTCGAATTTTCCTTTTCTCGCATGGTACCTACGTTAATTGTGGATGACATGACATCCATTGCTGGACATAGGCCTCTTTTATCCTCGAAAGGTTTGGCAGAGGTAGGTATATCACATCCACATTTCTCCAGCTTTGTTAGATTCCGTGTAATATACGGTACCTAGAGTCTATTGCCATTAATGTAACCGCATTTTGTCGCAACGTTGTGTGTTGTTGCGGCACATGTGAATAAAAGAAAGAAACAAAATTGTTTTATTTTCAGAATTAGGTAATTTACATAGTACAGCACAAACATAGCCTCCCATTAGAAGAATAATGTTTTATCTTCACATAAAACAAAAACGAAATTATTAAAAAAATCGGCATTAAAAACCGTAAACTATCGATTGATAAATTTTTGGATTTTTGGTCTTCTTAAAGACTTATATCTAGATAAAATTTAAAAATTTTTTGGAATGTGTAGTGTTGGTGGTGTGCAAGATGAGAATGTGTAAATGTACATATGTGTGTTTGGATGAGTATGATGTATGACGTATGTGTATTTGAGTGGTATTGGTGTAGTGTAAGGTTCGACACAAAACTAGGATAATATATGTCGTTTTAATATGACGACAGTGTTAAGGTCGATATTAAGTGCAACTGGCGTCGACACTAGTCTTAAATCTATTTTTTACTCTAATTGTTTTTCGTCGCTTCTTATATTTATTTACGTAATGTTTATTATTTTAAATGTTACGAAACGCTGTCGTTTATATTGCTCGCGCCAATCGTTAATGGATGTTTTTCTAATACTGCCAATAGTTTTTAAATAATGAAAATAACTAGGTTTTTTTTATAATATATTTAAGTAAGTATAGCAATTTTTTATATGCACAAGTGAAACACAAGCAAATAATTTGTTTAATACTACGTAACTGCCTCGGTGGCGCAGCGGGAAGTGTATACGACTGCTGTGCAAGAGGTCCCGGGTTCGACTCCCGGGACGGGTGAAAATTTTCTATCATGGAATTCCAGTATTAAGATTTTCCCGGAGTTTGGTAAACAAATGTTCACGGTTGATGATATTAGGCCCGGTATTTCATGAGACCAAACATAGCTGGCGAAATGTGGGCGTAAAACACCTCTGCCTACCCCTTCAGGGACAAAGGCCTTTCCTAAACCCTTTACGTGGCATAAGGTGACAATCAATTATGTCTTATCCAATACAACCCTATTTCGAAAAATCCTTTCTTACTGGATACCAACACATTACAAAGAACACTTCCTCCAAATTTTATATCTTCAGGATCAGTGGTATAGGCTGTGCGTTGATATATAGGTCAGTCATTCAGGACTCTGATTTTTTTAAGTACCTATAGATAGTCATACATGTAGTTAGATCTATATCAAATGTTAAAAAAGTTATAGCCACCAAAGAACACATTTATAAAGTGTTATAGTAACTCGAATCCAAATAGGTGTCCTACAATTTAACTTTCCACTCTATACTTCAGACACTATGGTTTAATTTTGAACTACGGGTCTCGTATTCATCCTTCAACCAGCCTTATCAGCTATTATCGTTATCAGTGCGATGACGCACGGTGACAGCAGCCACCAGTAATTTACATGTACCTACCTATTTACCATAGGCCTGGTTTAGATTTTGTGACATCGATATTGCTATGACGATAACTAATGTATTCGAGTCGATTTAACTTGCTGATGTTTGAGTGGGAAGTAGCGTCTATAAATACATTGTTGTACTGAGACGTTCGTTACGATCATCGAGCTTAAGTAATGTTTTGCAAGGTCAGTCCATGATGGGTGACCGTTTGTGGTAATTTCATTCTCGAGCGTCTCCGTGTTTCGGAAGGCACGTAAAGCCGTTGGTCCTGTAGTCGTCAAGTTGGAAGCCTTCTAGGCGATTTGATAAATTCCAACAAGATAAAGATTTTCAACAAATCCAGGGTCTGCCTCAAGCCCATACGATAAGAAGAAGAATTATAATACGGGTCTACTTATTTTTTTGATCCCAAGAATACCTTTTTAAGTTTTTAAAGTTGCGTATCTTCAAATGACGTGAAACCCTTTTTAGATCAATTTGTTGTCTTTAAAGTTTTGACACTCATACATATTTATTGTTATTTGTTGGGTTAGAAGCCGTCAGCGTAGCGGCCTCTTTGCTACCTCGACTAAAATTTATCTATTGTAGCGCTCTCATACATAATATGTATTATGTAACTTTATTAAAAAATCTTTCACATTTGATCTTGATTCATTTAGGGTATATAATATAGGCTCTATTAGCGTTTCGCAATGATTTTGGTCACATATATACTTACAGTTCTGCTTCTATCAGCCGCGTATAGCATCATAAGATGGAGTTGGTACCCAAATTAGATATTTTTTATGGACAAAAGCTGAACAGAGCTGAATAAGTGTGATTAGTCGCTTAATATGAATGCGCTATTCAAATTAGATTTTAAAACTCTCTTCTAAATTTACTTACAAGTAATATTTACACAAATACATTATCATCATCTTTGTAGCCTTAAGACGAAAACTGCTGGACATAAATACATACGTCTGAATCAATTAATAAACAACTATCAAACAAATAAAAAAAAAATCAACAATGCCCAAGCAATTTATCTATTATGTACTAGAATACACTGTATAAGAAATTATGACGTCATTCCAAGATTGCACCTCTTGGCACGCAATGACCTAATGAGACCAAACGAAACACGTCACAGAGTTAATAGGCCATGTCTTACGTCAAGGCCCTCTTTAAGAGCATTTACGTTGAGACGGGTTGGCACGTGGCAACGTTGCATTTCTACTATAATTTAGTTTTGTTATTATAACATTGTTTACAAATGAAATATTATCTGTACCTTCTTCAAACGAAGCTTGACTGTGCCCCTAACATTGCCAACAACGTCCATGAGCGGCGGTAATTAGTAACTCATCATCAGGTGGGCCGTTTCCTCGTCTGTCACTTCAGACAATAAAAAAAACTAAGTATATGTGCTTTAGTTACTAATCCGTGTAGTGACGGATTAAGAATACATGATGTCACTACCACATTTCAGCCTGTGGGTGTCGTAAAAAGCGACTAAGGGAACGCATACAAGAGTACTGCGAGAAAAGGAAAATTCGAAAGAAACCCTATACTAACCCTAGGCTATATTCCTTCCATTTTCTTTCTTTCCCGTGTCCCAGGACATTTATGGGTTGAATGGTTTTGAGTTAGTTATTTCAATATGTACAAAGTTTTGTACATTGCCGGTTATTTACGAGATAGACTCACTATCACCTCTACCACTGCAACTCCTGTAAGCCAGGATTATCAGCGGTATGCCCTTACAAACACCAAACTTTGACACTCGAGACTTAAAGGTTATGACTAACCTACTGACTTGGAACCCGTTGCGAAAATGGTGGAGTTGAAAATAATTAAACTTTCCTCCATAGCAAAGAACCAAATTTAATGTAACTTTTTCAAAATAATATTTATTTTTGATTTCACCTGTTGCTAAGGAAAATAAACAATATTATTAAATGTTGTCATGAAAAAAATAATAAATTGTTTGGTTTCCTTTTACTGATTGAAAAAGGCAATTATTTTATCTAGAATTGATAGAAAATATAAATTTACTGTGGATTTCTATATTTACGAATAGTTTAACTTATAGGATAATAGAAAAACTATTAAGTTTACCGTACGTACGTATCTATCTCCCAATCTTCCACAGTAAATTAACCAAAAGTTTTAATGTATTAAATCATTCTTATTTAAAAATATTTGGCAGCGGTAAAATTAATTGTTAAAACTAAAGTATATTGCATCTTTATTCTTTATATTCATTCGATATGTTGTAATAAATGTAATTTTCCTTTGGTAAAATTTTCATGGCATTAATTTTCATCTCCAAGTTTCGATGCCACTCATTCAATGTGTAAAGATAAGACACAATAGATGAAACTCACAAATAAGTTCTGTAATCTCGCGTGCCAGACGATGAAGAGAACGTCGACCGGTGCTAACACAATGCCGTTTCAAATAGATATATGAACTCCTTCGACTGAAACTTGGGAAATTGTTAATATTGTTCGCTTTACTTGCTCATAAATTAAAAGATTGTTGAATGTTGTGTCTGATTTAGAACGTTAATACAACGGTATTGATCGGTTTGTTGACTAATTCTATTACTATGAAATAAGCTTTTATTACAAATATATAAATATATTTTCTATAAACATAAGCTTTCAGATTTGGATATTATAGTCTTTGTGAAGACGAATAAAATGAAACTAGCACAAATTCGATGAGGTCGTTTTATTACAGAGCTCCCAGGGCTACCTTTCGCCTCCACCATCAGATCAGGGCCCTGATTCTCACTCATCGGATTGCACCCGGATCGTAAACTTTTTCGAATCTTAGAACGACGTATTTTTACAGCTTAAGTTGTTAAGTGTTAGAAATTAGTTTACCGTATAAAAAGTTAAAAACTGATTAATATAGGATTTTTTCTACATCCATCTATTTTTTAACATTCTGTTTTTTAACTTTAATTAAACTGACATTTCCGGCCGAAAATATTCCGACAGCTCAGAATCAGGGGGCAGGTTTATTTTGTCATCTGATTTACGTGCTATATAGGTACAAACATTTAAGCTTAATCGAAAACCAAGATATTTGTGGAATTTAGCTTGTATAGATTTTATAACAGACACCAATAGTTGAGACTAAAATTAAAGCTAGAACAAAATTTCATAAATAATTACGGAATATTTCAAAACGTTGATCAAAATAAAGTAAGTGTTCCTTATAGGTACAAGTATAAAGTACTTATTTAAGTATGTATAAAGTTTATTTTGGCTTGTTATCTTGAAAAGCATTAGAAGTTAGTTATCATTACATCTTGACTGGCCTGTTGGCCTAGTGGTTAGTGACCTTGACTGCTAAGCCGGAGGTCGTGGGTTCGATCCCCACCCAGGACAAATCTTTGTGTGATGAGCATAATTGTTTGTTCTGTGTCTGGGTGTAATTTATCTATAATATGTATGTATTTACAAAAAAAAATGTATTTAAGTAGTATATCAGTTGTTTAATACCCATAACACAAGCAAATATAATTGCTTAATTTGGGACTAGATGGCGCTGTGTAAATGTGGTAGAATATAATTATTATTATTACAATAAATGAATTGTTTTGGAATAATGTTAAGTTCATATTGTGCGTAGGCTTCGTGCTTAGTTGAGTAGAAATTAGTTTCGTATTTCGTAGAAACCTAACCTTTGGTTTGTTATCATCCCACACGGTGAAAGATCTGATACAGACATAGACTATACATTATTTTTACAAACAAATAGGTAGACGCTGTCAGTTTTGCTTGGTCATTTTCATGTAATAAATTGAGAAAATCGCAGGTATTTTTTGTATTACATTCTATTTCGTAGAATATACCACGAATGAAAACAAATTTTAAATTTCTTATAATTATTTTATTTGATGTCTTGGGTATGTGGCTTTTATTAGATATATAAATATTTAATTTTATTCTATATATATATATATAGATAGATAGAATTTCTAATGCAACCGCTTCGCTCCCGTGGGGTCTTTGTTTAGCCACTTCTCAGTCCCTTTAAGTCATAGTGTGATATTATGACCTTCCTCTATAAATGGGCTTTCCAAAACAAATAATTTTTTTCAATACAAACTAGTAGTTTCAGAGATTAGCGTGTTGAACCAAACAAACAAACACTTCTGATTTATAATTTTATAGACAGATTACGTTTTATCGCTAACGTCGATATTAAACAGCTTGTCTCTAGATGTATAACATTTAAATCGTATTATTTTAATAGGTCGATAGCGCAAATGAATTGCATAATATAAATAATATTAACATAACATAACATAGCATCACGCGTTTTTCTCCGAAGGAGTAGGCAGAGGTGTTTCACACCCACATTTCGCCAGCTATGTTTGGTCCCATGAAATAGGGGGCGAGCCTATTGTCATCAACCGGGAACATTTGTTTACCAAACTCAGAAAAATCTCAATACTGAAATTTCATGTTAGAAAAGCCCAATACCATTTTCACCCGACCGAATCGAACCCGGGACTTCTTGCACAGCAGTCGTATACACTTCCCGCTCCGCCACTGAGGCAGTTATACGAGGCAGCATAATATTAATGGAATCGACTAAGCTTTTACACATATAAATGAAGATAATTATATTCCTATACTAGGTAGTCCTCTACCTACTAGTAAATAAAATTGGAGTGTCTGTTTGTAATCTTAAAATAACCGCTTTTTACTAAATTCATATGAATATGTATTATAAACGGTATATAAACCAAAATAACATTTTTTTATTTAAAATCAATATTAAATTTTTTTTCAATCATTTTCTATCTTGAAATTGATTATATATACACATTATAATATATATTTTGCCGGAAATTAAACCGGAAAACAACATATTTTAGTCAAATTAGGAAACATGCCCGTAATAAAAATAAGTAATAATTATTCAGCGGAGCTTAAAATTTCCTTCTAATGTTTCCGTAATTTACGTTCTATTTCAAAACGTTCTTTGAGTACCTACCCTAACAATTAGTAGGTAAGTCCATAAAAACGTTTCTTTTAAAAGAAAATGCACTTTACAACCGTATTCCCCTGATACGTTGTGGTTGCTTCTAAACGATAGCTGTGGATAGGTGCTAAGTAATGGCAGACAATCCGCTGTATTTAATTCCTAATACGACTTAAAGGGATTTAGTTAAAAGCCTCTGTTTCTAGAACAATTAACAGCTTTTTTCCTTCTATGCAGTTTGTTGTAATTAATTGGTAGTTGAAATTCAAACATACATAAGTAAGTCTGTTACGTTCAATATGTTCTATACGTTCAAATAAGAGTTAATATCTTTTAATTTTATAATTTTTAACCAAAGTTTTTTTGTTACATTTTTATTATCACCGTTACGTGTCATGTCAGTGATCACATTCACGCCATTAATTCATGACGTAAACAAATCACCAGCATGTCCCATGTTATGGGGGCAAGCCTATATAATTGCCATGAACTCATACATATTCAGTCTCCAAACTGAAACTGAAAACTTAGCGACAGATAAACCCAATATAATGTTTCCCCGACCCGGAGGATCGGATCATCGATTCTTGATTGGCCTGTTGGTCTAGTGGTTAGTGACCCTGACTGCTAAGCCGAAGGTTATGAGTACGATCCCCACCCAGGACAAATTTTTGTGTGATGAGCATGAAGGTTTGTTCTGTGTCTGGGTGTATTTTATCTATAATATGTATGTATTTACAACAAAAAATAATATTTAAGTAGTATATCAGTTGTTTAGTACTCATAACACAAGCAAATATAATTGCTTAATTTGGGGCTAGTTGGCGCTGTGTGAATGTGGTAGAATATTATATTATTATTATTATCGAAAGCAGAATCTATTGAGTCGTATGTCGCTGTCGTATGAGGCTGATGAAATACATAGATGGTAATATACAGGCTGATGAAAATTCCAATTGTCAGCATCATGGTGCGTACAGCACTTGGTTGTTAGTCCGAATTCGATTGCCTATGGAATTCGGACATATGATTAATAATAGTAAATGAGAGTCGAGTACACCCGTCTTCGGGTTATTTATTTCTGCTTTTGGGTACACGGATTACCCGAAAATAATGATTATATTATAGACCTAACTCAAATCCGGCCACTCGATGCATTAATTATTGCGGCCGGATTTGAGTTAGGTCTTTCATATACTCAGGTCTATGTCCAGCTGTGTCATTGGGCTAATATGATAATAATAATAATAAGCCGTATAAGCCCGTAGGGCAGCTTGAGGCGAGCTGTTGGGGAGTAGCGATCCCACGGACCTGAATGCTCCTGGAGAAAGACTCTGTTTTTCATTGCTATAAATTATTATGATGATCAAGTATAATTGCACCATCATTGTCTGTTAATGAAATATTTCACATCTTATTTATTTTGGCAATAACAACTACTAGTTACTGTCAATGTGAATGATGTTTGCGTGCGTTATACGTAAAAACGGATCACGGATGTGACGTCAAAGGTGCGTGACGTCAGACGGCATTGAGCAACGAAGTAAACATGTCCTAATCACGAAAAGTTGCCATTGTTATGAGATGACATTGTTTTGAGTGTAATTATTTTCGTCTTCAAGATGTGTTAGTCTAAATATGTATGTATATTGTATATTATGAATGTTATATCATTATAATAATAAACTTTTCTTTTATATATAAGTCAGTCTTGGTGGGAAGTGAGAAGAGTATACGACTGATGCGCAAAAGGTTCCAGATTCCATGCCCGGGTAGGGCGAAAATCTATACTAATATTATACAGCTAAAGAGTGCTTGAAGGCGATAATTACAGGAACTACTGGTCCAATTTGAAGGCAACGACAGACTTTGCCAGGATGACAGTCAATATGGTATTTATTCATGAATTACATTTCATTATGCGCTGCGATGGTGGCTGAATGGATAAGGGACCGGCGTGCTAATCACGCGGTCCGAGTTCGATCCCGACCGGCAGTACCAATGTGGATTCCACTTTGTGGAATTTATATGTACTAGTCAAGTGACTTACCATCTGCTAACGGTGAAGGAAAACATCGTGAGGAAACCCACATACCCTAGAAATTCTAAGTGTATGTCTGATCCACCAACCCACACTAGGCCAACGTGAGTGGATTATGGCCTAAACCTTTTCAGCTTTCTAGTTAGAGGAGAAGAGACCCGAGCCCAGCAGTGGGACCTAATGGGTTGCTGATGCACATTTCATTAGATGTCGAAGGACTTTTATAGATAAATCTGTACTAATATTATAAAGCTAAATAATTTGTTTGTCTGATTGAACGCTAGAATCAAGATCATCAAGAACTACGAACGATTTGAAAAATTCTTTGGAAAGCCAATTTTACGTTCTATTACATCATGCTACGGGCAATAAGGGCTGAGCAGTGGCAAAATAAAAACGAAGGGACCGAGGCCCCGCGCGACTTCTAATTAGATACAGTATGGGGTTTCTCAAAAAAGTAGTACTATATAAAGGATAAGCAACACGCATGTTATGTTCCCATTATTGGAAGTGTTCATCGGCTACGGTAACTACTTACTATACCGGACGGTAAGTACCTAATAGGTAAGCATATTTGCCACAGCATGGTATTTAAAAAAAGTAGTACAACCTTTTTTTTAAAAAAAAAACACAACGTAATAATGTATTTTAGTTTAGTTTAATAAAGTTTAATATTACTTAAGTACCTTTTTAAAAAAAAAACAGTAATCTAAATCATATAGATCAAGCCTCTTTCCCAACAGAGGGGTAGGCAGAGACTATTTCCTTCTACTTGCTACGATTCTGACATAAATCTTTGGCTTCTTCAACATTCATCAGTGTTTTCATGCAGTCTTGTCGGTTGAGGGTACTCCTGATCTATCCCTTCTTTAGAACGTCACCTATTTGATCATGGTACGTTCTTCTAGGTCTTCATCTTCCAACGTTTTCTTTCACATTCGCCTCATATATTTGTTTTGTCACTCTTCCTTCATTAATTCTCTCGACAAGTCCAAAGTCAAAATCCAAGTTAGGTAATGTTATCTAAATTTGCTGTTCATATTATAAAAATGTCTTCGTTCTGATAACACACGCGGGCGAATTCGCGAGAAGAACCTAGTTATATTATTATTATAAATACTTGTATACCTCCTAAATGTCACAAGTATTTTCTAAGTTCAAAACTCCCGAATTTCATAAAGAAAATTTCTTGGAAGAATGAATAAAATTTCTCTGTAATATTCTCATTATTTATTTTCTTGGAATTGTTGATCCGTATACAGGTTGATGAATAAACGAAGTGACATTATATTATGCTTTGCAACTAAATAAATTATATTTCAGAAGTAATTTTTTACTTCTAAAATACTGGATGGAAGGGACTTCTTCCACCTAATATATAAACAGTTGCAGGCGGCACGACATAACTCACTGTGGTGGAAATTAGGTGAGGTCTATGACCAGCAGTGGGCGTAATTGGGCTGATGTGATGATTTCATGATTTTTCTCATACCATCACCCTACGTGCGAGCTATGTGCCCTGTCCACTGTCACTGTGTTATTCGTGAAATATATTTCATTCGATGTCGAACGAACACGTGCTACACATGAAATTTCGTATATCCTAAGGGCCCAAGCATAAATAACGTTACTAATAAGATTATCCGACAAGATCAAACAAATTTTTGCCAACAATAAAATGAAAATTTGGTGTTCGCCTCCAGCCATTTTCTATACCTCGAGTGATCAAAAATTATGACCTATAAACTCTTATTATTACATTTTCATTTCACAAAATTAGAGACTATTTGAAGTCTTAATTTATTTTGTAATAATGGAACCTATAAAAATTTTCTAGTAAGTTCTGCCAATGATGTTATTCCCTCTGGGTATATTTAACTGCGAATAATTTTAATGGCTGTATTATTTAGGGACTTCTGATGGTAACTAGATATTTGTTTCCCATTTAATTGCACTAGCAAATTACCAACCTAATTAAGTAATTATCATATTTTAAACCTACAACTCTCATCTCTGCATCGCCCAAAGGTCGACTGGTGAAGAGACTGAGAATGCCTCTGGCATTAAGTCCGCCTTTGTACAGTTCTTTGTGCATAAACTTGAAATAAATAAATAAATAATAGAGCCTATAAAATATTTCACTTATAGATTAACCATTCACCCAGATAGATTAACTGTTTTGGAATCTGAAATAAAAAAAAAGCAATTTATAAGCAGCCCATACGTAAGGAACTTAGGATATAGTTAGGTGTATTAAGTATTTTTTTAGATTAATTTTGACTATATAAACAACTAGCGTTCTCCCGCGGCTCCACTGGCTTAGTGTGTCGGAAAAAAGTAGCCTTGTTATTCCAGGCTATAATCTATTTATGTGCCTAATTTCATGCAAATCCTTTCAGCGGTTTTGGCGTAATTGAATAACAAACAGCTATACATCCATCCATCCAACTTAACTTTCACATTTACCTGTAATAATAAGTCGTAGGATATTTAAATTCTGTATCACAATTCACAGTTTCTTTCTTTCTTCTTTCTATTCAAATTTGGTAACAAAGAAAAACCTACCCAATTGTAACTATATTATAAATCTGAATCTTTTGATTCAACAGATTCATTAAAGAGGACTTAGATCCAGAGGTCAGCAGAACAATAGATGCTAATCTAATTAATGGGTAAAGATTGAGATTAGCGCCTGATACTGTTTGCGAGCAATGATGTCAGTTAGCGAATTGTATACGTATTAATTGCAATTATCGTCGTAACTTCATTCAGAAAATCCAAGGTACATTCAATAGTATACTCGTAATATAAACTCCATATGCTGAGAGTAAGAAGACTTACAATAATTATAAATCTTTATTTTAACATTATTAAACTGAAGAGTTCGTTGGTTGAACGCGTTAATCTCAAGAATTGCTGGTCCGATTTGAAAAATTATTTTAGTGTTGGATAGCCTATTTGTCGAGGAAGGTAATAGGCTATATAATATCACGCTACGGCCAATGAGAGTTGAGCAGTGGCCAAACAAAGAATGACGGAAGCGAAGCCCCGGGCAACATCTAGTATTTTCGTTCCCAGAATGAAAAGGCAGAGGTACCTGAGGCCACAAATTACAATAAACATATTATGTAAGAGAATAAAGACTATAATTTCTACTCTTTTCTTAATAGGGGGCGAGCCTATTGTTATTAACCAGGCATATTTCCATATTCCCGGCTTATAAAGACAAATTCATGGCTTAAACCCACTACAGTTTTTACTGGACCCAGCAATTGAACCTAGTACAGCAGTCGGTTACGTCCCACTGCGTTATTGGGCACATAAATATAGCATTGCACTATGCTGCCGACCAAGATGGAGGATTATATTTGTGTTACAATCAAAACTCTTAACCAGTCAAAAATAGTTTTGACTGGTTATATCAGTCAAAACTATTAAGAAAGTTTGGAGGTCGGATCTAACTACTTAGGTTAGGTTAGGTGTTTTTTTTAACACAACTAGTTTTGAAAACTCGTTTAGTACTGACCTCTTCACTTTTTTAAGAGTTTTGACTGATATAGTCAGTCAAAACTACTATTGACTGATTAAGAGTTTTGACTGTAACATTTTTATTCTAATTAAATTACCTAGCGGAGATGTTATTACCTACTACGGTTATGAAGACGCGAGTAGTGATCTGATTTTTAATTTTGACTAAATAAGTGAAAGTGCTTGTTATATTATGCTTTCACATATTATGCAGTTATAAAAAATAGGCGTATCTTATTTACCGTTTAGTTATTAATCTAGTAATAAGAGTCAGCAGTAGATCGGAGTAAACCGCGGACATCGGCCAAATACAAACCGATTATACGTTGTTGATTTGTGGTAGCTATTTTTACTTTTTAATAAATATCAATATATGTTTTTCATATAATTGTATATGTACACAATCGTAGTTTTTAAGTATTAATATAATTATAATAAGTAGGATAATTAAGTTCAATTCCATTGTTTTTAAATTCTACACCATTGCATTAGGTTTTGCAGGGAAATAAATAAATAAATGTATGTTACTAATGTAACCTTTTAGAAATATATTAAGAGAGAAAATAAAAATATATTATTATTATATAATATTGGAAAAGGAAATAAATAAAAGGAAAATTCGAAAGAAACCCTATACCAACCCGTTTAGCCAGCGTGGTATAGTAGGCTAAACTCCCTCCACATTTTCTGGAGGAGACCCGTGCCCAGCAGTGGGACGTTTATGGGTTGAAATGATGATGATGATATAATATTGAGATAACATATTTTTTTTAATATACAGGCATTGAGGCGACTACCTAGTAAAGGTTGCGGGTGGCCGTTGGATGCGGGCGGCACAAAATCGCTCGTTGTAGCGGATATTAGGTGAGGCCTATGTTCAACAGTGGACGTCGGTCGTTGATATATCTGTGGTCGTTAATATGATGATGATGATACAGGCATTGACTATTCTACGTTTTCTTAGTCTGTTGAGGAGCTCAACTCAGGCCTTGTTACAATATTATGAGTAAATAATCCAGCTGGTTATTTAAAGTATATTTCGAGGAGTGTTGTTGTCAAAACAGAAGGGCTATCGAAGTTAATGGAAGACGCGTGCCGTTGTTGACTGGCCTGTTGGTCTAGTGGTTAGTGACCCTGACTTCTAAACCGGAGATCCTTGGTTCGATACCCACCCAGGACAAATCTTTGTGTGATGAGCATAAAGGTTTGTTCTGTGTCTGGGTGTAATTTATCTATAACTAGCTTCCACCCGCTTCACCTGCGTGGTATGTATTTAATACCTATAAACCTTCCTCTTGAATCACTCTATCTATTAAAAAAAACCACATCAAAATCCGTTGTGTAGTTTTAGAGATTTAAGCATACATAGGGATATAGGGACAAAGAAAGCGACTTTGTTTTATACTATGTAGTGATATGTATGTATTTACAAAAAAAAAACAATATTTAAGTAGTATATCAGATGTTTAGTACCCATACCACAAGCAAATATAATTGCTTAATTTGAGACTAGATGGCGCTGTGTAAATGTGGTAGAATAATGAATATTATATTAGAATATTATGTTGTGCGGGGCATGCGGCATGCTTGCGAGTATATGAGAGTATTTAGCTTTACATGCTCGTTCTAATATATATTCACATAATATGTTTGATTTGAAGATACGGTGTAGCGCGGCCACGCGATGTTCCACGGTTAGCAGTTACCAGTTACTTTATTTTTTTACATAGATCCAACAAAATGGTTTTCAATCATTGGTAATTTTTACTTTACTGATATATCTAGGTATTATCTTTTCATACAAATTGCTCAAATTATGGAAAAAGCCGATGTCCACACTTTTCAATGTAGTATTATAATCGATTTGCGCCGGTGATGAAGTAAATCAATTACAAACATGAAAACTTAATTAGCTTTAAATAATTATATGAAATTTGCCTCCAATAATGTAACTAGTGGCCAATTTGTTAGGATTTAAGTAAATTTATTGTGTGGACTAGCCTCATTTGTATTTGAAATTATGAAGATATTCATTCTTATTTGTGTAAGTACCTAACAGTGTTTTTTACAGTTTAATTTGACATCTAACTTTTTAAACTTACTCAAGAAGATTAAAATTGTATTAGCGTCAGTGTACTTATCTATATTTTAAAATGCAGCTATTACAAGAAATTACAAATCCTTTTACTACATTTATTATTTGACATACTTGATTCCAGCAAGGTGGACCGACGACCTGAAAAAGGTCGCCGGATCTGACTGGATGCGGAAGGCGGAGGACCGAGTGTTATGGCGCGTGTTGGGAGAGGTCTATGTCCAGCAGTGGACTACAATAGGCTGAAATGATGATGATTATTTGATAGAAAAAAAAACTAATATTTGCTTGGTAACTTGTATTATGATTATACAGACTAAATAAAATATTATAACTATTTTTCACTGTTTCCGAGTTAAGACTAATACCTATATTGGAAATAAAAATTCTGAAAACCGATACTATATTTGAAATGCATAATAATTTTTTTGTTTTTTTTTTGTTTTCAGCTTCTACTAATAGGCCTACAATTAAATACAGTATGTAGTAGAAGAGCAACACCAAGACCTGTGTGGCATTACATTAGCAATTGGGATAAATATAACATACCTAGGCCAATTCACAACAACGATTTAGCAACAATCCTAGGTAAAATTGCCATGTTCCATAAAATGAAATATTGTCCATTCACCGATCCCAAAGAATGCCTACGAGACGACAATTTTGATGACGTAATAAAAAAAATAATCGAAGACAGTGTACAACACTCTGGTCTTGGTGGTGGTATTTATACATCGAAACCTAAAAGTCCGTGTGAAAAAGATAAGATTCAGAGGATCGCACGGCCTAAACCCTCCTTTGGGGGTAAGGGTTCACTGTACATAAATAAAAGAAGTAGAGGTTAAGAGAGTTGTATTATTACGTGAATTTTTACCTTATAACCCGCCATTTAAAGCACAGATTTAAATGAACATAATATTTTAGGGATATTTTTGACGTAATTAAATAGTGACCAATCAAACAGACCCAATGTATTAGCCGTTTCATCTTATGTTCAATTTCATGAAAACATGTTCCTATGAATATAATTATTATTTATCAATGATAGATGTGAGTTATAACGCCTACACCATCACATTGGGACATAAACAGTATTCGCCTATCGCGTCAAATGTAGAGATAAAATATTGGATTGTTGATATTTGAATTCTATGAACGAGTAGTAGCAAATTATGAAACCTTTGTTATATTATAAATAGAAGTCACTCGGAGCTTCGCTCCCGTCGGTCTTTATTTGGTGTTTGTTACGCTGATATAGCCTATAACCTTCTTCGATAAATGGGCTATGCAAACTAAAAGAATTTGCTAAATCAGACCAGAAGTTCCTGAGATTCGAGCGCTCAACCAAAAGAAACAATCTCTTCTTGTATTTATGTATACGCTTGAACTAGAAGACGTTTCATGAAAAAGTCGCGGATGTTCTAAAGTAAGGACAGGTCAGGAGCACCTTGGACCGGTAAGTTTGTATCAAAAGATTGATGAATGTTGGGAAACGAAATATATATTACAGAATCGTGATGTGGAAACAAATGACCTGTGCCTACCTCTCTGTCGGAAAGAGACGTAATATAGATATAGATGTGTAATTATTATACTTAAATGATAAACAGACAAATGCACAAGAATAAAATTTGGGCGCCATTTCAATAAATGAAATAACGTCCAATTTAAATGGTGCTCATAAATTAAAGTTATTTGAGGTTAACATAGCAAAATGTTGATGCAAACTAATTCTCAAATGTATATATATAAAGTAATAAAATATATAATTTATTACAGAGATGTTTAATCGTTTATTCGCTTAAATATTCAGTTTATAGTTTAATTACAATTTAGCGTAACTCGAATTCATTAGATAAGCATGTTATTTTATGCAAATGTTGGACTTTGATGATATTTTACTAAAATATGGTGGAGCGACTGCATAATCCTTTTATTTAAGTTTTGCAAACGTGTTCATATATTTTTCATTGTGCTTTTAAATAGTTATCTTACTTTATAACAAGCTCATGTTTTATTTTAGAATTACTGAGTTTTCTTAATTTGCTTTCGGAATAGAATATTAAAAGTTTTTCATTTGTTTTGTACAGTCGTTTATAAGTTTGGAAATAAAATAAAGTTAAATCATTCCCTCGTGGACTCTCAAAACTTCTTGCTGCGGACTACGACGGTATAAAGTCCAATTGCGAGATTAAAAGAACGTTTCGCATTATTCACACTTTAATATTTTTTTTTTTTTTTTTTTTATGTTATATTATGTTATAATGATTATGTTGGTATGTACCTAATTGTTATAGTTTCTGTCTCCGAAACAAGAGTTAAATTTTCAATGCTATTTTAACTGTCGGGTTTTCAGAGACGGCGCGGCGGCGCGCGGCGTGGCGCCGCCAATAGCAGAAATGTATTTTTTGGAATTATACGATTAAAGCTAATGTTTTACACCGTACTAAATAAGCTGTGAAAGCAGTTTCATTTATTTATATCATAAACTTGGCACAGAAATCAGAGTACTTAGTATTGTTGCGACATTGTTTGTACTATGGGCTTATTATTAAACAATGCATTGAACTTACCCGATATCCGTTTAATATGAAGCTGCGTTGCAAAGTTATTTCCCATTTGGGAGACATAACTGTCCTTCTTGCTGGATAACTGAATGCTGAAGCCGTCTGACTCTACTGAGGCTCTCGGGGCTTTGGCAGCTTGGACTGCCTTGTTGCAGACTGGTGTCGGAGCGACCTTCGCTAAGGCAGCCTCCTGGGAGCCCGCGCTGTCCCGGCGGCGGCTTTTGTGGTCGAGAAGCATGCTCGGGGTACACCCCATGTTGACACAATCTACACTTTAGCACTAACACGATCACTGAACCATGATAACATCGCTTAATCTGCAACAAAGAAAAGGTTGTATATTAGTTTAGTGTAAACTTTTTGGATAATGTTTAGGGCCGTTTAGGAAGTTTGAGTTAAAAAGGAAACAATTTTGACAATGCGGTGTTGTTTCAGAATTGGTTTATGATATTGTAGTATTTTATGATGCCATTTTTTAATTATTTCACCACTTTTTAATTATTTTTTTTGTGTTAGGTTGTAATATTGTTTTTTTTTTTCTTTTTAATTTAAGTTAGTTGATAACCTTAGTTTAATATAGTTTATATCGTTGTTATTATTCAAACAATAAAGTGTATGAAAATAGTTATAGTATTATATGATATGTATCTAATTATATTTTAAAAAAGGTTTAACTGCTAATTTATGTCATCAGCTTCTGTTTCGTTATTAGGTTTTATCATAATTGAGTCTATAACTAAACAAGCGTAGAGTAAAACGCCGTCCAGCTAGCTGTACCGATGATCTAAGAAAGGTTGCTGCGTCTGACTTGATGCGAATGGCGGAGTATCGAGTGTTATGTGTTATGACGCCTGTTGGGAGAGGCCTATGTCCAGTGGACTGCAATAGGCTGAAATTATGATGATGATGATCATGAGTCTATAACTTGAACTGAATACTCAATATCTAAAACACAATCCTTCAAACACGCATAAACAACTGATATTATTATTTAAGTTACAGTCAAAATTCTAATCAGTCAAAAGTAGATTTGACTGGATATATCAGTCAAAATTCTTAAAAAAGTAAAGAGGTCGGTATACTAAACGAGTTTTCAAAACTGGTTGTGAAAAAAAAAGGTTAACTAACATAACCTAAATACATAGTTCCGATATCCTTACCTTTTTAAGAGTTTTGACTGATTGGACTTTTGATTGGTTAAAAGTTTTGACTGTAACATACCTACGAGTATATATTAGTGTAAATTGCGAGACAGTTACAATTAAATTCCTTTTCTTATTACCGTTCATACTTTCATGGTTCATTTCCATCACGATTTCATTTCCTCAATCTTTTTATTTTGTTGTTCGTTGCTCAGCGATGTCAAAGACAGAAAGTTTCCATGAGACTAAACACGATACAAGAGAGAAACGAAATGTTTTTAATGTTTGAAGAAAATCCTCTGATAGTTTGTTTGTTAACGTTTCTGTTGTTTTATGAAATAACATTTTGTGTGGAATAATATAACTTTTGTTTTGTGGTAGATAGCTGTAATCGAAATGATTAAATTCCAATCAAAAATGATTATTAATTCGGTATTAAATATCGTAAACTATCGACTGATCTAATTCGTATTTTGTAAAACACAGACAAAATAAATTTTGATTTATGTGACGATAAAACATTATTCTACTGGACGATGTGTTTGTAATATGCAATACAAGCCTAGTGCTTATAAAAATTATACATAAAATAAAAATTTTAACCGCAATCTAGATAGTCGAGTGGAGCCCAGCAAAATGGTAATGATGAAACATTTAAATTTTTCAAGTTCTTATTTTGATATTACAATCAGACACTTCAATTTTATTTATATTATATGTATAGATGAAAATAAAATATGATTATCTAAAAAACTGATGCCCCTTTAAATAGTAGTTTATGCAACTGTCATATAACAAGGGTTATTAAAACATGAGAGTCTGTTTATAATCTCTCGACTCGAGTGTTTTAATACCTAAGTTATATGCAGTTTCAAACACTACTTTATCTTCACTCATAGGAAAAATTGAAATTAAACAAAGTAGGTAGGTCACAAGGAAGTAATCGGCAAAAAAATGTATGGGAAGCGCGGGAAATTAAGTTTTTTTCACAGTTCGAACTGCGCATGCGTGCGCCTTTTTTTTCATATTCAGCCTAAAACGTAGTTTAATGAATTAATAAAAAAAAGATAGCGGTACTATGAGTTTTATGATACAGTTGGCGGTACTATAATGAGTTTAATTTTTAATTTTATGTATATGCGTTTATAAAGTGCGTCTGTATAGAACCGTATTTGAATTCGTAATTCGAATTTTTCGATTTGAGTGTAGATAAAATATATTAATATTGTAAAATATCAAGAAAATCAAAATCAAGGTCATTAACCCGTGTTAATGACCTTGACTCTTGTCTTGGTGAATATAGCTGGGTACGTATATACTTCTGTTGTCTGTGACGTTGTACATTGTGTTAAATTTGCCCCAGTTTTTGGTACCGAAAGGTCTGTCATTCTATACAGTACCATTAGCAACCCATTAATGTCCCACAGCTGGGCTCAGGTCTCCTCTTCTCTATCTAGAAAGCTGAGAGTTTAGAATAATATACAAGTTATCATAATTCTTGGACACTTTTACATAACTTCTTGCAGTAGACGCTAACTAGCATCTCTCTTACTGCAAGTGAGTAGGCTAAGGTTGTTAACTAAAATGGTATATTTACCAAAATATTACTTTTATTAAATTTGGCGGCAATAATAGGATGTACGATTCAAAATATTTGTTTTTATTTGAATATATGATTCAAAATATTTGTCTTGTTTTGTCGTTGTTGGTCTAGTGGTTAGTGACCCTGACTCAGCAGTCAGGCTTAGCAGCCGGAGGTCGTGGGTTCGATCCCCACCCAGGACAAATCTTTGTGTGATGAGCATAAAGGTTTGTTCTGTGTTATTGTCTGTTTATTTAAGTTGTATATCAGTTGTTTAGTACCCATAACACAACCAAATATAATTGCTTAATTTGGGACTAGATGGCGCTGTGTGAATGTAGTAGAATATATATTGTGAGCGTTGTAAAGCTCAATAAATACTATAGAACCTATGGAACAAATATATGTCCTCATTTGAATGGTTCAATAAAATATGCTGTACATTATGTAATATTGTAGTCACCCTTTTCAACAAAAATATCTACTGATGATGCCAATATATTAATGAACTCGACTGTACCACTGGACTGACAGAATTATATTATACTGAAACACAATCCATAGGTACGGATAAACTCACTATTTCATATACTTAAATCGTACTTTATTTCTTTAACAACTGGCCTGTTGGTCTAGTGGTTAGTGACCCTGACTGCTAAGCTGGAGGTCGTGGGTCCGATCCCCACCCAGGACAAATCTTTGTGTGATGAGCATGAAAGTTTGTTCTGTGTCTGGGTGTAATTTATTTATAACATGTATCTATTTACAAAAAAATATATATTTAAGTAGTATATCAGTTGTTTAGTACCCATAACACAAGCAAATATAATTGCTTACTTTGGGAGTAGATGGCACTGTGTGAATGTGGTAGAATATTATTATTATTATTATTAACAATTACTTACAACTCTTTTGTTGACATCAGTTGACACTATCACAACACCAAGGAATTTATATCTCCAAGTTCCTTGGTCACAACTGATAGAGACTCACTGACAGATGAAAAGACACTACAGATCTATTTTAAACCTTGGTGTAATCTATATAAGACGGTAAATGCAAGGGAGACAAATCTCAACTTACTCCTGTTTAACAATGATATTTGAATGATATCATGGTTAAACTACAACCTTCTTGGAATAAAATATTTTTCTTAAAATGTTATTACAAATAAACGGGCAGATGCTGAGAATTTTATGACAGAAAAACTTAACACTGTTTTATAGACCCGGACATCAAACCGGGACCCCTTGTTCAGCTGTCGTATACGCTCCCGCTACGCTACAAAAATGTAGGAAATTATTTTGTCATAATATTGTTTTCCAAATATATATCAAAAGGATTGAGAACAAAATTTCAGGTATCCCTATTTCTTCATAGCCATAAGAAAGATGATTATAATCACGAAGTATTCAGAACTTTTCCTATAAAACTTTAAGTGTATCAGTATGAGCGGCAAAGTTGGACATAGACGCAATAATTTCCTGCTTACCGGTACTTATGTCCTTAGAATGTAAGTTTTTTAATTATAACTTGGATTTTCTTGCTATTTTTTGTACCTCAGATTATAGATTAAGGCAGTAATAGTCGGTATACGAAAAATAAAATGAAACAAAAATATTAATACGTACTAATTGGAACGATGATTTTGGGCTTATATTTACTTTTTGAAATGCATATAAAACGCAATTATTTGATATTCATAAATAATATAATTGTTTTGCTCGACGTTTCGATCAGGTTATACCCCCATATGGGCCATATAGTCACCAGTAGACTGCTGGAGTAATGAATAAAGTTTGTAAATATAAACGTAAGGCATGTTCGGATGAATTCCCTTTAAATATTTGTAATGTCAATGTTTAAAAAACAAATTAAATCAATTTCAAGCATAAACCCATGGCACAAACATAAAACAAAGAAAAATGTTTAAAAATTACAAGTAATTAAAAAGAAATGTAAACTAGTAACAAAATTCATCAATAGATGCTATATACAATAAATTGCAGTGAAAATTAAACACTATTTAATTTTATTATAAAATTAATTAAATTTTCAATTATTATTTTCATTAGATTGGTACAATTTGCATTATTGACGGGCCTGTTGGTCTAGTGGTTAGTGACTCTGACTGCTAAGCCGAAAGTCGTGGGTTCGATCCCCACCCAGAACAAATCTTTGTGTGATGAGCATAAAGATTTGTTCTGTGTCTGGGTGTAATTTATCTATAATATGTATGTATTTACAAAAAAAATAATATTTAAGTAGTATATCAGTTGTTTAGTACCCATAACACAAGCAAATATAATTGCTTACTTTGGGACTAGGTGGCGCTGTGTGAATGTAGTAGAATATTATTATTATTATATTATAAAAAATTATGTACCTAGTTACAGTAACGATAGAAGTTAGTTAATGAAAGCTTTTGTAAGTGACTAAGTACTTATCGTCTTCCTTTTAAGATGAGTTTCGGTTATTAAACTAATCAATCACGGTTGGATACTGCTTTGTTAGTCAAACGATTGAAAACTCAAATCGTTATAACTGCATTATTTACTTCCGTAAAGTTAAATTAACTTCTTTTTAATTCTGGCCATTACAACGTTCTGAAAATAATAATACAATAATAATAATATGTTCACAGATTCACACAGCGCCATCTAGTCCCAAATTAAGCAATTATATTTGCTTGTGTTACTAAACAACTGATATATAAATATATATTGTAAATACATACATCATCATTTCAACGTCCCACTGCTGGGCTCGGGCCTACTCCAAAGAATGTGGAGGGAATTTAGCCAACTCTACCACGCTAGCCAGAGGGGGTTTTTTCGAATTTTCCTTTTCTGGCAGTGCTCTCGTCTCCATAAGATTACTCCCTTAGTCGCTTTTTACGACACCCATGGGTTGAGATGGGGTAGTGACATTACGTATTGTTAATCCGTCACTACACGAATAAAATGGCCTTAAATATAGCCTTTGGTAAATTGACTTAAGTCTGCCCCACATATTTTGGCTTCAAGCTCGTTAGTTCGTTCGACAAGAAAAAATAGATTCGATGATTATTATCTCTAATTAGGTAATCTTCATATTTTCTCTTTAGTTTACGATAATACTGTTTCTTAGTAAAGGTTCCATTTCCCAGAAACTCAGAGACTTGGCTCTACATATTTTGTTTGTCGAGCTTATCTTCTTGGTAACAAATCTCAAATAATAAATTATCTTGTTACGGAGAATTGGACCTTAAGATATTCTGAAACAACTACGCCTTTAAAATATTATAATTTTAATCTGAATATGCATGTATACCTACCAAGAAATAATTGTTTTGTTTGATGAACTACGCCTAGCTCATCAATTGTAAACCGTTTGTAGGGAGAGCGATTTCTCCTACTACAAGAAATTCCTATCACTAAAAATGATGTTAGTATCTCTGTCTAGTTGAAGAAAAAAACAATTTAATTATTTATATTATAAATTTTGAAAATCACGTTACTAAATTGGGAAAATAAGGTAATTAGTTAGGCTTCGCTTCCACGAGTGCAGTATTATAAAAAGTGTAGTGAATTTTTGGAGAGGTAGTTATCAATTTGAGCCCCCGCTCAAATTGAGCCACCGGCCTGGAGAACCCCAATCATACAAAAGACCGCAGCCATGTTCCTGCTGGTGTGTGGTAATGTCCTGAGCTCATTGAAGAGGAAATCAATTTGAAGGGCTGACAACATGCTCATGATGCCTATATTGTTGCAGTCGTCAGTGCAGGTATATTTCAAAATAACCTCCCAGTCACCCTAATATAGGCAAATATTATTACTATAACACTATACACTGAATATTAGAGGCGGTGAAATAAATTGACGTATCAATTCTATTCGAGAGGTTTCAGCAAATTTCGGTCGTCCCGTTCTTGTAAGAGCTCGCCCCTGGGGCAAGAGCTGAGGATCCGTAAGGTATGTAAAATAAATATTGAGATGAAATCAACCTTTTTAATGGAACAGGGAGGGATAGGAAAGCGTATTAATCAGGAAGGAACCACAAGTTTATTGTAATGGTAGGTATGGGTCAAATTCAGCAAGAAGTTTGTTGTTACATTAACCTTTAGCATGCCAAGGTCGTTATGACCGGAAAATGAAATTGAAACCTATTGTACTAATTTATAAGAACTCATTTTCAATTTTCGGGTTGTTGCCGATTGATATCTGTGGTATATAGAAGGATCAGGTCAATTGTACCTATATTTGTATTTTGAATATAATAATTGAATATCTTTATGTCCCTGGAAATAGAAATTAGAAGTATAGAGTTACGTTTATTTAATTAAAATTAAATATATGTGACGGATTAAAAAAACATGCAGACGAGAGTACTGCGAGAAAAGGATAATTCTAAACAAACCCTATACCAACCCGTCTGGCCAGTGTGGTAGAGTAGGCTAAATTCCCTCCACATTCTGAGGAGACCCGTGCCCAGCAGTGGGACGTTTATGGGTTAATATGATGATGGTGAATTGAAAAATTGGGGTTCAATTAATTATTTATTTAATCATCAACATCAGCAAACCATTAAGTCCCACTGCTGGGCTCGGGGTCTCCTCTCCTCTAACTAGAGAGCTAAGAGGGTTTTTAGGCCATGATCCACTCACGCTAGCCTAGTGACATACTCATAGAATTTCTTCTAAGGTATGTGGGTTTCCTCACGATGGCTTCCTTCACCGTTAGCAGATGGTAAGTCACTTGACTAGTACATATAAATTCCACAAAGCGGAATACACATTGGTACTGCTGGTCGGGATCGAACTCGGACCGCGTGATTTGCACGCTGGTCCCTTATCCATTCAGCCACCAAGTATTATTTAATCATAAAACAAAATAAACTGTACAATTTGGCTATTGTCAAGAAAGAAAAGACACTCTTTTATTTCATGATCCCAATAAATACCCAAATTAAAACGCAATCATTCTCAGAATATTAAATTAATAAGCCTCAACATTTTACGATACTATAATATATGTATATGAATGAATTCATTTTACTTTTGGGAATACGGGAAATAAATCTGCGGGCCTAATTAAAATATGTTTCTTGGGAACATGAACCACAATTTATACAGTACACGTACTGTACTGAGAAAAGTAATGGGATGCCGTATAATTTGCTGATTTATAACGACATCGAGTTTATAAATGAAATTCAGTGGACTTATATTTATTTATTACGAGTTTCACACATATCAGGAGATTTTGTCGAGGGACTTAAAAAAATATTTCGTACACAATTTTCCTCGACAGATGTTACTCATTATAGTCCACACCTTATTTCTGAAAAAATAATATATAATACTGATTATCGTTTGTTGAAAATCAACGCAAAGGCAGATTCAATCATCATGACAAAGTTTTATTGTAATTTATTGTAAATCAATTATGGCATGTTAATTAAATTATTTAATTAATGTAATAATTTTGGATTTTTAATTTCTTACATTTTAAAACTTTTTTTTAAATTTTGGCATGTGCAAGTGTTTATATTTTTTTAATATCGTTTTTGTCTATTATTTATTGCAATTATATTTAATTTTCGATACAATATATTATTGTAATGACATGAATATTTAAATTAAATAAATTTTTTTGTCTGTGACCCAGTCAAAAATCAAGAAGAGGCATTACATGAACGAACATTAATGAAATTATAATTAAAAAATATATATCTAGCTAGATTGGCAGTCGATAAGACATTATCCCAATCGGGTGCCCTTTGGAGGAGCCACTATGGATCAGTCAAACATCATTAACTAACAATTAAAAAAAAGTTATAAACTGATTTAAGAATTTGTGTGTTTCTAAACTTTAATTTTATGACAACCAGCTTGGTAATACTTCTACGAGTATGTATGTGTGCGTTAACAAAGGGTCGCGAGACATGTACCCCAATTTGTCCTAGTTCAGAGGAAATCCGAGGGTGGCCAAGCTTCGTATTCGGCATTCGGTATTACAAATTTAAAGACGAATTGAGTAAATAAATTGAAACGGGGTAAATTTAGACTCGGTGAAAAGGGACCTGTTTGTTCACGAATACCTATATTAAATCTATTTTATTGTAATACATTTTTTTTTTTACTTTCTATATATTATATTCGGTGGACATTGACTTGTTTGTGTTTTCTTTGCATTGTTTGGTCAATCTAGGAGGAGAGCACAGCCCTGACACATTAGGCAATAATAAAGAAAAACAAGGGACTCAAAGTACTAAAATCAGAATCCTGGCCTAAGGTATCTTTTTTGATTAACACTAGTTTGTTAGGTGTAGAAATCGAAATCACACGATACCGTTTTATTGGCAAGGCAGGTAGAAATAGTAATAGTTATAATTATATACATTACATTAATGACACACTGCTAGGCAAGGTCCCTTTCCCCTATTTAGGGAGCCATAGATAATCAACACACACTGACACAATGCAGGTTGGTAGATCAAACATACTCTTATAATTTTGTCTGAGGTAAATAAGTTTCTTCATAATGTTTTCTTTCACCATTAGTAGATGGCATAAATTCCACTAAGTGAAATTAGGTTCTACCAGTCGGGAATCATCTCGGAGCACGTATTATTCATACCGATTACTTTCCCATTCCAGGCTTCGTTCATTTAATAAGAGATAATACAGTGAAAAAGTAAATTCAAACATTCCCAAATGCTTTAAAATCACAGCGTTAAGCTGTAGAGAGTTGATTCAGCTTCGTTTACGTGTTGATTTTACCAGTTTATTACCAGCTATCTATTGATTTTGCGTTATTACTCGTCGCTGGACAAAATCTGAGTGAAATTCAAAGAGCAAATACGTACTAAAATTTGGATGTTTTCAATATCTTGTTACAATAAAATATTTACACATAACTTAAAAATATACACAGCTAACCTATTTAAAAAAAAGAACCAGTTAGTCTATTAACAGGAAATTCCTATATATAGAATATCTGATTATATTAGAATATTGATCTGTTACAATTGAAAAGGAAAAACACAATTTTACTCGTAAAGTATGTAAATCGAAGTTTATTGCAATTGTCATTCATGCTTTGCCACAGCTCATCAGGCTGTGACAGAAGTGGCGTGCCTATTCCCACAATTGCCTAGTGGCTTAATATTTTTTTATACCACGACGGTGCCAAAGAAGCTAAAGGTCTGCCAGATAAGCGGTTACCGTAGCCTATGGATGCCAGGAGCATCACATGCACATTGCCGACGTTTTAAAATCCCATTCTCTCTCCAATGAGCTCTGAACATAGCTAAGTAATCATCGAAGGAACACAACAAGTTACTATGGTCGGAGTCTTCTGTAGGTCAGATATATTTTCAGAGGCTTTACCCACTGTGCTCAATTTTGCAAAAAAAAACCAAGTAATATAATAAAATAATAATAATATTCTACCACATTCACACAGCGCCATCTAGTCCCAAAGTAAGCAATCATATTTGCTCGTTTTATGGGTACTAAACAACTGATATACTACTTAAATATTTTTTTTTTGTAAATACATACATATTATAGATAAATTACACCCAGACACGGAACAAACCTTTATGCTCATCACACAAAGATTTCTCCTGGGTGGGGATCGAACCAACGACCTCCAGCTCAGCAGTCAGGGTCACTAACTACTAGACCAACAGACCTGTCATGTCACTGTCAGTGACAAGTGAATAACATTAGTCATCAAAGTAAATTATTCAGACACAAAGAACCCAGAACTATTTAATTATATTATCAAAGAGTAAAAACAAACGTGTGCAACAACGAGTACTTAGTTATATAGGAAAGTTGTAAAAACAATTAACAAGATAAGTCGTCCATTAGTTTTAATCGATTAACCTATTTAAGGCTAAGAGGTGGGAAAATACGTTACTTAATAAACAAGTGAGGTGTTTGTTATTAATGGGGGTTTTTTCTTCACTGGACTATTAAAATGTCCCACTGCTGGGACAAGCCCTCCAGTAATATTCTAATTACCAATATCTTCAGTGTTTACTTTTTTAATGAATAACCTGTGCACGTCGCTTTATACGTATATATACTTTGTTGATAAAAAGTTTCATAATTATGTCCTTTTTCAAGTATTAGACTAACGTTTTGTCAAATTCCATTCAATTTAACCGTGAAAACGTAACAAACAAATAAAAATTGCATTGAATTTTTTTTACTGGCTGACTGTGTTTTTCTTAAATAAAATCGTTTCCATTTTAGTAATTCTTTGTGAGAAATGAGGTCAATAATATAATTGAACTCAAAATGAAATCTGTAAGTTATAACTAAAGCCTTTGATCTCGTAGACGTGCTACGAGAACTCGTAGCTTATTATGCTACGATATCATTGATCAAATTGTGAACTTAGTTTTAACCTTTTGACCGCCACGTCAAATCGGTATCGCCGTGCCTTGTGCACCAAGCTTTTAAAATACAGTACATTTTTGACGTGCCATGCCGTCATTGGTGTGGTGAGCACATTATCATTTTACGTGTATAGACGTCTCTGGCGTTCAAAGGGTTAACATCCGTATAAGAATGAATAAAGTAACGTTTGAAAAGCATTAAATAGCATTGTAAGAAACCTGATAAGGTTTATTAATGTTATTAGTTTATAAATAAAAATTGTAAAAACTGTTTATTTGATAAATAAATAAAGAAAAAGAAAAACTTGAGAACAAAAAAACTCAAAAAGCAATTATGTTCCTTCTATGTGTTCGTTCAGATCGAAAAGGATATCGGATTTTTGAATCTTGAAATGTAAGGTAATAAGGTTCTCTTTTCGTTCTTACTTTTTTCGACGACCTAGTAAAGGTTGCGGGTGGCTGTTTGATAGCAGGAAAATCTCACTTCCAATAATATTACTCATTGATTGATATATAATTATTTATAATGCAAATAATTTTGCAGAAATGTAACGTTTTTCTAAAAACTAAACGAAATATTTTACCCGGCCCTTCGACCTTCTCATGAGACATCGCTAGCCTTCACATAAATTCTTCATTTTGTTTTCATACTTCCCATCTTGACCTCAGTATTCAATATAACATGATATTAACCCTACAGAAACTGCTGCAGGCCCTCAACCCTGCTATAAACCTAAAAGAATTCGCACTATCAGGAATTTCATCCTGTCTTTTACGACGAGACCTGTCTCTACAGCTACAAATATATTTACCTCGTTGCACATTCCTATCCCGAAAGATGTAGAAATAGGTTATCTTCATATTTAATAATAAATTTAATCTTCATTTATCTATAATATGTATATATTTACAAAAAAAAAATGCATTTAATCAGTTTATCACTTGTTTAGTATCCATAGCACTAGCAAATATAATTGCTTAATTTGGGATTAGAGGGCGCTGTGTGAATGTGGTAAAATATTATATTATTATTATTTATAATGTACTTACTATTAGGATAATTCTAGTGATTATTAACACAATGATCAATGTCACATACCTTAAAATAGAACTACAGAATTACAAGCGCGTAAAATTCGGGTCAATGACCTTCTAACTCGTAAACCGGCTGACATTTCTTAAAATTTATCAATGCTAATGTAAATTAAACAAAGATGTTTCTGCAAAATTTTGATTTTATTCTCATATTTACACATGATTTGACAGCAGTTTGACATAATAATTATATATACATTTTACATCGCATATTTTTTAGCGCGCATTGTATCACAAGTTTTGGAGCCCATATAGAGATAGAGATAATTTTAGAATGACAAAACATCATAATAGCACCCTTCGATGTAACATATATATTGTAAAACATTGTATATACATTTTACGCAGCGATCTGATAAGATGGTACTTGCTCATAATAGAAAATATATTTTGAAATGAAGAATATACACAAGTAATTTGTCTCTATTTCTCAGAAACACGCGAATCATTTTAAGAGTACGAATTTAATTGGGGTATTTTTTTGATGTTTTTCTTTTTTATCAATGATGTAGAAATATAAAATTTTGTGGTTGACTCCGTAAATAAGGAAAGTTTTGCTTTCTTAAGAGCTTTTTTAAAAAACATTTTTATACTTAGTCAGTGATTCCTTTACACAATAATATAATTACATGAACTTAGCAATTGGGTATAATATTTACAAATAAAGAAACACACAAACAGTGTTTCACAGTTTTCCCAATGTGACAAAATATTATTAAGTCTTCCTCTCAATACTATGGCCATGCATAAATTCAAATGCAACTGCCAACAATGATCCGAATAAGAATTTTTTAATTATATATTTGTGAACTGCCCACGCCACAGGGTTAGTGGGGGTAAAGTCTTTAAAAAATACTTATGTAAATATAGTCAATACGGAAATAAGGATCGAACCCAGGCTAAACAGCCCCTTACTAGACCATCGAGGCTATTTAAATTGACTATTTCAATAAAAATTTCCACGACACATACCTATTAAGCGACTTCATTAGGGCAGTATTATGAAAGTTAGCTGTTTTTTCTTTTGTTCATGAGCAGGGTCAGGATTTAATTAATTCAGTGACGTCATACACGATTGTCGCTTTGTTTTAGCTTTTTAATTATAATGTGTGGATATGACATGTTGGCTATTATTAAAGTGCTCGCTGTAATTATGATTAATTGGATTAAAAGTGAGTGAGGTATTTAGAGTATGTTAAAATAAAGGTTTAATGGGTTGACGCCTGTACCTGATACTGATTTAAATTAATACGAAGTGGTTTATTGTCATTTAAATTCAAGTTCATTTATTATTTAGCAACTGAGGCTCAATTACAGAATCACTGTGTCTAATAAATAAAATTATGTACTTATTAATAGGGTCGAAAATAAAATAAAGAAATTTCAATGAGTTAATTAAAATTCAATTTAAATCATGTAATAAAAACCAAAGTTAAAAATTAATCCATGTAAATTATACTTAATCCCCCTTATTACAAAATACGGACTAAGCATTAAACCAGGTTTAAATTGACAACTTTGACACTAAAACAATGGCTTATGTCAATTTAAACCTGGTTGAATATTTAGTCCATATTTTGTAATAAGAGGGAATGAGTCTCACTTGTTGTCACTTTAAAATAAATATTAACATTGCCCAATTCATACCTTAATCGGCATCTCTCATTTAGAGCAAACAGCTTTTTTGGCAAATTTCGTGTTTAGGTAATAACAATAATAATATTCAATCACATTCACACAGCGCCATCTATTACCAAATTAAGCAATTAGGTATATTGTATGTTATGGGTACTAAACAACTGATATACTACTTAAATACATTTTGTTTTGTAAATATACATATGGTATAACGCCTTCATTGACATCTTGCGTAACTCGCTCAAAATGGGGCGAAATTCGTGTTCCGTGTTTGTTCTGTGTCTGGGTGTAATTTAGCTATAATATGTATGTATTTACAAAAAAAAATGTATGTAAGTAGTATATCAGATGTTTAGCACCCATAACACAAGCAAATATAATTGCTTACTAGGGACTAGATGGCGCTGTGTGAATGTGGTACAATATTATTATTATTATTGTAGCAATGGAGAAATGGCATGATGAGTTTGATTTAATATTCAAGATTTGTTTCGTATTTTGGATGATAGGAGGGTTAGATATCAAAGCAATATATTAACATCTACGGTAACATTTGCTTGCAGATCGTGACAATAACGTTTTTCGAACATTGTTTCAAACGTTTGTTAAAGACGATGGGCCGTTGATGTTATCGATTAATGCTATTGATTAATTTGGCCTAAATAACCCTTTGCACATTCTTTGGAGGAGACTCGTGCCCAGCAATGGGACGCTAAGTGTTGAAATAATGAAGATGATGATCCCTTTTAGTTTTAGTTTATATTTCTGCATCACCCAAAGGTAGAGAATGCTTTTAGCATTAAGCCCGCCTTTTGTAACATATTTTGTGCAAGAAGTTTTTAAATAAATAAATAAAATAAAACCCTTTTAATGGTAGTAGTCATTTTGGTACTTTGTATAAAACTCAATACCGTTTTGCCACTTCTTCGGCGATTGAAGGCGTATAAATTTATCTTTCAAAATCCAATTTCTTGACGGCAATGAAAGCTAAATCACATACGGCACAAACACTGCACGCCTAAGTCACGTACTTAACACGCCACTTGTACGTGATAGGAATGCTTTCAGAGTGCATTTGATGCTCCAAGCTTATTAAAAGTACGTATTTATTATCATCTTTATTACTCATCTGATTTGCAAAAGATTGCAATAGTATACTGCTTTATGTAAAAAGACAACGTAAACGACAACAAACCAGGGAACAAGCCCTGTGTGGGGGATTTTACAAACATTAACATAATTGAGGGACACAAAATACATCCAGGCACAAAACAAATATTTATAAAATCATAACTTTGTCTGACGTGGCAATCGAACCGACACGTCACTCGGCCGGACGATCTTATTGGCAAGACCATCTTACCCTTTGCGGCACGGTGACTTAATAATAAAAGTCTAATCATCAAATTCCAGACTAGCTTTACTACCTATTTACTCGCGTACCAGATAGATTATATTAACTATTTTTTTCGTATTAATTTAAAGAATAGCTGAACAAATCCCGTATTTTTCAAGCAACAACTTATATAGATAGTGTGTAGATATACACACTATTTCATAAAAGCAGTGTTATACATCCCAAAAATTTAGCACCACCTGCGACTGAATTGTTCCCAAAGGCACGTTCCAGCTTTAATTTATTTTTAAATTCGTCCTTTGCATGACGTCATTCAGGCCATAATGAAAGGTTTGTTTTTAATTTATTCATTCGGTCCCCAACACAATGCAAATATTATTCATATACCTTGCGTAAACTCTAGCACCTTAGGGAGTGTTGCCACTGAGAAAAATGATTGTGTATTTTTATATTCCAAGTTATTTATGTGCAAGAAATTATTGTGATTTATTGAATTATACTAGTAGGTTCCTAGTGTAGCATCGCAAATTTGTTTTATGTTTATTGAAGAACTTTTTTTTTCCATTTTCTGTGTAAACTAATCATTAGAATAGGAAAATACCTTCACGGCGGGAAACAATATTGCCGTACCGTGTGTGTTTCTGGTAAGATTCGAATAAGAAAGATACGAATTTCAGATAAAGTGGACAAAATTTCAAATCTCTTTCTGTCACAGAACAGAGCTTGCCTCCTCAAGATACCACTAGTATACTACTAATTGGTTAGCATTTATATTAACACGAGGCGTGTGAAACCTTTTTTTGTTGTTTAATATACGTATTGTATGTCTGTTTACTATTTAGCTGAAAAAGTTTGTAAGACAAATAAAATTGTGCGATTTATAAAGTTTCATTTTTAGTTTAAATTTCTTGCGTAGCCGGCTTTGGTGTAGTGAGACGTACCCTTAATTTTCCTAGGCTGATGTTCGACTGTATTTAATTATATAAAGTGCCCTTTATTTTCAATCAAGCAAATTGATTTTAATTTTAACTTAAAGTTTTGGAATAATGGGCTAAGCTCGTAAAGTACCTATGAAAGAAATTATAAGGTCCATTCATTCATTAATAAATGGGGTAACGACTTGGTATTAGAATTAAATTACAATCATTGTGAATTGTATTTTTTTAGGCAAGGAAGTTGAAAAATCAATAACGATTCTTCGGAAGTTCTATCTCAGCGCGTTTCTTTGAATGTCACAATGGAAGGATTTAATCAAAGACATTTAATTTCGTTTTAGAAATAAATTGTTAATCGTCAAACAGAATTAGTGAAAGTTTAATTATATAGTATACAACAAAGTCCTTCACCGCGTATGTATTGTAGATGAGTGATTAGTAAGGAAGGTTTAAATATAAATTTATACCACGAGAGTGAAACCGCAGGCAAAAGTTTGCTGACGATAAGTGACAGATACATAGAAAAAAATCTACAAACGACCTTTCAGCTCATACACCAGCTGAATTTTATTAATATTAACTAAAAATTTGAGTTTTTAACATATTTATATTTTCAGTATAATATATATTTTATCAGTATATTATATTATCACAATCAATTAAGTCCGACATTAAGAAACCTGGTGATATTTCCAAAAATCTTTTCAGCTATCTTCTTCAAACCACAATACCTACATAAATATAATATTGCCTCTATATTGTAATTCACGCCTATTCAACATTTTTATCATATCCCCAAGGAATATAATTTAGTCTCTCTTCACAAAGAAAATTGGATTGAGTGTTACCGAGCGAAATAAAAAAAAGTGTAATAATCGGAACGAAGTCAATATTTATCGTGTTTTTGATGTTCCAATTCTGTTGTGGGTTAACCACAAATATACGCTGGGAATATACGAATACATATTACACCACAATATAATGTATAAATATTAATTTAACTCAAAATAGTGTGATCAAAATATGGTCGTATACAGTTACACAATATATGACTACTTAGGTGTGATAACATTCTGAAAAAAAAACAATTACAACCTTTATGTTTAAAGAAATTTGCATTCAACAAGATGTGTGTGTTTGAGGTACGAGTATTAGATTATTTTTTTTATACCTATGGAATACGAATTAATATTCTTTTTTTCACGTTGTACAAACTAATGCAAACATTTATTCTAACTACAGAACCCTTCGTACGTCCGACACGCACTCGACCAACTTTCACTTTAATTTTTTTTTTTCTATTTTCATAACATGAGTGTTAGCAATAATTCTAATACGCCAAAATCTCAATTTAAAACTTTATTAGTACCAAGTCACATTACACCATATAACAAAACTGTATTTTTCAGCATAAATCACCGACTGTATGTAGAATGGAGTAATATCACCCGTTAAAAATACTTCTGAACTTTTCCAACGTAATGAGCTTTCCCAGGATGAGGGCCTCTTTTATCCATTTCTCGACCCTAACACGCCTTAATCTGTGAATTCTTCGAATATCTTTAGGCGCCTGCGTGCATGGTAATTGAAATGGCCAGTGTTTCTTTAAAAAAAGAATTGTTAAATATTTTTTCAAGATAATAATTAATTAAAAAAGATAATTAGATTTATTTATTATAACTAATAGTAATTAACCTCATTGCTGGCAATAAATAGACCTAGAATCCGGATTTTTCATAACGTTGATTTTAAAGTTAGATTTAGCAAATTTCATCGAAGTTCAATAAACGCTCGCATAATTGAGTTGCAAACATTCGAGATATTCGCAAACTTTCACATTTATGTAATTTTAGCATAACATTCATGTACCTACTTGTTTAAAAGTAAGTACTTATGTATATCTCGCCGATTTATAACTAGCTATTTTACTACGTTGTTTATTACGCCTTTTTCCCCCAAGGGCTAGGCAGAAGTTAATCATGCCTCCAATTTGCACAGCTATGTTACAGTGCAATAGAGTCACATTTTTAGAATCTGGGCTGATTCTGAGAATTCCAAGGCTGAAAAATCTAATAAGTACCATCCTCGATACAAAAACAGGGGAGATATAAGTATGACGTGACTGTGTATCTGTTTAGTTATAGCCAGAACATGAAAACTAACCTGTAGACAAGTCTTAACTCATACCTGTTTTACACCTGGTTGATTTTTTTTTATACCATGACGGTGGCAAATTGACGTAAGGCCCGCCTGATGGTAAGCGGTTACCGTAGCCTATGGGCGCCTGCAACACCAGGGGCATCACGAGCGCCTATCCTACCGATCCCCGCGCGACTTCTAGTACCTATTATAAATATCACTAGAAGTCGCGCAGTGCTTCGCTCCTGTCTTTCTTTATTTGGCCACTGCTCCGCTCTTATTGGCCATAGCGTAATTTTATATAGCCTATATTACTCAGTGATAATGTAGTTTGTTAACGGCAAAATAATTTTTGAAATTGTAGTTTTTAAATTTATTCGTTAGATACGAAAATACAAATCTTTCCTCTTAATTAAATAATAATAATATTAATGTAGATATATTGTTGGTGTAGTTGCAGTACACATCAAACATAAAACATTATAGGTATAACAAATATTAATAATGTACACCCAACTACTCGTAGTACAAGAACGCACGTAGTTAGTGCAGGCACAGTTATTGAGTTCAAACAATACTTCGAAGGCTATTGCTTTGAAACAATATTAATCCATTTTCTCATGTCGATAGAGAGTTCACTGCTAAATAAGCAAGAGGTAGCTTTCTTTTATTTTAGTTTTAGTTATGTTAAGAGCTAGGTATACATTAAATTTAATTGGTAGTAAAAACGGAGTCTTTACCGTAAAGTAAACAATGTTTATTTTAAAAAGAAAAGCAGGTATTTTTTCTTACTAATAGCCCGCTTATTTAAGTACCTTTTCACAATATTCAGTTCGAACCAGTAGCTCTTGCAATTAGAGCTCAACCAACCAAAGAAACCTTTGTGATATTAGTATATCTTATAATTGATTATGTAGATATAGATAAATTGTATACAGAGATATTCCAGAATCTTGAGAAGACTATTTTATCAACACCACGTGGACGAATCCTCATTCAGAAGCTAGCTTTTCATAAATACATTTGTGATTTTTTTACACAGCGCCATCTACCCCAAAGTAAGCTAAAATAAGCTTGGGTTATGGGATCTAGACAACTGATACACAAACATATATATTTCTATATATATAATAAACATGCCATCCAATGCTGCCAGTCTGCTGGGCACGTTTCCGGCGGACAGCCGCATTGATGCGGAGGAATTGTTTGACTTGACTTTATTTTTTGCATTTTAATTTAAGGTATTTTTGTATTTTGATTTAGTAGTTAGTTTTAGCTGTAAATATTATTTTCTTGTAGATATTATATAATAAACATAGAAAACACTCAAACTCCGAAACATACAATGGCAAATAATACAAATATTCGGGCATCGAACCCGAGCCCTCAGTAATCGCAACCGTATACAAAACAAGTCATACAAAATACGCCCACTGTTCTAATAAAAACATATACTTATGTATCTACACTAAAGAAAACACATATTTGCCGTATAACCACAACAGTGATTCAATCACAATCACAAAGTCAGATCACACCGCTCAATCCAATCAAAAAGTCGGATACACAGTTTCGGATTCATCACAAACGATTCAACATTCCACTGGAGACGATCTAATTGTCGTATCTTTGTCTCTGTCAATAGTGATTGTTCTACATTCTGTGTTTTGGTTAGTATAGTAAATAGAAATGGAGGGATTTATTCTGCCTTGCTAAGAAGAAAAGCCGCAGTTGCATTACATAAGCAACGGAAAAATCGCTTGTAAAGTTACTACATTTAGATACAAGTTCCCGTTTGCTTGAAATGCAGTTATGCCGTTCTTTTTTAATAGGGTTTCTAATTAGTGTTTGGGTTATGTCGTTCAAAATTATTCAGTTCCAGTTTCGATTTTGAAGTAAGAATCACGCCCTCTAGTAACAATATTTAGATAATATGCAATTTATCGAATTGTTCTCTTTACTACGAGTCCAGTTACGTCGAGTTTTAAAGACTAGGTATTCTCATATTGAAATATTACTGTAAATATTGGTGGACTAAAAATGTAACTGCACTTCGGCAATTGTCTTGACTCGACATTAAGGGAATGAAAGCGAGGATTCTCGACATTGAGGCAATATAAACGTGATGACTATCACCGCTCGACGTACAAAGACAACAATCCAATTTTCTTCATTTAGAAAAAAAACCTAACGTTACACGGTCAAACACATTTGGTCAATCGCAAAAACTCGCACTAGGCCTTCTGGTCAGGGCTCTAAGTCTGCTAATTTACGAATGGATCAATTGAATTGTAGGTGAAACTCAGTAGCATTTGAAGAAGTTAAATTAAAGAAATATTTTTATTATTAACAGAAGTTATATAAACCACTCGCTGTGGCGAAAATTTGAGGCTAGAGTTCAGCAATGGACGTCATTGAGATGACATATTATGATGATGAAGTCAAGTAATTGCTTTTCGACTCCCCAATCTATTAATATGCGGAATACTATTCTATGTGGACCTGTATAAAGCTCACAAACTGCACTATACTTTGAACAAACAATGTCGCACAATATAATCCTCCATAAAATAAGTTTAACCTTACCTTTCATACGAATAATTTTAAAATAAATCTTTCGCACTACGTCATATATCACACTAACATATTTCACGTTGTAATTTACGTAATATTTTTAGTAGTTTTATCACCTACAGCTCCTAAGGGTCCGTTCACACAGACTGGCTCGGAGAGGAGAGCAGATTTTTATTACGTTAAAAACAGAGTTTTGAATCGTTGTAATAAGATTTCATTTTACATGTCACTATTATTGAGAATGTTTGAGAGCAAACCGAACGCGCTTAGTATGAAATAATAAGAGCCGACCGGTGCGATGGTGGCTGAATGGATAAGGGACCGGCGCGGCGGCGGCGTGCAAATCACGCGTTCCGAGTTCGATCCCGACCAGTAGTACCAATGTGGATTCCACTTTGTGGAATTTATATGTACTAGTCAAGTAACTTACCATCTGCTATTGGTGAAGGAAAAATCGTGAGGAAACCCATACATACATACCCTAGAAGAAATTCTATGAGTATGTCTTATCCACCAACCCGCACTAGGCCAGCGTGAGTGGATTATGGCCTAAACCCTTTCAGCTCTCTAGTTAGAGGAGAGGAGACCCGAGCCCAACAGTGGGACTTAATAGGTTGCTGATGATGATGATGATGGCTGCTTTTGATGACGTACTATTCCGCACGTACTATTTCACACAGCCGACCGGCTCCGGCCAGTTCCAAGCGCATAAACTCGCGCCGCGCGGCCTCTGTGAAAAGAAAAGCACCGACGCTTACCGAGCCAGTCGGTGTGAACGGACCCTGATGTTGCTCGGCAGGTGAGTGCGTATTACGTATTATTTTGGGTACCAACCTAATAATAGTAAAGATGTTTGCTCACTGCTGAGGTCGGCACGTACGCACTCGATTGTTTTCGTTCATACTTCTCTTTGTTTATTAAACTACCTATAATCCTAATGAAAACGTGCATCTTGGTGATTTGATATCGTTTAATCAATGTGCGTTTTGCCCAAAATGGATTTAAAGGCAAGTATAACTGCTTCTGTGGTGCAGCGGAAGGGTATACTTGTCTAGAAGTAGTGCTGGATTCATATCTCGTCCGATAAGATGGCACTGAGTTTTTCTGTCCTGAAAATCTTAAGTATCTGCTCGTAATTTTTAACTGTGCCCAGTTAAAAACCCTGGTTCTAGTTCCAGTCTAGGGTATTTAATTGATAAAAATGATGTAAAAACACTCATATTTCTTAAAAGTATAACTGATTGCGGAATGAAATTTTATACTTATTAAAATGTTAAATATTTTTTTTAATTATATACATTTATTCAATAAAATATTTACGCATAACTTAAAAATATACACAGCTAACCTATTTAAAAAAAAATAAGCAGATACTCTATTTACAGGAAATTCCTATAAATAGAATATCTGATTGAGGAAACGTACGAAATACGAATTCAAATCTTTAAACTTAAGTTCGTCATACATGAGGAACATTAATATTTTTTTTGAATAAACAGACTAAATTTTAAAAAAATTGAGGTCTGTCTGTTTTTTCAATAGGTGTTTGTTGTGAATCACCGACGGTGGTTCCTCATCATCATATCAGCATAAGTTGGTACGAGTTAAAAAAAACAAATTTTTATTCCATTATTTTTGAAAATAACAACGAACGTAAGTTAAAAACACAGGCAGCTGCAAATAATCACTGTCAAACCAATGAAATATACCGAAAAAAAAGACATTACAATGCACAACGTTAGGTAGAACATCGTAAATAATCATTATTACGTAAATACGACAAATTAGACACACGTGCAAAATGGAACAAATGTGTTTATCTACGGTATTCGGAACATTGTGTTTCGCTTGGCCGAAAACTTGGCACCAACACGCACTAGGCCAGCGTGAGTGGATTATGGCCTAAACCCTCTCAGCTCTCTAGTTAGAAGAGAGGGACTTAATGGGTTGCTGATGATGATATATTCTTTATAGGTATAAAAAAGTACGTAGTTATTTGGTTTCATTCTCCTACTATCACAACAAGGTCTACATTGAGTATAAGTGTATTAATGAAGGATCAAACAGCTACATTTTGACAGGTTATTTCCTTCCGGCCGCCATCGCAACTGTGTTTCACTACCAGTTGTCTACGAGGATTTTTTTGTCTTTCACGGCAACCAGTTGTGATAGAAGAATATTTATTCTTCTTCCGCAACCAGTTGCCACAAGGAAAATCTCAAAAAGTCTAGTTGCTATAGAAGAGTTAATTTGTTTGTTCACAACCATATTTATATTTGATGAACATATGACTGGCCTGTTGGTCTAGTGGTTAGTGACCCTGACTGCTAAGCCTGAGGTCGTGGGTTCGATCCCCATCCAGGACAAATCTTTGTGTGATGAGCATAAAGGTTTGTTCTGTGTCTGGGTGTAATTTATCTATAATATGTATGTATTTACAAAAAAAAAATGTATTTAAGTAGTATATCAGTTGTTTAGTACCCATAACACAAGCAAATATAATTGCTTAATTTGGGACTAGATGGCGCTGTGTGAATGTGGTAGAATATTATTATTATTATTATTTAAACTTGCTCTTTCTTTGCACATTTGACATTGCAAGAATTGTCGACATCGGCACCGCTTGCCGAAGTAAAAATAATTTATTAAAGGGCTGTGATATCGTCATCGCAAACTCCGTAATATCTAACCTCTTTTCTCACTTTCTGGTGTAAAACAGGACACCTATACCGAAACACGTTTCTAATAAACTATTTTTAACAAAAAAATATTAAAACGACTTCAAATCAGTACTAAAAAGTGAAAAATAAACTGAATTAGATATTTAATTTCAAGCTAAAAAATACCTACCTACCTGTTTAAAGTATAATACCCTATTACTAATCTGTTTGAAGTCGGTGCCAAGCCTAAAGAGTTTGTTAAGCTACGTACTTACGTAGATCTGTTACCGCTCGCTACTTCACACCACCTCGCACTTGCGTGTGATCGTACCTAGTGGACGGCTCAAACTGAGTGATACAACCTCATTAGGCTGGCACCGACTTCAAACAGATTAGTAATAGGGTATTATACTTTAAACAGGTAGGTAGGTATTTTTTAGCTTGAAATTAAATATCTAATTCAGTTTATTTTTCACTTTTTAGTACTGATTTGAAGTCGTTTTAATATTTTTTTGTTAAAAATAGTTTATTTTTCCATTTTTAGTGTACTTTTTATCTACCAGATTTAATAATACTGGCTGGCAAACTAAGACGGAAAACCGAAATAAAGAATCTTCGATAGAAGGGAACGTCTATTTAAATATTCTAACAACACAACCTGATTGTAGAATAGAGGAATCTCAAAACTCTCAGCTTTTTATGTCTTTCTTTTTTCCTATAAAATGCAACAGGTAACAAGTATAGGTATACAATGCAGGTTAGATACTATATTGAAAACTTAAAATATCATCTAAGAATTCCTTTGAATTATACAACTTTATCTTCCATCAAGAGCTCTCACCTCAGACACTTGAAATAACACAACTTAAGGTTTATACATGGATGTGATATTTAAAGAAATCATCTTCTTACTCCTAAACATTAAGAAGTTTCCCTTCCAGTGACAGCTCACCTAAATAACCTACAAGAATACAACTATAGGTTTATAAGTACCTATAATGTTGAAAGAATTATCCTCCAACTCCTAAAAGTCAGGGAGTTATACCTTCCACTGACAGCTCACCTGAATAACCTACAAGAATACAACTATAGGTTTATAAGTACCCATAATATTGAAAGAATTATCCTCCAACTCCTAATAGTTAAGGAGTTATACCTTCCAGTGACAGCTCACCTGAATAACCTACAAGAATACAACTATAGGTTTATAAGTACCTATAATATTGAAAGAATTATCCTCCAACTCCTAATAGTTAAGGAGTTATACCTTCCAGTATCAGCTCACCTAAATAACCTATAAGAATACAACTATAGGTTTATAAGAACCTATAATGTCGAAAGAATTATCCTCTAACTCTTAACAGTTAAGGAGTTATACCTTCCATCACCAGCTCATCAACATGAGATGTTGACTATCAGACGTAAATACTTGAATAACTTTAAAAATTATATGAAACACGTAACATGTGCCTATAAAATTTGAGGGTTGCTTTCGATTTCTCTGAGATTCCATCATCAGAACTTGACGTGATGAATAGGGGACCAATTCGGAAGTATACCCTTTCAAACAAAAAAAGAATTTTTTAAATCGGTTCAGGCATCTCCGAGTAATCGTTGAACATACATAAAAAAAAAAAAAAATACATACAGTCGAACATATAACCTCCTCCTTTTTTGAAGTCGTTTAAAAAGAAAGAAAAGTAAATTTAGAAACATTTTCGAGAACTACAAATCCATTAGGTATGACCTCTTGAAAACGTATTAACTTTAAAACTAAAATGCTATTCGTAGATCGCATTTATTTTTACGGTGTGGTAACTTTCAGGTTTTATTTTCTTTGAAAGCATAAAGTGTTGATTTCGCATAGCAATGAAAGTTAAGCTTTTGCGGTTAGTGCTCGAGTGGGATATTAATGCAAGTCGTTTTATAAATAGTTGTTGTACAAGAAAAAGTTGAATAATAGACTTATTTGTTGTGTATTATATCAGAGAGATACAAAGGTCCTTGGTGCTAAGTTCATCGTTGTAAACATTTATTCTTGTCGTTTAAAGAACACATTGATTGTCTTTTGACTAAAGGACACCACAGCAATCTAGTTTTAAAAAATATTCTAAGTACTTCTATGTACTTACACTTATAAACTGTATTATTATTAGTATTATTTATTTTACTCTTACAATATTACAAATAATAGAACCAACGATTTGCTTTAGATCCGCAAAGTTATCACTATCGCCCTATTCTTACCGGTGGATTTACTAAAATAATCTCTCATTCAAATTTTGTCCATAAACTAAAGAAAATAACAAAAATAAATTAATGAAATACAACTAAAAAAATATTTTTTTAGTTTGTGTTTTATATTTTTGTATAAAAAAATAGTTTAAGTTCTACTTACCTTTTTAGGCTGATGATGAGTATAACATAAGATAAAAATGCAAAGATCAGTTCGGTAAATTACTTGCAAGTACGAATTTTGTGCTGAGCGAGCTTATAAAATCACTGAGTGAAAAAAGGGCATAAAATAAAAGGCGTTGTAGCAAATTGAATTTTGTAATAACTGAGTTATGGTTGAAATTGTTAAATAAAAATTCTTTCATTACTTTTTAAGCAAGCTTCAAACAACTGATCCTAAAAACTTTTGGGAACGCCTATGTCCAACAGTGGACGTTCTACGATGTCCAACAGTGGACGTTCTACGGCTGATGATAAATTCTTTGCAAGTGAATATAAACCTCCAAATATATAATTTAAATGTTAATAAACACAAGGCAATTTACAATCTCTCTATTTCTATTAACTGGTACTCTAAAACATTTCTTTAAATATACGCAGCGCGGCACACTTTGATTAGCTAATGGGTTCCCTTGATAAATTGTAAGAAAATGACTGATGGTCTGTTTCGAATGTAATATGCTTTTTTAAAACGTTTTGTTAATAAATAAAGTCTGGAATACTCCGAGTACTTTATTAAACGGTTTCGTAGAACTATTTGGTTTTTAGTACTGTAAGATACACATTTTTCTTCTCATGACTCAAGGGCTTATAAATACTTAGTACCTACTTCGACTGAATGTTTGAATTCAGAAGCCTGGGTCAGTAGTTTAAAGTTTACGGGACAATCCCACCCTCATGTCACTGCAACTCCTATGAGCTAGGATTAACAGCGATGACTCTTGCGAAAACCGAGTTTTGACACTCGGGAGTCCTAGAGAATGCCTAACCTACTGTCTTGGAACCCGCAACGAAATTAATCAGAAGTGAATGGAGGAGTTGGAAAAAAAATCCGCTTCCCTCCATAGCAAAGCGGGAGACAAAAGGAATCTGTATAGGATCTAATCCTTTTAGAGAGAAAAAACCACGGTCAAAAATTAAAAAAATGTATTTGTTTAAAGTTAGTCTATCGAAGAATGTTCACTGTCTGTTTTTTGAAACAAATTCAAACGTATTATACCAAATTATAACATCCTGTAATCTCTCTCAAGTTCAATATTCAACATGAAAGCCTTAATATTGTAAGTGTACTCTCATTATTCAAGTTAACATTTGCATAACATTTAATAACCAAAAGTTCTTTACGAGTCCCTCACCCTTCGTATAATATATCTAACAAAACATAATCAAGGATAATATTGTCGGTAACATATTTGTTATAATATTTTTCATTTGATCTCTTTGTAGTTTATGTAATATGGAAAGGTTTTGGTATCCTTTAATCATATAAAGACGTTCTTTCTTTAGTTTGTGGCTTCTATACTAGTATTATAAAGAGGAAATATTTGTATTTTTGTAAGTAACGAATAAACTTAAAAATTACTGGACTGATTTCAAAAATTCTTTGCCGTTAGAAAGCTACATTATCATTGAGTTATATAGGCTATATAACATCACATCAAGAGCTGAACAGTGGCCAAATAAAGAATGACGGGAGCGAAGACCCGCGCCGTTTCTATTCTTATTATATTCTTGATAACATCGTGTAAAATGATATCCCCCTTCGAATGTCTGTTTTCAAAAAAAGGCTCAAATCGTACAAATGTGACAAAGGATAAAATAAATAATTAACTAATAAATAAATATTATATTTATAAAAAATAAAAAGAAAACACTTTAAAAACAAATATCAAATCATAAAAAAAGTAGTTTACTTCTAATTAAGTGATAGTAAATTAAGTCTCTGTATACTCTCAATATTATTATGTATTGTGTTAATATTGTTTCTCAGTAAGTGAATCATTGTGTATTCTTATGAGAAATAAAGATCTTAAACCATAAACCATAAGATTCAGGAGAATGATGGCTGGTCTTTACGTCACTGCTCGTGAACGAGTGCTACATAGGATGGACATGCTTTTGGTTTTTGTACTAGTAAACTATTAACTTTAATTCAATAAAATATTTACATCATATTTTAAAAATTATACACAACTAACCTATTTAAAAAAAAAGAACCAGATACTCTCTAGGAAATCCCTATAAATAGTATATCCGATTGAGGACAGATTCCTGAGGAAACGTACCCAAAAAGCTAGCCATTTTGGGTACGTTTCCTTACCGCGTTGGATGACAAGGCTAATGCGTTGCCCCAGGTAGAGGCCATCCTTTGGGTCATGTGATACCTCAGATTATTAACTTGTTTAAAGATTTATATTTCAAAAAATAATGTTTTTAAACGCATTGTTTTTACCCCTTGTACTACTTAATCATCAACAAATCTCGGTGTATTCTACCTCTTTTATACCTCTCATCGAGATTTAAAAAAAACGAAATGAAAATGATTGTTAGATATTACGATGTTTTGTTTTCTTAATTGAATACTAGATGGAAACGGGAACAATGAGTCGGGAATATTGTGTCTAACAGGGCCGAGGAGTGTTACACTGACTATTGTATTTCTCTGCGGGTTTGTCTGCCAGAAATAATTATTTTATTCTATGTATCACTTAGTGCCGCCTGCAACCAACGGCCACTCGCAAATCTTACCAGGTCGTCGTTCCCTGTGGCAGAAATTAGCTGAGGTTTATACCCAGCAGTGGACGTCATTAGGCTGATATGATGATGATGAAGTACTACTTAGTTACCAAGTGCAGATGAATATGCAGAGTATCATTTGACCGAAAGACTTTTTAGCCAATTAGGGTAAGGTTGCCTATATTGTACCAGTTAACAAACTTTACAAGCTATCACAAAAACTATTTAACTTAAGAGGATTATATTACTAGAAATAAAAAGGTTGTACTATTGGTGTTCATTTTTTATTACTAGAAAATGAGGAAATTTAAAAAGAAAGACGACAATTCAAGTTTTAAAAAAAGTCTGAAAAAGTACAATTTGGGAAACCGGTTTCCTTAATTGTACCACAGGTATCCTAAATTGTACTTCATGGTCGAAATGAGATTCAAGTGCCTCTTATTATCTGAAACCAGCGTTACCGTTTTAGGTTCATATTTATAAAAAATAATTATCCATAAAGGTATTGAATATTGAGTAGTTTAACAGTGTTTGGAATGCCATTTTTTCCGCAGTGTCATAACTAGTCATAAGCCAGTTTTCAAACATCTTTATTGTGGGTCCAAACATAAGCTTTTCCATGTTTAACAAATGTGACACAAGCTCTTGTTCAAGTTCATCGTGAAAAACAGTTAGCCTACCCTTGGATATGGTATATTCATTCACATACTTGTTCAAACTTGATAAACGTCTCTAAAGTGGATTTTGGTAGGTAGGTATATTGAACATGCGTGAACACTCGTGAATTCCCATGGATTTCTTTTCAAACAATCTAAGGCTTTTTCTAAGTCATCTGGCGTCAATATAAATACGTTTAATCCTCTCCAAGCATCTGAAAACATTTCAATCTAGTTAACAATCAAGTTGAAGAACCACCATACACCTCAAATTGTACCGGTACATTTTAGGAGTAACCTACCTGGTACAAGTTAGGCAACACTAAGTTTTATTTTTATGTGAGCCGGCATCATAACCTCGAAATGCTAAACATAAAAGTATATTCTCAAAAAAGTACACTAATATGCCTACTTTCCAAACACATATATAATAGCTGCGGTTTACTTACCGTTGCCACAAGAAATCCTTAGGTAAACATCCATAAAATACGATCAGAACGGTGTAATAATTATTTTTGTTTACTACACTTCACTCTTTTGTGTCATTGAATCCAAAATGGCAGCGATTGCTTCATGTTGGTAGCACTGCTTTTTAGTGTAGCCAATTTAAAACTAAACATTACGGTTTGGTAGATTTTGATGCGGTACAATTTACGAACTGGTCCAATTAGTGCAACTCCACCCTATACCCGTACCTTCTCCGAAATAAAACTCATAGAAAATGAGGTATTTTACAAATTAACTATTAAAACGAAGGTGCGTAAAGAAATTGTAAATGTACAGGAAGCAAAAAAGGTGTAGATCAGAGTTATTGGCGCACTGTGTGGCCTCTCTTTATCCCGGGAGATGAACTTGAAAATGTAAATTCCAATACTAGCATTAAGGTTGATAGTTGCGAAATGGTATTGATTATTATGCAATACTTTTCCAATAAGGATGCGATATAATATTAATTACAGAAACAGCACAGCCTTTAGTAAAGCGATTTAAGGAAATTGTGCATAAAAAATATAGTTACGAAAATTCAGGAAAAACTCAGCCCTAATCTATTTTATGAACAACTTACTCTAGAACTATAGTTTCTCTCATAAATGTAACAATGAACAAGTTTTGTTATAATTTTATGTAGTTAGTAACTCGATGAATACTTTTGTAAACACACAAAGCAAAAGTAGTGAAAGAACAGATGAAATATGAAATACAAAACTGACGGTAAAACAAACTTGGTATTGAATTACTTATTCGACAGCATAAAGCCCAGCATTGTGTGGTTAATAATGTTTATTATTATTTATTGCATTCTTTTGTTAGGTTCACATACAGTTTTTATAATAAACTATTATTATACGTCGCAATTAAAGTCATATTTCTCGGTTTTCGATTTTTATTATTTTATTGGAGCTCTTTTTTTTAATGTTTTCAATACACTTTTTAGAATTACGTGAACGTGTATTAAAATGACTGTAAGTATCCATAATGCTTACAGTTGTTTTATTATGAAAATAACGCATTGCAAGTTCCAATGTGTTTTTTACATATAAATAGAACTATAAACGCGGATATCGTACCTTTTACACACTTTTCACCTAATTCTAAATAGTGTATAGAAAAAAATTCAAAAAATAACTCCGATTAAAAAAGTCGGAAACTTAGAAATATATATATATATACTAAATTGGGGCCTCGCCATTCCTCTCTATAAACCCTCTTAAAAATAAGTACGACTTGTAACTAATAAGATAGAACCTACATACTAATTGACATAATATAAGTTCCTATTACATTTAAGAGTCACTTACACAACATTATACATTTTTCACAATGCTGTTAACGTCGCGGTTGACAGTGGTGTCAATATGGACTTCATTATCCCAAAGTGTCAATCGCGATGTCGTTAAGTATGACCTAAAAGATAATACCTATTATTTATTTATCATTATTATATTAAAACTTTACTCTAATAGTGTTTTCTTATTTAGCTGCGTAAAAACCAAGACTCATCCAGCATCAGCATCAATAACCCATTAATGTCCCACTATTGGGTGCGGATCTCTTCTCTTCTATCTAGAGAGCTGAGAGGGTTTAGGCCATAATCCACACATACTGGCCTAGTGTGGGTTAGTAGATCAGACATACCTACCCTTAGAAATTCCAAAAAGTAAAATCCACATTGGTACTGCCGGTCGGAATCGGACTCGGACCGGATAATTGCATTCTGGTGACTTATCCATTCGGCCTCCATCGCTACTCATTCAATTTTCATAATATTTCACATAGAGATAATTTAAGACATGAAGAACAACTTAGCCTTTTTCCGTTATACCTACCATGCGGGCAAAGCCACAGACAGAAGTAAAGAAGTAGTATTTATAAAAGCGACATAATTATTATAATGTTTAAATAAGTACCTAAGTAATCCCTTTGTTTTATAGTATCATATTCATTTCATATATTCGTAGTCACCAACAACTATATCAGATGACACAACCATTAACGTTAATCAAACGTGTTGCCGCTAACCACCCTAATGTCGTTCTAGCCTAAGGGGTTATCGAACTGAAGAAAATCCACCCCAGAGGGCGCGCCAACCTGTTGAGCTTGGCGTCGTTCCAAAGTCAACGAACCACGATACTTGGTCAGACCACTGTATTTCACATTACAGTGGCCCTTACGACAAATTTATTGGACAGCTTGATACGTATGTGGATGCAAACATACGAGCCATGCGCTCAGCGTTAAACAATCTCATCGATTTGCTTTGATCAAATTACTTTTTCTGTATTGAACTTGAAGAATTTTTCATGACCGCATCGAGGCAGGGAACGTTCTAAAGATAGGACAAGTCAGGAGTATACTAATCAGGCGGGAATGTATAAAAAAAATTGATCAATTTTGAAGAAGAGAAGAGACAATGACTGACCCGACGATCAGAAAAAGGTCGCTGGGTCTGACTAGATGCGGAAGGCGGAGGACCGAGTGTTATGGCGCGTGTTGGGAGAAACCTATGTCCAGCAGTGGACTGTAATAGGCTGAGATGATGATCATGATAAGAGACAAAATCTGTTGGGTTAGAAGCGTGATCTATATGACACGAATAAAACACGATGTATTTCCTAGCAACAAAAAATGGTATTCTTATGATAGTTTTTCTGTTTGTAGTTGTTATTTTAGATCACGATAATGTTGCTGCGCGGCTCAGCGCTTTACTATTATATATGTCATAGTACGCAGCCGTATTGACGGTTGCAATATAACATAGTGAGGCGCTGAGCCGCGACAGCTATCCTGCCAGTACGCACAATATCTAGAACAATTCTCCAAGACAGTCTTAAAAAGATTCAAATGATTATTAATTACATAAAAATAAATATTTGTATGAAACAATCTGATATTTAGAACATAGATGACAATATCATTTCAACAGGGCACGGGCCTCCTACTATAGCATAAAGGAAAATTCGAAACAAACCCTATTTTGTTTTGAATTTTCCTTTTCTCTCAGTGCTCTTGTCTGTGGTTAGTCGTCTTTTACGACACTCACGGGTAGAAATGGGGTAGTGACATTGATGTATTCTTAATTCGTCACTACTCGAGTATAGTATAAATAGATATTTAGATTGAAGTATCTTAAAAATATTTTGTAAAATGTACAACACATTTACTTTATATTCTCATTCGAAATACTTCATTGTAAACGAAAATTCACCTTATTTGTTACAAGACTAAGTCCATTTTCTGTTGACCAAGAAAACTAAAAAATGTGTTTGATATTATAACAGATGCCTTTATACTTACATTTTATATAACAATTACGAAAAGATAAACGTAATAAAAATAGCTCAGGTAGGTGTATTTATTTATTGTTCCAGACTTCGTTTATTCGTAGAAAACTTTTGTTTACATTACGGGTTTTTATTTCTGTTATTATGTTGCAGTTTCGACTCTTTCAGGTGGAATGAAGGGCATTTTTATGTTGTAAACCTGTCACTCAACTGTCAAACTGTCTTTGACTTATTAATATAATGGGGCCGCGCAATAGTTGGAGGTAAATAAATGATAGCTAGAAGTTATATCTAATGGAACAGAAAATTGTCGTTGGGATTGTTTTGCATTCAGTAAGAAAGTCTTAAAGATATTTCATTTTATTTTGGTTGATTGACTGACTGTCACCGTGGCGCAGTGGTTAAAGTGGTCGCCTCGCCACTACATCGCCGTGTTGGGTGACGTGGGTTCGATTCCCACACGAGACAAATATTTGTGTGATTCATAGATATTTGTTTCTAGTCTGGGTGTACTTTGTGTCCCTTAGTTTCATGTTTGTAAAGCTCCCCGCGACACAGGGCTTGTTCCCTAGTGCGGGCGTTCTTTTAAAAAAAAAAAGAAAAAAAAAAAAAGGATTAAAGCCTGGTGATATTTCAAACTTCGATAACAGGAAAGACTATTTTAAAAACATTATTTAATACTACGTTGAGCAATTATAAAGGCGTAAAGATACTAGTTTTCAAGAAATTCTGCTCTATATACGAAATGTGTATATGCCCAAATACGTACATTTCTGTTGATAAGAGCAAGAAAAAACAACATTTTTCATATTGGTAATGTAGTTACGTATATTTTTCTAATGTTAAATAGTTAATTTGCAAAGACCAATACAATATAATGTCCGCGCAGTAACGGATTAAGAATACATAATATTACTACCCCATTTCAACCCGTGGGTGTCGTACAAGGCGACTAAGAGAAGAGCACTGCGTGAAATGAAATATTCGAAACAAAACCCTATACCAACCCGTCTAGCCAGCGTGATATAGTAGGCTAAAATCCCTCCAAAATATATGGAGGAGACCCGTGTCTAGCATTGTAATACTAATTTATGGGTTGTAATGATGACCAGTACAAAAAATACGTCCCAAAATATACGTTACCAGTACAAAAGAGACACATCCCAAAACATCCCAAAATTCAAACAAAAGCCTGCAGGCTTCCAAACTAGTTTCGACATATATGACAGAATTAAACAGCATACATACAGCAACCGCATCGCCTGAAGACATCGGAGAGCGTACTCTGACTACCTACTGCCCCAATTACTCAAGTTTGACTTTGAGATCAATCAAGAGAATGTGTTGAACGCGAGAACTGAATACATGTCGAAGGTAGAGGTAGGTGTGTACACCATGCAATAATAATAATATAATAATATTCTACCACATTTACACATCGCCATCTAGTCCCAAACTAAGCAATTATATTTGTTTGTGTTATGGGTACTAAACAACTGATATACTACTTACATACATTTCTTTTGTAAATACATACATATTATAGATAAATTACACCCAGACACAGAACAAACATTTATGCTCATCACACAAAGATTTGTCCTGGGTGGGGATCAAACCCACGACCTCCGGCTTAGCAGTCAGGGTCACTAACCACTAGACCAACAGGCCAGTCCACCAGGCACTAGAGCAATGGTCGTTTTATAAACTTTTTAGGTCATAGTAATCAGATATAGAATAAATGTAGCTTTAATAACAAAAAAATGAAATTAATCAAGAATCTTAATAAAAACAGGAGCCGTGGAAGTAAGGTTTGAATTTTTTTAAACCCTGAAAAAGTTTATAAATCGACTAAATGTGCACGGTGTATTTATTTACTGTATTGTGTCTCTACCCCATCTCAACCCTTAGATGTCGTAAAAGGCGACAAAGAGGCTAATGCAGACAAGAGCACTGCAAGAAAAGGAAAATTTGAAACAAAGCCTATACCTCCACATTGTTTGGAGTTTGGAGCAGTGCATCAGTGGGACGGTTATTGGTTAAAATGATGATGTATTTGTATTCGCATATATTCAGGTTGAATAGTGTTTCATTCAATATTGAATACCTACTAGTTCTTTCAATAACATTTAAGTTACATAGGATGAGGTGTTGAATTTCAGCAAGTGTGTTTATGTTTGAGTGTACGTTTGTACCGTTTTCACGGCTAACAACAGAATGGATTTTAATGAAAATTTACGTAGAGACTGTGTAGAAGCTAAATGAGCGGAAAAATCCGCCGAACTTGGTATTTTTTTTTAAATTATCAGTGAAATTTTTGGTAAAATGTCGAATGTAGAAGGCGAAATTTACTACATGTACAGATGCTAGAAATAACTTTAAAAATAAGTACATATTCTTTATAATATATTTAAACAATTAAATATAAGAATAACAATATAAATACTTATAATAAAACTGTGTGTATCATAAAACTTAATCAGTTCTCATTTTCACGACCTTGGCATATCTATTTCGAGTTTTCCAGAGAACAACAATCGTATGATTCTTCGAATTTGAAAACAAAGCAAATAATAAAGTAATCGTTTATAAGCGTTACTGTTATTTTGTAATCAAGTATTCGGACAACTTTAGTGTTCGGCCGAAACCAGGTTTTTAATCGGAACTGAATATTTGGTATCTCTTTCTTCGCAGACTGCCTCAGGAGCGTAGTGGGGCTACACAAGAAGTCATAATTTGGATATCTAGATCTGGCAATACCATTATTGGGTTAATATGTAAATGGTGCATAGTCTGTAATTTATTTATTAATTTAAGCTACTTACACGCTGTTTGTTTGCCAAATAATGTAAAATAAAGTAAAAATATCGCCCTGAAATTCAGAATATCAGGCTGGAGTCAGGTAACGTGCTCAGTTATGACAATAGTCTCTCCTCTTATGATTTAATGTAGCTGACAAAATGTGATGCACTTCTGCCTACATTTTCCGGACAAAAAGCGTGAAGCTATATGTATGTAGGTGTGTTTTATCGATTGCCGAAACTGGAATTGTGGTATCTTATTAACGAGTTTATGAATTTTTTATCAAACCTGTAATATGACGTGAGACATACATGTTATTTGTGTAATCATTTAAACAGTGTATCATATTATGGCGCCGACGTAAATAAATTACTTTTTACGTAAGTTCTTACAAAATAAAAATAGAAACTAGATATTGGGTTTCGGCCTCTGCCGATGATACTGTTTCGAGCACTAATTAGAACTATTCGTGAATTCTTAGAACAGTAATATTTACGAGGTGCATACGGCGCGGTCTTTTAACAACATACAATATGTTTTGTTTTAAATTATATTTCACAGTACACATTCGATACGCCACTTCCATGTACCATATAAAAATATATGACCACTAGTGCTACAGTTCAATTTATTTTACATTTTATTTGTTTATATTGGAAGCATTATTCACTGGCAAGCTTTATCTAATAAAATTAATGTTTATGCCAAAATTTAAATCGATGTTGAAATTTATTAGTGTAATTTTTGCTATGCCAGGTAACTTCCTGAAATTATCGCTTTTAACCATACAAACAAACTACAGCTTTATATTATTAGTAGGTATATAATTATTGTTATTAAGATCAGTGCAGCTGTGGTACAGGCAGCGTCAAATAGTTAGTGACACTCAAGGTATTCAAATTTATAGACGCAACCAAAAAGTCAATAATATCGGTGCAAGCAAAGTTCGGTACAAGTTTCTAATGTGATCCACATTTTTGAACACTTGGATGCTTGGATACAATTGGCGGTATGACTGTAACCATATTTATGGCGGTTTGATTAAACCTATCTATATGACATTTTGAGCGTCTCGACTTATGAGCGCGTAAAATGTTGCCAACAATATGGAAACTTTGCTTGTACCGATATTATTGCCTTTTTGGTTGCGTCTATAAATTTGAATACCTTGAGTGCCACTAACTATTTGACGCTGACTGTACGTCCATAGCAGATGCGGTAGTGAGGTTAAGTTTCATCTACGTAATAGGGGCAAGTCTGTTGGCATTAAGGACACATTTCCAGACATCGAAGAATTAAAAATTTTAAGACACAACAAGAGCCTTAAACCAGTTTTGGCCGGCCTGGCGGTTGTTTTGTGCAGCAGTAGTCCACACTTTCACTGCTCTATAAAAATAATAGACGTCTGTAGGTCTGTACTTATTAGACTGACTAACGAAACTTTATCTTTATATATTATAATTCTTCTGTACGTGTTTTGACAGTGAACGCCTACTAAACGGCTGAACCGATTTGAATGAATTTTTTCAAGTGGATTCGAGAATGGTTTAGATTCACAAATAAACCCAGCAGATGGCGCTGCAATCGATTGGTATATCATGCAGGACAACGTCTGTCGGGTCCGCTAGTATTATATATAATATTGAATTTGAATGATACGACTAAAAGAAAACTATAGCTTCATTACTTTTTTCAGCGGACCATCAAATAGGCTAACATTTTTCAATTACGAAGGTACTCAGTGACCTGAAATTCCTCAACAAACTTCGTAATCTCCTCTCGTACCCTCTTAACATACCAAACAATGTTCTAATGAAGAAATACGGAATGTTTTCAGTGGCCGGCTCCTTGATCTGATGCCAAAGTAATCACTACGCATACTTGTTTGTTGTACTCTGAGCTTACCTTGACGGCTATAGAGTTTGTTTTACTGAAAGCTTCTTTGCCTTCTTCAGATATAGTGACTTGTGTTGACAGCCACAGTTTTGCCTGACATCGTCATTATATCAGCCGTAGGACGTCCATTGACATAGACCAGGATATAGGTAGACCATATGGCACAGGCCAGCCCAAGAGATTTACAATAGAAGCGAAATTGTATCCATGTTGTTGTATGAAGCTTGCATCCAGCTCAATCCGGTTCGGTTCAGATTATATCTGTCCACTTTGTGCGTGGACGTCCTACGCTACGTTTGCCGGTGCGTGGTTCGAGAACTTTTGGACCTCATTTTTGGCCTCATTATTGTCAACTGTTGACTGTCATCATCATCATCATAATATCAGCCCAATAACGTCCACTGTTGAACATAGTCCACTGTTGAAAATATGATCCGAACAGCAGGGTCGCGCAGGATGCAGGCCGCATACAACCGGTCCTATTGGAAGTCACTTGAGGAGGCCTATGTCCAGCAGTGGGCGTCCTACGGCTGATATGATGATGAACATAGGCCTCACCTAATAACTGTTGACTGTAATGTTATTTAATTAAGTCATAGGAAGAATTAAGCATCTAAGATAAATGCTCGGCCTAGTTTAGATGCTAAGTGTATCATCTATACTAATATTATATAGCTGAAGAGTTTGTTTGATTGAAAATACAATGGTGAAAATTTCATCAACAACCCATTAAGTCCCACTACTGGGCTCGGGTCTCCTCTACTAGAGAGCTGAGAGGGTTTAGGCCATAATCCACTCACTCTGGCCCAGTGCGGGTTGGTGGATCAGACATACTCATACAATTTCTTCTAGGGTATGTGGGTTTCCTCACGATGTTTTCCTTCACCGTTAGCAGATGGTAAGTGACTTGACTAGTACATATAAATTCCACAAAGTGGAATCCACATTGGTACTGCTGGTCGGGATCGAACTCGGGCCACATGATTTGCACGCCGGTCCCTTATCCATTCATTCATTTTAATTTTTTTTTTAATTTACCTCATTAATAAACGTACGTAACGTACGTATAAAAAATTAAAAAGTTTGCTCACAAGCGTATAACAAATTATAATGTCTAATTCGAGTGCCTATTTAATTCGTATCTATGCAAGTCTGTTATTATAGTCTTATGAAGCTGCCTACTCATCAGAGATAGGTGGATTGATATGAAAACAATATTTTTTTCGTCTAACATTAAAATCGTTGCTCCATAAGCATATTGTTTGCCTAAAACGGTTTGTTTGCATTTGTGAGTGTGCATTTAAAAGTATTAAGTGGAATTAAATGGGGCTTTTCTGTGTTCGTTTGAATTGTAATAAATAGCTGAATATTTTCGGTTAGCTATATGATATGAAAGAGTCTTTGATATTATCTATAATTATGTTAGTTTGTTTATTTAAATTTATAATAGAAACGACTAGTTCGATCTAGAAATAATATTTTTGTAAAGATAAGAAAAGTTAAGGTTTTTAAATCTTTATAGATATATCCATTAACAAATTATAGAAGAGACAAGTTCAAATTAAGAATAAATCTTTGCTAATATTATAAAGCTAATAAGTTTGTTTGAACGCACTAATCTCAGGAACTACAGGTCCGATTTGAAAAATTCTTTTAGTGTTGGATAGCCCTTTTATCGAGGAAGGTTATAGGCTATATAATATCACGCTACAGCCAATAGGAGCTGAGCAGTGGCCAAACAAAAGCGACGGGAGCGAAGCCCCGCGCGACTTCTAGTTAACACTATAATTATGTCTATTGATCAGAACATAATTTATGCCATGGATGGATTTCCCCTGGATTATTCCACCCTCCGCTCCCCCTCTAGCACGCTCAAATTCAACGGAATATTAATAACCCGATTCCTATTGTCGTTGCGTGTATATTGCCTTAAATTATGCTTTATCAAAATGATCATTTCATCAATATACATGTACCTATTTAATGTTCAAAAATTCATGAGCAAACCAATAAAACCTATCACAATTTATGTTATTACATCCACCATCAAATTTTTACGACTCATCAACTTTTCGTTAACGATAATTAACATAGTAATAATATTCGGTAGTGCTACATAATCTACTTATCCTGATTTACTAAGTCAACAACCAAGGCAAGGAAATAAAGAATCTAATTTTTATAATATAAGACATATTTTCCTCTGAACTTGTAATGCGCTTGAGTCATTTTTCGTTACTGTATAGAACCTAGTTGTATTAATAACTCTTAGGTATGTTTGCGCACTACAAAGATAATCTCTGATTATGACGTCGTTGTCTATCACAGTTTTAAGACTCAAGGTCAAGTATAATTAATGAATCTCGACTTTATAGCTACAGGAATAGAGTGTTAATAAGTTTGTATCGTTATCACAGGTAAGTGTTGCATAAACACAGTTGCCCCGAAATTCATAACAATGTTCGTATGAAACTGTACTCTTGATGAACCACGCAACTGCAGAGTTCCAAGTCAGAGAAAAATGCATCTAGAGTTATTTAACTTACGTGCTATTTTAGTGTGACTTGACTAATAACATGTGAATATTGCTTATAAGCGTTCAGAGTTCTCAGTGCAAATGACAGTAAGAAACTCACAATGAAGCTCTTAGAATACATAGAAAATAATTTATTTCTCGTAAGAGTCAAATCTAAAATTACTCCGTACAAAATTTTCGTGGCATAGTAACTACCAACTTCATCAAACAAATGTAGTTGACACAAGAAGAAAAATAACACCTTCATAATTCACTTAATTATAATAATAATAATATTCTACCACATTCACACAGCGTCATCTAGTCCCAAAGTAAGCAATTATATTTGCTTGTGTTATGGGTACTAAATTATTATAGATAAATTACACCCAGACACAGAACAAACCTTCATGCTCGTCACACAATTAATATTTGTCCTGGGTGGGGATCAAACCAACGCCGGCTTAGCAGTCAGGGTCACTAACCACTAGACCAACAGGCCAGTCAAATTGTAATTTATGTAACTACTTCTTTTATTCTTTATTGTTATATTGCCAAACAATGAGTTCACAAAATGCCTTTATCCTTTTTAAATACATAGTTGGTACAAACTAATGATCCAGCCTCGAATACTATTCGACGAATACAAATTAGAAATAAGATGTTATTAGAATTATTTGCATACTTTTTTAATATCCAAATTGTATTGAGTTTCATTTAGTATGGTGTTTTGGTTCTGTACCATTCTAATGTCATTTCAAACTATAACAAATTGAAATTATAACTACTATGGCTATTAAAAAGAGTGGCCTGAGTTTCTTACCTAGTTCTACTCAGAGCTCAACCTTGTTAATGAACTGGCCCTTAGGTAAATTAACTGACACCTTTTTAGGGTTCCGTAGTCAACTAGGAACCCTTATAGTTTCGCCATGTCTGTCTGTCTGTCTGTCTGTCTGTCCGTCTGTCCGTCCTCGCTTAATCTCTGTGACCGTTAGCACTAGAAAGCTGAAATTTGGGACCAATATGTGTATCAATCACGCCGACAAAGTGCTAAAATAAAAATTGGAAAAAAATGTTTTATTAGGGTAGCCCCCCTATATGTAAAGTGGGAAGTGTTTTTTTTTTTAATTTTAACCCTAATGTGTGATATATTGTTGGAAAGGTATTTAAAAATAAATAGGGGTTTACTAAAATCATTTTTTGATAATGTCAATAATTTCGGAAATAATCGCTCCAAAAGTAAAAAACAAAGCGTCCCCCCCCCCTCTAACTTTTGAACCATAAGTTTAGAAAATACGAAAAAAATCTGAAAAGTAGAACTTTATAAGGACTTTCTAGGAAAATTATTTTGAACTTGGATGGAAACAACAGATGGAAACTGCAGTTAACCAATATAATTTGGTCCCTGAATCGTATGAGCGCCTATACAATCCAGAGGTCAAGTTTCATTTGCCCGTATTTTTTTTTTAACTTCGTTTACATAATATTTTATTATCCTGAAAAAATATAAATATTCCGCTGCTCTCCGTATGATTTCCGGGCGGACTTGTTCTTTTCGACCATGTTTATAACAGAATTTACGCTTCAACTCTACAGTGATGACATTGTCATCATCGCGAACATAATGGATAGTATGGATACCCACCTTTAAACTCATAAGTGGGAACACTTATTGTGACGGACGGGAAACTACGGAACCCTACACTGAGCGTGGCCCGACACGCTCTTGGCCGGTTTTTATTTGGCTTTGTATGACGTTCATAAGCATGTATTTGATCCAAATGATTTAAGATTATGACTATGACCACAACCAGTAATTCAACACTGGTGTTATATGGCTGGTCTTCTGTAGGGTGAAGGAAGTACCCAAGGGGCTCAGACCGGAAATATCCGTTCCATATCTTTTTAAAACTGCCTGAAACGAGTCCCAATAATGTTGTTTAGGATAGAGTGTTATCCATCCGAGCCGGTGTCTAACAAGTGACACGGGGGACATTGATCGATCACTTAAAACCCGAAACCTTCTCACATTACTATACCATTTTTATGAGAAGTAAATAAAAGGGAAATTTCGATCTACTTTTGGCGAAAGGCGAAATTTGTTTATGTTGCTAATGAACTTTTTAGACTGTAGGTATTAATATCAGTATTAACGGGTACTTTTATAGACTGATTGTGACTTTGGTGTAGTGATTAAAGTGGTCACCTATCAACATCGTTCTCTGGGTTCGATTTCCAAATGAGAGAAATATTTATTTGTGGTTTTTGCTTTATGTGATTCATAGATAAGTACTCGTTTCGAGTTGGGTGTACTGGTATGTCCAAATTATATCTTTGTGAAGTATTTCAGTGATCCTTAATCTGGGATTTGTCTTTAAAAATATAATCAAATGGTGGTTTTTTTTATTTCATTCTATAGAAAACTGTTATCATAATTTTGTGCAGCGACGGACGTCGAACTAGTTAACCATTAAAAGTTGATTCAAAATGCACTACTTCTTAACTTTCGAGTTTATATATATTTAATTCGTCGCACAAACGTGACCTTTACCTGTGACTCAGGTAAAACTAGTCATCACATTTGTCTTCATGACCTAATCATTTATTTGGAAGACACCTAGCGACCTAATTTTTCTTTTACGTCTAGGTGACTTTTAACTGTTTACGAAAACAACGTTTGAACGTAAATTTAAAAAGCCTTGACATAATAACGAGAGAAACTCTAGACGGTTTCTATTTTGCATCAAACTTATTAACATACGTATAAATTTATATTTTACAAATGTAACTAGACTAGCAGTTACATAGCTAAAGGGTACCCACTCACTTAACTTGTTTGTGTTACTTGGCCAATGGTTAATAGCGTCAATAAATAATTAAAAGAACAAAAAACCCGCCTGCTTATTTAAAACTTGAAAGTAAGAAACAAGCCTAGAAGTTAAATAATTCTACATAGAGACACTAACAGGCGGGACCAATCAAAATTCTAACTTTTTTTCAATCATCTCTCAGCCTATTGCAGTCCACTGCTTTTTCTGCAATAATGTATAAATTTTTTTTTTTATATATTTATTTTTTTGCACTGTTTTTTCAATAATCATTCTTAATCCGTCACTACACGGAACTACTACGGTACTTTCAGACCTTTTAAATAGATTATGTTATTTTTATTTGTTTTTTACTTTTTAGGTATTTACGTATAAAGTTATATATAATAAAATTACTGAGAGTTGAAATAAATGTATTTCTTTCTTTCATTCATTATTCACATCACACATCAGCAACCCATTTAGTCCCACTGCTGGGATCGAGTCTTCTCTCCTCTAACTAGAGAGCTGAGAGGGTTTAGGCCATAATCCACTCACGCTGGCCTAGTGCGGGTTGGTGGATCAGACATACTCATAGAATTTCTTCTAGGGTATGTGGGTTTCCTCACGATGTTTTCCTTCACCGTTAGCAGATGGTAAGTCACTTGACTATTACTTATAAATTCCACAAAGTGGAATCCACATTGGTACTGCCGGTCGGGTTCGAACTCGGACCGCTTGATTTGCAGCCGGTCCCTTATCCATGCAGCCACCATCACATCTTTCATTATTAGCCAACGTTAAATGGAGAAAAAAAGGATTGCTTTGACACTACATAGTATAAAACAAAGTCGCTGTCGCTGTCTGTCCGTCCCTATGTTATGTATGCTTAAATCTTTAAAACTACGCAACGAATTTTGATGCGTTTTTTTTAATAGATAGACTGATTCAAGAGGAAGGTTTATAGGTATAAAATACATACCACGCGGGCGAAGCAGCGGGCGGAAGCTAGTAATTCTGTAAAGTCGATAAAACTGTTACTTATAACCAAAGGCTCTAAATAAATCAGTTAAGTGTAGCTGTTTATTTCATGGCATTTTCGTTCTCGGAAAACGACATAATAAGGCAGGTTTAAGAGATTAAACCAATGCCTCGGAAATGCTTTTGAAATAAACGTTTAAAAGGGTATGAATTATATTCATAATTTGTAGAACCTCACTTTGAATAATGACAATCTAATTTATTCAGGGACAGCCATTTATAATATTTCGTTTTACATTCTTGGACCAAGGTATAATTATAGACAGGCTCATTCAAAACATCTCTTGAAAATAAATTAAGCGAAGTCAGTTACTCTGTTTGAAGTAGGCTGGTATAATTATAATATCATTGAAAGACAAGATATAGAAGTAGATTTACTTATTAAAATTACAATAATATAGTGTTTACTGATTTCTATGGGGGTACTTAATGTACCTAACCATCTGGTTTGTCTAATACGTCGACTTTACGAGGAAGGAACTGCGACTACACTTACACTTATATCCTCTATACTTCTGGGTTTGCTGTCAGATAACTCAATTCTAAATTAAGCTCGCCTTTGCTTTTTTATGTATATTGTAAAATTATCTTATGTATATTCTTTATTTGCAGTAAAATATAAATAAATAAAGACCATCCGAATAGATGACGTTGACTTGAAAAAAAATCAGGCACATGCTGGTGTTCGGTAATGATGCATACTTTCTCCGCTCCTGTTTAATATCTAAACGAAGTTTATCATGAGAATTGTTTTGGAGCATGGGAATAAAGGAGTTTCAATAGGAGGTCTGAAGATATCAAATTTGAGATAAGCCGAAGGCACAACTCTTCTTGCTCAAACAAAAGGAGATATAGAATAACTCACAACACTCCTTTTGTTTATGATCAAATACCAAATTGTATAAAAGAACCACCACAAAGAATTTTTTAAAAGCAACTTTCAGATTTTTTATAAATGCTAAACAAGTGAGGGAAAAATTCAAACCCACGACGGAACTCGAACAGTGTGCAGTGTCGTCGTGGATTTTAATTTTTCCATTACTTGTTTAGCATTTAAGGAAATTGCTTAATATTAAATGTTAAACTTTCAGATTTTCTAATAATTATAGTATGTAGAAGTATGGGTTCTTCAAAAAAGGAGTGAATAGGTTTCTTGAGGGTCGGCAACGCGCTCGTGATGCCCCTGGTGTTGCAGGCGCCCATAGGCTACGGTAACCGCTTACCATCAGGCGGACCGTATGTCTGTTTGCCACCGTCGTGTTATAAAAAAAATAAAATAAAATAAATGTAATAACATTTATACCAACGGATACGAATTCTTAACTGATGAGTTATTATAATCTAATATAGGTATCTCATAGTCTCAAGTATTTTTAATTTTTGCATGCCTTACAGGTAGAATGTACAATCGCTATTAGTTTGTAAGACCTTATTGTAATACCTACATACTTAGCAAATAAAAAGTTTATATTCTATACTTCAGCATATCACGGGGCATTCCACTTACATCGATGTCATTACAGCATATAATGTTTACAAGGACTTACCTGTAACAATAAATGAAAAGATTTAGTCAAAAACATGAATTTACATTAAATTTAAATCTAAAAGAACAGCTTTTATAATAGGATTAGAAGTTTAAAGTAAATTGTTATTCTTCACAGCTTAACATCTTTTAAAACTTCAACAGCTTTACAAATAAACGTGGTGTAAAGTTATTCCTCAGATCAACTTAAGAATTTTCTTCCTTATTTTTAACCCCTGCCGAACCGAAAAAGAGGTGTGTTTTAAGTTTGAGGTATCTGTGTATGTGTGTGTCAATCTGTCTATTTGTCTGTGATGCGGTTTTTTTTAGTTTGAAATCTGACATGAAATCATGTTAGTTTCGGTGCAGCCGTTTCAAGGTCCGGGATGACTTAAATTTTCATTATTTTTTTTTTCCCTTAAGTATAAGTAATTACTTAATATAAATCAGGTTTATTTTAAGATTACTTAATGGTTTGCGAAAATACTAAAATTGTCGTTTATTACGACAATTTTAAATCTAAGGTGAAGTTTTGTGTTTATGAATATCAATCATGACGTATCAAAAAGTTGCCAACAATACAATTATAAAGATGAGGATGTCACGTCAGCCAATATCCAGGATAAATATGGCTAATACCTATCGACGCAGTTCGCAATTGAAGTCGATCAAATTCTGTTGTCTTATTTGGTAGACGTGCAAAGAGCAATGCAAAAGCGGTTCTTTAGGTTTTTTATACAGTATTTAAATGTCTTTGACTTTTGAGGGACCATACACATATTCAAAATAAAATATAATAAATCTTCGTACATAGGTAAATCTGAACTGGAAACGCGGGAGGCTTCGCTCCCGTCGTTCTTTATTTGGCCACTGCTCAGCTCCTAATGACCGTAGCGTGGTGATATACAACCTTTTTTAACATGGGCGTGGCATAAGAATTTCTTGAAGTCGGTCTAGTAGTTTTTAAGTTTATTCGTTACATACATAAATACAATACTTTTCTCTTTCTTATATTATTATAGATGTAGAAGTTCAAATGCATTTCTCTTTCATTTATTGGATAATAGTTACACCAATTTATCTGTTATTCAATAGTACGTAGACGCATTCAGTATTCGCATGATATATTTTAATGTGAAGAAACAATAATTAATGCCGTCATAACATAACACCATCCTCTCGTATTCAACAGTAATTCTATATCCAATAATAATCTACGTCTGTCATGAGCAGTAAGTTTGATGTGTTTACATTTGATCCGTGGAATATACTGTATAGTGTTCTTCATAATATTATCCGTATAGGTATGCATTGATATGTAAATTATATTATATATAGGTACATATATACTCGTATATATATTCGCTGATAATAGCTAATTATTGTCAATCCGATTAACGTTTTCTGGATTAAATAGGTTTCATTTCATGAATGTGGTATGGTCCAAGTTTAATTGAACTTTATTAAAAAAACGAAGGCAATTTTCAAAATACTCAATTTGAGAGTGTAATTTGTTGATTACTAATGAAATTCCATAATGTCCATCACCCATTAGCTAAAATAATAAAAATCAATGTTATTAGTTAGTTATATTTCCTTCGCAATTTAGTTTAGAAACTGTTACAATTAAACCAGACACGAAACAACAAAACCAATTACTTAATAAAATTAAATAGCATTGGATTAAAATAATTTAGGAACTTAATAAAAATAACAAAAGACAAACTTTAGTCATTCTTCTCTTGAAATTCAGTATATACGTTGCTATGAGTCTCGTAATTATTCAGTACTAACATAAATAATGGCAACATTAAACAACAGCACGTATTCTTGATGACAGCAACAGTATGTCAAGGCTCACGCATAAACGTCGCGGTTGTCAAATTTCCCGCGCATTATACGCATCGCCAAGATGGTGGACACCATAATAAACAAAATAAAACAATATGCCACGCCAACAATGAATTTTCAAGTCTATTGTTTCACTAGCTTAGGCACTAAATACTATTTCCTTAAACTGAAGCTGTGAAAATTTCCATTAAAATTAAAATATCAGTTACAGTTGACAGCTGCTAATTAAAATAAATGGCTGCAAAATGGCGTCTATTTTTTGTGGTCGCTGTGAGATTTTAGCTATTGTAATTTAGTTTTGTGTTTTACTATGACAGCTTGATGATTTATTTTGTCGTTAAACTAAGTATAATTGGTGTGTCTATGAATATTCTGAAATGACTTATATAATGTTGTTTGTTGTTTATGTAGAAGTACCTACGTGGAGCTGAACTATGTCAAGTGTTTAACTATTCGTTTACTCTTTTCATAAAATTTTAACGGTAATCAATGATAAGAAAAACTCTTTCAGACTCTTTTAGTTTATAAATAAATAAAGATTTTTCTAGACTTCAATCCTATTCCTCTAGCTATGAGAATGGTATTAGCATAATTCAGAATATATATTTAAATGTTTATATACTTAATCTTCATTGAGAACCTTCCCTGTACCTTCACTGAGACTTTCATAATGACATTTCAACATTATTAGATCACCATTATTAACACCAGCTTCAGATTCCATCAGTTTTCTCGTTTCAATATATTTCTGATAATGTCTCGACACTAGATATAATATCATCATCATCATCATATTCATATCAGCCCAACGACGTCCACTGCTGAACATAGGCCTCACCTAATTTACGCCACAGCGAACGGTCCTGTGCCGCCTGCAACCAACAGCCAGGTCGTCGGTCCATCTGGTGGGGGGCCGCTGCCGTTCCACGCTGCGATATAATAGATATAATATATTATGTATTTATTGACGAAAGTTATTGGTATATCGATTTTTTTATTTTATCTCTCTGTACCTCAAAAGAAAAAAACTGACTCCTTATAGGATCACTCCGTGGTTTAGTTTTCTGTCAAGACTACTTCACGTGCGTCGGTTTAGAATAATGAAATTTGGCAAGAAGCAGTATCAAGTTGCAGTGCGCGAGTCTGACTCACATTAGACCAGTTTTTTTCATACCATGATGGTCGCAAACAAGCTTACGGCCCGCCAGATGGTATGCAGTTACCGTAGCAGTAACCTGTGGAGGATTGCAATACAGAAGCATCAAATGCACGTGGTCAACCTCTTTTAAACTTTCCTTTCCTTCTCCCACTACTCACCAGCAAGAACACAACAAGTGTCATTGTGGCTGTTATCTTCTGTAGGGCTTCCCCATTCCCCAGATAGGTGCAGCTCATTCTGTACCTCTTTAACAAGGTTTACTACAGCATTTACAATGTAATTGTCTCCGGAAACGTTATTATAATGCGTTTTTAGGTATAACAAATGCTACTTTGGTTATTTTCACCTGTATCGTAATGATGGAAATTCTAAAGTACTCATACTTTCATTTCTGAGGTTTCTGTACACAGTAACTAGGTACTCATTATTATACTGTGCCAACTTTGTCTCTAACTATTTAAGTACTGTTTATAAACAGCAACAATTAAAATGTTGACCAGAACCTTCGATACGTTGATAGAATATATTATAATGTACGTAAGGCTATTGTCCCACTAGAACCACTAAGCGACTAATTAAAATTTTGAAAAGATGACAGATCGTGTAGAGTATTAGAATAGGAATATATCGTACCGTGAATTTATATTGGGTTGAAAAATTTTAATCTCTTCAGCTCCCTAGATAGATGAGAGTAGACCCGAGCCCAGCAGTGGGACATTAATGAATTTTCGACATTCGACTGAATCGATTTTGATATCGTCGTTAAAAAGATTTGAAATAGACATATTAGAGAGCCATATTAGAATTTTTTGAACATTTGAAAGCAATACCTATCAAAAACGATTATGTTGAATATCGGAATTTTGAGTAGGCCCTCTAAAACTTTGAAAATTGACATTATTCACAACAGACCCATTATGAAGAAAAATGGTAGAAATGATTGTGTAAATCGCGATTATAATTTTTATTATGTATTTGCTACTCTTTCATTTTATGACGCTTACAGCGAAACCAATAACTAATGTGACATATAAGGGCACGCTGTGTCAAGGATTATTCAAACTTACACAACTGTTCTCATATCTTATTCTGAAGTAGTAAACTCAAGTTATTCTGAATAATGATGAACGGTTTTCAGGTGAAGGAGGTACCAATGTAAACATGTGAATAATTTATTTATCTGATCGACGTGACTGAATAGGCACTACGTTTTGGATAGGAAACAACTTGTTTACTTTAACCTCGATGTTATTGAATTTAAATATCAAATGTCTTGTATACTTAATATAATAATAATATTCTACCACATTCACACAGCGCCATCTAGTTCCAAAGTAAGCAATTATATTTGCTTGTGTTATGGGTACTAAACAACTGATATACTTGCTTAATTTGGGACTAGATGGCTCTGTGTAAATGTGCTAGAATATTGTAGAATATTATTATTCAGCTTTATTATGTCAGTATTAAGTAGGTATAGATTACATGAAAGCGATAGAAACAACACACTTTCGCATTTATAATATTAAATCTAAGCATATTATTATAAAATAATATGCTTAGATTTATCTTATATTTAATATTATATAAGCATATAATATTAAATATAACATATGATTAAAATGTGTAGCCACGATAGTAGCACTTTCACAGACAAAATACGGTTGATAAGATCTTAGGACGTGAGACAATTGGTAATGGGTCAAACAACGGCTTTTACGGCGACTACCGTTGTGCGGAAACATGGCTGTTGGCTATCTTTTCTTGACTTTATTTTGTAAAGAATAATATAATGTTAATGCTTGTTCTCTACAAACTCAAATAAAAAGTTCTAAGCTAATTATTATTTTCACCCAAAAAATCTTTATCTTCTGAGAAATAAGAAGTGTATTATGCATGAATATAACGTATGATTGGCAGCCTTTGTTGATAAAAAAAAAACGAAGATACGTTTTCAGATGGGATATAACGTTTCCTAATTTGAATTTTAAATGAACTCCTTCTTTTTTTACTTCATAAAAAGTTTAATATTTAATAATAATAATAGATATTAAGTTACTGTGACATTAATGGGTTAAAATTATATTTTAACCCATTAATGTCACACTCCTGGGCAAGGGTCTCCTCTCCTCTATCTAGAAATCTGATACCCCCTTATTACAAAATACGGACTAAGCATTAAACCAAGTTTAATTTGACAACTTTGACACTAAAACAATGGCTTATGTCAATTTAAACCTGGTTTAATACTTAGTCCACATTTTGTAATAAAAATTGGGTTTAAATTTTAATTTAGTCTTAGCGTAATCAAAGCGTAGGGAACAATTTGCCTCAACAGACGGACAGTTGTATAATATAAGGAGTCGCTGGAGGCCCCTAAAACAAATTTAAAGGGCGATAAAACAATTCATAATTGAACTAATATTCTCGACACGTACCAAAATGGTTCTATGTAATGTTATAATGTTTGTTTACGAGCCATTTACACTCCTCTCGTCTGTAGGGAAACGGTGACTAAACGAATTCGTGCCTAGAAATTTCAACGATTCATATACTACTAATATTATAAAACAATCGTCATATCATAATTAACAATTCATTACGTACCTCTTTTCAAAGACGAAGGATATAAGTTTATTGTTATTGGACTGGTTGGTAAAGAGAGAGAAGGAAAAATTGGGGAAATATTTCCGAGTTTTCCTTCTTCACAGATTTATTTTGATTATTCAGTCGATGGACGAACACGATCCGACTGAGGGAGATAATAATTATTAAAATATTTTGTTAGAAAGAGATAACAATTTTTTTTTTAAATACATACCTATTATAGATAAATTACACCCAGACACAGAACAAACCTTCATGTTCATCACACAAAGATTTGTCCCGGGTGGGGATCGAACCCACGACCTCCGGTTTAGCAGTCACTAACCACTAGACCAACAGGCCAGTCGAGAGTTTGTTTGTTTGGTTGATTAAACGCTCTAATATCAGAAACTACTGAAAATTTATTTTAGTGTTGGATATTCCATTTATCCTGGAAGCAACATTACGCTATAACTAATTTGAGCTGAGAAGTGGTCAAAAAGTAATAATGAGTTTCTTGCCAAGTTCTTCTCAGAGCTCAACTTTGTACTGACAATTGGCCTTAGGCAAATTTGCTGACACCTTTTTTTGACTTTGTATGACGTTAATAAGTATCGTGTATCGATCTACATGGAATAAAGATCATGTCTATTATGACTATGACTAATAAAAATCCACGGGAGCAAAGCCTCTGGCAGCAGTTAATAAATAATATAGATATTAAATAATATGCTTTTCATAGAGTTGAACACATTGATAATATCCGTGCGAATACGTTTGAGTTTCTAGTGAAAGATGAAACTTCTTAGATGTTTTACGTTCGTTCCCGACTTTCGCTTTTTAGGTCAATTTGTTTCATATTCGTGCGATGAAACGAGCCTGTCTTTGTAGTGCGTTGTTATACAAAGGATTTTATTAAGTAGCTTGTTGAATCGATTTCATTCGAGTTTATGTCGAGTTTATATCGATTTTATTCGAATTGACTGTTCATCGTGACCTTATTCTTTTTGTGACATTCTGTACCCTTAGTTTTTAATTGCCAGGACGGAGCTATTTTACAAACTTATTATTTATGGATTCAGAGGACTGATGAACTGGAGTCACTAAACTGTACTTCGCTAAAATCGTACCAAATTTAAATCAGAAGATTTTCAACTTAAAATTTACAGTGGAATAAGACTGGTTTTTCTTTAACACGGAGTTGAAGTAATGAATGATGACGTCAACGAGGTGATTATCAAGTGACAGCAGCCGAGTACTATCTTTCAGCTATAGACCTACAGAGACTAATTGTCAAACTGTTTTATGAAGTAAATGATCTCGAAGTGAAATAAATATAGCTGTTGAAAGGTGCAAGTCTGCACAATTTAAGCCTTCATAGAATATGTCTGAAGGGAATAAGGGTAATGACGGAATAAAGAGGGTGGAAAAGTAATATTGCAGACCTAATTGCCTATTATGGTTGGGACTACCCTTGTCCTTTTATAAAGTGCACGGAAGAAAGGTGTTATATTCACTCAATTCTGAATTTTGTTATATTTTTCTTAAAGGTTTCACCACCGCCTATCATCTGCAACATTGAATAATGAACTATAATTAGCTAAAGTTAAAGTATAGATTTGAAAATTAAGTCTTGAAATTAGGCCCTCCGAGTACAAGCAGTAAACGAAAATTAAGTATCAGTGTTATCAAACGTGATAAAGATTATTTGACTAAAAAGTCTCTATTCTATAAAATGCAATATTGGTAAAATTATCTTTTCATTAATAATTATGAAAATAGATAGATTTTTTTAAGTAAACCCACGCCGAGTGCGGTGAATTGAATTCCCAAATAATTCCAACATTAATTGCACATAAGTCTGTTTTTCTGTAAAGTTGTCTAAATATAAAGTAACTTCTCCCAATCGATTCGTATGACTACGGATTGTAGCATGAAGAAGAAAGTACCTTACGCCTTTCTTCGGCCTACTAAATATTTCTACACAAAAAATCATGTTAATCAGTTACTTCATGACAAAAACAGGAACAAACGAACACACTAATAAACTGAACGACTTTTGTTATGCCAACAATTCTAATTGGTTCGTTGTGTCAAGAACTATTACTCTGAGTCAGAAAATATCACATTTATATAAGACAGGACAGGGGCATTAATGCCCCTGTCCTGTCTTATATAAGTTAGATGTTACTAACCATCTATAGATTATGTCCGAAGTAAAAACTATTTTATTTTATTTTTATATCTTTATAGATGCATCTTATATTATTTAATCGTTAGTAGTTACTATTTTATCGCACAAATCCTTGGAAATTGGCGGCTTACACAACGGCCTAGGTTTATAAAATATTACTTATATCAGCAAAATTTGGTATAAGTAAAATTTTCAACGTAAAAGTGGGAAAGTTTACGACATGTTGAATTATCCATGAATTTACCTAAGAAAATTTTGAATTAATTTTACTATTTACCTAGAAGCTTGGAAACCTCGTATATATATGTATTTAAGATACATTTATATTCTAAATGAAAAAATACATCAAAGTGTATGTAGTCGTCTGAAAATCTAAATCAGCTGTCGGAAGAAAATAAATATTAACATTAGGTAAACCATTTGCCGAATTTTCTCCGAAAATTTTAATGTGACTCCGTAATACTTGGGGAAATGTTATGAAATATAATGTGTTTCGGAGTTATGGATGAGATATTAGTGGTGTTATTAATAACAAGTAATGGCTGACACTGGATAGTTGTAATTCATTTTTAAGATCTAGTTTTCGGTTGGCTTTGCCAGTACGTTTCGAGTATGTTGAATGTATTCTGTAGCTATCAAGGAGGATCAAGCTACCATTACATTAAAGAATAATTATGTTATTAAAGAACTAGATTTTGTAATTAAATTAAAATTTAATTCAACTTATTTTATGGTCTGCATTTGAAGAGATATAATAAATACTATTTACTATTCGAATGCGAATTTATTGTAATTATGTGAAGTTTTCAACTAGATACGTTATCATATTAGGAATTTCCTCCCAAGAACTGTCAGGTTGTGGAATGAACTCCCTAACGAGGTTTTCCCAACTACAGTTTCGGGTTCTTCAAAAAAGGAGTGAATAGGTTTCTTAAGGAACGGTAACGCGCTCGTGATGCCCCTGGTGTTGTAGGCGCCCATTATCTACGGAAACAGCTTACGGCGGGCTGTACGCCTGTTTGCCACCGAGCGACGCACGTGGTAAAAAAAAATATATAATTTAAAATCATAATATATGAATTTATGCTGCTTTGACACAAAAAATAACATAATACCTATATGTCTTACAAGCCACATAAATGTGACAGTTTAACATATTCCACGACATATTTCAGGGGATATATGCATACTTTGTCATTCATGAATGGATGACAAATTACGCCATGTCATACTAGCAGCTCGAGTCTCCACGACATACTTTACACTGAATTTATCATAGTCTAGAAAGCTAATAACAGCGATAGAAATTATAAGGTCGATATTCTGCAGAGTGCCTCAAGCGGCATATGAAAGTCGTGGTGAGACTTACATTTTTGAGCCTTTTGAGGTAGAAACTCTTGGACCTTGGAGGCCAAACACTCGCAAATTTTATCGTGAAATTTGTAAGCGTGTTTCTGAGGTATCACATGACCCAAGGGCTGGCCTCTACCTGGGGCAACGCATTAGCCTTGCTATCCAACGGTAATGTAGCTAGCCTTTTGGGTACATTTCCTTAGGAATCTGATCTCAATCAGATATTCTATTTATAGGAATTTCTTGTAAATAGAGTATCTGGTTCTTTTTTTGAAATAGGTTAGTTGTGTATAATTTTTTAAGTTATGTGTAAATATTTTATTGAATACACACACACATAGTGAATTTCCTTAGATAAATTGTTCAGTTAATATACTTGCTTAGGTAAAGACGTCAGTAAAACTGGGATAGTGTTAGTGATTAGCAAACTGCGCAGGGTCATTGACCACTGGTGTTAGTAGTGCGTACCTACACAGATATGGGCATGGAAAATGTGGGTCATTGATCTTTCAACTCCCAGCTGATTTCGATCAAATATCTTAGTGCTAGTTTATAGCAGAAAATTAAAGATTTTTCTTCTATACCTTAATTTTTTCTCCGCTCTAGGCTGATTCACGCTGATCACGCTGTCACGTGACTTATGTGCCAATTATAGCATTGCCATATGACAGCCATCACGAAATTTTTTCAAGAAATATTGCACCTACCATAAACCTACGCAATATTCTACAAACTTTAGATTTTCTTAATAAAGTCATAACATAATTTTAATGGAACAAACACCCCCTATTTGTATTATTAAATCCAACCCCTGTCTTACGCAAAACAGTTGAGTAAGCAAACCCATCATTTAGCCAGCATCGGGCGGTTTCCGACCGTTTTCCGACCACAATGTGTGTCGCGGAGAGAGACTCCATTGTTAACTGACACGTCACATATACACAACAAACATCGCTACATAAAGTATCTACTTGTATCAGAGTTATCCGATGAGATTATTATATTACTAGCTCTCGCCTGTGACGCCACCCGCGCGTAATTCGATGAACACGGATAATGCACGTTTCCTCAACTTACAATTTTAATGCTTTCCCACTGTGCATTTTTAGGGTTCCGTACCTCAAAAGGAAAAAAAGGAACCCTTATATCACTCCGCCTGTCTATCCGTCTATCAAGAATATTTTTCCAAAGAACGCGTAGAGGAATCGAGCTAAAATTAATTTCAAATACTCGAGTCTACAATCCCTTGGCGCAATAAAATAATCAGAGTTCTAAGTACACGCAATCAAAAGATACAGTCATTTATACTCCATTTTTGTCACTTAGGGGTATACATAGGGTACTTCCCGTTGACCTAGTTTCAGGATAAAAAGTAACCTAGCTAGTAGGGATAAGACAATAACATTCTCTAACCACGAACAAGAGTCCATCCACGCATCCGTCCATTCATACATTATAATTTTCTCTTGTACCTATAATAATAGTGTTACTGGCATAAACTTTTATTAGTTTTTAAATTTAGAATGCTAGTCAAGACGAATCAAATTAAACGTACCAAAGCTCGTCTCTATCTAGTTAGAGGAGAGGAGACCCGAGCCCAGCAGTGGGACGTAACGGGTTGCTGATGATGATAATAATGATGAAGCTCGTTGGGGTACCGCCACGTTATTACAATGTTTCTAGGGTCACATTACGATTACGTCATTAGATGATGACCTCCATGAGATAGAATTGTAAATATTTTATAAAATAGTCTCTGTATTCCCCGTTAGTGTAATATATTTTAACTATAGTTAATATTACAGCGGTATAGAAGTTTTCCGGGAAATTCGGATCCCTAAACCACTAAAGTGTCTAACAAACATAATTACGACCCTTCTAATAAAAGCTTAGTTGCAGAAAATCATTTCGTTATTCAGCCTCGAAAGCGGGAAAACTAACTATAATTATTATAATAATACTTACAATTTTGCCAAGACAACTAGTGGTCATAAAATAACAAAATTAAATACTCGATAAGCAGTTAAGTATTTAGTATTCTATAATCAAGAGAATGACTATACTATAACTAAATAATTGGACAATAATACTAATATTGTGGACTGGAATAGATGAAATAATTTTACTCTCAGCCTAACAAAGAAACCTCTTTTTTTATCTGGAGAAAAAACATGAAAACTAATTAAATAAAACGCAACTCACTTAAAATACGCTCTCTGAACCAAAAATGCTCACAGCACTTAAAAGCACTTGACCTGTATCACAAGCCTATTAAAAGAATTAAGGGTGACTGAAATATGGCTAGCGCTAAGAAAGACAAGAACTGGCATCAAATGTTTTAAAATTCTTAGATTGGTACAGTGATATAACTGGAGGCAGTCTTCTGTAAAATGGAAGTTCAGAAGCAGTAATCTAGTTAGCCAAACGTCATATCAAAAAACAAAACACTCAACTTTTCACTTGCTAATGATATGATCATAAAACTTTAATTATTCTATGTAATCTTCTTACATTTCCACGGAGAAAATTACCGCGCGTCATAATATTCCTGAGCACCAATCTGCCAGCGTCACGTTCCATCTTATTTTACAAAAATAAGAGCATACCCACGCCGCTGATATATATCATCTTTATCAGAAGTGGGTCAAGTGTCAGCCAAGAGCGTCATCGTTTGTCGCGTGTAATCCCTATATTTTCATCACAGACTTAATCCGGACAATTCGTGTTGTGAGAACAACTAGCTGAATTTTGCGCAAAAGTTTTTTGATATATTATATTTCTATATCTAATAAAGTATCTAATTTTCACATACACGTGTGACCTTGACCACAAATCATATTGGTGAAATCTCTGCGTGGATAGAATTGCTACGTTTGTTCAAAATTTTAAAACAACTGAGTTCGTATATCCCTTTCGACAACACCTGTACCACCAGAAGAGATATAGAATCTCTCTGTTCAGAAAATCTGGAAGTTCCTAGTTTTTACAGGACTAAGCGGAGAACTATAAATAAATAACAAGGGCTTTACACTTAACAGATCAATCTTGGTCTAGGAAGCAAAGAAGCTGCTGATTGCTTCTAGCCCAATCATCATCGTCATCAGCCCAACGACGCCCAGTTCCGGACTTAGGCCAATAAACAATACTACATTTACAAGTTTCAGTGGAAACTTGTAAATGGTCATTATATTTTATAGTCAAGTCTATCCTGTTTCTAGCTGTAAGTATCCCAAATATAATAAAATAAAATAATAAAATCGTAATTTATCGAAGTTGTAAAGCATATCTGTAATGAACCCCCACAACACAAAACATCTTTGTACACGTACTACGTTCGTTCAACGTTCAATGTGCACAGTTCTCTCAAGTATCGTTATTGTTATGTTCACGTTTCAATTTAGCTTTCCTCGACCCTTTCTCGACTTCCAATTAATAATATCGAGAAGTTATAATCGCTGAAGTATAGATTACTGAAGGTATTGGAACATCAGTCTTATATTAAGTTCTGTTTGAGGAATTTTATTACTTCACAGGACTTGTTGAGTACATGTTTTATTCTTCGTCTTTCGAAAAAAAAAAAAATTAAGTTTTAGTTTTACAAAGAAGACATTAGACCTATTGATAAACTGCTAGTAAATTTCGTATTATAGCAAGAAAATTACGAGGGTATAATACCATTTCTTCAGGATGCACTTAAACATTGGAAAATTAATTAGGTATAGCGATATTCCTAAACAAATAATTAGTTCAACCTACGAGTATGTAATATAATTTGAGCAAAATTAAAATAAAAAAATAAACCCAACAGATACATGTACGAAACAGATTAGAATCTAAACATATGCGTCCAAAATTAGTGACGTGCAATGAATACAAAAGTCTTACTCATTTGGATTGTCACAATTACTCAAATTCCTTGATATTAGTGAAATTCCTACAACTATAAAAATACGCCAGCAGTTTGTGTGATACCATCAAATTTAGTATATATACGAACGTCAGTATTCTCAAGCAGTGCCCGTGCGTGTATTGATATTCAATTTACAGCATTAAGTCTCGAGCCTACGACAGTTTCTTAATTAACAGCACCCACATAGCTGTGTATTCAGCCAGTTAGCGAGCTCTACTGTACAAAGCCTCATAGACTACCGTGTTTCTTGTTTATGTATGTGTTCTGCGTATAGTGTATACAACGTAATAGGTAAGTACCTACGTCGTAACGAGAATAAAAGAATGGACACGTTTCTGGAAACGATGAGTTCGAAAACAATAAGACAGTATTATTTTTACTATTAGTTTGTCCACTACCAATCACAATAATTTTTAAATTATGTTATAGAAAATATCCGTGCAGTGAAGGATTATGAATACATAATGTCACTACCCCATCTCAACCCCTGGGTGTCGTAAAAGGTGACTAAGGGAATAATCCTAAAAGAGCACTTCGAGGAAAGGAAAACTCGAAACAAACCCTATTCCAACCCGTCTAGCCAGCGTGGTATAGTAGGCTAAATTCCCTCCACATTCTTTAGAGGACCTGTGCCCAGCATTGTGACGTTTATCGTTGAAATGATGAAAAATTATGATGATCATACAACATTATCATCATCATCATAGTATCCTAACGACGTCCACTGCTAGACATAGGCCTCACCTTATTTCCGCCACAGCGAGCGATAGCAAGACACCAGATGCATAAGCGAAGACCACTGAGTTGTCTTCGGTACGGTACCATGTACATGTAATGTATGCAACTATATGGAACATGACACACCGCTTGTGTAAAGTAGACGTAATGCATAGCCCCAGTTCCCTCATCTGTCCGTGCACGTCTACGCTTACGCATCCTGTGTGCCCGGGCCTTTAAAATTATGCACTATTTTGTATGTTATTTTCTTATGGTCTATGATGGCCGCTTGTTAGTTGCACTATCTTATTTTGCATCCGTTTTTAACTAAATACCAATAATACGTGCCCAGCAGTAGGACGCTTAAGGGTTACTGATGGTTAATGATGATTAACTAAATACTACTCCTTAGCCCTACATTTCACGTTCCGCATTTAATGACTCCTTCAAATCAATTTATAACTTCGTAAAGGTTAACATTTTATTAAAAAGTATTCTTACTCTTGTAAAAAAAGGTATGTATCAGTTTTCATCAAAAAATAAAAAATGTACACAAGCATATATTTTCGGTGGTGAGTAGTGCTCTCCAGAGCTTATTGAAAAAAGAGGGTACAAGTGTGCTAGACAATAATATACTAGTCATAGGGACCACTTCTTAAAGAAATCCTTTTTTATTCACAACTAAATAAAAACTATTTTAGAAATTCTGAATCCCTCTAAGCCGAATTTTGAACGTCCATTATACAAGTCAGCAACTTATAGGGTCGTCTAGTTACAGTAATAAGTATCTAGCCCCAAGAGATCTTATTTGTTGGGTATAATCTATGTCTGCCTTGGAAGCTGTAGCAATAGTTATGTAGCAGAGGGGGTAAAGGTAACTCTTATGGTGATTTTTAATTACATAACATAACGTTGCGCCTTTTTTTTCCGAAGGGGTAGATTGAGGTGCATTACAACCAGTATTCGTCAGGGTAGGTTAGTTATTTTAATTAAAACTGCAGTTTTTTTTGGGATCCCACCCAAAAAAACGACTTAACGAACTTACTAGATTTTCTTTTTTAATTTTTACAAGTACAGAAGAAAAAAATACTAATAATAAACATTTAGCAGTGCATCATTATGTATCTGTGCTAAAAAAAGGGTTTCCAGCTCAGCTTGTGTCAGACTACTGTAAAGCGGTCTAATGCTGGTATTCTGCTGGAGCCTGGTAAGTGAAGATGATATAAAGCCTTTTATTTCCAGACTTTTTTTTTGGCATTTTTTTTAATCTATGTTAAAAAAATGTATTTATTCTATTTGTTTTGTAAATAACTATAATAACAGCATAAATGTTTTTATTATTTCAACTAATGATTCACTGGAACCCCCCTCTGGTAAAGGCCTCCTCTAAAGCTCAAGATGAAGGAAACCCATATACCCTGGAATAAATTCCATGGATATATGAGATCCACCAACCCGCACTAGGCCAGCATGTGTGGATTATAACCTAAACCCTCTCAGCTCTCTAGATAGCGGAGAAGAAACCCGAGCCCAGCTGTGGGCTGTGGGACATAAATGGGTTGCTAATGATAAAATAATAAATATTAAACTTACCTAAAACTATTTGAAACATTACTCTAACAGAACGGCTTTCACGGATTTTCAAACAATAAAATAAGTTACGATGTTGAATATGAACAAATTGAGTTAATTCAGTTTGAAATTTCAATCCGTTTTGTGGGGATAATAGGTTTGTGAGTTAGGCGTTTTATACAGAGAACAATTTTGAGATAAAACTGTATTTGATTGTTGGAAACAACTCCTGAAAATGAAAGTTGTAGGGCTAATGATTGCTGAGAGCACAAGTTAATAATATATTTATCCTTCTTCAAATGAGGTTTAAAGAGAGCTATCCTCTCGAGGTAGACAGCGGCGTGGTTGTGCCCCTAACATTGCCAATGTCCGTGAGCGGCGGTAACCACTTACCATCAGGTGGGCCGTCTGCTCGTCTACCATTATAGGCAATAAAAAAAAATATTATAATGATAACATGATTAGGAACATTCATTGTAGGCTAAATTCCCTCCACATTCTTTCGAGGAGACCTATGCCCAGCAGTGGGACATTTATGGGTTGAAATGATGAATGATGATGATGATGATTAGGAATGCACAATTGTTGATTAAGATGATCGTAAAATGGGGCATGCCTAAATTTACAAAATGTAATCCTAAAACACACACGCGCACACACACACGCACGTACACACACTTTGTATGTATTTTCACGGCATCCGCGGCACTTACCAGGCTCCAACAAAATACCAGCGTTAGACTGCTTTATAGTAGTCTGATAAGCTGAGCTGGAAACCCTTTTTTTAGCACAGAGACATAATATATGATGCACTGATATTTTTTTTTTCTTCTTTACTTGTCTCGTGTTAAAATAAAGTTTTTCTTTCTTTCTAAATAATACATATTACATAATACGAAAGTGAGTATTTTTTTAAAATTATTTATGGATGACCTGAAAAAGACATTGACTACTTTTGTCATCGTATCTATGATGTTTACCGGCGTCGCCACGAGCATAATAAGCTAATAAAGTTATATTTGTATATGAAAAATGTCTTTATGTTTCTCAACTAACTAAACATTGTAATTTATAATGTAAATGTTGAAATTCTATTGTAAATCCCTGGAAAATTGTTACACAAGTTTGAAATACCAGTAACTTAAGATGGAGCCAATTATGCGATAGCCTTGACTCACTAACCTAACTAATCATCGCAAGTACCTGACACTTCGCCGAACATAAATTGTATTAATTTTCCCCTCATAACCTTCTAACAAAGATCAAAGAACAATTTGCCTGTGGTGAAGCCTGTTTTCAGAAACAAATTATTCAAGTTCTTAGTATTTATTTCAGATTGGTAGTGGGTAGAGCACATAGCACGTATAAAATCAGTTCTACGAGCTATGTGCCCTGCCCACAATTTATTTAATTAAAATTCTAATTTATTTTATTAAACCTAAACATTGTTATAATTGGATATATCTAGTCGCATTTTCTATTATGATATAAGTCAAAAGGTACAATTTAAGAATTAGGTACTACTTATCCATTACCTGTTAATAAGTTGCAACTCAATAATTACATTAAAATATAGTCGCGGATTCAAGTTCCGTTGTGGGTTTGAATTTTTACATTAGTTGTATTAAGCGGCCACGTATTGGAAGGCGCAGCATCCCCCCCCCCCCCCTCCCAACTTGCTTTATGCCACTAATCTTCTAAAATATATCCAGAATGTTTAGTTAATTATAAGTATTGAAACAAAACACGTGTCTTACAATCAAAAATCGATAATAGAAAACAAAAAAAAATGTATTTAAGTACTATATCAGTTGTTTAGTACCTATAACACAAGCAAATATAATTGCTTACTTTGGGACTAGATGGCGCTGTGTGAATGTGGTAGAATATTATTATTATTTTTATTATAGAATAAGTAGAAAACAGCCTTCCGTAGCTTTCCATTGAGGTACAATGGAAAATTACGGAAAACACAGGTAGAGACATATCCGACATAAATATATAAGAGGTTGTGCATGTGTGCGTGTATTGGGAAACTGTGCCCTTAATAAGGCAGGTACACCGCTTAAGTTTGGTCAGTATGTCCACAATGTTGAGTAAAATGATGAAATATGTAGGTATTCTGTCTAGTGTACGTATTCTCTGAACGCTGGTTTTGAAAACAGAATGTTTATGATAGCGTTTTAGAATACAAAGTTTGAAAAATGTATACTTTAACAAACTCAGACTACTTAGTGCAAATCTACACAAAGCAAAATTGCGTAAACTCTCCCCATACTAGTTATGGTAGGCACATGCACATGTCTGAGTTCGTACAAGTATACTTGAAAAATACTCCTATTTCGCTCAACCAATATAAAAGGAAGTTAAGTGCCAAAGAGGTACCAAATTGTAGTATTAACTCAACAAGGATCAATGTAATATTTTGATTTCAAATATCATTCAAAGCTGGCTGGCCAAAAGAAAATTTTCGGCCGGTGTCTTTTTTTTTACTAGCATAAAAAAATAAAAACACTGGCCGAAAATCTATCAGTTTTAAAAAGAAAGAAAAGAAAAAGTTTATTACGTCACAAAATGAATCCACATAAGATCGTCATTATTAATTTTTTTTTTACCAAAGTTCTTTACACCTATTTCAAATAAGTATAAAATTAACTTATAACCCAGGATCAAATTACTGGGAAATGAGCCTGCATAATTTAACACGATAAATGTTTGTTGAGGATCTCATTTAATTAACATCCCATAATTACTTCAGGCGAATAAATTATCTGATTAAGATTAATCGTCTATTTACCCTGAATATTTTTCAAGGAGTTATGAATACCTACCTTATATTTATGGAACTCAGACTGTCAATCAGCAGTACCTACCAATTTTAGTTAAAAACTATAAAAAAAGTTGGTTGAGTGCCAGGTAGAGGTAACTAGACGATTGGTAATCAGAACTTTTAACTTACTTCAACTTGCTGCTGAACCGGCAGTCATAGTTTGAGTGGCATTTCTATTTAAATGCAGTTTGTTCAAAATTCTTTAGCAAAAGTGTTCTACGTTCATTTTTGCAAACGTATGCAAAATAAGAGAGTACAAAATAATTAAAATAAAAACGCTGTATGTTTAAATACAATTATTTCAGTATATCAATAATTTAATTACTTATCCAGTTTGAATTTGAAACAAATGAATTTGGCAGTAACTGTCAAATCCTATAGTGATATTCAATTTTTTTAATTCCAGCCAGAGCGTTCTAAATTTGAGCGGCACTAGTAAATTTGTGAATCAGTGGTTTTCTCCAATGGCGCCTAAAACCTCTGTCACCTGTGACGGAGGTCGCTTCTGAATTATTAAACGGTTCTAATGGACCTTCATTAAAGTGTTTGTTTTTGTCAAGCTACTCAAATTTTGGTGGTCAACCTCCTGTACTGTATTTTAAAAGTAAGGCTACGCTTGGGGCAAGTACCTTAAATTGAATTCTGTTAATACAAAATCAAATCCGAAATTAATAAATACCTACAGATTTTATGAGAACTACTTTGATCCTTCGGCTTTGTTACTTGAACCTACGACTCTCTACTCCGTATACGGTGCCAGTAATAGTATTTATGGAACTAGATTTTTTACTCTAGGAGATGTTCGTTGCGATTGTCATCAACATCGCGATGCCTAGTGACGTGGAAGTGAGCAAATATTTGAGTTTTTTTATATACCACGATGGTGGCAGATGTACGTCCTGCCTAAAGGTAAGCGGTTACCGTACCCTATGGGCGCCTGCAACACCAGGGGCATCACGAGCGCGTTGCCGACTCTTAAGAAACCTATTGACTTCTTGTGTGATTCATAGCTATTTGTTTCAAATACAGCCTTGATACAGAGCTTGTTCCGTAGTGCAAGAATTTATCTCTTGCAATTGAATGTTCTTAAGAAATTACTAAATCAAATCCAAACAATACTCCTCCTAAATTACACAAGCATTAGAATTTAAACTGAAATATATCAATCAATAAAATCAATTTAAACAATATACAATTCACTGTATCAATCTCCAAGCAATCACAAAAGTAATATTTACATTGCGTTTGTTATGAATATTCACTAAAACAAACCGTTGCTATCGAAAATACCATAGCGTTTACACACGTGTCAAATCACGCATCATTGAATATATAGACGACTGAAAAAGTTTTGAAACAGAAAATTTATATGATACAAAATGAAACAGGTTGAAAGTTAGAGTTGAAAATGAAACAAAAATGTGACTATTCAATTATTTTTATTGAAAATTCTTGCAATATTTTAGAGCGCGGTCACGTTTAGTCAAAATAATAAATTTATTACAATAATTTGAAAATAGAACCGCAAAGGCAATAATATTTTTTTAAAATGATGCTAAGGCTGCCTTTTTTCTATTTTATTCTCTTTTTTTTTGAAAGTCGGAAAAAAAAGATACTGAGAATGGACAGTCTTGTAATAGATATGAAGGGAACTCAATAAACAAAAGGTTAACTAAAAAATTTTCTAATCGTTAAAATCTTAATTTCAAAATGAGACGTTTGTGTGTTAGCTGCACTGAAACGTTCTACGAGAGTTATTTATATAATGACGCAAGAACAAGAGTATCGTTAGTAAGAGTATTTCGGATTAGCTATAAATGTTCACGAGTAGAAACTAGATCAAACAGTGCGTTTGTGTGGCTGACTCTGTTCATTGATCATACGAGCAGAATCACCATTGATGCTTTTGTTTTTATGTAATTTCAATTGTATACTTTTTGATACTTGGATAAAGGAGAGTTAAGCGACATGAGGTAAATGCGAGCCATTGAAAAAAGTTTTTATTTTTTAACCACTAATTTTATAAACTAACTTTATTAGTGTCATTGAAAAAATAAATTCAAATTCAACAAACATTCTCGCTAAACCCAATAGTACTCCTGAAGGCTAACTCAGAATTTCGTCATTTGAAATAAATTTGACAAAAGCTTCAAAATGACGTAAGAAAAATTGAATATTCAAACATTTGACAACGATATTGGAAATACTAAATTACGAATGTCGAGATTGCGAGTAGGGTCCCTTACCCATAATCCAAACTGTCACCTTGTAACGTGTACCTTGATTACTATAAACAGATGATTGATCTGAATATTTACCTACCCAGTTAACGACCCATTATTGAGTATTTCTAGAAAAGATCCACACCAACATGAATGTAATCTGTACTTATTTTTATTACTCAACTACATGAGTGACAATTTGGTAGCTACAAACAATTTAGCTTCAACCGTCACAACTAACGTCATAGCAGTAAACGCATTAGGGCTCTAAAGATAAAATAACCATTATTCATAATACTGAGTTATCGGAGCGAACCTCTAATTCAAGCGTTTTAAAATACTTGGATTAATATGTCGTATTTGTTTGCTACTTGCAAGCTATGTTATTCATCGTATGTATTATTAGCTGGCCAATGGAATCGAAAAGTTCTTAAGGTGGACAGATAGACCCCCTAGACAAGTGACAATCTCTTCAATCCGTCTATTCTAACGAAATGTCAGCCCCTCTAGACAAGTGGCAATCGGTTTGATCTATCTATTCTAACGACATGTCAAATTAGTATATTGATCACGTGACATGCCGATTTTATATTGTTATGTCAGGATGTGTTCGAAATTCGAATGTATTGAAGTGACATATTTTAAGTAGTATGAGTAGAATCAGCGATTTACCACTTGTCTAGTGGGCTAATCCAAATACCAGGATCTCGCTGGACGCAAGCTGCATATAACCAATCCTATTGGAAATATCCATTGATTGACAGGACAGTTAATAATCATAATCATCGTATCAGCCAAATGACGTCCATTGCTAGACATAGGCCTCACCTAATTTCCGCCACAGTGAGCGATTTTACGTTTAGTAGAATGCGCTTGTTTAATTTAAAATTCGAATGTTTTCAAACTTGGAATTGTATTCACAGTTCCTCAACCAGCCGTAGAAATCGTTCAGCTTTATTTTTTTTTTGTGAATTTAAATTTAGAATTTGATTAAAGGTAGTAAAATTTTGAAATTCCATGTATGTGGAATTTTAAACCACGTGAGATCAGTTGGAGGCAAGGCTAGAATATAGATGACGGCTCTCTCCCGTCACAATCGACGTCACAAATTGCCCAACTATTTTAAGACTGTGTGACCCAAGATAACTCTCTAAGTGCTCCCCCCTTATCATTATTTATCACCGTGATAACGAGTGAACGCTTATCACACGATGTATTAAACTAATGCGCGCACTACCTGTTCAATATCGCTATGATTTTATAAAGCACTAGCATCTGCCTGCGACATCGCTCACATTATAAATAAATAAAAAGTTCTGCGGCTTTTTGAATCTATCTATTTCAAGATTCTGTCCAGTAGTTTACTTGTGAAATCGTAAAAGGCTCACAGACAGACGGCCGCTAGACGCAAAAGTTCACCTTCTGGCTGCTGCGATTTGCAAAAGTTTTTTTTTTTCTATAGATTACGGGCCTTTAACAGACAAACTCATTATCGCATTATTTATAATAAATTAGGATTTGGCTAATCTAATAATGTTGAACAAGGTTTATTGTTCTTTCTTTTCTTTTTCGACTGGCCTGTTGGTCTAGTGGTTAGTGACCCTGACTGCTAAACCGGAGGTCGTGGGTTCGATCCCCACCCAGGACAAACCTTTGTGTGATGAGCATAGAGGTTTGTTCTGTGTCTGGGTGTAATTTATCTATAATATGTATGTATTTACAAAAAAAAATGTATTTAAGTAGTATATCAGATGTTTAGTACCCATAACACAAGCAAATATAATTGCTTAATTTGGGACTAGATGGCGCTGGGTAAATGTGGTAGAATATTATTATTATTATTTTCTTTAAAGCCGGATTTGGAAAAAATACCTGATTTATTTGGACTCAATAATACATTATATTACAATACATTTATGGACATATAGCTCTCTAGCTAATGGAATTTATTGAGTGGCATTTATTTTACAACTACTAGACTACTGACTAGAAATTTAAATAAACATTGAAACTTAAGATAAAAAAATATACATTTTTATATCATTATTCTTTGTTACACAGTTCATTCACCTGCTTCTATTTATTGAAACTAACTACGCTGTTTTTATTTCATCAAGTTCGTTTTAATACAAGATGATTAATTACTTTACGTCTGCCAAATTTATTTGAATTTTATATTATAACCATCCAGGTTTCTACAATTCTGTTTATATTAGAAAAACTTTATGTTGGGAATGAAAAACTTTGAAATACTTAGATTATAAACTAAAGTTGGATGATCGTTATAACTTATGCAAATATATTAGTTATTGTTGGACTTTCTTGTAGTAAATGTGAAAAATTTTGCCAATAAACTTGGAAAGCTCAGACGCTATTTAAAATCTATGTAATAATAATCTGTATAAGATTTATTACTGACGTCAATAACTGGGCTTGTCTAGAAAATTGCTGAACCTCATCTCAATGTCAAAACTGTCAAATGAATAGTTATTTTGTGAATTTTATTTTATATTATATATTTATCACTCGCGCCCTATTCGTTATACTTAGTTACGGTTAAAACAGGGCTCCTCAATTGCAGTGCTATCCCATAAGAACCGTGCATTTTTCCAGGATTAACAGTAGGTATCCTATGTGCTAATCCAGTCTATAAATCTATCTTCGTGCCAAATTTTATACAGATCTACAGTCAATTAAACGTCAATCCATCCATCTATCCATCCTAACTTTAGCATTTTTTTATATATAAAGAAGAATTATATGGTCCAACTTTTGAGACTCTAACTGCCGTACTCAGAGACGCCTAAAAGTTTCTTAACTTAAAGTTTATTTAGTAAAAACGTGTAATACTTAAGTCTATACACCTAAAGACGATTATTCAATGAAAAATTATTGTGTTAATGACAGATTACTGCTAATTAACGACGTCTCGGAGTACGGCAAAAAGATCCAATTTTCTAATAGTTTTTAAGGAGGTGTATCAGATATCACGACCACTATTTTAATTAGGTTTCGGTTGAGAGAGATATCTTTTTGAGATATCAGTTTCTTCTCTGAATTTGAGCTGGATTTTCTACATACGAGCAAGCGGTTAGTTATTTAATGGAGACCACGCACCGGCAAGCACAGAGTAGGACGTCCACCCACAAGGTGGACAAATGATCTGATCCGAACAGCAGGACCGCGCTGGATGCAGGCCGCATACAACCGGTCTTATTGGAAGTCTCTTGAGGAGGCCTATGTCCAACAGTCGACGTCCTACGGCTGATATGATGATGATGAGCAAGCGTACAGATGATCTGATCCGAGCCCCAGGATCGCGCTGGATCCTAGGCGAATGTCCAGCAGTAGACGTCTGACGGTTGATATAATGATATGTACCGTACCAACAACTCAACCACTGCCTAGCAATATAAAAGTATCCCAGACGTTGTTTAGTAGGTAAGGTTGCCTACAACGAATATAATTCATTGAGGAAGTCCCGCGTGTATGTCAACACGTCATCACGACGAAATAGTTAGAGCGACCTCGAACGTGTTTGCACTACACAATAACTTCATACGTATTTGCTTTCAGATGCTAGATTTTTAGCTCTTAAATATGCGAGTATTGTGAAAAAACTGAACTAATACCTTCAGTTTTTTCATGTTTCGGTTGTGGTTATTTTATCCGTGTCATCATCATAATGATCTCAACCCATAAATATACCACTGCTGGGCACGGGTCTCCTCCAAAGAATGTGAAGGGAATTAAGCCTAGTGTACCCCGCTGGTCAGACGGGTTGGTATAGGGTTTGTTTCGAATTTTCCTTTTCTTGCAATGCTCTTGTCTGCATAAGGTTACTGCCTTAGTCGCCTTGTACGTCACCCAAGGGTTGAGATGGGGTAGTGACATTATGTATTCTTAATCCGTCACTACACGGATTAAACTCTCCATTAGTAATTAGTAAATCATTTAAGGGTGTATTCAGAATGTCTGATTGATTACATCCCATAGTGATGAGCCGTTGACATTGGGACAAAATAAAGAGTAATGCGATGTACGACGCTATTTGACTGATAGCCAACTGCCGGGACTATTAATATCTTCATTCATACTACTGAACTTCTTGACATGATAAGATAGAATACAAGTCAGATGTTAGTAAACTGATAACGTATAATTAATTTTGGATTTAAATATTTTGCCATTTTCCTTTTTTTTTTTGTAAAGTGAAATATACTGTATTGACAGTTACAGTTACTTATAATAATAATATTCTACCACATTCACACAGCGCCATCTAGTCCCAAATTAAGCAACAAAAAGGTACTAAACAACTGATATACTACTTAAATACATTTTATTTTTGTAAATACATACATATTATAGATAAATTACACCCAGACACAGAACAAACCTTCATGTTCATAACACAAAGATATGAGCTGGGTGGGGATCGAACCCCCGACCTCCGGCTTAGCAGTCAGGATCACTAACCACTAGACTCACAGGCCAGCCAAAAAGTTACTTAGTAACTTAATCTTTGTCATATGTCGTTTAAAGGTTTACCACGTGAATCGATATACTACTAAACATGTATCACTGTTTTTAGGTATTATAAATATTTTATGTAGTGGTAGTCGTTACCCACTTTTGAATTCACTTTTAACAACAAAAGTAGACCCGGAATAGACACTATCCATTGAAAAGTTCAAATACGCAAAATAAGATTTTTCCATTCATTCATTCATTTTCATCATTTCAGCCTATTGCACTGCTGGACGTAGGCCTCTCCTAACACGCGCCATAACACTCGGTCCTCCGCCTTCCGCATCCAGTCAGACCCAGCGACCTTTTTTAGGTCGTCGGTCCACCTAGCTGGAGGGCGTCCTACTCTACGCTTGCCGAGTCGCGGTCTCCTAGAACACGCTTGCTCCACCGTCCATCGGTCCTTCTGCAGATATGACCAGCCCACTGCCACTTCAACTTACTTATTCTACGAACTATGTCGGTAACTTTGGTCCTTTGTCGGATTACCTCGATACGAAGTTTGTCCTTCAAAGAGACGCCGAGCATAGCTCGTTTTCTTTACTTTTACGTATACGAACACACACGCAGGTTTTTATTCCGTAATATAATTAATAATATTTAATCATCGAATTGAACCTTGATTAAAAGCTGGTATAAGTACATCTTGACATTTAATCATTTGGTCGTGACCCGTGAGTAGATGACCCAATCCGGTAGGATCATACTATTGTGTGGCATATAAAACCGAATTTACGCACAAACTAATATATATTATATGTATATACCTATACATAGAGATACAAATGTATCTCTCCCCGTAAAAAACCTTGACAATGTGACTGGCCTGTTGGTCTAGTGGTTAGTGACCCTGACTGCTAAACCGGAGGTCGTGGGTTCGATCCCCACCCAGGACAAATCTTTGTGTGATGAGCATAAAGGTTTGTTCTGTGTCTGGGTGTAATTTATCTATAATATGTATGTATTTACAAAAAAAAAATGTATTTAAGTAGTATATCAGTTGTTTAGTACCCATAACACAAGCAAATATAATTGCTTAATTTGGGACTAGATGGCGCTGTGTAAATGTGGTAAAAAAAAAAAAAAAAAAAAAAAAATGTGCCACAGATTAGATAATAAAATAGTTACTGTTGTGCCTAGTTCGAATTTTAAAACCCTCTTACTAACTTTTTTTTTTACTTTAGCTTTTCTACCTTTTTTTTTCATAAAAATTTTAACCCGTAGTACTACTAACATTGAAATTTTATATTAAAATGCTTATGTGACGCCGTAACATTGACTACCTGTGCAAGAGGTCTCGGTTTCGTTTCCCGCTCCTCTGCCTATACTTTCGGATATAAAGGCTTGAAGCTATATTTCTGTTATGTATTTGACGTTCTATAAGTGATATAGTTCTAAAAATTTCCTTAAAAGGTTACCTTAAACGATATTTCTTTACTCGACATTGTCATAAAAAACAAAATTAAAAATTTTGAAAAAACCCACGACGATAACATCTATACAAAATAAGAAACGTAACATATAAAAAGGTTTAAATAACTTTATTTTAAATCCCCGACGAAAAGATAATAAGTAGCGTAAAAACAATCCCAAGAAAATCCGTCGGGGGCTGCCATAACCTGACTTGAAATGAACAAAAGTATTACAGTTTTATGTATTTGATACCTACCTAATTATTAACAATATTTAGTTTACAATTTATATTTAATACTAGAAACAGTAATGATATTGGCAGCCCCCGACGAATTTTCTTGGGATTGTTTTTACGCTACTTATTATCTTTTCGTCGGGGATTTAAAATGAAGTTATTTAAACCTTTTTATATGTTACGTTTCTTATTTTGTATAGATGTTATCGTCGTGGGTTTTTTCAAAATTTTTAATTTTGTTTTTTATTTTAAATATTTTCAAAGAGCGCCCCTATCTTACTAACTGTAAGTAACTCGTATAAAATTTTAAGAACCTTGACAAATAAATAAAAGTTTTATACTAAGTTATTGAACAAACACATTTTTTTTTAATTTACTGTTGCAGTAAGTATTATAACTTGAAATTATCATTTTAATTTTCTTATTTTAAACTTTTTAATTATCCTTATATTATTATCGCCTTATCTTACCATGTAAGCTCTAGAATGCATGGAGCTTCGACTATATTATATTATTATATATTTTATTTTTTGTTGACTTGTGTGCTCATCCGTCGCACAAAGATCGCCGGAGCCCCGCTTCACGGGGCTCCTACTTCTGGTGGTTTGAAAAAAAAAAATAACCCTAACCTAACCAGTCCGATTCGGATTGCTCTGAATCGGGGGGTGTTAAGTTTAGCTATCGCACATTGATTGCCGTAGCCGGACTGCCTTCGGCGTTAGCGCAGATTTCCACCTATAATAGCTTGTATCTCGAAAACGGTGCGTGCTATCGCAAAAATGATGAAAATTTGGTTACACCCCGAGCACAGGATACCTATAAGTTAGAATAAATAAGGTAGGTAGGTGTTTATATAACGTCAGTCTGGAATAAACTCTCACTCTTACTAATTTTTTTTAGGCTTATCATTGTATACCTCAGTACTAATATTCAGTGATATAACAACACGAGATCGGTTTTCGGATTTTTTCCTTTACTTGTGCAACTTGTTATTGCTTCTGGCCAAATTTCAAGATTCTAGGTCAACGGTAAGTTCCCTATAGATTATGATCGTCAAGATAAATCGTCAAAAATGGAGCATAAACAGCTGTATCTTTTGATTGCGTTAACTTAGAATTCTGATTTTTATTTTACGCCGAGGGTTTGCAGACCCAAGTATATGATATTAATTTCAGCTTTATACCTCTATGCGTTCTTGAGAAAAATATTCTAGACAGACGGACAGACAGACAGACAGACAGACATACAACGGAGTGATCCTATAAGGGTTCCGTTTTTTTCTTTTGAGGTACAGAACCCTAAAATTGCATAAACGGTCACCCATCTATGAACTGACCTTATCCGAAGTTGCTTAACCGCATGAGTGTAATCAATATCTCAGTACTACAATGCTACGTGTCCCTATACAGTAACAGGTCTAATTATTTTACAGATAACTGTAAATATAAGTTTGCTTAGTCTATTGCAGCGCCCCCTGGCGAAAAAATACAATATCGTGTATCCAAAAGTTATCCTCGATAAATCACAAATACATTACAGAAAACCGTATTGAAATCGGTTTAATCGTTTTAAAGATAGGAGGGCACAAAGGTTTCGACGAAATCAACATAGGTTTGCCTAGTCTATTGCAGCGCCCCCTGGCGAAAAAATACAAAATCTTGAATCCAAAAACAATCCTCGATAAATCACAAATACATTACAGAAAACCGTATCGAAATCAGTCTAATCGTTTTAAAGATAGGAGGGCACAAAGGATTTAACGAAATCAGTGTATTGTAGCGCCCCCTGGCGAGCTATTAACATAACACCTATCTAATAACCTGTCCCCAAGAGCCGCACACACTTTACAGAAAACCGCATCTAAATCGGTCAAACCGTTTCCGTGATATAAGGCATTATGTTGGAACACACAAACACACAAACACACAAACACACAGCCTCTCACCCCAAACGCATATACCGTCTCCGTTCCGTCGTGGGTAAAAATAGGCACGGTCAATGAAATAGATTAAATCTTCAATTATAAATTAAATATTACTACACCTAGACATATCTTTGTATATACGGACGCCTTTTAATAAAACCAATAGATTCATTGCCAAATTCCATTACGTGTTTAATCCGAAGGATTTTGTAAAATTAATTAGTGGATTTCAATAGTCCTTTTTTGTATAATAAATTGGATTTAGAGGGTACTGGCGGATTGAATACAGGCAACATTTTTAAATATTTTAATTCAATAGTTAATACAGAATTTAAAATAGATATACTAAAAAAAGTAATTGATCTTTTAAAATCCTACTATTATTTACATAAATCATCATTTTAGTAATATCAAAATTTATATTAATAATATTCCAAAGCTACACATCATGAGAAACCCATTAAGTCTCACTGCTGGGCTCGGGTCTCCCCTCCTCTAACTAGAGAGCTGAGAGGGTTTAGGCCATAATCGACTCACGCTGGCCTAGTGCGGGTTGGTGGATCAGACATACTCATAGAATTTCTTCTCGTTATGTGGGTTTCCTCACGATGTTTTCCTTCACCGTTAGCAGATGGTAAGTCACTTGACTAGTACATATAAATTCCACAAAGTGGAATCCACATTGGTACTGCCGGTCGGGATCAAACTCGGACCGCGTGATTTGCACGCCGTTTCCTTATCCATTCAGGCACCATCGCTACCCAATCAATACTAATAATAAAAATTTGGAGTGTTTGTTTGTATAGTTGAACGCGCTAATCTAAGGAACTTGTGGTCCTATTTATAAAAATCTTTTAATGTTACATAGCTCATTTATCGAGTATATATATATATACAAGGCTATATTATTATAACATCACGCTACGGCCAGTAAGAGTTGAGCAGCGGCCAAACAAAAATGATGAGAGTGAAGTTCCGCGCGACTTCTAGTGTAAGAATAAGTAAGTAATAAGAACTGGCTGTCTAAATATACAAAGATTTGTATACTAACCCTCGTCATTGTCAGAACGATTTTGAGTAAGCAATTCAGAGTCTTGAAGGAAATGAAAGATATGAATGTTTTTTTTTCTTCCGTTACGAAGATTCGGTTCAATAAAGTTGGTTGTACTATATTTTAGGGTAAAATAATAGTTTCTATACCACAGTTTTGTAGCTCTATCAATCTAAGTAAGTAAATTTCTTTCGTAGATTCGTTTTCTATTATTTATGGAATTCTCACTATAATTATATTAATAAAAAAATAAAACCAATTAAATAAACAAAAGCAATTGGATAACTTACAATTGTTGCGCGGGAGTTAATAATCAAGACAGAATCATGATCAGGATACCATGATTACGAATATAATCAAATCACTTAAACGAAATCTTTAACAATCAACAAAGTAAGTCGGCATTGTTCAAACGTTTGTCAGCAATTTTCCAACCAATCACGTAGAAAACTTGCAGAAGGACAGTGCCATTGACCTCAGGACATCAATCATTCAGTTTGACAAATAAGTTAGTCGAGATCGAATTACGGCAGTAACAGGAAAATTGGGATCGAACAGGTTTCACTAAGTTTCCCCAAGGGTATCTATTGTAATATAGTTGAGTCGTTGAAAACCTATACGAGCAGTTACAATAGATATTAATTTTTATTTCTGAATATTTTTTATTTTTTCGGGAATACAACCTACTGTTTACATCATAATCATCATCATCATCATCACTTCAACCTATTGCAGAAAAATAAAAGAAAAGAAAATGAAAAAAGAAATACATAGATAGAAAAAGCAAATTGCATCATCGCATTAGATTAAGTAGGACCTACTTACGCAAAGATAAGCAAAAATGAAATGTCCAGCAGTGGGTTGCAATCATAATCAACATAATCTCAGCCTATTGAAGTCCACTGCTGGACCTGGGCCTCTCCTAACACTCGGTCCTCCGCGTTCCGCATCCAGTCAGAACAACATTTTCTTCACACGTTAGGCTTTATAAAATGAACTTGATATCATGGCACGATACTCAATGCTTAGTTAATAATAAAATTATAAACAGCATAATTAATAATTATAATTTAATAATTAATCAATCATTCTAAATTATTGGTATTGTATTCAATATATATTATAAGGTTCTAATTAATTCTAAAAAATGTATTACATATTATATCCTACTTAATATAAATAATTTATCTAAGTAATTGTAATTCTAATAATTGATTGTAATCTATGTGTATAATTAGACAATTGATCTTGTAAGCGTTTTGGATGGTACATCTGTTAGCTTGTAAGATTATTAATAAATGAATTATGAATTATAAGTTTATACTCTCTATTTTATTTAGATTGAGCAAGCCCTAGTTCGATTTTTACTTTCAGAATTTGATTAGCAAAAAATGAATCGAGGTTCTTCTAAAAATGACAGCAATTCTATTTAAAATTTTAATTTCACAGTAATATCGAAATCGACTAAATCGATATTCTTAGTAGAATCTCTGAAAACAAATTATACGTTTATTTATTTCTTGGTAGATACCTACTAAAATGAAATCATGTTTACTACAAATCGTTCTTTTACAGTTCTGTTTACAAGTTTATAAACAATTCTCGTTTATAAACATTTAAATCGTTTACCAGCTATCGTAAGACACTTGAACCTAGTTAAGTGCCCCACATACCACACATACTACATTACAGCTTTAAATATTTTTAAGATAAATCGACGTAAAATGGAGTAATGTACTGATAAACACGATACTTTGAACTTACACGTCACTGCGGGTGAACGGGTCTGTCTGGCTTTATTAAAAACGGGTGGACCGATTTTAACGAGTTCTTTTACTTAATTTGTATTTGCATCAATCGTTAGATCATGAGCTAATTTGTAAGTGTGTTATCTCGTGGGGTGTCTAGCGGTGCTCCTACCAATGAAATGGTCCGTTTTAACTCTCTTGACCACCACAAACGTGTCCAGAAACTCTAATAATGAGTGGATTTTGGTGTGAACTTAGCCACTATGTTCCCACAATACTTGATTTTAGATGTTATTGCCGGCACTTTGAGATATTCATGAACATTCTCAATATCAGTGAATGAAAAATCGTGGACTATTTTATTTGTCCTCTGGATGCAATTTTGTATTCAATATAAACGAAGGATTTTACTTCTAATTGCAGCGCCCTATAGCTTGATTTTACTACTAGTTCTGAACATCAAAACTTGCTCTGGAAGTCGTGAACTTTGTTTCTTGGATTACCAGCTCAGCGATTGCATTTTAAGGCGTAAGGCAAACAGCCTAAGCACATGTGCCGTTGAACTCTGAAAGTGTTCTCTAAGGCGGCCTATACACGGTAGATTTTGCTGTGAGTTTTACCATAGTCACGGTTGTGACTGACGAATAATCTATCGGGTAATGCGTGTTACTGATTGTGCATGATGTCTACAGTATGAAAATTATTGACTATTATCATCATTTCAGCCTATTGCAAGTCCACTGCTGGACATAAGCCTCTCCTAATGCGCCATAACACTCGGTCCTCCGGACGGTGGAGCAAGCGTGTCCTGGAGACCGCGACTCGGCAAGCGTAGAATATATATATACTCTCTCCAGCTAGATGGACCGACGACCTAAAAAAGGTCACTGGGTCTGACTTGATGCGGAAGGCTGAGGATCGAGTGTTATTGACTGTCATTCAAACATAATTCATGACTGATGGTTTTAACTGACGATGACGTTTGGATGAGCTTGTACTGGGAGCCTAAGATGAAGTCGCTTGAATCCACAGTTCATATATTATTATGTGTCTGGCAAAAAAACTACATGATATAAATAATATGTCCCCTAGTAAAAAAGGCACTTACAAACATCACAATAAAATAAGTTAACTAACCTAGATTTAGTATTTGATGCTTAGAACTTAACAGTTCAGACCTCCTCCGTGGTCGCAATGTCTATACTTATCAATTGTTATTGGACGTCATTTTATACAAAACAAAGTAAGTAAGTAGGAGGCAACACATTCTTTCCATCACATGACAACTTAAACAATTTCGTAACAAATCAAAATCTAAATGGAATTCGTTTCCCAGATAAAATTTAAAAATGTTTGTTTGGAATTAATTTGCAAAGTTTACTAATATAGGAATGATTAGCGTCAGATACATATGTATACCTACTTACAAAGTAGAGGACATTGTAATATATTATCACACTGATAACAGATGACTTTAATTGTAGTTTTACATAAATTTAAATATAACAAACAAAATAAATTTCACACAACGTGTGAGTATATTCAACGAACAATGATATTAGTATAACGTCAAGAATTAATTATGGCGGGATTATCCTCGCGAAAATTTGTCTTAGGATTTTATTCAAGAGATTATGAGCGATATATATCAAAATTAAGATGTTTTCCAACTGTTGACATAGTAGAAGCAATAAGATTAACCGTGGAAATACACTTGAACATGAAAATAAAATAACAAACTAGTACAACAACAGTTTCTGCGACGAGGTGACAATTACTAACATAAACTCCACTATCAGCTGACGACAATAACACGTCATTGTAAAAATAATAAAAGATACGACTTACCTAAATCACACACAACACAAATAAACACTAACACACAAATCGAGTTTCGTGAAATGTCAATTTTTTGGAATCACACCGTCCAGTTAATTAGGCCTTTGGTTTTTGATTGAGTGCCCCTTTGTGGCCTGGTTTAGGGGCACAGAGGGGGGCGAGGTAGGTCTACCAGTGTAGAAGTAGCTGGCACTATATCGAGTCGCGGTTATCGGAGGGTGCCTGTCGAGAGCGAGCGACGTGCACCTATACCGACGAGTGCATGGCGACTGAGCGTTCCCCGCCCGCCCTATCGCCTCGCCACCGCCCAAGCGAGAAAATGTTTGCATAACCACTAACTATAGCAGACTTTTAATACTGTTGTTTCATTAATATGGTAATTTTAATAGTGTAGTGAGTGCCGCTTCGTACTTGGATTATTGATAAACTAATAATGGTGAAGAAAAACAACTTGTTTTAGTAACAGTGCGGTGATTTTTCGTGTCATGCTCGGTAACGAGGCATTGTTCTTGGATCAAGTTTATGTGAAAATCAAATTTGCTTTCTTTTTTTTTTTGGAAGGCTGCCGTTTTTTGTTTTGTATTGCTTAGAATTTTGAATTATATTTCTGAACATTGTACATTGAACTGTGACATTGGCAAAAAGTTCAACAAATTGCCATAGAAAGAAAAAAAAAACATTGTACATAATCTCTGCTCGTCGTGACTAAAGAGGCTAGGTTTTACGTGAAAACATACAAAACTTATGTTGGTAGGACTATGCGACTGTATTTTTTGTTGCTATGTCATCAATTAAATTAAGTTGGTATTCCCGTTTTATCAGGACATAGATTGTACTGTCGCGATGTATTTTCAGCAGATAACATTTCAGCTCACATACCTAATAGCATAATAGCTTAAAAACTTGGTTATTTTTACCAGATTTTATAAACAAAACGTAAGTATTCATGTATCCGTCACAGCAAGTGACTTTTTGCTGCATGCATCCAACGACCACCCTCACAGGTCGTCGGTTCATCTAGTAGGGGGTCGCCCTACACTGCACTTTCCAATGCACTGTGGTAAAAATTACTGATGGTGATGCAACGGATCTTGGACTTTGACTAGTGTGTTAAGAATCACTAACACTAACCCAAGTTTTCGAGAAGTCTATTCTAAATTCTTACATCCATTATGATGGTGAACTAATATATCGTGGGTTTACTGCAAAAAGCTGCTTACCTACATTGATGGCAAAAATGTTTAATACATTAACATTCTTATTGTTTTGTGTTATACGTCATATTGGTAAAACCCACAAAATGGTACGTTAGGCACTTGTGACATCGAAAGTTTCTGAGGCCTAGGTACTAAAATTATAACATTTTTATAAAAACTCTGGCGGAAATTAGGTGAGGCCTATGTTCAGCAGTGGACGTCATTGGGCTGATATGATGATGATGATGATAAAAACTCTAATAGTTTTGAGTTATAACAAAAATGCTATCAAGTTAGTACAAGATTGGATTCAGCTGGTTTTCGCAGTAAACCCTCGATATATTCTGTGAAGAAGTCTACGCCTGCTTCATACAATCACAAAATAAACACAATATACCTTATTGAATTAGGCACGTATGTTGATGTTAGTGAAATATCACACTTGCATGTAAAATAAACGTATTTTGAGTATGAATTATCATAATTATACCGTGGATCAATAAGTTTTACGTGCGGAAGAAATAGCCATAAAATATAGCATAAGCACAGAATAAGTAATAGTACTAACGTATCTTAATATAAAGTCGAATAAAGAAATACCGAGTAAGCCCTCAGTATCAGAAAGTTAACAATCAGAAAATCTGACTTCTGTACAAATAACAGAAGTAAGTACAAAGATATACCAGTAATCCGTATCAGCCACTGTTTTGAACTATTTTCCACACTTAACCCAGATAATCTTATCAAATATGATGTATAAATCTTTTGATCTCTACTCCGATAGGAATTTGCTCCTAAATGATCAAGGTGACAGCCGCTGTCATATATGATTTATATGACGTAACTATTACGTAGTACACCGCATGAGTGAATAGCATACAGGGACAAAGCTCGATAGACTTACGTAGATACAATTTACTTTATAGCTCAATTTCTTCGATCTGTGTAGTGATGGAATAAGAATATATGTATAATGTCACTACCCCATCTCAATCCGTGGGTGTCGTAAAAGGCGACTAAGGGAGTAAAACCTTATGCAGACAAGAGCATTGCAAGAAAAGGAAAATTCGAAACAAACCCTATACCAACCTGTCTGACCAGCGTGGTATAGTAGGCTAAATTCCCTCCACACTCTTTGGATAAGACCCGTGTCCAGCAGTGGGACATCTATGGGTTAAAATTATGAAAAATTATAAAAAAATATTCAGCACGTAGCGTGGTAGTAAATTAAGAGAACAGTATTATAATAATGTATTACATGTATTATTTACCTCAATCAAATTAACTATTAAAACTAATATTTAAAGCATAACAAACATATTTAGAACCTAAAAAAAAAGAAAAGAAACAACAATCAAACAACGGTTAATTATGCCTAGACATAAGACATATTTATTTTATTATCAGCTATAGTTATACTTAGTAGTTCATTTTTACCAGTAGAGACAGCTTTTCTTAATGTTTTATAATATATCTCTTATTCAAACTCTGCCCTAAGTCTTTCACAGCTCGTCTTGAACAATTAGAGATATAGGCACTACGCTTGCCGAGTCACAGTCTTAAGTCCAAGTATAGAGCCAATCTTTAGAACACATACCATTAATTTCAAAAAAATAAAATTATCGAAAACATCTAGATGGCTAATCAACATAGCATAATGTCTATAGACTTTGCCAGCTCTGTTTTGTCCCATGCAATAGAGAAAGAGCCTATTTCCATTAACTAGACACATGTCCAGACGATCCCAAGAATTTCAAAACAGAAAAATCCAATTCCATATTTTTACCTCTTTTGCAACAGTCATACACAAGTTTTATTTTTTAATTTTGACTTTTAAATCACACAGTAGCTCACGTCTGATGTTGAAATACATCTACGAAGTCTGGGCCTTAGTGTAGTGTAGTTATAAGATTTTGATTTTGTAACTAGCTGTTGGCCGTAGCATTTTTTAGATCGAACCCTGCGGTAGCGCGCGGATCCTAGGTCTATGATTGGACCAGCCCCCTGATTCTAAGCTGTCGGAAAATTTTCGGATGGAAATGTCAGTTTAATTAAACTTAAAACATAATGTTAAAAAAAATTATGGTTGTGGGAACAAATCTTAAATTAATCAGTTTTTAATATTCTATACGGTAGACTATTTTGTAACATTAAATAACTTAAGCCGTAAAAATAAGTCGTACTACGATTCGAAAAAGTTTACGATCCGGGAGCAATCCGACGATGCGATCCGAATCAGGGGGCAGAAGTACCTGAGATTAACGCGTTCAACCCATCAAACTCTTCACCTTTATAATATTAGTATATAGATACAATACTAGATATAAGCTTTCATTTAATAGTTTGGAGGCAACATTTTTATCTGGATTTGGCATACAAAAGAAGTTGTTAAAAGTCAAAATTAAATAACATACTATATGAGACAGAATCGAAGAATAAACTTGGTCCAAGAAAAATGTGATTTTAATTCTGCCACCGTTAAATATCTCAATTAAAATAGTGTGAATTAATGAACTCTGGGGTTGAGCTGAGACTCTGAGGTCAGACTGCGGTCGATACGTGCAAATAGGGGTAATAAACCTTCACAGGTGAGATTGATAGGTCGTCGTTCTTAGTTAATTGTTAGAAATATTGGTGATATAAAATAACTTTAGAACTCCTTGGAGGGAAGGTGAAATTGCTGGCAGTAATACCCAGATTCATAGACCGCACTTTGACTTTACTTTGAGGGAAAGATCAACTTTCAACCAATAAGTATAATATATAATATTCTACTACATTCACACAGCGCCATCTAGTCCCAAATTAAGCAATTATATTTGCTTGTGTTATGGGTACTAAGCAACTGATATACTACTTAAATACATTTTTTTTTTGTAAATACATACATATTATAGATAAATTACACCCAGACACAGAATAAACCTTTATGCTCATCACACAAAGATTTGTCCTGGGTGGGGATCGAACCCACAACCTCCGGTGTAGCAGTCAGGGTCACTAACCACTAGACCAACAGGCCAGTCTTATCCTACTAATATTATAAATGCGAAAGTTTGTAAGAATGTTTGGATGTTTAGATGTTTGGATGTTTGTTACCAGTAAACGAAAAAACCACTGAATAGATTTCAATGAAACTTTGCAGTAATGTACCTTATACATCAGAATAACATATAGGCTATATTTTATATAGATATCGCGTAAATTGGCTAAACCATGAGAACAAATGTACAGTAAGTCGGAGAAAAATCTGCTATCTTATAGCTATTTCTGCTTCCTCTACCTAAACCGTTAGTTTTACATGAGGACAATGTATGGAGGAATTGTTACTCTTAAATAGTTATAAAAAAAAGTCCGCGACAGCATATGCCTATCTTTTATGTGGAAGTCGATATAGAGAGAATAGTGAGCAAGAAATACATTTAAATCGGATACTGCATTTAAAGTGAAAAATTTCATGGTATTAAACTAATTCCTAGGAATGTAAATACCTTTATCACTTTTGTCATTTAATGTAGATAATTTTTGTCGTTTACAGTAAGTTATTTCGACAAATAGTTTAAAAGTTATTACGATATTAAATGAAATGTATATAATCCCAAAAATCTTATAATAATACTATATGTCACCCGTGACTTCGCTTACCTGTTATTTTGTTCCTGTGACCACAGCAACTATTCACTTTTAGAGGGGAAATTTCGGCCAATATTTTCTAAGCACAGATAATTACTTCAGATTAAACATAACCAATATTACGTGATTGATTAGAATAGTACTTATCTTTGTAAACATCCATCCCGTGTCTTTTTGGTTAAAATTATCAAATATACAAACAAACATTCATCCTTTCAACTTTGTATATGTATATTACTATATTTATCAACGTCAGCCCTAATGACAATTCAGTATGACAGATTAAAAAGAAATCAAAGATCTCTTTTTTCTTTTTGCTTACTATACAACCTCATTACTTGAATATATTACTAATCATTCACCAGTAAATTCAAAGAATATATTATGACAATTGTGTAGTAAAGTTATCAAATAAAGTAAAATATGAAATAAAATATTTTTTGTAGAAAAGTAAATACATATATTGCAGTATCAAGGTAGTATAGTAGCAGAATACAAATACCATAGACCTAATCCGCGCGCCATTTTTATGTATTCGCGCCATTTATTTTCGGTCTAAAATTTGACATTTGACAGTGAATTATCATTGTATGTATTTATGGTCGCTAAAGTCATAAACTAATAAAAATAAAACAATTGTGGATATTGTAGAATATGAAATAAAGTAAAATATGAAATAAAATATTTTTCGTAAAAAAGTAAATACATTGCAGTATCAAGGTAGTATAGTAGCAGAATACAAATACCATAGACCTAGGATCCGCGCGCTTTTTTTTTATAACGTTTTTTTTTATTTATGGCGGTACGAAGTACGCCGGGTCAGCTAGTATCGTATAAAGTGTCATAGTCCTGTCAAACTCCTACTTTACTTTCCAAAATCATCCTTTGCTTACTTTGTAAAGGAAAGGCACTGTCTGTGAAACTTATAAAAGTAAAGGAAATTTTGACATTCGAAGTTTACTTTGAGAAGCCTATTTTGCAAAGTAAAGTCACGACTGTGAATTTGGCTCTAAGAGAACTCAGCACTACAACATTGTTTACAAAAATATTCCGTTTCATCCTCGTTTTAAATTTCTCTTCTTTAATCCTATTAATCCTGCTAGTATTATAAATTCAAAAGTAAGAATGGATAGAGGCATGTTTGTAACTCAATCACGGTAGATCAGCTGAATGAATATGCCTGAAATTTGACACACAGATAGGTTTAAATAGTCTAGAAGGCACATAGGTCTTATCGTCTGGGCTTAAGGCAGACCCTGATGTTGGAATTTATCAATTCGCTCAGAAGGCTTCCAACTTGACTTAACGACTACCACATTTAGTTGTAACCGCGACCAACGGCTTCACGTGCCTTCCGAAGCACGGAGACGCTTGAGTATAAAATTGCCACATACGGTCACCCATCATGGACGGACCTTGCCGAGTGTTGCTTAACCTCGATGATCATAACGAACATCTCAGTACCACAATGCTACAAGTGGATCAACACATAAATGACTTTTACTGACATACCATGCGGGAGGAAGCTAGTAACTCATTACTAACATGCCATGGGAGCAAGCCTATAATCAACGACTGAAAAATATTTAACTGAAAAACATTTAAATTGCGTTAGAACGCAATTTAAACGGAATAATTCATGACGAAAACATCTATACTATTTTTATCTGACCAGGGGATTGAACTCGGGACCTCTAGTGCAGCAAGAGCGTGCACTGAACTACAGGCAAACAACAAACCACACCACCTTGGCAGACTTCATCGTCATCATATCAGCCCAACGACGCCCACTGCTGAACATCGGCCTCACCTAATTTCCGCCACAGCGAGCGATTTGGTGCCGCCTGCAACCAACGGCCACTCTCAACCTCTACCAGATGGTCAGTCCATCTAGTGGGGGGCCGTCCTACGCTGCGCTTTTCAGTACTTGGCCACCACAGGGGAAGCTTTTTGTCCCATCGGCCACAAGTTCTATGAGCTATATGTCTGGTTGGCAGACTTATATAAATTCAATTTAATAATACCAAATAGTACCTACCTATTAGTCAGTAGGCTAACATAGGACCAGACCTTACTAAACACATTATATTTGATGACATTCTCACTAAATTACGGAAGGCATATAAGCGATCGTCCTAAGCTAACAAGGGCTTTACAGGGTCGTAGGGATCAAAGCACAACACGCAGGCAACTTAACTACTTAAGTGCTGCCTATTCGGGCCTATTCAAACTTTAATTTTCTACGTTACTAGACAATTCATTAAAGTTCCTAAGTACTGTAAAATAAACTTGGCTTTATTATTTTCAAGAAAATCGTGTTAACATCCAGTTGGTAATACAAGAGCCTTCTTGAAAATCAGTTTTATGTACATATCATGTATTCCAACTGACCCAATAAATCTAGGCTAGGTACTAAACTAAAATGCATAGGAAAAATACTTAGGTTCCTACAAAGTGTTACTAGTCTCTGTAAAAGATCATACACCAGGAATTCACAATCATAAATATTTAGGGGACTAACATTGACTTAAACTTTACTAAAACCCAATACCTACACACGCACACTGCGATCAAAAAAATGTTATGGCGTTCAAAATATAGGTACCTAGCTCAAAAGGAGTTCAATTGTAACACAAATTGTTTCGCTGTCTTAAGGCATGAACGTCAAAAAATTGCTTTTTATGTAAGTAATGTTTTTTTAAAAGCAAATTGACAGGTTTTAAAATTCTATTTTCTAAAAATGTAAATAAAATTTGAAAGTATAATGGCGACGGTTTTGAACGTGATTTGTATGCGTGATTGTGTATCTAGGTGCAGACGCCGAATATTTGTATATCAATCAAAGTTAAAAGCAAATACGTCATCAGTGAAGATGAAGACCTATCGCACTTTTTGCGTTAGAAACCTATGACTGCTGCCATCTACCGGAACAAATCAAAAACAACATCAAAACAAAGCCGTTCCGAGCCTAGAGTACATTTTAGTTTTCACTATTAACGATAGAGGGCAGTACAAGTTCAAAGTTGGCTACATGTAATAATAGTTTTTAGTAAAATAAATAGATGGCGTTAAATTAACTTGAAGCAAAATGAAAATTTTGACTATCACCATAACCAAAAGAAATATGATAAAAATGTTATAATACTATAATTATTTTTGAGGGCAGATATATTTAGAAATGGCTGCTTTAGCAGTCTATCTCATGCTACCTTTATTTCAAGCAAAATTTTGTTACTGCTTTTAATTTAGTAACATTCATAAATACCTACATATTATTATGGATTTCTCAAAAGAGGTACCTACCAACATAAAAAATACGGCCCGAATTACTCGTGTTGATTGGACAGGCCGACGCATTTGAATGTTTTTTCGGATGTAATCGAAACACTACCAAATTTTGCCTTACTATTTAACGGTTATGAATTTTTATAAAGATGCAAGTGCAGGTTGAGTTACAGTCATAGTCAAGTCATATTAGAAACCTCAGATCAACAAAAAAAACGACTTACCGTATACAGTAATAGTGAAGCCAACAAAACCAAGCGACACACAAGCGCCCGCACACACTTAAGTACACGAAAACCAAGCGCATTGCTTTTAGTACGTCACGAGTCGTTGTCTAGTTAACTCAAATAAAAAATTGAATTATGCCTTTCTGTATAGTCAAAACTTGAAAAAACAAAAGCAACTCACATAAAAAAAATAATTAAACTACGAGTTTAAGGTTTCTTGGAACAGAAAACGTCAACAAACAAAAACCAAGGGTAGGTATAAGAGTTGCCATAATATGATTTATAATTTCACCATAAGGTCAGAATATAACCTTATAGTGAAATTATAAATCATATTATACAGGGTGTATACGACGATACGACATTAAATGACAAGGCAGCCAGTGTTAACCCTTATAAACATATTCTAATGTAAATTATTAAAAAAAAAGATAAAAAAAAAATAAAAAAAAAGCTACACATTATTTCAAGCCGAAAAATTTAAGAATATAAAACTACACATTATTTTTCTATCATGACGTTTTCGACATGACGACGACAACAGTGCGGAACAGATTAAGAGATAAGATAATATGAAAGAGTCAGAGATATTTAAATTAATTGAATGACGTAATGACAACATACGATCAACGTAAATACCTACAGGTTGTTTAAAACTGTGAACAACTGTGACATAAAGAAAGTACATTTGCATCTAAACTATTGCAAATTTCTGTTTAATTTTTTTGGTATAGCCTTCTAACATCACATGCTACACGTGGTTTCATTTAATGTCGTACCGTCGTATACACCCTGTATATATAATCCATTCGTTTTTTATTTATTAAATTAATTTTGCTATGTTTAAAGTTTAGTTTTTATTCGGAGTAGAAGTTCTTCCATACTATTGTGGTACAATACACACTCAACAATATATATATATATATATAGATCACGCCTCTTTCCCAACAGAGGGGTAGGCAGATACCATTTCCTTCCACTTGCTACGATTCTGACATACATCTTTGGCTTCTTCAACATTCATCAGTCTTTTCATGAATTCTCGCCGGTTGAGGGTACTCCTGATCTGTCCCTTCTTTAGAACGTCACCTATTTGGTCATGGTACGTTCTTCTAGGTCTACCCCTTCCAACGTTTCCTTTCACATTCGCCTGATATATTTGTTTTGTCACTCTTCCTTCATTCATTCTCTCTACATGTCCAAACCAGCTTAACATTCCTTTCTCTATTCGTAACAATATATGTTACATAATATTATTGAATTATCATCGTAAATTCAATTCTGGCCCTCGTTTTGTTAAGAGGGTTCATACAGAGGAATGGCCACGTCGTAATTTAGTGACATATTTCGTGGTTTTCTATTTTTATTATTTAATTGGAGCTATTTTTTTTAAATGTTTTTAATACACTTTTTAGAATTAGGTGAAAAGTGTGTAAAATGTACGAAATCATTGCGTTTACAGTTAAAGAACTGTAAGCACTACGGATACTTACTTTTTAATACACGTCCACGTTTAGCATTTATATAAAATGAACCCTCTTATGTAATTTATGAATACTACTACGACTACGGTATACTTACATCATCATCTTCAGCAACCCATTAATGTCCCACTGCTGGGCTCGGGTCTCCTATCCTCTATCTAGAGAGCTGAGAAGGTTTAGGCCATAATCCACTCACGCTGGCCTAGTGCGGGTTGGTGGATCAGACATAACCATAGAAATTCTTCTAGAGTATGTCGGTTTCCTCACGATGTTTTCCTTTACCGTTTGCAGATGGTAAGTCACATGACTAGTATATATACATTCCACAAAGTGAAATCCACATTGGTACTGCTGGTCGGAATCGAACTCGAACCGCGTGTTTAAAACGCCGGTCTCTTATCCATTCAGCCACCATAGCTTCATGCTTTTTGAAATTTTGAATACGTTCAACTACTTTTGTTGCCGTACATGCCACTGCGATGAAATAAAAAATCAAAAACTCGTAATACATAATTATTTATTCGTGTATAATTATTTGAATACATCAAAAATTTTTGGTGTAATACGAAATTCGCTAATGCGCAATCTCCTGGCCTCACTACATGTATATAAGTAGGCCAGTGTATAATATTGTTGCTCTTAACAATTATTGTACATCATCAGGAATGTACTAACATCTACCGCTACTTAGCTCGATTAATGCAGCTATCATAAATTTTACACAGTAACTAAAATTAAATACATTAAATTAACTAAAGTTATAAAACATTAAATCAGTCATTTACAAAAAAAAACATTTTTCAATATTTTTACAACACTACGGTATTTTTACTGGAGATTTTTTTCGTAATTTTGGATATCGCTTATTGCACTACGATTATTATAATTTATCAAAACTTATGTATTTAGGGGCAAGTTGTCATAGCTTCGAGACAAAGCAACTGCTCCACAGATCACGTGTCTATCACGTGACTAACTTAGATTACACTTAATTATTAAAACTAAGGAAATGGCTTTTCGTGATGCTAAACCGTCTATTTGTGAACGAATTTTAAGTAGCTCTATTTCTTTACATATTAACTTCTTTCTATTTATTATTTAACTATTTATCAACGTTATTCGAGACTTACATTCATCTAAAGCCACATTAAAGGATAAAATTCAATTAACTATTTTTTTATAAAAAAAAATAGAATAAAATCAAAAAAGATAAAATAAAATGTGACGCAGTTGAGATAAAAAAAAAGTAAAAAACGCGATCCATCAGAGATTTTATAAAAAATCATACTCCTAGAAAAAAAACTGTTTTCTTTGAACGAAGGAATGCCATTTTGAATCCATTGCGGTATATTGTCAACACCGTTACCAAAAAATGTTAAAGGAAAACGCAATGGACGTGATACGAGTACATAGTAATCACTTTGTCAAAAGAAAACAGAGATTTCTTCACAATTTATAAATACCTACTCACTAAGTACAATACTGACAACTTCATAGAGAAATTAAAATATACACCCTTGAAATATTAATCACAAACATACGGAAAAGGTGTATAAACGATGCACTACAATCATATCTATTTACAATAATATACAAAATACAGACATACTTATATTACGCTACTCCACGTGACGCAACACTAACCGGGGTAAATTGGGATAAAATTAACAATCATACCATTTACATGGCCACCAAAATCTAAAGACACTGGCAATGATATAGTAGGTTTTACTCGTAAATTTTCAAATAAGAAAACTACGTTAGTGGTTATCTTTATTATCACGAGTATTATTTTACTATATTTAACGCGATAGTCATCCTGCAACGCACTATTTATAACAATTGTTACATTGCACTAATAAATGCAAAATTGCGTGTCAACCGAATGGGTTTTTAAAAAGATTTATAACAACATGCAACTACTAATATAGGAGCTATTACTATAAACGGTTGCAAAGGTGACTTTACCGCCGTAATATAAGCAAACTATAATTACAAAATTAAGTGCCCAATAGTAATTAACCGAGTTAATGGCGGTTATTTTGCATTTTCAATTAGTTACTTGGGTTCTGCAGTGGTCGTTGCGTAGAGTAACGTAATATAAATATGTTCCGTCACTACACAAACACAAAACAGACGCGCCACATTGTCCACACATTACATCTGTCAATTATAAATAAAATACTAAGTAAAAACTATATTTACACAAATTGTCATTTGATGATGACATCATAAAATGTATTAAAATTATCATACAAAACATCCATTAAAGAACTGTCAGAAATTATTTTAGATTTTTTTTTTATTTACAAATAATTCCACGTTCTTTAGGCAGTGACATAAATTTACTTTGAGAACTATAAATACTTTGAAAAAAAAGTACAAAAAAAAACTTAAACACAATTTTAAAAAATTTAATAAATCTAAGTACGTTAATATCTTTATTGGATGATCCGTAAATTGAAATTTTGTACTTATACTCGAATAATTTGAGTTCAATCTTTAAAATAATAGTTTTGAGATTTCAAGTGTCGTGTGCTTTAGAGTAACAACTGAACAATAGTTTAGGAATGCTCAATGTATCTGTGTTCATGTTGAGTTTATATCTACTTTATAGAAGCTATCTAGCTGTTTGATTGCTTCAATTATTTGAAAGTAACTTTGATAATTAAAATGTTCTTAGATCATTTTATTGTTTTAGGCGACTGTAGACACAAACTCAATTTTTATAATACAGATCGATGACGAAATTCACTGCCTATGCTCTGAGAGGGAAAGCGGGGAGAGATGGATCAAGGATTCACTTAAATGTATTGTTATTGTTTGAAACACCTTATTAGTTACACCATTTCTACCCGCTTAGCAGTTGGTTTAAATAAATTACAGAAAGCATCGCCTCATAAACATGGACAATTCGTCAACATGCTGTATGTGATGTTAACAATTTCTGAGCAAAAATTAAATGATTAGTTCTTCAAAACTACAAACTTTATTATATTATTTAAAACTAACTTTAATTGACAATTTAATTTGTGCAAACACAACACTAAGGGCTCTTCCACATTAGAGTTTTTATACTCCAATGTTCACACTCGCATGCACGTTCGGTATGAATGATTCCTATCTACCCAATTCGCATGCGTAATCTAAATTATAAGCATTTTTTAATTCGCGAAATTATAACCGCTCTAAATTTCAATAAAAACCTAAATTCCGATATGGATTCTTTTTATAATTTTTGAATTTAAAATTTAAAATGGCGTCACCAGCCAGTACACGTCGCTTGAAACCTCAAACGTTAAAATATAAACTTATTGGAACTATACTAAGAAGTTTGTATATGTGTTTAAGAGACCATTTGCCTGTGTCCATTCTGTGAGTTGTTGGCGGGAAATAGAACGCCTTCATACGTCACACCATTCAGTTCTATCGACACCACGAGTTGTTGGTCACCTGTGCTCGCGTCACCTGTTGGAATCACATGATTTATTAGATGGTGGAATTGGCATTTGTCGTACGGCTGCGGCTGCTTTCAGTTGTCAAAATAATGGATTTGAGATAATTATAGTGCTTTCTAAATAAAGTTATAGGTAGTGCCAAATTATCTGAATGTTACGAAAAATCTAATCAATATATTTTTTATTCACAGATAGTTAATGCTATTTTTGCTGAATGAAAATCTATATATCATTAAGTATACCAAATTAAATATAAAGTTACCTCTAGTAGTGATTTTGAACGCAGCTCCATTGACTCCATTCGCGTTGGGTCCGTTGAGCGCATGCGGCGGCGAGGGAGGGTCGAGGCGAGTGGCGCGCGAGAGTGGCGCCGGCAGCGTGGGCGAGGGCGGTGCCGTGCGCGGCGAGGCCGGGCGCGGCGTGCGGCGCTTCGCGGGCGGCGCCGGCGACCGGCATGCCTCGCGCTTGCCGCCTGACGTGCTAGAGTTCGGGCTCTCGCTCAGGTTTAGTGCCTCTCTGTGAGTTAAGCAAGGCAGCTTGTTAACTCTCTTTGTTTATACTACCTACTGAGGACTTGTACACAAAACTGCGATTCCTGCGGTTATTTGTTCGCCCTGAGACAAGGTCAGACGTCAGTAGGTTTAAAATTTTATCTATCGCCTAATTACCTGCGTTACGTATTCGCATTGCACAGATTCGGCATTTTGTGTACAAGCCTTAAGGGATTGTTAAGAATTCTAAGAGACCATAATGTTATTAATTTAAGAATTAAGATTTTAATTATGTCAGGTAAAAAAGTCAACAAAACAATTGAAGGACAGTTTTTTGAGGCGTTAATAAATTGCTACCTTTTTAAATTGCCTCAATAACAAGCAATTCAAGCAAAATGTGTTGTTACCGTTGTGGCTCGAGATCAGGTTGTGGGCTGTTGTTGTTATTGTTGTTGTATAGAGACCAGAGGGTGAGCCGCGACACGTCGATAGCACTAAGGGCTGCAGCATCACGAGGAGACATGATGGGTGCGGGGCCGTTCACGCTCGGTGGGGACTCGGAACCTGAGGAGGGAATGAAACACTTTATATAATAGGAAGAGAATTCGATGATGAACATGATTGATTTTGAACATAATGGCGGCCAGACAAGTAGACCAGAAAATCTAAAAATAAAATTCAAAATACCATCAAGCTGGTGGTTCAATCTACTTTTTATTTTAGTAAATTTATTTATATCCTTTGCTCTATCGCACTAAAAATTACACTATACGCAAAATCTTCTAAGTAGTCAGTCACAAAAAATCGACAGATATTATCAAAATTAAAGATTAATTAGAGGCTAAAACATCAGTCATGCATGAAGAAGTTGATGAATGTAGACGAAGCGAAATAGTTGAACACACATATCTCTATCTACCTATATCTATCAGAGCAATTTGCCCTCTGTGGTCTTTGCCTTTACCCCGATGGATAACAGATTGGCGATATGTATGTATGGCTATAACTGCGCTCATACTCACCATTCCTCATAAGCTCCCGTTGCTGCTGTATCATCTTCATATACTCGCGCACCCTGTATTCTATGTCATGCTGCGCTAGGTGAGGCGCATGTGGCGGTAGCGGTGGAAGGCGAGGCGCTACTCCTCCGAGAGAGAGCGAGAGAGGCTGCATGTGCTGAGAGAGCTGCGCAAGAGACGCCGGCACGCCACGGTTTAGAGGCGGCTGGAATGGAGGTATCTAGTTTAGGAAAATTGATTTGATGTAGTGGTTTATTGTGTGTATCTTAGGTGTAGGTACTTAATTGGTATTTTAACGATTCATGCAATTTTAATGTTAAGATCGAAATAAAATTTGAGAAGTTTTATAAATCAAAATTCTTAAAAGGGTAGCTGATCAGCAAGTTTCACGTTTACGATTTTGGATATCGATAAATAAACTATTTCAAGATATTATGTCTGTACTGCAAAATAATCTACCAAAAATGTCGGTACAAACTATTTTTAAAACTGCCGTATTTAAATTAAGTATTTCCACATGCGCATTCATTTCAATAAGTACGCATGTGAAAAATCACCGGAGTTAAACCTCTGTCAGAGCTTTTTCACCACAAAAAAATCTATCACTTAAGTTTTGGATATTATATTAGATTATCAGTCAGTGGTGATATAAGCCTTTATCGGCAATAAAAGACATTATCTAGTATAGTTACCATGGCTAAAGCAGCTTGTGCGTCGTACTGTCCCGAGGCGCGCCTTCCTTCGCGCTTGTTGCCTTCTATAGCTGCGTCGAGCTCGCTCCGGGTGGACAAGTTCTTCTTCTCGCACTCATAGTCGTATAGGTACTTCATGTATCTGGAAATAATTAAACATAAATTTATCTGCTTCATTTAAAATTGGTAACAAGATTTTTACTGCTATCTACCCTATTAGTTTAAAATAAATCAAAACCTAGTGTCACTATTAATCTAGAATACACAAATAGCAAAGTTACAACATCGTCAACATTTAATCATTATTTCAACTCATAAATTAATGTCCCACTGCTGGGCACAGGTCGCCTCCAAATATTTTGGAGGGAATTTAGCCTACTATACTACGCTGGCTGGACGAGTTGATATTTTGTGTTTATGTTTTGAATTTTCCTTTTGTTACTGTTGTCTTGTTGCTCTTGTTGTTCTTAGTCACGTTGTACGGCCCCCATGGATTGAAATGGGGTAGTGACATTATGTGTTCTGAATCTGTCACTACTAATTTATTTATTAAACATAGCTAAAGTTAGATTGAAGAATATGTTGTTTATGGTTGAGGACTCTGTAGTTATTAAAACACTTTTAAATATGGGTAGGTACTTTCAGAAATATTTGTCCTATGATGTGTATCCACATCATCATCATCATTCCCTGAAAATTTAGTATAACCGGGAAAGACTCTACGATTATATTGATAACACAAATTTCAAAACAGACAAACCCAATACCGTAATTTTCTTGCCCTGGGATTCAAACCCGGGACCTCTTACTCAGCAATCGTTAACACCTCCCACTACTTCATAAAGGCAGACAATTTTTAAGGATCCCAATTTTATTTTGGTTGTTTTTACGGGGAATAAGAAAGGAAAGAAAATAAGGAAATCAAAAAGCACTGGAATTCAATACTTTACCTATCTTATCCAATACCAATCAATGTAATTATAATATATTTATGTGTGAGGCAAAATTTCTGATATTATTAAGTGCTACATTGTCCGCGACTAATTATAAACGGTAAAAACATTAATAACAAGAAAGATATAGGAATTGAAACTATGTGAAAAGGTGAATAAGAAAATTCTCATTAATTTTATTGCAACTATTTCAAATTATACGTTTAAGCAGAAATCTCACACAGTAATTACTTAACTGATCAATAGAATATCTAAAAGACTGCTAAGACGTAAACTATACAGAAATTTTGTATTTCAAGTGCTGTGATAAAATAACACGTAAAGCGGCAACCTCAAAGTAGAACCATTTTGTAAGTATCTATTATAATTCAAAATAATCTCCGTATCTATCAACTGGGAAATAAATCAAAACATTTCAAAGTCACTGTCACTATTCAATCCTTTTAACGAATCTAATAATATCTTTATTACCCCAACCGAGACATGACAGGCTTGTAAATCATATTTCAAGCCCAATTATTATCAAAACTCTATCCTTCAAATATAATACGTGCCATTACACTTCTAATCCTATTCTGTAACGTGTCAATTTTATATGACTGTATTGTAAGTGTACCTTACCATAATATGTCATATTAAGCGGCCTCATATTAAAACGCGTAACACAATAAGAGCGCTCTCCAAAGCGTCATAAAAAGTCCACCTTTAAAACTGTCACCGCGATCTATATATATACATTAGTCATTACTGTTAGACTAATTTTATGAATGTCACTGGATGTCTGTCCGTCTTCACGGTATTAAAAATAGTGTATTGTCTTGATATAACAACAAAAATACGTCGCTAATGTGAAATTTGTTCGTGACCTCCTAAATTAACACTTAGAATTGTAGACAAAGAAATATTTGCGGAATTTGAATCATTATTTCTTAGTTAAGTCCATTAAATGATTCACGCTCGAATGAAATTATGTAAGTGCCTACCTGTGCTGGAAACTTTGCCATTAAATGAAAGATACAATAACCATAATTAATGGGAAAGGAAAATGTGACTGCCATATATTTTGAAATGGGTAGAAAAACTGCAAACAAATAAGTAAATAACCCATAATTTTGTTGAAAAATCCAAATTTCAGCAGGCCTGATAGGCAAATGATAGGTGTAAATGTTCATGAAATATTTTCTTGTAGTGTTAAGTTTCAAATTGCAAATTATTCAGTGGTTTAGCCTATGCGTTGTCAATCATTCACGGAAATATTTTAGCACCTAGTAATAATTCCGATAATTACCAGGCCACAATATCTATTGAAACACAGAACAGTACGTGTATTAGTAAGTACTTAAACAGAAATATTTGGTTACAAAATCACTTCAAACATTATGAAAATTAACTTCACTAGTCGCATACATAACGCTTTGAATAGAAGGTGCGTTCAAAATGATCGGGTCGTGCGTAACCGCTGTATATTTTGTATCGTAGTGAACCACCTTTATGGCGAACCACAAAAGGCGGGGTGAAGGAACTCAACAAGATAAATGAGAAATTATATCGGCCGAGATGAGCTAGAGGTTATTAATTATGAAGTTGTCATATTGTCGTCGGCGGCTCACGTACGCTATTGTGAAACACTCTTTGTCTACTCCTCGTGAGAATTTGAATAAGGTTAGATACAAAGCAGCATCCAATATGGAGCTCCTGACTTGGTAAGACCACACAGACGTTTCTTTTGTAGATTAAGCTCTAGATTGTGATGATAGTTATCGGTACCAATATGGACTCGGCCTATATTATTGAACCTTGTAATGAGATTGTCTTTTGTTTATGTGAAAGGAAATCTCTATATCCAATTTAATTTTGGAACGTGAAATTACCAATTTATATTTTGCTCTCAACTTTTTTAAACAGTTGAAAAGCACCATCAAGCCATACTGAAGGCGTTCTTGCAGTCTCGCTTCGTTATCGTTATTTAGCGTTTGAAAATTTTAATTTGATCGATCTATCAATAATTTATTGATTTGTATAAATAAATATATATTATTTATTGGTTTTATAAAATTATTATTATTTTTCGCATATTCGGCCAGCCTATTCTGCATACATAATAAAAACAATGTCAATGCTAGTTTTAGAATATAATTAATTTGACACTAATATCAAAATCGTGGTAACGAGTAGGGTCCCCAAAATCGAGTACAATTTTGAAAGCTTTTTATAAATTTGTAGTGTATTTTGTTTTATGTGCCGAAGTAAAGTTTCAAATTTAAGATGCTGTTATTCGTAATAGCTCCTTAATCGTACACTCCTGACAGCGTAATCGTAGTCATGGATCATCTAATAGGTTGATTGCAGCCATTTGTAACACTTCGAATACTTACGAGTTTTAAAGAAACAATTAGAAACATTTATCCTACTTGCTGATGGTGACAGAAAAATTAATTTCATTATTAAAGGTACTCACTGTGTGCGTAACGTAAATGCAGCCGACGTGATCGATGACGGCAGTCTCAGCCCCTTGATGATCTCCTGCCACAGTTTCTTGTTGATCACCTCAACCAGACCTCCGCGAGCTATCACCAGGTTATACAGTTCGTAAAGGTCCAGCACAGACTTGGCCATTATCGGCAACCGGTTGATTGGAGTGCCTGTAACAAATGAAATTATGTTAGGTATTTTAAGAGCTATAATAGGAAGGCAGATTTTTATGAATCTCTGCATTAGTGAATAGGAAACTGATAAGGTAAAATATTTTTTTTTTCCCAATTAAAATCCAAAATTGGAAACATGTCGATCACAAAATGAATGCGATATTTTCGACTTAACCTATCAAAAACCTGAATATATTCGGAAGTTTGTATAACATTTTATTTCAGCGGCAGCAGATAAAATAAAGATTAAGTATATCAAAGAGATTTGAGGTTGACTCATAAAATAAAGGCCATCAATTTAAATCATTCTTAAAACCAAAGTAGCGATAAACCGACAATTTATAACAAATAAAAGCATTACTGACTTGATACCTGAAGGTAACCTTCCTACTATAAATAAAAACGATGACAATAACGACATTTTAAAATGCAAAGGTAAATATACGTGTAGATATGTAACAAAAGACGTTGCTCATAAACCAACATGAGGAAACATGTTAATCACGTCAGATAGCCACGAATAGAGGCGGTTAGGACATTTGCCCAGTATTGCCAGTTGTAAAACCCTTTAGTGCGCTCTCGGTAAGGCTCATAAAAACGAACAGTGCCAACTACGACTATATAAGATTAAACAGGCAGAAACAGCTAGATCAGAGAATGGATACACATTGAATCATTAATATGATTGTGTTGGATTGATGATTTAAATATTTTGGTATTAACAGTCTCGTATTTTTTCTTTAAAGTATATTGAAGAAATTAGATGTTTTTTTTTCTAAAAACAAACTAAACTGACGCAACTTTCAAAATTTTGTATGTAGGCCTAATAGTTTACTGAAACTTGTCGCTAAATAAGCATTTTCATCTTCTCTATTCTCACTGAAATAGCTTTCACTGATTTCAATAATCTCTTCATTAGACAAAATTAAATCAGATACAAACTAGTGTTAAATACAAAACAATAATAAACAAAATAGCGGTACATGTGCATCCGACATGTTAGCAACAAGGCTCCCTGTACGCTGAGCGTGGTGAATCGCATCGCATCGCACGATCGATGATTTACGCGGTGCGGTGCGCGAGCGCGTCAGATCGCGACTTTACGATGCGTGCGCAACGTTAGTAGCCCGGATTTAGCACAGCCCGTGTGGCCGCGGAAGCCGGCCGTTTGTTCTATAGGCTTGTTTGCCAGTTTTGCCACTATTTGATTTACAGTAATTTGACTGCTAAGTTGTGTACATGACGTGACGAATCCGGATCGTGTTCGCTATAAGGAACTGCGAACTACTCAACCACGCTAATAGTCGCTGTCAACGCGTGAGACAGTTAAACTTTAGACAAGACAATGTTTCTATATCTAGTTTGCATTGTAGTTCAGTTTACGATACAATTACCAGTAATACTTTGTTTTATTAGGTAGATATAGATATAAATCTTAAGCTTAATATTGGTGTGTTATCAACGGACCCTATACCTAAGAATTCACAATCTTTTTAGATTGATCGATTTAATATCAAAAGGATTCATTAAGGATACGTAAATATGGTCTTAAATTGACAAATTGAATGTCGATATTGCGAGTAAGATACCTGGAAAAGACCATAACAATTTTTTTTTTATCGACCTGCGTTGTCCCACTGCTGGGCAAAGGTCTTCCCCAAGCTCTCCCATTCTTTTCTATTGGATGTTTTGATCCTCCAGTCCTTGTCAAATGAGTCCAGATCGTCTCGCCAACGCTTTCGGGGTCTACCTCTCCGACAACATCCGTCTTCCGGTAGCCAATGCGTTACGATCTGGGCCCACCTATCTGGATGCATCCTGCACACATGTCCCTCCCATCCCCATTTTAGTTTGGCTGATTTGCGGCCTGCGTCCTCCACTCTTGTTGTAGTACGTATTAGGGTATTACGTATCCGATACCAATACCAATTTTTAATAAAATAAATAAATGTGACAAGTTTGATTTTAATAACATTTATTATTATAATCTACATTAATTATGTGTAACAGGTCAACAAAATGAAAATCCGCACAAAACGCCTAATCTATAAAAAACAGAATCCTACTAAGACAAATTTAATTTGACGCTAACAGAATGCAACGACGATCAATCAACCTTCGTGTAATTGTAACAAACAATTCATTATATTTGCAAAGTCATTTCGTAGGTTATATCGAGTTACAAGCTGTCCTGTTTCAAGTCTGACATGTCTAATTCGGTTTGGGTACATTTTCATTGGAGCAGCAAGTCATTATATTAGAATATAACAACCTTCTTTAACAGAGTGGCTACTTTGTGTGTACCATGACCATTTGGTTTAAACTTTCTATCTTGTATCCTAAAATCTTATGATGTCATAATTATACCATAAATAAAATTATTTACAAGACAAATCAGTAATGATAATGAGTCATTAATGACCAATGAGACAGTTTGTTTTGTGAGATTAGGTCTAAAGTGAAAAGAAAGAGAATTCAATTAAGTGCCTTGTTTGTCCTTGAGAAATTCTTAAAACTCATTGGACTGTTAATATATATCTTAACTGCTTAACCAGTTAGAGAAAATATATTGCAGTGAGTTTCCCAATCGAATACATCCCAAACAAGAACAAGCCTACACCGTCGATCGTTTATTGATGAGAGCGAAACATTAGCGAAATACCTAAACGACTATTTGTCAATCCGTCTTCCTGTCTGCACTTAATCATTCTCCCGGTTATCTGGGCCACGGGCGTGGGAGGAGGTGAGGCATGGTGGGAGGGGAGGAAGGCAAGGGGTGGCAACGTCACCCGTTCAGATTAATTGCCACGTTTGAAGTAAATGGTAGAACATGATGACGCAAAATTGGACTAAACAAGGCAACTGTATCTACCTATAGATGTGTTTTATAAGTACGAGTAGGTACGTACTATAGAAAGTTTACTTGGAATTTTGTTATTGAGTGTGTCAAATCGTCTGTTCATTCATTCGCTGTTATAATGAGACGCATTCATGTAGGAGGAAAAATGAAAATGTTTATGTACTTAGTATGAATTTATGTAACTTTGTAAATATGTGTCATAACTGGAAAATTCAATTCACAATGACAAATTACCTATAGAAGATAGGCAACTGGCACTAGGTAGTGATGGGTATTACCAAATGCCAGTATGTTTTATTTTCTTTACTACGGGTATCTCTGTATCAAAGCAAGAGCTTCGATCACCCATCTAAGTTAGCAAACATACACTCATCCGAATTACTCGCAATTGCTTACACTTGAGTAAATCGGAAATTCCAGATTACTAACACCTAAACACTAACAAGATAGTATTCATAAAAGTAATTCAATAATTGTACTCGATGACTCATGGCACCTACTATTTGTTCTCGAACGTTTATCGCCCACCCACGGACTTCACACCACGTTGACAACCTTTATTGCGCCCTACTAAGTTGCTTTGAGCTCGATCGCGACTTTTATGACACGGTTTCACCCATAACAACATGACCTGTAAACTATAAGCTTGACGTATAACATAGAGCTCTAAGCATATTGGGTAATACTTGATAATTCAACCTTTCTTTGATCTAGAAGGGGCTGTTTGAAAACTAGACATTTGGTCGCCGTATGAGTTTACTGTTATCCACTAACTAATTTGAAACTTACGATTTTTATTTTTGTGAGGTTGTCTCTTCCACCATCAGCAAATTGATTTCATTTAATGGTTGGCAATAACTTGACTATCTTTATACCATTGTGTATATCCTTGGATAGTTAAAGAACAATCAGATGGAATGCAAACTATAAAAAACAGGGAGTTTTCTTTTGTGTGACCTTAAAGAATAGTTTATCTTTGTACAGTCCAGACTTTCCACTTTTTGTACTATGTCTAAGATACACTGGATCAATCAAATTTAATAAGTATCTAATATTGGTAAGAAATACTTATGAACCAAGAGTAGGGTATGATTTGAGGATAATTAGGTGTATATCTTTAATTTATTGTGTTCCTATGATTTTTAGGTACCTTACATAAACATTATAGTTGTATAGTATAGAAAGGGACACAGGGGACACGATTTTCTGCAACATTGTATTAGTAGTGTTGCACCTGCATCATTCAATAACTATGGTGAAATCATAAAGGTAGACAAACGCCAGTCAGGTCAATGATTACCGTGCATTACGAGAATATTGTAAATACATACAACAAATTACAGGCAATTGAACGGGGTACAGATAAAGCACGATTTCCAACATCGAACAACTTCTAAACGCGATTGCGTAAAGTGTGGCCACGTTATCACACGAACAGAGCGCAATCCCGTTATCCGTCTAAATAACGCAGCGTTTACAAGAACGCCTGGACAAAAGCTATTGTTTATGAAAGCAATCACCCCAATAACGATTTCCACAAAACGCATTCCGTGCGGTACGGCGGAAAACGCGCGATTCGATGCGCGTGCGCCCAGCGCGGCTCGCCGCGCGCGCGCGCTATTTGCATACGACGACGACGACGTACCATTTATAAAGGCCCACACAACACAGCGCAACTCGCCTCCTCGCTCGCTCGCACTGACGGCTCACTCAATTCGGCCGCCCGAGGCGTTATTTACGACCTATGTCAAATCGCCAGCGGAGCCAATCTAATCGTGCCCAATTGTGACAAATTATTGCTTTTCCTACGAAACCTTACGCTAAATTTGTATTATGAATTTCACTTTATGGGTGTATGCATTTATGGAGCTGCGTATGAAATAAATTGCTGGCCCGTCAGCGTCTCACCGTCGCTACACTGTTGCGCGATTATTTGCACCTCTGACCATATTTATTGGCACTCGATGTCGCTTAGAAAGGCTAATTCTTTTGTGCAAGCAACTCGTTCGAATCGTAAATCGTGCCAGCGACCGCCCCCGACTGCTGATAAAGGATTGTAAATAACAGCCGATTAGCCGACTAATCTGTTTCAAGTGTTGCAGATTGCAACTTTGATTTGCACACCGTTTTACAACCAGATTAAGGTGAAGATTAAATTTTGTACGCTACTAATAAATTGTGGATGGCGTTTTATTGTCATTTTAAATACTTAAACGGTGTCGTAAAATTGTTCGATGACAGAGAGGTAATGATGGCGCATTGGTTAAGTATGTAGGGGCACGTTGCAGCGTGCTGAGCGTGGTCTGTGGTGCGAGACGAGTCGGGCGATAATCGATCGAATCGACATTGGCCAGCTCCCGCTTATCGAGAGTGGTATCAAGGCCCTTGAGCCGACTACCCCGCGCCGCACCAATGAGCGTCGCTCATTCACCCGCGCCGGCCTCCCATTGGTCCAATTCGCGTTTGATTGCGCCGCCCCACTCGATCCACGGCTCGATCAATCTCAATTATTCGTATGTTGGTAATACTCCAAGTGGCCGACTTCTTGGGCGTTTAATTGCTCGTTAACATTACAGAAAATTGTTTCACATTTCATGTGGATAATATTCATTCAATGCATTGAATTAAGTCTCTCGTTTTATTAAACAGCTCAATGACTCACTAGTGAGCTATTTAATTAAATTATTGTAAATATAATACAAGACAATAACCTCAATATAATATGTCAGTAAATATCAAACGCAAAAATCTATCTCCAAAGACAATAGACAATGGGCCTAGGTAGTAGGTCAGACTTGCCGATTTTAAAGAGCTGTCCAAGACTTTTTGCTGGTCACCTGCCAGTTACGACCAAGGAAACAGCTTGTAATAAAAACACATACGGAATATGAAGTAAAATATTTACGATTGAAGATACGTTATTTCCTAATATACCTAAATGAGATTATTAATATTAATATCATTACTTACTGTTTATATCTTTAAAGATATTATGTACAACTACTATAAACTGGACCTCAGTACATTCATAATGATCTGGGATAGAAAAACAATAATAAAACCGGTAAATATCAATTATGGAGGTGCCCCAAAACTTTCAATTTTATGATTAATGTAGCACACTATGATTCGGTTATTTTAAAGAACTTGTAGAAATATACTATTGCAAATAAAGCCTATTAAACAGACATTAAAAAAACCATTAACAATGAAATGAAAAAGTTAATGAAACGCTTCATAGCTTCTACAAATGAATACGACGAAAGAACAAAGATTTTAAGCCGCGCACCGCGTTTTTAATTTAAATTAGGATTCTCGATTCGAAAGAGTTCGCAAAATGAATTAATAACTTAAGTGCTTGTTTTATTTTATATCTTATTTGAATATTAAGGCTATAAATGACAGCTAGACTCTATTTAGACAGTCGTTATAAGTTTATGAGCGGAAGAATTTATTGCGGCTCCGAGCTCGGTTTTAATTTAGAAATACGATCACTCTAGTGTTAATTTCCACACTTTGGAACAACAACGCACATATTATGAGCCGTCCTTTAATACGAGCCAATAATTATTTATTCCTAATCGTAACATACATCTTCCCCTTTAAGGCCAACAATACACAACGTCAGTAAAAGAGTCATATGCTATAATTTCGCGAAATTACCATAACTCAATGTAATATTTATTGCTCGTAGTGCAAATTCCAAGAGATACGGCGCGAAAATGACATAAGGCCGAGGATACAACGATCAATCATGAAGGGAGCAGTAAAGTTGAGAACAATCCAGCGTAATTCCGTCTGAGAGACATTAAAACAGCGGCGGCCGGCCCTATCCGGTGCAACATTGTGGCAGCACTTACTACACCGCGCCCACCCCGCAACCCGCGCAACGCACCCCTCTCACCTCCGCAACTTGACTACCACTCACACGCACCTTACTCGGTCTACCTCATAATCACCGCATACAGTAGGCACCACCGTCGAACAAGATTCGACAAATTAACCACAAGCAATGAACCAAAAACGCCACAATACGAACACAATCCCGATACCTCAATAACACATAAATCATTTATTCGAATGCAAATCAAAACCAAGAAAGATTGAAGTATTGCATGGCTCGGTGGAATTCAGGAGGCCATTCGATGTAATTGGCAATCATTCAGAAAAGAATATACTCTCGCTCGAACAATCAAGACAAAGGAGGCCGATAGTACCTACAGGCGAGCCATTACGGGTCAATACCCATTATTACGCTATATTTTCGCGAGCGCAGCCCTCCGATATCCAATGCGCTCACATGAGACGGCAAATATCTGTAATTAAAGGTTGTAAAGTTGATTTACAGTCGCGGTCCGAGTATCGAAGTCCGGGGAGCGATCGACCAATGGCGCGCGCGGGACCCCAGCACCGCGCCTCGTATCAATTTATTAGAAACGAATGAAAACCGTGGCTGCGGTGGCGGAGGCGCGCTATAATGCGCCACGGTGCCGCGGTGCGGTCGCGCGACCATCACATCACCGCTTTGAGGAGCCGCGGATCCGCGATAGTATCGAACGCTGTTGCGTAGTTTACGATCTCCACGGGGACGGTAACACCGGCAATAAAATTGCAACAATGGAATGTTGGATGCGGCTGAAAGACGACGATGCGACTACGTCGGATCATTGCGATGAATGCAACAATGGAATCCTCCAAACGAAGGTGGCAACTATCGACAGCAGTAAACCTGAACTATCTGCTGCCACGGTACCGACATCGTTATGAGACTCGACAATACGAACAATACGTACATTATTGTACCTAATTCTAATAAAACAACACGCACAACATAACTCAAATATTACTGAAGCAATTCAACTTTTTGAAGGAGATAATATAAATCAATATGAAGACCGACTGTTTGTGACACTTGATATGAGGAAGGTGATGTGTGCAATAAAATGTTGATATAATGTAAAAGGTGAAATGAAAGCATTCAACAAAGACGGCCAATGAAAGCTCTATAATGAGGCGTCTCGACTTTATTCGTCAATAATTCTCTAAGATGATCGATAATATTAACCATTGTTTCATTTCGTTTGGTCTGAAATGCATTTCGTCCCTTGCAAACATTGCATACGTGGAAAATAATTATTAGCATTTGTTGTTTCCAAATGGTAGTATCGTCTTCGTAAGATGTATGTAATTTATTATTAACGTAGTCATGTTCGTGCTTTTTATGGGTACGCAGAAGATTGACCGTCAGAATAAGTCTGCTTCATTGCCTCTTTTACAAAGTTGTTAGCTTGACCGTATGTAATTAAAATCAAACTCACCGTACTATGTAAAATCAATGTAGTTGTATCAAACTGTTTTATTCATAAGATACTTTCTGTTCTTTGATGTATTGGCTGACATTGAACAAGATAGTTTACCTCGGTGGCTATTGTACAGGTGCTTCGTACGCAATCTTTCTACAGGCTATTGCAACTTTTATGACCATCGTTTTGTCGCTTACGGCTATCGTAAAATATCATCGGGATGGAAACCTTTAATTTTGTATATCATTTCTTTTGTTGTTATACTTTGTTGCTAATCTCTGTTTACGATGTTGTATGATTGATGCAAATGTTCGAAGATTATTATTTACAAAACGCATAAATTTCATTGGTGTCCTTCAGGGAGTAATCATTGGTCCATAATTGTGATCTAGACAATTTATTTACTAAAACGTTTCACAAAAAAATGGTACCTACCTCAGCTAATGTTGCCGCAATAAATTAGCCGCGCAACGCTGATATTCTGGTAGGCCCAGTTAACAAAAAAAAAATGACAAAACAAAAACAAAATATATATAAAAAATACAAGTAAAAAAAAAAATACATAATATAAATACATAATAGAATGTGTAAAACTGTCTTGTTTGACCGTGTCTAGACGAAGGTGTCGAGAATTCGAGTGCCACCGCGTTTACTGTCTCCTCTCGATGGTAATTTGAATGACAATTTAAATTACAATATGGAATGGCGTCCCGGTCGTGACGAAGCAGATTTAGTACCGACACCTTCACTTCGTGTTGTTAGAATATTGTTACTAATAGCCCACTTATAGATAGAGAATAACTTTTTTTGTAAGAATAAAACGTAGACTACGTTTAATAATATTGATTTAATTATAGATTAAATTTTCAACGTTAATATTATTGAAATTATCGCATATTCTGAATTGGAATTTGTTGCTTACATGAATCATAAGCAGAACATAAACACAAATGCAATAATATTTTAACTATACAAAATAAATGTCATCTTGAAACCGACATTAAAACTGAAGCACGCCTATAAAACAACGATGACAATAACATTATAATAGTTACAATACCATTAAAGACACGATCTAAATTCAACTAGAAAAAAGTGATTGAAGCTAATAATGATAAACATAAGACAACAAAGAAAGAGAACACATAACGGAAATAAAATAATCCGGTGTTGGTTGACAAAAAACACACAATGGAGTCAAAGGGCAGGATTTGACAATGGTCTCGCTTGGCAGATAGAACAAATGAAGTGTCAGCCACAATACTACATTAACATAAATGGGCTGAAGAGATGGGGTGACACCGTGCTGTTTATAGAAAGCACAATTATTATTGATTTCCTCATGAATAAATAAGTTTATCTAAAGTAGTTGGATGAGTGTTGGTTTTGTCAATTTAATGTATAGTTTAAAATGATTGTTCAGTATTTTTATATTCGATCGTTCTAACTGGAATAGGTATTAGTCAATATATTAGAAATGTACGGGTTTAATTTTATAAAATGAAAAGGCTACCTACATAAAATGTGTTATTTAATTTTGATCATTGTAATTGGAATACATATTAGTCAATGTATTTGAAATTTCCAGGTTTAGGTTAGAAGTACTTACCACATAAAATGAAAAGACTATCTGCTTAAATATAATAATAATATAATAAATATATATTGAATTACAGTGATTTCGGCCAGTATGTGCAATTGATATTGATTGTTGTTGGAAAGGTAGCTATCTAAACAAACTTTAACTCTTGTTTAATAAATGATCTAGGTTGTCCACAAGAAAACGTCACAACCCACTTATAAATAAACAAAAGTGGAACTTGAACTTTGACATTTAAGTTAATCGAATTAAAGTTCGATATTCATTGTCTATCTAAGATGGATCGTAGCTCTTTGTGTAGTAATCCGATATGAGAGCATTATGTTAGTCAATATCTAAATACCGCCACCCGCCGCGGTCCGCAACTTCGTTTATATCTTATAAAGATTATATTTAGACTACAATGTAGGTGAGTACTTAATATAATATCTATCCAAGATTAGGTTTTACGCGATGAGGATTTAAGAAAATATCGTATTTTTTTCTAAACTCAAATTAGCCAAAAAGACCTAAGATTCGTAATCTCGATCGATTTTGATATATATATAATAATAACTTTTCGAAAAAATAGAAAAAAAATTTTTTTTTATGTAACGATTAAACTTAAAAACTACTGGGCCGATTTCAAAAATTCTTCAGCCGTTAGAAAGCTAGATTATCACTGAGTAACATAGGCTATATAACATTACGCTACAGCCAATAGGAGCTGAGCAGTGGCCAAATAAAGAACGACGGGAGCGAAGCCCAGCGTGACTTCTAGTTTCTTATAAGTTAATTACTATGTGCGCTTAAAGACATCAACCGATACAGCTGTTAATTGTATTTAATATCATTAGTATTAATTTGGTACATAGTTTTGCCTATACATAACTCATCCCTTCCCTACTCCCAATCAAATTAATCGTCTGATAATGTAGGTAATAATGTCCCCTATTAGATCCGCCCAGCACGCAGGGCGGGCGGGGATCATAGGGCGGGCCAGCACCGCCTACCGATCTCACGTTTTATTCCTTTTATCATTTTTGATCGTTGTTTGAATCCACTTAAAGCAATTCTGCTTAGAGGAGAGGAGACCCAAGCCCAACAGTGGGACATTAATGGGTTGCTGATGATGATGATGAATTCTGCTTCCTAGATGCACGTGGATTTACGGATAATATTATTGTTTCTCAATCACGGCAGATCGGCTGAATATGGGAATAAAAAAAGTGTATAGGCAAAAATTCTACGGATGATAAACCGTTATGTCTAAATTAGTAACGGTAAAACGTGTAACTTGTCAGGTTTAATTTTATTATTTGTATTCCACTAATAAGCAAATATAAATCTAGTTAGATATAAAAACATAGCCACTGTATGTGTGGTGATGACAGACAAATAATGACTTATCTACTATAGTGCTCGAAGTGTCTGACACCATCTAATCAATGTGAGCGACTGTACTTTATCAAAAAAATCTTTCCTTTGGTACTGCGTCGCTTTTTCAGCTAACATTATCGATTGCTTACCCCAATGTAGGTACCTAACTACCTATATCAATCATCATCATCAGCAACTCATTAAGTCCCACTGCTGGGTTCGGGTCTCCTCTCCTCTAACTAGAGAGCTAAGAGGGTTAAGGCCATAATCCACTCGCGCTGGCCTAGTGCGGGTTAGTGGATCAGACATACTTATAGAATTTCTTCTAGGGTTTGTGGGTTTCCTCACGATGTTTTCCTTCACCGTTAACAGATGGTAAGTCACTTGACTAGTACATATAAATTCCACAAAGTGGAATCCACATCGGTACTGCCGGTCGGGATCGATCTCGGACCGCGTGATTTGCACGCCGCGCCGGTCCCTTATCCATTCAGCCACCATCGCTTTTTTTATTATATCAAACCTGATGATCAAATGTAAAACTCTCCATTCACCATAAAAATGCTAGAACATATCCGTGAGAAACACACACAGTTATTGCACATGCGGATATGAGATAATACGACTGTACACCGGCCCACTAAAGTTCCTCATTCAGTATTTTAGTAACAGTTTTGTTTGAGTACAGCTGTACTGTTCGAGTGCTCGTCCTGTGTTGCCCTGTGTACCGATAACAGTATCCGGCACCTTTAGATTACTCGATCGGCGGATATTAACTAATACTGTCAATATTTGTACGCAAATATGGATAATGGGGTATAATTACGAAGGTGAGACTTTAGTGTTGCAGAAATAGTTCCTATAGGTACATTTATTGTACAATGCTTATAGTACTTTACATCACATAGGACGTAATTGAATTCGCAAACAGAAACTAGTACAAAATATTAAGTTCATAAATAATTTCTATTTTAACTACAGCATTCATTTTTATGTTCCTTAGCTACGACTGCATCAAAATAAATTAGTTTTACTTGTCTCTAATTATAACTAGACTACGTGTCAACATTTTCATAATTCAAATCTAAAAAAACAGTCATATCAACAAGAATCCTAGTACATTTATTATTATAATAGCACAAAGTTTTAACACCTGAATAATCTAATTCTAGATTTTCAATCGGGCAGCGTCTTAATCACCAGTTATATGTCGGAAGTCCTGTCATCAGTGTTTATAAATAATCACTTTTGGCCAGCGAGTCGTTAGTCGGGACTAGGGGGGAACTGCGGGGAAAGTAGAGGTAATTTAGCTGCTCATCCATCAAGCACACCTTTGCGCGACCTGGACGCTTTCAATTAAGGCGATTTGAGCGATTTTACGGTGGATTTGTCGGAAAATTGTGGATCTTATTTACGTTTTGTTTGATTTAGGAACTTTTTTCAATGTTTTATATTATAAGGATTAATGTTTCTGACATTATTTTTATTGCTGTACACAATGAAGTTTTCTAGCTATATATAAATATACAGATACCTAAAGATATATATAGATAATCTCTACTTAGCAACAATGTAATATGTGACACCGTTAACAATTTGTTAATGTTGATTGCTCGTTTAAACTACGCTTAACAGCATACAGATTCGTTCTACAATAGCTAAATAAACCGTAGAAAACATTAATAATTGCAACCCATTAATGGCCCACAGTTCTGTAAAGTTTTTATTTAATAATTTGAACATGAGCAAAAGCTCTCCTCTTAATTAAGAAGACCGACTTCCAGACTACAAACTCTACAGAAGATTATCTAAGGCCGACCTTCAGACCTTACATAAATCTGATCATCATATAACACTGCTTCAGTGTGTTATTGTATTCTGTATCTAATATGAGTAGGTATTTGTCTCTAGAAATCAAACGGGTAATATCTTTAGATTGGCATTTGGCGGTATTACACACAACAAAAAATTACATTTACTAGACAAATGTATGACAATTTTCTTTGAAACGTCATATTAATGTAGGCAACAAATTCGCGTAGGCTGTCTCCATGCGAGGTTGCCTGATTTTTCGCGAATGAAAAACAGTGTAAGAAGGCCGAATCAAATATATTTTCTTACTATTGAAATAGACGGGCGGTGAGTGATCCATGGGCTAATTACCTTCTAATGACTGGCAATCAGCGACATCCTATCTAGTGAGTAGTCGGTTAGATGGACGGTCTCCGTTGAGTGATACTCTTTATTTTATAGTCACGGAGGTGGCTACTATTCTTGTCCGAGGAAATGGATACGCGTCAATCGTCTCGAAAAAACGTTATGAAGTGAACAATGCCTGGTCGCAGCTTCCGCACGGCTATGTTTAGATGGTGTCAATTTCACACGAATTGACTTTTGACCCTCTTTACACATCCATTAGCTCTTACAGCTAGTCTTACGTTTTACTTCGAATTTTAAATTCTAATGTTTATTAATGAAATTGAAATCTGTGCTCAAGTTACGTTCTGAAATTGGGTCATGACAATATAAAATCAAAAAATATTTTCTTCTAAACAATTATTTAAACTTTAAAAAAAAATTACAACATAAAAAAGTAAATAAAGTAAATTACAACCTAGTCAAATCCTAAAAGATCAAATATAATATAACTTTGTATGTCATATATTGTACTAGCTTTATTCACATAAAAAAAATACACCCATACGAAACTGTAGGAAACAGATAGGTGCAGACATATTTTATAAAGGAATATACCTATTACAAATATTATATATTTATCACTAACACTATCAAATACTGACGCAAACCAATTAAACGATGTTGAAATGATAACAGTTCTCATCGGGCCGGTAGCTGTAATTTTGTTTTATTAAAGCTCACGGGGCTCTGTTGTGGGGGCCCTGGGGACTCTTGAGCCCCTTGCGCCTTGTTAGCACCTCCAACACCTCAGAACACGATCGATTAGGCCCGCGGCCGCTCACATTCAATTATTTATTTATTTATTCGTAATTAAGCTGCGCGAGTTATGGACTCTCTCAATTTACGAGCGAAAGAGATGAGTTATCTGGAATCGATGCGAATGCTTTATGCGTTGTGACGAAAAACATATTTAAATACTGCCTTTAGGTTTATTGCAATGTTGATACAAAATATTAAATTTTATTTGAATTGTATTACACAATTTAATTATGGTATAATCTTGCAACAATTAATTCAACCGTATTGCAATAACCCAATTGACTGCTTCATACAATTAATCCCCCCACTAACAAGTATGCACAAAACAAATGTTATCTCATTATATGAGTACAATAACTGAACCATTAATAACGATATATCGATATCGACATCGACAACGATTTTATCGATCCTCGCCACTCGATAAGGCGGCCGCGGCCGTCACGAGGCCAATTTGTAAGGGCCCATAAATTATTTTATTAAAATAAATCAACCGGTTTATTGTTCTCTTCTCGCCTTTGAGACTATTGTTGTTTTGGGAAAGGGGTATTTTGCTTTCTGCATATAATTTTTGCATCGATTTTTGTAACAGCCCATTTACAAAATATAGATTTTAGACATTCAAGAGTGTCATTTTAGCATTTTACAAAATAGAGGACTTACAATATAACGTAACTTTAAATATATCAACATCAATAAAATTCTCATGAGAAGACAGAAGATTCATGAAGACTGGTGTGCCTAATTAATACAAGTGACTATTTATGGAACCATAAGTGTAGACAGTCTAAAACTTGCAATAGCGGTGTTATATTGTTTAAACTGTAGTTATTATGCCATTTGCATTATAACCCCGGGTTAACGGTCATACTAAGTTTGGTGCCATCCGTCTATAATCTTTTTACAAATTTATTGATAATAATTTGTAAAAGCGCCAACAAAACTTTGCACTTTTATACTCTATTAATAAAATTCATATTCAGATGGCCAACATGTGTTTAAATAACTATAAATCTACACACACTCAGGTTAGCGACTATTATAAATATCGCAATCCCTGCGGGCAAGACAGTTCGTAATTCACACTTTATTGGGCCCAGCAATAAGTATAAGCATATTACTTGGGCCCCATGTGGCATACACTGGTCAAAATAATTGTACAATTTAATATACAATGCCCCAAGCAAAACTATGCATAACAACAAGATTGTTATTAGAGAAAGTTTGCTCAAACAATGTTCATCAAAGAAAACGTATTATTATAAATTCCTGAACGTGTCAATTACTGTCAAAAAAAGTACGTATTACCTAACATTCTGTCAAAGTACTTGATATATCATTCACTTTCATTAGATTTATTCTAACGTGTCAAGAAATAATAATAACAATCTAAAAAAGAACTTAAATTAACAAATTAAATTAAAACTAAATGTTTACGCGCGAGTATTTACAGGTTACAAGCCATAAACAACACGTTTAATAAGATTGGGCATAGAGTAGATTTATTTTATCTTCCGCGCGCGCGACTGGCACAGGACGCATGCTTATTCAGCCCGTAAGCGTTAATAAACGATATTAATAAGTTATGTTTTTAATTATGAGTCGATCGAATGCTTATTTATCCGAATGATTTTATAGCCACCCGAAGGTAAGCCTTGGGGCTAACACAATAAAATATGTTTCGATGAATAAATTCGATTCGTAACGAGATGTGGCTGGCAACCCATTACTTGAGCTGTTATCATTGTAAGGTAATGATGTAAATATTTTGTGATGAATTAGTGTAATGTCTAAAGATTAAAATATAATAACGATTAAATTAATAGTTAGTATTCATAAATTAGTTAATTTTATTCATTGACCTCATTTGAAACTTACCTATTTATAACTGACTACATTGTCTAATTACTTATATCTACAAATACTATGATTTTTGCGACAACTGGCACTTTTTATAGTGCTTGAAAAATTAATACGTAGGTAGGTATTTATTCCAAAAACAAAACGTGAACACGCCAAGTCTGCATTCTGTTGATTTAAACTTGTGATCAACTCAATTTAAAACAGAATGAAATCTATAAATACAAACAAAAGCATAATAAAAAACGACAAGTGGTAACGTCCCTTCATTGTCAAGAGCTAAATCTGATACGTCTCAAATCATGTGACGGATGAAATAACGCGAGTTTGTCGGATGCGACGCCGACGCTGCACGATGGAAATTCTTCACGAAAATAAAGAAATATAAAAATTCAAATGACAGCAGAAGGATTGACGGGTATGCCTGTTCGTAATGACTTATTGTCTCGCCTACGCAAACTATACATGTTATAGTTTTAAATTGTAATGTACATGCAGTTGACAAGGTTATATTATATAACTAGATGATTCATTATTAGTTACCATCTGTCGCTAACGAAAAGAAATTTATTTCAAGAGGAATAATATTTAATTTTTCAACCACCCCAAAAATGTGTGCCTAATTAAAATCTTCCGAAATAATATCAAGCCTCTATAAAAGGTTTCATGGTTGGCTTGAAATAGATTAAGTATAGAAATTTTCGCCTGAGCTCTTGTAAAAAAACTTGTTTGACCTGCATATCTTAATAAGTTCAGGAAGTTATCAAAAACTTTGAGCTCTTCTTTCATCTGAGTGCTAACTAACTTTATCACTATATTAAGCCAAATTCTCCGAAAAATTTTGAGCTTCTACTATTTAATTTACCTATATTAATACATATCTTGAATCCCAAAAGATACACGAAGCTGATATGTCTTTGTAACTTTGCTAAGGTCGACTATCAAACAATGAACCTAAACTTTTTGGTATTTAGATGAAACAAAATGACGCAACAAGCAAGGCCTTGATTACACTGAGTCATGTTACACGGCCACCATACGGGCTGTGTATGTTTCGTCTGGAGTGAACACCGCCAAAATACGCCACAATCACGCTCCGTATAAATGGGTCAACGCAACAATGTCCAACCTGAGGCCGACTCCACGCAACTGTTATTAATCAAATTTTACAACATCGTAAAACCAAGACGGGATTAAAGAGTTAAAAACCTACCCGAAATCATATTTTTATGAGATTTAGATCCGAAGTTATTATTTGGGTTTTTATAACGCACGCTCTTTAACTGTTTAGTGGATTTCCAATTTGTGGGGCGGTTGATTTATGAGTTATGAGATGACGAGATGCTAGACACGAGTCAGACGGGCGTCATGCTCAAGGCAAGTCGTCACTCGCCACAATGAACCACTGTTCAATCTGGCTGTACTAAGGCAACACACGATGACGACAACCTATAAAATCTTTATAATAATGCCTTTGTCAGGACTATCGACAGAATTTTATGAACTTAAGTTAAATTAGTTTTTCAGCTAACTTATTATATTATTTACTACTAACATAACGTTTTCAATTATGTTTAAGAGTGTTGGGGTAATGAGCATGACTGTAATGATATGTAATGTTATATACCTAGCTGATAACCTTTCTCGATAAATTGGTTATCCAATCCTAAAAGTACCGAGTCAAAGATAATGGGATATAGGTAGAGGTACTAAATTTCATAACTGTTTGCAGGTCATCTATTTTATGTGTGTCCTGCAAAGAAATAACAATACCTACTATTGCGTGAATTACAGCAACTTTAAACAGAATTTTGTGTCTGAACACAATTGCTCTTTATCAAACATATTTTCAACATCCTATAAGCTAAGTATGTTTGCGAACTTTAAATAATTAAAACGATTTTACCTAAATCTTAGCTCCTTTAACTTATAATTCTAACGAAAAACTATCTAACAAGTTCTTATTGATAAGGTCTGATAAATTATAATTGCCGACATCAAGATTGAAGTAACTAATGTAGTTGGGAGATATTCGAACGATTGCATTCAGTGAAATGAATCATTGTGCCAGCGGTACATTCGAAAGTCGATGGCAAATCTATTCTTACAAAGCATTCTAATTAACTGAGACAGTGTTCCGGTGAACACGAATCGTCTCGGGTTACCAATCATGAGTCTAGGAACCAACTCGATCTAATGTAATCGCAGACGCATTGGCCGATCTCCCAGTCGGAATCGGGATACGACAGCTGATTTCCGGACGAAGACATACAGGAGATAGATAGCACAAAGTTTCAAATTCAATCTCATTAGTCCGAAGTTTGTGAATGACACTGCAGATTAATATGAATCTGTCTGTGTGACCTGTTTCGTCTGCTAAGTGTATGTATGTACTAGATCATTATGTAATGTTTTCTGCGGTGCATTTTAATGTTGTTTCTGAGTGTGAATTATTTTGGCAGGCTGTGCACACACGTGATGAGCGGAGCGGAGCTGGCGCAGCGGAGTGAGGTGCCTGCCGCTCTCCGGCACTGCGCTCCGCCGCCCACCATCGAACACGCGTATAAAATCTTTGATACGCAGCACCGATGGAATCGAAATCCGATATTCGACTCACAAGTTTATTTATCGCGAAATGCGACGATATTTTCGTCCGTCCGTCATTTGGACAGTTCACAGAAGCGGCAAGATTAATTGTATTTCGGTTGAGTCATCAAAATAATTAGAATGACGCTATTTTCGTTTGTGATGCTAATTTGACATACGTCGCGGGAGATTTCGTGTCTTCTTGTTTGCCGGCTAAATTCTTTGATTGCTTCTTTGTTATTTATTTTAATTGTGTATTAGAAGCACGAGCAGAAGGCACATCTGTTTTAACAGAGCGACCGTTACGAATGGTATCACAAAAGGTGAGCTATCGTTTGATTCCGGAGTGTAGTGTGGTGCTGTTGCGCACCAAATGTTCTTACGACGACATGTTATTATAGCTAAATGACATTATTATATTAACCGTAATAAATGTCCATAAAACATTGGCGGCAATCCAGAAATATGACGTAGGTGTTATTGTGGTTATGTTGAGATAGCACAGGAATGAGAATCTGGGAAGTATGTAGACACAACTGGTTTATTGTAGAATATATTCGATAGCCGACAGTTCTGAGAACATACATTTAATATACGGCAGTTAATTTCGTATGCGACCGCAATAAATGTGTTTGATTAATATCATTCTCGCGAAACAAATGTAATGGTTGCAGTTGCCTTTGATCAGAGAGCGGCTATGCATCATGTTGAAGCAATGATACACATGATGCGATTGATGAAACATGGCGAATTGTTTTATCCTCCACCCCTGGACTAATTGAGAATGAACGTAGTTATTACATGTGTTGGCACTAAGCCGAAACTGGAGAAGTTAAATAAACTTGTACTAAATCAAGTAATTGTACTATCAGAGTAATCGTGACGACAATGGGCAACGAATAATCGTCTTTCACTTACTTGTTGTAACAGCATTACAGTTCTAATAAACTGAAACAATCTTAATTCTTTCACACACCAAACTGTCTTTATAGCGCAAATTTTTTCGTGATATCATAAAACCTAAACCTTTCGGAACTAACACTCAGTAATAAATTAAATAATTTTGATAAAACAATGGAAATTTTACAATAACGACGCGATGGAACAGAGCCAAACACATTTCCGCAATCCAATAATAAATATGGACTATTGTATTACAGTTTTGATAATATAGTTAAAGTTTATATATGTATCTGTTGGGACATCATTAAGTCCGAACATCGTCTGTAACAATTACAATGAGACAAATACAGAGTAAATACTTAATCTTATGTGACAAACTGGATTGAAAGAGATTTTAAATGTTCTACTTATTTCAATTGAAGAGAAAAATAAAAGAAACACAATTTAAAAGCAATTAGCTTCTACCGTTTCTGTTATAACAAGAGGAGTTTGGAAAGTGTAATTTTTGTATAGTACCAAGATCAGAGAGTGCGTAGACTTGTTTTGACACTATACACTGAATGATTAATGACACACGCTAATCGTGACTGTTTTATTTATAGCCCAGTCACCGGTGGAGGGAATTAGCGTTTGTTGACATTAAAATAGGCCATTGGAACACTTGATTCGAACATTACAATGAGAAATCATCAAACTGGAATGAGAAAACGTTTTAAAACTCATAAAGATTTAATGAAATATGTGGAGTTAATCGTGCGTTTAATAATGCATTGATTTATGTGATTTATCATGAAATTGTATAGCTAGTAATACCAACTTGGTAGAACTGTAAACAGAATCTATGTATTATAAGTCCAGTGTAGTGCAAAACTTTTTGTAAAAAGTTGGTAATTTTATACATTTGCATACGTTTAGGTATTTTATTTTAAACACAGAACAATGAATAAATACCTATCTCTATTCTGTGATTTTAAAGTTTTTTAATTCAGATTCTTAGTTATGTCGATAGTGATACATAATAAGTTAAAATTCAGAAAATTTTTAGAATTTATTCATCAAAATAAATTTCATTTTGTATGATGATAATGTACATTAAAAACGAAATAAATCCGATGTCATGATCATGTTTCACAGGCCGTACAATAAACTAGTCCAGAGCCAAACGTGTGACCTTCCACAATATACCATATATCTGGAATTAGATTATTACAACATTGGACTATTTCAAGTTTTTCCAACAGTTTATAAATTCATGTTATGTTTAAATAATAATCTTGATTTCATTTTAAAACAAAATTGTTTAAGTCTTTGTCGAGTCTATTTTAGACACTTTTGATGTATTGTAATACAACATTATTATTATAATTCCAGTCGAGAAACTTTGGCAGCAACTATTAAGCTATTTATATTAAGTGGCAGATGGACGCTGTCGGTTATGGAAACTGATGATTTATAAAGCAATGCACGTCACTAACCGTAATTTTGCATATCGACATAGCTGCAAGCAAAAAAAGTTCGAGTCATTGACCTTATATAATCCAGCTGAAAAAAAAGATTTTATTTGTTTATATTCAGATTGGCCGAACAATTTTACATGCATCGGAAAACTAATTCAAGTTGTATCGTTCTTTTTCACGCAGTTGTGTTTCTTTCTTCAATTAAATAGCGATAATTACTGGAAAACAAAATGGCAGCGCGCCACCCCACAATGAATAATTGATGCGTGGCCATTATCAACACATATAAAAGGAATTTGCGCCATTTTAATTTGTAGATATTTTGCAAACATATAATTTAAACAGGATACACACTATAGTGGTTTTTGATAATACTGGAGACATTTTTGTTAAAGTGGATGCGTCTTTTATCTTTACTAATATTATGAAGCTGTAGTATTTGTTTATTTAAAGTACTGGTCCGATTTGAAAAATAGTTTTTTGTTGGAAAGCCCATTTATCAAGGAAGGTTATAGGCTGAATAACATCATGCTACAGCTAATAGGAGCTGAGCAGTGGCCAAATAAAGAACAACGGGAGCGAAGCCTCGCTAGTCTTCTAGATAGATAAAAGTTGCAATAGTTTTGTTGGTAGTAAAAAATCCGTCAACTAAGTGTGAATTGTCACCAGCCGTGCAGCCCCCTTATTAAGCAAATTAATTCTAACTGTTCCTCTCTCACTCGCACATTTATATTCAGTTATGTTAGAAAGGAATGACGATAGTATTTTATTATAGTAGGGAGGCTAGAATGTGGTTCAAACCTTGTTAAAAATCAAGATGGTAAGGTGTGATTCGCACGTACATCAGTGAGTTAAAATCGCCACAACAATTGGACAAATTACATTTAATTAAGTGCTTCGTAATTATCTGTACGATAGCCTGGGATTCACGACAGTGTCGTTAAAATTTCAACGTGCATTTTTTATGAAATAGATGGTGAAGATTGAAACGTAATCATAACATAAAGTTGGAAATATTACGTTTTTAATATGAATTGTTTCCTCCATTGTTGTTCTGTGAGGTAATCACTGTTGTTTACGTCTTAAAAATACGTTTTGAAATCATTAATTACATTTAAAGCACTCGTTATATCATTAAGTAGAAGTCACGCGGGAGTTTGCTCCCGTCGTTCTTTATTTGGCCACTGCTCAGCTCTTATTGACCGTAGCGTGATGTTATAATAATAATAATAATATTCTACCACATTTTTTTATCAGACCAGTAGTTCTTGAGATCCAAGCGTTCAGCCAAACAAACAAACTCTTCAGATTTATCAAGGTATAGAGGAGTGACTGTAATGTGACTGTTGCTTCTTAATATTCAAGCACTCACACTTCAGGTTGATAGCCTTCTTAGCGGCGAAAATCGTGAAAAGTCACATATATTACCCCTATGGCGTACCTATAGTGTCATAAAAATAATAAACCTTAATTGATACATTTGAATCTCTTGAAACGATGTTCGTACATGCCAACCCCCGAAATAAAAATAAATCCAATTACAATAAAATGCTGTGTCAGCCGTTGAAAAATAGGATGATTTTGAATCCCATAGGCGTTGGCAGGACAACGCCTGCTCAGTCGCTGAAATAGCTACGAAATTATTATAAAACTTATTATCTAGTATAAATTTAATATGATCAAACCATTATAGCTGCAAATACCTACATTATTTCAACATAAAAATACCTTTTATAAAAAGATAAAGGCCCCTAATACACAGGATAAATAGAAAGCCGATGACAACATTTGAGAACTGGCTTGTTTGGTCGACTTGGAGTTAAGTACCGTGACTACCGGCTTTTGAACCGCTTAACATCGACCATTTTACTATCTGGCTCACTCATCCAATTATAATGAATAAGTCAATATCACAAGTTGAACGTGTAATACGGCACGAATAATTACGGAATCTTATATTAATTAAAATTAAACCTTAAATCGATCAAAATTGAGTTGGAAACTGTAAGATTTTGCTTTTCATTTTTAATAGTGAAATTTAGTTCATCATTAAAAAGTATTTACACAAAATTTATAAAGAATGCGTTTACAGAATTGTAAGTATATAATAAAATTACATATAATGAATACTATACACATATTATTATGTACAATTTTTTTAGTTCTGCGTTGGAAAAAGAGGAAATATATTTTATTGAAGTACGTCATTTAAATTTTAAGTTAACACAACTAAGAACGTGAGAAATCAACTGAGAAATGATATTCAATGAACTTTCATTAACAACTCCTATAATAAAGCCGAACTAATAGACCGCGAAAAACAAATAAAAAAAATTAATATCGCTTGAGTTGTACCTGAAATTATAGGCTCACATACATTGTTGTGGTAGGTACACGCGAATAGAAGAAACATTTAGTGAGGGGCACCAAGGGTACAATTACTTCGAAATAGCCAATAAATTATATAGCAATGGTTTCTACTCGGGTCCCGCGTGACGAGGTGCTTTGCTTCCGCGAAACGTCATCAAGCGATCGGCAAATTGCTTCGGAATCACCGCTACACAATCGACGGCAAATTGCTTTGGGATCACCACTACATTATCGACAGAAAAGCACAACACTATCTTGCTATGACGTAGCTGTATTTAACTGAAATTGGACTATTTTACTGGATTGTTAAATTTGATTCTGTGATATCTAAACATTTAAGGTTAAACTGGTATTACTCTGTGATATATCGATATTTAATTTTAAACTTATGTCGTAAAAACACCCAAACTTTATAGAAGTCCACTCGCACAAGTCGATTATAAGTTCATATCGTGTCGCCATGAATCGTAACAATGTTGCGAATCATTTGTTTTACTTCATTTGTTTCCTTATGCCTCGTTTGCGACGGAAACGCGTGTTGACATTACCAGAATAGTCCTTTGTTGGGTCACAGCCGTTTTATAAGTTGTAACACTTTTATTTGAGCCAACTGTATCGAGTTCTATTAGGTGAGGTAAATTGTCGCCCTATTTTGGTTATGATGTTACCAAAAATACATCTTGAATTAATTGTCATTAATTTAAAAATTATTCTAAAACATAACATTTTGATCACGCATAAAATGATGAATGTAGAAGAAGCGAAACACATTTTTATTCCAATTTTAAATAACAATTATTCATAATTAAAAGTTCCATTAAATACATTCTACATTTAAATTCCGAGAAAATAACACGACTTCGTCAAAAATATGCCAACAAAAAGTATGGACAGCTTTTTTTATTTTATAGGGGTTGTGTATTGAAAAGAAATTGGGATGTTTGTAAGGAAACATGATGGAAACAATAGTGTACGTCGGCTTAAGTAAAAGGTCTTATTGTGGAATAACCCGCCAACAGGCAGACAAATTTAATGACCACTAATATAATAGAGCTGTGAATTGTTCTAAATTCGATTGCATGTCCTAAATGTATTATAATAAGTTTTTTTTTGGTAATTAAGCAACATTTGCACTCGGAAGCATCTCGTTTTGAGGTAATTTAGTTTTTATTAATAAAAGTGAACTGGGTAAAAGAGCATCGTGCAATACGAATATGATTCCAATTCCTGTATGCTATCTCTCGTTTATAATAAGATAGGTCACTAGTTACCAAATACTTTATAATGGTCAGGTGATCACTTTGCTGTTCAATAGACAGACAAAAATAATATTACAAAATATATTCCATTTCCTGTGTAGATAACTCAAATAATTAAAATACATAATACCGACTGAAGAACTGCTATCAGTTGCGGATAACTTAAAATAAAAACGAATATCTTAATTAAGCACACGCCCAACCAAAACAAACAGGTATCGATAATAACATTCCTTGGTATCGATAACATTGCTGAATCGTGAGTCAGGCGACAAATTATTATCGACTTTTTTCTACGTCTACATAATATCTATTGCAAGATACTGTCTCCACGAATTCAGGTAGACAGAATACTATAATAAAACATTTACCTAAAAAAACTATTCCAAAGCAATTAACTTGAAGTAAGCCTCTGTGGCGTCAGCAGGATTACAAAGGACTTATCACTTTTTTGTCCAACTTCTGATTCATTGTTAAACAATTTTAACTTTAAAGCTTATAGCTTTAAGTATATTTTTGTGTGACCAAAGTTTCTCGTATTGTGTAGGTGGTCACTCACGTATTTGTTTTTGTTAGATAACAAATTGGTCATTTTACAAGACCTCCGATGAAGTTGTTCACGCTACGTCATTCGGCAGTCAATATATAAGCCGAAGTTTAAATCGATACAATCGATAGCTCAGTACATCGATAGAACAGCAATGTAAATAGAAATGAAAATAAAATGCCTTTCACAAGTCGAAAATTAAAATTAACCGCACGTTTGATAGGCCAGTCTTATTGTAGATTAGTATTTTAGACCTTATTTTGTTTATAATAGAGGTGTGTCTTCCATCAATGTGTAGTTAACGGAGTAGAGCAGATGTCGCTGGCGATGGCGACAAAGTAAAACGTACGTGCTTGACGCGTAAACATGCGATAATGTGTGGGGCCGCAACGCAACAATAGCTTCTGTGCAATTTGTGATTCAACTCTATAATACGCCGTAATTACCACCTAAGAAAAACTGTTTATTTTTGCTGATTTCGAGACTGCAAAGCCCTGAAAAGCTTCAACGAGAATAAGGGTAATTCTCAACCGTTGAAAAGTTACCGAAGCTTTAGATATATTTTGTACTTATATAGTATCGCCAATACAACACAAGTATAATTTGCGTACCGAATGTTTAAGAAAGCCTCAAAAGCTCTAAATGTCCATACAATTATTTTAAATAATGTCACGAAATACTTGAGATTCAAATAAGAACAGATCTCACATTGTAGCTCGTATCGAATTTACGACAAATATGATTTATGGGCGTATTTGATGCGGATGGACAGACGGACAACAATAGCCTCATACACCTCGGGAAAGAAACGTCGGCTCGTGTTTTAGTATTATAATGCGGTCACACTCCCCCTCCATTCACTGAAACCTTTTTTTATTACCTACAAGTTCTCGGAAACAAATGTTCGATTAAATTTATCGCTCCGTTTTATATGGTTCAATTGAAAAGAAAGTCGTTCTGTAATCGAATTTCGAATTTAAATTAACACTTACGGTTTCCTGACAGTTGTTTAAAAATGGCCGCTATTAAAAAAACTCAACTCCTTTTAAATTGACGTCAAAATATTTTACCAAAAAAACACTGTTGAAAGGCATTGTTATGAAAAATTAAAAGTGTTAAAACCAAAAATGGTAAGAATCGTATTACGAAAGGTCACAATTATTAAATCCCAAATATCGGCGTCGCGCGCCGGCATTCGATACCTAAACATAATCGATTAAACACGCGCTCGTATCGAATACAATACAATTTCGACGCGGGATTATTTTTGGCTATATTAGGACCAGAACCAGGACATTGTGATCTCGTTATATTTTATATCTATTTTAAATGCTTGCCTTTAGAGCCTATTAAATATAATTACCTAAAATTAATCCTTTAATTGCTAAATAAAAATGAAAGCTTTTTTAGTTACCTACCTACTTAAATATTTGTTCTCAATGGCATGCAATTGGAGCATTTAAACAACCGACCTATGTACAGTAGTAATAAAGACTAAGATAAAGATGATGAAAATTATTTAAAAATGTATTTTTATTAAATTATTGTACTTTTCAAAATATTCGCGTACAAACTCGTTGTAATCAACAAACTAAGACATAATATTTATAACAACACAATGACGTCAAAACACACTTGAATTATAATATCTCGGTTTTACGATCACATGGATGCCTGTACGAAATAAATATCAATTCTACACGAACGTAAGCACACTAAAATTAATAGCGAATAAAATTCCAGAGCTCCACAAAAAACTATTGTCACAAAAAATAGCCGACATTTTCAAATACATTACTCGGTTCCTGTATTTGTCATCAGCGTTTGCAATAACAGTGTTTTCTTTTATTTCATGTGATTGTCTGATTTATTTCGGGTATTAATTTGCCAAGATGATGTATATCACACCCACGAGGGTGTATTGTGGACAGTGGTACAACACTAACTCGATAATAACTATGTAGTTACGGATAGGCTAAAAGATTTATAGCACAAAATATTCATATCCGACACAAATTGATTGTAGTGTTGATATGCTGACACCAAATATAATAAATGATCGTGTTTTCTTGTATTTTTTATATTAATGTTACATAATTATGTTTATTTATTATCAAGGGTGGTGACAGTTAAAACAGAAACACGTTTTTAGGTAGCCAATTGACAATACAAATTGAAAAGTTCGACGTGTCAACTGAAATTAAAATTACAATCAGTTAATCTGTAAAAGTAGATGTTGAACCGAGTTTAACCGCGGCTTGCATGACCCTTAAAGGGTTTTGACTTTTATTAATGAACACTAAATATATGCAAGCAAAACTCATTCAACCGTCTGAAGAATAAATATTAAAGTCTGGGAATCTGACGGATCGGCTTTTATGAGAGCCGAATTTGTGAAACAATAAACATTAGCATTATGAAGAAAACCGGTTCATTAAGTGATCGTAAATAATGATGGACGCTCAAGACTTTGTAATTTGTATCCGATAAAAACTTACAAATGACAGAGTCTCACATAAAAAGTAACATTCGGATGCGTTATGAAAACAGATATATTACGTTTTCGAGATCAAAGCGTCGCATAAAGACTAATAAAATTATTTTATTGGTAGCAAAAACAAAAGAAACGTTTAAGACGCGATAAAAATTATTAATAGAGCGGTAAACGTTGGCGGGACGATTTGGTTAAATTAAAAATGTGTATGTCCGACATTCCGCGACTTTGATATATTAATCCACGTTTCGACGCGAGATTATCATCGAATCTGCGCCCGCGCGGCTTTACAGGAAACTTGCGGAACCGTTCATCCGCGCCTCCGCTCCGCTAGTGACGGGACACTGGGAAATGAATCGTAAAATAGTTTACACATGTCATACTTGTCATTTACACATATTTTAAAATATTGTTCTATATGATAGCCGTTGCAATGGCCAAGTTATTTATGTTCACACTAAAAGCTGAAATAACTTCTTTAAAATGGGACACTTGAAAATACCAGTCTTCATTAAAATTATTAAAAAGTTTGTATGTACTTAAGAAAAAGCTGTTAGATCCCATCACTAGTGTTATGTTGATTAATTCTACTTTTATTTGTTTAAGAATCAAGCAGCTGTGTGCGATGGCGACGCGTTTGATCCCGATACGCCGCGGAGCGCGACGACATAATGTCTCTAGCATTTTTCACCACGTACCAAAAACACGACGAAAATAATCGATCATAATCTTGAAGGAATTCTAAGAAATGAGATCTCTGTGTTTTTAATTAAAATCCTCTTTTTAGATTCATATTTATAAATAAAAACGAGATTTTAATTTTTCTATAAATTATTGTGACATTCTAGAATGGCATGTCACTAGACAGTGGCATTCGGAATTCGAATTGAACAATATTATTACACGGTTCTTTTTCTTTCGTAATTCAAACAAATGTCAAAATGGTCCGAACACGGAATACCGATCGTTTTTATCTTAGCACTTGTTGGAGATGAATGAGAGAACAAACAAACCAGTAGCGACTACCGTCTTCTAGTTGTTGTGTAAACTGCATAATTATCAAACGCACGAGGGAAAGTCGGCTGATTGGGAAAGCGCATACCTTTATGTCATACACGTAATTATGAGATGATATCGTATTTCATTCCTGTTTTTTTTCGATAGATTGTGGGAATATGTAAATACAAAAACGGCGCAAAAGGTCCTGAGTTCGATCCTTGGGTCGGGTACAGGGTTTTTCTATCATGATATTCGCAGTATTAGCCTGGAGTCTGTAACTGTGCCCGGGTAATGGCAATATCGCCCCCTTTCACGTAGCATAAAATGCGCTAGCGTAAAATGCGTGTAATGTAGAAGATTTTGGCGACTAACGACCTATTTCAATAATCTATCTATCTATGGATTTGGCTACTAAAGTTAGAATTTTGACATATTTTGTATGGAGCTTATGTCAAAGTTATAACTATAGTAGCCAAATTTATAGATAGATAGATTATTGAAATCGGCTATAAACCATCAATTCATCAGTTTATTATGAATTTATCATCATCATGATCTTAATAATTACGTCCACTACTGGACATAGGTCTTACCTAATTTCCGCCACAGCGAGCAATTTTATGCCGCCTGGAACCAATGGCCACCCGCAACCTTTACTAGGTCGGCAGTTCATATTACGAATTAAACCATTTAAATTTTATAGTGCATAGTCCTTTTTGACGTTTAACCTCCTTACATTGTTAATAGACAAAGTACAATCGATACAGTAACAATTTTGTCCGACCCATTCATTCATTCATTCATTCAACGTACACAAGGTTCGATAGTGATGTGATGCCTTTGGTTGTGACTACTGTGCAGTCTATATTATAAGCGCTAGCGATTTTAATTTAATAATCTCCTAGATACTGTAGTAAGGCACTGCCTATTTGGGTCATGCACTACGAGTTTTCCGCCACACCGATTTCCGATACATTCCTCGTTTGTCCTAATATTTTGTTCCAAATTCCAAAAACGATGAATTTAATATACACATATGACTATAAAATTCATCGTTTTTGGAATATGGGACAATCGAGACATGAACTTATAAAAGCCCTGCGGCATAACGTCGCACTGCAATTTTGTAATAAACAGTTTTAAATTGTATTAGCAAAAAACAGGTTGCTTACATCATAGCAATTTGACATTATGCCAGGATTTTTGCCGCGCGGCGTAATCGCTACTCGCGACCGCTTATAACTCGAACCGTGTGACGAGGGTGTGTCACAGTGACTGCGCGATTTAAGAGCCCGTTATTGGCGCGAGGTGACCGTCACTATGTGAATTGTTCGATGCGACCTACTGTGACGTAGCACCTCCTTATTGGGTACTATGTTGTGATGAGGGATACTTTGGGATCGAAAGCTTCGATCTAGAAAATGTTGTCGGTAATGTTTCAATGTGAGTAACTCTATAATAGAATGAGCCTCAAATTATTTCGGAAGTAGATCAGAAATTTCAAAATCAAAAATTAGGTTAGGTATTAATTTTATTTCAATTTGTATTATTTAATTAAATTCCGAAAGTAGGTAATGAATTAAACATTTTAAAATTTTGTGAGCTAGTGATAATTGCATAACCACATTAATTTAACCGGCGAAAGTTAATTTTCAAAAATCGGGTACCAAATTAATCTCGCAATATTACGTACTAAAAGAACGCACAATTCTAAAAAATTAAATTAAAACATTACCACGTATAGTGACAATGATTGTCGTCGTTGACGTCTCACTTGTACATAACATCATCAATCTTCACCCTTGTTCTAATCGCATAACACCATCCATCAAGAGTTATTTAGAGAAGCGACAACCATACACAAGCCGACTTGTTTTATTCAATAATAAACACGAGACGAATTTGGAACTTTGCGTTTTTATATTAAAACTAGTTTCTGGATGAATTTGCCTCCGTGAATCTCGATAAAGTGTCAAACGATATTACGTTCCGATCAATGAGTTAAGCCATGAAAAAGGAATTAACAAAATATCTTGCAAATGGGTTAATTAGTTAAGGTTAATGTCTCATATTATAGGTACGGTACGTAGAAATTTACATAAAAAACGTATGTACTTATTATTATTTCGTAACATACCTTATTATAACGAATTTATTGCGAGTAATTTTACAAACAATATTTTCTCAAGTTTTTGTTTGTTTTTACGTTTGCGGCACATAATAAGTACTTATATTCAGTAGGTGATTTAAATATGTAATGTTCTTAACAATTCAAAAAGGAACTTGAAATCCAGACGAAGATTTATCCTATCACGAGATTAAAAAGCAGAGGACAGAAAAGAGTGAAAATTGACAAGAAGTAGTCTTAAATAAAAGAATAATTCCCCGCAGCTTAGCGTTAATCAATATGAGAACAAAACACTATCAAATTGTAGCTTTACATGTCAATAGACGCTCAAACCATAACATAATACAATCCAGTCAATCAATGAAACTCAAAAACAAATTACGAAACTGAACAAAAACAAAATTACATTCTCATATTAAATCCACAATCTACGACGTAACAAGATCTCCGCCCATCATCGAAGTCTTTCCTAATCAATCAACCTTAGATTAACACTCGTTTAAACTAACGCTAACCGGACAAAAACAAATGAGCAAACCAAAAGAAATCGAATTAACCGAATACATGTTTAAGACACCAATTAAAACCCCAACAAAGGCTATCTTCAATGAGACGAAAAAAATTTGATAGATCAACTCTTTAACCTAATCTATGATCTAAATTTTACCATCCTATTATAAACCCTTTGTTGTTGAAATATGGTTGATTATTAAATGGGATATGACTGTTAGAAACTCGAGAAGGCTGTTGGCACAACATCTTATATCGATTAAACAGATAATTAATCACGGTGAATGAATCCGAATGAGATGTTATTAGTTATACCACTCGCTATTAACAAGTGAAACAATAGCTTGTATACAGCATGATGCTCTACCAGGTAGAATGGGTTCTTACTCCGGGATATTTGTGTAAAATTTGAATTATATACCGGGGCGGGAATATACGGGATCATAGATAGGATATTTTTTTGGTAAAATATGTATAACATAGTAAATTTATGACAGCACAGAATCAGATATTGATTGAAATGGTTGCTATTTTACCTAAAGAAAACTATCGTTTCCTACCTATATAAAAAATAATCACATAAGTTAGCAAAATCGATAAGAACATCGATATAGTAATCGTAGGTAATCGGTGGTGCTTTTTATAATAACTAAATTGCAATAAAGTTTTATTAGCTAAAAGTTTTTTTTAGAAAATCTTAATTAGTTATTGCTGTTAAAAATTATCGATAATCTAGAATAACTTTTCTAAATATTATATGTAGATAAATGAATTACTTATCAAGCCATAACGACCTTTACTAAATGTTAATAGAGTATATTATTATAATCAATTTATTTTATCATAAACAGGAAGGGAATTACATTAAATATATTATTTGTAATCAGTTTTCGATTATCGTGTTAGATAAAATCAATATATTAGTGGTTGATAGCTTTTATTTGATATACGAAATTATCAATTATGTTGAGGTTAAAGGAGTCATTTTTTAGGGATCCGTACTTTAAAAGGAAAATGCGCAACACCTATTAAATTCAATCGAGTGTTTTAGTATTAAGCTATAATAAAAGCACATTATTATTTTTAATAATAATTATGATTATGTGTGTAAATAACTCTATTGACTATAAATACTCTTTCATATTGGCGTTTAAACACGCTTATGCGAATGCACTTCACTGACACAAAGTATAACCAGACTCCAAACAAATATTTATGAATCACACAAATATTTGTCTCGTGTGGGAATCGAACCCGACACTTGGCACAGCGACAGTCAAACTTAGGATTCTCAAGTTTAGGAGCATTCTGTATGTGTGTGATGGCAAGGAGCGGCCGATGTCCGATCAATCAGTTGCTAACGAGCCGGTCACGTGGTAACATCCACCACGGCACACGGCACATATCTTCTATCATAATTATACCAGATAAAGAGACAAATTAGTCTATCATAAACTTGCTTTCTAAAAATAGATCGACCTGTATTTACAGGCAGTAAAAAACTATTTATTAATGTTTTAGTAAGTACAAATTATTAACAATAAAGGGGGTTAATTCGTAATTTGTATGAATGAATCAAGATCTTTAAAACAGTTTTAAAAGCCTATGACTCCGAGTGGTGTTACCTTGTTACTATTTGTTAATTAAATAAAATAAAACTAAGTTTCTACCAAAATGACAATAATAATTAAGTATAAATCCCAAGGCATGTGTATTGTGGTGCATTTAAAAATTTTAAGCTCAAGTCGTTAATTGCCTAATAATTCATTTATATTTATGTAATTAGTATTTAATACATAGGTGGTCCAAACTATCTATTTGGCTTTTAAAAAGTTTAAAATCAAACATAATTACTGTAGATATTAATTAGAATCAAACCAATAGTCTTCACGTTAAATTAAAACCACTAAACAAATGCATCAATCGCTGTCAAATTACCAAGTAATTTTCCTTCAATCACGTACATCGATTTGCAATAACGATATTAGAATCGATACAAAAAAGCCGTTTGTAATCGATTAGTTTACAAATTAGAACACCCACTGTGTTAGGCGTGTAACATACACAACATTTTGATTAACATTTACATAAACGTTTGTCGCTGGCATTAAATTAAACGAGTCTGCGCCGGATAAAAATAAAAAAAAGTTTTAATTTCTTTTTTTGAAACTGAGACGAAGACAGAGTAGGGAACGCGGCGCGGGGCGTGTCGGACTAACTTTCATTACTCACGGGCAATAATAAATGATAAAACATTATTAATACGGGGAGATCAGTCCGTTTGATGGCTCACACATGCTAACCTACGTCGAATAAATTAATTCTAATTATTAAACGTTGTTTACGTGTTTACTACCGCAGGCTGTAATTATATTTTCCTTGTAAGTCTGTGGCTGGGGAATTATACTAATATTTTTATCTAATATCCAACCTTATCTACGGAGAACAAAAGGTTTTTAATAAACTAATTGGTATTTGATCATAGCTAACGGTTTTTCTATTCGTAAGTAAGTTCTACTCCATTTCTCATGTATTTAATCAAAATGATAAGTGAATCAGTTCAAGTTTATAGGTAACAAATCGTAATCAGTATTATACGATTAGTTTCCTGTGTTATCTGGTCGCGTAATAATAACCAGAAGTTTATTGGCCAGTTGGCCGAATGATAAATTGAATAATAATTTATTACGAACAAGATAAGCGGGCGTCTGATCGCGCACTGAGATACTCTCAACGTGTATGAAGCCGAAGATCACACCGAACGACCCGTTCCTACGTTTTTAATATTTTTTTATTTTATTTTTCACTTGTTTATAAAAAAAACTTAGGTATAAAATATATACTTAGGTAAAATATAAACATAAACTACATTATATTATGATATTGAGTTTTCCGGATGGTCTCAAACTATCCTAGTCTGTGAAAACTTACCAAAGCTTTTATCATACATACATAATAATATATGAAACAATACACTAAATACCTACTAGACATTATTTATAAACTAAATAGAATTTAAACTTATTGAAATATGTTAAAATAATGGAGTCCGAATTAGCTATGGACCGAAGATTTTGGCAATGAATTAATTCAGCTAGGGAATATTGAAGACTGTAATTTAGATGTGTCCAATATTTGTGATGTGTTGTCTGCTTTTGCTTAATATTTAGCCAACTGACTTGTGTTGCAATTATTGTAGAGTTGGTCCGCTGTTGACCAAACTAAAACAACTTTTATCAATCTACCTAAATAATTATACTCTTAAGATATCTGATAACTCTAAAGTATATATTTTATTTTTATAACATAAAGTTGTATGACAATATTTATAGTACGTAACAAATATATTTGCATATTGAATGTGCTTAAATTTTTGCATTTTCAAATTGGTTCTCAAAGCTCGTTCGCATCGGTGTGAAAGACATCCAAAATTCTGTTTCAATTACACACAGAGGCTAAGAAACTGGCGAGCGAAGGCGTTTCGATGCCTACCCCTGATGAAGATATTCCAGTTTTTATATTCACTCAACCCTTGAAGAAGTTGTACTACTTACATAGAAAATACTTATGTGTTATTGTAACATAACCAGAAATTGTAACAAAAGAATGAATATACAGCGAATTTGTTTATTTATAGAAAGATTTGATGATGACTCAACGTCATAATCTAATTTATTTTTTAATTTTTGTCCCAAAACAAACTTATTAACACAAAGTAGACAGATACACTAACAATTAAGTGACCAGAGTTTAATTTTGTTTTACTTTGAGATACAGAACTCGTAAGGGGTAGTCAATAGTCATTAAGTATATACTCATAAATAGAGAAAGTATAATTATATTAGTGTTACAGATTAGAAAAAAAAAACAATTGTATTTTTATATCATGAGCAAGCATAAAACCATCAGCTATTTACTATCGGTAATAAACGGTTATGTATGAACATCCATTCAGTGATACAGTTTTCCGATTGCAAATCCGGTTCTGTAGATAATGCAGACATATACCTTCCTGTGTTTGATAGCTTGGATTTATACCACAACAGAAGGATTAATCAGAATCTTGAGGTACGACTCAGTAGATTTAAATATCGTTGTCATATGTTTCATAATGACATTGAACAAATCGAAATCGACTATGTCGAATGTCGAGATAATTTGTAGGTCCTGAGGAAGCGATTGTGCTGATTAGGAGAATGCAGGAAGTGTATACGACTGCTGTGCAAGAGGTCCCGGGTTTGATTCCTGGGTCGGGTGAAAAAGGTATTGGGCTTTTTCTCTCATGAAATTCCAGTATTGATATTTTCCCGGAGTTTGGTAAAGAAATGTTCCCGGTTGATGCCAATAGGCTCGCCTCCTATTTCATAATTCATAAATCATTTATTGCGAATACAGGTACAGTTAAAAGGTGTTAATTACAGCAAGTAAAGGTTTTAGGTCGCCATATTCTGCTATAGAGCATGCAATACATTTTGTTTCTTAAATATTACATATTAATAAAATTAAATTAGTCTCATTAAATAATTAAACAATTCAACATTATATACCCTTGCATTCCAAAAAATTATTGTGTTATTAAATATATATATGTCATAGTATAATGTCATAAGAATGTGTCAAACTAATACTATAATATTATGGTTAATGTCAAAAAAGTAGTGTAAGTAAGTAGTTTCATGGGACCAAACATAGCTGGCGAAATGTGGGCGTGAAACACCTCTGCCTACCCCATTCGTGGCAATGTTGTGATGCTATGTTATGTTATTATGTTATGACTATAGACCGATAACAATGAAAGTTATTTCAACATTATAAATTCATTCGTCAATGTAATAAAAAAATCAAGGATAAGCCCACATCCGCAAATATTACTGCATCGTGATTGACGATTATTAAAAAATTTATCCTTGCCTACCTACCTAATACCTAAGTATCTAGTTATAATTGGGTTTGCTATATTGTTTGTCTATAAACTAACATCTTAGCAACTCAAAACAAAAGCGATTAATTTAACCAATCACTTTTATAATATCCACTATATTATATACTAGAAACCCACACGGATGACGTACCTATATAACAAAAGCCGAGCTGCAACTGCACAATGACCATTGATTTGACTAACAACAAGGCGGTCGGATATCAACATGATCTATCTAGCGACAATCGTGGCGCCATTTACAACAGAGATCAATTAATGCCAGACAAGGACAACAATACACAAATAAACACGAGTGAGAGAGGCAACTGTAAAGTTATCAATCACGCGCCCGCGCTCCATCACGCCCGAAGCAATCGGACGATCGCCCGCTTAATTATTTCTATTATGATATTTAAAATATAATGATTATCTGTACGTGTAGTTGTATAGCGAATTCCCACACTCGTTTTGTAAGGTACATGTCTATAAAGTTAATGAATGATGCACTTAATAAACTAAGTGCGTTGTGAGAGTACAATGTGTTCTTAGAATTACACGTAGGAATCTGCACTCATCTTTGTAGCCGAGAATAGTAATTGTTGAAAGTGATTTAACTGCGCAACGCATAAAATTGTATAGTTCTTTTCTCTTAAGAGATCCAAGTATCTATCTTAATCTTATTTCAAAAATATTCTTCGTAAAAAACAACTCCGAAAATGGCTTGATTTTCGGAGATATATTGATAGTGGCTGTAGTTTTAAGCAGATTAAGCAAATTTTACCATCATCATTTGCAGTTTTTTGTCTATCCACTCTAGAGTATTAAGTATTCTTACTTATTTTGCGATAATGTAGTCAATTCTTTGGACATCGATATGTCGAAATTCCATTCTTTCTTTCTTTTTTTCTTTTCTAGGCTCATGAGAAAAAAATCCGAACAATTTCCATATCGATATCAAAATTGATCTGTACATATTAATACGATAAGTTTCGTCTTATTAATTTCCTGACGTTCATATCTTAAACTTCATTAATAGCTCATAGTTCCACCTAAAGGTTGGAGCTCGTCCATCACCCAAGATCTTATCAGATACATCACCGATCTACGATCTATACAATAAATCCGTATACATCCAATGAGTGTTATTACTCTATATCTGATTTGTATCACGTCCATTATAACTTGACCCCGGCCTTTAAGATAATTGTTTAGACAGAGATGTCTTGATAGTTTGGGTATTGATCGATAATCGTGAATGGAGCATTGAGGTGATAAATTACAATGAATATCAATCGTTACAAAGGATTAATCAAAGTAAGGTTAAGGATGAGGTTATATGCAGAGGTGGTAGCGTATTACACGTAATTGTGTCTCGTTTTCTCTCATTTGAACATAACATGTGAGAGTGAGAGGTGAACTGGTGATAGAATTGACATGTCTCGAAATTTTACCAGAATTTAATTCATTCATTCATTTCATATTAAATACCTATACAGAAATTCTATTGATTTTTTAGTAAAACAATATTATTCTAAATCGCCTGTCGCTAACGCTTATCGCTACCGTTCCACTGAAGCCGTAACCTTAAACTGTAGTTATGTGGGTAATGACTTACCACGCTTTTGCATGAAGGAGAACAGGTCATCGAGGAATTCTTTCCTCTGAGGATCATCGCTGATCTCGTACAACTGGAACAAGAGAACGAACGTTTGTTAATTTTAACTTGTATGTTAAATAAAAATTCTTGGTTTACCATTGATTTTAGGATTCATTTTTATAATAGCAATTTCTTATGACTCAAAAGAATGGAAGCATCAAACAAATTAAGGTTTACATAAAACTTTATCAGTTGTTTAAGTTTACCGATCGTTTATTATTAACCAATTACAATTATCCCTTATATGTATGTCTTACAAAATGACTCTTATAACATTTTAAAGTTAAGAATATAGCAGGTAATCCGAATGAAGTGTCACCCAATTAGGCAACGACCTAAACCGTTTGACTCCCGCATACAATAAACAATTTGAATAAAAATAATTGCCACTAAGCGCAACAAACATAACATATAATAGTGTGAGTATTGTAAACGTTACATTTAGCAATAATGAAGGTATTAATATTCTTCGGAAGCGGTGTTCAACAGAGCGCAAGCAAAGCCCACGTGCGCTCTACCCGCATCATGGCGGAACTAAAACATAGGAACTGCATTACGCGTTTGTATTTCCCATGAATTAGATAATAATATGCATGTTCAATTGGCTATTATTTTATTATTATTTTGTACGTGTCTTTAGTTTGGAGATAAGCAAGAGATCTTTGCAATATTTGGTGTAGATAATTCAATTGAAAATGGTCTGAAGATTTTTGTGTCTAAAGAAAATGCTGAAAAAGTTACTTCTTTACATTTTTAGCTTAGTTAGCAATACTTAATTTAAATATAGAATGTATGCAGATTTTAAAATCATACTAGATGTTTATTTCCAGCTATGCATAGATAGGTTTAATATATTTGACCTCTAATTAATATATGATATTGTATTATTTCTAGTTAGAGGAGAGGAGACCCGAGCCCAGCTGTTTGACTAATGGGTTGCTAATGATTGTATTCTCCTACTTATCGTATCGACAGCATATCAAACCGTATTGGCCTAAAACCTAGTCATGGCCGTGGCTTAGTTTCATATATTGTCTTAGCTACATTAATAAAAAAGGTAAGTAAGTAAATAGAAGTTCAACATAAAATAACTCTCAGATAGGTATAGCTTGTGAAGGATATCGCATAATTGTCAATATCCGCCATTATACGCAGTAAGCAATTTAAAGTAAGTTAGTATAGTATCAGTAGCGTGTATTATAGATAAAATAAGGACGCTTGATTGGTCCCAAGCTAGAGAGCACTTGAAATGATTACCAATCACCTGCTTGTAGGTATTTATAGATAATTGAATCAACCTTCTTATGCCTGCCGCACACCTTAAGGCCCATTTGGACTATGCAAGTTTTGCTAGGCAATTCTGATGAGCACGAAAAGTGGCACGCAAAATTTGCACCATGTACATTTTAGTAAATATATTTGATAGGTACCAACAATAATTGCTAAAAAATCCGTCACTATACACGTTGGGGCAGTCTTGATCAAGTTTGAGTAAGTATTCTCAAGTCTAATGGTGGATGGCAGTCTTTAAACTTTTACATGAAAGATCTTTTTTTTTAATACGAAATAACACTTAAAAAATTATAATTCGAAACAAACCCTATACCAACCCGTCTGGCCAGTTGTATAGTAAGCTAAATTCCTTCCAAATTCTTTGGAGGAGACCCGTGCCCAGCAGTGGGTTGTTTATAGGTTGAAAAGATGAGATGAAGAACACTTAAAAAAATGGAACATGGATAACAATACCTCCTTAAAACCTTTTGCTTTTTTCTTAATTCAAATATAACAGTAGAAAAATCATCATTATTATCATACCAGGCAAAGGACATCCATTGTCAAACAAACGCCTCCCCAAGAGACTTCTAATAGGACCAGTTGTATGTGGCTGACATCCACCACGCCAATATTAAGCTATAACCGTAATGATGACCCATGACACTATGACCTGTGATAAAGCCATCAAACAAAGGGAAAACCGTTATACAATCACGCTAGTCCGTTTAGGTACACTCGGAGCCGGCAACACCGATCAAACACACCTATTTGCATTGGGCGAACAATTACATCGACGCACTTAGCGCTACGACGAACTGGGCCGTGGAAAGACAACGAAACGCCATTTGACACTTCCTGTTTCCGTCTAACACCTTTGTATAGTCATTCAAGTTTGACTTGTGCAAAAATACCGACTTAATACTAGACTGTTGAGGGTAACTACAAACTTTCTAAAGCACTATGCGCAAATACATACGCTAAAAATACTACCTTACTACCTTTTTTCTGTGGTCGGGTAAAAAACATACACACACCTCTTGGTGATGGCCTCAACAAGACAATAGAATATTCTTAATTTACATTTATATTGTTATAGACTAAAAACTAACACAAATAATAAATGACATTCTTTTAAATTCATAATATACGAGTACATACGTATTAAGTTAGCTTAATAAACCACCAAAAGCTTGCGGTTAAATTTAATATGTCCTTACTCAAAACAAATGGTGGACGTTGATCGTTCACAAATGGGACGTGCTTTTTTAGTCTGTGTGTGCTATCCGGCGCTAATCGAAAACGTTCTGGGTGATTAATCGAGGGGGGCGAGTCCGAGTCGAGTACTCGACAGTGACGATCGAGAAGATTGATGCGAGAAACGATCGCCTGTTGCCGCTATTAAGAGTCAAGCGGTAAGCCCGCGAAGCATGATCGTCTATTGACACCGATGCAATTTACCTTACAAGAACACGTGCTTCGATATTCAAATTAGATCTCACTTCGATGTCTTTATTAGAGGTTAATGTAAAATCGATATATTTCTTAAAAATCTTACTAATCCTTGTAATATCCTATTAATTCTTCTCATATTATAAAATAAATGTGAATGTTTGGACGGATGATTCTTGCTCAATCACGCCAGAATGTCTGAAAGGATCTGTACGAAATTTGGCACTCAAATAGATTTATAATCTTGAATAACTTTTATCAAGAGAAATACCACCCAGGCGCAGGCGCAGGCGCTAGGTTTGAATAAAAACTTTGCCCGATTTGGTTTAAATTTATCATAGATTTATTTTGTCATACAAAAGACAGTAAAGAGTTGTAATTTAAACTGTGTTTTTTTTTCATTAAACATATTCACACTTTTCGTATTTGAAAGACGTACTATTCAATACTAAAGTAATTTCTAAGGAAATAAACCCCACGTCTCCATCTTGCGTTAGAAGATAAATAATTCACACGAAGAAACTCAACATTATGCATTCCAATTATCGCAAAACATTGACAGCGTATAAAGGATAACGTCCACTCGAGTAGTTGAGAACAAATTATTGTATATGAAGGGAATATTATCATAACAGGGTCCGTGTATTGTCGCCCACAAACCGTCGTATTTGAATCACAAAACTGGCCGATAATCTCTGTAATCTCTATTGTGAACTGCCAATTATGAACTCTCCCCTTCCGCTTGAATAAATAAATAAATATTTTGAAAACATGATCGGTGTACCATAGCGACCGGTAATTCAAAAAAGGAATCATATCCCTATATTTTGTTGAGCTTATTATTAGAACTCACAACTTCACACCACACCACAATAATTTGAACTTAGAATAGACGCGTCATAAAAAGGTCACATAAGAGAGGCGCTAGCGTCTATGCAAAGGTTATTATTTTGTACTAAAACAATATAGATTTAAATGCAGGTCTTGTAGTCTTCTCTTGCCGTATTTTAAAACATTTTAATTTATTTGCTTAGGCCTTAAATTTATGTAAAACGTACATACAGTAAAGCAATAATTAACTGAATTAGGACAAACACATAACATGAATAGTTTTATTGTCGTAAAACAATAAAATTATGATTGTATTGAACAAGTAACTGATGTTATATTTGCAACTATAAAATTGAATTACCTATTTATTATATTACTTTAAATTCGTAATAACTCCTTCACATAGTAGACAACATTGTTTTCTATTTTGTAATCGATATTAATAATGTTTTATGTATTCTAAAAGATTATTTGATTTTAGAATGAAACGTTTTAAAAATGTCTGGCAATAATACCTTTTATAACAAAAAAATACATTATTTTCATATTTCGAATATCATAAAAGAAATACAGAACATGATTCGTTCAGTAGCAAGTAGTGTAACATACTGCCTAAATTTAAGATCATTTTAAGCAACTTTTAAATTATTGTCAAAATATAACTATTTCTTACGTTAGTAATTATTTCAATAAGTATCGATGTAGATCGTATACATTGTTGAGCATTAAACGCATATTTATGAGCTATTTACAACAACAAGCTGCAATGAGTTGTCGTTTGTGCGAACTGCGATGTCGTCGAGAATCGTACGTAGCCCCATTCATGCCGTTTTATCGATACGGCCTTTAACTCAAGGTGCTTTTAAATCAATCGTAATGCATGTTATCTATTTAAATATTATGTTGTTGCTTTATGTGCAAGCAAATTATTAGAATCAAGTTTGTAAGTACCGTTATACTTACTAACCCGCAATGGGCTAGCGTGTGTGGAAGGAAGGGACCTTTGCCCATTAGTAGGATAGGACAATAGGTTACTCTTAGATTAGGTTAGTTAAAAAAAACTTTCTTGAACCTTTATTTAAATTCTTTTCACTCTAAATCAAACTCAAAAACGTTAGTAAATAGATATTTGGTGACAGAAAATCTTGTAAAACAAAGTCAATTAATTTGCCAAGTAATTCTCATAAAGCATTTAAATCTCTGTTAGTATTACTTTAACATCTAAATTTGCATAACGTAATCATAAAAATCAACACATTCAAGTACTTATCAAATATTATAGATTGATAGTCTAACATTGAGCCAGTAAATGGGACAAGGTGCAGACATTCCGAGTATATTAGACACATTCGATTTTGACACACGTAGGTGCTTTGATAGACTATTGTATTCGAGAAGACAGATTTATGCGATATTTTTATAACTTATATAACCTTCATTGTTAATAAGGCCTAGAATCGAATAAAACAGACAAAAGATATATTGTTTCAATAAACAATAGTCTTGTGCATTAAATGATATGACTGCAGTGTAAGAGATTCTCGAGTTGGGCAAAATTCTTTTCTTTTTCTTAAGACCGACTTGAAATTCTCATTCATGAAAGAATAAGTCTGGCAATGTGTCCGTTTTTTTTTAAAACCAACAGCGATATACATATTATAAACCAAAAAGGTAACAATAATTTTGGTATGGCCAATGATAGGTTTCTTATTATTTCTCTGTACATATTTTGGCGATAGTTTATAGCAATATGCTCAACCCTCGAAAAAAAGTAAGATCACTCCGTTGTCCGTCTATCTGTCTGTCTGTTCGTCTGTCAAGAGGCAAGACCATATTTTTGCCATACCGTCATCAAACTTATAGCCCGCTTAAGGCTAAGTGGTTACGGTAACCTATAATAATTCAACACCAGGAGCACCAATTGCGCTTCTCTCACTTCTATTTACTCCTTAATGAAAACGGCGTGATGATTTCGTCTATCTGTTATTGAAACGCATTTTCTCTTTTCTCCGTAATAATAGAAGAAAAAGAGTAATTCATTCGGCAACTAGAAGTCATAATAGTCGGAGTTTTAGTCGACGTTAATATGTCCTACTATTCAAGAAAACAGATGTATACAAGAAGAAATCTAGCGCTCTCCACTGTCCCCTCCAGTGGGCGCTAGGCAAGAGTATAAGAGTAGATCCGGCTATATGGGGAAGGGCGTGGGGCCTCAAAATAAAACACAGAACTGATCTTCGGTAGTCTTAATTGAGTGTTACTATAAACTGTTATAAACTTATAGTATTAATTTAAATGACCAGAATTTATAAATGACCAGAAATTAATAATTTAAAATTCAAATTTTAATTTCTAGTACAGTGCACGCTGCACTGTACTAGAAATTAAAATTGTAATGAGCCTCAAGTTTTCGACGGATGCTCCGACGAAGACTCGGTTCGAATTTGAATTAATTTAGGATTTTGAATTTTAAATTATTAAAAGTAAATTAAAAATAAATCAAAACAGATCCAAAAGGTGGTCAAAAGAGGTGCATTCGTGCAGATCGTAGCCTGCAACGGGTGCAACCGTTACAGAAAGGCAATTGAACGTTATCTACACTATCTTATCTTCATCAAAGCATTGGTATGTGAAAACAAGGCAGCAGTATGTCGCTTTCTTTAACTTAAAATACAGGTCAGTTACATATCAGTTCCATTGTCGTAACAACTGATTCATGTATTTACTATAGTGAATACAAAATTACTAGCTTCCACTCGCGGATTTGCCTACGTATTATGGTAGTAAAAAGTAGCCTATGTCCTCCTCCAAGTATTAGACTATCTCTATGAATAAACTCATGAGATTATCCTCTACATCGAAACTTACATAAATTGCCTCTTTATAATAGATATTCTGTAGTGTTGACGCGGCAGCATACATTAAATAACATTTTAGACAAGAGAGATGAACTTGGCCGCACTAACGCGCTCGCTCGCCGCGAGACAATTTCAAATTGCTTGCAATAATTCAGTCTCATAATATTTAAGAAGGATGCGTTTATAAATAAACCCCGTGGTGGGTATCGGAACTTAATAGTAACAGCGTTTATGGCAATGGTAAAGATTTACACTTATTGCTTTTGATGGTTTACGGAAGGTTTGGAGATAAAATGTGCCTTAAGTTATTGTAATACGGTTCTTGTTGCAATGCTTACCTATGACTTGTTCGTGTTTTTACTAAATAGATCACTGTTTAGTTGAAAGTTTAAACCGTGCGTTGTGGGCATTCAGTACTAATATAAATGAACTTAACGATAATCTACTTCTATATATTAGGTACTGAAATGACATATATTTATATATATTGTGTCATGCTCCGGGGCAGGACAGTTGACGATTTTAGGATTTTGTCTCGGTGAAAACAATTGTGCATAATGGGTGCATAATTAGTACTACCTAAAAATAAATAGTACTTCTGTAGTTTAAGAGCACATTAACTTGAAATTGGGACTGCTGCGGAGCATCCTCGGATGCGGAGATTTGTCCTGGGTGGGGCCCAGGACAAATCTTTGTGTGATGAGCATGAAAGTTTGTTCTGTTTAATTTATCTATAATATGTATGTATTAAAAAAAATGTATTTAAGTAGTATATCAGTTGTTTAGTAATCATAACACAAGCAAATATAATTGCTTAATTTGGGACTAGAAAGCGCTGTATATATGCTGTATATGTCTCACAAAACCAATTTTCAAAGTGAAATAAACTGGGAAATTGATTTCCATCGAAGGCTCTACAATTACAATGTATGCTTGCAATCTTGCGCAATAAAACACGCTGTAATGTCTGTCGTGTTCGGTTTGCACATATTATTACTGTACCTATGTACTAGATATTGTACCTATGTACTAGATAAAGCGACCTATATACCAATCGCTTACATACTGCTTTCAATACTGTAATTACAACCGTTTTCCGTTTGTAATAAATTATAATGTATTGATAAGTGTCAATACATCATTTAGATAAGGTTTTCCTGTGGATGTGTAAGTTTTCTAGTGTACGGTTGGATTTAATTTTCTTTGTTGCTATGGCTGCCTTTTGCGTGGGGTGACTTTACTGATGTAGTTGTGGCGTGAGTTTCTTGCCAGTTCTTCTCATTGCTCCACCTCGCCAGCGAACTGTTCGTAGGCAAATTTGCTGACAATACTTTTGCGGATAACCTGTTACATTCTTAACTTGTAACTTTCATAAGTGTTACTTTGTAACCTAGATGAATAAACGAGATTACATTTTATTTACTTTTGCAACCATTACTTTTGCAGTACCTTCAGTATTTCACATACAGTTACTAAATAAAAAACTCTTAAATAATTATTCAATGTAAATAATCAAAATTAAATGGTCCATATTCAAAAAGTGATAATGATATTATTGTAAGTCTTAGATAAAATAAAAGGCTATATAAATATCTAAGCCTCATCATCATCATCTGCCTGGACTAGTCCAGTGCAGTAGTCTCAGTTTCAAGCCACTAATAATGGCTTGCAACAACTCATCCAATGCTTTGCCATCCATCTATTCTATATCCTGTACTAGTATAATCCCATATCACAGATCTGAATGCAAGTATGATGCTGACGTAAGCCCTTATTAGAAATATAACAAAATAAATGTTAATTTAAAACACGTCATGTCCCTATTCTGTGCCATCGATTCGTAACAGATCTCGCACAGTAAAAGCTTCGCTGAAAGGAGCGAATAATTGAGTGAGAGAGAGTCAGGTGTATCTATTGTGATATTGAGTGTAACACAGTTTTAACCGGAGCTGTAATGAGGTAAACAAACGTTACAGATATTTGGTGTAGGATATAAGAGGTAGCGAATCGCTTGCGGTTATAAAACCGCTTACGCTAGAAGTGTGTAGAGGATAATGCGCCCGCCCTTAACACTTAAATTTACTTGGACAAACTTTGTGCAATCTCTCAGACTTGATCATGTCTACTTAAATAGAAATCTGCGTCTCCTCATACACAAGTTGTGTTGAGTGATGTTATAAAAACGAAATATATTTATTTAACCATTCTAGTTCAGTATATTTCGGTTTGAATTTCTATAAGCAATAGGATAGCTTTTTTTTTGGAAATTTTGCTGAACTTAAATTCTTCCTTGTACTGGAAAACCAAATAAGAAATAGAAATAATGCCTCTAATACAGCATAAAAACAGGGCAAATGATTATTAACATACACACTTGTCCCATAACCTCACAAAACCAATTGGGTGATTTGTTAACAACTATATTTTTTCAATTGTAATACAATACAAACACACTAGATGCACTGTTACAACATAACGACTCATTCAGTTGTTATCTATTGTGAATAGCAAAATGTACGCTTTTTAATGTCCCATAAAAATAAACGCTGTCGCCTATAACTTACATAAGGTACACATTATATGTAAAATACGGAGTAGCAGAGAGGGCGTTGGCCGCAAAACAAAGCCTCAATTGATGCACGATGTCTAGTGTCGAAATCAAAGTGTTTCTACTAGTCTTAGCTAATGGGGCACCATTACGGTGGACCTCCTAACGGTACATTTATAAACGTAATTGTTTCACTAAGACTTACTTCAGTTTTCAGAGGTTTAATGCAAGTTTGGCACTGAGAAGGTTATCGGGATCTCGAAAAATTTAAACGATATCAAAATTATTGACAATGTTGAAATTCCAAGCGGGCCCTCCAATAAATTCAAATTGTAATGGTTAGCGAATGAAACCTTTTTGGAATTGTATGGTTATTAGTGTCGTACAGATAATATAAATGATTTTGAATTTAGATTTCTTACCCAATGAGGTCTCCTATTATAATTATTGAACATGATGTTCAAACAAGACTCCGACAGTTCTATTGCGATTATAAGTCAATTATACCTGCTAATCATAAGAATGTGTTAATCATTTGCAAATAGGCAAAACTACAAGCTGTACTTATGTAGAATGATATAATAAAAAAGCTAAAGTAAATGTTATTCATTTCATCAATACCCGTTATTTCAGTTTTTATAAGACTTATTTTTGTAAGGTGATATAATAATAATTACATGAAACTTATTTAGTACTTTATTATATAGTTGGTAACATATATTTTCGCCTGAATATAGCTTAGTTTAGGCGATTTCGTAAAGTTGTACTTTCTAATGAATAAATATTTTTGCTTTGGCAAGTAGCCTTGCCAGCCTTCGTCCCTGTGTATTCTAATACAAATAAATACGTCTATATTTAAATGATGTATACCCAAATACATTCTTGGTTCCATCATGAATGAGCATCAATCGGTGTTGCTTTGATAGCGGCATCGTCGAACGCGCTAAGTGATTCCCATCCTCAGTGTTTACTCATAAATTACTGCTCATTTGAACATCCACCACTTGCTTAGATTGATAGGTTACGTGGCCCATACTCTAGTAATTACACCTGCATGTGTAACCACAATTAGATCTCGATGTTTAATGTTGATTTGAATCATTAATGACGTTTTGAAATATCAATTTCGTCGTCGCATCTCAAATGGTTTTCTTTAAGAATACCTAAGTATAAAATTCAAAAAACGAATGACTAAAAATAATATGACCTCGTAAGTGCAAAAAAGTTTAACTTCTCAATAATGAGTGAGATATGAAAACTTCTTGATTTAATATATAAAAAACTAGATCGAAATAAATAGAATATTTTATAGATTATATCTTAAATCAAAAAGCTCAAAAATATCTTTAGTCTTGCTATCCAACGCGATAATGTGGCTAGCCTTTTGGGTACGTTTCCTCACGAATCTGATCTCAATCAGATATTCTATTGATAGGAATTTCCTGTAAAAGAGTATCTGGTTCTTTTTTTTTTAAATAGATTAGCTGTGTATATTTTTAAGTTATCTGTGTATATTTTATTGAATAAATGTTATTTTTTGAAAATCTAATATAAATAGATGAATGACTGTTTGGATATTTATTGGTCTGTTTCAAGTCAAGTTGTGTCAAGTTACATTAAAAATAATACTAAAATAAAAATATTTTAAATAAAATATATAACAAAACAATAGAGTACCTAGTTGGTACATAGTACCTACTAGGTACTCATTCGTATGAATGGATCGTTTTATGTATTCTACTATATAATAGTGAAGGGATTATGGCGACACTGGGGAGAAATTATTCCGGACAAGTAATTGCGTAATTGACAAAAACAATAAGCGCCCGTTAGCCTGTGGTCATCAACGCATGGTCACAGTGAATTATTGGCTACTGGAATCGGTAAAAGGCAAATTTATGATAGTTATTATGTTAAATATTTTTTATTTACACGGTGTCATATTATATTATATAAACTTGTATTATGGGATCTAGACTCTACTCGTACCATATTTCTAAATATATATATACATATTATACTTTTGTAGATTATTTCGACCTGGGGATCGAACCCAAGACCTCAAACTGCAACCGGATATACTACTGCTGCACCACCAAGGCAGTTAATTACGGTATTTTAATCATTAGTTATCGAATTCAAGATGGTTTTGATGTAAATTCACTACAATCACAATAAAAAACACTCAACAACTCGTTGGGGCCTTTTATTCAATAATTAAAGAGTGTCCTCGGTGGCGCAGCGGGAAGTGTATACGACTTCTGTGCAAGAGGTCCCGGGTTCGATTCCTGGGTCGGGTGAAAATGATATTGGGCTTTTCTATCATGAAATTCCAGTATTAAGATTTTCCCAGAGTTTGGTAAACAAATGTTCCCAGTTGATGACAATTGGCTCGCCCCCTATTTTATTGGACCAAACAGCTGGCCTTCGGGAAAAAAGGCGTGATGCTATGGTCTAGAGTATGAGCAATGGCATAATGGTCTCAGCAGGTTCAGCAGAAACCGTGTCAGCCAAGCTGGCTATAAAAGTGTTCTCCAGAGGTTCAAGAGAGGAATGCTACACAAAGGTTGGTAGCGTTAAGTACAGATTTTGCAAGAGGATTTTAAGATGTATGGCGTGCCATAAGGGTGAATAGTACCTAATACTAATCACCTTTGTGGCTTAATTTATATTAGCTATTTAATAGTATAAAAAGTGACTCAATACAACATTTTTCTCAAATATTTGTCACTTCCATATCTAAACATCTTTGTACTAACCACAGTATACGTGTGTACGCGATTACACGCCCTCTCTTTGATCTCCAATTAGATGAACATTTTGGGGTTCCGCATATTGCCCGCGTTGATAGGGGAGATGATTGCTCGCAGATAAATACGTTAGGTGTTCGTGTCCTTACCCTGTGCTCATACTGTTCATATGAACAGGGGTGTGATGTGTGAATTAGTGTCGCTACTGTAGCGAATTTGATATGTGTGAAGTTGTGGATAGATATTTATTAGGTTAGCTAGTTTACACAAATTGTCAGTAGTTCAATTAAGTTAAGATAATATATATTATCTGTGCCGTGTCCTTAGATTAGATCTGGCACTGGTTTAATGTTTCTTAAAGAGTAACACACAAAAAGATTTCGAAGTCAAATTAATGATATTATAGGTATTATAACGAAACAGTTGTGTTTAACACCTTATAGTATAATAGTGTACGTATTTACTAGTGTTTATTAATTTCTATTACACACAAAGGGAATCATAAAAATAATTAATCTCAAATAATCTACACAAAGTCAGAACTAGGGCGGGGAAAATTAATCCGTGGTCTCACAAAGCCGTGTATTGCGGGGAGCAATTATCCCGCGGGATTAAGTCGGTTTGAGTTGGTTATAGCCGGTTTGGTCGAGTGTGAACTGGTATTGATGTAATGTGGACTAACACTACGACATATTAATGTCATATTTTTATATTTTGAGAGCAGATAATTATCTTGTTTTCTGAGCAGAAAATTGGTTGAAAACTTGTTCTCCTTTGATAAGATCTAGATCAATTAATTACCGCCCACTAGACTTAATTTTTTTCTGGGTATTTTTATATTTAAAATACTGTATTTGCATTTCGAAATTAATAGCAATAGGTATTTTAAGATCATAAAATAAAAGGGCGTCAGTATATATTTTTATACATAATTTAAACACTTTTTCTTTAGTAAGTCATCATTGGGTCTCCTCCAAATATTGTGTAGGGAATTTAGCACAGGTTACTCCCTTAGTCGCCTCTTACGACACCCACGAGTAGAAATTGGGTAGTGACAATATGTATTCTTAATCCGTCACTACACGGAGACTACTTTACTTTTAGTAAGTACCAGTTAAGAAATAATAAAAGTATATTTTCCAATAGAATACTGACTTTACCAAGTAGCAATTGAAAGAATCTGTGTAAATGCTTTGAAATAGTAAAACGGAACTTCTTTCAGATGAGTTTGACCGATAAATTGACGATTTTAACCTAGTGTGGAGTTCTTTGCACGTACGAATGTACTTGTATTCCTCAATAAGAACGGTTTTCCGAACTGAAATAAAATCCGTGGCTCTCTAAATTGAGATCCACTGTTATGCTTGTTGAAAGGTTCTTTTCATGGGCTTAGATTAGATGTACGTAATCGTGAAGGAAGAAATGTAGGTACAAATTTTAAGAATAATTTTGGCCAGCAACTCACATTTTTTCTTTTTAATTATCTACGTGATATTAAAACATAACTTAAATTAACTAACACTTTATTTTTGGTTTAACAGTCGCTATCGTCTACGTTAATGAAACGCTTAAGTTTCTTTGAGTATATTCAAACAAATATCTCATTGAAGTTAATGTAAAATGAGCTACAATAAGCATTGCGTCATCTTATTCTCATTGGCATATAAACAAAAGTCTTGGTCTCAGATTTTTATGATAGATAATTTTGTTCAAATAGCTCTATCAATGGATAACGTTACTGGACATAAATTAGACTCGTAGTTTACTTCAATGGTGAGTTACAAGGCATAAAGTTATTGATCTTTATTAGGTCCTTACTGTTGCCCGGAATTTCGCTCCCGTGGATCTTTGTTTGGCTATTAATCAGCTCCTATTGGTAGTAGCGTGATGTTATATAGCGTATAGTCTTGCTCTATAAATGGGCTATCCAACACTAAAATAATTTTAGAATTGGACATGTAGTTCCTGAAATTAGCGCGACAACAATCCAACTCTTTATAATATAATGCACCTATAGGTTTTTGGAAATCTCTTAGGGAGATCTATGTCTAACAGTGGACATCTTACAACTGATATTGAGCCTTTCCACACCATTTTATAATAAGCAAAATAGAACATTTTAGTACAAAAATAAATATTTGATAAAAAGCCTCGTGTGAAATTTGATTTCTGTCGCATACGCCAAAATGCCAGTAATAGCTTGATATGATGATGATATAGGTATATAATTAAATGACCAATGTTTGGAGCACAATATACTTATCTTCGGTTATGCGTCATTCATAAAAATAAATAACTATAACGATTACAAAGGAAAAAAATAAACGAACATGTCATGCATGCGTAAAACATTATAATATTTTTGTGTTGAAACCGCCTACGACAAAGTTTTCTTGGCTGTTTCAATAGTTTCCTCTACCTATAATTATATTTTATTTGGCTAGCTTGATTTGTGCGTATTTTCACCTGTTAATTACCGAAACCACTGCTTTTTTTTCGAGTTTTTTAACACGTAGAACGTTTAAAATGATTTATACTAATATACATAATACATATTTAAAATTAAATTTTTGAAAGGTATAAGTGGTATTTTTGTGGCGGAAATTAGGTGAAGCCTATGTTCAAAAGTGGACGTCTTTGGGCTGATGTGATGATGATGATGATGATGAAGATATAAAGTATATTCTTTTACAAATAATGATGTTTCTTCTTACGTAGCAATGTTGCCAGCCTGCCGGGCACTTTTGCCAGTAGACCAGCGATGCGGAAGTATTTTATAATGCCATTTTTAATTAGTTCACCCTTTTTCTTAACTCATGTGTTTTAGGTTGTAAATATATTTAATAACTAATTTGTTATTAACATTTCGTTTGCCTAGCAGCATGGGTTTCTTCCAAATATTGTGGAGGGAATTTAGCACAGGTTACTTCCTTAGTCGCCTCTTACGACACCCACGAGTAGAAATTGGGTAGTGACAATATGTATTCTTAATCCGTCACTACACGGAGACTTTACTTTAGTAATTTTTAATTATATTTAGTACTTTTCAACTGTACACTTTTTCATATCTATATTGAATACATCTGTAGCTGTTTTCACCTGCTAGGGAAACACGCTAAACGTGGCTCGGTCAACGCGTGTCGGGGACATTAGCGCACGCCCGCGACACGCACACATGCGTACACGCAACCATTCACACATGCCTTGTGTAAGGATTCACACAAAATTATAACCTCAGACCAATAACCTGTATTCAGAGGGCCAAATACTCTTGACATTCGACCTAGTCCATTTCGATGTTGCTGTCAAATGTTTGAAAATTATAATATGGTCGCTATCATTTTCAAATATCTAAGAGGAACATCAAAATCGACTAAACGAATGTTGTGCTCGATTAATGGATGTTTCTCAAGCATTTCTGTTGTTCTGGCAAGAAACTTCTACCTGCATATGAACAGGAAATATGTACACACAGCTCCAAGGAAACCTACCAATACCCCTAGCAATGCATAAAAGCTCCCTCTGTGAAATCAATGGAACTGCTAAAATACTTGAACTGGAAATAAAAAATTGACCTCCAATAGTTCATACATTTTTATATTAAAATTTGCATTGTTTTGACATATTTTAAACTTGTAAATGTGCTGTTGAACATTTCTAGGGGGTGAACCTACAATTTTACATCTAAATCGTAAGAGCCAATAATTAGATAAAAATAAATATACAAGAATTTTTAGTTAAATATATACAAAAACATGTATGTTTGTTAGGAAGTAAACGCTTATCGCAGAAAAAAAAGGTTTTTACCCTGTTTATTTTTGCAAACGAATATGATTAATGTAAACGATACCTTGATGTTGGCTGTCATTAAAAATATGTACTTAACTACCCGCATGACACAAAACATTCAATTTCCTGTATAAAACTCAAGTTGTTCATGCATAAATGTGGATATATCGAGCAGATGATTGTTATAACGGGTAAAAGTAACGTAGTTATGTAATGTGTTTTATTCAATTCCTACAAAAATACAAGTGTTACCTTTTTAAAAAAAATCTTAATTTTTAATTTGAATATTATCGACGATGCAACAGTCTTTATTCATCATCAGCAACCCATTACTGTCCAAGTACTGGGCTCTAAATACCCTAAATGTAGGGTAAATTTGGGATATTCATTAGTGAAATGCAAATAAATAATAATAAACTGCTTCAAATCCAATTCCTTCAACAAACTAGTCTTTATAATAACCCTAAAGTTTCTCCTAAAACATAGGTATTATAAATTAACTAATTTCCGATAATTTCCTTCAAGAAAGTCATAAATTTGGATTCACTAACAACGAGAAAGATTTTAAAATATTTATACGATAGCCACCAAAAACAAAACACGAAAACGAGAACCACCTAATGCATAACTAAGTACATAGCAATACCAATTAAACATAACCACACAGACATAAATATCGCATGTTAGAGCCCACAAAGTCAAGATTTCCACCGTACAACGTGCTTAATGAACACATACAACGTGGAAACTTGCATTTATTGGTCGCGCGAATGCAATCCAGTACATTTTGCAGGTGTACTGTGTACTATACAGGCGGTCAACGCTCTTTGCATGTCTGTGTTTGTGCAGACATTTGTGTGTTACATAGTTGTATGTTGTACACACATTGAAAGCCGAGGGGATGACTATGCCGACGACATGCTAATTTCTTGCCGAGCCCAACAATTGCTGAGTGTAAACGAATGACACCCGGTGGAATATTTGCTATACTTTTGTTAATGGTAAGTATCATCTTTAATTAAATTTTTGTGCATTCGCTTTTCATAGACATTTATTAGTGACTTTTTTCGGTATTGATTTTTAATTTTAATTAAATTTACATAAGGTTGAAACTCGTCTGTGTTAAACCCGATACTTAGGCCTGAAATTAGCCTCAATTAAGTTTTTGAGATAAAATTTCTTCAATCAGACTTCTAATTTCTATAGTTGGAATAGTGATATTTCAGTGAATTAGTTTACTCTTATAAATTAATGTATTAGGTATTTCGATTTCTATTCGAATACATTTGTAAATTCTTGCTATGGTGATTTATTATTGCGTTTTAGCCATGACACTATATTGACGGAAATCATGCATAGATTCATTCATACATATTCTTATAATAAGTGTAGGAAAACATCAGATGTTTAATAAAGTAACAAAATAACAAGCTTTATCCTCATAAAATCAGAAAAATTGTGATATACGATTAACAACGAAAGAAGATTTGAACTAATCTGTCCGCTCCCAAAATGACAACATTTCACAAAAATTTAAGTTTTATACCAATAAAATTTAAGTGATATGTACAGATAAATCAATAGGGATAAAGAAGGGTTCTAATCCGATCATTAAGATATGTTGTCGTTATAAAACCATACGTTTCACGCATTATCCGGTGATAAAAATAAGGTGCGCCGTAAAACTAAACTGAGCTCGCAAGTTTGACCACCCCTGACGTCACTACTTGTAGGATTCTTAAACTAATAATCTAAAACTAGTTGAAATCTAATATAGTTCGTCACTATACAGAATCGACTCGATAGAGATAATAAATTATTAAATGCATCTGGAAACGCGATTACAAAATTACGATCATTATAAAAAAAGAAAAATTCAAAATAAAAGGGAGTATTTGAAGGCCAATCATGTTTAAAAATGATTGGCCTTTAAGTACCTGATAAATTTTGTGCTCGCTACTTTACGTGATACTCGTAGCACCTTTATCAAGGTCACAAGGTGATCTAAGAAATCCATAAAAACTAAAGACAGAATATTGACGATTAAACTGTGGCTTAACTAAGTAAATGTGATGGGATACCAACGATAAAAATAAAAATCATAAAAAAAATTTTTTTTATCATAAATGTATCATTAATTCTTTATACTAAGCGCCTATTTCACCACTGGCAAATAAGTGCTAGATAGCCTATATGAAACTTACTTGACAGACTTTTGACGGATGTTTCATATAAAATCTGTCAAAAAGTCTCAGGTAGTCTATTAAATACTTAAATCGGTAATGCCAAACAAATCACCATGGTTAAATAAATAAGGTAAATGAGTATCCATCCAATTATCCCCGTCCATTCAGTCCACCAAGCTGCTCAATTTTTATTCACAGTAGTATAACCAAATGCCTATAAATCTTTTTCATATTCCTTTGCACAAAACCATCACGTCCAAATCAAGATTCAAAGAAGAAAAAAAAGAAATATGCAATCTATTTAATAATTTATTCAATAAAATATTTACACATAACTTAAAAATTATACACAGCTAACCTATTTAAAAAAAAAGAACCAGATACTCTATTTACAGGAAATTCCTATAAATAAAATATCTGATTGAGATCAGAGCTATTAATTTATAAAATTGGTTAACTATGTATAATAAAGCATTTTTAATAAAACTATCTTTTAAATTAATTATTAATATTGTTTGTGCAACACCCAGATTTGAAAGTAGGTATCAAATTCTGTGGTTTCGTGACACGCCATTAAACGCCTGTTAAACGCCACATAAATTATCCAAATTTATATCGGATCCAGTTTTTAATCCTCCCGCATTATTAATTTGGTAACGTTTTATATTAAAACTATAATTAACTCTCACATAAAAAGGTCCCTTGAAACAGATCACCGTTTTTATTAAGCGATTTAATATTCAAATAAATCTTTTACGGGTCATTTTCTATTTTATTACTAATTTATTTTATATTGTTTAAGTATTGGCTGGCTAAGCTCATTTCTTTGTTAGGTCCTTTGAATCATTAAAATGGATTTTCAATAACAGTTTTATGTGCCAATATAAATCTGTAGATGATTATTGCGATCATGGGCTTACATAGTAAAGACGATCGTGTGAGTCAGCGTCAGATAGTACCTAGGTATAAACCTATACTAGCTGTTGCCCGGGGCTTCGCTGTTTGACCATTACTCAGCTCCTGTTGGTCGTAGCGTGATGTTATATGCCTATAGCCTTCCTCGATAAATGGGCTATCCAACACCAAAAATAATTTTTGAACATGGTTCACTAGTTACTGAGATTAGCGTGTTCAAACAAACAATCAAACAATCTCTTCAGCTTTATAATAGATAGTATATATTATTTATATGAAATACCTTTGAACTAAAGTTCTACCTATAAAGAGACAGGTAGAAAACCTAGTTCTTTTCATATAACTAACTTGTACGTTTTTTAAATTAAATGTTGTGCGCTTTTTTATTGTTGAAGTAGCTTATTTCAAGCTTCATAGACATTGACATATCCCCCTCCTCCTCCGTCCCTTGGTAGTATTATTTTTTAATTTACTTATCAATTTGACACACGATTCATTTATTTTGAATTAGTAAGTGAAGATAATAAATAAATGATAATGTTTTTTATTTTATTTCTAGAACTCGGAAACTCAAATCGATTTAAACAAATAAGTAAAACCTACCTCATTAATTAATTATAATCTTTGTAATCCCCTACATTAAATAGGTTGGTACAAATTGATAAAAACACAAATATACTTAATTACATTTAGAAAACATTTAAAGTCATTAGTAAAGTAAGTTATATAAACAGAATCATTAATTTAATTAAATAAATATTAGCTACTATTCTCGACAATGGTAGACACTTTAATGATATAAAATGACACGTTATAAAACTAAAAGAAAACTAAATTAAAAACTACTATTTAATAATTAAATTTTATTTAATTAAAAAAAAAATTTAAAAATTAAATCACATTAAAAAGCACTACAATTCTAATAAACATGGTTAATATTATATTAAACAAAAACAAAATAACAGAAGTAAACAAAACTATTTTATTTTGACAGGTACACACATAACTCAACTGTCAACAAATTCTTAATCCTAAACTGCGAACTGTCAAATAATTTATCAAAGATGGTTGGTGCCTAGACAAGTAGTCATAAAAAATATAAAATAATATTCTTTTAAAGAAATACTAATCAACAATAGTAATAATAATTAAAAGTAATCAATCATTAATTAATCTATCTACATACCTTTTTCTTATCAACTTCAAAAAAGTTGGGCATCTTTGGAGGCTCGCCATGCGAGCTCTGATGATGATGATCCTCCATGAATGAATTGAAGAAATCCATGAATTCCATTTAATATTACTTTTATATAAAATAAATAACTCACTGAACAACAATGGGTAGTCAATTATGCGCGGCGAACTAATAAATTCATATATGTAATAAGGCGAACGCGCGACATTAACACGTGCACAATGAAGAATGGCGGCACGCCAGACGTCTTACTCTTGCCAACATCCGATATAAACTAAATTGAAAATTGGAAACAAAATGCAATGTTCGAATCTTGATATGACAATAATAGGCGAGACAGAGATAAACGTAGCCGTGCGGCGCGAGAGGGACGGCGCGACCCACGAGACGGCTCCGCTCCACCCCATCGACATTGGCGGCGCAGGGGTTGTCGCCAGACGATCTCGCTACGAAATTTTAAATTCCTACCTGCTCACTAAACCTAAACAACAACTATTCATTCATTCGATTATAAGCTCTATTCCAAATGCAACATACGTCTTTTTACAAACAACCAAAAAGTAGATAAGCTTTTTCTTACAGAGAATTTTTAAGTTGTAATTATAAATAGCAAACGCGTGGATACAATGCGCAAGGCTATTCTGAGAATTTGTCTTGTTTTATAATATAACATCGATGATTGAAAGATACTGTTTTAAATTAGTGCGTGAATTGTGAGCAAAACAACACATAAAAGTACAAAGAGATTCTTACATATGTATGTATGTTTTGAAACAACATTTGGGTTAACAGAATCGTAATTTACCAACGGTTATACCTATTGAAAACCAATAAACACCACAGTCAACGACACGTACAGGCATTAGGAGCGTAAAGCAAGATACGAGACATGGAATAACCAATAATTCATGCATCAATATCCAACGGTTAGACCCTTAACTATTTCAGCAAGAACATGTGAAACCACTTTAAATATCATTACGTAGTTGTTCACATTATCACTTTGGGTATAAGTTTACTAACTATCCAAAAACTCTAATTCCAACATTTAATTTACCAACCCTCCAAAATTGCACAATTGTAGGGTCCGTTAATAATTTCGGCACAAAATTATTTCGTCATTTCACAAATAATCAATTAAATTCCCACTATTGGACATGTCATATGAATTGTATGGGGAGTTTATCTTGTTATTGATATCTTTATAAATGGGGTAAAGTGGGCGAATCTGGTCATACGGGCACTTGAATTGATACGGGTGGATTTGCAGGGTTAACATGTTGTGACAGGTTCGTTAATCTCTGAATGGGTTACTATTCAATGTTCTAAGAATTTCATTTCATTATATATTTTTTTTCAAAACTTAATTTATTTGAATAAACCTTATCACTTACCGACAAAATAACTTTATTCAACGTTCAGATTCAAACACACGGGTCTCTTAATGCACTAAAATATACGTAACACTATAATTGCTGCTTCATCGTAATTGGCTGAAAAAGTATTGATTCTTACTAAATAATATTATTTATGCAAAACGTAATTCAGCTTCGATAAATAGTCGCCACAAACAGTGCAAGCTTTTGTAAATGGCGGCGATTCCAATAGTTCTGCTGGGTTTGTCCGAATGGTGCCGTTATTTCGGGAATTGGGTGAATACGCCAAAAAAAGCCCGGTGACGTCATACCATCCCTCCTGAGATGGGGAGACAACCTTTGAACTAACGGCGCTTAACTTTTCGTCAGTTAGACTAAAGATTATGGCTCAATTTTTATAAGATTACAAAACAAACGCAATATTTTAAGATTCTTCAATTAACAAATTACAAGCAAAGAAGATGCATCAAATCCATATTTAAGCCAATTGTAGTATGCATTTCTTCTTTATATTTTAGATATATAGGTATCTAGGTATATATTGAAAACCAAAATATTGCCTAACTCCTAAAAAGCACATCAATTTCTACAAATACATTTTAGCTACCTTCTAATTATAATACCACATTTTTCCTAAGTACCTGCATCCAATAGCTTCAGGTATAAAACAATCCCAACTACAATAAAATTTACAAGTCAGATACGATTCACTATCACCGAAAACACTATCCCTACAATAATAATATCTAACAGCAATAAAAATTACAATAGAACGGGCCTAAAGCTGTAATTCTAGCAAAAAATATCTTTTAAATAACGATTAAAATATTATTTTTGTGCCCACAAACAATAGGCGGGCGAAGAATCTTTACTATCGGAAAGGAAGTCAATAGATACGGCACATTATTGGACATATTTCTGGGAAATTGCCTGTGAAACTATGAAACAATGGTACCAGACGGAGACTTATAGTTTTTATTCACCATGTGCGCCTGATGAAGACAATGAATTGGTACAAAGAAATTACACTGAATCCCAAAATTCCGGAGTGTAATTACAAACAAATGTTTGAGTTTAGACAAACTTATTTTACTTTATAATTACGGATTCACTGTCAGTCATTACTTATTCTGCAATCCACTTGTATTTATAATTATGTTGAACAGAAGAATAAAGTTTACCAATATAATAATTATATTATAGGTAAGAAGGAGACAGCAATTTGAGTAGGAATCAGAATTTAGTTTTGTTTCAATCCTTTTTAGTCTTGACTGCAATATGCATAAGTATCCAGAAGATAAAAGCTTAATATCCTAAGCCTGTCATTTAAAACGTTTATCTGCCTTAAAAATGGTTATGTAATTAACATTCTTATAACTGATATTATTCTGAGTAAGAACGCATTGGGTTGAGGCAACAACGAAGCCGGACGACCTACAATTGTATCGGCAAGTAATTTCTTTATCAGCCAATCGGGAACGTAATTAGAGTTCCAAAGATAATTTTTTTGTTATAATAAGTTTCAATGTTTAGTCAGTTTATTTTCTTATATTGTTATTATCATCATTTCGACCAATAAATATCCCACTACTGGGAACGGGTCTCCTCCAAAGAATGTGGAGAGAATTTAGCCTACCGCACCGCGCTGGCCAGGTCGGCTGGTATAGGAATTGTTTCGAAGTTTCATTTTCTCGCAGTGCTCTTGTCTGCATAAGGTTACTCCCTTAGTCGCCTTTTACGACATCCACGGGTTGAGATAGGGTAGTGTAGTGACATTAATGTAGTCTTAATCTGTCACTCAGTATATTTCGTCGCAATACATAGAACTCATTATTACAATAATAATTTATAACACATTTAAAATTACTTCTATCTAATAATTTGTTGCAAAATGCTCACGTTTACTTTACAAATGCACGATTGAATCATTAAGATAATGTCTATTTACATCGCTGCTTCGGCAACAGATAATTAATAAATAATTATTTGCAACCCAATTACAAGAGATATTTAGTTTTCCCCTCAGATAATTTGAGTATCACTGTTAATTGCCTGCACACACTGCAGTTTTCGCACGGGGCGAAGATTTATCGCATACGATTTTAATTAACACCCGATAGTCAATAGTCCCCGATTGCCCCGCTGTTCATGGCGAGTATAATTAAACACATGATAGCTCAATGTTTGAAATATCTGGGGTAAATTTGGACGTTATGGTTATTAGCGAATAATGAGTGATTGATGTGCAATGAAACTACAATTTATAAATCGTGGGTTTGTACTGGACGCAGAATATTAAACTGCAAGTTTTTGTACAAATACGTAGGTACACACTATTCAAATAGATTTAGCATATTATGCTAATAATTAGTTATTGCAGACTTGACAACACAACCCTTTCACGCGGTATTGATAAAAAAGGATTTACTTTATAACAATTTGGATGAACTGAAGACAGAAATATAGAAGGTTTAAGAAGCATACAAATCTTAGTGGGGGGTTAACAGCAGATTTAATTTACTAATATAAACAAACACGCTGCGTCCCGCGGATACACATTGACGGGAGGAAAAGTATCCTACGAGTACCTATTATTATTATTTGGGTTAGATGTAATGCGACCTCTTTGCCAGTTACTGATCTAATAGTGCCTACACATACACTTATAATTCCTGCTAGGGTATGTGGGCTTCCTCAAGATGTTTTCCTTTACCGTCAACAGATGGTAAGTCACTTGACTAGTACATATAATTTCCACAAAGTGAAATCCACATTGGCATTACCATGCCGGTTGGAATCGAACTCGGACGGCATGATTTGCATGCTGGTCACTTATCGTCCTACAAGTATGATTTCGAGCCAAATTTCAACAAAATCCATTCAGTAGTATTACGAGAAATACTAACAAATATTCGAACTTTTAAACATCATACTTCACAAAATTTCGTTCTTCTAATACAAGTAAGATATTACAATAAGTAGGTACGTCAATGGAAAATCCTATTTGCCGCTAAGTGTAATGAAACTAAAGTCAAAGAGTAAACGAATAAGAGTTGTTTGATACCGTACGCTTATTAATTCAACATTGTATTGTCAATATTTACTGAAAGTGTAAAACGGTTAACATAAATTCATAGCTAACTAAGATTAAAGGTATTTTAGAACAAGCAAATAAATATCTTTGCAATTTGAGTGCTTTAACATTTTATATTGATGAAAGATTTTTTTATTATACGACTGTTTTGGAATCACAAGTAGAGATCAAACAAGCGTAGTTTTGCGTCACAAAATTTAATTTTAACCGTTGTAGACATCGATCATTTAGTTCACCGAATTATGCTGTACTTTCCAATGCTTCTATCTTTTTCTGTCACTTAGAACCGTTATTTATTCGTGTGAGATAGAGAGCGAGACCCGAGGACATCCTCAATGCTGCCGCGTATGGTCTCATTCCTGCTTTCTTTCTTGCTTTAGTAAATGACAGTTCTAAGTGCCAGAAAGGGATGGAAACAGAAAAGCCCGATTCCGTACGACTAGATGTGGTCTAAGTTAGACTTAGAAGACTTATATGGAAAGTACTGTTTTCGAACCACCACCAGCGCGCAATGTATCCAACGCGACTTCCATTCGTCCTGGGATAGTAATGCTATACATTGCCGTTTTCTCGTACAGCTATTGATAAATGTTTTGACAAAACCGCCATTGCATTTTTAACATTACGATTCATGTGGTATTTCTCTGACTGCACATGTATCTATGTGTGCGAGTGTCATGTGTTGTGTGTTGTGTCAATTTAGTTTGGATTTTTATATGAGAACTTTTCGAATATGATCGATTGTTGTAGACAAATTCTTTTTGCGTTATCTTCTAGCACAGCATTACGAGTATGTAGGTGTGGAACTAATTACACCAGTATAGTGTTATTGCAACATACTAGCGTACAACTCACAAACTTACCCTAGTTGGTCACCGCCTTGTGAATCATAAATCTATTCCGACTTTAAGTGTCCTGATCCCGTGGTTTCATAAGTTGTAATATTATGATGATTTCTGTTAGTTTTGTTTAGAACTGATGAAAGAAAACGTGGAATCAATCAACGACTTATCTTCCCACATAGGTTGTAAAAGTGTTCTGAGAAGTAGTTTGTGCATAGATAAGGGGCCGCAACAAAATGGTTTACATTATAAACTTTACCTACAACTATATCTTTGTATTACAGATTATGTCATCATAGGTAATAACTACATTAACCACAGAATATTAAAATATGTCGAGAATATAGTCATTAGGTACTCGACCATAAAAAATGTTTATTTTAACTATACTTCTCAATGTATAATTATATTCAGTCCATATAAATCTACAAACTACATATAAGGGAAATATGAAAAATTACACCTAAACCAAAAATATAATCTACTAAAAGTCGTGCGGGGCTTCGATTCCATCGTCGTTCTTAATTTGGCCACTGCTCGACTCCTATTGGCCGTAGCGTGGTATTATATAGCCTATGTTACTCAGTGATAATGTAGCTTTCGAACGGCAAAATAATTTTTGAAACCGGTCCAGCAGTTTTAAGTTTATTCAAACATACAAAAATACAAATCTTCCCTCTTTATAATATTAGTATAGATAACATGCAAACCAAAGGTGCTGACGAGACTAAGAAACAATCTCATACAGTCGAGTTCATTAATATATTGACACCATCATTAGATATTTTTGTTGAAAAGGGTGACTACAATATTAGGTACATAATGTACAGCATATTTTATTGAACCATTCACATGAGGACATATATTTGATCTATAGGTTCTATAGTATTTATTGAGCTTTTCACCGCTCACAATATTTTGAATGTGAGGTTCTTGTTCCACGTTTCAACTATTATAATTTTATTTATTGTTTTTATATATTTTTTTTTTATTTATACATATTGTGTTTTTTGTAAATATATATATAATTTTTTCAAAACTTTTCTCACACCTATAGTCGACAGTGTGCGTCCGTCCGTATGGTCTTAGCAGAATACCAGCGCTGTCTTGATTTGTTTCAAGACAGCTATAATGCTGAGCTAAGACCATTTTTTGTCTCACACACATGTTTAATTGTATTTATTATGTCAGTAGCTTGTAGTAGTTTTAGTAATTAATTTGTTAAGATACAATAGATATTATATTTTTATCTTATTTTTTGGTACTGTGAGAACAAAATAAATATTTTTTCTTTCTTTCCTTGATGGTGCCAATATATTAATGAACTCGACTGTACATGTATTTATACTAAGTATTGAAAACTTTTGACTACAAAACGAGGTAAATACTAAAGCAGTTCATCCGAAGTCTGGCCATTCACGTAATATTCAAGTTACTTAATTAAAGTAGTGTTTAAAACGACTATAAACGAGTTAATGGCGTGTCGTTACTCGAACACACCCTAGGTGGCGCGCCCCGCACTATAGCCACCCGATAGCTGATAGCTCGCTGATTGAAAACATCGAGTTCTAGTGAAATATAAGAATGTGTTAATTAATTAATTTGATATGTAGTATATATTTCTAATTGATAACTTGAATGTAGACTTATCATTCAATTCTGAGTAGATAGAACAGTATCATAAATCACTTCACTTTATTCACTTCCAGTGAAGGTTGGTTTTCGAGTGGCAAAGAAAAAATTCAGAGCTTATTGGAACAGAACATTCTTGTTAGAAAATTTTATCCAAAGTGGCACGAATGAAGACTTTAATTAGATTGATTCACTATCTAGTTACGTTTCTATTTGCTCATTTTACAAGTTAAATTTATTATGGATATATTTAACTTGTAAAATATTATAAATGAATATGCGAATCTACCGGCAAAACTGGCTATATTAGCCAAACTAGAGCATGTCAGCTACGTAATAGCTAGCAGTTACCGTAGCCGACATCAGCATGGAGGATCTATCATGTAACCGTCTTGAATATTTATAAACGCTACGAAAAATCCCATCAGTAATTGTAATGTTTACGGTAACATCAAGAACCGCGTTGTGGATTGACGCGTTCCGTTCTCGGCGCATGATAAATTATAGAAATTGATAAAACAATGGATAACTATACAAAGTGTTGCACAGTTGGGAAGGTCGTAAAGTGGAAACGTTGCAGGCTGATTCGTGGCATGGTGGATGCTTTGTGATCGCCGCTTTGTAAACAAATCAAGCGCGTTACGCTTGTGTGACGTGTCTCTGCATCGTGAGCGCTTGAAGCGTGTTCAAGCGATGTTTTTGCTTTGAAGATATGTTTTCCAATCCAGTTCATTGTTTTTAAAACAAACTCTACTTCTGCCAACGACTTCAGCAGCGTGGTATTTTGATATGCTGAATGCTTATGTCTGCTCTGTCTATCTGTATGATATTTCATGTGGTTTGGTTTAGCTTTTCAGGCGTGAAAATGTAACAAACAGACTTAATTTTGCATTTAAAATAAGAAGATAAATGTGCTATCCAACACTAAGAATTTTACAAATCGGACTAGTAGTTGGATAACACATTTATCGAGGAAGGTTATAGGCTATATAACATCACGTTAGTTCCAATAGGAGCTGAGCAGTGGCCAAATAAGAAACAACAGGAACGAAACCCGAGCGACTTCTAATACGTACCTACATAATTAATTGGTTGATATGATATACACAAAAATAGTGATTGTAATGAAGATAAAAACATATAGCTTCATGCCTTATTACCCAAAAGGGTAGGCAGAGGTGTATGACACTCACACACCCACATTTCGCCAGTTATGTTAGGCCCCATGCTGCCGGTTGATGGCTAGCCTATTGCCATCAACCGGCAACGTTTGTTTCCAACTCCGGGCTGATACTAAGAATTTCGGGATAGTCCCCACCCCTCCTCAACCATATACTGTCCTTCCACTTGACAACCAGCACCTGGTCTTCCATACCAAGTTAAAGTAGGTACATCGGAATGAACTCCAGCTGTTTACTTGCTACTCATTAAGTAATTTCGTAGAACATGTTTAATTAAACTCGATCAAAGAGCGGTTTGTTTTGACATGTATTGTGATGTTCCTTGTTAAGTATCATTTGGTATGTGTTTGTTTGTAGGACTATCAAGAGAGATACTTTCTAGTTAATCGGGTCGTTAAGGTAAGATTTAGGTTTATTGGGAGTTTTATTGATACGACTTTCTTCACATAGATACAGTAAAATAAATGTAGTGTCGTGTCGTGTAATTAGAAACATTAACAAAATTTAAAAAATTAATTAAAAAAAAAAATATGAAGGCTGATTTTAAAAACGAAGAGAGAGACCCTTGTTCTGAACTCTTTTTCACCACCAATAAGATGTGGGACCTTGATTGGTCTATATGCTTATCAAATGTTTTAAAATTTAAAACTTTTTCGTCGACAGTCGATGTCAATTCAGACATTTATTTGACAACGATATAACCTAATCGAATATTACAATGGTTAAAGACGACTACTCACTAGTCGAATCGATACGGTTGATGTCATTTTGAAACATTTGGCAACATTATTGACCTTTGAATGTTGAGATTGCAAGTAGGCTTAAAGACGACTACACACCTGTCTAAACAAAAAGTTGTTCTTATGAGTGCTCGCTGCAGTCTACTAATGGATGGAGGTTTCTGGTTGATAATCGCCCAATATAAGGGACTTTCACTGTAACCTCTCAATATATGAAAAATCGAACAGTGTACTGTTTAATTAATATATGTATTCATAAATTTACACGCGCCAATCCCCACCACTTTCCTGAACAAAACAAACAGAATATAGTCAAGCGGAGCCTCGCGTTTGACATACATTTTAAGCTGTTGAATAAAAACAATGAATTTAAAACATAAAGATTGGTACGGTTAAGTTAGACGCCATGTTTCACGCACATAAAGGTGCGTACACACTACATAGGCGAGGGCGAATCGAATCGTGCGCAATAAAATCATATTGACGTATCGACCGACAAAGCTCCGTACCCGAGCCCTAATAAACAATTACGTGTATAAACAGTAAAATTATTGTTGTTTGCAGTTTTATCGTCCGAATCGACGCGCCGACAACCGTAGGAAAAAGTAAAATCGACCGGTAGCAAAGAAACTTATAATTAATACTCGACACTCAATTGTTTGAATTATCGAATTACTTGCATACTGAAACCATTCGTACTAGTTTAGATTTTCTACTAAAATGCTAGTAAGTTTATATAATTTTTAATTTAGGAATCAAACCTATCAGGGCACACTTGCATCTTAGCGGTAATGATCTGATTCCACTAAATCGTAACAAGTCTTTGACTAAATTCGTTTTTCATTCTAAATTTACTTTAAATAAATTGATAGAACCTGAACTATGCCATATTTTTTTATATGATGTACTTCTAGTTTCTACTCAAGTACAGTGTAAACTTTTTTTTTATTTTTAATTAATTTTCATAACAAAGAAAGAAAGTTTTAAAAATATTCTTTAAAAAGTTAATGTGAAGAGTTTTTTCCTTGATGTGAGTTCGTTATAATACACAGCTTCAGACGTTCAGCATCCCATCGCCATAAGCAAAAAATAATATGTTGTAAAATTTAAAATAAGAACAGGAAATGATAACCCGCGGGTCGACTGCGCCCCCGCCCTTACACTAACACATGCAAATAACCTAATGTAAAGATGTAAACAGTAACGCACACACGTAATAGGTGTAGCAATTAAATTACACAGACATACATATTTTAAATATAGAGCTTCTAGATGTTTTGACAATTCGAACTGGCTGGTTTAAAATCAATGTTCTATTTTTAAATAACTACATAAGACTAAATTGACATTTGAATAAATGTGAAAACAATGTCCCAAATTATTTCTCATGGTTTCAGAACAACCAATAACTGTAAATAATATTTCAAGGGAATTGTAATCATCTACTCAAGGATTCGGGACATTTTTTGTGCGTTTGGATTTATTTATTTTTTGCCCGGGGTGGCAATCTGGAAATTTTAGAATAATCTCCAGTGAAGAGGGCTGGTGCCACATGTGCGCGGTGATAAACATTTTATAGGAATGTTTAGAGCAAAAACTGTAAACCAAATGTTCGTATCGATTTAGGGTTTCACGTAAAGGAAGTTATAATATAAATAATAAATCTATGCTCAAGGTTTTGGTTAAAAAATCGTTTGTTTTTTTTTTGTTTTTTTTTTTGAAGTCCACAAATAAAGAACTACAAAATAATATCAGAATTTTAAAGTACTATCTAGATATATTTAACTTTTAAATACACATTTTAAATAGCATCACATCATCGTAACTCAAAATATTTTCTGATATTTTGTGAACAGTTTTTGATTATTGGATAGGTACTTTAAACTTCAGCGAAATATAATTTAGTATGTAAATACTATGTAGATATCTACTAACATAATTTGCATATGCAAACGCAAATATAGATACATTTTACAACTGTTAATCTCGAACAATGCTCTTTGAGAATCGAGTTTCTTATAAAATCGAGAGAAAGACCTAAGTGAAAATGGCAAAATCTCTTTTAATCAATTTAAAGGGATGCTTTGTAACAACATTGTTCCCTGCTCGGCGACTGTCCACCCAGAGGACAATCTAATCTACTACTATTTAAAAGTGTAAAGTGTGTAAAGCATAGCTTCCCAAGAAAATTAATAATGTAAGTAACGCAATGTAAATAATTAACGTTACTAATCAAAATATAAGAAAACATTCCACTATAAACACTCATAAAACTATAAAGAAAGCAACACAAGCATCTAAAATCTCCACAAGATCCCCCAAACATAGCTACGCAAGTAATCCTTATTTATCCCAATCCTGCGATATAATCGTCCACGACCTTGATACTACTGAGGGCGCTATTTATACCGGCAGATGCACATCTTCGCCGCACGACTATTTGTGGCACCCCCTAGCCCCTGTACCGTGGCACGAGCAGGGGTGTATACGTGTGCTTGAAACACGAGATGTACTTGTAAGACGCGTGGCTAACATGAATTATAGTTCGTATCATGTTATAAGCATAAAGTAAGATAGCAAAGGGACGCAAAAACTTCTAAGTAATATGACTAATACCCAGTTTCTGAACCCACAGATTAAATAATAATAATCATTTATTCATGAAGCAACTGAGGTTCAATTACAGAAAATATACATAATGTCACATAAAATATATGATTGACATGTTATGATTGAGTACATAACATGTCATAAAAAATACAAAAATAATAGATTCAATATAATATAATCCAAAACTAAGTAAAGATATAATTTAAAGTAACCACACTGAATATAAAAGTAAAATAATATAACTAATTCTTTCATACAACTATCATTTTTAATTTGTTTGAGTTATATTTTATCCTATCAAAAATCGGGAATAAGTGAGATACAACCTAAATTCCTTTATAAACTTAGGAAACTTATTTAAAAAATTGATTCAGATAGTAGTAGTTTATGTTCTCAGATTAATTTTCATCCATAAATTACTAATTCAAAACTTTTTAAACTAAACCTTATAAACGAAAATGACATTCTAAAACCTAAATACGCTGACAAGGAAAGCGACTCATCATAAATATAACGATATTGTCAAAATGTTCATACTTTTTCAATGAAAGAGTATATCAGCAAACTTACATCAATCTCATTCAAAAACCTTTATCATTCATACTTGATATACTTATAACACGATATGATTAGACAGACATTCGAGACATAATAACGATCAAACAAACCGTGGTGTCTATGATAACAGAATACAGTTTGTGCTATAAATACCGTTGTGGTTAGCGAGAGTTGGATGTGAAGATGACGATGCTGGCGGGACACCCGACACGTTAATGTACCCTGACTCGATACATATGGACCACGTGTCTGCGATGGCCATCAACACTATTTCAACATACGAAAATAATAGCTACGAAGGCAGATCGAAGTTATGTGCCAATTTGATTTAGCTAAAATGAAAACATAGAACTTTAAATGAAATGACTTCTGGGAACCTACTTGTAATTTCGATGTTCGATTTTCATGTTGTTGTTGACTGAAGTTTTTAAACATTGGATTGCGATATCAACATTGATCAACAGTTGAGATTACGAGTAAGCCCTTAATGAATCTAAATCATTTTTAGAATTAGGTTGAGGGTTGAAGAATGTTATAGATAAGTTGAAGTTTGCCAAGAGATTTCACTGCATGGAAAATTTTCAGCAATACGGGGATGTAAGTGCTATGACGCGACTTTGGGCCTGTTTCACCACCAATACTTAGCTGCTTGACAGATGTTTGACGTACTTTATATGACAAATATGTCGTCGTTACACACTATCAGCAAGTGGTGGGACTAAGATATCCTATAAAATAACACAAATTTAGTAGGTAATGGAAAAGGAAAGAACCATGAAATATTAAATGAATTACTATAAACAGCGAGTAAACACGCATTAACTACGCAATCGGATATTCTTTGAAAACTAATAAAACATAGTGCTCCACGTAAAACATACACGTATAAAAATATTCGAAACGTGAACGCTAATATTGAAATAAATAAACAGATTTAAATCAGTGGAATGATTGTAAGCACACACGTGCACAGTTGGGCATCAGACAAGCAAATTAACAAGTAATAAAATCATATTTCTAACACATTCGTGTTCGCTGTCAGTCGACGAATCGTATCAAATAATAAATCTGATGATCACAGAACGCGGTAATACAACCGTAGAAATCTTTACTTTGTGTAACCATTAGTATTACCATTAGTAGGTAAATCAAAATAAGTTCGAACTAAACTACAAAAAGACTACCTGATAAAAAATGCACCAAGAAAATAACACACAGCTTATTATATATAGTATAATACACGTGTTTGTTAATTAGGTCTAAGTCATTCTATTGCAAATTTAAATTAGAAATATTTTGACACATGCAAATTAAATTAGTTTCTAACAGTCTTTTGTGATTTCTATATAAATGATAGTAGAAACTAATCCGTGAATCCAAAACAAAGGCGAACAATTACCATCAATATTATTGTATTCCATCGGCAAGATATAGCAATATCTCATAGAGCTGATTCGTGTGTTTCATCAGTAAGATGAAGAGCCAATAATTTTAACATTGAGTAATCAATTTGATACCAAAATATCTTGTACTATGCTGTTTAATTTATCGATTTGGTTTTACTCGTATTTCTAGTTCAACAGATTGATTTCGTGGTTTTCAGTTGTAGTGTAAGAAAAATTTTACAATTTATTGATGGATATGCTAATAAGCAGTTCTCAGTTTAGTTTTTTAATTGAAGCTTGGAAAATCTACCTTTTTAGTGTACTATACATCCATAGGCTATTTTTTTTTCTAAGAAGAGATGCGTAAAGTGCATCATATCCATATTTCAGCAATTCTCATCATCATCACTACAACCCATAAACCCCCCCACTTCTGGATTGTGGAGGGAATTTACCCTACTTATACACCACGCTGGCCAGACGAGTCGGTATAGGGTTCGTTTAAATTTTCTTCTTCTCGCAAAGCTCGTGTCTGCTTAAGGTAATTCCCTTAGTCTAATTCTAACTGAGACAGAGTTAAAATATTTGAATTTCTAGACAAGACTAAATCTTATACCAATATTACTCGACCCGGGAATCAAATCCATGACCTTTCACGTAAGTTTTATTCACTCCCGCTGCGCTATCAACTCAGTTATATGTACAAATATGCAGTTTAATGATTTGTGTGCAAATAAAAAGTGTATCAAACAATACGCCACGTGGGACATCTTGCACATTGATAGCACTCCCACTGGTTGGACACTGCAATCGTATACTTGGCTCTAAGCGATGAGAAACTAGCGATTTGTAGTAACCTTATGCAGACAAGAGCACTGCAAGAAAAGGAAAATTCGAAGGAAACCTTGTACCAACCCGTCTAGCCAGCGTGGTATAGTAGGCTAAATTCCCTCCACATTCTATGGATGAGAGTCATGCACAACAGTGGGACGGGGGGGTTATGGGTTGACATGATTTCGTAACACTAACTGCCTGTATTAACTTGACTAAATAAGTAAATAGTTTTATTTTTTTCTTGACCTATTTATGATTTTTTTTTACTGTTGTTGCTAGTTTGCCGCTACTTACGTAATGGAAATTGATGGAAAATCACTTATATGCAAAGTCGAGATGGCTAGTCAGAAAACAGTAGTCTATTTTCAAACCGAGTAAAAATGCGATTTTCTTATAAAACTACTATTCATAATTATCTACTCATAAATTCAGTACAAAATAACAAATATGTAGTATCTAATAGAAGATTCTAGTATAAGTTTGATGTGCATTAGCAAAAATCTTCGTTTGTTTGCCCTTTGCCTTTAATCTAAACTCATCATCGCATGCCTTAGGCCGCGTACCCCATGCGTGTCTTCAGAAATAGCCAGTCAGCTGGGGTGCATCACACGGTCGCCGACAAGCCGACAACCACGCGCGACCACGACAATATCACACCAAATACATACTAAATATTAGCTTATGCCCGCAGCTTCCCTCGCATGGTATTGATAAAAACACCTTATGTCCTTTTCCAGGTCATAACCTACCTACATGTCAAATTTTATTAATATCTGTTTAGATATATAGTCGTGAAAGCTTTTAACATCAAGTAGGGAGAAGTATTACGGTGTTAATTTATTTTTTATAAACATCAACTACTTAGGTCCAAAGATCTTAATAAAAAGAAGGCAAAACATTTGTTGATAAATTAACCTGTTGACATGTTAACCTGTTGACTGTCACCGTGGCGCAGTGGTTAAGGTGGTTGCCTCGCCACTACATCGCTGTGCTGGGTGACGTGGGTTCGATTCCCACACGAGACAAATATTTGTGTGATTCATAGATATTTGTTTCGAGTCTGCGTGTACTTTGTGTCCGTTATTTGCATGTTTGTATAGCTCCCCGCGACACAGGGCTTATTCCCTAGTGCGGGTGTTCTTTTAAAAAGAAAAAAAAATAAAAAAAACCATGATTGAAAACTAAATCTAACGATAGTGTAACTACCGATGGACAAGAATAACTTTTTGAATCATAGAATTAGTTCCAGAGATTATCGCGTTTAACAAACAAACACTTAAGCATTATTAAAGTACGCCATAGAATATTGTCACTAATACAAGGAAAAATCCTTACCAATACAAACTTATCTAAGGAAAAAATTGTAGTTACAATAATGTTGAGCAATTAGCTACGTCGTCTCTTTAAAATGTCATTATCGTTTGAATGACATTCAATATAGAGTATCGACCAATCACGGCCCGTCACTAAATACTGTAATTGTCCCCACACTAGTTAAATATATCGATACTTATTAACATGTACTGTCTATGAATAAATTAAGGTTACAACGTTTTTAGTTAATATTAATGGCCATTGCTTGTATTCGAATAACAATTGCTGTTAGCTGCTAAAGACACTATTATAGCTTAGTTAAGTTTAGTTCAGAATTTAAAATAACTAGAGATGCATGATGCATCATAGAAACCGAAATTTTACGATGATCTAATTGAGAAAATTCGACTGCACTGTGGGTCTAGTTCAGACTATGCATATATTTTTATATAAGTTTAACCAAAGTAAGCATATTGTGTGTGTATGTTCTTTTATTCTTTAAAAAACTAGCGAAAAAAGGTACGAAACTCGTGTGGAGTTTACATTTGGTGGTTTTTGGGCCTTTATATGGTTTAAATGAGTGATGCTATAATTATACTAATATTACGTTACTACGAGTTCTAACTCTAACCAGGTTTTGATATAATCGTGACTTCACGTAAAGCTCAAACAAAGAACAGTCGTTAAGTCAAGTTGGAAGCCTTATGGGCGACTTGATAAATTCCAACACCAGGCTCTGCCTCAACCCCAAGCAAATTACACTTAATTAAAGCACAAAAGCAATAAAACATTGAAACGAACCATATTACAATATATAGCTAGCAGATAAACTGTATGGCAATGAGGCCGATAGTCGTAATATACCGATTTATGAACAAGTGATCACTTTAAGGCTAATTGCGACGACAAATCGGCTATTTAACGATAATAGCCGCATCTAAATCTGAAGAAAAACAACAATAACGAGCTCGAACACACCTTAATTAGGATCGGAAGTCACAAATGCTTTTTAATGTTTGACTAATTTTGTTTGTACATGTGTGTGTTATGACGCAACGAGAAAGTAGTGCGATAACACCTAAACTGTTAGAACAGAAGCTTATTACCATTCTACACGGTTTTAAAATTACAACTAATTGGCGGGAAAACATGTGTATCTAAATTAAATGTCTTATGGATAGTTATGTAGGAATTAGTAAAATATCGTTTATTTCGATCCGTCACGGATTAAATATACATAATGTCACTACCCCATCTCAACCCGTGAATGTGGTTAAAGACGACTAAGGGAGTAACTCATGCAGACAATAGCACTGCGAGAAAAGGAAAATTCGAAACAAACCCTATAAAAACCCGTCTAGCCAGCGTGGTATAGTAGGCTAAATTCCCTCCACATTCTTTGGAGGAGACCTGCGCTCAGCAATGTGACGTACCTATATGGGTTGAAATGATTATAATGTATATATGTACATTTACAGGCATAGATACTAGGACACCACAGATCATATATGAAAGCTTTTTAATCTGTTCTGTACTTGATATCCTTTAAAAAAATAAATATTAACGCTAAAAAAGACAGTCCCCTTTCTTCAATTCAAATAAATTTTATTAATTTTGTAGCTGTCATCCCCACTTCCACGTTTAGCATACCAGAAATACTACTAACTCATCAGTTTTATAGATAAAGCAGGACTCCAAATTACACTCAACAGTTAAATTAGGTCAATACTGGTCACAAACAAAAACCATAAACAATTACGTGTATCTATTACACGGCTTTTAAACGCGCACTGCAGAAAAAAACTTAAAAGCTCATTCGTTTTCCAATTTCAAGTGTATAAAACCTTCTTTGGCTGATAAACATATCGAAAGCATCCACTAGATAAGCTGTCTAGACGAAAGAAATATCCGAAACACTCGAATACCGGCCCGATGGCTCACTTGGCTAATCGTTTAGTAAAAAAAGTAACTTTTTTAGAACGCACCCATAACTGCTGTAGTATGCCACTTTAAAAGGTTTAAAGCGAATCTAATAGCGACACGTGCATTTAAAACTGAGATTACTAAACTTGAGTGTGGTATGTTGTTTACATTATTCTAACATTCCTATGGATAAAATATCCGTTTGCAATGCTCTCGCTACCGTATCTACTATAGTTATCTGATTAGTTGAACATTCGTGTGGAAATAATTGACAGTTCACGATTATTCCATCGTGTTTACACATTATTTAATTAGTGTTAGCAAAAATAGTGATCAGTCAATTGTATACATTTTTAAAACTGTTGATGTAATTTAAGACCTAATTTTTGTTTTAGTTAAAAAAAACATTTAAATTCATATAAATATAACAAAATCGCATTTAAGCCAAATTAATTTAATTATGTATCTACAAAAGTAAGTTCAAAACTTAATTTATTTTTATTTTAGTATATTTTCATAAAGACCTCAATTAATAAAACCACAGAATAAGTAATAGTTGATAAAACACCGGAATCATTTCATACGACTTTATCCTCTCCCAATACAAGTAAAGTCTTAAATGAACTTCATATTTGCACTTTACTGCAAGCTTTTGGTGTCATCGACCTTTGACCCTATCAATTTATTAGCAAGAACGCAACACAATGTTGTTTGAACAGCAAATTTAATTTATTTATATGATAAATGTTATAAAATCAAACGTGTTGGACATAAACTAGCCTCGCGGGTGGGGGTGGGTTGACTAATGTGCGGCCGGCGTGTGCGCAGCTACGCGCACCAGCAGAAACGTGACAATACTGTGTCTTCTGACAGGATAATCTTATTATAATTCGTAATAAAGTATAATTCATAAAATACAAATGGCTTATTTATGGTACGTTATTATAAAATGTTACTATATTTTGCATCATACTTCTATCAATTATTCATAGGCATGTTCTTCAAGGTATGTCCAAAATCAAACTAAACACAAAAGAAATATTCTAAACTGTTTTAATCTTTTGCAAATCAACCCGATCACAATCGGTGCAATTCGATCGAAACGTCAGGCAATAAATACGATGGAGCCGGTTTATAATAATTTAATGTAAACTAATTCTTCTTGATGCGCATACTTATAATGTCCATATTAATTTGTGAAGAAACCTCATTGGTGAAGAAAATTAATAACAATACAATTATAGCTAATTTGGTCTAATAGGTATTATATCCCTTTACATGTGTACATGTAACAAAATACTTGTATTTATTGCCTCATTTTAACATAGAACTAAATTATAAAGCAAACCGTTCAATTACAGTCATGTAAATTCCACCTCCTTCAAACATGTCTAGGGAGTGAAAAATCTAAATATGTACCAGCATTCGTAGACGAATACATTGTTAAAGCCTTTAAAATTACTCCATGAATACACTATCAGAGTAAGCAACACAGTAGTAGCTAATAAAAGGACGGAACAATAATTCGCGACGATGATTTAGGGTCGGAAAACAGCAGAGTTTCTAACATGGCTGCCTTTTATGGACTTATACTTTCAACTGTTTCATTTAAAACCTTAACATGTATACCACAAGGTGGAATGTTGTGTTTAATATGTTTTTTGCACGAATAACTGTTAATTCAACGACAACGCCCTAAAGAGGGCGCGATAATCATACAGTTTGCCAATGTATTCGTATAAATGTTTATACAGACTGAAAGTGAAGGAATATCAACTTAAGTCATTTAGTTATAAGTGGGCAATTATATATGAAGGGGAAATACAGCATTTTTTACGCAGACAATACCTAATTAGAACAGTGTACTTACTAGTTACTGAAAGTACTGACTTGTACGATTCAAGCAATCATGAAAATTACTTCAACAGTGATAGTGTTACTAAATTTAACTAGGTATTTTGAATGTAGGTTCAAAGATTAAATTATGAAAATATTTAACTCTGTTTCTTTAATTTTCCTTTAGACCGCAATGTTTTTCAATAATCTTCAACATACTTAAACATGTTTCTGGTCGGTTCATTCCATCAGAAACATTATAACATCAAACTATGCTTACCAGTAAAGTTAGTTAAAAACTTCAGTTAAAACACGCCGTTTTCAATACACAACCATCATTAATGAAAAAGTTTGTCTTTGAGAAATGAAGTATGAATGAATAGTGCATATTTACCAAGCTCGTTGTTCAATTAGAATCATCTTTGTCAAATATTTCATTGAATCGTCAAATTCATCACTCTCTGAGTCAATAGCTTGACAGACAGACTTGAGCGTACCAGCCCAGCTAAGTGGGATGATCAAATAAAAGAAAGTGATAGAATTATAGCAGCGATGTGTGATATATACCGTTTGATCAGATGGATTCCTATTTTAGAAAATTTAAGGCGTAAGTTAAAAAAATATAATTTCTAAAGTTTTAATTACTTTAGAAAACATAATATATCATGAACACACTCTAATAATATTCTGTGTCACAATCTATATTTAATATATTTAAATGAAACTTTGCGGATGCGAATTTCTTTTTTTGAAACTATACCAAAAAACTTCTTACATATAATTTTTTTTCAGATATTTTCAAATAAAGATAAGAAATTACCCAAATCGGTCAAGCAATTCTTAGGTGATGTGCTAATATTCATTTATATTAATAGACTTTCTTTAATTTTGTGAATTGATATTTTTAGTTAGTAGTAGAAGTAATTTCCTACCACATAACAACCATATTAACATCCCATTTAAATCCTACTCTGATCTCGGAATGCATGGGCTCGGATCTCCTTTCCTCTATCTAGAGAGCTGAGAGGGTTTAGGCCATATACTACACACACTGGCCTAATGCGGGTTCGTGGATCTGACATACATTTGCAATATATTCTAGAGTATCATCATCAGCAACCCATTAAGTTCCACTGCTGGGCTCGGGTCTCCTCTCCTCTATCTAGAGAGCTGAGAGGGTTTAGGCCATAATCCACTCACACTGGCCTAGTGCGGGTTGGTGGATCAAACATACTCACAGAATTTCTTCTAGGGTATGTGGTTTTCCGTACGATGTTTTCCTTCACCGTTAGCAGATGGTAAGTCACTTGACTAGTACATTATAATTTCCACATCAGTACTGCCCTTGGATCGCATGATTTGCAAGCGGTCACTTCACTCACTTCGGCCACCATCGCTAATAGTTTAAGGAGTAATATTATATACACCGTAATAAGTACTTAACTATATTGTGTTATATATCTACTTTTCCAAATTTTCTAAAGGCATACCCGTAAAAGCAATAACATAATCAACCACATAAGTACTTCATCGAAACAAGAATCTCTCTTACTTTCGTACTGCCAAGCAAATAAAGATGAACTATGCAAAGAAGCTTAATCAAATCAAAAGAACAGCAATATGTAAATATTGATGACGTAACTCTCTAACAACTAACAAACGAACACATAACTCTAACTCGCATTCATCACGGATATAAAATGTACGTTAATTCAAAAACTAGAACAATAAAATAATAAATAAGGAGCGTTTACATCGGAATCGTACAAAGCAACCGTGACAGTCGCAACTGGACCGAACCATAGAACAAATACCGGCCGAACGACAAAGTGCCGCGTCGCGGCGTGTCGCACGTTAATCGCGCGATTATCGCCGTGCGATTTATCGCAATGTGCTTTTGTTTCGCTCAACGCGATAGACGGCACACGCTATTTTTAGACCACAATAATGTTTTAAAACTATTTTCAGCACAATACGCGGATCTGCATAACCAGTTGTTTGAACTATCCCAGACACATGTGACCGATTTTATCTGAAAAAAATGTAAAAAATCCAATAGGTATATAGGCACTTTATTATCAGTAGTAAAACAGCGCCTAACTTTATTTATGCTTGAAATTATTAACACCAGTTATATCCTAAAGAAAAAAATATAACATGTTATTTCATTCCTAAATTAATAACGCTATTAATTTTATTCATCGCAACATTGATGCCGCTTACGAATTAAAATACTCTACTTTGTAAGGACATGAATAGGCACAGCATCTCTCACAAAGGGAGTATGCATTAAAGTTTAATAAACAGCAATATTAAACCGCGATTCGTAAGAAAGATATCGTCTACGTCAACATTTAATTGTTGTACATTAACACATCTACATTGTTGCTTTGTGAGTGAAGGTTTCATTGTATTTCATTGTTTGAAGTCAGCATTGTGTCGCAAATTGCGATATGTAATACGAATTGATGGGCACACTTTTAGTTCTAGGCACAAAAGCTCGTGGTCTACGCCTTATGGTACAGAAGACCCTCAAATTATCAACGACTCCAACTTATTGTTTCTTCGCAAATGTTATGCATATCTGACGCATCCTTAATTGCTTTCGCCTTGAAATATGCTCTTTATTATTATTAAACTCTACAACCAGCATACCATCCGGCCCGGTTATATGTCCGAAACACAATACCATACCTATTGTATAATTTTTACCTTAACATTAACTATTAAATACAAAGAAATTAAAAATGAAATACTATAAATTAAACTGTCAACGTCGACCGCTCCCTTTAGTACTCAATAATATCAAAAAGGGCCATAACTATAACACGTACATATCATAACTTTTATACTGATACTTGTGAAGGTATCAATTTGTGTTCCTTTGAGTGGCTCTTGTTAACGCGTGCTTCACGAGCGAACTGAGATAAAAGCGGTTAGCTCGTTAATTTGACTGCGATGATGCCATATGTAAGGCGGCTAACCGTCCCACATTCTGCAGGACAGTCCCGCAATGCCATGATTAGTAAAAAAGTCCTGCAAAACATCGAATATATTCCGAATTCATTACAGTCTTCTATTTTTTGTGCAATACTTGCAAAGGCACCATAACACTATACACAGTGCAGCATGGATTCAAAAGAGAGGGTTAAGTTAATTTGATTCATGTTTGCACGCTTGATTTTGTTTTGTGGGGCAAATATGAGAGAAAGAAAAAAATGTCATATTCCTATTGATCAAGGCTCAAGATAGCTTAACTATTTATTAGTAACTTGCGATTTTCTTTTACTTAATTTACCCATTGCAATATAGATGTCCCGGATTTAATTGTCACAAAGTTGGCCGCCTCATATGTAAGTGAGCTGACATAGGTGTGAGGGTATATAAGTACATAACTTAATATTGAACCCAAAAATATAAAGCTCTACCTGCACTCTAGGTTATAACCTATTATGTACATGCATAACCGTCTAGCTAGCATAAGTAGCATAACCCAGAGTGTATGGGGGAAAACGTTTCAGTTTTGCATGTACTTACATGCAAGCGGCTTGCCACTATATACGCTAGATTATGTATGAAAGGTAGAAATGCGTAATAAAAATTATTAGTAACATTACATTTAATCATCTTTCGACCTTAACGTAATATATATACAGGACATAAACTCCAATAGGGAGACTTCTGTTATTAAGCAACGCTATATTCAATTGAATGTCGATATGTGACAAAACCTATATAAAGTCAATCTAGACAATATATTGTAGAGCCTATTTCTGTAAGCCGTTGTCGTCAACATTATTTTGTAGTCAATCACACATAGATTTGAATAAGAAGTTACTTAGAACGAAACAACAAATATAAATTTATCTTTCTGTGTAGCCCTTGTATTTTCTTTGCTAATATGGTCATACGTGGAGTATGATTTCGCAATGCCGGTGAAACCATACCAAAACCTTTTCGATCCACAGATTTCGTAAATTTTAAGTATTGCCCCGTTCTTTTAAGTTACTCTACAAGACTACAATAAACACGTGATCACTGTGGGGCGATAATTTTACCTCTATCTTTCTTCATATAATAGAATACTTAACAGCTTGTTAAATAAGATCGTGAGGTGAAAATAATAAAACACAATGCATCACAGGGAAATCACCAATTGCTCTTGTTAAAATGATGTTAAATGCTGGTAAAAGGAAACGAGAATTATGGAACGGAAGGTTATTTCGGACAAAAACTTAAAAGTTTATCATTGTGCTAAGTCGAAAATATTTTTAAGAATTTATACAACAGCAATTTTGAAATTACTTAAAAATCTATAATGTACCAATTTCGTAAAGGTACTGTGTTATAAACGCTATTTAACAATCCGTCGCAAATCGTAACAAACATCAATAATGAAAATAATTAAACATTCGGCTTGGTTCTCTTTTGTTTATGTTCAAAATGGTTAAAAATTGTCATTTCATAACGGCATTGTAAATTCAATCTATTAGGTAATTAATAAAATCAATGCCCTAGATAGGACATTGTCCAGCAGTGGACGTCATTGGACAGACATGATAATGATAATGACTATATAGACAAACCATTTATACAGGCTGTATACGACGGTACGACATTAAATTAAACCAAGTGTAGCATGTGATGTTAGAAGGCTATACCAAAAAAATTAAACAGAAATTTGCAATAGTTTAGACGCATATGTACTTTCTTTATGTCACAGTTGTTCACAGTTTTAAACAACCTGTAGGTATTTACGTTGATCGTATGTTGTCATTACGTCATTCAATTCATTTAAATATCTCTGACTCTTTCATATTATCCTATCTCTTACTCTGTTCCGCACTGTAGTCGTCGTCATGTCGACAACGTCATGATAGAAAATTCTTAAATTTTTCAACTTTAAATAATGTGTAGATTTTATTTCTTTTTTTTTTAAATAATTTATATTAGAATATGTTTATAAGGGTTAACACTGGCTGCCTTGTCATTTAATGTCGTATCGTCGTATACACCCTGTATAAACTGTGATATTATTTCCACAGAAATTCCTAACCGCAATAAAGTCATAAACATTGACAATCTGTTCCTAACCCTCACTACGGATTATTATTCACCCAGGGGTCGGAATGACCCTTCACATGTTTTGACAACCCTTCGCAAAACCAATGAAATATGTAACAAAGAAAACGGGTTATACCAACCATTATATAGCGATTTAGGAATCCATTTTATTGGACACACAGACACGTAATGTGTAGCCAGTCTGAATAATTCAGCAGGGGTTGTGAGGGTCGGCGCGATGCTTTGATTGCTCTAGCCGTGGGGGAAGTGCATATGACGATTTATTATGCAAAAACACAATTTAGATGTTAAGTTAGTTATGTACGAGTAAAATGTTTATTGATTTATACGAAGGCACTACGATGTTGAAGTGCGTTTTCATATTATACTAGTACTATAGTCTTCCAAAAAATACAAGAAAACCTAACACACATAACAGACACCTAAACATTCTATTTTAATATCCAAATCTACAAGCAATACGACTTACCTGACGGACCTGCTTATACTGTTCTTCGAAGCTCCACCCAGCTGCGGAACCTTCCGATGATGACGATGATGCTGATCCAGCTGGCTGTGCCGGAGGAGGCGGCGCGGGTGCCAAGAACGCCGGGGGTGCATATGGAAACCCTCCCGTAGCACCCGCGCTTGCCAGTGCGAACACACTGTTTGGCGTAGACAAAGGAGCACCCTGTGCCAGTGATGCCAGTGATGATAAATGCGGGTGCAGCGAAGACTTGAGGGATTCGAAGTCATCGCGTACCTAGAGAGAGAATAATTAATTACCTACTCAGAAATTAAGATTACATAATAGAATTACGTCGTGTATGTAACATATCAAAAACGCACTAAGACCTACATTTCCGACAGTCTGAAGGAGCCGTTTGAAACATGAAAATTACGAATATAACGAATAAGTATAAGTATCTATCATTAAATGTATAGTAAACAAAACATAGGTAATGTAAAATCGAAATACAGTTACTGTTGCAATTTAAGACCACCGTTACGATTTAAGACGTACCTACAATACAAGAAAACCTACAATACACAGATATATTCAACAGCCAGGTTTGAAACAACTATTAGTAGAATAGGCTGTGGATATATACAAATAATTATACACAGTCAATAGTTGTTACAAATCTGAACAAATTCTGTCAGGTGATAGAACCTACAAAACCTATCTGCCCAACATATCATAGGTACTAAAACCATAAGATAATCTAAATTCAGATATCCAAATGAATACTTATGTAAAATATAGAATTTCGGATATGCAGACATTTTTTCACCCTACTTCTATTTCGCGACTTACTTTTAGCTCCCTCTCCAAAGGTCTCGGCGAGTTTCTCTGATGCTGGTGCGTTATCGAATGATTATTCATTTGTTGATGCGGCACTGTAGCATGATGGTTCATACTGTTTATTGGCTGGTGTTGCATTGGCTGATGCGACTGATGCGACTGCAGCGCTTGGTGCGACTGTATCGACTGGTGCGACTGCAGTGACTGATGCGATTGATGCTGCTGATGAGCCTGATGCGAAGCAGGCACGTCTCGCCCCACACCCTCGTCGGAGCTCTCACAAGATTGCTCCCCTGAAGATTCACCTTCGGACCGTGCAGACTAGAACAAAAATAAAGGTTTTTTATAAAATAATACATTAATATAATCACTACAACAAAACTTATAGACTTTAGAGCTTAATTTCAACTATTATAAGTATTATAACAGAACTTAAGCAATTATATTGATGATGAATTAAAAAACATAGCTGATACTGTTACTAGAATAGACTTTTTTAATTAACTTGAACATGTGTCCTTAATTCACATACCCCAAGTCCCCAACACAGAAATGAAACAAAAGGATGTCTTTTCGAATACGCATATCAATCTGCTCACATAATTAAATACAATAATATAAAATAAAATAAAAAACATAAATTTCATGACAAATATAATATAATAATATAATAATATTCTACCACAATTACACAGCGCCATCTAGTCCCAAATTAAGCAATTATATTTGCTTGTGTTATGGGTAAATGAATGATCTTAGAATATAAAAGATGTAATAACATACAATTACTGATACTATTAGGTATTATCTCAACCTGTGGGTGTCGTAAAACGTCCGTGTAGTGACGGATTAAGAATACAAAATGTCACTACCCCATCTCAACCTGTGGGTGTCGTGGCGACTCAGGGACCTTATGCAGACAAGAGCACTGCAAGAAAATAAAAATTCGAAACAAACCCAATACCAACCCGTCTGGCCAGCGTGGTATAGTAGGCTAAATTCCCTCCACATTCTTTGGAGGAGACCCGTGCCCAGCAGAGGGACGTTTATGATTTGAAATGATGATGATGATGATTAGGTATTATCAAATAATTACAAATAAAATAAAACAAGAAATTCAATTGCCAGTAATCAATTACCCCATGCTAAGCGCTTGACAGAAAGTAGAACATCGTTTAATTATAAATCCAACATTTGCAACATAACGATAACATAATTACAGCTCGGTTTCATATGTGACTTATTTTGAAATTATATCTGAGTGGCAGGTGAAACAGGAATGGTCATAAGACAGCAATTATTTATAAATGTCGTGAGGCGTCAAACCTTTACATAAACGTAGAAAATAATAAAGGAGATGCTCTAGAACTGTGTTATTACTATATAAATAGTCATATTTAGCATACGAGTAAATAACAATGACTTAAAAATGTGAGAATTTAATTTCATGTCCAATGTTAATAATATTAAAATTTGTGTTTCAGACTAACGATTTACGGCACATGAATCTAAATTTAAAAACCAACAAGTAAATATTTTGGAAAAATGTTTAGGTATTGTTGGTTATTTTTTTAGAATCTATGAGTATGTAAGCATACAATCAAATTATAGTGTTTGTGTATGTGTAAAACAAGATCTTCGACATGTTACATGTCACTTTAAACAGCTGATTAATAATTATGTGATCAAGTCATACAACCTGTGTTTAAAATTTTAAGGAGAATTGTATGATGGAGAGAATAATTTTAAAATTAAATTCCCATAAATATACCCGATTTTAGTCATTAATTTGTTCGTTTCTATGTACAAAAGTAAGGCATTAAATCAAAAAATGTTCTTTGTTCTCGATGAAGTAAATCATCACTAAGTAATTATTAACAATTAAATATTGAAATCTCGTGTTTTGAAGGTAACATATCAGCAAACAAAGGTTCAAAGGCGTATAACATTGTATTGTCTATAATTAATACTAACTGTATTTTAACCTTCGAATCACATTTAATCTACAATTGTTTACCCTCTGTACCGTGCATTATAAACATGAATTATATTATTTCCGTTGTTCGATTGCCTCAGGAGAGAATTTGTTCAATTACTTTATGATATTTATTTAAATTCATTGCTCATTGCAGAACAACATGTGGCCGCCGCAATAAACGCCTTAAGGCCTCATAACATTTGTTCAAACTTGTCTTATTAGTGGCATAAATAATGCAAATTTTACTAAGAATTGCATGAAGAGGTTTCACTTATGATTGTATAGATACTATTGGTGAAAAAGCATATTAACCGCCTCATGGTAAGCGAATACAAACAAGTGAAAAAAACTGATACTATAATTTTGTCAAATGGTTCTGCATTGGACGCTGAAATTCACTGTATCTACTCAAATCCTTACTTACTAATCCTAGAAGCACTTGTTTGGTACGCCATCTTCATAAACTTTCATGACGATACGATTACTCGACAATTTATTTATCTGCAGATGTTTTCAAACCTGGAGAAGGATTCCTAATATACTTTTTACCATCATACCAGGCGAGGCGAGTGACCATTTATTTATGTATTGATTAATAACTAGAAGACTCGCGTTGTTGTTTTTTTGGCCACTGCTCAACTTCTATTGGGCGTAGCGTGATAACATCCTCGGTAAATGGTATCCAACACTAAAAGAATTTTTCAAATCGGACCAGTAATTCCAGTATTATTGCGTTCAACCAAATAAACAAACAAACTCTTCAGCTTTATAATAATTAATTATAAGTATAGATAAATAAAATAAGGAATTGAGTTATTAAATTTTTAGAGTTACTTAACAACAAACATCAACTAAACATTTTCTACTACTTATGAATTAATTCGACGGTTCTAAACTATCTGTCTTTATCTAATTGCCTTCAATAGAAAGAGATAGAAACGACACGTAGATATACTGATCCTAATTAAGTACTTCTGAACCTATGTTTAAATCCCGCTTCTTCCTCCTATGTGCTATTCAAATCAAACCTATCATGTACAGTTCTATCATTACATCTATTACAGCAATTGAGTGAATTTAATCCATTTCAGGGAAATTCACCACGGCTTTAATATTAATGGCAGGCCTTGGTAATTCATCATACCATTGCGAGAAACAAGTACCGACTATGCAAAACCAGTCTCAGTATTGATGCACTTAAAGTTCCATCGAAATCAATATAATGCAAGTGCAGCGGCTGGCAATCAAATCGTTGTTCAAAATGAGCGCGTTTTGCGTCGGCAGCAGCCTCCGGCCCACAATTACGACATTAAAATTATTATTTTATTTCCATTTTTATTTATTATTCGCATTATTATATTGTGTGGAGTTATTATCGGTGAAATGTTTCGTTCGGATAAACGTTCGCGTCGGAACAACACGCAAGCCTCCCCAACGGCCCACTTCAGGGTTCCTTTTATTATATTAATTAATGTACTCCAATTTATTGTGCTCTATAATACGTGGTTTCTTTATTTGGGTACTTTTTATTCTTTAGATTTTTCATTCGTATGCTCATAAAAACCGCAAAAGTATATTAATGATTTCAATGCCTACATGAAAAAATAACTCAGGGGGACTCTACTACAAGCCTCACAAGAAGTTTTTGTTCTGATATTTAAAAACTAATATTTTTTTCGGATAACCACTTCATCTGTTCAAGTTTATACGAAATCATTGGAGATGGCCATTCAGAAATTCATAAAAAGAAATGACTTTGCCATTTAAATGACACTTTATCTCCATCATCAGAAAGAAATATAATTTCAAAAGAATTAATCGCCTGCGTCCTACGGAACCCTATAATCACATCAATCGCTCCCGTATACACACCCTGTCATTTCATTCGACTTTTCTTTCTCATGGTTCCAGACTGCTACTGGATTCCTTCCACCTTTTATTACTTTTTAAGGTGACCGTAATTTTATTTAAACGTTATATCAATAAAATGAGCCACTTAAAGTGTTTCTTTTAAGTTCGTCTACCTTATAAGTCGCAGAATCACTAAATTCAGTGAACAAAATAAACACGTCGAATGTTGATTTGTTATTATCATGTGACGAACTGTAAAAATCAACAGCGTTGCTTACCGATAAGTAGGATAGCGTTAGCACAACCCGCGCTAATGCTTCTACAAACAGAATCGGACCGACTAAGCGTTCTGTTGATCTCTCGCGTGATTTTATAATATAATATTAACTGTAACTTGCTTAGTAGGCCGATGAAGAAGTACTTTGTGTTCAAAGAGTCAATATTAACGACCGATTTTCCGTAGAACTTAACACCTCCTCGAGGGAAATTTGTGAGACATCTCGATACCAACCTACGATGAACGGAGACCTTAAAATAGAAGATTGCACCCAATTTGTAACTTTAAATAGATAAACAGCCACTCTCCATGATACACTTAAAATCGTGACCTCAACAAAGAAACGGAAAGTGAAAGAATTCATCCATCGGAACCAATAAACTTCCCACTTGCTTATTGTTTGAATAAACAGGGGATGGACCCGGTACCGTTCTTAGAAGAATCCCGAGCGAAGCCGAGATATAAGCAGGAGGACACACCTTTGATTAGCACCTTTTTCTGCAGCCTCCATGCTACCAAAACTTGTCTTAGACTCGAGACAACATGCTTCCCTCGAACTAGACTCTGATTTATAACCAGCATACCATTGTTGATGCTAAAACATCACATTAATTAAGTGGAAACTCCACTTTGTTTCTTAAACAGAGAAACGTTTTGTTTACCTATTAATTATAATATAGTCACAGCAGATAAAATTGAACTTTATGCCACAGTAAAACCGTTGACAATTGTAAATGAAATAACTTTCAGTCACCATATATACAATGTAATATTTGTGATAGAAATCATAATCGTGTCTATGCGAGTAGATTTTATGAGGCGAAATCAAATAGAAACTTGTAATGAAAGATGTCGTGTGCGCTCAACATGTTTAGTCGCAACGTCGTATGCAAGACAAATACGTGCGGTAATAAAATATTGAACATTTAGTTGAACATAAAGCGAAGATATCGACGGGTTGGTGCGAGGTGAAAATATTGATGACTGTGTGAATTGATCAAACACACGTCAATACGATCGATACATATAGAACGATCCTAACACCAAACATAAAACAACAATTAGAACTGAACGTTGGCGCTGTGTACATAGATGTACACGTACTCCTACAGATAAAGGACAAAGAAGTTCATTAGTTTCCCGGCGGCGCAGGCGCAGGCGCGGGCGAGCGAGTGCGACGTGATGGTAATGTTCGCGTATCCACACTCCCTGGAATATTTATTAGCAGGAGCCGTCACGACGAGCTTTGTCCACACATTAGCAGTGTTAGCGCCCGGGATGGCTACCTGCGTGTTTACATAGACATAACCCCTCCACGTATTTGCCTAGATATCCACACATATCTGGTGTTTCGCAGAGTTCGTTGCAACACTCATTTGAGCAACGTATTGTTGACGTCGAAGGGAAATCTGCCTTCGTGTTTGCGTAATATATGAAATACTGATTGTACAAGATGCTTCACACAAATAACTCGAATGCTTTTCATTGTGCGGGCAGCTGGACGTAGGCAAATTGTAGGACTGGAATTTCTTCGGTTTGTTGACGAATTTTATGAATACAAACATGTAAAGATTATTGAGGTAAAATCGAACATGGATGGTGTAAAGAGCTCGAAGGTAACAGCCTTACGTGTTGGGAACTGCGGCGTGTCACAATGTTGCCACATTAACTGCGGCACTCGCATTAACATTAGCAGACATAAAATAACCGCCAATAAGCCGAAGCACGCATCAAACGTCGACAAAGCAACAGGTTCTTGGCTCAACAAACACACACTGTTTACATTACGATCCTGGGGCTTCATTTAATAATTCTCGGGAACTAAAAGCCTTTGAACATTTCATCAGATGACCCTCGCTGTTTGCACACACTCCTGGCTCGAGATGCTAATGTGGACACAAGGACCTGTATCGCCGATCGGCCTCCGATGCTTTTATTGTTAGCCCTTCCAATAGCTGGGCTTCTTCTATTTTACTTCGATGCTCGATATCCTTCGATATCTTGTATAAACATGCTTCGGTATTCTTTATCTTTTTCTTACATTTGACTCCGACGATTATATTGATGTTGATAATTTAGAAGGTAGTGTCGATTGCATAGCGATTTTGCTAATGCATACAACAAATAAATCAATGGATCACAAATACAATCTTGAAATTGTACAATCTAGAAATTATCAGGTCCTAAAAGGCACGTGCTGTAATTTAATAAACATAAGTTTATTAAATTACAGCACTATTACATAAGGACACTACATAGTCACATAATAGAGGCGTGCAGTAGTAGTTATATCAGGAAGCTACGGGTGACACACGAAACGAGACAAGTATTTGAGCAAAACAAAAGGTGATAAGGAGAGGTAAATAACCCAGGCCATTGACGGCGTGACGGCTGTGCAGAGTGCGGCGTGAGTGCGCGGCCCGACCGCGCCGCACCGCCGCCGCCGCGCACACGCGCCTGTCGCGCACTCGCGCACCGCACGACCCGCCGCCTCCGCCCGGCGCTAAACTCTCGTCAACAGCTGTTTAGCGCTTCAAATACCATGCTGAAATATTTTCAGCGTTGACTATTTAGCGACTAATGTCTGACAAGTTGAATGGAGTCGTTGCAAACTCACCGGCCGCTTCACTACACAATATATTTTAGAATCGGGAGGATAACATCGTATGTGCGACCATGTAACGCTCTCGTCGAACGTCGGGTACGTAAACATTTGTTCCACCGGTTTCTAATAGATGCTCATTACAACCGTACCGGCGCTATTGAATTTGAAATCATTTGGCCTCTTAATTTTATTCAAAATACCGCAACAGCGGTAAGTAGAAAGAGATCGCGTAGCTTATTGTGATGATAATTATTTTTAGAAAACAAAAACTAGAAAGCGGTCGAACGAAGATGCCTATCTGTTAATTATTGTCACCAAAATGGCGGCCGTTATTGTGAATGCCTCAAAATGGCGGAGTGACAAATCGTTGGGTTTCGTGTACGTTCCGTTTGATTGACGCGTGCCAGATTCCGCAGTAATATACCTTTATACATATTTACTTATGCGTAGAAAGCGCAAATAAAAACGAGTTCTTTAACACTGCGATTGAGATAATGAATCGATGTTTACGAAGAGTCGCGCCGTGATCTCAGATTAGCCAGCGATTAAAGGCGTATGGGATCAGGCGCGGTCACTTATTAAGGTAATATTTGTGATTGGAAAATATCGGAATTGTTGAGACAATTTCGAACGTAGTATTGGGCCGGGGTCAAATATTGACAGTTCTCACGAGCGACATGTCCGCGCGGCTGTAGCCGACGTCTCGCTGGACTATTCCTTCCGCTTTTCACACATATAGGTAATAATCGATCGCTTTTATTGCGTGGTGTGTATAGGCGCGCCGCTGGGTGACATTTCGGGGAAACTAAATTGTCGTTTGTCGAAGATTCAACGTTAAGTGCACCGATAAACTGGAGCGGTACTAAAGTCGTGATTTCGTCGGAATACAAGCATGAGTCTTTGTCATCAGTCGACGTTCTCGATGATCTGCTGACGCATCAGTAACCGTGTGAAATGTGTATATGTCAGGTAAACCGTGATGTTCACCTTTATTTGCATTATTAACTTATTCCGCAAAGAAGCAAACAGACATCATCGTGTATAAAGTCTTTGTGATCTGAACATGTTTGTCTTGACTCACTCTTTTAAAGAGAAGAGTCGTTGATTCGCGGGTGTGACCCAGGGTCGCTTTCAATCAACACAAACGGCGACATAACGGTGGCTATGAGGAAAATTTACCTGTAACCACTCAAATGTACTAATGAGCACTTATCACAATCAAGACATATTATAAATTATATTAATATATTCCGTGTAGTGACGGATTAAGAATACGTAATGTCACTACCCCATTTCAACCCGTGGGTGTCGTAAACAACTAAGGGTGTAATGATAACAGACAAGACCACTGTTAGGAAAGGAAAATTCGACACAAAACCCTATACCATCCTGTCTGGTCATCGCGTAGTAGGCTAAATTCCCTCCAAAATGTTTGGAGGAGACCCGTGCCCAGCAGTGGGATATTTATGAGTCGTAATGAATGAATTAAAATGATCTAAGGACCCTTTTTGAAGTAAAGGTCCTTCATCTAAAAATTAACGACAGATTATTGGTTTTATTTTTATTCATTTGTATAATGCCTATTGGTAATCGCTCGCATGAAATAGATACTAAAGTTCATAATGTAAACACAAGTTTTGTCATTTTTAAACTGTAGGTATACGCTTCGCTGGTAAATGACCTTTTTTTTTAATTTACAATTTCATGTTTCAATATCCCAACATATATATTAAATTGCGTCAAAAATATTAATACTTTCGTGTAAACAGTTGCTAGATCTATAAATACAAATTGATATTAAAAGAATGCTTGTGTTCTCCGTGTAGATACCCAATAACTATTATAAATTAAAACAGTAATTGGTCAGCGTACTTCTGCATGTGTTAATATTACACATGTCACTTGCAAATGAACCTATATTCTTTTAATAACTTTTCTCCAGCCCTAACAAAGAGAAATATTTTAATATACGAGCCATCTAAGGAAATCTTTACTTTACAACATTTCAAATACATTCAGCCTTCCGTCAAGTATACCTAAGTCCATGGTTTTAAAGCAGTAATTCCAATGACTACTAATTCATAGTGCCTTATTATCTTTGCAAAGGAATATCTATTGACTAAACTTGATCAATGGAGGCGCCAAACGGATGAAGTGTTCTCAGTATTTGAATAAAAGATGGCCGACTTGTGTCATTTCCTTTGTGGAAATTGACAGGTCTGCCGTTTATAGGCAGCCTACGTCAGATTGACGTGTCAATTGATGACTAATGCAGGAACTAGGCAACTGAAGGAAATTTGAATTTGGAAAAAAAATGTTGACTTTTGTTTTTTCTCGCTATTGCTAAAGGTCGTAATGCTTTTGTCAATAGTTGGGTTACTGGGTCAAAATTTATTTATTAGCCCTAAATTTCCGATTAAAATATTATAACAAAATAATGTAGTAATTAAACATTATTTTTATCTAGGTACAAAATTTAAACTCGTGGCTTATTAAAAATATTGTCTTTGGTAATTTAAGATAAGCTAAGTATTAATTTTCTAATGAACATAATATTATATCGTTTACAAAATTTTTAAATTGTACGAGGGTACGAGCTACTTAATAACAAAAGTAACGATTAATAATCGTGCAAGAGTAATATACAATAAGGCAACATTGTATGACCTTAGATTTCAATAAACATTAATAATAATACCCATGTAGTCAATAACTAAATGTAATTATTAACTTACATTGTTTGATGATGAAATTTAATTACTAAATGACGTAAGTACACAGCTTAATCTTAACTACCTTGTAGGCTTTAGCAAATTATTAAACGCCTTAGTTTAGTAGAAGTAAGCTTAAGAGAATTATAAATTAGTTTCCAGTATAAGTTAAATTCAATTATTCTCCGATATTCAACTCTTTAATAGCGTTTTCACATTGTGAATTTATTTGTTCGTATTTGACATACGACCTTACGCCATGCTCCACTTCCTTTCAACATAACGCGCATGTGTATACCAAAATATATGAGGTTACAAAAATATTTTGACAACGCAAGTCAAAGTACGCGTTTTTAATATTTGCCTTCGTTTATAGCATAGGTTTATTAATTCATAGTTATCAAAAGCTATATAGAACTCTCAACGCCTTGCACATCCCAAAGAGAATAAGTCTCTGCTTTTCTTAGATTATAGTTTATAAAACAAAAAAAATCACTACGAATTTCACGAGAAAATGCTTCAAGTCCCAAAAATAAATGACAACATAAATATGTTTCATGATCTACAATATAAATACCTTTACAATATATACCGACCAAAATTGTAATTTTAACCATATACCTAACACTGCAAGAAAAAGAAAATTCGAAACAAACCCTATACCAACCTGTCTGACCAGCGTGGTATAGTAGGCTAAATCTTTGGAGGACACCCTCCACATATTTTAGAGGAAACCCGTGCCCTGCAGTAGGACGTTTATGGGTTAAAATGATGATAGACTTAGCTGCAAAACAAAATCAAGAGTCTCAAAGTCAAAGACAAAATCAAAGTAACTCTCATATAATCAAATAAAGCATGCATGAGAATAACACAACCCATTCTGACCACTGCACATGATGCTAAAACTGCCACTAATGGTATTATACATTAGAATTCTCATTGTCTATTTACATAGTTGTATGGTAACGCAAGATAGCATTCATACAATGGGTTTGTGACAGTAAAGCGTATCGTTAAAGTATGGTTAAGCCGTGCCCTAACCGCCGTTTAATTACCTAAGGCTTGTGGCGATCGTAAACGTTCAGGAAACTAATGCACTGACCGCAGGTAGGTCACTTGTCTAGTGAAACGGATGTTTTACATTGTAAATGTTCCTTATACCACTACCACAATGTTGGGAGTAATCGAGACGAGGCAAGGAAAGTCCTGTGGTTCATCAAACGTTTAACTATGATTCTGTATAACAAATTGGTGGCAGATTAAGGAATTTTTTTTTAGTCACTTTGATTTGAAAGAAGTATTAGGTTTGTTGCTGTAAAAGAACTAGTTGATTTAAAGAACTGAAAAAAAAACTATGTATTTTCCCTACTTGAAATCTTTTGTAATGATATCCGTTTTCCACCGCAGTAAATTAATTTCCAAACGGCAAATAATACGAAATACACATACAAAAACAAAATAAGCTAACTTCAAAATGCATTTAATTAATATTTAAAATCTTCAAACTGGGGCGATGTCGAAATCATAAATGTCGTCTGGGCCAAAATTACCATTGCCAACACTAACTGTCATTTAACTACTCACAAAAATTGCTCTTTTGTGTGAGACAATATCTGTGTCTGACAAGTAGCACACTAAACAAATAGCTTCTAGTTCGATGCAATTAACACAGTCAGTTTTACTTAAAACCAGTCAATCTGATAAATTTCAATCCATACAGAAGTTGTATTTACGGAGAAAAAGGTGCTAGACTTTTTTCTCCCATTCAACTTCTGTCTCCAGGTAAATTATCTTCTTTTTATAAGATGCCCTGCTAGATAAAGAACACAAATGGATGATCATGCTACAAAAACCACATCTAAGCTGCCTTTAATTGTTTTTTTTACATCTATTTGATCAGTTGCATAATTTTGCAAAGGCAACTTATGATAAAAATTGAATCCAAATTTTTCCTAATGTATATGTTATCCACCACTGGATTCATAACTAACATCCTTCTGAATATAAACACTACACTACACTACACTATTTTGGCAATATCACATGCCTCTACTGGTACTTCTGCATCTTATTACTTTATTAACCGAAAAACTAATACATTTATGATTAATTTAGACAGAAAGTTAGACATTCCCTGGTAATCCCAAGTGTCATAACTCGGTGTTTGCAAGAGTCTATCGCTTTTAATACTGGCATACTTATAGGCTTAATTGTTGGTCCAAAGGAGTCCCGTTAGCGCCAAAATTACGATAGTAGAAAATCAAAAATGACTGTCAAAATGACAAGAGAATATACTTTCCTATATCGATTTTTGAACGTTAAAAACATCCACCAATAAATTCTAATCGCAACAACTCATAACAGCATTTAACAATACATACATACATATAGATCACGCCTCTTTCCCAACAGAGGGGTAGGCAGAGACCATTTCCTTCCACTTGCTACGATTCTGACATACATCTTTGGCTTCTTCAACATTCATCAGTCTTTTCATGCATTCTCGCCGGTTGAAGGTACTCCTGATCTGTCCCTTCTTCAGAACGTCACCTATTTGGTCATGGTACGTTCTTCTAGGTCTACCCCTTCCAACGTTTCCTTTCACATTCGCCTCATATATTTGTTTTGTCACTCTTCCTTCATTCATTCTCTCTACATGTCCAAACCAGCTTAATTTTAATTAAACAAGAATTAAATTTAATTTAATTTAACAAGATTCCCAAAAAAACAAATAACGCAACAATGTCGATATGGCTTTAGATACAAATGTTTCGCAGTGTGCCAGTCTGTCAGTATAATTCATTGTTGTCATAAATCTGAGTTAAATTGATGTGGACTTGTTCGGTTATCAATCACGGACCTGCGACTGTAGTAGTGTGTAGTGACACTTATCGAAGCTCTGACATCGATTGTATCTGTTTAACCCACAGCGATTCGATGTCGATAAAATAAATTGTGTGTATACGATTAACTACGATTGACGAACTACGATTTGATTCGATTTGACGATGCATCATTTTAAAGGTGTAATATAAGAGGTACCGTTGGTACATGCGGCACAAAATCGCTTGCTGTGGCGAAGGTTCATCATCATCAGGAGTAGACGTCATTGGGCTGTCATGATGATGATAAGAGGCATTATATATTTTTAACAAACCTAGCTTCTTACTGTTTTACTATATATTACGTAATTATTATGATTATTAAAAGAAAAGAATACACAAAACAAGAAATAATTTTATGAATGCCCATACTAATGAAAATTTATATTAAGAATTTATCATCGGTGTTAATATTAGATATTATGCAAAACCTAATATTTATTTCTAAATTATTTCTAATATTATTATTAAATTCTAAATTATTATACAAACCATGGCTATTACTTTAAGAAGGAAAATAAAATGATATAGCACTGAGGACTGCATGAGACATTAGGATTGCCCTATATTAATGCTCGAGTGCAGAGAAAAACGATGGTCAGGCGCCTAACGCCTGACCATCGTTTTTATCTGTAAAATCAGATTCATAAAAAAGTACCACATAACGTAGTCCATTATTTTTATTTGTACCTTCCAAAGAGTCAGTCCATCAAAACAAACATACATTTTAAAAATCAATAACGTGAACCCTTCCCGATCAAATAAACCATGTCGATTCAAATAAAACGACAAAAAATCTCGGGTCCACAAGAATCGTAATCGAATACCAACGATCTGTCAACCATCATAGCATTTTGATATTCGTATCCAACGTATTTATTATAATAAAACTAGATCATGATAAAACTTGATGATTTTATCAGTTTGTGAGCTTTGAATAATTTGTCTATTTTTAGCTAATTTGCATAAATAAACATGGAAATAAAAGTGATAATGTCAATTTCCAACACAGATTGAAAACGTCACTTCCGAATAAGCGCCGCACCCTGCTGCGCACACTCACCCTATTTACAAACAATACACAACCATCCACTCACATTTGCCTTCGATTAAGTATACGTTAAGCTCTAGATGCTGATATTTCAACCTCTTATACATTAAAGTATTACTTAAACAAATCAGATAATACCAAAATACGCATCTAACATAATAATTGATGATTTGATTCAAACGGTATGACATGAAAGTAAGATCGTGTCTTAAAAATACCAAGCTCGCATACCTGAAATAATTGATATATCAATGCAGTTCTCAACGCGAGGGGTCCTAAATCAAAAAGTTTAAGCGACCGTCTATCATAACATTTTGACGTAGAGAAACGTGCTCGATATTAAACTGTTCCCGCTAGATGGCGCGATAACGGGCTGTCAAACTCACCTGTCATTAGCTTATTAATGGCTGCCGAACGCCATTTTGATAGAATAAAAAGTTATGTGAGTTTTATTGGCCCTTTGTCTCACTTGTACACTCATTAATTTAGTAGATGAACATTCAGATATATCTTGTGGATGAAAATATACAACTATATTAAACTTATCTTATAGAAAGCATTATTGTGATAGTTCTGATATCATTTTATGATGCGACGATTTAAATGATCTAATTAAAGTTTGCAGCATTGAATGCGTAATAGCATGTACGCCAGTATTTCACACAATACAATGGGTCACCCACGCACCGTCTGCCGTGAAACTTGCACATCCTCTCGCAATTTGAAACAATTTGCATATCTACACACGTCATTCATGTCTAAAAATAAAGTAAAAGCAATGAACGTATTTACAAAAAATAACAAACCAGACCGACTTAACACTTTCGCTATTATCCTTGTTTTTTTTTCAAAGGCAACACTATCTTATTTAGCCAAACAATCAGAAGCCCGTTTCGTAAGTAAACTTTCTTGCAAACAAAAACTGTTCGTATCAGATCGTAATAAGATTGAAGTTACCGTTTCAATTTGTGTGAGTTGTATCATTTTGTTTTGAATCAAGTGGATGTATTGGACCACACACGGATGCAAGTCAACATCGGTCCCTAGAACAACACTATAGCACTTAGTATACTTTACAGGTAAACTAGTAGCTTTGAAGGCACACGTCACGCAGTTTGATATGCGCTTGGGACTCCCAAACTGATGACTCTATTCTAAGTAGGAGAAAGTAATTGGATATGTATGATTTTATTAAAACATCTTCTCTAGAGATTTTTTAACAGAATATTACGTCATTTCCTAGGTGTTTACGAACTTAGATAATATAATTATATTTACTTGCCTGTATAAGTGACCATAATATATATTTACATTAATGAACAGAAATAAGATAATTAAATATACAAACACAAACGAGATTATTTGACAATTTTACGATTATGAAAACGGTCAATTTCTGGCTCAAATCAATCCTACCTTGAACAATAATGAAACTTTCATGTGCTTAATACCCCTATTGAGTGCACAATGCAAAATTAAAATCTCATTTATATCCAACAAAACTTCCATAAACAAGTTTGTGATGATTTAATTACAAAATAAAACAATGAAATTAATATGCGTGGTGATGAATAAGCAGGCAAGTAAGTGAAGGTTGTGTGGGAGCTGCACCCGCGCCGGTAGCCAGACGCGTCGACGACAACCGACACCAACCGACATACGGAACCATAAGTTACTGGGAGTGACATTTTAAATGAAACTCTATAATAATATATGTACGAGTATGTATATACTGATTAGTATAAAATAAAGTCGCTTTCTCTGTCCCTATGTGTGCTTAAATCTTTAAAACTACGCAACGGATTTGATGCGGTTTTTTTTAATAGATAGACTGATTCAACAGGAAGGTTTATAGGTATAAAATACATACCACGCGGGCGAAGCAGCGGGCGGAAGGTAGTATACTGATATCAAAAGAGTGGCTGCACTATAGTGGATGCAAAGAACGCAGATTAAGAAGGACTAGCATCCTAAGAATTGAGAAAAACAAAATAATAATATCCAATTTTTCAATCTGCGTTTGATTTAAATTCGTGATGTAATCCTTCAAACTAATAGCTAGTACCTTAACTTAATCACAAAAGTAAGCTAAAAATTTTAAATCTAAGTTTATATAAAAGTGAACTAAGGATTTTTGATCCTCATAACACAACCTTAGAATTTTTATTTAGTATTATATCAATTTAGATAAGGCGAAAATAATGCTTTAAGTCGAATCTACGGCTCTGAAAACTGAATTCTATAAGACAGCAACTTCCTATCTCTGTCGCTCGTAATTTTACCAATATTTCTTCGTGTCAAAATTGTATACCCTCTGATTGTGATAGAATTGACGTAGAGTGTTCATTTCAAATGTCAGAACTTCCTACAGCGGTGTTCCCTGAGCGCTATGACATGTCCTTCTTCAAACGAGGTTTAAAGAGAGCTATCCTCTCAAGGTAGGCAGCGGCCTGGCTGTGCCCCTAGCATTGCCAACGTCCATGAGCGGCGGTAACCACTTACCATCAGGTGGGCCGTCTGCTCGTCTGCCACTTTAGGCAATAAAAAAAACAAAAAAATGATCAATGCATTTATTATGTAGCATTTTAAAGTAAATCTTATTTCTGAAAAAAATAATTCTTCCGTAACTAAAGCTGCAAAGAAGTGTTATCTGTGTGTTATAAGCACTATCATGCCTTATTTCGAAAGGGTAGACAGAAGCTTATCATAACCATATTGCACTAGCTGGCTTAGGAATGGACCCATAGAAGATGATTGAGCCCAATAACATTTACGGGTACATTTCCAAACTTCAGACTAATACTAAAAATTTCAGGATAGAAAAACCCATTAACTTGTTTGCTGCACTTAGGGATCGAAGTTTGGACTTCATAGCAGTCAGTGAATCAGTGGATTTACATCCAATATAAACCATTAAGTTAAACGGTGTCAAGAAACCAGAACTTGATAAAAAAAATCTAATCAATAAGAGACTGTTATCGAAGTTAGCCGTCAGACTTCAATCAGATATAAATATCAGATTAATGTTATTAATCAATGACTCAATGGCAATTACTCATTGTAGCTGTGTCCAATCTGCTATCAAAACTTGAATAGCGAGATAAATAAAGTTATTAATTTAACTTTTTAGAAACTTGATGATGTATTCCACTTTTGCGCTAAACATGCCTTCACACTAGAATATTTTGAGTATAGTTTCTGCTTCCCCTCTTCTGCAATTTCTGCAACTGCAATTTTTTCTTTTCTCTAAAATGTATATTTATGTTGAAACTATAAGTACAATTTTTAGATTTCTGGTTGTAACTTTCGGCTTTTATGTTTCCTCTTTACCCTCTCTCTCTCTTTTCTTTTAATAATTGTTTATGAAAGTAAGCTTTATCATAACGACCGCTTTTTAAAGTCTAAATTAAGATTTTAGCAAAGTTAGAATTTAAACATAAGTTGCATACAAAAATTGCCAAATCAGCCAAATCCATAGATAGATAGATTATTGAAAACGGTCATAAATGTATTGTACCTCTATCTTTCACACCTAATATATACTAAGTTATTTAGAATTAAAAGCTGATAAAAATAAATACTGAAACTATACAAAGTAAGTGCTTACTAGAGTTTAGCATCGTTTGCGCATGCACAGTGATCGTCGCACGCGCGCCGTGTCCGGAGCACTCCGGGGGTGAGACAGGAAGGGGCGTGGTCGCCGCACATTAGCGACTGTTCGGAGAATATACTACTGATCTCTCTCCCAATCATTGCGACATTAATAACATACGTCATAGCAAGAATTCTATAATTGGTGCTTAAGAAAATAAACATGCACTTATTAAGGATAGCACACAATTAAGACGACAAGAAAAACTGTTCGGAAACTTAACACACTTCAAAATCTTTTACGAACACTCCATTACAGGATTATAGTTATTTTTTATGACAGTACACTTAAAACTACTCAAATAATAGCAAAACGTTTTCAGTTATTATTTTATTCATAAAAATGTGTGCATCAATGTTATAATATTGACAAGTATGTTTTATTGGGTGCATCTAGCGTTTGTCACTAGACAGTATTCTAATTACGGCGTCTCTGACATTTTTCATTGAATTCGATTTGACCAGCACCTAGTAGATATTCTGCCCTATTCTATTCTAAAAGTCGAAAACATTTTCTCCATTTACAACTGCTAAATAAATTAAGCCAAAATCAGTAACTTTCTATCATCTCGATTGAAGAAATCCCGTTACCGAAACAAACAGCTCTTTCCAATGATAAACCAACTCGAGTCCTTCTCATTTTCGAGTAGAAATCACTTTCTGGAAGTGTAGTATTGTCAAACAAAGCTACCACTGTTACGGACCACACGTAGTAACTCCGGCGAGCCAATTATGTGACAATATAAACTGTCCAGTCAAGAGGGTAAATACGCGGGGGCGAACCGTAACACGGTAGTGATGGCCCTCCAGTCTTCGAGCTGGGAGGGATCCGGTATCACAGCTTTATACAATAAGGTTATGACTAAATTAGGAACTTATCAATACACGTATTAAAATCTAGGTAGTTATAACGCTATTACTGAGCAAACTGATAGGGAATTGTAGGTGTGTTGTACCTCAGCCTACCCCTTCGAGGAAAAAGTAATGGTGGTTACGTTATTGATATACATATACTGAGCAATGATTATAATCATTTATTTTTTCAAGTTATAAGTCACATCTTTAATTTTAAGATGGCGATAAAAAAATCACTGTGATTTAAAGATAATATTTCAAATTATTGTTTAAAATAAACGAATGGTAATTTATCATGGACATATAAATTAGTCAATCTCAATCCTGTTAAATTTCGTTTTAATCTATATCGATTAAAATTTTCCTAATAAATATTTGATTACCTACTGCTAATATTAAGCAAGAGGAGTACGAGAAAAGGACAATTCTAACCAAAACCCTATACCAACCCGTCTGGCCAGCGTCGTATAGTAGGTTAAATTCCGTCCACAATCTTTGGGGGAGACCCGTGCCCAGCAGTGGGCCATTTGTGGGTTGTAATGATGAATATTAACCTGTGATTATACTGTCCGTCAATCCGAAGGTGTCAGTAGTAGATAGAAAACTAATCGGATCACACAATCACAAAATATATTATAAGTGCACAAATGTACTTAATTGTGTATGTATCAATAAAAATTAAATAAGTACCAATTCCAAGTTTGAATTTATAGCCTTTATGAAGAACATTATTGTCACAACAATAGCTACTGAATATTAATTATATTTTGATCAAAAAGCTTGTACAAAAATTAAATATAAGTAACGATAACATTAACATAATAAGATGCATCCATAACCCTTGAGGGCCTGCGCTAGTGGGTGCTTATTAACAAATAGAAGAGGTCCAAAATATCCCGGGTCTAAGAGACCACCGGTGTTACCATCAGCAAGTCAAATGGAGAGAATAAGCGAGTCATTTTAGGGTTGGATATATAGCACGCGGCATGAATATAAAATTAATTTTATCGCTTCGATATTAAATTTGTTTAATAATTAAGTTATTTTTATTATAATGACAGTCAGTGTTACTTGGGGAAGTTTTCTATTATGTGAATATTCCCTTAAATATCTGCACTCTAAGGTAAGTAGCCAATAATTAATGATCCAATCTATCTAAAAAGTTTCCAAACTATTTAATGTTACAAATAGACACTTATTATCCTATTGAATAAAAAAAAACGCTCTAAAGCCTTATTATAACGTAACAAAAGAGATATAATTATCTTTGTAATAGTCATGGAACACATTCCTAACAAAGACGACTGGTGTGTGAGCTACTGAATTCATACAATGGCTCGAATTATAATCTGATTTTATTAAAACATGATTACCGCCCACACAGCTTACAGTAGTAGTAAATTAAAATATTTGAGCGCTAATATATCCGTTTTGCTAAAACTTCACTAATCCATTTGTGTGGAAATTAACACTAAAGTAATGCCTTCATTGTTCTTGGTGTAGGTATAGAATAAAGTTCAACACAGGTTTGACGAACAAACGCCTAATTCAATTCAACGCAAAAAGGTACCCCAAAACAAAGCAGCGAGCGCTAAACGACGGTTTTATGTGCCATTCGCAGCTCCATGCGGCCGGGCGGCCGAGTCGCCGTCACTAGCTTGCACTCGCCGTGCGCCGAGCGAGGCTGCTGCCCACGACGACGATCAATACTTATTTGCATACACGATAAAAGAGCCCAGTCAACATGCATGATATATTAAAATCACGTCTCCGGAACAATTAACAGAAACGAGCGAGCGATCAAATAATAAAAAGTGCCTTTGTCATTACAAACAGTCGACGCGACGAACATTCTTAGAACACAGAATAATAATAACTCGGTATAGACGATGAATCGGTTTTCAGACGTTAACCAATCGGACGGCGCGCGCGCAAATCGCCAATATGGCGGATATAATAATTACTATATTGTGTATTAGATATAGTTCACAGAACGACTGTGCCTGTATCTGAAACTATTGTGACGTAGCAACACTCGCAGTTAATGAAGTCAGATCACGTACATAAACGCGATACTAATTGTGTTCATTTGTCATGAGACCAATACTTATAGATACGGTTTTATTTGATATTTAAAAGGTTTGGTTTTTCATGAAGAATCATGTTTAAATATCAAATAACCTAGTTATACATTATCAATACCTACTAATAATAATTAACAGAAGATTCAACAATTTGCCACAAATATAGCAATGCTAAAATTAGCATGAAATAACTTCATGGATCTGTATTTTAATGAGCAATAAGAAAACCCCGAATGCGAAATCGCTATTAGAATTTATTGTACTCGGAAAAATTATGATTTGTATAAATTTTCCAGTTGTCACTCAACACCCGTGAATACAATAAAATTAGATACGTCCGAGAAATCAATGCGGAATGACGCAGATATAGTAAATCACAATAATATCTCTAATAGGTAGCTATTCAAACCGTGTTGAGCATTCGAAAACAATATTCCGTCGCGCCAACGAGCGCTAGTCAACCTCAAAACATCAGAGGGGACAAAAAGCGAGACGAGACACATCACCTCCAACCTCCGATTGAGAAACCCAATTTGAATAACAATCAATAAATTAATGTACAACCGTAATTTATTCATAAGCGGAGAGTCTGTGACACACCGGCGGGACGAGCACTGAATCCAAATGAAATTTTATAAGAAACACTCCTTTTCAACGGCCCATTATGGACAGAATGTAATACTTTTCTTAACGTATCATCATTATCGGTCTGCATCACAATGCTCCTTTGAGTGCGAGTGTCGTTTAAGTGGACTAATCTCTTTACACGTAAAAACTGACGGCACCGAATGAGTTTCTCGTGTTGGAATAATTAGTCTGCAATTGAAAGCGTGCTTTATTTCAAGAGACTGGACAAAACGGACATGACACGGTTGGCCAACGGTAAAACACTTTCACGAATACAATGATAATTATTACAAAAGAGTATGATTCCGAAACGGCCCGGCCCGTATGGCTGTTTTTAGAATATGAAAAGAAAATATTTAAATAATGTCGTAGGCCATAAATAGCGGCTCGTTAATTACCGACTGTAATCACATTTCGCCAAACGCGTTACGACACACATGTCCCATCCCTTCGCTGTTCTAAATTTAAACATTAATAAGGCGGGAGCTCGCGGCACGCTCCCTGTCTCGATAGAATCGAAAATAATTTATGTAACTTTATGTCACTTACTAACAATTTACCACATTCGATACATAATCTCGATTCACGAGAGGCTACTTACATAAGTGTGGCAATGTAAGTTATTGTAGCTACATACAACGCAAATAAAGCTTCTAATGCAAAATGATGAACATTAATACGAACTATACGAAAATATCTACTCGTATCCTGGATGACTATGACACAATATAACTCTGTAATACTTACAAAATAGCTAACAGCAGATCACCTGCTTGGGTTACATCATCATGATTATCATCAGCAACCCATTGATGACCCACTGCTAGACTCGGGTCTCATTTCTCCTATCTAAAGAAAGCAGTCAACTAAACTTACAGTTGAGTTACATATTAGTCATAAATTTGCAAACACACTCATAAGACATAACAAAAGGCTGTTTGCCATTCCTTGACCTTACAAATATCCAAATTACGTTCGCGCAAAAACCAACATCGTTTTCGCATTCTTCACAAGAAAAAATAAAATTAATATAAAGAATGAATTAGTTTGAAATTATTTAATAGAGTTGCGCAGACGCATCGAGTTAGATTCGCGTGTCATCACGCGCGCCGCCGGCGACAGTCAAGCTCAATTGTCGACGGATCCACATTTTAGTAGTCATTTGAACATAATCATCTCAATTTTACAACAACTATTAACTGAATATTTTTGCAAAGATGTGCGAAAATCGTTTCAGATATTAATTAGCATTAAACAACAATAGACTTTGGCTAACTTGCTAAGTAGACAATGTTTAGAAAGAGGTTGACTAGAATGTAACTACAACTACAAATAATTTAATTTCTGTTCTTTATATTTTTAAAAATAGACTTCAATCTACAATAATTTTTTGTTGCGTCTTCCATTAAGATTTTAACATAAAACCAACCTCATCAGATACCTAGATTCATTTCTATTAAATCCTTTCAAAATACTATTATAAAAATAGGTTAGTAATTTGACCGGTTTATTATAAATCAAAGTGTCGGCAAGTTTGCGTGTCCAAATCATGTCTGGAGGGGAACAGAACAGTAGCTGATCGTGGCTTCAAATTGAGGCCTGTCAGACATGTAGTCAGGATCTCTCGATCGATCCCACAGTCTCGATTAAACTCGACAATTGTGGGAATCGATTATTAAAATGATTACCATAAAACATGCAGTTAAGATGTCTATGTAATTGTATTATGAAAAACGAAAATAGGGTTTTGTAGTAGCACTGTTGTGTATTTAAATTATACAGAGGGTGGTGGAAAATGTGTAAAGACAAAACCCTAGTTCTCTTTAATAGTATAACTTGAGCCCATGGCTTCTTTAGGTTCTAAGTATTGCAGATTTCACAGTAATTTAGCATGTAATGGTGCCTTAAAAACATTTCCTAGTATAAACGTAAACAGTTAAAAACTTTCTTATTTATATTATTGGTTTGGATGTTAGCTAAGCTCGATATGCCGTGATCGGCCGGTGTACGGTTATGGCTAATTGCAAGCTTTCCCGCCATCGCTGCTTCATTTCAAAATGGCGCACGGGCGTCGGAGTGCGATTTCACGTCATTAAGACTAGTTATCGCGCGACCTGCCTTCTATCCTCTAATTATCCGCTACCGATGCCTCCCGACATTATGGAAATAATATTGGATATTATAAACTGGAAATATTATTCAGTTGATCGGCGTCGCGTTACATATGCAGTGAAATGGGCGTCGACAAATACATAATTGCTTTCAAATGTATAAGATATGTTATATTGACGTTCTACTGTTAGTTGCCGGCTGCGAATTATATAATAATGTTAGTAAAAAATCGTATTAATCTTCTTCGTCCACTCTCCCAATTAAATAGGATCCTCATCGGTGTAGGTATCTCCTCTGCTGGAGGTGGGCCGTCACCTTAACTAAGTCAATTTTATATGTAGAAATAATTTGAATTGTACCCTATACAATGGTTCTAAGAACTGACCCAAAGCCACCTATCTGGCAGCGTATCTAGGGCGTATCTAGGTAGATATACTATACAGGGTGTCCCGAAACTCAAAGTCAAGCGGCTACCGGGCGATGGTATAGGATGTACCTGTTCTGAGAAAAATATAAAAAAAAAATCCAAGTCCTAGTACGTAAAAAGACGAAAGACGAGAAGTTTTAGTTACCTAATTAAACGGTTTTAAATCTGTCAGCCAACTGTCAATTGGCAGATTGCTGTCACGGATCGCGATTCAGATGTTCCACCGACAGCCATATGAGAGAACAACAACAGTTATAAAAGTAAATTAATCTAATATATAATCTAATGCGACGTTATTAAAACTGTATAACATAAGAGTATGTTAGAGGCGCGGTAGTGGCGTGAGCGGACGCAACGCGCCGCCCTCCGCCGCGCGTGTCTCGGTATCCAGATCCGTAATTACCGTAATCTGTAATCAAAACGCCAGCTATTAAACAGTAGCAACACTTCTCGATATGGACATAACATTCTATAGAGCACTCTTACATGTTTATATTTTGTTTGTCATGAAACGCTCGTTTTCTTAGTCAGCTCTTTATTTGATTCTTTCGTTTATTTGATTTAGACCACATACATTATACTTAAGAACGTCATAAAAAGCCAAAAAACTTTCATTTTTTTTCCCCAAAATCAGTTCGCTAACAAAGTTAAGCCATAGGAAAGCTAGAAACAAAACTCTGGCTACTGTTTTATTGCCTAACAATAACATTTAATAAATGAGGAGCAGTAAAGCAAATAATGCTAATTTTAAACCAAGAACTAATTGAAGACTATCTTCTAAGATGTCGGTAAATACCTACAGCCTGTTCATCAGCAGTCGAGCTGCCAGAGGAACAGACAAGAAACTCATAAACTTAGAATAAACTAAGGCAACTGAAAAACCACACATAAGGAGTTAACAGAAAACAAATAAAATAACAAAAATCTTTGGCTAACCTTCGGGGAAAAAGGTATGACGCTATGTTTGGTTTACTGTTTTGAAAGAATCCTAATGCATTATTGAGTGCTATACAACTGACTTTGTAAATAAAACAATAAATGACACAATATATTAATTTATTTGTGTAGTGTCGGATTAAGAAAACTATAAAAATATAAGACGACTAAAGAACTACGAAGAGAGTATCATAAGCAGACAAGACCACTGCGAGAAAAAGAAAATTCGAAACAAACCCTATACCAACCTATCTGGCCAGCGTGGTATAGTAAGCTGTATTCTCTTAACATTGTTTGGAGGACAACCGTGGCCAGCAGTGGGACGTTTATGGGTTGAAATGATGATGAGGATGAACACAATAAAACGTTATTAAATATTGGTTCTTTACATTTGGGAGATGGGATAGTTACATTATTGGCGCAGAACACGATTTGTAACCTAATAGTAGTTACTGAAATGCTGCCTTTGATATTATATAATAAAGTAAACGTTGAATACTTAGAATTTGTAATAATATGTTACAAATTCTAGGTATCGTTATAATTGTTTGCAGTAACATCGAGTTACGTCTAATCTGTGATATAACGTCTATTGAACGATAACAGTGATAAGCTATTATGGTCATTCAATGCTATTCTTGAATACTCATTCACAAGTAACTTTACAGGTGATTTTGTTCAGCATCATTCTGATTTCTTTAATTTGTCTAGAAATGAAATGAAATGAAATCTTGTTTATTCATCTAGGTTAAAAGGTAACACTTATGAATGTCACAAGTTAAGAATGTAACAGGTTATCCGAAAAGTAGTGCCAGCAAATTTGCCTACGACCAGTTCGCTGACGGGGTGGAGCTATGAGAAGAACTGGCAAGAAACTCACGTCACTCTTTTTAACATTGACTAACATAATTGCCACTATCAGAGGTTGCAAACATTAAGGTTGTTTTATCACTGTGTATATGAATTTAATGGTATCAGATAACAGGGCATAGTTATTTCAGAAATTATAAATTTAGTGAAATTTGCAAGCATCGAATCTAAGTCATTTAAATGATAAAAAATTGTATGGCTTAATTTACAGAACAAGGTGTTGACTATTCTAAAAGTGAACATTGTGTGCTTCCATTTATGTTTGAAAGCTTATTCATAATATTATTGTACGTACGTATCTATTATATTTAAAGAGCGACGCTTGCACACTGCAAACTTTACGGTGCTTAGGCTTGAAAATGTCAGACCATAGCAAATTGGCTCGCATCGTAAAATTTACTTACCCTAAGTTAACTTTAGAACGAACAGTACCTATATCTTTCTATATAACATTATTAACAATATTCTATTGAAAATATTGTTACTTCTTACTTAAACATAGTGACGCTTCGTCCCTGAAGAAGTGGGCAGAAATATTTTACACCCAGATTGCGTAATATATATTATATCCCTATTTTTCAGATGTGTAATGTCAGACAACAAGAAACAATGTATTTTAAGTCAGTCAATCAACCATGCAATATTAGTATTGTTTGGGTTTGCAAAAGACTGAGGCTAGGACCGAAAACTTTTGGATCCGCTAAAAATAGCCCAATCTTGTTCCAGTAAGATTCAGAATTTTTTTCATCATTGTCTAATTAAATTATAAATATTTTCGCAAAATCCCTAGGAATCTCGCACAACATTGAATTATCAATAGATTCAATAATCACTTCATTTAAATATCAAATAATATTGTAAGCGTGGAGCATCATATTTCTGAAAAAAAGAACCTTCCCCATAATGAACATGAAAGTCTCGACATTTAAAATTTTATCAAAATAATAAATTATCAAATCATTTAAATTTGGAAACGAAATATCTTTAAAATTTGAAGTATCAACGTCGTCTTTTCCTGTTCTCACAAAAAACAAGATCAAAATAAATAGTGCATCGTTGTTAGATTTTGATTGTTGTATCTTCGAGTATAGGAAACATATCATTAGAGCTGAGATACACATCATTATTCCAAGAATCGGTTCGTCTGCAGAGGCAGTAACTACAGTCTTGGCGTGCGATGCCCGTGAGAATCTGTGCGATATCTTGTGCTTCATAGATTGACAGCAGATCAGACACTTGACGTTTTGTTTGCGCTATTATTTAGGTATATTCTTCTACTAAACATGGAAATAAGTCTGGATTATAATGTTATGATTTAGATTCTTATTATGATACTCTTTACGGAAATACCTAATTATAATTTCCTATAAAGATTGATTGGTACCAAAATCATCATCAATATCAATCAATCATCAACAATATCATCATATTTTATCAAAGTAGGGATACCTAACACACAAAGTCCACGTTGTGAAGACAAGTGGACTCAAAATTTCAGTTGTAATTGGAAATAAAGTCGATACCAACTAGGTACCTACCAATACCAAGCTTCACCTTCAAAAATATGAACATAATTATTAATTAATGAAAAGATTAGTTTAAAAAAAGAAGTCCACGCATCATCAAACACTACGTTGTCACCCCCGGAACGTTACCTTCAATTTTATTATAAAGACATTTTTTACGGTCGGCCGTGATTGGACGATTAATCACGTCGATTACGCATGCGCCACATCACTAACACCGCGCGTTTATAGAGACAGCTACTTGAAAAGAAACATTCGACCATTGAATGGCTTTTGTGAGGATCGCTTAATGCTCTTTTATGCCACGTTAATTAATTATATTTAATGCGGTCGTACGTTTTCGTCGCATTTGTTTGTTACTAAGTCGTATTAATTATTTTTTGTGCACTGTTCATCTCATATGTTATTCATGTTGAATAAAAGATTTGTCGGAGACATCAAACGGTATTTTGCAATCGTTGACAATTTGTGTCACACTTTAAAACAAAGAATGCAAAGAATGTTAAATTAATTAATGTTCTATCATTCATTATACTTAAACTAATTTGTAATACGTAGGCAGATACTTATTCAGCAGAATTTAATAAACCATGAATTAAAAATACTTCTTAGCCTGCCTGGTTGGCGGAGAGCGAATGTATACGGACACGACTCTAGAGGTCCCGGTGCCAATCCCCGGGTCGAGCAAGGTATTGGCATTTTCTTTATTAGAACTCTCAGTATCAGCTCGGCGTCTGAAAATGTACTCGGTAAATGGCAATAGGTTTGCCTCATATTACAAGCGAGTCCTGGAGTGGAGACCGCGACTCAGCAAACGTAGAGTAGGACGCCCTCCAGCTAGGTGACCCATCACCTGAAAAAGGTAGCTGGGTCTGACTGTACGCGGAAGTTGGAAAACTAAGTGTTACGGCGCGTGTTGGGAGCGAGAGTATATACAGCAATGGACTGTAATAGGTTGACATAATGATGATTATGATGATAATACTACATGGGACCCTTCTACCCTCTGCTACCCCTTCGGATATACGCGTGACGCAATGTTTAGCTCAAGATTAGTTAACATTTTGAGGCAATTAAATAAAAAAACAAATCTTGATACTTGAAAGAGATATTTATTTATCTAATTCTCTACTTAAACTTTTGAAGGATAACACAACATTCCAGTGCGTAGTAAAATAATCAACGTGTCCTTATAAAAGTAGAGGGACAAATTAACAAACAAAGAGAGAATGTATTAATCGTCCTGTGGGTGTTGTACGTAGGAAGGGGAGATCAAAGTGTGCGCACGCGACTTACCGCGCCCCCACTGTTTATAAACAACCTGATAGTCGTAACCGGCACTTGAACGGTTCATTCTTGGAATAAAATAAGGCTGGAAAATCAGAATTACTTTTTATACAGTACTAGGTATCAAGATTTCTTTGTCTCAGGGGAGTTTGCAAAAATAGAGATACATAAGTCTTAATATACTATTACTAAAGATTCGCTCTAGCCTTGCAGGGATGCAAATTTCCAGCTTTATTTTACTAAAATTTTGTACTGACAATTACAAACAGAATAAAAAATAGATTCAGCCATTTTTCAGTTTTAGTGGAAGTCAAACCAAACTTTAACTAAGTTTAGAAAAAGTTTCATTCAATAATCAATAACTTCATAAAACGTCACTTTATTACTTGGTAAAAGATTCCAAATTCAAAAAGTAACAGTTCTATACGTTCAACAGTTCTTTATTAAAACGACTTGATACTAATATTCTGTCAATAGTTGAACGTTAAATAATTCTTTTATATTAATTTTACAGATGGGTGCTAATAAATAAAATGACTAAACGCTAAATGTATTCAATATCATGCCTCATCTACATGGAATAAATAATTCGACTAAATAATCAAATGATTGTAAATTTGATTGGCATCATATTCCGTTATCTGTATATTGATTAAAAACTAAATAAGCTTAGTCAAGGTAAACTTAAAAGTGATAGACATAAATTAAGTGTATTGTTAGCTTTTTTCCAAGAAGGAGACATTTTGTCAGCTATGTTTGGTCCCATGGGTGAGAGCCTATTACCATAAATTTTCACCATATCCAGATTCAAGACATACCTACTGATTTCAAGATATAAATACCAAATACCTCTTTTGTCTGACCAAGCCATCAAATCCGGAACCTCCTACTCAGTAGTCGTAAACACTCCCGCAGCGCCACCGCGACATTCTATTTAATTAATATCTTAGACAATAAAGACAAAACTAACAAACGGTTATAAATGATTTTAATATTAAAACTATCAAATAAGGATATAAACGATCTTGATACAAAACTAACGCCCAACTTCTAATACTAACCACAAATATTTTATATTCGTCACTTGTAACATATTTACGCGCAAAATAAATTCATAACAAGATTTTCTAGAAACCGTTTGTTATTTAAAACAGCTTATATTATTATTATAATGTTGAATTGGCAGTGCTTGTACAAACGTTAGTTGCTAATACATACACGAGTCAAGCATTTGATACAACAAAGAAACTATTAGAATTAAGAGCATCATTATAAATCAGTTAAACAAGATTATCATAAACAATCAATGTTAACCTTCCTTGAGCAACGGACGTGAAAGATACTTCGAAGGCATGTGGGGTTTTTATACAAGGATGGTGGCAAACACGCTTACGGCCTGCCTGATGACAAGTGGTCACAACACTTTTCTTCCACCAATGCCCATTGCCACCACTTCAAGCTCATAATAGGGATTTGTGCAAGAAAATTTCACAATTCCCCTTTTATTTATCATTTATTTTTTGTTATATTTTTAATTTAATGGGGATTTGTGAACTTTTCTTCCACAATACCCATTACGAGCTTTAAGAGTATGCAATGGGGATTGTTCTGGAAGAAACTTTCACAATTCCCCATTGATGGGGATTTTCAATGGGGATTAGTGGAACTTTAGAATCTCTTCCCTCTCCAATGAACTCTGGACTACTACACTCTAGTAAGAACAGGAAACTAACGAAGCAATGTTATTATGGTGGTCTTCTGTAGGAGGTACTTTACAAAACTGGGAGTTAGATGAGCGGGGTGTTACCTCTCTTTAAAGATCTAGATTTCTCAGACCCATAGAATAATCTGTGCAGCAGGTAAGGTTTCTCAGACCCAAAAACACTTTGCGCTCGAATAATTGCTGTCAGCTTCACGGATACTAAACCACTGTTACCAAGTTTAGTAACATCACAACACCAGCTACTCAAAACGTCAGAAATAAGCAAAAATTATTTATTATTCGCCGACTTTTTTCAATTTTTATTTGGCCGGGAATGGCGGGATCTATCAAGCCCCACATGGTGCATGGTGGGTTAATATGACAAAGATCAAGATTGTTCAAGTGAATATTCTGTTACAACATACTGGAAAATACCTGAAGTATGTACCTACTTAAGTATCATCAGGGTTGTATTTCATTGGGGGTAAGTAGGTAAGGTAATTAACATAAAAAGGCTGAGCAAGTTCTTTATGAAAGATAAAATAAAATACCGTTAAATTATTGACATCATAAATAATATTAAGTCCCTAATATTTTTATTTTAAAATTTCTTTGCAGATATCTTTTGAAATCTAATAAATCTATACACATCCTTCATTTAAGTATACACAGATTTTCAACTAACAAAACATAAATTTGTGCTGAAAGCATCGAAACTTTTTCAAATTTTATTAACTAATTGTGCTAATCCAACACCAAAAACAAGTTCCAATTCCAAAAAATAAAATTGATTTTTCATTTCCCCGGCACACATACGCACTTAGCTATACAGCCTTATATTTCGGTACGGTCAGCGGCGCCTTTGTGCTGTTTGTGTAAACACCATGCTATGATACTACAGTTTGCCAACATACCCATACTTGTACTCTAACACCAATGTCGGTAAATACTCTACACAATACTTACATACAAATCATTTGACGGATTTACGCAATCGATAACGGATCATGTTAGTAAATATGTATAGATATAAAATCGATTTACGCAATTATTAGGTATATTTTTGACAGTTCTTATTTTGACTTTTGAAGCTTGAGATGTAATTTTTTTGGCATCTTTAATTCATATTTTTTTATTATTTTTGGTCTTGAATTTATTTATTTATTCTTTTAGTATAATAAAAAATTTAATTTCTTGTATTTTTTTTTTTGCTGAATCGTGTCAAAAACAACCGGTCCTACTGCAAATTATTTGAAAATGATGTCCATTAGTGGACTTCTTACGGCTAATATGACACATTTTGTAATTTATTTTGTTAAAATTTTGTTTTCAGTCCGACAATTTTTGTTTTAAAACAACACGAAATAAAATATTTCATAAAGTGATTCTTGGAATTCAACACTATATTTGTAAATAAATTTCCTTGATGCGCAACAATAAAATACTAGAATATGTGCCCAATAAAACTAACATAGCATCAGCGCAATAAATGATCATTTTATTGAGCGTAACCGGCAGTTATAAGTGAACGCCATTGGTGAATCGTCGCGCTCGTAAACTTGTCAAAGATGAATTGCACTTAGTCACAGTTGAATAGAACACATAAAACCTACTTGCTTTTGAGTTTAAGGTCAACATAGACAAGCCACAGATGGTCTTAGCTAATCTTAGGGCGGTTATATTAATTGTACATGTAAATATGTGATAATCTTGTCAAATTATTTTGTAACAAAACTGCATTGAGGTGTCTCGAGAATTGTTAAAGCAAGGTGTGAGGCATAAAAACTTTTTTTTGCGTAGGTTTAGTGTTAATATTGAAATAGGTAAGTAGATACATATTATTAAAGATAAATCGTCCAAAATATAACGTGGCCTTGGCTTAAATATTAGGTAATTTGTTCGTTAGATAAATCTGCTGTCGCACATTTGGCGACGGGAACAATTATTTCTGAAGGAATGAGTAAGTAATAAGTAAAGACAAAAGAATATGTAGACCCACTTATACAAAATTAAAGAAAGAATTATTTATCCCCAAAGGAAAAATACACCTGCCTTGGCAAACTGTTCCTCACATCACTTTTATTTCCACCGTCGTTTTAGTGCCAGAAAAGACTACCCTAATTTGATCCTTGAAGAGTCTCTATTTTCCCCTCCGCTGGCATGCCCCAGTAGTAAAAAGAGGGTGAGGGTAGGTCAAGATAATTTTGTAAGCTTTAACAGTACGTTTTAGTGCTAGTAAATAATTAAACCACCTAATTTGATGCGAAGGAAGCTTCTTTAGTGAGTAGTTTATGTGAGCGAGTCGATTGGATGACGGCACACGGCGGGTACGTTTGTAATCATCGCCAGGAAATAACAATCTAATTTGTCAGACAGTAATGTAGAATACAATTTTTCACACTAAATATGAATTAATACAATGAATAGAAAACAGAAATTGTTAGGTTTTTACTTTAATAAAATCCCTCCGACACTCCCCAGGTTAAGTCCTAGTAAAAATTTACACCTAAAAAAAGATCACGGGGATGCGAAACGTGGAAGACCGTGTGTTATGACATTTCTTATGTCCGACAGTGGACTGCAATAGGCTGAAATGATGATCATCATCATTATATCAGCCCAATGACGTCCACTGTTGAACATAGGCCTCACCTAATTTCCGCCACAGCGAGCGATTTTGTGCCGCCCGCATCATTATTTCATTATTATTTATCAATATCATGATTAATTATAAATCGAAATATTTTAGATACAACTAATGATACTTTTTTAAATTTAAAATTATAACTGGTCGATATTTTACCAAAAAATTATTATGAGGACATTAAAATATTAAAAAGAAAAATAAATATTTGCTTTTTTTAAACTTTAATGGTGTCCGTATATTTTTTAACGTTTATATGCCAGAATGTGGAATTAGTAACTATATTTAAAACTGTAAAGGTTATAAGTAAATTAAAGCTTTTAAAAAAATATTAGAGTTATATTAAAAAAAAAAGGACTCGATGTCAGATTGAATTAAATAAAAAGTAATATATAAAGTATGCAATCAAGTTATTAATCGTTTCAAAATACTGCAAAATACAATTAATACTAGGTACTTACTACAATTTTTCGGTATGTACTATTTGTAGTACAAAATTAATTAGGTGATATTGATTCCAATTCACGCCCTATCCGATTTCAAGCAAGTCTTTAGGGAAACCTCAGTAAAGCTAATGCGGTCTAATCATTACCAACGTATGGTATCAAAAACCTTGGACAGTGATTATATTTTTAATATTATACCTATGTAAACAAACATTTTTGTTTTTTTATTTTTAAGATTAATGTATATTCAAGCAATGCTTATTCCTTCGAAATAAACAGATGAAATTTTAAAAAAGCATGATAAATTTATAGGCAGTTATCAAATACCATAATTATTATAAACGTATAATATAATTATTGGTTAATTTTATTTGCATATTCTGATGAAAGCTCCTTGCCCTATGACATGCATGGTAAAGTTTACTCGTGTACCTAGAAATAGTTTTATTAGATACTGTTTAGATCCTAGCAATTTTAATTTATAATTAAAACCTACAGTAATATAAAACTTTTTTCGTATCTACTAAGTATAAATGACGTAACTGTATCTTAACAGATCCAGCCAAAGGCATTTGAGTTCTTATATAGGTATATTCATAATTTTCTATTTAGTTGAAAGTACACTCTCTTCAAATAATGTATTGATTTGACTACTATCATGTTTCTTCGAATCAATAAGTCGACCTTAAGTCCTTACCGTATGGACGATCAGGTTACCTCGTGAACTGGATACGTCACGCAAGCAACTATGATATAAATCAGTTTAATTTAAAACACTAACTCAATACAAAAATTTTTTGAAAAAAGAAATCATTCTTAGAAAAAAATAAAACCCAGATAAATGTTTCGTTTTGTTCTGTAGATCTAAGGTAAGTACTATATTTGTTTTGTTTGTGTAAATATTATATTTTTATAAATGATTATTGTAAGTATGAATCTCGATGTACCTAAGTACCTTTAGAAAGCCATTAAGATTATAATTTACAAGTTCAGCAACACAAGTATCATGAGTCATGCTATCTCTGTCTTTTTAGCGTACAATACAAAGTGTGTAGTATCGATAAACGAAAATAAAATTATATAATCTTTGGTCGCACTTATATGTATAAAGGTAATCTAAAACCTCGAATTAATTTTATAAAGAAAAATGCTATTCAATTCCTACATACCTACTTGTCTTCTTCGCTCAACACATTTTAAATTTATCATCGTCGAGGGCAACATTTGAGTTATGGACTAGTCATTCGAATTATTTTCATTATACTCAATTATACTACCTTCGTTTTAATTCTCTTTAAATAATTAAAAAACAGCCTGTCTCATAAATTACATGATGTTACTTAGTGACAAGTCGTCACATAAAAAGACGACATAATTGCCACAAAAATAAATAATAATAATAGCAACTTAGTAAGGGCCCACTTCTAGGCTCGGGTCTCCACTCCTCTATCTAGAGAGCTAAGAGTGTAAGCCAGAATCCATAAATACTAGCCTAATGCGGGTTGGATGGACTGTAAAAATAGCATTAAAAATTATCCTATTTGCTCAAACTTTGTAAGGTCACGGCTTGTTTTATTTAAATTGGGGGCCAGGACCCACAATCCCAAAACGCTTTCAAAACAGTTATCAGATCCCAGAAAAGCCGAGCTCCTAAGCCATGACTTTATTAACCCTACACCTTGGTTTAAATAGTATGGTAAGCAGTTTCATAGATCTATTTATCATTAACTGGCTGATGTGGTAAAAAATTAAGATAGATAAATTTACAACTATAACTTCATTTCTTACCACATCAGCCAAATGGTCCGCTGGACTTATATGCATTGATACTGAGAATGTACTAAAGGAGGATAGGAAAGGATTTAAGTACAAATCACAACTATGACATGCATAGGCGATATTTTAATTAAGAACAGGCGTGCAGTGATCGCAATATCGGAACGCGATTATAATGTTCGTATGACTTCGCGAAGACTCCAAAGTGCTGATACTTCGGTGTCGGCTTACATAACACAACACTGTTTGTTATTCATTTACTTATTATAATAATATTAAAGATTTACTTATTAATTATACAGTACAGGAAGCTTTCTGTGTTTAGTGACTTTCTTATAAGTAATTTTATCTGTTTCATTAGCGATTGTGGATGCACAAAAGCTATGTAAATAATGCGTTTCAAGTGTTATCATATCTTTAACTAGCATATTAACTTAAACATTGCTATTTACAATTCAAGATTTAAGCACTGTACCAAACAGGTGGCATCAAGGCCGAAAAATCCACAGCTCTTTTTAAAAACAATATTGAATCATCTAAACAGCTTACCAGTCATTATAAAGAGCACTGGAAATTTAGAGGTCATCACTCTATCAATCAAGTTGTCCTATAAATTACTAATCTTTTTAACTAACTAGAACTTTTACTTATCTTTTTGTTTTTAAACATAACGTCCGATCTGAAAGACACGGCATGTGTCGCAGGGACATTATAATCATACCATTACCAGCTTCAAACTAAGAATTTTCGGTATTTACAAATATATTTATTTTGTATACGGATCGAACCTACTACCTACCTTGTCAATCGAATAGATACTATCTATAATCACTCGACTCAATAGGTATTAGTGCAAAATGATTTACAAGCCAAAACATAAATAACTGTTTAGATTGAGATTGTTGCTTTGAAGTTACACAATGGTGTGAAATTCACTTCCAAAATAGACAAATTGCATGACTCATAATAATCATTGCGTTTATTATTTTAGCTGGTTACATTAACTGTTAGTTGGCTATGTTTGCAGTAATTTATTTGCATATTAGGCCGTCACCTCACTTAGTGCTGTAATTAATTTCATTAAAGTACTGATTTTTGGTACCAGGACCAGGAAGGCCCTAAAGAAAGGACAGATCAAAATAACACTAAACTAGAAGTTAATGAACTTTGAAGAAAATTATATAGATTGTGCCTAAACCTACACACCTGTCTATAATGGTGAAAAGATTCGTGCTCAGCAGAAGGACATTAATAGGTTGTTATTATTAGCTAAACAAGTGTCTATTGAAAAAAAATGATGAAGCCGTAAATACTGCTTATTATTATACACAACCTTATCGAATCTCGACACTCAAGTTAGTCGATTTTATATGGTGGTCAAAATTAAAATTTTCAAACATTGACAACGATATTAAAATGTCCTATAAATTATATACTACCGAACAAATAATAAATCTATAATAGTCCTAGTGAACCCAATGATACCGCATCGACAAACGTGGAAGCGTCCTTACTCTCAATAAAGTATGACTAACGATCACATATCGCAGTAAATAGTACAATCATCGATTCCGAAGAAACGAAATTAAGATGGCATGTTTTAGTATGTTTATTTAAATAAAACTACTACTTTGAATCCGATGAATAATATTGTTATCGGTACATTGTTATTTTATTGCTATTGCTTCTGGAAAATTGTGTTTACTTGAGTTATAAAACATGATTGACATAACGTTTCGGATTGATGACGTCAACTAGTTTTATATCAATAACATTGTGCTTACTATGTTTTCATATCGTGTTTAGTATAAATTATAATACTGTTTACCTGAGTGTGGCATTCGGTATACTTAATGCAAATAAATTGCCGCGACAGACATGTGGTAATCTATTCGATCTATCTATTCTAACGACATGTCAAATTAGTACATTGATCACGTGACATGTCGATTGCTTATGTCAGGGAAGTGTTTAAATCAAGGAACTTACATAATAATAATGTTTATTTCTGTAACTGTAATTATAAAGCTGAAGAATGTTAGATAAGACTAGAAGTCGCGTCGTTCTTTATTTGGCCACTGCTCAGCTCATATTGGCTGTAGCGTGATGTTGTAAGCTTAGAACCTTCGTCAATAAATGGGCTATCCAACACTAAAAGACCTGAGATCCTAGCGTTCAACAAAACAGACAAACTCTTCAGCATTATAATCTTAAGTATAGATATATATAAAGTCCCTTCGTTCAAATGTATTGAAGAGACATTTTGAACTTGTCTAGAGAGATATTGGTGTCAATGACACCACTCTGGTGCAAGAAAGAAAAGACCCCGTCTCTAGATTAACAATGATGAACACAACATTGACAATAAAAACAAATGAAATAAACACATTCGATTATAAATCAAAGAAATAATCCATAACAAACTCTCTAATCACAAAACATAATCAATTAATAAAAATTAATTGTTTAAAATGCACTGTATAGATAATAAACCAGTATTACGATCTATACAAGAAGCGTATAATTAATACGTAGCGTATAATATTCTATGTTAATGTACAAGAAAGCCAAGCTAGAAAGGCTAACTTGACGAGTCGAATAGGCAAATGAATCTTCGCAATTTCACCGAGGCTAGATTTGAATAAAATGTTACTGGTCTCTTACCGCCCTATCATTTGTTTGCGCTAACTTTCTGATGCAAATTATACCGTTGTAATAATAGATCGACATACAGGGTAATAAAAGTAAATTTGCCAAATGATGTTCTCTGTAATTTGTGAGATAAAATCTTTTAACTTTTGCGACTTGTACACATAGTTATTAAATTATTATGCAACGGGTCTACGTCACGTATTATAATTTAAGGAATATGAAATTGTGAGATATTTTAATAGCAATGCAATTGATATTTACTGTCCGTGTAGCGACGGATTTAGAATGCATAATGTCAATACTCCATTTCAATCCTTCGGTGTCCTAAAAGGCAACTAAGGGACCTAACTTTAAACAGACAAGAGCACTGCGAGAAAAGGAAAATTCGAAAGAAAACGCTATACCAACCCGTCTGGCCAGCATCGTATAGTTGGCCAAATTCCCTCTAAAATCTTTGGAGGAGACCCGTGCCCAGCATTGGAACCATTATGGGTTGAAATGATGAAAATGATGAGATATTTGCATTGTAACGGGAATTCACGTGAATATACATTCGGTACAGCAATGTAACCTAAGGGTTAGTCGATTTGGATGTCGTTTTGTAATATTATTTAATTATTTAAGTCGATTGATTGTTGAATAGCGAGATTCTGAGTAGGCCCCTCTGGTCGAAACGTCATGCAATAAAATAATAATAAGGTTTATGCGAAAGAATAAATTAAATAATGCAATAAATCTTTCAGATTACTTTATTAACAACAAAACCGTTAACCAACATAACTTTAAATCGTTAATCAACGATATTATTAATAAGAATGCTATATTATCCAATAGGGAAGGTATTATAGAATAAATTGTTTCTCAACTTATGCGGGCACCCGCGCTGACTACATCACTTCAAGTTCCATCACACAATGTTATATCAGAACAACTATATTTCTGTAAAATAAACTTTATGTAATAAGCAATATGTGTCATTTTAGTCTGGTGAAACATATAGGAATTATAAATAATAGTGAATTGTAATAGCATAATTTAATAGTTAAAAGAAATATATAGTAATCGATAACGTTTTGCCAAGAATAGCTACGGGTCGCAATTAACTAACACGAATGTAATTAATAGTGAATTACTCTGAATATGACAAATTAATATAGCTCTATGCAGTGCAGTGTTATATTCAGGCGGTTTAGGAAGCGGCCTTAGAAATACATTGACCTCATATAGCTAGCCAATTAATGTTTCAATAAATCCAGTTAGGTCTTATGGGTTCACTTGGTTCCTAATACGCTGGTAATTTAGTCTCCCTGTAATGAGCTTTGTTATTACTATAACAAGTCCATCTGAACGGCCCCCCACCAGATGGACCGACAGCCTAGTCAAGGTACGCGGACGGCCGTTGGTTGCAGGCGGCACAGGACCGCTCGTTGTGACGTAAATTAGATGAGGCCTATGTCCAGCAGTGGACATCATTGGTCTGATGTGATGATGATGATGATTAGTTTAAGCTTGTATTAGTTTATTATTAATAATTTAAATCACATTTAATATAACCTTAGTCATAAGTCCTAAGGTTGTCTGGTAGAGAATGCCTCTGGCATTAAGACCGCATATGTGTATTGTTTGTGCATTAAGTTGTAAATAAATAAATAAGTAAATTATTACATACATTATGGATCTTGTCCGAAATGAATGATTTGATTAATACGATTCCTAGCCAGCATTAGAATACACATCAGCAAACCATTTAATGTCCCACTGCTGGGCTGGGGTCTCCTCTCCTCTATCTAAAGAGCTTAGAGGGTTAAGGCCATAATCCACACACGCTGGCCTAATGTGGGTTGGTGGATCAGACATACACTTAGAATTACTTCTAGAGTATGTGGGTTTCCTCAAGATATTTTCCTTCACCGTCAGCAGATCGTAAGTCAAAATTAAATGACTAGTACATATAAATTCCACAAAGTGAAATCCACATTGGTACTGCTGGTCGGACCACGTGTTTAGCACGCCGTTCACTTATCCCTTAAGGCACCATCGCTTTTTTTATTTCATTCAGAATACACAAAGTATCATTAATAACTTCATCTTGGGGCAAAAAAGGGACTTTTCAATCCGAGATCACCTCAAACATCTTATAGTTGATCATAAAATGAGATACGAATACGAGATACCATACGATAACATTCAGATCCATACATTATTATAACTATAATGCAGCTCTATTGTGACTGATTGTGACTACTTACCTACAAGGTGGTGACCTTTTACTTCGTTGCACGTTCCCTCAGAGGAAAGTAGGTTTTCTTCGGAAATTCTCTTATTGTTGCATTTTAGAAATCAAACATACAATATAATTTATGAAAATTGAGAAAATGGTTTCTAATACGTGATTATATATTGTATTATTCTATTTGTTAAAGTGAAAAGCCTGTGTGCAAACAATAACCAGTATATTATGTACAACTTGTACTTTATTAGACATGCTTAACTTCAAAATGGTATGTTTTCACAAAACCCTTACTAGCTGATTAAAATTTCCAGGGAAAATTTGCATCTGCACTTTTTCAAACTAATATTATTGAGGCAAAACTTTTTGGCCTAGTCGGGAAGCCAACCAGAATTTTATACAGCTTTTAGCAAACAATTCTAGAATTTGTTGATGGTCAAATTTGATTTTACATATAAATTATGAAAGTTTTTTTTCAATCTACTTAAGTGTATGACCCAATCTTTGACAAAAAATTATGACAATCAAAAATTGTATCATAGTTTTTCTGTGAGATGTCACCACTGTAGCAGTGAATTAAACTGATGGTTGGTATGTGATATATTCGCATTTATCTTCCGAGGCGTGAATACTGTCATAATATCGAGCTAAATCCGTCCCAGATCTTAGATAAATGTAATTGAACAGTGTGTGGTGTTACGTGCGGTCGTCGCCGCTTCACGAGGGTGCCCCGGTGTGTAACGGTGTGACAAGCTCCCGCGATCCCACGCAACCTTTCCTTTATAAATATTAAATGTCAATACGATTATTTACAACAGATATATTGAATATAAATGAGAGATAAAGGATCAAGTTCGATTTCTGTGTAAAGAACTGTGACAATGGCTCTTTTGTCGAGTCAGCCATTTTATTTGTATGCAAATTAAAATCTCCAACAAAAGATCGTTCGTGTCGAATAATCAAAATATCTGAATATAAGAAAAGTATCGATTTGATATGCAGGTTCGCATAAAAAATACAAAGGGATAGAATCAGATGTATGTAGGTAAATGCTTGTAATATTAACAGTGAAGTGAAATGCGTTGGCAATCAAAAAGAAGACAATAACATGAATAAAGATGCGTAGAACAATAGAATAATAGGTATTCGTAAACATATGTCTGAAACGGCTTCTGCCTTATTATAAAGAACCTTATGCCTTTCTAAATACGGTTTATGATGCTAACAAACCAGAATGAAAATGATGGCCATTCACACATTTTCTCTGTCATTTAATTCAATTACGAAATATCTTTTGCACTCATCAATACTTTATATGACCAAATAACTATTGTAACGTATAAAGTTGCTCAACTTAAACCGACTAATAAAAAAACGTGTGAACTTTTTTCTTACTGGTATCATTTGAGATAGGGTGGCAGTCCAATAGCCCACCTATCTATTGTGGTGCGCACGCGACCAGGTAGCGACGTTCCACCTGCCGAGTGTATAGCACACACCTCATTGTGCCTCAAGTGGGTTACGTCAGCAAAAAACTTTAACGTGAAAATATTACTGTGATAATGGAGACATACATAGTAACGCAGACAATAGGGAATAGTTAAACGTGTTAGAGGCGATGTTGAAATAGTATTTTAGTGATCTGGTGGATTACAATTGGAATTAAAACAAAATAAACGCAAATCAAATATCTTCTTATCGTGTGGGCTTGAGGCAGAACCTGGTGTTGGAATTTATCAAGTCGCCCAGAAGACTTCCTACTTGACTTAACAACTGCCACATTAAGTGGGATTAACAAAGAGACAACGAGTGGAAACTATAGAAGAAACTATAGAAACTAAGGAGTTTTAATATTACATCCCTCCATTTGATAATCAGGACCACTCGACGGCGACGTGATGACAGAGATAAGGTACAACATCACTACATTAGATCAGATGGAAACTCAACGTCCAGAAACAAAAAGCAATTAATAATATTTTTTACAATTTGTACAACACACGTCATCTAAACCAGAATCTAGCAGAACATAAAAACAGACTAAAACTACTAGATTCTGATTGGACTGGCTCCATCGTAAAAACTTATTTAACCAACAGAGAAAAGTCAGCAAGGCTAATATTTATGTGGGTAAAACGCACCATTCATATGGTATGGATTTCATATATGTATAATTATTAATGCAAACATAAAAGTAACGTGATTTATAAACTTTAAATGACGCACCACAATCTCAAAGTGTGACTAAAACAGCAAAGTCAAATTAGAATTGTACAAATAATTTCATGAAACGAAATTCTCAATTTTCAATACCGAGAAATCTCCGGAATATAATATCAGCGGCCATAGATAATTAAAATTAATGCAAAACCGCCAACTGATGTTGTCAACGTGAAGAAATAAAATGGTAGAGCCCGCCAATTATTTCAATTAATGGTACGTCGCGGTGTCGACAGGAAAAGGAAGCGTGCGTTCGGGATTTGAACTAAGTATAGTCTATGATTGTGCACTGACTGACAGCTAGGCTTGATTAATTAATTCGTGGCCCTCTATTCGCCCAGTGGGGATAATAAATCGTGCGTGCTGGCCTCCCGTGAGTTGTCGCCAAAGCCCGACACACCGCTGAATAAATGATTGAGTCAAACGCAAGCATTATATGTGTCGGGACAGAAATAACTGGCTAATGATGTGTTATACCTACAGGTAAGCGATAATAAAGTCTTCAGATCTCGTTACTTTACATCGTTAGAGTACCCGGATTGTTCATTAATTCTGAGATCCGTTTGGTGAAATGCTGCTTTGAATGCATCTGGTAGGTATTTTAACTAGTTTTGTTAATCTTTCTCTTCATCTCTTTCTAAATATTTATTGTAGTTCTTGTCTTCAATTATTAATAATGTTCCCGATTCTTTTATGCTAACTACTATCAATTTAAAATAATAATACGTAGGTATTTATTCTTGATTGATAAAATTATATGTGATTCTGATCTTTTATTTCTTATGTTTGGGTCAATTTGCCGTAATTAATACCTAGCTATGGCAGATGCATTACCAATTTAGGGACTATAAAAGCTACTATTATAAAAGGAACCTAAAATCTGATCAATTATATCATTAAAACATTATACATTGTTAGTACAGAAACCCTAAACCGGTACTGGCAACACAAAAAAAATGGCCGCCGAAATATCAATGCCGTTCCTTTTCAAATGACGAATTATGAACATCAACAAAAACAGTTCCGCTAAATAAACAATATGCAGTCAAATTTCGTAGAGTTGCCGCAGATGGGTCCTTCGTCCTGTAATAAAACAAGCTTGAAACCGAATCGCAGCCGAATTCGTTATTAATAATCATAACGGCGCCATTTTGTAAAAGCTGCCGCACACGTGTTGTTTAGATGTCGCCAAACATGCATTTTATCTATGGTTTCAGAGTTTATGCGAATTGATTTTGGTGAAATTGTTAATTTAAGATTGAAGAATGTTTATCAAGTTTTTTTGTGCAGATGTTTTTTCTTTTAAATGCCACACAAGTAGTTAGGTAATCTGGTTCAATTTTCATAGCAATACTGTAGTAATTACTTATTTAAATAACCGTATCAATGAATTTTAATTTATCAAAAGCAATTTTTGTAGAAGAACTCATTTTATTCTCCTTCTAGGTAGGTACCAATTTATGATTGCTTGTAACGATGTGCGATTTAGCACTTATGTATAAATGTCACTTGTCGATTATAACTTTTATTACCCATCATCACATAATGTGAACAAATATAACAATAACATGACATAATAATCACATTACATAATTTGTATTTTTCCTATTGCGCTCTAAATCTATTAAAGATAGAATATTCTAGAATATTAATATTTATGAAAGCTATCACAGACATAATAACAACAAATAATTTAACTAGCTTCCGCCCGCTGCTTCGCTCGCGTGGTATGTATTTTATATCTATAAACCTCCCTCTTGAATCAGTCTATCTATTAAAAAAAACCACATCAAAATCCGTTGCGTAGTTTTAAAGATTTAAGCATACATAGAGATATAGGGACAGAGAAAGCGACTTTGTTTTATACTATGTAGTGATTTCAAATATGAATGTAATTTAAAACAAAGTGTAAACTTTTAAATAAAAATAGTAATCCTCTATTGATTTTGCAATAAAACCTTATTCTTTTGTGCCTATGTAGGTACATTTTCTTTTTCCTCAAAATATACCATGTGACGTAGATCCGTGATATTTTTTTATTTTTTAAATCTGCAGATAAAACAGCTTGAACTTACGTCCTAAAACTGTTCTCCTACATTTGACATAAAAACAAATAACATTAAGAAACTTTAACTATAAATTAAATACATATGTAATTTAAGTTTAAGTTAACATACTGTAAATTCTTGCACTTTATAAACTATTGTTACTAAGTTAAAGCAAATGTTATGTACGCCGTTATTGTGATGCATATCAGAACATGTATTTAGATATAATTTAACTGTTGTACTTTTAATATGTATCATGTGGCAGTACTTTAATAAATAAATAAATAAATAAATACAAGAATAAATAGAAATTACAAATGTTACAGTTAATTGATATTTTATTTTGTCTTTGCATCACTCTAAGGTCGACTAATAGAAAATGCCTCCGGCATTTAGCCCGACTATATGCAATGAGCAAGTTACAATAATTCGTAAATTTGTAGGAGGATGACCTGTATTATCATGTTTTATTTTTATTCAACTAAATATGGCTGCGATATACCTCTGCCTACCCCTTTGGAGGATAAAAGCTGAAGCTATACAGTAGTAGGTACTCATTGGTATTATTGTTTGCTTGATGATAATTTTTGAATTATTTTGACAAAAGTAAAGTACCTATTATGAAATGCAAATCTCGGATTTAACAATAAACAATAATAACTTTTATTGCAAACCATCACAGAATGTGAAAGAACTCATAGTTACCGGACTATAACAACAATACTTTTTGTTGTGCTCAATATAAACACCACGATGGTGTCCTACAAGATGTTTTATTCTAACTTTGTATCGCTAATGGCCAGCATTAAACAAAATCTAATGCCATGTGGCTTCGGAACTTGTTTATTACAAGATAATATTAAGAAAAAAAACATAATAAATTAATAACATTGTGCCATTATGTAACTTAAATAAAATTATTATTGTTGATAACGAAAAGCACTCCCATTTTTAATTTAAAAAAACATTTTTTCAACTTATAAATTATAAAATATAATATTTATACTTTTTCCACAGAGAAAATGTAATAATGATGGACTTAATGCCAATGGCATTATATATTAGGCTGGTATGTATATCAGACAACGAAAAAAATAAGAACATTCAAAAACATATACATTTTACAAAATTTTGTTGTTAAAACTAGTAATAAGACAATTTGTACATAATACAAAAAAGTATGAAGTCTGTTACATTAAAAGCTGCACAAATAAGTAAATGCTAGAACGTAAGTTAAAAACGAAAAAGTATATTTAGTTGATATATTATTAGATAATTAAAAGGATATATTATTATGTAGGTATTACAATATTTAGATAACTCCGTAAGTACCTATCGTACATGTTGTTACATCCATGTAATTTGTGATTTTATTATTGTACATAAGTTAAATGGTAACAAATATTTAAAAAACTAAGAATGTACAAAAGTTCTTGACATCGTATGTACTTCTAAGTACAAATTTTTACTGGTACAAGCTTAAACAGTTCTTAATCACTGAAAAACTTCATATAAAAACTAGAAATTTAAATAAAACATCTTTTACAAAGTTCAGTACAGAAAATTATGGGATCTTTAATAAATTAATTCTTTTATAAATTTCCACATGGTCATATTGGATATGGAACCTTTATCTATAAAAGTTTTTATGCCTAGACCAAGCAGGTTTAATAACAACATACAATTTGTTTTATGTTAATAAGATGCAGATATAAAATACCTACATTTGATTTTTTTTTTTTAATTTTGTATTAGTTAATACATATTGGCATAAAATATTAATAATTACGACTAGTTTTATTTCAAATTACCTTCCAAATTGTATTTCTAAAATGCATTGTAATAAAGTTAAGTTCCTACCCACATTTTAGACAACACAAAATTTTCCTTAAATTTTATATGTATTATTGTTTACAAATAAATATATAATTAAGAAAGTGCGGTTGTCATAACAACCAATTACAGTGACTAACATAACAACGCATTAGTCGGCGTCATATAACGCAAGCTACTACGCATTCACTACACACAAAACACTATTACTGCCTTTGACTGTACACATAAAAGTTTTGACAACACATCAGTCCAGAGAAAGCATTCTTATTAGAAGCAATCACAATTAGATACATATTCCAATTGGTAATTTAAAAAGCATAATTTGCCTGCAGTAGTCTAAAACTACGACTACTGTGTAGACTAGTGCAGGTAAGTAACGTCGGTTACAAAAGTATCCGTTCCATAATTCGATGCATCTGTATGCAATACCGGGTATTAGTAGATAAGTTAAACATAAAAGGACTCACCACAGGACTGTCGTCGCCAAGGTCCGAATCACGGTCGGCGTCGGCCATGGCGTACGCCGGCACCGGCTCACGATTCTTCACCCGAATCTTGGCGGCTTCACAGGTGCACGGTGCAAGGAATATGCCACAGGGGCACGTGGTCGGACACACACGTCTCACATACAACGTTACGGTATAAGCGCGGCGCGGGCCGGCAGCGGCTGTTCGTACGGACGAGCGTTGCGTGAGCTCGCACGGAATGGTATGCCGAACCGATCGGTCGCTCGCCCCTCTTTCCGAGGCCCCGCCTTAAGGCGTCCGCGTCACGGCGAATCAAACCTCGCGATATCAAACAGATATTTCTGCTAACACGCTCCGCCCGCTCCGTTTGTATTGTTTTTATTCAAGCTATAAAATAATCGCGTGGCATTGATCGCTCTCTGTGATTAATAGCGATAGTGAAACGCGATATTAATGCGCCTTAATCGCAGTTTCGTTTGCGCACCTTAATGAGCCAGTTAGTGTTAGTTTTGTTAGATATATGGTCGTCGTGATTGATGGATCCAATGAATGAGGTCGGATGTTTAATGAACAATTCATTCATTCACTAATCATTTCCTTTTTAATTGGTCCGTAGAACATTTAAACAGCCTATGCTATAATTACAGTTATTATTATTGAGAACATGAGTAGGTACTCGGAGTACACCGATATAATGGGACTGTTTTATTTTGGATGCTCAATCGCGTTGATGTCTTTATTTAGGTAATTATATACTGATAAATATATTAGGTTAATAAAACGATTAATACTTGTGATATTTATATGATTTATAAAATAATAGACGTGTTTATATAGGTAGGTTAGTAACTACTTGTTTGAAGATATCTTATAGATAATGTAAGTTACTTACTAATGATAATTACTACCAAATCAATCAAGATTACCAATTTGCTAAAAAAAAATATTCAAGCCATGTTTAATTATTACAATAAAATATATTGAATTTGCTTTTATTACAAAATATTAATGAAATCATATTTATGTAATGTAATGGTATCTACTTCATTTCATTTCGTTTCATTAAGTATCTAATTTGGCCCAAATTTAAATGAAATAATTGTTAGAGAGAGTACTTTCCATGTTACAAACAAAATTTCTTATAAAGTGATTTGTCCTTTTATAGGATTACAGTTAGCCATACCTACCTAGGTAATAGTTACAATCGCGATACAAACACGATGCTGAATCGATACAGATGCAATCAACAACCAAAAATCTGATGCAGTCACGTGCTTACGCAACGTGCGAATATAGTTTTAGAAATAAATTAGAAAAAATAGAAACCTCTTTATGTTTAATTAATTACAACTGAAGATACAGCTAAAATGTAAAACCAGGTATTATAATATTTGCGCGAACGAATGATGAACTTTACCATACATTATGCTCTGTACCTACTTAGTAATCAATAAACATGGGAAACGTGACGCTAAATAATGGCCCTACATTTAATACCCACTTAGATGCATACCTATAATGCATTATTCATAAACTGCCCGTTGCTATGTAGTCGAATTCGACTATCGTTGTCAATGAAGTTTGGTAAAAATAATAGAAAATATTAATATTGCTCTCATTTTCAAACATTTGAGAGTGAGATCGAATTGGACTAAGTCGAATGTCGTATTCCGAGTCCGCCCACAGGCTGAAAACTTACATTTGACAGTTAAGCTTTTGAAACAAAATTATAAGTCAATTGACAAAAAACCTTTTTGTATACACCGTGACTTTTTGTCGTCATATAAACACAACAAAATACATTACCCTAATTTTTGGAAGTCCAGTAAAAAAAACTAAATTATAACAAGAGTTTCAATAGAAACACGACCAGTTGCAGTGAAAAGTTGATTTGTTGTACATCTAATTCAATTTAAAGTGCAGGGTGTACTCTATAGCTGCCTGTAGAATTAAGAATTGATTATAAAGGCTCATTCTTGTCAACGCAGCAATTTCTTATGAAGCACAGAAAACCATTATCGTCGTCATCATCGTCATTTCAACGCATAAACGTCCCACTGCTGGGCAAAGGTCTCCTCCAAAGAATGTGGAGGGAATTTAGCCTTTTATACTAGGCTGGCCATAGGGTTTGTTTCGAATTATCCTTTTGTCGCAGTGCTCTTGTCTGCATAAGGTAACTTAATCGCCTTGTACGACACCCACGAGTTGAGATGGGATAGTGACATTATGTATTCTTAATCCGTCACTATACGAATAAGACCACCATCAATGCACGTTATTCTAAAAATTATATAATAAAATTTATTCTCATCATCCTGATGCTTATATGATGATGATTCTCTGCCTCGATTTCGCAACGAAAATGTGTTCAATTGCTGCGTTAGAAGTCTCTCTAGATCGGGTAAATGACATTGAGTTTTTCATACTTCAAAATCACAATAAGTATCAGCCCAGAGTCTAGAAATGTGTCTGGAAACAGAGCTGGCGAAGTGAAGGTATGACTCACCTCTGCGTATCCATTTGTGAAAAAGGCGTGATGTTATGTAATTGAATAGGTACATTCAATTTCAACAACCCACTACGTCCGTCTGATGGACAGGGGTTGCTCCAGACAATAAGAGCCATTAATACTATTATTACCGGCCCGACAGTTTGGTACTAGCTTTTATTCCTAGGTCACTGTCGTTATAACAAGTTTCGGCGGTTCTCCCCAAAGTAAAGTGTTGGTGCACTGAATGGTTTAGTGTAGGTTCTAGTCATTCTGGCTATTTGAACTTTCGCGTTCTGTGATGTTTAAATTAGGTATTTCTTATACCATTATTTGCTTGTTACGACTAAGTCGTAGTCAGCTTGAGACCACAGCCTTTGAAAACGTCATCTACTATACTATACCGTATACTTACTAACTATTAAAGCTTATTATTAACTACTTCACTATAGTATAAAATAAGCTCTTTATCCCCTTCTTCTTTCATTATCTTTAATATGCCAATCTGTTAGCTAATAACGTCTAAATAATCTTCTTAACTGTATGCGTCAAACATAAGTCATACTAGAGATATAGCTTTACTGATTGCCATCAGGAAGCACTTTTATACAAAGAAAAAAAGTAGACGGATACAGGCGCTTACAGTCTATTTGCATAATTGAACATATATCTAGCCGATAATCTAATGAATATATAGCGCACAATACTGATACGCAAGAGGTTTTACAAAACTTTATTAGGTTTTCTGCCGTGAAATTTTCTGTTTCAGCCTCAAGTTTGGAATGTGTCCGCTAAGACGTAAGTTTGTAGTAGCCTCGCCATCTATAACATGGGATCTAACATTGCAGGAAAAATGTGGATCATATATGTTTATTACAGCCGCATAGACTGGCATTTGGCGAAAAACACTCGAAATAAAGCGGGATTTATGTTAAATAACATTTGATTTAAAAGAAAATTCACACGAAAGTAAATATGAATTTCTCGTAACAACTCTCGACAATATTCCAAAGGACTTCACTCACTTTTAACCACACTGCGTAATTAACTACGAACAAGCTTTCATTTTCACGCAGACGTCGCGCGTCGCGCTTCGGGAGCCAACAATACAAACACTTACATCTGTAGTAGGACTGTAGATATAGGTACAGACAGCAACAATTAATACAGCCGGCAGATCAATCGCTTGTCGAACACTGCAAGCTGTGAAACGCGGTACAAGTCATGAGAGATCGAACCTATTATAAGTCTTAGGAGCGGAGTCCATGATAGCGGAGATAGAGAGGAGATGTATTTCAACATGTAGACGTGGGATGATATTGTCAATTTCGAAATTCTGTTAAAACACATCTCCAATCTCCACATTGGAGGAGTTCCACCCTAAGATAAAGACCAGGACAACTCATTTTACGTCGTAGTTTCAAATACGTGACTATAAAATTACGAATTCTTAGTCCATCTGCTTCTCCAGATAGTCAATCAACTTCAATTGGGCATGAAAAATATAAGCTCGTTTTTAGGGTTCCGTAGTCAACTAGGAACCCTTATAGTTTCGCCATGTCTGTCTGTCTGTCTGTCCGTCCTCGCTTAATCTCTGTGACCGTTAGCACTAGAAAGCTGAAATTTGGGACCAATATGTGTATCAATCACGCCGACAAAGTGCTAAAATAAAAATTGGAAAAAAATGTTTTATTAGGGTAGCCCCCCTATATGTAAAGTGGGAAGTGTTTTTTTTTTTAATTTTAACCCTAATGTGTGATATATTGTTGGAAAGGTATTTAAAAATGAATAGGGGTTTACTAAAATCATTTTTTGATAATGTCAATAATTTCGGAAATAATCGCTCCAAAAGTAAAAAACAAAGCGTCCCCCCCCCTCTAACTTTTGAACCATAAGTTTAGAAAATACGAAAAAAATCTGAAAAGTAGAACTTTATAAGGACTTTCTAGGAAAATTATTTTGAACTTGGATGGAAACAACAGATGGAAACTGCAGTTAACCAATATAATTTGGTCCCTGAATCGTATGAGCGCCTATACAATCCAGAGGTCAAGTTTCATTTGCCCGTATTTTTTTTTTAACTTCCTTTAAACTCATAAGTGGGAACACTTATTGTGACGGACGGGAAACTACGGAACCCTACACTGAGCGTGGCCCGACACGCTCTTGGCCGGTTTTTTATTATGGATTAATATTTTTTAAATCAATTAATTGGCGATACTCATAAAAATAAGCCAAATAACAAATTTAGATTTCTCTTGTAACTTGTACCAAAACCACTGTAATCGCTCCAGGCTGATTGATGAACCCTCCCCGCCCTCTTCGCCGGGTGGAGTGGACTCCCCCGCCGCCGTTTAGCTGGCGTGATCCATGACTATGAGATCTATTACCCAGACTACATTACCACAAAGCCCGGCACCACCTTATGTTTTATTTTACTCGCTTCTATCGGGTTAAATAGTTCATTTAATTTTGCTAATATGATATGAATTTTACAGACAATGAACTTGGAAAAGAAGCGATGTTTACTAATTAGAAATTGTCAGGGTTGGTTTGGTCAATGTGTTGCACAAAGGTTTTTATTATAAACTAGCTGACGCGCGGGGTTTCGCTTCCGTCGTTCTTTGTTTCCGCACTGCTCAGCCCCTATTTGCCGTAGCCTGATGTTATATAGCCTATAGCCTTCCTCGATAATTAGGCTATCCGACACTAAAATACTTTTTCATATCGGAGCAGTAGTTCCTGAGATTATCGCCTTTAAATCACAAATTTCATTTGTGATCAGTACATTACTCATCATCTCAACATTGAATGTGATCAGTCGATTAAGATATCATTGTTAAATGTTTGAGAATCGCCACCATCGATAGCCATATTTGAATTTGACACTGGAGTCTTCAAGGTTAGGTCCAGCCAGCCCGCGGGCTCTTTTTTGGAGTATCACGGGTCCGGTAGTTGGTACAAGATTTTATTTCGAATCCCTTGATGTGATGTGATTGCTGTACCTACTGTTACCTTGATGAAGGCGACAGTGAATCATTCAACAGATCTTAGGGCCTGTGTCACCACTGGCAAATAAGTGTTTTAAACTATCTGAGACTTTTTTGACAGATTTGTTACGGAAAATACGTCAGAAATCTGTTAACGAAGTTTCATATTCGGCCGTTTTCAATAATCTATCTATGGATTTGGCTACTAAAGTTAGAATTTTGAATATATTTTGTATGGAGCATAAGTCAAAATTCTAATATTAGTAGCTAAATCCATAGATATATAGATTATTGAAAACGGCCAATAGGTTATCTAGCACTTATTTGCCAGTGGTGAAACAGGTCCACCTAAGTCAGTTAAAAGTTATCACACGTTTGTAAAATAAACATTTGTTCTTCGTTTGATGTCTAGGAAATTTAAATTAGTGCGGCCTAATAAATGCAATAACTTGACCATATTTATATTGAACGTGTATCGTGTGTACGTGTATTTAGTCTTTATTCAAGTAATTAGTCGTTTAAATCATAAACAAGGTCTTTACCAATAAAATTCAACTAATTTATCGACCTGTACAAATATCTAATGAAAGTCTTTAAACCAATTAAACCTAAAACAGATCTAGGACAAGAAGTTCTGATCTGAAATCATAGATGGCGTTACGGTCATAATGATCTACCAATGTGAATGCTATAATTGTGAAGAGCACCACACAGATGGCATTAGCATACAGTAGCGGGAAAATATTAAAATATATTGACCAGAATATTTGGCCCATTTCGAATTTAGGCTCCTTTCCTCAGGAGTAAAATCTCAAATAAGAATTCTACAATTTATTTTTTAATTATGTGTTGATTATAATAAATTACTTACAGTATTCAAAAATAATGTTTTTCAGTCAACAAAATCTTTGTAACAGTCTAACGGATGAATATTCAGAATAATTAAGTACTTAATCAAAATTAGGTATTAAATAAACATATTCTGAAATAATAATAATAATAATACAAAATATTTACTATGATACCTCAGACTCAGACATCTCATCTGCATCATAAGTATATTTTAATCTCGGATGACTTCAAACTTTTAAAATAAAAATTATTAGGAAATGTCACGAAGATATTGTTTATGCACATAATTTAATCCTTAATCATGACTCATGCATGACTTTTTATATCTGTTTAATAATTATTATTAGGTAACTAGATACTTTTAAGTGTGGAGAACACCAAATTAAATTGGCATCCAAATAAGTTAAAAAAAAAGTAATGATAAATATTTGAAAAGATGCAGCAATCGTAAGTAAACAATTTAGTAAAACATCGTAATTCCGCTGAATACTCCCACCCTCACAAAGTCGTAAGACAATGATAAATTAACATTATTATTGAACTGCAAGACTCAGCGACGAAATTAAATTAGTCAAAGCCAACCCTTATTGCCCCGGGAGTGTTTGGCACGCTGAATTATAGAAAGTTTGTCAGCACTCTTGACATTTTTACATTTGACTCGCACCGCACATTCTGTTTTACATTAACTAGTGAAGGAATTATTGTTCATTATTTGTAGTTCAGTGTGGTAGGTAAGTCTTGTTGCTCTTTGTGCCTCGGTGCGTTTGCTAAGCATTAATGTATGCTCGCGGTTTGCACCGAGCCCCGGCGAGCTTAAGTGTTTCTTAGTAATGCGTTCTGTCATTTATAAACATAAGAGTAAATAGTCCCACTGCCACACCTGGCCTTATTGGTAAGTAGACAATTTCGACAGAACATACTTTATGGTCACGAACGGATTTTGAAATCGTAAAATCATTATGGGAGTCTATTGTTGCATTATTCTCATCGTGTCAACGAAGATGGTGTAAAATAAATACAGTTAGGCTCTAGGTAATTTCATTACCATACGACATAACGCTGAACAACTATTAGGTACATACAACGCACGACGTTTTCACAGAAATTCATTAAGCTAGTATAAGACTGAAACGGCAAATAAACAAGCTTTATAATAATCGTTTATTTAATTTAAAAATAAACAATGTTGCATTCCTCTTTTATACAAATATAAAAACCTAATTCGTTCATTTCGAATGACAAGCTCGTTATTGGCCAACAACGGCGCTTAAAAATAAATGCTATTCATGATTCGATCGTTGAACATCGATTATTCGATGCCTCGTTAATGAGAGGGGGAGATGATACTGTGACGAATGAAAATTTAGGGGGAGGTGACGATAGGTACGGTCTGTTCGCGTGGCTGTGACTGTTCAGGTTTTGGGGGTTCCGGTTGTTTGGCGGGGCCAGTTTTGGTGATGGGGACGACGCGTTCTCCTGAGCTGGGCGGGGGCCTTCTAGGTGCGGTGATTGTGAGCACGCCGTCGGAGGAGAGGGTGCTGACGAGGTCGGCGATGTCGTAGCCAGTGGGGAGGATGTACCGGCGCGTGAACTGCCTCGAGATGAAGCCGTGCTCGTCCTGCTTCTCCTCGTGCTTGCCTTCGACGAGCACGCTGTTGTTGGAAGCCTTCACTGTGATCTCCTCGGGAGAGAATTGCTGGACGTCCAAAATAACCTAGAATAGATCAAGTTTTTAATATCACACGTTGATGATCTAAGAGGTAGTGGCGCAGTAAGCGCGTAATTTGGTCATTTAATTGAAGGTCAGCTTCAACTAAATGACCAAATTATGCGCTTTTATATGTGTTACTAATCCTATTATAAGATCGCAGATACAAACTCGAGCTCCTCGAAAATGTAAGTGTCAGTACTGAATCATGAAATAGGCAACTATGACTTTTATCAAAGATGCTGCAGAAAGCACATATTTTACTATAATTAAAAAATCTGATAAGGAGTCGAAGTTATGTATCGAAGTAGCGTAGTTTCTATGGAGAAGTGCAGATTTATAAATACCGTAAAGAATTGATATTCACCTCGAATTTTTCTTTGGTCAAATTAATTGTCGAAGCGGATTCCTGCCTCTGCAAGTTTGTCCTCCATGGCCTAAAGTAGGAGTTTCTGAAGAGGGAAGTGGATGGGAGTGTGGAGAGGGAGGAGAGGAGTTCGTCCCTCTTGAGCCCCATGCCAAAGTGCTGGTCCAACAGACGGGAGGGCCTGTCGAACTCGTCCCACCAGTCACGGAACATCATTGGTACTATCGACATCTGGAACAATCAACCATTTCGTCAAATAGTTGAAGATTAAATCCCATCTTAATATCATAAATGCAAATGAGTTTGTTCATTAGGTTTTTAACGACTAAAGTATGGAATGATTATAAAGATAATTTAAATCTTAATTTAAAAATAATTGTAAACACTTGTAAAGCTGAAAAATTAGGCCTATATTACCAGTATTAATTTATTTAAATGTCAAACAACATCTAAACTACCAATTGAAGAAATTCACTCATTTGTTTTCTTTCTTTTCCTTTCACATATGGATGGTTCTATCTTTAACATACATTTTAGCTTAATATTTTTCACCCTAGAGACATTTGAAATTAATCATAGAAATAGCTTATAGAAGTTAATGAACATCACAAAACTCCACCAAAAATTTCTTGAATAAAATCTCTAACTACTACAATTTCGCATCAATAAAAATTCGTATACCACATCCAGACCTCGAAATCAGCATTAAGTCTTGTAAATCACCGGCAAGTCATAAAGTAAACCAAATCGCTTATAGCAAAACCATAGAGTTGTCGATACTCAAACAGTTGAAGCGATCGTAAAAGTTGGTATCTCTGGCCTGAAATAAATCAACAACAACGTGTTGTATTCACAAGTCGAGATAAACAACGGATATTTTCATGGCACGGTTATTTTCAGCAGTTACGTCGTAGTTCTAATCGTATGCGATTTTGTATAATCTAAGTATCTTTTCGAATATGTAGCTAGGTCTCGATAGAACAAAGCAAAACTCGGTGGCTGTAAATGAATTCCAGTAGAGTTACGAAAAAGTATTTGTAATGTATATCAGATAAGGTATCACTAGATAGAGGAGAGGAGACCCGAGCCCAGCAGTAGGACATTAATGGGTCGCTGATGATGATGATGATAATGATGAATGTATACGAAGTAGCAAAGCCGCATAAGGCTTCATGGCTTCTATGGCCCAATAAATAATACTATATATTTCAATAGTTTCTAACCTCTTCAAAGCTCAGTTTCAAAGCTCTTTATCTAAACCAGAACAATAATCACAGTAATAAAAGAAGAATATAAAATTTAGAAAGATATTACAAAATCATTTTGTGGCGTAGGTAACTAATAACTATACCGATCCGAGGCAAATTCATTCAAAATTCTTCCCTGTAAAAAAATTTGACGTTGTTTCTACATACTTAGTTTAATTTTCATAAACACATTATTATTATTTTATATTACCGCCACCCTATACTTATGCCACTATCGTTTATTATGTGGTATTGGATTACGTTTACGTTATATTACCCTGAGAAAAATAAAATTTACTTATGTTTTGTTTATGCCGGCATCAAAGAGCAAGTATGGTAATCACGGTTCGTAGACATCATGTATTGCCTACAAATGTATGGATGAATGTAACTGTAAAATTTCGAATACCTACCCAGTTATTTTTATTTTTTTTTCTATATATACAATTGTTTATAATAATAAATGATTAGCCGAATACATTTAACGATCTCACAACGTACTAATTGAAAGTTTACATCGTTTGTTTACATTCAGACGCACTTATTCGTGCAGATTGGGAACTATTTTCTGGAACGATTCCATATGACTCACCTGTGAACAAAATTAGATGTGATGCAACTGAACTAAATATCTTCGTTCGTTATGAAAGTTATATGACATATCGTTTTGTAATCTTATAGTTTTAGATGAAGTGTCAACGTGTTTTGATTGAAAATAATCTGATATTAATATAATCCAGAGAGAAGTACATGAGAGGGCTACGAAATTTAGCTCCTAATTAACGTTAATCAACTCGGGCTTGCTACAGAAAAAATAAAAGTCTTATAGCTACTAGTTTCCGCCCGCGGCTTAACCCGCGTCGTATGTAGGTAATAAAGTTTTATACTTAAACCTTCCTTATAATAATAATAATAATTATAATATGCATTTATTTCGGACAACATCCATATGCTTAGTGTAATACAACTTTCTTATATTATAAATCTAATGTTAGTATATGTATATTTATGAATCACTCTATATCTTTGTTGAAAACTGCATGAAAATCTGTTCAATAGTCTTTGAGTTTATCGCGTCTGGATGCGGGGGGGGGCTTAGTTTAAGCCTAATTACTGCAAGGGATGCTCTCAAAAGTCAGGGATTTTCACTTGCAGATACAAGACTTAGGCTGCGTTTCCACTAGATATGTGTGAGGAATTGAGGATGCATAACGAAGGACGTGCTTGTGAAGAGGTAGCGAACCTAAATCTGTGCTTTAGTTACTCATAAACAGAAGATGAAGATGCTTTTTTTATAACAAGATAAGGTTTTGTTTATTCTTTAAAATCTTCGGTCTGTCTGAATCTGTGTGCGACATTATGTCAACTTATGTGTTTTTATAAACAGGGCTTATTACCTAATATTTTAACATAAACAGAATAAAATTATAAAAATATACGTTACAAACAATAATTAATCGTTATTTTTACTATTGCTGTAATATTATAAGTCAGCTACCTAAATAATCGAAATATTTGGAAAAGCACCTCATATTCATAATAAGAAAAGAACTAGGTACATGTAGCTGGACATCAAGAAATCCACACGTAAAAGAGGACATACCTACATTCATTAAAAACCAAACAGAGAAGCTTAATGAACTGCCGAGAAAATATTAAAACAAAATGCGAAGAAACTAAAATTTTATTTTAGAACTCCGTAAAGAATTTGAAGATAAAAAAGGCGAAATACTAAAAAAAATTTTTAGAACTCTTTTAAAGAGAATTCGGGAACTAATAAACACAGTGATAATAAAAACAAATAAATAAAACAATCACCTTAGCGTGTTGTTAGTTCGTTGCAGGCGCGCGCCGCTTTTCTCACAAGACTACTAGCACCACGCGCTGAAATGTGACTTAAATAGAATTTTCAGCAGCCCACACGAGCTGATTCATGAGGATACACCTTGAACTTGAAACGTAGCGAACATCATTCATTACTCTGAGAGTTAAATTAGTATTGTGCATTGTTTGAAACACCGTGTAAGGCGGTGATTGTTCACGAGATTTTGGAAATGGAGAGTCATAAAATGATGACTTTTATACTTAGTAATAGCATCTGTACTAATGTATGCTGTTTAATAATTAAATTAAATGCCGTTATTTTAAAATTTTAATCAGAGTAGTATTTATTTTAAAAAAAGTAGGTACTTACACAAACGCACTGGTCGTAGGCAACTTGGCCAACACTATTTTTCGGTAAAAAGAAAGATAAAGGATATGAATGTAACAACATTCATAGATATAATATGCGACATGTTGGTAAGATGCACCTCTGCCTACTCCCTCTGGGAAAAATGGCGTTGTATTTGATTCGATCTTATTTGATGACTAGAAGTCGTGCGGGGCTTCACTCCTGTCGTTCTATATTTGGCCACTGCTCAGCTCCTATTGGCCCTAGTGTGAAGTTATATAGCCTATAACATTCCTGGATAATTGGGCTATGGAACATGAAAATAATTTTACAAATAGGACCAGTTGTTCCTGGGATTCTTGCGTTCAAACAAACAAACTCTTCAGTTTCTTAATAATGATAAAATGAATTAAATTTTCCCCTTAACTCTAATGTCTCGTGCCAATACTAAAACCTTGTTTAAATGTCATTGAAGACCTTCTAAAATTTTATATCTAAAGCACTGTCGTAGGTTAGATTCATAACATTAGTTTTATTGCTAAGATCTTATTTTAGCATTAACATCAACGGTATCTAAGTAACTAGGTAATATCCACTCTTTCCTAACACTCATCTTCTACTTAGATAGGTAACTGCACTTAAAAAAATAATATTTCACTATTTTGTGACAAAAAAGATACCTATATTACGTCCATATAAGCACCATTGGAATAGGATATCACTGTGGTTCGTAACTTCCAAATATTCAGAAAGTGCATAAATTTTCAATGAGTTATCGACCTAGGTACCTACCTACTTTAATTTCTGTAGATAGTCCTTTAAAAGCTACTAATAAGATTTCCTACCTACCTAGCTACCTAGTTAGGTTAAGTTATTTTGAAAGTTTGAAGACTTTGTTTCTTTCATCCAAAATTCTAAAAATCATTAATCTACTAAAGTCTGATTGGAAACATTTCTAAAATAATAAACAAACGCCGGCTATCCAGTTGGGCACTCCATGGAATATTGTAGATATTTCGGAAATAAAAATAAAAATCATGGTCACGATCAACAGTGTTGAGATATTTACGTAGGTACCTACCAACCTACCTATTTATGACTATATTCTAACGATGCAAATTCGTGGGTGGTATTCTAGAGAGTTCAACTTTTCGTGGGAGATATGACTGTAACAAATATCATCGAATAATTCGAATACCGCCCTCAGATTCTCACGTTAACACCAATGAATATAGAAATCGGCTAAAATATATTATAGTCGTTTGTAGTAAAAAATTTGTACTACCTACCTAATAATGTATCATTTTTAAATTGGCTATAGGTAGGTAACATCCACGTAGGTACCTAAGTAACGGCCCCAGGGGCGATCTACCAAAATTTGGTATGCGGCTTTAAAATAAAGATAGGTAAGGCACTAAATTTTAAACATCATTGTTCTCTCCTAGCGTAAATAAATATCTACGAATAGGTCATAGGAGCTCAACGTCATCAGTGATGAAAATAAAAGTTTATTTTAGTCTCATGACATTTTTATCAGAATACTTCGTTCTTGTTGTGATTATAGATGTTATTATTAGTCATGAAGAATACATCTGCCAACGCTTTGTAATAGTACGTCTAGCGAATGTTTTACTATTGCTATTTAGTGTGTGATGTACATAAACAAAATATTTATAGGAATAAAATACGAGAGAGAACCAAAGAACGGTTATTATGCTGATTAATATTTGGCCAAGTAAGCCAGCAAGTCCTTACAAAAATTTTAAATGCGTATTTTCATTTATAAAGCCATTCAAATGAGAGTTGAACTCGTTTGCGAAGGTGAAGATCTCGTACGATGTACAGTGTAAGTAGGTACTAGTTACTACCTACTTGATAATGTTGCTTACAAGAAACAAACTAACGAATGCATCTGTAGTACCTACAAAATTTTCCACACCTATAATACATTCCATTTTACAAATTTTGTTGTAATAATTTTATAAACCATTTCTCATAAAAATAATAAAATAAATGTTTTTTCTTTTCCGTGGTTTTTTCAACTTGTAACAATAAAAATATATGATAAATAATAAACAAAACGTGGTGTGGTGACATGTGTCAGTTGTCAGTGTCATTGTCTATGATTGAATCAATTGAATGAAAATCCATTGGTGAAAAACTTAATAATAACGTAATTTTGCCATCGATTTTTTTTATCTGAAATTATTCTAAAGATTATTATGACCATTAATTAATATTAACCGAGAACTCAACGATAAAATTAGTGCAGAATTAATTTGCGATTGAGTAGTAAAAGCTAATTAATAAAAGCCGGTGAAAATATGAAGCGCATATTATTATTATTCGTGTAAAAATATTTTAATTGGAAACGAAGAATTGAAGCAATAGATCATTTCTAATTCCACACGACATCTGATAACAGCACACCACATAGTCCACATATCACGATACCACTATTTAAACACTTAAAATAACCTTAACACTTTACAAATCAGTTTGTTCGTCGCCGGTAAATTGCAATTCGTTGTCATACAATAAAGTTGAGGCTTCTGTAATTACTTCTAATTTCGTCAAGAAATACTAACAATTCATATTACGTTTATGCAATATATAGTATTATTTATGCAATATAAGTAGTAATATAGTAGGATACGTATATAGTTCAATTTTCAATCAATTACGTTCCACGAGCAATCTTATCATGCCACTTAGTACGATAAAAGGTATAGGTGCAGACACACGTTTACATTGTAATATTTAAATTAAAGTACCTTATCCACATTGCACAATGCTGTTTCCTATAGCCAGTAGTCAGTACATAAGTTCTCTAGAAGTATGATATACTGTAGCGAAAGTGTGTGTACGTAGCGTATAATTCGACTGGTGCTGGTAAAACTAATAGTGTGTGAATAAACTTAGTGATTTCAAGAAAAATGACGGTGGTTTTACAAGAGTTCTTACATTACCGTCATACAAGCCTATGCCTCTTAATTACAAGCCTGGGAGCCCTACTATTGTTCCTGTATGGATTTTTTCCACTAAAATACCATTCAGGAAAACTCTCCCATTTGGATGATCTTCCTAACTTCATTGATGGAGTCAGGTTAGTTTGAGAAGTTATTTTATTTTATTTAGTACAAATTTGTGCGGCCAATGATGTTTTGTTCTACCACAAAATATGATTTTTTTGTACCTAATAGATTAATCCATTTGACATCATTAAATTCAAATCAAAAGTTAATCAAACCATCTAAGTAATAGTGTAGCCTGAGATGGTTTCTGGTTAGACAGCCCTGCAGTTGAAAATATTTCAAAATAATCATAAATGTTGAAGTAACTAAAATTATTGTTAAACAGTATTACATGCTATCAAGAATGTATTTGAAAATTTAAATATTAAATCTTCAAAATTTGTAAATATGGTATAATTTTTTGGGAAGTAGTTTTTCAGAGTATCCAAATGTTTTAACATTAATGACCATATGTAACAATTACAGCATTGATGGCCAACAAGTATACAACTCTGGTGAAAACAGTGTAATACTCATGGTAATTGATGGTCTGCGATATGACTTTCTCACTGAAGAGTACATGCCTTACGCAGGCCAGCTTCTTAAAAACAAGTCCGCATGTATATATGTGTCCGTTGCTGAACCTCCCACTGTCACCATGCCGAGAATTAAGGTAAAGTAATAACTTATCTCTATATCTTAACTAGTATTTTACAACTAATAATTAAATCAAACAAAACAAATCAAACAATAATTAAAAAAATATTTAAAAAAAAGTATAGCTGGTTGATTAAGTATTAAGCCCACCAATGTACTAAGTACATTGTGCATAATTTTTTAATAAATACATCATTACAATATAAAACTGATTGGCGTGCATGCAGAGATAGACAAATGTAAGGAAAGCGTGGAGAAAAATTACACCTAAAGTTCCTTAATTGACTAGGGGTACTCTACAGAAAATAGCAAACATTGAAGACTACCTCCATAGTGTTTTTGCTGGTCAGTAGTGACCTCCAAATTTTAAATTAGATAAATAACAATAATTATGTGATGTTCAATCACAATACCAAAGAAAACTATCAATTTATATAACACATTTAGTTACAATTAGTCTTCCATCCATTCAGATTTACCCAGATTTGTCTTCCGGGGAGTGTCCAGGTGGGGCTTCATTTGTAGTCCGGACTTAAAAATTTAACAAGAGTTTAAATAAATTAACCATCCCTCCCCCTCCCGGTCTGAAAAAAAACCTGTTGACATGACAAGTCTGGGTTCCGGCCTCTCAAATCTGTAGTTTTAACGCGTCTTGTCCAGGTTGCCAAATTTTAGAGATGGCAACCCTAGTTGAAATGTAACATTACTTTTTGTTATAATGTATAACTTTATTAGGTATTATCTATTTTTGTATATTTGTGTATACATAGTATTTTGTTATATACAGTCACCCGAGCGTAAGAAGGAAAAGGCACAATGGAGGCGCACAATAAACTTCTGGCGGGATATATTTGCAAGTGTCACATTTTGTATATTACACGTTTTACACGTAATTTATTAAGGCTTAAGCCCTATTTACATATATTAACTGCAAAGTATATAATAATTTTTTCAACATCATCATCATATCAGCCAAGGAAGTCCACTGCTAGTTAAAAAAATTATAATTCCTATTTAGTCACAAAGAACCTTGGTTTTAGGGTTTTTAACTTGTAGGTATAAAACATCTAAACATTTTTATTAAGTTTTCATCTCTTCCATACATTACAAATTGTATTATATACATGCCCTATAAGTCAGATTTTAGATTGTTATTTAACACTTGATTTCATAAATATATGTTCAAATTAGTGTGTGTAGTCCATGTAGTGACAGATTAAGAATACATAATGTCACTACTTACTCTTACCCCCATCTCAATCCGTGGGTGTCGTAAGAGGCGACTAATGGAATAACCATAAGCAGACAGGAGCACTGCAATGAAAGGAAAATTCGTAACAAAACCCTATACCGATCTGTCTGACCTAAATAAATTCCCTCCGAAATATTTGAAAATGTATGGGTTGTATGGCTTCCAATGTATGGGTTGTAATGATGATGTTCCAATTTAATTCAATATTTTGTTACTTAGTATCTGTAAGAGGGTCTTAATTAACGGAGCAAAGAAAAAACATAATTCATAAATCTCTTTCGTGCATATAAACAAGTAGATAGTTTTTTCTTTGGTCTTGTGTTTGTATAATCACTTGTTTTGTTGGGTTTGGCAATCTTTATTCTCCTTTTTCTGCATGAGTAATCAATGTGAATAATTGTTGTGTTATTTAATTTAATATAATATTATTTTAAGCTAGCAGTCTGCTGAATTCACTTCAATATAATATACTTAACAAACACTATGTTCATGGTTCTAATGCTTTTAATGGTGGTGGCGGTAGTGATTGAGTTTCTCATAAACTAGCAGTTATCTTTTCTGTTGCGGGTGCGGGAGCGGGTGGAATAGTAAAGTTAAAACTATATACCTATACAATTATTTACAAACAAAAAAAAGAAAATAAAACAGTTAAATAGTGGCAATATGCTTGTATCCTAACATAGCTGTGGAAATATGAGAGAGATCCACCCCTGCCTACTGTCTACACACTCTACACAGTACATATTTGATTTACGAGTTACAAAATTGTAAGTGAACCATAACTTAATTACACATGTTACATTATGTTCCTGGAGTTCCAAGTCAATGCACATCGTTATGTCGCTGCAGTCATGCACATCGCCTATAGGAAGGCTAAGCAATAATCACTTATACATATCTCTGTAGTAGGTTTGATTGCTTCACTTTCCCTTGCGTGCTTCTCTTCAGAGAATTTGTTTACTTCAATGTAGTATAATAGCAACCACAGTAAAAAAGAGTAATAAGGTATAAAACGCTACTGCGCAATTTTGAACCTTATTTACATTGGCAAAAGATGGTAATTGGCGGTGAAATAAGTCTGAACTTATATTATTTTTTTGCACTAAGGTACTGCGAATGTACTTTCATTTCCTACTTAGATAATTAGCTAAATAATCTGTTAGAATATACAATAATGTCATGCGTTTTGTTTTACTTAAGTACACAATTATTGTATAAACAACGATAGCGGCTGAATGGATATGAGATCGGCGTGCTAAACACGCAGTCCCAGTTCGATTCCGACGAAGGCATTTCTTCTTTTTTGCAAATTTCGTCAATCGCTTATTGTTGACGCCTTTAACAACATTAACTCCATTCCAAATGCATTGTAATGTGAGCTTTATGTATTATAACATAAAGTAGATACTTTGTCATTAACCTCGACTCGAATCATACCATTTTCAACACTAGTTAGTAGCTATAACCGTAAGCTAACACAGAGTCGATTCGTCAACTTTAAAAATATGTACTTACAGCATATTGACCCTTATTTCTATAATGCAAAGTACACATTTCTATTGAGACATAAAAGACCTGCAAATGCGCTCACCATATACATACGGGAAATACGAATTTAAATATTTTATTCCATCTGGATAACAAAACCAAAAAGGTTTCATTAAACTTTTGTAGGGCCACTCTGCTGACAATGTTGAGCCTTTAGAAGAGTTATCAAGAAACTCAGGACAAACTGTTTTAATGGTTATTTACAATTTTAACGAGTCAAAATTTTATATATCGTAGAATGGTACAGAACCAAGATACCATACTCAGTAATATTATGTCATAGACGGAGAGACAGACACACGAGTGATCCTATAAAATGTCCTGTCATTTTCCTTTTGAAGTACAGTAGAGTTCATTAATATATTGGCACCATCAAGGATTCAAAATATTGTGAGCGTTGACAAGCTCAATAAATACTATAGAACCTATGGATCAAATATAAGTCCTCATGTGAATGGTTCAATAAAATATGCTGTACATTATGCAATAAGTTGTAGTCACCCTTTTCAACAAAAATATCCCATGGTGCCAATATATTAATGAATATGTAAACTTAACTATTATAATATTTGTTGATGTAGACTGCATTTATAGCATTAATTACAAACCCCTGTGGTTTTCCGTAATGCTATGTTAAAGTGAAGTATTGTATTTTGTGTTTATATTATTGAATAAATAAAAAAAAAAAAAAAAAAACTCGACTGTACACGTACGGAACGAAGGTTACTCCGAGCGACAAATATACGATTCGACTCTGGGTCAGTGGTCTTTGCCCTTAATAGGAACAAGCTTACAGTAAAATAGCACTAACCAAAGCTATATACCCCAGGCCATGATGACAGGCAGTGTATCCACCTTCGCTGACGTAGCACTGAACTTCGGCGCGCCCGCAGTGAGAGGGGACAGCGTGTTGCGCGTCGCTCACTCTAGAGGGCGCAAGTCTGTCTTGTACGGAGACGATACATGGCTGAGATTGTTCCCCGGCTTGTGGACTGAATACGACGGGACTACGTCGTTCTATGTCACTGATTATACAGAGGTAAGATTTGCAATTATAAATCTTTAAGCCTATCTATGCTTTAACTTTCTATAAACCTAACAAGACCTCATTCATCTTGTCTTACCTCAGAAGATTTTATAAATGCAACTGTGTTTTTTTTCTAACATACAACACTTGGAATAAGGCGTCTGTCACGGGGTATATCCGTCTGGCTCGGTCTATTTAACTGATACAATATAGACCGAGACTTGAAACAAATAGTTGTCTATGAATCACACAAAATATTTGTCTCAAAATCGAACCCACGACACTCAATACGACAATTCCGATTCCCAATTATAATATTTTTTTTAGCTATTAATAATATAATATTCTACCACATTCACACAGCGCCATCTAGTCCCAAAGTAAGCAATTATATTTGCTTGTGTTATGGGTACTAAACAACTGATATACTACTTAAATACATTTTTTTTGTAAATAATTACTTAATAAATCTTTATGCTCATCACTTTTTGACTGGCCTGTTGGTCTAGTGGTTAGTGACCCTGACTGCTAAGCCGGAGGTCGTGGGTTCGATCCCCACCCAGGACAAATCTTTGTGTGATGAGCATAAAGGTTTGTTCTGTGTCTGGGTGTAATTTATCTATAATATGTATGTATTTACAAAAAAAAATGTATTTAAGTAGTATATCAGTTGTTTAGTACCCATAACACAAGCAAATATAATTGCTTAATTTGGGACTAGATGGCGCTGTGTGAATGTGTCAGAATATTATTATTATTATTATCACACAAAGATTTGTCCTGGGTGGGGATCGAACCCACGACCTCAGGCTTAGCAGTCAGGGTCACTAACCACTAGACAAAGAGGCCAGTTTTTTTGGCCAGTCACAATTATTCATTCAATCTGCTTCTTTAAATTACTATTGAAAACTGATCTAAATTTTAGCTCAACCAATAATTCATTATCTTTATCATCACATCAGCCCAATGACGTCCACTGCTGGACATGGACCTTACCTAATTTCCGTCACAGCGAGCGATTTTGTGCGTTCTGCAACCAGCAATTCACTACAGCATGTTTCAAATTCTATAACAGGTAGATAACAACGTGACGCGACATTTAGACAAGATCCTAACTCCTGATGAGCACAAAAAGCCGACATTCGACTTCCTAGTGCTACATTACCTGGGTCTCGATCATATTGGACACTTGGAAGGAGCAAGAAGTCCGAAAATTAAACCAAAGCTGCTAGAAATGGATGAAGTCGTGAAAAAGATATTTACTGCTATGCAGCAATGGGTGAGTGTTCCTATCTTAAAGTCTAGTAGCAAAATTTATAACTACCCAAAACGGCTTAAAGCAATATGCTTAGTAACTGAATCGTTTTTGTTAGTGATATTACCGGTAGATTCCGGAAGGTCACGACCTATCGGTGACTCAGCGACTGAATCTGCCTCTTGTCTTTGTCAACTAGCACAAAACTGTTTGCAGAGTGTTTGTTTTAATTATTATAAAATGAAATCATCATCATCATCATATCAGCTCAATGACGTCCACTGTTGAACATAGGCCTCACCTAATTTCCGTCACAACGAGCGATTTTATGCCGCCCGCATCCAAACTTCACTAGGTCGTCGGTCCATCCTAAAAAAAAAATGAAATAATTAAAAACAATTATAAGTAGACTACATTGGTGGTGGAAATCCAAAAGATTGTTGCGCAAGAGGTTCTGCCTTTGATTTTGGGAGTGGGTACTCAATACTCGTAATTATGTTAGGATTTTACATCGTGAAATACTCAGTATAATCTTGAAGTTTAAAAAGGCTTGCTTGCTATTACTTGCAAAATGCACAATTGACATTAGCAATTTTGCAAGAAAAAGCATTTGGTCATTATGCATCATCGATTACAATGAGTTACGCTTCACCACTCACCAATGATCATGAATGTTTTTAGGATCGCAATGGAGTACTAATAGTATGCGGTGACCATGGCATGCGTGACGCTGGCGGGCACGGTGGCTCCAGCACCAGCGAGGTCCTCGTGCCTCTATTGCTGCTCAGAAGTCAGGACTTCACGTGTCCACACCCGTACGTATAGCTTTACCTACGAGTACCTTCTTTCTTTCGCCCACCTTCCTTTTATTAGGTTATAGTGGAATAACCCTCTCTAACTCCTCCATTTACTTGTGATTTATTTTTAATGGCAAACATATTTACCGCCCGTCTGAGGTTATGCTATTACCGTTTTTTTTGAACGCATGCAACAAAAGCATCACATACGCGATTCGACTGGGTATTGGTCTAGTGGTTTGTGACCGCTAAACCGGAGGTCCACCCAGGACAAATCTCTGTGTGATTAGCATAAAGGTTTGTTCTGTGTCTGGGTGTAATTTATCTATAATGTGTATGTATTTACAAAAAAAAAACGGCGCTGTGTAAATGTGGTAGAATATTATTATTATTATTATACGTGCTTAAAATCTTTATGGTGCTTTTAAAACCTCCTCCCTACCTAATGAGCTCTGGATACCACTTCTCGCCAGCAGGACCACAAAAATACCTACCAGCAATGTTATTAGGGCTGCGATCTTCTGTAGGGTGGAGGTACATCCTCAGGCAAGTGGCTCAATTTGAGCAAGGATTACCAACTGCCATATCTCTCTTGAAGACTTTGTAGTAACATAACAAGTGTACCTATGGCTTATAAGCCTCGTGTAGTTCAACGTGTTATTTAACCATTGTTTATATATTGAAACCTTATTAAACGGTTCTACGTTACGTACTATATTTTAAGGAATCGTAAATACCTTATATATTTGCCCGACATACCCACCTCAGTCAGCCCGTGACAACGATCGGTGCAAATTTATTTGATTCGATTATTTTTCGATTGAAACTTCAATATAACCATTCCTTAAAATGCTTCGTGACGTAGACCCGTTTCAAAACATTTAGGTGTACTAGTCGATAAAGATTAAAAAATTACATTGTAATGTCACTTCCCAGCTTGGGTCCGGGCCCTACCGTGGCTCAGGTGGACGTGGCGCCCTCTATATCGTGGTTATTGGGTGCTCCGCCCCCGGCGGACAGCACAGGGCGGCTTCTGCCCGCACTACTACCGCAAGATACGAGACAACATCTTTACCTACTCCACGTTATAGCTCATCATAATACCAAACAATTTTTACCTGAGGATACTGGTATGTTTCCTATTCAATTCCGAACTTATAATAAATCTAGACACAATGTTTCTGATTATATTTTTACAGAAATACTGAAGAACTTGTCCTTGGAATCGTACTCAGATTCAATTAGAAAGCCCCCGACGCAATAAAATATACCCATTATGCGTCTAAGATCTATAATTATAAAACATATCTAAGAACCATCGCTAGAAAACCTGCTTTCGAATTTAAAAAACTGCATTCAAATCAGTTCAATAAGCTACGATGCCAGAGACAGCCACACACTTGGTGGGCAAACTTATAATGCCGCTCTTTTTGCGTGTATGGTTCAAAGTAAAATCAGCTCAGAAAACAAATCTTGTAATAAAAAACGTTTATATGACAGGTATTTGAAAGTAAAAACTGTTAAATTTTATGGTAGTTTTGTTTAATTCTTTAGAGTGTAAAGCTAAACACATTTCTGTTAATATCATATTGTGTGTCATTTTTTGTCTACAGAATTCTTTAAGCAGTTCAAACGCGCTGAGAAACAGTTCGCCCACTTCTTAGTAACTGGACAACAGAGTGCCGCTAAGATTTCTAGAGAGTTCTACGAAGAATCTTTAGAAAAGATGGCCGAGTACCTCAATGAAACTACTGTCAACTTCGACATGTTCGCAATCGGCATTTCCATATTTATTTTATATCTGGTAATTATTTTTATCGTAAACTAAAAAAATATTAATGTACAAAAAGATTTCGCCCAACGTGGGGCTCGAACCCACGACCCTGAGATTAAGAGTCTCATGCTCTACCGACTGAGCTAGCCGGGCATATCCAATATAAAGCAAATAACTGATCTTATAGCAAATGAAATGACTTTTCTTTAAAATATTTTTTTTGAGACTAATATTTGTGTGGTTCATTAAAATATTTGTGTGTACTTTGTGTCCGTCTGTAAAGAAAACCGCGTGGCGTTGTCTTTAAAGAAAAATAATAATCTACCACATTCACACAGCGCCATCTAGTCCCAAAGTAAGCAATTATATTTGCTTGTGTTATGGGTACTAAACAACTGATATACTACTTAAATACATTTTTTTGTAAATACATACATATTATAGATAAATTACACCCAGACACAGAACAAACCTTTATGCTCATCACACAAAGATTTGTCCCGGGTGGGGATCGAACCCACGACCTTAGGCTTAGCAGTCACTAACCACTAGACCAACAGGCCAGTCAAATAAAGAATAGTTCCTTTTAAAGCTAAACTAAGAGGCACCACAGACTAACTACAGTTGTATAACGGCCTGTCGGTTAAGCTCGGTCGCCTATTGATTGTTGCGTTCGCATAGGTCATTATCGTCCGGCGACAAATTGATACTCTGTGGAGCCATTAAGGCTCAATTTACACCGCCGCGGAATGGAATGGAAGCGACTTTTTGCAACGAAATTATATATAGCATAATGAACTTTATGTCAATTGTATAAAATACAAACTAAATACGAGCCAAAAATGGTCGCGCGTCATCCAGGGAATTCTCACGCATTCTCCAGAATTCCTCTATTCATTATTGGATTTGAACTTTGTGGCTTACATATAGAGTGTATTATGCTATGTACAATTTCGTTGCGTAAAGTCGCTTCCATTCCGCAAATCAATCTTAGGAAGGTATTATAAGATTTCTCATCTGTATATTAATCTATACTAATATTATAAAGCTGAAGAGTTTCTTTGTTTGTTTGTTTGAACGCGCTTATCTCAGGAAATACTGGCCCGTGGTCCGATTTGAAAAATTCTCTCAGTGTTGTATAGCCCATTTATCGAGGAAGGTTATAGGCTATATAACATCACGGTACAGCCAATAGGAGCTGAGCAGCGCGACTTCTATTAATTTCACTGGCCTGTTGATCTAGTGGTTAGTGACTCTTACTGCTAAGCCGGAGGTCGTGGGTTCGATCCCCATCCAGGACAAATCTTTGTGTGATTAGCATAACGGTTTGTTCTGTGTCTGGGAATAATTTATCTATGACATGTATGTATTAGTACAAAAAAAAAAATATTTAAGTAGTATATCAGTTGTTTAGTACCCATAACACAAGCAAATATAATTGCTTACTTTGGGACTAGATGGCGCTGTGTGAATGTAGTAGAATATATCAGTAATAATACCAACGAACAACTTTTTTTTCACAGCTGGCCACATCACTCCTCTGCGTCACTCTATTCTCCTTCCAACAACCAATGCAACGAATAGAATTCAAGCGAAGACTACCACCACAATCTCACTGCGGCACTCTACTCGCGTTAATAGTCGTAGTGACTATTTGTTATTTTATTCTATTAACAGCTTGCTATATAACCGAGACAAAAAGTCCATTATGTTCCTTCACATACGAATGGTCGGCCGTCTTCTTTGTAATACCATTTATAATGATGGTTGCGTATTTTATCATACAGAATGGTATTGAGAAAATCAGAGATTTGAGTACTTTGAACGATTTAAACGCGATAGATTATTTGCTAATAGGTGGGACGATATTCCATAGCTTTTCGTTCTTCGGCACAAGTTTTATAGAAGAAGAGCATTTGACTTGGTATTTCTTTTGGAATACGCTGATGTTCTTTGTGTTGGTGAGGACTTTGGTGATAGTTATAATGTATTTGAGTAAGAAGTGGATTGGTGCTACTGAGGTACAGGAGAAGCCGGAGCTCGCACAAAGAATGGCGAAGGTCGGTGTTGGAATCGTGCCCAAGTGGGTGCTGCTTATTGCTTTACATAGGTGAGTGAGTTATAGTGCTAATAATTGAGATTGGCCTGTTGGTCTAATGGTTAGTGACCATCCCCCTGATTCAAAGCTGTCGGAAAATTTTCGGACGGAAATGTCAATTTAATTAAACTTAAAAAACGTAATGTTAAAAAAATAGATGGTTGTAGGAACAAATCTTAAATTAATCAGTTTTTAATATTCTATACGGTAGACTATTTTGTAACATTAAATAACTGAAGCCATAAAAATAAGTCGTACAAAGATTCGAAAAAGTTTACAATCCGGGAACAATCCGACGAGTCAGAATCAGGGGGCCTGACTGCTAAGCCGGAGGACGTGGGTTCGATCCCCACCCAGGACAAATCTTTGTGTGATGAGCATGATTATTTGTTCTGTGTCTGGGTGTGATTTATCTATAATATGTATGTATTTACAACAAAAAATGTATTTATGTAGTTTATCAGTTGTTTAGTACCCATAACACAAGCAATATAATTGCTTAATTTGGAACTAGATTGTGTGAATGTGGTGAAATATTATTATTATTCACTGTACAACATAATACATGTTGTTCACGTCATCATCATCATTTCAACCCATAAACGTCCCACTGCTGGGCACGGGTCTCCTCCAAAGAATGTGGAGGGAATTTAGCCTACTATACCACGCTGGCCAGACGGGTTGGTATAGGGTTTGTTTCGAATTTTCCTTTTCACACAGTGCTCTTGTCTGCATAAGGTTACTCCCTTAGTCGGTTGAGATGGGGTGGTGACATTTTGTATTCTTATTCCGTCACTACAAAGCTCACATACATATTCTTATTTATTCTAGATATCTAAGAACTATGAACCAAACTGGTGACCGATGGCTGTTCCTACCTGATACAGCTGATTGGCTAAATGCGCCAGAAAACGCTTTCTATCTGCAAGCACATTTAGTTATAGGTAAGCAGACGAAAATGCATTCTATTGCCACAGCAATAAAACCGCTTTTTCTTTTATAGTTACACGGCTATTTACATATACTAATATTATAAAGCTGAAGAGTTTGTTTGTTTTGTTTGTTTATTTGGTTGAACGCGCTTATCCCAGGAACTACTGGTTCGAATTAAAAAAGGCTTTTAGTGTTCGATAGACACTGTGGGTGCGGGCGGTAATTGCAGCGAGGGTTATGTGTACCTACTCCTACGAAGCTCAGGTGATTAAATTAAAGACTAGGGTACTGTATAAACTAGGTGGTATAATAACTAGGTATATAATAACTGGCCTGTTGGTTTAGTGGTTAGTGACCCTGACTGCTAAGCCGGAGGTCGTGGGTTCGATCCCCACCCAGGACAAATCTTTGTGTGATGAGCATGAAGGTTTGTTCTGTGTCTGGGTGTAATTTATCTATAATATGTACCTATATATTTACAAAAAAAATGTATTCAGTTGTTTAGTACCCAAAACACAAGCAAATATAATTGCTTACTTTGGGACTACATGGCGCTGTGTGAATTTAGTAGAAAAAAAAAAACTTTCAAATAGACACACTGCGCGAACAATTTGTGTAGTTAAATAGAATGCGCGGGCGTGTGATGTAGCTTGTAGAGTGCGACTGTCAGCTGTGCGTGAGCCGACGATGCCCGAGCCGGCCCGACGACCCGTCAGCCGCCGCGCGGCACCCTCGCGTCTCCGCTCCCCGCAGACGTCATGTTGGATGATTCAACAGACACTTTATCGAATAAGATTATAGGACGCTACGGTCAATAGGAGTAGAGCAGTGGCCAAATAAAGAAACTTCTAGTTTTCTTGTTTATAAAATCTGTCACAATTAAACATAGTCTGAGTTTCACATGTTTTGGTTTCAGGTTCAATAGGCACATTAGTAATATGTATATACAATCTACGACACATGAACAACGTACTAAATATACATACAATATTAACGGTAGCCGCTACTATATGCATACTGTGCTACAGAATCGCCTCAAAATCACTCGAATCACCATTCGAAGACATCAAAAGTTGGGACACAGTTCTAATCGTCAACGTTTTTTGGACTATATTAATTATCCAATTTGTTTTTGAGATATTTTCGTACATTGGTGTGTTTAAAAGTTGCGGTCTGCGACCTTTAGAGACCACTCCAGAGTCGAAAAAGTTTGTCTATACCAAGCCTAAAGCGAAAACCGAAGATCATTTTTACGATAAAGCAATGGATGAGCCTTGGAATATTGATGAAGTTAAACTTAATTTAGTTCGATCAGCTTCGCATCTTATGTTAAACGATATGATGTTGATAGTAATTCTATTAATGAGGCCACACAATGTTATTATGGTGCCTAGTATATATATTACTTGCGTGTTGACGTCACAATGTATGGATCATAAGTTATTGGACTCTCGGTCCGGTAAAAGGACAGAAGTGGTCGATGTACTAAGTAGGACATTAGTCCATATGTGGATTGGAATATTGTTCTTTTTCTATCAGGTAAGTTCAGCTTAGTATTTCATTTTAAAAATAATCTTATACATCTATCTTAATTACTGTTGTTATCAATTACACTTGGTCGTTAGCCCGTATTCCATTGCCTATGGAATTCGGACAAACTACTTACTAAAGTGCGTTTCATCAAATAGTTCCTATGCCGCCATGTTGGCAACAGCGCAAATAAGTGTTGTCAGTATAACCCATTCTGTACTACCAGAAAATCAGGGAGATCATGTATCTGAGTAGTAGGTCTACGCGCCATAATATGACTTTTACGAACTCCTCTTTTTATAACATTTAGCTAAGTATAATTATATTATATTAATGTAAATTATAAACCAGTCCGCTTTCAAAATGTTATCCACATTACAACATGTTATACGATACCGTGGGTGTTATGCGAATAGGATACCATTCACGGCCATGACCGTCGTAAAATTCAACTATTATGAAAGTCATATTATCGTGTGAAGTCGCGGGAACAGCTAGTTTATATTATTAATAAATTGGAAAGATAGTAGGGAATTTAAAAATAAAGGATCAATGAGTAAAAAAACTAAATGTTACTTTTATTATTTTCGACAGTAGCTGTGTTCATCTAAAATGTCTACATCTGACATCTCATCTTCGCTATCATCAGAAGTATCACTATCATCTCCTACTTCGATTGTGAACCTATCCATTTCACTATCTATAGACAGGACATTGGCGTAGTATTTTTCTTCAATTTTTATTACGTGCTCACATTCTTTCCTCCATTCCTCTTCAGTGATTGTCGCAAATGCTTCTTTAGTAATTTGTACTATCTTACTGGCTTCCTGACCCAAGTTTTTTTCTGCAATTCGTCTTTTTAATACACTCCATATGAGCTCAATGGGATTTAAATCACAATGATAAGGTGGAAGCCTTACCACTTTATGCCCATTCTCTTCCAGCATCACATCTGCTTCATATACAGGTGGCTGTTTGTGTTCTCTAATGATTTCATACAGCTGTGCTTTTATCATCGTAGGCAAATAGGAAAGTCCTTTATTTGTGATCCAAGATTGCATTTCTGACTTAGTACTGGACATTGTAGGTGCCTTATCGATCTGCACAGTATGGTAGGAGGCATTATCCATGACAACAATTGACTGTGGAGGCAGATTTGGTATTAATTTTTCTTTAATCCACTTATTAAAATTAACTTTATTCATCTCATCATGATAATCACCTGATTTTGATTGTGATCTAAAAATCAGCTGAGCATTGGGTATAAAGCCCATGGCACCACCTGCGTGAACGATAATCCACCGTGGTCCTTTGGAATCTGAGGATAAAACGCCTTCTTCAGTTTCACTTTGCCAACATTTTCCAGCACAATATGTAGCGTGTATAAATGTCTCGTCTAAATAAACAACTGGCCGCCGAGTTTCAAGACGATTTTTTCTCAATTCTTCCAAGTATCGATGACGCCAAGCGACGATGTCATATCTCTCCATCATAACCTTTCTTTTGGATTTACATTTTTTTAAATAAAATCCCATATTTTTTATAACTCTCCACAAAGTGGTGCGACTCCCTTTATAATCTATGTCATTTCGCATTTCATTCAATAATTTTGTCAATGTAGGCAATTCCTTTCTTACGGCATAAAATTCATGTATTTTATGCCTTATAGCACACCTTTCGAAGTCATCCAGTTCGTGGGTTTTTCGTCGAGGTCCACTTTTGCGCGGTGTTGTAATTTTTTTCGAAGTCGAAGCTGCCACCGCAAAGAAGGAGATTCTTTGGTGATTTTCGATACTGTTTTTTCAGATATTCCTAAAACAAAATTCGATATTTATTTATAACTTATATTTTTTAGTTGGTTTGACATCAGTCAAGTGCTTTTGTTCGTAGAAAAACGCACCCAAAAACCACTTTAAAAATAAATTAACTAAATTGAAATTGAAGTAGATACTTTTTTTCCATTTTATTTCTTTTTGGAGAGATAACTCTAGAAAACGATGTATAAATAGGTATTTCGGACTCTGGCTGCTGTCATTATTTTTATTTACCTTAATTAAAAGGTCGGGAGGAGATAATATAAAAGTAATTACAAGAAAATCTATTTGAGTTTAGTATACGATTATGGGCCTAATCAAACTGATGCTGGTAACCCTATTTTACTAACCTGTAATGGTGGCAACCCGAGCTTGGACACATCTTAATGGAATAAGTGGGGCCTCGTTACGTTTTTCTCTTTCACAAAAGTCTTTTACCTTCAACACCATCACTCTTTCACCACTTTTTAATGTTTTAGGCATGATTTTCTCAAGAAATTACAATAAAACCTTGAATAACCTGGATAGACGTCACAGCGTGTTTACACTTTTGACAGACAGGGGTGCCAACAAAACGGCATAGGAACTATTTGATGAAACGCACTCTAACTGTAAATGAACGGAGACGGGTAGTTTCGCCTTTGGGCAATTTATTGCAGCTTTCGTTTTGATTACCCGAAAACAATGTAAGGAATGCATCAGGTGGTCGAGTCCGAGTAGTCTTTCGTGCACTCAATTATGGGGTAACGATCAAGTGTAATTACGCCATTAAAGTATAAAAATTGCTAGGTAAGAAAAAAAAATACATTAAATTTCAAGTGTGATATTATTTTTGACACTAGTTGAAGTCTAATATCTATTTATATTCTTTGTTAGTTTACTTGACGAAATTAAAAGTGAAAACGATTTTATCGATATACAACGGGTCTACGTCACGTGCAAAGACTGATTTACGAGGTGCAAGTTTTGCATGCCACTTTTCGTACTCGCTTTGTCTTACTCGTAGAGAAAAACAGAGATAGCAAGAGCTAAAGTCTGACAAAACTTGCCTCGTCTAAATAGGCCTTTATAGTTTAGGTATTAATAAATTCTTTATTTATTTTCCTATTCCATTTTTTTTTTATTCCTGGTAACACTAACATCTTAATTGCATTCCATTGAATACGACTAAGATGTTAGTGTTACCATGTTGTACGTGTGCAGGGCAACTCGAACAGCCTGGCGTCGGTGGACCTGGGCTCGGGCTACGTGGGTCTGAGCGAGTACTGCGCGTGGCGCGTGGCGGCGCGCATGGGCCTGCACGCGTACGCGGGGCCCGCGCTCGCCGGCGCCGCGCTCTTCGCCAGCCTCGCCACGCATGCGCCACACTGGGAGGGGTCAGTACACTACTACGCACTTATTTATATATCCTTGCATGTTTTAGACGTCTTACTTACTTAGATGTTTTGTATATCCAATTACTATGACCCTGAAAACGTGTGTAAAACGTCTAAAAGTGTACGGTGTACGTAACATTTCTGCAACTCTCAAATCGGCATTTTCGTGCCCTGGACGCCAAGCCATAAAATTCGGTTTTTAAGATTTGGTAACATTAATGATTTTGTATCTTTATCTTTTTTTATGGACCTGAGTTTTGTCATCTATAGACGACATCGGCGCTCAGGGCACGCTTGCGCTTGTCAAGAATAGATGACGTTGGCGTTGAAAAGGTTAAATAAGAATGACAAAACGGGCACATTATTTTTATTGGTTCAGTTAGACTGGTAACTTTGGTAGTCAGAAATTTCTCGAATTGTATAGCAGAACTAGATCGGATCATCTAAAATCGATCTTTTCTTTCCAGATACTTGCAGCAGACATGGCGAGCGACCAACATTCTCGCTCTCCACCGAGTGTATGCCCTAGTTGTATATTGTATAATAGCCACTATATTTCGCTACCATCTGTTCGTTTGGTCAGTATTCTCACCTAAATTGCTTTACGATTTTGTAGCGACCGTCTTCAGTCTGCAAGCGCTCGCCACTATAGCTCAAATTGAAGGATTAGCGAATTTGACCAATTTATTAGCAAAAGTATTCACTCATAGGAAACTATGATATATGGTTAAGTTAATCAGATACCTAAGATCACGAACTACATTGATAAATAAGATCTGTTGGTTCAGACGAGAAACTTAGAGCAAAGAAATATAAATAAATCTATACTCGGGCCAGATACCAAAATATTTGATAATTAGGTTTGTAAACAAATCACTGTGAAGTTTTATTTTAAGATTTAAATTATAATATATATTCTTATGCTGGTATCAGTGATTTTTAGCTGTGACTTCTAAATATGGACATTAAAAAAAATCTAAATTGATTTTTTATTCAAGTCGGTTAACCTTATGACCGCCACGTCAAATCGGCATCTCCGTGCTCTAGACGCCAAGCCATAAAATTCGGTTTTTTAAGATTTGGTAACAAAACACATAAAACTAATGATTTAGTATTGTATTTTTATGGACTTGAGTTTTGTTATCTATATACGACATCGGCGCTTAGGGCACGCTTGCGCTTGTCAAGTATAGATGACGTTGGCGTTCAAATGGTTAAAACAGTTATTAAAAGATAGTTGAACACGTTGTTATTGTAATTATACATTCATTTCGGCCCTAGTATAGAAATTTTGTTACATACAGTGTTGTGATTTTTTAACCGATGATAATTATGATAAGTTAGTGCAAATAGTTACTAAAACATATAAAAAGTATGGTAACGTATTAAAAAAAAACTAGCATACATAAACGTGAAATAAGCCTGTATCTTTTCTTAAAGCTCATTTTTCAACTGATTTTTTCAATAACTTGTCTACTACAATCTTTATTTGGCGGCGCTTCTCTCCCGTCGTTCTTTATTTGGCCTCTGCTCAGCTCCTACTGGCCGTAGCGTGATGTTATAATAGCCTATATTACTCAGTGATAACGGATTTCTAACGGCAAAAGAACTTGAAATCGGTCCAGTAGTTTTTAAGTTTTCGTTACATACAAAAATACAAATCTTTCCTTTTCATAATCTAGTGTAGATTATTATCTTCCAACTCTAAGGATCGATATATCCGGTAGTTGTAGGTATATATCGAATCCAGTCACGTAGAGTCAGCATCACATCAGATCTGTAACTGTGTATACTAATAAAATAAAAATAGGTTTTCGAAGTGACGACGACTCGATGTGACTGACTCGACGTCAAGGTACAGAATCTGCGGAAGTTTTCCAGAAATCCAATACCTACTGTCACGGATTTTTATTTCCAAACATTTCCTTTCTAGTTAAATTTTTTATATGACTATATGACTGGCCTGTTGGTCTAGTGGTTAGTGACCCTGACTGCTAAACCGGAGGTCGTGGGTTCGATCCCCACCCAGGACAAATCTTTGTGTGAAGAGCATAATGGTTTGTTCTGTGTCTGGGTGTAATTTATCTATAGTATGTATGTATTTACAAAAAAAAATGTATTTAAGTAGTATATCAGTTGTTTAGTACCCATAACACAAGCAAATATAATTGCTTAATTTGGGACTAGATGGCGCTGTGTAAATGTGGTAGAATATTATTATTATTGTAAATATGAATTGTAAACAAGACTTACATATTTTATCTTGAGGCCATAGACTTACGGCCGATTTCAATAATATATACAGTCGTGGTCAACTAATTAGGGACAATCTCTAGTTAAGCCAAATTGTGAATTAATTGTTTATTTTCCAGCGAGTCTTAACAATATTCCATATCTTTTACATGTAAGTACAATAGTCATTGATGTGCCCGATTATACAAACAATAACAACTTCTTAAACATTAAACCTCTTTACAGTATAGCTGATAGATTATCATAGTGGTATTTGTTCAACGAATGCTGGCTGGCCATTTAATTAGGGACACTGAGGTATTGTGTTCTAATTTCAAAATTTGAATCTTTATACTTTTTTATTTCTTCTCTTAATGTTTCGTGGTAATTTTGGCGGCAATCCAGATTTTTAATTTTAAGTTTTGAGAATTATTTTGAAGAAAAATAGGCAAAATTAAAGTTGCGATTCAACACTACAAAAAATTATCTTGAAGTTTGTCGTGGTTCGTCATACCAAAAGATAGCACAACATTTAAATTGTTAAAAAGCTATGGTATGCAATGCAGTGCAACATTTCAGGCGCAATAACACAGCTTTGGATGTGCCCAGAACAAAAAGATCGAGAAAAACAACTCCGCAAGAAGATAGAATGATAACCAGGTTAGCTAAGAAAGATCCGTTTCTAGGCTCTATTTTAATTAAACACGAAGTTTTTGGGGCAGACGAAAGAGCCTGTGTATCAGCGAGGACCGTTCGACGACGTCTGGTAGAAGCAGGCTTGTTCGGAAGAGTGGCTCGCAAAGTACCGTTGTTGAAAAAAGAACATAGAAATGCTTGTTTGGCTTTGCACGTAAATATGGTCATTGGACCTACGCCCAATGGCCACATGTATTGTTCTCTGACGAGACCAAGGTTAATTTGATTTCTTCAGATGGAAGGCAATATGTACGGCGTCCTGTAAAAGCGGAAATGAATCCAAGATTCAAAAAAGGCAGGTGAAACATGGCGGTGGAAACATTAAAATGTGGGGTGCCTTTTCTGGACGTGGAGTGGGACCTGTGAGGAAAGTTCAGGGTAACTTAGACCAACATAAATACAAGGCAATATTGGAGGAAACTATGATTCCCTATGCTGAGGAGCATCTCCCTATTATATGGACGTTTCAGCAGGATAACGGCCCGAAACATACCGCCCGTTCAGTCAAGTCGTTTCTTAATAGTCAGTCAATATCAGTGCTAGATTGGCCAGTAAATAACCCGGACCTCAACCCAATTGAGCACCTTTGGCACGAAATCAAGAAAAAAGTTGCCACTTATCGTACCACAACTTTAGATGAACTTAATGAAGCTTTTTGTGAGGCATGGGCAAACATTCCTGTCGAAACATGTCAGAAACTGATAATGTCTATGCCACATCGGTGTCAAGCGGTGATTAATAACAAAGGTTTTGCTACTGGGTACCGATTTTACACGTAATAAAATGGAGCTGTTAAAAATATTATAATACTGCAGATTATTAGTTTTGTTTAACTCTATTTTTCACTATACTTTACTGTCCTTAATTAAGTGTCCAGCTACACAATTGTACATTAAAATTGAATACATGATTAACCTTTGAAATTAAATACTTTTTTCTATTTGATTAATCTTTTATTTACAGCCATTTATAGCATAATAATCGGACCAAATTATGCAAATAATAGGTGCTTAGAAATCAATAGGGTTTTATAATTATGTACATAACCGGTTATAGCTCTTCACTATCTTGAATGTCCCTAATTAGTTGACCACGACTGTATATCTATGGATTTAGCTACTAAAGTTAGAATTTTGAGAGCTTATGTCACAATTCTAACTTTAGTAGCCAAATCCATAGATAGATAGATTATTGAAATCGGCCATTAGTTCTTAATAATTATATTGAGAGAGGACTTATTGGCTGTGTTGGTGTAGTTAACTAATGTTACTAAATATAAAAAAAATTGTAACATTTTTTGAGTATTTTGGAATAGATACATGCAATGTATTAGCACAATAAAATGCAATGATTAAGTATTTTGATGTAAAATTGAATTTAATAGTAAAAACTATTATCTATATTCCGATTGATGTGTTTGTTATTAGGATGTGTATTAAAAATTATTATGTTGATAGATGGTTTTTTTTTTGCTTTTTCTTTTTTTTTTTGGAGGGTACTTGGAAGTGACAACACCAAAAAAAGAGCTCTGTTATATTTTAATTCATTTTATTTATTTTACTTAGTACATTATTATAATAATTATTACCTTTTATTAAACATTACCTCTAGTACTTGACTTAAGTTGCTCATCTGGAAGACGATAGGTGCACTGAAGTCACAGTTGGAGCTTCTTGTGTTGGGGCTGGATCGTCATGAGATGGCATCACGAGCAAAGGTACTGTTGCTTCACGGTCTGTCTGCTGATGGTACAGATCCCACTAATTCTGTAGTCAAAACGTTTAACAACAAGCTGCAGCTTGCTGATATAAAGAATAGTGATATTACATCTTGTCACTATCTCGGCTCTAATCATAGCAAGCCTCGTCCTATGTTAGTGCGTTTCGCAAGCCGCTCGCTTCGAGGCGAAGTGTGGCGAAATAAGTCAAAACTAAAGGGTTCTGGTATTACTATTTCGGAATTTCTAACAAAACCCCGACACGATGTTTTTATGACTGCACGCAAGCACTATGGGGTCAATCGTTGCTGGACATCGGATGGAAAAGTTGTGATCCAGGTATCAGATAACCTGCGAAAAAAGGTTGAATCTGCATCGGAGTTGCAACGCGTTCTTGCCGAGTTTCTGGCGGGAGGGACGACGCAACAAACATCCAAAGCGACGGCATCGGTTCCTGACAAGCGTGGTCGTAAGCCGAACAAGTGAAGGGTATCTGTGTCTCTAGTTATTTATAGTTTGAAGGCACTTTTAGATTGTTTTATTCTTATTATTTGTTTTTGCCTTTGTTTCTATGTAGGTTGTTTTAAAACATTCTTTTAATGTGATTCACATTAAAAGAATGTAACAAAAATCAATCAAAGTGACATCTGACTTTTCACATTATGTGAAAAGTCAGATGTCACTTTGATTGATTTTTGTTCTTATGTCAACTGTCAAATCGTTCAAAAACTTTTGACGCTATTGTCATTTTAGAAATTCATGTAGTGTTTGGCACCTTGTTTTTTTATATTATTATTGTTTCTTTTAGTTTTAATATTATTTTGTGCATGCAGCCTACGAGTGCAGAGGTTAAATAATGTGGCCAGTGCTAACTTGATACTGTTATTTATTGATATTATTATTTTGATTTATTTATTTTTTTATATTATTTTTATTTATATATTATTTATATTTATCTTTATTGTTATGAATAATTATGATGATGATAGTTTTGCTTCTTGCTCTTCTTCATGTGAGTCTGATTTAAGCTATGCGAGTGCGTTCAGTGATGAGGATTCCGTACATCTCCATGAGCAGCTTTTTTCTACATTCTCTAGTTTTTCCAAATTTTTTAACGCTGTACATATTAATGCTCAAAGCATTCACGCCCACTACTCCGATCTTTTGTCTTCCTTTGATGCTGATCTTATACACGCTGTCCTTGTTTCCGAAACTTTTCTTAAACCATCGTTACCCTCTACCAATATTCTCTTCCAGGATACAAGCTAGTGCGTAATGACAGAACAGGCAAGGGATATGGGGGAGTTGCAATTTATCTGCGGGGTGAAATCCCTTACAAAATAGTTGACCAGTCTCCGAATGAATATCATAATTTTGTTGAACACCTCTTTATTGAATTAGAATTTAAACATACAAAATTATTGTTAGGTGTATACTATAGCCCTTCTTGTAAAATAGACTATTTCTCTTCCTTTGAGTCAAAATTAGAACAGCTCTCTCCGCTATATGATAATACAATTATCCTCGGAGACCTCAATACCTGTCTACTTAAGGATGACTCGCGTAGCCGCAGACTGCAGTCTCTTGTCTCTTCTGTCAACATGCATATCCTTCAGTTAAATGCTACACACAGGGCCCCTCACTGTTCTCCTTCTCTTTTAGACCTTATTCTTGTTTCAGACCCTAATAAAGTAGCCACACATGGACAGCTTTCAGCTTCCTTCTCTTATCACGATCTTATTTATATTTCCTATAAAATACGTCCTCCTAAGCGCAAGAGTAAATTTCTCCTCCTTCGTAGTTTTAATAACATAAATCTGGATCGCTTGAGGGCTGATGTGGGAAGTATTGACTGGTCTGCAGTTTATCGTTGCAATGATGTTGATACCAAAGTGACTAGTTTTACCAAGTTGATACTGGAGATTTATGAGACTCACGCACCTCTTAAGAAAGTGAGAGTAAAACATCTTCCCGCTCCGTGGCTGTCGAAGGATATAAAAGCTTTTATGTCTAAAAGAGATAGGGCGAAGCGCAGATTTCGAAAATACCCAACTGATGAAAACTGGATTGCATTCAAAAAGCTACGCAACCGCTGTAGTCGAATGTGTAGGGATGCTAAACGACGCCACATTCACAAATCAATTCAAAATCTTAATACAACACAAGTATGGCAATTTCTTAAATCTTTAGGAATTGGAAAGACTCTGGATGGCATTAATAATAACATTGATGTCAACCAACTTAATGCTCAGTTCTCCAAGTCCCCAATTTCTATAGACAGTCTTACCAAATTTTCTACGTTAAGTTATCTCTCTTCTCTTCCTCTGCCAATAAATACTTCTTTCACTTTTGAACCCGTTGCGGAGACAGACATTAAGAAATCCCTCCTGTCCCTTTCCACAAAAGCTGTGGGTGTTGACGGTTTGCAACTACAAATGTTCCGCCCAATTTTAAATGAACTGGTACCGATCATCACCCATCTAGTAAATTTTGCCTTGTATACTAGTTCTTTTCCTACTACTTGGAAAAAAGCCTATGTCTACTACCTCTACCCAAAACCTCAAATCCCACCATGTTATCCCATTTTCGCCCTATATCTATCCTTCCGATACTTTCCAAAGTCCTTGAGAGTATAGTTAATAAACAACTCGCTCATTATCTCCTCTCGAATAGCCTGCTAAATCCTTTGCAATCAGGTTTTCGTCCTGGCCATAGCACAGTTACAGCTTTGGTAAAAATAACAGACGATACCCGCATGGCCATGGAGAACAAACTTGTTACAGTCCTGGTATTATTGGATTTTAGTAGTGCTTTCAATTGTGTTGATTATGATATACTCTTGGGGATCCTGTCCTCTCTCAATGTCTCACCCTCTGCAATTGCATGGTTTGAATCTTATCTTCAAGGTCGCTCGCAGTCTGTCCGTATTGAAGAGGATTCCTCTGAATGGTGTGACCTGTCTGCGGGCGTTCCTCAAGGTGGTGTTCTTTCTCCTCTTCTCTTCTCCGTTTTCATTAACGCAATCACGAAAGTTCTTTCTTCGAATTATCATCTCTACGCAGACGACTTACAGCTCTACCGACATGCACCAGTGAGTGAATTACATGTGGCTATATCTGCCATCAATAATGATCTTGAAAATATTAGCGAATGGGCTCGTTCTTTCGGGCTTATTATTAACCCTTTAAAAACTCAGGCTATTCTTATTGGTGGCAGATATATGCTTAGTTGTATACCTCAACAGTCGCTACCAAACATAGTTTTGAATGGGGTTCCGATAGTTCTCACAAAAACCGTTAAAAATCTAGGGGTTCATTTGGATAGCACCTTGTCTTGGGATAAACACATAGCGGAGGTAAGTAGGAAAGTGTACTGCTCTTTTCAGTCTCTCAAGCGTCTTCAGAAATTCTTACCTTTTCAAACTAAAGTTACTCTTGCACAGTCCCTTCTACTTCCAATTATTGACTATGCTGATGTCTGTTTCCTTGATGCTAAGGAGGAACACCTTAATAAACTTGAACGACTGCAGAATTTGGGTATCCGCTTCGTTTATGGTTTGCGTAAATATGATCATGTATCAGACTTTCGCTGTAAACTGAGGTGGTTACCTATTCGGCAGCGTCGAGACTCACATATCCTCTCTCTTCTTTACTGTATCTTGACTAACCCTAATACTCCTTCTTACTTACGTGATCGCTTTGAGTATCTCGTTCCGCGTGGTAAACCTTGTCGCTCTTCCACTTCTCTTCTACTTCGTACTCCTCCACATTGTTCTAGCCGCTATAACGGTTCTTTTACTGTTCATGCGGTGAGATTATGGAATTCGCTTCCGCACAGCGTACGTGATAGCCCTTCTCTAAATGTATTTAAGAGCAGAACAAAACAATATTTCCTCTCTGTGGTTAATATGTAGTGTATGTATTTATTTCTATCTATTTATTTATATTACTATATATATATATATATGTATGTATGTATCTAGATATATTAATTTCTTGATTTGTTGATGGTTATTTATTCAATATTTATTTCGACGGTATACATTATGGTATACCAAATCTATGCTATTCTTTCACCTTTACTTCGTTGTACACTTCTCTTGCTCTCTCGCTATATTTTTCTTTCCTCTGCACTTTGGGGTTTGCTGGAAGAAAACTCAAATTTGAGTTAAGCTCGCCTATGTACATGTCTTTTCTCTCTGTGTTGTGTTGTTTTTGTATTTTTTTTGTGTACAATAAAGAATTAAAGAATTAATTTTAACATTTCTCAAAATGCCAATATAATAAATAATACTTACGTAGTTTAAATTTTGTTCTTTAAATATTTTTTTATATTTTATAATGTGTTTTCGTATCGCTACCGCTGAAGTACTAAATACTTCTTCAAAATTGTATTTAAAAAAAAACATTCCAGTATTTTTTTTATATTAAGTAAGAGGATATAATGTACCTAATGGAGAATATATTGTATAACTTACAACTATTAAGTAATATTCTTTAACATAAAGCACCGCGCATTCTGATTTGATATTTTAACTATGTATATAAAAAAGGAGAAAATAAATTGGAAAAAATAAAACCATTTTTAATAAATTTTCTTTATTAGTATAAGTGTATACTGGAACCAGCATTTTTTTTTCCATTTTTATTGATATACTATAGGAGCCATTTAACCCCTTACCAAACCAATTTCCTAAATAAATCTTACTTCACATTAATTTGTGTGCATTATTCAGTGACGAGAAATGAAAATTACTAAGTATATGTACGTATTTTTAGTGGAAATAATCACCGAAACAATTGCAGGTTTCACCAATAGGGAACCATCTAAAAGTTGTAATGCAATTCACTACTCATGAATCTGATGGTGAAACAGTGATAAACATAGGTAATTATGGAAGTTATAAATGCAAGCGAAAGACATTGATTACAAAAACCTAGCAGCAATAGCTGATTTAATGCATGCGTGGGGCCCTGACTATGAAGGGAACCTACAAATTTTGAGAGGGCTCATTGTGTTAGAATAGCTCAAGCGATATGTATCATATTTTACGGATGCAAAGCTATTTGCACGGCAAAAGATCATTGAGGCCCCTTTTCTTCTATTTGAGACCCCCTTTTCAATCCTACAAAAGAGCAAAGGACATGCTACATCGAATATGCAACCGAATAGAAATAGCCGAAACAGCTATGCAGCTAAAAGATCACTGGGGCTCCGTTTTTCTACATGGGGCCCTTTGCATTTACTTGGAGCCCCAAATTTCTAAATCCAGCACTGTATAGGTACTACTACAAGTCTAAAAGTTGGAATGCTATATATATCCACCCAAACTTTCCACTCATTGAAAATATGTTCGAAAAATATTTAATTATTTCTAATTGTTTCTTGTTCGTTATGACATCGGAAGTATAGTTTGTACGTTGTACTTTTAAATTGCATAACAATAACTACATATATATGATCCATTTTGGCACTAACTTTAACAAACGCAACACATACATAATATATACATACAATTTAGACATTAAATGCACGTAGACGTAAAAGATAATAAGTAATATACAATAAAAAGGCGCTATTCCATTAGGCAAGTTACAGCAAGTTTAAACTAGAGGTAGTTTGAATTTGTACATTTAATTTTTTTTTATTCAAGTGACGTGCAAATTCAAACTTTAGTTGCACGTTTTGAACTGAATTGTACAAGTAAAATCTGCATGCAATTTGCACAATCCCGAAAACATGTACGAATAGAAGCAACTTGTACGCAAATGCGACGTAATATTTGTATGCAATACTTGCCTAATGGTAGCCTTAATTTTAATTAGTGGAATCCCAGCTTTATAAATATCGATATAACTCTCAGGACAAAAATAAATGCGCTTTCATAATAGTCATTAAATACACTCGCACTTTAACACATTTGATAGATGCGAACGTATAAAACGCCAATATGAAAACCGAGTAATGTGACAATTCGTTCTCAATGTATATAATCGCAAATACGGCGTGATTGAATCTGCTGTGATGTGTATCGAAAATATAAATCGTAATTTGTATAAATATAAAAAAATATCGAGATTGCGCTTAGGCAACTCAGAAACACTATTATAAAGTAAATATTTACAGCAGTAACAATTACTATACATACATAATTATATATTCTATTTATCGACGTAAGATAAAGATAAATAGCTGTTTGCCTATGATATTCTTTATCAGCAAAGATATGACGTGGCCTTAAGTATAGTGTGCACCATTCCCGCCCAATTTAAAATTGGAATATCCATAACCTGGAAATAAAAAAGATTATAATTATAATCAGCTTTTAGCTTTTCACACTTGATAAAAGCAGATCACACTTGATAAAAGCAGAACGCGCACAAAGGGCCATCCTCAAGGTAGCTTACAAAAAACAAAAACAAAAATCTGAACAATAAGGTGCTGCGCAGACGACAGACTATCCGTGACGCACTTTTTAGTCTGTGAAAATAGAACCTATGCAATTATATGCAGTAACGCACACGACGACGCGCAAAAAGTCCGGCGCACAATAAATCCGTGTAATTCGGGCAGACCGCACTGCGCCGCGCCGCGCCGCTCGGCACAAAAAGTGTGTCAAAAAAATTGAACGTTTGCTTCAACACGCGCTAACGCAGACGGCACACACTTTAGTCGGCAATCTGCATTTGGTAGGGGTGGACGTAACGCACGCGATCTATTATCATGGTCTGGCACCATGTAACGATCGATGTAACGACGGCGACGTTAATAAAAGAAAATCTTTGTTTGTTCATAATGTTTTTGTTTAAATAATAAGTACCTCAGAAACCTATTTGTCAGTTGAATAATAAAAACTTAATTTGTTGCTGAGCGAAATAATATAATTATGATTATACAATAAATAAATATATATAGTCGGGGTACTCTCTACGCAAGTAAAACCCAACTATGATTGTAAAATTGTATATTGTGTAAAGTCTGTTACATACGATACAATAAGGTCTAACACGTGTACAGTGATTTGAGAAGGCGGAGCGCCGAGGCGGCACGCGAGGCGCGTGAGTTTAAGCGCGTGCGCAAGCATCGGGCGTCCGGGACCAACTGACAAGATGTCCGTTACAATTTGGCGGCACGGCGTACAGTACTAGTGTTGTAGCCGTGCCGGTACACGACGTACTCTAGAAGTGCGGGGAGTAGAATTTAGGGTTGTTGCTATATCCTCCCCCTCCAAGTCAGTGGAAGGCTCTGAAACTGGCTTGGCAACCGAAACCTTACGAGGTCTACCTTTCTTCCGAACATGTACGATGGCATCAGAGTCACCGACATACGGTGTTAAGAGACTGGCATGATACTTTCCGCGAGGTTCGTTTTCCTGATCTACTACTTCGTAAGTGGTCGCAGACACCACTTTACTAACCCGATAGGGTCCCTCTCGTCTTGGGGCGAACTTACTAGTAAAACCTTTCGTTGTTTGACTAAGACGATGGCTCTCTACGAGCACGAGGTCTGGACCAATGCACCTCCTCATTGTTGTTTGTGAATGAGTCAAAGCAGGTCTTAAAATAAATAGCAACTCATCAAATGTAGTAACAGACATTTTATAAAATTTGATTTTTTTTTCCGAATGTTGTTTCAGAATTGAATGTTTAGTATGGAACTGTCCCTTCAGTAATCTTGCCGAAAGTATAGGATGTACCCAAAACTCTCTATTTCTTCTTCTTTTTCTGTACTTCATGTACAAAATAATACTTCGCGATCTCTGCACGATTTCCATAGCGTCTACGTCCCTACAGCTCTGCCGACAGAATGATCGAAGATGTGCGTCGTGTGCCGGTTGAGTCTGTGAAAAATCCGCGACCGACTTTTTGCGCGCCATGCAGACTTTTTGTGCGCCGCAGACTCGATCGCACAAAAAGTGTGCCGTCTGCGCTGCCCCTAAAGATTATTAACTTTTTGAACACTAACGTCGGCTATACTCGTCAAGCGCAAGCCTGCCCACTAGGGTGGAACGAAATTTTTTTTTTTTCGCGTTTTGATTTGTAACAGTTGTATTATGTTGCCAATTGCCATCGACTACCTCCAATAAAAATATAAAAAATATCAGACAACGTTAAAAGCCCCCGCCGAGACATCGAAAACTAAAAAAAATATATATTTAGAGCCTATTTGTGCGACATGCTAAATAGTACATAATTTATTAAAATAGGTTTCTTTTAGTCCGAAATATGTGCAAATATAGTTATTTAAGTATTGCAATCAAATATTGCATTATTTTAATATGCTTTAGTGCAGTGACAGAGATGCAAAGTGCAGGACGTAGTGAGGAAAAAACGGCACGGACTCAACTACGAAACTCAAATTGTTTTAAAAGGATAATAAAGGTTTAGAGTAATTTTACAAGTGGAATATATTACGATTATATAAGAACCAGACTCTGTTCCTGTTAGGTAGGTGATTTTCGCCCCTGGTAGTGCAAAAATATAAAGAGAGCTATCCACATTTTTTTAACGACTGAAAAGGTATCACCCGAATGTTTAATGGCTATAAGTAGGCTGTAATGAAACAAATACAAAAATTGGGGTAAAATTAGACACGTGATTTGTCTTTTGAAAAATAGACGATCTCGACCATTAGAATAAATAATTTACCTCTTACACGCCAAAGATAACTTTGAGGCGTTACCTATTTGGATGGCCCGACTGCAGGACCTAGATCACTTGCAAATAGGCAAAACATACGGTAAAAAAATGCGAGGCGCTGCCCTAGGACCACTTTGAGAAGCTAGCAAGTGAGCTATATCTCTCTCTCTCTCTCTCGATCTCAGTACAGACCAAAAATATTTACAAGAGATTACTACTGTTGTCATAAATGGATCTTGCCTCCCTAATTTATTAATTAGAAGCCCAGGTTAGTTATCCCATGCTCACTGGTTGACAAAAGCTAATCACACACTTCGGTACGATTCAGACCAACCGGCTCGCGTCGCGCCGCATCGGAACGGAGCCGACCGGCTCCGACCGGCTGCCGCGGTAGCCGTACGGGTGCCGCGGCAGCCGACAGCGTCCGCTGGAATCCGTACGCACTCCAAGCGCCTAGAAGTGCCGCTCTCTTTACGCCGCGTAGACGTAAAGTGAAATATTATTTAAAATATCGCTTGAAGAACACAACTTGAATGATTCGCTAGCTGTTGCTGCACCGTAATCTCCGTACGACACACGGCCGACCGGCTCCGACCGGCTCCGACCGGCTGCCGCGGCACCCGTACGGCTACCGCGGCAGCCGTACGCATGCCGCGGCAGCCGGTCGGAGCCGGTCGGCCGTCGCGACGCGTCGCGGGATGCCGACGGAGGTAACTATGCGTAAGTTGCATGCAAATATGAACTGTAATTACTGTTGATACATTTCAATGTTCTTTAACGCATTGTAAAATGCCGCCCGGTGCGGGCCGATGCGAGCCGGTTGGTCTGAATCGTAGCTTCGTTAGAAAATCGATCGTTCGAAAATCTTGTGATTTTAGCAATGTTTGTCGTAAAATTATACGCTGCTCTCTGGTTTCCTATTAAAATTAGTATTGTGCATTGTTTGAAACACCGTGTAAGGCGGTGATTGTTCACGAGATTTTGGAAATGGAGAGTCATAAAATGGTGACTTTTATACTTAGTAACTAATAGCATCTGTACTAATGTATTAAATTAAAAAGCGTAATTTTAAAATTTTAATCAGAGTAGTATTTATTTTAAAAAAAGTAACTACATCAAACGAACTGGTCGTAGGCAACTTAGCCAACACTATTTTTCGGTAAAAAGAAAGATAAAGGATTTGAAAGTAACAACATTCATAGATATAATATGCGACATGTGGGTATGATGCACCTCTGCCTACTCCCTCTGGAAAAAATGGCGTTGTATTTGATTCGATCTTATTTGATGACTAGAAGTCGTGCGGGGCTTCGCTCCTGTCGTACTATATTTGGCCACTGCTCAGCTCCTATTGGCCCTAGCGTGAAGTTATATAGCCTATAACCTTCCTGGATAATTGGGCTATGGAACATGAAAATAATTTTACAAATAGGACCAGTTGTTCCTGAGATTCTGGCGTTCAAACAAACAAATTCTTCAGTTTCTTAATATTTGATAAAATGAATTAAATTTTCCCCTCAACTCTAATGTCTCGTGCCAATACTAAAACCTTCTTTAAATGTCATTGAAGACCTTCTAAAATTTTATATCTAAAGCACTGTCGTAGGTTAGTTTCATAACATTAGTTTTATTGCTAAGATATTATTTTAGCATCAACATCAACGGTATCTAAGTAACTAGGTAATATCCACTCTTTCCTAACACTCATCTTCTACTTAGATTAGGTAACTGACACTTAAAAAAATAATATTTCACTATTTTGTGACAAAAAAGATACCTATATCACGTCCATATAAGCACCATTGGAATAGGATATCACTGTGGTTCGTAACTTCCAAATATTCAGAAAGTGCATAAATTTTCAATGAGTTATCGACCTGGGTACCTACCTACTTTAATTTCTGTAGGTAGTCCTTTAAAAGCTACTAATAAGATTTCCTACCTACCTAGCTACCTAGTTAGGTTAAGTTATTTTGAAAGTTTGAAGACTTTGTTTCTTTCATCCAAAATTCTAAAAATCATTAATCTACTAAAGTCTGGTTGGAAACATTTCTAAAATAATAAACAAACGCCAGCTATCCAGTTGGGCACTCCATGGAATATTGTAGATATTTCGGAAATAAAAATAAAAATCATGGTCACGATCAACAGTGTTGAGATATTTACGTAGGTACCTACCAACCTACCTATTTATGACTATATTCTAACGATGCAAATTCGTGGGTGGTATTCTAGAGAGTTCAACTTTTCGTGGGAGATATGACTGTAACAAATATCATCGAATAATTCGAATACCGCCCTCAGATTCTCACGTTAACACCAATGAATATAGAAATCGGCTAAAATATATTATAGTCGTTTGTAGTAAAAAATTTGTACTACCTACCTAATAATGTATCATTTTTAAATTGGCTATAGGTAGGTAACATCCACGTAGGTACCTAAGTAACGGCCCCAGGGGGGCCATATATATCATCAGGCATATATACCAAAATTTGGTATGCGGCTTTAAAATAAAGATAGGTAAGGCACTAAATTTTAAACACCATTGTTCTCTCCTAGCGTAAATAAATATCTACGAATAGGTCATCGGAGCTCAACGTCATCAGTGATGAAAATAAAAGTTTATTTTAGTCTCATGACATTTTTATCAGAATACTTCGTTCTTGTTGTGATTATATTTGTTATTATTAGTCATGAAGAATACATCTGCAAACGCTTTGTAATAGTACGTCTAGCGAATGTTTTACTATTGCTAGTGTGTGATGTACATGCATAAACAAAATATTTATAGTAATAAAATACGAGAGAGAACCAAAGAACGGTTATTAGGGGAGAGTCGGGTAGCCCCGGACGGCGGGTAGCCTCGGACATGTCGATTGTTCATAAACTAACGACATTAAGTGCGTAAGACTTAACTTGCTATGGGAGTCCTCTAGAGCAAAAACAAATGCAACTTAGTCCCAGCGTGGCCACCCAGCGCCTTAGACGCTATCGTGTCTTATGTACCCGGTAAAAATTTTTCATCGCGCCTCCCAAACTTCATTGGTGGTTATAAAGCAGAAAAGGTAAGTTTTTTTAAGTACCTATCTATGATTGAAAGTTGTAGCAAATTTGGTACATTTATAGTTCGTAGTAGTATTTTTATTTTTTTTTGTACAATTTATCAACTGTTTCTAAAAATATCGCAAGACAGCGATCGGGTACCCCCGGACACGATTTTGTCGGGTACTTCCGGACATCATTTTCTGTTTTAAATTTCTCATTATTATTCTAAAGAATTACATTTGATCTGTGGATTCACTTATCTAAGAAAAATAGTTCAAGATGGGTTGTTTATTGTTACAGAAATCTTGAAATATGCCGAAATATAAGGAAAGACTCACTAATAGAGGAGTTTCAGACGAAAGAACCATGAATGAAGCTATTAATGTGATGTTTGTAAGGCCCAGACACAGTTAGATCACGACTGAAGTTTTGTCCGGGGCATAATTTGAATTGACAAAAAATTAGGGTCTCACTATTTTTGTTATATTTTAGTAAAAACGATTTTCTGATAAAAAAATAATAATTAATAAGATTCAAGAAGTCCCTAGCTTGATCTTTTAATATAAATAAATACATTAAAACATGTTTATTGTACTTTTATTGTCAAACCATATAAGTGTCCGTGGCTACCCGACTCTCCCCTATGCTGATTAATATTTGGCCAAGTAAGCCAGCAAGTCCTTACAAAAATTTTAAATGCGTATTTTCATTTATAGCCTTTCAAATGAGAGTTGAACTTGCGTGCGAAGGTGAAGATCTCGTACGATGTACCTACAGTGTAAGTACCTACTTGATAATGTTGCTTACAAGAAACAAACTAACGAATGCATCTGTAGTACCTACAAATTTTTCCACACCTATAATACATTCCATTTTACAAATTTTATTGTAATAATTTTGTAAACCATTTCTCATAAAAATAATAAAATAAATGTTTTTTCTGTTCCGTGGTTTTTTCAACTTGTAACAATAAAAATATAAATAATAAACAAAACGTGGTGTGCTGACATGTGTCAGTGTCATTGTCTATGATTGAATCAATTGAATGAAAATCCATTGGTGAAAAACTTAATAATAACGTAATTTTGCCATCGATTTTTTTTATCTGAAATTATTCTAAAGATTATTATGACCATTAATTAATATTAACCGAGAACTCAACGATAAAATTAGTGCAGAATTAATTTGCGATTGAGTAGTATCTAATTAATAAAAGCCGGTGAAAATATGAAGCGCATATTATTATTATTCGTGTAAAAATATTTTAATTGGAAACGAAGAATTGAAGCAATAAATCATTTCCAATTCCACACGGCATCTGATAACAGCACACCACATAGTCCACATAGGGTAAAGTCGCCTAATATCGGCCACTGCCTAATATCGGCCATTTACACTCTTTTTTAATCTTTATTAAAATCTGTACTTTATTAGCCTAATTTTCGTGCTAAATGATACCTTATTTCATTGAGCAAAAGACTATTAAATATGGCTGCTGTCAAACGTCGCTTGGACGCTCAGTGAGAAAATGTTTGTCGTCCTGTACGAAAACCCAAATTTTGAGACATTTCGTAGTCAGATTCACGGAATCGGCTATGGGTGGGAAGTAAGTTTTATACATATTTTTGTTATTTCAATATCTAATGAATATTTATATCGTTAATTTGATTAATTTACTAACGTGTAAGAAAGAAATAATATTGTTATTTTATTTATTTTATTAAATATAAGCCCGGCCGAGGTTAGGGATTAAAATGAACTAAAAAACGTTAAACCGGCCTGGTGGCCGGTACGTTTTTAATCGAACCTCGCCTAAATTCGGCCTCTTCGTTACTCCAACATTCACCAGCTGTGGTGAATAAAAGGTACAAACTATTGTTCTGGCCATGGCGGTCAATTTATGAGAGATGTGTTTCTTACTTGTGCATCAGCCAGTATTTAGAATTTAACTTAATTTTCGGCAATAATTAAAATTACTTCTTTAGAATTATTGCTATATGGATTTATTATTACCAGAGGGCTTACATTTCTCATTTATATATTCAATTAGTATAAGAAAAAATCTGTTATTTAATAGCTGATAGTTTTTTAACATATATTAGCTATTTTGAAAAAATTCTGCTTAATTCCCTCCTAAGTAATGATATGCCGATATAAGGCAACCAAACGGACGATAATTGGCATGAAAGGCCGATTTAAGGGGTTTTTGACAACTCTGCACAAAAAAATATATAAAAAAATAACTGGGAATAAATTGAACAAATTAAGACAAAATTATGAATAATTAACTAACATATAGTATAAAAATACATCAAGTATGTATCAAAGGCCAGGAATATCAAACAAACATGCAATTATATGCCGAAAAATGTTGACATGGCCGATATTTAGCGCTTTTACCCTATCACGATACCACTATTTAAACACTTAAAATAACCTTAACACTTTACAAATCAGTTTGTTCGTCGCCGGTAAATTGCAATTCGTTGTCATACAATAAAGTTGAGGCTTCTGTAATTACTTCTAATTTCGTCAAGAAATACTAACAATTCATATTACGTTTATGCAATATATAGTATTATTTATGCAATATAAGTAGTAATATAGTAGGATACGTATATAGTTCAATTTTCAATCAATTACGTTCCACGAGCAATCTTATCATGCCACTTAGTACGATAAAAGGTATAGGTGCAGACACACGTTTACATTGTAATATTTAAAGTAAAGTACCTTATCCACATTGCACAATGCTGTTTCCTATAGCCAGTAGTCAGTACATAAGTTCTCTAGAAGTATGATATACTGTAGCGAAAGTGTGTGTACGTAGCGTATAATTCGACTGGTGCTGGTAAAACTAATAGTGTGTGAATAAATTTAGTAGAGATGTTATATTAGGGTCAATTTCGCATAATCCTAATATAGGATATATTAGTTTCGTCATATTCTAATACCATAGCTATTACTCGATATTAGTCAGATAATAGGGTAAGGACTAAGGAGTGAACGTTTTAGTATTATGCTCTATATCTAGTATTCGTTCGCGTAGTCTCTGGCTAATACTTGACTAATATCGAGTAACCTAATAGATGACATTCCTATAACCTAATATGAATACGGGTCGCTCGTATTATAATATGCATACCTAATATGAATATATTCGTTTCATCTCTAAAATTTAGTGATTTCAAGTCAGAAAAATGACGCTGGTTTTACAAGAGTTCTTACATTACCGTCATACAAGCCTATGCCTCTTAATTACAAGCCTGGGAGCTCTACTATTGCTCCTGTATGGATTTTTTCCACTAAAATACAGTTCAGGAAAACTCTCCCATTTGGATGATCTTCCTAACTTCATTGATGGAGTCAGGTTAGTTTGAGAAGTTATTTTATTTTATGTAGTACAAATTTGTGCGGCCAATGATGTTTTGTTCTACCACAAAATATGATTTTTTTGTACCTAATAGATTAATCCATTTGACATCATTAAATTCAAATCAAAAGTTAATCAAACCATCTAAGTAATAGTGTTGCCCGAGATGGATTCTGGTTAGACAGCCCTGCAGTTGAAAATATTTCAAAATAATCATAAATGTTGAAGTAACTAAAATTATTGTTAAACAGTATTACATGCTATCAAGAATGTATTTGAAAATTTAAATATTAAATCTTCAAAATTTGTAAATATGGTATAATTTTTTGGGAAGTAGTTTTTCAGAGTATCCAAATGTTTTAACATTAACCCACTTACACCGACCAGGTGTTAAAACACCGCTCAATTCGTCTTTAATCTAATCTCAAATTATGATTTTATTAAGTGACTTTTCCAGATTTTTTCTTCCGTTTTCTCGTCTAGTACATATTAAGTTTGAACTGTGTGTGGTCATAATAATGAAATAGAGTTATTTGGAAGCATAAATTGTAGATTTTGGTAGCAGAATTATTTTGATTTACTATATCTGGTAAAAGGTAAGCTATATGTAATACAATTACTTATATGTTTTTTTTTAGTTTTTGATAATGATTACTTATAATATGAGTGTTAGTTACCTAAATAGAAAAATATTAGCGATCATATTGTGATATTATAGTATATTTTTCTGTAAAAGTAATCACAGGTGTTATAACACCTGGTAGTAGTATAAACGTCTAATTTTTGTTTGTATTAAATTTCAGGCTATGGCCAAATAGGGTGTTAAATCTCACTGAAATAATAGAGGAATTAGAGAAAGTGGATGATGACACAATCGTGCCGAGTATTATCACTATTTTGCCCTCAGATAATGCAAATGCAAACTTAACAGATGAGGATTCGGCTGATGAAAATGTCGTTATCATTTCAACCCATAAACGTCTCACTGCTGGGTACTGGTATCCTCCAAAGAATGTGGAGGGAATCTAGCCTACTATACCAGGCTGGCCAGACGTCTACTACGACTACTCACCGTAAAGGAATTCTTTCGAATATACCTTTTCTTGCAGTGTGCTTGTCTGCATATAAGGTCTACTCCCTAAGTCGCCTTTTACGACACCCACGGGTTGATGAAAATGTTGTGCTCAGTACATCAACGTCAATAAAACATATCATAGTATCACGCCTTTTTCCCCGAAGGGGTAGGCAGAGTAGTAGCAGAGTGTAGTACAGCCACATTTCACCAGCTATGTTTGGTCCCATGATATAGGGGGCGAGCCTATTGTCATCAACCGGGAACATTTTGTTTTTCAACGCCAATGGTGCCAAAAAATCAAAAATATATTTGGCCATAATCCGAGAGAATATCCTCAGTCGTAAAACGACCAAAGCCCTAAATATTTACAGTTACCCATTTATTACTTTGAAGCTATGATGAATGAGGGATATGGGAGGTGTGGATCGATCAGACTAAAATATAGTTCTTTACCGAATGTCAAATTCGTATGGAAAAATGGTACTTTCTACTTATTTCTCATAGCTTAGATATGGCCGCACATAATGCTTCGCAACTAAAAAGGCACAACGGTGGGGAATTATATGACCAACTAACTTTTCTTTGTTAGAGTCATAAGAAAAATGAAAATCTTCTCGATTTGACAGATTGGAACATATTATTGAAAACAGGGACATGCAACTAAAATGTAAATTCTGTAAAAAGAAAACTAATTTTATTTGTAAGGAGTGTACCATTTATTAACACCCCAAAACGTGTTATGTGGCATATAATAAGGTGCATCGGAACCGGTTTTTCCCGGAACCGAAAGAACCGGGAATTCCCGGTTCTAGGGGTTACAAAAAGAACCGGTTCTCAAAATATGAAGAACCGGGTTTTCGGTTCTTTCGGTTCTTCTACAAATTAGTGATTAACGCCGATCAACTTCAATCAAATAAGCACTAGTTAGATACACGCTCGCATACAAAACCAACGCCAAATAATGGCACTCGACAGTACTACATACTTATTAGATGTATGTATTTATTATACAACAATACTGTAAATTTTATTAAATAAAATATTCAATTTTTTTCATTCAAAATATATCGTAATAGATTATAGATTTGATCAAAAGGGTTTATTCCCATCCAGTCACACCCAAATAAAAAGTGTGACTCCATGAGAATATAAAATGTTTACTTTTCCTAACAAGACACAGTGTGACTCGATGCCACTTTTTTCCCATCCAGTAACACCAATATTTGGCAGTGTTACTGGTTGGGAGAAAAAATTGCAAGCAGTTGCATCGAGTAACAGTGTGACATGACGGGAATTTTTTTCTCAACAAGTAACAGTGTTACAGGTTTGGGTGTGGACTTTACGAACAAAATTCTAATAAATTAGCAAAAGAACCGAAAAGAACCGGGTACCCGGTTCTGTGTTGTCACTGGAACCGAAAGAACCGGTTCTTAAAATATGGCCGGTTCTCGATGCCCTACATATAATACTCCAACTTAAGTCAAATATTATATTGTCAGATTAATTAAAATAGTTCATATTTATTTGCTTTTTTGTCTAACATTTGACCATACCCCTCAGTACTTGGCATAGCAGTGTATTCTCCTACCAGGTGTTATAACACCGCCCATTTTCCGGCTTTCCCAGGATACTTTGATTTTTTTTATTATTTTTCCCGATACTTCATTATCTTAAGTAACCACATACTAAAATATTTCAAAGATCTGTGATGATAAATAGTTTTAGGAGTATCTGGGTTGACCATATGTAACAATTACAGCATTGATGGCCAACAAGTATACAACTCTGGTGAAAACAGTGTAATACTCATGGTAATTGATGGTATGCGATATGACTTTCTCACTGAAGAGTACATGCCTTACGCAGGCCAGCTTCTTAAAAACAAGTCCGCATGTATATATGTGTCCGTTGCTAAACCTCCCACCGTCACCATGCCGAGAATTAAGGTAAAGTAATAACTTATCTCTATATCTTAACTAGTATTTTACAAATAATTATTAAATCAGACAAAACAAATCAAACAATAATTAAAAAAATATTTTAAAAAAAAAAGTATAGCTGGTTGATTTAGTATTAAGCCCACCAATGTACTAAGTACATTGTGCATAATTTTTTAATAAATACATCAGAACAATATATAACTGTTTGGCGTGCATGCAGAGATAGACAAATGTAAGGAAAGCATGGAGAAAAATGACACCTCTTTAGGTGAAAAAAATACCAAACATTGAACACTACCTTCATAGTGTTTTTGCTGGTCAGTAGTGACCTCCAAATTTTAAATTAGATAAATAACAATAATTATGTGATGTTCAATCACAATACCAAAGAACACTATCAATTTATATAACACTTTTTAGTTACAATTAGTATTGCCATCCATCCAGATTTACCCAGCTTTGTCCTTATTTAGAGGGCATCCGGGGAGTGTCCAGGTGGGGCTTCATTTGTAGTCCGGACATAAAAATTTAACAAGAGTTTAAATAAATTAACTATCCCCCCCCCCCCTCCCGGTCTGAAAAAAAACCTGTTGACATGACAAGTCTGGGTTCCGGCCTCTCAAATCCGTAGTTTCACGCGTCTTGTCCAGATTGCCAAATTTTAGAGATGGCAACCCTAGTTGAAATGTAACATAACTTTTTGTTATAATGTATAACTTTATTAGGTATTATCTATTTTTGTATATTTGTGTAGGTATACATAGTATTTTGTTATATACAGTCACCCGAGCGTAAGAAGGAAAAGGCACAATGGAGGCGCACAATAAACTTCTGGCGGGATATATTTGCAAGTGTCACATTTTACACGTAATTTATTAAGGCTTAAGCCCTATTTACATATATTAACTGCAAAGTATATAATAATTGTTTTCATAATCATCATCATCATCATCATATCAGCCAAGGAAGTCCACTGCTAGTTAAAAAAATTATAATTCCTATTTAGTCACAAAGAACCTTAGTTTAAGGGTTTTTAACTTGTAGGTATAAAACATCTAAACATTTTTATTAAGTTTTCATCTCTTCCATACATTACAAATTGTATTATATACATGCCCTATAAGACAGATTTTAGATTGTTATTTAACACTTGATTTCATAAATATATCTTCAAATTAGTGTGTGTAGTCCATGTAGTGACAGATTAAGAATACATAATGTCACTACTTACTCTTACCCCCATCTCAATCCGTGGGTGTCGTAAGAGGCGACTAATGGAATAACCATAAGCAGACAGGAGCACTGCAATGAAAGGAAAATTCGTAACAAAACCCTATACCAATCCGTCTGACCAGCATGGTATAGTAGGCTAAATTCCCTCCGAAATATTTGAAAATGTATGGGTTGTATGGCTTCCAATGTATGGGTTGTAATGATGATGTTCAAATTTAATTCAATATTTTGTTACTTAGTATCTGTAAGAGGGTCTTAATTAACGGAGCAAAGAAAAAACATAATTCATAAATCTCTTTCGTGCATATAAACAAGTAGATAGTTTTTTCTTTGGTCTTGTGTTTGTATAATCACTTGTTTTGTTGGGTTTGGCAATCTTTATTCTCCTTTTTCTGCATGAGTAATCAATGTGAAGAATTGTTGTATTATTTAATTTAATATAATATTATTTTAAGCTAGCAGTCTGCTGCATTCACTTCAATGCACGGTGGTACCGCCTTAGGTCATAAATGCCAAATTTTTATAATCAATTACCCGCACTTTAATTACTTATAACGATTTACCGATAAACAAGCTACCCTACAATATTAATATGTCACCCATTTTACTTAATTATCACTTACTTTTCGACCTACGAAGTGAACACATCATTACGTTGCACTCGATTTATCAGCAACTCATTAGCACATATTGTTTGTGTAACTGCAAATTCTCAGAATTGCTTTGTTTTTGTGTGATGTTTGTGACATGGATTTCTAAGATCAAGGTATGTTCTTACTATTTAGTTGTATTTCTTAAATTTGATTTGACTTATTATGGCGTTTTTTTTACATAGTTCGCCACACAGAATTTCTACCAAACATTTAAGTTATTGTTGATTTCACATAGACTTACAAAAAATGTCGACATTAGACAAATACTCTCACATATCCTAAATTAAAGATTGAACTGTCTATTTTGAAAATATAAAAGGTTTTTTTGCATCTCTTTGCGACTTTAGTGGCTATATAGCCTCTACGACTGCGTAGGCCCAGGCGTAGTACGGTCTACGGAACATACGTAAAATATTTGAAATTTTTTTCAGGTACTTTGATTAAATGTACTTTCTCAAGGATGTATTTCTTTGATATTTGGTCTGCCATGACTGGAAGTGTTCTTCAGAAACGTCAACACGTGTTGGAAACTATTCTAGCGTCCCTGGATGATGTGGAGAATCTAGACATTAGGAACTTGGATAGTAAGATACTCAGTATAAGTAAAAGTCTAGATAGATTTTGGAAAATTGTTTCTAAAAATAAATCAAAATGTTTGCTTAAGTACTCAGATTGGTTAAATGAAATTGAATGTGTCGAATTAGTAAGAAGTAATGAGCAGTGCATTCAAGAAAACGCAATCCAGCCCGGGCCATCTTGAATTATTTTTCAGAATTATCTAAGCGCTCGAAACGTAGAAGATTAGCAGAATTATCTCAAGTAGATAAGTCTGCTATGAATGCACTACTTGATACTTTAAGTTCGATAAATTTAATGATTATGCTTTGGAAACCGCGCGACTTTTAATACAAGAATATCCATGGTATAATCTGCCAGCTTCCGTTCACAAAGTCCTCATCCATGGTGCTGAAGTAGCACAGTATGCTCTATTATCTATAGGTGAATTATCCGAAGAGGCAGCTGAATCTAACAATAAACATTATAAGGCCTTCAGGCGGGATCACACGAGAAAAATGTCACGGGCACTTACGAATACTGACTTACTTAACAGACTTTTACTCAGCTCAGACCCATTCATTACTAGTCTTCGGACACTTTAGGTTTTAGATTTATTACGAATTTAGTTTAAATTGAAGTTAGGTTGGATGTTGTGATTATTTTAACATATGTAACATTTACTTAACTTGTAACACTTAACAAACACTATGTTCATGGTTCTAATGCTTTTAATGGTGGTGGCGGTAGTGATTTAGTTTCTCATAGACTAGCAGTTATCTTTTCTGTTGTCTTTGCTATAATGTGTCAGAAACTTATACATAATATGCATGTAATTATATAAAAAAAAACGTAAAAACCATCCTTGTTGTTTTATTTTTATTAGTTTTTGACTTTACCGACCATAAATACATACAATGATAATTCACTGTCAAATGTCAAATGATAGACCGAAAATAAATGGTGTATATGGCTGCTTGTTACATTTCATGAATAAAATTCCTACTGAACTTTCATGGTATATGATAATAATAATATTTCTACCACATTTACACAGCGCCATCTAGTCCCAAATTAACCAATTATATTTTCTTGTGTTATGGGTACTAAATAACTAATAAACTATCTAGTTAAATACATTTTTTTATTGTAAATACATACATATTACAGATAAATTACACCCAGACACAGAACAAACCTTTATGCTCATCACACAAAGATTTGTCCTGGGTGGGGATCGAACCCACGACCGCCGGTTTAGCAGTCAGGGTCACTAACCACTAGACTAACAAGCCAGTCAATCCAATAAATTCGTAATTAGTACTTCTCTGATACATTGCAATTAAAACGTGTGCGTTCATCCAGCAAAAAGTACTCGCTTTTCAAGAATTGAATGCTACAGATAATTAGTGCCTTATCTCGTGTAAAAGTGCATGAAATTTGCAATTCGTGCGTGCAACGGCTTCAGAGTGATTTAACAAAAATTGATTCTGCTGCACGAACGTTCGCCCAGCAGAATTTTTTTTAATTGATGCATCTAGCTGGAAATGAAATATGCAGAAAGGTAGCTTATTATTCCAGTAAAAATGTGCGGTGAAAGCCAAATTAGTGCGCATTAAGATTTCAGAGATATTTCATTTTCTGCTGGGCGAACGTTTTGGCGATTGCTATATATCGGAAACGGTTGGCCGTACAGACATGATTACTTTTTTATGCGGATACAGTAAATTAGTGCTTATTTGTGCCCAAATGTTTACTAATATGACTAGCATGGTTCAGGAGTTATTACGCTTTATCCTAGAAACACGAAAACATCTCTGGCTCTTTTTTTTTTTTTTTTTTTTTTTTTTTTTATACCACGACGGTGGCAAAACCGTACGTCTGACGGTCCGCCTGATGGTAAGCGGTTACCGTAGCCTATGGGCGCCTGCAACACCAGGGGTATCACGAGCGCGTTGCCGACCCTTAAGAAACCTATTCACTCCTTTTTTGAAGAACCCCATGTACTGTTATATATGCACACGATCCTGTAAAGTTTCGCCGGCCTACTGCTTATCATTAGCGAGTTTTTAACATTTTATTGCTTTTTTTTTAGGTTATCTTGAAGTAAATTATTTCGAGTTCGGAAACAGTATTTTTCTGTGAGCTGGCTTATTACATTCTTCAACAATAATAAGTGATCTATTTTAAGAATGCGTATGCAAAAAATAAGCTATGTACACCCGTTAATTTAGATGATAATGATAAAAATCCATTCGAAATCTTTTTTGTACATTAACCGACTCAATTCGAATGAACATTAATAAGCGGCCGCACGATACTTCAAGCTATCCTTCCTCACTTGACGGTGTTGTAATGAAATTTAAATTAGTACAGATGCGTACAGAATTGTTATGTCCTCCGTTTCTTAGATTTATATTTTTACTATCATTTTTACACTGCAAAATGGCACAATAAGGCATATTCGCGGTTAAATCACGTAAAACAAAGCAGGGCACAAGAAGACTGACTCGACTTGATGTAAAACACGACTGGAGACGATTTAAGGTAGCTGGTAGAGTATGCGGAACTACGCTTACTTGTGGCACGCGTGCCGCCCACTTCGCACTTCCACTTGTTTTTTCTGTTCCGTGGTTGTAATAATGTAGGTAGGTACCAAAAATACAATAGGTACACGGTACACCACTAATTCCGCCTTCGTCCACATCATCGGTAGAACGAGTAGTCATGAAAACAAATATTAATAATACCTATGTATCGAGGCGCTCGTAGAATTGTGGTACCTAATAAGATGTTCGTTACGATCATTGAGGTTAAGCAACATTACATATTCATCATTCGAATTAATTTTGCCTAATTCTGGAGTAGGCTATTAACTCGCTGATCGGCCTTAGTTAACCTACTTCTCTATTAAATTTATACTATGGTAGTTATAGTTAGTATTTTTTTAATTTCTTTCTTGTAATACCTACAGTTACCCCAGTCGTGGGACATTAATGGGTCGCTGATGAAATTAAATGAAATAACTACTACCTTAGATAGCTTACCTGTATATTTTGAATAGGTACCAAACTTTTGTTTCTTAAAGAAAAAAACTTTCTAAAGTATTTAATGTAGCTAACTTAAAGTTTACTAAAAATGATCATAATTTGTGCCGTTATAGGATGCAATAGCCGGATAGGTGTTATAATCGAAAATGGACACAAAATAACTTGCCATCGGTAAGTCATATTTATGTAATTGTTAATTTTCTACCGCAATAAGCCAAGGTGCGATCTTTCATTGCGGATACATAAAGTTTAAAACAACTATCATCGTTGACTTGCTTTCATTTTTTCGTAACTATTACTAAAAATGTTTTGTGATATGATTTAGTAACAAAAAAGGAATGTTTGACATTTTATATACCCGCCATAGTGTTGTAACCTTGTTCTCATGCGGTATCGATGTTCACTATTAAATTCATGTAGAGTATACATACCTATGTTTGAAATATTTTTAATTGATATTGTTTAATTTTTTTTTGTGTAGGTTTCCAAAGAATCCTGAATTAAGACGGAATTGAGCGAGAAGAGTGGAATCCTTCCAAGTACCTATTCAAGATTATGTTCATTGCATTTCGAACATACGTGCCATCAAGAAGGAATAAATAGAAGAAGTTTGACATAGAATTAAAAAGTTTTACTCTAAAAGACATGACAGATCTTCATAACCAGAATGGATTAAAGAAGGCATTATAGTTTAATAAGTATTATGATAGAAGGATTTTATCTCTGCGACTTCACATAAGGACCCAAAAACACAACAACAGTATTTATTTTTTTATATTTGTAAATTAAAATAATAAAGTTTCTATAAATCGACATTGTTATTTCTAACCCTTCATAACTCTATGACTTATTACTTCTACTTATTAGTTCTAAGGGTAAAACTAGGAACCAATCAGAATAAAATTTGGTAAGAAAGCAAAAAATCTTAGAAAGTTGCAAATTGTTTATTTAAATGAAAAATTTACGTTGCTTAATATATACATTTTTCCGTGTTTGTTGATCAAATATTTTCTGACATAACAATTCCGTACGCATCTGTACTATACATTTCATTACAACACCGTCAAGTGAGGAAGGATAGCTTGAAGTATCGTGCGGCCGCTTTTTAATGTTCATTCGAATTGAGTCGGTTAATGTACAAAAAAGATTTCGAATGGATTTTTATCATTATCATCTAAATTAACGGGTGTACATAGATTATTTTTTGCATACGTATTCTTAAAATAGATCACTTATTATTGTTGAAGAATGTAATAAGCCAGCTCACAGAAAAATACTGTTTCCGAACTCGAAATAATTTACTTCAAGATAACCTCAAAAAAAAGCAATAAAATGTTAAAAACTCGCTAATGATAAGCAGTAGGCCGGCGAAACTTTACAGGATCGTGTGCATATATAACAGGTACCAGACAGCACTAACGCGAAGTCCGTGGTCTTCATAATTCCAGAGCCAGAGATGTTTTCGTGTTTCTAGGATAAAGTGTAATAACTCCTGAACCATGCTAGTCATATTAGTAAACATTTGGGCACAAATAAGCACTAATTTACTGTATCCGCATAAAAAAGTAATCATGTCTGTACGGCCAACCGTTTCCGATATATAGCAATCGCCAAAACGTTCGCCCAGCAGAAAATGAAATATCTCTGAAATCTTAATGCGCACTAATTTGGCTTTCACCGCACATTTTTACTGGAATAATAAGCTACCTTTCTGCATATTTCATTTCCAGCTAGATGCATCAATTAAAAAAAATTCTGCTGGGCGAACGTTCGTGCAGCAGAATCAATTTTTGTTAAATCACTCTGAAGCCGTTGCACGCACGAATTGCAAATTTCATGCACTTTTACACGAGATAAGGCACTAATTATCAGTAGCATTCAATTCTTAAAAGGCGAGTACTTTTTGCTGGACGAACGCACACAATTAAAACTATAATAATGAAAATATTTAAATTAAATACCTACTTCACTACATAGTATAAACAAAGTCGCTGTCGCTGTCTGGCCGTCCCTGTCTATGCTTAAATCTTTAAAACTACGTAACGGATTTTCATGCAGTTTTTTTAATAGATACCTACCTAGTGATTCAAGAGGAAGGTTTATATAAAATACATACCGCGCGGGCGAAGCAGCGGGTGGAATAGTAAAGTTAAAACTATATACCTATACAATTATTTACAAACAAAAAAAAGAAAATAAAACAGTTAAATAGTGGCAATATGCTTGTATCCTAACATAGCTGTGGAAATATGAGAGAGATCCACCCCTGCCTACTGTCTACACACTCTACACAGTACATATTTGATTTACGAGTTACAAAATTGTAAGTGAACCATAACTTAATTACACATGTTACATTATGTTCCTTGAGTTCCAAGTCAATGCACATCGTTATGTCGCTGCAGTCATGCACATCGCCTATAGGAAGGCTAAGCAATAATCACTTATACATATCTCTGTAGTAGGTTTGATTGCTTCACTTTCCCTTGCGTGCTTCTCTTCAGAGAATTTGTTTACTTCAATGTAGTATAATAGCAACCACAGTAAAAAAGAGTAATAAGGTATAAAACGCTACTGCGCAATTTTGAACCTCATTTACATTGGCAAAAGATGGGAATTGGCGGTGAAATAAGTCTGAACTTATATTATTTTTTTGCACTAAGGTACTGCGAATGTACTTTCATTTCCTACTTAGATAATTAGCTAAATAATCTGTTAGAATATACAATAATGTCATGCGTTTTGTTTTACTTAAGTACACAATTATTGTATAAACAACGATAGCGGCTGAATGGATATGAGATCGGCGTGCTAAACACGCAGTCCCAGTTCGATTCCGACGAAGGCATTTCTTCTTTTTTGCAAATTTCGTCAATCGCTTATTGTTGACGCCTTTAACAACATTAACTCCATTCCAAATGCATTGTAATGTGAGCTTTATGTATTATAACATAAAGTAGATACTTTGTCATTAACCTCGACTCGAATCATACCATTTTCAACACTAGTTAGTAGCTATAACCGTAAGCTAACACAGAGTCGATTCGTCAACTTTAAAAATATGTACTTACAGCATATTGACCCTTATTTCTATAATGCAAAGTACACATTTCTATTGAGACATAAAAGACCTGCAAATGCGCTCACCATATACATACGGGAAATACGAATTTAAATATTTTATTCCATCTGGATAACAAAACCAAAAAGGTTTCATTAAACTTTTGTAGGGCCACTCTGCTGACAATGTTGAGCCTTTAGAAGAGTTATCAAGAAACTCAGGACAAACTGTTTTAATGGTTATTTACAATTTTAACGAGTCAAAATTTTATATATCGTAGAATGGTACAGAACCAAGAGACCATACTCAGTAATATTATGTCATAGACGGAGAGACAGACACACGAGTGATCCTATAAAATGTCCTGTCATTTTCCTTTTGAAGTACAGTAGAGTTCATTAATATATTGGCACCATCAAGGATTCAAAATATTGTGAGCGTTGACAAGCTCATTAAATACTATAGAACCTATGGATCAAATATAAGTCCTCATGTGAATGGTTCAATAAAATATGCTGTACATTATGCAATAAGTTGTAGTCACCCTTTTCAACAAAAATATCCCATGGTGCCAATATATTAATGAATATGTAAACTTAACTATTATAATATTTGTTGATGTAGACTGCATTTATAGCATTAATTACAAACCTCTGTGGTTTGCCGTAATGCTATGTTAAAGTGAAGTATTGTATTTTGTGTTTATATTATTGAATAAATAAAAAATAAAAAAAGACTCGACTGTACACGTACGGAACGAAGGTTACTCTGAGCGACAAATATACGATTCGACTCTGGGTCAGTGGTCTTTGCCCTTAATAGGAACAAGCTTACAATAAAATAGCACTAACCCAAGCTATATACCCCAGGCCATGATGACAGGCAGTGTATCCACCTTCGCTGACGTAGCACTAAACTTGGGCGCGACCGCAGTGAGAGGGGACAGCGTGTTGCGCGTCGCTCACTCTAGAGGGCGCAAGTCTGTCTTGTACGGAGACGATACATGGCTGAAATTGTTCCCCGGCTTGTGGACTGAATATCACGGGATTAAGTCGTTCCAACTCACTGAATATAGAGCGGTAAGATTTGCAATTATAAATCTTTAAGCCTATCTATAGGGTTTCAATTGCTTTAGCTTTCTATAAACCTAACAAGACCTCATTCATCTTGTCTTACCTCAGAATATTTTATAAATGCAACTGTTTTTTTTCTAACATACAACACTTGAAATAAGGCGTCTGTCACGGGGTATATCCGTCTGGCTCGGTCTATTTAACGGATACAATATAGACCGAGACTTGAAACAAATAGTTGTCTATGAATCACACAAAATATTTGTCTCAAAGTCGAACCCACGACACTCACTACGACAATTCCGATTCCCAATTATAATATTTTTTTTAGCTAGTAATAATATAATATTCTACCACATTCACACAGCGCCATCTAGTCCCAAAGTAAGCAATTATATTTGCTTGTGTTATGGGTACTAAACAACTGATATACTACTTAAATACATTTTTTTTTGTAAATACATACATATTATGGATAAATAAATTTCACCCAGACACATAACAAACCTTTATGCTCATCACACAAAGATTTGTCCTGGGTGGGGATCGAACCCACGACCTCCGGCTTAGCAGTCAGGGTCACTAACCACTAGACCAAGAGGCCAGTTTTTTTGGCCAGTTACAATTATTCATTCAATCTGCTTCTTTAAATTACTATTGAAAACTGATCTAAATTTTAGCTCAACCAATAATTCATTATCTTTATCATCACATCAGCCCAATGACGTCCACTGCTGGACATGGACCTTACCTAATTTCCGTCACAGCGAGCGATTTTGTGCGTTCTGCAATCAGCAATTCACTACAGCATGTTTTAAATTCTATAACAGGTAGATAACAACGTGACGCGACATTTAGACAAGATCCTAACTCCTGATGAGCACAAAAAGCCGACATTCGACTTCCTAGTGCTACATTACCTGGGTTTCGATCATATTGGACACTTGGAAGGAGCAAGAAGTCCGAAAATTAAACCGAAGCTGCTGGAAATGGATGAAGTCGTGAAAAAGATATTTACTGCTATGCAGCAATGGGTGAGTGTTCCTATCTTAAAGTCTAATAGCAAAATTTATAATTACCCAAAACGGCTTAAAGCAATATGCTTATTTTGTTAGTGATATTACCGGCAGATTCCGGAAGGTCACGACCTATGGGTGACTCAGCGACTGAATCTGCCTCTTGTCTTTGTCAACTAGCACAAAACTGTTTGCAGAGTGTTTGTTTTAATTATTATAAAATGAAATCATCATCATCATCATATCAGCTCAATGACGTCCACTGTTGAACATAGGCCTCACCTAATTTCCGTCACAACGAGCGATTTTATGCCGCCCGCATCCAAACTTCACTAGGTCGTCGGTCCATCCTAAAAAAAAAATGAAATAATTAAAAACAATTATAAGTAGACTACATTGGTGGTGGAAATCCAAAAGATTGTTGCGCAAGAGGTTCTGCCTTTGATTTTGGGAGTGGGTACTCAATACTCGTAATTATGTTAGGATTTTACATCGTGAAATACTCAGTATAATCTTGAAGTTTAAAAAGGCTTGCTTGCTATTACTTGCAAAATGCACAATTGTCATTAGCAATTTTGCAAGAAAAAGCATTTGGTCATTATGCATCATCGATTACAATGAGTTACGCTTCACCACTCACCAATGATCATGAATGTTTTTAGGATCGCAATGGAGTACTAATAGTATGCGGTGACCACGGCATGCGTGACGCTGGCGGGCACGGTGGCTCCAGCACCAGCGAGGTCCTCGTGCCTCTACTGCTGCTCAGAAGTCAGGACTTCACGTGTCCACACCCGTACGTATAGCTTTACCTACGAGTACCTTCTTTCTTTCGCCCACCTTCCTTTTATTGTGTGTGTGGAACAACCCTCTCTAACTCCGCCATTTACTTGTGATTTATTTTTAGTGGCAAACATATTTACCGCCCGCCTGAGGTTATGCTATTACCGTTTTTTTTGAACGCATGCAACAAAAGCATCATATACGCGATTCGACTGGCCTGTTAGTCTAGTGGTTAGTGACCCTGACTGCTAAACCGGAGTACGTGGTGTTCGATCCCCACTCAGGACAAATCTTTGTGTGATGAGCGTAAAAGTTTGTTCTGTGTCTGGGTGTAATTTGTCTATAAAATGTACGTATTTACAAAAAAAATGTATTTATGTAGTATATCAGTTGTTTAGTACCCATAACACAAGCAAATATAATTGCTTAATTTGGGACTAGATGGCGCTGTGTAAATGTGGTAGAATATTATTATTATTATACGTGCTTAAAATCTTTATGGTGCTTTTAAAACCTCCTCCCTACCTAATGAGCTCTGGATACCACTTCTCGCCAGCAGGACCACAAAAATACCTACCAGCAATGTTATTAGGGCTGCGATCTTCTGTAGGGTGGAGGTACATCCTCAGGCAAGTGGCTCAATTTGAGCAAGGATTACCAACTGCCATATCTCTCTTGAAGACTTTGTAGTAACATAACAAGTGTACCTATGGCTTATAAGCCTCGTGTAGTTCAACGTGTTATTTAACCATTGTTTATATATTGAAACCTTATTAAACGGTTCTACGTTACGTACTATATTTTAAGGAATCGTAAATACCTTATATATTTGCCCGACATACCCACCTCAGTCAGCCCGTGACAACGATCGGTGCAAATTTATTTGATTCGATTATTTTTCGATTGAAACTTCAATATAACCATTCCTTAAAATGCTTCGTGACGTAGACCCGTTTCAAAACATTTAGGTGTACTAGTCGATAAAGATTAAAAAATTACATTGTAATGTCACTTCCCAGCTTGGGTCCGGGCCCTACCGTGGCTCAGGTGGACGTGGCGCCCTCTATATCGTGGTTATTGGGTGCTCCGCCCCCGGCGGACAGCACAGGGCGGCTTCTGCCCGCACTACTACCGCAAGATACGAGACAACATCTTTACCTACTCCACGTTATAGCTCATCATAATACCAAACAATGTTTACCTGAGGATACTGGTATGTTTCCTATTAAATTTCGAACTTATAATAAATCTAGACACAATGTTTCTGATTATATTTTTACAGAAATACTGCAGAACTTGTCCTTGGAATCGTACTCAGAAACGATTAGTAAAAAAAAAAGTTAAGTTAGAGATTCAATTAGAAGGCCCCCGACGCAATAAATATACCCATTATGCGTCTAGGATCTATAATTATAAAACATATCTAAGAACCATCGCTAGAAAACCTGCTTTCGAATTTAACAAAACTGCATTCAAATCAGTTCAATAAGCTACGATGCCAGAGACAGCCACACACTTGGTGGGCAAACTTATAATGCCGCTCTTTTTGCGTGTATGGTTCAAAGTAAAATCAGCTCAGAAAACAAATCATGTAATAAAAAACGTTTATATGACAGGTATTTGAAAGTAAAAACTGTTAAATTTTATGGTAGTTTTGTTTATTTCTTTAGAGTGTAAAGCTAAGCACATTTCTGTTAATATAATATTCTGTGTAATTTTTTGTCTACAGAATTCTTCAAGCAGTTCAAACGCGCTGAGAAACAGTTCGCCCACTTCTTAGTAACTGGACAACAGAGTGCCGCTAAGATTTCTAGAGAGTTCTACGAAGAATCTTTAGAAAGGATGGCCGAGTACCTCAATGAAACTATTATCAACTTCGACATGTTCGCAATCGGCATTTCCATATTTATTTTATATTTGGTAATTATTTTTATCGTATTATAACATGTACAAAAAGATTTCGCCCATCGTGGGGCTCGAACCCACGACCCTGAGATTAAGAGTCTCATGCTCTACCGACTGAGCTAGCCGTGCATATCCAATATAAAGCAAATAACTGATCTTATAGCAAATGAAATGACTTTTCTTTAAAATATTTTTTTTGAGACTAACATTTGTGTGGTTCATTAAAATATTTGTGTGTACTTTGTGTCCGTCTGTAAAGAAAACCGCGTGGCGTTGTCTTTAAAGAAAAATAATAATAATAATCTACCACATTCACACAGCGCCATCTAGTCCCAAAGTAAGCAATTATATTCGCTTGTGTTATGGGTACTAATTAAACAACTGATATACTACTTAAATACTTTTTTTTTTTGTAAATACATACATATTATAGATAAATTACACCCAGACACAGAACAAACCTTTATGCTCATCACACAAAGATTTGTCCCGGGTGGGGATCGAACCCACGACCTTAGGCTTAGCAGTCAGGGTCACTAACCACTAGACCAACAGGCCAGTCAAATAAAGAATAAAGAATAGTTACTTTGCTTTTAACTTTTCGCGCATTCTCGAGAATTCCCCTATTCATTATTCGATTTGAACTTTGTGTCTTACATAGAGAGTTTATTATGCTATGTACTATTTCGTTGCGTAAAGTCGCTTCCATTCCGCAAACCAATTCTAGGAAGGCATTCTAAGGTTTCTCATCTGTATATTATTCTATACTAATATTATAAAGCTGAAGAGTTTGTTTGTTTGAACGCGCTAATCTCAGGAACTACTGGTCCGTGGTCCGATTTGAAAAATTATTTTAACGTCGTATAGCCCATTTATCGAGGAAGGTTATAGGCTATATAACATCACGCTACAACAAATAGGAGCTGAGCGACTTCTATTAATTTCACTGGCCTGTTGATCTAGTGGTTAGTGACCCTAACTGCTAAGCCGGAGGTCGTGGGTTCGATCCCCATCCAGGACAAATCTTTGTGTGATTAGCATAACGGTTTGTTCTGTGTCTGGGAATAATTTATCTATGACATGTATGTATTAGTACAAAAAAAAAATTATTTAAGTAGTATATCAGTTGTTTAGTACCCATAACACAAGCAAATATAATTGCTTACTTTGGGACTAGATGGCGCTGTGTGAATGTAGTAGAATATATCAGTAATAATACCAACGAACAACTTTTTTTTCACAGCTGGCCACATCACTCCTCTGCGTCACTCTATTCTCCTTCCAACAACCAATGCAACGATTAGAATTCAAGCGAAGACTACCACCACAATCTCACTGCGGCACTCTACTCTCGTTAATAGTCGTAGTGACTATATGTTATTTTATTCTATTAACAGCTTGCTATATAACTGAGACAAAAAGTCGATTATGTTCCTTCACATACGAATGGTCCGCCGTCTTCTTTGTAATACCATTAATAATGATGGTTGCGTATTTTATCATACAGAATGGTATTGAGAAAATCAGAGATTTGAGTACTTTGAACGATTTAAACGCGATAGATTATTTGCTAATAGGTGGGACGATATTCCATAGCTTTTCGTTCTTCGCCACAAGTTTTATAGATGAAGAGCATTTGACTTGGTATTTCTTTTGGAATACGCTGATGTTCTTTGTGTTGGAGAGGACTTTGGTGATAGTTATAATGTATTTGAGTAAGAAGTGGAATGGTGCTAATGAGGTACAGGAGAAACCGGAGCTCGCACAAAGAATGGCGAAGGTCGGTGTTGGAATCGTGTCCAAGTGGGTGCTGCTTATTGCTTTACATAGGTGAGTGAGTTATAGTGCTAATAATTGAGACTGGCCTGTTGGTCTAATGGTTAGTGACCATCCCCCTGATTCAAAGCTGTCGGAAAATTTTCGGACGGAAATGTCAGTTTAATTAAACTTAAAAAACGTAATGTTAAAAAAATAGATGGTTGTAGGAACAAATCTAATCAGTTTTTTATATTCTATACGGTAGACTATTTTGTAACATTAAATAACTGAAGCCGTAAAAATAAGTCGTACAAAGATTCGAAAAAGTTTACGACCCGGGAACAATCCGACGAGTCAGAATCAGGGGGCCTGACTGCTAAGCCGGAGGTCGTGGGTTCGATCCCCACCCAGGACAAATCTTTGTGTGATGAGCATGATTATTTGCTCTGTGTCTGGGTGTAATTTATCTATTGTATGTATTTACAAAAAAAAATGTATTTATGTAGTTTATCAGTTGTTAAGTACCCATAACACAAGCAATATAATTGCTTACTTTGGAACTAGATTGTGTGAAATATTATTATTATTCACTGTACAACATAATACATGTTGTTCACGTCATCATCATCATTTCAACCCATAAACGTCCCACTGCTGGGCACGGGTCTCTTCCAAAGAATGTGGAGGGAATTTAGCCTACTATACCACGCTGGCCAGGCGGGTTGGTATAGGGTTTGTTTCGAATTTTCCTTTTCACACAGTGCTCTTGTCTGCATAAGGTTACTCCCTTAGTCGGTTGAGATGGGGTGGTGACATTTTGTATTCTTATTCCGTCACTACAAAGCTCACATACATATTCTTATTTATTCTAGATATCTAAGAACTATGAACCAAACTGGTGACCGATGGCTGTTCCTACCTGATACAGCTGATTGGCTAAATGCGCCAGAAAACGCTTTCTATCTTCAAGCACATTTAGTTATAGGTAAGCAGACGAAAATGCATTCTATTGCCACAGCAATAAAACCGCTTTTTCTTTTATAGTTACACGGCTATCGATATTAATATTATTAAGCTGAAGAATTTGTTTGTTTTGTTTGATTGTTTGTTTATTTGGTTGAACGCGCTTATCCCAGGAACTACTGGTTCGAATTAAAAGGCTTTTAGTGTTCGATAGACACTTTAGGTGCGGGCGGTAAATGCAGTGAGGGTTATGTGTACCTTCTTAGGAGTATAAATACGAACTACAAAGCTCAGGTGATTAATAAATTTAATCACCTGAACTTCGTAGGCGAAGCTCAGGTGATTAAATTAAAGACTAGTGGTCTGTATAAACTAGGTGGTATAATAACTAGGTATATAATAACTGGCCTGTTGGTTTAGTGGTTAGTGACCCTGACTGCTAAGCCGGAGGTTGTGGGTTCGATCCCCACCCAGGGCAAATCTTTGTGTGATGAGCATGAAAGTTTGTTCTGTGTCTGGGTGTAATTTATCTATAATATGTACCTATATATTTACAAAAACAAAAAATGTATTCAGTTGTTTAGTACCCAAAACACAAGCAAATATAATTGCTTACTTTGGGACTAGATGGCGCTGTGTGAATTTAGTAGAAAAAAAAAAAACTTTCAAATAGACACACTGCGCGAACAATTTGTGTAGTTAAATAGAATGCGCGGGCGTGTGATGTAGCTTGTAGAGTGCGACTGTCAGCTGTGCGTGAGCCGACGATGCCCGAGCCGGCCCGACGACCCGTCAGCCGCCGCGCGGCACCCTCGCGTCTCCGCTCCCCGCAGACGTCATGTTGGATGATTCAACAGACACTTTATCGAATAAGATTATAGGACGCTACGGTCAATAGGAGTAGAGCAGTGGCCAAATAAAGAAACTTCTAGTTTTCTTATTTATAAAATCTGTCACAATTAAACATAGTCTGAGTTTCACATGTTTTGGTTTCAGGTTCAATAGGCACATTAGTAATATGTATATACAATCTACGACACATGAACAACGTACTAAATATACATACAATATTAACGGTAGCCGCTACTATATGCATACTGTGCTACAGAATCGCCTCAAAATCACTCGAATCACCATTCGAAGACATCAAAAGTTGGGACACAGTTCTAATCGTCAACGTTTTTTGGACTATATTAATTATCCAATTTGTTTTTGAGATATTTTCGTACATTGGTGTGTTTAAAAGCTGCGGTCTGCGACCTTTAGAGAGCACTCCAGAATCGAAAAAGTTTGTCTATACCAAGCCTAAAGCGAAAACCGAAGATCATTTTTACGATAAAGCAATGGATGAGCCTTGGCATATTGATGAAGTTAAACTTAATTTAGTTCGATCAGCTTCGCATCTTATGTTAAACGATATGATGTTGATAGTAATTCTATTAATGAGGCCACACAATGTTATTATGGTGCCTAGTATATATATTACTTGCGTGTTGACGTCACGATGTATGGATCATAAATTACTGGACTCTCGGTCCGGTAAAAGGACAGAAGTGGTCGATGTACTAAGTAGGACATTGGTCCATATGTGGATTGGAATATTGTTCTTTTTCTATCAGGTAAGTTCAGCTTAGTATTTCATTTTAAAAATAATCTTATACATCTATCTTAATTACTGTTGTCATCAATTACACTTGGTCGTTAGCTCGTATTCCATTGCCTATGGAATTCAGAAAAACGACTTAACTGTAAATGAACGGAGACGGGTAGTCTCGTCTTTGGGCAATTTATTGCAGCTTTCGTCTTGATTACCCGAAAACAATGTAATTAATTCATCAGGTGGCCGAATCCGATTACGAATCTTTCGTGCACTCAATTATGGGGTAACGATCAAGTGTAATTACGCCATTAAAGTATAAAAATTGCTAGGTAAGAAAAAAAATACATTAAATTTCAAGTGTGATATTATTTTTGACACTAGTTGAAGTCTACTATCGATTTATATTCTTTGTTAGTTTACTTGACGAAATTTGAAGTGAAAACGATTTTATCGATATACAACGGACGTCACGTGCAAAGACTGATTTACGAGGTGCAAGTTTTGCATGCCACTTTTCGTACTCGCTTTGTCTTACTCGTAGAGAAAAACCGAGATAGCAAGAGCTAAAGTCTGGCAAAACTTGCCTCGTCTTAATAGGCCTTTATAGTTCAGGTATTAATAAATTCTTTATTTACTTTCCTATTCCATTTTTTTATTTTTATTCCTGGTAACACTAACATCTTAATCGCATTCCATTACTGAAATGGAATGCGATTAAGTCGTTAGTGTTACCATGTTGTACGTGTGCAGGGCAACTCGAACAGCCTGGCGTCGGTGGACCTGGGCTCGGGCTACGTGGGTCTGAGCGAGTTCTGCGCGTGGCGCGTGGCGGCGCTCATAGGCCTGCACGCGTACGCGGGGCCCGCGCTCGCCGGCGCCGCGCTCTTCGCCAGCCTCGCCACGCATGCGCCACACTGGGAGGGGTCAGTACACTACTACGCACTTATTTATATATCCTTGCATGTTTTAGACGTCTTACTTACTTAGATGTTTTGTATATCCAATTACTATGACCCTGAAAACGTGTGTAAAACGTCTAAAAGTGTACGGTGTACGCAACATTTCTGCAACTCTCAAATCGGCATCTCCGTGCCCTGGACGCCAAGCCATAAAATTCGGTTTTTAAGATTTGGTAACATTAATGATTTTGTATCTTTATCTTGTATTTTTATGGACCTGAGTTTTGTCATCTATAGACGACATCGGCGCTCAGGGCACGCTTGCGCTTGTCAAGTATAGATGACGTTGGCGTTGAAAAGGTTAAATAAGAATGACAAAACGGGCACATTATTTTTATTGGTTCAGTTAGACTGGTAACTTTGGTAGTCAGAAATTTCTCGAATTGTATAGCAGAACTAGATCGGATCATCTAAAATCGATCTTTTCTTTCCAGATACTTGCAGCAGACATGGCGAGCGACCAACATTCTCGCTCTCCACCGAGTGTATGCCCTAGTTGTATATTGTATAATAGCCACTATATTTCGCTACCATCCGTTCGTATTTACAGTATTTTCACCTAAACTGCTTTACGATTTCGTAGCGACCGTCTTCAGTCTCCAAGCGCTCGCTACTATAGCTCAAATTGAAGGATTAGCGAATTTTACCAATTTATTAGCAAGAGTATTCACTCACAAGAAACTATGATATATGGTTAAGTTAATCAGATACCTAAGATCACGAACTACATTGATAAATAAGTTCTGTTGGTTCAGACGAGAAACTTAGAGCAAAGAAATATAAATAAATCTATACTCGGGCCAGATACCAAAATATTTGATAATTAATCTTTATCTTGTATTTTTATGGACCTGATGTTGTCATGTTTTGTCATCTATAGACGACATCGGTACGCTTGCGCTTGTCAAGTATAGATGACGTTGGCGTTCAAAAGGTTAAAACAGTTATTAAAAGATAGTTGAACACGTTGTTATTGTAATTATACATTCATTTCGGCCCTAGTATAGAAATTTTGTTACATACAGTGATGTGATTTTTTAACCGATGATAATTATGATAAGTTAGTGCAAATAGTTACTAAAACATATAAAAATATGGTAACGTATTAAAAAAAAACTAGCATACATAAACGTGAAATAAGCTCCCGTCGTTCTTTATTTGGCCTCTGCTCAGCTCCTACTGGCCGTAGCGTGATGTTATAATAGCCTATATTACTCAGTGATAACGGATTTCTAACGGCAAAAGAACTTAAAATCGGTCCAGTAGTTTTTAAGTTTTCGTTACATACAAAAATACAAATCTTTCCTTTTCATAATCTAGTGTAGATTATTATCTTCCAACTCTAAGGATCGATATATCCGGTAGTTGTCTCTTATATGTCGAATCCAGTCATGTAGAGTCAGCATCACGTCTGTAACTGTGTATACTAATAAAATAAAAGTAGGTTTTCAAGTAGACGTCACGACGACTCGACGTGATTGACTCGACGTCAAGGTACAGAATCTGCGGAAGTTTTCCAGAAATCCAATACCTACTGTCACGGATTTTTATTTCCAAACATTTCCTTTCTAGTTAAGTTATTTATTGTAAATATGAATTGTAAACAAGACTTACATATTTTATGTTGAGGCCATAGACTTACGGCCGATTTCAATAATCTATATATCTATGGATTTAGCTACTAAAGTTAGAATTTTGAGAGCTTATGTCACAATTCTAACTTTAGTAGCCAAATCCATAGATACCTAGATAGATTATTGAAATCGGCTATTAGTACTTAATAATTATATTGAGAGAGGACTTATTGGCTGTGTTGGTGTAGTTAACTAATGTTACTAAATATAAAAAATGTAGTAAAATTTTTTGAGTATTTTGGAATAGATACTACATGCAATGTATTAGCACAATAAAATGCAATGATTAAGTATTTCGATGTAAAATTGAATTTAATAGTAAAAACTATTATCTATATTCCGATTGATGTGTTTGTTATTAGGATGTGTATTAATAATTATTATGTTGATAGATGCTAAGGTTTAGAAAACAAGTTGCAAAATTTTGTAAAATTTAAATATGTTCGCTGTTATTTTCAAACATATGACAGCGTTCGAAATCGACCATGTTAAATGTGGAAATGCCGTAGGGGCTCCATCTAGTCGCACGGAATCGTACTGTCCCTTTCTGTCACTTGAACTGTCATTTACTAGAGCGGGAGTGTGACGGCACGCAGCGTTGGTCGAGGCGCTCTCGGCTTTCTATCGATAAAGACGGTTCAAAATGACAGACTAGGATAGAAAAGTGCGATTCGGCGCGGCTAAATACGATCTGTATCTGTTATAATTTTAACATTCCTCAAAATGCCAATATAATAAATAATACTTACGTAGTTTTGACTGTCACCGTGGCGCAGTGGTTAAGGTGGTCGCCTCGCCACTACATCGCCGTGCTGGGTGACGTGGGTTCGATTCCCACACGAGACAAATATTTGTGTGATTCATAGATATTTGTTTCTAGTCTGGGTGTACTTTGTGTCCGTTAGTTTCATGTTTGTAAAGCTCCCCGCGACACAGGGCTTGTTCCCTAGTGCGGGCGTTGTCTTTAAAAAAAAAACCAAAAACAAAAAAAAAAAAAAACCAAAAAAAAAACAAAAAAAACCAAAAAAAACCCAAAAAAAAAAAAAAAAAAACAAAAAAAAAAACAAAAAAAAAAAAAATAAAAAATAAAAAAAAAAAAAACAAAAAAAAAAATTTTGTTCTTTAAATATTATTTATATGTTATAATGTGTTTTCGTATCGCTACCGCTGAAGTACTAAATACTTCTTCAAAATTGTATTTAAAAAAAAACATTCCAGTATTTTTTTTATATTAAGTAAGAGGATATAATGTACCTAATTGATTTTGGTTACCAAAATAAAATATTTTTCTTTCTTTCTTTCAATATATTGTATAACTTACAACTATTAAGTAATATTCTTTAACATAATTCACCGCGCATTCTGATTTGATATTTTAACTGTGTATATAAAAAAGGAGAAAATAAATTGGAAAATAATAAAACCATTTTTAATAAATTTTCTTTATTAGTATAAGTGTATACTGGAACCAGCATTTTTTTTTCCATTTTTATTGATATACTATAGGAGCCATTTAACCCCTTACCAAACCAATTTCCTAAATAAATCTTTCTTTCAAAACAAAAAAAAAAAAAAAAAAAAAAAACAAAAAAAAAAAAAAAAAAAAAAAAAAAAAAAATAAATTTTGTTCTTTAAATATTATTTATATGTTTTAATGTGTTTTCGTATCGCTACCGCTGAAGTACTAAATACTTCTTCAAAATTGTATTTAAAAAAAAACATTCCAGTATTTTTTTTATATTAAGTAAGAGGATATAATGTACCTAATTGTTTTTTGGTTACCTAAATTAAATATTTTTCTTTCTTTCAATATATTGTATAACTTACAACTATTAAGTAATATTCTTTAACATAATTCACCGCGCATTCTGATTTGATATTTTAACTGTGTATATAAAAAAGGAGAAAATAAATTGGAAAATAATAAAACCATTTTTAATAAATTTTCTTTATTAGTATAAGTGTATACTGGAACCAGCATTTTTTTTTCCATTTTTATTGATATACTATAGGAGCCATTTAACCCCTTACCAAACCAATTTCCTAAATAAATCTTTCTTTCAAAACAAAAAAAAAAAAAAAAAAAAAAAAAAAAAAAAAAACAAAAAAAAAAAACAAAAAAAAAAAAAAAAAAAAAATTTAATTTTGTTCTTTAAATATTATTTATATGTTTTAATGTGTTTTCGTATCGCTACCGCTGAAGTACTAAATACTTCTTCAAAATTGTATTTAAAAAAAAACATTCCAGTATTTTTTTTATATTAAGTAAGAGGATATAATGTACCTAATTGTTTTTTGGTTACCAAAATAAAATATTTTTCTTTCTTTCAATATATTGTATAACTTACAACTATTAAGTAATATTCTTTAACATAATTCACCGCGCATTCTGATTTGATATTTTAACTGTGTATATAAAAAAGGAGAAAATAAATTGGAAAATAATAAAACCATTTTTAATAAATTTTCTTTATTAGTATAAGTGTATACTGGAACCAGCATTTTTTTTTCCATTTTTATTGATATACTATAGGAGCCATTTAACCCCTTACCAAACCAATTTCCTAAATAAATCTTACTTCACATTAATTCGTGTGCATTATTCAGTGACGAGAAATGAAAATTACTAAGTATATGTACGTATTTTTAGTGGAAATAATCACCGAAACAATTGCAGGTTTCATGTTCATGTTCAGGAACCATCTAAAAGTTGTAATGCAATTCACTACTCATGAATCTGATGGTGAAACAGTGATAAACATAGGTAATTATGGAAGTTATAAATGCAAGCGAAAGACATTGATTACAAAAACCTAGCAGCAATAGCTGATTTAATGCATGCGTGGGGCCCTGACTATGAAGGGAACCTACAAATTTTGAGAGGGCTCATTGTGTTAGAATAGCTCAAGCGATATGTATCATATTATACCGGATGCAAAGCTATTTGCACGGCAAAAGATCATTGAGGCCCCTTTTCTTCTATTTGAGACCCCCTTTTCAATCCTACAAAAGAGCAAACGACATGCTACATCGAATATGCAACCGAATAGAAATAGCCGAAACAGCTATGCAGCTAAAAGATCACTGGGGCTCCGTTTTTCTACATGGGGCCCCTTGCATTTAGTTGGAGCCCCAAATTTCTAAATCCAGCACTGTATAGGTACTACTACAAGTCTAAAAGTTGGAATGCTATAGGTATATATCCACCCAAACTTTCCACTCATTGAAAATATGTTCGAAAAATATTTAATTATTTCTAATTGTTTCTTGTTCGTTATGACATCGGAAGTATAGTTTGTACGTTGTACTTTTAAATTGCATAACAATAACTACATATATATGATCCATTTTGGCACTAACTTTAACAAACGCAACACATACATAATATATACATACAATTTAGACATTAAATGCACGTAGACGTAAAAGATAATAAGTAATATACAATAAAAAGGCGCTATTCCATTAGGCAAGTTACAGCAAGTTTAAACTAGAGGTAGTTTGAATTTGTACATTTAATTTTTTTTTATTCAAGTGACGTGCAAATTCAAACTTTAGTTGCACGTTTTGAACTGAATTGTACAAGTAAAATCTGCATGCAATTTGCACAATCCCGAAAACATGTACGAATAGAAGCAACTTGTACGCAAATGCGACGTAATATTTGTATGCAATACTTGCCTAATGGTAGCCTTAATTTTAATTAGTGGAATCCCAGCTTTATAAATATCGATATAACTCTCAGGACAAAAATAAATGCGCTTTCATAATAGTCATTAAATACACTCGCACTTTAACACATTTGATAGATGCGAGCGTATAAAACGCCAATATGAAAACCGAGTAATGTGACAATTCGTTCTCAATGTATATAATCGCAAATACGGCGTGATTGAATCTGCTGTGATGTGTATCGAAAATATAAATCGTAATTTGTATAAATATAAAAAAATATCGAGATTGCGCTTAGGCAACTCAGAAACACTATTATAAAGTAAATATTTACAGCAGTAACAATTACTATACATACATAATTATATATTCTATTTATCGACGTAAGATAAAGATAAATAGCTGTTTGCCTATGATATTCTTTATCAGCAAAGATATGACGTGGCCTTAAGTATAGTGTGCACCATTCCCGCCCAATTTAAAATTGGAATATCCATAACCTGGAAATAAAAAAGATTATAATTATAATCAGCTTTTAGCTTTTCACACTTGATAAAAGCAGATCACACTTGATAAAAGCAGAACGCGCACAAAGGGCCATCCTCAAGGTAGCTTACAAAAAACAAAAACAAAAATCTGAACAATAAGGTGCTGCGCAGACGACAGACTATCCGTGACGCACTTTTTAGTCTGTGAAAATAGAACCTATGCAATTATATGCAGTAACGCACACGACGACGCGCAAAAAGTCCGGCGCACAATAAATCCGTGTAATTCGGGCAGACCGCACTGCGCCGCGCCGCGCCGCTCGGCACAAAAAGTGTGTCAAAAAAATTGAACGTTTGCTTCAACACGCGCTAACGCAGACGGCACACACTTTAGTCGGCAATCTGCATTTGGTAGGGGTGGACGTAACGCACGCGATCTATTATCATGGTCTGGCACCATGTAACGATCGATGTAACGACGGCGACGTTAATAAAAGAAAATCTTTGTTTGTTCATAATGTTTTTGTTTAAATAATAAGTACCTCAGAAACCTATTTGTCAGTTGAATAATAAAAACTTAATTTGTTGCTGAGCGAAATAATATAATTATGATTATACAATAAATAAATATATATAGTCGGGGTACTCTCTACGCAAGTAAAACCCAACTATGATTGTAAAATTGTATATTGTGTAAAGTCTGTTACATACGATACAATAAGGTCTAACACGTGTACAGTGATTTGAGAAGGCGGAGCGCCGAGGCGGCACGCGAGGCGCGTGAGTTTAAGCGCGTGCGCAAGCATCGGGCGTCCGGGACCAACTGACAAGATGTCCGTTACAATTTGGCGGCACGGCGTACAGTACTAGTGTTGTAGCCGTGCCGGTACACGACGTACTCTAGAAGTGCGGGGAGTAGAATTTAGGGTTGTTGCTATATCCTCCCCCTCCAAGTCAGTGGAAGGCTCTGAAACTGGCTTGGCAACCGAAACCTTACGAGGTCTACCTTTCTTCCGAACATGTACGATGGCATCAGAGTCACCGACATACGGTGTTAAGAGACTGGCATGATACTTTCCGCGAGGTTCGTTTTCCTGATCTACTACTTCGTAAGTGGTCGCAGACACCACTTTACTAACCCGATAGGGTCCCTCTCGTCTTGGGGCGAACTTACTAGTAAAACCTTTCGTTGTTTGACTAAGACGATGGCTCTCTACGAGCACGAGGTCTGGACCAATGCACCTCCTCATTGTTGTTTGTGAATGAGTCAAAGCAGGTCTTAAAATAAATAGCAACTCATCAAATGTAGTAACAGACATTTTATAAAATTTGAATTTTTTTTCCGAATGTTGTTTCAGAATTGAATGTTTAGTATGGAACTGTCCCTTCAGTAATCTTGCCGAAAGTATAGGATGTACCCAAAACTCTCTATTTCTTCTTCTTTTTCTGTACTTCATGTACAAAATAATACTTCGCGATCTCTGCACGATTTCCATAGCATCTACGTCCCTACAGCTCTGCCGACAGAATGATCGAAGATGTGCGTCGTGTGCGTTGAGTCTGTGAAAAATCCGCGACCGACTTTTTGCACGCCATGCAGACTTTTTGTGCGCCGCAGACTCGATCGCACAAAAAGTGTGCCGTCTGCGCTGCCCCTAAAGATTATTAACTTTTTGAACACTAACGTCGGCTATACTCGTCAAGCGCAAGCCTGCCCACTAGGGTGGAACGAAATTTTTTTTTTTTCGCATTTTGATTTGTAACAGTTGTATTATGTTGCCAATTGCCATCGACTACCTCCAATAAAAATATAAAAAATATCAGACAACGTTAAAAGCCCCCGCCGAGACATCGAAAACTAAAAAAATATATATTTAGAGCCTATTTGTGCGACATGCTAAATAGTACATAATTTATTAAAATAGGTTTCTTTTAGTCAGAAATATGTGCAAATATAGTTATTTAAGTATTGCAATCAAATATTGCATTATTTTAATATGCTTTAGTGCTGTGACAGAGATGCAAAGTGCAGGACGTAGTGAGGAAAAAACGGCACGGACTCAACTACGAAACTCAAATTGTTTTAAAAGGATAATAAAGGTTTAGAGTAATTTTACAAGTGGAATATATTACGATTATATAAGAACCAGACTCTGTTCCTGTTAGGTAGGTGATTTTCGCCCCTGGTAGTGCAAAAATATAAAGAGAGCTATCCACATTTTTTTAACGACTGAAAAGGTATCACCCGAATGTTTAATGGCTATAAGTAGGCTGTAATGAAACAAATACAAAAATTGGGGTAAAATTAGACACGTGATTTGTCTTTTGAAAAATAGACGATCTCGACCATTAGAATAAATAATTTACCTCTTACACGCCAAAGATAACTTTGAGGCGTTACCTATTTGGATGGCCCGACTGCAGGACCTAGATCACTTGCAAATAGGCAAAACATACGGTAAAAAAATGCGAGGCGCTGCCCTAGGACCACTTTGAGAAGCTAGCAAGTGAGCTATATCTCTCTCTCTCTCTCTCGATCTCAGTACAGACCAAAAATATTTACAAGAGATTACTACTGTTGTCATAAATGGATCTTGCCTCCCTAATTTATTAATTAGAAGCCCAGGTTAGTTATCCCATGCTCACTGGTTGACAAAAGCTAATCACACACTTCGGTACGATTCAGACCAACCGGCTCGCGTCGCGCCGCATCGGAACGGAGCCGACCGGCTCCGACCGGCTGCCGCGGCATGCGTACGGCTGCCGCGGTAGCCGTACGGGTGCCGCGGCAGCCGACAGCGTCCGCTGGAATCCGTACGCACTCCAAGCGCCTAGAAGTGCCGCTCTCTTTACGCCGCGTAGACGTAAAGTGAAATATTATTTAAAATATCGCTTGAAGAACACAACTTGAATGATTCGCTAGCTGTTGCTGCACCGTAATCTCCGTACGACACACGGCCGACCGGCTCCGACCGGCTCCGACCGGCTGCCGCGGCACCCGTACGGCTACCGCGGCAGCCGTACGCATGCCGCGGCAGCCGGTCGGAGCCGGTCGGCCGTCGCGACGCGTCGCGGGATGCCGACGGAGGTAACTATGCGTAAGTTGCATGCAAATATGAACTGTAATTACTGTTGATACATTTCAATGTTCTTTAACGCATTGTAAAATGCCGCCCGGTGCGGGCCGATGCGAGCCGGTTGGTCTGAATCGTAGCTTCGTTAGAAAATCGATCGTTCGAAAATCTTGTGATTTTAGCAATGTTTGTCGTAAAATTATACGCTGCTCTCTGGTTTCCTATTAAAATTAGTATTGTGCATTGTTTGAAACACCGTGTAAGGCGGTGATTGTTCACGAGATTTTGGAAATGGAGAGTCATAAAATGATGACTTTTATACTTAGTAACTAATAGCATCTGTACTAATGTATGCTGTTTAATAATTAAATTAAAAAGCGTAATTTTAAAATTTTAATCAGAGTAGTATTTATTTTAAAAAAAGTAACTACATCAAACGAACTGGTCGTAGGCAACTTAGCCAACACTATTTTTCGGTAAAAAGAAAGATAAAGGATTTGAAAGTAACAACATTCATAGATATAATATGCGACATGTGGGTATGATGCACCTCTGCCTACTCCCTCTGGAAAAAATGGCGTTGTATTTGATTCGATCTTATTTGATGACTAGAAGTCGTGCGGGGCTTCGCTCCTGTCGTACTATATTTGGCCACTGCTCAGCTCCTATTGGCCCTAGCGTGAAGTTATATAGCCTATAACCTTCCTGGATAATTGGGCTATGGAACATGAAAATAATTTTACAAATAGGACCAGTTGTTCCTGAGATTCTGGCGTTCAAACAAACAAATTCTTCAGTTTCTTAATATTTGATAAAATGAATTAAATTTTCCCCTCAACTCTAATGTCTCGTGCCAATACTAAAACCTTCTTTAAATGTCATTGAAGACCTTCTAAAATTTTATATCTAAAGCACTGTCGTAGGTTAGTTTCATAACATTAGTTTTATTGCTAAGATATTATTTTAGCATCAACATCAACGGTATCTAAGTAACTAGGTAATATCCACTCTTTCCTAACACTCATCTTCTACTTAGATTAGGTAACTGACACTTAAAAAAATAATATTTCACTATTTTGTGACAAAAAAGATACCTATATCACGTCCATATAAGCACCATTGGAATAGGATATCACTGTGGTTCGTAACTTCCAAATATTCAGAAAGTGCATACATTTTCAATGAGTTATCGACCTGGGTACCTACCTACTTTAATTTCTGTAGGTAGTCCTTTAAAAGCTACTAATAAGATTTCCTACCTACCTAGCTACCTAGTTAGGTTAAGTTATTTTGAAAGTTTGAAGACTTTGTTTCTTTCATCCAAAATTCTAAAAATCATTAATCTACTAAAGTCTGGTTGGAAACATTTCTAAAATAATAAACAAACGCCAGCTATCCAGTTGGGCACTCCATGGAATATTGTAGATATTTCGGAAATAAAAATAAAAATCATGGTCACGATCAACAGTGTTGAGATATTTACGTAGGTACCTACCAACCTACCTATTTATGACTATATTCTAACGATGCAAATTCGTGGGTGGTATTCTAGAGAGTTCAACTTTTCGTGGGAGATATGACTGTAACAAATATCATCGAATAATTCGAATACCGCCCTCAGATTCTCACGTTAACACCAATGAATATAGAAATCGGCTAAAATATATTATAGTCGTTTGTAGTAAAAAAATTGTACTACCTACCTAATAATGTATCATTTTTAAATTGGCTATAGGTAGGTAACATCCACGTAGGTACCTAAGTAACGGCCCCAGGGGGGCCATATATATCATCAGGCATATATACCAAAATTTGGTATGCGGCTTTAAAATAAAGATAGGTAAGGCACTAAATTTTAAACACCATTGTTCTCTCCTAGCGTAAATAAATATCTACGAATAGGTCATCGGAGCTCAACGTCATCAGTGATGAAAATAAAAGTTTATTTTAGTCTCATGACATTTTTATCAGAATACTTCGTTCTTGTTGTGATTATATTTGTTATTATTAGTCATGAAGAATACATCTGCAAACGCTTTGTAATAGTACGTCTAGCGAATGTTTTACTATTGCTAGTGTGTGATGTACATGCATAAACAAAATATTTATAGTAATAAAATACGAGAGAGAACCAAAGAACGGTTATTAGGGGAGAGTCGGGTAGCCCCGGACGGCGGGTAGCCTCGGACATGTCGATTGTTCATAAACTAACGACATTAAGTGCGTAAGACTTAACTTGCTATGGGAGTCCTCTAGAGCAAAAACAAATGCAACTTAGTCCCAGCGTGGCCACCCAGCGCCTTAGACGCTATCGTGTCTTATGTACCCGGTAAAAATTTTTCATCGCGCCTCCCAAACTTCATTGGTGGTTATAAAGCAGAAAAGGTAAGTTTTTTTAAGTACCTATCTATGATTGAAAGTTGTAGCAAATTTGGTACATTTATAGTTCGTAGTAGTATTTTTATTTTTTTTTGTACAATTTATCAACTGTTTCTAAAAATATCGCAAGACAGCGATCGGGTACCCCCGGACACGATTTTGTCGGGTACTTCCGGACATCATTTTCTGTTTTAAATTTCTCATTATTATTCTAAAGAATTACATTTGATCTGTGGATTCACTTATCTAAGAAAAATAGTTCAAGATGGGTTGTTTATTGTTACAGAAATCTTGAAATATGCCGAAATATAAGGAAAGACTCACTAATAGAGGAGTTTCAGACGAAAGAACCATGAATGAAGCTATTAATGTGATGTTTGTAAGGCCCAGACACAGTTAGATCACGACTGAAGTTTTGTCCGGGGCATAATTTGAATTGACAAAAAATTAGGGTCTCACTATTTTTGTTATATTTTAGTAAAAACGATTTTCTGATAAAAAAATAATAATTAATAAGATTCAAGAAGTCCCTAGCTTGATCTTTTAATATAAATAAATACATTAAAACATGTTTATTGTACTTTTATTGTCAAACCATATAAGTGTCCGTGGCTACCCGACTCTCCCCTATGCTGATTAATATTTGGCCAAGTAAGCCAGCAAGTCCTTACAAAAATTTTAAATGCGTATTTTCATTTATAGCCTTTCAAATGAGAGTTGAACTTGCGTGCGAAGGTGAAGATCTCGTACGATGTACCTACAGTGTAAGTACCTACTTGATAATGTTGCTTACAAGAAACAAACTAACGAATGCATCTGTAGTACCTACAAATTTTTCCACACCTATAATACATTCCATTTTACAAATTTTATTGTAATAATTTTGTAAACCATTTCTCATAAAAATAATAAAATAAATGTTTTTTCTGTTCCGTGGTTTTTTCAACTTGTAACAATAAAAATATAAATAATAAACAAATGTGTCAGTGTCATTGTCTATGATTGAATCAATTGAATGAAAATCCATTGGTGAAAAACTTAATAATAACGTAATTTTGCCATCGATTTTTTTTATCTGAAATTATTCTAAAGATTATTATGACCATTAATTAATATTAACCGAGAACTCAACGATAAAATTAGTGCAGAATTAATTTGCGATTGAGTAGTATCTAATTAATAAAAGCCGGTGAAAATATGAAGCGCATATTATTATTATTCGTGTAAAAATATTTTAATTGGAAACGAAGAATTGAAGCAATAAATCATTTCCAATTCCACACGGCATCTGATAACAGCACACCACATAGTCCACATAGGGTAAAGTCGCCTAATATCGGCCACTGCCTAATATCGGCCATTTACACTCTTTTTTAATCTTTATTAAAATCTGTACTTTATTAGCCTAATTTTCGTGCTAAATGATACCTTATTTCATTGAGCAAAAGACTATTAAATATGGCTGCTGTCAAACGTCGCTTGGACGCTCAGTGAGAAAATGTTTGTCGTCCTGTACGAAAACCCAAATTTTGAGACATTTCGTAGTCAGATTCACGGAATCGGCTATGGGTGGGAAGTAAGTTTTATACATATTTTTGTTATTTCAATATCTAATGAATATTTATATCGTTAATTTGATTAATTTACTAACGTGTAAGAAAGAAATAATATTGTTATTTTATTTATTTTATTAAATATAAGCCCGGCCGAGGTTAGGGATTAAAATGAACTAAAAAACGTTAAACCGGCCTGGTGGCCGGTACGTTTTTAATCGAACCTCGCCTAAATTCGGCCTCTTCGTTACTCCAACATTCACCAGCTGTGGTGAATAAAAGGTAGAAACTATTGTTCTGGCCATGGCGGTCAATTTATAAGAGATGTGTTTCTTACTTGTGCATCAGCCAGTATTTAGAATTTAACTTAATTTTCGGCAATAATTAAAATTACTTCTTTAGAATTATTGCTATATGGATTTATTATTACCAGAGGGCTTACATTTCTCATTTATATATTCAATTAGTATAAGAAAAAATCTGTTATTTAATAGCTGATAGTTTTTTAACATATATTAGCTATTTTGAAAAAATTCTGCTTAATTCCCTCCTAAGTAATGATATGCCGATATAAGGCAACCAAACGGACGATAATTGGCATGAAAGGCCGATTTAAGGGGTTTTTGACAACTCTGCACAAAAAAATATATAAAAAAATAACTGGGAATAAATTGAACAAATTAAGACAAAATTATGAATAATTAACTAACATATAGTATAAAAATACATCAAGTATGTATCAAAGGCCAGGAATATCAAACAAACATGCAATTATATGCCGAAAAATGTTGACATGGCCGATATTTAGCGCTTTTACCCTATCACGATACCACTATTTAAACACTTAAAATAACCTTAACACTTTACAAATCAGTTTGTTCGTCGCCGGTAAATTGCAATTCGTTGTCATACAATAAAGTTGAGGCTTCTGTAATTACTTCTAATTTCGTCAAGAAATACTAACAATTCATATTACGTTTATGCAATATATAGTATTATTTATGCAATATAAGTAGTAATATAGTAGGATACGTATATAGTTCAATTTTCAATCAATTACGTTCCACGAGCAATCTTATCATGCCACTTAGTACGATAAAAGGTATAGGTGCAGACACACGTTTACATTGTAATATTTAAAGTAAAGTACCTTATCCACATTGCACAATGCTGTTTCCTATAGCCAGTAGTCAGTACATAAGTTCTCTAGAAGTATGATATACTGTAGCGAAAGTGTGTGTACGTAGCGTATAATTCGACTGGTGCTGGTAAAACTAATAGTGTGTGAATAAATTTAGTAGAGATGTTATATTAGGGTCAATTTCGCATAATCCTAATATAGGATATATTAGTTTCGTCATATTCTAATACCATAGCTATTACTCGATATTAGTCAGATAATAGGGTAAGGACTAAGGAGTGAACGTTTTAGTATTATGCTCTATATCTAGTATTCGTTCGCGTAGTCTCTGGCTAATACTTGACTAATATCGAGTAACCTAATAGATGACATTCCTATAACCTAATATGAATACGGGTCGCTCGTATTATAATATGCATACCTAATATGAATATATTCGTTTCATCTCTAAAATTTAGTGATTTCAAGTCAGAAAAATGACGCTGGTTTTACAAGAGTTCTTACATTACCGTCATACAAGCCTATGCCTCTTAATTACAAGCCTGGGAGCTCTACTATTGCTCCTGTATGGATTTTTTCCACTAAAATACAGTTCAGGAAAACTCTCCCATTTGGATGATCTTCCTAACTTCATTGATGGAGTCAGGTTAGTTTGAGAAGTTATTTTATTTTATGTAGTACAAATTTGTGCGGCCAATGATGTTTTGTTCTACCACAAAATATGATTTTTTTGTACCTAATAGATTAATCCATTTGACATCATTAAATTCAAATCAAAAGTTAATCAAACCATCTAAGTAATAGTGTTGCCCGAGATGGATTCTGGTTAGACAGCCCTGCAGTTGAAAATATTTCAAAATAATCATAAATGTTGAAGTAACTAAAATTATTGTTAAACAGTATTACATGCTATCAAGAATGTATTTGAAAATTTAAATATTAAATCTTCAAAATTTGTAAATATGGTATAATTTTTTGGGAAGTAGTTTTTCAGAGTATCCAAATGTTTTAACATTAACCCACTTACACCGACCAGGTGTTAAAACACCGCTCAATTCGTCTTTAATCTAATCTCAAATTATGATTTTATTAAGTGACTTTTCCAGATTTTTTCTTCCGTTTTCTCGTCTAGTACATATTAAGTTTGAACTGTGTGTGGTCATAATAATGAAATAGAGTTATTTGGAAGCATAAATTGTAGATTTTGGTAGCAGAATTATTTTGATTTACTATATCTGGTAAAAGGTAAGCTATATGTAATACAATTACTTATATGTTTTTTTTTAGTTTTTGATAATGATTACTTATAATATGAGTGTTAGTTACCTAAATAGAAAAATATTAGCGATCATATTGTGATATTATAGTATATTTTTCTGTAAAAGTAATCACAGGTGTTATAACACCTGGTAGTAGTATAAACGTCTAATTTTTGTTTGTATTAAATTTCAGGCTATGGCCAAATAGGGTGTTAAATCTCACTGAAATAATAGAGGAATTAGAGAAAGTGGATGATGACACAATCGTGCCGAGTATTATCACTATTTTGCCCTCAGATAATGCAAATGCAAACTTAACAGATGAGGATTCGGCTGATGAAAATGTCGTTATCATTTCAACCCATAAACGTCTCACTGCTGGGTACTGGTATCCTCCAAAGAATGTGGAGGGAATCTAGCCTACTATACCAGGCTGGCCAGACGTCTACTACGACTACTCACCGTAAAGGAATTCTTTCGAATATACCTTTTCTTGCAGTGTGCTTGTCTGCATATAAGGTCTACTCCCTAAGTCGCCTTTTACGACACCCACGGGTTGATGAAAATGTTGTGCTCAGTACATCAACGTCAATAAAACATATCATAGTATCACGCCTTTTTCCCCGAAGGGGTAGGCAGAGTAGTAGCAGAGTGTAGTACAGCCACATTTCACCAGCTATGTTTGGTCCCATGAAATAGGGGGCGAGCCTATTGTCATCAACCGGGAACGTTTTGTTTTTCAACGCCAATGGTGCCAAAAAATCAAAAATATATTTGGCGTAATTGCCATAATCCGAGAGAATATCCTCAGTCGTAAAACGACCAAAGCCCTAAATATTTACAGTTACCCATTTATTACTTTGAAGCTATGATGAATGAGGGATATGGGAGGTGTGGATCGATCAGACTAAAATATAGTTCTTTACCGAATGTCAAATTCGTATGGAAAAATGGTACTTTCTACTTATTTCTCATAGCTTAGATATGGCCGCACATAATGCTTCGCAACTAAAAAGGCACAACGGTGGGGAATTATATGACCAACTAACTTTTCTTTGTTAGAGTCATAAGAAAAATGAAAATCTTCTCGATTTGACAGATTGGAACATATTATTGAAAACAGGGACATGCAACTAAAATGTAAATTCTGTAAAAAGAAAACTAATTTTATTTGTAAGGAGTGTACCATTTATTAACACCCCAAAACGTGTTATGTGGCATATAATAAGGTGCATCGGAACCGGTTTTTCCCGGAACCGAAAGAACCGGGAATTCCCGGTTCTAGGGGCTACAAAAAGAACCGGTTCTCAAAATATGAAGAACCGGGTTTTCGGTTCTTTCGGTTCTTCTACAAATTAGTGATTAACGCCGATCAACTTCAATCAAATAAGCACTAGATACACGCTCGCATACAAAACCAACGCCAAATAATGGCACTCGACAGTACTACATACTTATTAGATGTATGTATTTATTATACAACAATACTGTAAATTTTATTAAATAAAATATTCAATTTTTTTCATTCAAAATATATCGTAATAGATTATAGATTTGATCAAAAGGGTTTATTCCCATCCAGTCACACCCAAATAAAAAGTGTGACTCCATGAGAATATAAAATGTTTACTTTTCCTAACAAGACACAGTGTGACTCGATGCCACTTTTTTCCCATCCAGTAACACCAATATTTGGCAGTGTTACTGGTTGGGAGAAAAAATTGCAAGCAGTTGCATCGAGTAACAGTGTGACATGACGGGAATTTTTTTCTCAACAAGTAACAGTGTTACAGGTTTGGGTGTGGACTTTACGAACAAAATTCTAATAAATTAGCAAAAGAACCGAAAAGAACCGGGTACCCGGTTCTGTGTTGTCACTGGAACCGAAAGAACCGGTTCTTAAAATATGGCCGGTTCTCGATGCCCTACATATAATACTCCAACTTAAGTCAAATATTATATTGTCAGATTAATTAAAATAGTTCATATTATTTGCTTTATTGTCTAACATTTGACCATACCCCTCAGTACTTGGCATAGCAGTGTATTCTCCTACCAGGTGTTATAACACCGCCCATTTTCCGGCTTTCCCAGGATACTTTGATTTTTTTTATTATTTTTCCCGATACTTCATTATCTTAAGTAACCACATACTAAAATATTTCAAAGATCTGTGATGATAAATAGTTTTAGGAGTATCTGGGTTGACCATATGTAACAATTACAGCATTGATGGCCAACAAGTATACAACTCTGGTGAAAACAGTGTAATACTCATGGTAATTGATGGTATGCGATATGACTTTCTCACTGAAGAGTACATGCCTTACGCAGGCCAGCTTCTTAAAAACAAGTCCGCATGTATATATGTGTCCGTTGCTAAACCTCCCACCGTCACCATGCCGAGAATTAAGGTAAAGTAATAACTTATCTCTATATCTTAACTAGTATTTTACAAATAATTATTAAATCAGACAAAACAAATCAAACAATAATTAATAAAATATTTAAAAAAAAAAAGTATAGCTGGTTGATTTAGTATTAAGCCCACCAATGTACTAAGTACATTGTGCATAATTTTTTAATAAATACATCAGAACAATATATAACTGTTTGGCGTGCATGCAGAGATAGACAAATGTAAGGAAAGCATGGAGAAAAATGACACCTCTTTAGGTGAAAAAAATACCAAACATTGAACACTACCTTCATAGTGTTTTTGCTGGTCAGTAGTGACCTCCAAATTTTAAATTAGATAAATAACAATAATTATGTGATGTTCAATCACAATACCAAAGAACACTATCAATTTATATAACACTTTTTAGTTACAATTAGTATTGCCATCCATCCAGATTTACCCAGCTTTGTCCTTATTTAGAGGGCATCCGGGGAGTGTCCAGGTGGGGCTTCATTTGTAGTCCGGACATAAAAATTTAACAAGAGTTTAAATAAATTAACTATCCCCCCCCCCTCCCGGTCTGAAAAAAAACCTGTTGACATGACAAGTCTGGGTTCCGGCCTCTCAAATCCGTAGTTTCACGCGTCTTGTCCAGATTGCCAAATTTTAGAGATGGCAACCCTAGTTGAAATGTAACATAACTTTTTGTTATAATGTATAACTTTATTAGGTATTATCTATTTTTGTATATTTGTGTAGGTATACATAGTATTTTGTTATATACAGTCACCCGAGCGTAAGAAGGAAAAGGCACAATGGAGGCGCACAATAAACTTCTGGCGGGATATATTTGCAAGTGTCACATTTTACACGTAATTTATTAAGGCTTAAGCCCTATTTACATATATTAACTGCAAAGTATATAATAATTGTTTTCATAATCATCATCATCATCATCATATCAGCCAAGGAAGTCCACTGCTAGTTAAAAAAATTATAATTCCTATTTAGTCACAAAGAACCTTAGTTTAAGGGTTTTTAACTTGTAGGTATAAAACATCTAAACATTTTTATTAAGTTTTCATCTCTTCCATACATTACAAATTGTATTATATACATGCCCTATAAGACAGATTTTAGATTGTTATTTAACACTTGATTTCATAAATATATCTTCAAATTAGTGTGTGTAGTCCATGTAGTGACAGATTAAGAATACATAATGTCACTACTTACTCTTACCCCCATCTCAATCCGTGGGTGTCGTAAGAGGCGACTAATGGAATAACCATAAGCAGACAGGAGCACTGCAATGAAAGGAAAATTCGTAACAAAACCCTATACCAATCCGTCTGACCAGCATGGTATAGTAGGCTAAATTCCCTCCGAAATATTTGAAAATGTATGGGTTGTATGGCTTCCAATGTATGGGTTGTAATGATGATGTTCAAATTTAATTCAATATTTTGTTACTTAGTATCTGTAAGAGGGTCTTAATTAACGGAGCAAAGAAAAAACATAATTCATAAATCTCTTTCGTGCATATAAACAAGTAGATAGTTTTTTCTTTGGTCTTGTGTTTGTATAATCACTTGTTTTGTTGGGTTTGGCAATCTTTATTCTCCTTTTTCTGCATGAGTAATCAATGTAAAGAATTGTTGTATTATTTAATTTAATATAATATTATTTTAAGCTAGCAGTCTGCTGCATTCACTTCAATGCACGGTGGTACCGCCTTAGGTCATAAATGCCAAATTTTTATAATCAATTACCCGCACTTTAATTACTTATAACGATTTACCGATAAACAAGCTACCCTACAATATTAATATGTCACCCATTTTACTTAATTATCACTTACTTTTCGACCTACGAAGTGAACACATCATTACGTTGCACTCGATTTATCAGCAACTCATTAGCACATATTGTTTGTGTAACTGCAAATTCTCAGAATTGCTTTGTTTTTGTGTGATGTTTGTGACATGGATTTCTAAGATCAAGGTATGTTCTTACTATTTAGTTGTATTTCTTAAATTTGATTTGACTTATTATGGCGTTTTTTTTACATAGTTCGCCATACAGAATTTCTACCAAACATTTAAGTTATTGTTGATTTCACATAGACTTACAAAAATTGTCGACATTAGACAAATACTCTCACATATTTGACTGTCACCGTGGCGCAGTGGTTAAGGTGGTCGCCTCGCCACTACATCGCCGTGCTGGGTGACGTGGGTTCGATTCCCACACGAGACAAATATTTGTGTTTCATAGATATTTGTTTCTAGTCTGGGTGTACTTTGTGTCTGTTAGTTTCATGTTTGTAAAGCTCCCCGCGACACAGGGCTTGTTCCCTAGTGCGGGCGTTGTCTTTTAAAAAAAAAAAAAAAAAAAAAAAAATAAGAATATCCTAAATTAAAGATTGAACTGTCTATTTTGAAAATATAAAAGGTTTTTTTGCATCTCTTTGCGACTTTAGTGGCTATATAGCCTCTACGACTGCGTAGGCCCAGGCGTAGTACCGTCTACGGAACATACGTAAAATATTTGAAATTTTTTTCAGGTACTTTGATTAAATGTACTTTCTCAAGGATGTATTTCTTTGATATTTGGTCTGCCATGACTGGAAGTGTTCTTCAGAAACGTCAACACGTGTTGGAAACTATTCTAGCGTCCCTGGATGATGTGGAGAATCTAGACATTAGGAACTTGGATAGTAAGATACTCAGTATAAGTAAAAGTCTAGATAGATTTTGGAAAATTGTTTCTAAAAATAAATCAAAATGTTTGCTTAAGTACTCAGATTGGTTAAATGAAATTGAATGTGTCGAATTAGTAAGAAGTAATGAGCAGTGCATTCAAGAAAACGCAATCCAGCCCGGGCCATCTTGAATTATTTTTCAGAATTATCTAAGCGCTCGAAACGTAGAAGATTAGCAGAATTATCTCAAGTAGATAAGTCTGCTATGAATGCACTACTTGATACTTTAAGTTCGATAAATTTAATGATTATGCTTTGGAAACCGCGCGACTTTTAATACAAGAATATCCATGGTATAATCTGCCAGCTTCCGTTCACAAAGTCCTCATCCATGGTGCTGAAGTAGCACAGTATGCTCTATTATCTATTATAGGTGAATTATCCAAAGAGGCAGCTGAATCTAACAATAAACATTATAAGGCCTTCAGGCGGGATCACACGAGAAAAATGTCACGGGCACTTACGAATACTGACTTACTTAACAGACTTTTACTCAGCTCAGACCTATTCATTACTAGTCTTCGGACACTTTAGGTTTTAGATTTATTACGAATTTAGTTTAAATTGAAGTTAGGTTGGATGTTGTGATTATTTTAACATATGTAACATTTACTTAACTTGTAACACTTAACAAACACTATGTTCATGGTTCTAATGCTTTTAATGGTGGTGGCGGTAGTGATTTAGTTTCTCATAGACTAGCAGTTATCTTTTCTGTTGTCTTTGCTATAATGTGTCAGAAACTTATACATAATATGCATGTAATTATATATACTAGCTGACCCGGCGAACTTCGTACCGCCATATATAAAAAAAAACATCGTAATAAAAAAAAACGTAAAAACCATCCTTGTTGTTTTATTTTTATTAGTTTTTGACTTTACCGACCATAAATACATACAATGATAATTCACTGTCAAATGTCAAATGATAGACCGAAAATAAATGGTGTATATGGCTGCTTGTTACATTTCATGAATAAAATTCCTACTGAACTTTCATGGTATATGATAATAATAATATTTCTACCACATTTACACAGCGCCATCTAGTCCCAAATTAACCAATTATATTTGCTTGTGTTATGGGTACTAAATAACTAATAAACTATCTAGTTAAATACATTTTTTTATTGTAAATACATACATATTACAGATAAATTACACCCAGACACAGAACAAACCTTTATACTCATCACACAAAGATTTGTCCTGGGTGGGGATCGAACCCACGACCGCCGGTTTAGCAGTCAGGGTCACTAACCACTAGACTAACAAGCCAGTCAATCCAATAAATTCGTAATTAGTACTTCTCTGATACATTGCAATTAAAACGTGTGCGTTCATCCAGCAAAAAGTACTCGCTTTTCAAGAATTGAATGCTACAGATAATTAGTGCCTTATCTCGTGTAAAAGTGCATGAAATTTGCAATTCGTGCGTGCAACGGCTTCAGAGTGATTTAACAAAAATTGATTCTGCTGCACGAACGTTCGCCCAGCAGAATTTTTTTTAATTGATGCATCTAGCTGGAAATGAAATATGCAGAAAGGTAGCTTATTATTCCAGTAAAAATGTGCGGTGAAAGCCAAATTAGTGCGCATTAAGATTTCAGAGATATTTCATTTTCTGCTGGGCGAACGTTTTGGCGATTGCTATATATCGGAAACGGTTGGCCGTACAGACATGATTACTTTTTTATGCGGATACAGTAAATTAGTGCTTATTTGTGCCCAAATGTTTACTAATATGACTAGCATGGTTCAGGAGTTATTACGCTTTATCCTAGAAACACGAAAACATCTCTGGCTCTGGAATTATGAAGACCACGGACTTCGCGTTAATGCTGTCTGGTACCTGTTATATATGCACACGATCCTGTAAAGTTTCGCCGGCCTACTGCTTATCATTAGCGAGTTTTTAACATTTTATTGCTTTTTTTTTAGGTTATCTTGAAGTAAATTATTTCGAGTTCGGAAACAGTATTTTTCTGTGAGCTGGCTTATTACATTCTTCAACAATAATAAGTGATCTATTTTAAGAATGCGTATGCAAAAAATAAGCTATGTACACCCGTTAATTTAGATGATAATGATAAAAATCCATTCGAAATCTTTTTTGTACATTAACCGACTCAATTCGAATGAACATTAAAAAGCGGCCGCACGATACTTCAAGCTATCCTTCCTCACTTGACGGTGTTGTAATGAAATTTAAATTAGTACAGATGCGTACAGAATTGTTATGTCCTCCGTTTCTTAGATTTATATTTTTACTATCATTTTTACACTGCAAAATGGCACAATAAGGCATATTCGCGGTTAAATCACGTAAAACAAAGCAGGGCACAAGAAGACTGACTCGACTTGATGTAAAACACGACTGGAGACGATTTAAGGTAGCTGGTAGAGTATGCGGAACTACGCTTACTTGTGGCACGCGTGCCGCCCACTTCGCACTTCCACTTGTTTTTTCTGTTCCGTGGTTGTAATAATGTAGGTAGGTACCAAAAATACAATAGGTACACGGTACACCACTAATTCCGCCTTCGTCCACATCATCGGTAGAACGAGTAGTCATGAAAACAAATATTAATAATACCTATGTATCGAGGCGCTCGTAGAATTGTGGTACCTAATAAGATGTTCGTTACGATCATTGAGGTTAAGCAACATTACATATTCATCATTCGAATTAATTTTGCCTAATTCTGGAGTAGGCTATTAACTCGCTGATCGGCCTTAGTTAACCTACTTCTCTATTAAATTTATACTATGGTAGTTATAGTTAGTATTTTTTTAATTTCTTTCTTGTAATACCTACAGTTACCCCAGTCGTGGGACATTAATGGGTCGCTGATGAAATTAAATGAAATAACTACTACCTTAGATAGCTTACCTGTATATTTTGAATAGGTACCAAACTTTTGTTTCTTAAAGAAAAAAACTTTCTAAAGTATTTAATGTAGCTACTTACCATATGATTTTATCAGTCATCCAAGTTGTATTATAATTTATAATCACTCACTCAGTCACTAGACACGCAATTATTTTAGTAAGTGCCTACCTCAGACCAACAAAAAAGGATAATATACTACTCACCAGTCACCACTAGTCACCACATACAGTATCAGTCAAGGAGGTATAAGGAGTAAGTGTATTAAGTGAGAGCTGGAGACATATAGGCAATACTACTCTTACTAACGCTTTATCACCATTGAACAAAGAGAGATAGCATTAGGATTATTTACCGTCTTGTAAGTCCGCGTGCCACCAGCCAGCTTGTTTGCCCACCAGCTGGTGGGCAAACAAGCTGGCTTTGTTGTGTGCTCGAAGTCACTCGAAGTGTTATAAAAAGAAAAAAGTATATAAAAAGTGAGTTTAGTGGTAATTAATGTTTGTTGTTTGTGCTACAATAAAAATGATCATAATTTGTGCCGTTATAGGATGCAATAGCCGGATAGGTGTTATAATCGAAAATGGACACAAAATAACTTGCCATCGGTAAGTCATATTTATGTAATTGTTAATTTTCTACCGCAATAAGCCAAGGTGCGATCTTTCATTGCGGATACATAAAGTTTAAAACAACTATCATCGTTGACTTGCTTTCATTTTTTCGTAACTATTACTAAAAATGTTTTGTGATATGATTTAGTAACAAAAAAGGAATGTTTGACATTTTATATACCCGCCATAGTGTTGTAACCTTGTTCTCATGCGGTATCGATGTTCACTATTAAATTCATGTAGAGTATACATACCTATGTTTGAAATATTTTTAATTGATATTGTTTAATTTTTTTTTTGTGTAGGTTTCCAAAGAATCCTGAATTAAGACGGAATTGAGCGAGAAGAGTGGAATCCTTCCAAGTACCTATTCAAGATTATGTTCATTGCATTTCGAACCTACGTGCCATCAAGAAGGAATAAATAGAAGAAGTTTGACATAGAATTAAAAAGTTTTACTCTAAAAGACATGACAGATCTTCATAACCAGAATGGATTAAAGAAGGCATTATAGTTTAATAAGTATTATAATAGAAGGATTTTATCTCTGCGACTTCACATAAGGACCCAAAAACACAACAACAGTATTTATTTTTTTATATTTGTAAATTAAAATAATAAAGTTTCTATAAATCGACATTGTTATTTCTAACCCTTCATAACTCTATGACTTATTACTTCTACTTATTAGTTCTAAGGGTAAAACTAGGAACCAATCAGAATAAAATTTGGTAAGAAAGCAAAAAATCTTAGAAAGTTGCAAATTGTTTATTTAAATGAAAAATTTACGTTGCTTAATATATACATTTTTCCGTGTTTGTTGATCAAATATTTTCTGACATAACAATTCCGTACGCATCTGTACTATACATTTCATTACAACACCGTCAAGTGAGGAAGGATAGCTTAAAGTATCGTGCGGCCGCTTTTTAATGTTCATTCGAATTGAGTCGGTTAATGTACAAAAAAGATTTCGAATGGATTTTTATCATTATCATCTAAATTAACGGGTGTACATAGATTATTTTTTGCGTTATACGTATTCTTAAAATAGATCACTTATTATTGTTGAAGAATGTAATAAGCCAGCTCACAGAAAAATACTGTTTCCGAACTCGAAATAATTTACTTCAAGATAACCTCAAAAAAAAGCAATAAAATGTTAAAAACTCGCTAATGATAAGCAGTAGGCCGGCGAAACTTTACAGGATCGTGTGCATATATAACAGGTACCAGACAGCACTAACGCGAAGTCCGTGGTCTTCATAATTCCAGAGCCAGAGATGTTTTCGTGTTTCTAGGATAAAGTGTAATAACTCCTGAACCATGCTAGTCATATTAGTAAACATTTGGGCACAAATAAGCACTAATTTACTGTATCCGCATAAAAAAGTAATCATGTCTGTACGGCCAACCGTTTCCGATATATAGCAATCGCCAAAACGTTCGCCCAGCAGAAAATGAAATATCTCTGAAATCTTAATGCGCACTAATTTGGCTTTCACCGCACATTTTTACTGGAATAATAAGCTACCTTTCTGCATATTTCATTTCCAGCTAGATGCATCAATTAAAAAAAATTCTGCTGGGCGAACGTTCGTGCAGCAGAATCAATTTTTGTTAAATCACTCTGAAGCCGTTGCACGCACGAATTGCAAATTTCATGCACTTTTACACGAGATAAGGCACTAATTATCAGTAGCATTCAATTCTTAAAAGGCGAGTACTTTTTGCTGGACGAACGCACACAATTAAAACTATAATAATGAAAATATTTAAATTAAATACCTACTTCACTACATAGTATAAACAAAGTCGCTGTCGCTGTCTGGCCGTCCCTGTCTATGCTTAAATCTTTAAAACTACGTAACGGATTTTCATGCAGTTTTTTTAATAGATACCTACCTAGTGATTCAAGAGGAAGGTTTATATAAAATACATACCGCGCGGGCGAAGCAGCGGGTGGAATAGTAAAGTTAAAACTATATACCTATACAATTATTTACAAACAAAAAAAAGAAAATAAAACAGTTAAATAGTGGCAATATGCTTGTATCCTAACATAGCTGTGGAAATATGAGAGAGATCCACCCCTGCCTACTGTCTACACACTCTACACAGTACATATTTGATTTACGAGTTACAAAATTGTAAGTGAACCATAACTTAATTACACATGTTACATTATGTTCCTTGAGTTCCAAGTCAATGCACATCGTTATGTCGCTGCAGTCATGCACATCGCCTATAGGAAGGCTAAGCAATAATCACTTATACATATCTCTGTAGTAGGTTTGATTGCTTCACTTTCCCTTGCGTGCTTCTCTTCAGAGAATTTGTTTACTTCAATGTAGTATAATAGCAACCACAGTAAAAAAGAGTAATAAGGTATAAAACGCTACTGCGCAATTTTGAACCTCATTTACATTGGCAAAAGATGGGAATTGGCGGTGAAATAAGTCTGAACTTATATTATTTTTTTGCACTAAGGTACTGCGAATGTACTTTCATTTCCTACTTAGATAATTAGCTAAATAATCTGTTAGAATATACAATAATGTCATGCGTTTTGTTTTACTTAAGTACACAATTATTGTATAAACAACGATAGCGGCTGAATGGATATGAGATCGGCGTGCTAAACACGCAGTCCCAGTTCGATTCCGACGAAGGCATTTCTTCTTTTTTGCAAATTTCGTCAATCGCTTATTGTTGACGCCTTTAACAACATTAACTCCATTCCAAATGCATTGTAATGTGAGCTTTATGTATTATAACATAAAGTAGATACTTTGTCATTAACCTCGACTCGAATCATACCATTTTCAACACTAGTTAGTAGCTATAACCGTAAGCTAACACAGAGTCGATTCGTCAACTTTAAAAATATGTACTTACAGCATATTGACCCTTATTTCTATAATGCAAAGTACACATTTCTATTGAGACATAAAAGACCTGCAAATGCGCTCACCATATACATACGGGAAATACGAATTTAAATATTTTATTCCATCTGGATAACAAAACCAAAAAGGTTTCATTAAACTTTTGTAGGGCCACTCTGCTGACAATGTTGAGCCTTTAGAAGAGTTATCAAGAAACTCAGGACAAACTGTTTTAATGGTTATTTACAATTTTAACGAGTCAAAATTTTATATATCGTAGAATGGTACAGAACCAAGAGACCATACTCAGTAATATTATGTCATAGACGGAGAGACAGACACACGAGTGATCCTATAAAATGTCCTGTCATTTTCCTTTTGAAGTACAGTAGAGTTCATTAATATATTGGCACCATCAAGGATTCAAAATATTGTGAGCGTTGACAAGCTCATTAAATACTATAGAACCTATGGATCAAATATAAGTCCTCATGTGAATGGTTCAATAAAATATGCTGTACATTATGCAATAAGTTGTAGTCACCCTTTTCAACAAAAATATCCCATGGTGCCAATATATTAATGAATATGTAAACTTAACTATTATAATATTTGTTGATGTAGACTGCATTTATAGCATTAATTACAAACCTCTGTGGTTTGCCGTAATGCTATGTTAAAGTGAAGTATTGTATTTTGTGTTTATATTATTGAATAAATAAAAAATAAAAAAAGACTCGACTGTACACGTACGGAACGAAGGTTACTCTGAGCGACAAATATACGATTCGACTCTGGGTCAGTGGTCTTTGCCCTTAATAGGAACAAGCTTACAATAAAATAGCACTAACCCAAGCTATATACCCCAGGCCATGATGACAGGCAGTGTATCCACCTTCGCTGACGTAGCACTAAACTTGGGCGCGACCGCAGTGAGAGGGGACAGCGTGTTGCGCGTCGCTCACTCTAGAGGGCGCAAGTCTGTCTTGTACGGAGACGATACATGGCTGAAATTGTTCCCCGGCTTGTGGACTGAATATCACGGGATTAAGTCGTTCCAACTCACTGAATATAGAGCGGTAAGATTTGCAATTATAAATCTTTAAGCCTATCTATAGGGTTTCAATTGCTTTAGCTTTCTATAAACCTAACAAGACCTCATTCATCTTGTCTTACCTCAGAATATTTTATAAATGCAACTGTTTTTTTTCTAACATACAACACTTGAAATAAGGCGTCTGTCACGGGGTATATCCGTCTGGCTCGGTCTATTTAACGGATACAATATAGACCGAGACTTGAAACAAATAGTTGTCTATGAATCACACAAAATATTTGTCTCAAAGTCGAACCCACGACACTCACTACGACAATTCCGATTCCCAATTATAATATTTTTTTTAGCTAGTAATAATATAATATTCTACCACATTCACACAGCGCCATCTAGTCCCAAAGTAAGCAATTATATTTGCTTGTGTTATGGGTACTAAACAACTGATATACTACTTAAATACATTTTTTTTTGTAAATACATACATATTATGGATAAATAAATTTCACCCAGACACATAACAAACCTTTATGCTCATCACACAAAGATTTGTCCTGGGTGGGGATCGAACCCACGACCTCCGGCTTAGCAGTCAGGGTCACTAACCACTAGACCAAGAGGCCAGTTTTTTTGGCCAGTTACAATTATTCATTCAATCTGCTTCTTTAAATTACTATTGAAAACTGATCTAAATTTTAGCTCAACCAATAATTCATTATCTTTATCATCACATCAGCCCAATGACGTCCACTGCTGGACATGGACCTTACCTAATTTCCGTCACAGCGAGCGATTTTGTGCGTTCTGCAATCAGCAATTCACTACAGCATGTTTTAAATTCTATAACAGGTAGATAACAACGTGACGCGACATTTAGACAAGATCCTAACTCCTGATGAGCACAAAAAGCCGACATTCGACTTCCTAGTGCTACATTACCTGGGTTTCGATCATATTGGACACTTGGAAGGAGCAAGAAGTCCGAAAATTAAACCGAAGCTGCTGGAAATGGATGAAGTCGTGAAAAAGATATTTACTGCTATGCAGCAATGGGTGAGTGTTCCTATCTTAAAGTCTAATAGCAAAATTTATAATTACCCAAAACGGCTTAAAGCAATATGCTTATTTTGTTAGTGATATTACCGGCAGATTCCGGAAGGTCACGACCTATGGGTGACTCAGCGACTGAATCTGCCTCTTGTCTTTGTCAACTAGCACAAAACTGTTTGCAGAGTGTTTGTTTTAATTATTATAAAATGAAATCATCATCATCATCATATCAGCTCAATGACGTCCACTGTTGAACATAGGCCTCACCTAATTTCCGTCACAACGAGCGATTTTATGCCGCCCGCATCCAAACTTCACTAGGTCGTCGGTCCATCCTAAAAAAAAAATGAAATAATTAAAAACAATTATAAGTAGACTACATTGGTGGTGGAAATCCAAAAGATTGTTGCGCAAGAGGTTCTGCCTTTGATTTTGGGAGTGGGTACTCAATACTCGTAATTATGTTAGGATTTTACATCGTGAAATACTCAGTATAATCTTGAAGTTTAAAAAGGCTTGCTTGCTATTACTTGCAAAATGCACAATTGTCATTAGCAATTTTGCAAGAAAAAGCATTTGGTCATTATGCATCATCGATTACAATGAGTTACGCTTCACCACTCACCAATGATCATGAATGTTTTTAGGATCGCAATGGAGTACTAATAGTATGCGGTGACCACGGCATGCGTGACGCTGGCGGGCACGGTGGCTCCAGCACCAGCGAGGTCCTCGTGCCTCTACTGCTGCTCAGAAGTCAGGACTTCACGTGTCCACACCCGTACGTATAGCTTTACCTACGAGTACCTTCTTTCTTTCGCCCACCTTCCTTTTATTGTGTGTGTGGAACAACCCTCTCTAACTCCGCCATTTACTTGTGATTTATTTTTAGTGGCAAACATATTTACCGCCCGCCTGAGGTTATGCTATTACCGTTTTTTTTGAACGCATGCAACAAAAGCATCATATACGCGATTCGACTGGCCTGTTAGTCTAGTGGTTAGTGACCCTGACTGCTAAACCGGAGTACGTGGTGTTCGATCCCCACTCAGGACAAATCTTTGTGTGATGAGCGTAAAAGTTTGTTCTGTGTCTGGGTGTAATTTGTCTATAAAATGTACGTATTTACAAAAAAAATGTATTTATGTAGTATATCAGTTGTTTAGTACCCATAACACAAGCAAATATAATTGCTTAATTTGGGACTAGATGGCGCTGTGTAAATGTGGTAGAATATTATTATTATTATACGTGCTTAAAATCTTTATGGTGCTTTTAAAACCTCCTCCCTACCTAATGAGCTCTGGATACCACTTCTCGCCAGCAGGACCACAAAAATACCTACCAGCAATGTTATTAGGGCTGCGATCTTCTGTAGGGTGGAGGTACATCCTCAGGCAAGTGGCTCAATTTGAGCAAGGATTACCAACTGCCATATCTCTCTTGAAGACTTTGTAGTAACATAACAAGTGTACCTATGGCTTATAAGCCTCGTGTAGTTCAACGTGTTATTTAACCATTGTTTATATATTGAAACCTTATTAAACGGTTCTACGTTACGTACTATATTTTAAGGAATCGTAAATACCTTATATATTTGCCCGACATACCCACCTCAGTCAGCCCGTGACAACGATCGGTGCAAATTTATTTGATTCGATTATTTTTCGATTGAAACTTCAATATAACCATTCCTTAAAATGCTTCGTGACGTAGACCCGTTTCAAAACATTTAGGTGTACTAGTCGATAAAGATTAAAAAATTACATTGTAATGTCACTTCCCAGCTTGGGTCCGGGCCCTACCGTGGCTCAGGTGGACGTGGCGCCCTCTATATCGTGGTTATTGGGTGCTCCGCCCCCGGCGGACAGCACAGGGCGGCTTCTGCCCGCACTACTACCGCAAGATACGAGACAACATCTTTACCTACTCCACGTTATAGCTCATCATAATACCAAACAATGTTTACCTGAGGATACTGGTATGTTTCCTATTAAATTTCGAACTTATAATAAATCTAGACACAATGTTTCTGATTATATTTTTACAGAAATACTGCAGAACTTGTCCTTGGAATCGTACTCAGAAACGATTAGTAAAAAAAAAAGTTAAGTTAGAGATTCAATTAGAAGGCCCCCGACGCAATAAATATACCCATTATGCGTCTAGGATCTATAATTATAAAACATATCTAAGAACCATCGCTAGAAAACCTGCTTTCGAATTTAACAAAACTGCATTCAAATCAGTTCAATAAGCTACGATGCCAGAGACAGCCACACACTTGGTGGGCAAACTTATAATGCCGCTCTTTTTGCGTGTATGGTTCAAAGTAAAATCAGCTCAGAAAACAAATCATGTAATAAAAAACGTTTATATGACAGGTATTTGAAAGTAAAAACTGTTAAATTTTATGGTAGTTTTGTTTATTTCTTTAGAGTGTAAAGCTAAGCACATTTCTGTTAATATAATATTCTGTGTAATTTTTTGTCTACAGAATTCTTCAAGCAGTTCAAACGCGCTGAGAAACAGTTCGCCCACTTCTTAGTAACTGGACAACAGAGTGCCGCTAAGATTTCTAGAGAGTTCTACGAAGAATCTTTAGAAAGGATGGCCGAGTACCTCAATGAAACTATTATCAACTTCGACATGTTCGCAATCGGCATTTCCATATTTATTTTATATTTGGTAATTATTTTTATCGTATTATAACATGTACAAAAAGATTTCGCCCATCGTGGGGCTCGAACCCACGACCCTGAGATTAAGAGTCTCATGCTCTACCGACTGAGCTAGCCGTGCATATCCAATATAAAGCAAATAACTGATCTTATAGCAAATGAAATGACTTTTCTTTAAAATATTTTTTTTGAGACTAACATTTGTGTGGTTCATTAAAATATTTGTGTGTACTTTGTGTCCGTCTGTAAAGAAAACCGCGTGGCGTTGTCTTTAAAGAAAAATAATAATAATAATCTACCACATTCACACAGCGCCATCTAGTCCCAAAGTAAGCAATTATATTCGCTTGTGTTATGGGTACTAATTAAACAACTGATATACTACTTAAATACTTTTTTTTTTTGTAAATACATACATATTATAGATAAATTACACCCAGACACAGAACAAACCTTTATGCTCATCACACAAAGATTTGTCCCGGGTGGGGATCGAACCCACGACCTTAGGCTTAGCAGTCAGGGTCACTAACCACTAGACCAACAGGCCAGTCAAATAAAGAATAAAGAATAGTTACTTTGCTTTTAACTTTTCGCGCATTCTCGAGAATTCCCCTATTCATTATTCGATTTGAACTTTGTGTCTTACATAGAGAGTTTATTATGCTATGTACTATTTCGTTGCGTAAAGTCGCTTCCATTCCGCAAACCAATTCTAGGAAGGCATTCTAAGGTTTCTCATCTGTATATTATTCTATACTAATATTATAAAGCTGAAGAGTTTGTTTGTTTGAACGCGCTAATCTCAGGAACTACTGGTCCGTGGTCCGATTTGAAAAATTATTTTAACGTCGTATAGCCCATTTATCGAGGAAGGTTATAGGCTATATAACATCACGCTACAACAAATAGGAGCTGAGCGACTTCTATTAATTTCACTGGCCTGTTGATCTAGTGGTTAGTGACCCTAACTGCTAAGCCGGAGGTCGTGGGTTCGATCCCCATCCAGGACAAATCTTTGTGTGATTAGCATAACGGTTTGTTCTGTGTCTGGGAATAATTTATCTATGACATGTATGTATTAGTACAAAAAAAAAATTATTTAAGTAGTATATCAGTTGTTTAGTACCCATAACACAAGCAAATATAATTGCTTACTTTGGGACTAGATGGCGCTGTGTGAATGTAGTAGAATATATCAGTAATAATACCAACGAACAACTTTTTTTTCACAGCTGGCCACATCACTCCTCTGCGTCACTCTATTCTCCTTCCAACAACCAATGCAACGATTAGAATTCAAGCGAAGACTACCACCACAATCTCACTGCGGCACTCTACTCTCGTTAATAGTCGTAGTGACTATATGTTATTTTATTCTATTAACAGCTTGCTATATAACTGAGACAAAAAGTCGATTATGTTCCTTCACATACGAATGGTCCGCCGTCTTCTTTGTAATACCATTAATAATGATGGTTGCGTATTTTATCATACAGAATGGTATTGAGAAAATCAGAGATTTGAGTACTTTGAACGATTTAAACGCGATAGATTATTTGCTAATAGGTGGGACGATATTCCATAGCTTTTCGTTCTTCGCCACAAGTTTTATAGATGAAGAGCATTTGACTTGGTATTTCTTTTGGAATACGCTGATGTTCTTTGTGTTGGAGAGGACTTTGGTGATAGTTATAATGTATTTGAGTAAGAAGTGGAATGGTGCTAATGAGGTACAGGAGAAACCGGAGCTCGCACAAAGAATGGCGAAGGTCGGTGTTGGAATCGTGTCCAAGTGGGTGCTGCTTATTGCTTTACATAGGTGAGTGAGTTATAGTGCTAATAATTGAGACTGGCCTGTTGGTCTAATGGTTAGTGACCATCCCCCTGATTCAAAGCTGTCGGAAAATTTTCGGACGGAAATGTCAGTTTAATTAAACTTAAAAAACGTAATGTTAAAAAAATAGATGGTTGTAGGAACAAATCTAATCAGTTTTTTATATTCTATACGGTAGACTATTTTGTAACATTAAATAACTGAAGCCGTAAAAATAAGTCGTACAAAGATTCGAAAAAGTTTACGACCCGGGAACAATCCGACGAGTCAGAATCAGGGGGCCTGACTGCTAAGCCGGAGGTCGTGGGTTCGATCCCCACCCAGGACAAATCTTTGTGTGATGAGCATGATTATTTGCTCTGTGTCTGGGTGTAATTTATCTATTGTATGTATTTACAAAAAAAAATGTATTTATGTAGTTTATCAGTTGTTAAGTACCCATAACACAAGCAATATAATTGCTTACTTTGGAACTAGATTGTGTGAAATATTATTATTATTCACTGTACAACATAATACATGTTGTTCACGTCATCATCATCATTTCAACCCATAAACGTCCCACTGCTGGGCACGGGTCTCTTCCAAAGAATGTGGAGGGAATTTAGCCTACTATACCACGCTGGCCAGGCGGGTTGGTATAGGGTTTGTTTCGAATTTTCCTTTTCACACAGTGCTCTTGTCTGCATAAGGTTACTCCCTTAGTCGGTTGAGATGGGGTGGTGACATTTTGTATTCTTATTCCGTCACTACAAAGCTCACATACATATTCTTATTTATTCTAGATATCTAAGAACTATGAACCAAACTGGTGACCGATGGCTGTTCCTACCTGATACAGCTGATTGGCTAAATGCGCCAGAAAACGCTTTCTATCTTCAAGCACATTTAGTTATAGGTAAGCAGACGAAAATGCATTCTATTGCCACAGCAATAAAACCGCTTTTTCTTTTATAGTTACACGGCTATCGATATTAATATTATTAAGCTGAAGAATTTGTTTGTTTTGTTTGATTGTTTGTTTATTTGGTTGAACGCGCTTATCCCAGGAACTACTGGTTCGAATTAAAAGGCTTTTAGTGTTCGATAGACACTTTAGGTGCGGGCGGTAAATGCAGTGAGGGTTATGTGTACCTTCTTAGGAGTATAAATACGAACTACAAAGCTCAGGTGATTAATAAATTTAATCACCTGAACTTCGTAGGCGAAGCTCAGGTGATTAAATTAAAGACTAGTGGTCTGTATAAACTAGGTGGTATAATAACTAGGTATATAATAACTGGCCTGTTGGTTTAGTGGTTAGTGACCCTGACTGCTAAGCCGGAGGTTGTGGGTTCGATCCCCACCCAGGGCAAATCTTTGTGTGATGAGCATGAAAGTTTGTTCTGTGTCTGGGTGTAATTTATCTATAATATGTACCTATATATTTACAAAAACAAAAAATGTATTCAGTTGTTTAGTACCCAAAACACAAGCAAATATAATTGCTTACTTTGGGACTAGATGGCGCTGTGTGAATTTAGTAGAAAAAAAAAAAACTTTCAAATAGACACACTGCGCGAACAATTTGTGTAGTTAAATAGAATGCGCGGGCGTGTGATGTAGCTTGTAGAGTGCGACTGTCAGCTGTGCGTGAGCCGACGATGCCCGAGCCGGCCCGACGACCCGTCAGCCGCCGCGCGGCACCCTCGCGTCTCCGCTCCCCGCAGACGTCATGTTGGATGATTCAACAGACACTTTATCGAATAAGATTATAGGACGCTACGGTCAATAGGAGTAGAGCAGTGGCCAAATAAAGAAACTTCTAGTTTTCTTATTTATAAAATCTGTCACAATTAAACATAGTCTGAGTTTCACATGTTTTGGTTTCAGGTTCAATAGGCACATTAGTAATATGTATATACAATCTACGACACATGAACAACGTACTAAATATACATACAATATTAACGGTAGCCGCTACTATATGCATACTGTGCTACAGAATCGCCTCAAAATCACTCGAATCACCATTCGAAGACATCAAAAGTTGGGACACAGTTCTAATCGTCAACGTTTTTTGGACTATATTAATTATCCAATTTGTTTTTGAGATATTTTCGTACATTGGTGTGTTTAAAAGCTGCGGTCTGCGACCTTTAGAGAGCACTCCAGAATCGAAAAAGTTTGTCTATACCAAGCCTAAAGCGAAAACCGAAGATCATTTTTACGATAAAGCAATGGATGAGCCTTGGCATATTGATGAAGTTAAACTTAATTTAGTTCGATCAGCTTCGCATCTTATGTTAAACGATATGATGTTGATAGTAATTCTATTAATGAGGCCACACAATGTTATTATGGTGCCTAGTATATATATTACTTGCGTGTTGACGTCACGATGTATGGATCATAAATTACTGGACTCTCGGTCCGGTAAAAGGACAGAAGTGGTCGATGTACTAAGTAGGACATTGGTCCATATGTGGATTGGAATATTGTTCTTTTTCTATCAGGTAAGTTCAGCTTAGTATTTCATTTTAAAAATAATCTTATACATCTATCTTAATTACTGTTGTCATCAATTACACTTGGTCGTTAGCTCGTATTCCATTGCCTATGGAATTCAGAAAAACGACTTAACTGTAAATGAACGGAGACGGGTAGTCTCGTCTTTGGGCAATTTATTGCAGCTTTCGTCTTGATTACCCGAAAACAATGTAATTAATTCATCAGGTGGCCGAATCCGATTACGAATCTTTCGTGCACTCAATTATGGGGTAACGATCAAGTGTAATTACGCCATTAAAGTATAAAAATTGCTAGGTAAGAAAAAAAATACATTAAATTTCAAGTGTGATATTATTTTTGACACTAGTTGAAGTCTACTATCGATTTATATTCTTTGTTAGTTTACTTGACGAAATTTGAAGTGAAAACGATTTTATCGATATACAACGGACGTCACGTGCAAAGACTGATTTACGAGGTGCAAGTTTTGCATGCCACTTTTCGTACTCGCTTTGTCTTACTCGTAGAGAAAAACCGAGATAGCAAGAGCTAAAGTCTGGCAAAACTTGCCTCGTCTTAATAGGCCTTTATAGTTCAGGTATTAATAAATTCTTTATTTACTTTCCTATTCCATTTTTTTATTTTTATTCCTGGTAACACTAACATCTTAATCGCATTCCATTACTGAAATGGAATGCGATTAAGTCGTTAGTGTTACCATGTTGTACGTGTGCAGGGCAACTCGAACAGCCTGGCGTCGGTGGACCTGGGCTCGGGCTACGTGGGTCTGAGCGAGTTCTGCGCGTGGCGCGTGGCGGCGCTCATAGGCCTGCACGCGTACGCGGGGCCCGCGCTCGCCGGCGCCGCGCTCTTCGCCAGCCTCGCCACGCATGCGCCACACTGGGAGGGGTCAGTACACTACTACGCACTTATTTATATATCCTTGCATGTTTTAGACGTCTTACTTACTTAGATGTTTTGTATATCCAATTACTATGACCCTGAAAACGTGTGTAAAACGTCTAAAAGTGTACGGTGTACGCAACATTTCTGCAACTCTCAAATCGGCATCTCCGTGCCCTGGACGCCAAGCCATAAAATTCGGTTTTTAAGATTTGGTAACATTAATGATTTTGTATCTTTATCTTGTATTTTTATGGACCTGAGTTTTGTCATCTATAGACGACATCGGCGCTCAGGGCACGCTTGCGCTTGTCAAGTATAGATGACGTTGGCGTTGAAAAGGTTAAATAAGAATGACAAAACGGGCACATTATTTTTATTGGTTCAGTTAGACTGGTAACTTTGGTAGTCAGAAATTTCTCGAATTGTATAGCAGAACTAGATCGGATCATCTAAAATCGATCTTTTCTTTCCAGATACTTGCAGCAGACATGGCGAGCGACCAACATTCTCGCTCTCCACCGAGTGTATGCCCTAGTTGTATATTGTATAATAGCCACTATATTTCGCTACCATCCGTTCGTATTTACAGTATTTTCACCTAAACTGCTTTACGATTTCGTAGCGACCGTCTTCAGTCTCCAAGCGCTCGCTACTATAGCTCAAATTGAAGGATTAGCGAATTTTACCAATTTATTAGCAAGAGTATTCACTCACAAGAAACTATGATATATGGTTAAGTTAATCAGATACCTAAGATCACGAACTACATTGATAAATAAGTTCTGTTGGTTCAGACGAGAAACTTAGAGCAAAGAAATATAAATAAATCTATACTCGGGCCAGATACCAAAATATTTGATAATTAATCTTTATCTTGTATTTTTATGGACCTGATGTTGTCATGTTTTGTCATCTATAGACGACATCGGTACGCTTGCGCTTGTCAAGTATAGATGACGTTGGCGTTCAAAAGGTTAAAACAGTTATTAAAAGATAGTTGAACACGTTGTTATTGTAATTATACATTCATTTCGGCCCTAGTATAGAAATTTTGTTACATACAGTGATGTGATTTTTTAACCGATGATAATTATGATAAGTTAGTGCAAATAGTTACTAAAACATATAAAAATATGGTAACGTATTAAAAAAAAACTAGCATACATAAACGTGAAATAAGCTCCCGTCGTTCTTTATTTGGCCTCTGCTCAGCTCCTACTGGCCGTAGCGTGATGTTATAATAGCCTATATTACTCAGTGATAACGGATTTCTAACGGCAAAAGAACTTAAAATCGGTCCAGTAGTTTTTAAGTTTTCGTTACATACAAAAATACAAATCTTTCCTTTTCATAATCTAGTGTAGATTATTATCTTCCAACTCTAAGGATCGATATATCCGGTAGTTGTCTCTTATATGTCGAATCCAGTCATGTAGAGTCAGCATCACGTCTGTAACTGTGTATACTAATAAAATAAAAGTAGGTTTTCAAGTAGACGTCACGACGACTCGACGTGATTGACTCGACGTCAAGGTACAGAATCTGCGGAAGTTTTCCAGAAATCCAATACCTACTGTCACGGATTTTTATTTCCAAACATTTCCTTTCTAGTTAAGTTATTTATTGTAAATATGAATTGTAAACAAGACTTACATATTTTATGTTGAGGCCATAGACTTACGGCCGATTTCAATAATCTATATATCTATGGATTTAGCTACTAAAGTTAGAATTTTGAGAGCTTATGTCACAATTCTAACTTTAGTAGCCAAATCCATAGATACCTAGATAGATTATTGAAATCGGCTATTAGTACTTAATAATTATATTGAGAGAGGACTTATTGGCTGTGTTGGTGTAGTTAACTAATGTTACTAAATATAAAAAATGTAGTAAAATTTTTTGAGTATTTTGGAATAGATACTACATGCAATGTATTAGCACAATAAAATGCAATGATTAAGTATTTCGATGTAAAATTGAATTTAATAGTAAAAACTATTATCTATATTCCGATTGATGTGTTTGTTATTAGGATGTGTATTAATAATTATTATGTTGATAGATGCTAAGGTTTAGAAAACAAGTTGCAAAATTTTGTAAAATTTAAATATGTTCGCTGTTATTTTCAAACATATGACAGCGTTCGAAATCGACCATGTTAAATGTGGAAATGCCGTAGGGGCTCCATCTAGTCGCACGGAATCGTACTGTCCCTTTCTGTCACTTGAACTGTCATTTACTAGAGCGGGAGTGTGACGGCACGCAGCGTTGGTCGAGGCGCTCTCGGCTTTCTATCGATAAAGACGGTTCAAAATGACAGACTAGGATAGAAAAGTGCGATTCGGCGCGGCTAAATACGATCTGTATCTGTTATAATTTTAACATTCCTCAAAATGCCAATATAATAAATAATACTTACGTAGTTTTGACTGTCACCGTGGCGCAGTGGTTAAGGTGGTCGCCTCGCCACTACATCGCCGTGCTGGGTGACGTGGGTTCGATTCCCACACGAGACAAATATTTGTGTGATTCATAGATATTTGTTTCTAGTCTGGGTGTACTTTGTGTCCGTTAGTTTCATGTTTGTAAAGCTCCCCGCGACACAGGGCTTGTTCCCTAGTGCGGGCGTTGTCTTTAAAAAAAAAAAAAAACAAAAAAAAACAAAAAAAAAAAAAAAAAACAAAAAAAAAAAACAAAAAAAAAAAAACAAAAAAAAACAAAAAAAAAAAAGTTTTAATTTTGTTCTTTAAATATTATTTATATGTTATAATGTGTTTTCGTATCGCTACCGCTGAAGTACTAAATACTTCTTCAAAATTGTATTTAAAAAAAAACATTCCAGTATTTTTTTTATATTAAGTAAGAGGATATAATGTACCTAATTGTTTTTTGGTTACCAAAATAAAATATTTTTCTTTCTTTCTTTCAATATATTGTATAACTTACAACTATTAAGTAATATTCTTTAACATAATTCACCGCGCATTCTGATTTGATATTTTAACTGTGTATATAAAAAAGGAGAAAATAAATTGGAAAATAATAAAACCATTTTTAATAAATTTTCTTTATTAGTATAAGTGTATACTGGAACCAGCATTTTTTTTTCCATTTTTATTGATATACTATAGGAGCCATTTAACCCCTTACCAAACCAATTTCCTAAATAAATCTTTCTTTCAAAACAAAAAAAAAAAAACAAAAAAAAAAACAAAAAAAAAAAACAAAAAAAAACAAAAAAAAAAAGTTTTAATTTTGTTCTTTAAATATTATTTATATGTTTTAATGTGTTTTCGTATCGCTACCGCTGAAGTACTAAATACTTCTTCAAAATTGTATTTAAAAAAAAACATTCCAGTATTTTTTTTATATTAAGTAAGAGGATATAATGTACCTAATTGTTTTTTGGTTACCAAAATAAAATATTTTTCTTTCTTTCTTTCAATATATTGTATAACTTACAACTATTAAGTAATATTCTTTAACATAATTCACCGCGCATTCTGATTTGATATTTTAACTGTGTATATAAAAAAGGAGAAAATAAATTGGAAAATAATAAAACCATTTTTAATAAATTTTCTTTATTAGTATAAGTGTATACTGGAACCAGCATTTTTTTTTCCATTTTTATTGATATACTATAGGAGCCATTTAACCCCTTACCAAACCAATTTCCTAAATAAATCTTACTTCACATTAATTCGTGTGCATTATTCAGTGACGAGAAATGAAAATTACTAAGTATATGTACGTATTTTTAGTGGAAATAATCACCGAAACAATTGCAGGTTTCATGTTCATGTTCAGGAACCATCTAAAAGTTGTAATGCAATTCACTACTCATGAATCTGATGGTGAAACAGTGATAAACATAGGTAATTATGGAAGTTATAAATGCAAGCGAAAGACATTGATTACAAAAACCTAGCAGCAATAGCTGATTTAATGCATGCGTGGGGCCCTGACTATGAAGGGAACCTACAAATTTTGAGAGGGCTCATTGTGTTAGAATAGCTCAAGCGATATGTATCATATTATACCGGATGCAAAGCTATTTGCACGGCAAAAGATCATTGAGGCCCCTTTTCTTCTATTTGAGACCCCCTTTTCAATCCTACAAAAGAGCAAACGACATGCTACATCGAATATGCAACCGAATAGAAATAGCCGAAACAGCTATGCAGCTAAAAGATCACTGGGGCTCCGTTTTTCTACATGGGGCCCCTTGCATTTAGTTGGAGCCCCAAATTTCTAAATCCAGCACTGTATAGGTACTACTACAAGTCTAAAAGTTGGAATGCTATAGGTATATATCCACCCAAACTTTCCACTCATTGAAAATATGTTCGAAAAATATTTAATTATTTCTAATTGTTTCTTGTTCGTTATGACATCGGAAGTATAGTTTGTACGTTGTACTTTTAAATTGCATAACAATAACTACATATATATGATCCATTTTGGCACTAACTTTAACAAACGCAACACATACATAATATACAGGGTGTATACGACGATACGACATTAAATGAAACCACGTGTAGCATGTGATGTTAGAAGGCTATACCAAAAAAATTAAACAGAAATTTGCAATAGTTTAGACGCAAATGTACTTTCTTTATGTCACAGTTGTTCACAGTTTTAAACAACCTGTAGGTATTTACGTTGATCGTATGTTGTCATTACGTCATTCAATTCATTTAAATATCTCTGACTCTTTCATATTATCTTATCTCTTACTCTGTTCCGCACAGTTGTCGTCGTCATGCCGAAAACGACATGAGAGAAAAATAATGTGTAGTTTTATATTCTTAAATTTTTCGACTTTAAATAATGTGTAGCTTTTTTTTTTTTTTTTTTTTTTTTTTTTTTCTTTTTTTTTTAATAATTTATATTAGAATATGTTTATAAGGGTTAACACTGGCTACCTTGTCATTTAATGTCGTATCGTCGTATACACCCTGTATACATACAATTTAGACATTAAATGCACGTAGACGTAAAAGATAATAAGTAATATACAATAAAAAGGCGCTATTCCATTAGGCAAGTTACAGCAAGTTTAAACTAGAGGTAGTTTGAATTTGTACATTTAATTTTTTTTTATTCAAGTGACGTGCAAATTCAAACTTTAGTTGCACGTTTTGAACTGAATTGTACAAGTAAAATCTGCATGCAATTTGCACAATCCCGAAAACATGTATCGAATAGAAGCAACTTGTACGCAAATGCGACGTAATATTTGTATGCAATACTTGCCTAATGGTAGCCTTAATTTTAATTAGTGGAATCCCAGCTTTATAAATATCGATATAACTATCAGGACAAAAATAAATGCGCTTTCATAATAGTCATTAAATACACTCGCACTTTAACACATTTGATAGATGCGAGCGTATAAAACGCCAATATGAAAACCGAGTAATGTGACAATTCGTTCTCAATGTATATAATCGCAAATACGGCGTGATTGAATCTGCTGTGATGTGTATCGAAAATATAAATCGTAATTTGTATAAATATAAAAAAATATCGAGATTGCGCTTAGGCAACTCAGAAACACTATTATAAAGTAAATATTTACAGCAGTAACAATTACTATACATACATAATTATATATTCTATTTATCGACGTAAGATAAAGATAAATAGCTGTTTGCCTATGATATTCTTTATCAGCAAAGATATGACGTGGCCTTAAGTATAGTGTGCACCATTCCCGCCCAATTTAAAATTGGAATATCCATAACCTGGAAATAAAAAAGATTATAATTATAATCAGCTTTTAGCTTTTCACACTTGATAAAAGCAGATCACACTTGATAAAAGCAGAACGCGCACAAAGGGCCATCCTCAAGGTAGCTTACAAAAAACAAAAACAAAAATTCTGAACAATAAAGATTATTAACTTTTTGAACACTAACGTCGGCTATACTCGTCAAGCGCAAATCTGCCCACGCCGGTGTCAACAAAATACAGGTTCGTTTATGTTTTATTGCTACATGGCTTGGCGGTACAGAGCATGGAAATGTCTTTATGACGTGGCCTTCAAAAGTTTAATATTCAAATTTTTTATCCAACACTAAAAGAACCTTTGAAATCGGATCAGTTCCTGAGATCCAAAGCTTTATAATAGTATAGATTATTACATCTTAAAACTGAATTTAATGGTTTGGCGTACAGTTACAGCGTAAATTAACCTGCCCCCCCTAGACAAGTGGCAATCGCTTCTATCTATCTATTCTAAACGACATGTCACTTCAATACTTTTGAACACATCCTTGACATAAACTATCGACATGTCACGTGATCAATGTACTAATTTGACATGTCGATAGAACAGACAGATCGAGTCGATTGCCACTTGTCTAGGGGGGCAGACATATTTCCAGAGAGTCCAATACTATTTATGTCTCCCTTGGGGATCGAACCCGGAAGTTTTTGAATATAGTATACCGAATAGTAGGCAGAGATAATAATAATATTCTACCACGTTTACACAGCGCCATCTAGTCCCAAATTAAGCAATTATATTTGCTTGTGTTATGGGTACTAAACAACTGATGTACTACTTAAATACTTTTTTTTTTGTAAATACATACATATTATAGATAAGTTACACCCAGACACAGAACAAACAATCATGCTCAACACACAAAGATTTGTCCTGTGTGGGAATCGAACCCACGACCTCCGGCTTAGCAGTCAGGGTCACTAACCACTAGACCAACAAGCCAGTCCAGATGATTAAAATATATTAATTTAATAAATTCGAAGTAAACTAACTTGTGTTCTATAAAGTTTATATGAAGCAGAGGTCAATGCGCCTGAATCTTGTACCGGTATACAAGCACGCTCGCTACTCCAACCAGTAGGCTCAGCAGCAGAGAACCCCACACCAGCATCTAGAATACAACTAACATTTTTTTTTCACCATATTCACACAGCTCCATCTAGTTCCAGATTAAGCAATTATATTTGCTTGTTTTATGGGTCTATTAAAATTTTTTTTTTGTAAATTCATACATATTATAAATAAATTACACGCAGACACAGAACAAACAATCATGCTCATCACACAAAGATTTGTCCTGTGTGGGGATCGAACCCACGACCTCCGGCTTAGCAGTCAGGGTCACTAACCACTAGACCAACAGGCCAATCATACCAACCAACATTTGTTGTAAAATAATATTTTTTTTCACTATTACGTAAGTTTAACAATTATACAATATTTTAAACTAAATTTAAACAATAATATTTACAAATAAAAACTAACTAAATGTATCATTAAAATAAAAAAGGGGGGAAATTACAAATTAAAATACGAAACCAAATAATAATTAACTTATCATACAAACCTTAACTCTGGAAGGCTTCTTATCAGGTTCAGAAGCACCCTTAGGTACGGCAGGGTTCCCGAGCATGCGCTTCGCAAGACGTCGCTCAACACTGCGGTCCCTTGTGGCGCGCAGTTCGCAGCGCTGCAGCTCCTTCTTGGTGCCGCTGTCGTCGGGGGCAGCGGCCGCAGCGGCCCGCGCCGCCGCCAGTGCCTCTGCGTTGCGGCCCATGGCTGACAAGATGCGCGATTTGCGGTATAAGGCTTTCGCATTGTCGGGCTGACAGTTTAGCACGCGTGTTACTGCCTGAAAATTTAAAGTTAACGTAAATCGGATATTTTAAAATAGTAGGTAGGTACTATGCGATTAAAATAATTATGGGACTGTCAAATCAAGACGCAAGACAACTTCATACCTTACAAGTAGGGTGTACAAAAAATGAAACACATTACAAGTAGGTACATACATATTTTTCGGTTTGAAGATCTTTATTTTCTGAATAAGTAGTGGTAGTAATTAATAACAACAAAAGTAAAACTATAACAAAAAGAACAATAACAATTAAATTAATACTTGTAACAAAATAACTTAACGAAACGAGATAATTTTTTTGCCTGTTTTATTTCTGCTAGCTGTACAAAAATGTGCACATTCGACTGAAGTTTGCGTCAAATACTGTCAAGTGCGATCCCATAATTATTTAAATCGCATAGTACGTCTAAATTTACCAATAATTCATAGGTCAAGGGTTTCTCGTAGTCCTAATCTGAAACCTTAATTATCTTTACCACCACTTTGACGTATGAGACACTGTTTACGTAAGGACAATTTTTAGGATTCATATTTTTGCCATATTCTTAGTACCATAGAAGTGTAGGACATAGATAGTTACTTTATACGATTTATACCAAAGCTTACGCGTAGTCCACTTTACATATTATGTTTTTTTTGACACGTGAAGAGTTTAAACATAATTTCTTAATATAACTTCATCTTACCTGTAAAGCTGCTTCATAAGCGCCAGCCTTCAACTGCGCAGCGGCCATATTGTTGTGTACTCTGAGTCGTTCATCCAAGAGTGCCTGTAGCGCGTCAGAGGTCGGCGGGAGGTCACCAGAGGGCGAGGGGTCCGTGATGCCGCCCTCAGACTCGTCGAGCACGTCTAACGCGCGCCGGTACAGTTGCACGGCTAGCTGAGCCTCACCGCGACCGTACCACCAGTTACCGCGAGCTCGTCGTCGTATGCTGGAAAATATTGTGCTATAGAGTATAGGCTATGTAACATTAGATATGATGATAGCATGATAGCAAATTTATCGAGAAAAGCTAGCCTCGACAAATGAATTATCCAACACCAAAAGTTTTTTTCAAATCGGTTCATTAGTTCCAGAGATTAGGGCGTAACCAAACAAACTCTTCAGCTTTATAATAATAGTATAGTTAAGAAATGCGATGAAACTGAAACCTTGATCTTCCTAATTCATTAGAATGCTCATTAACTAAGCTACATGCCCCGAAGGTCGAATTTACGCATGTTAATCGCTAAAAGATTTTCTATTCTAATAATATTACACTACCCCATTCGCCCCTCTTCTCTACCAGAACATTCCCTCTAAATACGAGTACATTATTAATTACACGACTTTGATTTATATTATGAAAACGTCGTCAGCATTAGATATAATGTTATCTATAAAAATATAGTGAACAAAATGCACTCAATATCAATATGATAAGTTATCAAGGCTGTCAATTCAAATACTTTTATTGATATAGTCTAATGAGGCTCGCTTACGTTCACACTAAATATTTATGAAGTGGCTTAGTATTAATCGTTCATATTGCTATCGGTCAACCGGCTCATTTGGGGTAAGGGTATATAGATAATACATATTTGTAGGAAAGCCCTATGGGCTTAAAGCTGTGCTACATGGTTATAAACTTGCCTTCCACAGAGTTGCCTTGGTGGATTCCAAACGTGTAGGCGGCTCTTGAAAACCAAATTTCATACAAACTACGCGGATGGCAACCAATGAACCAAGCTTCCACCAAGGTCACTCTGTTGGAACGCAAGTTTATAACCGTGTAGAACACCTATTAGATTCACAATCTAGAGAAATGAGTTCTAAGAAAGGTAAAGAAAAACGGGTAATCCTCGTACAAACTCAGCAGCCCGAATAAGAGATGTGAGTGCCATATGGTTGTAATCTTGCGTTCCAACAGAGGTAAACTTGTATTTAATCACGAGATGATCATCATACAAACTACGCGGTATCCAAGCTCCCACCAAGGTCACCTCTTTTGGAACGCAAGATTACAACCGTGTGGCAAGCGCTTAAAGAAGACCGCAAGCACGATTACATTAGTGTTGTTACTACTGGTGAGTAGTGATAATGAGAGCATTGAGAGCTCATTGGGGAGGGAAGGGTTTTTAAAAGGTTGGCAATGCGCATGTGATGTTTCTGGTGTCGCAGGCTTCGGTAAGCGCTTACCATCAGACGTGCAGTAAATTTGTTTGCCACCGGTCGTGGTATATAAAAAAATCTCCAAAAACTTTTCATGCCTGCTTTCTCTTACTACCCAAAAGATATAAAACAAAGAAGGCGTGAGATTTGCCTTGAATTTCTAAATAACACCCGTATTTGGAATTGTGCCTGAATAATGGCAATAGGCTGTCTGTCTGTCTCCTAATTGATTGAGCTGTGCCGGAAAGGGTCCTTAATTGTAACCTAGGTAGCAAGCAATAAATTATTTTAATATAATTATTTGATTATTCGGCTCGACCGCTATTACATGGGAGTCATGGAAACCGTATAAAGTATATAGCTGACGAAATGTAGATGTAATGCATTTGTTTCTTCGTCTCTGGGTTTTAAAGACGTACTGCTCATGTGTGAAAAAAAAATCACATTTAAAAGAAAGTAGAATCTGATTTTACGTACATTTTACCGTTTTAAATGTAATAGTCATCTCAAATCAGTTTTAAAACGTTACTCGTGGTTATATTGTCTATTAGTTTTCATAATTAACTAAATGATAAGAACATCCGTTTAATCAGTTTTAATATTATTTTTATAGTCATGTTGTAATTTTTATCTGATTTCACTAGGTATGTTGCGTACCAGGAACTAGGTTTTGCGAATAACATGTTGTTCGATATTTTAAGAAATGAAGAAGTTTTTAAGTGTTGGCAACGGGCTCGTGATACCTGGTGTTACAGGCATGCATCAACTACAGTAACGGCTTACCATTAGGCAGGCCGTACGCCTTTGCCACCGGCATCGTGATATAAAAGAAAATTATCTTAAACATTAAGAATAGACGCATAAAACAACAAAAACACAAAAATGTGTCTATTTCCATTCCAAGGTCCAACACAAGTAACTCCTTTACTGAATGTGATTGTCACAGTATCTGAATTGTTTTGATCTATTTTTGATTTTAAAAAATAAGGTCGACCGGTGTTAGGTAATGTATGCCTACGGCAAATCTTTATAAGGCCTTTATAGTGATGCCACGGCCAAAATGGACATTATCAAACAAATTACATCACACATTCACATTTATCGAGATAACGTCATCTTTGAAAATTAAACGAACGTTTAATGAATTAAAAATTAACGTTGTCTTCACATTTCAACCCATAAATGTCCCAATGCTGGGCACGGGTCTCCTCCTTACATTTTGGAGAGAATTTAACCTACTATAACACGCCGTCCAGACGGGTCTTCCTTTTCTCGCAGTGCTCTTGTCTGCATAAGGTTACTCCCTTAGTCGCCTCTTACGACACCCACGGGTTGAAATGGAGTAGTGACAGTGTATTCTTAATCCGTCACTACACGGACAATTGAGAATTTCATACAGAACTTTCAGCTGTTCTGGAATATGTTCTGGATGCGAGAATATGTTCTTTAAATTATAATTTTCGTACGGATCCCTAAAAATATCCGATATATTTGCGCACTGGCCACTGACCCTAATAAAAACCTAATATAGGTTTAGGCGCATTAGGGCTAATTCTCATTATGGCAACCGACTCGCTAATGGACTACTTCTCATTATGGCTACTTCTCATTTGGGCTACTTCTGATTAGGGCTACTTCTCCCTTGGACTACTTCTCACTTGGGCTACTTCTCATTAGGGCTACTTCTCATCAGGGCTACTTCTCAATATTTGGTAATGCTTATTGAAATAAGTACTGTCTTTATGTATAATTATAAACATGTTTATTCATTCAAATGAGATCAATGACATTATTTTAAGAATAAATCAACATTTAAGTTAATTTTGAAAAAAAATCGGTTGATAAACATCAGATAGTCAGGTTTGCTCGTCCGTTGATTTAATAATTGGAATTGACGGTCCCCTTGATGCTTTAGCACCTACTTCAACTAACTCTCTGCATCACCCAAATGGTTGACTGGCAGAGAAAGCCTAATGGCATTAAGTCCACCTGTACATATTTTGTATGAAGTATTAAATAAATAAATAACGAGGTAGGAGCTCTCTAAGATCGAAAATAATTAAAAATTACAAGAAACGACGCGAGGGAAAAGTAAAAATTTTTGCTAATGGATACTAAACAGGTATTGGAATTTTATTGACATTGGAGTTATCAATTTTTTTTTAGTTTATTTTCCTTTGCATTGGATTAAGATTCTGGATAAAAGAATACATGAAAAACATTGGTAGTCTCAGTACAATTTTTTAAAATTCAAACGTCAAAGGGATGAAATTATGATAAAATCGCTAAAAAACTCGGTCGTTACTAAATAGGTTTGATCAACGTTTAATATGAAAATGATTTCGCAAATAGTAAATGGGTTCTTCTTGGTGTTTGAAAAACCAACCTTAACGAATAGAAAATTTAGTCCTTGTAGTGGGAGATACCTGGAATTTCAAGTTTTGCACCTAGAACAAAGTACTTATAAATTTCTGTGTAAATATTGAAAAAAAAAACAAAGTCGCGGGTATAAGCTAGTTCAAACTACACTAAAGTAAAAATTACACCAACTTATAATATTGTATACTTACCTATTACATTGATTTATTCTTAAAATAATGTCATTGATCTTATATGAATGAATAAACATGTTTATATACATAAAGACAGTACTTATTTCATTAAGCATTCCCAAATATTGAGAAGTAGCCCTGATGAGAAGTAGCCCTAATGAGAAGTAGCCCAAGTGAGAAGTAGTCCAAGGGAGAAGTAGCCCTAATCAGAAGTAGCCCAAATGAGAAGTAGCCATAATGAGAAGTAGTCCATTAGCGAGTCGGTTGCCATAATGAGAATTAGCCCTAATGCGCCTAAACCCTATTTTTAAGGTATAAACTGTAGGTATTCAGTGTCTGTACCTAATAAATAAATTAAACAAATATAAAATTATGGCTTTATACATAAAGGTAAAGGAATGGTTAGGGCGTTTCTATCTTTCTTTATGTTTTAAGCACTATACAATGCGTAAACTCTTCGCTAAACTGAATTTACTGCCTAATCTTGTCTATCGGAATGTCACGTCCGCGTCATTACACGTATTATAAGTATCGTAAAAGTAAATTCAGAACGAAACCGTAGCAAGCCATAGCATCACGGTACTTATCTATTGATTTTTAATTAAATACGTTACTTACTTTTTTTACTTAAATTAACTCATAAATCATTCATTATCAAATCACGTAAAGATGTCTAACAGATTAAAATAACGAGTCAACAATAAATTATCTAAATAAATAATCGATTTTCTTTTAATGATATGAGAAGGTGAATAACCTAATCCAAATACAGAACCAACCAGCCTCATTCAAATGAAATATCGCTCAAACAAAGTAAGATTTGCTTCAGTCAAACAAACAAATACCTACCCATGTAATGATCTTGCATCAAATATATTGCACTATCATTGTAAAACGCATTAGATGAGAATTATTTGGCTGTTAATTTCAGTCTTCGTCCTATTATTCTAAAGTTCAAAATTGCTCAGTCGTGTTTTTACTTATAACACTTTTCGATGTATAAGTTCAACAACTTACCCAATTTCCATTCGTTCAGCAATTGGCAACGCATCATGTTCGGGCTCTTCATCCCAATCGTGTAGTTCTACCCTCGCATCCAGCCAAGTGTCTGAGTCTATTGTCGGTCCACTGTACTTGGGACCATCTAGTTCTCCGACAAGACCCAAACTCTCGCCGGGTTTCAGGCCAGCTTCGCCGTAACCAAACCGCGGACCCATTTGTAGAAGGCATTCCTCTCCTTTGTACATCAGTGTTACTGCTAAGTCCAATCCTTGAAGGATCTACAAATATATCGAAATAGTGAGTATCTATCGAAATTCTTCAAACCTGATTGGGGAATTACTTCGTAGTAGGAGATTTGTGCTACTTGCACACAGTAAAACATAAAACAAACAAAATAGGTATGTTAGAAGAAGATAAATGAAGGGAATATGAGATAACTGATACATATCACCAGCTATATCAGGTACCATATAATAGGGGACGAGTTCTCGAGTCGTTTTCGTCCGAAACCACAAGTTTTGTTGCGATTTTTTTTCTTGGATTTCTTTCAGGGTTCCATACCTCAAAAGGAAAAAAGGGAACCCTTATAGGATCACTCCGTTGTCCGTCTGTCTGTCTGTCCGTCTGTCAATAATATTTTTCTGAAGAACACGTAGATGCCTAAGATTTTTTACTGCTCCAAGGGCTTGAGCATAAATATTTTTTTTGATTGCGTTTACTTAGAACTCTGCATGCTCTATTTTTATCGCATAATATGTTGACGATCATAAAAGTAAAAACTAACGGGTACTTCCCGTTGACATAAAATCATGGAATTTGGCAAGAAGCAATATCAAGGTGCACAAGTATAGAAAAAATCTGAAAACTGTACTCATGTAGTTGTAATATCACTGGCATATATTGGGGGGGGGTATAAAAATATACGCGTAAAAAATTAGAGTAAAAGTGAGAGTTTATTCCGGAATGACGTTTCGTAATGATGGTGCGTACCTATCTACGTATACCTACATGAAGATACTTATAATTATCCTGTTAGCTACTTGTCTTACGCGGCAATCAAAATGCATGTTCATACGGAACCTTGAGTGCGCAAATCCGACTCGCACCGAATTTTTGTTGTAAATTTTGTTAAATGTAGTTTAAACCAATTGGCGTTCGTCAACTAAATAGAATAACAAATATGATTATTGACCTACTTTGGACAATTGTTGAAGATTAAAGAGGCGAAAATAAGTTGCGATAAGATTTTTTTCGTTGCAGGATTCCAAAACAAAATTACCTACGTCTAGGTACCTATACTACTAGTTACGAAAGTTCAGTTAAGTAAAAGTGTGAACAAATTCAGGAAAGGCTTTCACCATATAAGTACCTACTTTTATTATCATGTGAAAGATATTTCATAATATATAAATCTTGTCCATCATATGTTTCAGTTACAATTTAGTTCCAGTTTATGAACATACCCATAGAAAATAACATAATCTATGACTTTATTTGTTAAGGTCATTATGAATACAATTAGTTTTATGATCGAACATGCAATGATATTTACATTAGGGGTGAAGAGAAGGGATGTGTTTCTTTTAAAGTGATATTATTCATTTGTATTCATAATGACCTTAACAAATTTTAATATGATATTGAAAATATGGATAGTTATGATATATACTCAGACTATCGGTCTTTGCTTATCCTAAACTGAGTTAGGAGTTTTTAGGGTTAAAAGCTTAGCGCTCAGGCTTGGAGGCTTCAGTTTTTTAAGATTTAGTAATAAACGTAAAGATTTTTTTATTTTATTATTCTTTAATGAGCTGAGTTTAGTCGACTACGCTCAGGGCACGCTTGCGTTTGTCGAGTATAGCCGATGTTGGTGTTTAAAATGGCGTTTAAAAGGTTAAGGATGATAGATGTTTGTAAACATATCAAAATAACTACCAAAAAGCAAACATATAATTTTTTTGTGCCTCACACTCCACTTTTGATATATCATTGATGGACAGATAGAAGATAAGATAAAACATTTCTATTGTAATGGAAAACAGAGTCAATACCTGATTAGTTTAATTGTACAAACAGGCCACACTTGTACTGATAAATACAAAGCAGATGTGTGTCACATAGTTATTTGTGAACATCAAAAACACAATGAAAGTAATTATAAAATTTAAATAAATTTGCACAATGTTTTTGATCTAAACTTGTAAACAAAACAAAGAATTTAAAACTATACATTTTAATTAGAGGTCATAATATTTCAAGTGTTCCTATTGATTCATTACTTTCTCTTTACTTGCTTGTGCTTTGGAAACCAGCCAAGAACTTTAATAAATATTATATAAAGTACTCACTTCATTGTCTCCCAAGTATATTTTGACCTGATCCCTTTTTTCCACAATATTTTCAGTGTCTTTAATTTTTACTTCATAACTAATTCTGCAAATATCACTTCTGTGGGGCCGTAGACCCTTTGATTCATCACCAGATTTTAGTATCTGTGAATGACAATGCACATATTAAAAAAAAATTGTTTACTTTTTAAAAAACTGTTAAATTAAAAAACATGCTAGGTAAGAGTAGAAACATAGGTAATTATCGTCATTTGAATGAGTATCTGGAACTAATGTCTCCTCTTAGAAATTTAAGGAAGTCTATATAAAGTTCCTTCATGAATAATAAAATAAAATTAATACAACACAATCTTATTCTATAATTAAATATTCATGAACTAAACTTCTTTGGCATTCAGTCAAGAATTTTAAATAGTTGAATAATTTTGTAAAAACAAAGGTAATGTGCTAAAGCCTAATCAAGGCCAAATTATCCTTATTGGTATAACTTTACTATACTTAGATGAAATTTAGTTTCAAATAACAATAATTAAATTATTAGCTAACTGTCAGTAGTATATATGTTCCAAGTACCTTTTTAAGTAGTACACCTGAGCCGAGAACATCTTGCCATTCTTCAGTTTTTGTTTCTTCTGAATTCTCCTGAGCTGCGGCTGCCTCAGCCAGCTTAGCCTCTTCGATCTCATGAGCTGCGGCCGCAGCAAGGTCCTCGAAAGAGCTGCTCTCTGACTTGTCCACCAAAGTTCCTTCCCCCTCACTCATCTGCAAACACGCGCTCGTGATTTGTGATCATCGTAATACGTAATAATGTTTATTCTTTCCATACACCTCTCACAAACTGTATGATGTTCAATAAACATATAAATTAATTAGAAATAAGTGCAATCAAAAGCCTTACCTTACACAGTTACCTAAATTTATTTTGTAATAATAAATAAATAAAATATTAGTAAATTATGACAATTCAACTTTTCGGATTTGACTTTTTGTGAATTTAATGAATGAATTGATTCTGATTGAAATTGAATGAATGACAATAATAACATGGCAAAAATTGCGACTTGTTCAAAAACCAAATATTTGAACGGCAAAGTTAAATTTATGCCAGATATAATAAAATAAATGGTAAAAATCTTTTAAGCCAATTTAATTTAATATTCATTTTTATCTTCTTAACTAGGGTCAAAAACTGAAACTAAACTAATGTTTTGACATGAGCAGATTTATGAATAAAGTCCAATATTTTCAGATTTAAACTTCTGAACATTTAAAAATTTTACGAAGAAAGTTGTGTTTACCCAAATTACAATTATAAAGTAGAGACTTCAAAAATGCTTATTACTAAATAATTATCCATAGAAATGATCCTATGAAATAAAGTCTTAGAGGTATTAGGTAGGTTAGAGGCCGGGACAATTTAGTCCGATTTAACCCCACTAAGACACAAGTTTGTGCGTTCACCGCTAAGAAAACCCCATTCACTGTGGCCCCACAGTTCCAGGGTACAACCCTTACCATCTCACCTAGTATATGGATCCTAGGTGTCGACATCTCCAGCGACGTTCAGTTCCGACGTCATTTAGAGGATAAGGCCAAGTTGGCGTCCAAAAAGCTCGGTGTGCTCAACAGAGCAAGGCAGTACTTCACACCTGGGCAACGGCTGCTTTTGTATAAATCGCAAGTCCGGCCCCATATGGAGTACTGCTGTCACCTGTGGGCGGGAGCACCTGGATACCAGCTTGGGCCTTTTGACTCGGTTCAGAAGCGCGCTGTGAGAATCGTCGACGATCCTATACTAACAGGCGGTATCGAACCATTAAGTGCGAGGAGAGACTTTGCCTCCCTATGTGTGTTCTACCACCTGTATAATGGGTTGTGCTCTGAAGAACTGTTTGAGATGATGCCCACGGCCACCTTCTACCATCGCACCGCTCGCCATCGGCAGGGTCTCGTACCGCGCGGTTCCAGAGGAATTTCCTCCCAAGAACTATCAGGTTGTGGAATGAACTCCCTGACGAGGTTTTCCCAAGGGACTACAGTATGGGGTTCTTCAAAAAAGGAGTGAATAGGTTTCTTAAGGGTCGGCAACGCGCTCGTGATGCCCCTGGTGTTGCAGGCGCCCATAGGCTACGGTAACCGCTTACCATCAGGCGGACCGTACGTCTGTTTGCCACCGTCGTGGTATAAAAAAAATAAAAATAAAAAAGAAGACCCGAGCCCAGCAGTGGGACATTAATGTTGTTACGAAAAAAAATAATTATAATTATTTCATATGTATTTTAACTTAAAATTATCTTGATAATCAAACAAGATAATTCAAAACTATAGTTACAAACGGACACCAAATGTCAATAATTATGAGTTGTCAAAAGGTGCTTTCAGTTGAAAGCCTATATAATTATAAAAGTAGGTACTCTGTGGTTGAAAGCTCAATAGGCTGGATAAACAATCGATTTTGTCTACAATTATTTATTAATAACTTATAAATTATGCAGAAATACGAAAAATTAGAAAAAATTGGAGAGGGAACCTATGGCACTGTTTTCAAAGCTAAGAATAAAGAGACTCATGAGATAGTTGCGCTTAAGCGTGTAAGGTTAGACGACGACGATGAAGGTGTACCATCTTCGGCTTTACGTGAAATATGCCTTTTAAAAGAATTAAAGCACAAGAATATAGTTCGGCTTTACGATGTCTTACATAGTGAAAAGAAACTGACTCTTGTCTTTGAACATTGTGACCAAGATTTGAAGAAGTACTTCGACAGCTTGAATGGTGAGATAGATTTGGATGTTGTCAAATCATTTATGTATCAATTGCTTCGAGGACTTGCCTTCTGCCACAGTCATAATGTGTTGCACCGAGACTTGAAGCCTCAAAACTTGTTGATCAATAAAAATGGTGAGCTGAAATTGGCTGATTTTGGTTTGGCTAGAGCATTTGGTATTCCTGTGAAGTGCTACTCTGCGGAAGTGGTTACGCTGTGGTACCGTCCGCCTGACGTACTCTTTGGAGCTAAACTGTACACAACTAGCATTGACATGTGGTCCGCTGGGTGTATATTTGCTGAATTGGCAAACTCTGGACGGCCACTCTTCCCTGGATCTGATGTTGATGACCAATTGAAGAGGATCTTTAAACTCCTTGGTAAGATTTTTTAAAATGTTGTTATTTTTATGCATTGCAAAAACAAACTTGGCAGTAAGAGGGCAGACAACTGCTACACAAAGTATGCTGGGTTAGGTTTCCCTGTTGAAAACAACTGAATTGTGATTTTCTGGAATGAAATTCTTAATATCAGTCGAGAGTTTGGAGGCAACCTAATAGAGCTGGCATAATGTGGGTTGAATGTTATATTTTTGTTGTTTACTGAATTAAGACCTTACTAAAATAAAGAGAATTTGTTGCACATGGTCACATTTCCTGTCTATGAGCTTTAAGTCTACTGCTCAGCATTGAGGGAGTGACAAAGAAGAAGCTTATTGCTTAGTGTGACTATAAATAGAAATGTTAGTATTGTATGTAACAACATACAGAGATTATTGTTCAGCAATGGTATTATATTGAAAGTCTTCTTAATAAGATTTATGTAGCATTTCAGTGTTTTATCCCATTACAGGCACTCCTAATGAGGACACATGGCCAGGAGTGACCCAACTCCCTGACTACAAACCATTGCCAGTTTATCAACCGAGCTTAGGCCTCGCACAAGTAGTACCACGACTTCCAGCAAGGGGAAGGGATCTCCTTGCCCGCTTGCTGACCTGTAATCCCGCTTTACGAATGCCCGCTGACGACGCAATGGCGCACGCTTACTTCCACGACCTCAATCCTTCTGTGAAGAATGATCGATGTTAACATTCGATTCAACCATACCGATGTACCTCGGAACTGTTGGTTAGTGAAAAAAACACTGATGAGGTGCAGGAGTGTTGTGATGAACAGACTTAAGTAGAATTAAAAAATGAATGGATTTATGTAGTACAAGTTTTCCAATGGAATCTTCATTTACATTTACAAATCCATTTATATCCCAATTTCGCACTAAGGGTTACTCCACTCTCTGAAGAGAGATAGAGAAGAATGTAATCTTCAAATAGTGGTTCAATGCAATAATAAAAGCCGACTTTCTAGTCCACTAATCATACTCATGATGGCTTCTATTTGCTATGTTATGTGTAGACATCAGCTGGTCCATATGCCTTGGTGCCACTGTCATTGCATTAGAAATCTATAGTCTAGTCTTACATAGGGGAAAACTCAGAATGTTTTCCATTACTATAAGTCACTGGTTCTTAACCTTACCATTTGACTAATATAGTGCGTTGTCATGGACCACTAAAAACTTCAATGGGCTCAAAAATTCTTCCAAATATAATCCTAGTGCCCAGGACGCGCATTCGCTTCGCTGATCTCTTTTGTCATCGTCCCAGATCACCAGTGGTCCGTGGACGTTAGGTTAAGAACCACTGCTATAGAGTTGTACTATGAATATAGATTGGCTCTCAGAAACTTTATACTCATTAAGAATTACATTCACTTACATGAGAATATAATTATAAAACATGTATAGAATGGTGTGATTATTAACAAACATAAACAATAATTACAGATTTATCTATAAGTAAAAAATAAAATAAACAAAGGAGGGTAAATGTGAATACTTGTGCAAACCAATACCATTGAAGAAGTTTCGTTATCGCAAAGTACAGAGATAAAGCGTAGCTAGATGTGGCATGCGCAATGTGTATGGATCAGTGAGCATAGTCTATTGTAACTTCATTTTATGTTATTTAGAACATGAATTTTTAATAATTTTTTTATACTTTTGGATGGTTTTTGTTTCATTAATATTATTTAGTATTCATTATTATATTACATATTATATAATTTTGCACCCTGATACCAAATATTTTTAGTTCCGTAGTTTGTTCGAGGTTTTATTAATTTTATGTTATTAGCAGATCTTAATTTAATTTTTTGTGTTAATGATTTTTTTTGAAGTTTATTTGTGAGTGTATAGTTTTATAAAGTATTTTTCTAACTAATATGCAATTATAGTAATGATAAGTTTGGGATATATTCATAATTTTAGTGTCTTTATAAATTTTTAAGGTCATGAGTCAAGAAATCATAATTAAAAAGCCTTTTTATCAATTTATTTTGTGCTATCTACAGCTGAGCCAAGTTAGTTGGCGCAGCTGTGCCTCAGATTTCAATTTCATAATCTATGTGAGGTTTAATTAAAGAGTTATAGATCGCATAACGTATTGGACGTGTGATACATTTTGTGACATTTTTTAACATTCCTATTAGAGAGGTGAGTTTCAATTTTATCTTATTAATATGCGGTTTCCACATTAGGTGACTGTCTATAATTAAACCGAGATATTTTTCTTGATCAACTTTATTAATTGGTATATTATTTATAGTTAGTGGATTATGATGCAATATTTTTTTGTTTTTAGCTGAAAATATAATGTAATTGGTTTTTGATGTATTAAATGTTAAGAGATTATGTGGAAACCAGTCATTCAAACGATCCAAGTCTGCCTGTGCATCTTTAATTATTGCTTGCATTGAATTACCAAAATAAAACAAACTCGTATCGTCGGCATAAAGTGTTATGTCCCCTTTTAGACCAATTTTATGAATACTGTTTATGTAAACAAGAAACAGCAACGGTCCTAAGATGGATCCTTGGGGTATTCCGAAGGTTACATTTCTAGGAGAACTTTGCGTCTGCATAGATATAGCAGAAGAGTTTATATTATGTGAAACTTGTATAGTGTAAATGCTCTTTATATGTAATAAGGTAATCATATTATTTTAGTGGAACAAGTGACATTTTTACATTTCTCAGTTCTATGTTGTTGTTTTTGTTAATGTTTTTTTAAGTATAGCTATAGGCTAAAGTAGTACTACTACTAGTAGTAATAACAAAATAAGATTGACAAGTAATTTATTCAGGAATAACTTATTGTATAAAGTTGGCTAAGACTGGTCCTCAAAAATCAATATTAGAAGTAAGTGTGAATTTTTAAATTATACTTAACTGTAGAATTGTATATTGTATTCATGATCTCATCTCATCGTCTTTGTAATTGTCTTCTAAGTGAAACACGAAAAGTCTTAAGTATACTTATTTAATTTATTGTTAGAGATTTTTAATTAATATTTGTTATTTAATAATACATTCATAGTGTATTGAAATAAAACATTTTATGGATTTTGCATAAGTTATGGAAATGCCAAAGGAACAGAAAACTAACCATTACTTAACCACAATAAAGTCCAAAAAAAAATGTTTTACTTCAATTTATATTCATTACTTAATACATATTTCGTAAATAAAGTTTTCAAGCAATTGCTGATGTAAATGTAAAATTTAACTTTTTAATAAGAGTAATAAAACATTTGTAAAAGAGGCGACAGTTTTATACATTTTCGGCTGCCTCTCTCAACTCCGCACTAATGTCGCTGACGCATTTCCCCATTGTTTTCCCACTGAGTTTGGTGGTCGAGGACGTAGAGGATGAAGAAGCCTTAAATGATGAAGAACTTTCTTCAATCAACGTTTTCGACATGGCCTGCATGTCACTTGTCGTTACATTTTTTATTTCGCATGTCGTACTTTTCATACCAGATGTTTCAGAAGGACCTTTAATGCCACATGTTTCAGGAGCACCTTTCATACCACATGCTTCAGAAGCAACTTTCACGCCAACTATTTCAGAGGCAGCTTTCATGCCACATGTTTCAGAAGCACCTTGAATGCCACATGTTTCAGAAGCAACTTTCACGCCACATGTTTCAGAACCAGCTTTCATGCTACATGTTTCAGATGCGCCTTTTATGCCACATGTTTCAGAAGCACCTCTAATGCCACGTGTTTCAGAAGCAACTTTAATGCCACATATTTCAGGAGCGCCTTTCATTCCATATACTTCAGAAGCAACTTTAACGCCACATGTTTCAGAAACTGCTTTCATGCCACATGTATCAGTGGCATCAATCATACTACTCATGTCAGTAAAATTCTTCTTACAAGTATCTGAAGAAGACGCTGCACTACTTGTTCCTAACTGTTCTGTTAACGCAGTCAAACCTAAGATTGTTTTTCCAATAGTCTCCTCAATTTTATTTGAAACGCTCCCTATGTCACTAATCTTTTCTGCCGTTTTAGTGATATCTATAGATTCTTTGGTCTCCGCTTTCAAAGAACAAGTGCCATTTGATTCTGATTTTGTCTCTTTCAGAAATTCCGGTTTAAGGAGACGGCTATGATCTTCCTTTACCATGCTTTGGCTTTTGTTTTTATTAATATCTTCAGTCTCTCTCAAATTTTCTTTCTCTGTTTTCTTTGATGATTCTGTAGTGATTTTAGTTTCCATTTGAGTTTTCCGAGATGTTCCACACATCTTTATAGGCACAATCTTTTCTCTTTGTGTAGTTATTATTTTCTCAGCTATTATAGTCAATACACCGTCTGATGACAAAGTCGATGTCACATTTTCCGCTGGACAGTGACTTGGCAATGGATACCGTCTTTTAAATTGCCTCGTGATGAATCCATGCGTGTCCGGTCTCTCCTCGTGATGCCCTTCCACTATAATTTCATTATCCCTCACTTTCACGATAATTTCATTTGAACGGAAATGATGAACGTCTAATGTTATTTTGTAATTACCTTTCTCATTTTCGATTGTAGATCCGAACTCCTTGGAAATACCTTGGTTATACTGTCCCTTCCAGGATCGATAGTAGTTAGAGTGCATGTCGTAAAATGGATACAGGAAATCATGCGGTGGAATGCACGTGCTGAAGTCTTGGTCTGATAGCCAACGGACTGGACACATCCTCGGAAAATCCATCTTGCAGCGACCTGACCGCAATTGAGTAATGAATCGACTGAACTATTCATGAGTGTGCCAAATGCTTTTATAGATACCACTTCCTATAGGTACAAAACAAGGTTGGCACAATGTGTACATACATATTCTATGGTTGGCACTTTGTTGTTGTGATTTTTTTATTCTTATTGGATTGGATTACACATGCAGTTCATATGAATGAGCAATAGAAGAAAATAAAAGACTAAGATCTAGAATCTAGCTTAGTAGGCAACGGCGACAGGCGAAAAAGAATTCCAACCCCAGAAACTTAACGGTTGTGGGTACTGTTGTATTTTCTTTTTGTAAATATGAGTAAGGACTCAGGATTTTTGAAACACGGACGGCATACGCAACTTCAACGGTACCTCAGTGCACCTGACAGACACCACTGACGCGACGGATGCCCCGGATGATCAATAATTGAGGGGTCCAAAACAATTTAATCTTCTCAATTTCGTAGTTTACTGTTTTAAAAGTTATTCGCTTCAACGTTGCGTTCCTCGGCGCAGCGTTGAACGGTTCTGTCAGTTGCGGGTTCGGTTTTTGAAAGCCTATGTGGCTAAAATCACTGCTTCAGGAGCGTTGGGGCGGAGCCATACGAGATAAAATTATTTGTATAGGTCACAGAGTGTTGAGACAATATAAAAATGTCCCACTGAAGGCGTCTTAAACACCTAGACGAATACAAAAAGAAATGGCTATCGTAATTCAATTACAAGACTCATCCCTACAAAACTAATTATCGATACCAAGAATCGATCGCTCGAACTTTCTAGCAGTATTAATAGCGTGACATTCAAACGTGAAGACTCAGTTCCGAATCTGATCAATTTATTATTAGAATCATGATCGAATTTCTATTAGACTATTTTCACGTGTTATTCTCTTTGTTTCTCGATCCTCCTCTTGGAAATTGGCAACCTATTTAATCTTGTATGAGAAACAGGTCAGTAGATAATATGGGAGGTAGGTAAAATGTATACCTATATGTATATATTATTAAATTTGAAAATTAAATAACACTTGGTTATTTAGTTATTTGATCACTCACTCTTAGTTATATTTGTGACTGCTTTATTTAATTTAATAGAGTATGTATATTTAATAATAACAATTTATTATGAGAACAATTATTTATTTCTATATCACATTCATATCAATGTTCTTAGTTTAAAAAACCAATCTATTTTAGTCTTAGACAAACAAATAATTAATCATCATCAGCCTGTAGACATCCAATTGACTGATTTATTGTTTTTAAAACATTTCCATCTCTGCTCTTTTCCTCTTACGGTGATTAGCTACCATATTGGCAGTAGTAAGTACACTTTCTCCTCTTTGTAACCATGTGGCCAGTGCGTTTTCTGAGCTGGCAGCATCAGCAGCTTGATTTCTCTCACTAACTGTTAAGGGCTGGATGGCACCCACTGAGTCTGTTGCAACACTAGCCGATAGAAGCATACGGAACCTTTGTCTAAAGGTCTAAAAAAAAGTATTAAAAAGTTTTCAAACCTTATTAGTGAGCGGATAGTACTAATAAATTTATACTTTGTAATTTCAGAGATATAATTTAAACTGTATGTGGTCAAAAAAAATTACCTTATATATTACTTTGAGTACTGAGAAGTAGGTACCTGAAGTAGTAGAAGTGTGGCTGACACGGGCTTAGCCACCATAACAGATTTTAATTTTGATAACATAAAAAAATTGTTGTAATTTGTTGCCAAATATTAGAATTATTCAGTCAATGGTTCTAGGTGGCCAATCTAGAGAGTCTCTCCAGCTTAGCCTCATTTATATCTTAAAAACTAAGGCTCGTGGTGAACTTCTGTTATCTCTGAATTCTGTCAAATTTTTAAATTATAGTTATTATATTTTTTTATTATATTTAAAATATTGCCATGAGCTCTTTCTTGTACTATACCTTCAATTTTAATTTGTTTCTAAAGATCCGAATAAATCTGTGACTTGTCTACAAATTTTGTATGTTATTAAAATTAAAATCCCTGAGGGTGTCCAAGCCAGTGTCTACTTAAATATTATGTAATGCCTGATAAAGTAAATTTATACGTACTTAAGTAGTAAGATAAATTTTTGTTGGTTGGCTCGCCAACATGGTCAATAATGGTGATCAAAAGTTAATGTATGTCACCGCATCTTCACACACCTGTATTTTGCTTTTCATATTATTACCAAATACTTGGTAGTGAAGACTGACTGACTGCAACCTTCGCTCCAGAACTTGCACATAAAACAATGACTGGCCTGTAGGTCTGGTTAGTGACCCTGACTGCTAAGCCGGAGGTTGTGGGTTCGATCCCCACCCAGGACAAATCTTTGTGTGATGAGCATAAAGGTTTGTTCTGTGTCTGGGTGTAATTTATCTATAATATGTATGTATTTACAAAAAAAAAAAATATATTTAAGTAGTATATCAGTTGTTTAGTACCCATAACACAAGCAAATATAATTGCTTACTTTGGGACTAGATGGCGCTGTGTGAATGTGGTAGAATATTATATTATATGAATGGTTAGTCAATTACAAGTTATACTTACATTTGTTAGAGTGGAAGCAACTTCTCCCTTTATATCATGCTTAGCTGTATAACAGCCTAGCTCATAAAAATATTGACTAAGTTTATGCATATCAACAGTGCATGCATCTGCATTGAGAATTTCTCTGTAAGTATCTTTGTAAATTTTGGGTAGCTCTACAGACACTAAAGGCGGTCTTCTGGAATATAAAGATTCTGCTAGCCACACGGGAATTTCTACATTTGTGCCTGCTTTTAGGTCATCTTCAGCAGCAGAGGGGTCTAGGAAGCCTACAAAAAACATAGAATGTGTAATAATGTACCGGAATAATCTAAAGTCGTAATAAAACATTACTCACCCATTTTAGGCAAGTCGTGCAAAAATTTACATGGTATCCTCTCGTTAGTTACCAATATATCGGTTAAAGACAAATAATTGTTATTTTCCATAGCATAAATGTTCAAATTTTATCATTAAAATTAATAATTTGTAATGAAACAAACATTGTCCAAACAACCCGTAGAATTTGCCGCTTTCAGGCGCTTTATTTTTATTACAGTTAGTGGTTGCCGGTTGACCCGTTGACATGACAAATTGACAATGATAGATAAATGAAATGTCAAACTCAAATTGACACTGCTTTGACAGTAAGTTTGACACTGCCAGTGAAAACCGGATTTACATCTTATTGACATTTTTACGCCTACACTTTTAAGAGGGTTCATACAGAAATACATGAAATCACGAGATTTCCACGTGCGCTACAGAATATGTCTTTATATGTAGCTAAGTAATTCTTGGCATACATGGACAACAGTTTTCTTGTCTAAAAAGTCTATTAAGTAAAACAGACATTTATTATTAGTATTTTAGGTAGAACAGTTCTTTCGCACAGCGTTTTAAGAAATTCTACGAAACAAGCCTTTTCTGATTCAACAGGGACTAAAGTAATTGAAATTCATAGAAAAAAAAGCTTTTTTAAGGTCTACATATAGTCCTTTAGTCGCTCTATTGACGAAATATTATAAATATTAACTAAAACTTAAAAACTAAAATTCTCAAAAACGTCGAATTTTGATTAAGTTTGAGGAGAATTTTGGTACACTTATGTGTTTAAAAAGTTAGTTTTTTACCTTTAATTATTAAGCAAGATGTTATCATTTATAAACACCTTATATTTCGGCGCACAGGCCGTGAGAAATCAGTACCGGCTGAGGCCTGAGGCCTTCTAGAGAGAGGACGTAACGCTTTGCTTCACGCGCTCAGTCCGATGTTTACGAAATATTTGTATATTACAAGAGAGCTCAACACCTGTTGATACTTTGTTATGGATTTTTTTTTATGAAAGATCAAATTATTAACTTTGCTGTTTTTAGGCTGATGGGCTCCAAAAACGATATCTGACGGTCCCATTGATCACTGGGCATAGTCCTAATATTATAAATGCTTCAGTAATATGTTGCCATAAAAAAGGGCCCAAATCTAAAACATTGAATGTCGTAAAAAATCATCTGAAACGCTGATGATCTATCGTTTTGTGTATCTATTATTTTCCAAGAAATAAATTGGTCGTATTTCTTGGTAAATAAAAATAAGTTAAAAAATATACATTTACAATTTTAAAGTCTTATTTGAAATTATTTGATTAGTTTGGCAACATTAACCAATCAATCAAATTTAAGCTTGCTTGCTTGGATTGGATGAATAATGTTTATCAAATAGCCTCAAATAGCGGTTTTTAATTAAATTTGCCGTAAATACAGGTTAACTATTAATTTTTTCGATTATAACGTCTGAAATACATTCCAGATAATCATATTTGTGTGGTAGAGACCGGATTATTGCTATCAGTTAAGGACGATAATGAGCTGACTGTGAAAATATATACCTACATAGCAATATAACCGCTAAACTACGTAGCAAGCCGTAAAACCTGAATAGGATTGCGAATTCAACAAAATGACGGGGTAAGTTATTAATAATATCATATTTTTTATTTAAACATCCAAATACATACACGGTAAATATCTTTATTGAGATAATTAATGATTTATATCACGTTCGGCACCTACATCCAAAGGTAACTTGTTATCTTTCTGTAATCTTTATCATTTCAATTATATTTGAAGGAAATCTTATACTATGAAAGAGATGAAAACTATAGTGGAGCACTTGACAGAGAATAAGTTGTATGGTGAGACTAAGGGTCGAAAAATGTGGATGAATTTAGCTTCCTCTAAGGTCAGTAACCTACCACATTATGTATAAATATATTTATATGATTTCATTATTATGTGCTGTGTAGTGACGGAGTAAGAATAAATAATGTCACTATCCCATAAAACAAACCTGATTCGGTAACAAAATCACATCTATGCGTTGTTATCACACGTAAAACCCGCTGAACTATATTTACACTTATAAAAGAAACATGCATAATACTCAAAACAACGAAATATTGTATATATACACCATTTTAAATAAGATTTAAGTTAAAATAGAAATCCAAACCAATTCGATTGAAATCTTTTATATAGTTTGTCTATGAACCGTAGTGATGTGACATCCTGATGTGTCGATATAATGAAACTTGATGAAATATTCTTATTTGAATTAAGGCAATTTATTGCTTAACTATTTTATTAAAATAATTGCTTTAAAATTTTCCTCACAGATCAATTTTAAGTGATGGAAATATTCAACAGTCACCTTAACCAGTTCCTTTTTGATTACTACGGAGAAATAAACAAAGTCAATACTTTTATAAATAAAAATAATGTTTCCTGTCACAATACTTATCTATGACTGTCCTTGACACCATATTTGTTTTCCTGTTTGGACATGTAACAAAAGACGGAGTATGGCTAAATTTCCTTCACATCTTTGGAGGAGACCTGTGCCTACTAGTGGGAAATTTATGGGTTGAAATGAATTATTATGTATTACAGTTTAACAGTTTGGTGATGTAGATGTGTGTTTTTCAAACCTGAACCTTCTAATTTGAAATAATCTATCTAGATATTTGTTATTATTTTATTTAATATGATATAAAGGTTGCATAACATACTGTCTGTTGAACTATACGCGGTGCCTTCATCAGGGTAATCCAACATACTTAATTTACCTAATATTTTGTTGATTAGGCTACACAAGTCTGACACAATGATTTATGTATGTACCTGGTTTTACGTATTATTTTATAACAATTAGTATAATGATGATGGCTACAAAATCACGGATATTGCTTTGTAATTTATGAATATATTACTTATTTTAGTTCAGTTTATCTTGCAAGTCTTGCAACGTAACCTACTATTTGAGTTACTTAGACATCCCAAAGGCTGGTATTTCCCGGGGGTAATTAATTAGCCTCGCCATCCAACAAGGCAACATATCTAGCCTTTTAGGTACCTTTTCTCAGGCATCTGATCTCAATCACATAATATATTTTATTAATAGAAAATTCCTATGAATAGAATATAGGTTTCTTTTTTAAATAGCTTAGCTGTATTATATATTATTATTGTTATGTTATAGGGTTTGATTCACAGTAAAATTAGCTTTATTGCATCAGGTTCTGGTCCCCAAACTTCAGGTCACAATACACTAGACACACTACACAGCACACACACTCGTCACTGATCACAACACAAAATCACTGTCACAGAGTCCAATCAATGTCCACCTAATTGAATTCACTCGTAGATAGCTCTCTCCGTTGAGTAGTTATTGCTCCGGTAGCTCAAACTGAACTCAGGTGTGCGTTGCGATCGGCCGTATTTATATGTGACAATCACACTTCCAGAACATTCGCGGCCGATGTTAGTCAATAAATAACAACTCGTTGTCGATAAATGCGTGAGAAGCTACTTTGAACTTTAACTGCATACACACAAGGTTCAGTTAAAGATGTCTGTCGTTATGTTCTCTTGTTATAGCATCAGAATGTCCATTTATTGTACTTCTTCCTGAACAGTCCAGTTAGTCTGCGACATTTTTAGTTATGTTGTACCTACGATAATTATATAGATATTTAAATTATGAACACCATGAGCATTGTCTACACAATGCCCACCTTGAACTAATTAATAGTTTTATGACTTGTTTACTCAAGCTGGCTCTTATGAAAAGTGCCTGTCAATTGTAGATACCCAATATTATATCTATTATCTAATTGTACTACCAACAGTCTTATTTATTTTTTCTTTATAGCTCACTACTAGAACTTGGCAGAGCCTTAAGGAAACTTTTTTGAAGAGAATATTGCCTGATATTCATAACCCTTACTACGAACTGAGCATTGAACAAATCAACAATTTCCGAGCAGGGTTAGTATTTTTTAAATATAAGTTTTCCTCCACTGTGAAAAATCCCCTATTTAAATATTGGCTAATTTTTTATCTTAACACAAAATCTCTAATTTATTTTAATTGCAGGCGTGACTTTAGTGACCAAAACAAGCTTGAAATCCACACAATAAGTGACGAGTCCAGCAATGGTACGATAGAATTCCAATAAATATTTTAAATCATTTAAACTTACTTAAATCTCATACCACATTTCTTTTAGGTAATCCAAATGATACACCACAATCAAATAACGACAATGGTATCAAAGAGGAGATCCTAGCAGGTGAGAATATTATATGTTCAAAGATCCCTTCACGGAGCAGATCTTCTGCTGATACTGTCATTGTTGAAACTTGCTATCAGACTGCTGAAGACATTCAAAAAGATCTGGAAGGGGTGGGGCTCCCTGATAATATAGAAAAAAGACAAACTAAGTCACTTAGAGACTGTATTACTTATTCTGAACCATTAACACCTATGCTGCAAGAAGTGTTGGATGACTTTCAGTCAGAACCAGAGAATGAGCCTGACAATTTTGAAAGAGAAAACCAGATGGAAATAGTCAACAGTGAATCAGCAATCAATGGTACTGATAAGAATGTAGAAGAGAATCTAAAAAATGATAGTGAAAATGCTACAGCAAATGATGTTGTCACTGATACTCCAATAAATAAATCTGCTCCTCCTGCTGTTCAAGAACTGCCTTTAATTGACGAACCAGCCGAAAAGATAACAGAGAAACAATTGAATAACACTGAAAGTCAGGAAGATATAAATGCCGTGCCTTTAACAGAGAAAGATTCTGATGTTGTATGTTTGGATGACTTGCAAATCAGAGATGAAAACAATACAGAAAAAGAAAATACAAATGAAAAGCAAGATACAACTAAAAATATTGAAAGTTTAGTAGAAAATGTCTCAGATACTATTGCAGCAGCCAATTCTTCAGAAAATAGTAAACTCATACCCGCTTCTGGTACTTTGAACTATTCAAATAATACAGATGCTTCATTGCCAAATAACCCAGAAGCTTTGAAGAAAAGGAAATCAGATGAAAAACAAAATGAGAAAACACCTGAAAAACAAACAACATCTCCAACTATAGTGAATAAAATTACTAGGAAAAGATCAAATTCCGAACTTTTAACAAAAATAACAGGAATTAAAAGCAAGATGGAGACTAAAAGATATAAGGCCTCTGAAACTGAAAGTAAGAAGACAACTAACATTATTGCTCTGAAAAAACCTAAAAATGTTGAACCAAAAGACAAAGAAAAAGAAGTGGATAACACACCTAATAATAAAGATGAGGCAAAGAGTGACAACACAACCCCAAATTTGGCGAATATATTAGAGAAGCCTTCAACAAGCTTAGCCTATGATGTTGATCAGGTTCTTTTGACTTCAGATTCAGAGGGTGTTGTTACAAATGAATCTGGTGAGATAAAAAACCCTTGTTTGCAAAATGTGAGTTTATTTGAAGAACAATTTAACAAAACTAAGTACAAGTGGGAATCTAGTGATGCGGAACAAAAGAAAGATGAAGTCACTGTGGAGAAAAAAGTACAAGAGAAAAAAGAAAATGTGATTTTGAAATCTCATACCGAATCTAATTCAGATGATCTTCCTAGTTCTTCAAAGAAGCATCGTTCAGAAGTGACATCTAAAAAGGACAGGGATATAGCATTAGCCAATGTATTTGGATTTTCTAGTGGTAAGTTATATGTAAGCCATATGCATTGTGATTGGTGACAATGGTTGCTATTTTTTGCATTTTATGTTTTATTTATTTTGAATCCTACTAATGATATTGCCAGATATTATACAGATCCATTATATAAGTTTTGTAAGATCAGACCTAGACAAGTTGCAATCTCTTCCAACCGACATGTCACTTCAATACATTTGAACACATCTCTGACATAAACTATTAACATGTCACATGATCAATGTACTAATTTGACATGTCGATAGAATAGATAGATAGAATAGATTGCTATTTGTCTAGCCTCCCTGTGCTTTGCAGCATGTATAGTTGACAATAAAATTCCTTTACCACACTTAGAGTAAATGTCGTTTGTATATCACAAAACAATAGTGTCTATTTTTGCTTGCAAGTGACATTATTACACAGTTACAGACAGTTGTCATTAATACCGCGACGTCAACATTAATAATGAGTCTTATTGTTTTTTAAATTTTATAGAAATTTTAGTAAAAAGTGGTTACGTAGATATGTGGTGTACACTCAAATAGTATTTTAATTTATATTATAAAAAATATTCATTGGATGGGGAATAGTGGGTCTTGGGGGTGGATCAGTGGTCTCAATACATAGCATGCTTTTTTTTTATTAGTTAAATCAATAATTAACAAAATTAAGTTCTGCATGAGCTCACTACACCTAATATGGCATGGCTAATTGCAATCTAACTAATTTGCACATCATGTATCATACTTTTATTTGTAGGCGCTGCTAACTCCAAACTTCGAAGAAAATTAAGTCGTCGCAAGAGAACAGTATCGCAGAACAACATTTCCCAGTATGTACTAATCCTTTAAAAACTTGCATGGCACCTTTTTCTCGGATCGGAAACCGAATTTTTTTGTTTACTATCATGAAATTCTTCAGCCAGGAGTCTGTAAAGGTTGCCTTACATCTAGTCGTATCTAACCGCACTTGCCTATGCTTTTATCCTTTTTTGTCAATTAGAACCGTCAATTATTAGAGCTAGATAGAGAGATGAGAGCCGAACGGACTCCGAAGCTCCGAGCCGAAATCTCTCGTTCTCGCTCTAGTAAATGACGATTCTAAGTGATAGAAAGAAACAGAAACAGGAGAGTGCGATTGTGTGCGGCTAGATGGGGTCCAAACCTAATCGGGAAAAAGGCGAGATATTGTTATTAATAATAGAAACGTATTTTTTTTTTATTTATTCAATAATATAAACAAAATACAATATTTTACTTTGATATAGCATTACAGAAACCACAGAGGTTCAGAATCTATTTGCTTCAAATGCCTCAATTTTACCTATAATAAAAATCCGACTGAATTTAATTGTAAGAAATTTTCAGAAATGATGGGTCAGATTCAAGCAAGTTGACATCGGAGTCTGAAAGCGAAGAGTTTGTATCGCCACCGCGCGGGAGGAAGAATAGACACACAAAGAAATATTTGTAAGTTGCTATAATTATATGGGTGATAGCTGAATTTAATGGGAAAGTTGCATGCGAAACGTGTGGTGAGTGGTCCGAATTTGATTGAGACCAGCAACACCAATTTCATTTTGTGGAATTAATATGTACTAGTCATGAGACTTACCAATTTTCCAATAGTGATAGAAAAACATCATGAGAAAACCCACAAATACTACAAGAAATTCCTAGATATATCTGGTGCACAAACCTGTATTACGTCAGCATAATATTATGGGCTAAACCCTCTCAGGAACTCTGCACAGGAGACCCTGGCCCAGTATTAATTTTTTACTAGTATTGTTATTTTAACAACAATCATGTGAATGTCCATGCTGGCTTTGGTGGAAATTAGGTGAGGCCTGTGTCCATCAGTGGACATCATTGGGCTAATATGATGAGTACCATGCTGTGACGCTTACTGCTATTATTATTTATACTGTAATTACTCCATTTTAACTGTTTTACTGTTCAGAAAACCACAATCTGGTAGAATACTATCATTGGAGGAAGAAGGAGGCCTGTTTGTAATGTATGGCAAAAAAATATATCCCTTAGTGAAAGATGGAAAGTTGGTCAAAAACTATCTCACTTATTTACCAGAATGTAAGTGTTATTGTTATTTTATTTGTGTCCATATTTGTTAATCGAACTAGGTCTCAAGATTGCCTTTTGAAATCTCTTTCTCGTGACAGTGAGTTACTGAAAAAGTTGTCAATAGTGATCCCATTAGTAAGTTAGTTATGCTTTCGTTTTTGTGCAGCCTTTTATTTAACAGATTATTTATTTAGAACAATACAACACAGATTAGATTGAGCTTCATAATACACACACACATTCACAATATCTTTTTTCGAATTAAAAATAACAAGACTTATGGTACATATACTATGCTGCGTATCGTTGAATCGACATGACGCTGCCGATTGGATCAAGTAGAACTAACCGTGTATGGGGGCGTGTATGGGCGTGAATTGGCATGAATACGTTATACTTGAGGGAATAATCTAAATTAAATTCTTTTGGCTTGATATAGCTGATTGGACGATAGGCAGTATGGTGTATGGCCACCATTACAGTATAAAAAAGTAAAGTTAGGTAACTTAAAATGAGAATAATCTTTTCACGTTTTAGCGGAATCAGATGAAGAGAACTACTGGAAATTGAAGTATGTTCAAGAAAAGAGAAAGGCCCATCAGTTGCAAAGGTATTGTATTATTGAACTTTTGATCTCTTAAGAATATAGTGCGCACGGAGGAGTGTAAGAGCTGTTATAGTAAACTGCAATAGCCAGAAATTGAAAATACATACACCCTATTGTCATATATCCTATAGTGCAGGAGTTACCAACCAGGGGAGCACGCCCTCCTTGGGGGCGTAGAAAAATATCAGGGGCCGTAATATGTACGTTTACATTTCCGAAAACGTTATATGTCGTATCTGTAGTTATTGTACCTAATTGAAATTCAAATAAAAAATTAAGTTCGTAAAACAAAATGTGTTTCTTAATTTTGTTGAAACTTAAGGGGAGCATGAAAATATTATTTTGGTTCAGGGAGGCTCAGCGAAGTAAAGGTTTAGAAACCCTGCTATAGTGTTTTTAGAGCATGCATTTTTCAGTAGGGGGTTGTAGTTTTTGAACTTAATTTTTATTTTTATTATTTTGGGGTCAGAATTTTGTGATATTTGGTACATTTATTTGAAATGTGCTAATTAATTCATTTCATTTGATGCATGGCATTATTTAAAAAAAATCGTTCAAGACTTTGCCAGCTAGAGGGCGCCATATTGAATTGAATGTGTGTTTAAACATGTCTTAATCTTACTGGAATAAGATAAGGATTTTTCTTTTTGGGCACATCCAATATGCATAAGTTATGTTACAAGACGGACTGAGGCGGAAGCTTCCATCGTTTAATTATCCGTATTTTCGAATTCACTTCACAATGATTGTCCACGCATGGACATATGACGACGGAGGGGGAGACGCGCGGGGTCACGCCACGACAAGCCACTCCAATACTCACTTCATTAGCGCGCACACGTCACTTTAGTTTACCATATTTGTACGGTTTAATATACATCGTTGTAATATATTTTATAATACAGTCCACTGCATTTTAATTAATACCAACGAGCAATCGAGGTCCCAACAATGATGAATTCAAATTATGAATCATCCTACAACATTATAGATACAATCTATTTATCTCTATTTCAATGTTTACAGGTTATTAGAAGAAGCTAAAGAACCAGAACCTAAAAAATCTACGGCCACTACTGAACAGCCTAATCCAATGAGGTTGGTCTCACCATATCGCCTCTTTACAAGAGCAACGTGACATATCATAAAAACGTTTTTTTTTTAATTTATCACGTTGTTCTTGTAAAGAGGCGATATATAGTATCTAATGCTCGCTTTAAAGATGTTACGCCCAGAAAACATTTAATAGCTCCAATTAAATGTAAAAATCGAAAGCCACGAAATATGACACTTAATTAGCGACTTTGCCATTCCTCTGTATTAAACCTCTTAATGTGTTTTTAAGATTTAGTTATAAAACACTGTTTGATTATTAAACTGAATTTCATGGCTTGGCGCACAAGGCACGGAGGCGCCTATTTGATGTGGCATAAGGTTAAAGGCAAACTCCAGTGGTTTAATTGGAATTTGAATCTTTTGCTATTTAACACAAGAATAAAATTGTTAAAAACGATGTTTGAGACTTCAGCCTTTATTTTACTGAGAGCATGTTATTATGATATCTTAATGTTTCATTGATTTTCAGAAATTCGACGTGCAATCATCATCATGCACAGGAAGCTCCAAATGCATGTAAGTGCTTTATATAGATTTTTTTTGTATTTCATGTTCTATACGCCATTTATTGTAAATATTATATTTTCAGGCACAGAAGTAAGTTTGCCAACTGAAGAAAAGAAAGCAGACACAAAATCAACTGCCCCAGAGAGTAATATCAAAATTAAATTTACAACTAAGAATGACCAGGTACTTTTCTTTTATGCAAGTAATATTATATAATATAATAATATAATATTCTACCATATTTACACAGCGCCATCTAGTCCATCGCCATCAGTTCCAAGACAGATAACTGGCCTAATGCTATGTTATTGTTGTTTTGGTTCTGTACCACTCAGTGTTATTTTTTTTTTTTTTTTTTTTTTTTTTTTTTTTTTTATAATAATATTCTACCACATTTACACAGCGCCATCTAGTCCCAAAGTAAGCAATTATATTTGCTTGTGTTATGGGTACTAAACAACTGATATACTACTTAAATACATTTTTTTTTTTTTGTAAATACATACATATTATAGATAAATTACAACCAGACACAGAACAAACCTTTATGCTCATCACACAAAGATTATTCAATTAAAATTGTTACTACTTTGGCGATTAAAAGGGTGGTCTGAGTTTCTTGCCAATTTCTTCTCAGAGCTCAACCTTGTCAGTGAACTGACCTGAGGCAAATTTACTGACATCGCTTTTTTGGCTTTGAATGTAGATTAATATTAATAATACTTATTAAATAAAGTAGTTGTCTATGTGATTTAACTGTCTTGACTAAGAGACCCCGCGTATTGTGCCACACGGTTTTTCACACATTTATCGGCCGCTTCCATCGTGGACACTGTGTTAGTGGCCACCAGTGGCTTGACTAAACCAGTAGTGGTCACTCAAAAGAAAACGAAATTGACGATCGCCAAATAATTTTCAGGAAATCCATCTAGAAGGTAACTGGCCTCAGATTCACAACGTGTTAGAACATGTGGTGCATATATTCCACAAGCAGCCGCAGCCTGTGAGCGAGCAAAAGACCAAGACTATAATAGAACCTCCTAGCTCGAGTGGTATCTCCACACCTGTGGTTATTACTGCTCACGAGCCGTCCGTTGATCCAGGTATATTATCGACTTATTACAAAATATGAAGCAGTATTTATAATTTAGCCCATTAAAGGTACGAGTAAACGGCGCGCAAACACGCGAGCCGAGCCTGGCTCCGCTCGTGGTTCAGCGCGCCACGCGCTGTTTAAACAACTACGCTCGGCGCGGCTCGGCCAAGTTCGCACGATCCATCACTTGTCGGTTTTTTCGACACGGATCAAAGGCGCGCGCGCCGTCTACGGCTCGGCTTGTGTTAATACAAGCCGTATAAACAGATGGTACAGAGCGCGCGACGAAGAAAGACGACCCATTTTGTTTTTAGCGACGTTTTTAATTTGAAGAATTGGGTTTTGTACGAGATGGAGTGAAGCAATGAAAATGTTCAATTCTTCATTGAACTGTATGAAGAGGAACCAGCGATATGGAACCCAAAAGAGTTTGAACGAGCAGGCTTGCGTCCGAATTAAGCCGAGCCGCGCCTACACGGATAGTGCAGCGCGGTGCGGCTCGTGTTACAGCGGGCCGTTTAACCGCACCTTTACACATCACTGATTCAGTGAGGCAGTGATACAAATGCAATTTTTTTAAATTTTACACTAAATTTCTTTTTTAAAGAGTTATTCTTAACACTTATAATATATATTCTCAACTTTTCATATGTATGACTATCTCCGTGTGTTTATTACATATTGTAGTTTGAACCCTTACCTTTGAATAAATACATTTTATTTACAAAAATCTTAAAAGAAAAGACATATACACTATGCTGGTTATTCATAATTTTACATAACTGTTATCTTTGCAGAAGTTCAAGAGAGAGTAAACAAAATAGAAAGTGAGATTTTCAAAGAGATTGAAGAGAGGGACAAAGAAGAACAAGACCAACCTGATAAAGGCGACTCTAATGTTACTAAAAGGTATGTCCTTAACATTTGTTGCTTTACGTAGGATTCCTTATTTTATCTAATTTAAACCATAAATAAAGCTACATAAAGTATATAAATAAATATCAAAATTTGTGCTACAGAAAAGCTTTTATTAACATTGTCGGAGTAAGTAGAATAAGATTTACCTAAAATGTTTCCATTTATCAGCAACCCATTAATGTCCTACTGCTGGGCTCAGTTCTCATCTCCTCTATCTAGAGAACTGAGACGGTTTAGGCCATAATGCACACTCGGTGGCCTGATGCAGGTTGGTGGATCAGATATACACTTAGAATTTCTTCTGGTGTATGTTTCCATTGAAAAGTCTAAAATGGTCTTTCTATAAATTAAAGCTAAATCAGAATGTCATAATTATTTATTTTGCTTCTTATTTTTAGTGTTAAATATTGCCAGTTTAAAATAGACATGTTTACAATTTAATATAATATTTGTAGAAATCTGGTCAAACCAAGGAAATCTTCAGAATCTTCTGCGTCTACGTACGTCTTACGTAGTCCCGCTAAAAGACAGAAACTATCCGAAGAACAAGACAACCAGACTAATAGTACGAATACTAAAGAGCCCGTGAAAGAAAACATCGTCACAGATAATGATAATAAAAGACCCCTCAGAACCTCGACAAGGAAGATATTAAATGGTACGTAACTTTAGAAATTATACAACATTATATTTAAAAAAAGAAAAAAAAATGATATCAATGAAATCAGTGGACTTCATTGAGCTGATATGGTGATATTTAGGTTATACGAAACCTGAAGTATTTCAAATAATTTATGAAGAGTAGTCCGAATAAATTTTTGTTGCCCTGTCCTGTCATGCATGAAACAAATACTCATATTAAGTGACTTTCTAAGTACCACTAATTATATCATCAAAGTAAATCTTCTTCCTAACTTAAAAACTCTCACTGCCATATCTGCCAATCTTATTTCACTCTTGATACTATTTCAACAGAAACTCCGAACAAGGATGTTACTAACAAGATTCAAACAAGAAAATCCAAGCTATCCCTGAACACAAGTGCCAACAAAGACGATGAAGTCCGGTACATGTTCCCGACAAGAACCAAGCGACAGACTGTAAAAGCTAATAAATTGCACAAAAGGTAATATGTTAGTTTAATCAATTAGTAGCAAACATAATCAATAAGATATTTCTATGTCGATTTAACATGGTCATATTGTTCCTGCATCTGACGTCACGATGGCGATCTCAAAGAAAGTTCTGGAAAATTTCCATCGTACTATGCGTGTCAGAAAGGGTCATTTTCAAAGCTCTATTTATTGCTTAATTGTAAACCAACCTTAGAAAATACGTGATTAATGTATAATAAAATCACTGTACTATGATTTCTAAATGAAAAAATGGTTTTTCATACATAAAACCGAATTATTTCGATAAATCAGGTGTTCAAGTTGTAATTTTTTTGTGCACCGTACATATCAGTATTTTCAACACTGAAGTTGATCGTTACGAAAAAAAAAACCGCATAGCACGACGCGATGAATAGCAGCGAAACGAAATTGGAAAGAAAGAAGGGAGAACTAGATGCAAAAAACATGTGACCATGTTCTAAACAATATTTTCTATAAGAACTTAATCTATATTAATATAATAATACTATCTATCATAGTGTATTTTAAATATATTTTATCATATTTTATTTTTACACAATTCTTATATAATTCTTACAATTCTTGTGATTCTGTATGCATTGTGTTCTGATTTCATTGTATAAATTAATACTCAGTCATTTTAAAATAAAATACCTTTAATTTCCAAAGTTTGTGTGCATACTTTAATGATCGCATTAAGTTTTTGCGAACGACGTAAAAATCAGGCGTTACGTAAAGTTTTCCAATGCGTGTCCGTCAATATGGACCTTTTCCAGTTCATATACATTAAAATATACTTGCCTCTTTCCAACAAATATAGTTGCTTTTATTCTCTTTCCTTGTCTTTAAGTGTTGTAAATTTGGCTCTCAGTTCAATATATTTAACTTGAATTACGTTTTTACCTATATGACTTATTTTGATATAGTATAAAAAAATTAAATCAATTTATTTTTCCAAGTCCACATGACTTGTATTTGTACATGAAGTATGCCCATAAATAGTATTGTGGTAGTAGTATTTAAAATTCAAATTACTTATACAAAAAATCGAAGCAATAGTGACACAATATCAAAGAAATAAGTCATGTATACTCGGGCGAGTTAGATATAGATATTTGTAAACAAATTACTGTCAAATAGTATTTCAACAATAAACATTTCAAAGTTTTTCAATTGATTTAATAGATTTTACAAAAACAGTCATTAAAAGATAGTCAAAATGTTGCTATTGTTTATTCTATATCCAATTCCGCCTGAATATATAGTTGTAGTTATATTTAAAAATATATATGTGGAAGACATAATATATAATATCTCTTTTTCATAAAAAGATTGATAACATAATTCTAAGAAAGTTCTCGCGGTTCATGACGCCACGCATGACGACATTATGTCGTCAGTGATTGGTAGGGTTGCCATCTCTAAAATCTGTCAGCCAGGACAAGAAAAACCCTGGATTTAAGCTACAGCCCGGACATTTGAACAGTTTTTACCCAGTAAAATAAAATATAGTTTTAATTGTAATGTAATTTCAAAACTCTTAAACCTCAATTATTATTTTATTACGGACGTCTTCTAAGCTATGGCAAATCATGGTCAAAACGACCGGATGACAACCCTATTGATTAACAATTTTTAAATAATTTAACTTAGTTCTTTGACTATCGTGTTTGTATTTTAATCAAATTCGACGTACCGAATAAGTAATGAAAGTTTAGATTATTAGCCATAGGATGTCCTCTATCTGACATAGCCCTCTTCAATATATTTCCAAAAGAACCAGTTGTATGTGGCTAAGATCATATGTACAAAATCCCTATGTAAGTTTAACATGAACCACCTGCAAAATTGATGTATTTTTAACCGTACAATTATTTTTATAGTCAATTACTTAAGGTGATACTTGAGTACTTTTCTGTCAATTTTTCTACCCTCTATATCTTATTTTACTTCTACTTACATATTTTTAGAACCTACATTTGAAGTGTTATAGTTACTTCATTATCTCAATAGTTATTATTGTAAGTATTTATAATTAGAAATCTACTACAAAATCATAATCTTGATGACTTAGTATGACCAAGAGTTTGTATCATTGCATGAAAGTATAATTTTGGACAATAACTGTACGAGAAATGTATAGCGTTAAGGTTTTAAAAGTACAAGTACTAATGTACTGCCAATGAGTTGTTAAAGATATTCAACAATGAAATGTGCTCTTGTATTCCATTTATTTGCTACGGGACATTATTTAAAAATATTATTTTGTAAATGATCTCATTTATGATATTATTTAGTATTAATTTCGATTTCGAGGGCAATGAGATGTCATCTTCAATTTTTAAATGCTGATAAAAATCACTTGAATGCATCGGCTTGCATGCACCGCGATACTGCGGTCGATAACCATAAGACACTTCGACACCATTTTCAGGCGTTTTCTTATCTATAGGTAATATAAATTAATAGTATGATATGGTAAACGGACATTATGTATGAATTTTTTTGTCCCATAGTGAATATTCGGTTTTTTTATTGAGTCTGATTATATTTACAAGTTTGTTTAGTGACTATGTTTGCCCACAAGTCTTTATATCTTAACTAGTAGCAGTGGCTAAAGAAGCTAATATGTATTTTATACAAAATGAATTATGTAAAGAGAATGGGAGCAGGTGGATGATTCAGATCAATAAACTTTTAAATATCAAATGTGTATTTTATTTTTTTATATTGGTTTCTAATATTCTATGTATTAACTTTTTGAACGCCACAGAAACCGATAGTTGAAAATATGGTCCTAATCCTTTAAGAATAGGTTGTATTTTCATTTGGCCGTAGTTGGGTGGTAGTCAAAAAGTTATTTAAGTTTTCGGTAAGTGCTTCTACTGATTTTGTCATGTGTTTGTATACCTGCTTCCATTTACATCCTTTTAAAATGCACTGCATGTCGCTTAATCTCATTTTTGGTTCGCACTTTAGCTTCTGCTGCACTCGTTTTACTGCACTGTAATTTTTTTTGATTGCTGTTTCTTGTTTCCCAACCAGCACTACAAAAACGTCGAAAGTATTTTCGTCACCTGAAATTGACTGTACTAACACTATGGAAAGTACCCAAGGCTACCAAGACTCTGATCCTAGTCCAACAAAATCAGATATTAGAAAAAAGAAATACATGAATGTATCAGTTCTAAATTCTAAAGCCAAAAGTCACCTACGTCGCAGTTTTAGAACTAAAACCCTTCCTAGTTTATATTGTGACTTTGCTGATGTACCAGCTATGGGTGCACCTGAAACGAAAAAACGAGACAATTCTACATTGGACTCTGAAGTCTATCGGTCTGAGTCCTATCAGTTATTAATGCCCCAAAGGAAGGGTTCTTTTAGAGAGCTCGAACAAATAGACGAAACAACTCTGATTGGTAATGAAGCAAACTTTATTAGACAATTAGAGTCAACCTCCAAAAATGAAGTATTTTCAGTTCAAATGAATGATGAATGCAACAGTCGGAGCTCTGGTCTATTGACGAGTGACATTGGCAGTTCTAGTAACATGTCCTTGCCACTATCTCCGGAGTTATCAGTAGTGGATAGTTTATCTATTTCAAAAGATTTGCTTCAGAAATTTGAGGATGGTCCCACTATAAACGAGATGCAATGTAACTTAGTACAAGTACCGACAGAGTTTAGCCAATATTTGATGTCCCAAATTGATGTATCCGTTCCACTGATGCAACAGGAATGTGAGTTTGAAAACTGTAACGTGACGCCAAGCGAAAATGAACCTAAAGGTCGAGTAACAGAGTCCTTAATAAGTAAAATAAGCACTTTTAAAATACAAGATCAAACGGACCTAACTGAGACTATAGACTTCAAATTACGTGATTTACTTTTAGATAGTGCTAAAAAAATTACTGAACAAAATGAGAAAATATCAAATAATATGGAAATAAGTGATGCTAGTGTTGAAGTACAAAAGAAAACTAAAAATAGAAAGCGGTGTTCTACTCCACGAAAACGAAAAGATGTGTTAAAGTCCAAAAAAAATCCTAAAGTACAACCTGTGATTGAGGAAGAACACATAGAATCCTGTTCTCAAGGAGGAAGGAAGTCTTGCCCACCAGTTATACAAGTTTATGCACCGGAAGAGATTGCAACTGAAATTGATTTCGATGTGGATAATCTCTCAATTAATGAGAATGTAATACATAAAGGTAGAAAAAAGAAGGACGTCATCAAAGTGAAAATACTCAGGCCTAACAAAAAGTCTTCAAATAAAAAAAACTTGAAGGAAAACAACAAATCTATTTGTACAGACAGTGGCATAAACGATACAGAGTCTGGAGTGTTCGCGTGTTTACCTGTTGATGAAAGTGTGGACCTTATACATAACCATTCTGAAACTTGTCTCCATGCGAACGATTGTGTTGGAGACAGTGTAGAATTTGTCGATAACACTATAAAATCTATAATATGTTTGGGAGATTCTTTGAATTCCGGAGACAATATGTGGCACAGCCAGTGCGAACTTGATATTGCAGATAATATCTCACCAGACATCTTCTGCAACAATGCTCAAGATGTAAGAAGCTTTTACAGTAAGTGTCGTTTTTTTTTAGTTTGCTCTAAATGGCTACCAGAGATTTGTCATACACAGTTCGCCAGCTGTGATAGGTCCCACGTAATAGGAGCCTTGCCATTAACCAGTCACATTTCCAAACTCCGGACAAATACTGAGAATTTAAGACAGAATAACTTTTAACTTGGATATCCGATAATTTCGGTTACGGTCTTACGGAACTCCATAACATCTCTTCGATGAGCGAGCGATGGTGGCTGAATGGCTAAGGCACTGGCGTGCAAATGTACTAGTCAAGTGACTTACCATCTGTGGTGAAGGAAAACATCGTGAGGAAACCCACTTACTCTAGAAGAAATTCTATGAGTATGTCTGATCCACCAACCTGCACTAGGCCAGCGTGAGTGGATTATGGCCTAAACCCTCTCAGCTCTCTAGTTAGAGTAGAGGAGAACCGAGCCCAGCAGCGGGACTTAATGGGTTGCTGATGACATGATGACATAACATCTCTGCTTCAATATTATTGTCAGAGAGGTAGGTAAATAAATATAAAGATTTTTTATAATTCTTTTACAGAATCAAAATCGGAGGACAACGAAAACACAATTGAAACTATCTTCCATAGTCCTATGAGTGCCGAAGTATCTAGTCTCATTACTGAAGACCTTTCAGTTGAACTATCACAATCACCAACACTTCCTAATAAGTGGTATCTACTGAGCGAAGATGAAACTACCAACGCTAATGTCGCAGACGCACAAGTTTCAGTTGGCAGTTTCGGTGCGAACCTAAAACAAATATTTCCTATAACTTGTGCTGTACCAGATTTGTCAACTATTTCAGAAATGTCCAGAGAAAATGATACTAATAGCAGGAAACCAACGTTAGAGAGTCAGACCTGTGACGCGTTTGACTCGCAAACTAATTTTTGATTTGAATTTAATGCTTATTTATTATCCAGCCAGGTGCTCCAAGCGACGTTTTCACAGTACGACTACATACGGCCAAACGTGCTATGATTTTACTGCCCCTTAGTAAATAGTAACATTTCGTCATTTGGTTCTAATTGATTCATTAAATTAATTTGACAACATAGTCAAAACTGACCATATTTGTTTGATTATAGTAACACTGCATCATTTTCTGATGCCCATACAAGCAAAAAATAATGATAAAAGAGATTGCAATTAATTATACTTGATGATCGCCTTATTTATTGATTTAATGCTGGCATACTCCGTAATTTCGTATAGGTGTAGGCGTTAATGGTACTCGTACTGTGAAATGTGTATTTTTTTTTATTTTTTCATGAATTGGGGCTCGGATGTAGTTTCGACGCAGCAATGCGGTTTATTATCAATAAAATAAACACTATGTATGGTAAAAACTACTTTTTCCTCTGTTACCAACGCTGTTGCCAAACTTGAAGAGCTTATTGTGTTAAATCTGTTTTCTATAGTGACTAGGGCTCTAAATCCAGAGGATTGGATGTAGCCCAAAAAGAAAATACCTGTCTATTAGAACTTTGAAACTCTTTGGAAAAAGTACCTAATTATTTTTATGTTATATTGTTTCGAATTATTTTATGCTGATTTTATAGACAGCTGGGACCCATTACGTCTAAACTGCATTGACCCATAAGCCTAAATAATGTAATAATTGGTTTATACTTGTAAATTATAATAAACAAACTTGTTAAAAACAATCGAAGCTTGTTCTTTCACTTATAAATACGTGAGGGCAAAATGGCGGGTGTAACATACATAGAGAGAAAAATTACATGAATGAGAACCTGAATGAAACCTTTTCCTAAAAAAATGTACCTCTATTAAAACGAGATCGAAGCGCTGTCTAGCCAAAGCAAGCTAGGGTTGCCAGGTCGCCAAACCTAATAGCCGGACAGACCAGCCAGTTTGGCCGGACATTTGGGTAGAAAAGCCGGACACCCTATATTATTGAGGATTTTGTCTCAGTATTAATAGATACGACAAAAAAATTGTGCGTGCGTGGCTGCGCGGGCGACCAACAGACGACTATCGTCGCCTGCGTTCGGCGCTCGCTCGTTTGCAAAATGTAAAAAGCTGGCAAGACGGACACGCAATCAAAAAGCCTACCTATGTCCGGCTTTATCCGGACGCCTGGCAACGCTAAGTATAATATAGATATAATTTTATTCTAACTAAAAAAACTATAGGTAAGTAGGTTCCTTGCGTCCAATATTCTATAACAAGGCAAGTATCGCCCTATCAGGTATAACATCTAACGTATGTTTAGTTTACATGATTGTTTTTTTTTCTTGCATACGATAATCGTACGTTCGAGGAAAGAAAGTCACTCCGTCTCTAAATGGCGCTTTATAGTGTACAATGATAGGATGCCTTGAAGTCTAATTTCCAAAAAAAAAATTAATCGACCAAAGTAAAGTTTGAAAAATAAAACGTTAACTCATTTTAGCATTAGTTTTCTTTTGTCCTTGTTACACTCTAAAGATGTTGTTATATCTGTCCTGTTTCTGTCGCCATGCATGAATGCATACATTTCTCGTTCCCCTTGACTTAGGCTGACTTATCAAATATATATATAGTTGTCCAATGGAGATTTGATAAAAGAAATTGGATGACTTCAATGATGATTCAGGAATAGTCTACCCTCAAAAAATTGATCGGACAAAGATATTTGATAAGTGTAATATCACCCTTAGTTGTCAATTGTGGATATTGTCATCAGTGTCATATAATCTAAATAGTCTATGCCGCTATGAAGTCATGTCATTTTAATTTCTGAAAATTCAACCAACTCCGATGTTTTCGAGAAATTGTATTCAGTTTTTGTAAATAATTGTATGTATGATGGTGTAAATATCACGATGCTGAGGAGTCTACCACTAAGAATCAGCATTAGAGACACTTTAGTTTTAGTTCTATTAGTTATTTTTAATACAATTCATATAACAGACATGGGTAAGTTGCTTTATCAACAACATTTTGTTGCATCAATTTTAATGTCAAATAACCATTTACAATGTTATTACAATATTATTTTTGGCCGTAGCAAACAATAATATGGATATTCAAAGTAAAGAAAATAAAATAAAGGATGACTTGAGCGATAAAAGCGTGAATTTTAGTGAGAATGAAGACTATTTGAAAGGCTGTCCTTCAGTAGAACAAGACGTAGTTGAATGTAACACACTTCAGTACCCTTGTATCAATTGTGAGCGAAATGTCGACTGTCGATACGGAGGCTTCTACAATTACACATGCAATGTGAAACCAAAAATTGTTTGTAATGTAAGTAATTTTACCAATGTTGATTGTGATTGTTTAGTAACCCCAACATGAACACAGTCATGAGGATAGTTCTCTATTTGAACATGCTCAACTGTATTGAAGAAAAGAAGAAGAAAATTAATCAATTATAATCGTTTTAAGTATATAATTGTATTATGTAGCCTGTAAGAACTTCTCGTTTGAAGCACAGGTTTATCCTAGTTCAGGCAATTAAGTTTTGTATTTTGTTATTTTTTCATAATTTATGATTTTATTGTTAAGTTGTACTTTTTTCATGAATAAACAATTTATTATTATTAATCAAATAAAATTGTCCTTTATAGGGAACTAAAACATTCAACAGAACAGCAATGTGCAGATTTTGTTACCAGACTGAAAAATGGGAACATCGCTGTGACCAAAAAGCTAATTGTAACTCATTAGCTTCACCATTGAAGTTCTATTTGTTAGTAAATTTATTATTCTATCTCAACACTATGTTATATCTACTTTCAACTTGAAGGCCCATATTCAATATTATACATAGTATTATCACCAGTATCTTAAGGTATAAGTGCTCGGTGCGAGCTCCTATATCTGCTCGTGATTTCTCCCCGTGTCTATGCACAGTTGGCACCACACTAGTTATCACATAGAAGTCTACCTACAAGTCACAAAAAAGCAATAAAAATTGGTTAATTACCCATATTGTTTAAATTTATAAAAGAACTAAATATTTTGTCAATAATTGTTAGCCCAAATTCACCCTATTTTCAATGTATTATATACTTAGAATTGTTAGATATTTAGTGACAGTCAAGTGAATCAATATTAAAGAATACTATATTTTTCAGGACCAACTGCACAGTCTCAGATGACATTGTGTGTTTAGGAAAGCGAAGATTCCTCAAGAAGATAAGATGTTCATGGACTGCTGGTACCCGGTGGGGTACTGCACTGATTCTTGCTTTAACTCTTGGAGGCTTTGGAGCTGACCGTTTCTACCTAGGACACTGGCAAGAAGGCATCGGGAAACTCTTCAGTTTTGGAGGGCTCGGAGTATGGACATTAGTAGATGCTTTATTGATTGGTATCCATCATTTAGGCCCAGCTGATGGCTCACTGTATATTTAATTAGAGAATAGATGTGTTACTAGCTATTAAGTTATATTTAATTTATTAAAGATCTTCAATTATGTTGTTAATCTTCATATTCAAGACTACTGTTGTTTTATTTCTCTTGTATTCTTTTACCAGTATTCCTATATCAACATGACTTTTATTTACACAACGCCATCTAGCTCATATAAGCTTATGTTAGGGATCTAGACAACTGATAAACATTAAATTATGGGTTGCACCACATATTATATATATATATTATTATTTTAGCGGCACCGAATTGCACATGCCTATGCTTCTATCCTTTTCTGTCATTGAGAACCGTCATTTACTAGAACAAGATGGAGAGTGACAACACAGCGCATCGTCGTTGATGATGCTGGTGAATGCGGTCGCATTCCCGCTCAAGTAAATACGGTTCTAAGTAAAAACAATGATGCTTAATGTGGAATTACACGAACGCGAGTGACATAGGTAAGTATTGTTAATTACTAAGTAAATGAAAAGTGTCCATTTCAATAATCTAACGATTTTAGCTTATCAGAGAGATTGAGAGGGTCACAAACTTGCAAAAAAAGAACGTTGCCTAGACTTTATCAAGGGCGGGGAGATTTATTTCGAAAATAATAACGGCAAATTATAATTTGCCGATTACCACAATAAAGCCAACAAAATAACAAAAATCGTTAAGTAAAATTAGTGCACCAGCTAAAGTAAAGCAAAATAAAACCTCCTTGCTCGCAAGGAGGTTTTATTTTGCCACATCCATGTGTGTGAGCGATTGACAGTCATTAATAGTTGAATTGCTATATATTTTTGTGTAGGCGCTACGAGACGGACTTAAATTAATTTTATTTTACGGTCATTCCCACGGTCGCGGTCCCACCAAACAAAACCACAGATAAATATATATATCACTTGTCCAGAGTGAGGTCCAGAGACATTACAGCACCTTAACTATCACAATAACCTGTATCCAAGTATATCCATGTGACGGTTTTTTCTACAACTCTGAAAATCTGTAGCCACTTCCTCCACCACTGAAAAGGGAAACATTGTAAACATTTTATTTTTAATAACATCTACATTTTACTCACATACACGCTCGAGTAAATTCACATTAGTATCGTTGTCTCCCCTACCTACTAAAAAAACACCCAAACTCGGAAAAAGCAATCGTAGATCATACAAATATTTATTCCTACACGGGAGAATCGAACCTGAGACCGGAGAGGCTCAGAAATCGTAATATACACTACTGCTATGTCACTGAGGCAGCTGTTTATAATTACAAACAAAGTCAGTGCCACAAGCAATGGACTTCAATTTGTTAATGTCAGTACTCAGTAGTGATGGTTAGTAGATACTAGATGACCGATCCGTTGAACTATTTCATGTTCCCATTATTTTAGTTGAAAGAAATTTTGACTACTAATTAATCATCGAAAAAAAAAAGCGCCTACTCTTTTTATTAGTCTTCAAAACCCGCGTAGTGGCTGTTTGTTTTTAATTTTATGACACTATGGCAGTTCCTCGCTGTCCGAGTTTTGTTAACATACCATGCGTAAACCTATTTCTGTACCGTGCATCATATAAAGCATACACACAAGGGTTTATTATAACTAGCTTCAGCTAGTTTTAATAAACCCTTGTGTTGGCCATGGTCAGAAGATTGCCCACGTAGTACCTAACTAACCGACCCGTGTGGATGTCGATGGAGTCGCAAATTCGTAAACTATCTCTTTGGGACACAATTTAACTGAGAAAGAGTATTTTAATGTTATGCACGTTCATTTTCGTTGTATTATTTGCTAAGATAACAGATTCATAGCTACCTACCAAGAACCCTTGACCTTTTGATTTCTTACTATCTGTCGCCATTTGGTATGTAAGTATGTATATAATAAACATGATGACTTCTCGTAATGCAAAACTTGTAAACAGGATACGAAAATCAGACTCCATTTTTCTTAGAGATAGGTACCTACTACTACTAATTTAGCTTCTTGACCTCGTCAGAGTTCAATCCAAATTAAGGATCCCCACTGTTTAACTTCAAACGTCTACAACTGTATCTAAGGTGCAGTGTCTTTTCTAGTATTATTATATTATATAGGTATAGTTATTTGGAATCTCGGTCGTAGGTACCATGTAGGTAAGTACAAATTTTGCCGTTGCTGGCAAACTTAAGTCATTCATTACTCATTAGGTATTTCTATTGATCTGAGCCCTGATTCTGAACTTTCGAAATGGTTGTAGAAAAAAATTATACTAAGTAGGTAAGTACTTAATTAGTTTTAAATTTTCTTAACAATAATCTAATAAATTTTCTACTATTAAATAACTTAAATAGGGTGTCTATTTAACTACAGCTTGTTCTAAGGTTTATAAAACTTAACGATGCGGGAGCATTCCATACCGTTTTGACCCAGAACAGACAGTGTATTTAGGTAAACATGCTTTTACTATAACGGACAAACCCGCGTCTGCATATCTGGGATAGCGCCAAAAACTGTGAAGATGAACGAACGAAAATAGCCTCCCTCAATAGGCCACGAGGTGTAATGAACTGCGACCTTAACCATCACAAAGTGCAAGGCACTTGCTCTATGTAGAGGCTTATGTAGATATATACCTACAGAACTCGGAGAATAAAACCTCTTTGACTCGGAACTAGATATTAACTAGGTTAAACATTCTATCAGGAATATCTAACAACAATCATTAGGGAGTAAACTGTGCGCCGATTGGGATTTAAACGCCAAATTCAAAGGTTCTTTCTCGTATGAACCCTCTCCCCTCATTTTATCATAGGTAATAATAACGTTGCTTCAGAGTACTTCAGGCTCGCAAAAAATAACAACCACCGCCACATTAGGTAAATGTGTCGGTCACCTGTTACTTTTTACGGGACAAATTTTGTCCCGTATCACGTATGAAAATCATATCAACCACTGCCTGAATAATTATATTCTACCACAGACACATGTCACACATGCATAATTATGTAGTAGGTACCTACATAGGAACACGTGTCAATCACACAATAGGTATTTTATTTGAATATTGGTCATTTTGTGTGGGTAGGTAATAGGGTACATAAAAGCTGATATACCTTGTCAATTAATTATTGTAATGCTAATAAAAAAAAGCCGTGCTAATACTAGCGTAATATTCAGAAGGAATTGGCAGTTCTTCTCAGGTCCTCTAGGTAGGCTCACTCACCAGAAGGCAGAGCTATACCTAAGTAATGTTTTCTAATTTTCCTTATATCCAGAGTCCAGATACTTATTTAGTTTATTGAAGTACGAGTACCTATATGCAGATATTATTATCTAAACATAAAATCTTGAAACATTTCGTCATTGTAGTTAATTGAATTTAGTGACCTACAATAGCCTACAATGCATGATATGCACGTTACTTGTACAATGTCACCGGTGGCATCGTTGCCTACTCTGTCAATGTGTAGGTACTTGTGTAGAGGCTGCATAAGGCTGACGTAGGGAGTATTAGTAATTATTATGTGAGGGAGGTGTCGGGCGGGTAGCGAGGCGGGTGGCAAGGCGGAGGTGCGAGCGTGCGCACTGAGCACGGCGCACGGGACCTGCGCGCTCCGTCATTCGTTCGCGGGTCCACGCCGCGACGCCACCTCGACCGACATCTAGCATTCCGCTCGTTCCCCGAGCTGCCTAAACGGCCCAAATCGCGCGCGTAGGGCCGGAGCGTAGCCCCGGCGGTCTCGTGGTGTGTCGAGGTGTAGCTGGTCCCGGAGACGCGTGCGCGATCGAGCGCGTGCGCGGCGCTATTTGCGCGCAACGACGGCCCGCGAGCATGCAAGGGGCACGGCGCTGCCGCGCGTAGCGAGCCAGGCCGTGCGCGCTATCGCCATGGGATGCGCCTCGTCCGCCGAGGAGCGCGCTGCTATCGCGCGCAGCAAGCTGATCGAGAAGAACCTGAAAGAGGATGGCATCCAGGCCGCCAAAGATATCAAGCTGCTGCTCCTTGGTAATGGAGCTTTCCTCTATCTCTGTCTAGTTAGCAGGATGCGCGCGCATGCCGCCGACTCGAGCTCTATTGACTGAGACTTCCGAGCCGGCACTGTCACTGGCATGTAAATTCATTGATATTTTGAGCTTATCAGGTGTCGTTCTAGAACCATGAACTTTAGCCTATTAACATGATAATGGCTTCATCGGATTTTATTTAGAACCAATACCAACCTATTCAATATGCTGGCATTGATAGAATTGAAAGGTAGATCAGATTTTCGTTTAGAATGCTGATTAGCAATAATGTTTGGAATTTGAGAACCATAATATTTGTGAAATAAAAAGTACTAAAATGTATATTTTCAACTAGTAAGTAGTAAGAAGCTATACCTTCAATTTTACACATTTAAGTAATCGATTGAAAACAAAAATTGTAATGTAGGTACTTACACTAAAAAGTCAAAATGATCTGATATTGCAGATAGCCTGCACAAGTATGACATGAAAACAGAAATTCAAATACCTATATGTTTGCTTTATAACGTAATCAAAATGTTGGATGAGATGAAATGGAATGAGTGGAATCAAATGGAATCAAAAAATCTAAGCAAGCAGTTTCCAATAATATGAGCTGTCAGAATGTTCATTAATTATCGCCATAATTATAGAGCTAGAGCTGCTGTTAGGGTGATCGGCGTCGCGTCTTTACTAACATCGCCGTGCCGAGTGACGTGGATTCGATTCCCTCATGAGACATTTATTTGTGTTTGGGACTTTAAAAAAGTCACTGAAAAGCATTTGACTTGACTTCCAGGAGCGCAGCTAGCTGTCAAAATTATTAATTTAGACCACTTTTTATCCACTTGTAGCGAAGTGTGATAATTGACCATTTAAAAATAGCCAGGGCCTCTGAACTCTCTGAAGTATTTGGCCCTGTATCATTGAAATGAAATAGTCAGTCTAGCAATTGTATGATTATGAAACCTTTGTACTTACTATCTGGAGGTACTCATGAATGTAACTATTCGGAGAAGTAAGTATAGCTACTTCTGCGATTTTTCTGATAGAATCAACCAGTCGCATTAGTGTTCTCTCGCTTTCACAAATATGGATTACTAGCGGCTTCCCTCTCGTGGATCTTTGTTTGGCCACTACTCAACTTCAATTGGTCGTAGCGTGATGTTGTATAGCCTACCTCGATAAATGGGCTATCCAACAATAAAATAATTGTTCAATTCAAACCAGTAGTTCCTGAGATTGAACGCATTCAAAGGTTCACGTTCAAAGCTGAAAAGTCTCATTTACTTCTCAGCTCTCTAGGTAGAAGAGAGGGCCCAGCAGTGGGACATTAATGGGTTATTGATGATAGGTTTACCGCCCGCGCTACTATGGATATTTCTACTACCTACTAGATACACATATTACCTACTAAATCTTTGTGCTTAGAATATAAATTAACCACTTAATCACTCAACGCGTATTTTCAACATATTTACTTTTATTTACACAATTACTTTTATATCATAAAAATTGCAACAATCGAATTGGGTAACCGTTGATTCTTAAAGAAATATAAAAACTATTTATTTTATAGAAAAAATCTAATAGTAGGTAGGTATTAGATTTTATCTATATAAAAAATTATTTTATATTATGTACCTATTTTTAACTTCATTTAAACTGACATTTCCAGTCGAAAACTTCTCGACAGGAAAAGGGTAGCTATGTTGCTGTAGTACCTACTGCAATTCCTAATTATGTTATAAAGTTATACGTAGGTAGTCATCCAGAAAAAAATACTTGGTTTTAAATCAAGCATCATACTGAAAGTCTAAAAAATACGGCCTCTGCTTGCACACTTGGCGGAAGATCCGTCGGGCGTATTCACTTTATTTATGGGAAATGGACATGTGGAATGGACAGCACATTTCCCATGCGAAAGTGATTACGCCCGACGGATCTTCCGCCAGGTGAGAAAACAGCCTTAGACAGTATACTGGTATGGACTAGTTAGATCAGTCGCATTAAGCGACTCGGATATTACTTAACTAGAAGACGCGCGGGGCTTTGCTCCCGTCGCTTTTGTATGGTGACTGCTCAGCTCCTATTGGCTGTAGCGTGATGTTATATAGCCTTTAACCTTCCTCGATGAATGGGCTATCCAACACTAATAGAATTTTTCAAATAGGACCAGTAGTTCCTGAGATTAGCGCGTTCAAACAAACACACAAACAAACTTTTCAGCTTTATAATATTAGTATAGTTCAGAAAAAGTATAAAATATTATTAACGTACAAAACATTTGTGCAATATTAATGCAGGTATTTAAAAATTACACTTTTTTATAATAAACGGATCTGTTATACCATCATTAATTAATAACATACATTATTTAACAATATTTATGTCATTATACCTACTTTAAAATCAAACGCTTTATGTTTATTTACGTGTTTCGAAACGGAAAAATATTTTTTATTAAAATGAGAAACAACTCAAGATTTAACGGCCTCTATTTAAATTTACCGCTAATATTTTTTTGCTAAAAAAGTAGGTTTGTCTTTGACAAAATCTTTGATTTTAGCGCATTGCTCTTGTTCTATTTCGTGTGTGAATATGCTTTCACGCATGTGTGAGCGAGTCCGAACGAAGATTTCCGAACGCGCCCGAACGTCAGTCGAGCGGGGCGCGGTCGCTGTCACGGAGTGGAGTTGGTGCTTGTCATCCGGCCGCCATTATCTCGTATTTAAACAGATTTGTAAAATCAATTAAAGTTCACATTGTCGTTGCGTGTTTTAAGTGTTGGGTGTAGAATAAAAACCTGAAAATTTTACAGTTACGGCCGTTCGTCTAACAATTTTGTGTTTTGGAGTAGTACGAACAGTGAAAAGTGGTACTGTTAGGTTACTGTGTGTTGGGTGCTAACGTTGTGTAGGGTGGCTCCGGTCTCGCCGGAGCGGCAGGACGCGTGTGGAGCGCATGCAGAGGGAGCGGTGAGAGCGCGCCCGGCTCAGGGGTCGGGGCGGCCGGCGGCCACTAAACAGGGACAGCTGCCGACATGGGGTGCGCCCAGTCGGCCGAGGAGCGCGCGGCGGCTGCTCGCAGCCGACAGATCGAGAGGAACCTGAAGGAGGATGGTATCCAGGCCTCCAAAGATATCAAGCTGCTGTTATTAGGTACGCTGAGGCATCGTCATTTAGTTGCGACCTACGACCGCACCCATTTTCGGCTCTGTTGCAGCGAATTCGGCGTTACAATTTTCAACTTTGACTTTCATAGTTTCCCTATAAGCGGCGCCCTAATGCTTTACGCGTGTCCTGTACATTCGATCCTTATTTTATCGGCTAATAAAACAGTATGTAGCTTTCACTAATCATTATGCCGGTATGCACGGTAGTTCCGTGCGCAAATGAAAGTTCCTATTTGTTTCACATTTAGGAATAATTTTGTATACGAAGTACGAACACACAAGTCGTGAATCATAGTCGTTTCATGATAATCGTGATTGATTGATGTTATACAATTATTGTCATAGATTTCTATGGGCTGGTCCTCTATTTTCCCTGTATGGTCTTGGTTTAACGAATATAGCTGCAAAATATTATAAGTAACTAAATTATATTGTAATATGTAGGATACTTCTATATCAAGAGTTCATTTTATTTTACATATAGAAATAGGCAGGAGTTTCACTTATCTTTTCAAAACACACAGCAACAGTTCCTTCCAATTGTTATCAACAGCTCTTAAATTATAATCTAAGTTGTAATTTATAACAGTATAGTGACTACCTTGCTTACATAAATAATATGTATCTGTTTAAAAAAAAGTCAGTTGCCAAAAGCATTGTTCTATAAAGGTTTCCTATATGAACACTACTGAATATGAGGCAGGACACTTTAGCCAGTACCTTATATTGTACTCATTGTGTCTTCTTGTCATTTACATAGATGACCTTGATAGCTTTACAGCTGACAAAAAAGCTACAAGACAAACTCAACAGTATCTACACCATGATTTCTTATTCATTCACATTCAAATGAAGAAAGAATCAGATTAACGAAAAATGTAAATTAAATACTCCTTACTTATGGTTAATCACTAAAAAAATACTCATAATTTATCACAAAATCATTTAGAATATTGTCAATAAATAATCACCTAGTATTCAAAGAATTTTAATCACTACAAACAGTAGGTACCTGTTGACAATGTTTTGAACGGTTGCCAATATTTCAGGGAAACAATGTCATTCATGTTCAACAATAAATCGTCCAATAGATATTTTTAATTTAAAACATTCATAAGAGGAAATATGGGTAAATTATTACAATTCCAAACTACACTGTACATATTTCCTTTATGATGTGGCCAATTAAAAAATGGTCTGGATGAGGCTATTAGTACTATTGTTGTGGCATTTTATTAGCAAACATAAAAACCTAAAATGTACATTACCTACATTTGATGTGTAATAGTCCTAATGTGTAAACACAACGTATCATTTTGTATTAACAATAATTAAGGTCAAGATTCACAATAAAAGCATAATTCTGGCTTTAATACATTACCTTGATCTTGACATAAACCAGAACAGCTTTGTGTCAATGTACTTAAATACTAATTATTCTTCCATATTCTGTATATTTGGTTGATTTTACCTCTGAAGTGTAAATTGAGAACAAAATAATGATTAACATTTGGAAATACAGTAAAAAAAACCTCTTTTTATCTTCCTTGTGCTTACTTGTTAGTTAAAATATGATTGTTATAAAACATCTATTTTCATTACCAGCAAATGATTTAATTTTCAAAAAGGGTAAAGCATATATTTGTCCCCATTTTGTACTATATGGATTATCTCTAGAGTTACAAATTTACACTATTGTGTTAGTACAGAACAATTTCAGTGCCATCTACAAATTTGTGAGAATATAGTATTTATTTTTTAATCAGTCTCAGTTCAGGCTTTTTGAATATGTCTCTAGTATCATTTGATGAACTATTATTATCAAGAATCAGAAGAATATGATTTTTTTCTAAACAATTTTATTCTCTAAGTTTAATTTACATTATCAGGTATGTTTATTATAATAAACCTTACTTGAGCACATGCACTCATAATAATGTGTATTCAATAAAGAATAATAAATAATAAGCTTGAGAAAATTTAAAGAGACAATCAAGCATCTGTTTAAGTAAGTCATGGGATTGTTAGATAAAATTTACATTATTTTATGAGTCAAGCTATTATATCCACTAGATATGTGTACATTCAATAGACACTGGTGTGTAAACATGACATTTTTCTTGCTACCTACCACTTATACTGCATGATAAAGATATGTGTAATTGTTATTATAAGTTGAGCTCCTGAGGACTTGGGATAATTTATACATTTATCATGTGATAGGTAATTGAAATTCTTTATTCATTTCATGAAAATAAACCTAGAATGTCAATGAAGCTATTTTAATGATATTTCACAATGATGTAGTTAGACAAAGTAAGCAGGACATAGTCTACTTAATATAAAACTTAGCATCACACCAGCTTCTCGCAGACCTGACATTTTTAGACAGAGATGACTCACACCCACATTCACACACCTACATTTTGCTAGCTGTTAGGTCCCATGTAATAGAATAGAGTAATAGAGTGCCTCCTAATAACGGGGCATATACATATAAAAATATTTCCATTTACATATTGCCTGTAGTGATAGATGAAGCCTAAGAATGACTAAGGACTGGGACACATGGAGAAGGTCAATAAATAACATGACCAACGGAGGGGGTCACCATCCTCAGCATTGAGGAAACAACTTAGAAGAAGATAGATGAGTCAGCGTCCACGAAAGTGGAAACCTTTGCTCTTGTATTATAAGTCCCAGGCAATATTATTTAATCATACCAATTAATTGAAACTGCATTACTTACGTACCTGTTTCTGTAACTGAGTCATCAAACGTTAGGTAAAATAGAATTAATATAATATTAAAAAGTAAAGGTTAGTGATTCACTAGGTGACACACCAATTAGATTGCTTCTTATTATGGCCTTCATAAAGTTAGATTTGCTTGTTATGAGACAGACATAAAACCATCATCATCATCATCAGCCCACATCCACCCACTGCTGGGTATAGGCCTCTTCTCTACAGTGCCACTTCTCACGGTCCTGTGGTAGCCGTGTCCAATGAGATCCTATGATCTTAACAATATCGTCGTGACTATCAAGCTGGTGGTCTACCCACTGCCCGGCTAGCTTCTCTAGGCCACCATTCTGTGGCTGCCTTTCACTGTTCGTCATCCCTTCTTGCCAAGTGTCCTGCCCACCTCCATCTTAACCTCGTAGATATAAAGCCAGTCCGAGTGTATTAATGTACCTAGATCTGATAAATAAATGGCTACATTGTGAAACATGTCTGTTAACTCACTATGTCTAAATAAAAAAATTTTTTATCTCTAATTAGGTATTCAATGCTCTAACAAATATATTAATTAACTTCTACTACTTTCCAAACAAGTTTTAATTATTCCATAAACACATTATCTACTTACACATTTTATTTTATCTACATTTTGTAAAAAAAAAATACTAAACATAAAAAAACTCCAAATTATGATTAATTTCAAATTGTAATTCACGCTATTAAATCTGGATCTGATCATTCTGATCTAAAATACCTTATGCTTGTATCTTAGTATATACTTGTATTATACTCACAGTATGGAGTTCTACAAAAAAGGAGTGAATAGGTTTCTTAAGGGTCGGCGACGCACTCGTGATGTTCCTAGTGTTCCAGGTGTCATAGGACGGTAACCGCTTACCATCGGGCGGGCCTTACGTCTCTTTGCCACCATAAAAAAATATTATAACATGAGGTAGATTTTGACCTTAATAATTTCTATGAAAGTTGCAGTGTGTACTATTGTCGACGGGCACATCGCCAACACACCTTCTGGGATCATTAACCTTAACATTGTGCATGACTTTTGGTAGAAAAATGTGTGCGATAATGTGCTTTATTGTAAATATGCTGTGAGGCTAAAGTTATATTTGATGAATACATCATATTCAAATTAATCAAATGTCTGCTGTTTCATGACAATTATCGTGTTACCAAAAAAGTAGTAGATTTTATCCACAGGTTGGTTCATATAATAAATACTTATTTCATTACTTCGTCGTGAATCAAATGAATATGCACTGGAATTAATTCTGACAAACACAATAATTTTCCTCTTCAATCTTTCGAAGAAAACTCATAATCGGATACAGTACAATTATTATATCGCAATAATATTGGCGTAATAGGTAAGGCCTATGTTCAACAGTGGACGTCATTGGGCTGATAATACATGATGATGATGAAGAATCTTGGTGTAGGTACCTATATGCATTACGAAGTGATATGTAAAAAGTGTGTCAACTAGATATCTTGTTCTAGAAGTCAATTGATGTATCACGTAATGCCGTGTTACTGGTATGCTGACATGCACGCCTGACCATGAATGGCTGTTCGTTTTAATGAACCGCACCTCGAATGGCACATATAGACATAACGCGCGTTCAATTAATATATTTTATTATAATTAGCACTGACAGGTTACAGTAAAAATATTTGTTAGATGCTCTGTCGGATAAAATAATAATATTGCCTTAGAATGTTTTTTCCTATGTTGTTTTTTACCCAGCAGTGTGTCATTTAAAAAGGAAGCCAAGATCAGTAATTTTGAAGAAATTTGTTAAGCTGGACCTAGTAGATTGTCATTAATTAATATTGTCGTAATTCTAACAGCGATTACAATTTGATGACAGTAAATAATATAGTTGTTATCGGTCAAAATCAATACCAATGTCAGATTATCTATAAATTTACTAGATTATGTTGACGTTGTTAATGATAGAAACCGCTACAACTCTTTAGAATTCGCTTAAACCGCCAACTTTCAATATTATATGTAAGTAAGGCATTCATGAGTTAGCAAATATTGTCTGGTTAACATTGAAGAGGCGGTCGAACGGACATTATAGACAGGTATTTTATCAGACAACCGGTGTTAGAGCACGCGACGACCGATGTTATCGCGATGATAGCGCAAAAAGGTACGGATCGACGTCTACTCATCCTGTCAGATTCAGAAGTTCGATACATTATGTTTCATATCGCGGTTTATATTACGATGAAATGTTTTTGCTAGGCTTGCGCTGAACATTAATTAATAATACAATAAAACTATGACATTTTTTTTTCTCGGAATCTAATAGAACAGTGGAAATGTAATTTCCTACTAAAGTCCGTTTGATCTGCGTGAGATAACATTGAAATTGTTAAAATTTTTATGCATTCCATGTTATAACAAGATAATCTGACATGACACTCACTGTTTTAAAACTCATTATTAGGTGTTGTGTTCGTGGGAACTGTTTCATGACACGCGATTGCCACCAACTCTACTGTGAAAGTTTCTCAAATAGTAGGTACCTAATAGGTGGATAATATGTAATTTTTATTTCGACGTTACAAATGTAGTCGCTGAATCAATTTGAATAGGTAATTTCTAGGTACGACTGGTTGAGAGATTGCGTTGTAGGACTCAGGACTGCACTGTAACCAGTGATAATGTGTGTATATCGGGGAGGTCAGAGATCGGCCGTTCGCGCTACCGAGCCAATTGGAGCCAACAAAGGTCATGATACCTACTTGGGACCTGTATTTGACAGGGTTCGTTTTGCTACACCCACGTGATTTCTTCTCTTTATTGGTCAGTTAAATATCTACGTAGGTACCTATAGGAGCTAAGTAAACACAAGTAATATTGTTGGCATAATTATTGCTCTTACGTAAACATTTTATAGACTGTTGGGTGAATATACTGTTCTAGTTTATTTACAGTTATTGTTATTTGATTACCCTCTAAATATTGTGATCGAAAAATCTATAGATCTATAGATACCTCCCTATATCTATCCTATAAGTACTTTTACTCGTATATAGGTATATATATACCTCATAGAAGGAGCAGCTAACTGACTGACTTATATACCTACTACTAATATACCTATTAGATGTGACAAAATAGTAGAAGTCTCTATTCCCACTTGTTCTACCAGTTCAATCGGTAGACTAATGGGAGATTTTGTTCTCGATATTATTTCGTTTTGAGAGATAGACAGAGAGATATACCAAATATGCTAGTCGTGTATTAACTGCCTCGGTGGCGTAGCGGGAAGTGTATACGACTGCTATGCAAGAGGTCCCGGGTTTGATTCCCGGGTCGGGTGAAAATGGTATTGGGTTTTTCTATCATGAAATTCCAGTATTAAGATTTTCCCGGAGTTTGGTAAACAAATGTTCCCGGTTGATGACAATAGGCTCGCCCCCTATTTCATGGGACTAAACATAGCTGACGAAATGTGGGTGTGAAACACCTCTCCCTACCCCTTCCGGGAAAAAGGCGTGATGCTATGTGATTAGCTCGTTCAACCAAACAGCTTTATAATATTAGTACCTAGGTATAGATACTCATTACGATGAAACGATCAATGTTTGGTGTATCAAAATAGGGAGAGAAATCACGATATTCAACTAACAGTACTGTTATGCTCAATTTAAAAACACTAAAATTATTTATCGATTAGTCTCGCGAACATGCGTCTCTGTTTCACACTAAACAGTATAATTTGTTTTTCCATGCTATTTTCACTCCGCCAATGAGACGTGCATAATGTGAACTGAAACTGTTTACATTTAGGCGGGTAATTAAATGTTTTTTATATCATCGTGTGTTTTATTACGGTCTGTACACTATACTTTGAAAGAACGCAGCTTTTATGTAACATAGGCCACCTAACTACTCTCCGAATGATGGCCTCTTTTTGTCCTCCGAATTAACTACCACAACAAAGTAATAATATGCATATCTAATTTTGGTTTTAATTTACAGGTGCTGGTGAATCAGGCAAATCCACGATAGTCAAGCAAATGAAGTAAGTTTACTTATTTTGATACTAATAAAGGCCAGAAATAATTTTCCCGTTATAATATTGTTTCGTAGATAAATAGTCCCAAGTCATTCCCCAAAATACGCCATTAAGCGACCTAAACAGACCGACCAAAGTAAGCATAAGATTCCCACGTAAATCCCATTATTCAAGTGGGTAAACTTTAACAAACACCGCTTATCGCTAAATACCGTCTTGAAAGAAGATGCTGCAGAGGTTTATAATGAACCATGAACTATCCACCATTCTTGAAAATACAAACTAGTGATACTGCTATCTAATAATATGCAGTAGCTACCCGTAAATTGCTCAAATTCAACTTTTAATATTATTATAGTAGGAAAAAGTTGCACTTATGGGGGTACAACTTTTCAATCATAGGTGCATCGTAGCCACAATTCGTCAGCCATATAATATTTGGTACCATATCATAGGGAGCGAGCCTATTGCACTCTGATAAATTAGGTTAAAGAGATTAGGACATTTTATATGAAATACATAAATTTCATTGGTTCCAACACATTGACCTTACCTTGCTTAACTTTGCCACTCACCTTATGGACTTGATCGAGTCTGCTAATTTGCAGCAAACTTCCCACATGAGTCACGACTCACCTTATGTTACGGATCACTCACCTTATGTTAGTGCAACTGTACAGTAACGTGTGTGGCGGCGTCAAGCAAGAATAGTCTGTCTGTCTTGATTTAAAGTGCCTTGATTTATAGGCCATAGAATACAAGTATTCTATGGCCTATATGAACCTCAAGAGGTTCCGTGTTTGATGACTCTTTAGTTTGCGGCTGAAAATGTTCGACTCGCGTTATCATCTTATTACTATCTATCTTAATCAATATATTATTATTGTGTAGATATATACATTCATATACTGCAACCGATTGTATTATATATCTACTTATCTCTATATCTATTATCAACGACGTGTCAACAAGCGTTTTACATTTCGAAGATAAAAGATTAGCGGCTATATCAAAACTAAGTTGCAATGTGTAGACAACAATACTATCGGATTATTAAGTAATATATCATATTGATTGCTCATGATTTATATATAATACAAAAATATCTACCACTTAGCGTCTCAAAATTGGTCTTTTAGTACGAAATGCCACGAACTGTTTCTGTCGATGTCACAGTTTCTAGAAATAGTGCTAGATTTTTTTTATATGGACCGCCTAATCCTTAGTATATTTCCTCCATTTTAGTTTCAGACAACAGATTATAGTATGCAGTTCAGGAATTTTCATATCATCAATAAATATAATAACAAAAAAAAAGTTACGCATATTTGACAGAGAATAGTAATGTGTGTGTAAAATTAACATCCGTAGCACGCTAAGTAGGTAGCGAAACGTTCAATTGTTTAACACTTGATTTGTTCATTGTTCATGGTGTTTAAATTTAACAGATATTTGTTGTTGTGTCACGCTGGAACGTTTACGTATAAAATAAGTATTCGATGACGACATGACGACATCATGGCGATAGAGTTCGTTGTCAAGCTGGCCAATAGTAATCATGGTCAGTGTGTAAAACACGTGTTTACTATTATAATTTGCCTATTATGTGAATATAAAAATTATTTTGGGGAATTGAATCATTTGAGAATATTCGACATAATAATATGCCGAGATAATTCTAAAAACAATTGGCGCAATTTTATCATGATGTTTATATTTATTATAATAAGCTCAAGTAATTAAGCATGGCCTACACTAGGCGTTCATCAATGGTATACTAACAACTCTATGTCCTAATGTAAATGTTTGCATACGTCGGGGATAGTGACGTCATTAGCGTCCCGGATGCTACAGATCTACGGAAAGCCAGACACAGAAAATTAAACATTAAAACATCAACTCTTTAAATATATCGTTAACAGTTTCCACGCAAAATAAATATTAGAAAGCAACTAAATACAGAGGACAACAGTCAACAATATTTGGCGTGACTCAGGGGTGTATTCCCTTTCCTGCATGACTTGCAACAATTAGTTCATCGAACTTGGAGCCGCGGTTACCGTACGCGGATCAAGTACCAAAATTGATGGTCATAGAGTTATTAATTCTTGGATAGGTACTGGATTGGATTAGTGTCAGATATTAATGATAGTAACAAAATTTATTTCAGTTTATTTACTCGTATCTCCAGTTTAGGAAATGAGGACGATCTTTCAAGATCGTTTATTCTTTATTAAATATGTTCAATATACAATTATTCAATATAAATCGGCCGTATCCTTGTTTGTCATTGAGCCTGTTGTTGTCACTTACATTACTTTAGTTATGTACATCTATTTGAATGTCTGACAAACTAAATAATTCAAATCTGGACGTTGGATACGAAATGCCCAATAGGCCATAAATATAAAATGAATCTAGGTTGGTATTAAATAAAACTGAATATTCTGCATCGTGTTTGGTTTATATTAAATTACTTTAGAAAGCTGAAAATTTGCTATAGTGAATAACATTTTTCATTTACCTTTAATAAATTAAGGTCTTAATCTCGTCTTTAAACAGACCTTTTAAACAGTGTTTGAGAGACAGTTTTTGTCATTTGTATATGCTGATACGAGAGCGACAAGGTTTAAAAAATTACAGCAGATTGTAATGCATTGCTTTTATGTCTCCTGACTTTTCTGTCATCCAAAACACGGAACCAGAACGCTTAGTAAAATTTGCGACCCTCCGATACAAATTCAAGCCATTTGTTCCTATCTATCTGCTGTTAGCGAACCCCAGCTTTATAATTTATCTCAAATATTACAGTCATGTGACGCTTGGTGCAATTCTTGTGCGGTGCGGTTTTCCGACATGTCTATTTGCATCTATCCCAACATGACACAGAGTGATGATTGAGATGATTTTATTCGCTGCATAATGCACATTGCCCCAATAATTACATTGATCACATATTATTCTAACAGATCGTGGACGACGATAATTTCAGATGAAGGTTTCATCACGATAATAATATAAGTGCACCTCTGCCTACCCCTTCGGGGTTACAAGGCGTTACAAGTTTTTTTTTAATAGGTTAAATTTTTAAATAACATTTTTAAAGAGCAGTGTAACATTACTATTATATTTTTAAAGAAGTAGAGCGAGTCTTCTCTCCCGTCGTTTTTATTTCGCCACCGCTCTGCTCCTATTGCCCGTAGCGTAATGTTATATACCCTATAGCCATCCTCGATAAATGGGCTATCCAACACTAAAAGAATTTTTCAAATCGCACCAGTAGTTCCTGAGATCCTAGCGTTCAAACAAACAAACTCTTTAGCTTTATAATATTATTATAGATGAATGGCTGATTTATGAGTTGTTGTATACTCCTGCCTATGTAAGATTGGATTCGCCATAGTCATCGGTTGAGGTTATACTTAACTGGTATTCTCATTGGATTTATGAATCATATTGACTATTGATGACTAATAAACTTAATGTTTACACTTTTTATTAACTTGTTGCCATGAATAACCATATTAGAAAAATGCGTATTCTTTAGATATTTTCCTTGATTCTTCTATTCTACGTCCTTCTGTACCTATTATATGAAATAATAAGAGATTTTAGTAGGCAGGTGATTATGATATTTCTCAGGCAAATTAAGTAGACCTTAGATAGTGCACAGGCTCACGTGTTTGAATTACGCAGCTAAATAACTCGACCTGGTTAGGATTGGTGCCTAATACAGAAGATGCCTTAGCGCAAGTGACACTCTTGCAATTAATAATAATATTCTACCACATTTTACACAGCGCTATCTAGTCCCAAAGTAAGCAATTATATTTGCTTGTGTTATGGGTACTAAACAACTGATATACTACTTAAATACATTTTTTTTTGTAAATACTTACATATTATAGATAAATAACACCCAGACACAGAACAAACCTTTATGCTCATCACACAAAGATTTGTCCTGGGTTGGGATCGAACGACCTCCGGTTTAGCAGTCAGGGTTTCTAACCACTAGACCAACAAGTGTATCTACGACAACTATTGTGCTGTGCCCGACAGGCTTCAAATTTGTAACCTACATTATACCTACCACCTACTTGTACAATTGTACATTATGGAAGCAATAAATGATAGTGACTATTGACTATGTGCCTATCAGACGGTTCGTTTGATTACCGCAAGTTAAAGTATATACTAAGTCTTCCACAAGTGGAGTAATGACGTTTAAAATTATTCTATTGTTTTTAGGTTTACTTTCTCTTGACTGGCCTGTTGGTCTAGTGGTTATTGACCCTGACTGCTAAGCCAGAAGTCGTGGGTTCGATCCCCACCCAGGACAAATCTTTGTGTGATGAGCATAAAGGTTTGTTATGTGTCTGGATGTAATTTATCTAGAATTATGTATTTACAAAAAAAAATGTATTTAAGTTGTGTATCAGTTGTTTAGTACCTACCCATAACACAAGCAAATATAATTGCTTACTTTGGGACTAGATGGCGCTGTGTGAATGTGATAGAATATATATATTAGGTACTCTTACTCATCGGATATAATCCCTAGAGTCTTGGTCTTTACAAACATATTGCGATCAGTAAAAGTTCTAAACCCCATTTCCTTTTACAATTCCATTTAGTACTTAAACAATGTATTTTGCCAACAGAATTATCCACGAAAGTGGATTCACAAATGAAGACTTCAAACAGTACCGACCGGTGGTGTACAGCAACACGATTCAGTCGCTGGTCGCCATCTTGCGCGCCATGCCCAACCTGGGCATTACCTATGGGAATAGAGATCGAGAGGTAAGAATATTGCACTTTATTATTACACCTATAAAGACTGTTTCTCCTTATTCCAATAGTGAAGGTTCTTTGGTGCGTACAAATACTGAAGCAGAATATGCAAATTACGTGTATCTGGATGTTAGGTTTACGGGAAAAGTACTAATTGCCTAGTGTTTAAATTCTTAGTCGAACTTAAAAGTTTTTTCATATAGATCTCATACATGATACTTATGTAAGTCAAAGGCCATTTTTTGAAAGAGCTAACAAGAAACTCAGGCCACTTTCAATAGTTCGAGGTTCCTTACATTCGTTCTTAGAAATCGTCAGAATATTATTAGTCTGCAAAACAAAGTCGAAAGAACAAAGAAATCTTAGTGTCAGTAGATAAGAAGTAAATCTATCTAAAAGATCCAAATCTGGGTAACGTTTGTAAATTTTTTATATAATGCTCCTTAGTTTAATTAAACATTGTTAAATAACCTGAATTGTGAAAACTTTCCCATATAACGTGTTTTTACTGTGTGATTACGTATCCTTAAAACTGTAAATTAACACACGTAACACGTTAGAATCGAATAGGTAATGTAGAATTGAGAAAATTACCTACCTGATTATTTAGCGCTTTACATAATAATTACGTAAACTCATTAGATGGGTAGCTGTGAAAGTTGTTGACTGACATATTATTTAAAACATAAATAAATGCTACAATTAATAAACAGGTATCGTAATAACCCGAACAGCCGATTATTTATTCAAAGTTATCATTCGCACGGGTCATTAGTTTAATAAAAATTGAAAATCAAAGCGAAGCATCGTTGCGTAAACGATAAACCGCGTCGATTACGTGTCGGGTGTATTCTATAAATAAAAGGAGATCGTCTCGGTAAAAAATAATGTCTATTGCATCGCAATCTACATCGGGAATAAGTGCTTTCGGTCTTCCGTTTGCCGCTAATGCTGATTACGAAGCAATATGAAAGAAGACTCGAGTATTATGATACTTATGGTAGCTCTTTGATATCGTTAATTTGTTTTGGTGTGTATTTATCAGGTGGTTATAAAATTCAATTGCCGTTAGATATAACAATGATATATATACCGTTATACAATTAATTGGTTCAATGGAAAAAGGTTTAAAATTGCATGCGTATAACGGACTTGTTCGTTTCCGTGAAATGCCCGCTCTATAGAATCAATAGTATAATTTTTTATTCATGAGAGTGCCTCGACTGCCTGGCTGGGCATTCGAGTTCGAGTGCACACTGCACTACAGTTTATTGCATTTGTTTTTAATATTATTCGATAACAAATACTGAAATATAAAACCTCTTTGTTTATTCATAAATCATTATATTTTGGTATTTAATAGAATGGGATCTATCCATAGACTGATCATGACTTATCGGTTTATCACGGTTATTAAAGTCTATGTATTAATTGTCTACATAATCTTTATATCGTATTTTCTACTGATGTGATTTAACTACTTAATTTAAGGCTTATAGTAGATTAACAATCGATATAATTGAAATACTATTGCGTATCTGATATCAAAGTCTACGAATGCGTATGAAGACTAAGTGGAGTTATTCGTACAAGGCCATCTAAATTATTACCCTAATACAATATACGTCAGAACATATTTCTGTGAAATTCTGTGTGAAAAAGAGAAGTTACAATTTCTAGCAGTAGCGCCCGTAAATTTATTATTCGTCTTGTTTTGACGACATTTTCTGGAGAGTAATGTAATACGTTTGTATTATAATAACTGATATGAATAATGATATCTTTATATTATGTTATATTTCTTTTCACAGCGTGATACGATTCATAAATTTATTATGAAACGTTTAAGTAAATTTCGCGCTATCGATGTTTAAGTCCATTGTTCCCGATTGATATCGTAAGTTGCGTTTGTTTTGTCTGACATAGAAACTGACGATTGTGTGGGAGTGTTTTAGATTCTAAGTACACAAGGATCTATTTGGGACTCCATAAACGTATGAACTTAACCTGCTTTCACGCACTTAAATGGAAATGTAGGGATCGACCTATTGGCGTAGCCATTACTGTGAGTGGTTCAAAAACAACTGAGTAGTCGCAAGTTATATGATAGGTGAAACTAGGGATACCTACGTGGACTAGTTCCCTAGAGTAGATTTAATTATAAATGCTTAGCTTTAAATAGAAAGTGTAAATTAAAATATATCAAAACAGCCGACATAACAATCACCAAATATCGTCTAATATAATGTAGATTTGTTTGGTTTTGGTTGAACGCGATAATCTCACAGAAACTACTCTGATTTGAAAAATTCTTTTAGTATTGGTTAGCCCAATTATCGAAAAGACTATAAGCTATACTATAACATCACGCTAGAGAACAGTTTCCAAAAAAAGAACGACGGGAGCGAAGCCCCGCGCATCATCTAGTGACTAAGAAAATTGAAGCATAAAAAACATGTTTAAAATCTGGAAGGGATTCTTCATTGTATCCGACGTTATCATTAGAAGTACCTGTTTTGTTCGAGAGATAAGATATCACAGTTCCGTCCTCTCGACCTGTTGAAGAGTACATGCTTACGTCAAACGGTTACACAACAACAATGAGACACTCTTCTGAAAACTGTAATTAATTCACTCGTCACGAGATGTGACGCAATACTATTTGACATTTTAGCCGACGTGATCGTAAACGGATCTTAAAAATCCATAAAAGTTCTAGCAATAAAACATTTATCCTTACGGGTTGAAAGTCGACACAGATTTATATAAAAACTTACAACCGATACCGTTTTATATGCTCGACACTTTGTATACACATGCCTATGAGTTGTCACTTCATAAATCAGGTTCTCCGCGTAGAATCAATATTATCTATTTGTTGCTTTAGTATGACGTAGCTATCTAATGTTCTCTTGTTGGTATCGCACATTATGTGCGAATTACACAATATAACGCCACGGTGTAGATGACACTGTCAGGGTAACCTCGTGCACCTATCTCCTTATCACAATGTAGGACATAATAAAAGCACAGGGTTCGTGTAGTGACAGCTCTATCCGGTACAAGCATAAACTAAGTACACACAATATCATACGACGTTGTACGTCACGTGGGGCGTTTATATATCATTTCATTTTAATCAATGATACCATTGTAAAGCACCTACGTAACGTTTTATCAACAGTTTTAAGGATTTTGGCTGGAAATATTTCATTTTACAACAGTCCCAGTCCCTCGTGTAATAATGTAACAATTGGCCTTAAATGTCGAATAGGTAACCTAATGGATGGGGTTGAATTTAAATGAATATGCAATGTATGTTAGTAGCAAGTGTGGGTGGTTGAAACGAGGTGGGGTTGTGAATGGCCGCGCAGTAGAGTTCCCGTGCGGCGTCCGTGACGCATGCGCGCTAGGAACACCAACACCCGTCATAATTAGAGCATTTTTCCCAGAAAGCTCTGCAGCCGCTAGCACCAGCCTGATACGTATGAGTTATTTATTTCAAGGCATGACATTTCATGCCGCAATGCCGCTATAATAAAATTTTATACAAGTTGAGCTTTTCTGTGGTAAATAAAATATGAGACGTTGTCATAACGTTTAACTACGGACTGCAATATACTTGGTCGTTAAACAAGAAAACCCAATTCGGAGAATAAGTCCGTACAAAAATTAAACTTGTTTAAGACAAAGGCCGTCTTATGACTTTCTAGATTTTCATTAGTCTGTAGATTCGTTCATATGTTGCCGGTGGATTGCGTAACGAAAGCGTACGGTTCTCCGAGACGGGTTCGCTAAATGGATTACTAATCGGATTAGCGTATGTTCCAAAGATGCTGGGTCACTAAACTCCAATTGAGACGATATTGCTCTCCAACACGAATTGTTATTATGACGAACAAATCTTCCGTGCCGCTATTGACTATCGAACTTGAGCAATCGTTATTGAAAGAGATAAAAATAATTTATTTTAATTTAACTTAAATTTAATTCGTAATCTCGGTGGTTACTTACTACTTCCAAATTTAAATTAATATTTTTTTTTGTAACAATTAGGAATTAGCTCTATATTATAGTAAATTTCCTGACAATTATGACTCCTGAAAGCCTTTAAATTCAGCATTTATATTATTATCTAAATACAACTAGCTGTCGCGCGGGGCTTCACTCCCGTCGCTCTTTATTTGACCACTGCTCAGCTCCTACTGGTGATGTTATTAAAGCCTTCCTCGATAATTTGTTCAAATCGGACCAGTAGTGCCTGAGATTAGAGCGTTCAAACAAACTATTCAGTTTTATAATACTATATTGAATACTATATTGTATTGAGTATAGATATAAAAGACAAATTCTTCATTAGGAGAGGTATGTTACGTTACATTATTAGCAACCCATTAATGTCCCAATGGTTGGGTAATGGTCTCCTCTCCTTAATCTAGAGAGCTGGGAGTGCTTAGACCACAATCCACACACGCTTACCTAATGCGGGTTGGTGGACCAGACGTATCTTTAGACGTATATTAGTTCTAGGATAAGTGGGTTTCCTCACGATGTTTTTCTTCACCGTTAGCAAATGTTTTGAAATATGAATTTAACATTCCTACAAAAGCACACATTAATTACTAGTTACGTCAGTAAGTAGGTACGCAAGTAGGTATATATGTACCTACATAAATTAACAGAACGGTAATGATTAAAATAGGTCGACAATGTCCTAATGAGTTACTTCGTTAATATTTAATCTCTGCAGTGTTTTGCCTCGCTGCATTTAAATTTGTTTTTATATTTGTTGAGTTAGTGTTTACTTTTCAGTGCTTGTGGTTCGCAAAGTTTTTTAGAGTTGAAGTAGGAGCCTCATTCAAAAAATACTGCCTCCGCTTTTTCATGACATAATTGTTGAAGAGTAGGCAACTCTTTCTTATCTGCATAGTGATGTAAAAATTTGTACTGCTATTTCAGAACATAACTTTTTATACGAATTAACACGTTGGTAAAATAATATTTAATTTATATACTTCATCATCATCATCATCATCATATCAGCCCAATGACGTCCACTGCTGAACATAGGCCTCACCTAATCTCCGCCACAGCGAGCGATCTTGTGATCTTTATGTGATCTTTTATATACTTAACACACAATTAAAAAAAAATCTCGTTTTCTAATTTTTGAATGCTTTAAACGATTGTATGCGAAACATTATAGAACCATATATAACATTTGTTTCAGAGCGATGGCAAGATGGTGTTTGACGTGATCCAGCGGATGGAGGACACGGAACCGTTCAGCGAGGAGCTCCTGGCGGCGATGAAGAGGCTTTGGGCCGACGCCGGCGTCCAGGAATGCTTCGGTCGTTCTAACGAGTACCAGCTCAATGACTCCGCCAAATAGTGAGTACAACACTGTATATACCACTTGTCATTTGTGTGTACTTAGCCTATATGGTGACTTGGTGTTGCAGAGCTAAATTGTTACAGTATATGTGATACTGTACACGTGACTTGCGTGAACTTGGGTCGTATTAAATGGTCTCTAATAGAAGTGGAGTAATAAGAATAAGGTCGATATAATATAGTGACAAAGGCAAAGGAAACATTAAATGAAAAACATTTATAAAAAGTAATTTAATATAGCAAAAAAATTAAAATTTATTTAAAAAATATTTGGTAATTAATCATCTTAAAATCTATACTTTGCGAAAAATGCAAATGTGAATATTTGGTGTTAGATTTAAATGAACATTTCAATATAACTTCAAGCGTTTTCTTGTTGTTACAACAGTGAGCACTTAAACCATATTTAAATCGTAAAACAAAAAACTCGACGCAAAACTAGCGATACAGTCAAAATTTGTCTCCGAAAAACCCAACAGAACATGGCGCGACTCGAGAATAGAACCGAGGATCATAATAATTATAATAATCATCATAATACGTCCACTGTGAGACTTAGGCATCATCAAGAGATTTCCTATAGGATTTGGGGTCAGTCCTGCTAAATTACACACGTCGATAGCAGACCGATAGACTACTAACGACCAATCACAGGCCGGCAATATGGCGCAATTGACTTTAGCCAATCACAGCTATCGAATGAGACCATCGCTTTAACATTGTGTTAGCAGGATCGGGCCCCAGTTGTTTGTCGTTTGCATCCAGCGCGATTTTACGTTTCGGAACAGATCATCTGTCTACCATGTGGACGGACGTTCTATGCTCTTATAATAATATCTTAATTTAATTGTCATTTTGATTTCTATGGTTGAGAGTGAACCGTAGTGGTTCGTTCGGTACATAGGTTGGCGTCACACTATAAGTTAATTCGCCATACCGCCACGTCACGTCGTAATTGTGGAATATCTGGACAAAATTACACACTATATTAGTCACACAACATTATGAACTAATGTGTAATTGAATCATGTGAATGTAATTTATATGTTATTGAGCTTTTGCTCCGTACAATATCTATCAGGCTATCAGAAAATTGTAGTCAAACTTCAATTGCTTTTTTATCATCAAGGAAATGATTGCCTTAAAAAAAAGTTACTCTCTTGAATGATATAAAACTGTGTGTTTTTTGTTAGCAAGCCAGTTTCTACTTCTCAAAATGTTGCTTTCTGAAGTATGGAATAATTTAAGTTAGTTTCCCTAGTAAACATTAACCTGTATTATAAAATAATATTTAATAAAGGCCTACCTTAGCAAGTAAAAGCTGTAGCTCAGCTTCCGCGAATCTCTTTCCAATGCACATGCGCCGTCCAAAGCCGAAAGGAAGCGAAGCAAACGGGTGGATCCCCACTTCCTTCTGTTTGCGCCACACGGCCGCCGCCTCCGCCGCCCCACTGTCCTGCCTCAAGGGACATTCCATAGTTTCGATAACCTCGTTGTTCCGCAGCCATCGTTCTGGCACGTACAGCTCCGGCGATGGGAAGTATCTTTCCTCGTTCGATAATACGTAATGAGGAAAAACTACGTGAGACTAGAACAACACAAAATATTACAATATATTCTACTATGCCTGGATTAAAATTGTTGTTAAAATGTTAGTTCACTCACTCCTTTGGGCACTTCGTAACCAGATATCACTGCATCCGACTGTATGCATCGGCCGTTCCCCAAAATTACCGGTTTAATTCTGAAAAAATAAACAGTTTTATAACACACCGCAACTGATGTTAAAAATAGATCAGTCGGAAATACAAATAACCGCCATATTTGCTGATGATATAATAAACACGCTTTCTAAAAATATAACTTTACTTAAATTTACGCTTTAAGCGTCTAAGTGTTGAAAAGTCTTTGTGTCAACAAATGTTACTATGTGCTCTTGCGTACATAACAGTGCGTCAAAGTTTCAAACTTGCGTACATCTTTGAAGTCGTTCAAATCACCAATTTTTTCAATCATCAATTCTATTAATATTTCAATTATGTCAAATAAGTATTATTGGCCCTTTACGACTTTGTGTTCTATAACGTTAACCTGAAATTGCAGGTTTTGTATCAAAAGTAGATTACGTCAGAAAGAACTGTCAATCAATGTGCCAATTTATGGATGATCCGTATTAATCAGTGCGTGAGGACCTGATCATTATGCAGTTTTGTAGCTGAGTCTTAACATAACATGTTATAAGCCATGACACAACGAGGGTTAGGTTAGGTGTATATATAGCTAGAAATAAAAAAGAAACTAGCGATGTGCGAAATCCGACCAACTGCGAAATTGTAAATTAAAGATGATTAAGTAATGGCTTCAGTCCCTGTTTGACTGCTGGCAGATAAGTTTCTGAAAAAACATCTGAGACTTGAGTGACAGATTTCAATGAGAAACGGGTCAAATATTTGTCAATTGAGTTTCAGACACTTATGCTAGCGATGACACAGATCCTAAAACATGTTAAACTTCTTAGAGTATTCGAAAATGTTTCAGTTCATCTGTGTGTTTGTTAAGATTACACGTGATGGGTGTCTCGTATGAATGGCAACCTTTAGTGCAAGGCTCAGGTGCAAACGTAACCTGATGCTGACCATCATTGGTCACGTTACAATAAGACGATACATTTGTATCAGGTTTTTATCATGTAAAGGTTCTTTAGAGGTTAGTGTACTCTAAACGATCTCATGTTATCAGCTGATCAACAAATATTTAGAATAGATAATCTTCCAAGCTACCTATTTACTAAATAGCTTTTGAATGGCTTGGCACATGACAATGAGGAAAAAAACAACTAAAAACGTGATACCTATTTGCAAATACTGTAAACTAACCGACAGAATTAGGAATTTCTTTAGAAATGTCTTATAAAATAATACTAGGTAGCTAAAATAGGGCAAAAAACCACAAACTGTTAGTATGAGTTTATGGTTAGCTTACAAAGGACTTGCTATTTTGTGGCAAACGTCGGAATTTAGTCTTGTATACGGTACATTGAAGTCTATATCGAGATCGACCAATGTTTTTACGTCTCCAATAACATTAGCTTTGTAATGTAAATATTATGTAAACAGTCATCGTGAGGTACTCTCGCGTACCGAGATAGCCGCCCGTTATTCGGCTCTTAAAAAGGGTGTCCAGTATCAGTAGTCTATGTATTAAAATGCTAAAGCTTACCGTAAAGATTCCTTTATACACGCTTTGAGATAAGGCAGCTTGTCTAAATCCTTGCAATTCATGGTTCTGCCTTTGGGAAGATTCTTATCTAATTCCTTTTGTAGTTTTCTCTGTGCTCGTTCATTATTTGCTAATAAATACATAGAGCTTGCTGCTGCGGCTGCTGTCGTGTCCACACCCACTAACAGCAGATCCAGAGCTAGTATAGTAGCCACTTTTTCCCCAGAAGATTTGGCTATTTGTGCGCATATACCTTTATCAGTCAGTCTTCGTAAGCAGAGTGATCTGAAGGAATCTAAGGCGTCAACGTATGTTTTGTAAGAAGGTGTTGAACACACTCGCCATAAAGGTGCTGAAAGTTCCAATGAAGGAACGCTATGAAAGAACCCGTGTATGCATTTAATTATTTCTTTAGCTTCCGCATCATTATCTTTAAGACATCCTAATCTTGTTCCTAACGCCCAGGCCCCCACGGCTGAAAAAAATAAGTGTTTTCTTTAGGAACAAAATTACCACTTGGTGCAGGTTTATGCGGCAAAGCACAATAGAGTTGACAGAGGTGGCGCCGCTACTCGAGTAGCACTTACACTCAAGGGCCCATTTGTAGAGTTCCGTGAGAAAATCTTTTGGCAGCTCACGATTATCGTCGAGAACGCATTCCATTCTGTGAAAACAAAGCATTCTTTAAACGTGTGCTTGGCTATTATATTGCTTTTGCCAATTTTCGTGATGGCTATTAATCAAAATGTAATTTACATACTTGCCCATAATGTAAATTGTGTTCTCAATTAAATTTATCAAAGCGTAAATATTCTGCGTCAAAATTACTCAAATGAAACGTTACTTTTCTCATTGAATGAGGTTTGTTGTGCCCCACAATGAGTCAGTCGCCGTAGCTTAAAACAAATGCGCAGACGCCGTTGTTAAAAACGGGATGTGGTCATTAAACCGAGATTCCACACTCGTATCACTACAAGTACAATGTATTAGACCACAAAATTGACTACATGCTCTTGTTAAACTATCCGAGACTCGTATTATAGCTCAACTGTGTAATTAACGGTAGTTACAAAGAATATTACTAGTGTAAAGTTTTGTATTAAATTGTGAACTAGTTCTCTCTTATGAAAATAATCAGTGTGACGCAAAGAATTAAATTTTATATAATATTTCAGATGCAATTAATAAATCTAGATTATTTTGAAAGTAGACTTATACTCATATTCTTCGTTTTCTAATTAAGAACAGTGATGAGTCTCTGAGATTTAACGTAGGTACTAATACATTTTTATAACCTTATTTATGTAACACTGTTATTTATAAATAAATACAATATGACAATTTCAACTTGTACTGAATAATTAATTAATTGTAAGATTTTATAACAATTGTATGCCTTTCAATAAATGGGATGATTTCTTATAAAGTCGGAAAAAGAAATCATGTGGGCAAACAAACAATACATCAGTCAACCTTTTAAACTATCAAATAAAACCATGAACTACCATTTGACAATCATTTTACACTAGTTGTTTTACAGTTAAATACCTAAGGCATTGTTTCACCAATGGCATATAAGTGTCTTGAATAACCATCCAATAATTTTTTGATACATTTTTGATTTGACTAATTTTCATTCAACATTTGTCCTAAATTTATCACTTATCTGTAAGTGATGAAACAAGGCTTAACTGTAAATAACAGAAAGCATACACATACCTCCGTATAAAATCATTAGTCACTTTATCCAATTCTGGTATAGCTGCCCTGGACGCCTCTGGAGCAATCAAAGCTTTAGATACTTTAGATCTGAATCTAGACCACGGCTCACCATGTCTACAAAAAAGAAAGTAATTGGTAAAATTTCCACCAACTCCAAATAGAAAAGGCTTGATATTTTTCTCTTGCTTACACGCCTATTAGTCCAGGTTCTTCCCCAAAAAAGTTCTTCCTCAATTCCTGTTTATAATGAGTGAGACATGGCGCTTTAGCTCTGTGCGGCATTGTATCTTCTCGTCTGTAGATCTTTGCTGTTTCTTCTGCACAAAACGGGAATACTAAATCTGGGTGACCAAATAGTTTCGCGACTCTAGCCGCTCCTCCAGAACCGGCCAAGGCTCTCAGGAACCACAACGACACATCCAAAGCACGTGTCCTCCAAGGGTTTTTGCCGATTGCGAACCGCCAAGAGTTGCCAATAATTGGTAAGGGTTTGGGGCCCGGCATGGCCGTGTAACTCCGCGCGCTACACATCACGTCCGAATTGTCAATGGCCTACGGTTCAGCCCCTAATTCAAAATAGTAGGAGCAGTGGGGCTAACCATCAGTATTACGTTTTCAACGTCATCGGTGTCGTAATCCGTGCTGCTGCGTGTTGGCGCAGTACACACGCATGCGTACAAACAAATATAACCTTAATTGACGCTACAAGTCTCTAAAGAAATTCTGAACAAAAAATTGCAATTCGAACATAATATAAGTAGCTAGAGGTTATACACTGTCATGGTCGAGTATTGCACTCTTAATCGACATGTGTTTGGTGTTGCCGGAAATATATATTTTAATTAAGTTTATACAATGATACAGTTTTTACTAGGTTAATTTACTGATTACTTCAAATATTTTCCTTAGCCTTACTTTAAGCAGTTAGGTAAAAATGAAAGTACTCACGCAAGTTCATCTTTTGTTCTAGTATTTGTATGTTCCAAATTGCGTAGTGAGTACCCCTCTAAGAAGAACTCTTATGACATCAGTTAGCGGACACCTGATAATGTAGGAATATGCAAGTCATACTTAAGCCAGGGTTTCTAATTTTAACTGCAAAACTATTTCGTAAACTGTTTCTCTTCCATTTAGCTCGTGTGAAATTTTACACTTAAACGGTTTAATGAGTAAGCCGTTGTTACAACCTTACGTGTTAATTGCAGATCTTTAAATGAATTAGGCTGAGAAAATCATTACAAGAATCACAACTTTGAGACCTATGACAGCCTCCTCGGTAAAAGGAGCCGGAGTTCGTTTACCGGGTCAGAAAATGTGGTCTTTAAGTTTTCCGTCTTGAAATATGACAATATTGCCTCTTATTACATACATAGAACCAAAAAACTATCAGGCTTTGTATAATTAAAGGATTAATATTTTTTACATACCTACATAAAAAAGGGACCACGAATAAAAAATAATTGTATGAGTACGTGCAATAACAAGTTTATCAGTGCGCCGATTACAAGTAATCCTACATTGCACAATGGTTCATGTATAGTGACGTCACACGTTCAATTGTCAATCCCTCGATGGAAGCAGGGAGCGCCCGCGACGATTGATTCGTCCGGTCCCTGCGAATGTTCATATACAATTTTATGTATTTATTCCGCAATCATTTGAATAAAAAATTGCTTTATGACAATTGATTTATTGTTTCTGACGTACCTATTGCAAAAATGACATATTATGTAGTTTATTTTGACCTTAATACCGATACAGAGTATGTACCGAAGACTGGTTATCTTGATTGAAATGTTACCGAAAACCAAATTTTGATATCATCTAACAGTAATCAGTTTCTGCAAATGCCTGCAATATCAGAAGCCTTTTTCTGGATGGGCTTTTTTAAATAATTAGTTTTGATTTTTGCACGAATCTGTTCTGATATTTCTCTGATCCACAGTACTGTTACCTCAAGTTTAGGTGTTTCTATCTATATAAAACATTTATATACCTTTTTGCTTTAATTCGAAAACAAACGGATAAACCAATATGTTAATGAATTACAGATTTTTCACTTTCACTTCCATCGTTTGTTAGTCTTTCTTTTAACACCCGACGCAAAAAGAGGTGTGTTATAAATTTGACGAGTCTGTGTGTCTGTCTGTGACATCGTTAGCTTTTGATGCGGTTTTTTTACATTGAAACCTGTGTCATATTTGTGATGGTTCTTAGACATGTTTTATCAATAGTCAATAGTCCAGCCGTTTGAAAGTCTATATACATAAATGTTTTTTTTTTCCAGTGATCAGTTGTCAATACACAACTACCCAAAATAGGAGTTGTATTTACTTATGCTTTGGATATTTTTACATGGAGAAAATAGTGGTTATGTTCTCATCAAATATAGCTACATTTTTCGTATGTATGGACGCTTTTATGTATGTCCTATGTAAATGTAATTCAGCATACCCAATACCCATTCATAAACTGAAGCATCAGTACGTCATTTCAGTAACATGATAAGGATAGTTGTTTTGTTCTGTGTGTATGTGAATCGCGGTCGACGGATGCTCTTGCAACAGCAACAAAGAACGCTTTGTGAACGGTTCAACGTTCCTATCTTTTGGTATGCGTAGCAACATTTATGGGGAGAACCTCTTCGTTGATTGACAAAAAAAAATTACTGATCCTCACGTTGCAGTTTGTAATACAATGTATACTGGTGTGTCAATTTCTTTGGAGTGAAAATCTTGGTAATAATAATATTCATATTAAATTAAACTAACTGTCGCCTACGGCTTTGCCTGCTTTTGCTTATAGCCTATGTCCTATGTGCTATTCCAAATCTTTCTGACAAATGTCATATCTACAGTTCCTTTCAGTCATTCTGGTATGATTGAGTACCAAGTATCCACCCATACATCCATCCATCATAATTATCGCATTTATAATATTAGTGGATTTGACACGAGTATTAGCTTTCGCAGCTCATTAAAGAAGGAGGAATACAACCATCATCAGATGGGTTACTAGCTCGTTATCTAACTTAACATCAATAATCTATAACGTCAGTGTTAGCCACTCCCCTCACAGCATTCAGCAAACATACAACTACATGTATGCTTATAGCTATTGGGTTATGTATTTGTTAAACGTCCGTGACCAACGTCTTATGCAATTTTCTTACGTTAAGTATGTATAGTAAATTTGATATTGCACACTAAGTATATATATTTAACTGTCATGTCAACCGGCAAGCTCTTGCAAGTGGTTTCGATGTCTAATAGGCGAGAAATTGCATCTCTCAAATTGTTTCCATTGCCGATACCTTGCGGAAATAATGATACAACTCGTAATTGAACAGCCGTTAAGAGTATATTTATGATACCTTCAGATTGTATGCTAGACTATAGAAGAGCTCACCATCTATAAGCGTTGCTTACTCACAAAGCGCGGTCGTTGACTTACGCGTAGTAACACCATTGCGTACTCTAATTATTTTCTAACAGGATCTAACTATATGAATATCATGTTAAAGGAGTATATTATTATAGTAATTAGCTGTTACTTGTACATTTTATTGTCAATATTGCATTGGTGGACATACACGTAAGGTTATGCATGAAGGTTTTGAGCTAAGGGGCACAACCGTCAATGCTTGTTCACGCAACCATAACTGAACAGTTTTACGCCATACACGCTAAGGTTTGCATGACGGTTCTGCCTGTTAGGTCAAAACCTTACACGTATGCCCACCATAACAGGGAGCCAAGCAGACCAAGAAATCATAGGTTCTCATAAATTACAAGTACAATGAGGGAGTGATTTCGTTGAAACGTTCCTAATTCTTGAATGCTTTATTCAGTGAGCCGTCACTCAGGCGTCACGAAACCTTGCGATTGTTGTAAATAAAAATATTATACATAAATGCCGCAAATGATCACGGCACTCGCACACCGCCTACTGCCACTTTAGTTATCGTTATCATTTTATACGACAACTCATTCTGATCAGATTTAGATATTCACCATTTCTAGGGATGTGGCGTCAGCACTTTTTTCTCACCTGCTAATGGCTTTTTTTTCATGCAGAATCGTCCATTTAAATTTTGATACGATCTTAAAATTCGGTGTTATAATAATGATATTTTAATGCACAGTTTTAAAGTAATATTTTGTATAAGTTTCTGTTTAATGCCCGTTTGTGAACATTCTTGAATGAAAATTCAACACATGTGTTGTAATCAAAACTAATCTTTTTAGGAGGTAAAAAATTCTTAATATGTATTTTGTGGTAAGTGACGTAAATACGTCACGGGCCGCAAAAATATAAGAAGCGAGCCGCATACGGCCCACTGGTCTTAGTTTGGACAGCTTCGTAGTAGAGTATGTGGGTAGTAGTAGAGTAAAACAATTGAGATTAGAGATTATATCACGAGTTCGCGAGTATTGCAACCACCGCCCACATCGTCTGCGAGAGTGGCTTGTGGAACAAGTGGTGACAGATTTATGCGCCGATCGCATGACGCCCGCGCTAATTCCGGAAGCACTTTACAGCGCCACCAGCTGCTCAATGCTCAGGTTCTTAACTACGTCCACCTAACATACAATATCGGCGAACATTCAGGGGTAATATGTCACTAAAACTTTTATCGATACCGTCACACCATTGCGTGAACTCCCAAGTTTCAATTGGTCGCTTATTCACCGTCGAACTAACAAAAACTGAGGGTTGAGTTACTTGCTTTTCAGATCGCACGTTATTATTATCACAAGTATCTGTTCCCACGCGGAGCTGACAAATGTTTCGTGTTATGAGAACTGTGTAAACAAACTAGCGTAGAAGGCGAAACTTGATTTTGATATGGTATCATTTTTTTCAGTAGAATATTTAGCTATACTAGAGGAACTTTGAAAGTTGACAGAGTCAGTTTCCAAATACTGATATTATGAGAACTAGCTTCCGCCTGAGGTTTCGCCCGCCTATTCCAGACTATAATTTATCTGTGTGTCAAATTTAATGCAGATCTCTTGAGCTGTTTTAATGTAATTGATCAGCAAACAGCTATTGAAACATCTATCCATTCTTTGCAATATTAGTACCTAGGATTACATGAATATTGTTGCTATCAATTGGTCAGTGGTATAAAGTTTAGATGCGCTTAGGTGGGTTTATGTGTGATATGAGGACGTCATCGCGTCTCTCGTTCGGGTGTTGCGCGGGTGCGTCAGTGGCGATGGCGGCCCGTAGCGCGTAGCTATCGAAAGGGCTCGGCGGTGCGGCGTGCGGCGGCGCGGCGGGCGCCGTATTGATCGCCGGACCTGTTGCCGGGCGGCCGCCGCGCCACCAACACCATACATGGATTTTATGCATTGCCCGGCCTGCAATCGGCACAAGGATTTCTCTTACAACTGTCCACTCAGTACATTTTAATCAATTAGATAATACGTCACAGTTTATGATTATGACATAGAAAGTTCCATATAAGCAACGAATTTTCTATGAATACCCATTAAAACTTATAGCCAATAAAGAATGTCATAAAAAATATTTTACGTTTTCACGTTCACTTACAAAATATATCAATGAAAAATAAAAATCGATACTGTAACGTAGCGAGCTTCGCTTAATACTTATCGCTTAACATTGTCATCTGTATCTAGAACCAATAATACCGGCGGGTTTCAATAGTGTAATGAAATGATTTCGGCTGCTCCGAATGTAATTCATCCTTGTTTATTGACCCAGTTCATGTTGACAGAGGTTTGACGTCATCAGCGGCCAGGACCGGCGAAAAAGCGCTAGTATCATAAACACTCGGCTTTACATTTTAACACATACGTGTAGTAGGTACTGATATTATTATGTTAATCATATGAACACTTGTGGAAACGGTTATCAGTGATTCTAGCTGTCATGTTGATGAATGGAATACTTTATTCATAAAAATATTGTTATTTTGCTTTAACCCGTACCTAAGGAAAACAAGATGATAAAATTACAGAGCTTTGTTAGAATTTTGAGATATTTCAATTGATAGCTAGTGATAGCTTTACTTCAGTAGTAAAATTCGGTTAACAGGGCTGAGTTTTCGATAAACAATGACACAAAAATACGAAATTAAATAAGACATTAAAGTATAGGCTCGTAGTTTTGTATCTGCAGTACTTCGCATTGCGTCACGTCATAATGCAGGGTATTTATCAGTAATAACTACATTAATTTGAATGTGCCACATGCCAGTTTCAGTACGTAGCACACATACATTCCGTATAAACACTAACGCAGTTTTCCTCTACAGCTACTGTTAGTAAGGATCGGGAATGTCCTTTGTTTGGCACGCAGCCAAAAGTATCAAGACGAATAATTCCACTGACATTGGAACTCGATATACTTCTTGCTTCTGCGCTGTGTTTGATAAACTTGATTATATAACGCTAGGCCTCAATAACATTACGTGTCGGTGGAATTGTATTTTTCTAGTGGTGGTGTGTTGAGGTCTGAAGAAATAATCGCTGGGTCAGTAGTAGTTGAGCTTGACCTGCTGACGCAGCGGGCGGTGGTATTTACCGCTTACCATCATCAAATGAACCGCTGTCTCAATATTTACCTTGTTTTTCTCATTAGGTAATTTTTCAGTATGTTTTATTACCGAACTTGTTATGTTTTTTATTCTGGTGGAAATCATATTAAGCATACTTTGCGATTTCTTTGAGAAACTGTATAAGGTGTTTCATAGTAGTAATAGTCGAATCTACATAGTGCATGTAGTACTCATAATGTTTATGTATGTAGAAACTTGCGTTTATGTAGATAGTCGAGGAAGCATATCTTTTGTATGAGTCCGGCATACTTCTTGCGTATTTACACAATCTTTTTTCTTTTTTTTTATCAATAGGTATCTATAGCAGAAAAAATGACGTTTAAAAGTATTAAATCTATACGAGTTTTATTTTTAATGTGAGGTAATTATAACAAGGAACTTGACGCGCATATAATGACTACGTGGGAGTTATCTTAATTCCATTGTGAAAAACGAGTGACTTCTTAAAGGATGATTCGAAAGCATTAGTAAGATTACAAAACTCAGTTTCAACCCTTGCTTATTCGCGTCACCAAGTTTTGGCATATCTAAGTTCGGCTCTCTAGGTTTCTGGCAGTGGGCCAACGGTGTCGACCGTCATCTACACAGAGTGACCTTGAATCACACTTGTTACTGAACACCAACACCAATCATGACATAGACCTAATTCTTTTATGCGTAAATCAGATACAGCACTAAATGTCTGACATTAAACAGCATATTTGACGTGACCAATAATAATATGTTCCACTATGATTTGTGTGACAAAATATGAATACTTTTTGCTCGATTGCCTCTCAGCTATGACAAACGATTATTGCCACGATGTTCGCTAGTCTCTATTATCATTAATTTAGACTTGTATCTAGTGGCCTTGCTCTCTCATATAATTTACCGCCTCATCGCTTGCCCTATTTCGTTCCACTGCTTGATCAGTTTCCTGAATGTAAACATGTCTTAGGTTTTGATTGCTTAGGTAAACTAACGACTCAGTTTTTGGAGCTTGTTAAAATTTATGCAAGGTACATATTTACAAAACAACGTCGCGGCCTGGGTTTTACTGAAGCATTGGAGAGCTATTATCTTGCGTAATATCTATACTTTCGAGATTATCTCGAATTTGAAGTGTTTTTCTCTAGTCATTTATGCTTTTGCAAATACCACCATCCGCACCCTTATTTGTCGTCGTCAATTTGATTGACAATTCTTAAGAGTCTTTTCAATTTGAACTGTCTGCTTAGCTGAAATTTCAGCTATGACGAGTTTTTACACTAAATCAGAGAAATATAGACGCCAACACCACAAGGCAGTACCAGCTACCATTAGGCACCACTTGGCTGGTATTTTACCTAATAATTTCTACCTGTATATTATCGGTACGAGTGGATGTACGTAACAAAAGTTTTTCTCCTCACAAAAAGCTTGCGTGCTGTAACAAACTAGTATTTTTTTTGTATTTAGGTAGGGAGTAACATTTAACTTTGTCGTGACAGAGTTGGCCTTTTACACGAACTGCCACTGTTTCAATACATGCCTGCCTGCAATTAAAATAGTTTGACCTATTTAAAATGATGAATTATTTATTTAAACCAGTATAGCGTTCTACTATAACTTTCCTTAGCTTAGCTTACAAATCTGTCCTGTTTTATTAGGTATTTTCAATAAGTTGAAGGTGCGTTTACACGAGCTAAATTATCCTATTATTCAAAGTAATTTTATAAAATTATTGTTCTACTGTTATGTTCTTGTATGAGTGAATGTAAACGAGGCTTCCGCTACTAACTTGTTACTTTAACAACTAACGTTTTCTTTACTAATAGTTTTCTCGAACATCTTTGTTTTGTTTTTTTATAAAACTATACACCTTGTAAGTTCAGAGTCACGTTTCTCGGTACTAGTAGAGCAGTGACGTCACAAACTGACTCATCATAACACAATAGGACGATCTCGTGATCCGTTTGATTGGCATTAAATAATAACCTCTTTACTATAACACCTTTCGAACTCATGCGTCGAGAATGTTTAACTACCTTCTTTAATCAAGTATCTTATAGTTGGAATTTATCAAGTCGCTTCTCGGAAGGCTTCCAACTGCATTCTAATCAAATTAAGTGGGAACCAACGGCTTTACGTGCCTTCCGAATCTCGGAGACTCGAGATTCAAAATGCCACAATCGGTGACCCATCTATGGATTGACCTTGAAAACGTTGCTTAACCACGATGATCATTCTGAGTACCAGAAATACTACGAACATCTCGTATCTTATTGTTGACGCTATTACATGTATTATATAAAAAATGACGTCATTTAGAGAAAGATTTTTCAAGATTTTTTTTTTAAATATTTTTTAAGTATTTCAATTTTTATTTTGAATCTGTAAATTCAACGGCATCTATTGAGTAGATATAAAAATAACAAACAAATTAAAAACGATAGGCTGGATGCATACGAATTCAAGGCTTCTAGTGCATTTTTCAACTTTAAAAAAAAACATTACCTACTTTAACATAGTTTATTATTAAGTGGTGTTAGTTTTCAATAAATCGGTTATATTAATAAAGTTGTAAAATAATGCAAATATGGAAGCAAAATTAAAAAAAATGTCTAATGTAAAAAGTCCCCCTGGCAAGTATCGCACTATTGTCAGTAATAGAATCAATAGCGCTATTGAATAGATAAAAACCAGTAAAAGTGTGTGGGCATTAGTCATCTATAGAATGTAACGACTCCAATCTTCAGTTTAACTTCTTGCTTAATAGGTATATAGAATTATAAGCGTGTCTAATAAATAATGAGAAATATTTTCGCATTTGTACTTTGAACAAAGAATAATTAGTTGTAATAAAACAGGTTTTATTTCGACAAATTCAGCTGTCACTGCAAAAATACATATTTAATTTTCTCGTTCTGAAAATAAAACTGTTGTATTTTACAAATCCATTCAGATTATATAAATCTTGCTTCCTTAGCTTACGAGTAGATTAAGTTTTAATTTATATAACAATTATCTCTATTTTATATAAATAATTATGTAGTCCTTATCACTTATGATGAATACCAAATCTATAAAAACAACGGCTGACTGCGTGACTTACATTTTTTTTTTTATACCACGACGGTGGCAAACAGACGTTCGGTCCGCCTGATGGTAAGCGGTTACCGTAGCCTATGGGCGCCTGCAACACCAGGGTTAACAACACCAGTTACATAAAGTAACTCATTGAATACCACTCAGATAAGTGCTAGATAGCCTATCTGAAATTTAGTTGACAGATTGTTAACGTATAATCACTAAGTATCAGTTAGTTTATCAGAAACTTTTACGCCAGTAGTGAAACAGGGCGTTATTATTATTTAGGAGTAGCATAAGTGAAAACTGCGGCGTTTGTTGACAGTTAAAGCATGAAGTATGAAGGTTGCTTAATTATCCGTTTGTAATATTCAAGAATCGCGTGTTGTCTGTACTCTACGTCGGAGGGGCTCTTTAATATGTATGCGATGGTGTCGCTCGGCGCCGTTTACTTATTGCAACTAGTGGGCGCGCGGCCGGATATCTGTTTATAAGTATAGCTTGCAGAATTATTATTCAGCTTAGTACTGTTTATTGAACTTAAGGCTTTCCTATTATGCAAATTTCGGTTCCGTATTTTGTTTTTGAGAGTCTAATTAATATATTAAATGACGAAACGCAAATGTGTGTTGACTGCCGAATGAGATAGCGTTAAATTGTTATTTTCATAATATTTGGAACAACTGCAAGGAACAGCGAGATGTCTACTAGTCAAAGTCAATAATAAGACAATGTTGCATAGCTGGATAAGCTGTCCACTTCTGTATCTTGAAAACAGATAGGGTTTTGGTCAAAATACATATTATATGCTGGTCCAATGTGGGGGTAGAATAGCAAAAAACAAATTAAATAAAATCTACTGCAAAACAATTCCTCTTGTTATGAATTCTGGTGAACTACCATCTTCCCCAGTGAGACTGGTTGAAGAATCTCGCTCTGTAGGTAGGGCACAGATCTCTTTTAGAAATTCTGTACGCCACGTAGGCTAAAACCCTTATTTTTTTTATGTTCTCTTATTTTAGCAATTCGCCTTTTTGTTTGCTGCCCATTGTTAAATGCTCATAATTTAATAAAATTCAAAGCTAAATGACGATTCCCAGCGAAACGCATCACAACAATACAATTTGTAATACTAACCAAATGATTACACAAATATTTTATTGTCAACAGTTAACAGTGGTGGTTCGTCGGCACTACTGTTGAATGCACAATGTAATCATTTAAATATGTTAATTGTTAATGCAGATCCCATTAGGTGTGTCTATTGAAGAATCTAGTTATTGGAATTTAAATTTACTTGTGTTTATGGATTTGGAATATTGTGATAAAAAATATAATTATGTAAATTATTATAAATATATCCCAAGCTCAGTGCTAGAAATTCTCATACATTTGACCTTAAAATTAAATTGTAATAAAAATTAACAAAATGAAATAAGGCATTAAAAATTCAAAAACTATAGTTTTATGGTATAAAGCTGAAGAGTTAGTTGTTTGTTTGGTTGAACGCTAGGATCTCAGGAATTACTGGTCCGATTTGAAAAAATATTTTAATGTTGGATAGTCCATTTTATCGAGGAAGGCTATAGGCTATGAACACCACGATACGGCCAATAGTAGCTAAGCAGAGGCCAAATAAAGAATGCCGGGAGCGAAGCCTCGCGCGACTTCTATAACTATATAAGAGTTGATATTCAATAGTTTAATTCAAGCACGGTGCGGCATTCTCGATGTTCAAGTTAGCAACCAAATTAAATCAGTTTAATAATAGAATTCTAAGCCCATTATATTTTGACCTCTAAACTTGCACGTTATGCTGATTTACTACTTCTGTTATCGCCACATTTAAAATTAGATCGAGTGTTAAGCATACTGCATATCGATTGTAAAAGTTATAAACGAACAATCGATTTCCTTAAACCGTAATTCAGTTTACGATAGCGTTAATGAAATTGTTTACATTACACCTTTTATTAGACCTTTCTATTATACATAGTACTATTACTATAAACAAAATAACTGTCTGTTACAGTTTCCATGCTTTTGTTATTCTGACAATGCCAATGGTTGAAATATGTAATTATATCCATAATTATCCATTTTTCGAACAATTATAGCTTGAAAAATTAATGTGTCAATGTCCAACACAAAATTACCTCAAACATTTGGATTGCAGTGCGTTATTGTAATCGATTATACGAAGTCTTGATAGTGGCGATAAGTTTGAAATATGAATAGAATAATCGATTAGGTTGGTAACACTAACACCTTTTTTTTCTTTTAAACGCAACATTTTATTGAAGCATCGAACCGCAGAGGTTTTAGTCTAATTGCTGTACTTATTCAAGTTTTTATTTATTATTGTTTAACTCGTATGTGTTATGTAAGTAACTTGCTCTCGCGTCCGCCATTATACTTAAATGCTAATTAAAAAACATAATTATTAAAATATAATTTACGTTAAAAACTCGTTTTGCTATTGTTTGACTTTGTAATTTCATTCAGGGTAGAAAAAAGCTCGACAGTATATTTTAGTTGTTAAATATTATGAGTGAAGAACATATTTAATTCCCAAAATAAAGAATTATCATCCATTAATTTGTTCGCTGCTATTGATCTATGTGTCTTTCTTTGTTTTCGGGGAAACGTTTTTAATTAAAAGTATATAAGTGTGTTTTTCCAATAACTAATGCAATTGCTTCGTTCATTACGAAGTACAGAACTGCATACATATTTGTAGAAGCCATGTGTATTAAACATAAGTTATAATGCTTGTATTTGTATTATTTCAGTTTCCTGGATGACCTGGACCGGTTAGGTGCTAGAGACTACCAGCCCACCGAACAAGATATTTTAAGGACTAGAGTCAAAACCACTGGCATCGTCGAAGTGCACTTCTCCTTCAAAAACCTTAATTTCAAGTAAGTACCTTTCACTTACAATATTTTGATATTCGCAACGGAATTAAATCCTAGGTATAGGTCCTTTCTGTTAACCTAGAACAATAATATATAAAAAATCCAAGACGCACACTTAGCGATCAAAAAACGGCGCTCAAAATAAAAAAGAAAAGTTCAAAAAGAGTTCAATTCACACAATTGTGTTGCTGTCCTGAAGTATGAAACGTCAAAAAGTTTTTATAAATAATGTTTTTTAAAAGCAATTATTTGTAATGTGTATTGTACGTATATTGTTGATGTACTTACCTAATAATAATAATAATAAATAAGTCTAATTTTACAAAAACTATTTTCTAAAAATGTAATTTTATAATTTAATAGTATTTATGCGTTTTTTGAGCATGATTGTGCATCTAGAGGGACGGAGAGACGCCGAATTTTTATATATCAATGACCTAAGTCATAAAATTTAGCAAGAAGTTATGTCAGCACAAGTAAAGGAATCTTCCGAAAATTTGTAGTTAAGTACATCATTATTATTAAAAAAAAAACTTTTTCCTACGGAACGCTCAGAGCGCGCCTCCGACCTTGCACTTAACTGGTTTTATTATATGGACAAACGGTATTTCAGTCAACTTGAAATTAGCTCAGCTAACTAGTGAAAGATTTTCCAACATTCCCATTAAATACGAACACAGTCAAAATAATTATACAGAAGTTTAAATTATTCGACTAATGGAAAATTCTGTCAGAGAACTCGTAGTTTGAATAATGAATAAGCTAGGCAAGCTCACTGAAACATTCATGAGTTCAGCTCTGAAAGCAAATATAGATTATTATTATATTGATACAGGTTCGAAGGCAACAGCCGAATAATTATTATTATTGTACACTGTGTCCATCTTTGAAAGCTTGATAAATTATGTTTGTACTACTTTGAACTTTGCTGTCATGCCTTTGTTGCAAATACGTAATTGTTGTTTGGAGTAAACACATAACTCACAGCACATTTCATTATTTAGCTATAGGGGACTTACGATTTCATTTACAAAGCCTTTATTAAATATTCCGTGTAGTGACGGATTAAGAATACATATTGTCACTACCCCATGGGTGTCATACACATGGGTGTCGTAAAAACCTTAAACATACTAGAGAACTGCGAGAAAAGAGAAATTCGAAGCAAAACCCTTTACCAACTCGTCTTGCCAGACGTCTGGCCAGCGTGGTATAGTAGGCCAAATTCGCTCCAAAATCTTTGGAGGAGACCCGTGCCCAGCAGTGGGACGTTTCTGTGTCAACCCACTCATCACTTCAAAGTGATAATGCTAATTAAATATTGAAAATTCTAGTATGTCTAAGAACTAAGAACCAAAATAACTGCATCAAAATCAGTATCAGTATAAGAGCTACAATACCACACACAGATACACGTCAAAAGAATTTTTCAAATCGGACCAGTAGTTCCTGAGATCATAGCGTTTAACCAAACAAACAAACTCTTCATCTTTATAATATTAGTATAGATATAATTTAAGACAAGAATTATGTTGACGGTATATCGGTCTCTATTCTAGATTGTTCGACGTCGGTGGACAGCGGTCTGAGAGAAAGAAATGGATCCATTGCTTCGAGGATGTGACCGCGATCATTTTCTGCGTCGCCATGTCCGAGTATGATCAGGTGTTGCACGAGGATGAAACAACGGTATGTACATGTCATTTGTTTACTAGGTGTATCCCGCGGCTCAGCCCGCGTCGCATGACCACTGAAACTTTAACTCCGTACTTTTTCAGTTTAAGGCACTGTTCAGACCAAACGTAATGCCGGCCGTTGACTGTGAGCTCGCGTTACGTAGTTTATCCGACTATACGCTATTACATAGTACGTTTTCGCTGACGCGTCTATGCATGGGCGGACGCGGATTGGCTACGTTGTCATAACGTAATAGCTAACAGTGAGCTTACATACAGCAACATGCATCATAGTCGGCGGCGGACAATACGTTGGTTGTGAACGATCCCTAAAATTAAATTTTTCCTCTTGATAAAAAAATTCCTACGAAAGGCATTGCCGTTCATCGCTTTACGTTTTCAATGTTTATTTCCTTAATAAACATAATAAAAACTGCAAGAATTTTTTACCAAATGTAATTTTCATGTATGCAGCATTATAAACATTACGTCGTATGTATTACAGAACCGTATGCAGGAGAGTCTAAAGCTTTTCGACTCAATCTGCAACAACAAATGGTTTACGGACACCAGCATCATTCTGTTCCTCAACAAGAAGGATTTGTTCGAGGAGAAGATTCGCAAGTCGCCGCTCACTATATGCTTTCCAGAATATACGGGTAAGTCACCCTCATATCCACTAGGTAGGATACATTTTTAATAATAAATTTAAGCCTTATTATAACCAATAATAAGTTCTAATTTCACGTATATTAAAATTACTGCAGATGATTTCCTTCTATGTTAAATAAATTACAAGTATAGTTGATGATGTTTGATGATGTCATATATAACTCATTGAATCATTGGTTAATATTTTTTTCTAAATCTGCTGATACTAAACACATTGTCATATTGATTCTTAAAATGTTTTGAAGCGGACAGCTTGAAATTGAAATACTTAACTATTTATATTATGATGGTGGTATACACGCTTAAGGCCCGCCTGGTTAGTGGTTATGACCCTTATTCCAGCCCCAATGAGCTCTATTACTCCTCAGAACAAATACTCAGTGTTTAGTAGGATTGAGGTGCTTCCACAGGCAGGCAGCTGTCTGACCCTACCTCTAAGTAATGTACTGCGTCAATACATAAATGCGCATGTGTGTGTGTGTTCCAGGCGCACAAGAGTACGGCGAGGCGGCGGCGTACATCCAGGCGCAGTTCGAAGCTAAGAACAAGTCCACCACCAAGGAGATCTACTGCCACATGACGTGCGCCACCGACACTAACAACATCCAGTTCGTGTTCGACGCCGTCACCGACGTCATCATCGCCAACAACCTGCGCGGCTGCGGCCTGTACTAAGTGTGTCGCCGCATGTACTAAGGTCCCGCCCGCGCCCCCCTCCCCTCCCCCACCCGTCGACTGTAAGCATATCATGACGTCACGCACAGGGCGCGGGGGTCGCGGGCCGCAGCTACGCGTATATTATAATTACCTATATATTTTTATGGAAAATAAGCTTACTGGATATACCGCCGATGTGCAAATATCGTGGGTCACATGGCTTGGGGCATTGTGTATCATTTCGTATGGCTCCGCCCGACAGCGTGCGACTAGATCCCGTACTGGTAGAGTTTCGGTTCCCCCTGTAATATAAAACCATAGTTTCGGCGACGCGGTCCCGCGCTCCCTCGTCGCAGGTTCGTTTTCGATTGTGAGTTAGTGATCTAGTGTTCAATTCTAAATTTTGGTGCTAGGCATTCGGTATAGTGTTTTGTTCGCACAAGTGGATAATTTGCGGTCTAGTAGCGTCGCTGTCGGTGCCGGGGCGGCCCGGCCCGGTCGGGAGCACCGGTAACAATATGTGCTTATATACTCACTCTCTTACGGACCAAACACAGAAAGGAACCAATATTTAGTATTGAAATAAACACGGTAGTGAGAGCATTCGAATACGTTCACAGGCCTACTTAAACTGATTACAAAACATCATTCCATTATTAAGTATTATATCACTTATAATGAGAAATTATTTTTTATAAACTTTTGAATGCACAGTTTCTGCTCTATGTATTAAGTGGACGTTATGTTTCGTACCTACATATTATTATTATGATCATACTTTAAGATTTAGACCTGTGTCATCCAATGTTATTTAAGTTAAGCATCATGTTACGCACACATAATTTATTCCAGTAAGAGCATTAATTTGTTACGCCATATTATTTACACGTTTCTGAATATTATTTTGTGTTCATATTTTTCTATATCATTTTACCATAAGGTGTAGCCATTTAAGATCTATTCTTGTATTCAATTGAAATGTTAGTTATTTATTTGATCTAGAATATTTGTATTAAACGTGGTATGTGTAAACTCGTCATGTTTAATTTTATATTTAAAGGTTTATATCCAATGTTTATGATCATCTTAGTCTTCGTCATTATTTTGTCTAGTGGACTCTGTATCGGTAAGGAGTTAGTGAAGTGACGTCATTTTTATATAATAACTTAGCAGTTATGTATAATACGTTCATGTGTATTTACAGCTAGTGATATGTTGATCGTCGGCGGAGTAATGCCGCTACTAACTGTTCGGGTAAGATATGTGAGTATATAAACTTGGTATACACTCGCGAATTGGCGTAATCAAACACTTATACATATATATACTATATAACATAATTTATTATTAATAATAAAAATAAAAAATCTTACTTTTAAGCATTAGGACCGTAACTGTATCAATAAACATTAATTAATAATGCAATTAGACAGTAACCTTTACTATTGTCATAGTTAGGTGATTTATTTTCATTTTACGTTTATGAGTATGTAAAAAGTGATTAAATGAAAATGTAACGCCTACATTGTGACTGCGCGGGCCATTCACCACTGGCAGTGTACCGTCGCTGTCGAGTCACACCCACGACCCGCGGCCGACCTGAGACCAAAGATATTGTTAATTACAACTGTAATACGGTAAACATATACCTAATATATAGTTAACCAAATGTGCAAGGAAATTAACAAGATTAATTTTTAAATAATTCTCATTGCTCGCATTGTAATTCTTATAAAATTGATAACTAGGTTGTTAGTGAATAAATTGTGACGATCTCGTGATCGTATGGTAATGGCCCGCGGCTCGAGCGTCCGTCGCTCGCTTGTTGCTAGGTAGGTTTTTTACTGTTATGTAACAATATGTGTACGTAAAACTAATAAAAATAATATTAGCGCAGTTCTACATTCAACCTACATTTAAGTAAGCTTCACGTTACATTTAAAGTTTTTTTTTTAACGAGTGAACGATGTGGGTATAATCATTGGAACGTGTTGCCATGCACTGAGTGTGGCAGAGCGTGGACGAGTGACGCGAGGTGTGACGTGACACGCGAGTAGTGTCACATGGTCATAGTCACCAGCCTCACAGCTTGAAGCGTCCGTACTCCGTAGAAAAGCGGCCCCTTCCCGCCGCTCGCCACATTCGCGTATCGACTACCAGATGTCGACCGACGTCTAGTTCGAGTCGTCAGTTTTGTATTTCGATGTGTTCCTCCGCCGCAGAACATTTTAACTTGTATGCTTATATTTCGAGTGAATGTGATGTAAATTTTGTACACTGCCGCATTGTTTATTCGCTCGAATCACATTTAGTTTATAAGATTTGAGACAATTATGTGAACGAATCGCACACGCCACATGTAACATGTTTGTTTGAAACACAAATGTACGCACAAAATAAAGTTGATGAACGTGCGACGGGCACGCGCGGCAAGCGCAACACGCTCGCCCGTGTGTCGCGTGTACGGCGCACGTGTACGTGTACGGTGCACGTGCACGTGTACGGTGCACGTGTACGGCGCACGTGTACGTGCGTGCGTGCACGTGCACGTATGCGCAAATGTCTCGCAGCACGCAGCTCAACGGACTCGGCCGGACGTTACGTCACGTGGTATGTGCGTTGGCTTCTTATTTGAAGACTGAATTGTTGCGGCTCAAATATTCTCACGCTTTATTAGATCCACAACTGGGGAAGTTATTGCAGAGTTTTTTTAAGGGAGTAGCGTTTAGTGATCGGGTCGAGGCATTTTATGTCTTGTTATAATTGTGATGTGGCATGAGTAATTTGAAGACTACCCGTATCGACCACTGTCGGTATTAGCGGAAGAGCGACGTTCAGTTATAATTTTAAACGCTGAGTATTGTCGAGATGTTGTCGATCTTAAACAATATCACCATGCTTCATTCATATTTGCCAAAGTTAATTACTAACCTCACTATTTATACCTACTGTATGTTCTTCGATAACTAAATTATGTCTGAGATTCGCGGAAGGGTGGAGGCGCGGCGCACGATCGCCGTCGGCGTGGCCCAGCGTCGAATATAGTCGTATTGGTACTGATCAGAGTACAATGTTGAAACTATCTTATTTAGAATTGATGAACATGTAAACATTTATTTCTAGCGCGTGCGAGGGATCGCTCGGTGCGCCCTACATTGTCTTGGAGCCGGCGAGCCCACAATGTTGCGCCGAGCGATCTCGTCTATTGAACAAACGTTTAAGAAAGTAAAATTTTTAGTCACTAGTGGGTAATTTTTGAATGTGATTCAATCTTATCTTTATTTTTCTATATCGAGTGACATTTAAACTTTGATTTCATTGATTTCCAACTTATGTTTTGTATTGCATTTACTGAAAGCGATGTATTTAACCAACGATGTAATAAACAATATTTTCTCTTATTTGTATCTCGTCTGCACTGGTATTTTTTATTGAATTTACTATAAATGTACTTTTAAGTGTATAATTTTAAATAATTACTGAAAATGATTATATTCTAATTTTTATGTTCAAATAAATGTTTGTTTTATTTATTGCCTTAAAATATTTCCTGTGATGATTGCCCGATATCCGTGGGTGGTCATTACTGTAGCCACAGAAGTAGATATACCTACAGAAACCAAGCTTCATACAATCGGCGTGGTCTTTAGGTAGACATACAATAGCGTAGTGATGTGCGTTAAGCCTGTCTCGAACCTACAGAGTGCTTGTATTTACCGAAAGTTGTTATGAAGTTAACATTCCATCACCAGCTTAACAAGATGAGATGATGACTATCAAACGCAAATAATTGATTAAATCGTAAATAAACGCTTTCTGACCCATAGACAGTTATATTTCTGACATAAATATTACAGATAGTTGGTCCACCTGGGGAGAGTCTCCTTAGGGGCAGCGCAGCCGGCACACTTTTTGTGCGATCGAGTCTGCGGCGCACAAAACGTCTGCATGGCGCGCAAAAAGTCGGTCGCGGATTTTTCACAGACTCAACGCACACGACGCACGTCTTCAATCATTCTGTCGGCAGAGCTGTAGGGACGTAGACGCTATGGAAATCGTGCAGAGATCGCGAAGTATTATTTTGTACATGAATGATGCCATGATAAATAATAGATCGCGTGCGTTACGTCCACCCCTAGCAAATGCAGATTGCCGACCACAGAGTTGCCGACTAAAGTGTGTGCCGTCTGCGTTAGCGCGCGTTGAAGCATACGTTCAATTTTTTTCACACACTTTTTGTGCCGAGCGGCGCGGCGCGGCGCGGTGCGGTCTGCCCGAATTAGGTACGATTCAGACCAACCGGCTCGCATCGGCCGCCCGCGCCGGGCGGCATTTTACAATGCGTTAAAGAACATTGAAATGTATCAACAGTAATTACAGTTCATATTTGCATGCAACTTACGCATAGTTACCTCCGTCGGCATCCCGCGACGCGTCGCGACGGCCGACCGGCTCCGACCGTAAGTTGCATGCAAATATGAACTGTAATTACTGTTGATACATTTCAATGTTCTTTAACGCATTGTAAAATGCCGCCCGGCGCGGGCCGATGCGAGCCGGTTGGTCTGAATCGTACCTTACACGGATTTTTTGTGCTACGGACTTTTTGCGCGTCGTGTGCGTTACTGCATATAATTGCATAGGTTCTATTTTCACAGACTAAAAAGTGCGTCACGGATAGTCTGTCGTCTGCGCAGCACCTTAGCTTGACCAAATTAGGTACCTACATCACAAAAACTAGAACACCTACCGAAGATCTGTTTTCTCCCAGAATTTATTATTGTCCAAATCTTCAACGGATCGGAATACCTACTGTACCGGAGTGCAGTGGTGAATCTAATTAGGCAAAAATGGTTTTTGTACATTGGTTATTCGTCCTGCACTTCGGTGCAGTAGCCGGTAAAATAAAATAAAAGAAATTATTAAAATTAAATATTTTGAAAATTATAGTAAAATAAATTAGACCAGTAGAATTAGTAAACCCTTTTCATTAAAATACTTTTCAAAAATAAATTATCGGGCAAACAAGGACACTGACCATGGGCCTTATTCTCCCTGATTCGAGATTATCTCTAGTTTAGAGATTATGTCGAAACATGAATGTCTAAAGAAAAATGTCTAGAAAATGTCGAAAGTACACCAAAACCGTATTCTCGCGCACTTTCGACATTCATGTCGAAGCTGATCAAAATCTCATAAGCCTGCACAGATTAAATAAAGACCAAAATACGTTCAGTTCATCATGCGTACATAAAAACCTAAAAGACTTTTAAACATTTTCCACCAAATTTTATTTATAATTTCATAAATACTTATTATTTGCAAGTTTATTCATAAAACTGTTAAAATTAATAACAATATTCGGTACCTGGAGCAGTTATTTTATTTTTACATTTAACAAAGCTAATTACGTGGTAGCGTTAAACGTAACGTTATTACTTGTCAAATTATTTATCTGTGGTCAAAATTATCAAACTAACTTGACGTTCGCGGTATAAAATTATTATTTAAATTACATATTTCTCTTCTTTCAAAAACTGATATTATTTCAAGAAATTAATGAAAAGTTACGTTTTACGAGTAATAGATAAGTGAGTTAACTGAAGGGACTGCTTTGAAGAAAGGAGTGAAAGCCAACTATGAATTTCACAATAGATTTTCGTCGACTTTCTATAAAAGTTTACAGGAACTCGTTGAGCGAAGATCTCTCAAAAGCTGAACATATCTATCTTACAAGCATTGCTTACGTCCAACAACGTTGAATTGACGGTGAAGTCAATCAAGCATTTACTTAGTTATAATGAAGTAGTACAAGTATTTTATGCCTCCAGTTACAAAATGTACATGATCATAAAGGAAAAGGATGGGATTTTATTGACAACAATCTATCTCTAACTTTGGAAAATATATGTGGAACTTTGTATGATTAATTACAATTACATAGTGAAATTAACATTGTTTATAGAACCTATATTATATATTAAATTCTACACAAAAAGTTAAAAAGTTTATTTATACCTAAGCTATTATATAAATGTACTCTATCTCATAAATAAATAGTTACATATATTATGTGGTAAGTATTGTGCTTTTAACTGTAGGGAAGAAAGTTGTAAATAAAAGAAACTTGTGACATTAGTAAAAAGTTACATAAACTTTTTATTTTTGACTTAGAAAGTAATATGTTTGCAGGAATATTATAGTTGGTACCAAAGAAAACAAAAAGAAAATGAAATTACATTATTAATTTTATTATTATACATCTAAATTGCAGTCAGTCTTCTTTGGTGTATCATGTACAATAATCTTTTAAACCTCCAGTATATTTTAAAAGTCTGTTTTGTTATTGCATGCCGGTGTCCAAACCCCAATTCATACTGCAGCTGTAGAAAGTCATTGCCTGATTGCACATCCTATATCTTCTGAAAAGAATAATAGTTATGTTGTGCAAGTATATTATATACATTTCATTCGAAACAAAAGTAATCAGTTTAAAATGTGTATTGGGTTATATTAAGATAAGCTTCAAATTATTTTAAGGAAGGTACCTATTTAAAGGAAAATTGTTCCAAATATGGCTATTCCTTGAACTGCCAGAATTAATTAACTGGATTTAATATTTTTTGAAATCATCATCAAATTGAAGAAGAATAGGTACTTAATATATACTTACATAAATATTTAACTTTCATTTAGATATAAGTAATGTTAGTGGGTATTTTTTATTCTGTTCATATAATTTGATGAACAATGTGAAGTAAAGGCAGGTGGCAATATATGTGTAGGTACTTGTACTTACCTGAGATATATATGACTTAATTGAAACTTACTAGGTATTCATAAACAAACAATAATTATATTAGGCAAATCTTGTTTTAGAATTTCTACTTTAAATTTGAAGCACTAGTTTTAATATTAAATTGGAGAGGCATGCAATTTATACCTAGGTACTACTAATTCTAACCAACTCTCAAGTTGGGTGGATAGTTACATGTCTATAAGTATTTGAATGATAAGGTATCCACATACATACCTTTGATTTAAGATGATATCCATGTGTATAATCTATAATGATACCTTTTCCTTTTGTCTTTTGGATGCGTTGCTCAATCACATCATTCATCAATTTGTAGATGAGCTCCTTCAAGGAGCAAGATTATTTCGAAATTGCGTTTTACTGAACCCGAAAATACAATAAGTACAGTAACCACATACAAATACTGCAAATATATACCTTACAGTTATACGGTGGTTTTGAAATTAGCTAAAAACGTACATACACGCTAATATTTAGGTTATTTTTATTGAAATTTGCCGCCTAACATTTTTTGACAATCAAGTTTACCGAGTTTTGTCATGTTTGATTTTCCATAGTTCTTGTGACATTTCGTATGTCTACTGCTACCGACCACTCGTTGCATGTCGAGAGTTGGGAGTCGACATGATGTCGAGAGTGAGATCACGAGAATACCGATTTTAAGTTTCTCACGACATCTGTCAAATTTTGTGTTCATATTTTAAATATCTCTATAGAGATTTTATCTCTATTGCGGGAGAATAAGGCCCCTGGTCCGTGGATCCTCAGGCGAAATACACAAAAATTATGTATTCTAAAAAATAAGAATAGGTAATATTTTAAAATTTTTAAAATCTTAGGAAACATCTCAGATTTTCTTTTGTCTATAGTATTTTGTAGTTCCGTTCCGCTTCTCTCTGCCTGTGTTGCCAACTTAGCTCCTTTCAAACATTTTAAGCTTAGAAAAAAAATGACTACACTTTAGCTTTTTTTCAAGATTTTAGCTCTATTTCCAAACATAGGTACCAAAATAAATATTTTACTTATTTAAAAGTACGTACCCGTGCGTATTTCCGAATCGAATAAGGATGCGATTATGCGGAATGGCTGTATAATTTATTTATTTAATTTGAATTAGAGTTCTTGCGTTTGTAAGCGTTCGTTCGTTTCTTTTCGTTCATTCGTTTATTAATTATTTAAAAAATTAAATGACAAGTAAGATTTAATTCGCTACCAATGTTCTGGCTATGAATAGTTGAATAGTCAATGCAGTGAAGTGCACTAAAATTTAGTTTGATAAAAAATTGAAGAAATATGTCATCAAGTAATAAGCCTTATACTTAAAAGTTGCGTAAAGAATTACTCTCTATGAGTATGAAAGTATTTATTATTGACAAATCCTATGAATACCTAATTCATTAATAAACACTGTGTATTTTATGTAAATAAAACTGGTTGTTGAAGAATTTGCTATTTTCTTCTCGATACGATCAAAAAAAATTTAATTGAAAAAGTTTAGTTCTTCTTTTGAAAGAAAATTGGCTCTTTTTTAGCACTTTTTCAAATGTGTTCTGGCTCTCTTTTTAAATTCAAGTTGGCAACACTGCTGTCTGCCTCTGATTAAGTTTGATTGTTTTTGTTGTCTATGACGCAAAAGATAACCTTAAAATAGTGTTTGTAAACTTCAATCTTTTCGGTTTCTAATACTAAAAATATTACCAAGTTCTACAATGAAGGATGTGATTGACGTAATGGCTTTGCAAAGCAGTCGGCGTGAACGACGACTACCCGATTACCGCAGTGCATCGGGGCATAGTTTGGCGACAAATTTTATATTTGAGTGCGGTATAAAGCTTGGTTTGCAACCAGCTACTGTAGCTACTGCTGCTGTATTTTATCACAAGTTCTTCAAGGAAGCTGATAAAAATGATTACGACTGCTATGTGATATGTACGGCTTGCTTGTGTGCTGCGGGGAAGTCGCGAGATGAACCTGTAAGACTAAGAGATGCTGTGAATGTCGCTCATAATTCTATCAACCGTGGCGCTGGACCCTTGGAACTTGGAGAAGAATATTGGTCATGGCGCGGTGCTGTCGCGCAGGCAGAATTATTAGTCTTAAGGTTGCTAGGTTTCAACCTGGATGCGCCGTCTCCACATAGATATCTACTCCATTACCTGCGATCGCTTCAGGAGTGGTTCCCGCCCTCACAATGGCGTGCAGCACCTATAGCGCGTACGGCCATGTCATTCTTGCAAGACTTTCATCATTCCTCTTCAATATTAGACTACAAAGCGCCTCATATTGCAGTTGCATCTCTGACCTTGGCATTACATGTCTTAGGAGTATCTGTACCATTAGCATCAACATTAGATGATGATGCAGCTTGGTATTCGGTAAGCATCAGTATACTTATACTATATTATTATATTCATGAGCACCTATAAGAGCTTATTGACTCGGGTCTAGCCATAACTGTTGCATGTGTAATTATTACTTAGTAGTTTTCACATGGGGCTTCATTCCCGTCATTCTTCGTTTGGCCACTGCTCAGCTCCTATTGACTGTAGCAGCATTTTATATAGCTTATAACCTTCCTTGATAAATGGGCTATCTAACACTAAAGAATTTTTCAAATCAGATCAGTAAGTAGTTCCTGAGATTAGTGTGTTCAAACAAACAAACACTTCACTTCTTCAGCTTTATATTGTTACTAGAAGTTGTGTGGGGCTTCGCTCCCGTCGCTTTTGTTTGGCCACTGGTCAGTTCCTATTGGCTGTTGCGTGATGTTATTATATTATAGCCTATAACCTTCCTCGATAAATGGGCTATCTGACACTAGAGTAATTTTTCAAATCGGATTAGTAGTTCGTGAGATCCTAGCGTTCAAACAAACAAACTCTTCAGCTTTATAATAATATAGATTTCTTTTTAAAATTTATATTTAATTACTAATTTACTACATATTTCAGTCAGAGCTCAAGTGAAAGTAAACTGAACAAATAATAATATCTACTTTTTTGTAATAATTATATTTTAAAGATTTTGTATGTTAACAAATACTTTTTTAAATTCCAGGTTTTCACCAAAGATCTGCAAAAAGAAAAGAATTGGGAAATAATGGAGAAAATTATGCAAGTTTACAGCAGAGAGCCAGAACCAATATAAATTTTAATATTAATAAGATTCTGAATTAGTTGTGACTTATGTGTGAAATATAATAAATATAAACATGGTGTATGAATAATTAATCATTTTATTTTAACCGTTCATTGAATAAAATCTATGAATGGCGGCCGAATGGTAGTAAAGTAACCATGGGAAGCGAGTTATTCGTAATTACACGATTTTTCGGGCCTTTGACCCTTAAAATACGCCATAAAATGACGCCATCGAGATTAGGCTTATACAGACTATTATCATAAATTAATTTATTTCTAGCTTTATAGCTGAAATTCCAAGATGACACTTATTTTACAGGCTATTCTACTAAATTTATTGAAGTTTTTAAATTACCTCTGTGTTGTAGATCATAATAAACACTTCTTTATTTTTTGTTGTTTAGAACACTAATTTAAATGTCAAAATTGACAAGAAATTGCTGGCAGATCTTTGGCGGCCGGCGGTAATGTAATCAGTCCAGCCAACCACAAAGCAAATAATAATATTAAATTATCACCCCTGCCAATCAAATATACCTTTCGATATAACCAACCAATCTTGTGCTAGTTACTAATTTAAAATTCGCGCTCAGCCTTACCGCCAACTGACAGATATGATGATTCCATAATATTTTTATCATTATGTAAATATGTACTTGTCCGAACTTGTTGATTGTTTTTAAAATTCATCATTGATCATCAAAATAAATTCTGCGATCACCCGATCACCACTCAACGTAGTCAACGTTGCTTTTGATTCCTTTTGAATGTACCATTGTGTGATATAAGTGTTGTCTTCTCCAAGAAGGTAATACCGCCAAGACTTCGCAGTTTCGCACCTAAGTTTGACAAAGTTAATAATAATGGACTCTGATGATGAAATAGAAGCAACACCATCGTGGAAAGGTGTTCCGGCTACTATAATATGCATCAATGCATATGATCGAAGTGGTAAAACACTTGAGTTAGCTCATGCAGCTACATGTGGTATTTTACGGCAATCTCTACGAGTATCAGGATCCAACTTTATCGGAGTATGTTTGTACGGTACCGAAGTAACTAATTCATCTATATTAGGAATAAACAGCGTCGAAGAAATAATTCCATTGAAATTACCCACCATTGATGACTACAAAAACTTGCAGAATATTAATATTGCTACGTTAAACGAAGCTAAGGATTTGATACTCTCTGAAGTTCTATGGTATTGCAGCAGAGCTTTTGCAAGTTGTAAAAGGCAACTCTCATCTCGTAACATCATTCTATTGTCTCGGCTGGATGTACCTCCGGTGCAATCTGATGAAAGACCCTCTCTTAAGAGGGTTGGTGAACTAGCAGATTCAAATATTGATATTAAGTTCATCAATATTTCTGAAACTGAATATGAGATTGATCCATTTTATACTGAGAAGTTTCTAATTAATGCTAAAAAGGAAGAAGATATTAATTTACTTAAACCTGTTTGGATTAAAAAAGAAATTGAACAATTAATACTTCAGCAGTCACATCGTCACTTAGCAGTTGCACGCTTGACCCTAGAAATTGGTGAGCGTGTATCAATTGGAGTAGGAGTATATTCTCTTACAAAGAGTCAGGGTCAACCACCATGGAAAAAGACTGATCTACACCGAGATGACAATACAATTCTTACAAGTGTTAATAAAAGTATGAAAGTAACAGTTAAGGATGAAACAAAAATGGAAATAGATGAAGAAGAACGAGAATCTAAACCTGTACCATTACTTAAGTCAGAAATACTTCATTATAAAATTGTTGGTGGTGAGAAGGTAGAATTCACAGATGATGAAATGAAAACATTGAGAAATCCATTTGGTCCACCCATGTTGAAGCTTCTAGGTTTTAAACCTGCTTCTACTATATGTAAAGAGAAATGGTATTTAAAATCCTGTTACTTTTTATTTCCAAATGAAGATATTGTTGAGGGTTCCATCATAGCATTTAGATCTTTATACAAAGCTTGTATCAAAACAAATAAGGTGGCAATTTGTGTACTGTGCACTAGAGTTAATGCCAGACCTATAATTGTTGCTCTTTCTCCAACCAGTTCACCAATTGGTCTTGATGTGGAGATGGGTTTTGATATAATCAGAATACCTTTTGTAGAACATGTTCGACAGCTTCCTCAAGTTGATGAAGATGATGATGATGATGTGCAAGTGCCTGAAGCTAATAAAGCACTGCTGAATGATATATTGAAACAACTACAATTTGATTATGTGCCTGATATGTATGAAAATCCAAAAGTACAGACCCAATACAGAGCAATAGAAGCAATAGCATTGGATGAAGACAGTGTGGAAGAAGAACCATTTATTGATACAACAAAACCTGATTCTAAAGCATTTGAAGAGCTTCAAGATGAGTTATTCCAAGAAATATTTGGACCTTTTGGACCTGTTGCAGTTAAGAAGGCAGCATCCTCTAGAGAAGGAGGACCTGCAAATAAAAAACCAAAACAAGAAATAGATGAATCCTTATTACAAACGCGTCTGGATAATCAAAAAGTTAAAGATTATACTGTTGCACAACTTAAAGATATACTGTTTTCTAGAAACTTACCAGATTTACCTGCTTTAACAGGGCTAAAGAAAAATGAACTTGTTGAACTAGTGTATAAGTATTGCAAATAATGTTTGTATGAACAGTTAATAAACTAAAAGTACATATTTTTTTAAGTAATTACGAAAGTTATAAACTTATAAAGAAATATAATTTTCTGTTGTTTACCATAGTATTTCATTTAATCTAGTGTTGTTTACAGGACTAGTCACTTACAGCCTCACACCTATAGCTGGACGATATTTATATAAAGGGTGTAATAGATAGGGATGGTCAAGGTCACTGATCTACTGATCTACTAGCGTGTAGCGACGGCGTTAGAATTCATATGTCCCTACCCCGTCTCATCCCGTGGGTGTTACCAGTCGACTAAGGTAGAGAAGACCACTGCCAACCAACCCATCTGGCCAGCGTAGGCCCCTTGTTCCCGGTAGTCCCACTGTCCGCAGCCACGGTAGCGGTCGCGGTAACGGCGGGATGAGCTTACACATAATACACATACATATTGGTTCGTAGCTCAAAAACTAGTCCAGCTAGTTTTGAAAAATTTGGAGCTATTATAATAAAAATTAAATTTTGAGGTATAGTCCATAAATCTTAGCTTAAATAATTACGAAGATACAGATGTGCGAGCCAGGGACCCGGATTTCCAGCTTGTAGGAGGTGTAGCAGGTTGGTACATAATTTTAATACTGTTTAGAAATCTCTTGCACGCTTCTGTTATCCTAGTACTAAATTATATTGCGGGCTTATTAAGGGCCTTCCCTCGGTTTTGCACCAAAAACGGCTTTTTTCTGAAGCCTACTCCTCCTAAACGACTTGTTCGAAAAATTTGAAAAAAATATATTTTGATAATTGATCTATCTACTACATTTTCAACATATGAAATTTTCGTACGACTAATACCTTTGCCTCAAAAAATATTTTAAGTTGAGATATATTTTATCTTAAAATCCCTAAAACTTTAAAACGGCTTTATAGTTTGAAATTATTTTTACACTGATAAATTGGTGGTAAAATTTACTTTAATCTGAACATAGCATATGTAAATCGATCAATATTTTCTTAAGAAAATAGGCCATAATACGATTTCTGTACGTTAGAAATTCAAAGGTGCTCTGCGCGGGCGCGGGCGGCAGACAGGCGTTAGCCTTCAGACGGGAAGGCTGCGTCGCTCGTTGCTCCATTTTTACTATCGACTGAATATAGTGCTTACAGGTATAATATACACACAAACAGCGAGCGCGGCGGGACGAGTAAATAAATCTAAGGTGTCACGCAGAGCCGTCACGTCTTTCTCGCTGTGTGCCGAAACCTTTTGTGCAAATATTTATGAACTTTAATATTTTTTTTTTAATTTTCTGACGACTACTCCTCCTAACCGTTTAGAAGGAGTAATCTTTTTGCCCCATCGGCCATCAGTTCTGCGAGCTATATTCTCAAACAAAATATTTCAAATGATCCAATAAAATGGTTTACAATTTATAATAGTAGTTTATAACGTAATTACAAAGTAAGTGTTGTAAACAAAACATTAAATTCATCAATGAAAATAGGTAAATATTTTTTTTAATACAAAAGTAAGTTAAAATAGTTATTTATTTTATTATAATTTACAAGATAAAATAATTATCTTCGATACTAATAATAAATAAGTACCAATAAAACTATGTAAGTACTTACATAAATACCGAAAGCAAAACATTGAAATTAAAAAAATCTCAATACATAAAAATATTGGCAAACAAATAAATGTGTACACGAGTCCTTTAAACTCTCTATACAAAATAAAATACCAATTTTAAAACTGTTATTCCGGAATCGTAGGTAAAATGCCGAGCTAGAAGCGCATGTCTGCGTTTACGCTTATTCTGTGACCATTGTATTATAGTGTGCGCGAGTTGGCAAAGGAGCGGGGATATGCAGTGAAATAAGCTAAGCTCCACCCATACTCTCAAGGTCATTGGCGACTAGTTACGCCTTAACATCGAAACGCGATGCCCTATCTGCACAAATTACTAGGCTAGCATAAGCTTGTAGGAGGTTGTTATAAAAGTTTAAACAAAATTTTATAAATGTTTAGAAATCTCTTGCACGCTTCTGTTATCCTAGTATTTTATTATATCGCGTTGATGTCAAAAAGCCCGCGATATAATGTAGTACTAGGATAACAGAAGCATGCAACCTTTAAGTTATGTATATATTTTTATAACAACCTCCTACAAGCTTATGCTAGCCTAGTACTTTGTTCACGCTTCTGTTATCCTAGTACTATATTATATCGCGTATCGGCGTTCACACCAGTTTGACTACGAGGAAGAAGGGCTTAGAATTTCGATTATACTAATGAGGAAGCTGGGGACCCACACATAGGTCTATGTTGTTGGTATTCAGGTGCTACCGTCCAAAGATGGCAACGTGTTTAAGATTGTGTGTGTGTGTGACATGTGAACATTATTTTGTTTCTAAGTTCGGTGTAGGACGTAGGAATAGGTGAACAATACAAAAATAAACAACACATTAGATCTACAAACAAATATAATTCAGTTTTCTAACATTTTACGATACATAATTTTTATAAATGTACAGGGTAAGCTCATGACGTGGGAAAAGCGGTACTAGTTCTCAACTGGCTACCGGATGTACACATGTGCATTATAATCATTAGACGCGTCGGCGATGACCGCGCTTGATATGCTTTCAAATATGGAACAGGTATGACGACTTATAGCTAACGTGAGAGTGAAGACATGGAGCATGTTCCATCAATGTGCTGTTGGTTACAAATCTACATTAGACACCAATGACTAGTATAATTTATAAAAAAAATACGCTACGGTTAAGCGTATTGAATTTCAATTTTACATCAGTATGCCAGAGAATGCGTATTGAATCGGGAACATTGATCAGCGGCCAACCTCTGTGCGTCCCATGAAAGACAACAGAATGCAAACCTCTCATCGAATCACGCATTTATAATAGAGACTTTGTGCTTCTATGTTAACATTATGTTGCGTGTCGATTAAATTCCAATAAAAAACTGAATATAACCCGTGTTAGCATTTCCGACTATACCGACGCGGTCAATTTTAAACATCAGGTATTTAGAGCGATATATACGTCTTATTCTATGTATATTTTATTTAAATTCTATAAATAAATTTTCACACAGACAAAATGTAACACATGATATTGATGTAAACGACATAGATAAATGACAGTCATTATTGCACAATACTATTAACTACTGGGTTCGATACACTGGGGCCACACAGACACAGAATTTACTTAGTTCAACACCTCACCTGTACAAGTAACAAACAACGTTATACACAGCAATATCAAGTTATGTATACGCATTATAGATACAGTAGTGAGACCAATCGAACACACACTCACAAATTGTTGTATGCTCCGAGGGATTCTAAACAGCCAACATACAACGTTATTCAAATTACCTTCTACATTTTGAAAGTAATATCATATGAGTTAATTTAAAGAACACTCACTTTTTGGTTTATATTCCAACTATTGGATTATAAGAAGTGAATATTCTAAATGGTATGAGTCGGATGACTTGTCCGTTGCACTAATACACAAATCTCACAACACATTTCACAATTTCACATAGAAAAAGGCAGTATAAGTAAGTTAAAAACACGAGACTAACATTATAATAATTGTTAGTGAGAAAGTGTACTGAGAGAAACTTTTATTCTGGTTGATGTACGAAATAGGCACTTCAAGTGAGAATTTAAATATAGAAAATAGATATGCAGACAAAATATATTCCGGCAACCAAATAGAAGTTGTCAACCAGCGACAAAGGGAATGTATTAGCTACCTGAAAAAACGCAAAACCAGTAGTTAAATTTACATAATTATATATATTATTGATCAAGCAGCGAAGCAATGGCCGACACAATCATGTATGGGTTAACATAATGTCACTCTTGTACTAAATTTACCAGTGGAAGAACAACAACGGTACATTTATTCCACAACTAAATAAGTAACGTATTATATTCATACAATAAAATAAAATCTTCTATGGCATCTGAAATCAATTTGTACACTTTTGTACATGGCGTCAAAACGATACACCTCACCTCTGGATTTGACTATATTCCATTAAAATTTCCTAATCTACTAATATTTAAATTACAATAAGAAATGACGAAAACTAACTACTACATAGTAAATATATACTTAAATATTTAGCGCTACACATGATATTTACGCACTCACCTACTTTGGCTGGATTCACAAATAAACGTAGCGGGATGTTTCTAATTCAAATAATACTGGACACGTACCCGAGAGTCGGGTCTCGGGTACTTCGAGCTGCTAGGCTGCTAGTACATAACATGTGTCCACTCAAACAAATTATAATTTGTACACCATTCTCTTAAAATGGGACATTAAATTAACAACGGGACTAATATTTTTGTTCATCGGATTTCGTGTTCGCTATAAAAGTATTACAAAAACACCTCAGATCTATTATAATGTAAACAAAACAATAGGAACTCTCTACAACAGAAAAGAAGATTTAAATTAATTAAAAGTTAACATAACATTCTCTGCCATAACAAAATAACTACTAAACAATATTTATAAATATTCTCTGCGAAACTAAGTCTCATATATGTATAACGTATGTAGGTATGTACTTATGTTCAACACACAAATTTCTCGATATCATGTCTGAATATTTGTAGACTCATTAATGCACGAACACTTGTAAATTCTTAACAAGTCCTGTAACCATTACATACATAACTATTATATAATTTGGCAGATAATAAACTGATCCTCACATTACAATCTCCATATACAGATATTAAAACCATTAAAATGTTCAAATAAATTAAAAAAAAAACAGTGATAGATTTTATCTAATCACAAAAATAAAAATACATCTATACTTTACCTACTAGGTATATATTTTTGTTTTCAAAAAAGCCTGTGTCAGTGGAAATATCTTAAGTTAATAGAAATTGCGATAGCGATTGAGAATATCCCAAGACAAGAAGTGGTCGAGTGCCGAATAGTATTGCATTGTACCCCTCACTACATAAAACATATTTTTATGTTATTTAACTCTAATGCCTTTTACCCTCGACTCATAAATTCTTTTATTGTAATAGTCTGATGGTCACTCGATCTTGTTACGACAACATTCGTAGAAAACATATCAAAACATAGCGAAGCTTTAAATATAACATATATTGCACGTCAAGGGTGAATATTTTGGAGAGAAAACAAAAGAAATTAAATAGCAAATAAAAAAAAATTACAACAGAACAGTCTTAGCGAATATTTGACATTGTTCTACATGTTATGGCACTTGAAATGAGCATAATGTCTATGATGATGCCTCCGGAGATCGCTGCCTGCTACATAGAATAGAATGGTGTAAGTAGTTACCGCCGGCGGTAACAGCGATTAGGAAATGATGTTATACGTTTCAACACAGGTCGTGTTGACGTCAGAGGCACCCAAACACAATGTTTTCTACGCGTGCGTCTTGCGCCCGTTTGCGGCGTGAACCTTATATATACTTAGCTACTAAGGCATTTCTCTATCTAAAATAAGCGTATATTTGTATCAATGCAATATTATTGAGCGCTCGTTTTGTATTATCGTTTCACCTTCCATTCAACGCGTAATCTGTTAAAAGTTTCAACTAATATAGACATGGCACTAATTTTAAATTAATAGACGATCTTGTAAATCAAATTTAGTTTAGCAAACAATTTACAGTAAGCACAAACTGATTTTGATTTGTGGGATTACGCTGTTTGATAATATTTTTTTATATTCTGAACTGGAATTTAATTCACAACTATAATTAAGTTTGTATATTGTTTATCCGTAAGTGTCTTATTAATTATACAATCTAGGTTATAGGTCTTTTTATATTAATAACTGTTTTAAAAATGTAAATACTATAAGTAGTATTTACATTTTTAAAACAGTTATTGATATTTGTGGGACTAAGGTCCCACAAATATCAATAGGTTAATAATGGTAAATGGTTTTGATAGAATCTTTTTTAAATGACAAAATTTAAAAAGGCGTGCCAAGTTTGCTTAGTAAATAAGACACGTGGGGATAAACAAAAAAAAAATAAAAATAACACTCACAATTTGAAGAAGCTGTATGGATACCAATAGAAATTTATCATTAAAGATATACCAAGAGAAGGTTTGATTTACACAGTTCAAGTTTTGCAAGTCACTTTTCGTGCTTTGTCTTACTCGTAGAGAAAAACAGAGAAGGCATAAGAATTGTCTCGCAAAACTTGCATATAGTCCATTTATCCTTACTTGTCCTATTTAGTAAACAATTTCAGCAAATTTTGTCATTTAAAAAAGACGGTATGTTTATCATATCATATCCAATTTCTATTTGTGGGACTAGAATTTATAATTTTAAAACAGTTATTAAAATAAAATAGCTAACAAGGTTGTATACTAAATAAGAGACGTAAGGATAAACAGACCATAGTCTAAGGGTTGGACCACATTTAGATGCACTTTCCCATGATATCCCTTTCTGTCACTTTAAACTGTCATTTACAAGAGCGAGAACGAGAGCTCAATGGAATTCTCACTCTCTGTCTCGCTCTAGTAAAAGAGTTTTCTAACTGACAGAAAAGGACATAAGCAGGAAAGTGTGGTTCGGTGCAGCTACATAGATAGATTACGGTGTATGGAAGGGAGACAAGTGTTAGCGCTTGTTGCGGTGGTGATGGGTCGTTCATCGCACGTCGGTGAGGTTGCTCTTGTCGCCGAACAGCTTGACGAGTTGCTCCTCGTAATCGTCGATGTTGCGTTTCATTATCTCCATGCAGGGGCCGAGCAGACGCTCGAACGTCTCCACGTCCAGGACTGGAATATATACATAGTTATTATTATTATTGTGATGTCGTCTATAATTACCTTATTTACAAATTATTTACAACTATTCTTTCAGATACTTAAATCTAATGCAATAGTTGTAGTACCTTAAATCTATGAAACTTTTCTATAAACTACTTTCTAAATATAAACAGAACTAAGTTGTCAATTGAAACCTGGTTTAATGCTTAGTCCGCATTTTGTAATAAGGGGGTAAATATAGCCTTCGTTAATTCGTTCAGTGAGCACGAGAAAATATATAATAATCAGGAATGATAATTACAAGCATATTTCGATCTTTTTAGTGCATTGCTTATGCTTATAATATTATTGAGTCTGGCTATTTTCAATTGCGGGTATACACAAATAGAAACAAGCAGATAACGTTTACAAAAAATATCATATATTTGGAATGCATTTACTTTAAATTGACTCTTATATCACAGCGAAAGAATGTGAATTATGTTGATTATGCAGTTTTTGTGTACCGAATCATAAGTTATTAACATTGGCACATATCCAGACCTTGTTTGTGTGACATTCATCTCGGCAGACTTTATATTAGTTTTATATCTACGTCTCAGTCGCCGATACGAACATAAATATCACTAGAATTAATAAAAATTATAGATAAAAGGGTCACACTCAGCTAGGCTTTGTAGGTCAGTATAAGTATTATGAATAAAGATTGCTAGCGCACAAGAATCTTTTCAGTATTTTTTGTACTGCTTTGGAAGTACGTATATTCTATTTTCTTAAATTATTGGCCATAAATAAATCTTTGTCAGTATTTGTTCTACAATGGCTTTGAAAGCATTAACTAATGATGCTGCACCTATTCATATACTTGATGACACCTCTTTCTCAACAGAGGGATAGTCTTCATCATGCTACGATTCTGACATACATCTTTCGCTTCTTCAACATCGATACCTCGGAGCTCAAATGGCGTATAGCACATTTTGACATAATATTCTTACTCAGTTTTTTTATTCTCTATGGAACTTCTGATATCTAAGAACTGTTTCTTTTGGAAAATGTTTATATAACCCTAAAAATTAGTGATATTACGAATAGCTTTTTTTTAGATTTTTCTGTTTTTTGATTTTCCTGAAAACCCATGTTTTGTGCGCCCTTTTAATCCTAAGGTATCGACATTTTCACCGGGATAAGGTACTCCTGTCCTTTCTATAGAATGTCCCCAATTTGAACATGGAACGTTCTTCTTTCATTTTCAACGTTCTCATTCACACGCCAGTTATATTTTTATGTAAAAACCTTTATTACATAATTCATCAACGCTAACTTGATACGTTAATTTGCCCCTTATTCGACTTAAGAAGTAATAACAGCAACCTAATAACGTTCGACTGGTAACAACGTAAGGGTAGTGCTACATAGGCACAATTAGTATGGTGCTCTAAGCCATATAATGCCACAGTTGGTAGTCGTATCGTTCGGGAATTTGTACAAATATTGTAATAGACCATTTGTATGGAGTGTTATTATTTAATGTAACTTCGTTATGGATATGAATAGTTTGGGAAATACGGGAATATAGTCGCTTTAACGCAAAAATAGAAATCCTATTTATTCCGTATCCCGTGGGAAATTCTAAAAATAATATCTTAGCGCGCGCCTATAATAATCCATAAGGAATTTGTGTACGAAATGTCAAGATCCTAGCCAACCCAGCGATTTTGGCTGTGATGATATCTCAGTCAGTCATTCAATTTCTCCTTTTATATACTTAAAGTCATAGATGATCGTATGTCAAAAACTATCAACCAAGTTTCGGATAGGCGATCAGAAATTGACCTGGTCAGGGTGGCGGGCGGCCGTTGGTTCCAGGCGGCACAGGACTGTTCGCAGTGGCGTAAATTAGGTGAGGCCTATATTCAGCAGTGGACGTCGTTGGGCTGATATGATGATGATGATGATGATCAGAAATTTATTTTCCAGTAGTAAAACACTTAACCTCAGTAAATTGCCTTCATCAGCTATCAATTCATTATAGTGCAAAACCGTCAGACTGAACCAATATGTTTTGACATTTATCGAGTATAAAACGCTAATGTAATACAAGGAGCTGGCAATAAGAGGAAAACGTTGAGGTTAATGTATGGTGATAGATACAGAACATTGCAGTAAGGCTCGGCACGACGTAGAAGACGGGGATACGATGCTAATATGGAGACATATATTATAGTAAGCACGCTCTATCGTTTGTATAATAGTCATTTGTTAGCTGCAAACTTCTGTAGTGTACCTGAAGATACTTTTCTTTTCTTTTTTTTTTTAAACAACGCCCGCACTAGGGAACAAGCCCTGTGTCGCGGGGAGCTTTACAAACATGAAACTAACGGACACAAAGTACACCCAGACTAGAAACAAATATCTATGAATCACACAAATATTTGTCTCGTGTGGGAATCGAACCCACGTCACACAGCACGGCGATGTAGTGGCGAGGCGACCACCTTAACCACTGCGCCACGGTGACAGTCATAATAAATATACTGTTAGTTAATACTAAATCAAATCCAACAGTGCTCCTATGTAATCATAGGAGCACTGTTGGATTCCCACATGTGCTTATGCTTAACAGACAGTAAGTTCAGTTTCACCCAAGAATGAGGTCAATAAAATTTGTGCCGTACTCAGAGACGTTACTTGACTTTAAAGTTTATTTAGTAAAAACGTGTAATACTTAAGTCGATACGCCTAAAGACGATTATTCAATGAACAAATTGTGTTAATGACAGATTACTGCTAATTGACGTCTATGAGTGCGGCAGATAGTTTTATATTATGTATTTTCTATATATAAAATCTATTTTCTATATTCGTAACTTAAACGGTAAATTAATCTTGTTGTTAGATTAGGAAACTTTCGATGCGGGAACTTACCGATGGTTGAAAGAGAGAGAGAGAGAGAGAGAGAGAATCTGTTTCTAAGACATATAAGACCTTTAATACATAATAAAATACTTACATGCCACCCTGGTAGGTCCGACAGCGTAAGCTGAGGCGGCACGCGGCTTGTGGGTGACCAGGGCGAGCTCGCCGAAGTACCCGCCCGCTTCTGTTGGGGTATACAACGCTTTGTGAGTAGAGTTGCAGAAGTAAAATACACATAGTATATTTAGGATTGTGCAGTTTTAATATGCATAAAGCTTTTAAAGGGTTAATTTACATGACAATCTTAAAATCGTTTCTATAATTATAATGCTTATGGCAAGTCTATTTGCAAGTCAATATTGTTACTTGACAGTCAAATAGTACTGATATATTATTAACTAACTTCCGCCCGCTGCTTCGCCCGCGTGGTATGTATTTTATACCTATAAACCTTCCTCTTGAATCAGTCTATCTATTAAAAAAAAACTGCATCAAAATCCGTTGCGTAGTTTTAAAATATAGTGACGGACAGACAGCGACAGCGACTTTGTTTTATACTATGTAGTAATTCTTTTGCAAGTTCAGACACTGATGATATTGGAATTAATAATTAGAAAATTAAAGGGGTCAAAGATCCACATCTAATAATAGTCCAATTAGGAAATTTCACTGTGCCCTCTGTGAAAATATTAACAACAAAATAAGAATAAGGAGACAGTAAAATACAGGGGGTTCGATTGAGGTGATGCCACTGGTTGGATCACGCTATGTATCTTTAGAGACTCAGTAATGAAGAATCTTCTTAAAAGCCTTAAAACCAAGAGTAACACGCGATCATGCATTAGGTCAGCACGGCCAGTGCACTATAGTCGAAAGGTCAAACAACATAAGGTAAACACAATGCATTACCGCGTAAATTCCCTTCGGTACATATACAAAAGGAAAGTTTCAAAGTAAATAAGATTCAATGAAACACGTACCAAGGCGCTTGACCTCATGCTCGTTGCCGTCGTCGCGCAAGATGCGGATGCTGACGGAGCCGTCCTCGACGAAGTACATGCCGTCAGCCGTGTCGCCCTGACGGATGATGAGCTCGCCGTCGATCAGTGTGCGCGGAAGCAGAGCGTCCGCCAAGTTCGCGCGCTCGTAAGCCTGCAACAAAACAGCGTATTGTTATTTTGGGTGCCGCAGTAGAGTAGAATTGAGAATGCCTGCATTGGTTAAGGCCATTTAATATAATAATATTTCACCACATTCACGCAGCAAGCAATTAGGTATATTTGCTTGTGTTATGGGTACTAAACAACTGATATACCTACTACTTAAATGCATTTTTTTTTGTAAATACATACATAAATTACAGCCAGACAGAACAGACCTACATGCTCATCACACAAAGATTTAGACTATGTACAATTCTTATGTATTGTCAGCCAACTTCCTGCTCGACCAGTTTCCAAAGCGTTCAATAGTCCGAATAACGCAGCACAGGTCTACACAAGAAGATTCATCAGTCTAGCAATACACAGCAAATGTTTGTGACCTGGTCGAGCGGGAACTTTGATGAATGTACGTATGTAGGTAAAACCTCGCTCCGTGTAAATGAGCCTTTATCCTTATAAAGTACTAGAAGTCGATCCCATTGTTCTTTATTTGGCCACTGCTCAGCTCCTATTGGCCGTAGCGTGATGTTATATAGTCTATAACCTTCCTCGATAAATGGGCTATCAAACACTAAAAGAATTTTTCAAATCGGATCAGTGGTTGCTGAGAGCCTAAAGTTTAAACAAAAGAACTCTTTAGCTACATAATATTAGTAAGTATAGATAAAATAGTCCGGTACTACAGAAGATGGAAAGGATTTCGAAGAAGTATATTTATTTATCAGTTGGTTTAGCAGCGAGTATCTTAACTTTTTTCTTAACAGCAGAAATGAGGACTTTTTACGGAATATATTATGTCATACATTGTTTTTCAATTATGTATCGCATCCTGCTACATGTAAAAATGTTTGATAGTAGGTATGTATGTGTTTGCATTCAAAATTTATATCTCTGTAAATCTCCCTGTCATATTCATAGGCCGAATCACGTTGCTTCTGGAATCAGTCTAAAAAATCTTAGTCCATGTCTAAAAATAGTAGATTCCTACGTAATGTATTTAGACCGACGGCTAACGGACTAAATCTAGTTGAAATCCTAGAAGAGACGTAACCACAAGCATATCATCGTTATATAGTATTTATTATAAACATTGTAAAATACAATAGTAAAATCCTTATTAAATACAATATATATATTAAAAGAAAATAAGACAAGTAAGTTACAAAATACGGACTAAGCATTAAACCAAGATTTAATTTGACAACTTGACACTAAAACAATGGCTTATGTCAATTTAAACCTGGTTTAATACTTAGTCCACATTTTGTAATCAGGGGGAATCTGTTTAACTAGGTCAGGGACCACCATGTCCCTAGTTTCAACCGTGGCGACACGGATAAATTCGTGTTTATTTTATAAAACACACACAGACACACAAATTTCCAGCCGGAGACTAATACTGGTAATGAATTGCAATAAGCTCAATAGATTTGCTTACGTCACACATTTTAATCAATCAAGCGGCACCGTCAGATCTCCGATAGTGACACCATTCATCATCATTCAGTATCTTTTCGTAAGTTGCAGTTCAAGTAGTGTATTCAACTACTGATATTATAGCACTCGCAGTCGAAAAGGAAAAAGCTGCTGGGAAATTTGTACGTTATAACAATATCGAGAAGATAAAAATTGCCAGTAAGACAAAAGTTATATCTGTTTTAGATTGTCAGCGATTTTTATTTATTTTATTTATTTATTTATAGTTAATTAAAACGGTTCAATCCAGTTACATTAATTAACTTAAAACTATATTTTAAAATTATATAAATTAACAAAATATTATAAATAATTACGCTGGTATTGATGATATCCTCATGTACCTTCTCTCAAAAAATGAGATATAGATGATTATTCTATATGGCACGCTAAAGCATCAGTAGGTACTCTAGGTACAGATATATATCTGTGGTACTAGGACTAGTGACGGGGGTGATGCCTTTTACCTTTATAATACATACATACAATAAGCCTTTTCATCAAAATGTACCTTTATTGAACTTAAATACATTTTTTTTTAAATATTGTAATTAAATGTGTTGGAATCTGGATAACTTAGATCATCTAGCTTTAATAGCATAATGAAAATGAACTACGATTTAGATTATATTAGTATTATTAGTTCTATAAGTTTAAGGCAATAGGCTCATTACTACATGGGATTTACCATTGCTGGCGAAATGTATGTGTGATGTCTATCTGCCTACCCCTGAAACATTGCTATGTTTATTTATGTTTTAAGCCGTTTTTCTTTTGGCTACAATTTTTGATGATATCATACAAGCGCCTTATAAATTTTCAAGTGATTGTGAAGTGTACTTTTCAATTTTTCCATAGTGATGTCGAAATATTTTTCTTTGTAATGTTGTTAGAACCCTCCAGTTTACAATTCTGAATAGTCCATTACATGAGATAATAATTTTCATGTCACGCACAACATAATACTGGGTCAATCACGACAGGTGCTTCGTTGTCTTTTAAACTCTTTACACGTGCTACTTTTATTAACGTGTGGGACTGTTTACGACTTTTCCCATTATTATTTTAAATGAATGATAGATTGTTTACGCTTGTCAGCAAATAGTATAAATTACACGTCTCGTCTACAAATTCTGCACGCGCGTTCAGAATGTTTCTAAACAAACTTGATATAGGATGTTTAGAATTTAGATGTGTTTACGTAATATAGAAGTTAGATATAAATAAAAATTGTCCACAAGACCAAAATATCCACATCTTTGTTGTCGCTGGAATTTAAACGCGACAAATTATATTTTGAAAGAGACATCATTGCGACTCGTGATAATTCTTACGTACGCGTTTCGTTACGTATGTGATATACAAAAAGATATATTTTTATCAAGTACCTACTAGCTGACCCGGCAGACTTCGTACTGCCTCAATCGATTTTTTTTTGCAATTTTTCTCGCCTTGAAAACCATCCTTGAACTTCAACGACCATTTAAAATAAGAATTGGCCAAATTGGTCCAGGCGTTGTTGAGTTATGCGCTTACCAACACATTTAGCGATTCATTTTTATATTATAGATTATGTATACGTATCACTAAATTCCAAAGTCACGAATACCGAACGTATTGTGACGGTAAGATAACGATGACGTTTAATTCGGAAGGTGAATACATTCGATAGGAACAGAGGCGTTCGTAGCACAGCTGTAATATCGCATCGCTTGTCAGACACCAATACCCGTACGAATCGAGTTTAACCATACGCTTTTATCTTTATTGCCCAGTTCACAATTGAATCAATTATTTTACTATTCGAAACGCATCTGTATTACATTTTATGGAGTTTCAAGTATAGTTATATACAATCTTTGTCCACGACAATGTCATGAGCCAATAGGTGTCGAGTGTATGGACATTCATTAGGCAAAGTTCCAATTTCTGGCCAACATTTTTCGTTGTATTATATCCAGTATATATTCAGTGGCACAGCGGTATGTATGCGAACATTTCTCCCCTTTTCCTTGAGAGTAATCGTGCATGAGTGGCAACGTTACTAGCTCATTAAGCCCACACGACACAGTGACCCCTTCCTCCTGCCTGAGACTTAAAACTTGCGTGAATAACTCCACAAACTCTACCTTCATTGTATACAAATTAGTTGTATTTTTGTTTTAAGTTGTGGTTTTTACTAAGAATAGAACAACCTCGTTACTTTGAGTGGGTGTCGTCAAAAACTCTGAAGAATATCTAGCTGGGGCAGTGTCAGCTCAAAATGTGCACTGTTTATATTTTTAGTGGTTGCTAAGTAGTACCTCCACGTAAGTATGGCATAAGTATAATATATGTATACAGAACATGTGTTAAATGCAACTTAGCTGTTATTTATTGCCAACAAATAGTCAAGGCCTTAAATAAATCGATGATTTAGTTCACATAATCTATGACAAAGCAGTTATGCAATACAAAATCATCACAATGTTTCGTGACGGAAGCATTTATTAAATAAACAATATAATTATTCTCTCATTAAGCAAGGAGAATAAGAAAAGAATTAGTCTCCGTGCGTAAAATCAATTCAGATTTTTGTACAAAACCTTGTGTCCTTATGGTAATTGGGTACGGTACAATGGAAGAAGAACACCATTGTTGTCCATAATCTATTAAAGTGTATGTAAACCAAAACAGTGAGTCAAAGACCCGTGACATGTGTACACAATAAGCAAGAAAAATTTGGAATCTACGACTGAATGCCGTGACGCCATGTTCATAAATATTTTGATTAAAAATAGCTTCTTAAAGAAACATTGTATACGTAGTTATGTTTAAGAAATCTTTTTGCATGTTTTCGGCCAAGGAAACAGTGGACGCATTTTAAAATAGGCTAGCCACTTTAAACGCATACATTATGTTTTTTGGATAATCTACTTCCATATAAGAATAGAAAATAAACCCCACATCGGAGCTGCTAATCCAGAGAATTTTCATGTCTACTTCTTAGCAAGAGATGCGTCTTACTATACCTACCTATTAATTAACCAACTAAATAATATAAAACGCCAATCATGTTACTGACAAAAAAAACATAATACCACAAAGAGTAATAAGATCATTCACAACTTATTAAAAGCCGTTTTCATTTTGCACAAAACTTTTAATATAATCTTATAATCACATCTTCATCTCACAAAGATCACACGAGAAAGTAAGTATTTTCAGAATAATCAAATTAGTCCATCTTTTTTAGTTGTTTGCGTAAACAAGCTACACAAATGAAACATGGCGACTAGATTTACGACAAACAACTGGCGGGATATCATCGTCATCGATCGCTACGGTAATCCGTAAGCTTTTTTCCAGTGGACGTTACACGGAGATTGAATTAATTTCAAAATTTAGATTGTTACGCCAATAAATATACCTATAAGTACTAATATTATGGAGAGTAAATACATAAAGCACTTTTAAAATTTGAAATAGAGGTCGAAATTAGATTTCAGTTTGAACTTTATTAAGGTTCTTTTGATAAAGACTACCTCTATAATCACAGACCGCTGTAAAAAAAATTGTCTATTGAACTTGATGGTGATATTATTTATTTATTTATTTAATAATTCTATATAATTTTCTCATAAAATTGAATGCAGAAGTCATTTAAACTGGCCGCTCGAAGATTATCACTTTATTCAAACACGCTTAAAACTCTGAAACTTTAAGAAAACGGATATGATAGCTGCCTTCATTGATAGAAAAAACATAGTTACAAATAAAAAATTCGAAGCCCCATTAGTCGTAAACACTCAAAAACAAGTTGCAACACAATTCCGTGGAGTAATTACGGTCCAACATTTTTACGCTTCGGGTTGGCAACATAGTTCTATTCACGATCGAGTGTAGAGTACAGATTACATAATAGTTCATCTATTACAAAGTTTAAACTCAACATAATCATGCGCCTGGCCATGGCGATGACGTACTTTAACGCTCTTCAGTTTTTATAGACAACTGGCTTTTGTAACGAGTTCATAAACTCATAATAGACCACCGTAACACATGCTTTATGAATAATCATAAAAAAATTATGATATTGTCGTACGCGTAAAGTATTTTTGGTAGTGATCCGTTAGATGTCAAGGGCATATATTTATGTAGTAATATTATTAGCTTTATAGTTTATTCATCGTTGGTCTAGAATTAAACTGCTAAATACGAGGTAGTAGGTTCAATTGAGGAAATCCGCCGCAGCACTGGAATAGCCAAAAGTGCAATGACTAATCTCATGAAAATTTGCTAGAATCGTGCAATCCGCATAAAAATCAAAGTGCGACTGGTCAGGGCGCTGGTATTCTCTATCTTTCTTTCTCCAGATGTGGTACTTCAAAGGTCGCGGTAAAAGCAAAATAGATGTTTTTGAATGTGTTGTTGGCGAAGACTGCCACCTATACCATGGACCGCTGTGTGAACTAATGAGTCAATATCACTAAGCGATTGACCACAATATGCCGAGAAAGCGCGCTGAGCTTTCTCGGATACAATGCGTTCATCTAGGCATCGTCTAGAAAAGCTCGTAATGCTGGGCCAGATGGAGGTTAAACGCGCTCGAGATAGGGCGCCAGCTAGACGTACTGACTGACGCTATGAAGATGGCTGTTGGAGGAAACGTGCATCACGCGGTCTATTCATCAGAAGACCGCACTGCTTGGAGACGTGTCGTGTATAGTCACGACACTTCATTGAGGCAGCGATGAAGAAGAATAAGGTTCAATTATTTAGTAAGAATTATTATTTAAGTCATGATTTAATCATGACTTCGTTGATAAGCCTAACACTGATGTCAGCAATCTTGCCTACTAGAAGAATCACTGAGAGATCGCCAAAAACCTTTAATCAATTAGTTACAACTACAAACCTAATAAAATACCTACTGGTACCTATTACAAACATTGAGTGAGTCAGATTATAAGTATAGTTACATTCTTAAAAAAGGTTGATCCGTAGACTAACAACGAATATCACGAATTGGTATTGGATGGGGGAAATTTGTGAGCGTAGCGAGCAAAAGAAATATCCGGACCAATATCATAATAAAGTTTAAAGGTCATTCGTCGTCGAGCCGTCCTGAAGGTACCTCGTGTAAATGTGAAACATATGCCTATAAATGTATATTTGAAACGGAACATTCCAAATAAGGTACATCGAGATTTAATTATGCCTATGATAATATAATCTGTGGACAACTTGGGGAAGAATGGTAGGTTATAATAGGATGTGTACCTAGTGTCCTTGATAATACCATCACTGGCTCACCTACATTCCAAGCTCCGGTAATGCACACTGACAACTGATGCCTGTCATCTGTCATGTCATTATCCAACCAGCCTGCATGCGTGAGACAATGCACTGCATCTACTAAGTAGATTCATACACTATACGAGGTAATAGTGAGAAAATTGGTGAAATATTTCCAAGAGGTTTGCGTTAAGATTTCCCAACTTTAGTCTATCTCCTTCTGAAAGGATAATAATAACAGGTGTTCAATAGTCTGCTGGGTGGACATTCCCGTAACGTGCATTAGCTTCATCAATTCAATTTGAAGATACAGTCCTTGCCTTAACCCATTTATTTAGGGCCAACCCCAAATAAATGGGATAAAGTCTAGCCAGAAGAAGATAATACTATATGTATTTTCTAGGAACTGAGCTTAGTCAAATTGGTTTACAAGCTTAGACCTAGACGATATAAATAAATAAATGAGTTTAACTCTATATAACTGCTTCGGTGGCGCAGCAGGAAGTGTATACAACTGCTGTGCAAGAGGTTCAGGGTTCGATTTCCGGGTCGGGTGAAAATGGTCTGGGGTATTTCTATCATGAAATTCCAGTATTTAGATTTGCCCGGAGTTTGGTAAACAAATGTTCCCAGTTGATGACAATAGGTTCGCCCCCTATTTCATGAAACCAAACCTACCTCTTCGGGGGAAATGGCGTGATGCTATGTTATGTTTTTTAACTCTATTTATTTATTACTTTAGCAATTAAAGCCAAAATCAATGCTCCACATATCCTAGAGCGGAGTGGACATCGTTGATAACGGTCAGCGTAGGTAACAGACGCGGTCCTAATCTTAGCTTAAATCAGTATTAACTGATAAGTGTTATCGCGTTACGTACGCTACGTGTCACGTGACCGCCCACACTATTACATATTACCAATTTTTATCGTCCACTTATCATTCAATTGCTTCTTATAACTTTCGATTGGCATTGTATTTAATTTTATTATAATCGCGTTGATACCGTAACGAGTGTATCATAAATAATATGTTATTGAATATCGATTTCGTTTTATAACTTACGACTTTTTAAACATGGAATCTTCAGTGTGATATTCATATTATGTATTTATGAAGATTGGGCTTAGGCATAGTGATATTTTATGTTAGCATACTTTTTGTTAGTGGAATAGAGTAAAAAATTTAACGTTTCTATGTCAATGGCCGTTAGGTTCATTAATTATGACACATTATGTAACCATGGTGGCCGCTAGCACCATTTCTAAACACATTCTATGTATATTCGGTACAAATTCTATGCCGACAATTCAGAGTATATTGTTTTGTTATATTAATTAGGTCACATTTTTAATAGCTTAAATTACTATATTGCCTTTGCCTTTTGGTATTAGACAGTAATTAGGCTTCGGCCGCGTGTTGTATTGATAAAAGTAGCCTATGTTTTCTAAGAACTAGACTATGTGTAAAGGTAATTTAATGAAAATCGATCGAATGGTTAAGGGGTCAAAGCGTTACAAACAAAAAGTTGCTTGTCAAAAAAATTGATAAGGGTATTTTTTATTTTGATAGTAGCACCCCAAAACAAATTTTCAAATCTATAAGTTAAAAAACAAAGAAGTTTCATACAATCGTTTTTATCCCTTTTCACCCCCTTAGAGGTTGAATTTTAAAAAACCCTTTCTTAGTACACCTCTAGACATTAGGACAAACACACCCTCCAAATTTTAAGTCGCTACGACCAGCGGTTTAGGCTGTGCGTTGTCTATCAGTCAGTCAGTCAGTCAGTCAGTCAGGACAAAGCCTTTTACAATATTTATGGATGTAAATCAAATTTAATAGACGTTCGTTATATTAACCATCATGCGATTTATTACCTCGCACAATATACTTCGTATAGCAATACCTAGTTTGGACTCTGAGGATAGGAACCCAGCACCTGTAGTGAAAGCACAAAACGTAATGAAAACAAATTTTAAATATTTTCGCCCAAAAATAGCTCCAATTTATACGTTACAAACCCACAAATACTGGTTCTATGACACAGTTTGTTTACAAAAACCATACGTTTATGTACAGTGCGGTTAAAAAATATATTCAGCGTTTTAAAACTAACGCAAAAAGTTGTTTACGTCGAAGCTTGACGCGTAAATTGTATAATTTACATCGAGTTATCCTCCCCTACAGCGAAACGTTTATTGCTTTAGCCGTTATTAAATATGCTTTAAGTGTATACAAATAAAATGTATATTCGTGGAACTAGTATGGGCGGAAATTGCGCAGGATAAAGGGGATTCTACGGCAAAGGAGCTAAGAAGTATGCTAAATAAATTGGTTTTCAAACAACCCCAGTGGGGTGTTACGAGAAAAAAAAAGAATTCTAACATCATACGTGTAATAATGTGTAAGATATAATTTGCTTTCGAGTTCGTGTCAGATGTAAAAGAAAAAATAGTTATTACTAAAAATATATATTATAATACTGCCAGGTAACTTTAAACTTCATTTAAGTAATCATAGTCTCATTTATAATTCTGGCCAAAGTATTATGCCGATGTAAACCACAGTATACTTAAACTGTCATTAGAACATTCAACTATAAATCATTTGACAAAACTTACTGCTGTAATGGGAATATTGAAGCCAAAATGGCCATGTTAGGCCATAATTTCGAAAGTCTAAATCTAAGGTAGTCTATATAATATAAGCTCAAAATCACGTGAGTCTACCTGCGTTTGTATGATGTATGTAAGTCTGATTAGTTGTAAAACCGGTCGACAAAGCGACCATATGGCATGTATATTAAACGGGACATGGCTGACATAAATGATGCAAACTTTTCGCTTTGACGTAATCGTGATACAATTATAATATTAGCTTGTATACGAGGCTTCGTTCCCGTGGTTATTGCTCGAGGTGGGAGGAGTAAATTCTATTAATAGTAACCTACATTACCGTTCCTGCAATATCTACGTTTAAAAATCATAATATCGTATAGTTTGCTTTTTTGGAGATGAAAATTAACTAGCTTCTGCTCGCGACTTCGCAAGCGTTATATGACAAATAAAGTAGCCTATGTCCTTCTCCAGATTTCCAGACTATCTCTGTTAAATTTCATTAAGATCCGTTCAGTATTTTAGTCGTGAAATCGTTACAATTAATTTTATTTTTATTTATTTAATATTAAGCGCCTATTTCACCACCTTCAAATAAGTGTCTAATAAACTACCAGAGACTTTTTTGACAGATTTTGTATGAGAAATACGTCAAAAATCTGTCAAGTAAGTTTCATATAGGTTATCTAGCACTTATTTGCCAGTGGTGAAACAGGCGCTAATACAAACAGCTTATTAAATAATGACATTTACAGTGTATCATAAACCAGTATCGGTTTTTCCGTACACCGGAGTTCTTTGTCTTAAGAGGGTTCATACATTTTCAAGTTGCTCGCAAATAGGTTTTTAAATCACGCACACAGAGCCGAAACATGCACACTGCTCTAATGCTGTGTGGTACAACAATATAGCGCGTACTAGTGAGTTTGGTATTTTTTAACCTCGTATTTTGTTAAAGGTGGATAAGATAAAATTTCAAATTAAATTAATCAATAATTAATTGTAATTAATCTTATTGTATTCTATAAACAATTAAAATACAATTTTATTAGAAAGATAGAAAAATACAATTAATTTTATATTAGACTAACAATTAATTTCTCAATAATAACTGCGGCTGATATGATGATGATGATGATGAATATGACTATTTGAGGTCAAAGTGGTGAATATGTCCGCCATTTTGAACTTTGTTGTTTTTGGGCTGATCGACTCCAAAATCGATATCTGACAATCCCACTGATCACTGGGCATAGTTCTGAAGTCAAAATTGTAAAAATGCTCGCCATCTTGAACTTTGTTGTTTTTGGCCTGATTGACACCAAAATCGATATCTGACGATCCCATTGGTCACTGCGCATAGTTTTGAAGTCAACATTTTAAAAATGCCCACCATCTTGTACCTTGTTGTTTTTGGGCTGAGTGATACCAAAATCGATATCTGACGATCCCATTGGTCACTGGGCATAGTTCTGAAGTAAAAATTGTAAAAATACTCGCCATCTTGAACTTTGTTGTTTTTGACCTGATTGACACCAAAATCGATATCTGACGATCCCATTGGTCACTGGGCATAGTTCTGAAGTCAAAATTGTAAAAATGCCCACCATCTTGAACTTTGTTGTTTTTGGGCTGAGTGATACCAAAATCAATATCTGACGATCCCATTGGTCACTGGGCATAGTTCTGAAGTCAAAATTATAGAAATGCCCGCCATCTTAAATTTTGTTGTTTTTGGGCTGAGTGATACCAAAATTGATATCTGACGATCCCATTGGTCACTGGGCATAGTTCTGAAGTCAAAATTGTGAAAATGCCCACCATCTTGAACTTTGTTGCTTTTGGGCTGATTGATACCATAATCGATATCTGACGATCCCATTGGTCACTGGGCATGGTTCTGAAGTCAAAATTATAAAAATGCCCGCCACCTTTAACTTTGTTGTTTTTGGGCTGAGTGATACCAAAATCGATATCTGACTATCCTATTACTCATTGGGCATAGTTCTGAAGGCAAAATTGTAAAAATGCCCGCCATCTTGAACTTTGTTGTTTTTGGGCTGAGTGATACCAAAATCGATATCTGACTATCCCATTGGTCACTGCCCACTGGTCATCTCAGCCCAAAAACAACAAAGTTCAAGATGGCGGACATTTTTACAATTTTAACTTTGGAACTATGCCCAGTGACCAATGGGATAGTCAGATATATGATTTTGGAATCACTCAGCCCAAAAACAACAAAGTTCAAGATGCCGGGCATTTTTACAATTTTGACTTCAAAACTATGCCCAATTAGCAATGGGATAGTCAGATATCGATTTCGGTATCACTCAGCCCAAAAACAACAAAGTTCAAGATGGTGGGCATTTTTACTATTTTGACTTCAGAACTATGCCCGGTGACCAATGGGATCGTCAAATATCGATTTTGGTATCACTCAGCCGAAAAACAACAAAGTTCAAGATGGCGGGCATTTTTACAATTTTGACTTCAGAACTATGCCAAGTGACCAATGGGATCGTCAAATATCGATTTTGGTATCACTCAGCCGAAAAACAACAAAGTTCAAGATGGCGGGCATTTTTACAATTTTAACTTCAGAACTATGCCAAGTGACCAATGGGATCGTCAAATATCGATTATGGTATCACTTAGCCCAAAAACAACAAAGTTTAAGATGGCGGGCATTTTTAAAATTTTGACTTCAAAACTATGCGCAGTGACCAATGGGATCGTCAAATATCGATTTTGGTATCACTCAGCCCAAAAACAACAAAGTTGAAGATGGCGGGCGTTTTTAAAATTTTGACTTCAGAACTATGCCCAGTGACCAATGGGATCGTCAAATATCGATTTTGGTATCACTCAGCCCAAAAACAACAAAGTTCAAGATGGCGGGCATTTTTACAATTTTGACTTCAGAACTATGCCCAATGAGCAATGGGATAGTCAGATATCGATTTTGGTATCACTCAGCCCAAAAACAACAAAGTTCAAGATGGCGGGCATTTTTACAATTTTGACTTCAGAACTATGCCAAGTGACCAATGGGATCGTCAGATATCGATTTTCGAGCCCATCAGCCCAAAAACAGCAAAGTAAATAATTTGATCTTTAATAAAAAAAAAAATTCCATAACAAAGTATCAACTGGTATTGAACTCTCTTGAAATATACAAATATTACGTAAACATCGGACCGGGAGCGCGGGAAGCAAAGCGTTACGTCCTCTCTCTAGAAGGCCTCAGCCGGTACTGATTTCTCACGGCCTGTGCGCCGAAATATAAGGCGTTTTTAGGCTCTTTTCAAAAATCATTTTAAAATATTTCTATAGGGATTTCGAAAATATTATGGACATTTATGAATGACCACATCTTGCTTAATAATTAAATGTAAAAAAATCGACTTTTTAAACACATATAGTGTACCAAAATTGTCATCAAACTTGATCAAAGTTCAACGTTTTTGAGAATTTTAGTTTTTAAGTTTTAGTTATAAAAAAATGAATATTTCTAATATTTTTTCAATACACTAACTAAAGGACTATATGTAGACCTTAAAACAAGCTTTTTTTTCTATGAATTTCAATTACTTTAGTCCCTGGCGAATCAGAAAGTAGGCTTGTTTCGTAGAATTTCTTAAAACGTTGTGCGAAAGAACTGTTCTAACTAAAATACTAATAATAAATAGTCGGTTTTTCTTAATACACTTTTTAGACAAGAAAATTGTTGTTTATGTATGCCAAAAATTACTTCGCTACATATAAAGACATATTCTGTAGCGAACGTGGAAATCTCTTGATTTCATCGATTTCTGTATGAACCCTCTTAAAATCTTTTTGAATTTAGAAGTATTTTAAGACACTGAGAAGTGGACATGAATAAGTGTGTGAATACATCGATAACACACAGATAAATATAATCAAATAAACTCACTTTCACATTTTAATATTAGTTATGAAGTTAAACTTACGTATAATTTGATATGGGTAAGGATTTTCTACCGTTATTAGTAAAGAAAAATAATAAGGGAAAAATCTGACGTTATATTATTCTTGCGTCCTCTTTCTAATTGGAATTGTTGAGGAAAAAACATTCCATAGTGATATACGAGTCGGGAGATATTAAGTATCATAATAAACTAATTATGATTTTTTGTAATCACGTATGACAAAAATATCTTTTACTTTTAATTAACATTATATTTTGTCGTAGTTGTTGGAACGACTATGTACATACAGTCGCGTTCAAAAGAGTTACTACATAATTTCAACCCATAAACGTCTTATGTATTGCCAGACAGGTAGTATAGGTATAATATAATATTCACACGTAATCTACATACAATGTATGTAGATTATATGTCATACAAAACTAATAATACCCATTTCCCTTGGACAAGCCATAACTAGACACGGGTGGGCAAATTCAGTACCTAAATTATACTTTATATTAAGAACATTTTTCGAAGTCCGAGAAAAGTTTTTACAAGGAGAAAAATTTGAAAACTAAAAAACTAAACACGGTAATCAAATACAATGCGGGATTTGTTTTAGTGGTACATATAAAGACAATATGAACGAATTCAATAATGTGAAAGAATAATCATCTATAGATATTTCAATAGAACTTTGTCTTACTGATGGCGACTGTACTAAGCTATCAAGTCAGCTAATAAATAATTCTGTACACGTAGCAATACACTGACCTACTTACACCGTGTGTTATGAACTAAACATATCTGATTTTACTAATAGACTTGCTTTTACTACTATCTGTTATCTAGAATGGCGTTATGTTTACTATAATATTCAGAAATAAACTATTACACTATAGAAAATTTCACAATGATGAGGTAGATAGATATATCGACATTTGTTACTTAGCGTAAAGCCTTTTTAACAACTCATCACATCTCTATGTTCCGTGCCAAAACCGTCAAGTTCTCAGAAAAGCTTCACAATACAATTTGAATAAGCTATTAGGGCTGTTTAAAAACTGATCTTGAAAAGCCTACTAGTTTTTTATATCTTTTTAGTAGTTTTTCAGACTGTATATTCCACTACTGGACATAGGCCTCTTAAATTGCATGCCACTGATCACGGTTTGCGGCTACTCTCACCATAGTTTTCACCATGTAACTATTCCGCATAACATAGCATCACGCATTTTTCCTCGAACTATATTTAGCTAGCTATTGGTCCCATGAAATAGGGGGCGAGCCTATTGTCATCTACCGGGAACATTTTTTTACCAAATTCCGGCAAATCTCAATATTTAATTTTGAATTTCACGATAGAAAAGCCCAATACCATTTTCACTCGACCCGGGAATCGAACCTGGAACCTCTTGAACAGCAGTCGTATACACTTCCCGCTGCGCCACAGAGACAGTTCCACAGTATTTTCAATAATACACAACGCAGTGTTCCATTTAAATCCGTGCTTTTGTGCCGTTTAGAAGTTAATGTGGTAGCCGTGTCAAGTCAATTTGGAAGTGACTTTATAAATTCCAACCAGGGTCTGTCCCAATTCCATTCAATAAGGAGATTAATGTCTTGCAATGTAATCAAGCCGGAATATTGACTAACGCCCGTTCCATACAAATATATATTAATAGATTGAAAAAACCCCGCTAAAGAAAGGCGGAGACTGTATTGATTGATAAGTTCAGTTTGAGCGTGGTCAGGCAATATTTTCGGGACACTGGGCAACCGATCCGTTCATGTGAGAACGTTAGGGCCCGTGTTACACTCGTTTCAATGTTTCTAATGTTAGGTGTATAAGTAAACAGCTTGTGTTACTTGTCCTAATTTAATTTTATACTGAAACATTTGCATTACGGAGCTAACTTTTGTTTAGTTTTTTATACGCTTTATTGTCCGCATAATAAATAACATATTTTGAGAATCTTAACTAAGGATACAAGCTACTATAATAACATACTCGTACATTAACGTCCCACTAATGGGCACGGGTCTCCTTCAAAGAATGTGGAGGGAATTAAGCCGACTATACCACGTTGGCTAGACGGGTTGGTATAGGGTTTTGTTTTGAATTTTCAGTTTCTCGCAGTGCTCTTGTCTGCATAAAATTACTTCCTTTAGTCGCCTTTTACGCCACCCACGGGTTGAGATAGGGTAGTGACATTATTGTATTCTTAATCCGTCACTATACGGAACACAATCCATAATTTACTACAAGAAAACTCCAAGTTAACTACCTACCTTGGTATACTTATATTATGTTGTATTATTGTATGTAGTACGTAAATATGTATTTATTTGTGTACTATACAAAATTAATAATGACTAGGTTTTCCCCTCATGTAAATTTTCCCCTTTTTTGGTGTATTTCGTACGAACGTATTTTCCAAGAATCGTGATTGTTTCATTGTCACTATGTAATTAATATACAGTTACACAACAGCTTAATTATGATGGGTTTTCTTTGGTTTATAATATTGGACATCAATGACCTATTTTCGAGCGGTTTTGTTTGATGGGATGGTGAAGTAGAGCTTGACTATTAAAGAGAACTGAGATATGAAGCGCATTTTGTATTATTTTCATAACAGATTAATTACGCAATATATAAATAGAGTTATTCTGGATTTTGGTTTATTGATGAGTAAAACAGAAGCTCGTGTGTGGATTGTGGATCCTTAGTCCTCGTAACTCACTTGATAAACAGGATTAAGACCTTATTCCAGCAATGGGAGATTATATTTATTTGATTTAAAATACACAAAATTTATGTATTAAGGCGGACTTAATGCCAGAGACATTCTCTACAAGTCAACCTAATGTGAGATTAATGGCTTGATATTATTTATTTTATACTAATGACTCCCTAAGTGGCGTAGGAGTATCTTCAACTGGTGTGCAAGAGATTCCAGGTTCGAACCCCGGGTCGGGTAAAAACGGTAAGCACTTGTTTTTTTTTGTCTTGAAAACTTCAATATCAATGCGGATTTTTAATCAAACGGGGGCGTGTTTATTACCATTTACCGAGCACATTTTAAGACTCCTACCACAGAATAAATAATAGTACTAAGTCTCCTACTGAGAATTTTAAAACCTATATTTTTGCCTGATTCGGGGATCGAACCCGGTACCTTTTGCGCAACAGTCGTACCTACAGAGCTACGTCACCGAAGCAACCACAAACAGCTTCAGCTTTAGGATTCCCGTAATATATTATAAGCATTAGTGTAGGGTACATCTGGTGCAATGGCTAAAGCGGCCATATTACGTTCCCACTGCGCAACGCAGGCAGTTATATTAAAATGAATTCACGTGTAATGTTAATGTCATAAGCAAACATTTATTTATACCTTCCGCTATTATGTTTTGTCTATTATGCATTATTTTTGTTATTAACACACATCATTTTAAACACGATACCTACACCGTAAGCAAATACATAAATTTTGAAAACAACTTGTCGAGAATATGTATGACCTAGAAATATAATTATTCACAATGTACACTAAAATATTAATGGAAATAATAATTTAAATACACTGAACACTTATCAATGGTACGTCATCAGATAAATATCGCCATTGTAAACATTTGAAAAGGAACAATACTTATAGTAAAGAAAAACTGTAGAGCATAATACATTTTTGAATTAATATAACATTAGTGTGGGAATGATAATAAAGTAGATAAGAAACATGTCCAGTACTTACGGTTCAAGGAGTACTAGTTAGTATAGAACTGTGTCAGTGCTACTTATAGGGTTGTCAGTTGTATGTCCGGCTTTTTATAATCGTGTCCGGCTAAATATAAATCTGAACTGTACAGCTTTTGTTTATCTTCGCCTCTTACAACAGATCCCGTAAGGCAGCACACGAGGGAATTCAGATACGCATAAAACCTGCATAACGTTTTCATGGCAAAATGTCCGGTTAACCCTTTGAACGCCGGAGACGTCTATACACGTAAAATGAAAATTTGCTCACCACGCCAATGACGGCATGGCACGTCAAAAATGTACTGTATTTCAGGTCAAAAGGTTAAATATGAATCTGTGTCCAGGTTTTCTATATTTATGTCTGGCATCCTTTGCTGTCCAGTAGTAGTAGTTTGTAGTGATTTTCGATCTATTTTGTACATTTGAAACACCCATACATGAAAAGCTATAGCTACGCCCGTGGTTCGGCTAAATATGAATCTGGCTCCGGGTTTTAATATTTTGGTCGTAACAACCCTAGATAAATAATATGTTATTGCTAGCTACATCATACACATTGACAATAAAGATTTCCCACGATACGTGTAGCTCGAGAAAATTAGGTATGTCCGTTTAAAAAGCGTTTAATGCGAGCTATTCTATTGATGTCCAAGTAGGAAATACATCAAAGTCACCTTATAAGATGACCTTCCCTAGAGAGTTCTAAAGCAGAATTCAATCGAATGAATCTACTCGTATTTGTACAGAATTTTACGTCAGTTTATAAAGCTGAAGTTTGCGGACCATATTAACAAAAATGGGATTTTAATTTAGGGTTGGTACATGGTTGTCAAAGTGAAAATATAAAAGCATGAAATGTATTTTTGTTCACATTATCTTTATTTGTCAATATTCGCACAATAGAAGGTCTAGTAGGTCAATCTTGTAGTGAAATTCGATTTAGGTTAAATTTTTGTTTATACTGTATTTCATTTAAATCCCGTATTTTTCATGTACAAATTAATTATGCCCAGAGCTGGAATGCGAGTATAATGACGTTTCGATCCTTGTGAGAATCGAACCTATATAGCGCTACGAGTTAAGTCTAGCTGACGATGACGACTTAAACCACTGCTTACATATTTAGCAACATAAGAGTTGACTCTTTTTAAGATTAAGTACGCTGTATAAGATTAACTTTGGAACTATGCCGGACATGATTACTTTAATTTTGGCCTAAAAATCTGTAAATATAGTGTAGGTTATTAGAAATGAACCAAACCAATTATCATTATAATATATACTTGTTTTATATGTACGTTTCAAACTTGGCAAGGGTTAGAGCAAATAAAGACGGGATGAAACAAGCTTTTTTCGGTCTCTTATGGACAACATAAAAAGAATAACATAGTAGGTAATATTTCTTTTGACTCGTACATTACTTTGTTATTTATACTTACTACAAACAGATGTTTGTTTTAAGATCATATTAAGATAGAAACAGCAATTGCCATATATTTTAAATTAAATTTATAGAATTTATATTTTTCTTTAGTTAGAGGAGAGGAGACCCGAGCCCAGCAGTGGGACTTAATGGGTTGCTGATGATTATAGTATAATTATAGTATAATATACATATAATTTCGCCTTGATTTTAAAAAACGTGTTCTAAATTTTCCCCCAATAAGCGTTGTAGGTTTGTAGCCTGTAAAACCACTGTTTTATTTTTATAAAACACTGGTTTTACAGGCTACAAAATTATATGAAATATGTTGCAATAATAACACCAGCTGTAAGACATGCAGAGGTAACAGGGGTATATGTACATTTAACAGGCTAACTAATAGGCGATGTAATATGAAAATAATACGATAACTTGTTCAATTTTCGATTTGACGGGTATTAGTTCAAAAAAGATTAAAATGTAACTAAATGCTACATAGTTTAGAAACCGATAGTGCGATTGATGTAAGTCAACAGTATGAGACAGATTACTGGTGACTCAAAAAACCAGTTTATAATGAAATCGGAATCTCAGTAGTATTGAATTGAGATAACGCAAAAAATCAGCTCCTTTAAAAAGATGAACATTTTGAAACGATTTATAAGGCCTTTACTCCTCGTCGTGCCCCAGCTTATGAGTATCATCATCAGCAACCCATTAAAACCCCACTGCTAGGCTCGGACCTTCTCTCCTCTACTATCTAGAGAGCTGAGAGTTTTAGGACATAATCCACACACGCTGGCCTAGTGCGGGCTGCTGGATATAAGTATATTTGGACAGAATTGGATGTAGAACAAATAATAACAACACTTGACTATCTATGAATTTCTGTTTTTAAAACCAATTAAATTAACAAAAAACAACTTTTGGAGTATTATGAAATGTTTATAATAAGAAGTTAACCTTAATGCCATTGTTATCGGCATAAGAATATAATAAATTAAAATTTAAAATACACTATTACAGTGATTCGCAAACATTCTACATATGGACATTTCGGCCTCTTCGTTTTTTTACATTCGGACCACGTTCTTGATTATGCTCGTTTTACCAATTTAATCATTTTTTCATTTGGGCAAGAACCGTGAAACCTAAAATGTACTTCAACAATGAACATGGGTAGGTAGTAGATAATAGATAACACATACCTGAAGCGCCTTCAGCATGGGCACCTTTTCCAACAGATCTTCGTAGAGCTTGCGCTTCTTGAAGGCGCTCTTGAGCAGGATACGGCGGAAGGTGTGGCGGTCCATAGCCCACAGTGCTCCGGGCGTCTGGGCGCGCACAGACGCCGCGCGGGGCATGTTGTACATCAGGGCCAGCTCGCCGAACGATCCGGACCCTTCGTATGTATGGACCACCTACGATAGATTACGTTACCGTCAATAAACTAGGTTTAGAGATTTGAACCTTATTCTCAAGAGAATTTGCACGCATTATATACATATATAGCATATATATGATGGTTTCTGAATCATTCAAATACACTCTTTCGTACCATTGTTCTACGTACACGACAACTCTATTTACAAGAAGAAAATTCGAAAACGCGAAGTGATCGATGTGTACACTGCATATTTAGGTTATAATAAAGTGTGGATTGCAATTCATTATAATATTCATTACAACTCATAAACATCCCTCTGCTGGGCACGGGAGAGATGAAGAAGACAGAGATGGATTACAATTATGCTAAACATTTTGATTATTTTAGCTTAGGTACGGCCCGCTAAACTATTAACGTAGCCTATAGAAACATGAAAGCCAGGAACATACCAAAAATCTCTTCCCAAGATCATTAAAAACCAGCTGTTGAGTCTAGTTAAATTTCAACTAGAAACAAGTGTACATAAATCTATTGTCATATTCTATTATATATTTCTGACAAAATTTCTTGTAACAAATGAACAAATTCTTAAGACTTAAAAATGAAAAGGAATAAAAAAACTTGGCATTTATCTCATTTAATGTTGCGAGACGACTGAAAAAGAGTTCCGCGTCGTTTGAAGAACAAGATGAAGTCTTTTGGTGATTGCTTATTGATGTAAAAGTGTCATCGATTAAAATTTCAGGAATTTACTTATTTAAATACCACGGCGACGGTGGCAAACGGTCGTAACGGTAAGGGTAAGCGGTTACCGTAGTCTATGGACGCCTGCAAAACCAAGGGCAGCACGAGCGCGTAGCCTCTTAAAAACCTATTTACTCTTTTTTTTTGAAGAATCCCTTACTACTACCACCCTTGGCTTGAGATAACCTCGAAACTGAAAAACTTATTGGATCAGAACACCGGTAAGTACTTGTAAGACATCAAATCCAACAGATTTTATCGCTTTGTAACACTTTTCAATAATCCCTAACATTTGGAACTTAACTTTGTCAATCCGGATTAGTATTAATTCACAACTGAAGTGTTTGAAACTAGAAGTCGGCACAAACAGCTTTTTCGTTTAATCTGAGATTTCACTTGAAGAACATCGAAAATAGAATAAATCCGCCTAAATGTTTGTGCCAAATACCGAGTATAGTAGGCAATTAACATTGAATTACAACATTGCATTTTTATTTTGAGGGCGTCGAGTGAATGACATTGAGGACTGTATCAGTGCATGCAAATCAACAAGCTTCGTGATGACCATCGAGATAGTGGACTCTTCAACTCAGTGTCAGCTGTATCTCAATCAAATCTGTTTTTTGTATTTACATGCAACTTTATAAAAGTGTTCAACGTAATCATGAAAGTTTGTTTGAAAAGACGAAAGGAATATCTACTGAAACCTCGTCCACATCACCAGTTGATTGCAGTAGAAAACTTTAGATAGGTACTCGTTAAGTTCTCGAAAATTATGCAAGTATATCGGTTTAAAGTTATTAGACAAATGTCTGTTTTTTTTGTATGTATGTTGAGAAGAATGTACTGATTGTATTTGTGTTGAGGCGCTGGTCTATTTGTCAAAGGCAAAAGGCAAACTCATTAACTGGTTTTCAGCGGGACCGCATTTACAATTAAATTGGCTTTTGGACAAAAAATAATGAAAACGATAAGGTGTAAGAAGATTAATAGTAGACATACCTTTTCAAGGCGATCATCTCCAACGACGAGCACATCGAAGATGCCGTTCTCAATGACGTAGAAGTTATCGCCGTCATCACCTTGCCGGATCACGTACTCGCCCGGCTCGGTGCGCTTCTCGAACATAGCGTCCAGCACCTACACAACACGGTTCACTGGGTTAGCCTGAGTGGAATGTGCTGTGTTGAACCGTTGGACAATTTTCAACCTTATATTTATAGACAGAAGATGTAAATTGCCGGGCAAACAAATCTCAATATCTGTTTTACGTTGACAGTGCCATATAGCTCGTGAGCCTGTCCTGATAAATCAATGACTGTGTGAATTGTACTGAAAGGTTTCGCTTTTTGAGTTCAATTTTCATTGTACTACAGCAATTAATAACTGCCCTAGGAGTTTGCGGCTGCTACATCTAGCAAGCTGTGATTGACAGAGCAAAAGTTTAACTATGCTAGGCTAGGGCTGCATTTCTACAAAAAGATGTCTTTATTTTGTTTTGCTTTCTTGTATCTAGGACATTTTAGGCGCGTTATCCAATGCACTGACCGCCAAGTTACTTAATTTTGTTACGTATTTACTTATACGTCGTCTACGTCTAATTTATGATAAGTATATATTTTGAATGTAACATTAAAGCCACAGAACAAGATCACAGGTCGTGCGATGTTATAGTTGAATAAGACAAAACTTGAACAGCTGTTTATAGCTGCCATATATTATGTTTAAGATTGATGAGTTAATTAATTGATCCAATGGTGTACAGGGTGTAAAGGTGTCAAGATTACACACTTAGCGTGCGTTAGAAAGTTCCTCAGCGTCATTATCACTACCTTTTAACCGCCTGTATCATTATTAAGCGACAATACGTAGGAAATGCAAGATTTTTCTATCTATTCAAAGTCATGACTATATTATGTTTGAGAATTATCAACATAAATTGGCTAATTTATATCTTACGCCAGCAATAATAAAACATATTAAATTAAAATCTATACTTTTCCAGTTATTTCTTGTAGGTACGTTCCACTGTGCTGCCATTGGAATATTTCACGTAGTGTAACACTAAGATATATTTATGTGCTTTTGTCTGGATATAATAATTATTCAGATAGGACTTACTTGCTGCATTTGTTGCACATCGAGTGAACGGAACAGTAGGATGGTGCGTACAGCCTCCGCAAGCCGGGTGCGTTGCGCATCCGACTTGGGGAACACGGCTGGAGCGCCTTCGTCCGAATCATCTTCCTCCGGGTCATATGTCTCAGCGAACACAGACTTACGCCGGTTGTTGAAGCGCGCCACTGGCGGCTCTGCGCACATAATATGAATGTTAATTATATAATACAATGCTTAGAATATATGTTAGTATTGCCGCACAAAAGCCCCATACACTACGTTAGGCATGGCAAACCATTGGCACAGGATATAAATCTTGGCGCGCCGATAATATAAGATGTTTATGTTTTTAGTGGTAATTAGTTTTATTTTTGTTATTATTTATTTGAAGACATTTTTTTTATTTTTTTTTATTCCACGACGGTGGCAAACAGATGTACGGTCTGCCTGATGGTAAGCGGTTACCGTAGTCTATGGGCGCCTGCAACACCCATATCGTGGTACCAGAATTATTTGTTTAATTAAACATGGCAGGTTGATTAATAAAGGTTTCGCCATCCCTGCACTACGTCTACAAAACGCAGCCACCCGCGAAATGAACATACACGGACACCGCTTCTGGCGATAACTTTGTAAAATGTACAAAAACTATAGTCCTATCTTTATGGCAACGTTTTGTAGCTGTCTTGTGGCCCGTGTGCGGCAAAGCTTAGTTGTTAAGGCTTTTATCAGTTTAATGGCATTTGAGGACTGCGCAACGATCTATTAACTATTTATTGGCTAAATATTAACATGTTAACAAATCATATTATCGGTTTATATTACAATATTACCTGCGACATATCTCTGCTTCGCACGAGTGCAATTTACATTGGGCGTTATTTTATATTTAAATAAAAAACCACTACATAGATATTTGATCGATTTAAAGTTAATCACTTTGGTACTGAGGTTCATCTTACTTTAGGTAACTATAACTAATAATAATGAAAAACTATCACAATCCTACATCTGACCCAGGCTTAGATGCCAGATGTTTTATTTTGGCAACAGTTTTTGGACTTGTTCAGTTAAATTTCAGCTTAGATAATGATGTCTTATTTGTTTTGAAGTGGTTAAGCGTAATATTATCTAAAACACACGATTAACTGATAAACAACCACTCAAAAAACATCGTGGACAGTACAAGGTGAAACCTATCATCTATGAAGGACTTAATTATATAGAAATCATACGACGGTTTCGGAAACAACATGTGTGTGTTTTGAGAAAAGTCTGTCTTTGTAATAATACAAATATGATGTGAGAGTACTTTTAAGTTCAACTAAACGCAACACATAATTGTTAAGATTTTCAATGAGGTCATTTAAATTATTTAAACAGTTCTAAAATACTGTAAAACAATGAAAATTAACTGTAGGCGCGTGAAAATTCTAATTTCAGTCATCTTTTTAGTTTTCAGACCATATTTTTGCTTCTACAAACATCACGTTGACAGAAATATTTTGTTGAAACAAATAATAAATCAAACGTTATGTGCACATTAGCGTTTATACGTCTATCGTTTGAGTCGTAACTGATCAGTGCCGATGTTTTTGCGCACATATAGGTACGTCTCCTTATAAGCCTTCACATAATAATAGCGTTGTACGTGACCTTACGTGTTTCGAATGCATCTGTTCTCATAAACTTTTGTATGGGAGCGTTTACTTTACAAATATATTTGTGTTATATGACGCAAGTACATTCGTAAGACAGATGATTCGGTCGACACATGTGTATTACATGTTATGTATTTAAAACTCAAAACATTCGTGTAAGTTGCTAGCCGAAATACGGGCATCATCCCAATTACTTCTCCTTCGAATTGTTTACGCGAATTTTGTTTAAATATTTAGCAATTTAAATGTAAGTGTAAACGAAAACGACATTTCCCAAAGGTGATTTTTAATGTAGTCTTATCTGTATCTAATCTTAGATTTCTAGTCAGATTTATTGACATTGCTATTTGTAGGGCTATTGTGCTGCATGTTCTAGATTTCCGAAGGCTAAACGGCTGGCTATAATTATTATTCTCATCATTGTTATAGAACAAACGTAGTAAGTACGTCAAAATAGTCATTTAGAAAATAAATATCGCTACGATAACTTTAATGTACAGCTTAATATTTTGACCACTATTTGCTAAGTACCGACTTAACTGGTTGTTATTTTCTAATTGGTTTTCGTAACTAGTTCCAACGGAAATGATACGAGTAACATGTCTGATGCCGCGTAAGGAATCAGTTGAGAGAAAGTGGTGTTAGTATTTGTTTAGTATGTATTGCAGTGCTTGCAATGTAACAAATTGCATTATTATTAATAACACGCCAAACCAGATTCCCGTGACAATGTATGTCACAGTCGCGTCATGTCAACTTAATATATTTGTTAAAAAACATTATTCCTCAAAGAATATATGAAAAAATCTATTCCATCCAATTTATCCCAGTAATATAAACGTTTAAAAGCTTCTCTGATTTAATATCTATGGCTTACTAGGAAACCTACTTCTAGATACTAAACTCAAAGATTTTGCTATTACTGTATTCTCAATAAAATAAAACATGATGTTTTACGTCTCATTTAGCACAAGCCCACTTTCAAATGAGTATGATTAATGTACAATTGTATTTTTTGTACAGTATAATTACATAACTAGTTATTATGAATGTTAATAACTTTGACCGCAGAGTAATTATATTTTTACATGCTTATTTTACAGTTCACAATTGAAGTTTAATTAATACTACAACATTATCTATTTTCCTGATAAGATTTAGATACTGTTCTAACTATTCAGGACGTGAACCATTGTAATTTACAAAAATGTTTGTCCCATCTATACTAATATTATACAGCTGTAGAGTTTGTTTGTTTGTTTGAACGCTAGGATCTCAAGAACTACTGGTTCGATTTGAAAATTTTTTTTAGTGTTGGTTAGCCTGTTTATCGAGGAATGTAGGAGTATAACATCACGCTACAGCCATTAGGAGCTAAGCAGTGGCTAAATAAAGAACGACGGGAGCGGAGCCCCGCTCTACTTCTAGTTTCTAATATGCATTACTGAAGGTGTATTTAATCAAAGCAACATTAAATTTTTGAACAAAAGGTGTAAACTAATATTTATAAGAGTTAAGATTTTCAGTCTAATAATGATATCATATACCTATTATTTTAAAAGTGTAGATTAATCTAGTAAGCCATGATATACATTATAAATAACATGTTAAATTATGGGCATAATGACATCACTTCAACAGGTGTTTATGAATAGCCCGCTGAATTAAGGAATTGAAAACTGAATTAATCACTACATTTTGTTTTAGCGACATAATTATTCTCTAAAAAAGCTCATAAATGAGCCATTATATTGATAACTCTTTATAAGGTACATGTCATAACGCTCCATACAACAAACACTAGCCAAAGAAAATCTCTTACACAAACATGACTCAAGGTCCATTTAACACCTGAACAATTTTGTTATTACACTGTGGTACCTGTCATTACATAGGCTCAGCTAATTTTACGTAACACGCGCGTAAAATGTCCGACATCTGTTTCGGTTCACAACGTTAAACTCAGAAGCGGACATGGAAAAATAAGCCAATCTCATCATCGCACAACTTCAAAGCGTTAAAAACAAACACACAAATAGGATCAGCGTATAGTAAACATTGTAAATTTATGCCTCTCCAAACAATTTTTATGTAAAAACCTGTATTAGTTCTTCAAAGCATACAGTTTCCTCTTTTTAAATGTTTTATAATTGTGAATATAATATGAAATCAATCTTTAAGAAAATAGCAGCAAATGATCCATTGCTCAGCAAAGGTTTACTCTCCGCTATCAAGAGATTTAAAAGTTTTTAGAAATTAATCTAGAAACACTCGAATACCATTTACCATCATCCACTAGTTCAGACATACCTACCATAGTAAAATAAATTGTACAGATCTTTAAGTTAAATGATTTTTTCGAACCCACTTGTTACTATTTTTTGATAAAAGGATAATCTTCCTTATTTTTGTATATTTGAAATTAGTACCTTGTTTATGGTAATACCCGTTTAATAGTGTTCCTTATCAAACAACATTTTCTGGGGCTTTTCCTTTTTTGGGTCATAATTATTCTATTAATCTAAACTATATATTAATATAAACATTCTGAATAATCCAACATTAAAAAGTATATAATATCCATAACTACTAGGTTAACTTATTTTTTTTTAATGTTTCACCAATAACAGTTTAAGATAATAGTAATATTATCAAATATTATATCACACTTTATTAGTAATCACTTGGCAACAGTTAAAATATAATATTCTCCATAAATAAAATTATATACTATTGAAACTGATGGCAGTGTGCCAAAAATTGAATCATTACAGATGTTGCCTATAACATTATAGGTATTTATAAATCCTTAATTTGAGTATATCAAAAGTGTTTTATATTTAGATTTTAATTATTATTCATCAATTCTACTAATTATCTACTTAACTAATTTCAAAATAAACTATGTTTTTATTGAAAAGCTATTGATGGAGAGTTATAATAATTATTTAATTGTTGATTGATAAATGAAAAAGATGTTCTTTTTGAAAATTGTTGATAGTAGGAAGTTAAAAATAACATGAGTAACAGTAAGGTTACTATAACACCACATCATAGTAATACGGGAAACTAATACTAACACATGTGAGTGCAAAGGGCACTAATTTTCATACAGATTTTGAAACATTTCTGAGCTCTATATTACAAGTTTATTTCACATATCGTTAGACATGGAAATATTTACATAGAACATTGTAAAATTTAATTCACAATAATTTGTTACTAATATGAAGAGCTCAACAATATCCAATGGGTGGTGAACCAGGCACTTCAATGTGAGGTGTTTCATAATAATATGGATCTGTTAGCCTAGCAGCTATTGGCAGCTCTATGAACCCACCTTGTCAGTGCCGAAAACCGGTATCAGTATTATCGAGTAAAGATACATATTAAAAGAGTTACCTTCTTCATCAGATATTATGGACTCATCGGGTGTGCCAAGCACTGGGGGCCTCGCTATAGTCGTCGTCCTGTTATTTTGTAATCTTGTGAAGAACTCGACCGCGTAGTTGATCACGTCACCCGGCTGCTCCAGCAGATAACTTATGGTGAACTCCAATAAGATTTCTCTAAGTTCATCCGGGACTTGAATGCGTCCGCCTTGAGGCCTGCTCATTTCTAAAGGCGTCGCCTCGCTTTCTCGATATTATCCCGTGAGGAAACCGTCAAAGCGACACGTTAAATTAAAACTTCAATATCATAGCCATTGAATTAGCTAAAGCGACACACCAACGAGCAAATTTTTACGATGGGGAAGTAGCACTACATACAAACGTTAGTAATAAATAATACCACACTATTAAACTATTTTTTTTTCAAATCAAGTTCTCGCTACTGTAAATTAAATCTAATGACACACTTTTTACTAAATATTCTTCGTCCTCCAGCCTGACAATATAAAAATTCCCTTCACTAAAAGCAAAAATGGCGAATTTTGGTTTGCCCTACTCCTACTTCACTTCACTTCACCTTCACTCATTCCCTTTATAAAATATTGCTACAAGAAAAAACAGCCATAGACAAACTGGACAAGTGACAATCGATCGGTTTTCAGGCACTGCCAAAAGATTGTTGTTTTTTTTTTCCCTGAAAAATTACATTTGAGAAATTATTGTTGGTTAAAAGTAGGTAAATAATTAAATTTCTTTATTTTTTTATAATTTAATTTATTTTTTGTTATTGATTTTATCTTACCGCTGCGTTCACAAATTCTTAATGATGACCACAGACTATAATATAAATGTTTTCATTCTTCATAAATACTAAATCCATGCAGCTAAATTATAAAACTTTTAAGTCAAGGAACTTATATCTCCTACATTTACTTGAACTAAGTATTGAGCAAAGACTAGTTATGAAATATAATAAGACCCTTATTAAAATCTATTCTGTGTCTACAGTCTATGTATCCTTCATAGAGGATTTTATTTTAAATGTTTTATTTTTATAATAAAACATTATTATAATAAAACACTAAACGATACCTTAACGTAGCTTAAGGACGCCTGCAACACAGATGTCACAAGGGATTTCAATACATTTGAAATGTACAAGTGAAATGTATTCACTGTAATTAAAACAGAATACAAATGTAATTTAGTTTACATACAAGGCCGTTAACAAAGATAAAAATGACTACAATTTAGCCTTAGCCATTAATATATCAGTTGAGGAGGCCTATATCCAGCAGTGAAGTGGCCTTCCTACGGCTGATATGATGATGAATCAAAGTATATTTTTGTTTGTCAATCCCGTTTGGAGTCACAGATAAATTAATAGGGTAGGCGTAACTAAACATTAAAACATCATAAATACTTCTTGACAAAGTTTAATGGTCTAGGCAAGGGTTAAGGTGAATATCACCCAAATGCTACTAAAAAAGGGTAAGGAAGATTACCAAAAAAACAGCAAAATAATAACAAAATCAAATGAATGTAATTTATTTTAGTTAGTACCTAATGCAGAGCTTTGAGAGCAAGGAGTATTGCACCGCACCGTTTATTGATGTCCAGCAGGCATTTGACCGGGTATGGGAGAAAGGTCTTCTTTGCAAAAATAAGAAGTTACTACCACACACACTCTTTCCTTAATACGAGTAGCTTCTTATCTAAATAAAAGATTATTTAGTTAAGCTGCGCGATGCGAGATTCGATTTACATCTGTCGAGCTGGAGTTCCCCAGGGATCTGTACTTGGCCCTGTACTGTATAGTATTACCTGTGATCTACCGCAAGCTTTTAATGTGATAGTCACGACTTTAGCGGGTGATGCAGCGTTTCTGGCTAGCAGTCCTGCTCCTGACCCAGAGAAAGCTAGTAGACTGTTACAATTTCCATTCAACAAGGTGAATGACTGGTTATGCATCTGGCGTATTAAAGCTACAGACAGACGGGAACCTAAAGCTTAATTTTAATTGCTTATATGTAGTTTCAAAAAGAATCAAAGAAAGTTTCTATAATCGACATGATGTTAGACAATTTGTCTTCAAAATTCCTACTCACCAGCAGTAATTGTTTTGATTTTTATATTCAGTGTGAATCATAGAACAAAGATAGGTTGTGTGAATGGAGAGTATTATTCAATAAAACAACAGCAATAACACAATTTTGTTTATTTAAACAAACCATTATTAATTTAGAATCTACTTACAAGTAAGTACCTACCTACTACTCGACCTAAATGATTATGGCGCATGACAGCTAAACATTTTTAATTTTATAAAACTAACTAAACCAAAAATTTTAGAGCGTTAAAGTGATCACTGTCAAAGGCGAGCACACGACAGCTGTCAAGTATTTAGGAGAAGCGAAGGGGTAGATAGAAGCCAGGGTGCAGGCACTGTAACCGCATTGTGTTATCCATCATGCTATATGCCTAATTACGTGAATTACGTTACGAAATAAAAAGATAATTCCTCGGCCTCCTGCCTATTCTTCTGAAGGTTTTGAGTTTGTGTGCGTTTGGTTCGGTTGTTATGAGTAGTTTGATCGCGGTTCGTATCGAGTTGGCAATTAGTGCACCTATGACAATATCATAATTAAAATGTAGAAACGCATTTTTGTAACTTATATGCGATTAAAAAGAGTGGCCTGAGTTTCTTGCCAAGTTCTTCTCAGAGCTCAACCTTGTCAATGAACTGGCCGTAGGCAAATTTGCTGACACCTTTTTTTGGCTTTGTATGACGTTCATAAGTATCACGTATGTGATCAAAATGATAAAAAGATATGAATTTGACTTTGATTTGACAGTAGTAAAAGATAGAATTAATTTTAAGCTTTCTTATTATTTTGTATGACCAGAGAACGAAACGCATCCAAGATTAGATGCTGATGCGACGAAACCACACTCTTCCAGCCGTCTGTGTCCATCACGTCAGCCGCGTTATAATTATTAATGAAATTGATAACGGCCGCCTTCAACTGGTCAGCAGAATGCTTTTCAGCCAGTATGAGGGTATTCGCAGCGCTTTCCACTGATAAATGCTGATACAGTGCTTCCTCACACATTACTTTTAGACGTTCTAAAGCATATTTGTCAGAAGCTGTCAATAAACTATCCGCCATCTTCTCTATATTTGAGGCACGTCCCGTGTACATAAAGTGTAACATTTCCTTTAATGTGTCAGGGTCGACATCTGTGATTTCTACGCGATTTCTTTTACTCTCCTCCATATTATGTTCGAACATTGCCGCAAATACAGGACTCCGCGCTGTTAAAATGGCTTTGTGTGCCTGAAATTCTTTATCGCCGACAGCTAAAGTGACATCAGAAAACCGTTTACTATCAAATAAGTCCTCTAGATCGTTTGATAACCGGCACATGGGTATTTTTACCTCGTTCTTAGCGCTAATGTTGATAATGTCAGAAACCATTGATATTTCACAGTATATCGTCAACTTGTCATCTTGTAGACCGTCGCCTATAACTTCTTTACTAATATCTTCTTGGCATCCCGTGCCTTGTTTAAATTTATGCGTTTTCTCTGCCTCCATCACACTTGTTGGCGCTCCTTTCGCGTTCAAAATACTAACCTTGTACTTTGCACGTACATCTGATTTATTCTTACTTGAAATTAATACTAAAAAAATTGTTAAAAAGTCTTCATCATCTTCATCGACTTTAATGCGGAGACCCCACTCTATTTCATTTGCAGTATCTGCTGAGAAAGGTGCCGACTGTAATTCATCTTCATCTTCTTCCAAACAAAAACTTAAGTTATTTATAGTCCACTCGCAACTACACTTAACGACTTTAACGTTTGTAAGGCAGTAGTTCTTTGTGCAGTAAGTGCTTTCTTCGTCGCACGAAGTGCTGGACACATTACTAGTCGACATACTGCTGCAGTACCGTTCGAAGAGCCACCACTCACACGACTGTTAAAGATGAAATATAAGTATAATGAGTTTTTTAGACAATAGACTAGTCTAGTATATAGGGTCCTTAAAATTTATTTTACCGTACTTACTTTAAGTCACTTATATGACATCATTGTTTTGTTTAACTGGGTCGTAGACTGAGAAACAAATAGACAAAGGGAGTCATATAAACAAAACACATACGATACACTTATCTCAAAGCGTGCTTCGGAAGAACTATTGAAAAAACCGGCCTAGTGCGAGTCAGACTAGCACGCCGAGGGTTCCGTACTATAATCGAGTAAAAAAGCATAATGTCAAACTTAATGTCGAATAAACAAATTTAGTTATGCGGTCGGGCTTTTTTGATGATTACTAAAGAAGTGAACTAAATAGTAAAAACATGAAAAACTGTGGGGTGCAAAAATTTGGAATGTGGAAACAAAGCCCTTTCATTTGATACCCCACGTGATCTATTGAATCTTGATAAAAAACTTTTCGGTGGCTGCATTGTGCAAGTTGGTTTTTCTATACACTATACCTACATATCTATAACTTTAAATAGGTACATAAGGAAATTAATTTCGACAAAAAGTCAAAGAAATAGATAAGACAATCTCAATTTACTTACTTGACTAGTGTGAACGGTATCCACAGCACTTAGTCATCAATTTAACGAACAATTTCAAACATAAAAGGCAGTGAGAAGACAGGGTTACATATTTTAGATACAAACGGATTAGCCTAACCCACTTTAGGCCCCATAAACATAATAAGGATAATAAGTACTAGTTATTAGACTATAAACAATCCTGTCTCGCCTGACTTCACGCAAATGTACCTATACACACTTGAATCTCTGACTCAGCGCGAGCGCAGTCACACTGTCACAGACTATAATATTTTAAACGCGTTTTCATAATACCGGACGTACCGGTATATTATGTCAATATTGTGATACCGGTTGTGTCTGTGGTTTGTTAGATTAAATTAATAGGTAGGTACTAATATAAGGTAGTCGGTACCTACGTCAATTTTTTATATTTTAATTTTTAAGTATGTACCTACAAAATCTGTTATATGAATGTAAATTATATGCAATTAGTAACCTTTTTTCATTAAGTAAATAATATCATTTTCTTTTAAAAGAATGCAGGCCGCCTTTAATAAATTATTTAACAGATTTTGTATATATACTCGCATAATTTGACGAAATCATTTTCAACCGGTAAGGATAACGGACGATCTTTTAATTCATAAACGCATTTCTAACAAATAAAATTAAATTTAGACATTTTTTAAATCTTTATCATTTCTCCCTGGTTTATACCTAACTCCCATTGCACGGGTGTGTTATAAGTTTGATGGTTGAGTGTGTCTGTCTGCGGCAACGTATCTCATAAACGGGTGTTGAACAACCGGCTTAAATTAAAAGTGACAGCATTTTTTAGCGATAAAACATGTCTAAATTCAGAGAAATCAGACAGATCATCAAATTCGGTTCAGCGTTTTTAATATCTGCGATAGGTCTCTTGTGGACGCATTTTTAACTTTTAAAATGTTCGCTTTTGTGCGTTGGGGGTTTTAAATTTATTTTATAATCAGTTTTAATAAAACGAAAACAATCTTGTAATTTTGTTTATTTAAATACACTGTTATAATCTTAGCATATATGTAGGTACGTATAGGTAAGTAGAGGTACTCCATGAAACTATTATAGTGGTTTTGGAAACTTTTTCTGGGTAATAGCAATCAGATATACATTACATATAGCGATATTTAACAACAATCAAAAGCCACGCTATACGGCGCCGGCGCCGTTTAAAAACCTAAATTCTTTACTATTATATATTTTTCAACGAGAACTGCCGCCTGCTATATTGCGCCCTTGTGCTGTGCTTGTGTGGCACGCGGTGCCCGCGCCCGTATCATACCTACGTGATTCGTGTACCTATCGTTGCTTTAATTTTTTAATAGAACTATTTGACGAATTAAAAAAAAGGTTGATTTTAATTGTTATTAAATTTTTTTTTTCCCAAAACCACTTTAATTTCAGGATGTACAGGTAGATCTATTTTAAATATCTTCATCCACGTCCACATCGCACTTTTCTTCAACAAAGTGCTTAAGAATAGCTTTTCTAAGATTAGAGTATTTTGTTAAACAGTTTTTAGTAGGGGAGACTAATATATATTCCGGTGCATAGAAAGGATTGAAATCTAAAATAATTGGTTCAATATCTACATCCGAAAATAAATCAACCTTAGGGAACTTCACAGTATTTAATTTTGCACAATGATTTTCTTCTAAAAACTTGCAAATATCTTGTATGGCCCTGTGAGTCATGAATTCGCATCTATCAGCAATATATATTATGGAACATCCAGGTTTTTCAAATATGGTATTCATGACTACGCCAACCCATTTCATAAATACATCGATTTTTATACCAGAGCTCAGTTTCAACCAAGGAGTGCATAACATATATTTCCCTCCTATCTTAGTCGACCATAATTTAAAGTATTCCATTAGTACTATAACGTTTTCATAGAAGCCAACTCTTTTGATTACATTCTCTGATTCCAGTTTAAGTAACTTTTCTAATAGTGTTTTATCGTCGTATCCAAAGAGATCCTGTAAAATAACATCAAAATTAGTAATACCACTAACTGCCGTACTCAGAGACATTACTCAACATTAAAGTTTATTTAGAAAAACGTGTAATATTTAAGTCTATACGCGTAAAGACGATTATTCAATGAAAAAATTGTGACAGATTACTGCTAATTGAGGTCTCTGAGTGCGGCAGTAAAGTGGTGAACAGGCGTACGACCTTTTTTATGGTAAGCGGTTACCGTAGCCTAAGGAGCTTGCAACACCACGAGTGTATCACGAGCGCGTTGCCGGCTTTAAAAAAACCTATATACGAATGTTTATCTACATCGAAGCAATTGCATTTGTTATGCAAAAGACCGAACATGATCACTGAGGGAAAAATCAGTTCTTAACGCGTTGTGGTCACTGTAACACTACCCCATACTGAAATTGGTGTTATGGCTATTATAAAAAGTCTTATAACCCGTTGTGGTACTCACAGAAAGACCTTATTGCGAAATTTATGTTGCGACTTTTATGCTATAGGTATACGACCATAACGTGTTGTGTAAATAAAGAAATGCCATAATGAAACACATTAGGATATGCTACGCAGTGATTTACAATTTGGCTACTATATTTTACTATGGTTTCGATTTTTTTGGTTGTGAAAGAATTTTTTTCTGAACTGAGTACCAGACAGGCATTGTTCTTCGTTTTTTTCTTTAGAGTAGTGTCATTCAAAAGGCGTTGATATATTGAATTCAGATAAAGTAAAAATTAAAGTGATGTAAATGGTTTGCAACTTACCTGTAACTCCACAAATGTTGCTCCTTTTCCTGCTTTAGCTTTCAAATGTGAAATGACTTGATCATTCATATCGAGAACTGGATTAACACATTTGTCGACCTTTACGATACCCGATCTACGAAAGTCAAAGAAATTAACAATAATTATGGTTACCACCAGTGGCTTAGCTAGAAGGATGCGGTAGAGCGGCCAGGGTTCCAGCCGTTTAAGGGTGACACCCAACCGTAAACCGTAAAATAAAATTTGTATTATAAAAAAAAAAAACTATTGATTCTTGGCGTGACACCACAATATCAGTTGCGCCAATAATTACCACAATATATAAGAAAGTAATCGCAATGAAACTTACCTTCCTAGAGTCTCTATACTGCCAATGAAATCTGAATTCTGATACAGTTCAGAAATATCAACATTACTAATCTTTTTCCATCTCATTGTTCCAGTTTTCAAGTTATACTTCGTGTCTATAGTCAGCGCACTCGTGTCCTCTGACCCGATAGGAGTACCCTTTTTATCCATAATAACGGGTACTGTCGAAGATACAATTTCCAATAAGTTACAAGCCACCAATTCACAAGAAACGCAGTTTATCTCAGCCGACCCTTTTATATCTCTATCTGTTTGGTTTGTAATTATTATATCAGCTAATTTATCACTGAAGTCAGAGTTGAGTCTACATAACCACTTGCGACGGTAGAATACAGATATTTTATAAGAAGATTGTGCAATATCTTCTAAATCCAGTTTACGGAATTGGTTGTTAAAGATCTTTTCTTTGGCTGCAATTGCCGCACATTTTCTTAATTGTTCAACAGCTATGCGCAATGCTGTTTCAGGGTACTGCGAGAAAGTTGTATATACTTGTTTTGCTGTTTCTGTGTCCATTTCAGAATCAATTGTTTGCATTATAGTTACCATGATAGCTTCTTTCACTGGTGAATTCTCAGATATTTTATACATATTATACAGTTTGTTAGCTGTTGATGTTGTTATGGTGAAATGAGCGTGAAAATCGTCTAGGTTGCCTGCTACACACGGCATTTTTTCAGTATAGGATTTGCTTTTCATTACTTTTAATATAACCCAGATCAATTCCAACATTGGCAGTCTAGCTTTGTTAATGAATTTCGACATATTAGTAGAGTATTTGAGTCTAAGTTTTTTCAGGAGTCCTTCGTACTTTTGCAGTATATTTCGTCGGCGTCTCATTTCATTTATTATACACTGTTTCTCATGAATTAAGTTTATATTAGCATCTATAGTAGCGGCTCTGCTGTGACAGAGCCCCTTCGTCTTTCTTGGGTCGTTGATGGAAAGGAGATCTTTTGCAACTATATTTCTGACTATGAGACTTCCCGGCTGTGAGCTTGGACTCATAATAGTAATGGCTGCTTTGCAGATGGTTAAAACGAGATCATCTTGTTTTGACCATTTTACAGAAGTATCTGGTCTTCTCCGTTTTACCACGACCGGTGGTGGCACTGGTTTTTCAACGCGTTTTTTAACACGTTTCGTTTTTGCCCTTCCTTTGGGTTTCTTGATCACTTCGAATTTAGGTGTTTTTGTTTGTAGTTTCTTTGACACTGTTCTTGTTTTAGGTCTCATGTAGAATGTTTGCCACAAACGTGGAATATCCATGTAGAAGCAGGAATCAAAACCGCATGGTCCTAACCCATCCCCATATCTTTCTCCATTATCAAAGGCTTCAACGTCACTGGCTGGACGCAAGGGTGATGTTAACTGCTTTCGTCCTCGAGAAGCAACGATAACTTCAGTGTTGGTGCTGATGGTATATACTTCAGACCAGTACTTAACTACGTCATCAGCCGTTTCGAAATAAAAGGATAGCTCCTCGGCATCGTGAATATTCCTCGGCCAAGTACCGGACGTGTCCAATATTTTAGCGTTTCGGTTTACGTAGAATAAGAAACTGGAATAATTGCTAATACCAGCGTTATTGGTCACTGCAGTTTGATGACTCACAAGTTGTATTAACCCCAGCATAGCCAACGCTTTAAGACTGAATCTAATAGAATTTTGTATTACTTTCGATTTCATCAACGCTTTGTATATATTGTCTGGGGCATCTTTAAGTTTTAATTGCAATTGATTGTCAGTAATTAATTGATACATTTCTATCGCTGCTGAAGTACATAGGTTGTTAATAAGAAATTCAATTGTAATCTCTGGAAACAAATCAATGACGCATACGAAGCCCTGCGGTAAAGCGTGTGACTCAGGTTTCACATAGTCAAAATAAGTAATGTTCATTAGACACTCGTGAAGTTTTTGGATCTTCAAATATCGAGGGTAGGAACGTTTTACTTTTGCCGGCGCTGGATTATTTTCAATAGCTTCCTTTTTCGCATTTGCTTTTTTGCTAATAGCAGCTCTCAGACAAATCTCTTTATATTTAGTTTTTACTACAGGATCTGACATTCTAACATGATGCGCGCAAATTAGCACCGAATATTTTGCCATTCCTGGCCATTTCAATTTATACATTTTTATATGACCATCAGTTATAAGTTTCTGTATAAATGATTTTAGAGCCTTTGTGTCCATTGGTGGTTCATTCACTTCTCTGGAAGCTAAGTTGCTCAATGTCATGTATCCAGATACACAATGCTTTTCTTTGAGAACTTTGAGTAATCCATTTGCGAATTTTAATTGTCTTAATGTGGGGTTCTTTTGGAAACTGCCAAGAGATTTAGAATTTTCAAAGCCATCTAGCACTTTGATTTCTGTGATATCATTTCCAGGTGTCAATTCCATGTCAGCATCTTTTGTGTCCGCATCAATTGCGGATTCTTTTTCCAGTTTAATTTTCTTCAGTGGTACCTCGTCATCACTTGTTGAACATCGCGGGGCTTCACTTTGTTGAGGTACTTCATCACTTTTGCACTGTTTCAAGTATTCTAGGAATTTCGTTTTTTGTTCTTCGTATTTCTTTTCCATTTTCTCAGTAGCGACGACCGCTATAAACCTGAAATGTTACAAATTAATACTTATTACTCTATACCCTAATTATATAGCAAATATTCACTTATGTAATAATTACCTTGCAGTTCTCTGTTTCCCTTTATCTTCAAGGTATTCCCGAACAATATTTCGTAATCTAAAAATCCTGCAGACTGCCCGTGCTGTGTAGAACTCAATGCCTAGTAAGTGTGACAGTTGCACTTGTGTGAGCCCTCGCAGCCCTGCGTCCAAGAACTGTTCATATGCTTGTCTCAACAGACTGACACCCACTTTATATTGACAAGCTGGTAAAGTCTCAGCAGTTTCTTCGTCAGATTGTTCTTCGTCACTCTTCGACGATATACATATGTACTTCCTTTTCTGAGTGTGTCTTGTTTTCTTTTTAGAATCTTCGATGTAAATGACTTTGTCTTCCTGGAAATTGTGCGAACAACAAGTTAGCGGTTAAATTTAAAAAAAAAACCCCAAACGCATTAATACAAATACACATTATGAGCCTATAATTAAATTAAATACCTAAAATAAACAATATTTAATTTAATTATCCCTACCGCGCCAAATGACGGAACTGATTTTGATAAAACATGTTTAAAATACAGAACCATCGCTAGAACATCTGCTCTATACACAAAAAACGTATTCAAATCGGTTCACCCATTTAGGCGCTACAGCGCCACAGGCACATACACACATTTGTAGTACATATAAATTCCACATTGGTAATGCCGGTAGGGTTCCTTCATACTATGAACACTAATAAGAATAATAAGATTGTTCGCTCAAAGTCTTAGAGAAGTTACACATTGGATGTTGATTACGGTTGTATTTGTGCGCATGCGTAACTAATTATCTATTTTGTAATTAGCGCCAAAATTCAAGTGTATTTAACGCCAATGTTCATGTTATTGAGAATCAGTTTTTGCGAGAGTAGTGGTGGTGTTCATTAGATGCGATTGGTAATCACACAGCTTCCAATTATTGCTCTAATTTGCCTTAATTTATGCTTTACGAAAAATTTATATTGATACTTACAAATGAAAAAATATTAACTGTTTTCTGCAACCTTCTATTTTGCTTCTGGGTCAAGATACCTTTCTTTACCATCAGTTCAGCTCTCTCACAGTAATCTGGCGCGTTTAGTAGGTAATCTATCACATTATGTAGTGTGCCTACTTTAGGCATAGTCAACACACTAGGCAAATGGAACCTCTTTAATCTTATTAATAAACACTTCATGCCTTTGCCGCTAACAATCTGTGTTAAATTTTGTAAATTGATTAAGTCTAAATCTTGCAAATGTTTTCTATTGTAGAATAAAGTTTTGGGATCCTTCGATATTTTGTGTAGGTTTGATCTACCCACAGACATCTGTCCCTGTGATAAAAAGAAATGAATAGTTATAATTTGTATGAATATTTACACTTTAGAAGCGCTAATTTCTGGAACTACTGGTTCAAATGAAAATGTTTTAGTGTTTGATAGCCTATTTTACAAGGAAGCCTATAGGTTATATATAACATCACGCTTCAACCAATAGGAGCTGAGGAGTGGTAAAGCAAAGAGCCATGTAAGCAAGGTTCGAGGCAACAACTGGTTTATTCCTATGGTACATTTTCATAGTCATCTACAAGAAAATATTGATACAATAAATAAATATGAATAAAAAAAATACATACATTTCCTCTAGATCTGCCAATCAATTCTAGCAAGCAGTAATTAAGAGGCATCATTTGCGTTATATACATCATTGGCATATGAGGTGCGAGGGCATGCCACCTTTCTTCAATACTCGCTACAATCACCAACATGTCACCATATATTGACATGACATCTTCATACGACATATCTGCTGATATAGTGATAAGTTTCCTGCTATTATAGTATCTGCTTGACCCGTGTTCATTTTCTATCAGACAGAATTCATATGGACCATCAAGATAATCTTCCTGGAAATAGATCAAAATGGTATTTTAATATCTGAAAAACTAAATATTATTATGTTAAATGTTAGTAAATTCTAAATAATTAAAAATTACATCTAGTTTTAAATTAGCATTATATTAAGTAGGTACTAAATTTGCACACCTTTTAGGTAAGATAAGGTTTAAAGTAACTAAGTTTATTGTACCCTTATTACCATCTACATATTTGTAAACCCTTATCTATGCAGAATAAATATATTTGTATTTGTACGTAATAACAATGAAATACGTAATTATGGTATCAATTACCCAGCTACAACATGATGATGATGAAATTAATCTCTGATTGAGTTTGCAAATTAGATGATCAATATAATTATACTCCGGTCGAATTGGATGTAGAATAAACAATAATAACATTTGACTATCTCATAATGTCTGTTCTTGTAAAACCAACACAATAATTAATTATCGTGTTGGTTGTTTAAATCTTAAAATACAATTGGTAGGACTGACAGTGACTTGTTTACAAATATTCTACATCAATTCCGCCTGAGTTATAGTATTATTGTAAATATGATATTCAAGTACCACATTACTGAATAATAATAAAACTGCATTAATAGTATTGTGTTAAATACATAAAAAGATTACTATCCTTTCTCACCTAGACTAGCTTATAATAATATCATATTAGGTTAAATAAATAAAAGAAACTTAAATCAAAGAATATTAAATACTCACTGGTTCTTTTAGATGGCCTGTACTTTCATCCACCACTGTGAATCTATCAATTATTTCTATATAAGGAAATGGTTCTGGCAATTCATAGAAAGATAAATTACTATGATTTGCTATGAATTTCCAATATCTTGCTTTCATTTTCTCGGTGAGGTCTGTTGATAGTCGATTTCCTACACGCCTCCATAAGTAATCAACTCCGATACCTTCCAATCCTTCCAAAGCAATTTCATCAATTATAATTTTCTTGTAATTACAAGAAAACTGTCCAATTATGTTATTTTCCATTTTTAAACTATTATTAGGTACTTAACAAAATAAAATAAACATTTTACACACATGGGTTCTAGTTCTGTAATGAAATGTCTAGTTTGACAGGATAATTTGTTATGACAGCAAATGTCAAAAACAATTTTTTTTTAAATTTATTAAAGCTTTGGCAACACCGGCCATCAGCTTAAACCAATATTACATTAAAATCTTGTAATAAATGTTAAAAACAATCTATCACCTTTCTATCACAAGCAAAGACATACCGCCTTGTATAGACCGCTACGAGGTTTGGTAGTTATATAATAAAAAAATTAAGAAGGGCACTTCATACATTTCATAGTATCTGAAGCTGAAATATTTTTAATCAGCAACCATTTACGGGTTGCAGATACTTTGACAGCTCTTTTAAAAACACTTCAAGGTTTCTAAGATTTTTTTTTGATTATGTGAAAAATTTCAAAAATAAACGTTCCGAAAGTAGCATAAATTGTACCTATTTTCTAAACCGTAAAACCTAAAAATCTGAAAAAAATCACAAAATAACGCTTATTAAAATACTTCTAACTAAATATATTTTGAACATGAACGTATGTACCGTTTTTTAACTTTTTCGTTTCTACCGGTCTTCGCTACTCGATTGTGGCCTTTTCTGTTTTCTGCTACAAACGATCAACTTTAGGTGCATTCTTTGGGGAGATTGTATACACAGATGTTTTATTCCTTCCTGGGCCCTGATTCTGATTCATCGGATTGCTCCCGGATCGTAAACTTTTTCGAATCTTAGAACTATTTTTATAGCTTAAGTTATTAAGTGTTAGAAATTAGTTAGAAAAACTGATTAATATAGGATTTTTATCTACCTACATCGATCTATTTTTTTAACATTCTGTTTTTTAACTTTAAATAAACTGACAGTTCTGGCCGAAAATATACCGACAGCTCAGAATAAGGGAGCAGGTTCCTGATTTTGAGTCGTAGGAATGCCCCCATATCGTAAACTTTTCCTCTTCGAATTTTAGAACGAAAAACAGATTAAAGCAATTATTATAAACTGATTATTATTTATTTTGCAATACCCTAGAAGAAATTCTAAGTACATATCTTACTAACCTTGAGCCCAGCAATGAGACTTTAATGGTCTGCTGATGACATGACATGAGGTAATACTTTTAAATTAAAACGAGGTTTTCGAGTTTCAATATTTTATTTACTAAAGAAAAGGAATACATTTTATCCTTTGCTAAAATATTTAGCATAATATTAATAATATTTTAATGAGAAAATGATCATAACATTTTAAACAATGAAGAGTAAAATATAAAACTTTTCTCCGTAGAGTTGACTATTTCATATTTTGCAAATCAATGTTTTACAATCTATTTGTCTCTAGTTATAAAAAAATTGCACTCTATAAATACGGGCAGCGATTAAGGTGTAACAGTTCTATCACTGCTTTTGCGTTTGCTTTATTTATAAAACCCCTACTTATACCTATGCCTTAAAGGAAACTAAATTTGGACTCTGGTTTAAGCTTAAAATATGTTTCGTCTCATCTTAATAACACAAGACATTGGTAGACAGAAACAAAACATAGTTTAGATTTAAAACAGAGACCTACTCATTATTGTAATCTTGTTGGAGAAGAGAGCAAATAATTAATTAAAATTTTACACAAAATGTATCAATGAAAGGGTAATGAATAATTGTAGATATAATTATAAATTATCAAACTATCGTCAAGTATAGAATATAGATAGTGAATTGGAATATCAGGTAGGTATGCAAGATAATTTATCTGTAAATAATGTACCTACGCAAAGACTACCTAGTAAAAATGTATGAAGTGTATTGTAGGAAAATAAATCGATAAGTATTCCAATTATCTCTCTCGAGTTTCTAAAGGGCAGTAAATATGCGATACTAAAGGCACACTATTAGAAACTCACTACCATTTAGTGTAAGTCAACAGTTTAACATTAAGGTTCCTTTCATGTCTGATGGAAGATGGCGTATCATTTTATTATGAAGGACGCACCAACGGATCAGCGGTTAAGTCTATAAGGTCGAATGTTTTTGTACTTACGGATTTGATAACTGACGTTACGCGACCGATGATACGCCAACTCATCTTCCGTCAGATATGAAAAGACAATGAACTTTGTTTTGGGTCTTATTATAGACGAAACATAGTTTAAATTTAAACTAACGCCTAATATTTCTTATTAGATCAGGTAATGAGATTATGGTCGGTTTTATGGGAGGATAACGGATTCCCGTTATGACAACAGGTGCAAATAGGTAATAATAGTTAGGCACTTCCCATAGTTACTTCATGATACACCGTCCCGTTTCTCTTTATCACAAAATGCTTGTTAAGGAGTTTTTACTTAAGTTGCTTTAGCTTTGTAAACTTTTAAAGATTTTAATATAAATGACTCTACATGCAGTTTCAATAACAGTAGCTTGTTAATTTTCTTATAATTACCTACAAAATTAATCTTAATTTTTTTAATGATGACTACATTTTGTGATAAAGAAATTATTCAGAAAAAAAATTCAGTAAACGTCGCGGCGCATAGTCCTAATTTTTAAAATCTAAATAGCGATTTATCAAATTAGAATTCCATGAACAAATAAAATAATTTTCGAGTAGAAAAATATTGCACACAGCAAAACCAAACGCATTACTTTCTTTTTAGAGGTCCACCGTTCATTGAGAAGTAGTTACCTAGTAACGTTAATTTAAATATAGTTTTGAGAAGATATTTACTAGAAAGCATGCGTTGCATCGCCAAATGTCGTTTAGATATCTTCTCTTTAAACGGTGGCGCTTATCCGCCTTGGTTGAGAACTGAAATATTTACATAGTAAGAAGGTATTGAACAGTAGGTAGTAATGTGATGGATAGTTTGATAAGTAACGTGACATAACGAGCTATATCTTAACATTATACTTTTTAATAAAAGTAATTGTGGATCATATTTATTAAATCCATTTCTCTGTAATTACAGTTACTTAGTTCTTTATTTCAATAAAAGTCTTCAATTTCTAACACTAAGGCTTCGAGTTCCAAAACATAATTAAGCGGTCTATAATATACTACGGTACATACGATCTATATAATCCTCAATATATTATAAATCAATATTTTACGCTTAATATAAGAGAAATTCTAGGCATGTTTATTACAATTAATATTACGAGTATAAAAAGGTGGTTCAGTAATTTTAAACGTAGAAATGGTTATTGTACATTTCATCAATATTATTTTTTAAGTAATACAAAAAACAATTCTTAACAATCACCTTCAAAAATGTTTTTTTTTTGCGCTTATACTCTAACGCTTATATTTACTCGACGAAACTAATTACATTACAGAACTTGCTATGTACAAGTACTAGCCTCACTTACGTATGTACGCAATATTCGCAGTCACAAACTGTGAAAATGGCAACCATCAAGTACCTATCACCATCTCCAAACGTTGGACCAACATATAGCAATATCGTCCATAGTGTATCTATCCACAGTAGAATAAGACAGTAGTCCAATTTTAGAAAAGATATTTTAACTATACTGTGGTGGCCCGCATAAGTTGGCCCAAGGTATAGAGTTGGCTTGTAACTCGACGACTCCGTGGAGCATCGCCGAGTCCCTCGGGGTCAATTCATAACGAACGGACATAAACATACATTCAACTCTTATGACGTCATAACAGTAAATTTGTAACATGATAATATTCTTTATTTGTTCTAAGTACTAAGGACTGCAAGCTTATAAGTTAAAATATTAGTGTTTGCCATTTTCGCGGTCCGTATACAACTTTTATACCTCTTGCCATATAAGCATCTACGTATCGCATGGATTAATTTAAAAATAAACAATATTCTGTGCGTTACTTTGGTTAATTATAAAATAATTTTACAAATTGGCAGTTATATTCATATAAAATAACAACTTGATTAAGTAATATAGGTATGTTAATTAGCGATCCTACTATAAATAAATAATTTACATTAAAAATCATGGCATCTTTGGTATTATATAAAATTGAAATTAAACATGAGTATTACGAAGGCAATTTCGAGAATGCCCTTTTATTATTATGATGTATAAAATTATTTATTTGTTACTACCAAATCACTCTAAAGAGGATCGAATCCCTCCATCTTCATTATTCTCATTTAGTATTCGGTCGCCATCTTTAGAGGGAGACCTGATCAGAGTTTTGAGGTAATATCTATGTGTATCTTTACGTCTTGTCTACTGTTATCGCTACTCTAACGGCTTTCTAACGTCGCACTAACATCAGTCCAAAAGAAAATCTGAATAATTGTAATGTAAGTACATTACAATCCTGCCACACACACTTAGGCACTAAGTCATTACAAATAGAATTGACATTTTCTTTACACACATTCAATTGTCAACAATGAGCGAAGATGAGTCTGAACACTATACAATCGGGGTCAAAATTAACTGCTAGCTAGTTTACAAATGAATTAATAAAGCCATTGTTCAACATAGAAACTCTAGGTTTCTAAAATAGCAACAGGAACGTTATTCAAAAAGGAGATTTATCAACGTTTTGGCCCTCATTTCTGGAAAGTTTAATTTATAGAAACGACAGTAGACAAATGAAGACGTCGTCATAATATATGTACACAATGATCACAGTTACTAGTTGTAACCACACAATGGCGCACCAACAATCTAAATTGGCATGTGGCATCACAATGCCTCCTTAACTATTAATGTATTGTATCTATGTATACATACTCGCTAAATCTTTAACATTATCCAATAATTATCAAAACGATCTCCTAGTAATCTAAATACATCCATAAGAAGCACTTGTAATGAATGAGTAAGTATCAGAACTTTACATATCATTTTTATACATGGTAAATATAATTTATATCATATTTTGTGTTTCATAATGTCAATGTTTCAACTATATTGTTATAATCATCGTTTAAACTAGCTTAACTGGGCAAAACTTGACATTACCACACATTATAAACTTTGTATTGTACAAACTTACAGATCGCCATGACAGATGAACCTTACCTTGTGGTGATATCAACAGTGTTGACGAGTTACACTAACACTAGAACTTTAGAATAAGAGAATCCTCCCTATATTTAATGACGTAATGCTAAAAATAGTAGTTATGTAAAAAAGCGTCTTGCGACTATATTGCAGACCTCTCACTTTGTAACTGTCCATTGCTGAATGGAACGATTGTGACAGAACTGCAATAACAATCACACTTTCAAATTAACTAGTCGTTAACATGTTACCAACAAAATCTTATATTTTCACCTAAATTATTTGTAAACTATGTATATTCTAAACAATCTACAATTTGTTACATTATTCATCTTACAAACATCAATCGTTAATATTGTTCCGTCTTTTAAAAAAAATACATTATTTTTTTTGTCACAAGTCCTCTGACCATTTACAATCAATTTAGACTGTGGAGAATCACCAGTACGTATATATTTATTTTCATGGAAGAATGTTTTATAATCACATTTGTTCGTGACTGCAATCCACATTTAGATATTACCTATTTTTATCCAGTTACAAACCAAGCATCAATCTTCGAAAAGTGCATTTCAATGAACGCATACATCTCCAATTATAATTTACAGGCGAACATCGTTTCGATATCGCGTCCACAACGAGTCACTACTTCTTCGTCGGCTATAACAAAACACGAGTCGAACGGACGACAGTCTAAGATCACCATTCATTCGATACGATCCGAATAACATTTACAAATTTGGAATGTCTTTATCACGTCACTCGATCGAAAGTCGTAAAGTCATCAGTAAGCACCGGGTGCGGGGCGGTGGCGAGTTCACGCAGGGCGGGTGCGTGGTGGGGGCGGGGCGGTTAGTTGCGGTAGATGTACGCGCACGGTTGCGGCGCGGGCGGCGGCGGCGTCGGCGGCCGCTCACCCGAAGGCGACGGCGACGATGACGGCGGCGACGGCGAAGATGATGAGCCGACACCGCTCGCCGACCCCGAGCCTGACCCGCTGCTGCGCTGCGACACTATAATCACACCCGTATTAATAATGATGATGATCATCAAAATAGTTGCCATGATGAAATTGATTGTGATGAAATTGATAAAAAATATTTCAATGCTTTTTATACTATGATGGTGGCAATCAAGCTGACGGCCCCACTGATGATCAGGGGTTACCCCATTGACATCTGCAACACCAGGAGCATCAGATGCGCGAACCTACCCTTTCCCTCCCCAATGAGCTCTGGTCACCACTACTCACCACCAGGAATACAACATTACCGATGCAGTTACTCTGGGTGTGATCTTCTGTATGGTAATTATTAATAAATATAGTGGTCAACATACCCAATGTGTGGTGATGGTGCGTATTATGTTTATGGTGATGCATTTGGTCGCGCGAGTCCGCCCCGCTTGTTTCTCAGAGATACACTTTCTTCACTGAGCGCGTGGTCGAGAAGCCATTGTCGTTGCCACGCCGGTACCCATCGCCCTGCGGTCCGAATATTCCTGTGTTAACTGACATGCCGAAGTGAATATGCGTGCGTGAGTTAATGGATTAAGTGAATGGTTATCAGCTAGTTGAAATGTTTATGAGATTTTTTAATATGTCTATTGCTATGACTATATTTATGACTAATCTTTATGTAATGGATTTAAAATGTATAAGTCAAATATATGGGGTAATCATACTGTTAAAAATATGTATATAACTGTATATAATATATATATATAACTGTTATTATATATATAATCATTTAAATATTTAATTTTTTTTGGTATTTGGATGATTATGGATGTATTGACATTGACTTTGTATTGGATGACTTAATCGCAATCACATAAAGTATTGAATCTCATAAACATTGTCAACTGTTATTCATACGACTAAGCGGTGAAAATGAAATGATTAGTAATGATAATGAATAAGAACGATTATATAATTTAAATATGTAACATGTAGAGTGTTAAATGAATTAGTGCAGAAAATCATGCAAAATAGATGATTAGAGTTAGCTGATGATGAATATTAAATTTCGTAAGAAAACTTACTGTCCTTGCAATTTTGCAATGTTTAACTAGTAGCAAATTTGTTATCAATACAAAACATTTATTGTTTTTATAAATCCAAAATAAAATGTTGTAATAAAGTTGATTCCCCAAATAATACGATTAACCCAGGAATAAAAAGAGCAATAACTGGTACGCAACAAAGTTTGAATAATAAAATACCCATTTGGCCATTATAACAAATAATCTTTTATAATTATCCCAACTTTTATTTAGAATAATGAAATTTTGATTTTAATTGACCTGTAAAATAATATAGAAAGCCATGCAAAAGAGTAAAAAAGAGTATAACTGACATTGACCTGATGAGAACGGAGGGTTCCAAAGTTGTCGCGGCGGTATGCGTCAGGTTGGAACTGGAACAGTGTTTCATGGTGAGGGTGGTATGGGGGATGTTTGCGGAGAGTTGCCCGGGGAGATGCTGGCTTAGGCTGAGGGGCTAGCACTGGCTCCGCGTACGTTACTTCTTCTACTTGCTGTAGAAGCTTTGGTTCTGCTTGGATCCTGTAAAACAGTAGATAATCGTTGTTTAAATAATATTCATTTAAGAAATGTTTCACATAAATTAAAATCTGGTCCTCTGAATAAGTAACTTACATGTTACATATGAATTTACAATAACGCATAAAAATTTGCCACGGCCATAAAGTGATTCTATTAGCCATTTTTAGACTTTACTTTTACAAACTAACCTATTGATATTTTGCCTCTGCTCAAAATACTCATATTCAGTGTCAGGATATGGCATATTGTCGTCATCGTCCTTCTTGCATCTTCTTCCACAAATGTATCCGGCTGCAAAGCCGGCTCCTAGCGCAGCCAAGGCACCGGCTGCTACAGCTAACGCGAGGGTTTCTACGGAGTATGCGGCTGGAGGCGGGTCAGCTGCAAGGACTTCAGGACCTAGAAAAGGTTAATTAAATTATAAGTTATCAATGATCAGTTCCGGTGTAAATTACATTAGAATTTTGAAGTGAGAATAGAATCACTGGATCTGTAGACTTTTACTTGGGATTTCTTTCCATGATATTGTTCTTTAGAATTCAAATGTTGAAAGCATATCTTACCTTCATTACCGCCGCCTCCACCTTTTCCGTCTTTGTCTTGTACAATGTTGATAACTTCACCATTAGTCTCACCTCTGGCGTCGTCATATAAGCCTGAGCTGAGACCACCTACCGCACCGGCGTCTTTACCTATCATAACATTATGTATTAGTTTGATATGATGGTCCAAAATGAAAAGAATTAGTGTGTCAGAAAGTTTGGTGTGTAAATGTAAATTGCTTAAGACCATGTGATATTTGTCAAACCTATGATGACGATGAATGAATTTAAGTTTTGTGTGGAAGTTAAATGGTTTGTGTCAAAGCAGGCCTTAATTCTAATTAAGTACTTACTATGAGGGCAGGCGGCATGACTTCCTGTGCTGACACTCTGGTAAAAGGAGTTTTCGTCCAGCCACCGGCTTACGCCATGTGAAAATGCACGACATCTACCGGCTTGCTTGTCCCAAGCGCAGTACGGGTCTTGGAGAGCCACACATTCACTGAAATGAAGTAAAACGTTGAGAAGAAACGGCAGCGAAGATATTGATGCACATAAAAATATTATAATTATTTAAAATCCACGGTTTACGTAACCTTATTCTCGCTGAACGACATTATATAACAAGAGCATTATTTGCGCCCATCCTTTAAAAGTTAGCTTTGCTTTAAAATGATTTTAGAGTAATAAGATATGAAGATAAAAATTGGTCGCAAAATACTCACGAGCAAGAGCTGATCTTATCGCTAGAGCATCGATGCAGGCGCAAACTGAGCACCTGTCGGTCGCTGACGGCGATGAGCCGCGCGGCGTCTCTCCCCGCGCGTGCCACGCGCAGCGCACGCACGGGTGAGCCAGCCGCGAACGCTTGCAGCTCCTCCACCACTACCGGCACTGCGCGCTTGTTCGAATCGTACGATACTGCGTTGATTGCTTTTATTATTTTGCCATTATCTGAAAAAAGTAACAAGTTGATAACTTAAGTATTCGGTATAACCGACACGCTAAGGATGTTTGATTTTATAAGGCAACTCAGATACCACTTAAGCCACTTGAAGCGAAAATCTTTAGAGATCTTGGAAACTACTTATGTAACAGAGAAATAGGATCATTGAAATTTGCATAATTAAACATACCTGTGCCAATAAATAAAACGTCATACGCTTTCCCTCCAGGAGTTTTCACTTGAGGATCTACGGCTATCTGCGTAAATCGATAACTGGAAACAAATTACAGATATATCAATGCGTATTCTTATTAGCAATCTATTTAAACATGCTCAAATATAAAGTATTGAGGCAAAAAAATGTAACATATTTTATACTTACTGAAAACTAGTCCTGATGACAATAGGCTCTCCAAAGAAAGCCGGCACTGACTCATCCATCAGTGCGTGCGTCTTGATAAAGTTTAGTGTCTGATCTGGTAGCTGTCTTGAATCGTTGTGACAGGTACCAGGCCGCGGTTCAGGTACCTTTGAAATAGAATGCACGGGTTAGCAATATTTGTAATAAAATACGATCGTGAAATATTCCAATCTAGGCGTAAAAGAATACTCGGAGAAGCTTAAACAGGCGATGGCCTACTATGTACGATAGAGTTAAAGCAGTAGGTAGAAGAGAGATAGGGCACTCGTCACCGTTATTGTCCTGTCCAAAAATTTGCCCATCCTATTTGTCATTTATGTTAAAAAATACAATTGCCTCAGTTGTATATAATTATGTTGTTTCGCCATGAAAGTATAGTGAGTTGACTTACTTTAGCACTATTTACAGGCAACCAATTAGAGTTGATGGCGCTTTGTTCCTTGAATGTTCCTTCGAATGTATCAGCGATGTCCTGCATGCTGAATGCGCAGACAGCACTACCAGATATACTGTTGGGTGGAGTCGTGAACGTGCCATAGATTAGTTGGGCGTTCAGACCACCATATACACCTTCTATTAGTTCCGTTGTTGATTCTGCAAAGAGATGTATTGAAAGGTTAAAATTTTTGTTTATATTTTTAAGTTGCAATTGAAAAACATATCAGAAGTTTATATGTATTTTTCGACGATTTCGCGCGTCTGTTTATTTTCTTTTCCACAAAGGTGTCAAGTCTATGGATACTTAATACATTGTTGTGTTGTGTGTTTGAGAAGTATTGACAAGCAGTAGAATATTTTGCAACTATCTTTGACATGATGACGATGAAAGATCTTGAGGATAATGATGCGAATGATGACTACGAAGATGATATCGATGATAAAAATATAATAATAACGATGAAACGAAAGTAAGGATAATGATGCTGGTGGTGACGATGATGATAATTATTATAATTGGGACTTGGGATGATGATGATTGTGTTTATGAAGACGATGGTAATATTAAGGTTGATAATGATAATGATGAACATCCACCGCAACATTTAAGAATAATTAATCACGGTGCAATTAAATAGTATATTTAGTTTATTAGGGGAGAACGTATAAATGTGATATGCAAGGGTCTTTAAAATTTAGCACTTACGTATTTCATTGAAGTAGAAAGGAAAGTCGCCGGCGACAGAACAGTTGAGTCGTGACTTGAGGAATGAGGTCCAGCGTTGCTTGAAGCGGTGTGGTCCTCCACGATCATCGCGGCACACACGCGCAACTCGGGAGTACACCGCCTGCGGGTTTAACGTGGGTTATTGTGTGTTTCATACCAGTTTACGGTCCACCTGGCAAGTGATTATCGTAGAGGCATAGACTATAGACGCCTGCAATACCAGGAGTATTACATGCCGATCATTTAAAAATGTAACCTACTGCCTTCAAATGTGCAGATTTCCAAACACCCAGGGCTGATACTGAGATTTCATAGCTGAAACACCAATGAAGTTCTTGTTCGACTCAGGAGTCAACCCTAGGACGTCTTACTCAGTCGTCATAATCTGCACCATTGCATTGAGACAGTTTTTATAGTTATCAACACCTACTTAAATATAATAATACTTATAATAATACTTAAAGTTAGTAGTAACAACTAACTTGAAATTTAATTAACAGCAAGTAACAAATGTCACGTAACCGCATGTAAGCAATAAATGTAGAATGCTTAGTGCCTTTAGTGAAGTTATTGGTCGATGTAAGTCACGTTGAACGTGTATTGCCGTCGCATCGCAAAGCCGCCACGCGCGTCGGCTCACTCGCATTCCGAACAGAGATACGATTTAATTAATAAAATATTTTCACTCTGCATGCAATATACTCTGCTGAAATATTCAAAATATGAAGCTATGGAAGTATGCTATAATAAGCTCACCTTTCCACAATTAATGTATTCCACAGCTGTTTCCCTGAAGAAGAAATACACGAAGTTGCCGTGAACTAAGGAATTCACAAAGTCGGGAGCTGAAACATTAATGAATTATCCATTAAACTAGGTGCATCGCTAAATTCAAATAGTTGACACTAATTTCATTCAGCATATCATTATGCAAACCGGCTTAACGTTATTGATGCTTAGTCGATAATTTCTAATACGATCCTAATCGGCTTACAGTGATTGTTGACGTGTCAAACGTCACGTGGTTGACAAGGAGTTCCCACCAAAACGCGTTCTAAATTCAATTATAATGGCGGTTATTATGTTTGACAGCCGTATTCAGAGTCAATCGACCGACTTATATGTAAATGCAGATTGTGAACAATGTACATTGAGATTATCTGTAATGTTTATTGTAATTTGAACTTATCTCATTGTGTGTCATTTGCCAATGAGAATTATAATTGTTTTTAGTATGAGTTTAATTTTAATATGGCTTATTGACTTAATTATTCCATTTTCGTCTGTGTAAATAGAATGGCTTTAAATAATGGACTGTTGTGTAAAACATTTTGTTTCAATGCTTTGTTTTGAACGAATTCAGTGGCTGTAGTGTAAAGGAGATTGGAATACGAAATAAAATTGCAAAATTAAAAACAATTCGAGCTGTGTTACTTTTTATTATATTGCAACGGAATTGTAAATTTTTATTTACAAACCAAATGATTGTCATAACACAACATTTATTTTATTATGAATTCGTCATATTCACAATTTGAGTGTTGCAAGATACGAGTTACGAAATATATTATAAGACATAATCAAATTATAATTAGCTATATAGAAGTAATGTTCCGACGTTATTATAATAAGTAAGACTTAGATTAAATCATAATGAAGTAGGTATATAGAAGAATAGAATGCATATTTACCATTTAAAGTCATGGAATCGTAGGGCTCTGTCTGCAATGGTTCCCGATATATGATCGGCTCCATGCCACTGAAGTCTGCCACTGTACCTGAGTACAGCTCGCCATCTGAAAGTGATAATGAGAATGTGATTTTCTTATGACCACAGAACCCAAAATATGCTATACTTGTACTCTACCCAAGAATGTTCTTGACCTATGGCAAAATGACAATAACTCACAATCTCCTAAATACATACATATATTTATCGGTTAGTAAACAGGGCTATTGTAAGCTGCCGAAATGGGGGTTTTAAATTTTAAATTGGACTATTACATCAAGTGGGGTAGCAAATTTCCACATTCTAAAACCGGTTTTTAGAAGTGAAAATACAGAAAATCGAATGACGCAGTTATCTTTGTCGATTTATTCGCATTATAGCGCCTATAATACGGCAAAGGTTGCGAATAGCCCCTAATGCATAACGCGTCATTGGTATACGTGTTCAGAATATCCTATGATTGTTAATTGGTTGAATGTGTTCGATGACTAGTGTGAACACAGCTGAACAGTGAACTGTTCGGCATTACAGCAGTGTCCACTTAACCGGTAAATGGTAGTATATCTAACTTGTGTAGTTTCTATAGCATCTTCATTCCATTTCTATATTTATCTATCTTTTGTCTTTTAAATAAAGGTTGTTTTGTTCAGCTGTTTTTTACACACGCAGTGGAAAATTATCCATTTATACTCTAAATATTTTTTTAAACAATCTGAATCAGTTCTTTTTGTTTTTGCAGAAAACTCATTGTTTTAATTTTAGGCTTTAAAATTTCCCAATTGCAGACAATAATAAGGGCATTCAATTACATCACTAGATTTAGCCTGTGTGATTCACGACAACGCACTCGTACTATTCCTTACAAATACGATTTAGTGTCGACGTATTTAGTGTCACTCTGCTTAATAAATTCATAATTTGGTTCACAGTTTGATTTTCGTAGTGAAAATTAGCTTTAAATGAAGATAATTTATGTATTGATCGCATAAAGTGTATTGAGTGTATTGAGCCAATAAGTGTTATAAACATTTACACCGAACAATTTACGTATTACTTAGTTTACCACAGTTTCTACGTGTGTTATCACGAGTGTTTGAACAGAACGCGTAAGCGCCCCGATTTGCACGGCGCTTGCGCCCTTTTGGACGCGACCGCGCGTAGTGAACTGTTTGGTGGCGCTTCGTTGTGTATGATTTGTTTTTGCTTTATCTACTATAATAAATATATGCGTTGCGACTTAAAACAATGGCACCTATGGCTAATTGTGCGGGTTGTCGTAATACTATTACAAAGAAGAATGAATACCTACTCTGCTCTATATGCAAGTCAAAATTTGACCTCGAATGTGCTGGTGTTAGTCCTCAACGCTTCACAGCAATGAGTTTGCAACACAAAAGCTCCTGGAAATGCCCTGAATGTCGCTGCAAACAACCTAAAGTGGACAATACAAATACCCCAGCTCGAGCGGGACCCAGTGTGCAAGAGGAAATTGAATTAAGCCCTGAATTTTCCAATATAACTTATCGGTCTAAGCAGTCAAAACCAAATACGTCACCGGAAGCGCATAGCTGTGTATCCGAAAAGAAGCTTCAGAGCATTATAGCGCAGGAGGTATCACAGATTTTAAAAATCACTATAAAAGAACAGGTAACAAGTGAGTTAAAAAATATTAGGGAACAAATATGTAGTTTTCAAGAATCAATGGCATTTTTTAACAGACAGTTTGAAGAAATACGTACCGCTTTGTCAGAAAAGGATAGATTGGTTACTGAATTAAAAACTGAAAACGAGAGACTTAAATCTACTACATCCGACCTTACTCAACGTTTAAACATAGTTGAACTGCATTTGAGAGAGAGCAATATAGAAATAAACGGCATCCCTGAGCACAGATCTGAGAACTTGGTGGATACTATCGTACAGCTTAGCAAGGTAGTGGATAATCCCTTGGCTAGGCAAGACATAGTGAAAGTAACAAGAGTTGCCAAACTTTCTAACGACAATAGCAGACCGAGAGCTGTTATAGCCAAATTATGTAGCCCTATAGTGCGTGATTCTGTGTTGGCATCTGTATCAAAATATAATAAAGCAAATGCTCAAGATAAATTGTCTTCTTGTCATCTTGGTATTGGAGGTTCTAAGGTACCGATTTTTGTGGCGGAACATTTGACACCTGGAAACAAGATATTGCATGCTGCTACTCGTAAAAAAGCCAAGGAGTTCTTATATAAATTTGTGTGGATACGTAATGGTCGAATTTATGCTCGTAAAGACGAAAATAGCCAGGCTTTACTAATAAAATCGACAGATAGTCTTAAACTAATCAGTAATTAAGTTTATATTTCGTGTCGTATGGTCAATGTTGTTTGCGTTTATTGTATTAAAAATGGTTGAGGTTTATTACCAGAATGTTCAAGGTCTTAGAACAAAAACGAATGAAGTTTATAAAAACTATTTTTAACAAAAAAATATTAAAACGACTTCAAATCAGTACTAAAAAGCGAAAAATAAACTGAATTAGATATTTAATTCCAAGCTAAATAATACCTACCTACCTGTTTAAAGTATAATACCCTATTACTAATCTGTTTGAAGTCGGTGCCAAGCCTAAAGAGTTTGTTAAGCTACGTACTACTTAGTACGTACATCTGTTACCACTCGCTACTTCACACCACCTCGCACTTGCGTGTACCTAGTAGATGGCTCAAACTGAGTGATACAACCTCATTAGGCTGGCACCGACTTCAAACAGATTAGTAATAGGGTATTATACTTTAAACAGGTAGGTAGGTATTATTTAGCTTGGAATTAAATATCTAATTCAGTTTATTTTTCGCTTTTTAGTACTGATTTGAAGTCGTTTTAATATTTTTTTGTTAAAAATAGTTTATTTTTCCATTTTTAGTGTACTTTTTATCTAGCAGATTTAATAATACTGGCTGGCAAACTAAGACGGAAAACCGAAATAAAGAATCTTCGATAGAAGGGAACGTCTATTTAAATATTCTAACAACACAACCTGATTGTAGAATAGAGGAATCTCAAAACTCTCAGCTTTTTATGTCTTTCTTTTTTCCTATAAAATGCGACAGGTAACAAGTATAGGTATACAATGCAGGTTAGATACTATATCGAAAACTTAAGATATCATCTAAGAATTCCTTTGAATTATACAGCATTATCTTCCATCAAGAGCTCTCACCTCAGACACTTGAAATAACACAACTTAAGGTTTATACATGGATGTGATATTTAAAGAAATCATCTTCTTACTCCTAAACATTAAGAAGTTTCCCTTCCAGTGACAGCTCACCTAAATAACCTACAAGAATACAACTATAGGTTTATAAGTACCTATAATGTTGAAAGAATTATCCTCCAACTCCTAAAAGTTAAGGAGTTATACCTTCCGGTGACAGCAAACCTGAATAACCTACAAGAATACAACTATAGGTTTATAAGTACCTATAATCTCGAAAGAATTATCCTCCAACTCCTAAGAGTCAAGGAGTTATACCTTCCACTGACAGCTCACCTGAATAACCTACAAGAATACAACTATAGGTTTATAAGTACCTATAATATTGAAAGAATTATCCTCCAACTCCTAATAGTTAAGGAGTTATACCTTCCAGTATCAGCTCACCTAAATAACCTACAAGAATACAACTATTGGTTTATAAGAACCTATAATGTCGAAAGAATTATCCTCCAACTCCTAACAGTTAAGGAGTTATACCTTCCCTCACCACCTCATCAACATGAGATGTTGACTATCAGACGTAAATACTTGAATATCTTTAAAAAATATATGAAAAACGTAACATGTGCCTATAAAATTTGAGGGTTGCCTTCGATTTCCCTGAGATTCCATCATCAGAACTTGACGTGATGAATAGGGGACCAATTCGGAAGTATACCCTCTCAAACAAAAAAAGAATTTTTTAAATCGGTTCAGGCATCTCCGAGTAATCGTTGAACATACATAAAAAAAAAAAAAAATACATACAGTCGAACATATAACCTCCTCCTTTTTTGAAGTCGTTTAAAAATATATCTAACTCTGATTATAAAGTAATAGCTTTCACTGAAACTTGGCTAAATTCAAACATTTCAAGTAATGAATTATTTGACAGTGATAAATACATTGTATATCGTAGGGATCGAATCTGTTCAAAAATGACAAAGCAGGATGGAGGGGGCGTTTTGGTGGCAATTTCTAGTGATGTACCATCTGTTCGATTGTTAAATTGGGAATCTGATATTGAATGTATTTGGGTGAGTTTGCAAGTAGTAGTCAACAATAGATCAAAGAACCTCTTAGTTTGTGTGGTGTACTTACCCCCTCCAGTGAAAGCAAATACTCTGTCACAATTTTTGAATATTTTAGAAAATGCTATGTGTCAGGCCGATGATGTGTTGATCCTTGGAGATTTCAATCTTGGATGTATAGAGTGGACCATAACTGATGGTCACAGCTTCATGACACCAGCCAAATACAACTCAACACTAGGTTACATGTTTGTTGATTTCATATTTGCTAATGAATTATATCAAATTAATAGTATCGTAAATGATCATGATCGGTTTTTGGATTTGATATTGTGTAGTTTACAGAATGCATATATTAATAAACCACTTGAACTGTTATCCAAGTGCTCTTCACATCACCCAGGTCTACTAGTGACTATTCCCTATGCTAATATGCATAATTTAAAGCCTAAAAGTAATATAATATACAACTTTTATAAAGCTGATTATTGTAAAATCAATTGTAAATTAAAATATGTAGATTGGCAACTGAAATTTTCTGCTTGTGAGAACGTTAATGAAATGGTGTCTGAATTTTATGAAATATTGACTTCGTTAAGAAATGAATTTGTGCCGAAGCGTCATGTGGTAAAGCCGAGTCGTCCTGTGTGGTTTTCTAAAGAACTAGTGAATTTGTTATCCGAAAAAAATAAATGCAGTTAGATTTCGTAAATATAAAAACCCAAGAGATGAATTGGAATTTAAGTTACTTCGAAGTAGATGCCACAAACTATATGATAAATGTTACAACGATTTTAAACATAAAATAGAGACTAATATAGTTCATAATCCAAAAGCATTCTGGACATTTATAAAAACCAAGCGTGATACCAGATCATGTATACCTGGGAAAATGAGCTTGGATGACACGGTTGTGGAAACTGGTCCAGATATAGCTAACCTATTCGCGCGACAATTTTCATCGGTTTATTCTACTAACAGTGATATCCAGATGGACTTTGTGGCTGATGTTGGAAACGGCGGAAATCATATCGTATCTAAATTAATATATACAGAAAGAGAAGTTTTAAATAAAATAAAAAGACTTGATATATCCAAGGGTGCAGGACCCGATTCTTTTCCTCCACTTTTTGTGAAACGGTGCATGCATGCTCTTGCCTTACCTCTAACGTTGATTTATAACCGATCTCTCACGGATGGTATATTCCCGGAAATATGGAAAGAAGGGCGCATAGTTCCCATATTTAAGAAAGGAGATTTAGCTTCTGTGAAGAACTATCGGCCGGTATCAATACTTTCATGTTTTGCTAAGCTATTTGAGTCCCTAATATATCCAGTGGTTTCCAGCGTCATTCATAAGTGTGTATCTGATTATCAGCATGGATTTATGCCGGGTCGCTCAGTCCAGACTAACTTAATTGCCTTTGTGTCAGATATATCCCAACAAGTCGACAAAAGACTACAGGTAGACGCAGTCTATACAGATTTTAGTAGCGCCTTCGATAAGGTAAATCATTCATTGTTACTTCAAAAACTTAGCGATTACGGCATCAAAAACCCACTTCTGCAGTGGTTTCAATCTTACCTACGGGAAAGACCACAGGAAGTGGTTATTAATGGCTATACATCTGCACGCTACTATGCAACCTCCGGGGTACCACAAGGTTCCCACTTAGGACCGGTACTTTTCTTGGCTTTCATCAACGATATGTCTTCTCAAATAAAAAATTGTAAGTTCTCAATGTTTGCAGATGATTTAAAGATATACAGGTCTATTAAATCAGCCAATGACAGCAGACTGCTGCAAAATGATCTAGACAACATCTATAATTGGTGTCGATCAAATTGCATGACTCTCAATGTCAATAAGTGTTATCATATTAAATATAGTAGATTAAAAAAACCACTCGCTACTAAGTACGAGATTGGTGGCGCAACCCTAGCCGAGGTAGATGAGATACGCGATCTTGGCGTTACAATTGACAAGGCTCTCTCATTTAAATCTCATATTGATTCAATAACGTCCAAAGCTGCAAAAATCTTAGGGTTTTTAAAACGCAACACTAAGGGCTTCCATAATGTTACAACAAAAATCGTTTTGTACAACACTTTAGTGCGCAGCCATCTCGAGTTTGCCTCTAGTGCTTGGAATCCGTATTATTCGGTACATTCGCAGAGAGTGGAGGGTATTCAAAGATCATTTACAAGGCATCTTGCTTTTAGTACTCACGGGTTCTCTCATAGACAACCATACAACCAGAGACTATCTTATTTTAAAATGATAAGTCTTCACAATAGAAGAATGATGTTGAACATGGTTTTCTTGTTTAAATTGATTAATGGGGGTCTGAATTGTAGTGACCTAATATCAAGCGTGTCGCTGTCAGTGCCTCACAAATACCCCAGAGGTCGCATAAATAAACTTTTCTTCATTCCGATGGCCAAAACCAATCTCGGCTCACAGTCTCCTTTGGCACGGATTTATTCTGACTATAACTTTTTGTCTCAAAGAATTCCCAATCTGGATGTCTTTAATGATAGTATTTCTAAGTACAGTAATAAAATTTATGAATGCTTTGCCAATATTACATAAGATATTATGCTCTAGATATCTTAGCTTTTATGTTTATGTTTTGCCCCTCATTTATGTAATTTAAGTTTAAGTTAACATACTGTAAATTCTTGCACTTTATAAACTATTGTTACTAAGTTAAAGCAAATGTTATGTACGCCGTTATTGTGATGCATATCAGAACATGTATTTAGATATAATTTAACTGTTGTACTTTTAATATGTATCATGTGGCAGTACTTTAATAAATAAAATAAAAAAAAATAAAATAAATACGAAAGTAACTCTATTTGTTTATTATAATTTACCATTGCGAAAACTGGTATTAGAATAAATTGTAGTCTAAATATTCATCAAAGTCTATACAGTAGCAGTAGTTCTGCACTTCAAGTTACCATTCCGATTGTCGATAAAATCAGCTGTGTCGAGAGGTCAGTGTTTATACTCGTACGTCACTGACCACTCGCGTTGTACATAATTTTCTGGAATTATTCCAAGCATTTGTTTTAGTAGATTCGTGAGTAGAAAATTTACTCAATATTTCGCCAGGAATCTATGTAGTCTGATAGTTTATTTATTTAATTTAATAACAAAACAAAATCGAGTAACTATAAAGCCTACAATACACTAAATATAGCATCGGTTTAGTTTAGTATCACTTTAGTCCGGTACAATTTCAATTTGTCACGATCTGCGAGAACCTAATACTGTCTACAGTTCACTATTGCAGTTACATCAGCAAATTTACTACGGCAATACATAGATATAGATATATATGTAGCGAGACCCAACAGTAGTGCTCCCCTGGGCGTCGGTGCACTTAATTGGTCCAGATCAATAGGAGATAACTAACCGTGTCCGCCACACGTATGGACATCGCACAGCTACTCGTATATGCGCAAAAATGCTATGTAAAATTGTTTTGACTTCGTGGGACTACGCTTTAAAAATATAAATTGCTAGATTTCGCCATGTTGTTCTCTTATTCTATCTTTTTGTGAAATTTCATCAAGATCGGTATAGTACGTAGTTAAGACGTGAAAGCGTAACTAACACAAACAAATGTAGTGACACCTAATTCGTCGAATCCTGCAGTAGGGACCTTAGTAGTGTGTATAATATTTAGTAGCAAGCGCAAGTCTGGGCATTCAATTCTAGGAATAGCTGATTTTATCTCAGTGTGCATTGCTGGAAGAAAAAAAGGGACAAAGGTGCTTTTTCAGCACTTAATATAATTTTTTGATTATGTTTAATGTCATAGAAGTTTTAGTATTAAAATGAATCTGAAAATCCTAAACTTTCTATTATTTTAAATTAAGTGTCACTATCGTGTCATTTTCTTGAATGCATTAAATGTAAAATATACAGTATTTTTGTAAGCGAAAATATAATTATGTACCTACCTATTAAAAAGTAAGCATCTGCGAATGAACGAATTGCTGAATATAACACGAGGAACAATTTTAAAAAGTTCGCGGCAACAATGTACAAAAGTTAGTCCCAGTTTTTTATATGGAATATAACAAACTGCGAACTGTGCTTTTGTTAAATTCAATTAATGTAAACGTTTTACTCTTTTTTTTTTCATATTTATTGTCCACCGACAAAACCGAAAACACGGCTTTTAATTACTTGCGGCTTTTTAAAAAATGGAATATTTTAACCGAACTCAATGGTGCACATTTGTTTTGCATGCTTTTTTTTTGGTTATCGATTTTTACTTTACTAGTACTTTATTAGTAATTCTGTCCACGTCAGTCTGTTCTTAACTATATTCTTGACTATTTTATTACGATCTGTTTAGTGACTTCGACGTAAGATTGTCATATAAATACAAAATCAAAGTAAATTCACTTTTATATTAATAACATCTAGTTTAAATTATATTTAACATTTTCGTTAGCTTATAAATGTCTACAGCTAAATAATCATAGGCTTTCCCATTGATCTATTAAATATTTTGTTTCTTTGTTATATAAAATTTAATACCTATGTAGACATTATATTTAATTGGGATTTTTTTTCAATCAAAGAACTGACTGACTTTTTCCACTGCGTGTGTAAAAACATTCGAACAAAACAACCTTTATTTCAAAGGCATAAGATAGATAAATATACAAATTGAATGAAGATGCTATAGAAACTATACAAGTATTTAGATATAGTTTTGTATTGCGTGTTATAAATGGGTGTGAATTTGCAAGGGGGTGCTTTAATGCAAAGAAAATTACACAAAGGGACAGAGTGACGGTAATTGATGGTGTTCACTCGTAGTGAGTGTTTATGTAAGGGGAATTTGTATGAATGACGCGATGGTACAGTATTGATTTGTAGTGGTTAATATTGTTGTGGTATTTAAAACAACGCGTGGGTTTTATGGGGATATATTGAAACCACAGCTGCGTTATATGTGGCGATGTGTGGAAAAGATTTGAGGCAACGATCATTTTAGGTATGTTATTTATTAATATGTTTTTACTTACGGATTAAACAAAAAACGAATCATTGAAGTTACGTATATTGACTTGATCGTTTGTTAGTGCCGCCTGCATACTTAACTCTTGCTTTTAGTATGTCTGAGAGTTTATTCTGAATCTTGAATTTCAGTTTAGTCAATTTCGATATCGCTTTCAAATGTTTGATATTAGAATGTATTTTAACATTATACATTTTAAAACATTTGACAGCGATATTGAAAAATTGAACGTCGCAATTCTGAGCCCTCTGATCTTTTCTTTCACTTATTCTACATTTTTTAATTAAAAGTTAGGTATTAAACACGCTTGAAAATAGAACACGTCTTTTATTTTCAAATATAGCTGGCTGGTTTCAAATATGGATGGTTTATTCTTTTACAGGCAATGACTATGGTGTCATCTAATTTTACAGGAAAAATTCCTTTATAAACAGTACATATTATTATATTGTATAGTCGAATTTTAAGTAGCTCCATTCAACATTATATGGGTCCAAATTAATTTTGCCATATCCTTAGCCCGAAGGTAGATTTTTCACAAAGGCATTTGTTATAAAAAAAGTCAAATGTTTGTTTGGGATAATCTCTTGTCCTTTTTGTTTACCTTTCATTAAATACTTTTTAATGAAGATAGTGGTTGTTAACATGATCGAAATTCAATTTAAATTTCATTTTAAATATTTTAGAACATCATTTTAGATTTAATATTTCTTCATAACACTTAGTATGCCAAATACAGTTTTAGGAGTTTCTTTTTATTAAAGGAGGAGTATTTTTTTTATTAAAAAGGGAACTGTAAAACCGTTAGACTCGTATCTGTATTAAATACAATTGTTAGCGTCATGACATTTATTAAGATACTTATGTAAATAGTTTTAATGTTTAGTTTATGGTTTATATGGAGTCTTGTCTATGTATGGGTACATCACGGACAATCGAACAGAAAATGCTAGAATATATTTGGTTGACATTAAATTTGGTTGTTTTACAATTCCTTCTTGTAGTCGACAACAAGAACTGTACCATGTATGACACCTTGCATATAAACAAGAGTACGTAGTACGTACTAGGTACGTTCAAGAGTCACGTTATAATCCACTCATAGTACCATTGAACGAGCCTCTTTTCAATGCAACAATGAGTAGCCATTGTACGCCGGTAGACTGTGAAAGTGGGTTCAATCGTTATGAAAAAGATTTTCCCTTTTTCCTAATTTCCTGACAATGGAACGAGCATGGACTTTCTGAGCATATGTGACCCGGTTACTGAAAGGGTTTCGGCGAAAAATGTTAAAAGTATTCTTCGTGTACTAACAAGATTTTGTTATGTTGCGAAGATACTTATTGGGACTATCTTTGTAGTCAGTGAACAGAGTTTTTGTGTAGTTGTGGTGTAATCGATATGCATATTACCAAGGTAACGCCCTCCTCATCACGGAGACATCAGGTGTGTGTGGCGGTTCAATTATGATTTTAAATGAGTCAAGGAATATATTTTTCTTTTATTATGACAACCAGCCGGTATATGAAGTCTAACATTTTGCTAAAAAAAATTAATAACGAGTTTTGTTATAATAGGTATTATACTCTCTATTTTAATAAAAATAATATAAAATACGTTATACACTAGATATTCTTTCTAATAATGACATTTTCACTTAACATTTAAAATTTTATACCATAATTATCTATACATCACACAAATTACATTTTATATGTTACAATTGTATAATTAAATACTTTTATTCATATAAAAAAGTCGAGTGTCAGTTAAAAAATATTTAAAAATTAAGCAACTTATATTATATCTGGCTCGAACAATAATAATAGTACTAAATACCTATGTAGACTTTTAATTGACACTGTTTCTATTCATATCCCATAAGTTATTCTGGTCGTAAAAAGAAATCAATGTAAATAATATGTAAAATAACTTGCAACTACCCTTAAAATTAACAAAAACGCATCGCTGAATTTATTGCAAAGTTAATACGGACATAAAACACGGTACATATATAATTGCACTGCGGAGTACCTATTCACATTGGCTAATTGGTGTTTCAGTGCAACACGGCCATCGTCCGATCCTATTAGTAAGCGAGATAATACAGGCAGCGCACTGGACTTCGCTTATGTCGTACTTCGGTATCGTTTACTAGGGTGTCATATATATTTTAGGGTTGCCACGCGTACTATATTATATATTATCGTGCGCTATTTCAGTCTATTGTACTGTATGTTATATAAAAATAATATAGTACGAATAATACTATATTGTCATCGGTAATTCAGCTTTCGCGCTTTTAACGCACCTGCAACGCAGAATTGGGAGTTTCAGAACGACGCATTCAATTACTCAGATTTCTATATTTATTTAAAAATAATAGAGTTTCGGATTAGTACTATATTGTTTGCAAGTTTAAAAAAATAACTATTTTACCTTCAAAAAAAGGTGACAACCCTAGTATATTGTGATGGATGAAATTCGATTATAAGCTTACGTCCATTTGTTGTTCAAGGTTATTTACATAGTGATTACAAACATTGCTGATAGAAGGAGCCTTTAGAATTATGAGGTATTAATATTGGTGACCAAAAGAATTATGAATGACTGTCATCGTGGCGGATATGGTGGTGTAGTTTCGATTCCCACATGAGACAAATATGTGTGTATCATAAATATTTGTTTCGGGGCTGGGTATACGTACTTTGTGTCTGTTAGAAATGTTTGTAAAGTCACACGCCACACAGGGCATGATCTCTAGTGCTGTTAATATGCCGTTATAAAAGAATATGACATTGAATATACTTATAAATGAACAAGACCACAAAGATTCGTATGCCAGCATTTTTGCAGCAATAACGGTTACAAACGATGAAGGAAGACTTATTTAAATTTGAGTTTTTCTTACCAGCATAAACAGCGGTGGAGTTATGTTCTGGATCGTACGGACAGACGGCCTGCCCAGACTTCTCCCTCTCCATGTGATAAGAGTCCCTCTGCACGCTGTACTCCCGGCAGAAAGGCCTGAAGCTGTTAGTGCCGCAGACCAGCAGCCTGCCGGAGCCGAGAGACACCAACACTCTGATGTAGTTCTGACAACTCTCCTGAAAAAATAACACGGGGTTTAGTGGTTTTAGAAGATGGTATAAGCATTTTATAGCCATTCGAAATACTTTCTACAATATTCTGTGATACATTGAATGGCTATCATAGGGGTTGCTCAGAGTCTTGACATTCAATTTCATCTAAGTTAGAAGACGTAGAAAAATCTCCATAATTTAACAAAATCCATTATCTGAAGTAGCCATAAAAATCAGTAGTTATTATAAGTCTTTTATGCTAATGAATTTTATTAAAATATTTTATGAAAAAAACAATTATTTTTTTTACGCCATTTGGGCGGCACTGGACCGCTCGCAGTGGCGTAAATTAGGTGAGGCCTATGTTCAGCAGTGGACGTCGTTGGGCTGATATAATGATGATGATGATGAAATTTTATGACAAGTTTTTTATATTTATTTTATTAAGTTTTGTTTTTTATATTAATACATAAATATTTAAAAAAAATCTAAAATTTGAGTCATATCGAAATTATTATCTAAATCGAGTTTCAAATGTTAATTATTGTTAAATTAAAACTCCGACCAGTATAAAAATGTGTCAGTTGGGTAAACATACATTTTACACGAATATAATTAGGTAAGTTCCACGCAAATCATGACGTTAAAATTAAAAATACAATTACGAACCAACCAATCACGTATCTTAAAATTAATTGAAAATCCGCAATCAACTCCCATATCGCGAGTAAAATGAAGTCCAAGTAAATCGTAGGCAGGTAGAGGCTAGAGCATATCGTTGATATAGTTCGGTAATATGATTGCATTTGCATTTCGATGAGCTTCCAGATGTCTACGTAATCCTATTCCGAGGCAATGGGATCTCGGCAGACTGTCGGTACACATGAAATTTTATACACTACTTAGTTACTCTTCAGTAGGTTGATTAAACCGTATACTGTATTAGTAAGTGTATTCGCGAGTAGTAGATACATAATGATGGGCGTTTTGAACAATTTGGAAAGCGCTGGGTAATTTGAAGATGGTTATTATTCGTCATCATAATCATGTGAATACATCAATACGATACGTATTTTATATGAATTTAAGATACCTATTTCAACTTATGAATGCGTTATTTTTATGACGTCAAATTGACACATTACTTTAAGGGCCTACCACAGAGTACTTTAATATTATACTGGAACCTATTTGTAGAAATTTTCAACATAGGAATCCATTTAGGAAAATTTGCGAGTACAAAATTGCATTTAGACTGTTAGACAAGACAAAAATTTGTCGGTAACGTGTCGATTTGTCAGTTAAATAAGACAAAAGTGGTTAAAAGGTTAAACAAAAAAGGCATTCACTGTTAAATCAGTAAAGAACTGTTTTCCAACACGTTCTGAAGTATAAAGCCAATCTTATTGTATATTTTAAACTACTATATTTGTTAAGTGTACCATAAAGAATTATTTATCTAATTATCTTAACGTTTGACCTCCTATTAATAAGAAAACGTGACGTAGCAACAAAACATCAATAAATTCACTGCACTGCGCAATATCTAAACGTAATTCCACCTTAAACCTTACTTAAGATATTAAGAACAATACTACAAGTAACGCGAATGGAGATCAAAGTTATCTCAGTATAAACCCAGATTCCTCAACAATGGTTATTGTGCTGGCTTAGTGTTGCTTAGTTATTGACTTGCATCTAATGCTCTATTGTTGAGTACCCAAGCATGGCATCGTATCAAACAGGTGATGTGACGTCAGTGTGACTTGTGACGTAAGCCTACAGTCATGTGTGAGGAATTCAAATGAAACAATAAATGGTAATGGTAAAACTTAAATTAGCTATGCATAACCATTAAATTTCACTAGGAATCCTAATCGATACCTACATTTAAATGAGTAGCTCTAAAACTCAAAAACAGCTGAATCGATTAGGTAAAACAATTTTTATTGTATTTCTAGTTGTTGCTGGGGCAAGTCACCAGTAGTTTAAAAAATGGTTATATTATAGAATTTATTTTAAGTTAAAAAATAAATTAAAGGAATGAGATTTGATTTATCTGTGAAAAAAAAAATATCTTTGCGATGCTGACAAAGAACAGTTAATTTAGATGTATCTTTCTAAATTTATAAGTAAAACAACTTCAAAGTGTTTTTCCTGTTGTATTGTATAACAAAATTCCGTTTCATTTCTATCCGAGCAAATATAAAATATAGTAACTATATTAATTACAAGAAGTATACCGAAGCACGGCTACCCCAGATTCATGTTCCTTAATACATAGAACATGTTATACAGCTATTAGGCCACTGGAAGTTTCTCGAAGGCTATAGTGAACAGTTGTTCGCACTCGGCCGCCGTCAGCTGCGCCATTACGCAGCCCTATCCGACGCATCAGCCCGCAATACTTACTAGGGCTACCACACACACATATTATATATATATTTATTTTTAGGGTAAAGTTTTGTATTACTAATATGTTGTTGGTGATAAATAACAAGTATAAACTGTTTATTAATAAAAATATTTGACTTATAGGCTTCATTGTGTCCGTTTTTGAGACACGTCGTTATACATGAATAGTTCCATATAGAGCCGAGAACTTATCGGTGACGTTTCTAGAAGGACATCACTGGGATACAAGTTGACAATTATGAACATCTCAAACTTATAAGAAACAATTTATTCATGTAAATTTACAAACCATGAGATTGAAAATCACCGATAACATTTTTTATATTACATGCTAGTTGCTACGCATTATCAAGTTCCATACGTCACAGGATTTGAGTTTAAATTATTAAACATACAACAGAAAGAAAGTCAATAGGTACCTAAAGAATTTCCAGGAATAGCTTTAGGACGTTCGGTTTACGTTGCCATATATTTCTATTATGTGGGCTCAGGTTCAGCAGGTGGTGACCCTAAATTCCTATTACGACAGTTACAGTACCGAATGGCCATGCTCTGTAACTGCTTCTATTTCGATCCGAACGCAGGCATCACTTGAACACTTACTTTCTAATTCAAAGCACTTTGCGATGCGAGTTCTAAATACGAGTCCATTGCGCGAAATCCAAATTTGGAGGCAAATCCCGGTTTTGGACGTAAAACGAATTCTTGTTCGACAGTATTAGCGGCAATTGTGATTAGTAACGAAGCGTTGGAGTATAGAGATAGTGTATCGATGGTTTAACACCCATGGGACAAAGGTACGTGTTAATTCATGATCAGAATGGGTTTATCAAATGGGTATGGATAATGATAACTATGAATATAACTGTTAATTGTCAGTACAACGTAGTTAAAGTGGTCGAGTCACCACTATCATCGTCGTGCCAAGTGTCGTGATTTCGATTTTCACACAAGACAAATATTTGTGTAATTCGACAAATATTTGTTTTGAGTCTGGGTGCACTTTGTGTCACCTAATTGTTTGTTTGTACATTACTCTGCAACACAAGGATTGATCACTAATGCGGGCGTTGTCTTTCAAACGTGAGTTGAAAGTTCAAACAGCTCAATTTTATTTAACAGTTCGATTGAAGCAGTTTCTACAATCTATACCTACAAGACAATAATTGCTAATTGCTCCTGACTTACAGGAGTTGCAGAGGTGAGGCTGAGATTGTCCCGATTATTATTCATACATGCTGAAAAACGAAAGTATTGAATTGTTTTGACAAGCTTCCTAAACTTTTTCAATTCATTAAAGAAATATTAAAATTTTAACGGTTCTACAAAGGTATTCCTCAAACTTAAAACGTATTCTCACCAAAAGACTTGATACATTCCACTTTGTACTTAGATAATCTAATTCACAATATGTCACTGGAATCTCATGGAGACGGAACCGAACAAATCTGTTTAGAAACCGATGGTAGTCGACGCACGTCGCGTCGTTGGGTGTTCGGTACGAAGTAAAATGGCGTATTCGAGAGACGAGCCGGCTTCAGATGCAATTGAAGCACAAATTTGCGACGTCCCACGAGCGTTGAGCAATCAAATAGAAGACGTACCACAAAAAGAACATGGCTCAATTCAGGATATGGTCAATTGTTGTCGAGAAATGAATGTTTGTTTGAATTCCTCTTGATTGTAAGGATGACTTTTATAAAATTCTTTAGCTAAATAGGCAGAGTTGCCACTTGAAATGTAGCAGCTACATGCAAGATGCCGAAATGTTTTTATTCCTCAAAGAGTAAGACAGAAGCGTTTTACACTCACTTTTCTCTAGTTATCTTAAATCCCAATAATAGAGGGAAGTCTATTGCCATTAATTGGCCACATTTCCAGATGCCCAATAGTAAGAATTTACGAATTTGTCATACTAAACAATTTTTTCTTTAGTTGACAATTTTCTACAAATTGTTGGCTCAAGGCGCGTCAAAAGGCATATATTAGACAAAATATATTGGAGAATTAGATATTCATATATTTGAAGTCAATAAGCGACTATCCTATAGCTCTCGGCGTTAAGTGGTATTAGTCTAGATGTGACAGTTCAGCAGGAGCTTCAAACGTCTCGGGTTATAAAATGTGGAATATATTAACCATACTTAAGTTTTATAAGTGCCTTGAAAGTTTCAAGTAATGCATATTAATATAAATGTGAAAATTACTCTGTCTTGTTACGTTTTCACGACTCAGTTTTAACGGATTCAGCACATACGTATGTATTTAATAAGGATAGTTTCGGTTACCTGATTTTTTTTTAAGGAACCCAAATTGCTTTGTCAGCTGACAGGAGACCCAAGTGTTCTGTCAGCCGGCATCGCCATGCTGGCCCGCAAGGTGCTTCTTCACTCTTCGCTTGAAAGATCCCATATTATAGGAAGGAGGAAAGACATGAGCCGGCAGTGCGTTTCACATTTTGATGGTACGGCATAGATTAGAATTCCCGAACTTTTTAGTACGTGTGGTGATGTTTTCCACAGATTTGATGGATGACAACGTAAGCCAGCACACGTGGTTCTCCCACGGAAAGGTGAGGGTGGAGTGAGCTCGAAAAGCTCTTCAGAGCACCTTTTGCCTGCAAGTTTTTCTTTTTGGAGGGAAATCGTCTATGATAGACGTACCTATACCTACCTAAAAAGTATTAATTTAACTTTGATTTTTTTATTTTATTTTGAATATTGTCATCTCTTATAATTTCTACAGTCTGAGAAATTCCTTTGGAAGAGATCCATGCCCAGTAGTGGGACGTTTATGGGTTGAAATGATGAGTAATTATACATTTATTGTTCATTATTTTCGTAGCAAAAGTATATTATTTTTAAAGGCAGGTATAAACGTTTCCTTATAACACAATAACAAGTTCATATATTCTATACTAGGTACTAACGTATTTTAAAGAAAATAAGTCAAACGTTGTTAATATTACCTAAAAGCTTACGACCTAGATCCAACGTTGCATATATTTTTTTAAAGCTCTGCTTTAATTAACCCCCACGTCGACCATAACGCCCTCTAGCGGTGAAAGTCGTTAACTAGAAGTACTAAAGTTTTCTACTAAATGTTACTATGTATTAGCATAAGATTGAAAAAGTAATTGTTTACGTGCTTAAATAGGTAATATAAAACGGTAACGACTTCATGTTTAGAAAGAAAACTATGTTGTTTTATTTAACGGTTCTATATTGCTTAAATTTAATCTAAATTTCTTGTCTTGAAGAGACAACTTTAATAGAGTAGATATAATTTCAGAAATGAAAAGTTACTAGAAAAAAAAAAACCTGTTAGAGTAGGGAGAAAGGGCCGACTCCAATCCGAATAATTAATTACGACATTCGATTAGGTAGTCGATTTTGATTCTTATTATGGTCGATGTCATTTTCAATCATTTGACAACGTTTCAAAATCAACTAAGGAATTCCATAAGTATCGAAATTACGAGTAGGCTCTTTGATTACAAATATCTTCAGATTTTTTGTACTCTACAAAGAAGAAGCTTTCGACCAAAGTGTGAGATTATCTATTAGATACTTCTTCTAGTTTAGGTAACAATATTTGTAGTTCAGTGTATCACGTAGTCCCGGAGCGAGTGATACAAACTTAATACTCACACAAAAACGATTGAATGAATCGATTCAGATAAAGCTGTTACTATTAGTACCTAATACGTGTCGAATTTTTCGTTAAACAAAATTAATTAACTCGAGATATAATATTAAGGGCTTAGTGTTAATTTTGTAACTAAACGCTCGCACTAATAACCCTCATGTCTAGGGAACTTTACAAGAGTACAACAAACGAATGTACGCAAATTAGAGACGGAGTCATAAAAAAACTATGTTTTTTTTAGGACGAAGCAATGTGTAGACTGACATTACGTAAAGATGGTGCACATAAATATTTATTCTAATTTAAAGCGTTACCTACTAATTTATTAAATTTTAAGTTAAAAAAAACTCGCACTTGACCGGTTTTTTCTTTTGCAGCTTTATTCAACTTTCGAACCGGCATCACATTTGGACTTAAACGTTATTACAACATAATTTCTCTGAACATGTTCTCCGAATAAATTATAGTATCCAATTTGCAATTAGTGGGTACGCAAAAACTTATTAAAACGGAGGTGGAGCGACCAAATGTTGGCAGTTACATTAATCGAAACTCGTTACTACATATAGCAACGGATGCATAAACGTTGGGAACTCCTTGCTCTGAAGAATTCAAGAGAATATTTAAATTTTCTAAGAACTCCAGTTTAATTTGTTCATTTGTCACAATCACAATGCTGCAATGGCGTAGTGATTAAGATGGCCGCCTCGCGACTAGTAGTGTCATAAGTTCGGAGCTGATTAGTAGCAAACAAAACAAAGATGATGATGATTTTTTTATTGAACCATGGGACTGCAGACGCGATTATTTGATATTAATTTCAGCTTGATATCTCTATGCGCTCTTGACAGACAGACGGACATAAGGGTTCCAGATTTTACATCTGAGGTACGGAACCCTAAAAATGAAAAAATAAATACGTAATTTTTGTAGTTTTAAACGATATTAACGTCACACTCGTTGCAAATTCAGTATGAATTCGCGTGTGACGGCAGACATATTCTAAATTCAAAACAAATTGATACTCGATATACTTTTAAATTGGCGCTCAGCATTTGTTCGCGCTTGACTGCAAAAATTTCCTAAAATAAAACTAACCAGTCGAGGGCTAACGCAAGCGTCAAAAATTGTCAATCATTATATTTTTAACAAAAACATGTAGCGAGGAGTAGTTATTTTTAAAACAAAGCACACTAAACTCGAATGCGATCGACACCGCCATTGCCAAAGTCAAACACAACAGTCATTTAAATATACTAAATAAAATTAATAAAACGCATTATCTCACCTGGTAACATTTACCTAATTGAAATGTTGCTGGTTATAAAATATTAGCCAATAACAAGTGTAAATAAAAACAACTTAACGACATCTTAATTTGCTTTCTAGTGAAATATGGACAAAGATCGTAAAACAAACACGTTCGCTGAATAGTTTACTGCATTTTAATGACCTCTATTTATTGCATTTTATGGTAATTTTAAATAGCGTGAAAGCCGTAAAACTGCTGTTTGACTATTGGTTCAGGTGTATAGTTATTGAGAGACACTTTAAGATACTAATTAAAATAAAAGTTGATAATAAGTTGAACTAATTTATTGGCCAGTAATAATTATATGTGAGTTGGAACTCTATCTAGTCGTATTTGTACACTGGCAACACTATTCACGCAATAAGCCAGATAAGAACCTTCAAACGCGGGCTAAAGCTTTATACAAATTCGTACACGTATTATACGGGTTATGGCTACCATACACTCGCGCTCTGACATTCATATTCCGTAATCCCGAAATGAGGTCGCTCATTAACTGGAACTAAAATAAAGTTATACGAGCTTCCCGGGGCGTCTTTCTCGTGCAAGTCTGGCGCGAATTTCCACTCGATTGGCTTTTTAATTTGCCGGTATTCGGTAGAGAGACGTTTAGCGGAATAAGGCCTCGTTTCATACGCGACCGGCTCGTTCCAAATTCAATTATTCGCCGCAAGATGGCGGCAGGTAACATTGATATTGAGCGCGGGCTTTCATTGTTCTATATTTAAAATAATATACTCGACTGTAGTTATTAAATGAGTTGGTAAGTATTTTTAGTTATTCAAGGTATTTGATTACCTAATCAGGGAAAAATACTAAGGTTAAAATATGAACTATAATTCGTTTTAACGTAGCAAGCTACGAATGTGTAGAGTGTGCTACGAATTCGTAGGTGTTATGAGCTACGGTGTAGGCCAAAGTTCAATATTAATGAGTATTTCTTGAGTAGGTATTTATAATAATATGAATATGTGAAATGTAAACTCACCTCATCTTTTCCCTTGACGACACACATTTTGACGTCATTCTCTGGCGAGTACCAGACCAGACGTCTCTGTTCCATCAAGTCTGTCAGACTGAGATTATAGACCACATTTCTGAAACAAAACAAAACATGGGTTCAAACAAAAACAACAGACTCTCAAGATATTATTAAGATTGTACAAGAACGTTATTACAAGGCATGTGGGATCATAATCTTACAAGTAGTAATATAAAAACAAATTGTAAAAATTGTTGTTACACGACTTGTTATTGTGGCCAATTACTTGTGCCTCTTCTAGCAAGTCGGCCGACGTATGAAACCAAATAACGTAGACCCGTGACCATGTAACAAAGACCCCTTATTTGTTACGACACGTGTGAGTTTCGCAGTTCATTTTAAGGTGGAAACTCGCCTCATAGTTGTTAGCTGAATGTTTGTTCGTGGTTTTAATCGCACTTGGAGTTGAGGATTTCAGGTGAAGTTAGTTAGAATGGTTCCTATTGCCGCGACGTTTATTTTGTGGGTAGTCGCTGTGGCGGCAGTTTGTCCCGGCCTACTGTGGCTTAACCTGATGTTCTGAATAGCTTTGCGAACTGTTACAAGCCAAGTTTTGCCAATCTACCAATAATTGTATAGTCACTACAGCTTATTTTTGGTTGAGAGTAACATTTGATAAAGCAAACAATAAAGGAATAGTATCTACGTTGTTTTTAGGGTTCCGTAGTCAACTAGGAACCCTTATAGTTTCGCCATGTCTGTCTGTCTGTCTGTCCGTCCTCGCTTAATCTCTGTGACCGTTAGCACTAGAAAGCTGAAATTTGGGACCAATATGTGTATCAATCACGCCGACAAAGTGCTAAAATAAAAATTGGAAAAAAATGTTTTATTAGGGTAGCCCCCCTATATGTAAAGTGGGAAGTGTTTTTTTTTTTAATTTTAACCCTAATGTGTGATATATTGTTGGAAAGGTATTTAAAAATGAATAGGGGTTTACTAAAATCATTTTTTGATAATGTCAATAATTTCGGAAATAATCGCTCCAAAAGTAAAAAACAAAGCGTCCCCCCCCCTCTAACTTTTGAACCATAAGTTTAGAAAATACGAAAAAAATCTGAAAAGTAGAACTTTATAAGGACTTTCTAGGAAAATTATTTTGAACTTGGATGGAAACAACAGATGGAAACTGCAGTTAACCAATATAATTTGGTCCCTGAATCGTATGAGCGCCTATACAATCCAGAGGTCAAGTTTCATTTGCCCGTATTTTTTTTTTAACTTCGTTTACATAATATTTTTGTGACGGACGGGAAACTACGGAACCCTACACTGAGCGTGGCCCGACACGCTCTTGGCCGGTTTTTTACAAAAGAAACGGTTGTCAACAGCTGTATATTGTTCGCGTGTATGATATAATAAAAAGGTATATGTCATTGTTGTTTGCAGGCCAAAGTTCACCGTGACAGATTCTGTTGTAAGCTTAGAAAGCTAAAATAACACAATGTGGGGTGAATCAGCGAAATATAACACAGAAAGAATGTGAGTGAGTTTGTCTTATAAAAACTATATACTTCGTAATGTTTACTGCGTGATTAGAAGCAGTTTAACAGTCAAACACTACGACAAACTGTAGTTTAGAAAACTAATGACAAACTAACATTACTAGTGTACAACATTTAATATGAATTGTGACATAAGTTGTGGCAATTCATTAAACTTGCTTGAGCATACCTGCGTTCTGTCTGGCATAATTACGAAAGTCCCTCAACCCTTAATTAAGATATTTGGCACGAAAATTTCATAAAGAAATTATGACACAAACTTTGCCAATTATTACACAGCGAATAGCCGGTGTGACTTACATAATGTTTTTGAGATTTAACAGACGCAGTTAGGCCGGTTGCTAACCGGGATTGTAGCTCTAACTTTATTGATATTACAATATACTGTTTAAACGGCAATTCCATGAAGTTTTTATGTTTGTTCTTTGTTTCTGAACGACATATTGGAATAAACTTAACATCTCGATCTCGAACTATGTCAGTTTAGGAATTGAGTTGTACAAATAGAGTATCTGAAGGTTAGACATTTAAGTTGTATTAAAGAGTGGAATGGGTAAATAAAAATATAGATATTATGTCTACTTACTCTTTAAGAGTAGCGCTCCAAGTATTCTAGGTACCTTTACGTCTTAACTTCTTTATCAAGAATCAATTAAGATAGTTAATGGATTTTTCAATAAGCTCGAAACATCATTACACAAGAAGGAATTTCTATTGAAAATAATTTTCAATAAAGCTTAAAGGCTCTGTTTAGATTAAATTTCGTTCGACTTGATGTTTTAATGTCCAGTGCTCTAAAAATACGCTCACAGGGCGTCATTTTCCTTGTCCTCATACGAAATTCCAATACAACTTGTGAAATGGTTCAAAATGAAATTTTTCACTTCCATTATGTTGTAAATAAGGCGTTCACGTTCGACGTCTTGCATGCGAATAATGTTCTTTGTAGTCTTTCGCTGAGGGTTCAACGGCACTTATGCCTAAATAAGGGAAATGCCTGTAATTCGGCAATGTTAGGGGAGCCAATTTGTGGCCAGCCCCGCCCGTATTTTATGTACGAGTCGTTTTTTGTTGGGTAACGAAGTGGCATGATGCAATCAAGTGATCCATGCACTAACAAAAACTAATGGGTAATCTGGTTAGTGTGATGTGAATGAGAATAACACGTTTACTTGTATCTAAGTGGATTGCTAGATAATACAAGAGAACATCGGATTGTAATCAAATAGGATTGTAGTGCGAGCTTCAATACTCACATGTGTGTAGGCTCGTAGGCGATTAGGATCAAAACTGTTTGATCAGGGTCCGCCCTGACCTTGACTACTGGCACGATAATAGGTAGATACTTCGTAAATGTACTTATTACCCAGATTCTCATTATCTTTACAAGAAATATAATACTCTTGGTTAAGTATTATTCCTTTAATTAGTTCGTCTGAGTACATTAATTAAAGTAATTCTTGGATCATTACTGAATTTCGCAGAAATAAAATGTTATTTCTTTGTTAGGTAAAATATTATACCGTTTATTTATTTTCATGAAAAATATCTACATATTCAGTAATATTTGTGAGTAATATTTTGGCGGACAGGCGAGCTGGCCCAAGCACACAAAGACTGTATCCTTTGTCAATTATTCGCTTCAGTGGCTCCCGCCAAAAGGCGGCGGCCATCTTGGGCTGTGTGCGACGGATCGTCAGCGTCATCTATTGTTCGGTCAGTCAAGGGTCAGTCGCCCATGTTTTTGTGTTCTGTCCAATCCCGCTCGCCAGCTGATTGATGGTCCGAACTTACAATTATTTTCGTGTCTTCGTGATTATTTATTTTTTATCTCTCATCCTTGGCAAAATAAATTAATCCGCAAGAATTTTCTTTATCCGGATTAAAGTAAATATCTGTGTGGGGGCTGGTATAAATTGATTTCGAGGAACAAAAGCGGCTGGCCCACCAATCAGAGTCATACTCATCAATATACATGACGGACACACGGCCAATGATCGAATCGAAATGAAAACGTCAAACATGGTGGCGCTTTTAAAGCGAGATTTACATATTAAACAATATTATTGGTTTAATTTGAATGACTGTTTTTGGAGTACGTCACAAGATACCGTAGATATTGTGTGTCATGATGCCGATTTATAATTGGTGGTATATTTTAGACAACAGTCTTTCTTTGTTTGTTGAGCACACTCCTAGGTATTTTGTTATTTTTAGTTTTGAATGCTAATGCAATATAAATCTATGCGAGTAGTTAAACTACAATAAAAACAGTTGGAAGTATACGAATAAACTTTTTCCGAATTAGAAAAAGTCAAAGTTATTTAGGTCGATATCTATTATCAATATATATTATATCGATTTCATACAGCTTGTCAAGAGAGACATTTATCATCATTAAATAAGAGGCTAAATAAATATAGTCTCACAAATTATCGTCTATATATACTTACGTGTGAGCATTTCAATTTTCGCATCCTCTATTTACCATTTTCAGAGAACCGTCAGATAAATAATTCAATCCTCCAAGTATTTTCAATATTTATTTATTTTCGCTCCGTTTCCACAATCTGCAGGATATGTGAGTCTGAACCATGTCAGGGGATTACTAGGGGTCCATAAAATGTCTTCTAACTAGGCTGAGTACACACCATACAGAGGGGAAGTAGGGGAGACATGGCAACTGTCGTGCACGAATAAATTATAGATAGTGTTACAAAGTGACTTTATCTCGGGCACAAAAAATCCCCCTCGAACGGTCCTTTATCGGTAGAAAACTACAGGTGGTGTTTATTTTCGACAAGACTATGTAAAACAGTGAAGCCAGTGGAGATATTTTCGTAATTAGTTGCTAAACAGGGGGAGATCAAGATGAAAAGCGTATCTCCACGGCTTAGAAACCGCTAAATGGGTAGCAGTGTTACTGTACACAAACAATTTGTTATGTCCTTGTAGAATTTATTTTGAACATTGCTCTTGTTATTATTTCTCAGAAATATTTTCTAAGCTTATTTTTTTGTTAAGATTAGCCTAATTGAAGTTGTTTCATAGATATACATATTTTGCCTCAGGAGTAGTTTTGTTTAAGGAAATAAAAATGAAATAATATTTAATAATACAGAATGATTTATTCTTATACATTACCATTATCTTTTTAGAAACAAACAAATTTATTACACTTTACAAAAATACCGCTGGAAAACAATTTTGCGTAAAAACTAAAAATTTTGTCTAAAAGGCATAATAACTATTCAATATGTAGTTTATATAGTATCTACACCGCGTTTTCAAAGGTGTTATGTCAAAAAATTTCGAATTTCATAGAGTAGCGACGCATTGGGACGTCGACAGATGCAATTTGTTTGCATGCACTCGACACGGTCTCTATATTGGAAAAGTTTACGAGTTCCGTTTAGAACAATATCAATAGGACATTGGTGCACGTGCTCGATATATTGACTATAAGAGCACCAACAGAAAATACTTACCAATAATATATGATTTTATAACATCTATATAAATAAAAATGGATCGCCGAAGAGTATGTGATGGATTCACGTAAGAACGGCTTTTGGCTAATTTTTTTTAGTTGTATTTGCTACATTTGAAAATGGAACATTATCACGAATTGTAAAATAATATGGCGGTATGAAATTCGGTCAGCTAGTATTATATAAATTTGTTTCGTGTTTTTAAATTTAGAATGCTGCATAAACTTTTTGATTTATTATGTACTGCTGGAAACAGTCTCTATACTAATATCTATATGAAAGTGTATAGTACTCTTTTAAAATATTTCTGCAATATTTTATTTTTATATTCCTTTTTTAATCTGTCGTTGTGAATACAGAACGTGCAGGCGTCAGCATTGGTGTCGATGCCGTCAATATTGCGAAAGTTCTGCCACAGCGTAGCGCTACCGGCCGCGGCCGTCGAGAAATTGCGCCTCACAGCCCTCACATGCCGCGAGATTTATTGCAATTGTTTCTGAACAACATCCATCGTTTATTTCATCGAATACCTCAGTTCGATGACGTAACCATCTCGCCTCATACTTATTGTGGCACACAGATTGCATATTATTTATAGAACATTTCTTGTTTGGCTCTTTGTACGTTCTAAAACGTTTGTATATAGAAGAATGGTTTTGGGTGTACGACTTCTGTGTGAAAGATTCTGTGTTCAGTCCCTAAGTTCGGAAAATTTGGTATTGGGTTTTATTATTAATATTATGCAGGAAATGTGCAATGCGATGAACCTCAGCCTATCCCTTCAGGGATAAAGGTGAGATGCGTTATTTTGAACATTCAGAAATGAAATAGACTTTCATAAACCTACCATATTAGCTACAATGACACTTTACGTTTTCAATACACGAGTGAAATTAGTATTCAGTTTACAATGGCTTCAAATAAATATTATATGTAAAACAACTGTACAATTTTTGTCGGATATTGGTAAAAATACATAGTCATTTTAGATATAAAACAGTTGCTAAACTAACGAACTGAACGAATACTGAACAAGCAATACACAACATGGAAATATTTATTTATGTAAACGAATTAAAATGTTACATATTTTCGACAACGATTTTTCTTTCATATTCTTTGTGAGTTATTACCTTTTTACACAAAGGTGTTCTTTTTAACATTGGTGTAACCAGCTAAGAGTGAGCTCCGGGATTTCTTTGCGTTCCTTGACTTTCGTTGAAGGAGAGAGGTCTTTTAAGGGTGGGTATCAAGCGCCCGCATGCAGAATACAAATTCTTAACATTTTAATTAAAAGCGCTCAAAACGCCGACCGCGCCGAGCCTATTGTTGTCTCGTTCTGACATCACAGTGATTTATGGCAAGTGTAAATGGGAAGGGTTGCTTTCATCTTTCACTGGAATATAGGAAATGATAATTGACATTTTTGTACCGTCAGCTTATAAGAGTTATGACATTTCCTTGTTTCATTTCATAATATAAAATGTCGTTATTCATATCCACCGCCAAAATCAATTACGTAAAAGTTCATCAGGTATGAAAATGAGAAGATATTTATTTTCGATAATATTTTTTAGCGTTTAAATTATCCTAGATACACAAGAAAATAATTTTAATTTATTTGCAAAAAAGTATTATTTACATGAAATAATAAAATAATATTAAGTTATTTTGGCGAAATAACTGACTTTGATTAAGGTACATATTATAACTGTGTAACGAGTAAACCGAGGGCTACTCAATAACGTGATTATAATATAATCATATCTGTTAAGCCGACTATTATCTCCGTTCGCCGCCGCTTCGAATGGTGGGTAGCGCTAAATATGTAAGCGTAAACATGTCAATCACTTACTGGATTACCGAACGTTCGAGGTGAGAATCACATTACCCAACCTAATTCGCTCAGTAACGCCCAGTTCAAATTATTACAGATTATAAATGTTAAGTGAATTTTGGTATAGGCTGAATGATTTTTGGAGTGATTTATTAATTGAAATTGTTTGTCATAATAGTAAGGAGAAATATGTATAATATTGAGCCATTCTAACAAAACGTAAATGTTAATTCTTAAATTATATCATAAAAACTTTTTATTATTTGAGCTTTTGTTTACAATTAACAATTACACCATTCGTTCGAATGTTAAATTCCATAGAATAATCTTTTATTATAAAAGATTATTCCATGTTATAAATTATAAATCTCGTGTTTAGACATAAGGCCTGTCTGATGGTTGGTGTTATACTGTAGCCTTTGGACGCTTTAAAAGAAGCATAATATTATGCGTTGCTAACCTTTTTAAAACTTTCAATCCTTTTTAAATTTTTCAGCTCTGTATATCACTACTCACTTATTTTATTATAAGTAATAGTAAGTGTACTAGATTTTGCTTATTACATTAAACTGCAAAACCTATAAGATATTTCTGGTATGTATGTTATTTAAGATAAACTAAGTCAATAAATTGTATGAGCGTGGGTTGTACGTTGTACCCAAAGAGTTAGACTACTTAGCCATTGTAGTGATGCTTTATATCAATGCATTTTAGTTTATTTTAGAGCAGGCTTCCCCAACCATTACTTCGCTCAGCCTCCCCGAAACCCAAAATAATATTTTTATGCCCCCTTAAGTTTCAACAAAATTAAGAAACATATATTTTTTATCAACAATTTTTTTTATTTGAATTTCAATTTTTTGCCCCCCTGGTTGAGAAGTCCTGTTTTAGAGTATAATATCAGCCAGTCTATAGTAAAACGTAGAAGACGCATATCGAAGTAAATACTAAGTTGGGCAATTTGTATCAAATCCGGCCGCACGAAGGTGCCGTCCTTACACACTTAACAAGTTAACTGATCTGTTTTCCCCCAAACTACTTTATTTGTTTAGGCCACAACAAATAGGTTCTCTGGCAAGTTTCCCCGGACCGCCTCAAATTGCCCTTAACTCCTGTATTGTTTAATCAAAAGAACGCCGGGGAAAACGTATGGCTGTAATAATAAGCTTGTTTTATTTACCCGCCTTTGTATGAAATACTCTTTTCTAGAAGTTTGTTTATTGATTTTGTTAATTCATTGTGTTGAATGAATGCCTGCCTATATTATAGGAAAGTTTTATGTATTTCGGGGCATGAAAGAAAAAGTTTTTTTGATAGTAATTATATATTGACTGGCCTGTTTGTCTAGTGGTTAGTGACCCTGACTGCTAAGCTGGAGGTCGTGGGTTCGATCCCCACCCGGGACATATCTTTGTGTGATGAGCATAAAGGTTTGTTCTGTGTCTGGGTGTAATTTATATATAATATGTATGTATTTACAAAAAAAAAATATATTAAGTAGTACCTATATCAGTTGTTTAGTACCCATAACACAAGCAAATATAATTGCTTACTTTGGGACTAGATGGCGCTGTGTGAATGTGGTAGAATATTATTATTATTATATTTACATTTCTTAGGTTGTTTGTTACAGTTTAACTATTAAAGTTTTTTTATGATATTATCCGAAACTAGAAGACGCGCGGGGTATCGCTCCCGTCGTTCTTTATTTGGCAATTGCTTAGCTCCTATTGCCGTAGCAATTTTTTATAGCCTACCTTCCTTATTGAATGGGCTATCCAACACTGAAAGAATTTTTCAAATTGGACCAGAAGTGAGATCTTAGCGCTCAAACAAACAAGCTCTACAGCTTTATAATATTTGTATAGATTTGCATTACATACAAGTTTTCTTGTATTTGGTTAACAGAGCAACATTATGTCGATAACAATATGATGGGTATATTATTATAATACTATTGACTTCATGCAGGGGAACGATTTTGAGTATTCAGACCCATACAAAATACAGTAGGGTTACTAATTTTATACCCCTTGGCTATATTAATTTTGCACGTAATTTAAATTTTATTAAGCATAAATTAACAATTATTACAATAACATTGTGAAGTATCAAACTTTAGTCGATTATTCTACGGTTTTATTATTCGTAAGTTTGTGAAGGTGACTGAGATGAACGGCGCGTGTAGCGGGGCGGAGATGTGTTTATTTTACAAAAGTATACTTTGATGTAGGTTCGATACGCTTTCCTTGGGACTCGTGAGTATCAAAGCTGAGTGTTTAGAAGGCTTCATCATTGTTAAACAATCTTGGCCTATAGGAGTCACAGTTCGTCCAATATATGTCGTGACGTGATGGTATTTTTGTGATGACATCCGTTTTTTATAGTAATTTTTAAATAATTACTTAGGTACGTAGTTATATTAGGCTTACGTTAAATAGTAGAGCGAATATAAATATTTTTTTTTTCATTTTATGAACATTATTGCACATACATATATTATTATTATGGTGTAGTACCTTTTTAGGAGATTTCAAATTATAACTAAATAAAACTGAAATTGATTCTCAAATTTTATCAACGAACTGGCTGCAAGAAAGTTGTATGACACTTTTTTCGCTTTGTATAACTTTTTTAAGAATTAATTTTATAAAAACGCTTAATATATTGCTGCCCGCTCAGTCTTGTACCGTATGCGTGGCTTATGCATGCATTGCCTTCCAATTTTCCCCTTACGTACAGAAATGGCGGGGTACATTGAATGCTATTGACTTATGTTATTTTGTGCGCTAAGTACGAGTTTCCATACCCCCTTTCATTTCACTAATTCTAATTGAAGGGTGCACCCCAATCCCAGATGGGAGCTACATTGTTTATACAATAGATACTAATTTAAGTAACATACGTAAACATAAATAGTAGAACGTATATCGCACGGCCAATCTAATGCTTCGACTTCGGTGTATAAACGTAAGGTTCAAAATTGTCCAATGGTGTTTCTGATTTTATAACTTTTTTCTTGTGTGAATGCGATATGTTGGTCCTTTTTATGCTTTTACGAGATCTTTTGTGCTTTTGAGGGAGGTTTTTGATTGGCTAGTTGGAAGTCATGTAAATGGAAGCGATACTGACCATTATGGTATTAGACACTTTTGGTTTGGTTTAATCTGACATATTTGGGAGATATAAATTGGACCGGTTATTTTATATATTTTTTATATATATTTATTGGACCGAATGATTAAGTTAGTAATAAATCATATTTCGACCACACACGTCGTATTACTTACTCTCCCAATACCGAACCTTTATATGGATACCTTTATATTTCATCAACGCGTAAATAGTAGTGTTTATAAAGCATTCAACGAATGGCTGACTTTATTTCGGACGTCGAAATCTAAATAGATTGTTTCTTTGTAAATAAATTAAATTACCATGTAAGTGATGTAAGTTATTCCGAGAACACTAAACGATCATCCAAATGAAAAATAAATTTATAATAGACTTCGTTTTTCAAAATCGCATGCATAGACGACAGGTAGTGACAGGTTGTTAGACTATTGAGTATCGTAAGCCTTCAATTTCCTCAATGACCGTTAATAAACGGGGACGGCCCGTATCAAGAACTTGCACTCTATATTTTTCAATAACTCTTTATGGGAATGGAAATAAAATGATTGCTGCTAATCACTGTGACAGTTTTATAGCAGCTGTTTTTATTTGAAAATGAATTGGAATTATTATTTACGTTGGGTTGTAATTTTCAAAGTGATCCTTTTTATTAGGCATTCATTATAATAATTAAATAAATTACAATCATTATGTATTTAAATAGTACAGCTTTTTATTCAGTCTAATTTTAAATATCATAAAATACGATAGACGCAAATTCGTAATTCAAAATTATAATTAAAAACAATATTGTTCTCACATAGCCTTCGAATAATATTTAAACCTATTTTGAATTCTAGGAATAATTTGTTAAACAGAAGTGAAATATGAAGGTCAAATAAATGCGTGACAATCAGTGCGATGTGCGGGCTTGTTCCCCAGGGCCCACTTGAACATCTAACGGCCCAGTGATTGATGCGCTGATTACCTTAATTCCTTTTTTGCCACGAACGCTCTCTTGTTTGCCGTTTTATTTTTTGCTACTTGTGATAATAGGATGTTTTGACTGTCGTATTTTCTTAATCCGGTCAATGTTAATTTTTAATCATGGAGAGAATTTTGTATAATTTGGTCGTGTGGTTTTGGCTTAAATAGAACCGCGCCTGGTCCTCCCGAGGGCGTCGTAAAAGGCGACTGGAAATTACCCGGTGGATGAGCAAAGCGCGCCAACTTATGTACTTTTTAACTTGCTGCAATTATAAATGCTTTATGTAGTGAAATATTATATTGTGAATAACTTTCTGAGCCGATTAAGATTATTGTCAACGAAAACCATAACGAAACATTTTTTTTAAAGTCATTAATGTCAGTTGGGTTCTATTTTTAAAATGTTTCTAGTGAATAAAGAATTTTGAATTGAATGTTTGCAAAACTTTAACGTAAGTCTAATGAGAAAGCTTTCTAATTTGAAAGTTTAAAAAAACAAGATAACTTTTTAATAAAGATACTATGGTAGATAAACTCCTTTATGTTCGTCAAATGTTTTCATATTTAAAATTGATTTTCCAACTGGGGCCCGTATGAATATGATTAATTAGGAAGCGATTTATTTATTCAGGCTTTCATACCAGCTCCGAGTTATTACGTCATGTAAAAATGGTACGTGGAAATTGACTGCGCGGTGTTTATTATGCAGTAGCGAAGGGTTGACTACATGAATACATTGAATACTGTTAGAACAAGCCGCAATTGGCTTGGAACAAAATGGATATTACATTTTTGCCATTTAGCCAATAGGTCTTCTATTTAGTGAATTTTAGGTATTAGTTAGGTGTTAACTACAAATATTATAATTGAACAGTTCTATTTAAGAAACTTTAACAAAGTGAAATGCAACACAAATTTCTTGATCTACTTTAGCCGTAAGACTATTCCCTTTTCAGATCACCTCTACCGTGGTGTAGTAGTCACAACGAGTAAGCATATTTAATTTAGCTACAATTTTCACTCACTCCGTTTCAGACCTCAATTTAAATTTGCCGCCAAAAAGTTTAAACCAAGATAAACCAACCTCCTAAATAATACGTCACAAAACATAATACTTTATGCTTTAGGTGTGGACGTAAAAACAAAATCAGCAAGTATTATTTTGATGGCCATTATGTAAAAGTAGGTGTGCGTGTGATAAGCTTACAAGTGGCCATTTGGCGGTGTTTGCGAGCCAAGCTAACAGTCCCCGTATAATGTGTAGGAGACCCCCTTACATAATGGTACAACACACCTACAACCATATACAGGTTGTTCTGTAATATAGTATCAAGTGGGAACAACAGGGTGTTACTGTAAACAAAAATGAAAAATAAAAATACATTTTTTTCTTTTGACTATTTATAATCGATAGGACAAGGTTTGAATGTAAGAATCTTTTGAAATATCTATGAGAATATTTATAGTTCTTATAGTAATTCGAATGGTAGGTATTTCTAAATGTAAATTTCCATAATACACAGAACTATTCATGTGAAACCCGCCAGCAGTGCAAGTGGCTAGATTCTGATATTTATTCTTTATTAGAAGTGCAATATCGGACCAACTGTAGTTTAAACAGTATTCGATTTAAAGCTTCAATTTAAATTTAAAATTATTCGAAAATATTTTATTTCAGTAAAAATTAACACAATATGGAACTAAGCAAACTAGGCTGAATGAAAATCAATTCCTTTGCCCGACCCTCATCATAAAAATCGATGTAGAATCTTCGGATTGGCGGGAATCTGAACGGGTTTATTTTATGTAAGCGCTATGGTGCTTTGATAACATCGAGTATGTACGGGGCCGGTCGAAACAACGTTAATTTCGTTAAAAGGCCACACAAAAGAGGATCACACTACGGCGGAATACCATTACATGGGACGCGCTCCGAATAACGTTTCCGCACGGTAAGCGGCCTTATAAAATTAAGGGTAGGGGTGTGAAACAAGCGGAGCCCGAAGCGATGCACGCCTGCAACACGCTCCATACTCGTAATGCTATAATAGTGACATTTCCAGACTGAATTTTTCGAATTTGGAACAACAAACGGAACAATCTTTACAGTATTGTGGGTACGGAACGATTGAGACTTTCTTTTATGATTATCTCTTGTGCTACTTTTTATTTTAAAATAGTCAAGTATTTCTTACAAGGTATTGCTCAATGTTTTAAATTAAAATGGGATACATTACTATAGATTACTATATAAGTAAAATAAAATTCAAAATTCCAACATTTTAAAGGTTCGATCATCTCATACAAAGAAAAAAATCACGGTCACACAAAGCCAACAACGTGTCATACAATTTTCCTACTACTAGCAAATAAATGTGATTTCTCCTAATAAGTACATACATGATATCATATCATATAAATACCGCTGAAGTAAAGGCCCCGACTTAACGACTGTTGTTATACAAAAGTGTATAAGGTTTTGCGCATATTATCATATGTACTATTTGAATTTCATTAAGCCAATGGAGATTAAATCGCCGGTGGGTGGAGATATAAAAACGTGTCTGTTTACGAAACCGAAATGCGTACTTTTCTGATATACTTGATAATTTAATAAAAAATACAAGCAAGGTCTGCATGAGGAAATTCTGAGAATTATTTTATTTTTCATTCGGGAGTTTTTCCTTCAAACCAGTATCAAATATATGTTTATCTCATTAAAATAATTCCTTTGTCATTGTACTTTGTAAAATTAATATAACATTGAATAACACATTTACCCTTCTTTTTTATTTATTTTGTTTTTTACTTATAGATAAATCTGTTAATAATCACACCGTTCGATACACGTTTTATAATTATGTTCTCATGTAAGTGAATGTAATTATTAATGAGAATAAAGTTTCTTAATCCCTAAATAATTTAAATAAATTCTGCGTTCAATAAACAGAATTTTACAGAATGATAAAAACCTACTAACAAAAAGTTTTCTTTCACAAAGAACTTATCTATATTTATCAACAAACAGTAAGTTGTTGAGCACCTTGCTCATAAAGTATACTTACTATGTCGTGTTCCAAGTAGATATAATCAATTTTATTTCATTCCCAAAAACAAATGTAGGTCATTATGCTTTATAGGCAATACAGTACTTTATCCAAGAAGATCTTTGTGATACTTGTAGTAGTTATAGGCTTTTACCGAAATACAAAATATATTTAGAAGAAAAAACTGAACTAAATGTATTCCAAATTCTGGAGAATGATATTTTTAAGCTTTCTAGTTATTTTTTATTGCTATAATATAACATAATTTACATGGATTTAAGTTCTTAATATTAGGAAGGTTATTTTAGTAATTATTTAAGTATTAGCAGTTCATATTTATTTAAAAAACAAAAACAAAAAAAAAACAGCACCGCCTCCACTGGAGTAGAAACCCTGTGTCGTTAGGATCTATACAAGCATACAATTAATAGATTCGGAAAATATCTACAAATCATTCAAATATTTGTGTCATGCGGGAATTCAGTGGCGAAGCAACCACCTTATTTGTATCACAGTTAGTTTATTTTTGAAGAAGCTATCTTAACTAATCCTTCTTGGAGAACTTTAATAAATGATTAAACAAAACGTTAAAAATAGCTGTAAGATAGTTCAAAGATAGTCGTACTCTTTGAGTATATCACAGTCTATTGATTTAAAACGGAAATTCACGCGATTATGATTTAGGTATTTACATACCTTATTTTGCTTGACGTTTCGACCAGGTTACACCGGCCGTGGTCACAAGCTGACTGACCAACCATAAGATATGTAAATACCTAAATCATAATCGCGTGAATTCCCGTTTTAAATTAATAAATATTATCATGCAACGCGAAAGTTTAAAAGTAAATATATCACAGTCATTGACAACCAATGATCATACAATATCATTGTTGACAACTAATTCTGTGACGAGCGTTTTCAGTGTGTTCACGCAGTCACAATGGTAAATGTAAACAAAAGTGATCTTCACTTATACCACGGCCCGTCACAGAATCGTCTAGCCGACATCGGTTTTATTACAAACCTTTTTGCTCCCTTTAATAAATCCCTCACAAGCAAGTTCTTGCAATGAGAATTTCATCGGGCAACGATGTGACCATTGTCATGTAAATTTGATTTGGAAAGAAATGCAAACTTTGCTGGAACGGATGAATATTTCAAATTATACGAACAGAGTCGTTGTTCGTTGAAAATATTGTCCAATTTGCTACATATCTGCTGTTTTTATGGACCTGGTCTGAGCCGGGCCAGACATTTGTTTTATAATAATCACGGAGCACCCCTGTTGTTGCAAGAATTATAAGAATTTTTACACTTTTATTTGAATCACATAACACACAATTTGTTCAGACAGTGAATGTGAATGGATTTATATTTACGAGTAAGTTTGCCTTTTGTATTAAATAAATAAAATAGAAAAACGTATCGTGAATCGTGTATCGTGATTAATTTGTTTCAAACTCTCTATTTTAAAATAAGAAATGAAGCTATGCCCAAACCTTCCCACGCAGCTTATTCGATTTACAACTCGTAAAACTAAGAATCTTTAAGGTGTACTGAGCCAATCCATTAAAACAAAAACAAAACAATAACGGTAAATTCAGCTGTGTAATCATATTATTCTAAGTTAAACTTGCCTCTGATTACGAGAGAAAATTACAAGCAATTGTTGTTATTTATTAAACAAAAGGGTTTGTAGCGAAGGCATGGCGCGGTGCCACGCGAGCAGTATTTACATAAAAACAAAGAATTATATTCGGAATGTAAACAGCACGGTCGTGGGCAGATGTGTCGCCTAGCTACGACGGCTTGACTTAGTGATGCTTGTGGTCTTACAAAAATATTATGTCGATAAACTAGTTTTCTGCAGGGGACTTACTATAAATTTCGACATTCGAATGTTCGGTCAAAAGGTTGAAAGTGGCAGCGACCATATCTAAATTTCCCTACATTTGACAGCGACATTAAAACCGAACATTCAAATATCGAAATTCAGAGTAAGCCCCCAGAAGCATCACCATCGCGTTGCACTTCACTTCACTTCATTCCACTATGAGTTCCGTATACCACACTTACCAGCAATACACAACACAAAGCAAAGCTGTTTCCATCAGTTAAAGTCAAGTATACCTTCATTACCTTAGTACCTTCATCATCATTTCAACTTATAAACGTCCCACTGCTGGGCACGGGTCTCCTCCAAATAATGTGGAGGAAATTTAGCCTACTATACCACGCTGGCCAGATGGGTTGGTATAAGGTTTGTTTCGAATTTTCCTTTTCTGGCAATGCTTTTGTCTGCCTAAAGTTACTCTCTTAGTCCCGTTTTACGACATCCACAGGTTGAGATGGAGTAGTGACATTATGTATTCTTAATCCGTCACTACACGGATAGTCAAGTATAATAATAATCATTCCAAAACCGTCCTTAGTAGTATCAGTGTTTAGTGAATCAAGGAAAGTCTTGCTTCATAATAATATAATGTATGGAATCTCACTTGTATATTCAAGATTAAGTATTAAATTTCATATTTGAATATTGGAAATTTTAATTTTAGATAGCTTATCGACAGTCGCTCCTCACAAAATCGCAATAAAATGGCGACTGTAGGCTGACGGCGCGTGGGGTGTTTTTAAGTCGCCTTGCCTCCATCCAAACATAAGCCAAAAATCTTTATAAATGCAAACGAGAGAGCGCTATTTGGTTCGTTGGTAGTGCAAAAGGGACAGCTAGAGGTGCATCTGAGTTAGCTCTTTGCGGTTACGAGTAGATACAGCACGTTCTTACCGCTTGAGTCGCTGTGGTTAAGGGTACCCCAACTTTGCAACGAATTGGAGTGGAGTTGGGAAAAACAAATAACTAAGTATCTCATTTGAATGTATAACTTGGAGTCTTTAAAACGAAATAGGTGTTACTATGCGAATAAGTTAGAGATGGTATTTATGTTTTGACACGTGTTCCATATCGAGCGAGAGTAGATCATAATACCCTCATTTTCGGTAGTCTATCCTCGGTATTTTTGAAGTTAGAATTGTGTTATTGTTATGGTAATTGGTAGGATAATTGTATATTTTCACCAAATAATTCAGTTAGCAACAAAATTGCTGCGAGTTTATGAGATGATGTAGTCTGTATAATTAGGGTGGGTTGGAAACCAGTGAGGTTGAGGCGAGTGGTGAGGACCGACTTATATTTTCTTTTTGATAAAGTTAGGGATATTATTATTTTTATTTCGTCGAAGAACTAAGTTATGTGGTTCAATTTAACATAATAATATACTTATTATCATTTAAATCAATAGCTTTGTAGAACATACGGTACAGTGAAAGAGACCGGCTTATGTTTTTTTCTGGTAAAGTTAGGGATATTAATATTTATAGAATATAAAAATAATATAAAATAACTCACCTGCCGCCAACTAAGAGATAATTTCCATCTCGTAACAATAATCTGAAGTAATCAGTATGTGTGTCATTTCCTAAGAATTTGTGCGTATCGTCGACACCTGAAACAAAATAAAAAAAACATAATTAGTTAAAGTGACAAGTATTTTTTTTCTTCATAGCTTTTCTTTATGTATTACCTTTTAGTCGTATATTAAAGGTGTAAATAAATGTTTATAGGTTGAAGTAGAAGTTCTTATAGGGAATTAAGTTAAACTGTTATCTGTTGGAAGTTCTAAAGGGGGGAAAGAGGAATAGCGGACATACACGAGCCGATGATGTTCAAATTATCTCTCTCATTCATCCTGTGCAAAAATACTACTTGTTGTTAGTATACCTAACTAAATGCCGCTAAAAGTCATCGAAATGCCAGAGACCAGAGTATTTTTAATAAGTTTTAGTTTTCTTTTCGATTCAATCGAATTCTTTGTTTAATTTGCTTTATTTAAAAAATCAATATAGCGGCTAAACTTTTTAAACATTTGCAACGATTTCAAAATTTGAAATTTTGAATTTCGAATTTAGCGAATTCGAGTAGTCCCCTCAATTTGTAGCACAAACAATAGCCTAGCGATGTAAGAAAATACTAATAATTAAACATAAGGTTTTGGTACTTTCCTGATAAAAAATAATTATATTTTTTATTTACGTACTATATTATTACTGGCATTACCTTACACCATAGATATAGAGTAATAAATTATTATAACTATAATAACACAAATAATGTCGTCTTCGTGAATTCATTAGATAGTTCATTATCGTTGATTTGTTCATATTAGCTTTTCACTAACAGGTTACGAATACAATTTTTTGTATTTCTTTCCGTATTTTTATAACATTTCCTTTGATACGTATATATTATATTTATTAGAACTCGATTACCTTAAAAGCAGGTAAAGGCAACCTTTTTATCTTATTAGTTTAATGTTACGATATTGTGCGGATCTAAAGAATTTGCATATCCATTAAGGCACGGTAGAAATTCGTCAGGCTGTTTGATAAATAATGTGTTTTACATCGTCGTGTGGCATGAGTCGTGCCACCCTTAATATGTGAAATTGATCGCGTTTTGAATTTTGTCATTTAAAGTATATATCTAATGCGGCACAAAATCGCTCGCTGTGACGGAAATTAGGTGAGGCCTATGTTTGGCACTGGACATTATTGGGCTGATATGATGATGATGATCTAATGTATTTTTATGCATTCTAAAGTTAAAAGACTATACGCTCATATTATATTAAAATATGGTTTTCGGGATTTTTTACCATAAATTAATAATTTCAAATATTTACATCCAAAAAGCGAGTTTTAGCGCTCTTCAATTTGTCGACTAATAATCTATTTTTGTTTATTGTTTAACACTTTTTAAGGTAGAATTTAAAGTAAGTAATTGAATACAAAATTAGACTGTAATAGAGTAATCGGCAAATAAAATAGATTCCCAGAAATCGGTGTTTCCTTAAAATCTTTTTGGAGATTCCACTTAAGTGTTTGTATTTTCATACAGTCGCGGTAGAGTACCGAGAAGGATATACGATTGTTGCTCAAGAGGTCCCGAGTTCGATTCCTGGGTCGGGTGAAAATGGTGTTGGGTATTTCTTTCAAGAAATTTCAATATTAAGATTTTCCCGAGTTTGGAAAACAAATGTTCCCGGCTGATGGCAATAGGCTCGCCCCCTATTTCATGGGACCAAACATAGCTGGCGAAATTCATCTCTACCTACCCCCTCGGGGAAAAAGGCGTAATGCTATATTAAGTTATTTTCATAACAAAAAATTCCCTCTATTTAAAAATGTAAACCAACAAAGGGATCCCCTTTGTTGGTGAGTATTATTGCGGGGAGGGGGGAGAGGGTGATGGACATAGCATCCTTCTATGCATTAATAAAATGTTATAGCCCATTGGAATAGCATATTATGGGGAGGACTGAATGCTTTATAAGGAAGAAGGGATATTCGGTTACTGAACTGCAGTGGTATTTTCTTGTGCAATAGTAAAATTTTACTGTCAGCAATCCACTTTCCTAGCTTTTTAAGAGCTCCGGTATTTGTAGAACAAACTCAATCCAAGTGTTATCTTCATTGTTTGCTGCAGTACTGATTCTAACGCTTTATAAAAAGAAACTTTGTTTAGTTTCAATTGTGTTTTAAAGGTAATCGTGTTTCTTGTATTGATTGAATTAAAGTAAGCGTTCGTATCATTTTGTGGTACTGAGACGTTCGTTACAATTAGTTAGGGTTGCTACACATCTAACCGTATTTTCCCTAGAATTATATCCCTTTCTGTCACTATGAACTATCATACAACAACAGCGGGAGTGTGACAATAATATTATCACACCTTTTAGGTCCAAATGACCGCACAATCATTATAGTCCGTTCGCGTTAAGAGAATAGTAACTCACTAGAAATGAGTTTCTAGTTGTCATTCAGCTTAGCCACGCCCCTTGACCAATTAGATCTTAGTAAATTAGAAAGCCGTGTTCACATTGACCATTTGAACTTAGCCCTTCGAAAATAAATCGTACTCCTTAACTAAATAATACGCCTTGACTTTGCTATCGACGCGAATGGACTATAAATCAAGAAGATAAGAGTTTCCTTACTAACTAATGTTTAATTTTTTTTAAACGTTTCGACATAAACCCCAAAGGTTTGCGTCCTGCTCTGCAGCAGAGCCAGCATAACAAATGCTGATCAATTAAATCTTAAAATGATGTGTGTCAAACTTACCTAAAGGTTGTACGTACGCCGATATTGCTGTACCTACACTAGATTGGCTCTGCTATAGCAGAGCAACAACAATAAACCATCTTGTTTTGTCAACACTAAATATATATATTTACATACATGACAAAACAAGATGGTTTATTGTTAAAACTCACAAAGCTCACTTCGTTAAATTTCTAGTCTAAATGAGGTCTGAGATAATGGGTGTGGCCCTCATTAAACTCCTTTTGTCGTGATCCAAACTTAGCCTTTTGACATCTGATTCCTATTAGGAAACGCAAACGATTTTCCACTTTATGTCTTTTGTGCTAAAGTGCCTTTTGTTTTTTAAAGTATTTCGTGAAAACATTCATGAGATAACCTTGATTATTCTTTCAAAGTCACGCCGTTAAAGGATCTGTTTTTGTTGGAAGCGTGTTTATATAGTAATCGTTTTTGTATGATATATTGTTTCCTTTAATTCCAACTATAATGTGCGTAATTTGCGTATTTCATCATAAGTTTATAAGTAAAGAAATTCGTGGGAGTGTATTAATTAGAAGTTATATTATTTATGATAACAGTTATTACTGAAGCCAAGGTCTGTATATAAAAGCCCGGGCTGGATTTGCGTATGTACAAACTTTAGACACCCGTTTCTACGCACTTATTGACGTTGATATTCTTCTTAGAAGTTTTCAGTTCACACAATGTTATTCACACAGTTGAATTATGCGAGAAACAATATTCGTAAAACGGAGACGTTTCCTATTCGAAAGACATAAAATCTCCGTAGAGAGTAAGATGACAAGTAAAATGCTTGGATGGCACGTGCGATAAAGTAGTGATGCGATTCTGAACGTCTTAACTTCATTTATACCTTTTGTAATAATACTGAATATCCTAATCGAATGTCCCATTTGTATGAGACATTACTCGAACTTACATGATGTGAATAATTATCGTTAAATGTAAATCGACTGGGAAATAACCGTAATAAAATGCTTTAATAAGTACAGAGTTTTATATTTGGTACCAACAATTTTCTTTGTTGAAATTTGTATGTACTAGTCAAATGACGTTCGAGTGAAGTCATGACATGTGTTCCAGTTGAAATTTATAGAACATGATTAATCAATAATCATTTATTGGGTAAACCGGCTTACATTAAGGTCCAGCTTTGCTAATTCGGTCGTCAATGTGAGCAGAACCGCGGGAGCAAACTAGTTACTTCATCCAAGTTAACCAATTGATTCTGAAACAAGCTGCAAAAGGCAACACCAATAAATCCTAATCGATAACGTTCAAGTCTATTCGAATACAAACACGATATCGATAGGTCATTCGGCTGTATAGTGTCGCGTCACTGATAAAATCACAGATTACTCAAAAGGGACCTTTTTATGTCAATGGATAGGTTCAAGAGTAACGTTACGTTGTGTCGATCAAATGTAACTGTGTTCTTCTGAAAGACGACGATCAAACGACGATACTTGACTTTGATTTGTTACTAAAAATAACAACTACATTTTATCTGTACAATGTTTTTTAATGTTTTGTCTTATTATTTATAAACACTAATTGACTGACCCGTTGGTCTAGTGGTTAGTGACCCTGACTGCTAAACCGGAGGTCGTGGGTTCGTTCCCCCCCCAGGATAAATTCTTGTGTGATGAGCATAAAGGTTTGTTCTGGGTCTGGTCTTATCTAAATATGTATGCATTTACAAAAAAAAAATGTATTTAAGTAGTATATCAGTTGTTTAGTACCCTTAACACAAGCAAATATAATTGCTTAATTTGGGACTAGATGGCGCTGTGTAAATGTGGTAGAATATATTATATTATATTATTATATTACTATGGCAGCCTAATACTTTCGACGCACCTGATGGTAAACGAGTACCGGGTCCATCTCCATTTAAAAAAAATACCAATGTTAATGTGATTTTAAAGTTTAACAAACGAAGCAATATTTCTTTCTTAATAAAAAAGTAAGTTATAGTTTTTATTGAATCAAAAAGAAATATAACAATAGTATTGTATGAGGCAACTTTTTAAAGTATTTACGTATGTTAGATACCAACTTATGTTTTTTAATATTTTAGAAGTCTGAATGAAGAAAGACATTCTTATTTTGAAGAGTCTGTAATGAGAATTTTACCTGTATCTTAATTACATTTAAAAAGAATAAAAAGAACAGTACGACAACAAATAATTAAATTAATATTGTGTTTATAAAACTGCGTATTGTTTTGTAACACGCCGCCAGCGTATCATTGTAACTGTTTGTTCCGTAGTTTGTTCTATACAAAAATTTTAAAACAAAACTTTTTTTCTCCGTGTTATTGCAGTGGACCATTTGTATGCAAATTTTATGGGATATTGTTGCAAAATTAATGCGTATAATATCCTAGTTTGAGTTCGAAAATATATATATTATATATATTACTATATAATAATCTAGCTGTCTACTACAATGTGTAGCTTTTTGAAATACACGCTCCTTTCCGCTATGGAAAGAAAAGACCATAGTTTATTCGACTTCAAGTGTAACATTTCGTAGTATTGAAGATATTTAAAAAATAGCAAATATGTACTTCAATAAAATGAAGTAAATACCTAATACAAATGCTTGAAGTCCTGCTGTATTTAAATGCTGAAAAAGAGTCACAAAGGCAATATTTTGCAAGAATAATTGCAATAGGCAAATAGTTTTCACTCTAGTATATTTCCAGACATGTTTGCCATACTGTTGATGTTATACGTATTCATTTGTGTGCCTATATCTTGTAATGCTCAGTGTTTGCTGTACTGCCGAGACACACCTATGTAAATATTGATACAAGCTCCTAAAACTAACAACCTAATATAACCTTTATTGTCTCAGTCATTACTTTGTTTTTTCTTTCGTCTGTAATGTAGTTGTTGGAATGAAGTGGATTTTGCTTGTTTATTGTTGTACATGAAAGATAAACCTAATCGCCTTAGAAAGAATTTTAGGTTAGTTTTTCGTTAACTTCTATATTGTATTAAATGTGAATATCTTGATTAATAAAGTGTTTCTTTTTATTAAATCACACTACCTCGGTGGCCCTACGGGAGTATGCTTTACTGCTGCGCAAGGTCTTAAATACGACCCCAGGTGGAACAAAAAAGGTATTGGGATATCTGACTTGAAATGCTCAGTAAAACAATCTATACTAATATTAAAGGCGGTTGAACGCTAGGATCTCAGAAACTACTGGTCTGATTTGAAAATTTCTTTTACATACATCATTATCATCATCAGCAATCCATTAAGTCCCACTGTCCCACAAAAAAAAATAGAGGAGAGGAGACCCGAGTCCAGACTCGGGTCTCCTCTCCTCTATATATTTTTTTTTTTAAAGTGTGTCGTGAGTTTCTTGCCAGTTCTTCTCATAGCTCCACCCCGTCAGCGAACTGGTCGTAGGCAAATTTGCTGATACTACTTTTCGGATAACCTGTTACATTCTTGTGACTTTCATAAGTGTTACCTTGTAACCTAGATGAATAAACGAGATTTCATTTCATTTCATTTCACTAGAGAGCTGAGAGGGTTTAGGCCATAATCCACTCACGCTGGCCTAGTGCAGGTTGGTGGATCAGACATACTCATAGAATTTCTTCTAGGGTATGTGGGTTTCTTCACTCCTCATACATATACAAATGTAATTCAATACAACCGATATGGTATCGACTCAGTGACTCTCACTCAGAAAGGACGTGGTGAATTCAAATTCAAACCCAACCATAATTATAGTCAAATTATCATTATTATTCACAACATAAACTTGTTCCATATCTTATAGAATATAGATGTTTAGTTCCCGGTCGTTAAAGGCTTTTCTAGTTCACTACCAGTTTCGAAGCGGGGCGTCAAGTGAAATGGTAAAAAATAAATTGGTTGCCTGTATTGGGGTGAACATTTTTTCCATATACGCCATTCAGATTTGAGTGGGAGTGTCGATCATGGGATATTAGCCCCCACAATCGTTTGCGATTTTTCCCCCTCTGTCATTTTCCAAGCGAAGGATGGAAAATTCTTTAAAATATCATTCGCAGCTCTTTCAATGTACCTGCGATTTAGTTTTTTCTTCTCGTAGCATTGTGGTACTAGGATGTTCGTTACGATCATCGAGGTTAAGCAACACTCAGCAAGGTCAGTCCATGATGGGTGACCGTTTGTGGCAATTTCATTCTCGAGCGTCTTCGTGCTTCGGAAGGCACGTAGAGCCGTTGGTCCCGGTTATCACTTAATGTGGTAGTCGTTAAGTCAAGTTGGAAGCCTTCTAGGCGACATGATAAATTCTAACAGGCTTGAGGCAGACCCTGGGTCTGCCTCAAGCCCATACGATAAGAAGAAGTTCTTTCTTACGCAACTCGTTGGCGACGCCTTGTTTTAACGAATGTTACTTTGTTCTAATCTTAATTAGTTCGCACAAGAGGATTATTTAGTTAAACGGACTAATGAACTTAAACTTTTTTATTTGTAGATCGTGGCAACAACATTGAAGTCCTTGGCCCACATATTAAATGTCTTCACGCGTCCCGTCACCGCCTCGGGACAAGAACGGGACTTTTTAATTAGTTTTTAAATAATGAAAGGTCGAAGGAGACCTTGTTAAACTTTAATGCGACGATAACTGAAAGAAAAACGTAATGGTTTTCCTTTTTCATTAGATAAGATAAAGGAAGATACGGTGGCATGCGAAGGCTTCTTTGTTGAATTATGTTTTTTTTTTTATTTTCCCTTAGGGCATTATTAGCAATCTTTGCTTTTTGTTTTCCTGGATTATCTGGTTAATTCCTTAACCCACTGTTTCCTTATGTAGTTCTTTCAGTTTTTCCTACACAATAATCGGTACTTTAATGATTTCCTTACAAAGCTTACGACATTTATTATTCTTATAGAATTTTGTTAGTTAAATATTTTTACTAAGAAATGTCTTAATTAAGCAGAATTAATATATTTTAGATTTAATCTGAAACAACATCATTATGGAAAAGTATTTAAATAAATTTGTTGGGAAAATCCGTCAAATAAATAGGAGTTTTTTGTTTTTTCGTCAAAAAATTGACGTAAATTTACATATTGGATGGAAATTGTTAGCAAATTAATAGTGCTTGTATTTCCTGATACAAAGGTACCTGATATAAAGGCTATTGCCGAGGGCTTCGCATCGGTTGTTCTTTGTTTGGCATCTGCTCAGCCAATATAGCCCATAGCCTTCCTTGATAAATGGGCTATCTAACACTAAAAGAAAAATATAAATCGGACCAGTAGTTAATGAGTTTATTAGACTGGCCTGTTGGTCTAGTGGTTAGTGACCCTGACTGCTATGCTGGAGGTCGTGGGTTCGATCCCCACCCAGGACAAATCTTTGTGTGATGAGCATGAAGGTTCTGTGTCTGGGTATAATTTATCTATAATATGTATGTATTTACAAAAAAAAAATGTAATTAAGTAATATATCAGTTGTTTAGTACCCATAACACAAGCAAATATAATTGCTTAATTTGGGACTAGATGGCGCTGTGTGAATGTGGTAGAATATTATATTATATTATTATATTAGTTTAGCGCGTTTAACCAAACAAAAGAACTCTTCAGCTTTATAATATTAGTATAGATAATAGCCCTACTCTCAGTTACGGAACTGAGAGTAGTATACTTTGGGTACGGACCCGAAGTATACTCTCTCTCTCTTTATTTAAGAGCTGCGCTCTTGTCAGTGGAGTAATTTCCAATTCTCTCTTTTTCCTGCCTTTTTCTCTTTTAAGTAAAGTATGCTATTTAACTACAAATGTCTCAATATCTCAATATATGAAATATTGCAAAATATACAAGCACTAAAGTTAATATATTCAGTAGGAGTGCAGTCCAGGGACGTCCTAAATTAGATTCCAGATAGTTTCTGTTTGCTTCCCTACATATGCGGATTTATTTGCGGAAATTAAACGTACACTGGCGTCCAGTTCCGGTGTACAGGAGTTGGATATTAATTAGTGAGGATTATACCTAAGTACTGTTCGGTTTACTGTTTCATGTGCTGTTTAGACTTATTTAATCCAAAAGCTGAAATCTCCGATAGTTCTTTTTACAGAACTAAAGAAGAAAAATATATTATTATTATATATTTTACTTTCACATTTATAATATTAGTAAGATTATATGCAATTTTTTTTAAATGTATTTTTATGTATTTTCTTATTAAAACTATAAATATCTATTTATTAAAATATTATTTTATTAAATTAGTAAATGTGACGTATGATGTCCGTCCCAACCACACAGGGTCCTAACAGAATACCAGCGCTATCTTGATATTATTATATTTCAAGGTAGCTATTGCGATTGCTAATAAGATTTGTACTAATTCGAGAGATCTATGTACAAATCCGCTCATTTGATTCGTACATTTAAATTCTATTATAACAGCCGCATCAAAATCGACTCATTCGTATGATGCCAAAGACACTAGACAGATACACTAACAAAGACACACAAGCACGTTATACTTATAACACCACTCATTTTGCATTGCGGGTTAAAAACTATTCCAAACGCCTTGCAACACAATTACATATCTAATGCTTGTAGATAAGGTTATATTTAGCTAATATTAGCCCACTCTCGTTCAGGTGGAAAGACATCGGAAGTCACAGCCATAAAGCGCTTTATCTACGTCGTTAGGCAAACAGGGCCAGGGCGGAGTTTAATGTTGTTTTTGTCGCGATTTTTTTGGCGATACAACACACGGTTGTGATAGAAACTGGTGTGATAGCTTATGTGCTCGTTATTCTTTTTTGTTAGTCTTTTTTTTTAAGTTTAGTAAAAAGATATTGTGGGACTGGTGGGTCAGTTCTTTGGTCGAGCAAAAAGTTACTAGGTGTTTTAAAATTGTGCTCGACAAATACATAAGGCCACTAACCCATCTCAACCCGTTGGTCCTAAAAGACATACATTCTTACTGCACCATCGAGACAGGCAGTATTCTTAGTATTATAAATATAAATCAGCAATTATAAACATTACCATAAGTTTTTGATGACTTCTATGATTAATTTTGTGGTAAGTACAAAGTTAAAATAATATTTGCATTATTATTATTTTGATAAGCGTTCATCGAGAGCTGAACTGACATATTTCATAATTCATTAGACTAGTCTAAAAATTTAATTCTAGAGAGTACTTAGCCAAAAATGTCGTTAATAAATAAACTGTCACTACGTAGAAAATAAATTACTCTTTTGATATAATTAATCAGTCTAGCGTAAGTAAAAATACAAAATTATTCATAAATTTTCTTTTGAAATTAATTAAGCCTAAATTTCTGCGTTTAACGGAATAACTATAATCACAACTGACAATTTTTTCTACAAATTTAAGATACGACGGCTAATCATAATACGAATAAAAGTGTTATGATTAGCCAGTTCAAATCAAGCAGTTTTTGCTTGCTCTCTTTAAGCAGTGCTCTTGTCTGCATAAGGTTACTCCCTTAGTTACCTCTTACGACACCCTCGGGTTGAGATCAAAGTCAAACTCAAATCTTTTTATTTCATTCTGATCACATACATGATACTTATGAACTTCATACAAAGCCAAAAAAACAGGTGTCAGTAAATTTGCCTACGGCCAGTTCACTGACAAGGTTGAGCTCTGAGAAGAACTTGGCAAGAAACTCAAGCCCCTCTTTTTAATCGCCATAGTAGTTACAATTTCAATTGGTTACAGTTTTAAATATATGATAATGTAGTGATAGCAGATGGGGTAGTGACATTATATTCTTAATGCGTCACTACACGGTTGCTTCTAATAAATGGTGTATTTCAAGTAATGAAATAGCCTTTCCGAGTCTTATACTTAATTTAACAGTCCTTACAGTGTTCATAGAGCTTAAATTTCAACAGAACATAACAAACTCATTTATAAAGAGCGATGTTCACTGACCGAGTATAAGGAGCGATATAAAAACCGCAGTGCATCATGTTCGTATCAGTCATCGTTAGTGGTCGACCGCTGTTACAGTCACCGGCACAAGTGGTTCGTGTATACGTAGTTATAATGACAACACTTTTGTGATGTAGTGTACTTCGTTATGTTAAATATTTTTATGTAATTAGGTTTTAATTTTTATGAAATAAAGAAATATAATATTATTTTATTACAGTTAAAAACCATAGATATATTACGTATACATAATTAAGGTTGACTCCCGCACTCATAAAAATCTTACAAGGTTTAGCGAGTAGATAAAATTTAAGAAGCAAAAAATACTGTAAAAAAATGTCGTGTAAAGAAAAAATAAAATAAAAGCAATGGTAGCTGAAAAGCGAAATGGTGGTTTGAAAGCAATTCGAAATCTCGTTGTGGAATTTATAATTATGTACTAGTCATTTGACAAGTACCTACATAAGTCAGACTACGGTAATTTGACGTATCTCGAGACTCCGGACTGAATTGAAAATGACATCATCACAGAAAAATCTAATTCCGTTTTCGGCACCTCTGGCGCAATATTCATACAAATTTCTATTGAACCATCGAGACAGATCAGATATATCATCTACCTCTTTAATAAATATTTAAGTACACTACGTAAAACTTGACAATATTGTTTTTATTCATGGAGAGACAACCTAACATAATAACACCAAACAGTAGGTTTCTTATCAAAGGAAAAAATATTCAGTAATTTTTTATCAAACTGTTTTTGTAGGTACAACGAAAGGTTTTTTGCTTAAATTGAGACAAGATGAAATATGTAATGTAAGTGAAAAGGTCCATCGCTAACAACTATACAACATGCGTCACTTACATTGAACGTAAAAGTCGTTACTAGTGATGGGACTCTTGAAATGAAGTACAAAATATACTATACAAAATAAAAAAAACCTATCGTGTGCAAGTCATACTCGCGCGCCGAGGGTCAAAGTATTATTTTGGCAAAAAAACATAATGTTTAGCAAAAAAATTTTGTTATGAGGTCGGGCTTTTTTGGTGATTACAAAAAAGTGTGGTAGTTAAAAACATTGTTTTATTTTTTCCTGAAATATTTACATAAACTTGTATCAACTGGAATTATTTCATATTTTACTCATGGCAAACTTTGTAGGGATACTTTTTTGATGTTTTTATTCCTAACTCATAAACTGAGGGGCATAAAAATAAATAAAAATAGGTTTTACTACTTTTGTTTCTCAATGTGTTTTAATTATAAAAAAAAGAAAATTATAAAAAAAGAAAAGATAAGTTACTTTAAAATTTAGCCGCTTACAACAATTATGACTTAAATATGAGTACTTGAGGCTTCAAACTTTTATCAAAGTTGGTGTCTGTAGACCCAATATTATGGTTTATCTATAAATGTTGTATTTAGAATGTTGTTTCAAACTTTATGGTTCATTAATTTATTAGTTAGTATTTTGCAATATACTATATATTCAAAATCTTACTAATCTATACTTATAGTTATATACTTATCTATACTTATATTTTTTTTTTTTTTTTTTTTAAAGGTGAGTACACTTTTGTGTACTCCGCGTGTAGATCCCCGGACATAATCCAGGTCCTTGTTAGCCAGGTCCAGGTTATTGTTTTTATTTATGACGTTATATTTTAAGTGTAGGGATTTACCATTTTTTTTTTTCTTTCTGTGTTATTTGTCTTCTTTCAATTTCTTTTTCTTTATTTACTATTATTTTTATTTTTATTTTTAACTTGTCCGAACTCTGCACCGGCGTGCAGGGTAGAATGCCAATGTACAAAATGTATTTTTGCCCTTGTGATTCACCACTGCACCCCGGTGCAGAACTCGGCAGGAAAATCTTTGCTCATGTAGTTTAACATTAAAAACATACTATAACCACTACGACACTGACAACACTGACGGGTACCAGACACTGAATTTTTTGTCCAAGGGTTTGTCCCACCCAGGCCGACATATGCTGGTCGACCGCAGCGCGATGCCTCTTGCCTGTCGACACTTCTCTGGCATGCATTATTTAAAATACGGTCCAAGAGAGAGTGGAACTGCGCGCGTGTCGCGCTGCGGGACGAAGTCGAGCTGCAATGAGCAGCCTGAGCAGGACACACCCTCGTCAGTTTCCTGCGCAAGCCAGTTGCTGCACAACGCTCAGACAGCACTCCGGGATTGGTTGCCTTAGGAAGTGGGACCACCTTAGCAGTAAGCCACAGCTGACCTTGCTAAGGAGTCCCACTTCTTCCTGACCGGGCATTCCGCGTCAAAAGCGTTGTGAGCCTGGCTTGCCAGCTTACCCCGCCTGCAGTTACAGCATGTGGGTGACCCCCCCGAAGACACCTCCTCGCACTTGTCCTTTCGGTGGGGTCCCCCACAGTGACTGCAGGATTCCTCCTTCTCTTCACACAGCCTTTTTGTGTGCCCGTAGCCTAGGCACCGAGAGCACTGGACCAAGGGTGAGTGATCTCCGACTTTGACCCGCTGGAGGTCGATATGAACCGTGCCGGAGTCCGTCAGGCGGCCCCATATCTTCGGTGACACCTTCACCACTATATGGGCCACCAGCGGACTCCTCGTTTTCTTGCGGTATCGAACCTCCATCCGGTCATCGTCGCCGCTGATGTCCTTGAGGAGGTGCGTGTTCTGCGCCCTCAGCGCCCCAAGCACCTCCTCATCTGAGTTATAACTCATCACATCTTTGAGGACAATCAGCTCTATACTTATATTATAAAGCTGTTTGTTTGTTTGTTTGGTTGAACGATAGGATCTCAGGAACTACTGGTCCGTTTTATGTGTTATAGCAGTCAGGGTTAGTAACCACTACGCCAACAGGCCAGTCATTTAGTGCTTTTTTAAAAAAAATTACGTCTTAATAATAATGGACGGCTTTCAATGAATAAGTATAAAAATAATAAATAATAATAATAATAAAACCAGCTTTGAAGGTTTGAGCTTAGCAACACATTATGTAATTCATTAGCCTTTGAACGCCAATGTCAGCTATATTCGACAAACGCAAGCGTGTCTAAGTGCCGACGACGGCTATAATCGACAAAAAACAGGCCCATAAAAATACAAGTTAAATATCAGTCAAATTTTTGTAGTATTGCTATCTTTAAAATATGTGTGTTTAAAAGGTTATTTATTTAAATCGACTTAGGCCCTTTTTCACCACTGGTAAATACCTAGATATTAATATAATAAACATTGAGAAACATAAACTTTACTTGAATTAAATTTTCTTTGAATTTCCTAAAAATTATTTTTATTTATTTTAACACCCCATTATGAGTTAGGATTAAAAACATCAAAAAAGTGCCATACCCTCCCCCCTTATCTCTGAAGTAATATAGTGGGATATTAATTGGTTGCTGATGTTTATGATGATGAAATAGATATCTTGTAAACTATCGCTTAAGTTCAGATTTTATATGAAAATAATTAAGTCAAAATTCTGTCAAGTAAGTTTCAGGTAAGCTATCTAACACTTAACTACAGTAGTGAAACAAAAACAAATACTTTTTACATACATTTAAACAAAGAATAACTCGAGTAAGTCGATACAGTATTGTCACATCTCTACTGGCTATTGTTGGCAGGCAGGACATTTTGTCCTCACAAGCCGGCTCGTTAGGTTTAATGGCCAAGGTTGCCATGGTAATGACTAACAACTTCGTGTGTTATCGCCTTCTATTTTTACCGGACAATGCTACGAAAAAGTCACTGTTATCATTGAAATGTTGCCAAATAAATTATACATTATTATAGGGTCCGTGAGTAATAGGCACAAACAGATGGTTGTGTTTTGGTAATTGAAGAGGTTAGTAGGTTTATCTATCTACTAAATATAAGACTGAAATCAGAACAAAATGCCTAATTTAGCCCGTGTAAGGCAAAACGACTGACCTCGAATTTAACCGTGTTTTACTATAGTCGGTCCAAAATTTATTTATCAAAAGTATACAACTTTTAGTACAAAACAACCACACAGTCATTCAATCAGGAAGGTGTTTAGCTCCTTACAATGTTTTTGTACACATTAAATGACATAAGTAGACCCGCATGGTAAATCCATGGGATTCGAAAATATTCTTATCGTAACTCCAATACAATGTAACTCATAATAACCGCTCTAAACATGGACAGATGTCATTGTGTCCGCTGATGTCATTTATTAATGGTTTTTGAGTTTCCAATATTGTTTTTTTTAAGTTGGGTGCGTGCGAATTGCTTCAGCAGCATCAACACAGACTAAACGATTGCAACAAGTGACTCTGACTGCTAAACTGGAGGTCATGGGTTCGATCCCCACTATGGAAAAATCTTTGTGTGATGAGCATGATTGTTTATTCTATATAGAACACAGATTGATCTACTAATTTATCTGTAATATGTATGTACTCGTATTTACAAAAAAAAAAATGTATTTAAGTAGTATATCAGTTGTTTAGTACCCATAACACAAGCAAATGTAATTAAAAATTGATGTTGAGACCTCAAAATCCATTTCATATTATGACGTCCGCAAACTTATCTACCTATGGGTAGAACAGGCATTAATACGTGAGAATATATGCATGAATCTAATTACCTAAGTATCAAGCTAATCATCGTCAAACGTCAAGTATGACAGGACGCCAATCTACATTGTTATGTGATAAACAATCATTATAATCAAATACAGTGACAGTTATATGCGAACAGTGAATAGCTAGTACATAGATTGTGTATTTGACTTCGTAATGTAGGACTATATAAACGTCAGTCAATTAATGTTTAATAGTTAATGCTTTGTAAATTATAAGTAGATTTTGTACTTTATTTTACTGGTATTACAGTTTATAATGGCTTTAATAAATTAACTTGAATGATAAGTGATGGTAGAACTAATATCACTACTCTTTTGTATAAAATTACATTATGAAAACCTAAAAAAATGTGACCACTAAATTGAATAAATATATCAGTATTATCAACAAATATTTAATTCTTTACTAATATTATAAAGCTAAAGAGTTTTTTGTTTGTTTGAACGCTAGGATCTTAGGAACTACTGATCCGATTTGAAAAAGTGTCAGATAACCCATTTATCGAGAAAGGTTATGGACTATATAACATCACGCTACGGCCAATAGGAGTTGAGCAGTGGCCAAACAAAAGCGTCGGGAGCGAAGTGAATAAATAAATAAAAACCTCTTTATTTCTTGCTTAGTATTTGATATTTAACTAAATTATACTTTAATAATATTGTTCTGTTATTTAATTCATCTGCAAGAACCCCGGTTTGGGTAAAGGTCTCCTCCAAACATGCCCATTGGTTTCTGTTCTGTGCTACCAATCTCCAGTTTTGCCCCGCTATTTTTTTTTCAGCAAATTTATTATGCAAGTAGAATTAAATCAAACAAGGCTTACCCATAGTTTGTAGGTCAGCATAAGACCCAAGTATACTGTTAGAAACACTATTCAGCTTACCTGAGCTTAAACCTGGACAACAGCTGCAATTATTCAACTTAACTTAAGCTTAGTTTCAAGTTTATGGGCTAGTCTAGTCTATTATTGCACCAAAGCGTTTAGTTTGAATGGGAGTTATTAGAGGTTTTTGTTTAAGTATTAAAAACTTATCTCTGTTCGGTGAGTATTATTCATGTAAATTGGAAAAAAATGTTTATAACATAGGACGTCTGAATTCTGATTGAATTCATCATCATCATCATTTCAACCCATAAACATCACACTTCTGGCACGGCTCTCCTCTAAAGAATGTAGAGGGAATTTAGCCTACTATACCACGCTCTGGCCAGACGGGTTGGTATAGGGTTTGTTTCAAATATTCCTTTTCTTGCAGTGCTCTTGTCTGCAGAAGGTACTCCCTTAGTCACCTTTTACGACACCCATGGCTTGAGATAGGGTAGTGACATTATGTATCCTTAAACCGTCTCTACACGGAGCATACGCCACTACACAGTCTGAGTGTATATATACTCGAAAAACGGTATAAGGGTTTTCTATTATTAAATGTTTTATCAGCCCGGAGTCTTGCAAAGTGACTAGTTAACGGCTTACCCCCTACTACGAGTCATCATCATCAGCAACCCATTAATGTCCCACTGCTGGGCTCGGGTCTCCTCTCCTCTATCTAGAGAGCTGAGAGGGTTTAGGCCATAATCCACACACGCTGGCCTAGTGCGGGTTGGTGGATCAGACATACCCATAGAATTTCTTCTAGAGTATGCGGGTTTCCTCACGATGTTTTCCTTCACCGTTAGCCGATGGTAAGTCACATGACTAGTACATATAAATTCCACAAAGTGAAATCCACATTGGTACTGCTGGTCGGAATCGAACTCGAACCGCGTGTTTAACACGCCGGTCTCTTATCCATTCAGCCACCATCGCATTTACGCTACTACGAGTACATAGGAGTAAATATAGTTGGTAAAAATTTAAAACAAACCCTATGTCAAACTCGTCTGGCCAGTGGTATAGTAGGCTAAATTCCCTCCACATTATCTGGAGGAGACCCGTGTCCAGCAGTGGGACGTTTGTAGGTTGAAATGATGAATGTTAGTGAGATATCCCCTATATCCCTTCAGAGAAAAAACGCGTGACGCGTGTTCGAAACGAACATGAGCAAAATGTTACGATGTTGTTTTAAATATATTTACCTCAGTTGCCGGTCCAATTAACTTCACTTGACCCGTATTTTCTTAAAACGTCAAGATTCCAGCGCCACACGATTATATAAATACGAGTAAGGTGGCAAAGATTTAATTTCCTGTGCTGCACCGCTAGCGAGGTACCTCAGCCACAACCATACGAACTAGAAGCTTCAACGCGTATTTGTATTTGAAACTTTAGGATTTGCATTCGAAAAAAACCTTCTCTAAGGTTACTGCTTTAGTTGCCATTTTCGACACACATAGGTTGAGATGGTGTAGTGACATTATGTATTCTTAATCCATCACTACACGGAAAACATTAAATGAACATTACCAAATACATAATTTTTATCCATACCTCGGGTTTCGTAGAATCCAACGGATGATCTAGAGCAATCCAAAAGGAATAACACACCCGATACGTCTTGAAGAGTCATCGATTTTGCAAATGTATACACACGTAAGTGGTTGGTTGGCTCACAAGCTGAATACATATTTACTGGTCCAAGGAACGTGGAATAGTGGTCGGACAGATATGGATGCTTTTCCGTCGCATTCCGAATACCACCAACGATTAATCTTGCACACCGTATCTGGCCGATGTAAGTTTCGACGTTTGCGACTAACAAATAGGTTTTGCTATTAAGTCTTATTAGTGCTTGGATTTATGTGATCTTGGTTTTGTTTGTGAAGAAAATTGTTTGATCTTAAAACAAAGCAACAATAGCTTCAGTAACTTTACGAAAAACATTGATTGATGGAAGGAAAATTATGTTTTCGTCAATAAAAGTAGGTATATATACATGCCGGCCCTGTCTGAAAACCAGCGCTATAACATTTATGTTGTAGCATTATGCTGAGACTGGGCCGTTTTTTGGACTCATACAGGTTTTTTATAGAAGATTGTGCTTTACTCTGTAAATTAGAGTCTAAATATAAATAGATTGTCTTTCTTTCTTTCAAATAAATCTGTCTCTTTCTATCTCGTATTATGCCAAACATTTTTCAACACGTTAATGACCACAAACTTCCCTTTTCTCATTATATTTCGGCACCCAGAACGAAGCATTTATAAAGTAATATGTTTCGTAATGATCGTACTGAAGTGTTTAGGGGTGCATATTAAACGTTAAATTCTTTGTGTCTCCACTTTTTTCACAATCATATATCACAGTCGCCAAAATATTTGGCTTCGCTACAAGCGCTTCGTTCGTAAGACGCATAATGCTAAAGATGAATGAGTTTAAAACTGAACATTTTCAATATTTTATAAACGTCTTCGATAGAGAATGATTTACGAGTTCTCTGTACATTGTGACGGAGATTAAAAGAGCCGAGACAGAAACGATGCTGGACTATGATTTATATTTTTTCATATTTTGGAACTTCACAGATTAGGGTATCTTTTTAAAGAAAAGATTTCTCTTTTTGATCGTGGGATTAAAAGCTTGGAGGATAAATGAAGATGGATGGAAAAAGACAACGCTATTGTTGTATTAATTTAATTTTGTGTATGAGTTTAAGTTTTGCTGTGAACTTCAGTTATTTATAGTAGGATTCATTACAATGATTTCAATTGCAGTTGGTCAGTAGGATAATCGTTTTTATTATTTACAAGAAGTCGCGAGGGGCTCCACTCCTGTCGTTCTTTACTTGGCCACTGCTTAGCTCCTATTGGCTGTAGCGTGATGTTATATAGCATATAACCTTCCTCGATAAATGGGCTATCCAACACTAAAATATTTTATCAAATCGGACCAGTAGTTTCTGAGATCCTAGCGTTCTACCAAACAAACACACCCTACAAATTTATATTATTATTAAAGTATAGATAAGTCTGATTGAAGAGAAATATTAAAAAGGTTTTCTGTGCTTTGTGCGTTACTTAATGACGTCATGACGTCAAATGTTGTTCTATATGAATTTTGACACTCAGATTATATAGTCTGGAATAGGCTACTTTAATCAAGGTTCCGCGAGGTGCGAGAGAAGCCACGGGTATATTATAATTTGCATAATTATTAGTAATTCTCTATTCAGACGCTTAAATTAACGTATAAGAAATAAAAAGCTAGCCAGTCTCAAAAGTACGTCTGTAATTGACTTGAGTAATACAAAATAGTATTATTTTAAACAAAGGCCACAATCGTTGAGAACTTATCACAAAACGTTATTAATGTTTCTCAAAAACTTTTTCCTTTGTAAACCAAATTGTATTGCGTTAAAAACTAAAGTCGACACTCGAAGTTTTTGTTCCAAGTAGGATTCAAAATAAAAAGTGTTTCAGAGATGTGCCAATTCCAACTTTGGGCCTTCGTTATACTGTTAAGGAAATGTTTGTTTCAAACAAACAGCATTCGTTAAATGTATTTAAGGAATACAAATACTCTACTGATAAAAGGATCAGGCTTTGTATGAATAGTTTCTTTGCGCCTGTAGCCGCGGGAGAATCGTACTTGCGTTTCAGTACTTGATGGTTCATATTTACATAACTGCTGATGAAATTTACAAAAGAAGTGCAATTTAAATTCAATTTTGGTCCATATTAAGCAATTTATTTTTTATTAGCTGTCGCGCCGGGCTTCGCTATCTTTGTTTGGTCACTGCTCAGTTCCTATTGGCCATAGCGTAATGTTTTTTAGCCTTTCACAATAAATAGGCTATCCAATACTAAATTAATTTTTCAAATCGGACTTGTAATTCCTGAGATTATCGCGTTCAACCAAACAAGCGAACTTTTCTGCTTTATAATATTAAAAGTATAGATTATGCGCTAATCGCCGTCATCCGAACTATACCATTTCTACCCGTGGGTATCGTAAAAGGCGACTAAGGTCTAACTAAAACTTAAGCAGACAAGAGCACTGCGAGAAAAGAAAAATTCGGAACAAACTATACGAACCCGTCTGGCCTGCGTGGTATGTACCTAGTAGGCTAAATTCCCTTCAGAATTTTTGGAGGAGACTCGTGACAGCAGTGGGACGTTTATGGGTTGAAATGATGATGATGATGATAGTAAAATTATATGAAATGTTAATATAAAATGATATCTCTAAGCTAACATTCTAAGCTCCCAGCGCGCTAACATAGCAACGGACACTGTCTCTTTTGAATAATATTACCTTTAATGGCTGAACATTGCCCTGTTTTATTGTGTCAATATGTTTATTTGGCAAATATGTGTTCCACCCGTATCTGTATTTGTATTTGCACAAACAGTAATCACACTCGCAGTAATTTACAAACTACACAGATCTCACTTGTATATTTAGCTCAGAATTAACAAATTCAATTCGAATACAAAACAAACATAGGCACAAGTTTAAAGTACATATATTCTACAAAACTTGAAGTAACTAATTTATGTGAAGATGGATTAAGCCCACTTACCCGCACAGGTACGTATTAGATACGTTTCCAAGAACGTGTAAATAAGTCATTCAAATATTTTCAAGTTCACAGGCGGCTGAAACTCCTCACAAGTTTCTCAATGAAAATAATTCCATCAAAACGCAAAGACTTCAAAGGACAAACTTTGAAATCGGACGGATTTTAAACTGGAAGACTTCTCGATATCTCAATGGGATGCGAATAAATTTATATTCTAAGGAAAATGCATTGTAAAAGATAGTATCGGACGGTGCAAAGTGGTTTGCGAAGCTCTGGGGTGTAGGGGGGAAGGGGTGTGAGAGGGGGAGGGAGGTCTGTCATTCGCAGGGCCTTCACAAGCAGGGTTGTCGAGTTACACGAGTTGTCACCAAGCTTTATCTTGTTTTAGCGATCTTTTTACACTGTTTATAGTGCGGCGTCGAATAACGCTTGGGAAGCACAGATTTTGATTAGCACTGATCTCCTCGGTATCCGTCGTAAGCCGGTGATATGTGGACTAAGTTTCAGTGCCGATAAACTTGAGTGTTCTGTCGTATAAATACACGCGAATGATGCAGATTCTTCACTCGCTTTGTGAAGTTTTGTTCCTTAGTTCTCAAGTTGGGGATTAAGCTAGATTGTGTTGACGTTTGTGTGGGAGTAGTGAGAAATATCACTTTATTTATTATGTACTACTTTATTTATGTATCGGTGCAGATTATAAGTAAATTAGTCAAAAGTCATTATTTAACATAATCATAAATTTTGTTCCCTACATTAAGTTATTTCTAAGAGTTCTATTTATACATATATTTACCATAATACTTCAATAAATTTTACTTTTACTTTTTTACATATATTTTTATTTTCATTTCCATCACATACCGCAATACTTATGAGCGTCATACAAAGCAAAAAAAAAGGTGTCATTAAATTTTCCTAAGGCTTTCTCTGACAAGTCTGAGACTTGAGAAGAACTGCAAACTCATGATGTTTTCTTTGACCGTTGGCAGATGGTAAGTCACTTGACTAGTAAATATTAATTCCGCAAAGTAAAATTCACAAAGGTCCTGCTGGTCGAAATCGAACTCGGACCGCATGATTTGCACGTCGGCCACTAATCCATTCAGCTGCCATCGCTTTTACTATGCCTATATTCTTAGATTATTTGTAATACTGTATAAAGACGGTATTGACAGGAAATGCAGTCGATAGTAGATCGTTATGTGTACAAAATGGCCGCCATGGTGGATGCTCTTCCGCCACTGTCCAGTGGGGACAATTAATCTTGTGTACTTAGTTATTTTGTTCCGGCCAGTGCCGGCGCTGGAGATCCAAACACGTATTATGGAAACGCAGGACGTGTAGTTAAGCGATGATACTACTAGTATGTCTTCCGTGTAGTGACGGATTAAGAATACACTATTGTCACTACCCCATTTCAATCCGTGGGTGTCGTAAAAGGTCACTAATGGAGAAAATAAAAAAAGCTAAACAAACAAGAGCACCGCAAGAAAAGGAAGGTTCGAAAAAAAACCCGAAAAAAATTATACAAATGAAATTGGGGTTTTTTAGATGAACTTGTGCATCAAGAATCACTTACATTATCCTCAGTTTTGTGGTACTAAGATATCACCACTTCCACCTAGTATTCAAAATGTATTACAAAAAATAATATAGTCAAATTTTTATCTTGCTATAATTTACATTTTAAACAAGGACGTATTTTTCGCTCGCTAACGACTAACGTTAAAGCCTAATAGTGGTATTCTCGATTGGTTTCCAAGTCTTGGCACTCACTAACGGTTTTAACTATAGACACTGTTTCGAATTTCGATTTCGAGCACCGTATAAAGTAAGTTCATAAGGAACAGTATCGTATACGTGATTGTCTAACGCAGCGTGTCTCAACCTTTTTTGTGTTGGGTCTCTCAAATATATAAAATATTCTATTCATTCCAAACTCGTCTTAAAAACATAACTTTACGGTTTTTTTTATTGCTGTTGGTTTTCCAAATAAAAATAATTAAACTACTCAGTTCCCCACGATACAGAGCTTGTTACCCTAGTGCGGGCGTTCTCTTTATAAAAAAAAAAAACAAAAAAAAAAATTACAAGTTTTTAAAATTAGGTAACTTTTTCAAGTTTTCGAAATCATTAGAGCTCTAATGAGATACTTAAGCTCGCATGTTTTGTATCAATTAGTTGATTTTAGATTACATTTTCGAGAAAGCTATCTTGAAGTGACTATTTTTTCAAAAACTTAAAAGAGATTCCTCCCGCTTGGCATACACCCCCGGAAGCGGACACGCTCCCCCCTGATTGAGAACTCCTGGCCTAACGTATATCTAAGTATGTTGTAGTTAATTCGTTCCCAGACTCATTTAGTCTGTATTGGTTGCTCTAACGGTCTTCGAGTCACTTTTGTTTTGTTCTATTCTAGATTGCTCTTTTGTGACTTGCTATTGAGTATATATACCTGTGAGCGTCGGAAGAAAATTAATTAGCAGTGTATCGGTTTGTGCTTTTACTGTAGAGGTAAAAATTTAATGGTCTTTGTTAGAGTTAATTACGTATTGTAATTAGGATCTTGTACTTTTAATACCAAATTTTATGTTATGTACATATAATCATCATTTCAACCTATGGATTGGCATAGGGTTTGTTTCGAATTTAACTTTTTCTCACAGTGTTCTGCATAAGGTTACTTAATCACCTATAATTATGACATTATAACCGAACCCGATTTTACCAATCGATTCGAAATTGCAAGGACCTGGACACACATTAATTCTACTCAGATACAAGATAACAAATATAACTATGTATGTATATAAACATTTAAATGCGACAAAGCACAATACGAAACAGGCCACAAGTACACCTGTTATCTCTACAAGGTTTATTAAAGTGCACTGTATAATCTATGAGACAAGAGCGCGTAATATTTTACACCAGAGTAAAAGCTCTGAAGCCTCTCAGTATCTTGTAAGTACAGTTGTGTGCAAGAATATTTAATGTGTGATTCTGTCGCTTGCATATTTTTAAAGATAGAGCTCTGCTTATGTTAATTTGAAGCTTAGTTTGCACTCAAATGTACTGTGATAACGTAAAGGTGCTTATGGCTTTGCTATACTATTTAGTTGCAAATGTGTCTGCGATGATGTTTCGTACGAATTTTTTTAAGTTAGATTTTAAAAAGTCATAAAAAAACAGAAGGAGAGGTCAACAACTAGGTTGGGTGTTATTTTTCTTGGCTGATTGACCACCCACTCGTCACAGTCGTAAAAATTTAGGCCTAATTTTTTTATAGTAATTTCGCTTAAATATCTGGCTAAATGTGAAGCAATTTATACACACTAGGTTATGCATGCATAAGCATGTCGACCATAGGTTATATTACATAACACGTTGATAAGCGTGATCATTCACGTCATTAATATTCTAGTTTGAAGTGTATTATTATCGAATTTATTATAATAAAACGTTTAAAAAGTAATCAGAGGTAACCATCCTATATTTTCCACAACAATTTCATTGACGGTAGCAATATATGCAAACTACTGACAATGCCTAACAACATCATGGGGCTTAACGTCATAGATTAAACAATAATTGTGTTAGAAGAAGAGGCAGCAAGACGTCGGCGTGTGATATTAGTGCGCCCCTACTGCATAATGCTGTTACTGAGACATATTTAGTATACGCTGGGGGAAGCGGTATTCGTCGTATCGCGAAATGGTTATGTGTCTCGTAGGACAATTGCAAGAGTCAGGATATTGTGATAATTTTAGGATATATCTGTGTGTTTTATGGTTATTTTTATTTCAGTTATCTCACTGGATTAACTTTTGTGTGCCTTTGTTATATTGTACTTTAAATTTCTAAGCAAAAAATTGTTTGAGTGCGAGTTAAAGGGTCCCGTTAGTTTTGTACGATGAATGTTATCACCGTGTTTTTAACTGTATATTATACTACCCAACCACAAACTTAAAATACTACTTCAAATAGAGTGAGTGAACAATCTCTCATATATTTCAGTTGAAAATTTAGGTTTTATGTTGAACATTCAGATTGCAAAACTTTAACGTTAAATACTTACATACCTATTCAAAATGTCACCAATATAAAACTACCTAAACATCATTAAACAACATAACAATAAATCAAATAAATAAAATTAATCAGCTCAACACAACTCTTACTTAATGTTATTTATCATGACGTGTGTTACAGCGTGAGCTAAATATATTGCCTTACGCCGGTATTACGCAATAATGCACCAACGACGACGACATGGGATTTCTGCATCTCAGTCGAGAATTATCACAAGTGCACCGACTCTCATGACATTTATTCTAAGGAATTACGTACAGGTACGATGCTTAATCGCTTCTGATTGTTGCGTTTGTTTGTTAAAAAGATTTACTTGTGATTTATTGCATAGCGCCGCTTAAGTTACATTTAAGTATTTACAAATAAGGTTAAGAGCGCATATTAATATGTCTTTTCTTCAATAAAGAAAATTCTGTAAGTTCTGCATCATTCATGTAAATTTCAGATTGCAATGATTGCTTTTAAAGTTTTGTTATTTATTCTCTTTAATATAATATTGTTTAGCTTCAGTTTTTTTGTCAAGCTGTTGGCTGATATTTTTTAAATATCTTCATACTTTTGAAAAACGTAATAAAGAAATTATTACGATACTATTTCCCCAATGAATCATTAAGCTGTTTTATTTATTACAGTCCTCACTACTTTCATTTTGAAACAAATTAAACAAAACACGGCTAATTGTGTCTTAATGAACACTCATCGGCGAACTGCAAGAACAAGATAAATTTAAAGACAAATACTCCATCATCTTGAAACATAAACCTTCTCTTAGCTGCTTTAATTTACAGCCCGACATTTTTGCCTAAACGAGCAAGGATTTCCTTAAAATTTCCTCACGATCTAGATTATCACGTTAATTTAGCAAGAAAACTTGTACCGTTATAAACGGGGGCTGAGTAATGAGATTCTCATTATTTGCACCTGGTCCTGATTTTAATTTCCTGCACACGATGCTTGCAGGGTGACGACGGGATTTATTTGTGTAAATAAATATTACCTGCACAACATTTCTTGTCGGTGTTTAATGCTCGTGTGTGTGTGAGTGTTCAGAGGTGTGCGGGTTTATGTAAGTGTTTGTAAGTGATTAAGAACGTCTTGATGTACCTGGTTGTTATTGTTTTGTTACTGTTGACTTGCTTTATTTTTTTGGTGTGTATGTTAATTATTATAAAGGTGATTTTGGTTGTTGATCGCAGATCTAAGGAACCTGCTGTCAGTTTTGAATAATTCTATATAAATTATTGGCTATATATATATTAATTGGAGTGTTTTAAAGTGCATCTCTAGCATCATGTCAACCCATTAACGTCCAACTGCAGGGCACGGGTCTCCTCCAAAGATTGTAAAGATACTTTAGCCTACTATATCACGCAGACCATACGGGTTGGTAAAGGGTTTGTTTCGAAATTTCCTTTTCTCGCAGTGCTCTTGTCTTATTTTGGTTACTCCTTCCGTTGCCTTTTACGACATACATGAGTTGAAATCGGGTCGTGACATTATGTATTCTTAACCCGTCACTGCATTGACTAAAGTGCATTATTTGTCCTCAATTAAATAGGTTATTTTCCAAGGCCACACACGGTGCAACCATAAAATAAAAATTATCTATGTAGGTATTTCTACATTAATATAATAAATCAATAACAGTGGCAATGTTGCCAGTCTGTTGGGAACTTTTCCCACAGACAATGGCAGCGATGCAGAGGAATTTTATGATGCCGTATTTTAATTTGTAATTTCCTCCCTTTTTTATTTTGAAGATTTAGTTAGTTTTATTTGTAAATATCTTTGTTTAAATTTAGTTTAAGATATTGTATATTATTATGAAGAAATAAAAGTAAAAGTTAGATATAACAGTTACTCATTTCGAATATAACAACTACTTAACATCAACCCTTATTTTTATTCGCTTACCACAGAAACATGAATAAGAAAGAAGCTATAACTTTTATATAAGAAGTAAGCAAAATAAATATTTTTACTTCACCTCGTTGTGTTACGAAGGATAATCCTTAAGTTGATATCGTTTGCTCAGCAGTTTACACGTATAACGGTGAATTAAGTGCAAACGTAAATAATATTTTTCTTTAAGAGAAAATAATCGGTGTAAAGATATGTATGTTTTACAAAGAGTGAATGGCTTGGTGAATGGCTCAAATGGTAAATGACCTAATACGATGGTGGCTGAATGGATAAGGAACCGGCGTTCAAATCACGCGGTCCGAGTTCGATCCCGCCCGGCAATACCGATGTGGATTCCACTTTGTGGAATTTATATGTACTAGTCAAGTGACTTACCATCTGCTAAAGGTGAAGGAAAATATCGTGAGGAATCCCACATACCCTAGAACAAATTCTATGAGTATGTCTGATCCACCAACCCGCACTAGGCCAGCGTAAGTGGATTATGGCCTAAACCCTCTCAGCTCTCTAGTTAGAGGAGAAGAAACCCGATCCCAGCAGTGGAACCAAATGGTTTGCTGATGATGAATGATTTCTTGCTAGTTCTTCTGATGGCTCTAATTTTGTGAGCAAACTGGGGCCCAAATCTGCTAATTTACGAATGGATCGATTTAATCGTAATTGCATTATTTTAAACATTTTTGGTATTCTGCTACTAATGTAAGATCAATATATAAATTAAATATGAAAATATAAAATAAATGAATGAAAACTGCTATTGAAATCAAATTACTACGATCCATTCGTTAATTAACAGTCTTGGGGCCCTATAGGAATGAAAGAATGCCATAATTGCATACAATTCTTAAAATTCTGACGTAACGTAAGTTGTGTTAGTTTTCAAATAAGTAGCATATATTTCATTTGTTTATACTTTATATTATAGTATCATTATCTTTGTAATGTATGTTTACAGAATGAAAATATTTTGACACTATCATTCATTAATTCAAGAAAACGCAACAAAAACCCGAAACGAGAGCAACAAGTAAATTATTTTTGTTCACAGATATTTACCGACCATTTCCATTCTATTGATCTCTGTAGCAATAAGCAACGAATGAACAAAATGAACAAGTGAACGGAACGAATCGCGATCCAGTTAATTTCGGTCTGAAATAAATATTCATATTTCGATTGTGAAGCTCGATAACTGGAAGTTCGTCCGATAATGTCAGCGAGAGACTCCCGACAATCTGCGACACTTTATTTTAGAGTTGTTTACCTTGTTCCTATAGAAATCTTTAGTTCAAGAACATTATTAACTTAAGTTAAATTTGTTGGCTTCCGTAGACTTGAAGAACCTGTGCAGTCGCGAAGTAACTGAAATATACCTCAAATATGGGTGCATTCTCAGGAGTTTGTGAATGATACGGTGTTGGTCTTGTTACTTTGTTTAATATGTTAGATAGCCAATAACAAGAATCACGCCTTTTTTCTTTCGCTGGCAACGGTAAGTGGTAACTACCGCTCATGGACATTGACAATGTTTTCTACCTTTATATATTTGGCTTTCGTAGGCGCATAGTCAGTCAAACTAAACTCTGCTCTTAGGCGGTTTTACTAATATGAACGTAGGTACGAGTATAATAAATTGCTAGTATGAAAAAAAGGCTTTATCAAAAATTAGCTTGGTAGAAAGGTCCAAGTGGTAAGACCTTTCTCTACAATGAGTGTCTAACTACGAGAGCTCTTGTTAAGCAGGCCAGTTCCAAATTGAAGTTCCAACATAATTTGAAGTTCGTAAAGCACTAATCAGTAAATGCTTTGATCACAATTGGCACAAAATTCTGAACTATACTTGGCACCAAATACAAAATTAAAATGTACTACCCACTTTGCCTTTATGGGAACTTGAAGAAATCTAGTATTGTAAATCTGAACGACAGAGAAGTGTTTGCGAGTTGTTCAACTTTTCATTTCTGTTCAACATCCATTTACTTTGTAGTATTTTCGGAAAATATTGCGACAAAAATGTATGGAAACGTTGTAAGTTTGTGTTCTGCTATTGTTTGCAAGTTGTTCTGTACAGGTAAAGTTGAGCAAGTTGATTGGAAGTAGCAATAATGGAGCGAACTTGGTCGCTCATAACGTGCACCCGTACCTATATAGTTTTGCAATACAACAATCAATCCACTATTGATTCAGAACCAACGCAGTACCTAGGACGCTAGTCATAATATCGACATTCAATAGATTGATTCCGTGTTATGATGGATTGAGATTATATAATGTCACTATCCCATCTCAACTCGCGAGTGTCGTAAAAGACGACTAACGCAGTAACCTCAAGCAGACAAGAGCACTGGTAGAAAAGGAAAATTCGAAATAAACCCTATATCAACCTGTCTGGCCGGCGGCGTGGTATACTAGGCTAAACTCTCTCTAAATTCTTTGGAGGAGACCAGTATCCAGCAGTGGATCGTTTTTGAAAATGATGTCAACCATCGCGTCGGTGTCCATATTTGAATTTCAAACGAATATTGAGTGTGAGTAAAGTTCTTGGTTCTCAATTATTTTCTTCTTGGTTCTTGGTTATTGAGATATTGTCTATTAACGAAATAGTCTTTTCAAGAACTAGTTGTTTTGCTTCCTAGTCATCTACAGAGATGGTCCTTCTAAGATGTAGGCCTTATGATGGTTTAGTCGTTTTGTAAATATAATCGTCACGATCCCAACCCAAAAACGGGCAATCAATCTTCCTTTCAATTGTAAAGTTTCGTCTAGACCTATTTAAGACCCGTTCACCCATTCGTACAGCACCTTGAATCCATAGGAATTCAATACAAAACTTATACACCCTTTCAATATTGTTTCCATCATAAAAACAATGAAAACCAACAAAGTTATAGTTCAATATTCAACCCTCAAGCGCTGATTTGCGCCAAACTATTTTTAATTTCCCCCAGGGCCTTCTCATTTATTAGTTTTGGGTCGTTCGGAGCGACATCTGTGCACGACTTATACGTTCGCCAGCAGATGGCGCTGCAAAACATAAAACGTTGGCTCTGGCAAAAAATATGGACATACTTCAGCAATCAAATACTCGGCACTGGCATTTTTTGCCAACACCAGTTGGCAATAAAAATAGTTCGATTTATGTGAAGCGATCACTGTTCAAATGCTCTGTTTTTTCATTACACATTCTGTCCCAGGGAGTGATTTAATGAATTTAATTATATATTCCTTTTTGAGCGTGTTCATGGCGTATACAGATTATGATGATTAATGCTAGGACGGTCCTCGATGCGAATATTGAATATAAAAATGTGTAAATATATGGTTATGGCTTAAAATAACGATAAAATTTTACGCCCAAAAATTCAGTGGCAGTTCGATAATTGCAAATCTGCGAAGTATGATATAATATCTCATCTGCTACGATCGTCTACGCTTTTTCACGAACGTTATCATATTATTATTGACTACGAATTTTAATCAAGTGCCTTCACTACGATATTTTTATAATCTCTGCGGGGCCGAATTTTTGTGCCAAGGCCTCCTCGCCGTATATATTATTATTCTCTACAATCTCATACTCGTATCGGCTACGATTCTGTAGCGCTCAGTCATTTCGTAGCTCTTGATTTGCTACGAGAATTCTTAAAAATCATTAGGGTTGTAACGCAACAAAGTAATATTTTACCCTACTACCAAAGAAAAGGAGCGTAATGTTTTTAAATATAGATTTCTTTTTCAAAAGAATATTGGTACTTTACATATTTATACTATTACATGTGACGTTATTCTATTCTCAAAAATTTCTCCCTTTATAATATTAATTGTATGTTTTACTTAAAAGCCAATTTAAGATAATAACAACTAAGTACTGTCATAACGTAGATAGTTAAATAATTAACAAAGTACGTCGTTAAAAGTAGCGTGGAAGATAACTTAACTCATGATAAACCAAAATCTAATCGTCGTGTAAGTGCCGCGTTTGTAACGATCTTGTACCGTCAAACAATTATAAAGTTTATAATTTAATATGTTCATAGTGTCGCATTTGGCAATGTGTCGCGATATTAAAACTTCACCTTACAATTCTGTTTTCGGTGAAATATTTGTTAGTTTCAGTTATTAATGGACGGTGTCAAGCTCAACAACCGTTTGTCTAACTAATTTATTTTAAAACTTGTTTCGACGTAAATTTGTTTGTTAATTTTAGATATTTTGCCGTCACATTCGAGTTCTAATTTGAAATGTTCTGAATAAGCACTTCTGACTTTGACTTTTCGCGTATTTTGGTGGTTTGAGTGAACACTTAGTCTTTGAAATAAGTCAAATGAATTTGATTTCCGTAAAATGGGACTAAAAACCTGTTCTGAGCTTAAGTTACTCTGCAAAATTCTTATTATAGGTATTGTAATTTAAAGAAGATGCAAAAATCAATAAATTTAACTGAAATTTATCTTAATTTTTTTTAGGCAATTCATATGAAACATCGTATAATAGCTTATTGGTATTAGTAATACTGGTTACTGTTATCAATCAATATACTCGATATTACTACTAATTAAAAATGAGTCAACCCTTGAACTAAGAAATGACGATCGTCGTAGCACCATCGTAGACATTCCGTAGAACATCTACGGAATGTCTACGATGGTGCTACGAGGCTACGAGTTTCATAACACCAGAACGTTTCACGTTTACGACAGTTTTCTGTGACTACTTCTACAACGTTTCAAGCGTAATTTGGTGTGAAGCATTTCGTTCATAATATTATAATGCTTATGTAAAAAAATGATTTTGCGAATTAATTGCATGATAGAAAAACCATATACCATATTTATGCGTATAAGTAGACGTATAAGTTGACGTATACACTTCGCGCTACACCACTGAAGCAGAGTTATAAATGAATCCATGGCAGGATATACATATCAACATCAATAACCCATTTCATCCCACTGCTGGCCATAACCCCTTCTCACAAGAGGTGAATCTTTTCCTACCATAATGATAGAAAAGCATTTTTAAAATGACTAGCAAGCTACAATTAGTTAGAAAATCTTCTCTTATCTTAAAAGCCTACTAATGGTAAATAAAGATGCTGATTAACGAGAAATTCTAAATGAAAGCTTTGAGCATTGACTAATTGACGCTCTGGAAGTTCTGAAACCATTATGTTACTTAAAGATATTATTTAGAATGCTTAGGAAAAAAATATTGACAAGAAACTCTTGGTCATTTAGTTTGGATAAGTAGGTTTCCAAATAGTTACTCAATGCGGGCCGAATTGGATGCAGAATAGTAATATAATAATAATATAATATTCTACCACATTCACACAGCGCCATCTAGTCCCAAAGTAAGCAATTATTATTTGCTTGTGTTATGGGTACTAAACAACTGATATACTACTTAAATACATTTTTTTTTTGTAAATACAAACATATTATAGATAAATTACACCCAGACACAGAACAAACATCAAGAACGTTGTTAATGCTTCATCATCAACATCATCATTTCAACCCTTAAACGTCCCTCTACTGGGCACGGGTCTCCTCCAAAAATGTGGAGGGAATTTAGTTTTCTATACCACGCTGGCCAGACGGGTTGATATAGGGTTCCTTTTCTTGCAGCGCTCAAATCTGCTTAAGGTTTCTTAGTCACCTTATATGACATCCACAGGTTGAAACGGGGTAGTGACATTATGACTGTATTCTTAATCATTACGAGTCTACGTCTGATAGTACATTAAACTCTAACACCGTCAACATAATATCCATTAACAGTTATCATTTTTGACTATCACATATTAGCCTCTCGATTCAACATCTGTCCTTATCGATACTCGGTATAATCGTATCGATGTCGGTGTAGCACTAGTAGCACTATTCGTGTAGCGTGCCAAATGCCTGCTCATTTAGGTCAATGTGGCCGATCGAGTGATACCACTGCCAATGTGGCCGAAAGTACCAGATGAATGTTTGAACTGTTTTAACTACTGTGTGTTAAAGTGAGTGTTGTCGTGAGCGCCAAATATTAATTTAAAAATCGAATCTCTTGTATACACAATGCACTTTTAGTCATCTCACAAACTTAGATTAAAAAGAGAGAGATAGATAAACGATAAAAAATACATAGTGAAAACTCAACTCACTCACTCAGTAAACATTTGAAAAAAGTTTTTTTTTTAAATTAGTTTTAGTTATTTAACAAAAACAGACATTAAAATTTCTGTCAAATGTTGTTTTTTTTATTCTACTATAATTTGTTGATAATACTCGTAATATGATGATAGGATAGCACATAGGTTGCCTTTTTACCGAGATACTTTCACTAGCTATCTAATTATTTGTACCAACAAAAGAACACACTCAAATTCCTTGTTACTTTCAAGGCTCTTCAAGTAAACGACGCGGTATGTGAACAACGCGTGGGCGACAGATATCCCACTTCTATTTAAGCCGAGACACTTGCCCGTAGGTCATCGTTAGAGTTCAAAGCAGTAATCCATTCGATCTACTATTTTTAGACGCCGCGATCTAAAAACCTTCTTCGTTTTTTCTATATTTATAACAAGTAGGGCATCGTGTTCCTTGGCATCCTGAACGGTCTATATAACTTGACGTGAAGTGACCGGGTTAAGCAGCTTTATTATAAGAAAATAATTAAGCATATTTTTTTCTTTATTAATTCAGTGATTCAGACATTCAATTAAATATCTTAACTGTCATTTCAAAAATTGCGTTTTTTTATTAACTGTATGCGTACTTTGAAACACGTAAACTTCAATGTGTCTTAATGCCATTATTATTGTGTTTGAAGATTTTGGACTTTAACTTAATAATCAAAAAGTCTTATTACAAATTTACATTTTTATAATTAACTTCACTTAAAACAACTTATTACAATTAATTAATAGACTACCTAAAACAGTGGTCTATTAAACCAAAATAACATTAAAACGAAATCACTAGACATTTAAACAAATAAATGTACCTCAGGTGCAAATGGACGATTAGGATTGAAAATATTGCTTACGATTTACTCCTAAACACTGCCAAGGGAAATAGGCACAGGCAGTAGAGTCTCTCAGCCCGAGATACCCAAACAGTTATTTAGTTCGAAAATTTCGTATTTATTATTTTAAATCGGTCGTTACATTGAAATGTTGGCAATATACATTGTTAATGTGTGTTTAAAGATACACCAAGTGTTTCCGATGCGTTTTGTCAATAATAAAACAATTGAATATTCATATTATTATTATATGATTTAATTCGTCCGGTCATATGACCATTGTGGTAATCATTAATTACGAAAAATGTATTGAATATTTTAATTGTCGTTTCATGTAACGGGAAATATTTTATAGTACGTGTTTTTATATGTGAAATATTTTAAAGCTGTATTTAATTAATGTATTAAATTCATGATAGATAAAACTCAATACCGTTTCTGCCGAAGCCTGAAATCGAACCTAGAGCTTCTTTATTCTACGCTATATAATGTTTATTTTATGTATATGATTCATTATTTCTTTTAACATTTCTTTGGGTGCAATTTTTCTGTAAAGTGTAAGTATTTTATCAGTTGCCTAGTAGTTCTAGTACCCATATCACAAGCATTTGTTTAGTTTGGGACTATATGGCGCTTTTATGATTTTATTATTATTTATTTACTGACTGGCCTGTTGGTCTAGTGGTTAGTGACCCTGACTGCTAAACCGGAGGTCGTGGGTTCGATCCCCACCCAGGACAAATCTTTGTGTGATGTGCATAATGGTTTGTTCTGTGTTTGGGTGTAATTTATCTATAATATGTATGTATTTACAAGAAAAAAAAATATTTAAGTAGTATATCAGTTGTTTAGTACCCATAACACAAGCGAATATAATTGCTTAATTTGGGACTAGATGGCGCTGTGTAAATGTGGTAGATTATTATTATTATTATTACTTTATTTTTATGTTCGACATGAGGAGATAGAGGGGTACCTCTGCTCAAGTTAAGTTTGTATCGATTTTACGTGTTATGTGGGACGGGGATGGCTTGTTTTGTCTGAGTATACGTCATGAATATACATGGCGTTCATGGTTCAATAGATACACAGTTCTAATTTTGTACAGAATATCGAGTGTTTCAAACTGTATAACTGGCCAGTGTTAGATGTGTTGTAAGGGATAACTTTTTAAACCAGCCAATTGTGTTGCGTATAAATATTTAAGTTTATAAAAAAAACAAGTGAAGGTTCGAAAGACATCGTAGTTATTATTTTTTGTATGTAACGCCTTATAAGGGAATAGGTTGAAGGTTTTATGGGAACTATGATATTTATATATTTGGAGACATTATCACTTTATTTTATTGCATTCATGAGAGCAGGTTAATGTATTAATTTATTTAGGAAACAAACAATCACTTAATAATGTTTATAGATTTACAAGATATCCTTAAAGACTTAGAGTTCCATATCTATTTATGTAACAATTCATCATCATCATCATCATCATCATACCAGCCCAGGAACTCCACTGCCGATGGATGATATGATGATATGTCCAGGATCGCGCTGGATGCAGGCCGCAAACAACCGGCCCTATATTGGAGATTTCCACTCTTGAGGAGGCCTATGTTCAGCAGTGGACTTCCTGCGGCTGATATGATATAACAATTAGCTGTTATTAATTTATAGATTTTATTAAATAAACAACAGTTTAAAAATCTGCACATATTTTACAATTCATTGTTAAAAGTACAGTGCTTTATTGATATTTATTCTAGTATACGCCATTTAATTTCATATTCCAGTATTGATGCAATAAATTTTATGTTATAACAATAGATGTGTTGCCGAACGGTCAGCGAATAGGCACTAACAAAAAATATGAATGAATCGAAAATCGATATAATGTGTATATGTCGTAGGGGCGGAAGCGGATGTGGCGCCATAAATCCGCTGTTCGAGTCCGCCCAGCGCACTTCCGGGTGGAAAATGCGCCCGCCCTACTCCCGGGCATTTTGAAGCTATCGGTTTTTCGTGGTTTCAGCTTTAATGACTAGTTATAGTACAATGGGCGATGAAATAACTTTTTAGAGCTTTTGTGATGAAACATAGATTGTATCGGAGTTTTCTTCGATTTGTATTGCGTTTTAAACACGTGTTGAGACTATCTTTAAGATAAATATTTATGGTAAGCATGTGTGACGATAATCGTACATGGTAGACGAATGACTACTTTAGGAATATTGGTGTTTACTCCCTACAATAGACAAACATCTCCAAACCTATGCAAAAAAGTTTGACATTTTGGTGTTACAATTTCAATTCAATTCAATTCGTTTATTAAAATGTCAACATGGACCAATTACACACATAATAATTACAGATATAAAATTAAATATAAAATGAAAATTAGAATAAAAATAATAAATAAGAGATAAAATTTAAACAAAATTAAGATTAAAACAAAATTAAAATTAAAATAAATATTTTATATTTGCCCGTACATGAATCATGTCGCAGTGAGCCAGATATTGGCAGTCAAAGCGCTCGGCGAAAGCGCTCAGGATACTGTTCGGGCTGGCCCTCACCCTGCGCACCAGTGATGTGCACCTCTTGCGCATGGTTGTATAAAAACAATCCACGCGCGCTTCGGCGAACAGTTACAGTGAACTAACCATAAAATACGATTTTAATATTTCGGATTAAATTTTCATACGAATCATCATTCCATATAATGGATGTTGATTGTTCGGATGTTGTTGTTGGATGCAGGCGGCACAAAGTCGCTCGCTGTGACGTAAGTTAGATGAGGCCTATGTCCGTAATATGCGGTAAATGACTGCATAAAATAGATTGTATATTCAATAAAATTTTTACACATAACTTAAAAATTATACACAACTAACCTATATAAAAAAAAGAATCAGATACTCTATTCACAGGAAATTCTTATAAATAGAATATCTGATTGAGATCAGATTCCTGAGGAAGCGTACCTAAATGGATAGCCACATTACCGCGTTGGATAGCAAGGCTAATGCGTTTTTTGCACAAAATAAATTTGTGCCTAATTTTTTCTCAAAGACCATACGGTATTTTATAATGTATTGTTGTACCATATTTTATTCAGAAACTCCATCTTTGAAAGGTGTGAGTACTTATACTTGTTGTAAAAAAGTAAATACATATTATTAATATACTTGTACAAGCATACTGTCTATGTCTCTTTACATTGCTCCCCTAAAGACGATGCCTACCTAGTCATCTAATACAATAATAATATGTGTACAATCAGAAGAGCGGCTTTATTGCTACAATAACAAGAGGGTAGACAGGGACGTGAGTCCTCAGGTGGATGTTGCAACAGCAGCGTTACGTCCCCTATGACAGTCTGCAAATATGTCTGTCGATACAGTTTTATGTGACACCTTTTTTTGTCAAACAAGCTTACACTGAGCTTACACAGTGTCACTATATAGTGTCACACCATTGTTATATTGAGATTTTCGTTACGATCGAGGTTAAGTAACGTTCGTTTTCAATGTGTAAAGTGATGCAACCGCAGAGCCTGACTTTTTACTTTTGTTTATTATTTATTTTTCGATTGGCCTGTTGGTCTAGTGGTTGGTGACCCTGACTGCTAAGCCGGAGGTCGTGGGTTCGATCCCCACCCAGGACAAATCTTTGTTTGATGAGATAAAGGTTTGTTCTGTGTTTGGGTGTAATTTATCTATAATATGTATGTATTTACAAATAAAAAAATGTATTTAAGTAGTATATCAGTTGTTTAGTACCCATAACACAAGCAAATTTAATTGCTTACTTTGGGACTAGATGGCGCTGTGTGAATGTGGTAGAATATTATTATTATTAATATTATTATTATTATTATTTTGTAAACATTTTTTTTAACTGGGTGTGGTACTCTGCTGCATCACTTTACACGCTACCCAAATTGTAAATTACAAAAGATTGTAACTATCCATTTTTTTAAAAAGAGTGGCGTGAGTTTATCTCCACCCCGTCAGCGAACGGTCGTAGGCAAATTTGCTGACACTACTTTTCGGATAACCTGTTACATTCTTGTGACTTTCATAAGTGTTACCTTGTAACCTAGATGAATAAACGAGATTTCATTTCATTTCAGTTCGGCACATCCATGATGGGTGACCGTTTGTGGCAATTTAATTCTCGAGCGTCTCCGTGCACGTTAAGCTGTTGACGAGAAAAGGAAAATTCGAAACAAAACCCTTTACCAATCCGTCTGGCCAGCATGGGATAGTAAGCTAAATTCCTTCCACTATCTTTGGAGGAGACCCGTGCCTAGTTGGACTTTTATGGGTTGTGATGATGAAGTCAATTTGGAAGCCTTCTAGGCGTCTTGATTAAAATTTATTGATACTAATTACTAGGGTATGCCGGACGCCTATTAGATAAGTTATGCCTTTTATGCCCAAAGTGGTCGAAATAGTTCTAACGTAGTACTAATGATTTTAATTGTAGTTTGGTTAGCTGTATAATTATATAGGTCACTAATAAATATTCTGTTTGTATAATATCTTCTACAAATTCTTCCATCTTTGAACTCTATATCGGTCACCCCTGTATACGTCAATCAATATGTTTTCTTATGGCATAGCGTTCAAAGTGTCAAGATGTCCTCAGTCTAACTTTTCGTACATATACATTACATCAATGGACGTTTTCGATGTGACTGTACATTGTAACAGTTACAAAAGAACTTTTAATGCCCTCTTCAAACATTGTATGGCTTTCGACTTAAATGTTTGATAACGCTGGCGCTGAACGAAGATTGATTCGGGCCTGATGCCGCGTCATCCATCACTCGCTCGGTAAACACGGCTCTTGCTTGACAATACCAATAACTGTCAATGTACGCTATAAATAACTAAAATTTCGTACAACTTACGAGACGGCGAGACGTGTAGTGAATGCTTTAGGACTGTTTTACTTTATTTTGTAGTTTTGTGAACGTTATATGTTGCTATTATCTTAGTATCCATACATTTGTGAATTGATACACAAGGGCTTTAATTGTGTGTTTGTTTGTTTAAAATACAATTTATAGAATCTTTAAAAGTCAGATTTTATGATTTGTCTACTATATACTACTAATTTATCGATAAAAAAAGGGGTCATCATCATCATCATCATTTCAATCCATAAACGTCCCACTGCTGGGCACGGGTCTCCTCCAAAGAATGTGGAGCGAATTTAGCCTACCTTACCACCCAGGCTAGACGGGTTGGTTTGGTATTGTGTTTGTTTCGAATTTTCCTTTTACGACACCCACGGGTTGATGGGGTAGTGAGATTATATATTCTTAATCCGTCACTACATGGAATGAAAAAAAAATAGATTTAAAGAATAATAAAATATTAATTGACTTGAAACATATAAGAAAATAGAATACCTGACAGACTTTAAGGGCGCTGTAAAAAGCCAAAAAAAGTCAATATTACACCGTTATCAGTAAACTAACATGACTCATGTCCACGATACTCATTGTGATTTGGCACACGGCTTCCATCACTGTAAGTTTTCGACAAGGGTAGTCTGTACATAGTTCGGGACTAATGGAAAGAACAAAAGCCTCACTGTGACGTAGGCGGCAAAGGCGTGTGAACGAAATGTGCTCAAACATATGGGGGATGCTGCGTTTACACGTAACAGCTACCTACTTGACTACTACTTGGAATGGAGTTATTTAAAGGCCGCTGTGATTGATGCTGTGTTTATTATTACTTGCTAATAAAGTACTTTTTACCCGACTGTCAGGACGGGTATTGTTTTTCGCGCGTATCTTGTAATGTTTGTAAATTTCTTTATTCCCACGGATCTTTCAAACGGCCGGATGGATTTTGACAATTAGGGTATCGTTAAATTCGTCTAGAAAACTCAAGTGTCCTTAGATAGGTTTTAAGAATAAAAAGACTTAAACGGCGGGCTTTTGACGCCAAATTGTAAGAAGAACATTTTTTTTTTAACCAAACCTGTCGTGTTGGGTATCAAAATAAAGAGAATCAAAAGGAGATTACATATATTCAAAAAGAGATTATACATAATTGAATGGTTCCAAATTGTAAGTAGTTCTATTATTTTTTTTAACCAAACCTATCGAGTCGAGTATCAAAATAAAGGGAATCAAATGGAGATTACAAATATACATATGTTATGTACTTAAATTTAATCAGGTATAATAATATTACAATAATTTTTCGGTCTTTTTAGTGCGTTGCTCTCTCTTGATTTTTTGCAGTCGGGTTATAATTTTTTTTTAATTATATTTACTTGTTTATAAATGCGTTATCCTTAAAAGACAGTTGGCTTAAGCTATAACACACACATACAATGCGGGTTGTTCGTGTAAATATATCGTCACGTCTCTTTTAAACACCAATGTATCTAAACAGTTATCACTATAAATGTCTTTGTCTTTAGATGTGGGAGTCGGTTGATATATTACATATATATTATAGTACATATATATTATAGTAGTTCCATACAGAATCATATTGCCGTGTAAATAGCACCCATATCCCATATAACATAAGTTAGTTTCGCGCGTTTTTTGTTTTAACAAATTGTTTAAAAACATATAGAACGAACTTATGAACCGTCAGGCCGAACAGCATCGTATGTAGTGCACTGTATTTGCAAACATTATTTATAGTCATAAATATCTGTACTGGCTCCATTGGAAGCACAATCAGAACGCTCCCGCAGAGCCTAGGGCCCGTTGCGTATCAGTAATTCCCATCTCTTGGTACAAAGCCCCGTTGATTACGCTCTGTGCCGCGGGCGAGGCAGTCTGGCGTCTGAACGCGGCCTAATGCGTCTCCCGCCCCTTGTGAACGCGCCTTTTTATTTTACGATCAATGCGAGTGAACTGATAGCTGCGAATTTGTTCTGAGAACGTTAGAACTTGATAATAGACTTGCTTGATTGAAAGGTTGTGGTTTCAATGGCTATTCGTAGCAAGTTTGCGAAGCCTATTATTGTCTACTAGCCCCTAGATATAAGCCTTTCAATAGGTATCGATTACAGATTTTTGCAAGCGCTGATGTGCCTTAAGGCCTTATGAAGTTTAGGCTGCATTAAATTCCAACTAGCAACATTAGTCATAAGTCAAACTAAGTTACGACAGTGTTCGGCTAATTAACTGTTCTGATGACGAATGCTCGTAGTGGCTTTACAGTTTCTGTTGCTGATTCGTTCTTTACACGGTTTAAAAAAAAACGATATTTCTGATTTAGTTAACATTTTTAAAATTAACTATCTACATATTCATAAAACAATTATTTAAAATTAAATTTCATAAATGATTGCTTGCAAGAGCACTGCGAGAAAAGGAATATTCGTAAGAAAACCTTATACCAATCCGTCTGGCCAGCGTGGTATCATCATATCAGCCTAATGACGCCCACTGTTGAACATAGGCCTTACCTAATTTCCGACACAGCGAGCGATTTTGTGCCACCCGCATCCAAAGTGGTATAGTAAGCTAAATTCCCTTCAAAATGTTTGTAGGGGACCCGTGCCCAGCATTGGGATATTTATAGGTTCCAATGATGATGATGATGATGATGATTCTTGAATGTATTTTATAGTTTATAAAAATTTTAATGTAAAAAAATAACTAATAAATTTATGCTAGTTGAATAAAAGCATATTTAGTCAACTATCATTAATTTATTAATTATTTAATCAACTAACATTCATTTATTAATAACATTAGGTGAAGTTAAACTTTGATTCAAATAGAAATCAATTCACTCCTCTTGTGTGATGCTGGTTATCTCAGATTCGTACTATTTGGCGGTTAAATTGGTTTTTGCAAATCTAATTTCGAAATGCAAAAGTTTCATTCTTAGTGGAAGTTTCTAGAATCCTCGAACTGCAAATTGCGCTTAATTCACACCCCGCTATTTCACTATATGCACAGCAAAATTATTCCGTATGCAAGAATTTGATAAAACTGTCTTTGTTTTAATTATTTTGTTCTTGAAAAGGGGTTATTCACGAAGATTTGCTTTAAGAAATGTCTGTAGAATATAACAAGGAGTGGAAGTAGGACGATTTTTAGTATTCCTCTTAATTTAAAACTCATTCGTAGAGATGTTGTTAAAATTGCGGTATATTTTCAAAGAAGGTCGCATGGACTCTGATTGAGTTGAATTAAAGAAATTGAGGTACGATTTTATTGTGTTAAATTCTTATTATTAACTACAGAATAATTCCATTGTACACGTGGTCAAGTTTGAGATGATCTTTGAAGAGAATGAACTCGTGATAGCTGGCGTTTCATACAAATTTTAATGCATTATTTTTATACCACAATAGAATTTGAAATACCGTTACCCAATATCAATATTTAATAATGTTCAACTTTACATAAAGCGACATATGCATGACACTACGTACATGTTATGGATGTCTGAAGGACATCATGTGTGACCCTAATAATATTTTTACGTTATTTTAACTTTGGCCGTAACTGACAGTATATTGACCAGTTATGTTTGACCTCAGGGTTTATTAGATTGGTTTGAGAAATGAGGTCAATATGTATTGGTTATTCTGACCTATTTGGTTCGTAGTATCTAAATTGAGTGTTGGATTATTTGAAAGATCTTGTCAGTTTTAAAGATTGGCATTAATTTTGAAGGTTTATTTGTTTATATACGTATGTATATAGGTATTAGTTTCATATGGCCGTTTTGTTGACATATTTTGAATATTGAGCATATGTCGAAAACGGCCGTAACTAGTTTTGACTGGCCTGTTGGTCTAGTGGTTAGTGACCCTGACTGCTAAGCCGGAGGTCGTGGGTTCGATCCCCACCCAGGACAAATCTTTGTGTGATGAACATAAAGGTTTGTTCTGTGTCTGGGTGTAATTATATATAATATGTATGTATTTACAAAAAAAAAAAGTATTTAAGTAGTATATCAGTTGTTTAGTATGTTTTCAAAGAAACCCATAACACAAGCAAATATAATTGCTTACTTTGGGACTAGATGGCGCTGTGTGAATGTGGTAGAATATTATTATTATTATATTATTATTATATTATTATTATTAGTTTGCGTTAATGAAAGGATGGTTATTTAAGTTGGCTATGCTCTTGATGGATAACCACTAGTCTGGATATCAATCTTTATTTGACAAGACATTGTCTTCGTGTATTCTCCGGAAATAGCCGATGTTACCCGAATGTTAGTTTGACAAGTTTTTATATACAACGTTTTGAAAGTGTTTCGATTGTAGATCATTCAAAGAATATCCTGGTTTGTAAAAAAAAAGGAAAAAGTAACCATTAATTATTATTCCAAGCCATTATATTCAGATAAACGTATTGTCTTCTTAAACAAACTGGTTGGTGAATTTGATAGAGCATTTTAATCTAATTAATTTTGTCTGCTGAATACTGACGGCCTTGTGCTTGAGAACTGCTTTGTGCGGAACAAGATCTCAAGGACTAAGCTTATTTCTGTTCCGATATTTATAAAAGGATTGCAATTCTTGCGAGTCGGTTGATGTGGATAAATTTAATTGTTACAAGTTATTTTTACGTGCGAATGAAGAAATTGAGGATAATTTTCTTGTTAGAGATTACATGAAATAGCATAGCGTCAAGTGGTAAGCAGGTATGTAAGTGTCACTTTCATATTTTGGCGGCTATATTATAGTAGGTCGACTCTAATGCTATTTTAACAGGCACAATTCCAATATTCGAGCTAATAATGAGATAAAAAAACCAGTTATCAACTTGTTGATAGATATCAGGTAAATACTACCCCAAACTACACTCACGCATTGTATATAATATCAAATCGGATTATAATTACATCTACATGCACTCAAAACTAACTAGAGATTACGAACGCAGTCCGCTCAACAATGCACTTAGACTAGAGTCTGTATTCTCTATAGTACAGTGAACATTGAACAGACATCCCCGCGGGTTAGGCGTCGTACAAAAGAAACGTTTTTAGCTGAAGATGTTTTAATGTTGCCAGATGTGCGTTCCCACCCTTTTATAGATGAATATCTGATATTTTGGGACAAAGGATATATATTTCTTGGAAATTGAGCAGTAGGGAATGACCTTCGGGTTGTAGGCTTATTTGTATTGTAGAGTGCTTCTGTTGTCATGTTTGTGAGTTGATAGAGAAGTGGAACTGCTTAGCAGTACTGGGAGTTTTATCTTAGAAATATTAAATATTTTTAACTGACTAAATAAATACTCAAAGGAAAGTTTTTCAACTGGATGGATAGAATCTTTAAGGTATCAATGTTCACGAATAGAGAGTAAACGATCAATCAAACTTCATTATTAATAATCTTAATATTTTTACAATGATCGAATAATGAAATTTTAATAGGTGTATCTTGTGAAATGAATCGTAAGTAAGGATACATTAGATTCTATTTTCATTGAAAAGGAGTACAATTTATTTTATATCTATTTTTAGTGGTAGTGTGTGTCTGGCAGTTGAAATGCTAAGCCTAAATTACTTTTACGTACACCTTTAAATACTTCGAGAATTGAAACAAGTAAGACAATAAACAATTTAGTTTAATTTTATTCCTAAAACTTTAAAACAAGTACACCTAAAGTTTGTACCAAGTAATTTTCACTACAATAGAAAATAGTCCGCGATGTTTATGGATTGTTTATTGAAACGAGGGCTTTTCATTTGATCCAATTATAGCGACCTCGTAGTACAGATAATTAATTAATTTAACATAGTTAAATGGAAAAGTTTTACAATTATTATTTTGCTTTTGTGGTTTGAGATCAGACTCGTAATATTTTTTATTGTTTTCTACTTTCATTAAATGAGTGCTGTTGGACTGCCCTCTTCGAAATAGACTAATGACATTGTGAAGGTTAAAGAGAACCTTATTTAGGTTTAAAAATGTTGTATTAACTATCAAAATTTTTTTTTGTTGTTGTTTCCTTGCTTGAATTTTAATATTGTTTTTGGATTTTAGCCGAGACAATTCCTATTTTTTACCCTAGTAATTAGCTCAATAAAATAAGAATAATTATTACTTACCCTTAATACATTTAAGAGGGTTCAAAATTGACCAGGCGTGGATATTAGATGACGGTATACGGGTATTGAAGCCAATATTACAGAGACCAAACCTAATCGAGTAGGGCTACAAGCCGGCTTAAAACGAGTATTTTTCAGACCCTAATTAAGACTTTGGCACGATTTGACTTTACGGGATTAACATTTGGTTCATTTGCCATTTGATTAGTGAACTGAAATTAGATTAGCTTACTTGCGTACCTATGAATTTTCAGTTTAATAATTGACTAAACTTTTGCAGAATCATTTGATTCATTTATTGTCTATTATTCAATTTGCCATCTCATGAACTATAAATTAAAGGTCAATTATCGTTCCTTTTATTTTTTAGTTACTATCTATTTTGTACCAAACTAAACAACATTTCGAAATTTAAAAAAATACTGGATCCATTTTTATGCGTTTTCGAACAGTTAAAGCTATCTTGTAGGTGTTGTTAGACAATGAAACAATAAGAATTCATGAATTCATTTAAAAATTAAGAATTTAAAAAATGTGGTTGCCTTTTTACGTGTTTTCGAACCATTTTACTCTATTTAGGATTAATAAAGCTTAGATAGTTACAAGCAATATCGTACAAATATTCTATCGCCACTAAAAAGATTTTGCATAGCACTTTAGTGTAGCTACGTTATGCACGTTGGCACTGGTGGCAACATACACGGGTTTTCACTCTGCGTTGGAGAGCTCCAGGCGTTGTACATAGTCGTCTAGTGTCTCAGTGGTGTAGTGGTGTCCTGTTCGAGATTGTGCCCTGTCCGAGCCTTGCCTTGTCCGGCGCCGGACTTGTGGCTGGTACCGGACAAAGTGCGCTGCGGGCGTTGGATAACAGCTTTGTGAACAAAAAATGTATTGAGTAGGTAACAAATAAAGTATTTTTGAAGTATTAATTTATCTGCTTATGTATTTATTTTTACAATGACTGTATTTGTTATTTTTTAGCTTTAAATCCAAAAGGTGAACTGACCCATTATTTTTTGGGAGTACAAGGTTAATCAATACTCACGTAACATGTAACAAATATTGGTTCTAATTCTAGATGAACACTCCATTCATTTTATATTCGTAGAGTACCCTGTTTGTATCGTGCTAAGTGGCAATTGAAGAGGTCTATAACCAGCAATAGACTAATATAGGTTGATAACGATGACGATTTAACAAAGGTCTTGTTAAAAAAAAATTATTGAACGTGGAAGTCAGTGTCGAAAATGTTCAACAAATTTCTTATGAGTTCATTTGTAAAATAAATGTCTACATAAATGTATGACCGTTGAACGTTTTGACATTACACATTTAACAGGGTGTTTCAACGAACTGAATGACGAAAATAATGGTTTGAGAAAGGAAAACTAATAGTATGTTTTTTTAAATATCACATTTCAACAAAACTGTTTAGTGATTTAACGAGTTCGAAATAAAAATAATATTTTTTTGACCCTAAAATGACTTTAGCTAAGGAGACATAATAAATATAACAATAGAAAATTCATATTTTTCCAACACAATAAATTGATAAAAGGTATTTAATTGAACAATACTTAGTGTACGTCTAGACGTTATCTATACTATAATTCAAAAAGCTTTTAGTATGTTATTGAATGTGGATAGCTGGTAAAAATATATCCAAAATGACTAATTACATGTTTACTTGAACTATGACTAACAACACACAAGCCTTTTAGAAACATAACGTGTGAAGTTAGATTTATATTATGTTTTTTTAATTTTTTTTACCTTTCTTTGCAAAAACCAAAGCAAGGCGTCTTTTATTGACATTTTTTATATACCACGACGCGTACAGTATCAATGCGTAAGCGGTAACTGTAGCCTATGGACAGTTGCAATACAAGGGGTATCACGACCGTGTTGCTGACCCTTGAAATACTTTCAATCCCTTTTTGACCCCACACCTGTGAATACTAGTCACTATGAAAATAATTGTTCTCTTTTTACTAATATAAAAATAACGGTCATTAAATATACCCTGAATCAGAACTCTTATTTGTAGATAGCATAAGTATTTTGTTCTATATTGGTACCGATTCACTTAAAACGTTTATCGCTGTTCTTTTATTCACTAGACAAACAAGCCAGTAATAAACCTATACTATGACCCATTTCTCGTTTATTTTACAAACGAAAAACACGTGTATTTCATCAGCTCTATTAGTCGCAGATTATTTATTCACAAAGGCGAAATTTTCGCCGGCATAATCCGCGCGATAATGACATGCGTCTCGTCTAGTCCTGCATTTGTAATGCATGGTCCTCGCTGCAACTTTGCGACATTAGACTTGCAGATATTTTGTCGTCGTCGCGTCGCAGGAACCGACTTCTGAAATACGGCCGGCTGTGAACTCTTATTTATTACTTTTAGGCCCCGTTCCGATGTTTGTATAAGTGGTTCGGTCGTTATATAGAATGGTGAGACTCTAATATGTATCGTGCCTAATGTGGCTGTTGATGGATGAGCTCTGGAGTTTGGATATCTTCTTAGTAAATATATCCTTGAGAAACATTTTATTACGAGGACATATCTCGAGTGTTTCCTCTTACGTTTCGCGGTGTTTAAGAAATATATTTAAATTTTATGCACAATAAAGTACAAAGGTGGGCTTAATGTCAAAGGCATTGTCTACCAGTCAACTTTAGGGTGATGCAAAAAGAGCAGAGTAGTTCAAGTTGCAAATTTAGGGTTTTTTTTGCAAAATGATGTAATATTAAAGAGTTGGCAATATAAATTTGAACCTAATAGCACTTCAGCTTGGGATAAAATTTACTATAATAGGTACTTTTGTAACGTCTTTTCTACACAGCGTGTGATGTTGTGTATAGTCAACGAAGACGACATGACAGTTCCTTGAGTATACCTAACGCACATTCATATTTTTGCCTATTTAAATTAAATAATTCAGGCTTCGTTACGGCTCTCTTAATATCCTGTAAGTGCTTTTATTCCTTACATTTCAATCAAATAACAAACAAGGGATTTTGTCAGAAACTATTGGTATATTTACTCTCAAGCAATTGACAAAAACACCAAAGTTTATTATTAATATTACCGTTTGGTAAATATATTCATGTTTACAAGATATTTTAAGAAACAGTATTGTAATCTGGATGTTTCTTGATAATTATGAACATTTTAAACTTAAAAAGGTCTATTGTATACAGCAAATGTCGCAATTTGGCGACACAAATGGTCAATGGTAGACATTTTTCCTAACTCCTATACCCAGCATTATTACAAGTTTTTCAGACTGTCCCACAACGGTTTTCCTTATCTTTATCCCTCTTTTTTATTCCAACATAATTACATCTGAGAATAGATTTAGCGTTAATGTTCAATGTTTTTGTTTATTTCCATTTGAACAATTACTTTTTGTGTTCGTTGTGGGAGTCGTCACAGTGGTTCCAAGGTTCATTTTAATGAACAGATATTTAAAATCTTTGTTACTTTACACAAAGATTGTTCCTTACAATTTGTTTATGATTAAATATAATTATTATTGAGGCAAAAAATTCTGAAAAATTTTAGTCCGAATGAGGCACAAGCTCACGTGTGTGTTAAATAGACACAGCTGCTTCGAGATTTTACGTGGTACATGTAAATACAGTTTTAATTGTTAAGCTACAATTATGTAAACGTAATGTTTTAGATAAATCTTATCATATATTTTTTACTTAGCTACCTTTTGCAAGAAATTTTACAAAAAGATTTTTGAAACCAATCTATATTTTCGAACATTCTAGAGCATGAGCAAAACAGTGATCGATCACAAGTCAAAACGTGTATACACAAACAAGGTAGGACTCTCTTGCGTCGCGTGGGATTATCTTACTTTACGACATTTGCGTTATCTATCCAAGGTCTACAGGTTGGTAGGTCACGACGGACGAAATTTTATTATTTATATCCTACATTTATGTTTTTATATATTGTAAGGGTGGCAAATATTGGCGACTCTTATATTGCGTCAGATTTTGGTTTGTGCTAGTTCCAGTATTGACACGTGGTCTTGGTTACGTCACACGCTTGGTATGCTTTTACGTTCCATATTTAAATTAGATTTTTTTAAATTTATTTTCAGCCATGACAAATTCAAAAGTCAGAATGGCTTTAGTTTTCGTAATTGGAATAGAAAGTTTGTTAAAATTTGATGGTATTTTTGACGTCATAAAATAGTGATGCGATGTACATTGCTGGTTTTGTAGATACCTGAATATTGACTAATAGGATGCCTAGGGACGGTGGGGCTATCTATACCTAATATATTCCACAGAGAGAAATAAAGTCTCAAACTTTTGTTAAATATATTCCCGTATATTTATATAGAGCAATGCGGTAGAACGCGAAATAGATTTAGAAGGCAAACGGGACAGAGGCGTTTTCGACAAAGAAAATAAAGAAAATGAGATAGAAACTGAGCCGACGGATAAAATATGAAATGTTATTATCGGCCAAGAGTGTGGATGACAGAAACTGATGTCTATAGACTTTTGACTTTATTGCGGGGGATGAGGCCTACGACATATTCTGTATATTCAGATTAATACAAACACAACATAAGGGTATCATAAAAAATATGATAATACCAAAAATGGTCTATAACAATAGCGATATATCCGCGACATACACCGTTTGTTTGTTTAAATTATTCCAATAACACATTCTATTATCTTTGTGTTGCAAAACAACGAACGCGTCAACATAAAATCCGGAGTAATGGAGCAAAAAAGTCGCACCATTCGCGTTCCTATTCAGTGATCCCGACTCACGTCGCCAAATATAAATCACAACGAAACACCAAACAAAAGACTCTGTAAATGAATACTTTTCCAATTAAATCACGGCCTTTTTAATTAAACGAATGTTTAAAGGCCATCACGGATCATGGGGTCTATGTTTTGCACCCCTATTCGCTCTAATTCCGATTGACATTTTTACAGCGGTGTTAACGGTGAACAATATTTATTAAGCAAACGTTTTCGATCATAGAAGTTCAGAAACGTTCAAAGATAAAATCAGCTTAGATAACTCGACTTTAGAGTTAAGTTTTAATTCTTAAGGATGGATACAATGGGCCCCATCTCGATGAAGACAAGGAAAAGATTTGGATATCTTTTATATTGTTAGAAGAACCTTTACGGCGAGCTTTGTTAATGAAGCGCCACTTAAGTGTCCTTGATGAGTATTATAATAATTAATTGGAGAAACAGACAACATTCCCAACTTCGTATTTTACGAAATAAAATTATCTCGCAAGGTTAAGAGGTCATTTATTGACTTGCCGGTCCAAAGAGCCATTAATTTGTTTGTAAATACACAAGAAATTTACGTTGTTTCTGTTCAACTATTTTGTAAAGCTAAAGATATATGGCCGCTTAAAAGGCTATAAATCAAACACTTAAGAGTCAGAGTAGCGACCACAAATCCGACTCTAACAAATGTCCAAATTATTTTAACCTTTCCCTAACCAAGAATTTCGCAGTAAATCGACCGAAAATAGCCGCATTTTATCTAGATACAGTTGGTCAGATTTATCATGTCCAACCTCAATTTTTCGATAGGCGCGAAAGTGGTTGAACCGTTAAAGCGATTGCCTCAGTCGAAGGTTGAACTTTTGGAGTCCACTTGAAATTAACGAACACTTAAAAAGTCTGTCGCACTCGAAAACTGTTCACATGTGCCCCGAACAGCGCATTAATAATTGTTTATTGCTGTACAGATCGTGACGGGAATATCTGCGCCGAATTAAAAATCAGACAGAATTGCGAACGGTGAAATACGTCTGCCATCGGAATTTTTGCGCACCGTTACCATACGAAATATTTTACTGACGTTGCACCTCATTAATAAGTAGGTTTATATATTCCGTATGACGAAATGCTCATTGAATTTTTAATTTGTTTTCCTATGGCTTAGAATATGAGCTACAATAGGTACTTATGTATATTAAAAACTTTTAAACTTTCGCGACTTGTACACATTAAATTACTTCAAAACTCACTCATCCGATCGTGATCGTGTGGTCGGCCCGTGACCACGATCGGTGTAATTCGATCGAAACGTCGGGCAAATAAATAAGGTATTTACTATTCCTTATAATATAATACGTGACTTATGTATATTCTTTAATATTTTTATTTGTAAGATCTAACTACTTGACAATATCAATTCATTTGAACAGTTTGACGGAATTAGAACTCAATGCAATTTAATTAACAAACCAATTTAAAGAGATCTACTGCAATATACGTAGTTCAAAAAATATCAATAGACTGAATCTCTTCAATACCTTCTAAGTAGTCATATAAGATGATAGCATACGATTGTATGGAACTAATTACGTCAAACGATATAACGATCGTGATACGCAGTTTGTTTTCTGAATGAGTGTCGATTTAACTCCGGCAAGCGCGGCTAGCTTTAACCGCACCTTGTTAGTCTAACACTTGGCTCGGAAATAAAGCGCTGCAGCCGTTTTCTTCCTTACTGCGCATGCGTTGTTCATAAACCCTCCACCACCCCGCAGTCAGCTGACGCTCGCTGAAACGGTTTTAATGGCACGTATGTGTTGGACTATTGTGTGTATGTGTGCGTGGCTTACCCAGCAGTGAGCCAAAGCGGGCTTTGTCACACGTTAGCATGAATGAGAGAGAGCCACGATCAATATTTTGAGGTCTGCAAGCTCAGGAACTTATGAAATTTTTAGTAGTTCCATAATGCTTCGGTTTCGTCGTGTAATTAAATCTTCCCGAGTTATGCCACGATTTGACAATTATTCGACGCTTGTATAATATTTCCATTCAAGTTTATGATGTGGTGCAGAAGTGATTAAGGAAGAAGTTCTGGGAATGCGGGAGTTAGAAATAGCATGAACGAACCAAGCACGAAGTTATGCAGTTGTGTTGTATGTATAAGTGTGTCTTACCATCATTAACTTTATATAACGTTCTCAAATTATACTACTTTACACATTTATATCTAAATACCCATAACTACAGTAACACTTAGATGCAAACAACTGCATTTCATAATAAATAACAAAAAGATAAACATAAGAACATCGCAGACAATGACTGAACTACTGTGATGACATACAAATACAAAGCAGACAGAGAAAACGAGCTAACAGTGAGAAATTAATTTAGACAGACATATATTTTATGTGTACATTGAAGGCAGAAATAAAAAATAACGAAATTATAATATTAAAGTTTAAAGGAGACTGTGCGAGTATGAATGCGTTATATTTAAAATAAAAAATAACAACAGCAAATTATAAGACAGAAATGAAACAAAAGTGAATCAAATTTCGATGAATCTTTGCATTCGGAGAACTGAGCTAAGCTCGTTTTGTCTGAATCGTTTCAATTAAGGCTATCGAGAGTTGGATTCCATTTTAAAATACCAAAAGTTTGGAGACTTTTTAAACACAGTTTGAACTCGCTGATGAAAGCATCGTCCAAAGTCAATTGAACAGTGATGTCATCATTATATTTAATTTGACTTTTATAAACGTATCAATTAAACTTGATGAAATCCAACTAAGATTACTTACACGGATTAAATTTATCAGCCAATTGATAACTGAAAATAAATAACTTCGGAAATGAATTAATACAACAACCATTCCTATAGTTTAACACTCGATACCTTAAGAGTCCCTCGACTAGAGGCAAGACTCACCTGAAACTGAAGAAATTTATCATTAAACAATCTAGAAAATAACATGTTTATAGTAATAGGTCCAATATGATACCGAATAAAGTTCTTCACATAAGTCTCGGCCACGGTGGCAGCGGTGAGCGTAGCTGCGAAGTAGTGTAGCGGCACACTGCACTCCAATCGGATAACTTCGTCTTACCGACTGCGTCAATGACTGCGTCATATTAATATAGCTGCTAATCTTTGTGGACTCTCTTTTGTGCGACTAAAAAATCTGTAAGAGCAGCTCTTAAATATACTACCTTGACGCAGTCGGTAACACGAATTTACTCGACTCGAGTAGCACTGCGCCGCTGCCGCGTCCTCGCCGCTCATTGCAGCTACCGTGACCGAGGCCTTATAGAGATCAAAATATAGAATCAAAATTGAGTAACAAAGAAAATATTCAAAAAGCTAACTGAATATGTTATTAATTAAATATTTTTAAGTAATTTATTCACTATCTTTTTAAGTAAATTATAAGAGAGATTAAAGAGAGATTTAATTCATTTCGCTACGTAGCTGGATTTGTTAAATATTTCCATTTCTTTAAAGTGTATTTTGTAGAATGCAACGTATGAAAATGGACAATTGTAGTTAAATTTCTCAAAATGGAGCCATAAATTGTGCAAGGTAATTTGAACATTTCAGTGTAATAACTATTATAATAGTAACAATTGTTATTGTGGAAGATTTGTTTCATAATATTAAAATATATTCAAATTCATAGTCTGTTGGTTTAATACATTATGATATAAGTTTATACCTAATATTCCTTTTAAACGTCACGTAAACAATGTTTAAAATAGAGAAAGAAATAGATAATAATGTAATAATAGATATGATAAGTAGTAATTCCATCTAACTTTACGATTTCAAATCGAAAGATTCAAACTTCGTAACAGGAATATGGGGCAATAAGTCAACAAACGAATCCGCGATGATACATAGCAGGCTTCTACGCCAATATCGTCTCCATATAAGATTTCTTTCCTAGATTTATCACCCTCTATGCAAATAGAAGCTGTGATGGATATTGCGAGACGAGTCGGGTTTACCGATGTGTCGAAATTAATGTTTTTTTCTACGTCAAGTGGTGCTACTGTCGAGATATTCTAGTCATATTTCATAACAAGAAACTTATAAATAACGCTTGGAATATGAGACGTGTTTCATTTCTAACATATTTTCAAGTAACGTAGCAAGCACGAAATCAGTCACGTTTCAGACAAAGAATAATGAATGAATATTATTTTTGGAAATTCATTTGCTGTTTTGTCGATGTATTTTTTTTACTGATCTTTCCAGAAATATGAGAGCCGAAGAAATATTAATATTATAAATGTAGACGATGTAAATTTGAGTCTAGAACCATCCATCAGATCAAAACGTCACATTATTATTCAACGAAGGAAATAAATACATATATTAAGTCACCAAATTAATCTATGTTAAGTCTCGGCTACCGAGTGGTACGGGATTGGATTAACAGGGTGTGTAGCTTGGTCAGCAGTGGTATAATCAACTGGCCCCGAATTAATCGCCATTATTGATTCGGTATTAATTGGCGCATCGCTGCGGCGAAATTGCTGCACGCAACTCTGCAATCTGCTGCGGTGGGAAAAGTCAGGAACACCAACATTCAATAGAAATGTAAATCTATTATGGATAGACAATTTCATACTCTCAATTGTAGCTATACTGGTGTAAAAATAAAAAAGGGAAATTATGAAAATAAGTATAAGTAAAATTCATCTTCATATCGCTATAAAATAAGGTTCGGCCGTTTCAGAATTATGTTAATATAAACGACAAAATGAGTAACCTTTTCTTTTTATTATTGGCAATTTGACCCCTTTTATAAATAAAAATGGGCACAGGTGCTCAAAATACATAACACCAAAAATGTGAGTTAAAATCCTACAAAATTTAAAGTACACCCCGTACTTGAGAGTATCTTTAAGATTTTATTGCGGTCTATTAAAAAATATAATGCATTCGAAAGTTTTTACAGAGCCTTAATCGAATCAGGAATAAATAACAAATATTTTTCTAGTCTCATTCTAATCTCGCTTTCTCTAATCTCGCATTATGTTTTGCATCATTTATTCAAATAAATTAATAAAATACAAAAAGACTCAGTGAGAACTATACGACGCCGACGTCACGACGGAAATTAGAGACACAAATTGCCAAAGCCTCAATTGTATCTATAATATGTATCTTATCTTTATCTTCTCAATCAATTTTATTTTACAATTTACAGTTTTGTTTCAAGTAATTCCATATCTATTCTATACTTTTTAATGTTAGTACTAAAGCCATATGCACTGTAGAAACACAACACACGAATACAACGAAATGGTCCAACGGTCAGGAATGTTTTTCCCAGAGAATTGCCGCCATATGTCCAATTTTCTCTAACAATTCACCCGGAAAGATGATTAACCAGTACTGTTTTCGTTTCATTTTGTGTTATATACCTATTCTGTGCGATATAATTAGTGTGACCACAGTTCGATGTTATTACTAAGACTATTATTTCACGCTGCTTTGGATTGTTTCCACCCAAATGCTTATATGGCATTGTTATTACTAATTAAACTGTTACTATTTCGACCCTTGAGATCTCCATTATGGGAAATGGGATTGGACGAAGTCGCATGCAGTAAATTTGTCGTATTAAATTGTTATAATTGCTATCTAAATCTCTGTTTTTGGGTTCAGTTTATATCTGCTATTATTTGTTTCCTTTTAAATAGCAGTGTTTTTAAAAGCAATTATTTAGTTGATATTAAAGGCCTAAATTTTTTGACATTTCTTTTTTGAAATTGTCAGTTTTTATTTCATAATAAAATATTCATATATTTATTGAATTTGAAAATTATATTTATGAAAATTTACGCTGTGTGGGTCTTGTTCTTACAATCAGACTTTCGTCAACATATTTATTGGATTTACAAGAAAATTATTTTTATTTAACGACACAGTTAATTAATGTAATGCCTACTAGCTATAGTACAAAAATAATGCTAAAGCGAAACGAGAAATTTTAGTGCTTTCATTTGCCGTAACATTGTTTTAGCCTCTCTGTCTAGGATCAAAGAAACTAAGTAAACAGCTCTCTTCGTCATTCTCTCAATCATTGTATAGAAGTGTTTGAGTATTCAGACTTTCTTTTATGACGTCATCACACTTTAAGTACGGGTATTCGTTACTTTCTGCAAATCTACATTAATTATACGTCACCTGAATTTATAATTTTTTCTCCTTTTATCTCCCCTCTCAGTTTTACTAAGTATTTTTAAGCCAGTGAATTTTATTAACAAATTGAATTGAAGTGAAATGCTTAGCAAATGAAGTACTTTCTCGTTTATTTCTCTGTATTATTTTATTTTAAGTACTTACCTAATTGTTTTTTTTATTTTGCCAAGAATTAACTTTGCATCTAATTTGCTATATTTATTTGTAAATTCGCTGTGATAATGGAGCGGTAAGATTTTAATAAGTAATGACTTTATTAAAACAGATAGTAGGCATTATTCTGTAAAATTGTGTAAAATGTAAATGTTAAGTTTGAATTTGATTTTTTTTTAAACAAATACTACAAAAATAAAAAGGAAATTGTGCAATAACTTCTTTGCTGATATATTAACACAAGTTTATCATTATTGTATTAGTTAAATTCTCTGATCAAGTTGAATAAGTGTAAGAATACTACTAACAGTGAAACTGTAATTGGCCATCATTTATGTATTTAATCAACATATTATATCTTTGTACTATCTGTAAGTTTCCTATATTTGAAAATAAAAATAAAAAATAAAATTACAAATAAAACGAAACATTCTGCGATAATATGTATTGTGTTAATATCTACTCTTGACAACGCAATGTCGCATGCTTGTTACCCCAAACAGGGGATCTATACCTACTTACAGAATGAAACGTCATTATCAGAAACCACTAGCTGGCACTCGATTCATTCCACTTGATTGGCTCATATGTGTCAATAGCCAATAACAATTGATTAAGTTGGCAATACTGGGTCGCCATCTGTCGTTACCCACTGTGGTGACGTAACAGTTTGCTTTGAATATTCAAAGTTAGTACTCTTACTATTGTAGCCAAATGTTGGTTAAAATTGCAAATCATTGGCGCAATATTTGTCTTGTTGCTTGTCAGTAGGAGAGCTACGTTAGATAAATGATTTTGATAGATGGGAATCTTATCAAATACTTCTATTAGAGCTGGAAATTTAATTTTTATTGGTATTTGAAATATTTTCTTAAAAATCTATCAAGCGAATTTCGAAGTAAACAAACTATCTCTCAATAGTTGCGACCCTAACATCTGTATCAAACATTCAAGCTGATCTGTAGCTAATCCTTGGATTTCTAATGCAAATACATTCATCAGTGCTAATGCATAGGAAGTAATCAGTCTACGAACCCGTCATGGCGTCTGAGATATAAATCAAACAGGATTAAACCGGTTTAGGGTGATGATTTTAAGAATACTATCGACAAGACTGTTAATTTTCAGATGTAAGTGCACTTATTCGGGGATGATTCGCGTCTGCGAATTATTGTCTTTTTAATTTATTCTTTGGTCGTTATTTGCAGATATTTCAACAAAGATGTCTTGGATACGTCGCAGTTTTCATTTTATTGACGGAATCGCTTTCTGTGATACTTTAATATCTTTGTCTACATTTTATTTATTTATTTTAAGAAAACATACAGCACTTGTAATACATTGTATAATAACATATTTTTTTATACATATGGCCAATAAAGTTTTCACTGTAGCTATATTTTTTTTATGTAAGAGTGAACTTAAGCCTATAACCTTATTATTATTATTTTTTTTAATTATTTAAGATTGCAAAACAAGTAAACTAGTTAAGATAAATTATTATAATAAATAATAACTAGTTAACAGAAAATTTTTGATACCTAAAAATGCAAAAAAGACAACTAAGAAATATTTGAAAGTGAATCTGTGACAGTTTTTATAGATTTAATGAATGCCTGGTAATTACTAAATATATCAATGTGGTTATACACTTCATTATGATTATAACATGTTCTTGCAATAAAACGGTTTTTACAATAATTTGTTCTACAGCATGGAGTGTAAAAAGTGGGCTTATAACGAGCACCACTACGAGGACAATTGAAAAAGATGTTACTCAATAAATACGGCGAGTCTACTATGTTATTTATAATTTTAAAAAGAAATATCTGGTCTCTATGAGCTCTGCGTTTTTCTAAGGATACGATTCTTGACTTAAGGGAACCAAATTTATATGTTAGTCTTTTAATAAATTTGTATTGTATACTTTCTATGGCATTTTTATAAATTTCATATTGAGGATTCCAGATCGTCGAGGCATACTCAAGCTGAGATCTAACGAATTGTAAAGCAACACGAGGGTTTTTTCATGAGTAAATTCTGACCCTTGACGAAAGATAAAGCCAAGCATTTTATATGCTTTGTCTGTAATTTTTTCAACATGCTTATCAAATAAAAGCTTAGAATCCAGCTGTACACCCAGGTCTCTCACTTCGGTTACGCGTTTTAAGGGTTTGTCATGTATATTATAGTTATACGAAATTATTTTTTTTTTACGAGAAAATGTTAATACATAGCATTTATCAATATTTAGATACAGGTTATTCCTTGTACAATATTCACTTAAATTAACTAAATCGTCCTGTAATAGAACACAATCAGAGCTAGATTCAATTATTTTGAAAATTTTGTCCAGCTTGTATGATTTGTTAAATTTTACAATTTATAATTATTGTGTGAGACATTTAATATCAAATTTGTGCCTTAAAATAAAAATCTAATCGTATTACAATAGTCTAAAATATTAAAAGAAACTAAACGTTTCTTTTAATTTCTTACCAATCTATTAAAGAAGCCATTTGTTTTTACGGTTTATCCCATAGATTTAGCAGCGCGGATCCTAGGTCTATGGTTTATCCTATAATACGTAGCAAGAAAATACACTCGGCGGCCATTTAAGCATTTCATTCGGGCTTTGTTACCTATATCCACTACTTCGGTACATTACCATGCGTTGGCGTACACTTTTAGCCCCTATTTACCCTGCTAAGTGGAATGGGGATGATGAGGGTACGAGATAACGCTTTATGGACGAAAGGAGCTTTTAAAAAATATTAAGAACATTTAACGTGAATAGAGAGAAGTTATAAATATGAAAAACAATATTATTATTTATGAACGAATATCTAATCATGAAACCCGATCTTGGTCGTTACACAATTTTGCTCTTCAAAATGGTGATGCTACGTTTTATTTAAACGTTTTTATATAAAAATGTAAATTTTATTTAAATAGACTATTGACTCTCGTGGTAGATGTTTCTAGAAAAATGATTTTAATGCTTTAAAAGGTTTACATCGAATCTATAATTTTGGCCTCAAAGTTATTAGCTCTCAAATATGAAAAAGTTTTATTAAACTATAAAAATATTTGTCTATTTCTTACAATATCAAAATATAATAAAAAATCTTTGAGTTAAGCTAAACTTTACAAAAAAAGAGGTTTTACAAAACAAACGATAATATTCATAAAATGTAGTGTTATTTACAAAGTGCCATTGGCGATGGCATTGTATGAACTATTTTTAATTAAAATAAAATATGGAACTGAAATGTTAAACTCTTTTATATAAATTGCTTTTTGCGAGTATTATAATTCAATTACATCCGTACTACTTATTTGATGTAATAATGCCTTTTATTCATTCATTTTATCTATAAACTAATGTGCTTTTAATATTGGCATTTACCAAATTCTTCCCAATATTTGCGGGAACGATAATAATAGAATGAATTCGGGTTATGATGAAAAAATATATTACTTCTGCCTGTAACTCTAATAAAGTTATATATTCAGACGAAGAATATCTTATCCATCGGCTATATTACTTTATTATGCTCAAAAGCAAGTTGTAGGTACCTATTGATATCCTTCCCTTAGATATTTGCGGTAAGCATTAAAATATGTTGGAGTGTATTAAATAGTTCTCTTTGATGATAGAAATAAGGGTAGCAGAAAAACGGTCAAAAAGAAATCCGTCTTCCAAAATTTTTGTATTTGAATATTCTACTTGGAAATAGAAGTAATTATGTGTAAACCCCGCATGGGTTTAAGTGGATACCAATTTGGTAATATTTAAGAATAATATTCTGATTTCATCAGCTTTTTGTCTTGTTGTTGTAAGAGTAGAGATTATTTGTATTTACATTAATAAAGCACCTTGAGTGCTACTGTCGATTGTCCACAAGAGATTTCCATTCATACTCTTATGTAAGCAATAACGTCGAACACGCACCCTTTCTTTAATTAAAGTCAAAAGATTTACAAACATAATAAGAAATTCAGATTAGTCCCACAATAAGGGCGTGATTATTTGACAGCAAAAGCATTTCGTTGAATTATTTGGCTTTTGCGAGCGTTAAATATTTCAACAATCAGTCGCATCCCGTTCCTCTAAGTGCGAACGCTAACTTCCATCGGGCAATTAACGGCATTTGCAATTCCAAATTCTCCATCGTTAGCGACGGAAAAAATCGCACAGTGAAAAAATTAAGGAGTTGAGAAAAAATAAACACAAACCAACTGGCGAATAAGATAACAAAAACTCTTGCCGTACATTAATTAAACAATGAAAAATAACTTCTAACTTTCGTAAATGAATGACTCGAAAACGTGACTTTTAAGAGAAAACTCAACAATCATCTTTACATTATTAAATACAATGTCTAATTACGTTAAATACGCAACAACTCTTTAAAATTACTAGTTTATTTGTGGAATTTTATTTTGGAAAGTTATATTTCGGACTGAATAGAGAGGTTTCGGTGTTCCTATAAAAGTTCGGAGCGACGAAATACCTGCAACAAAAGAAAATTAATATTAATATTGGTTACTTTATTGTGTATAAATGTCTGTTGTATAATACAGAGATAAACAAGTACGAATAAATTTCTATCTTGTTTAAAATAACCTGTCTCAGTGCAATCCTATCTCAGGAAAATGGAGCTAACATTTTTTGTTCTGTAAACCGAACCAAATATTTCTCATAACATCGGCTGCAATGCGGTACCCGCAAGGACTGGGGGAACAAGACGGAACAGGGAGAGATTGAACGGGGAATATTTCCCTCTATGGAAAAACTCCGATTGAAAATAATCGGCCCCTTGCCTCGTTTCTGACTTTATCACTGAATATTTCGAAAAAAAAAATCTGACGAATGAACTGAAGTGAATGAAAATGAACTGGGTCGAGTGTTTAGAATGCTTTTTAAATTTTTGTTGTGATTTACGTTTTGTGTCTAATATGTGCATGTCCCATCGGACAAAGAGAGGAAAGAGAATTAATGATTGGTATTATTGAATATAATTATAACAACAGTGTTTTCTTAGCTTATTACCGCTTTACTTACACATTTAATGTTTTTGTGAATGCTAATTAACAGATTTACTTTTCCAATTTGTACTATAAGCAATCAAATTTCCTATAATTGCTAAACATATTATTACTATACATATACCACTCACTTCCATACCCAGCAAATATTATTTAAAAAAATGCCTGCTTAAAAATCAGAGCCTTCTAAATAAGAGATTCTATAATATAGAATCAGAGATTCTAAATAAGTCTTATAAAAAGCTTCTAGGAAGTTATAAGTGAGTGAAGTACGTAGGTACCTTTTAGCCACATTTACTCTCATACGGGCGCAGCCAGGCGCTCCTTAAGTGCTAGGTAACCTGATATGCAAGGAATTCGACGCTCGTCTGTAAAACGTCTAATGAAGGAAATGACAAGCCACTCCTATTTTTCGTTATAGAAAATATATGATTATTAACAGGATGGTCAGGTTATATGTGTGTGCTATGATTGTAGGTAATACTTGTAATGCTTGAAAAAACAAAAATCTTGTAGATAATTTTTATTGTTTAATAACCTGATTAAATTACTTGTATTGTAAATTTACAATGCTATTTGGAAAATTACATAAAATAAGTAAGTAAAGTAATTTTCCACAATTACAATTAATGAAATATTAGTTATTTGGTGGCAATTAACATGCAATTAATCGTTAATTGCTAATTGCGATTAAAATATGCCCAACACTGGCCATGAAGTAAAATATTATGTGGAATATGATCTTCTATATGCCATATAATAAAAGCAATTTAGAATCATATTATTTGCTGCACCCTGTTGTATAATAATAATAAAACAAGCAGCAATTTAAAAATGACTATTCCACCCATACGAGGTTTCCCCATCCTCCCCTGTAATTAGTAAGGCGATGAAAATATTCGTTTAAAACACAACAGCCTATGCTCAACCCTTGTAAAGCGACAAAAGAATCACTTTTTATGAAAAGCACCATAAAAATCAGCTGGACTACCTACTAAAAAAAATTCAACTGTATTTGAATGCAGCAAAGGTGATTATTGTTTGCAGTATGCATTTTGACAACGATCAAATAAAGTGAGCATTAGCGGATTAAGTCCCATAGTCCCGGATTAATAGTCGAATGTCGTGATGTAAATAAATTCAAAAGGCCAGTGTTTTTAATTCACACATCTGTCGTATGCAGGGTAGAATGGGGTTATTACACCCTAATAAGGTCATTGGGGAACTATGAATGGCTATATAAAAGCCGTATAGTCGTTACGGTAATTTATTGCTTTAGTAAAAATAAATTTAATTAGTGACGGTTCTGAATTTGAATTGGATAATAATATACTGTGATTTAAGTTTATTTGGCCAATTTTAAATGGCCAGTGTCACTTTTGCTTCTAATTTTTTAAGCCGAGTTTTATTATTTTTTAATGATATTTTCAAAAAAGAAGAAGAACCAAGAAGTCTTGTTATTGAAACAGAAACAAGACTTTGAGAGTGAACTACTATTGTTAGCATTAAAGAGCAGTTTTGCTTGGCTAAAAATCGTGAGTATCCCTCCACTTACGACCAATAGTACGGGATCCCTGGTCCAATTTTTTTTTGATTACTATCAAGCTAATTTTTCGTCATCATCATTATCATCAGCAACCCATTTTAGTCCCACTGCTGGGCTCGGGTCTCCTCTCCTCTAACTAGAGAGCTGAGAGGGTTTAGGCCATAATCCACTCACGCTGGCCTAGTGCGGGTTGGTGGATCAGACATACTCATAGAATTTCTTCTAGGGTATGTGGGTTTCTTCACGATGTTTTCCTTCACCGTTAGCAGATGGTAAGAACTTGACTAGTACATATAAATTCCACAAAGTGGAATCCACATTGGTACTGCCAGTCGGGATCGAACTCGGACCGCGTGATTTGCACATTTTCCATTCAGCCACCATCGCTTATTCGCTTTTTCGTGAGTAGCTTCATTTCGATGAGACGCCCAACAATTTCGTATTCCAAAAGTTTGATTGTGGTAGCTAACAGACGTAGCAAGGGTATACCGGACCGGGATGGAAATACCCGAATAACGTACCACGCAATTTGTAGGACAATATGACTGTTCAATTTCATAAATATTAAGTAAGTAAAGGACCAGGGATCCTGGACCTCCGATAGTGGATAACCATTATAAAAGTATTTTATCTATTACTGACTGATTAGAAATACATAGTGTCTCTACCCCATATTCTCAACTCGTGGGTGTCGTAAAAGGCGACTAAACTTAGGCAGACAAGAGCACTGTGAGAAAAGGAAAATTTGAAACAAGCCCTATACGAACCCGTCTGGCCAGCGTGGTATAGTAGGCTAAATTCCCTCCACAATCTTTGGAGAAGACCCGTGTCCAGCACTGGGACGTTAATGGTTTGAAATGATGACTGTTGTCAAGAAGAAAATAAAATGAATGTTGCGGTGCCATGAATCAATATTTCACAAAATAATGTCTGTATCAATCAACAAGGAGTTAGGAGCTTTGTGTCATGGTTTTTGTTTGGCCAATACTCAGCTTCTATTTGTGGGAGAATGATGTTCCTTCTTCGATGAAAGGGCTATCCTAGCAAAAAGAATTTTTGAATTTGAATCAGTTGTCTTATCTGTCTGTTGGTCTAGTGGTTAGTGACCCTGACTGCTAAGCCGGAGGTCGTGGGTTCGATCCTTACCCAGGACAAATCTTTGTGTGATGAGCATAAAGGTTTGTTCTGTGTCTGGGTGTAATTTATCTATAATATGTATGTATTTACAGAAAAAAATGTATTTAAGTAGTAAATCAGTTGTTTAGTACCCATAACACAAGCAAAATACAATTGCTTACTTAGGGACTAGATGGCGCTGTGTGAATGTGGTAGAATATTATATTATATTATTATTATATTATAGTTGCCCCTGAGTTTTGCACGTTCACTAAATAACCAAACAATTAATAAATACAAACTCTTCAGCTTTATAATATTAGTAAATATTTGCTAATATATGGTTTGAAATAATAATTTGACGTTAACTACATACTCTATATCTCTTCCCTCTATGATATTAGTACAAATAACACGTAGCTGACGGTTCTAATAATACAAAATTTAATACTAATATTGATTTGAAATACCTGTTGTGAAATGCTCTTAGTGATAACCAAATAATTGTCGGACAGGCTTGGATTATGATAGGTTATCGTGTCATGTCAAAACTTTTGTGAGGTAACTATTTAGTATTTAGAGTATTCAAATAACAATATTAGTCTGTCCTGTTTACTGCTTTGATTGTATTTAATAAATTAGGTACGTAATTGTAGAAGTAAAGACTGTTAAAACTGTCTACTTTTTGTTAAATGTCAATTTCATTTAAAGTTAAGTATAGGGTAATACATTGAAACACAAAAAGAAACAAATTGTCAACCCTTTTACACACACATTCAAGAATTAACCGTGTAAGTCTCTGTCGTTCAATTAAATGGTTATAATGTGAGTTATAATTAATTTCGCTAATTAAAATTCTAGATGAGCATCGTGACTGTGTTTCTCAAATTTAGCCTTTATGAGTTGGTGGTTAAGAGTCGTTATTATCTGTCGAATGAAATCACAACTTTTAGCACTCATTTTCAGACGAGCGAATCGAATGTGTCAATCGTGTGTGGCTATTATTGTTGGATATAACAGCCCCTGCCACTGTTCATTAATGTACATCAACTTTTGTTCATGTGAATGAAATGTTGATGGGAATGGGAAACTTTTAAACGAAAAGAATTTCATTAATAACAATGGACGGGATATTCGATATATTAACTCGTATTTCTTTAAAATTATTTAATGGAACTGACGTTTATTTGTAATGAGGAGTGTTGTTTCTGCAAGTAATTATAGCAGAACTTTGCCTCATAAAATGCGATAGGTGATGGTAAAGAGAATGATCAGAAGTAGTGTGTTCTCAAACATTCAATTTACGTAGAGTATATAAACAAAGGATAACTTTACTGTAATTGGAACCTTATCTGGCTTCTACAAAAGTAATTTTAACATTAGCTCTTTATCTCATAACAGTCAAAATAAAAACATGAAACAAGAAACAAATTCCGTCTAACACAAAATCCTTTTGTTAGCGTTCAAAAACTAATTCACATAGGGGGAAAACATTAAATTTGTTCAATTCAGCCACTCCACTTTTCGTTGGCGAGTCAAAAGACTGCATTGCGCCGAGCGAAGACTAATTCAATAACAACCGCATGCTCTGCACGCTTCTAAAAACAGTATTTTCATGATTTTTAGACCGGCTTTCATATCCGTGTGATTAAATTATCTGATCACCGTACTTCGTGTTTGAGGAAATTATTAGTTCCTGTAAAAATTGTAAGGCTGTTACACTTAGAATGGATATGTTGCAGCTAAAGTTAGAATTATCAATGTAGTGACGGATTAAGAATACATAATGTCACTACCCCATCTCAAACTGTGGGTGTCGTAAAAAACGACTAAGGGATCTTATGCTGACAAGAGAACTGCAAGAAAAGGAAAATTTGAAACAAACCTTATACCAACTTGTCTGGCCAGCGTGGTATAGTAGGTAAAATTTTGTCCACATTCTTTGGAGGAGACCAGTGCCCGGCAGTGTGATGTTTATGGGTTGAAACGATTATGATGATGAAAGTTAGAATGGAGTTTTATTAGGATTATGTATATATAGCAAGTTAAAGCAGTAGTGGGCAGGCATATATGGCTGAGGTATGGTGGCCGACGGGGCCGCAAAGTTCTCGAGTGGAGACCACGCATCAGCAAGTGCAGCGTAAGGCGTCTATCCACAAGGTGGATAACGCTTGGAGCACATGATATGACGCCGCTCCGGCGCGACGAATGTATGAATGTAGACACCAAGTGGCACGCCGAACGCGATCTCTGTATGACACCTTTGGTAAATTTCATACATTACAATTTGCGGCGCGGGCGTCTCGTCACCTCGCTGTCCTGCCCCTTACACTGTGTGCCCAAATCTTAAATAATCTGATCTGAAAAGATGGATTGCGCTGGATCAAGCCACATACAGCCTTATTCAGATCTTATTGGATATCTCCAGGGTAGGTTTGTTATTTGTGTATCACGTGGTTCTACTACCTTTGTTTACCAAAATCGCGAGTCGCTAGATTTGCTATTGATAAATCCAAACATGTTATAAAGGACTATCAAGACTTGATAACATTGTAAATTAAACAACTGAAGTTATAAAACCGTGCTAATCATCAGTCTGTAAAACTCTTTAATATCACTGACGTATACGTCAAAACTTTTGTCCTTTTTTTACTACATGAAAACCGTAAAGTTCCTTTTAGTCTTTGTATTGTAATTAGGAGATGGGATGCACTCACTGTTCTTTGCTTAAAAAAGAGGGGGTGTCACAACGTTAATGCCACGTCACGTTGCCTTACGTCAGAATAATGCCATGACGTTGTATTTAAAATGCAATGTTGTGCAATGATACTTTTGTAATTAGAATTGCATGAGTTTGTTCACTTTGCTAGAAATCATTTGATATAATGTTTTATAAAATATATTTTGTAATTGCAATTTTCAGCATTAGTGCCAAATCTTTTTTATGAAAAACTTGGCTGTCTTATGCACATTCTAAGATATTCTGAGGGGCTACCTGGAATTCGAATTTTGACTTAGTCGATTTTGGTATTGTTGTTAAATTATTTTCAAACATTTGACAATAATATCGAAATGGATTAATTAAAATTGTAGTGATATATACTTACAAGATATTTTGCTGCCTCAACGTATTGGAAAACTATATTCGAAAAACAAACAAATTTAAGTATATTTTTACCCGACTGTCAGGACGGGTATTGTTTTTTGAAACCTTAAAACCTAGCGCTATCGGTCTATTCAATTACAAACAAAGATCGAACCACCGAAGCCTATAGAACTATTATTTCTGCAATTATTCAACAGTATTTTATCCCAATTATCTCTCCTGCTCCTTTAAAATGAAGAACATAATAAATTCAACCTACAAGTACTTATTCCAGACCATTCGTATCATAGAGAATAGTTTCTGAAACTAGATTAGTTCTTCGTACGACGTATAATAACATTGGCACTATTATCAGAATACATAAAGGTTGTTACGCAATAAACTTGTTATATTACAAACGTTAAGTGAGTTTGGCCCAAAGCCTAAAGCTTGTACAATCATAATATTACATTTAAATGTGAGAATATTATTTTTATGGCAAACAACTTAAAGTAATCAAGCGACACAATTAGAATAGTCTACATGTCTCGAATATGTATAAGAGTGATAACACTCTCAAATATAAACGTTCTAATATTTTTTTTATATAATTCGTTAATAGTTTGCGTTTTTCAATGTGTTAATTCATTCAAATCAAATTCTTTTAAAATTAACAAGTTCAACAGTGGACGTCATTGCGCTGATATGATGATGATGATGAAATTGTTTTATATTCAAGCTACAACGGCTCATATGTAAATATATAATAATATGAAAATATATTATTAACAGTTCGTCCTATCCAGAGAAACGATTGCAAGGAACTATATCAAATAAAAAAACCTTTTTTAAGACAAGTTATTTTAGTTTATTGATAAAAACGTGAACTAAAAAGACAAAAACAAAATTTTAGAGGCGTGTAAAAATAGATCTTTTTCAAATTGTAAAATAAATGTTAATAAATTTCAAAAGCTTGAGGCGTTGCTGAAATGTGTATATAATGTACTTATAAAATACTACTATCAACAGAGGGACAATAATGAGTATCAGAACTGTGAGAATTGAAGTGAAATTGACCATAGTTGAATAAAGATATTTGGTTAGTGTTTCAGCGAGCTGCCTACCCTTCGGGAAAAAGACATGACACTCTGCTTACTATGGGATTACGTATATGCATTTATTTAAAGATCGAAAGAAAATGTTCATATACAATAATATAACAAGTACGAGTTTTGTACGAATATTAACGTTCTAACGTGAAACTGAGCAAAAATTACAGCGCAAAAATATCTCTAGACTTAACAAATAATTGGTATTAAAAAGGGATCCTACGAGACTATAACTAGTTACGATTGTTAGCTTCATTATCCCATCTAATACAATTAACTAGATTTATGATTACTTTCTACTGTCTAACATTGGTTAGGGATTAACTTAGACTTCGAGGGAGGTTACTACACACTGTGAATAAATGCAATATTTATTTTAGCTATTAGCTTGTGTCTGAGACTTTATTTGCGTTTATTTTCAAAGAATAAAAACCTATTTGATGCTGAGGAATGACTTGAAGCAAAAACCATTAATCTATTTTATGATCTTTATAGTTTTAATATTTTAAAAGTTTTATAGTGTACCACTTCAGGCAATGAAAAAAAAAATAGTAGTCAGATACTTATCTGTCATGTTAATATTTATGTAAGAATATTAAAATAGAATTGAATTGTATTTCGTAAAAACTTTACTTGGCAACACAGAAACAGACTATGTATACTTTAGCTGGTCTGTTGGTCTAGTGACCCTGACTAAACAGGCAACAGGTCGTGGGTTCGATCCCCACCCAGGACAAATCTTTGTGTGGTGAGCATGAAGGTTCTGTGTCTGGGTGTAATTTATCTATATTATGTATGTATTTAAGAAGTATACCCGGTCCTTTTGGAAGGCTTACGCGGGGATACAGGTCCAACACGCTGAGGCTCTTAAAGAATTTTAATTTAATTATAATTATTATTAATATACAAACATGACACAAATAATTGGCCCCAATAACACAGAATTTTCCTAGTATCGGGGCCAATATTTCGTAAAATTGTGCACAAAAATATACTATGTAAAGCTACAGAAATGTAACGTGCAATAAATCACTTTTATTTTTTCAAATAAACATTCATTCATTCATTCAAAGAATTATTGAACACTGGTACCCAAGATAAGATTTAACTTGTTTTATGGGTACCATGCCACTATTGTCATATACATCAACTTAGTCGGGTACATCACTATTACTGACTGGCCTGTTGGTCTAGTGATTAATGACCCTGACTGCTAACCCAGAGGTCGTGGGTTCGATCCCCACCCAGGACAAATCTTTGTGTGATGAGCATAAAGATTTGTTCTGTGTCTGGGTGTAATTTATCTATAATATAATAATAATATTCTACCACATTCACACAGCGCCATCTAGTCCCAAATTAAGCAATTATATTTGCTTGTGTTATGGGTACTAAACAACTGATATACTACTTAAATACTTTTTTTTATTTTCTTATATTTCATATGTATGTATTTACATAAAAAAAAATGTATTTAAGTAGTATATCAGTTGTTGTTTGTTTGTTGTTTTTATATGTATATTATGTTAATTTTGTTTTGAAATCAATCACATCAAATATTTATACAAAATTTTAAATACTCTATAGCCGTTAATATATACAAGCAATTAAAAGGCACTTGTAGCATTGTGGTACTGGGATGTTCGTTACGATCATCGTAGTTAATCAACATTCAGCAAAGTCAGCCCATGATGGGTGACCGTTTGTGGTCAATTTAATACTCAATCGTCTCCGTGCTTCGGAAGGCACGTAAAGCTGTTGGTCCCGGTTACCACTTAATGTGGTAGTCGTTAAGTCAAGTTGGAAGCCTTCTGGGCGACTTGATAAATTCCAACACCAGGGTCTGCCTCAAGCCCACACGATAAGAAGGAGAAGAATTAATTTATTAAGATTATGTACAAGCTTTTCATGCCAAAATTTCAATATGACTCGTTCTATGTTTTAGAAATAACGAACAGGATTACTATAACAATACTATCTTAGAATAACCATAAGTGTCTATAATATATAATATCTTTGATATAATGACCACAAATTCATTAAGCCTTTGTATCGTTAAGATCGTACTAAAATACTTAAGTTATTAAAACAGCGTCAACATAAATCGATACTGGTCTCACCACAACGACCTCTACCGCAAATAACTTTGAGGCCTTACAAAATACGCAAAACATTTCATTCAAGCTTTGGAAGGGTTAAAGACTCAATGACGGCCAATGAAATGAAAGGTTAAGTAATATCGTTACAGTCAAATACTACAAAAGTTGGCCATAATATGGGGCATTAATATTGGTGCCAATATACCAATGTTTGGATGAATTTTTACTGTTAAAGAAAAGTACCTATACAATATACATACATACATATGGATCACGCCTCTTTCCCAACACAGGGGTAGGCAGAGACTATTTTGTTCCACTTGCTACGATTCTGACATACATCTTTGGCTTCTTCAACATTTATTAATCTTTTCATGCATTCTCGCTGATTTAGGATACTCCTGATCTGTTCCTTCTTTAGAACGTATAGAATATATTGGTCACAAATCAATGAGCCAACGTGGTTATTAAAATCAACTAAAATAAAATAAATATAGCAGCAAAACATAGTTTCAGATCGGGACAAGAATAATATGTAATATAGACAGTATATTTTTTAAAATTTGGCCAATGTTTCAATGTGTTCCAAGTAGATTTTGTTACAGTTCGATAAAATTAAATATCAGTGATCTTAATTCTAGTACTGTACAAAGAATACACAACCTAAGCTTTCTAAGTGAAAGAACAGAGTACATCGTTGAGATTCAAGCTATTCACACCACGTACAAACAGAGTAATTCAACTTGAAGAATAAGACATGTAAATAGTAAATACGGGCGCCATTAGGGACGCTCGGCACGAATTTGCATTAAGATTAACGACTACAGCCTTGTAGTGGGACCGTACCCTAGTGCACACTGCAACGCGCTAGAACAAAGCCTTTGTCAAAATATCTCATGCGATACCCACCTCTATTTTTATTTCAATGCAGCCTAAAATAGCGTGAACATATTCGACATTATATTAAGTTTATTAGTGTGACCCAGTTACTGTATTCAGTTATTTAATGATCCGTTTCAATAGCTCTGAAGTAATTAATTTGTGATTACGTTTTAATCAGCTGGATAATAGAAGGTCTTGTTCAAAGTTAATACAATATGCTACCTATATTATTATAGGTATGTATTTGAACACAATAAAATAATGTACACATTGTTACTAGTTAGTAACAAAGAGTTACTAGGTCAAAATAATTTCAGGACAGAAAATCCGAATACCGATTTTACCACACCCAAGTTTATCAAGGAACCCGGGACCTGACGTTCAATAGTCGTATCAATAAATTCCCGCTATATCACAGAGGCAGTTGTCAGAAAATAGTTTAAAAAGTTTCTCCATACATGGACTCCAATAGCCTTATCCTAACGTGCGGCTTAACGTTAAAACGCAAGTTATGAAGCCAACTTATTTTAAACATTCTACGTGGACAGCAGGCATTAATAAAAATAAATATGCGGCTAGCAACAGCGTAGTTACAAACCTATGGTTATAGGTAGCCACGCCATGGGGCCTTGGCACCGAGCCAATTTGTCTAATGCCTAGTTATGCCCCATTTACTGCCGTCGTATCAACTATACTCCCTATATTCAGAGCTTTCCAGTTTGTTTTTCTGCCAAAATTGTTTTTTTGTTTGATTTATTTTCGTATGTTGCTCCGTTTATTTTCCGCTTCGAATTAATAGAAGTGGATTGTTTTGTTACAGTTTTTGTAAACATTTTTTTTATTGATAAATATATATTCTGGTATAAAACCAAAACCACCTCTGATGTTGTGATTAACGAAAGTAAAGTGTATGATATTTGATTTATTATCATGAGAACAACAGTATAATAAAAATAAACAAAAATTTAGGTACACATAGCACATGCTCACACGTTCGTAAAAATACATTAGGCAGACTTGTCGAGAAGAAAGTAACTGAGAATACTAGGCCGCAAAAATATTTTGCCTTTGCCTGTTTAAAAAACAAAATAAGGCTAGGAATACACACACACTCTCGCAATTTGTTTCATAAGCACAGAAGCCTAATATGGCACATTACATTATGCATATGTGGGGGCTTTTAGACGCATACGGTGATGTGTAATTTTTCACGAGGGCAATCAGCGATTTTTCCTTTTTTGCCGTCGTTCACCAAAAGAGCTGTATACGTAATGCCTTGAGTTTTTCGAGACGTTTTATTCGTACGAAAATCGCAATAAATGTGGGCGGGGTGATTAATGTGTTGGCAGATGGAACCGTTGACACTACCACTTTGATTACAAGTGTTCGCTTGCCTCCCTCTGCACGACATTTGGTTTTTTTGTTACGATCTTTCAAATTTGAGAGAGGACGAGCATAGCACGAATTTTCTTTTATATTCAGTGACCCTAACCTTCAGAAAATTGCAGCTTTGAAAAAATTACCTAGCAAAATAGATCCATAGGTGGAATTGGTCTGCTTTTATTAGAGACCTTGGCTTCTAGCAGTAATCTTTCAGACATCACGCAAGTTCTGCTTTGGAAATTGTATGCGTCTAATGCCAGCTGGACTAATTATCAATATTTGTTTGCTGTGTTGTACAATACAATTTTAAATTGTAAACTCTTTTATTTGCCAGACAATTTCAATTTCAAACAAAGTTTTACATATTGTAACAAAAATGTTGACCTATAATTTTATTAAAGCATAAGTCCATAAGCGTCGTGTTAGCTTCAATCATAACCATTAAAAGCGAACATATCATAGCATGCATGAACATCCTTTGATATTTCCAAACGTCAATACGTTTTAACAACGTAACCTCCAAAAAAAAACATTTCCGATATATAATCTAATAGGTTTGCTAGCTCCGCGGTGCAATGTCGCTCGCTTTTTGACGTACCATCGTTAAGGGAATCTGTCGAATTATTCTCATGAATATGTATCCCAACGTCTGGCGCCTCGGGCCAGTAATGGTGGGACAATGGCTTCTGTACCGTAGGCAAGATTGAATCAATGTGCGATTTATCTTGCAATTTGTGCTAGTTATTTTAGTAATATTAGTACTCGTAAGCCTTTGTAGATAAGGTTTAATATGGCATGATTTTTAAGCATTTATTTCACTAGCTACATTTAAGAATTTTTAATCATGTACATGTAATATAGCACATATACCGAAAGAATAAAAAAATATAAGTCGAGACAGATTCATTGCTAAAATTTTTTTGAACCCCGAATTTTGACATTCCTTTAATCCCCCCAAACATAACAACGCGGAGTCGTGTTGAAAAATACTGCATGCATGTTTATAGGTAGATATATTTTGAAATCTGAGACATAGTGACGTCAACAATCACTTTACTTTCACAGTTCAGTGGTCAGAGGGGGAGTAAGGGAGCTGTCACTTTCGCAAAGAGATTGTTGATCGCAATAAGTTGAAAGTTCACAACCACTGCCATCCTTTCCGTAGTTTCATCACTTAGTTGCAATGCCGCACACGATACCCCCGGGATAAAGTAGGGCGATTCTATTTATTACTATAAGCTAAACAGCCTCTTTACATACTATGGTGTACCCCCGTTGGCATGGTAACGGATAGCGAACCGAAATGGTTATGACCCGTCATTTGACAACAAAATGCCTCATCGCGTCGTTTGACGATAGTGTGTACTACGGTTAAAATGTTTTGATCATATAAATGTACTAGTGTCAACAATTTGCTTGCTTAAATAAATAATAAGATTTGGTACACATTAGTGAAATAATCAGTATTTATTTATTTTGTTTTAATATTATCATGGAATCCGATCCTATTGGATATTATTTATATTCAAAATTACATTTTTGCAAAATATTTATAATGAAGATTTAAAATTTTAATGTGTGACAACACCGAGAGAAATCTTCTTCTCATTTAAAAATATATAATTTATTTCCTGAATAAAGCAACTACACGGTCTGTTGAATATTGAGCATTATAATAACTACATTTAGTGTGACATTGCTTTAAGATAACCATGTACCTATACTTACATAACAAACATATTTGCATTTGTATTACAATATAAGCTAATATACATATTGTGATATAGGCGTCGCAACTGATATTATATTCAAGTTTAAACCCGTCTCTGTTAACTAACGCAATAAAGTCAGTGTGTGATATTCATGCCGAAGTAATGTAATTTACTCATTGTACAATATTGTTATTGATCATAGATAATTTTGTATGTTGAATGAGGGAGCTACAGAACTATCCTAAGCCGAGTTTTTATGAAAAGATGAATCTTGAAGACGCGAAAGATGCATGTCAGGCGATCCTGACATAGGTCAGCAACAACAGTAGCTAAACATAAATATAATATATAATTTATATTACTTAACCAGACTAGTACCGGGATTGAATTTACATTTGAATTAAAAATTTAAAAGTAACGCTTCGGACACAGTGTCCCAAAATTTTGTGTCCGAGTCACGTCAAATATATCATGGATATATTTTTTTATTTTAAATAACAGTGTAGGCGTGCTGGATAATTGACTTGAATACAACAATGTCTTGATTTCTCTGTCGTTCTTTGAGAGCGATAGAATGTTTCAAAATTGTTGATCAAAGTAAGACTTTAGGAATATACAGACACCTTGGCCATATGGCCATATGACATTATGTACTCGTAGGTAATGAATAGCATTTCTAGTTTTATTTATTTATTTTAAACTTTAAGCACATTGGTATAAGGAGGAATTTAGTTCACTTTGAATAATATAATATAACATAGAATGATGCCGAGTTGAGTAAAGTTGTTTAAGTGGTGAGAAAAACTATTATCGTAAGTAATAGCAATTTCCTTCCATCTTTATGAGTGTAATAACTGAAGAAAATTTAAATAGTAAATCACTCTTATAAGGCAGGTAACATGCGAAATGTATATGAATATGGAAATCGAACCCACGTCACTTAGCGCGGCGTTCTTAGTTTGAGACGTAGTCAGTTCAGTAGAAATGTGAATCTGATATGAGACCTCTATCTTCCCCTTTGTAGAAGGCATGTTACTATGTTAAGTTGCCCTTTACGGATTATTCTGTAGCTTAATCTCCATACGTTTCGATAACTACAGACGACTGAACACAATGCAATTTCATCGATTGAAACGCAAACTTAACTCCGAAATATAATAGTATTCGGAGATATGAGCATGTTACTCATTGAACACAGAAATACATTAAGATAGAGGAACATGTTTTGCATGACGGAACAGATAAACGAGGCTTAATTAATACAGTTTCGAAAATCTTGTACACAATAGTGTCACCAAGCACCAAGACAGGTTTATAGAATACTAAAAACCTGTCTTGGTGCTTGGTGGCACAACTTATCTAACAACCCGGAATCTGGAAATGTTCCCGAATAATAGCAAAAGGCTGGGATCAAACAGGTCCCTAAATGGGCGTGACGTACACCTCTGCTTACCCCTTTAGGGATAAACCACGTGACGCTGTGCTGTATTTAATTTTTCGATGGCGGCGTGTAGTGACGAATTATAAATGCATGTCACTACCCCATCTCAAGCCATGGGTGTCATAAAAGGCGACTAAGGGATCATCATCATCATCAGCAACCCATTAAGTTCCCACTGCTGGGCTCGGGTCTCTTCTCCTCTAACTAGAGAGCTGAGAGTTTGCGTTCAAATTAAACAAATTATCTGAAATACTTTAAACTTTTATTCAATTAATATACAGTCATATGAATAAATGAATCAAAACTTAAACTACAGAATCGCCCCGTCATTATTGTGTCAACGTTTTTATTTCATATTAATGTCGAGTGCGCGGAACTACAGGGTGTACGAAAGAGCATTATTATTTTAAGGGTGATCTATTTATTAGGCGGCACCCAGGGTGAGGCTATAAACAATCTATTAATAAATTAAGGTTTCGCCTTCGGGATCGTCCGAACGTGCCTCAAATATTATAAAGCTAAACTATTTGTAGGGTAAGGCCCCTTTAATATATTATGGAGTTTTCTTAAGCAAATGGATGGTAAATTTGTATTAAAATATAGCGATATCTATAAGACTTACTATGTTTTGGGAAAATAGATGTGTTCTGAAGAGTAAAACAGATTTTAGGTTTAATATTATGTTCCAATATTATATACTAGAAGTCGCGCTTAGCTATCCAGCACCAAAATAATTTTTCAATATTAGTATAGATATGGATTCATCAAAATAATATTTCAAATTCTAAATGAAAATCCATAAAAAATCACAACATAACATCTTATGTTCGAGTAGAGGAAATAATGTATGAAATAAAAACAAGAATGTACTGTATATACATTATAATACCCCCTCACATTTTAGATATTTTCTAAATTCATAATAAATTGTTTAGTCAGTATAGTAAATACATACATATTATAGATATATTACACTCAGACACAGAACAAACCTTTATGCTCATCACACAAATATTTCTCCTGGGTGGGGATCGAACCCACGACCTCCGGCTTATCAGTCAGGGTCACTAACCACTAGACCAACAGGCCAGTCGACAGTATAGTGGGCAGTAACAATTGGTATTATTCATTTAAATAATTTTCCATATAAAATTCTTCACTTATATAAGTTGAAGACTCAGTGATGTACATTATTATTAATAAAAAAATGTTTCTTGAACAAAAATGTTTAAAGGCCTTCCTAAATAACATTTCACTACTCATTATTAACATCACAAATGAGATGTAAGCCGACAATGAACTAGTCTAACAGATTTTTAATCAATTTAGTTACGTGTCGGCCATTTTGCAACGTGGCCGCCGCCGGTTGGCTCGTTTGAATTCAGAATGAGCGCGCGGGTGCGGACCCATCAATCACTGAGCCGCACTGCCCTCTGCTTGACGGCTCACAAATTATGATTGAGATTTATGCCCCTTTACGACTATACTGTTACGACAATTACTTACATCAACTCTACCTATATGAATTTCTAATATACTGTCAAAGTTTCATATAAATGACTTTATTAACATAACATTTCCATTCCGTACAAAGCACTGGCTATTCTCCATACAAATTGTTTAATAATATTTTAAATTATAAACTATTTTTAACAAAAAAATATTAAAACGACTTCAAATCAGTACTAAAAAGCGAAAAATAAACTGATTTAGATATTTAATTCCAAGCTAAAAAATACCTACCTACCAGTTTAAAGTTTAATATCCTATTGCTTATCTGTTTAAAGTCGGTGCCAAGCCTAAAGAGTTTGTTAAGCTACGTACTACTTAGTACGTACATCTGTTACCGCTCGCTACTTCACACCACCTCGCACTTGCGTGTGATCGTACTTAGTGGACGGCTCAAACTGAGTGATACAACCTCATTAGGCTGGCACCGACTTCAAACAGATTAGTAATAGGGTATTATACTTTAAACTGGTAGGTAGGTATTTTTTAGCTTGGAATTAAATATCTAAATCAGTTTATTTTTCGCTTTTTAGTACTGATTTGAAGTCGTTTTAATATTTTTTTGTTAAAAATAGTTTATTTTTCCATTTTTTGTGTACTTTTTATCTAGCAGATTTAATAATACCTGGCAAACTAAGACAGTAAACCGAAATAAAGAATCTTCGATAGAAGGGAACGTCTATTTAAATATTCTAACAACACAACCTGATTGTAGAATAGAGGAATCTCAAAACTCTTAGCTTTTTATGTCTTTCTTTTTTCCTATAAAATGCGACAGGTAACAAGTATAGGTATACAATGCAGGTTAGATACTATATTGAAAACTTAAAATATCATCTAAGAATTCCTTTGAATTATACAACTTTATCTTCCATCAAGAGCTCTCATCTCAGACACTTGAAATAACACAACTTAAGGTTTATACATGGATGTGATATTTAAAGAAATCATCTTCTTACTCCTAAACATTAAGAAGTTTCCCTTTCAGTGACAGCTCACCTAAATAACCTACAAAAATACAACTATAGATTTATAAATACCTATAATATTGAAAGAATTATCCTCCAACTCCTAAAATTTAAGGAGTTACTTACAGTGACAGTTCACCTGAATAACCTACAAGAATATAACTATAGGTTTATAAGTACCTATAATGTCGAAAGAATTATCCTCCAACTCCTAAGAGTCAAGGAGTTATACCTTCCACTGACAGCTCACCTGAATAACGTACAAGAATACAACTATAGGTTTATAAGTACCTATAATATTGAAAGAATTATCGTCCAACTCCTAATAGTTAAGGAGTTATACCTTCCAGTATCAGCTCACCTAAATAACTTACAAGAATACAACTATTGGTTTATAAGAACCTATAATGTCGAAAGAATTATCCTCCAACTCCTAACAGTTAAGGAGTTATACCTTTCATCACCAGCTCATCAACATGAGATGTTGACTATCAGACGTAAATACTTGAATAACTTTAAAAAATATATGAAACACGTAACATGTGCCTATAAAATTTGAGGGTTGCCTTCGATTTGCCTGAGATTCCATCATCAGAACTTGACGTGATGAATAGGGGACCAATTCGGAAGTATACCCTTTCAAACAAAAAAAGAATTTTTTGAATCGGTTCAGGCATCTCCGAGTAATCGTTGAACATACATAAAAAAAAAAAAAATACATACAGTCGAACATATAACCTCCTCCTTTTTTGAAGTCGTTTAAAAATGATAAGAATGATTCTCCAATAGGTTAGTGAAAACAAGAAATAAAAATTATTAAGCATTAATTTTCTATGAAAAAATTTACGTCATAATATCATTCCTAAACATTCATTATCATCATCATTTCAACCCATAAACGTCCAACTGGGCACGGGTCTCCTCCAAAGAATGTGGAAGTAATTTAGCCTATTATACCACGCTGGCAAGACGGGTTGATATAGGGTTTATTTCGATTTTTTAAAATAAAAATACTCATTCAAGTTTATAAAGATAGGGGTATAATTTATTGTACTGTAGTGGTTTGACCATGCATGTGTCATCATCATCATCATCATCTCAACCGATATTTAGCCTACTATACCACACTGACCAGACGGGTTGGTATAGGGTTCGTTTCGAAATTTCCTTTTCTTGCGATGCTCTTGTCTGAATAAGGTTACTCCCTTAGTCGCCTTTTACGACACCCACGGGTTGATATGGGGTAGTCACATTTTGTATTCTTAATCCGTCACTACACGGAAATTTAATGCATGTGTAACAGACAAAAATACTATCACTTTATAATAGTGATTTATTTTACCGACTAACTACAAAAAACTCATTAAGAACTATAAATCGCGTCGTATTAGTTATGGAGTCTAATTAATGGGAAATTGATATGCGTTAAGTCCATACTTAACGCATATCAATTTCCTTTTTTTTTTTAACTACGCACATCATTCACCTTTGAATTATGTGCGTAGTTAAGTACTATAACTAATTAAAATTGTTTCCATGAATATAAAAGAGATTGATAATATATTAGCCTATTATTGAAATAGATTAGACATCACATGGTTGAATATATTGTGTGAAGAATATAAAGAACTAAACTTAATAGGTATAAAAAACGTCACGCATTTAAAGGGTTATTCATCATACGCGCAATTCATGTTTGGAATATAATATATAATAATATTCTACCACATTCACACAGCGCCATCTAGATCCAAATTAAGCAATTATATTTGCTTGTGTTATGGGTACTAAACAACTGATATACTACTTAAATACATTTGTTTTTGTGTGTGTGTTTGTAAATACATACATATTATAGATAAATTACACCCAGACACAGAACAAATCTTTCTGCTCATCATACAAAGATTTGCCCTGAGTGGGGATCGAACCCACGACCTCTGGTTTAGCAGTCAGGGTCACTAACCACTAGACCAACAGGCCAGTCAAATAGTAGCTTAGCTTTTGGTTTGGTTGATACTTTCAAACAATAATTATCCGTAAACATTTCTTATCTTATCTTATCTTATCGTGTGGGCTTGTGGCAGACCCTGGTGTTGGAATTTATCAAGTCGCCCAGAAGGCTTCCAACTTGACTTAACGACTACCACATTATGTGGTAACCGGAACCAACGGCTTTACGTGCTTTCCGAAGCTTTCAAACGCTCGAGAATGAAATTGCCACAAAAGGTCACCTATCATTGACTAACCTTGCTGAGTGTTGCTTAACCTCGATGATCGTAATGAACATCCCAGTACCACAATTCTAAACATTTTATAAAACCCAATATAAATATAGCGCAGTTCATAATATTACAAAATCATAAACGATTAAGTTACAATTGATAGATACTCCCCCATTACCTCCCATTCACACGCTCAATGTAAACTTAGAACCTTTGTGTACAGGTAACACTATCGAATAAATGCTTCAGAAGTGAGCGGCTGCATTGTTAGGTTATCTCAAACGGCGCTTCGGAGCTTGAACGATACCAGATAGCTACCGTAAGATGATCCTTCTACCCCCCTTCGTCTCACCTCACACCTGCTTCCCTACCTTCCTTTGTACTGAAAACGCCGATACACCGAGCAAGCTAAAGATGATTTGAATTATAAGGGGTCTTTGTTAAATGGATTGTTATGACCCTGTATCTAGATATTGCCTATAAGGCCATGAGCCTGAACCTAAGCTTGTATTGTACGTTCGTGATCGGATTGTTCTATCGGTTAAACTTAGAATGGTGTAAGGTATACTGTTTGCATAGTTTGAATAATATATTATACTTAGATTTACGCATTCAATATAACAATGCCTTTAGAGTGTTGCTGGGGCTGTCCCGCTACTGTAGTGCATCAGGCATGTTCTCTGAGGCGCGCACAGATGATTTCTTTGCTCTGATGCGCAAGAAAGTAGCCTCCCTGGTGCACGGGTTGTGGGGCAGCACCAACAGCATTCTGAGTATGTTTGCTCAACGGTTGGATGGTGCTGTGTTAGATAGGTTCACCGAGTTACACATTCGTGCTTAAACTGTGTGACTCTGCCAATCACCCGCCGCCTGTACTTTCCTATCTTATGTAATTTTTATATCTTATTATTTTAATTGTAATGTTTTAATTTATTTGAATTGTGATGTCCTGTTCCTATTTATTATTATTTTTATTTATTTAATTGTTATGCTTTTAAATTGTTTGTAATGGATGTAATTGTCTGAATTAATAAATAAATTATTATTATTAAATTATTATTAAAAGGTGTAACCTGTTTAGTTATAATATGTGCTTAATATTGTCATTAGGTATTGTTTTTTTTAATTTCTTTTTATAAAAAGTTTTACAATAAAACAACGCTTAATTTAAAACATCAAACAAACCTTTAGTTTCCTTAAATCATGGTTTCTATATGTTTAGGTACTGTCCCCTGACTCTGAGCTGTCGGAAAATGAAAAGATAGATGGTTATTGAAAAAATCTTACATCAATCAGTTTTTAATTTTCAATGCTTGTATTGTTTTGTTACGTTATTCCGAGCCTCACTCTATATAAAAAAATTGTATTTTGTGTTTAGTTTTCAATACTCTAGATGTTTCCAAACGTTACAAACAGATCTTCAATTAATCCTGTTTTCCCGGCGTTTCAAAGGCGTTGTTTTTGTGTCTATTCTAATTTGTAACTATCATTGCCAGATACCCAATAGAAAAGTCGGATAACATCGTTCAATACATTATGGACCAGTAACTTGTCTAGCAGATGTCTGCTTCACTATATATATAAATACAGTTAATATATAGCTTTTTGTGACCTAGACGTATTTGGTCTCGACTATTATGCTCGATTAATAAGTTGAATTATTCAGTATAGAATGAAAATAGTATATTGAAATAGATTTTGAGGTTTTATTTAAATGCTAAACAAGTAATGGAAAAACCACCGTACCGTCCGCCCGCGTAGCTTAGGTGGTAGAGGACTGCACAAGGAATGGCAGGGTCGCAGGTTCAAGTCCCGTCGTGGGTTTAAATTTTGCCATTACCCACTTGTTTAGCATTTTAATAAAATGTTAAACAAAAGCAAAAGAAATTGCTTAATATTTAAAATAAATAGATTTTGAGATTTACCAAGCAATCGTTGTGTGTGAATTTTTATTAAATAAGAACTGTTACATATGAAACATGCATTTGATTTTTTTTCTGAAGAAAATATTTAATCGACTTTCCATACAAGTTAAGTCATGGGTAAAGTTTGAAAGGCATGGCAGGTGTATATGTGTGGCGCTTTTGTTATTTACAGCAACTAACTTCGAAAAAAAGTGTTCATATCAACTCCCTTATATGAATCAGACATTTTCTGCCACTTCCTTACACAATGGAGATGTCAAACTCAGGACAAATCAACAAAGGCAAGCCATTATTATACAGTTGCCGAATGAAGTTTGATAAAACGCGAGCAATACCCAATTCACAGAGCGTAAGCAGCATTTTGTTGGCAACTAAGAACGCGTCACAAAGTAATACATTCGGGAAAGTTTGCCACTCGGGGCCGTACGCGGACTGCATTGCGGCCCATCCAACTACGATTCAATATATATTAGCTTTGGAAACTTTGATTTCTGTGTTCTTATTGCTTTACGCAAAATGTTAGGAAAGTGAGTTCGAATAACATTTGCAAACCTTAAGTCTATCCGTTCGGAATATTGATGTAGTTTTATATTTGGTACGTATTTAGTTAAGTGTTAAACTAGTATTTGGCCTGATCGACCTTATGTTAGGCAAACACCGCAGTCAAAAACGTTCAGGCTCAGAATGTCCCTTTCCCAAAATGTCCCTAGGTTTCAAATAGTCCCTTTCCCAAAATGTCCCTTTCCCATAATGTCCCTTTCCCAGAATGTCCCTTTCCCGAAACGTCCATTTCCCAAAATGCTCCCTTCCCGAAATGTCCCTTTCCCAAAATGTCCCTTTCTTACTTCAGCTATGCGGTTAACCGGGAGTATTTAAATAACATAAGCCAAGTAGTCAATCAACTTTTTAATCACATATAGGATATAAAATATCAAAATGTCGAAAGCAAAAAACATAAATACATCATAATATTAATATATAATATTATATGTATATATTAAACGGTTAAAGGAATATTTAAAAACATAAGCCAACTATTTAATCTCAAATTAATAACCTCTTAGTTAATCAACTTTTAATCCCGGTTAACCGCATAGCTAAAGTAAGAAAGGGACATTTTGGGAAAGGGACATTTCGGGAAGGGAGCATTTTGGGAAATGGACGTTTCGGGAAAGGGACATTCTGGGAAAGGGACATTTTGGGAAAGGGACTATTTGAAACCTAGGGACATTTTGGGAAAGGGACATTCTGAGCCTGAACCTCTAAAAAAAGTCAAATTAAAAACAAAACTCAAAGGTGCTCTTTTGAGCAAAAAATCTCGCTATTCACTCACAATTCGATATATTGTGGCAATAGTCTTCTATAATGAGACCTTAGGTAAGTATATTATGGCAATTGTCTATCAAATTAAGTCCATAGGTACAGAAGACAATCGCCTCACGAATTGCTTTGTGTTACTGCATGAGAATCAAAGAGGTGTTTTAAAGAGGTTGTTATTGCAAGCGCTTTTTAATAATACTTTTTAAGCATTTGTAGGACTACTGCGTAAGAAGTTTTAGATTAAATTCCCAGGTTTATGTATTGGGATTTTTGTCTTGATTCTTAAGTCTGGAATTGTGCCCCATTAATGATTACATGAGACTAGATAGCTTGCAAAATGGGGGTGTAATGCACCTCTGCCTACTTTCTTTCGAAGAAAAAGACTTTTACGTTGTATGATGAAACAGCACAGGACCCTGCTTCTGAATTATCGGAAAGTTTTTATTTAAAGTAAACACAGTGTAAAAAAATTAGATATTTTTAGAAAAAATCAAATCTAATATTAATAAATAATCAGTTTTTAATTCCCAATATCTATTTTCTTTCTATCTTTAAATAACTTAAACCATAAACTTCGTTTTATAATGCGAAAAAGTGCGAGAAAGAATGAGTATTCCGACGGCTCGGAATCAGATACAGGTCCTGCTTGAATAAATCAATTACGTAAAACTCATACTCACATTAAAGAATTTCATATAAATCTATTCTAAGCAAATGTCCTTTAGAAAGTCCGAGTCAAAAGTTCAAAGTCCGATCTTGTCTTATTTAACCATGAACTCGTATGTTATGTAAGAAACAAACTAATTTGTTCAAGATCGATAGAAAGTTGAACTTTAAGCAAACATCATATCAGTTGATAAGAATGTTATATCAGCCCCTATGATCTTTATTTCTTAGAAGTTTACAAGTTTTAGAAGTTTCTGTTTGCTATCCTAAGTTAATACTGAACTTTCTTCTATTGTACAACTCTCGACACTCAGTGAAGCCTTAATACAACTTTAATATTTATTACTGAGAGAGTATTATCTTATTTCACTTTATAATTTTAATTTCGCAAGATTTTATATTGAGTAGTTTGTTAGAGAAAATTGCATTGGTAGAACTGGGTGAGCATTTAGTTTGTTTAGAAATCTTTGCGGATATTTAAATAAAATATAAGAAGGAAAATTGCTGTCTTATTTTTTGTTGTAGTAGATTTGTTTGGTTAAAATTACCTGAAGCGTTATAGTATGGAAACTTATAAAAAATTACATTTAATAGGCTTATCACATACATTTCTAGAAGAATAATTTATGGTAGAAAATATCTCTATTTATCTCATCTATCATCATCATCATCATCAACCCTTTAAGTCCCACTACTAGGCTCGGGTTTTCTCTCCTCTAACTAGAGAGCGGAGAGGGTTTTAGACCATAATCCACTCACGCTGGCCTAGTGCGGGTTGGTGGATCACACATACTCATAGAATTTCTTCGAGGGTATGTGGGTTTCCTTACGATGTTTTCCTTCACCGTTAGCAGATGGTAAGACACTTGACTAGTACATATAAATTCCACAAAGTGTAATCCACATTGGTACTGCCGCTCGGAATCGAACTCGGGCCGCGTGATTTGCACGCCGCGCGTCGGTCCCTTATCCATTCAGCCACCATCGCTTCATCTCATCTATATGTTGAGAAAATGATATTGAGACATCGAACAGACCTTTTATTTTTAGGAAAATCCTATCTAATGAATTTCTAGACAGATTTCTATTTAAGATAGTTTAGGTGTAAATTGGATTTTTATTTATAATATGACATCAATATAAGTACGTAAATATAGCAATATAATACTTGCTATATTATGAAGCGTATCCATGTCATACGTACATTGAATATAGGATTACAGGCTGTCATATCCGTACGATAGCTGTCATATGGATTAGACGATGTCTCACGTCATTGGCTGAGTGGAATCACCAGCTTATGTAATGGAAATTTTACTGTAATTTTGAGTAAATTAAATGATTATAAATATAAAAGTCTCATGCAAAATTGATGAGATATTACATGATAATTGATGAGATATTACATGATGATTGATAATTACAAATTTATCCAAATCGGACCTGGTAGTTCCTGTGACCAAACAAACAAACTTTTCAACTTTATAACATTAGTTTTGATTTGAGTAGATTGCACTGATCCTATCTTTTGAACCAAGAGAAATCAATCATTAAGTACACAATATCAAGAACTTATTCTCAATCTAAAGGAAAACACACTTTTTTGTAATTATATTTTACACTTACTTTTACAAATAGAACCGTCTCACAATACAAGGAAAGATATGGTAAATATCAATTAGAAAATTAAATTTCCACAAAGTGTCTCGTAAACCCTCAGTAAAAAGGTATGCTAAATATTGTTATGAAAAGTAATGATAAAAGCTGTATAACAAATTACTGTGTCCATCTTAGCGATGTACGCGATCGTAGGATTTAATTAATCACAAAATTATGTTGCGAAAGGGTCGGGATGAGGGATGCGCGATCGTGATAACAAACGTACAATGATGGTGCAAAATGGAAAAGTGCTACTCCATCTCAGGGCGATTTCAAAGAGAACCTAGTTCAACCACGATTCTATGAAATTATCTATACTAATATTATAAAGCTAAAGAGTTTGGTTTTTGAACGCAAGGATCTCAGGATCTACAGGTCCGATTTGAAAAATTATTTTAGTGTTTGATAGCCCATTTATCGAGGAAGGTTATAGGCTATATAACATCACGCTACGGCCAATAGGAGCGGAACAGTGGCCAAATAAAAAACGACGGGAGCGAAGCCCCGCGCAGCTTCTAGTACTAAATACATTAAATTTACTAGAATCACTTATATCGTTTTTTAATTGGCCGCTGCTCAGCTCCTATTGGCCGTAGTGTGATGTTATATAATAATAATAAATAATATAATAAATTGTTTATTTATATAAAAAGTACAAATATATTATCAAAATCATAAATTATAGAATAGTAATACAAAAATTCATAACTGCCTGAACTAGGTGAAACCTCTGCTTCAGAATATAGCCCTATATACGCTTCCTCGATCAATGGGCTATCCAATACTTAAATATTTTTTCCAATCGGACCAGTAGTTCCTGAGATCCTAGCGTTCAACCAAACAAACAAACTCTACAGCTTTATAATATTAGTATAGTTGAAGAAAGAAAGAAAAATCATTTATTTCGGCTTAGGGCCTACAAAAACAACACACTGAGAACAAAAAAAAAGACAAAGAACAATTTAAAAAATAATAATAGAAACATGAAAGAAAAAAAAATTAAACTTAAATAAATATGGAGTAGTGGTTTAAGGTATGCTGTTCTGTAAGCCCCACCGAAAAAGGCCGCCATCTCAGCATGGGCTGGGCAAATAGTAGCCAGCGCTGATTTTCCGTTGGCAACCGCTATATAGGTGACGCATATTTGTGTATATTATAGTATTTATTTGCAAAAACCATAATGCATCTCATTTTAAAATATTAAGTTTTCGTTTATGTCCCGAATCAATTAGGTGTAGCTATATTATGTATTAATATAAAGGGGAAAAAATTATACAAAAAGGTCCACATGTCGCTATTTCTTATAATTTGTGCCAACATCCGAACTAACTCGAGTCGAGGTTTAACGAGACGGCAAATTCTGAAAAACAAGCGAGTCCGATGAGGGTCAGACAGAGGAGGTACAATTAAAAAGCGAAATGTAAGCCAAGGATTAAGCGCACAGAAATAATGAGACGATTTGCTGAATAATGAGCGAATGTACCAACTGAGATGGTTCATATCTTTTGCTATTTTTTGTTTTGTACTCGTATTTTTTAGCTTTTGCTAAGTCTCCGCACTCCCGGTTTTTATGGCCGCAAAAACTTACTCCTACCTAATATTATTTATTTATTTATTAGTTAAACTCAATAAAGATTATATTATTATTATTTAAGATTAAAAGTTGCAAACAGAAAGTAAGTAGTTTACGGCGATTTAAAACTGGTACTGATTAAGGCTAGTTACTAGTCGTGACATCAATAAAGGATAATTTGATTAGAAGCCGCCCGGTTTTTGCAAGAAAGAGAGTCAACAATTTTATCCCCTCGAAGGTACAGTACTCGACAAATGACAGTCATTTTTCTATTTTCGATATAAGTAGCAACAAAGAGGGTGAAGTTATTTTGTGAATAGTTATATGTTTCAATGTGACATAATAAAGGAGAAACAATTTTTACCTAACAATTTTTAGTCACACCAAATGACTACGTTTTATTTTTAAGTCATAATAAGCTCGTCTTATTTCAGAATAAATGTCTCGACAAATTCCTCGCTATAATGTCCTTTGATTTTTCGATAATGGAACAAATTGAAATAAACGTGTTTACAAATTAGGAAGGGCCTGACTTCGTTATCGATAAGCGTTGGAAATCGCTATAACTGAATCCGATTACTCGATTACAGTAACGAGGCCGTCGTGAAATTCTCAAGTGCAGTTAGCAAGTTGGCGAAGTAAAAAAAGTAGTAAGTGTCAGTGCGGCGTGGGTCGACAGGCGACAGTACCGAGTCTACTAAGTTTCCACAATAAGAGTACGACCGATAGAGTAACAAGTCGGAAAATTTTCCTCTGCTCGTTTTGCCCACAGCGTCGGGAATCAGGTCGGAAATATCGACTTGAAAATTTCTAGTTTGTTAGTTGGGAATGACACCGCGGTCGAAGATTGGATTATTTTTACAAGTTGCAACTGTACTCAGCTGGTTTTTTACATTTTAAGTGCCAGCCACTTTTTATAGTTAATTAGTTGAATTAAAAACTTTTGTTGGTACACAGATGCAGCTCTGAAACTTTTGCTACGGAAATTCTATTAAAAATATTAATAGTCGGCAACGCGCTCGTGATGCCCCTGGTGTTCCACGCGCCCATAGGCTATATAAATATAAAAGTAAACACTTTACCATCAGGCGGACCGTACATCTGTTTGCCACCGTCGTCGTGGTATAATAAAAATCTACTAGCAATTTCGATAATAGGTATTTCACAAATTTTGAAAGCATTGTTCAATCATGAAAATAATGTTCGGAAATTACAGCGAAAACATTTTATTACGTTATCGAAATCGACTAATCGAATGTCGAGGTTGCGAGCAGGCCCTCTGGTTCTTATAGAGTAGTTCAAAACCTAAAATATATCATTATTTGTAACAGTTGTACACTTTATAATAAACTTTACTAGATCTATAATAAGAAACATACTCGTATAAATTTTGTTGGTCACAGGTGCCGTCGGGATATTGGGTTTGGCTAAATTAATGTCACATACGATATTATGCAAATCCATGCAACGCTTGTCCGTCGGGCTTCACACTGAAAATTCTCTTAACATTGTGTCCGATAGAATTATTGCTGAACCTGTGATCAGAGTGGCGTAGAGGATATATTCGTGAGTATTATAAAGCAGAGTTAGTATAAAACAAGCTTGTGTGTGTAATCCGTGTAGTGACGGATTAAGAATACATAATGTCACTACACCATCTAAACCCGTGGGTGTCGTAAAAGGCAACTAAGGGAGTAACCGTATACAGACAAGAGTACAGCCAGAAGCGGAAAATTCAAACTAAACTCAATACTCACTCGTCTGGCCAGCGTGTATAGTTGGCTAAATTCCCTCCACAATGTTTGGAGGAGACCTGTGCCCAGCAGTGAGACGTTTATGGGTTGATATGAAGCTTGTGTGCAAAAATAGTTATCATAGCAATACGCCTTAGCAAAAATATATATCCATCGGATAGATATCCATCGGATAGATATCCATGGACAGTATAGGTTTAAAAAACAAAATCAAACTTAATTCGTATTGCTTAAGGATACATTATTTGTAAACAAAATTTAACTGTCCAATTGAAAGGGCAGTTTAATTTCGTACACACGTCATTACTCATTACCAATCAAGTTATGATCGATCTAACACAAATACAATGTTAACCGTTTGCCTGCCGCAGGGTTGAATGGAGCAATTAATAACCCAATTCTATTACTGGACGCATCATATGTAACGTCATAATGAATCAATAGCTAAATAAACTTGGTCATTAGGGGGTTGGATCGGTGAACGAACGAAAGTGCTCCAGCAGTGTAGGGTTACCATATACAACTATTAATCATTTTGTTGATTATCTATATTGACATCTATTCATTTTACTCATCGACAATGTAATGCCTTTTTTCTATATTTATTGATATAAGTAAATTCAACATCGAGACAATGTTATCGATTGATATAATCGATATTTATTAATATAAATGGACTAATTCAATTTGGTCATTAATATTCTTAATTTATTTTAAACTCGTCAATATATGCATCCAGAGATAGCATAGAATACTTTTACTTAGCTAAAAGAGCGATAAACGTATGTACTTGTACGCTACGTATTTCAAAAATGAATAAAATAGAGGTTCTATTTTATAAGTCAAAGTGTAAACAAGTTTAAATAAATATTTTGTTATATATGTACAACAAAGCTTCCGAGCTTTGTTTAACTATCATTAACACCTTAACTAATGACTACTACTGCTCAATTCAAAATTGAAACAAACAAAAACAAAATTAAATAATCAAATACCATTTACAAATACTCAGTTATACCATTGTCCTTCATAATAACGTAACTAATAAAAAAAGTTTAATATAAAAGGCAAAATGCCGGTCACGTGTCAGCCCTAGATCTAAAGCGCGGTACACAACTGTCCCACATTCAATTACATTGATAACATCACGCAACGCCGCAATTACCCTGCTAATCCGTCAATCGAGTGCGAGCATGCCTGAATAGGGTCCTAAGTACCTCACTAGGGTGACCGCATAATCCGCTGTGTTGTGATGTATCTGATGTGTTTAAGTGCATTGGATTATATTTGACTGCGAGACGAAAGTGCGTATGACTACTGCGCTCTTGTACACGTCAAGAAAATTTGCTGGGTCTACGTAAGAATTCGTGTCGTTTCTACACACAGAATCAATATCATTTTGTCATATCTGACCACGAAAAATTTTATAAACGTACTATATATTAAATATTATAAGTTAAAAAAAATAGAGTAAGAGTCAGAGTTTATTCAGAACTGACGTGACATAAAGATTGTGCATAGAAATTATCTAGTATCTTTACGAGAACAATAATAATAATATAATATTCTAACTTATAGCTATCCCTTTACCTATAAATAAATATTTTACATTTCAATAACAAAAAAAAATTGCACAGCCCTCAAGTGCGCGAGGTCGACTTGCACTTGGCCGGTTTTTTATTTTTATTTACAAAGGCCCACACTCTTTTTTTTGAAACGGAACATTTCAACTAAAATCCTGCTGAGCTTACCAGTACGCAATGTTGTAACCCTAGAATTATTTTGTGAGCTATTCGACTGGTCGATTTTTGATGTTAAAAATGTCAAATTTTTATTTTCAAATATTTCACAACGATATCGAAATCAACCAATCCAATATCGAAATTTAAGTAGAACCTCATTGCATATCAGCTCTTTATTTTTTAGTAATAAAATATACACTGAATGTTACCATTTGTTTTTGGGTGCTGCACAATATCATACATATTTTTTCAGCCCAATTGCTGTACTTATTCTAAAAACATTACAATATGTGAATACGAACCCTGAATACTAAAGATTGAAATTTTGAATCCATTTTCTCGAGAATTGATGCGGGTAAATGGAGTTTCGTTTATATGCTAATGTAATACAAATGAAATTGAACTACTTTTCAGTAAATAAACTTTGAAATAATAATGTCGACAGATAATATTAGAAGTCCTTAGCTCAACTCTAAACTAGAGAATGTTATCACTAACTACTTACTGTTTCACAAATAATTTTAGAATAAGATTGGGTATGTTAGACTTAGAGCTGGCAAAAAAGGGTAGCCGGTCTAAGTCGAAGTATTAAGCCTACTGAAAATTAGGTTTCTAGTTCACGCAACGTTAAAAAAATAGACCTTCTCTTGGTTTTATCAGATTAGTAAAGCCCTTATTACACTATTTGTAGAAAGTTTAATTCGGAAATCAAAAGATGTAATCGAAGTTAGAACAGTTAGATTTTAATTTAGTTCTATTGGAAGTTCTCGACCGCACCACTTTCTAAATTGTTTCCGATTTAGATTTCCTACAAATTGAATAGTGTAATAAGGGCTTTAGAGTTATGCATGCAACGTAAAAAACTATAACCTATAAAGTTTCTTGTAGACACTGTTTAACAAATGGCTGTAAACACATAAAACTGCCGAACACACACATAACATTTAGAATCCTTATAACAAACACGGTTAAAGCGAAAGTCACTTCATACGTTCAAATTCGTCCCTACAAAGTGGGACCCTGTTATTGATATTTGACAAATAAAGTAATATATCAAACTACATTAGAGGGGGACCTTTAAGGCTTCGATATAAAACATAATCTTGACCGATAAGAAGATCGGGTGTTATAGTTATTGGTAAAGGCAGCGTGATCAATAGTTCTGCTAAGTTGAAGAGGTATATGGGGTGAATATTTTAACACTAGTTTAAGGATGTATTTTTATAGCTGGCTTATGTAATTTCTGTTTTGTTTTTATATGCAATTATATCAGCTATGACTACATGTTTTTGATAAATCCGTCTTTGTAATTAAAATTGTCGTTTTTGAATAAAATCACTGCATTGATTAAATAATGGTATATTTTGGATAAATTATTGCTGGTTATAAAACCTTAGTAACAAATAGATACAAGTACCGGGTCTTGTACGACTATCTATAGATCACATAGGGGATTTGGAATTTTAACACTTGACGTAGATTAGTAACTCCATCTTTAAGATGTTCCATAACATAAGAATTTTGAAAATTAAACTTATAACATTTAGAGGACAGTCCCAATATCACACCCACCACTGCAACTTCTATAAGCCAGTAAACACAATTTGGGAGTTTTACTCATAAGTAAATGGATGATGAAAACAAAATTTAAAACAGTTCTATAACCCTAAACTTTTGGTGCCCACACAAAACGCATAACATTCCCAACTTGTTGACAAACTAAAGTACCAAACCTCTTCTATTATATCGATTTACTACATTAATAAAATCGAGTTCACACCACCACTAAGGATGTTTTATTGTATCGATAAAACGGATTTTTAACATTTGAGGGTGAGTATAATGACGTGAAATGATTATCTGTATCTATGGCGGTATTTGCTCAGATAGTGGCAGTATATGACTAAGTGCGGTATTGAATGTTGTGGAGAAAGAAAATATCAGTAGAATTACGTTGGGAGACGATTCGTAATATTTGTTTGGTTGCGAGAATATCAGCTTATTCTCATTCAGAATCTATTACAAGTAGATGGTTAGAAAAAATTGCGAAAAAGGGTATCATTGACATTTACAAAAGAAAAGAATAAAAGATTTTGGTACGAAAGTGTTATAAAGTATTAGTGATATATTTTAGGCGGATAACATAACATAACATCACGCCTTTTTCCCGGAAGGGGTAGGCAGAGGTGTTTCATATTTCACCAGCTATGTATGGTCCCATGAAATAGGGGGCAAGCCTACTGTCATCAACCGGAAACATTTGTTTACCAAACTTGGAATTTCATGATTAAAAAGTCCAATACCATTTTCACCCGACCCGAGAATCGTACCCGGGACCTCTTGCACAGCAGTCGTATACGCTTCCCGCTGCGCCACCGAGGCAGTTTAGGCGGATGACTAGATACTTACTGTATATAACTGTTTAAAATTTCGTCACAAACTTTAGAATTTGTTTCACGGACTGTCGATTTTATAGTGCAGCTTAGTATGTACTTACATAGGTGGACGTGACTTACCTGTAAAAAAGAAATATTTATTAGAATGATGGAAAGTATTAGATGTAATTATTTATTTAATACTTTCATATATCAATTCTTACAAAAGGCTGTACTTCGTAAAAAGCTTTAATACCAGGTATGTGCCTTCTTAGAAGGCTTAATATTTGGTGTAAGAAGATTTTATCTTATTGAGATTTATTTCCAAGAAAACCAAGTACCTATTTTAAAAGATATTCATCATTATAAGTCTAAAAGTACTATTGAGATGAATTTCCTGGAAAATTAAATGTTTATAAAATCGAGTTCTCTAAAATCGTAAAATGAGAAGACACGGAATTCTAAAATGTTTAATAATGCAGTGTTACCAACATGCACATAACACAATGAACGATAATCGCTTACGTTTAGCTAACATATTCCTACTAGAGTAGGCAGTACAGCAGGCAATTCAGTAGGGAACTGTATTCGGAACGCGAAACTAGGTCGATTGAACCAATAAATTCAACACGGCATATTCCATGTAGATAGTTTTTAACGAAAATATAGTAGAATTCTAGGCAGGGCTATTTCGACTTGAACTCTTAAGGTTCCGTAGTAAACTTAACTTTAAAACGTTTGCAATAAAAACTTTATCTTTCGCGACTAGTACCCAATATTTTATTAAGTCGGCCAGTAACCACGATTGGTGAGATTCGATTGAAGACGAGAAGACAAATAAAGAATTTAATATTTCTTAAAATATGTTAAGTGATGTAGAACCGTTTCTTTATGACGTTTGCTAAATTACTTACCGGTTAAACCTTGCAGATTTTTTCTTCGATATTAGTTCACAATAATTATATATATATTATTATTTAATATTATAATATATATATTATAATTTTCTCATATCCAAATTTTATTGAATTTGATTTAGTATGGTGTTTTGGTTCTGTACTTTCTGTGATATTTCAAACTGTAACCAATTAAAATTGTAACAACTATGGCGATTGAAAAGAGTGGCCTGAGTTTCTTGCCAAGTTCTTCTCAGAGCTCAACCTTGTCAGTGAACTGGCTGTAGGCAAATTTACTGACACTTTTTCTGGCTTTGTATGACGTTCATAAGTATCATGTATGTGATCCAAATGAAATAAAAAGATTTGACTTTGACTTTGACTTTATTAAGTATAGTATTATAAATAACTATTAGTCAGTGCCAAAGTTTTCTGCTTTATTTTTATATTATTTAGATTAGAAGAAACACAACTATCTTAAACTCTTTTACATGTTGCGTCAAAACTGGTTTAGTCATTCTCATGATAAAAGTATCATATTATAAAGAGAATAATTATATGTATTTAAAAATATAGATTAATTTACGACTTTATTATATTTAATTTTTAAGATTGAAAAATGAGAAGACTTATGGAACCCTAAAATGTTTAATAATGCACTATTTACGGCTCTAATATCAGATTTTGGCACGAACTAAGGTTGTCGTTACGAGTGCATTATGATCAAACTTTACTGGCCATCGATAGTTTTACTAATTTAGTAAAGAAGAATCACGTGCCAACTAACATTCTATAAATTTGGAAGTTCGATAATAAACGTTCAAACTGTAACTCATCAACTAGAACTGCAGTAAAATAGAAAAGGTCTTTTAATTGTGCAGTTTTAAATAACAAGAATAAAAGTTGTGCACAAAATACCTATATTTTGTTTATTGCTTTTTTTGCAGTTCGTAATCGGCTTAGAAGTCTCGCTAAAGTCGCAACCAACCTGTCAAACGATCCATGACCACGACCACTCCGCCAGTAGGGTGTGATTAAAAGAAGAATTGGCTTAGTCTGTTTTGTCATCAGAATTTTATAAATTGTTTTTTTATTTAAGACAACGCCCGCACTAATGACAAGCCCTGTGTCGCGGGTACTTTATGAACATACAATTAATGGACACAAATTACACCCAGACTCGTAACAAATATCTTTGAATCACACATAGACCTAGGATCCGCGCACTAAATCTATGGAATCACACACAACGAACTGTCAATTCAACATAACCTAGATTTATTCAATACCAGTGTTTATAAACTTAAAAATATTTTAGCTAAGAACTTTTTCAATTAACTTTAGTTTGTATAGTTTCTTATAAATTGTGTACTCTTTCTTTATCGACCCTTAATCATTGATACGAAAATATCTATCAGTGGAAACTTGTAAATGGCCATTATATTTTATATTTAAGTTTATCCTTTTTCTAGCTGTAAGTATCCCAAATATAATAAAATAAAATACAAATATTTCGTGTGGGAATCGAACCCACGTCACCCAGTACGGCGATGTTGGTGGCGAGGCGACCACCTAAAGCAATGCCACGGCGACAGAGTGTATCCTAACTTATTACTATAAAAGCGAAAGTGTATTTGTTTGTCTTACTTACTTATTGAATTCTAATTGTACCCTTATGCGATGGTGGCTGAATGGATAAGCGACCGGCGTACAAATCACGCGGTCCGAGTTCGATCCCGACCAGCAGTACCAATGTGGATTACACTTTGTGGAATTTATATGTACTAGTCAAGTGACTTACCATCTGCTAACGGTGAAGGAAAACATCGTGAGGAAACCCACATACAACTATGATGAACTTTCTGTGACTATGTCTGATCTTAGCTCTCTAGTTAGAGGAGAGGAGACCCGAGCCCAGCAGTGGGACTTAATGGGTTGCTGATGATGATGACGATGAAATGTGGGTGCATTTCATCGTCATCATCATACCTTAAGAAACCTTATTCTCTGTTCTATGCCTACTTATTATGAGATTGTAAATTTACTTTTTGCAGGCGCCCATAGGCTACGGTAACCGCTTACCATCAGGCGGACCGTACGTCTGTTTGCCACCGTCGTGGTACAAAAAAAAAAAACTCCAGATCCAAAAGTAGGTATCATTCACAGGAAAGTATCCGTTAAGTAACCTAATTGTATCTGAAACGTTCACTATCGTAAAAGTAATACGGTACAAATGATAATAATATGAAACTTAATGAGCATCCGAATGTACCAAAATATCCTCATAATCAGATTTCAGGCTGTAATTTAAAACTCATCTCTCATAATTACCTACGCAGTTCACAATACTCCGCGATTGCGATGACGATTCGTAATTGGGACGTCGCCGTCGTTAAAAATAATTAACTTTTATATTATGTGAAGCTTATTTAATGTTGTTATTGGATATGGACATCATATAGAACATAACATAGTATCACGCCTTTTTCGTAGGCAGAGGTGTTTCACACCCACATTTCGCCAGCTATGTTTGGTCCCATGAAATAGGGGGCGAGCCTATTGTCATCAACCGGGAACATTTGTTTACCAAACTCCGGGAAAATCTGAATACTGGAATTTATTGATAGAAAAGCCCAATACCATTTTCACCCGACCCGGGAATCGAACCCGGGACCTCTTGCACAGCAGTCGTATACACTTCCCGCTGCGCCACCGAGGCACCATATAGATTTATTTTAGAGAGGTAGTGGAAGATTTCTTCGAATCGAGCAACGCAAGAGAGAATAGCATATTGTGTGTTTCTAGTTTTTGCTGTTGTATATATATATGTTTGGATTAAAAAGTATAAAATAATAATTCAAAAATAAACTTAACTAGGCATTGGCTGTTGCTGTTGCTGCCGCTATAATGAAAATTAAGGAAATCGGTTAAGAGCATGTCGGACCATTCTCAATGTCGGGTTCCGCAGCAAAAGAGCGTATTTGTACGGCACGTTCTGTCTTTTCTTGAGAAGCGCAGTTTTTCGGCCTATTTTCTCAAAAACGGTACATCCGATCATCCGTTTGTTTTACGGTTTAGAAGATAGATGGCCCCCCTTCTATCTTTGCATACAATTTTTACTACTTTCGGAGCGATCTTTTCCAAAAATATCCACCTAATCAAAAAACTTGCATAGGAACCTCAAAATTTCTTTCAAAGAGTAGTTTAATTTTAAAGAAAGCTTTTTTTTTTACATAGAAAATTGTAGCCTAACTAACATGACTGAGTAGGCAACGCGCTCGCGATTCCCCTGGTGTTTCAGGCGCCCATAGGCTACGGTAACCGTTTACCATCAGGCGGACCGTACGTCTATTTGCCACCGTCGTGGTATAAAATTGCTTTGCTGACGGTACAAGGGTTTTTAAGATGCCAGAAGTACTGATGTCCATATACAATAATGATCAATTAACATCTTAATTACTGTTTAAAACAGTAATCGCATTATAAAAACAAGTAAATAACTTGGAAGTGTAAAACTTTATTCAAAAATATATTATTTAGCCACTATGCTGACCTCGATCGGCGCTCGGCTGATATTTTATTCACGTTTCATTCCACCGACTGAACTTATTAACTAAAGATTATATTCGCGAAAATTATTAGAACAGGGTGATGACAGAAAATTTTGAAATTTTGACAGGCCTGTTGGTCTAGTGGTTAGTGACCCTGACTGCTAAACCGGAGGTCGTGGGTTCGATCCCCATCCAGGACAAATCTTTGTGTGATGAGCATAATTGTTTGTTCTGTGTCTGGGTGTAATTTATCTATAATATGTATGTATTTACAAAAAAAAATGTATTTAAGTAGTATATCAGTTGTTTAGTACCCATAACACAAGCAAATATAATTGCTTAATATGGGACTAGATGGCGCTGTGTAAATGTGGTAGAATATTATTATTATTATCATATTATTATTTGTTCAAAATTATTATACTGAATGAAAATTTATAGCACGACTTACTAGCCTTACTTAACCTCTAGAGGCCTGTGAGAAATTATTGCTTATGAGAAACTGTCACACAAATTTTAGTTTTCTGTAGACAAATAAATAAATAGAGCACACGAACACACACTTTACTTTTGCTCTCAATAATGTGCTTATATGTGTTTGCTTAACCGTAATTGTTATTATTATTATTTTCTCATATCCAAATTTTATTGAATTTGTTTTAGTATGGTGTTTTGGTTCTGTACCTTTCTGTGATATTTCAAACTGTAACCAATTAAAATTGTAACAACTATGGCGATTAAAAACAGTGGCCTGAGTTTCTTGCCAAGTTCTTCTCAGAGCTCAACCTTGTCAGTGAACTGGCCGTAGGCAAATTTACTGACACCTTTTTTTGGCTTTGTATGAAGTAAGTATAATGTATGTGATCTAAATGAAATAAAAAGATTTGACTTTGACTTTGTAACATTATTATTACCATACTCCTAAAAAAAATCATTTGATCAAAAACCCCCTTTTAGTTTTGTATAACGTCTATAGCGTGATCGAATCAGAAATGAGGAAATTCACAGGCAAGCTAAAGTTGCCGTCATAGCTCACCGAATCGCACCCTTTACCAGGTCGTCGATCCATGTGTTTCATGATTTCAACACATAAACGTCCCACTGCGGGGCACGAGTCTCCTTCAAAGAATGTTTAGAATTTAGCCTACTATCCCAAGTTGACTAGACGGGTTGGTATAGGGTCTGTTTCAAATGTTCCTTTTCTTGGAGTGTTCTTGCTCCGTGTAGTGACGGATAAAGAATACATACATCAGCAACCCATTAAGTTCCCACTGTTGGGCTCGGGTCTCCTCTCCTCTAACTAGAGAGCTGAGAGGGTTTAGGCCATAATCCACTCACGCTGGCCTAGTGTGTTTCCTCCACCGTTAGCAGATGTTAAGTCACTTGACTGGTACATATAAATTCCACAAAGTGAAATCCACATTGGTACTGCCGCCGGTCGGGATCGAACTCGGACCGCGTGATTTGCACGCCGGTCCTTTTTCCATTGAGCCACCATCGCATCCAGGATAAAGAATACCTATATAATATTATCACTACCCCATCTCAACCGTGGGTGTCGTAAAAGGCGTCTAAGGGGTTAAACATAATAACAAAATGTTTTTAAATAAATTAAATAGCACGCTGTTTCACGCTTCAACTAAATCAAAAATATCACAGTACGTCTCCATAATAAAGCGAGTTGTTTCAAAGTGATGTTTAGTTTCTTGCAGATTTGTTCAATGCGTGAAGATTCTCAACTAGTGAAGAATAAGTTGGAAGAAACTTTATGTCTAATGTAAAAGTTTAGCAGCCTCGGCGAGTGTCAAAAGTTGCCGACTTTGTGACGTGTGCATCGACCATAGAAATCCGATCTTGCAACTTATATACTTTGTCGTATACCAGTAATTGAAAAGTTAAGTGATTGTTCACCGATTAGTAGAGTTAGTTCTGTAGTTTCACTTCACAGGTAATTGATTGAAGGATCATCTTTGATGGATGCTGGTTAAGTGGGAAAGTTAGGTTGATAGCAAATAATGTGATATCAATATACTTAGTAACTGCTAAGAAACTAATCTATTAAAAGTTAAAGAAAAGCATTGCGAAAAATCAAATTTACTAAAAAATAATTGATTTTATAGACAATCTTACAGCTTCCTTCAATGCGCTACCTAACAACTCTCATATTTCACACCATCATATTATATTTACTGGACTACACTCTAGATTAAAGTCAAGTACCTACTCGATATTAATCTAGAGTGTAGTCCAGTGAATAGTGGATTTAATATTATGGATTTACATACAGAAATAACTCTAAAATCAATATCTTGAATCTAAGACGCTCAGTTATAATATAAACCATCTGGTTTACGAAAAACCGAACAGAGAAGGCAGCTTGAAAACAAACAGTTCACTTCAATCAATTTTTTTAAAAGCAAATCGATTCGTACACAATACAAGCCTGCAAAAAGGTTGGGGGCTTCCTACGCAACGTAATTTCCGCCGGCAATGGACCATGAACACTGGTGAAATTCCGCCGAAATTCCACCAATCGGCGTTATTAAGCGGACCGCGGGCACATGTGCTGGCTATGGAGTTGTCTGTAACGATCGATAGACTGATGGACTGCTCAAATTCTCTTTTAGCCACCATAGTTATACTCCGACCGGCTACACCCGTTCCCGCTTGTTTTTTCTCTTGATGGATCGGTCTTAAGTAATTGGAATCCAGCCAAGTATTTACACTCATAATATTTGTTACAATTTTGCTCCAATTAAAGCAATGTCTGCTAATTGCAGTTTTCTTAAAATAAACACAGAAAATATTTGTATATAAAATATTCGGTTAAATTTTGAAAATGGAATTTGAAACAAAACTAAAGGGAATCAGGAAAATATAAAATTTTATTTTGTTCCAAAAACAAAATTGGCTCTTTGAATTTAGAAAATTTGCTGAAAATTTGCCATACATTTTGTTTCTGGGGTAAAATTTGAAATACAAAACCTTTCTCCAAATTCAAGTTCTATATTCATCTTGTATCCAACCCTCCAATAACGCGGGGTGGTCTGAGGGATCCCCCGGTACAGCGTTTTATCAACCCGAAAACAGTCGAAACGATTGAATCTGTTCGCTCTGTTTAAAAATGTAAAGCGGGTTCACATCACTGCAGCCTGAAAGGCAGGAAATGCATTTGCAAATTAGATTTTTAACCCCTCCGCCGCCAGCGCTATCGTGTCTTCAACCCACTTGTCGTTTAACCTCCGGTCATGTGCGGGAATTCGGTGGTTCTTCGCGCATTTATTTTGGACTCTTGTTCTAATATTACATTTTGTAACTTGAAAATGGGAAAAATTATGAATTCAGTATTTGAAGTGTACGTGTTTTAGAAAAACAAATTAACTCAGATTACTTTCGTTGTTCTAGAAAACTAAAATAATTTTGCAAATTTTAATCTTTCTAACGTAACTAACTAAAAAGTGAAAATGTTCTGAACAATTTGGAATTTAAAAATCTTAAAAGCATAACTTAAGCTTCGGGATTAAAAATACCTTGGTTGGGGCGTATTTTCGCATGCATTTCGGATAAAATTCAAGCATATATACAGCTGGAACTAAAAAACGTCGCTATAGAAATATATTTTTAATGGTTTCCTCCCCTACAGTTGTAAACAACCGGTCGGTATTAGAAAAAAGTACAGGGAAACCAGTTTAAACCGGTGGTTTCTCGTTCACACTCGATTTGGCAAGGAAATTGCTGCGTCTCGCCGATGCCGAGTTTACATGCGCAACGCGACTGCACAATCTCGTTTACTACAAACAATTGAAATAAAAAAGTTAATTTGTTCAAGCGATTTCGGTGCTAACTTCGTGAAAGATTTTCGTGGTGAAATACTGGGATTAGGGAAAGAAAATCTATCCATAAAGAAGATTGAAACTGCCGAAATAGATGCGGGAACAAAATTTGTTTAGCTTGCAAAGCGTTTTCACATTATCGATATATATCTGATTGTTTGGGTGAATTTTATATTTAAAAATGGTTGGGTACTAGATAATATATCTGAAATGCTTTTAAATTATGGTTTTATATATGTAAAATGAATATTAGAAATTACAATAATAAGCATAAATATAATAATATATAATAATATTCTACCACATTCACACAGCGCCATCTAGTCCCATAGTAAGCAAGCGGATCAGTAATTCTTGAGATCCTAGCGTTCAAACAAACAAACTCTTCAGCTTTATAATATAAGTATAGATATCTATCCATTATTCTCAATACAGCAACTCAAAGAACAGATGGTTTTCATCATAAATAGCTTTGAATGTGAAACACGTATCCAAACATAGATAGGTATTGTGCGCAGCGCTTCAATGTTTGAAAGAGAGCCAAAGGGCTGGCCATAACTGAACGGTCCACTGTGCCGAAGTTAATGATAATGTAATTAGTTCTCTGATTTCGCACTTGGACTACCAATAAAAACAGTTGGACTTTAGTATTATCTGTGTCTAGTGCCAAATTATTACGTAATTAGACTAATTTTACGATTTAAAGGCGCAGTTTATAATTTGAGAGTTTAAAAACATATATAAACTTTATAACGTTGTAAAGTCTCTTGTTTATGATTATTATGACAGAGATGGCATGACATATTTAAGGCTTTAAGATTATGATTTAAATAAATGCTAGTCTAACATAATTTAGTATCAATTATATAAAAATTATAAGACTCATCTAAAAGTAAGAAGCGTGAAATGGGTACCTCTGGTAATTGGTTATATTTACCTCGAGCGGGATTGGGTAGAGTGGAAAAATTGGCCAATTTAACGAGAAAAAATTATATCGGTTACCCTAGTAGGTGTTTAATTGGGCAAGCTGGCGGGGAAGTAGGGTAAAGATGCTCGTTTTCGAGCAAATTAAATGGCACATCAAAGTACACTAAGTCGCGCCACAAAAGCCACTTCGCTTTTAATGTTAGCAATTTATGAGGATAACACAAATGGTTTTGTATTCTATACGTTTTTGTGTGACGCTATGTACTAAATGCTTACTGATATATATGACGTAAATGAGAATTTATTTCTTTTGTTGTTACCAGAGGTCGGAATAGGTAGAGTTATTCAGAGCGATTGACGTCAAATGTATGTATTTACATGGACATGTCTTCGGAATGTCAAAACTATTTAGACTTTTCCGGGTTAGGGTGTCCAAAAGGGTCGCATACTTAAAAAAAAATTTGGTCGATTTTGTATGGAAACTGGACTATTTAGGGAAAATCATCAAAACATCGACTTTTTACATTTTATATCTTTGTAATTGGTTGTGAATGGGGTGTTTAGTGGTGGCAAATGAGGACGAAAGAAACGTTATTTTTACGCTCAAATGCACCGTTTCAGAGATATCAAGGTTTTATATTATTTTTATCTATTATGAGTAAATTAGTACGTATTATGACGAACATCGCACGAGCCGAGCGTGTCCATGTTAAGATTTCATGATGCAATTTCAATGCACGTACATAAAATCACTGTACCTATTCCGACCTCTGGTTGTTACTAAAATAAATAATCAAGCTTGACTATGAACAATCCGACTCGTGGCTACATACCGAAGGGAGCTAAATAAAATATTTAAGAAAAGAATACACAACATTCTGATAATACCTAATAACCATATCTCTCAGACCCTCATGAACAATGTAATCTAGGAATATATCTAATTCTTTATTACACTATCGTTCATTGACCTTAAATCCAAACAAATGAAGCAGCCATGTTAACGATGAGCCTGGGGGTTTTGAGGGGGGAATGACGCTGAAGTGTTCAAAGGGCGGATTGGAGGAGAGAAATCGCCAATAAGTGCAACCGTAACTGCAGGCAATCCGCTAGAATGGAGCCAACACTGATTTATATATGGATAAAGGTACTCCCTATTATTATATTCGTAAGTTATTGGTGGGCGTGCGATATATTTATGTGTAATGTCATTTTCAGCACTTTTTGGGGACGAATGAAATGTGTTGGGTATTTGTCATCTTGCATTAGATCAAGTATGAAATTTGGATTTTCATTTTAGTGATTAGGCTTGATCATGGATGGTAATGCGGTAATGCTAAAGAGTTTGTTGTGTCTCAACAACTACTGCTTTTAAATTTTAAAATTAAGTATTATACTTAACTAATTGTATTTTTTTTTAGTGATTAATAACTTTTTTTTTAGAACTTACAAAACATAAACACAATTTAAAAAATACATGTTTATTAAAAAATTCTTATAATGAACCATGATTCACATTGTCATTGCGAAATATTCTAAATCCTTGTTAAGACAAAAAGCCACTCAGTACGCATGCGTGGCAATACTGCAGTAACATGTACTTGATTTGATGATTGCAGCACTTTAGAACCAGCTGATTCGATAATGACACTGGACATTCACATATTATCGAAATGTGTCATGTTAAATGCATTTGAATCTGAACTTTATATTTGAAACATACAATCTATATTTGCATTTATTAATAGTGAAATATACCTTATTATAAACGGAGGTTTTTCGTTCATAAAGTGCCAAACTAGGATATTATTATGATCTGACTTTTGCGTTTTTTTTACTCCAATATGCGAAATTTACGTACTGCACTGTGTTGTGCAATAAGCCTACTGGTTAAGATTTTCAATTCCTATAATTTTTCTTTGACTCATATATTTACGTTGGCATTATGTTGTTTCGAATCTATGTGTACAGTATGCCAATGATACGATTATTTAAAATAACTTTTACAACCTATGTTTTATTCAGAATGAGAGTTCCCTATGTTTTTTATTACAATAAATCGGTATATGTACTCGTATATATTTTTACAGCTCACTTACCATGCCAACACGATTTATACATTCAATCTGACACCGCTTAAATATGGATAAGCTAAAAACAATTCAGTAACAAATTCGTCACGCAAGCAATAACAAATGACGGATGATTTTAAAACCAATTTAATATTATAATTACAGTGACAAATGAATTGTTGAGCTATAAATAGTAACGTAAATACGTGTCGTATCGGCCACCTCAATATCGCGGTTATAATAATGAAATATCGTCCGACGTACACCGTTCGACAAAAACAATTTGTCGAGCCCCGCTGCAGGAATGTCGATAATTAAACCAACCTGCAGCTAGCTATTTCAGCGCTCGATCGACAAACCCATATATTTTGCTTTCATTTTCTTTTTAATCCGTCCGGCTATGAATCCATTCCTTCCCCGTATAAATTACTAGCGCCACCCCGATAGAGACTTCATCGATATCGGTGAAAATCAACCACGATAAATCCAGCGTCTATGAGTTATAAAAAATGAAGTCGACGGGAGAACAAGAGGGGCCCACAGCGGTATCGATAAAAAAAATAAATGGTGCCACCCGTCTTTGACGTGATATGTTGGGATTAAGCAACGAACATCAATAAGTAGCTTTCAAAATTCAGCGCACACCGGTACACGAGAGGCACGGGAAAAAATTGAAAGGAGACTCAAATATGTCGTCTGAATATTAAAAAGCAAAATACTGAATAATGCAGTGGACGAACTGCGAATGATATAAGAGTGTAAGACGATTGCTGGAGCTATTTGCAAGCCATTAGTGCTGATAAACCGTAACGGAATTTCGCGCAGACGATTTTTTTTACGAGGACATCGATGGCCTTTTTTGGTTCAGACATCATTATATTTTTTTTCTGTGTCCGCCGTATATGGAATTTGTTTTATCTAGTAATCTTCGTGTTCATTTCTGTCGAAATGGAGTGGTGTTTTTGCCCAAGGAAACTTATTATTTTTTATGTTTGAAGATTCGTCACGTTCCTTACCTATAACAATGATTGTAACTTGACACTGTAATTTGTCTCACGTGGTTTTTTTTACGCGATACATTTAAGGGAACAGGATATGAATGTATTATTGTATTGATATTTAAAAATGTTAAGACTGGTCTTTTTTGTAGTTACTAAGTTTTGTAGACCAATCGTTGTATACTTTTATTATTTTATAGCTGAAGAATTTGTTTATTTCTTTAAACGCGTTAATCTCTAGAACTACAGAACCGATTTTTTTTAGTGTTGGATAGATCATTTATCGAGGAAGGCTATAAAGATATAACATCCTGCTATGTCTAATAGTAGGTAAATAGTGGTCAAACAAAGGTCCACGGGAGCGAAGCCCTGGGCAACAGCAAGTCAAGAGTCAATTTAACTTAAGTCTTAATATATTATGTTAATTTAACCCTTATATTTAGTAATAGCTATACAGTTGTATAATTTTCATTTATTTCTATTTTAATTTGATGACTATCGTTAAACAAATTTCTGCGTCCATTTTTCCTAACAGACGATTAGTTAAATTACATTTTCTTTTTATTCGAATGTTCCATTTTCGTTTTCAAAATTAGAATAAAACCTTATTAGGTTGAAGGAGAAATTAATTTGTTGCCTTAGCCTTAATCTTGATAGTAAGTTGGACTCATTTATTTGTATATATTCGTACGGAAGGCTGTTGTAAGTAAAATACATGAGATGGTCATTACTAGGGATAATCCCGGAGATAAGTGTGACGTAAACTAAGGGATAGCTTTAAGCAATCCGATAGATTTCCATTTTGCGGACCCCGATTGTATATCTTAATCACTGTAGGAACAAATTACTTTGGAAAAACACTTTCCTTTATTATTAAATAACTGGCTATTAATATACGACTTTCGTTTAGTGCCATTGAGGGTCTACTAAAGAATGTTCTACTGAATGATTTGTTTATTTTACGGGTATTCACTTATATGAAAGTGTGTTTTATTTGTTCTCATTTCACGATCAGAGAGTAACATACCATATTTTTGAAATATATTAAAACTAGCTTTTACGGGTCTTCGCTCCCGTGGTTCTTTGTTTGGTCAGTACTCAGCTCCTATTCATCGTAGTGTAATGTTATATAGCCTTCCTGGATAAATAATAATAATATTCTAATATTCTACCACATTTACACAGCGCCATTTAGTCCCAAATTAAGCAATTATATTTGCTTGTGTTATGGGTACTAAACAATTGATATACTACTTAAATACATTTTTTTTTTGTAAATACATACATATTATAGATAAATTACACCCAGACACAGAACAAACAATTATGCTCATCACACAAAGATTTGTCCTGGGTGGGGATCGAACCCACGACCTCCGGCTTAGCAGTCAGGGTCACTAACCACTAGACCAACAGGCCAGTCGTCATTAGCATGGTATTGCTTAAAAAAACATTGTTGGAGACATCAGGTGACCCTCTTGCTATGCTACCTCTTTTATAAAAAAAATATGACGCACGCATAACATAAGGAACCGAACCTTGTCTCTACCAATCGCACCTGCAACCAAGCCCAACATAACGACCCACAGCACTGGCTAACTTTTTTACCTTCACATTTTTAATGTCAAGCCCAGCAGTAAAGACAATATAGTAGTCGGAATTTTCACCCGGAAAATGCAATTTTCGACAATAAAGTGCACATGCCCCATTAGAGATAGTAAGTAGTGGCTGTAAACACCGTACAGCGGCTATTAAGGAGTTTTATATTCACACTTAGGTTTATTGAAAGGCTAACTGCAGTTTTAAGTGTCGCTCTGAGAGGTTATCTATCTCTGGAGGCTCGTGCGAATGTCATTTAGTTCTTATTATGTGTAACAGATAGTGCGGGACTCTGTAACTGGTTTCTATTAGGTTATTGAATGGCCTTTTGGTCTAGTGCTAAGCCGGAAGTCGCGGGTTCGATTTCTACCCAGGACAAATCTTTGTCTGATACGCATGATTGTTTGTTCTGTGTCTGGGTGCACACAGATTGCACTCAACATAAAAAAATAAATAGTAAAATTGCAATTATCTAATATGTGTGTATTTAGGTACAAAAAAATGTATTTAAGTAGAAGGTACTTTAGTTTAGTAGCCATAACACAATCAAATATAATTACTTTATTTGGGACTAGATGGCGCTATGTGAATGTGATAAATATATATTGAACTATAGTCCGTCCACGTTAAGAAAATAATAAACCACCTGCGACTGTAAATTAGGTTAAGTTCAAATGGTCAATGATCACGGCTTTCTAATTTACTAAGATCTAATTGGTCAAGGGGCGTGGCTGGGTGGCTGGTGGTGGCTGGTGGATGAGTGTTTAGTTACTATTTTCTTAACGCGAACTAACTATAGTAGTGCCTCAATAAGCGCGTTGAAACAAACAAATCTCAAATTCATATTTTGTTTGGTTGAATTGGCGAAAATTAAATATTTTTTTTAATTTTTTGTACACACGTACCTAATCAAATAGGTAATATAATTAATTAACGGAAAAATAAAAATCACAATATATTAGAAATTAATGTACCTATAGTTTTATTATGTGCATTGCTGTTAAAGTGTCATTGTTGGAATTATATTTTGGGCGAAATCTCAAATTCATATTTTGTTTGGTTGAATTGGCGCCAATCTCAGGAACTACTGAACCTAATCAAAAAATTGTTTTAGTGATGGTTAGCCTATTTATCGAGGAAGGCTAACATTACGCTACAACCAATAGGAGCTGAATAGTAATCAAACAACAGTCTACGGGAGTGAAGCTACAAGCAATAAACAGAAGTCCTTCTTTCAGTGCTTTGATAAAGATTGTATTCCTTTAGGCTCAAATTGGATAATTCATTAAAACCATTTTATGTTTTTAGCTCAAATTAATATCGATATAAATACCCCGTTTTTACGTTTCATTACCCTTCACAATCAATTGTATCCTAATCCAAAATTAATAACACAGTCGCCCATGAAAGCTTCGATATACCCAAACCGAAGGACTCTGGGTACTGGTCCGCATCGCATCAAAATTTGTCCTATCTCATTTCACAACGGACCCCTAATACGACCCATTTAATTTACTAACAATTATACGAAGGATTTCCTAGGGTTCTTCACATGTCATTAACTTTTTACATTGCGACGCGCCTAATAAATTTTCTTTACACTGAATAATGATAGAAAAATGTGATGGCAAGCCTGTTCTCTTCGTTTTCTTTTTTGCTGTTGAGTAAAAAATTGTTATGTAAAATGTACCTATTTATTTTTCTAAATATTAAATTAATTATTATCAATCTTAATATTATGTTTTGTTCCAAATTGTATATTTTATGTTATAATACTAATTTCACAATTCTATTTTATTTATTTTTAATATAATTTATGTAATTAATATTGTATGCCTTTGAAGGCAAAACATAGTGACACTGAATTAATTTTTTATAATGTAATCCACAATACCTATGTTTTACAATGAATAAATTTGAAGTTTGAAGTTTGAAGTTTGAAGAAGTTTGGATATTCAAAAAGGATTTTAGTTTGTTTACATTATTTTATTTACAAGTTTTGTATTTTGTTGCATTTCTTGCACAATTTAGGTATAATAGTTTGTTAGACGCCTTTAATAGAGATGAGAAAGACTCACCAGTCTGAGATAGACTGGTGAGTCTTTCTCATCTCTATTAGAGGCGACTAGTAGGCCCTCAATGGCACTAAACGAATTTTCCGTCACCGACTCAATGGGTTGCTGATGATGATGATGATGACACCGACTATTATCTATACAAATACATAAAATTTAAGTGGCTGTTTGTTAAATAACATCATTTTTGAGTAGGCCTATAAAAGTATGGACCTACGTTACTTATAATAAAAACACACTTTAACACGTTCACTGCGGCGCTAAATTCCGCTTACTTTCAGCTGATGCTATAGGAGGTCTTTATGCCTTCATTGTACTATTTTACAGATGCGGTTAGGGGCCTATTGACCTTTTACGGAACCAGACACTTCAAATGCCTTTTTTTCAGCCAAATTTACTTATTTTCAAATAAAATTTGGATCATAGTATTGCTGAAGAATAAATCTTTCTTATTTTGGCTTCGCCCGAAATTCTGATGTCAGAATATCGTAAAAATACAGAAAATGTTTAGGAGCCATTTAGACCTTCTACAGCACTGAATTATAGGTACAGTTGTAGGTACAGCTAGTGATGTACCTAATAAAAAAGACAAAGTAATAAATCAAATAAACAATAATAATAATAATTTTCTTCTTGTTTATCAAAATGTACAACTTTACGGCGTTTATGGATCACTTCTAAATCATCATGGCATCCACTTGTTTCTGGGGCTGTAGCTAATGTAGAAGGATAAATAGTAATATCTTCGAGAATTTTTATTTTATTTCCGGTGCTTGAAGACGGTGAATTTAGAGACTTTGCAGTTTTACAACGTTTATTTCCACGAACCATATTCACACACTACACAAAATGTTTTACGTACTTAATGAACTTAACTAATGAACAAACTGCAATAGATAATTATGCGTGCATTGCTCATAGACGTGTGCACATCACTGGTTATAAATCATTTATCATAAATATGGATAGGTGCGGGAGAGGGTGGATAGGCCCGTAGTACTTTTGTGAGGTCTATAAACCTCCTATCCGCACTGTATTATGATTTTTCTCTTTGAGTGCTATAGAAGGTCTATAAACCTCTTACATATTTTTTGGTTCTAGATAGTACTACGTTCATAAAGAAATTGAACCATATAGTTATCTCTTTTATACTCATTCAAACCTACAAGCTATGCTTCCCGCACCAGAGCAAAACAACAGCATTTTCACCCGCACTGCGCGGCAGTACTCGCAGGAGGCTTATAGACCTTTCAACGCAGTGAACGTGTTAAAAAATGTTTGTCTGTCTGTCTTTGAGGTAAATTCTGAAACGACTGAACCGATTTCGAATGTCACAATGTTATTTATATAATATATAGTTTAGCATTTTATTTTTGTTGTAAATATATTTTATGGAATACATCTGAATAAATAGAAGTATTCCTCGAACAGCAGACAGTAGAATAGCACCTGCGCGAATCACACCTAACATATTCCTATAATCTAATCCAATCAAGGAATATGTTAAGTGCGATTCGCGTAGGTGCTATTAGATTGGGTGCTGTTCGAGAAATTCATCAATAAATGTTGATACCAATTAAAAGTTACATAAAAGTTTCTTCTTTTCAAATTTTCTATCAAAATGTATAGAATATTTTGATAGAAAAGTGTAATTTAAAACTTGGCAATATTCTGGATACTTTGTTTATATCTGAGCCTGGCACGAGATAGAGCCTAGCTGCCAAGATTTACTACTATTTTCTTGGCAGAACCTCTATTTGCACAGCATGAAATATTTGTACGTGATCTAAATTCATTCTAGCATTAAGCGGGTTATATTTTATTAAGTGAAAAAAATATTTCGTGTAGTCACCGATTAAAATACATAATGTCACTCTTCCTGCTGCTCCAACTGCCTCGGTGGCGCAGCGGGAAGTGTATACGACTGCTGTGCAAGAGGTCCCAGGTTCGATTCCCGGGTTGGATGAAAATGGTATTGGATTTTTCTAACATGAAATTCCAGTATTGAGATTTTTCCGGATTTTGGTAAAACAAATGTTCCCGGTAGATGACAATAGGCTCGCCCCCTATTTGATGGGACCAAACATAGCTGGCGAAATTTGAGTGTGAAACACCTCTGCCTATCCCTTCGGAGAAAGTCAAGAAAGAAGTCACTCTTCCATTTCAACCCGTGGGTGTCATACAAGGCGACTAAGAGACTAACCCAGCACCGCGAGAGAAGGAAAATTGAACACAAAACCCAATATCAATCCATTTGGTCAGCGTGGTATAGTAGGTAAAATTCCCTCCACAATGTTTGGAGGAGACCCATGCCGAGCAGTGGGATATTAATGGATTGCAATGGTGATGATAATGAACATAACTATATATTCGATTGGTCAGTAATATATTATTCTATACCAACCCGCACTTGACTAGCGTGTGTGGATTATGGCCTAAACGCTCTTGGCTCGCTAGATAGAGGAGAAGAAACCCGAGCCCAGCAGTGGGACATTAATGGTTGCTGAACACAAACAGGTAAAACAAAATTTCTCGCAAAATAAAACAGAGTGCTACTTCAAAATATTACCGAAATCACGACCATGTCAATATTTCGTTTCAAAATATCGGGTATTATTAAGTCTAATACAAAAATAAGCCTATTAAACAACGCTCAGAGATCGCCGCTTATATCGCATTTTGTTTCGTAATGCAGCGATGGGCTAACGTTGGTCTGAAAGATGTTTATTACTATTTATTTGACTCGAGTCGAGCAATAGTGACCTAATCGACGTTGCAGATTTACGACTGACGGTGCAGAGCGACGGATTAAAATGGCCAGCTTAGGATATATATGGTGTTGTTTTAGCAATACGGATTGGAGCAAAAATGTGTTTTATTACGCTTTGTTACGGTTTAATTTTTAGTGTCATTTTCTAGGAGCTGTTGTCAATGGTAGAATAGGAATAACATGTTGTTTAATAGATAATTTTTAATATTTGAAATGGATCAGGTTAAAAATATATTCATAGATATTTTAGTCTTTAAAATTTAAAAGCTTTTCAAAACACCAATTTGTTTCTTTTTAATAGGTAAATGTATAACAAACAATTATTGTTTTATAAAAATAACATTAAACAGTTTTCAATATAGTACGTTGTTAGATAGTGATTGAAGTCTTCTTTTAGGCATATTATTATATTATTAGCCCACTCCGCCCTTTACAGGTCACTTGTTTCATGTATAAAGTTTGTATCAAACAGTTCTTTTTTTTTAATTTACGTTATCTGTGACAGTGGTTATTTTTTTGAGTTATTTATTAGTAATTAAATGAAAAGCTAACCCATTTGATTGTCTTACTGCTGGGCAAAAACGTTTCCCTAACGTTCATAATTATATTACTATAATCACTAGACAAATTATAAGCCATTTCCAAAAAAAAATGTTGGTCGATTTTGTCTGACTAAATTCCAGCTAGATACGTGTCATATATTTTCAGCTTCATGTAAGTTAGGAAACGGCTGCAGGCCGGTTTAATTATCCGCATTCCGGGTGGACAATTTGTCCGTACGCTTCGTCGTCGGATATTAATTTCGATACATTGTCCCTACAGGCGCACTGAAGCGACAGCGATTATTTCCAAACGGGAAGCCAGCACTAAGTTAAGCCAATGTCAACGATATGAAAAAAGTTAATATTTCACGAGCTCGAATTCTGCATGGAAATGAATAAAACTTCGGGTAGTTCCCATTTGTTCTATGGAACATGACGTCATCGAACAAAATGACAAATTTTCTTCTCTATTTCTTATATCTTATTGTGTCTACTTCAGTCATATACGAGTAGAAGCATTTGTGTTATCCATTGAAACATTTTAATTGAATGACGTATGTATCAAACAGTTAGTGAAAGTGATTTGAACATTAATTTTTCTTAGTGATTTAAAAATCCTAGAAATTTTGTCCATATAATGATACAATTATGTTTTGTATCTGTAATTGTTTGTGTTAAAATAGTAAACAAAATAAAAACTTAAGATGTTTCTTTTGTCACTGGTATATTACATTAAATAATATTTTTGAGATTTTATGTAAATGTTGATTATAATTACAAATATATTTTTTTGTATATTTCAATTATTCGGACCATACTGTAATCCGATCTTAGCGTACGCGAGAGCGTCACAATTTTGCTAGGAGTAATCTGACGAACGGGCTGTGGGAATCAGAGTGCAGTGACTTCAAACTTGCGTTGCAAACGACCCCGCTGAGATATGTTTTAGATAAAGATTATTTATACAGTGTCTTATTTTACAAATCCAATTTCCGCGTGAATACACGGGTCGGTTGTAAATAACACAGACAAAGCTTTGCCGGAATCGCGCACCGTTCAATACATTATGCACACCACGCTCCGTTGCGCCGCGCAATGAGCTCTGTAAATACACCAGACACATCTGAATCCTCGTTTTTTCTGTTCCTATTCCCTTTTTTACACTTTTCGATATTCTAATTTAGTTTTTACTCAGAATTGCAGTTTAAAAACTAACATTTATATTGAAGCGGTTTGCTAATGTTATGATAAATCAAAGGGAATAGGAAAAGTTTTTCCATCACCAATATCCAATTATAATATCTTTCTCCACATTGAAACTCTTTGGGGAAACGTGTATTTGACAATGGATGTCAACAGGCTTGTCATGACAATGATATCAAGTTATAGAAAATCAGTTTTACAATGGCTCTGACTATTAATATAAATAAATTTCGCGTTGAATTATGAATAAAAATATTAACATTTTTTGATATTGCACTTACAAAGAACACCAAAGATCTCTCATTTGTATGAACATCAAATAATCACAAGTTCTAATTAGATTGGTTTTCCAACTAATTTCACGTTACCTGCATAAACTTCTGTAGCATAAATTTCACTGGCCTCCCGAGACTACACGGAGCCAATATAAATGTAATGTAGGTCACATAAGCACCTACTATTTATTGCCCTTGTCGAGCATTCTCGTACAGGAGATAATACTAGAATACATATTAGACACATTCACACTGCCTTCTTCTCACGGCCTTATCGTACTCGGATCAGGCATCGAATTACAACATGAACGTTAAATATCGATTAGACAACCATCTATCATGTCTTGATCCATATAAAATCTTTTCCTCCCAAAGAAAGTACGTAAACAAATCTAATTCATTTATTCTTTTCCGACATCCGTTAGCGCTATCAGCTGCACGTTTTCTACCCCATTAATTTCGAAAAATTGGATTTACTTAACTGGATGTGGAGTTCGACCTATATAGAGAACAGTGAACGAGTTATCCGAGGTAAGAAAAAAGCGGTGTAGTCGCAATAACAACATGCCCGTGCACTTCTTATCATGACAGTCGAAAGGCACTTTTTCATTTTTCTTTGTTCCGAGCTACTCGAGTTTTTTTTTGTTGGTGTGTGCGATGTCTCTAAGGGGCGACGGTGGCGGCCATAGTGGAAAAGTCACGTGATTTAGAGACGACAAAAATGTTATATTCGTTACAGCCGGTGTGTGTGTTACTTGTGGTTTTGCGTGACATATTTTCTTAGTGTCGAGGATGACAAATGGCTAGATAAATCACAGAAAGCGGGCTTTTCTTTTAAAACTTTTATTTCTTCGTATACGCTACAAGTTTTTTTGTTTATGTCTGAGCGGTTCATTTATTCTGACTACGTGTGTGTGACGTTGAAAGTCAGGGTTTGGAATGTACGGTGTTTTGTTATATTGAAGCTTAACATGTGCATGTTTAAAAAGGTAATATCGTAAACCTATTAATCTTATTTTATTTAATTTTTCAAGAGTTATATATAATCAAATCGCAACTCTGGTAGGTAGGACACACATTACGAATACATCGAGCAAGTAAGTATCAGTCGCAAGTATCATTTCATTCTAAACGCATGATCTCTTTAAGAGAACCTATTGAACACAATTTGCCCCTGTCAGTTCCATCTAAGCGTCTACGGATATTTATTGGTAAGAGTTAATGCATAAGTGGACACAAATTGTGAGATCACCGGCCGAGTGGGGATCTGCCTACATTTCTCAATTGACTTGTATTTGTGTGGGAATAGCACTATAATAATACTTTGAGTTGAAGTTGATGATTTTGGATTCACATCAGCAACCCATTAAGTCCCACTGCTGGGCTCGGGTCTCCTCTCCTTTAACTAAAGAGCTGAGAGGGTTTAGGCCATAATCCACTCACGCTGGCCTAGTGCGGGTTGGTGGATCAGACATACTCATAGAATTTCTTCTAGGGTATGTGGGTTTCCTCACGATGTTTTCCTTCACCGTTAGCAGATGGTAAGTCACTTGACTAGTACATATAAATTCAACAAAGTGGAATCCACATTGGTACTGCCGGTCGGGATCGAACTCGGACTGCGTGATTTGCACGCCGGTCACTTATCCATTCAGTCACCATCGCCTATTACGATTTTGGATTGATAAAATAAAATAATGTAAAACTTTATGACGCAGAGTATATTGAGACGTTACAACAGTCACAGGAAAAGGGAACTGGGAAGTAATAAAAAGTGTTGCCAACGCATAGTACAGTACATAAACTAATGGTGCGTTCTCATTTACCAACAGAGATATGTTTGTGTGTTTCATTCATGTTAGTATTAATGTATTTTATTTAGTAACTTATGTTTTTTATTCGCGTTTTTATAAATATCCTATGTTAATCCAGGGTTGTAGCTACCTCCATACCAAATTTTATATAAATTGGTGCATCAGATTGAGCGTGAAAACGTAACAAACAAATACACTCATAACTTTCGCCTTTATTACATTAGTGTGATATTGCCTGTCTGTTGTTTGTCCGTGTAGTGACGTATTAAGAATACACAATGTCACTACCCCATCTCAACCCGTGGGTGTCGTACAAGGCGACTAAGGGAGACTAATAACCTTAAGCAGACAAGAGCACTGTGCGAAATGGAAAACTCGAAACAATCCCTATACCAACCCGTCTAACCAGCGTGGTATAGTAGGCTAAATTCCCTTAAGAATCTTTGGTGGAAACCCGTGCTGACTAGTGGGACATTTATGGGTTGAAATGATGACTGCCGAGAGGCAGTCATCATTTCATTTTTTACGCCAGAGATGGCGTAGTGGCAGTTATGTATATAACTGCTGTGCAAGAAGTTTAGTATGTCCTGTGTTCAATTTGGGGGTTGGACAGAAACGGTATTGCGTTTTTCAGTTTGTTGTGGTTTTATTTAGTAAATAATATATTTACAACACAAAAACTTTTATAAAAGTGATGTATCTAAAATTCGTATCAACTTTTATCGTTTCGTCAAAATGGACGAAACGTTTACGATAAATATTGTGATAAAAGGCCACCCCTCATCTAGGGTTGCCAAAAACGCTAATTTCCGCCGGCGCCGCGCCGTGGCTAAAGTACATTAGACTACGAATTTCGGTCTTTCACCTCTTTATAACAATGCTAAAATGTATCTCTCGATACAGATTGAAAATTGGCCCTTATGCGGTTTTCTACTTTATGATTTCCACGATAAGGCTCTTTTTAGAATTCTGTTCAAACTTTCGTACTTATACAGAGTATCCCAAAACGTAACGATAATCCGGCAATAGGGGAAAGGTCTACTTATGGTGGTTCAGCAAAACAAGAATGACCTCAGTATCTCCTATGAAGCTGAAGGAATAAATTTATATATCTAGCTAAGATAATAATAAGTTCCTAGTAAAACTTTACAAGAAACACTACCCTGAGGTATTTTATGTTTTAATTTGGATATTTATTTCATATTATTTATTTTATGTCGATGTATGAAATGAGTCTATGTATGTCACTTGAATAAATAAATGAATTATTATTATTATAGACCTAGAATCGGCACGCTTCCGTTAAACTCATGGTTTAGTATCGGCTCAAATAAATGACGAATATAAACTTTTTTGCATAAAGGCAAAAAATTAAGAAATCAATATTGTTTATGGATAAACTAATATATTGTCATTTTTGACATCTTGCCAAACGAAAACTATTCTGAAGCTGTGTATAAATATTTAATATTATATGTTTTTTTAAACCATGTTTAAGAATTCATATCAAAATGGATTACTATCTATATTCTACAGTTGTGGCGCAAATCCTTTAGCTATATGGGACTCAAAAGTAAAAAATGGTCATATAAAACGGCTCACCGACAAAGAAGTGAATTCTATAGTCCTTGAGATCGTTAGTACAAATGTTGCGACCACGTATATAACATGTCCTCCGAAGAGCAATCAGGTGTTAGGAATAAAACTACCATTTTTGGTTATGATCATAAAGAATTTAAAAAGATATTTCTCCTTTGAAATAACCGTACTAGATGATAAAAATATGCGAAGACGTTTCAGAATTTCTAATTTTCAATCAACGACCAAGATCAAACCGTTTTGCACGACTATGCCTATAGGTTTAGCTACTGGCTGGAATCAGATACAATTTAATCTTGCTGATTTCACAAAAAGGGCGTATGGCACACAATTTATAGAAACTCTTCGAGTACAAATACACGCTAATGCGAGGGTAAGACGAATTTATTTTTGTGAGAAACTATTTACCGAAGAAGAATTGCCGCAGGATTATAAGCTATATTTACCATTAGAAAGAAAGAAAAAAGAAAAACCAGAAAAGAAGGAATCTAGCGAACGTGTATCTTCAAAACAACCTTCAAAGAAATCTGCTGTTGCTATGACACCTACTAGTGAAGCACCGGAAGGAGAAGCAGAAGCTGCAGGTGAGCCTAAAGCTGAACGTAAAGAAATAGAAGAAGCTGGTAAAGAATCGACCGAAGCTACAGAAGGTACAGAACCTACAGAGCCTACAGCTGATGAAGAAAAGAGTGAACCTGCCGCAGAAGGTGAAGCAACAGAAGGTGGAGAAAGCGAGGTTCCAGCAGAAGGTGGTGAAGGTGGAGAAGGAGGAGAAGGAGGAGAAGGAGGAGAAGGTGGAGAAGGCGTAGAAGGTGGACAAGGTGGAGAAGGTGGCGAAGGTGGTGAAGGAGAGCCACCCGCAGTCGAACCTGCTGGAGAAGGTGAACCTACTGAACAGAAAGAAGGTGAAACCGAAGAGCCTGCTGCAGATGCACCGGCAGCAGAAGAACCTGCGCCAGAGGCACCTGCTGAAGAAGAAGCAGGTTAAAAATCATTTAGGCATTTTGAATAATTTTGTTTGATTTTCGCCTTTGTATAAACCTATTATGTACCAATTATGTATGTCTAGTACTCCAGTCAAACGAAATATTTTTTCGGAATAAGATACGTTGAACTGTAACTTGATGGTAGAGATATTACCCTAACATAAATATAATTTATAATTTTGCAAAAACATATCCAACTAACTAACAATAAAAATGTGAAGTTTTCTGCAAATTAACTTATATCTTTTGCGATAAAATTCGACACAATGCAGTTTTAGAATTAAATTAGTTATTGTATAATGAACACATTGAAATCCATACCGCAGACTCAATAGAAAGTTCTGTTTGTTGGACAAAGCAGTGCAATATAGTCATAGGTGGTCATAGTCAATGTTTGATATCAAGTTATGTTGAGCCGATTATTCCTAAGAACGTTTTTATCATATGGCTGGATAAATATATTTATGATATTATACTATTAATTGCTATTAAAATATTAATCTATAATTAATTTGTCTGCTTTCAATCTGAATTTCAGTTTAAAGTTTAGTTTTCAACACAAAGGAATGTTAGAAATTTAAAATGACAAAAACGGAACCCTCATAGTTTCGTCATGTCTGTCCGTATGTCACAGGCATTTTACTCTACTCGATGTATATTGATGAAATTTAGAGAATAAGTGTATCGTGTCTTGTATGAGCCACAACTAGGTTTGGTAATTTTATAATAAAAAAAATTAAGGAGGACACTTCATACATGTAACAGAAGCAGAAATTTATTTTTTCAGCAACCACAATTTTAGCTAAGACTTTACTTTGAGCCACTGATTAGTCCAGTCAATTTAGACCAAAAAAGGTGAGTGAAGGTACATAAAGTCCCAACAAGCTGAACATCAGCAAAATTGTTCAAAACATAATTATAAATAATATAATATAATAATATAACATATATTCTACCACATTCACACAGCGCCATCTAGTCCCAAAGTAAGCAAATATATTTGCTTGTGTTATGGGTACTAAACAACTGATATACTACTTAAATACATTTTTTTTTTTGTAAATATATACATATTATAGATAAATTACACCCAGACACAGAACAAACCTTTATGCTCGTCACACAAAGATTTGTCCTGGGTGGGGATCGAACCCACGACCTCCGGCTTAGCAGTCAGGGTCACTAACCACTAGACCAACAGGCCAGTCGAAATTGGATTATGGATAAATAATATTTAAAAGATCCCCATCATTCCCGTGTATGGAAAAATTTTTATTCAATGTCAAAGGTAAAAAAAATGAGCGATTTTCAGCAAAATGGTAAGTTTTATCATAAAAGTACTTCAGACAAAATTGTAGATCATAAAATTATCTAATTTTTTCCATACACGGGAATGATGGGGAACTTTTAAATATTATTTATAATTATGTTTTGAACAATTTTACTGATTTTCAGCTTGTTGGGACTTTATGCACCTTTGAATGTCTAGATTGACTGGATTAAATATACTTTGTTATTTTAGTCATTCAGCATCATCATCATCATATCAGCCGTAGGACGTCCACTGCTGGACATAGGCCTCCTCAAGAGACTTCCTGCATTTTAGTCATTGAACAACAAATATTAATGGATGACTCATGCAAATATGAATCAAATTTTGTTCTCAACTATCGTCTAAGCACATGATGATGATTAAATATAAATATTTACCCAAACTATTTTCTGGAATCCGAGGTCACTCAGTCATAATATTTAGATATAGGAGTATTTTCTTTAACCTTTACCATATTATAATGTTTTAAGAAGGTTTTTTAAACTATGATGAAAGGAATTTTCTGAAAAAGTAGCCTTTAATTATTTATGGAGCGGGAAATGAAATGGAGATCTGTATTGATTTCTATCTTTTATGTTTTATGAGATTATGTTATTTGTTGGTATAATTTTATTAACCTTCTTTTGAGTAATCCGCATGTTCTTATTATGAGTTCCTGGTTTATTTGAGACTATTCTTACATATACTTCTAACGGTGAAGGAAAACATCGTGAGGAAACCCACATACACTAGAAGAAATTCTAAGAGTATGTCTGATTCACCAACCCGCACTAGGCCAGCGTGAGTGGATTATGGCCTAAACCCTCTCAGCTCTCTAGTTAGAGGAGAGGAGACCCGAGCCCAGCAGTGGGACTTAATGGGTTACTGATGATGATGATGATTCTTACAATGATACTTGAAAAAAAATCTATACAACATCAAAAACAATTTACTGTCGAATCATAATTATGATCTAGGAGGAATCAGAAATCTGAAATAAATGGAGGTTTTAAAAATAAATTAATATTCATGCCCGCTAGGTTTTGCATGTTACTTATAACTTATTTAAGACACCTCTCGTATATGGCTTGTTATTAACTATTTTTTCAATATAGAACAAGGTTTTGACACCACATTTATATTCTAGTGTAACTTTTATGAAGATAAAATACTATGGCTGTAAAATACAAAATCGAAAAACTTCCATAAAAAAATCGCGCCAGTATAAAATTGTCGAGTTTTGTTGAAATACGATTAGCGCATGTATTGAAAATTCTATTTTCAATTGGTTTTCAAATTTTGTTCAGTTTTTGCAGCATGTTCAATATTGAGCCACTTTTATAATACAGTTGTCTTGCGTTATTTTACGTTATATATGTATATACCTACGTGTCAGAGAGTTCTTAGACTTGAATTTAAATTATGTGATAAAAATTATGTGATTAATATATGTGATAAACAATTTACGGGTCAATCTCATCCATATCACAGTCACTACTGCAAGACAGGATGTAGCAATGATAAACCTTTGAAACACCGAACAAATATACGGCAGCCCCAGGGAAAGCCTAACCTACTGTCTTGAAATCTGCAACGATTTCAATCATATGTAAGCTGGAGGAGAATGTCTCCACTTCCCTCCATAGCAAAAATTTCACCATATAAAATAAAAATAACCAATAAGAGAGATAATAAGATATTTCTGATAAACAATCAATAAATTTCAATATTTTCAGTACACTCATTTCTCACACTGATCCCGTGTAGTCAATCAAACAAACAAAATCTTCAGCTTTATAATATTAGTATTAGTTTAGATTATAATGCATTGGTGCCGGAAATGTCCCTGTAGTGACGGATTAAGAATACATAATGTCTCTACCCCATCTCAACCCGTGGGTGTCGTAAAAGGCGACTATGGGAGTAACCTTATGCAGAAAAGAGCACTGAGAGAAAAGGAAAATTCGAAACAAACCCTTTACCAACCCGTCTGGCCAGCGTGGTGTGGAGCCCAGCAGTGGGAGATTTATGGGTTGAAATGATAAATCATTTCTTTGCCGCTGTAGTAAGGTCAATTTTGATATTCGAATGCATGATCGCGTAAATTTTCAAACATTTTTAGAGTTCCCCAATTATATATTATTTAGTTGAATGTGATATGGTATGGCAAGGTACAATTTTGTCAACAAGAAATATGTTTCTGGCTGTTAATGTAAGAAGTACATGTAACAGTAATTTATATACATGACATAAAATAATAAGTAGATACGATACATGATCGCGTACATGCTCGCTCAACGTAAGCGCTGGTAATAAGTTAGCTTGGTGTAGCGGACGATAAATCTCGTAGCGATGTAACTGTTACTTGTGGTGTAATATGTAAGCGGTTGGCGCAAGATATTTGCAAAAATTTGAAAAAAAAAATCCGGTCAAATGCTAGTCTGACTCGCACACTGAGGGTTCCGTACTAACAACACAACAACATAACATGTAGTGACTGATTAAGAATACATAATGTCACTACTCCATTTTAACAAGTGGGTGTCGTAAGAGGCGTCTAAGGGAATAACTGATGCAGACAAGAGCACTGCGAGAAAAGGAAAATTGAAAACAAATCCTATACCAAGCCGTCTGGCCAGCGTGGTATAGTTGGCTAAATTCCCTTCACATTCTTTGGAGGTAACACGTGCTCAGCAGTGGGACGTTTATAGGTTGAAATGTTTAATGATATAAGAGCATTATAAATTTTCCTAAAATAATGTTAAAATTATTTTTCCTTGTACAAATATTCACTACAACTGTAAATACACCAAATTATAAAAATTACATCATAAAAGTAGTGTCAGCAAATTTGCCTACTACCAGTTTGCTGACGGGTCGATGCTATGAGAAGAACTGGAAAGAAATACACGCCACTCTTTTAAAAAAATGGATAATTACAATCTTTTGTAATTTATAATTTAAGAAGCGTGTAAAGTGACGCAGCAGAGCACCACACCGTTACATTTATGAGTTTTCATTAATGTATATATTTGTTAAGCAATTCAAATTGTAATTTAGCTAAAGATAAAATATTTTTGAATAGGATATTTAATTATTATCTGGAATAAACAAACCCAATTTACCCAGCACTCATACAAATTTTGACTGCGACGCAGTTTAGTATAGCGAAGAACTTTAACGATTCCTTACACAAGTTTTTTTGCTAACAAAGACTATAGATGCGATCCCCCTCAATAACAGACTGATTTAGTATCAGTGACAGGGGGAGTACCCATTTATCGGGTGCATCGGGGCTTCAGCTGATAATGTGAACGGAGAACAAGCAATACTGTCCGGATATCGTTTTCTATAAGTAATTTATGAGATGACAGCATTGTTAGGCGTAACGTGAGGGAGGTGTAATGGGAATGAGTTTGGGAATTTCGAAAGTAAAAATGTTTTAATAAAAAATAAAGCTAATGATGTGTCTCAAAATATTAATTTTGTTTTTGTATCATTAGTAGTAAATAATAATAAAAAGTAACTATTTGGAATATTTTACACAGCGCCATCTATGTAGCTTAAAGTAAGATAAGCTTGTGTTATGGGATCTAGAAAACTAACAAAATGTTATAATGTGTAATTATAACATTTGTTGATAATAATTAGTTTCAACCCGTTTTGAAATTTTCTACCAAGTTAACGAGCAGTTAATTAATCTCTAGATATTTTTATCAAATACTAATATATTGCATATTTGGATGCGAATGTTGACTGTACATTGTACATAATAATTAATTATTTATTTATATCAACTTCAAAAAACCCATTTTTAATATTTCTAAAAGTATAAATATTTATTTAATTTATTTTTGTTTGTATCGTGTATTAAGTATAATATATATTAAAGACTGTTATAATAAGTAGGTATCTATGAGAGATTTTCATCCCCAGCGGGGTTCACATGGGAAGTTCAAGTGGATAGAAGGGAATTTTCAGAGGAGCGAAGACTCAAAAGGTGACTTCATAATCCTTATGTTACATCATGTTCATTGAGAATAAAATATTCTTTTTATTAATCATTCTTATATAAATCTAGAAAATAATTATTTTAATTTACAAGTAGCTATTTTCAAATAGGTATTATCTCAAAGCAAATTGATTCCGCATCCAATATTGCTTAAACAATATTGATGATTTTTTCAAACTAATATCGCTCCCACCCCGCTCGACGCTTACTACTTGCATATTCCCAAACGGAGCTAAGCGAACAGTCCGCTACGTCGGCTCTGCGTTATATTAAAGCCTTAATTTACTGCTGCATTATTAAGCAACGGCAAAAATTGGTCATAAATAAGAATTTACCAACTACATACAATGTGAATACTGATTAGTATGTTTCAGTTTTTTGTACCAGCTTTTCGTGGTGATTTATTGTTGTGCAAATTAGTCTGGAATTTTAAATAGTATTTTAAAAAACTGTAGTTTTTTAATCGTAAATGAGTGTTACAGCTGTTGGAAGTAAATTTAATGAACTTGTCTGACACGCTGTCGCGTGCCTTGATTAGTAAGATAAAATATATGTGTTACGGCTAAAGGTAGGTGTGAACAGCCGGCTAAACTTAGGTTAGATTAGAAACTTAATAAATAAGAAGAATAAACTTAAGATTAGCCCGTTAAACTTAGATTTATGTTACACATAGATAAGACAAAATAAAACAAACCGTTTCCCCGATGGGGTGCATCATACTATAATTCGCCAGCCATATTAGGTCCTATACAGTATCGGGCACATTTGGTTAACTCTAGGCTAATACTGAGAATTTTATCATAAAAAACTCAATACCATTTTGCCCGACCCAAGAATGATGACACCACCGAGGCTGTTATAATATGTATTATAAAAACAGTCGAGTAATAAATGTAAAATAGAGTAAAATATTTTTTTTGTATTTAAGTATATGATGTAAAATATGCAGATGAAATCAAAGTAACAAAACAAGCATTTCCGTAAAGAGACAAATTGCTTACACTTAAAGCAATGGCAAAATCATTTTTACTTTTCATATTTATTCGAAGAAAAAACCTCTCAGCTCTCTAGATAGAGGAGAAGAGACCCGAGTCCAGCAGTAGGACTTAATGGGTTGCTGGTGATGATTTAATCGAAAAAAACAACATAAAATTTCGAGTATATGATAGTTAAAACACTTTCTACAACAACTTGAACTAAAGAAATCGAATAAACGACATCACTAAAGCGATCCGGTGTGGCCACAAAACCGACGTAAAACAATTTGCTATTGCGTGTTCCACAGACAAGTCAGCTCACGGCGACTAATTTTTGAAGTCGTAAAATTTACGGCAAAGGGAGCATAATCTATCTCAAGTACGGTCAGACGGACGTGCTGCGCCTTCACAATTTAGTTACGGTCAGCAAAAAAGATGTTCGATTGTGACGTCACTGTTTTTGGTTATCGATGTTGAGTGAATTGGGTTCTCTGTTTTGGCGTTGCCTAGGTAAATAATTCTAGAAGTCACGAGATTCGCTCCCGTCGTTCTTTATTTGGCCACTGCTCAGCTTCTATTGGTTGTAGGGTGATGTTATATAGACTATATCCTTCATCAGTAAATGGGCTATTCAACACTAAAATAATTTTTCAAAATATACCAGTAGTTTGCTGAGATCCTAATGTTCAACCAAACACACATACTCTTCAGCTTATAATATTAGTATAGATAATAACAATATAATCGTAGTCAAGTCTACGGTTCTTAGTAATTTTTTTCATGTATTTTGATTTAGAATTTAGGATCAAGATAATGAAAATGATGATAATTATGATTCATCGATTTGAAATGATTTGTAACAAAATATTTAACGAAGATATAATATGATATATGATATAGATCTATGAAATTTTTATAGTCATTCTATCCTGAACTTTAGAACTTCTAGCCACGACTAAACACCACGTACTCGTGGGCGCACCCTCTTTCCAGATCTAATGACAATCTTGTCAACTGTCACTTACTTCAGAAATAAAAATGTCAAACTGAAACTGAAACTTCATAGTCCGCAGTTACAGATTTAAAAAACATTTGGTTCTTTTACGGCCGATTTCAATAATCTATCTATATATGGATGGCTACTAAAGTTAGAATTTTGACACATTTTGTATGGAGCTTAGGTGGCTTAAGTGACCTTCAGTTTTAACTCCAGTTTGTGTAAAATAAGTCTCGGTCTTACGAGGATAGACATATAATTTTAGATTCTACATGGTACTAACCAAGTGCTTTCAGTTTAATTCTGTATTTGCTAACCGTACAACACTTACTCGAATTAAAGTGCGGTACTTGCGGATGCAAATTAAATTAGCGCTTATGTACACGGTACGAAAAAAATACTACGTCTTGAACTAGTTACTTCCAGTTTTTATTTGTACTAAAAACTTTGGATTGCTGTTAAAGGATGTTGAGAAATTAGATTATTTTTATTATGAACTAACATTGGCGGGGGCCTTCGCTCTCATGGCTTTAATTGTCCACATCTCAGCTCCTATTAGCCGTAGCGTGATATTATATAGCTTATAGCCTTCCTCGATAAATGGGCTATCCAACACTAAAAGAATTTTTCAAAATTCGGAAATTATTGCAAATCAAACAAACAAAATCTTCAGCTTTATAATATTAGTATTAGTTTAGATTATAATGCATTGGTGTCGGAAATGTCCATGTAGTGATGGATAAAGAATACATATTGTCACTACCCCATTTCAACCCGTGGATGTCGTAAAAGGCGACTTAGGGAGAAATCTTAAACAGACTAGAGCACTGCGAGAAAAGTGAAATTCGAAACAAAACCCTATACCAACTTGGCAGTAGGTGTATTCGCAAATTGCCATATTAGCACCACCGAGGGTTAAGTATAATAAGCATTGCAAGTGTGCCCGGATAATTTAAATCCAATAAAAAAAATTGGCGATTCTGTCAAATCATTCTTAAACGATGATTCTAGTACATGCGGGAATAGATTTATATAAAAGCTATGATTACTTACAGTGATAGAAAATTAATAGAGGCGCGAATAAGAGAACCTTTGGCTGTTGAAGCGCTGTTATATACAAAATTTCTATCTAGAAATTCATCACGTAGTACTTATTGCATACCTATCTAGATAAAAACTGTGTTGCAGCTACTCAACGTATATTGCTCTTTGCCAAGGCTAGGCGCGTATTTCGAGTAAAAACTAGTAATTACAAAATTGCAGAAGAAAAAGGCTTAGACACAATATGCCGCAACGCTTTATCAAGTAACTCTTAGTGTGCGCATGGCCTAAAGCAGCAGTTTAAAAACTTTTTTTGCTACGGAACCCTTTTAGGAAGCGGAATATTTGACAGAACTCTAGAATAATCAAACATCGATGTATTTGTACTTAATTCATCAATATAAGTCAATAATCATATAAAATAATAATTAATGGGAGGTATGAAATTGTTTTTTATTAATTTTTTCATCAATTTTTTCAGGCACGATGGAAGAGAGTTGAAGTCTTATGTCAGTTTCGGCATACAGTCTATTGCAGTATTTGTTTTGTAGTTGTATAGGTTAAAAATCCTGTCTTATTATTAATTAGTACTTATTTTTGTGGACCCCCAGAAAGGCTTCGCGGAACCCCAGGTCTCCGTGGAACACACTCTGAGTATAGCTGGCCTGATAGTTAATAATTGTTGCAGTATATTATTAATAATTTGTATCTCACCAATATTGCTGAAAAAAAATGATGTAAGTACAGCGCTTGTAACTTACACCATGTTTAAAAGGCTTAATAAATCAAGTGTTAACAAACTGTTCAAAAATATAAACAAAACTTTATTATTTAACAGAATACTTAGGGTCTAAAAAGGGCATAAAGTTTACTCTGTGGTCAGTAAATAACCGATAGGCGTTATCAGTACGAACCGGCGACGAGCAGCCTTTTAAAATATGACCCTCTAGCCTTCGGCGGACAAAAATGACCCCGGTTTATGTACTGTAAAGATAAACACTTACATTGTTCGTGAAAAGGTGAAATATGTGAAAATAACTTTTGTATATTTTCAGAAGGCTTCCTTCACATATTTGTGAGCTAAATTTTGTTTGTACATATAAGTAAACTGCCCTGGGAAAATATACTAGATAGTGAATTTTCTAGAAACTTGGAAATATCTCGGTGGCTCAGCGGGAAGTGTATACGAGAGGTCCCAGGTTCGATATATTGGGTTTTGCTATCATGAAATTCCAGTATTAAGATTTTTCCGGAGTTTGAAAAGCAAATGTAAAAACCCACAAACACACACACACACAGTTTTGTTTTTTATCTTCTTCTTTTTGTCAAAAAATGTAGTCAAGAAAGACTTGTAATAATAAGTACCATGTAACGATTTCTGGAAGAGCGAAGTTCACCTAGCATAGACATATATTTGCTTAAAAGGTGACTTCAAGAACTTGTATAATATTGTACTTTAGTTATTGCAAATAATTACCGCGCTCGTGATGCCCCTGGTGCCTTCCATAGGCTTCGGTAACCGCTTACCATCAGGGGGGCTGTACGCCTAATTGCCACAGTCGTGGTGTATAAAAAAATACCATATTATGTGATATTCTTGACTACAATCTCTCTGTATGACTGGCCTGTTGGTCTAATGGTTAGTGACCCTGACTGTTAGCCGGAGGTCGTGGGTTCGATCCCCACCAGGACAAATCTTTGTGTGATTAGCATAAAGGTTTGATCTGTGTCTGGATGTAATTTATCAATAATATGTATGTATTTACAAAAAAAAAAATGTATTTAAGTAGTATATCAGTTGTTTAGTACCCATAATAGAAGCAAATAAATTGCTTACTTTGGGACTAGATGGCGCTGTGTGAATGTGAATGTGGTAGAATATTACTATTATGTCTCTTTTTTCACGGCTATATTTCTCTCTAAGGTGAGAAATGTACCCGGTCCTTTTGGAAGGTTTACGCAGGGACACAGGTCTAACAAGCAGAGGCCCTTAAAGAATTTTAATTTAGAATGGGATAAGACATTATTACATTATTATTACATATATTAATGTAGAAACAGATTCTTCCATCTGTTTTGGTGTGATTAAAACATACATCTATCTATATGAACTTTCACTTTTTAATAAGTATTATCGAATAATAATAATAAGACAAATCATGCGGTCAATTTACAAATAAAACAAATAGCTTAGCTTCCTCTCGTCGCTCATATTTTTACAAATAACGTCCCCAATGATATACCAACCTTCATTGATCGGTTAAGATTTGACTGAGTAATAACACAAAGTATATTGGTTCACCCAGGGGATTCGTGCAATGATTTTTAGCTATTATTCTTTGTGAGGTATCAGGTAAGCCTTCTTAGTATATTTCCTCTTTAAGTGATTGAATGAATACTGTGCTTAATTTCATACTTTTAGTAGTGAAATAGAATTTGTTTAGTTACGCAGACGACATGGTACGCCTCAACAAAACTATTAGCACCCTGTCCACTCATGGACATATGACGACGGAGGGGGAGGCGCGCGGGGTGCGTTGTGAGCGCACGCCCCGCCGCCGCGCCGCCGTCACGCCGCGACAAGCCACTCCAATAGTAACTTCATTAGCGAGCACACGTCATTTTTAGTTTTACCATATTTGTACAGTTGATACATCGTTGTAATATATTTTATAATACAGTCCACTGAAGTTTAATTAATACCAACAAGCAATAGAGGTCCCAACAGTACAAGAAAATTACTCCGTATGTGTGAGGATTATGCGATCGCCCATGGTATCAGGTACAATGCTACAATAAGTGAATTGCTAGTTTTTAAGTTACCAAGTTAATAATAATAATATACTACCACATTCACACAGCGCCATCTAGTCCCAAAGTAAGCAATTATATTTGCTTGTGTTATGGGTACTAAACAACTGATATACTACTTAAATACATATTTGTTTGTAAAAACATACATATTATAGATAAATTACACCCAGATACAGAACAAACCTTGATGCTCATCACACAAAGATTTGTCCTGGGTGGGGATCGAAACCACGACCTCCGGCTTAGAAGTCAGGGTCACTAACCACTAGACCAACAGGCCAGTCAGTTCCACCAGTAATGCTGGAAGGGCTTTCGCTTAAAAGAGTCACGCGCTTTAAATACCTGGGACAATTTGGTAATACATTCACTAACTCATTGCGATCGAGAGGATGGTGCAATTATCATCATCATCGTCAGCAACCCATGAATGTCCCACTCATGGGCTCAGGTCCCCTCTCCTTATCTGAAAGGATTTAGGCCACAGAACACAGATAGGGATTTTTTCATTGTTCTGTGGTTTAGGCCAAAATCCACACACGCTGGCCTAGTGCGGGTTGGTGGATCAGACATACCCATAATTTTACTTCTAGGGTATGTGGGTTTCCACACGATGTTTTTCTTTACCGTTAATATGTTTGCTGCTATTGTAATATGTTTGATTTACTCGATTTTCCTATCGTCTCATCGAGTCTTAGCTTTCGTGAAGCCAGAGCCATTATAGCTAATATAGAAAATTAACTTTTACAAAATTAGATCCTCAAGACACTAAACATTAATCAATTCATTAATATTATTTTAAAACTTAATTAACAAAGGCACATCTTTAATTAAAACATTATGAAGGCTCTTGCTGTTTTTCATTTAGTAAAGAAAATTCATACTCGATTTAGAAATTTACATTTATCGATAATTAAAATCTAAGAGTTTCAACATTACTTGGAAACGTCGGATTTTATGAGTATACACTGAAGTTAATTAGTTTCACTAATCATCAGCAACCCATTAATGTCCCACTGCTGGGCTCAGGTCTCTACTCTATCTAGAGAGCTGAGTGGGTTTAGGCCATAATCCACTCACGCTGGCCTAGTGCGGGTTTGTGGAGTATCTTAATACTCATAGAATTTCTTCTAGAGTATGTGGGTTTCCTCACGATGTTTTCCTTCACCGTTAGCAGATGGTAAGTCACTTGACTAGTAAATATAAATTCCACAAAGTGGAATCCACATTGGTACTGCCGGCCGGGCCCCTTATCCATTCAGCAACCATCGCTTCAATTTCAATTCACTTCAAATTCATAATTAGTTTCACTCACTCGTTATTTATATATAAAAAAAACTAGCTGTTGCCTGTTGGCTTCGCTCCCGTGCATATTTGTTTGGCCATTACTCAGCATATAATAGTCTTAGCGTGATGTTACGTAGCTTATAGCCTTTCTTGAAAAGTTTTTTTTTTTCTATCCCACTCAGTAGTTCCTGAGATTAGTGCATTAACCAAAACAAACTTGTTGTAATGTATATTATAGGTTTACCGCCATACTCAATAAATTAGTCTATCGCTAGCTTCCGTGTTTGATTGACGGCCGGACGTTGCAAAACTCTTCAGCTATTATAGTGTAGACTAGAAGTCGCGCAAGGTTTCGCTCCCGTCGTTCTTTATTTGGCCACTGCTCAGCTCCTATTGACCGTAGCGTGATGTTATATAGCCTATAACCTTCCTCAATAAATGGGCTATCTAACACTAAAAGATTTTTTCATGAAGACGACAAGAGACTGTGTACACAGCTTTAGGTACCTAGGTATATAAAACCTTAACAATAGTGTACATTGTAATATGAATATAGTTATTAAACAATAGTTATTTCAAAGCTTGGATGTACAACAGATTGGATCCAAGGCCTTTGTCCATGGAGGTTTGTGTACATTGTTACAATATATTATTATATTTTGTAATATATACATCTGTTTGCAAACGAACAATATAGATAAACTCTTATAGAAATATATACTTTTATGATTATTTCATTTCGTATAGTGATTATTGGGTATCCTTGTAGTGACGGATTAAGAATAAATAATGTTACTACCCCATCTCAACCCGTGGATGTCGTAAAAGGCGACTAAGGGCGTAACTATTTGCAGACAAGAGAGAAAAGGAAAATTTGAAAAAAAAACCTATAGTAACCCGTCTAGTCAGCGTGGTATAGTAGGCTAAATTCCCTCCTTCTTTGGAGGAGACCCGAGCTCAGAAGTAGGACGTTGATAGGTTGAAAAAAAAAATGAAGATAGATATAAGTACGTTTCATTTATAACATAAGAATAATATCTTGAATTTGAACCAACAACAGAAGGAATTTACTATATAATAAGTCTATAAATTGCAATTAAAACCTATTAGGTTAAGCTTATGAAGAAAGTAAAACTCTTGTTTACTTGACAGTTCGATCTTCAATGTGCAGAAATATTTGAATTAGCTGTTACGTTACTGTACTAAGTCAAATAAAGTAAATAAAAATATTGATAAATTAATTATATTGATTATATTTATATTTAAATCCAATAAACTTGGAATTTTGTGTATTCAAACAAGACATACACACAGAAATTTATTGCAGCAGTAAAACTATATGACGTAACACATCACAACGATGTCTGTAAACGATCTTATAACAATGCCCGATCTATTAGCAAAAGTGCAGTCTGCTTTGTGTCATTTTACTTTAGCATTGTTTTCCCAAGGGACTTCAATATGTTGTTCTTCAAATAAGGAGTCATCATCATTCGACTGGCCTGTTGGCCTAGTGGTAAGTGACCCTGACTGCTAAGCTGGAGGTCGTGGGTTCGATCCCCACCCAGGACAAAACTTTGTGTGATGAGCATAAAGATTTATTCTGTGTCTGGGTGTAATTTATCTATAATATGTATGTATTTACAAAAATAAAATGTATTTAAGTAGTATATCAGTTGTTTAGTACCCATAACACAAGCAAATATAATTGCTTAATTTGGGACTAGATGGCGCTGTGTGAATGTGGTAGAATATTATTATTATTATCATTACAACCCATAAACGTCCTACTGCTGGGCACGGTTCTCCTCCAAAGAATGTGGAGGGAATTTAGCCTACTATACATATTCTGGGTGGTTGGTATAGGGTTTGGTTTCGAAATTTCCTTTTCTCGCAGTGCTCTTGTCTGATTAAGATTACTTCCTAGTCGCCTTGTACGACACCTACGGATTAAAATCGGGTAGTGACATTATGTATTCTTAATCTGTAATAAGGAGTATTTTGGTTTTTTAAAGGTCGGTAATGCGTTCGTGATGCCTCTGTCGTTGCAGGTGACCTAAGCTACGGTAACCGCTTACCATCAGGAGGGCCGTACGACTGTTTTCTACCCTCATAGTGTACAAAAAATACCCTATTTCACTACGGACTTCTATAGAGTATAAAGAAGTCAAGCATTCAATAGAGAAGAGAAAAGAGATCCACAGGCGAACTAAAGCTATTGACATAGCTCACCGAATCGCATCGCTAAAGTGGCAGGGCACTGAGCTCGTAAAACTGATGGCCGATGGTGGAAAATGGTTCTCGAGTGACGGCCACGTATTGGAAGGCGCAGCGTAAGACGGCCCCCCACCAGATGAATCGACGACCGGGTTAAGGTTGCGGGCGGCCGTTGATTGCAAGTCATCGTTGGGCTGATGTGATGATGAAGCATTCAAAAAGGTAGTAGTAGACTTTAAAATAACCTATATAGAGTTGTAAATCCAATAAAAACACAATACAGGATCTCTAGGGAGAGCCCAATCAATAGTGTGTTGTAAAGGGCAGATAATGGATACGAATTAAATGCTTAATTACACCAATCAATCAACAGTCACCGATACTTAATTAGCCAATTAACTGTAAAATTTACTGTAAAAGTTGTTATTAATTATGTTTTATATTATATGTTTTAAAGTGACGCATTTATCTGGCTGTTTAATATATTATTAGCGGGTAGGTTTGGATAAAGGTCGATAATTGTAGCTTAAAAATAACTTGGTGTACTCTATGGTTTTATTATCAGTTTGTTACGTTATAAAGTAAAGTTAAAATTTGGAAATATAAAAGCGATGGTAGCTGAATGGATAAGGGACCGGCGTGTAAGTCACGCAGTCTGAGTTCGACCCGACCGGCAGTACCAATGTGGATTCCACTTTGTGCAATTTATATGTACTATTCAACTGACTTACCATCTGCTAACGGTGAAGGAAAACATCGTGAGGAAACCTACTTACCGTAGAAGAAATTCTATGAGTATGTATGATCCACCAACATTCAACCAACAGCATGATTGGAATATGGCCTAAACCCTCTCAGCTCTCTAGTTAGAGGAGAGGAGATCCGGGCCCAGTAGTGGGACTTAATGGGTTGCTGATGATGATGATGAAAATTTGGAATATTTTACATCGATAAGTAAAGAAACCACTGAACGAATCTAAATAAAATTTCACACAGAGACAGCTTAATATTGGAAAAAGACGGACATAAGGTATTTTTTATTGACATACACAAGCAAAGCCACGCGCTTCAAAGATAATTGTATTAACAAGAATATATTACATCCATAAACTGCAAATTTCTGATAGATATCTGCCTACTCTTACAAATAAACGTGATACTTATCAGTTCAAAACAAAATTCAGTTACCATATAAAACGCTGTAACATTAATAGCACTCCAATTATAAAAAGTACACACACACAAATGTGGACATTAAAAAAGTACACAACATACAGGGTGGGGCGTCACGTCGTTGAATATTCATAGCGCAGGAGATTGTATCGGTTAATAAACACTCTGTATACTAGTCCGCTCACGTGCTACTAATGACCTGAACTGTATTAAAGGAAATTTTAATTTTCACTTACCTCGTATGGACGTGGATTTATTGTATAAAGGCTGTGTGTGGACAGTTTTAGGCTACATTATTATGTTCGAGAGCTTTTATAATGAAAACAAATGAGTTTTCGCCTTTTGTAATGTTAAGAGTTGAGTATTAGAGAAAAACAGCAGCCTAACTGCTGGGGCCTGATCCTGCTAAACTACGTACATAGCAGACCGATGGACTAATATCGACCAATCACAGGCCGGCAATATGGCGCGATTGACTTAGTAAGCCAATCACAGCTGTCAAATGACACCATCGGCTTACCATTGTGTTACCATTGTATTAGCAGGATCGTGCCCCTGAAGAAGGGTTTATTTATGAATCTCCATTATTGACACATCACATGCGCTTGATATCAGTAGGTAGAACTTTGTAGCCTCCGTGGCTCAACGGTAAGTGACCCTGACTGCTGAGACAGAGGTCGTGTGTTCGATTCCCGTCCAGACAAATCTTTTTGTAATGAGCACAATAATTCGTTCTGTTTCTGGGTGTAATGTATCTATATGTATTGTATGTATTTACAAAAAAAGTTATTTAAGTATTATATCAGTTGTCAAATATCCATGAAAGTTGAAGAAGTGAAATATGTCTCTAAAGAAAGTCTTGTGAAATTAAAATATAATTTGTAACTTAATATCCTAAAGATTATCTTCGAATACTATTGAAAAATTTGCTCTGAATCCCAAGCTGGGCTAACATAATTGAATATTTGGACTAAAATAAAACAAATCGAATCAAACCTACACTTCTAGAACCAAATATAAACCCAACACGAAGTACTAACACGTTCTCTAAATAAACACAAGAAGGTGAAAAACTTAGTTCACTCGCAAATGTTCTACTATAGTAGAACTTGTTGAAAGTAGTTGTTGAATAAATAAACATTGCTACGCCGCCTCTACGAACATCTACGTGTCGCTACGAGTCTACGACACTCCATACCATGTCAACCTCTACGACATTTTGAGGTATGCAAATTTATTTCGGTCTTGTATCTCTCTTAAGGATTAAGTTGTTGAATACATAATAATATGATAATGTTTGAACAGGGAGGAAAAACATTCCATTGAAAATTATATTATATTGTTAAACAACATTTTGAGGTATATTTTGAGAGTAATTTAAATATCAATGCACCAATAAAATTCAAGAGAAGTAGGTCAGTAACTGAACTAATGGCCGATGGGGGAAAAGTTCTCGAGTGTTAGCTACAAAAATGAACAGTGAAACAGGTTCATTCCTAGCTCGGGGCTGTCGTGCTAAACAAGAACGTCGTAATTGCATTTCACAAGTCTTTGGAAAATGGTTATAAGATTGCTGTGTTTTAGACACATTTCTCTCTAAACTTAAGCACGCAGTTGAACTGTTTTTCATTGGTAAGGCAGTGGAGCTATGTTGCGTCTGTGGCTGCGGAGAAACATACTTTATATGACTGACTGGCCTGTTGGTCTAGTGGTTATTGACCCTGACTGCTTAGCCGGAGGTCGTGGGTTCGATCCCCACCCAGGACAAATCTTTGTGTGATGAGCATAAAGGTTTGTTCTGTGTCTGGGTGTAATTTACCTATAATATGTATGTATATACAAAAAAAAAAAGTGTCTATTTGTAATATTAAAATAACCGGTTTTTATTACATGCATATGAATTTATATACGGTACCAACTAATTTTTTTACAATTTTTATTTATCTGTCTGTCAGGAACAAACAGACGTTTGTTCCTGCTAATCTCCGGAACGGCTGGACCGATTTCGACGAGACTTTCACTAGAAAATTTCTAATGTTACAAGGAGTAACTTGATTTTGGCTGAGGCTACTTTGATTTTGGAAAAAATATAATGGTTCGGTCAAAAAAAAACTTCCATGATTGCGACATGCGGGATTAGTCCACGCGAATGAAGTCACGGGCACAGCTAGTTATATTATATAATTGGAGAGCACAGCGTGGGACGGCCCCCACCAGATGGAGCGACGAACTAGAAAAGGTTGCGGGTTGTCGTTGGTTGCAGACAGCACTAAAATCCCTCGCTGTGGCGGAAATTAGATACAGTAGTTCCATTATTATCCCATTATTATTATTATGATCCATTGATCGATCGATCTACATATATATTTTTTTTTAATATATGACAACGCCCGTACTAAACAAGACACCCTGCGTCGCGAGGGATTTTAAGAACATACAGCCAAACTCGAACAAATATCTATGAATCATACAAATATTTGTCTCATTTGGGAATCGAACGCACGGCTCTCGTTGCGACGATGTTATTGGCGAGATAGACGCCCTGTGTCGCGGGGGATTTTACGAACATACACCCAAACTCGAAACAAAAAAACAAATATCTATGATTCATACAAATATTTGTCTCGTGTGGGAATCGAACGCACGGCTCTCGTTGTGACGATGTTAGTAGCGAGATGACCACCTTAACCGCTATACCACGGTAACAGTCGAATTAGAACGCTAATTATATTTGTAAAGTCAAAGCCATTAAGTGATAACAAAAAGTAAACAGCATGACGGCGACTGACAGGTTAATTTCGCGAATGGTTTGTTATTGAACGATGTCGTACAATCGGTCATACAGGGTAATAACCTTTTGACGTTTAGTCGAATTATGTGAGGGGTTTTATTCGATTAATGTACATACATAATTATGCATAAAACCTGAAAGGTTATATTATTTGCAATACTACGCCACAGAAATATGTATACTTACATTAATATTTCAATTTCATATTAGAGTTACTCGTTTTTGTATTAAACTAAATAACGAATCTATTGTTTATTAAAATAGACTTTAAGTTTTGTATTTATAAATAATAATAATATGTTCAATGTACGTAATCTCAAACTTGGAGACTATATTTGGAAAATAATTATGTAAACAATTTAAAAATTTGGCAAATATTATGAATAGAATATAAGTATTCCTATACTTAAATAGTTTAGGATTATTGTAAAATAGTAATTTTTCATAATTATTCAATATTTTTTTACAATAAAAATAATTTACGAAAACAAACTACGAGATTTAATAATAAAATGTAATTTTAATTAGCTAAAAATCACACACAGTGAAATACGCTTTATGTTATAATAAACTATACGAAATTTATCAACTGCCTGTTAACTTACAAATCAAACCAAACACATTACGGGTTTGGTCGCGTGGATGATAACATTAGCCGTTCCGGTAACCGTATCCCGTAAAAACCGACATTAATCACCGCGCCGGCGCCGGTCTAACTAATTACGGTTTAATTTAGACCAACAAAGAGCTTCACCAGCAAACTTAGTTGATAAATCTCCGCCACGTGCGCCAGTGACCAGAAAACTAAAATAATTGGGTAAACTTACTTTATTACACTGAGTTTGCAATTGCGTTAGGAGGCACTTGTAGCATTGTGGTACTGAGATATTCGTTACGAACATCGAGGTAAGCAACGTTCGGCAAGGTCAGTCCATGATGGGTGACCGTTTATGGCAATTTCATTCTTGAACATTTCCGTTCTTAGATTGGCACGTAAAGCCGTTGGTCCCGATTATCACAAGTCAAGTTGTCTCTGTTAATTGTATGTTTATAAAGTCCACCACGACACATCTCGTTCCCAAATGCAGGCAGTTTTTTTATTTTTTTTTTATTTTATTTATTATATATAAAAATACAAAACAAACAAAAATTACTATAATAACAGCTGGTTTTTTTTACATTCACATTTTCGTAAAAGACGGCTAAGGGACCTAACTTAAAGCAGACAAGAACACTGCGAGAAGAGAGCGTGGGCGCGAGAAATAAGAGAGAAGGAAAATTCTAAACAAAAACCTATACCAACCCGTCTGGCCAGCGCGGTACCACATTCTCACGGGTCCCTCCAAAATGTAATCCAAAACCCGTGCTCAGCTGAGGGACGTTTATGGGTTGAAATGAAGCTACAATATCTGCCTACCCTGAAGTAGTAAAACCAATCAATATTATTGAATTTCATGAAGAGCACATAGGTAACAATGTAACACTCCCATGTCACAGTAAGAACCATAAATTATTCTATCTAAAGGTTCCTTACCAATTCAGCCTGCCCTTTTCATGTTAAAATAAAAAAAAAGGAATTGAAACCGAACAATTCACGTTTCGTATGTATAAAAGTATATAATGTAGTTATCTAAAGGCATATGTGACTAGTAAAGTGCATGTAGCTATTAAATTAGCATCACACCTTTTATGACAGAATATAGATGGTTAGTCACTTGACTAATTGATACAAATGCCACAAAGTGAAATCAACATGGATACTGCCATTATCCAATATATTTTTTTTTTTTTTTTTTTATATCCATTCGGAGAAGTGACCGGCAGTGTTCGATTCCCACTGGCAGTACCAATGCGGATTTCACTTTGTGGAATTTATACGTACTAAGTAGTCAAGTACTAGAATTAGAATTTATTTTATTTGTCAAACATAGGTTACAATAATGGTCTTATAATTAATTTAGAGCGGTATGCTTTGTCATCACGACATACAAATAATTAGAAAATGTCAATAATTAATTAAAGTGACTTATCATTTGCTAAGGGTGAATGAAAAACTATATAAACTAACACAGACCCTAGAAGAAGTTCTAAATATATGTCTGATCCACCAACCCGCACTGGTCCAGCGTATGCGCAAATTTAATTATGCCATAATAGGATTAAGGTACCCTTCCGATCTCGGCAGCACTGCTGCGCAGCAGTGCTGGTTGTGGCGATGATTCCGATCTAGGCACAGTGCTGCGCGGCTGTAGTGTTGCGCCGTTGTTTATTTATTATTCACATTATTGAAATCGAACTGGAATCGCATGATAGCAAATCCGGTCTTTTAACCATTTGATCACCATCACGTACCTATTCTTATTGAACAGTTATATAGCTGAAAGGTCAAGTTACAACATCAAAAAGCTTATTATTAAAGATTTTTGTTTCATTCGATGTCGTTTTTCATATAAATTGGGTATAAGGAGGGGATTATACGCCTTAGTACCGCGCCGAGGAACAACTATTTTTACGTTTGTTCGTTCTGCGTCCATTTCACTGAGGATTTGCGTTTGTTTTCATATGTTTCACGAGGATATCTTAACTGTTATTAACTTATATATCAACTTATACACTTCAACAGTATCGCAGAACAAAAGCATTATTCCTATCAACCTTATGCTTATTAATACAAGATTTAATTTGCTAGATGCACTCATTTACACTCAATGCCTTCTTCCAAGAGGTATACGATATATTATTACTTTCAGATGATCTAATAAAAATCAATTGCTGTTCGTTAGTCTCGCTAAAATTCGAGAACGGTTGAACGGATTTATATTGTCTTGGTCTTGAAATGTTCGTGGAGGGCTAGGAAAGGTTTAAAAGGCGAGAAAAATTCGAATAATTGCCGGGAAAACCCTAAAAACAGCTTTCTTTTTCCCATATACAAAAGTTTAGGTCTTTTATTTATCGATTGAGGCAGTACGAAGTCTTCGGGGTCAGCTAGTTCATGATAAAATTATCTCTATGTTCAAGTCATAAGAGTTGAAAATGATTATGTATTTTTTCTTGTTTTGATTAGATTACTAATAAACAGTTCTTTTCATAAATTTTAATTCATTCTCGTAAGGCAACAATCGGATAACTATTTTATACCCATGACCGTTATGAAAACTGTACGAAATATTTCAATTAAAACATAAATGATAGAAGTTAATTAATCGAAACATCGACTAAGCCGGGGTTACCGTCAATCATAGCATTCGGAACTTCACTAACGGTAATTGAAAAAGTTAACAGTTTATACCTACAGAGATCAGAAAACGCGAATTATTAAACCAATTAAAAGTTGGCAACATTAACTGATTCGACGCACAACAAATTCTCACAGAAGTTACCAGCCTTAAAGCCTTCATTTTATTTGATATGGACCCTTTTCGATATGTATAAAATCGCCGTAAAGTTTTGATTACGTATAAAAGAATAGGGATGGAACAGGTAAAAAACGATTTTTATGTACCTTTAAAGATTTGCTCCGGTACGCAAATCACGTTAACACAAGTTATTAGATGGAGTCCACCCCTTATCTACTGTATAATACATACACGAGCATGCATACAATATTTTATATGTTTATTTTGTATATCTTCGCCTATTAAAATTGATTGTTTCTTTAGTAGAGTTTCCTATGTTAATAAAGCGATGGTAGCCGAATGGATGCGACCGGCAGTGTTCGATTATAACCGGCAGTATCAATGGATTTCACTTTGTAGAATTTATATGTACTAGTAAAGTGACTTACCATCTGCTAACGGTGAAGGAAAACATCGTGAGGAAACCCACATACTCTAGAAGAAATTCTAAATGTATGTCTGATCCGCCAATCCGCACTAGTCCAGCGTATGTGGATTACGGCCAACACTCTCTCAGCTCTATAGAGAAGAGGAGAATCAAGCCCAGCAGTGGGACTTAATGGGATGCTGATAAAATCAAAAATGATATTATTATAAATTCGGTATTAAATACCGTAATTTATCGATTGATCTTGTAAAATACTGACAAAAGAAAAAAATACAAATTAGATCAATCGATAAATAACGGTATTTTAATGCCGAATATAATAATATCATCTTTTATTTATGTGACGATAAAACATTATTCTACTACCGGCAGTCGGCATTAATAAGTTGCTTGCTGTTGATGATAAATAAGAAACCTGTTGAATTTAAGATACTGTATTACTTTAATGTGACTAGTAAATCAATTTTTAGTTTTGGTTTTGTATCTTTTTAAGAAAAAATTTAGTACAAGTATAAATGTATGTATTTTTATCATGAAATTTTATACATCGTCAAGACAAAGATAAAAAAATAACAACCGGTATCATTATGAACGATTTTCGTTTCCAGTTTCACGATCACCCTATTTCACAAATAAAAAAATAGGTCCGCCCGTAACCCTTTTATGAATTTTTAAAATATTTCGTTTGTAAATACACAGATCGTGTTGGCAGTAAGGCTCGGATTACATGTATTATTGTTGCTAGTGTAGGCCGGAACTGCATAAAAAATTCATTAGAAAGTGCCGCCTTGCCATTTGAATATGAAACTTATTACTTGCGCTTGTGAGTGGCAAATCGCTAAATAGCAACATCCAACTCATTTTCCGCCGACATTGAATATTCTGCCATGTTTGAAGGAAAAACAAAGTGTTAAATTGCGTGGGGAGTCGCCTTTGAGTCCGGGGTGTGTTCAAGGAAGTTTGATTCTTGCGGTGAGGGAGGAGGGTTTAGTTTAGTTTGTTAGTTAGTGGATGTAGTATGAGAGAGGGGAAGGCTTCCTGTTACAGGAGACACGTAGAGAGGATGTGGGTCAAGTGGCAGGCAACAAAAGTGTGAGCGTTAGGTACGCACTCTAGTTCAGACGCAATGTCGAGTGCAAACGGTTCGTCTAGCTGTACCACCGAACTGTGACAACAGCTGTTTTATGTCTATCAGAGTTTACAAACTTGCCTTTTAGGTCAACAACTCTCAATTTGTCGTGTCACTTCACCACAATTTAAAAGGCCCAAGCCTAGTTTAAGCCACAATCAGATCCAACTTTTCTGGCTTTTTTAAAAGGCTTTTCCCGCAATGTTAGTGTTTATAGTGCTTATATTGTTTAATTTTTTACGTTGATGTTCATGTAAATATTAAAAGATTTAGGACCCTTTGGTAATATTAATAATCACAAAAGGGGTCTTTATGAAGGGTTGGAAGACTTTAATAGTTTATTGTCTTTTGTTGGTCGGATGTTTTATAAAATGTGATAATATTAAACTTAGCTTTTTAAACATTAGCATTATTATATTCTAACTAGGTGGAACACAATGAATCCCTCTCGATATCTACCAAAAGCTGGTGGTACTCCTAGTTATAATATATGATACCATTCCACTAAAAAAGCTGTAAGTATCGGTATCCACAACTAAGATCAGTGACCTTTCGTAACGGATGCCAATGTCCGCTTAGATCTCTTAAATATATCAGTTACTTCTAAAAGTGATAAACAAAAGCTATCGCAATAATCACAACAATACCACGGTTGGTTAAGTTCGTAGGAATCGTTGATCAAAAAGACGTGTCCTTACATTTTTATAATCCGACTGTGGCTACAGTGGAAAATATTCCTTATTCCTCAAGAAATAGGAAAGAAAATTGAGCGCTGGTGTATGTTTACTGTGTCGTGAAATTCAAACAGAAGCGTCTGAAATAGAGGCGAAATGATAATAATTTCATATTATTTTGGAATTGTGCTTCACACAGCCCGCAGTGTTGGGTCGTAAGCTCAGTTTATTACATACATTTCAGCAGATTCTCTGGAAGTGGAATTAACCCTGATGGTGCCGGTACAATGTTAATGCGTGTCAGAGTAATGAGAGATGCTCTGTACAAACAGAGGGGACATAAACTTGAATTATTTGATAATTACTTTCGAAATGTAAAATTTATAGCTTAACCTTGAAATGTACTTCCAATTTTAAAATTTATTTTTTTCATAAAAAAGTAAAAATATTATCATACATACATACATAAACATATAGATTTTTTTTTTCTTTTTATGAGTCACAGCCGGCTCTGGGGTGAACTTCCTACAGCAGTGTTTCCTGAGCGCAATACATGTCCTTCTTCAAACGAGGTTTAAAGAGAGCTATCCTATCAAGGTAGGCAGCGGCCTGGCTGTGCTAGCACCCTAGCATTGCCAACGTCCATGAGCGGCAGTAACCACTTACCATCAGGTGGGCCGTCTGCTCGTCTGCCATATTACACAATAAAAAATAAAAAAAACAAAAATTGACATAATTTTGGGGCGGTAAAGGAAATGAAACATTGTACATAGTTTCGTCTATAACTGTCTTTTTTGCAAATTTTAAATGGGATTTTTGTAATTTTGATTATTACCAGCCTGTAAACGAGTAATAAATATAAATTCCTCTAAAGATTTCTACAGTGACTGAACATGGATCGTGGGTGTTTAAAGGTTTGTATAAAAAAAAATTTAAAAATTAATAAATTGATTTTACAAATTGATAAAGTCCTACTTTAAATAAAAATAAATAATAATAAATTATGGAAAATATTGCCATTTACAATTTAATCAATTAGGCACTATACTGTACGCTTAAAGCAAAAATATAGATCTCACCTTATAAAATAATAATTTTCACTAGCAGAAGCAAATCTAACAAAAAAAGTGTCCAGTAAAAAGGGAAATGAAGTATTCCACAATTATTTTTCATAGCTAAACACAGGCGAGACTTAATTAACTGAATTAATGAAGTGAAAACATTCGAGCGATAATTTTAATTTAAATCCTTAACTAATGTTGTCTAATCTGAGGGTGTTTAAACATTGAACGTTAAAAATACTGGTTTAAAAAATATGAAATTTCCCACATTACTTTTGAAGGGTTAGAGGGTCATAAATAGCTTAGTATCTCGCGATCTTTGTTATAATCGCGTCATTTATCTTGTAACGCTACATTAAGTGCGAATGCTCTAACGTCTTGAATTATTCCCTTCACTGATATTAAGATTCATTAAACTCGGTTTTAGTGATAGCCCCTAAGGAAACTTGCCAACTTCTATCTTAAGTATAAGAATTACTTGCACTTTGCAGTCTTAACCCGTATTCTTTGGACCATAAAAATGTCTGTTTTTAATCTCGTTGAATTATAAACGATGAAGTATTTTGTTGGGTTTTCTTTTTAATTCAAGGTGTAATACTGCCAGAATTTTTATGGAATTGTAAAAACCTCGGATTTTATTTAATTCTACGTCATAAAGTTTTATTACCAGCAAAATAATTTGTGCATCTTCTAGTGATTACTGAAAACACAAGAAACAACACAAATCTATTCAGGTACTGTCTTATTCCAAGTTGATATGAAAAGATGAAAATGCTTTCCAAATTAAACTTATTTTGAATAACAAATATAATAAGGTAGGTAATTGTGCTATTTTTAAAATAAGATGACTTTTTGATAAGTAGAGGTTTAAGTAAAAATAGAATATTATATTAAAGACACGCTTTTCTTGAACAATGAATGACGCCAACATATAAAAAATAATCCATGCCTCGTGTCTGCTAACTTCCTAACAAAAGACGTATAAATATATCTCTCTCACAGTAGAAGACAGTTTTAAGATGACAAAATTTACTGGGTAAATTTGAACCTTATAATAATAACCAAAAAAAATTTTATCCATTTTATATTTTCGGTGTGATAAATATAGGTCTTATAAGAATAATCTAGAACACAAAAATTTTAAATAGAATTTTAGGATGGAACACATGGGTGCTTCATTAAAATTTAGGCTAAGAGTTCATTGTGCTGATTTGATATTCCATTTAACGTTTGCTGGGGCCTGCTATAATTTTTTTTATGGTCACATAAACCGCGTCTGTCGAAGGGGTCCATACCTTCTTCTATCATGTTGAAAGCTATTGAAGAGCTCTCTTTGTTGCGAATGTTGAAGTTAACTTTGTTAATTCTTTTATTTCATTTAGATAGTGTACGGGTACGATAGTGGAAAAAATTTCTGACACTATTTTTCGGATAACCTGATATATTGATAACTTTTATCCGCTCGTAGAATTGTGGTACTGAGATGTTCGTTACGGACATCGAGTTAAGCAACGTTCGGTAAGGTCAGTCCATGATGGGTGACCAATTGTACCAATTTCATTCTCGAGCGTCTCTGTGCTTCTGAGGGCACGTAAAGTCGTTGGTCTCAGTTATCACTTAATGTGATTGTTATTAAGTCAAGTTGGAAGCCTTCTAGGTGACTTGATAAATTCCAACAATAGGGTCTCCCTCAAGCCCATTCAATAAGAGAGAGAAAGAGAGAGAGAGATTCTTAACTTGTGACTTTCATAAGAGTTACTTTGCAACCTAGATATCCAGCTGGGAAATCAAACTCGAGACCACTAGCTCACCAGTCGGTCACATTCCCGCTGCGCCACCAGAGCTTTACCACACATTATAATATACATTTGGCTCGTAAAACAAAAATACCTGTATCATTAATTTACCTCAGGCAAGTCACAATCATGGCGGAGTTTATTTTTTTATGAGTGAACACACAATACAATTCGTAATTCGACCTCATTTTAAGAGAGGGTAGAGGAAAAAGTGCTCCCTCATTATCGTTTTCCGCATTCGCGTCGGTATCTCAAGTGTTGGAAAACAATACAATTCCGCTTGGAAATTTTTTCAAGAAATTTTAAGTTTTATTTAAAAAAAGAATCTAGAATGTGAGGGTTAAAGTGTAAAAAGAAATGGCCTGATTGCACCTGAGAGTTAGAGGTTAAATGGATTATTCTGTCTGATCTGCCTATTACGCGTTGTATTGACATTAGGTTCGTTACATGCTGAGTTGACAAAGAGATACCAATACTGAAATATGCATGACTGCCTCATTTCGGTAATTGTATGAAGTTACATAATTTTATTGTTTTATTTTTATAATATATATATTTAATATTAGCGTGAAGCTTTTTGTAAGATTTCTTTTTGTAAGAAGAATTGATAAATCATTGATTAAGCAGACGTACAGAGTACAGAAAAAACCACCACTGGAAGATTCCTCTCTTCATCTTAATGAAAGCTTGTCTGTAGAGTGACATAATGAATCGACCCCATTTTTATACCAAGAATTATTATTTGGGTGTACTTTTTTTTCATTAATCAATATATTGCGAGTCATCAGCGTGGGGGGAACACAGGAAGTACCCGGTCGGAAGCGGAGGGACTAAACTCGGTGGTTAATTGCGCGAAAAGTGAAGCCCTTCGTTTCGAATATCGAACGATTTCCGCGCGAACCTCAAGGATCGTATGTAGGAGGGTTTTAAAGAATTTAATTTATGCATGATCTGTTCCTACCCACGTACTTATACATATTTAGATACATTATAGGTGTATATACTAAGGTGTATGTAAAAAGGTTTTATTTATTGAGGTGAACCATCCAATAACGTATCCTTGCTTACGTCATCATAGTAATTTTACACATACATTACAACGTCTGTTTTTAATGTTAGTAATTTAAATTTTTCACTGTTTGTAGTCTTAAAATATGTGGTGACGGAAAATTCATTAAAAATCAATAATATTAAAAAGATTTTTTGCACCTTCGTTACTGACTGGCCTGTTGGTCTAGTGGTTAGTGACCCTTACTGCTAAGCCGGAGGTTGTGGGTTGGATCCCCAACCAGGACAAATCTTTGTGTGATGAGCATAAAGGTTTGTTCTGTGTCTGGGTGTAATTTATCTATAATATGTATGTATTTAGAAAAAAAAAATGCATTTAAGTAGTATATCAGTTGTTTAGTACCCATAACACAAGCAAATATAATTTCTTACTTTGGGACTAGATGGCGCTGTGTGAATGTGGTAGAATAATATTATTATTATATATATCCAGACTAGGTGGAGTGAAGTTCTTCGCAAGGTGGTTTAGCTAGCCGTAAATCGGAGTGCCGTGCAATTAAAGAGGCCAATGTCCAGCAGTGGACTAATGCAGACTGATGATGGATACGAGGCGGCTCGTAGCATTGTAAGTACTGTGATGTTCATTACGATCATCAAAGTTAAGCAATGTTTGGCAGGGTCATTTCGTAGATGGGTGACCGTTTGTGGCCATTTAATTTTCGAGTATCTCCGTGCTTCGGAAGGCATGTAAAGCCGTTGGTCCCGGTTACCAACTAAATCATCATCATACCACGCTGCTGGCCAGACGGGTTGGTATAGGGTTTATTTCGAATTTACGTCTTCTCGCAGGTCTGCATAAGGTTTATCCTTTGTCTCTGTTTACGACACCCACGGGTTGAGATGGTGTAGTGACATTATGTATCCTTAATCCTACACTACGCGGATAGCTACAGCTAAATGGTAGTCGTTAAGTCAAGTTGGAAGCCTTCTGGACGGCTTGATAAATTCTAACACGAGGATCTGCTTTAAACCACTCGATAAGAAGTAGAATGACGATGGTAGTGATATCTTCTTATTATCGTGTGGGTTTGAGGCAGACCCTGGTGTTGGAATTTATCAAGTCACCCAGACGGCTTCCAACTTGACTTAACGACTACCACATTAAGTGGTAACCGGGACCAACGGCTTTACGAAGCCGGCTTTTTTTGCCTTCCGAAGCACGGTGATATCATTGACGTATAAAACATAGTATGTATGTACCCGACACAGCTGTATGATAACGAATCAGCTATAAAAAGCTACAAATTGGCTGTGCATATAAATCACTATATCGTCCCGCATACAGATTTATTCCAACGCTGATATTTATGAATGGATGTATTTATTTGCTGCCAGTTTATTTTGGTTGCTCCTTTCTGTGTTATGTCAGCGGTTATCAAGGTTGAATATATATTAATACTAGCGGACCCAATAGACGTTGTCCTGCATGATATACCAATCGATTGCATTTTTTTTATCGAATTCACTCGAACACATACACAAAAAATCATTCAAATCTGTTCAGCCGTTTAGGAGGAGTTCACTATCAACACACGTTCAGAAGAATTATATACATAAACATGTACAGTTTTTCATTCTTCTTGAAGAAACGACCTCTTTACAAGATAAAAAAAATTGGCGACATACCTTATAACACTGACATAATTAATAATAACGGTGTTTTTATTCCTGGCTGGAAGAAACAAAAATAATTCTATACAAACTATATTTTATGGAATTATTTTTGTATCAAAGCGTTTCTATATTTAAAATTTTAAGTGTTCATTCAGAAGAATGGCAACATCGCGATTTAGTGTCATATTTCGTGGTTTTTGATTTATATTATTTAATTGGAACTATTTTTTGAATGTTTCAATACACTTTTTTTGTTTGTAAATAAAAATGCTGTGTCTCATTACTATTTTATATATTTAATTTAATAGACATAATTTCCGAAATATTTTCTACCAGTGTGTTGTAAGATAATTATTTAAAGATGGTGGAAATCTTGCTCATTATTATATAAGGACTTGCTTTGATTATAACATTTAGTTTTGTCTTAGGAATATTCCAGGTATTTAATATCGGAAGGCTACCTATCTCACCCATTGAATCTAAAACCGAACAATCTTGGAAACACTCGATCAAACTTGAACAAACAAGCCAAGTACAGTCAACGAATTATTAAAATACTTTTTGAAACCATTTTAATAGAAGTGCCCGAAGTAAGTTTTATCTCTGTAATCCTCACCACAAGGCAAGTTTCACGAGTAAACGAGTTAACTTAAACGATTTCCTTGCGGCTGAAGAAAAAAGGCAAAAAAAGTAGAAGAAGTAACGGCATTTGCAAGAACTCGTCTATCTGGTGTAAAATAAAGTTGTGAAGGTACTTGTTTGTGAGGATATATTCTTTGATGACTGTACTTTGTCTCTATTTAATATCGTTTGCGTAGAAATTGTTATAAGTTGTTTGTTGAAATATTAATGTTTGTTTTATATTTCAATCGGTGTAAAATTAATGTTACTGTTTTTTAAAGACTAAGCTTGCACTAGGGAATTCTGGTGTCACGGGGGACTTTACAAACAAACAGTTATAATAATAATGGCAGAGCAAAGAACTGATGTGGACCGTGTCGCTTCCGTGGCCTGGCTACGCTTCGGTGACCTTTTTGGGGAAACCGAAGGGTTTGCATGTGCAATTGCTGACGAAGTTATCAAGACGAACAACTACCGGAAATATATCTTGAGGGACGGCACGGTCGATATCTGTCGAGCATGCCATCGGCCGGGTGAGTCTCTCAGGCATATTGTTTCTGGCTGTTCGCGTCTTGCTAACGGCGAGTACTTGCACAGACATAACCAAGTGGCCAGGATTATACACCAACAACTTGCTCTGCGATACAAACTTGTTGACGTCAAAGTGCCGTACTATATAGGTATGCTCCTGAGCCAGTTCTCGAAAATAGTCATGCGACGTTGTACTGGGATCGGTCCATTATCACAGACAGGACTGTTATAGCTAACAAGCCCGATATTGTGGTATTGGACCGATCAAAGCGTCTTGCAGTGATTGTTGATATCACGGTCCCTCATGATGAGAATCTCGTGAAGGCTGAAAAAGATAAACAAACTAAATATCTTGATTTAGCTCACGAGATTGTCGACATGTGGGATGTGGACTCAGCAATCATTGTACCGATAGTTGTGACAGCCAATGGCCTAGTAGCAAAGAGTCTCGACCAACATCTTAAGAGGCTCGGGCTAGGTAGCTGGATAAAGGGCCTGATACAGAAGGCAGTACTCCTCGACACGGCACGTATTGTGAGGAGGTTCCTTTCTCTGGAGCCCTAACCGTCGGCACCTTGGACTCTGTTCCCGATGTCGGCGGGCCACCACATTTTTATATTTTTAAATGTATCTTTTTTTTTATGATATTTGAAAATGTAAGAATGGGAGAATTTAATTTAAACAAAGGGAATAATAATAATAATAAGTAGTATATCAGTTTGTTTAGTACCCATAACACAAGCAAATATGTGTGAATGTGTAAATATATTATTATTTCCTCTTTATTTTAATATATTCTCAAAAAATTACCTTTTTATTAAATATTTTATAAAAATAAATTATATTATTATATAATAATACTTTCAACGCGGTAATGTGGCTAGCCTTTTGGGTACGTTTCCTCAGGAATCTGATCTTAGTGAGATATTCTATTTATAGGAATTTCCTGTAAATAGAGTAACTTGTTTTTTTTTTAATAGGTTAGCTGTGTATATTTTTAAGTCATGTGTAAATATTTTATTGAATAAATGTATGCTTCATATTTTCAAATCAGCTCCATTGTTTTTCATTATTCCTAAAATAATAACAACAATCAGACAATACATTATTAAGTCAATGCAGCAACAGATCAAATAACACGCGATAATTAAAGAAACGTGCTCAACTTCAAGTTAGGGGTGACAACAATATTAAATCTCATTAGAGCAGCCCTTAAAATATTAAGCTGAAGTCATTGTCGAGTGGTGTCTCTAATTGTAGGCATTCGTTAATTAGTGTCTGGGACGAAAATGTGAGTGATCACATTTGTCGACGCTTTACTTGAGGATCGTGACAACCCTATATTCTTGAGTAGGTGACTTGGTGTGGGTGATTTGGTTGATTATATTATTTATCAGAACCAGAATGCTTTATTTGTAAACATAAAGCATTCTGATTTGACATTTTGACTGGCCTGTTGGTCTAGTGGTTAGTGACCCTGACTGCTAAGCCGGAGGTCGTGGGTTCGATCGCCACCCAGGACAAATCTTTGTGTGATGAGCATAAAAGTTTGTTCTGTGTCTGAGTGTAATTTATCTATAATATGTGTTTATTTACAAAAAAAAAATGTATTTAAGTAGTATATCAGTTGTTTAGTACCCATAACACAAGCAAATATAATTGTTTACTTTGGGACTAGATGGCGCTGTGTGAATGTGGTACAATATTATAGGTCATACAACAGCGTGAGATGTTACAGAATAGGTAAATATACCTCTATGCTTAGCCCATTTAGCGTAAAGTATAATTATTTTCGAATCAGTAATATTTTCAATCAAGTCATTAGACACAATACATGCTTAACAATATAAATTTAAAATTATCTGGTTGTTCAAGGTGGAAAACTGAGTGTTATGACGCGGGTTAAGAAAGGCCTATGTCCAGCAGTGGACTGAAATATGCTAATTATGACAATGACTATATATGTGGAAGCATGTCAATAGCAACCTTTAACTACCTAGTTTTATGGTGTGTCTTGTTGTAAATAGATGTACGATGGTAAGATACAAGTATATTAACAATTTAACAACAGTTTAAAAAAAATCATCATCATCATCTCAACCCATAAATGTCCCACTGTATTTAGCCATTAAAAAAATCATACCATAAATCTATTTAATTTCCTGAATTTAATTTCATTTGTATTGAAACTATTCCAATTTTAACAACAAAATAAATTCCAACCAATGAACTATTTTAAAACAAACCCGGAAAGTTTAATAATGACTCAACAACGAAACAAAAGATAATGAGCTAGGAATACGTAGCACGTAGACCCGTAACTCGTAGCACCACCACAGATTTCATACAAATGCTACGTCACGTAGCAGTTCTCGTAGCATCGTGTGGTCTACATTATATTTATCGCTCAGACGCTGTTCTATTGAAAAACTTAAAAATGTAGGTATGCTTATTTTGGCTTTGTGTTCTACTTTCATAATTTAATACCTAAAAATTGTATGTTAAATAATAATAATATAAAAAAATATTAATATTAATATTATATAAACATTTGGACCTTGCTCACGAGATTGTCGACATGTGGGATGTGGATTCCGCGATCATTGTTCCGATAGTCGTCTCAGTCAATGGACTGATTGCCAAGAGCCTCCATCGACACCTGAAGAGGCTCGCGTTAGGTGGATGGGTCGTGGGCCAGATGCAGAAGGCAGTACTTCTGGACACGGCACGCATTGTGAGGAGGTTCCTCTCTCTGGAGCCCTAACCACCGGTAGCTTGGTCCCTGTGCCCGATACCGGTGGGTCTCCAAATTTTTATATTTTTAAATGTATTTTTTATATATATATTTAAAAATGTAATTTTTTGTGAATCTATTTAAATAAAGAGGAATAATAATAATATTTCACCAATTTCACACAGAGCCATCTAGTCCCAAATTAAGCAATTATATTTGCTTGTGTTATGGGTACTAAACAACTGATATACTACATAAATACATTTTTTTTTGTAAATACATATATATTATAGATAAATTACACCCAGACACAGAACAAACCTTTATGCTCAACACACAAAGATTTGCCCTGGGTGGGGATCGAACCCACGACCTCCGGCTTAGCAGTCAGGGTCACTAACCACTAGCTCAACAGGCCAGTCAATTATATCGAATAATTTTCTCACTGACAAAATCATAAAAAGATTTTTAATATTAAATCACATTTTACAGTCCTGTAATGTAACAATCTTTGAAAAACTGGAATAAAGATTACTTAACCCCGTTTTAGAATTTTTGAAAGTTTTAATCTCTCAATCTTCGTAATTCGAAACATTAATTCATATAATTATGTTAATCATACATAAAGTATATAATCATACAATTAAAAATTGTTTTTCGAAAAAATAAACCATTCTTGAAACTATTCGATACGAAAAATGGCTTTCTTCTTCCATTCTTTCCATATTTCTATGGTTTTGATCTATTTTTATCAGATATTTTCCAAGCAAAAACAAAACTAAAAATAATCTTACTAACATTTACCAAACCCTCCATTTTCTCTCCATATACTTAAAAACAGTCATTACCTGCAACAAAAAACAATAAGCACATTAAATTTTACTCAAAATTGTCTGCAAAAAGTTTGCACGTAATTATAGCAGAATGGCGGCCGTCAAATTGTCAAAAGCAAACGTAATAACGGGTACAGTCGGCAACAAAAGCTTCCAACGGTAAAGTTAATCGCATTCATTAGACGGTGCATCCATAACGTTTAGTTTGTGGAGATAAAGTATGGCTAGATAGTGTATAATAATGCGATTTGCTTTGTGTGGAAAAGTATGACATGGCTTCATGGCTTTGTCGTGATATTTTTTACCTATGGACCCGTTGTTTGTTATCTTAAATGTTTCATGTACTGTGTGAGAGAACAAATGAAAGTATTTTGTATTGTATTGTTTACCCATTTTTTACCCATGGTACAAAGTGGTTTCTATATATTTCCAAGGGTTTGTGTTAGGGAAAATATTAAAAGCAATACTAGGCCAGGCTAGACGGTCGATCTAATAAGACTTATGTTTTAAACAACATACTTTGTCTGGTTTTATTGTTTTCTCATTTTTAGTTGCAGGCCATTATATAAATAATAAATTAAAAAAATATAAATTTACTAACTCAAAAGAGAATTATACAATCGTATTCTTATCTGTTACATAAATGAGTAGGTAAATTTATTAAAGGTTGTATTTGGTCTACCTCTCCCAAACTAGGCAGGTAATTACCTGTCTGTATCTTAGGAGAAGATGTCAGATGATGGCTTTGTTACACTTAAAGAACGTAATAATGCTATTCTGACATGTATGTTATGTATTGCCTCGGTGGCGCAGCGGGAAGTGTATACGACTGTTGTGCAAGAGGTCCCGGGTTCGATTCGGTGAAAATGGTATTGGGTTTTTCCATCATGAAATTCCAGTGTTGAGATTTTCCCGGAGTTTGGTAAACAAATGTTCCCGGTTGATGACAATAGGCTCGCCCCCTATTTCATGGGACCAAACATAGCTGGCCGAAATGTGAGTGTGAAACACCTCAGCCTACCCATTCGGGGAAATCATACTATGTCATTTTTTTTTTATTGCCTGAAGTGCCCACCTGATGGTAAGTGGTTACCGCCGCTCATGGACGTTGGTAATGTTAGGGGCACAGCCAGGCCGCTGCCTACCTTGAGAGGATAGCTCTCTTTAAACCTCGTTTGAAGAAGGACATGTCATAGCGCTCAGGAAACACCGCTGCAGGTAGTTATATGTTATGTTATGTATCATCATCATCATCATCATCATCATATCAGCCCAACGACGTCCACTGCTGAACATAGGCCTCACCCAATTTCCACCACAACGAGCGATTTTGTGCCGCCCGCATCCAACGGTCACCCGCAATCTTTACCACGCCACGTACTGGAAAGCGCAGCGTGGGGCGGCCCCCCGCCAGATGGACCGACGATCTGGTAAAGATTGCGGGTGGCCGTTGGATGTTATGTATATTTATATACTTTATGAAAATACAGGTACATAATTTAACACATTTTCAATAAAAGTTAAACACAGAAGTCGTTGCCTCTTCCAGTAACATTGAGTTAATTCCAAGCTATTTGTCGGTGAGCAAACATGTTTGTTTCCACAAATACTCCTTTGATATAATCTTAATGCCGGTCTACCTGACTGTCAGTGAGGAAACTTAGCAGACAGTTTATAGTTCCGTAACTTGGTTCAACTTTAATTTGTTAGTTTATCACGCGTTAAGCATCCGCCAAATTTCAGTTCCAAATGTTGGTACAAATATTGGTGTTATGTTATGCGGACCAATAGGTACTTGAATTTGTTAAGTGAAGCGAATTAGCTGGTAGGTAATTATGAAGACAATGATAAGTCTTTAAGCTTGTCTTACAAAATTCAATTGCACTAAATTGTAATCGTATTTAAAAAAAAAAAACTAAAAGTAAAAAAATTGCCTGGCGAAGTATAACTTACTAATTGTTGCACGGGGCTCCACCTCTTTGATCTTTGTTTGGCCACTACTCAGCTCATATTAATCTTAGCGTGATGTTATATATATCCAATAGCATTCTTCAATAAATGGTCTACCGTAAACTAAAAGATTTTTTTAAAATTGGACTAATAGTTCCAGAGATTAGCGTGTCCAACCAAACTAAAAAACTGTTGAGCTTTATGATAATAGTATTATATGGGATAGCAAGTTTCCTAAAAAAACACTACTTCCATTCGATAAGAAATATAGATGAAATTTGCGTAAACGTTAACTAGTTTATGTTAATAAAAAAATTACATACGCCTATGTACGAGCACTCAGTTAAAATTTTATGTATTTTTTAATGGTTCCACTACAGCATTGGCGTAACTGAAAAAAAAATTCTTTGATAATTTGCTCTTTCGAATATAATACACTAGTTTCATCGAATAGTGTTAATAAAATACTACAATTTACTTTCCTAATAATAAAAAAATCCTCAAACTGCCAGCAACAACTCTAAATGAACCAATAACTTATCACAAAAGACAAGAAGCAAGACATCCCCCTATAACGACGGAAATATTACAATTTTCACTTTAGTATACAATTACGGGAACGTATAGGAGTGTCCTGACAAATGGTCTTTGCACTTCGAATTAGAACCGATAAATTTTCGGTACAGTATTGGGTTCCTCAGTTCGTTATTTCACTGACCCTTTACTAGTAAGAACTTACGAGTACACTCGAATAGTGGGGATCCCCAACCATTTGTTTCGCTTGTGTAAATTTTTGATCGCGTTTTGGGACTTCTGTTTTATTAGTATCTTTGTCAATAAACTTGGTAGAATAAAATTAGGTGTGAATTGTGAGACTTTTATTTGATGCATGAGGGTGATAGAGTTTATAGTTGTTTACGTGGGACGTAATAATGTAAGTGGAATGGCTGACTGGCCTGTTGGTCTAGTGGTTAGTGACCCTGACTACTAAGCCGGAGGTCGTGGGTTCGATCGACCCAGGACAAATTTTTGTGTGATGAGCATAAAGGTTTGTTCTGTGTCTGGGTGTAATTTATCTATAATATGGTATGTATTTACAAAAAAAAATGTATTTAAGTAGTATATCAGTTGTTTAGTACCTATAACACAAGCAAATGTAATTGCTTAATTTGGGACTAGATGGCGCTGTGTGAATGTGTTAGAATATTATTATTATTAATGGCTGAAGTACACGTCGGTATTCACGTTTTTACTCTTTCTTTTGTTTTTGTTGTATAACTGGCGTCTAAGCCCGCCATACTTAGTGTGTTGTGACGTGATACTTATAAAAAAATATATCAAAAATCTATCGCATAGTTTTAGATAGGTTTTCAAAGAGAGACGAAACAGGGGGCTTGCTCTAAATCTCGACATTCGATTGGTCGGTTTTGATGTCGCTGTCAAATGTTATGAAATTTAGATAAGGTCGCTGTCACTTTCAAATATTTGACAGCGACATCAAAACCGACTAATTGCATGTCGAAATTCAGAGTAAACTCTCTGATAACTAATACAAAACTTAAGTGACAGTTATGAATAATATGTCAAAAATATGTCACATAAGTTTTAGATAGGTTTTCAAAGAGTAACGAAACTGGGGGCTTGCTCTAAATTTCGACATTTGACTTAGTCGGATGTACATTATAAAATTTGTCCAAAGATAAATACGATAAAAATACCAATTTTTTGAAAAATATTTGCAAGTTATAATACTAAAAGATAAAAGAATTATGACAGGTATAAAGCTCTGAGTTACATTCAATTATCATAATATTATTTTTAACTGATATAAATAAATTACTAATTCCAATTAGCTAAGTGTCATGTAACTAAATTTACTATGTCTTATCCCAGACAGTATCGAGATGAAGATTTGACACGAAATCTTAGTAAGAGACCCCAACGTCTTGAAATGAGTTATACGCCCTATTCATCGCCCTTGTCCTTCAAGAAACAGAGTCTAAATTAGCGTGACACGGACCAACAGCCACTATTGTATATAACAAGCAATTAAGAACCTTAAGTCACGGGCGATATAGTTGTTATTGCAATGTAATTAGACATTATCTGGTGAGGTGGGCAGTAAACGCATATTTCACTCGGTCCCTTGTTTACTGTTACTACCAAAACAATGGCCACCGTAATAATAATTACTCCATACAGATATGAAATGGGGTCTTGTAGGAAAATGGTGAAAACGTAGTAAGTTACTTCATAATTGGATTAGTGTAGGATGTACTTGATTTTGTGTGAGACTTTGGGATAAACTATGCTTTAGTTATAACGTTCTAGTGATTTGTGTTTCGGGATCGGATGATTTACTACATCTGGGGGCTTACTCTGAATTTCGCCATTCGATTAGTCGGTTTTGATGTAGCAATCAAATGTAAGGAAATTTAGATATGGTCGCTGTCATTTTCAAGCATTTGACAGCGACATCGATACCGACTAATCTAATGTCAAAATTCAGAGTAAGCCCCTTTTTTTTTTTTTTTTTTTTATACCACGACGGTGGCAAACAGACGTAGGTCCGCCTGATGGTAAGCGGTTACCGTAGCCTATGGGCGCCTGCAACACCAGGGGCATCACGAGCGCGTTGCCGACCCTTAAGAAACCTATTCACTCCTTTTTTGAAGAACCCCATACTGTAGTCCCTTGGGAAAACCTCGTTAGGGAGTTCATTCCACAACCTGATAGTTCTTGGGAGGAAATTCCTCTGGAACCGCGCGGTACGAGACCATTTCGGTTCCAAGGTGTGGGGATGAACTCCCTGCCGATAGCAAGCGGTGCGATGGTAGAAGGTGGCCGTGGGCATCATCTCAAACAGTTCTTCAGAGCACAACCCATTATACAGGCGGTAGAACACACATAGGGAGGCAAAGTCTCTCCTCATACTTAATGGTTCGATACCGCCTGTTAGTATAGGATCATCGACGATTCTCACAGCGCGCTTCTGAACCGAGTCAAAAGGCCCAAGCTGGTATCCAGGTGCTCCCGCATCCGCCCCTGTTTCGTATGCTTCAGTAAAGGTTTACACAGGGTTAACGCTGCTTTTCTTCAGCTGGTGTGATTCTATATACCTATCTATATACATACTTAATATATGAAACTCTCCAGTGTTACGATGAACTAGTGCAATGTTTTATTTTAGTACTGACTTTAAAAAGAGCAAGTTTTAGAGTATCACAGGATATTTGACATAATTATTATAGAGCTGAAGAATTTGTTTGTTTGTTGTTTGTTGCTAATCTCAAGTACTACTGGTCCTATTTGAAAAAATCTTTAATTACCTACACTATGAGTCTGTATCTTACCAATTTTGTTTCTCGAATAAATGATTAAATAAAAAATAAATACTGTGTTGGATAGTCCATTTATTGAGGAAGACTATAGGCTATATAACATCACGCTACAACAAATAGGAGCTGAGTAGAGGCCTTATAAAGATTCACAAGAGCGAAACCCGGGCAACAGCTTGTTTTGAAAATAAAATTATAGTATTTATTATTAATAAAATTATATAGTACTATTCTACCACACTCACACAGCGCCATCTAGTCCCAAATTAAGCAATTATATTTGCGTGTGTTATGGGTACTAAACAACTGATATACTACTTAAATACATTTTTTTTTGTAAATACATATTATAGATAAATTACACCCAGACACAGAACAAACCTTCAGGCTCATCTCATAAAGATTTGTCCTGGGTGGGGATCGAACCCACGACCTCCGGCGTAGCAGTCAGGGTCACTAACCACTAGACTAACAGGCCAGTCAAAATGAATCTTATCTTCACTGAATTTATACTTATACAAAGTTCATTGACAGTTAACTACATCTTAGAGAAATTCAAGATAATATCTAAACGTTACGTGTTTAACTAACAGGGAGATATCTTTAACAGTAAATTGTTATATAAATAGAAATCTCTTGTTAATGCTATCACAGGAGTATTGAATTAGAAGCTGCTCCTAAAACAACATGCCTATCTGCGTTCCTGCCTACTTGTCTGGACCTTATCGTCACGTGTTCTATTGTAGCCATATCGTGTTAATTAAAATATCATTGAGCTGTATAATTATATACATATATGTTATCGTCCAGCAGTGCTATGTGATGATGATGATGATGATGTTATTGTGACATATCTAACTGTAAGAACATCTTCAATAATTTTTGATTCAACTTATTTTATTTTTTATAAGTGGGATTTGATTTTGAATATAAACTTGTAGTATAAAGATATAATATCTACTCCAAAACCAATCTACGAATATCATTCTAATAACTGCAACACTAAACTTACAGTGAGCTTAAATAAAATATGTCAGTAATACCAAACCGGGATAGCCAACACATTTATTATAATGTAACAAGATTCCATTGGAAATAACGTTGTCCATCGTATTCAAGTCGGAACAACGCCGAGTTAGCGCCAACAAATACTGTATTCTACGAATGTACCTATTTGTTTTCGAATCACGTTCGCCGGGGCGCCTTGGGCGGTAAACAGGGGGGTGAATGGAAAGAGAGGGGGGTCTAACGGGCGAAAAATTGCGTACCTATTCCTTACTGAATTAGTACACCAGTGTAAATGAGCCCGAGTCGCCCAGTTAGCGATCTGTAGAGATTGCACCACTCCAGCGAATTTCTTGAGATAATAGTGTAAGTACATTGCGGCTATGTCTGTAATTGGATTGAGATGTTACAAAGAATTGTTTTGATGTAATTAAATAAAAGCGATGGTGGCTGAATGGATAAGGGATCGGCGTGCAAATCACGCGATCCGAGTTCGACCCCGACCAGCATTACCAATGTGGATTCCACTTTGTGGAATTTATAGTGACTTACCATCTGCTAACGATGAAGGAAAACATCGTGAGGAAACCCACATACTCTAGAAGAAACTCTATGAGTATGTCTGATCCACCAACCCGCACGAGGCCAGCGTGAGTGGATTATGGCCTTAAACCCTCTCAGCTCTTAGTTAGAGGAGAGGAGACCCGAGCCCAGCAGTGGAACTTAATGGGTTGCTGATGAATTAAATAAACGAAAACGTCTGATTAGTGTGAATTGTTTGGGAGATAGACGTGTTGACGTCACTACGAGTGTAAGAGAAACCGCTTATGGGGCATCACAGATAATTTGTTTTAATTTGACGTTTGAAGAAGATAGCGTTTAGTACAACTAGGGTAACGTAATTGAGAGCGAAATAATTCGCTTGCTTTTATTGGTGAACGATTTGTTTGTTAAATACTTAGTTTCGTTGTTGTTTTCGTATATTATTTCTCATCTGATGATATTGACTGGCCTGTTGGTCTAGTGGTTAGTGACCCTGACTGCTAAGCCGGAGGTCGTGGGTTCGATCCCCACCCAGGACAAATCTTTGTGTGATGAGCATAAAGGGTTGTTCTGTGTCTGGGTGTAATTTATCTATAATATGTACGCATTTACAAAAAAAATATGTATTTAAGTAGTATATCAGTTGTTTAGTACCCATAACACAAGCAAATATAATTGCTTACTTTGGGACTAGATGGCGCTGTGTGAATGTGGTAGAATATTATTATTATATAGTACATGTTTTTATAGTAAGTCTTAATGTGTCCCTACGTATGGAAACTTTTTGATTATTTTATATTCGATTGACTTCAATTATTACATGTAAGAATATAGTTATAAACAGCACTTTATATAAAATTTTATAAAAATCGTTTGATGCTTGGTGACTAGACAAAAATATTCACTTTGTGCAGCGATTATTCGGGGAATGCACTGAGTGTCTTTAATTACTCTGTACTTCTATGGTACCTATACAAAAACATAAAGAGGCATTGCCAAAATGTTAAACTTTTGCTACATTTATTAGGGTTGTCCCAATTTTTAAAATTGAATGTAACGAATTTCTCTGCTGCTAAATTTTAAAAATAATTTGAGAATAAACTTTATTGTACCCGTTAATATATTTTTTTTATGTTGCAATATGTTTTATGTGGATCATAGAGTAATTGCGCTATATTATGACCGAACTACACGTACACATTTAAAATTATGCGCCTTACATACATTTATTCCATGACTGAAGTTCATTACCATTCAGTCCAACCAGCCAATTTTGTCTTGCGACGCAAAATTGGTTGGTTAAAAAAACACTCAGTATTGGAGACAGTTCTTTGTATAAGTACATTTACACCAGATAAAATAAAATTTTAAATTAAAAATTCACCATTAAGGATAAAAAGAAAACAAATAGCAGTGCCAGTTCAGAATTGCGATTCGTAACGAAAATGAAGAACAAAACCTCTTCTTTGTGACTTTCCAACCCTAACCGAGGGTTGGCAACAATAGCTGTTATATTTGATTTACGAAGAACAATAGTTAGTCCAAGGTTGTCGGGTATTATGAACTATTATAGACAATCTTTTGGGGAAATATATAAATAGTAATAGGATGTGGGTGTCGTAAAAGGCGACTAAGGGAGTTTTTAAGTAACCATATGTAGACAAGAGCACTACAAGAAAAGGAAATTTTGAAACAAACCCTATACCAACCCGTCTGGCCAGCGTGGTATAGTAGGCTGAATTCCTTCGACACTCTTTGGAGGAGACCCGTGCCCAACAGTGGGACGTTTATGGGTTGAAAGGATGATGATGATGATGATGAATAATAAGATTTTAAAAGCTATAAATTATAATTTTCACAAAAGACAATAAATTGAAATAAGGTTTAAAGTAACTTTAAGAGTAATAAGTAGAAGATGAAAAAAAGTTTAACACTGATTTTATTATATAAATATTCTCACAAACTTTATAGCGATATCGAATTCTAGCTCTCTAATCGAATCCATCCATCCACACATTGTATTCGAAACATTTAGTATATCTATTAATTTACCATGTATTGTTCGATAAAATCAAGACTTAAAGCACTGTCAATAATAAACAACAACACGCCTTACTGCACATGAAAAACACAGAAAGGACATTCCCCTAACTATAACATCCATGTCAAAAAATTCCAAGACCAAAATATCGCCAACCCTACGTGTCGGGTTGGCAACAATGGCGGCCATGTTTGATTTGCGAAGAACAAAGGCTCACAATGGCGAGTCACATGCGACTTTCGGCCCTTCAAGGAAATGATTGTGTGGTGAACACCGCTTTGCTATGATTGTACAGTTATTCTTAGGAAAAATGGTTTGAGTTTCAGTTAGTCAAGTTATTTAGATGATTTCCTATTGTTGTGATTTCAAATTGGGAAAAAGGATGTCAAAAATATACAAAAATTTGTGAAAAAAAAACATGTAATGAGTTTCACTAAAATAGATTCGTATGATGAATAATTATCACAAAAAAAGAGTGTACATGTCTCTTAGGGCACAGTTTTTTAACTGTCACTGTGGCATAGTGAAGAAATTCTATGAGTATGTCTGATCCACCAACCCGCATTAGGCCAGCGTGAGTGGATTATGGCCTACACCCTCTCAGCTCTCTAGTTAGAGGAGAGGAGACCCGAGCCCAGCAGTGGGATTTAATGGGTTACTGATGATGATGATGATGATGTGGCATAGTGGTGGTTATCACGCCATTAATATTGGCGTTGCGAGTGACGTGGGATCGATTCCCATACGAGACATAATATATTTGTGTGATTCATGGATATATTTTATATTGCTTCTGGGTGTATTTTGTATTCGTTAGTTGTATGTTTGTAATGACCCCTGGGCTTACTGGCGTGGGCGTTGCTTTATATATTTATATATATTTATGTCAGTTGTAGGCCTGATAATTCATCGTAAGTCCAGCAGGCATTGACTGATAAACATATACTTATGTATAGAAATGTTAATCTTTGGTAATACTAAATATGAAACTAATAATGCGATGATGGCTGAATGGATAAGGGACCGGCGTGCAAATCACGCTGTCCGAGTTCGATCCCGACCGGCAGTACCAATGTGGATTCCACTTTGTGGAATTTATATGTACTAGTTATGTGCCTTACCATCTGCTAACGGTGAAGGAATAAAAACATCGTTTGACTGACCTGTTGGTCTAGTGGTTAGTGACCCTGACTGCTAAGTCGGAGGTCGTGGGTTCGATCCTCACCCAGGACAAATCTTTGTGTGATGAGCATAAAGGTTTGTTCTGTGTCTGGGTGTAATTTATCTATAATATGTATGTATTTAAAAAAAAAAGTATATAAATAGTATATCAGTTGTTTAGTACCCATAACACAAGCAAATATATTGCTTACTTTGGGACTAGATGGCGCTGTGTGAATGTGGTAGAATATATTATTGTTATTAAATTATTATTATATATATTATCGTGAGGAAACCCACATACCCTAGAAGAAATTCTATGAGTGTGTCTGATCCACCAACCCGCACTAGGCCAGCGTGAGTGGATTATGGTCTAAACCCTCTCAGCTCTCTAGTTAGAGGAGAGGAGACCCAAGCCCAGCAGTGGGACTTGATGGGTTACTGATGATGATAAAATATGAAATAGTTTATGTACCTATTTAGTACTTATTTATTTATCGCTGCGAGTAGACGGTGCGGAACAAGGCGTTAGGTGGTCATTGATACACTTCAAACAACGGTATCCAGCTTTCAAAATTTTAATACTTTTTTGACAAAAAATATAAATTAATATGATTTAAAAACTATTGGAATCGATCCTGCTACTGATTCTGAACAAATTAGTTTTAGGTTTCGCATTAAGTAAGAAGAAGGCTGTATACATCATCACACATAAAGGCTAAGTTTATACATAATCAAATACTTAGAACTAGAAAATATAAGGTCAAAACATGTAAAGAATATGAACTTAAAACATCCTATTAGGTGTCTTACTTACGACTATAGAAAAACCTTTTAGTATGTGTCCAGGGATTCTTAGAAAGACAACCCACAAAACTTTATTATAGAGTGACCTTTCATTTATCAGGCTTTCTGCAGAAATCAGAGTTCAACTTAGACTGGATGTTGTTTAGACTAATATTCTAAAGGAACAAAGCCCTTAAGAAAAAGTATATATACGATGTAAATATACGAGGAAAGGTAAGATATTTCTCGCACGGATCGCTGACTTAAAGGATAGGTTCGAACACTTACGAGTTCAAGGATACGTGTTGTATTGAATTCATATTTGAAGGCTTTTTAGTGCGAATGAACTGAACATATTAACTACATGTACATTTATTACGATTAGTTTGTCTCCTACTAGTATTATATGTATTTTAGAAGGGTTAAAAAGTTCTGAATGACTAGCAATAGTCTGGAATAGCACACAGGGTATTTTTACAGACATAACATTCGGGCAATAAGCTCAATCAAGCTAGTCTGTTATGCTCTTGTCTCCTCTATTATATCGAGAGATAAGAGGATTGACTATGGGAGGAAAATCGCTGACCAGACCAAACAGTCATTGCACCTGACAAACAAAATTTACCTATGCGTTATGTTCAAGCTGTCCGACGAGACTGAAGAATTATACCAAACTATTCCATCATAATTTAATTATGAAAAGTGTCTTTTTACTCATTATTTTATAAGAACTGTATTCAAATTTCATATAGAACTTTCTTGAACAATAAAATAATTTATTATCATTAAATTTAGCCGTCACACATCGGAAGGGCGAGAATTTGAGATTCATCGGTCGAGAGAATTTAATCCGTACCGAACGGCCGGGGCATGTAATTGTATTCATGATTCGGCATCGTGTGCGCCGATCCTTACATGAATACCCGACCGTTTTAATGACCGAAGACCCTTACAATACGTAAATGATGCGGATGAAGCGATTTTGGAATTAATTTAGGATTTTATTGTATATATTTCTATTGATTGTTTGGATGTGAAATGGATTTATAATATGGTATACTCGTATAAGCCGGTTGTATAAGCCCAATTTTATTTTGTAATTTTGTCGGTGTTTTGACGAATACCGGACGAAAATAGAAACACCCTTACGTCGTGTAAATATAACATTTGTATACCTACATAAAATTTGAATTTATTAAAAAAGAATTTTATCCAACTATATTAAATTATTATATAACGGGTCTTTGTCACGTATTTAAGGAATATGAAAATACCTTATTTGTTTGCCCGACATTTCGATCGAATTACACCGACCGTGGTCACAGGCTGACGCCGCGTCGCGAAGAAAGTCGCGAAAATTTAAAAGATTCTATTGAACTAATTTTAAGGTCATTAACTCACATATTAGTAAGCAATATTTTGCACGCTATCAGAACATCTCTTTTATATAAACCTACTCAATACAAACGTTCAATATCGGAACAAAACAATACTTTATCCTTTACCTCAACCAGTACTGTTTGTGAAAAGGGAATTAATAGCAAGGAAAAACATAAACAGATGAAGCATAATCCACAAACGTAAGCAATATATCCGTACACAGGGTTAACTTGGCTAAACCCTCTGACGTCCACATAACAAAACCTAACGAATGTGACATACGAAGATTAACCCTAGCATGTCTGCAGCCAATCTCGTACCAACGTAGATTTATTACATGGGGCGAAGGCTGCGGCGGTCGCAGGCTGGCACCGACGACATGGTTACACCGAATTATTCATAGCTGGCCTTGCTCGAATTGGGCGCGTATAGCGAACTGTTGCGAACTTGTATAGTGGTATGTACCGCGCTGTGCTAGATACGGGAAAGCCGCCACTTTCAGTGATGTGTGACGCTCGCATTCCGCAGACGTTTTGGTTTAGTTTGTGGTACTTCAGTTAATTGTTTATTGTATACTTAATTTTGTTTTAGGCTGAATTTATTATTCTTGAGGTTTTTACAGACATTTAAAACAATTTTACTTTTTTGACTGGCCTGTTGATCTAGTGGTTAGTGACCCTGACTGCTAAGCCGGTGGTCTTCGGTTCGATCCCCACCCAGGACAAATCTTTGTGTGATGAACATGAAGGTTTGTTCTGTGTCTGGGTGTAATTTATCTATAATATGTATGTATTTACAAAAAAAAAATGTATTTAAGTAGTATATCAGTTGTTTAGTACCCATAACACAAGCAAATATAATTGCTTAATTTGGGACTAGATGGCGCTGTGTAAATGTGATAAAAAAATAAATAAAAAAAAACCAGTAATTTGATCATATTATAGAATAATATATCATCAGGAACCCATTAATGCCCCCTTATTGAGCTCGGATCTCCACACCTCTATATAAAGAGCTGAGACGATTTAGGCCATAATCCACACAGGTGGATCAGGCATACACTTAGAAATTCTTCTAGAGAACATGTGGATTTCCTCAAGATGTTTTCTTTTATCGATAACAGAATTTTACAATAAATTAATTTTATTATACGATAATAAATCAATATTAAGCGCTTTATTAATACAAACAAAATGTTTAATTCTATACTTATTTTAAATGATTCATATTAAACTCACAATGTCTCGAAAAAATCTTATGCTATCCAATTTTCTCTCACAAACAAAACTATGTATAATTTGACACAGCCAAATCGCTACAGTACCTACCGTCTCCATACCCACTTACTGACCCATTACTATACTATAGTAGAATACGGAGCGACCCCGGTCAACGCCTATTTCATGCTTGACGTTGTCCAGAACTGCGTATACATGCAGTCAATATGTGGAACAAATTCGGTTATTATCAATTCTGAAGCCAGTTTCGTTACATAGCGTATTGTTCCTTAATAATACATTTTCAACCCTTAAACGTCCAACTGCTGAGCACGGTCTCCTCCAAAGGAATTAGCAGACTATACCACGCTGGCCACTACTGCCCAGACGGGTTGGTATAGGGTTTGTTTTGAATTTTACTATTATTTTTAGATTAGATGCAATGAGCAGCTTCTTTACTACGTAGACCTGGGGGTTTACTTTGATTTATGACATTAAATTGGTCGATTTTATTGTCAAATGTGAGGAAATTTGACATCAAAACAATGTACAATACAATATTCAGTTTAGAATTGCCCTTGGTGTTGCAGGCGCCCATAGGGTACGGTAACCGCTTACCATCAGGCGGACCGTACGTCTGTTTGCCAACGCCGCACTGTGGGACGAAAATGGACCTCCATACACATAGAAACTTTTTATCGTAGATTAAAAAATAAAAAATTGGAATAGCTTTGGTATGTTTCCCTTTAACTCATATTTTTGTATGAAGGTCATAGGTACCTCCATACGTGAGAAAAAAATTATTTAGTTTTTTTTTTGTATGGGAGAGAACACATAAAGTTCAATATTTCGGAACTGATCGGAACTGAAGGGCTGGCGCTCACATGGATTATCATACCTAATGAACATCAAAACCGACAAACTGAATGTTGAAATTTAGAGTAAGCCCCCTGATACTGATCTATTGTAGCGCCCACACATACACTTAGAATTACTTCCAAGGTATGTGGGTTTCCTCACGATATTTTTCTTCACAGTCAACAGATGGTTAGTCACTTGACTAGTGCATATAAATGCCACAAAGTGAAATACACAGTGGTACTACAGGTCCTATCGATGCCGGACCGCATGGATAGTTTCATGCAATATAATCAAAAGAAATAAAAATTTAAGAAATAGTTTCTAAGTCTAACGCCTTCTAAGTAACTTGCTTTCGTAATTGCAACGGCATTTTACCAAAAAAAAATTAAATTATATCAACTTATAACGTAAATTACGAAGAAAATAAATCATCAATGTTCAACATTAGTGAAGATTTTTCTTTCTGCGAGTAGACTCCCACGGGATTGATATAATTCATCACGTTACTCACTTCATCTTACTGAAGTGATCAATTTATTTAATCATAAAAAACAGGCCTGTTTGTGCAAAGGATTTATTTTGTATTGTTTATAATCTTTGGCGTGAAATAAGATAAGTGCATTTTATATTGTAACTAGCTCTTGGCCACGTGGCAAATCTATATCTATACCTACTAATATTATAAAGAGAAAAGATTTTTATTTTTGTATGAAACACACATATACGTAGCATCACACCTTTTCCCCGAAAGGGTAGGCAGAGGTGTTTCACACCCACATTTCGCCAGCTATGTTTGGTCCCATGAAATAGGGGGCGAGCCTATTGTCATCAACCGGGAACATTTGTTAACCAAACTCCGGGAAAATCTTAATACTGGAATTTCACGATAGAAAAACCCAATACAATTTTCACCCGACCCGGGAATCGAACCCGGGACCTCTTGCACAGCAGTCGTATACACTTCCCGCTGCGCCGCCAAGGCAGTTTTGTATGAAACGATTCCAAAAAATATTATGACGTTAGAAAGCTACATTATTACTGAGTAGTAGCTATATAACATTACGCTTCGGCCAATAGGAGCTGAGCAGTGGCCAAATAAAGAACGACGGGAGCGAAGCCTCGCGCGACTTCTAGTAGGTGTTAAAATTGTTTATTTTAACCTTCCTCATGAATCACTATATCTATTGGTGAAAACCGCATGAAAATCCGTGCAGTACTTTTTGAGTTTATTATGTATGTACATACGTGGTGGATGAGCGAATCAGTGATTCATACATAGCTTTGTTTTTTTTTTATATTTCTATATAATATTGCACCGGGTATCCACACAAATGCTATATATTTGAATATGACGTAGCGTACCGTTAGTACATCTTATTTTTATTTTATTTTTTATTTCAAGTATACAGGGTGTATACGACGGTACGACATTAAATGAAACCACGTGTAGCATGTGATGTTAGAAGGCTATACCAAAAAAATTAAACAGAAATTTGCAATAGTTTAGACGCAAATGTACTTTTTTTATGTCACAGTTGTTCACAGTTTTAAACAACCTGTAGGTATTTACGTTGATCGTATGTTGTCATTATGTCATTCAATTCATTTAAATATCTCTGACTCTTTCATATTATCTTATCTCTTACTCTGTTCCGCACTTTTGTCGTCGTCATGTCGAAAACGTCATGATAGAAAAATAATGTGTAGTTTTATATTCTTAAATTTTTCGACTTTAAATAATGTGTAGTTTTTTTTTTTTTTTTTTAATTTTTTTTCTTTTTTTTTAATAATTTTTATTAGAATATGTTTATAAGGGTTAACACTGGCTGCCTTTTCATTTAATGTCGTATCGTCGTATACACCCTGTATATGAATAATTTGCATTCTAAAGATGTGAAGTATAACATTTGAAATGGACAATAATTGTTTTTTCTTTTCGCTCGTAGCATTGTGGTACTGAAATGTTCGTTACGATCATCGAGGTTAAGCAGTCACTCGGCAAGATCAGTCCATGATGGGTGACCAATGGTGGCAATTTCATTCTCGAGCGTCTCCGTGCTTCGGAAGGTACGTAAAGCCGTTGGTCCCGGTTATCACTTAATGTGGTGTTCGTTAAGTCAAGTTGGAAGCCTTCAAGGCGACTTGATAAATTCCAATACTAGGGTCTGCATCAAGCCCAAATGATAAGAAGAAGATTGTTTTTTAATTTAATTTTTATTATTTAAAAATAAAATTAAGCCAAATTTATAGTCCTAACTTATGAACGGCTACGTTTTTTTTTTTTTCAAATAATCTTTTTACAGTAGTCTATTTTAGTCTATTTTATATTATTTGTCTATTATACTAGTATATATTGGGTACTGTTACCTTTTTCAAAATGTACCTCTTTTGTTTGAACACCCAGTTTAAAACAACATACATTGGTCAAATATTGACTGACACACCCCAACACAATCACATGCATGTAACTCACTCAATTAACCAATATTTGTTCAAATTATATGGCCAATTAATCGCAATTTCCTACAAGCTGTTTACCAATACACCAATTTACTTTTTAAACTTTCGTAATTTCCTTGTTTGGATTAACAATACATTACAACTGAAACTAAATTACAGGGTGTGAAAATAACCTTTAAAAATATAATTCATTCCAAAATCGACCTTAACGTTCGTATTTTAGATTTATATTTCTATGAATTTTTTTAGTAGGCCATTAGGGTTGACCCTCGTAAATCGTGGGCAAGGACAAAACAACACGTTTTGAGTTGAAACAAGTTATTTGGGCATATTTGAAACTATGTAGTATGTTCTGTTGCAGAGATTAGTATTGTTTCTGATATTTGTCTCAATTTTATAGCTATCAGAGATCGTAAAACGGTTGTGTGGAGGAATTTAATATCGGAACAGAGTTAACTTGTATCTGAGGGTTCAACCATGTGTGCCGGGTTAGTTGTTATATCTACTCGTATGTTTCACAGGGTTCAATAGAAACTTCGTTAGTGAACTTACAGGTTATGTTACGAGCGAACTCGGACAACGATATTAATAAAATATAGAGAAATTTGTGCCGGTATATGTTCTAGATTATTCTTTACCTGTTATACTTATGTATATTATTTCTCTCAGCTCTCTAGTTAGAGGAGAGGACACCCGAGCCCAGCAGTGGAACTTAATGGGTTGCTGATGATGATGACGATATTATTTACCAGAAGTCGCGCGAGATTTCGCTCCTGTCATTCTTTATTTGGCGACTGCTCAGCTCCTATTGGCCGCAGCGTGGTGTTATATAGCCTATGTTACTCAGTGATAATGTAGCTTTGAAATGGATATATTTTTTGAAATCGGCCAGTAGTTTTCAAGTTTATTCGTTACATACAAATATATAAATCTTTCCTCCTTATATGAGTTGGATCACATAAATATTTAATTGTTATTTCAATTTTACTCGACTGCCAAAAATAAAGCTAATGTTTTTTGCGCGTATGTGGGCATGTTTGTTCCATTATAACCTTCTGTAGCCTAAACGGCTTGGCTGATTTTAAAGTGTGAGGTGTCATTAGATTTGTATTATTCCCCCGAGTGGCATAGGTTATGTGACGTCAACAAAAAACCAATATAACGGACGTAAATTGTCAAAATATTTGGCTCTATATGGTTAGTATAATCATGTCATGAAGGATAGGTTATAACTTCTAATTACAAGTAAACAAATGTATACCTATACAAACAGATACTTCATACCTATATATTTGTATTATTATTGTCTATATATTATGCTTGAAAATAGATTCTGTGGTGTCAATATCTTATTAAAACATTCCATACCAGATATATTATGCAAATTCCTAAGTTTATTTACCTAGTTAATTAGTCGATATGAAGTACCTGAACACTAATTAATCAGAAGATATTTGTTCGCGTCAATCAATGAGCAATAGTAATTCAACGTTATCGTGTGCAGACGTACAGACATTAATTATATTATATATATATATATATATATATATATATATATATATACGTGTGTCGTATAATAATATGTAGTCCACGAATAGTAATGCGACCAATCATCTGTAGTGTTTATACGTATTAAGTTAAACAGAGGCTGTCATAGCATTGTGGCACTAAGAAGTTCTTTACGATCATGAAGGTTAAGCAACGATTAGCAAGGTCAATTTGTGGATGGGTGACCGTTTATGGCATTTTCATTTTTGAGCGTCGCCGTGCTTCGGAAGGTACATAAAGCCGTGAGTAAAAAAAAAATAACAATAAGAATCAGATGTCCTATCATGTTACATTTTGTCTGGACATGCGGTAAAAATATTCAAGATATTTATAATATAATTTTCTTTTTCACTATATTACATTGCCTTTAACTAAACGTGACGTGTCAGAAACGACGTTTTATTTCCCTATCATATTCAAGGCCAGATCGATACGACTTTCCATTTTACCAACAACAAAACACAAAATGCGTGCGTGACAGATAAAACAAAATACACCTATCACAATGATTACAGATATGGCAGTAGGCATTATACCTATGTGTTCATAATAAAATTATCTTCAAGTCTTATTTTTTATTGATCATAATTTCATTTTCTTGAAGAGATTACATTTTTGATCTAGAATATTCTCTTTTATATTGAATTTTGCTTTACAAAATCAGCCTAGAATGAGCTGAAACCTCACTAAGAAATATTCAACAAATTTATTTATTCAATGCGTGTTAACGAAATTTTCCAACTGAATTCAGAATAAGTAATAGTAGGTAGAAAATAAATAAAACTAGAATGAATAGGCTAAACAAATGTCTTATTGTTCTTCGCAGCGGCTGAGTGTAATACAGCCACCATTTGTCAAGATAAACACGCACCGAACCAGCGAGTGATAAGGGCTGTGTTACGCAAAAAGATTTGCACCTATGACTTTGAGTGGGGGAAACTCTCGTACCTTTCAACAATCTCCTTTGTATTTTTACTTATTTACACGTAAAATGTATTTGGCTTTGGAAAACAACAACATTTTCAAGCTAATCAAACGACCTATTAGATATGAAACTAGTCGTAAAAAGTATAAATACCTACGTCTATTTAGTAACTAAAATAAAAACTTTCACTAAAATCGTTATTATTAAAAAATAAGTTAATAATATAAACTGTCCATCAAAGTCTTTTAGTAACTATACAGGCACATTTCAATTCAAAAAAATTCTAATTACTTTTCATTTATTCAATTCATCGCAGATGCGTAATTAACGACCATCCGTAATTGGCGATACTCAATACCTCCAAGTCGGTAATAATTAAAGAAAAATAACTTTAGCAATTCCCCTTATCGAGGGTCAAGGAGCGGAGTTCCGTGTCCTTTTTTTTACCGTTTTATTCACTTTTCCGTTTCATTTCATTTACCTTGTCAGTGGATCGCCCTTTAGCTGTGTTATCCATTTGACCGGCTTGACACCTCTGTGTTTAATTTATTCTTTGACAACGGATTAAGAGCTTTTATGACAGAGTTGTATTTTTATTTGTGTTAAGCTAACTTGTGTATTGGTTTGTACAACAACAAAAGCCTATTAAGTTCAGTGACTTTTTCTTTGCGCGTCACGATCGTAGCTTTACGTAACTATAATAAAAAATATATAAAAAGAAATATCTTTTACGTAAAGTATTTGGATAATATAGCAACACTTATTAGATATTTTGGAATATTAAGGCATAAAAACATAAATAAAAAAATTAAAAAATATATCGTCTACGGTCCTCTCAGGTGAGTAAAAATAGATAAATATAATTCTAGTATAGCTGCCGCGTATGGTGGCTATTGCTCGCTGTGGCGGAAATTAGATGTTCAACAGTGGACGTCGTTGGGCTGATATGATGACAAAGATGATGATGGTGGCTATCTATAATATAATAATTTTGCATTTTATATTATTGTATATTATGTTTACGTGTGTGACTGTTAATGTGTAATTGTTAATGAAAAACATCACCCTAATTTGCTTCTATCAGATATTTTTTTATAAGTTTTTTTTTTCATATAATTATTTATTAAGAAAGTTAATTCTCTTCGCAAAATACGTTCAAAAATACTGTTACCTAGTTGCACCAAACGTCTCCTCGGGTACATTGAAGACATAAAATTACCTGTAACGACAAAATCAAACATTAATATTAAAGTAGTTGTTCGGGGCACCTTTACCCACGTGTATCCAGAATTGGGTCAGCCGGGTTCACTGAATTAGTATAGGAATTGGGTTATAAAGGCCGGCTTACACAGCGTGGATATACGTCTGTTAGACCAATCTTTATTAGTTTTGCAACAGACGGTGTTTCGTGGAAAGCTAATTTGACTTTTGTTTTGTTTGGCATATTTTGTGCGTTAAGGTTAGGATTATCAGGTTAATTTGTGAGCTGTATTAACAGTTCGTTGGTTTATTATTATATTATTATCTGACTGGTGATAAACTAGTTCAAAAATTGGTAATCCTACCTACTCTATTTTTTAACAGTTATGAAATACCTATTTTCGGATAGGATTACCCCTTAATTCATCGTTTGTGTCATTCTTTATATACCTGTACTCAATTTTTCAACCCACAAACGTCTCACAAAGAAAGGAATGGAAGGGAAGGGAATTTAGCTAACTATACCAAGCTGGCAAGACGGGATGGTATAGGGTTTGTTTCAAATTTTCCTTTTCTTGCAGTACACTTGCTCTGCATAAGCTCTCTTATTCGCCTACACCTACGAGTTGAGATGGGGTAGTGACATTATGTATTCTTAATCCGTCACTATACGGATCATAATTATACAAATTATCCCTCTATTCATCTGTCTCAAAATTCCTCATCACTCCAAAACAACAAACCCGTGATACACCAATAGATATGATACACAGTAACGAAATTAATTTGTCACATTAAAACCTCCTTACACACGTACTGTGACATGATTTGAATAAGTAATGTCTGTTTTATACCCAACACAATTATCGTGGTTTTACGACAAACGTTATTTCAACTAAATTCATTTTAAATTATGCCTTAGAAATTTGACTTGTTTGTTTTGTTTTTGTTTGTGAATATACAACACATATGGGTACGAAACGATGTCAATAAGTCAATTAGTCAAATCCTTTATTTTATGTAGACCAAATAGGGTGGAGTTGCACTAATTGGACCAGTTCGTAAATTGTACCGCATCAAAATCTACCAAACCGTATTGTTTAGTTTTAAATTGGCTACACTAAAAAGTAGTGCTACCAATATGAAGCAATCGCTGCCATTTTGGATTCAATGACAGAAAAAAGTGAAGTGTAGTAAACAAAAATAATTATTACAGCGTTCTGATCGTATTTTATGGATGTTTACCTAAGGATTTCTTGTGGCAACGGTAAGTAAACCGCAGCTATTATATATGTTTTTGGAAAGTAGGCATATTAGTGTACTTTTTTGAGAATATACTTTTATGTTTAGCATTTCGAGGTTATGATGCCGGCTCACATAAAAATAAAACTTAGTGTTGCCTAACTTGTACCAGGTAGGTTACTCCTAAAATGTACCGGTACAATTTGAGGTGTATGGTGGTTCTTCAACTTGATTGTTAACTAGATTGAAATGTTTTCAGATGCTTGGAGAGGATTAAACGTATTTTATATTGACGCCAGATGACTTAGAAAAAGCCTTAGATTGTTTGAAAAGAAATCCATGGAAATTCACGAGTGTTCACGCATGTTCAATATACCTACCTAAATCCACTTTAAAGACGTTTATCAAGTTTGAACAAGTATGTGAATGAACATACCATTTCCAAGGGTAGGCAATTGTTTTTCACGATGAACTTGAACAAAAGCTTGTGTCACATTTGTTAAACATGGAAAAGCTTATGTTTGGACCCACAATAAAGATGTTTGAAAACTGGCTTATGACTAGTTATGACACTGCGGAAAAAATGGCATTCCAAACACTGTTAAACTACTCAATATTCAAACCTTTATGGATAATATTTTTTATAAATATGAACCTAAAACGGTAACGCTGATTTCAGATAATAAGAGGCACTTGAATCTCATTTCGACCATGAAGTACAATTTAGGATACCTGTGGTACAATTAAGGAAACCGGTTTCCCAAATTGTACTTTTTCAGACTTTTTTTAAAACTTGAATTGTCGTATTTCTTTTTAAATTTCCTCATTTTCTAGTAATAAAAAATGAACACCAATAGTACAACCTTTTTATTTCTAGTAATATAATCCTCTTAAGTTAAATAGTTTTTGTGATAGCTTGTAAAGTTTGTTAACTGGTACAATATAGGCAACCTTACCCTACGTGATATGAACGTCATACAAAGCTAAACCAAGGTGTCAGCAAATTTGCCTAAGGCCAGTTTACTGACAAGGTTGAGTTCTGAGAAGATCTTGGCAAGAAACTCAGGCCACTCTTTTGAATCGCTAATGTAGTTACTAATTGCAATTGGTTACAATTTGAATTATAACCAAAACACCATACGAAATTAAATTCAATAAAATTTGGATATTAAGAAAGAAGTTAAGTGTTAATGCACTGAGATTTTAGTGGGTATGTTAGCCTTTTGATATCATCAGCCCTCATTTAACGGGCACGTTTCGCCGAACAGGGCAGCCTGCATAAAATGCATTTCCTCTCTTTCAAACTAATAATACACATATAATTGAAGTCAGGATTTCTTAACGTGAGGTCGATGGACCTCTTTAAAAAGGTCCATAATATGTGCCACGTAGGCAGCAGAAGATTAGCTAGTTTAACATTTGTATGGAAATTGTGCAGTAAACTCATGCATAGTTTGATTGACCGCAACAGCTGGCAATTAGACTATAGAAGCTAAGGCCGTTGGTTTCAAAGGTATCATAAAAATCAATAACAACAGAATTACGGCCCAATTCCTCCTCCTAATCCACATCGTTAAAAAACTTAAGTATTTAAATAATATATTTTAACTAACAAAATATCAAATCTTGAGCGTTGAAATAAAATACGACGGTGTTACCAACATGATAAAAACAAATAACATTCACTCCATAAATCCACAACAAGTAGGAGTGTTGCCTTGAGTGGGAAAATATGATTACATGCGAATAAACACAGGTGACGGGTATAAGGAAAATATACACAATTATCGTACAAATCATTAGAAGAAGACGTTACATTAACTTCCTACTAAGAATATAGCTCTTGGCAGTAAAAAGATTTAAGATATGAGTTGCTGATAAGCAATATTTAACCTTAATTCAATGAGTATATGATAAAAAATACCTTGAAAAGATTGTCAAGCGACCCGTATGCTTTAAGATAATTTATAAGGGCATGTCTTATCCAGAAACCCGGATTACGCTAGCGTGTTATATTATAGCCTACCTCTCAGCGCTGTGTATTTTTTGTATGTAGTGTCCAATTCAGTAAAATACAGAAGAAAACAGTCATACATCTCTCTTTCTTTCATTCAGACACAGAGAGCTTATAATGAATGGATCTCGATATATAGATGTTCAAATGATCGAAAAATAAAATATAGAATATAGAATTTTGTCTATATATTTGGCATTTTGGGTTCTTTATTTGGCAACTGCTCAGCTCCTATTAGCCGTAGCCTGATATTATATAGCTTATAACCTTTCTCGATAAATGGGCTATCCAACAATAAAAGAATTTTGAAAATCGGTCCAGTAGTTCCCGAGATTATCCCATACAAAGTCACAAACTTTACCTTTTTATAATATTACTAGCTTCCGCCCGCTGCTTCGCCCGCGTGGTATGTATTTTATACCTATAAACCATACTCTTGAATCAGTCTATAAAAAAAACCATCAAAATCCGTTGCGTACTTTTAAAGATTTAAGGATACATAGGGATATAGGGACAGAGAAAGCGACTTTGTTTTATACTAAGTAGTGATGATACATAATAAAGATGTCAAAACTTGAATTAAAAGGTTTAACAGCGTTCTACAATATAGATTACTTAATAACAACTCAATAAACCATTTCCAAAATAACTATTATTATAAATAAAAGCTTGACGATAAAGTGAAATCGCCATTTAAATATTTATAGCTTAAACAAGGATAATTGCAGCTATTTATCAACAAAGAAAACATAATATCGTGCCGTAATGAAACTATTTATGTCCGATAATAATAAACCACGGGTAACGTTAAACAGTTACAATTATGTATATTTATGTCGACATAATAATAGTTGGTAGAAATTACAATTATGTAAGTGATGTAGGCGTGGTATTAGGCTGGTGTTGCTGATGGTGACATCGATTGTAAATTTTCAGCACGTTCAGTGGAAAAAGCATATTATAAAAAGCATTTGGGCAGTTTTAATCATATGACTGTGTTCATCTTTTGAACAAAAATTGCTAATAATCAAAATGTGTTTTATGTTTATTCAAATAAAGCACAATTTTGATTTACCAGCTAAGTTTTGTGTTAATCATTTCTGCTGAGTGTGAAGGGTACATGCAAGTATGCAACAAATATAGAATTTGTCAAAGAGAACCTATAAATACACAAAACACGATATCACTAAGTACTCGAAACAACAATTAATCTTTCTTTTCTTTCTTTTTTTTTTAAAAGACAACGCCCGCACTAGGGCACAAGCCCTGTGTCGCGGGGAGCTTTACCAACATGAAACTAACGGACACAAAGTACACCCAGACTAGAAACAAATATCTATGAATCACACAAATATTTGTCTCGTGTGGGAATCGAACCCACGTCACCCAGCACGGCGATGTAGTGGCGAGGCGACCACCTTAACCACTGCGCCACGGTGACAGTAATCGTTAGAATATTAAATTTTTTATTATTGAAAAATTTGCTCAAAGACTTGATTTTGGTAAAAGTCAGTTAATTAGGTGTTTTGTCCCTGTCATCATCATCATTTCAACCCATAAAGTCCCACTGCTGGGCACGAGTGGTAATGGCTTGCTTATGCTGATGCGCCTTTCACGACACACACGGATAGAAATGGGGTAGTGACATTATATATTCTTAATCCGTCACGTCCCGTATACCTACAAAATGACAATACAAATATCAAACCGATGTATCTCAATTATCTATTATTTACCTATAAATTTGAATAAGTTACAGTAGGTAAATATCCAATAAATATTTACTTATAAAATATTCAAAGAATCTTGCTATAGCTAATTGATTACTCAAAAGCTTAAAGGATTAGACAAAGATTAATTACTGTATTTTATTGAAAACACCCCTTTTTATCAGCTACTTACTGAAATAAAAAATCTGAACCATTCTGAAATTCTGACTTCATGTTAGTATAAAATGGATTTTTAGGCACAAATTTGCGTACCTCGTTGCGTGACTACTTAAGCATTTAGTCTGAAAATTTGAGTAGGTACGTACTATTTCGAATATTTTTACATTCAGATTTTAGTATTCAAATGGCATGAGAATTAGGTCGAGTTGTTATCATGCAAGCGGCACACATTCGTACAAAAAACGTATACACATGAAATATGAAAGCTATATTTTTAAGATTAATAATGAGACCACGTACTTTATACACACTCGTATGAGCGTATCTTTTTTCAAAGCATTATGGATTAGCTATTTTGCTAAAAAATTTAAAGTGTCACTCATCATATCTTACCCAAGTTCGGATTTCATGAAAGCGGACCATGAGTTAAAAAAGTTGAACCTTCTATCCTATCTATATATATAAGACCAGAATACCTGCTTCTTCGTCTTATCAAATGGGCTTAAAGCAGAGATTGGTGTTAAAAATTATCAAGTCGCCCAGATTTCCAACTTGACTTAGACCACCACTTTAAGTGGTAACCATGATCAACAGCTTTACGTACCTTCTGTAGCACGGAGACGCTCAAGAATGAAAATGCTACAAACGGTCACCCATCATGGACTGACCTTGCCGAACGTTGCTTAACCTCGATTATTGTAATGATACTGAACATCTCAGTACAACAATGCTACGAGCACCTACCTCATTGTTAATAACCATTACATCTATAAATTTGACGCAACATCACACCTTTTTCCCCAAAGCGATAGGCAGAGGTACATTATACTCACTTTATGCCTGCTATGAGCTATGTGATCTCATATAAATAGGGGGCCAGCCTATCGACATAATTTTTATTTCCAAGCTCGGGGTGAATCCTGCGAATTTAGTGCTAGAAAAACCAAATACAATCTCTTTTAAATACTTCCCGCTACGCCATAGGCAAAGGCACCACAAATAAATAAATTAGATTTTGTATATAACAATAAAATATTTTAAACTTCCACGACTTGTCACGTATTATATCTAAGGAATAATCAAATACCTTATTTATTTGGCCCGACGTTTTGATCGAATTACACAAACCGTGGCCACGGGCTGACTGGAGCGGCAGCCAAGCATCGTCCCTGATGCCTGCGGGTTTCTGTTACTACCCTCACTTTGGTCATTAATATTTATAGTTTTAGAACTGTCGGTACTTCGACACACTACACTAATAACGTCTACACACGGGCCTACTTTGTCATATCGGCGATGTTTACACTTGCTGATGACGGGATTCCCAGATGTTGAAGATGTTAACAAATAAGGTATTTTCATATTCCTTAAATATAATACGTTACGTAGACCCGTTATATAATAATTTAATAACAATAAAACTTTCGCACTTTCCTAATTGTGATCATGTTTCCTTTTTCCTAATAATTAACGCTCTTTGGATGTATGGACGAGTAATCAAGCAAAAAGTTCCGTTCGTTACTAGGCAACCGATATTAGGCGGCAACACCTTTCGTTGGTGGAAAATTCCATTCACACCCCCATATGAATATATTATGGGTTGGCATCGGAAAATACGAGGAAATTCGATTTTTATAGTAATCTCAGTTGTTATGAGTTCAAAAATACCGGTTATGGCACATTATATACTTATTGGCTTTTGAAATAAATGATATTCATACTGTATTTGAATGTATTTTATTCGCGTTATAATAGCCGTTGGAAATAAAAATATCTAAGTGACCTAGCTTAATCATCGGGCTACAGAGGTGGTATAGGTCTAAATTGTACACGATAGCATTACCATCACTTAAAAATTTTAGTGAAATTTATTTTCCGAGATACGTTGGACCTATTTTTAGGTCACCAATGTATAAAATCTATTCTAATATTACAAAACTTAAGAGTTCGTTTGTTTGTAGGGTTGAATGCTAGGATCTCAGAAACTACTGGTCTGTTTTGAAAAATTATTTTAGTGTTGGATAGCCCATTTTACGAGGAAAGTTTCAGGCTATATAACATCACGCTATGACCAATAGGAGCAGTGCAGTGGCCAAATAAACAACGACAGGAGTGAAGCCCCGTGTGACTTCTATTTCTTTATAAATTTACTTCTGAATTATATACAGTACCTATAATTTTTTGCTTGTGCAATTTTTATTATAAGATAATGAAGTGTAAGCACGTCCCAAATATTACAACAACTGAAAGTATTGTATAGATTATGATTGTGTTATTCATGCCGTACACTCAATGATTCCAAACTGAACAAGGTCTAACATTCGAAGTACCTACATATGTAACCCTTTTCACAATGCTACTTTACAAACACCCTTTGAGTCACACAACACCATTCACAACTAGAGTTCCGAGGTGTGTCCTAAACGTGGGTAGATATTTTACCGCCACGGAGAAGTTTGCACCACACTGTGTTTAATTTAGTCCGAGTGCCAGTGTCAGTTTTACTAAAAAACTCACAGGTTTTATTCGTCCTTTTACAGCAATAACGTGAAATTTAAAAGTCCGTCGCAGTTTTATTTTAAACTCATATACAATAGACGCAAAAAGCCCAGTTTGCGGCACGCTCTGCAGTAATGTTATTATGCATTTTCTTTGGGTAAATACTAACACAAAGCCGCAGTATAGGACTAGATTTAGGCGTATCACGTTGTATAGAAATTATATTTAACCTTCATGTCTACTAATGGACAAATATACTCACATTTTTTTCATAACAATGTCATCAGAAGACTTTACGTATGGTACGTAACTGTTGGCCATCAGGTTCAAAAACGTATTCAAAATACCAACTAAGATATATGTCTTGTGGACTATTGTGTACACAGAAACGCGAAAATACATGGATGAACTTGTAAAAAATTGCTGAAAGTCTACTTTTGACTCTTGGCGAAATTAAAGCCAAATAAAACTAGTATTAATTCAAAATTAAATTCCATGTAGCTCTCGTGAAATAGACAAGTTTGGCAAAATATTTGTGGTTAACGAAGCCAGTTTTTCTTTCCTCGGCGAGTTTATCCTGACAAATGGGTGTTGCATTATTACGGCCTACGAGAACTGAACTTAAGACCACCGAGTAATGTATTTCACAGGTTTTTGTTTTCTTTTGTCTCGCGCATACCCGCGACTGTGGGGATTTAACGACTTCGGTGTCTTATTTTAAGTATTTTTAAGGTTTCATGTATTTATACAGTGTGGAAAGAAAGGCTGTCGTAAGCGGAATTTGTTGGTGATTTTGGTGTAGTATTGATAGATACATGAGTTAGGTAATTTATTGCAGTGGAGTGTACAGCTTAATAATTGGATTAAGTTTGAAAGTAGTCTGTGTAGTGACGGATTAAGTATAATATTTCATTATCCTCTTTTTTCTGCATATTTAACATTGTGATACAAATGTTATAATGATTACAGCCTTACGTGTATTTACAAATTAATAATACATAATGTCAATACCCAATTCAACCCGTGGGTGTCGTAAAAAGCGACTAAGGCAGTAACCATTTTTTTTTAAAAGAGTGGCGTGAGTTTCTTGCCAGTTCTTCACATAGCTCCACCCCGTCAGCGAACTGGTCGTAGGCAAATTTGCTGACACTACTTTTCGGATAACCTGTTATATTCTTGTGACTTTCGTAAGTGTTACCTTGTAACCTAGATGAATAAACGAGATTTCATTTCATAACCTTAGCAGAATACGCAAATTTGAAACAAACGCTATACCAAGCCAGCGTGGTATAATAGGCTAAATTGCCTCCACATTCTTTGGAGGAGACCCGTGCCCAGCAGTTGGACGTTTATGGGTTTATGATGAAGTTTAAAAGTGGACTTATTTTCAATTCACATACCATCTGGCTGTATAACGCTGATTTTGGAGAAAATATTTTAAAAAAAGAGGCCACATTCAGCAGTAAACGTCTTCCAGATGAAATTATAATGGTGTGAATAAAATCATATTTTACTGTTTAAAAAATAAGCTTGGAAAAACAACGTAAATAATTAATATAAAGCTGCCATATTGCGTTAGTTTCTCTGAGAACGACATTCGTCTTGAAATCCCGACATTGTATTTCATTCTAACAATTCTTTTATAGCGAAAATCTTGATAAATACCGAGAGAAGTTTTGTAGAATATCCCACCTCTTCTTTCTAGTATTTCCATTTCGTAAATTAAATTACAAAGATTGAAAGAATGCACTTCGAGTTGCATTTTCTTGACAGCCATCCCTCTTCGAAAGCTTTAGACATTACACTGATCCCTAGTTTATTCTTCTTAACACTTTTGAGAGGAATTACCATAATACAATGCATTTTAGTATTGTGCAATACGAGAGCTAAGTAAAGCATATATCAAGTTCCTTCAAAATATTCTATTTATTCTACAAATACATTTGAGAATAGACTAAATTATAGAAGTAGCGATGCGTTATTTATTGACCGAATATACAAACTAATACAGGGGTAGGAAATTGTTTTAGTTGTTCCTTATTTCATTTTGCCATGTTTGTTATATGTAATTTGATTTATCACTACTTAGTATAAAACAAAGTCGCTTTCTCTGTCCCTATATCCCTATGTATGCTTAAATCTTTAAAACTACGCAACGGATTTTGATGCGGTTTTTTTTAATAGATAGACTGATTCAAGAGGAAGGTTTATAGGTATAAAATACATACCACGCGGGCGAAGCAGCGGGCGGAAGCTTTATAATATAATTTATGTATTTCATCCTAATTAAAACCTTACAATAACAATGTAAATTCGATGTTTGTTTGTTTCATTCTGATTAGGTGAAAAAAATTGCAAACATGTGCGGTTAAAATATCAATTATTCATATTTTTCATATTTTTTTTTAACAGTGAGTTATTTATTAAATGTTTTAAACTATTTAAACTTATACCACGTCAGCCATCAAGATTTTGGCATTTGGGGTATGAAAAGTAGGAAACGAAATTAGAACATTGCTTTAAATTCAGACAACGTATTGTTTTCTAAATTGCTGTTATATTTTCTGGAATTATGAAAAACTGCAACAACAAACAATCGTTGCCGTTGGTTTGAAACAAATATAGAATATAAACTTTTTCTATAATAATCTGTTTTGTCTCAGCGGAACGCGGGTGAGTGACAGCGGCTGACATAATCTGTTTATCGCGGACCGTGCTGTAGTCCGCTGTCCAGTGGGTCCAGACCCCATCGCAAATTGATTTAATACGCATTGTTTGATTTCCCAACGATAATATCATTTGAAATATACACAACTAATATAATATTCTTTACGACAGACCTCTAGAGAGAGTAGCTATAATATTAATGAAATATTTACGAAATAAATTTATTAGTAGCCTTAAAATTGTTGTAAAATAATATACACAGTGTATATATTTAGATTATTTGTCTTTTATGATTTAACTCAAAAAGGGGCCGATATATTTTCGCTTTTATAATAACTAACTTGGCTTAACAGCTGCCGTGTGCTCTGATTGATACTCAAATTTCGTCTCCCATTTAATTTATTCATAATAATACTTATGCGTTTTATAATTGCATAAAACAGTACTGTGCCTCAAACCAATAGAGTGACCACAAAATAATTATACCACGGAAATTAAATTCCAACGCGTACTGCGTGTTTTGTCCGAATTAAAATACGGGGCACGTAATAAGTGAACGCACCCTATGTCTCTGGGGGTGCATTAATAATGGTAAACGTGCATTCCAACAAATTATGTGAGGTGCAATTTGCGGTCGTCAGTAATGAGCTCATTCATATAGAAGCCCATTTTTTTGTGGCCATTGTTTTATAAATGGATTTTGTTGAGATTTGTTTTGGAATATTTGTTGGTAGCCAAAAATGTTTTTTTATTATTTAAGAAATGTAGTAATATAATCAGAGGGGCAATACCTACTAATAATTGTGTTTTAAGCATACAACTATGCCCCATGTTATAGTTTCATCTAAAAACAATTAAAATTTACACTTTCCGTTCCATTTTATTTTTCTTTTATAATATACTATTCAGGACAAACGATGCGATAAGCATAAAGAAAAGAAGTTGTTAACTCTCTCATTTCAATTAAATTCGTTCCTGTTTATACATAGGCTATGATTATTACGTGTATCTGTTTCTGGCTTAACAAAAGCTTATCATAAATGTTTTGTAAAAATGAAATGAAATAATCTAGGTTACAAGGTAACACTTATGAAAGACACAAGATAAGAATGTAACAGGTTATCCGAAAAGTAGTGACAAGATAAAAGAGCAGAGAGCAAGAAAAAAAAATGGATAGTTACTTAGTTTACTTTTGTAATTTCCAATTTGGGTAGTTTGTAATAGTGATGCAACAGAGCACCACACTGTTATGTCCCAAATAGCCGCCAAAGTTAATGTCCCAATAACTGGACAGACGTCGACGTCTCATAAAAGTAAAAATCGTCCACATAGCTAACTAATATCACGATTGATTACAGTATAAATCAGAGCTCTGCAACCTTTTAGCTGATTGGATTATACCATAAACGAGAACTTGGCCTGCTTTAATACTCTAAGTGTATGACTGTAATAGGAAAAATGCTGTATCATATGGCCTGTTTTTGTATGACATATTTGTCGAGATATCTATAAGTGGATGAGTAGATTCGGCATTGTAATGGTGTTTAGGAATTATACGACTTTTATTGATAATGTATCTTCTTTAATATAATTTTATTAGTTGTTTACGAGTATTTACCAGCTTATTTAGGGTGAATAGTTTTGTTTTATGCAGGTTTTTGGCGTAAATTAGGTGAGGCCTATGTTCCGCAGTGGACTTTGTTGGGCTAATATGATGATGCAGTTTTTATGCTGAAGACCATTCCATGTGGAAAACCATGAGGAAGAAGATGGAAGCTTCCCAAACCTGACTTGAGAGACCTTAGTTTTAACATACATTAACATTAACTTAGCAGCACGCCTCTTTCCCCGAAGGGGTAGGCAGAGGTGTTTCACACCCACATTTCGCCAGCTATGTTTGGGCCCATGAAATAGGGGGCGAGCCTATTGTCATCAACCGGGCATATTTGTTTACCAAACTCCGGGAAAATATTAATAATAGAATTTCATGATAGAAAAACCCAATACCATTTTCACCCAACCCGGGAATCGAACCCGGGACCTCTTGCACAGCAGTCGTATACACTTCCCGCTGCGCCACCGAGGCAGAGAGACCTTAGTGCAGACGTAAAAGTTCTTGATGTTGGATATTAATGTCTAATTAATGTCCCACTGCTGGGTAAAGTCATATACATAGTCATAATCTTTATTTCATATATATCAAATATACTTATGAACGTCATTTAAAGCCAAAAAAAGGTGTTGGACTGATATGATGATGATGATGTATGTATTTAGAAAAAAAAAAAATTAGTAGTATATCAGTTGTTTAGTACCCAAAATAAGCAATTATAATTGCTTAATTTGAGATTAGATGCCGCTGTGTGAATGTGGTAGAATATTATATTATTATTAAAGATTTCTTCACGATGTTTTCTTTCATTTAATTTCCTCTTCTTTTAAACATGAACACTCTTTTTTTTGCTAAGGTCGCATACAAGGAAAGCCACGAACCAATCCCATCCGCATCCAATACAGGAGTGCAATGATTACACGCCACCCTCCTTAGATTGTATCCTCAGGTGACTGAGGGTACGTTTGATTTTGACCACAGAATAGGTTGAGACGCTCCCGCAAATAAAGGTAATTGCAATGCTGGTAGGTTTTGATAAAATACCACTAAAATAAAATAGAAATGTTTGGACACTATACAATCGAATTCTTTATGTACATCGGAACTATACTTGAAACGTACATATATACGCAATAATGAAAAAAAATCTTAGGATATAAACAGTAACTATATATTCATATACAAAAGAGCCTCGTTGGCTCAGTGGTTAGTGACCTTGACTGCTGAGACAGAGGTCGTGGGTTCGATTCCTACCCAGGACAAATCTTTGTGTTTTAGCACAATTTATTTGTTCTGTTTCTGAGTGTAATATATCTATAATATATGTATGTATTTACGAAAAAAAAAGTTATTTAAGTATTAAATCAGTAATTGTCTAGTATCCATATTACAAGCATAACCTTAGTTTGGGACTATATAGCGCTGTGTGTGAATGTCCAAACATTATTATTATTATATACAAAAAGGCTTCTCCTCCTAGAGGCACAATCACGTACAAAAGTCACGCTCAAAACAATTGTGTGACATTTGTACTCTTTTGAGCTCTTTTTTGAGCGCGGTTTTTTTATCTGAGTGTGCGTCTTTCATTTTTATATATGTTAATGGAATAAAAAATAAATTCGAACACACAATCAAACGGTCAATTTATATTAATTATTGTCATGTCAGCTGTAAGATGCCCTCCACAGTTGAGAGTGTAAATGTTAAATTTATTATTTCAATTAAAATGCTAAAGTTATTCCAATGACGCCCTCAAACTTAATCTTATTTAGAAAACAATTAACATTATGTATTGCGGTACAGGGTCGTTCTAAACGTGTCCAGACAATTTTATTATCAGCGCTTTCAATTCTGAATAGATAAAACGTTGCGGGCAATGCACCAGCCGTGAGCCTAGAGTGCAGCACGTCTAACTGTTGGCAGTAGTCCAACTACCAGAGCAGGCTCACAAATCGACGTCTGGTACTCTCACCCTTCCACCGAACAACCTGATCCCGGTCATTCGAATTCAAACCATAAATACAACAACGGAAAGTCTATATTTATTTACATAGATTCATGTAACACAAAACATTTTGAATTCAAATGCGTCGCTGTTTCCAATATACTATATCAATAAAGTGGAATGGCCTGAACGAAATAAGCCCGATTTTACAGAATATCGTGGTATGATGACCGTGCAGGTGTCACCGCGTGACAAAACAAGCCTTGCCCTGCCTTTAACATAAGCTTTCATTTAATATTATTTGCTTAGGATCTAACACGTAAGTGTTTTTAGCTAAATTGTTTTTGCTTTACACATGTAGGTACATAATAGCAATTTAGATTCAATGAAGATCGGTGTGCAGGCTGTAACATTTTAATATTGAAAAGTCGTTTAATGAAACGCCCGAGGAACATCGTGTGAACCTATTACATGTTGAATTCATGAAGTCAGCATAGATGGGCTGCCTCGAACATAGCACGTAATGATTTTCTTTTTTTTTATCGTTTAAGTTTCTACTGAAGTGATAAGTTTTCCTTTGAACATGTTATAACAATAATTGAGTTCTCGTTACTTTTGAAAGAAATGTTTTACCTTTTATGTTTTACGGCAAAATTCAATTCTAGATATTTTTTACCCATTTTTTTACCCCGCACATTTGATCCATATGTTATTAAAAAAACAGTAGAGTTTTCTTTTTGCAATTAATCTTATATTCCTGAAGGAGCAAGATATTGTAAATTTAATTATCAAAACATATTACTAGTATTTTTTATAATTTTAAGATAAATAACATCGTATTGTGAAAGGGCAAATCTTTTTTAATTTAAAACATAAAATTGCTCTTAGTCAGCGGTCAGTGACCCACAATAAAGAAGTCTCTGAGGGTGTCCAGTTAAGAAAAGTCTCAAGTCCTTCACTCTAATTACTGGCTTTACAAAGAATTTAGCTCAAAGGTAATGGTGCGAAATTACTAAAGACTTTTAACTATCCCAGAAGAGTTTAAAAGGAACCTAGTTGTGAGGCTTTTTAGAAACTTAAGACTTAGAACTAATGCATTATAGCAATGGAAAACGGATACTAGAACATTTTTAAAATCTTTTTTTACCCGACTGACAGGACGGGTATTGTTTCGCGCGTATCTTGTATGTTTGTAAATTTCTTTATTCTCACGTTTCTTCCAAACGTCTGGATGGATTTGGACAATTAAGGTATCGTTAGATTCTTCTCAAAAACCCAAATGTCCTTAGAGAGGTATAATAAAAAAAAAGACAAAACGGGGGACTTTTGGCGCCAAATTATAAGAAGTTAGATTTTTTTTAACCAAATCTATCGAGTCGAGTATCAAAATAAAGAGAATCAAATGGAGATTACAAATATATACATAATATGTTATATTATTTAAATTTAATCAGAAATAATAATACAACAATTTTTCGGTCTTTTTAGTGCGTGCGTATTTTAATTTTTTTATTATATTAACTTGTTAATTGTTTTGATTAATAAACTTTCATTCCATCATTTGTTAAAGGTTTAATATGCATTTGTTAGAGATAATATTGCATACAATATAAACAACCACGTATTAAAGAAATGTGTTTCGAGAGTATGCATGTATAAGTCGACCACATATTTACAAAAATTCCATCAAAATTAAAATTCAATAAGATTCGTTCATGTCACGGCGTTGATGACAACTGTCACTGTACTGATGTCACTTGCAAGCAAATATAGACATTATTGTTTTGTGATATGCAAACGACATCATATCAATCAACTATACATTTGTCTATCTCTTTGGCAGGCTTTACAGCGCAAATGGCTTGATTGACTTTAAACTAAGACATGTCATTATACCTTGTAATTATTGTAAAAATGTGATCTAAAAGGATTAGTGGCGAATCAATTATCTAAATAACCATTTAACATACCTGACTCTAAATGTAACAATCGATTTTAAACTTTATTCGTTGGGCTTACAAAATGAAAATTTAGCAGAGCAATAGCTGTAGAAATATTAGCTATTGTTGAATATTCTAATTTTCGTGGTAAAACTAAAATGCTTTACAAATCTGGCTTCTATGTAATTCTGCCTGCAGGTGTACACACTTGCATCAGATAAAGTGCAAAATAAAATGGTTATAATCGGTTTCCCTAGAATGTAAATTTTCATTTGAATGTTTTTCTAAAAGTCGAACATCTAAAACGTATAATGTAATGAAAAAAAAGTTTTATTATTTGTTGCAAAAATTATCTCGGTTGCTTATGTTTTTCAGCATGGAATTATGATGACTGTTAGATAAAATCCATAGGATAACGCAAGTAAAACTTCAGTACGCAAGTAAGACTTAGGTTCATTTTTCTGATTTATGTGACCTAGTTATAAGACATTCTTCGTTTACATTCAAGTCTGAATTTATTATAAGTAAAAATAATATTATACTGTCCTAAATAAATACGAAAATGTTTTGTATTAATATAAAGAGGTTTGTTTGCATAAGATAAGGCAAAAAGGCCTTCCTTAAACGAAAAATCACTGTTTATTATAAACAAAGTGAAACAAAATACCGCAATAGGGTAGAAAAGTACTAAAATTGATGCGAACTATATACCTATAATGCCGCCAAAAACGCGAATACAACGTACTTACAGCTTGCTGCAATATCAGGTATGAAACAATCAAAACTCAACCTTAAATCCACAGTAATAAAGCCTAATCCGAACCCCTATTTCAATCCAGATGTGCCGATAGCCTGAGGTAAGTTGAGTTTATTCGAAATGGTTTAAAAGTAACACGGTGTCAATGGAAATTGGACGTTATTGGAAGCTACTAAGGTATATATTCTATTAACTATCTGATGGATGCTTACTGCGATGACCCGAAGGCCGCACCCCTCACCCTTGGCATTTCGCCAGGGTACTTATACGGAGACGGACGTGTCTCCCTCGAACCGTCTAGTTTTACGGCTTTTAGATAAATTACGTTGCTGAAAAAACTGAAATCAGAATTGTTTAGTATTTGTTGTATGATAAAATATGTTTGTGATAAATATTTTGTTTTTGAAGTTGTGGGGTGAATGAGAATACCCTTGGTGATACTGAAATAGAACAGGCGATATATAGAGGGAATTTACTTTATCTTCAAAAGGAAACGATTAATATCAAGCTACTCGATTGTAAATGCTGATTTTATGCGACAAAGAGCGAGGTATCGCCTGACTTAGTTGAACGGGTGAATAGGATAATTTAATCAGTTATAATTCTTATTAGAGTTATGTGAGTGGTTATGCACGGTTTCGGTAATATTAATAAAATGGCAAATAATATAAATATAATTGGTAATTATATTTTTGAGCCGTTTGGGGTCGAGACTTTAGGTACGTGGGGTCCGAGTGCAGGTCTTTGTTTAAAGATCTGGCAAAAAGGCTTATCGACGCTTCACGTGATCAGAGGGCTGGTGTGTTTCTCGCTCAGAGAATTAGCATTGCCATTCAACGTGGCAATGCCGCCAGCCTTTTGGGTACGTTTCCGGTTGACAGTGATGCTGACGAATATTACGATGCCTAAACCAGTTTTCTTTGGGTTATTTGTTTTTTTTTATTGTTTAAGTTTTCGTTTTAGTTTCCCTTTTTTTGTTTGTATTTAATTGTATATATAGTTTTAATATGTAAGTAGATTTTTAATTTAATTATTTTCATTATTATAATAAAATGATTGATTGGTAATTAACTATTTATACGTTCAAAGAAGAACACTGCGAGTAAAGGAAAATTCGAAACAAACCCTATACCAGCCCATCTAGCCAGCATGGTATAGTAGGCTAAATTCCTTCACAATATTTTAGGTTTAAAGAACTTTATTACTGAAAAGAACATTACAGTCCACTTAATGATATGACTGGCCTTTTGATCTAGTGGTTAGTGACCTTGACTGCTACGCCGGAGGTCGTGGGTTCGATCCCAGGACAAATCTTTGTGTGATGAGCATAAAGGTTTGTTCTGTGTCTGGGTGTAATTTATCTATATTAAATATGTATTTATAAAAAAAAATGTATTTAAGTAGTATATCAGTTGTTTAGTACCCATAGCACAAGCAAATATAATTGTTTAATTTGGGGCTAGATGGCGCTGTGTGAATGTGGTAGAATATTATTATATTATATTATTATTAATGAGCATTTTCATGTACATTTTACTTAATTTATTACAATTTTGCAACAGTAGTTCGATAGTAACATACAATCTTATATTATATATATTATGTTATGTATTATATTGAATTTATTTAGGTAATCATCATTTATAAACACTTCAATGACTCGAAAAAACCGATGGTAATCACTACATATTATAAAACGTCTGTCCCTATGTATGTTTAGATCTTTTTTTAATTTTATTTTTTTTTTAATTTTGTTGCCTGGAGAGGCAGACGAGCACGCGGCTCACCTGATGGTAAGTGGTTACCGCCGCTCATGGACGTTGGCAATGTCAAGGGCACAGCCAAGCCGCTGCCTACCTTTGGTGAATAGCTCAATTTGGAGGAGATCCGTTCCCAGCAGTGGGACATTTATAGGTTGAAATGATGATATTATGTTCAAATAATTAAGATTTTTTATGCCAGTCTTATTTTATGTCTTTTAAAGTACTATTTATGATAATCAATTATTGATGTAGATACGCTACAGCGGCAGCGTGTCAAGCCAAGTTCAAGTATTCATAGTTACAACTATTCATCTATTTATGTATCTCGTTTTAAAAAGAAGAGTATTGTTGTGCTAGTACTCGTAAGTAATGTTATTTTTGCAGTGTATCTGTTTTTCTAATGTGCTTTGTAGTTTCACCAGATTATACAAAATACAGAATTGAAAAAGACTATTTTTATTACTTACTTGAATTAACACAATTATGCATCTTAAATGCGTTTATGTAATAATAAAAATTTAAAGTTACTATCTAAATACCAATCTGGGCGTCCTTACTCACAGTTTAACTCTTAAAAAGTTCCGTAATGTAGAGCTTCACGAACGTTTGTTTATAATATTGTCCTTGTCGTTATCTCCCGGTAACATTATACAGTCACTTATTAATCATCACTACGCGACGCATAGGTATTATGTAACTTCAATCACTTATGTTTTGAACCGCGAGAAATTGTTTAAAAATTATTTTTAATTTTAAGTATAGTCAATTTTTTTTTAAATCATTTACACGGCGGGTATACCGGCACCATCATCACAGGTAGCGTATTTCTTCATGTGCGCTGAAGCCTGCCTTCGACGTAATGACCTTCGGTTCATTTGTCTGTCCATCCATTTCACATGCATCTTCTTATAATAACAGCAGAAAGCATAGCACGCCGCTACCAGAAGGACGATTGTTATTAATGTAAGCAGGATATTGGTGGTGCTGATGCTAGAATAACTCATCACTGCTGTTGCTCCATTTTGGCCATTACCAGCAGCTGTCTGCGCGATGATAGTTTCTTCTTTTGTTTGCGTAGTCCCCATAATTTAAAACTTTTTTTTTTCAACAACACAAACCACTGAATTTAATTTTAAACTTTACAAAATTGTGACCTTTTTTTGGCAGAGTCGCCATGAAGTGTAGTTAGAAAATAAAACGTCTTTACTTTGAGAAGTCCAGATTTATTCTGTTCCCACGATCGGGAACGACAGTTTATGCAAGAACTTATAATTATGCTTACTTAACTTAATTCTAGGAAAGTATAAGATTACGATTACTTAAACAATACATTTTACTAAAGGTGTACATACACTACACTTCCATCCATCCATCCATATCTTATTTAAAATATATCTATCTAGATACATAAAGTAAGTCATAATCGCCTGTGACTATAAAGAACGAATTTAGTATTATTATTAAAAAAATCTTGTATTAAGTAAACAAACTGAACCGTTCAGAAGAAACACCGATGTTACCTCTCTGCTGAACATAACATCAAGTTGGTAGGTGTATTTGAATTCATACCGCTTTCAAACATTCCCCTTTACATTCCGAATGTTATTTTAACAAACAGACTTCAGTGGTTGCACCTGCCTACGAAAAATAACCTCCAAACAACTTTGTCATTTATTTTCATATGTATGTAAATAACTTGGAGTATAAATATAAATATTGGGAAGAAAGTTTAAGGAGTTAACGATTCGAAAGGAATATGATAAACGATGGAACGAAATGTTTGAATGGAATATGTTTTTAACTAATTAAATGAAAAATCGACTAATTGGTCATATTATTTATGATTTACTGCACCAGTCTGAGATTGGTATTGCTTACGTCATTAGAGGCAACCGATCAAACCTTATCAACTTTAAAGTTAAGTTCCGATAAATTTGTACACAATGCTTAATTGTAATATTAATATTATTCTACCACACTCACACAGCGCCATCTATTCCCAAAGTAAGCAATTATATTTGCTTGTGTTATGGGTACTAAACAACTGATATACAACTTAAATACATACATATATATAGATAAATTACACGCAGACACAGAACAAACCTTTATGCTCATCACACAAACAACACCTATCAAGGTAGGCAGCGGCCTGGCTGTGCCCCTAGGATTGCCAACGTCCATGAGCGGCGGTAACCACTTACCATCAGGTGGGCCGTCTGCTCGTCTGCCACTTTAGGCAATAAAAAGAAAAGTTTTGTCCTGGGTGGGGATCGAACCCACGACCTCCGGCTTAGCAGTCAGGGTCACTTACCTCTAGACGAACAGGCCCGTCATACACAATAATTAATTGTACACAATACTTAATTATAGTAATACTTTTGTTGTGAGTTTAACGTTTTGAAAGCCAACGTCGCTTATAATTGACAAGCGAAATCATCTATAGTCCATAAAACTCAAATCCATTAAAATATAGCTAAGCAGTGGCCAAATAAAGAACGACGGGAGCGAAGCCCCGCACTACTTCTAGTGCTATTTAATAATATTTTCTCAAGAATATAGTTCGGGGAATTGTCTGAAACGTCAGTAAAATCAGATCAGTAAAAAATAAATTTAAGTTTATTTCACGGGTACTTTAGAAGCACCTTTAGCCTTTACAGTACCTGCACACCTTCCAATTAAAAGAAACTAAGTTTCTGCTCACTAAACGTTTAATGACTCTCGTTCAACGGTACCCCTTTTTTTAATTGTCGTTTTAAGTGATTACTAAAACACGCTGAAAACTCATAAAAGTAATGGAAAAACTAAGATCTTATTCGTCTTACAATGGTGTGCTATAAAATGTAATGGGATGTGGGGGCCATAGAACCAAAGGAAGGGGACGTGTGGGTTGTTTACTATATATATTTTCGGAAAAAAAAAGGAGTTGAAAGTTGAAGTTGTTGTTTTCAAAAAAAGCTTTCAGAGGACATAGATACAGCAGTGAGAGCAACCAGACCTTACATGTATTATGTAGTTGCCACAAAGGTCTACTAGATATCGTTACTAACCCTTGGCTTTTTAACCGACTTCAAAACAGGGGGTGGTCCTCAATTCGTCGTTTAGTCGTATTTTTTCAAACAAAGACTAAATAAATTTAAAAAATAACGAGTATAGACCATTGTATAAATTTTCGTCGAAATCATTAGAGCCATTTCACAGAAAGCTAACTCAAACGGATTCGTGTGAATTTTATAGTGAACTAGCACCGCGTGGTATACTAGGAAAAAGTCCTTGTGTCCTTGATTGTTTGACTCACAGAACAAAGATAGACCGTGTGGTTTGACTGGTTGAAAAGTGTAAGCGCGAATAACAAACAAACTCATTTTCCTATTTTTAATTTAATTGATAACATAATTATTATACCAGACTTTAGGTATTTTGTCTTCATCATCATCATATCGCACTGCCAATTGAATACAGGTTTAACTTGAACTTTGTCTGTAAGGCAGTGTTTATCTATTTTCAATAGGAATAAGGTTCAAAATTGTCCAGCGGCGTATTTTATCTTAAAACTTTTTTGTACTATGAGTACGATATCAGCCCAATGACGTCCACTGCTGGACATAGGCCTGATTTAATTTCCGGCACATCGAGCGATTTTTTGCTTAATAGTGGTAATAAAAGGATTTAGATTCACACTTCACTTTAAAACTTGCAGAGGATTTGTACATACAAAAACTTTCTGTTACATTAGCATAGGAATTGTTATAACAACGATATCTGAATCCGTTAAAAGCTACCTGCATAACGAAGGTACGAGTTTTACTTCGAAAGTGGTGCTTTTCTATTCGCCCGAGTTGACTGTTTCAAAAAGTGAAAAACCCTTTGTCACTGTAACTGAATCACAGTGTCATAGACGAAAAAACACTGGGATGTTTTCAAAAACAAAAGACCACTATGGAGTTCGTTTTCAAACATTGATTTCCTTGTGTTGCTACTTTTCAAAAATAGTTTAAGTAATGTTTGGCAAGGTCAGTCCGTAGATGGATGACCGTTTGTGGCAATTTTATTCCGTGCTTGGGAAGGCGCGTAAAGCCATGGGTCCCTTTTACTACATAATGTGGTAGTTGCTAAGATAAGTTTAAGTTTGAAAGTTCCAACACTAGACTGCCACAAGCTGCTGCTGACCAGATACAATTAAAAACCTTATAAATTTCAGAAGCTTCTTGCCGCTGTAGTTATGGACTCAGCCGGCACTTAATATTTTGTGACGTGCTCCAATTAAAAGAAAAAAACAGTGACGCAACCTCTTCACAATTGCCCCGAACAGTGAAATACGCCTTTTATTGTTTGAGACACAATAGAGGGTCGGACTTGGTCACGAACAATATAGCTGTCCTATTATTTGAACGAAAGAAATAACGTGTTTTTCGTTAATGAAGTTAAAGTTTAATTGCGTTCTGCGAAATGATCTTTTTCGTCGCCCGTGGTCAGAGGTTTTTTAACTTGACACGGTTTGTTAAATACCACAGTTTTTTGGGTACATACAGGATTAAAGATGACCCTGTACCTAAGGCTGGCTAAAATTGTATGATTTTTTGAATTTGAATTAATCTTTCAATGTTCGCTATAAAAATTGAATGAAAATTTAATTTTGTACAACGATTATTCGGTCCATCTGCATAGCAATACAAATTTATTTGATCTCAAATTACCATGTATACGATCTAAAGCTGCAAATATCGCGTCTTTACCGAGAAAAGGCGTACGCTTAGATACATTATTTATTGATAAGAAGCTTATGCTAATGGTTACAGGATTCGAATTGCAAAAAAAAAAATGAACATACGTCATTTATCTACAGAGACCGTGGAATATAAAATATGTCGTACTTAAAAAGAGCTTCGTAACAAATACTTCGCGTTTGAACTTTTAACAATAACTTAAAGGTAGCATTAGAATAAGTGTCAAAGTGAAATCTTCCCCAATTATTATGTTAACTGAGAATCGACAATTATCTGCAAAACAAGTCTATTTTTCACAAGAGTATTTTGTGGTCTGATAAATTCAATAAAATGATAATAATATACGACTTGGAGATGCCATTATCCGCAGATGTCCTCTGAGTTAATGCAAACGACAAGAACAAAAAATGAAATAAATTATATCTTGACCTACATCCAAAAATAAGACGAATAATCACTATTTGTTTAAGGTTCCTCTGTTGTTTGGACAGTCCATTAAAAAGAAAAATGGTGCTACAGAAATACTAAAGTGTCTATTCGTAAAATAATGGAATGAATAGATGAAGGTTGATGTTTGCAAATGGTATTTCAACTTACAAAACTATTGCCTTCTACTTTAAAGGGAAAACTTATAGTGTTTTGCAAACGAGCATTTGATTTATGGTCAAATAACAGTTTGACGATAGATCAGCCTATGTTATTTTTTCCATCTTATCATGCCACAATGATTTACAAAAATAAATTATAAAATACGAAATCTGCCCTTTTTTAATTTACCAAAAAGGCAGTAACTGTGGTTAGTTATGTATAGATTAAAACCGATTTACGCAATTATTATACTTTTGTCAGTTTTTATTTTGACTGTCGAAGCTTGAGATGTACTTACCTAATTAATATATTTTTTGCATCAAAATGTATTGTTTAATTCATATTTTTCATTATTTTTGGTCTTGCACTCACGTCAAGATGGAAAACTAACATAGGCTGATTTCAGTGTAGCGTTAATTAGTATTTATTTGGGCGTTTACGTGTTTCAAATTTATCTTACCAAGATTATTATGCTTGACTCACTTAAATTTAACTTCTGGATTGCTGTGGACTTATTAGACAAACTTACTTTTACATATAGTTAAATGATTGACAGTACACACAGACTTAAAATTATTTGAGTGCTACACAAATTTTAAATTATAAGGATCCAACCAGCTTACCACCACCACTTTATTATACCATCACCAATATATTCGAGCCACTATGCAAAAGAGGCAATCAAAACTTTCTTCTAAATTATGAAGCACAATATAACTTCATGTATTGTCTGACATAAAGAACCATTTTAAGAATATCAAACACGTGGGAGGCACAACTGCTACAAAGATTGAAAGATCGAAATCAAATAATAAATTAAGCTTCATTTAAGCTGACCAAATAAGTCATAATACTGATTCAATGTAACCACTACTATGGGATACTAAGTAGGTTGTTGACGATGCAAATAGCTTATAACGCTCATAAACAAGAAGTACCTGCATTACATACAGTTTTACGATCCTTTACCCAACAGGTAGTATTTTAGCGTTGCAATAAAATTCATGCTCGATTTTCCAGTCACTTACAGTAAATAGGACAATGTTTAGTACTTTGTAGTAATGGAACCGTTTTTAAGCTATGTGGTTTGTGAATTTGGAAATTTGAGTTTAATTAAATGTTTTTTATATCGATATACGATACATTCAATACGAATAAGAAATAGATAGTTCAAAACAAAATTGAAGGTCACAATAATATAATAATACTCGTAGTTCTCTCGTCTCTCTCTCGTAGTAGTCTTTGGTATTTTTAACGATGGACCAAACTCAAAAAACTTCAAAATAATTGTATTGTAATTTGCCTAGTCCAAGTATCAAATAATTCGCGGTTTAAATAAAGCTACAAAGGGGATTATTTTGAATTTCGACATTTGGCTTAGTTGGTTTGATGTCGTTGTCAAATGTATGACCTCCGGTTTAGGCTCAGGCAGTCAGGGTCTCTAACCATTAGACCAACAGGCTAGTCAAACACAGAGTCGTCTGCCGCTCATGACGCATCGCTAGCGTCGTGTTGCTAGCTACGGAAGGTATTTCATACAAATACATAGTCATACAAAACCTTCGTCTGCTCCTGTCACGGGAGTTGGCTACCGGCACTTTTAATGTGGACAGAGACGTAAAGCTACGCATTGCAAATTCAAACAACCGGCAATACGCATCTCCGCTTCACAAATCTCCCCGCATCTTCGCTTAGCTGGTGTCTCAAGCTTAGAAGCTGGTATAGACTTGAAGTAGATGGATGAAATACATGTAATATGTATATACGTATGTGAGAAGTGTGGAAGCGAGCAAGACGAATGAAATTTTTGATGTATCTTGGGAGTTGCCTCCATCAAGCGTTGGATAGATGGCGTAGACATGAATAATGTTCTACTTCTGGGTTAAACAGCATATTTGTTTCTGTTATAGCTGATTAGTGTAGTTTTTTTGTGAATTATCATAAATTTCATACGGTTATATGATAATATTTCCTCCATTAGGAGCACGGTAAAGAACCTTTTGTAAACCCTTTTGTAAACCCTTGTCATTAAGTTTGCCGCCGTTAAGTTTGACGTATCAGTGTGTCTGTTTATGGCATTGTATCTCCTAAAGGAAAAAAATATACAGTTTATATTTAAAAATAAATAAAAGAGCCTCTCAAATATATTGTGGAAGTAAATAATGATAAAAAGATGCATTAAACCTTTACTTTTTGACCAGTAGGCCACCCATAACAGTCAAGACCAATTTTGTATTCTGCTAGCAGTGCGCTGACAAAGCAATCGGTAACCCACACGTTCTCCATTCACAAAGTGGTCAATAAACAGCAAACTTACAAGTATGTAACTCAACCCTCCCTATGTTACAATACAAATGACTCTATTTAAAGAATCGTTCAACAATCGTCCCTCAAAAACGAACCAATATTTACAAATTCAACACTCAAATGGCACTCCAAACATGCAATGACGTCAGTACCTCCACTATCCCGACTATTTACTCCTCCCTCACCGATAAGTCGATAATAGCGAGTCTTTTCGGCGGGAATCTTAAAAAGGCATCTGTATTCTGAGGGGTCGACGACCGCTTAGCTTTCAGTTTTTTTCTGAAGCCCACAAGTCGCCCGACGAAGATTGATGTTAGTTCAGTGTAGTGCTGCATTGTTTTGTAAACAAATAACAGTTAAGTCTAATAATGCAAAGCAGAAATTTTATAGTTTCAGGAATGTTATTTCCAACAAATCCCTCGATAATATTATACTATGTAGGTACAACAAGCATTAATTAATGAAAGCGGGTATTCAGCGAGTAATCACCGAAAAAACTTCGTCTGGAAACTTTATGAAGTAAAAAATGCAGTTACGGGACAGTAGGTAGGAAAAAACGCTAAGTGCGACTGCTTTGATCCAATCCAATTAGTCACCAGACTTCGACGCAGGGGTTTAGGAACGATGGATTTACAACACTGAATTTTAGATTCAATCTATTTCAGTCTGAATTGTTGTAGGTACTATGTTAACCTTTGAAAGTAAAAGAATTGTATAGTATAAGTTTTACTTAATTCCAATCGAACAATTTTGGTCCTACCTATTATTAGGCTCTGCACTGACATTTTTTGAAGGTGTTAGCCAGATAGAATACGTGAATTCGTATTTCATTATATCATCTAAGGGTATACTTGATACAAAATATTTTTTTCTCGAGATATCAAAACAATATATGCCTTTTTAAAAATTCTGTTATTTATTTTCAGGTTAAAAAAAAACTTTAAACACATTCTACATCTTTCTACTGGAGGCACGCAAAAATGTCGATATTCCTGCTTTCATTTGAAAATGAATTCCCCAGTAAATTAAGGTTTAAATTTTCTAGCGTACCTAATGTCTCTGACTGTCACCGTGGCGCAGTGGTTAAGGTGGTCGCCTCGCCACTACATCGACGTGTTGGGTGACGTGGGTTCGATTCCCATACGAGACAAATATTTGTGTGATTCATAGATATTTGTTTCTAGTCTGGGTGTACTTTGTGTCCGTTAGTTTCATGTTTGTAAAGCTCCCCGCGACACAGGGCTTGTTCCCTAGTGCGGGCGTTGTTTTTTAAAAAAATAAAATAAAAAAATAAAAAAATGTCCAAACAGACACAAAGAAAAGCCTATTTCATTTCTTTTTAACAACTAACTGGAGAATAGTATTTAATATGATTCAATAACTTCATTTCTATAGAGGAAGAACACGACAAAAGATAACAGAACTTTTGTACCGAAAGAAATTTTAATAAGGGAGTATTATTATACGAACAATTAACTTTATCTTACAATTATACGACGGCTATAGATACCGATGATGCAATGTTCCCCTGTCTCCTCACTACCCTTCATCTTGTATTCAAGGAGCAAAAAACCATCTCGATTTGAAATGACGATTTCATTTCGTGAATTTGTTCGAAAGTTATCACAAAGGGCTGCGGGCTCCGGTTTCTTTAATTACGACGTAACTTGTTTTAGGGATTATTTTGATTAATGAATAAGGAATTTAGTTACTTTTGTACATGTTTTATAATCGGAACTTTCAGTTTTAATGAAATATTTGAGCAGCTGTTTGATCCCGTTGAAATAATTACTGATGGCTGTACTTTTTCTAAAGTTTGTAAAAATAAGTTAACAACATGAATTCAACAGAAGATACTCAAAATCATATATTTCCATGTCTGAGAATGTTGACAGAACATGTAGATGACACTCATCTCTCCTCTCATTCAACTAAAAAGAAAAACGAGAAAAGCGGACGCAATTCACTCGGATCGATTGCATCAACCGTCAATTAACTTCGATGAACGTTTAAATTGGTTCAGGGAAGAAAGAGACAAAATGTAAACAATTTTACTACATACTTCGCTGCTCAATAGGTTGTTACGACTGCTGACCAGGTTATGAGTTCAATTATCACATAGAACATTTGTTGTGCTGTACAGAAAGAGTTGTCCTGTGTCTAAGTGTTCATTGTGTAGGTACTTTAATTTTAACTATGGCTATTCGGAATTTTGATGACCGATATTTATTTTCAAGTAGACTACATGGGCCTGTGCAAGAAAACATTTTTTTTGTATTAAATCTAGCCTTCAATAATACACTGTGCACTTTTATATATAAACTTTTTCTATGTCTTATAATTAGTTCTTTACACGGGTCGTGTTTCTATTGAGTATCTTGGTAAAAATTTTGTTTTTTTTTACTACAATTTTGATTATTCTGGCCAAATGTATTCTTTATCTAAACCTAGACAAAGACAAAGTTTACGACGGCTAAAAGTGCACGGTGTATTATATAAACTCAAAACTCACACAATACCTATTAAAAAACAAAACTCTGCTTACCAAAACTGCACTGTGTCCCTACAATAATTGCATCATGTTATATATGGCAGCTTATACATCAGGTAGAGTATTTGCACGATTCTGTTGCGGTCGAGGTCTCGGTAATGAATAGCCCAATTTTCCGCATTTTCCGCTATTAACAACATCCGGGCCGGGTTGGGTGACGCGCCGCAAATAATAGCACACCCCGTATACGTTCATTCGTTTGTATGGAAGGCCTTTTTATGAAATAGGTGAGTCTAGAGCCCGTCGAAGTGGGCTTTTGTTTTGTTCGCTTTTGACGTGAATGTGGATTTTACATCGCCGCAATTTGTATTTTATTAATGGATGATGTTTCGTTTTATTATTCACACTATATACCCACATGAAAGGGTACTTTATTGGCGGAGATTTAAACATGCAGGTTTTTTTTAAACGAAACAGATTTGTTTGTTTCGGAGCAATTTGTCTTTGCCTACCAGTGAGAGACAAGCATGATAGAATTGTTTTAAATAATTTCCGAATTTGTAGAAATTTTGATCAACCAATTAAAATTAAATCATTTTCTCATAAATTCTACACCACTTTTAAATAGATCCGATAGTTTCGAAATGTATTTTAATATGATTTTTTTTTAAATAATGCGTTATTTCCTTCGACATTTTTAGTTTTCATGGTAGGCCTGGCCTACATTATCTTTTACATCAACTGATAGATTTTTAATTTACGCTGACTAGTCGATAGATACGAATATGATTTATAATAAAATTAAGCAATAATTGCAAAAAAAAATTGCTATATCAAATTTAAATATTCTTTCAAGGTATTTTAAAAATAGCTTTACACAAACTCGGATATACTAAGCGTATTTAGTTGACTTTATTGTCTCTTAAAGCACGTTTAATATCAGCAATAAAAGCTTAACCGCTAACTTGAATAAAATAGAGTACATTGTCTCGAACCCATAAACTGTTCGCCTAAGGTCGGGGTTACACTGAGCCACAGCTAAAACCTCCATGCACTAATATCGTAGTAAATTCGAATTAGTATTGCTATTGTATGAAGGTTTATTTAGTTAGGGCGTACCTATTTGTTTTATGAGTCTACGTTTGGTCTTAGTACTGGATTGTCTCTGAAAAATAATGTACTTGTTATGTTTTGGGTGTAAATTTTATTTATGATGCGTGTAGAGGTAATAAAAAGAATTAATTTAGATATGAGCTTAAGAAAATTTAAGGCATTTAAAAGTAGTTACTTATGCCGTACTCAGAGATGTTACTTAGTTTATTTAGTAAAAACGTGTAATACTTAAGTCGATACGCCTAAAGACGATTATTCAATGACAAAATTGTGTTAGTGACAGATTACTGCTATTGACGTCTCTGAGTGCGGGCGTTAGTCTTTCGTTTATATAGGTACTAGTATATAGGTACGTATTAAGAATGGTTCGAACCCATAATATTTAAATCAACAATAGACCAATTTAAGGAATCAGAGATGAGATTAAATCTTATAAAAATATTTTTTTGGAATTTTTCTACTGACGATGTCTGGTTTTTAGATCAGAAAACTGTCCTATTTTTTGTTAAAATGTAATGCTTCTTTTACAATTTACTCTTCTATGGATTCCATAATAAGATCAAAACTTTAAGCGTAATTTAAATAAGTTATGAATACAATGCACTGCAACATTCGAAACATTTCTCAGAAAAAAATTATCAATCGCCACTCGTTGTACCAATTGTTAACCATCGTAAACAAACTTTATCACTAACAGTTAGCTGAACAGTTTAAAATACACAAAATCCTTTACTTTTATATCTCTTTATAAAGCTGGTGAACCACCAATCATAGCGAGGCGAGACTAACGATTTCCGATACAAACAGTTACCGTTAACGACAGCAGTTACCACGCAAACGGTACGATACAGTACACACCCGGTTCCGTATCGTGCTGTAATGAATTTCCTCTTTTCATTTAGTGCCCGTGGCTTACCTCGATCGTTTTCCGAACACTTCCAAGGGATTTTGTTGTTCAGTGGAAGGCGAGCATAAAAGGAGATGCGATACTTAAATATCGAATTCATTGTTGCTAAGCTTTTTTTAGAATTGACTGAATTTCGGCCAGTATTAATACATCGAGCGCGATGCTGATATTAAGTGTAGTTCAACAGTCGTTTTAGAAGATAGCTCATCGGAATACTGTGAGAGAAATCTATTTCTATACTAGTCTATATTTAATATATACGACTTCTAGTATAAAATGTTGCTGTTTAAGGAAAGCTGTATTTACTAAGTACTGATTCAACATCAGCATTGTTTACTTCTTCTATCCCCACCAAATAGACCAATGACAAAAAAGTATCAAGGAGCTATTAGATTCGCTAGTACTGTGCAAATTAAGTCCTCAATTTTCAACTGGATGGTGCGTATAAGTAAACCGATGATGAATATTTACTACAAACTAGACAGTAACCGCCGCACATTTTATTGATTTCTAATGCAAGTGTTTTTTTCATAAGCTTACTAAAGCACTACCTTATGTAATTCTCAGAATACTGCGCAACTCGCCTATAAATTAATTGTTTTTATGACGTAACAATGATTCAAATAAGTCACAAAAACCACCTAACTTGAAAGTTCTTACATAAATAATGTTCAAACTAAAAAGAACTTTATAAGTAGGTAAATTAAGAACATTTTAAATATCAAAGTTGTAATAATAAAAGTGTACCTCTATCTTAATACTGTTTGTGAAGGAAGGTTAACGAGTAATAAAGATTTGATAGTCTCTTAGTGGTACCTTATTTGATTGTAAGGATCCATTGATAGCGCCGATTAAGACATAATGACAAAAGTTTGTGTATTAAAACCGAGAAGAACAATTATTGGAGTTATACGACGGTTTTGAGGACAGAAAAATGTAAAGAATTTGACCTAAAACAAGCTTCCTTGGTCTTTAATTATAAGGGCAAAGAGGTTAAAAAGTCATTGCGGCAAACTAAGCGTGCCAAAGGAATTGATATTTTATGATGTTATTCACAGAACCACTTTTTCATTGTCATTCGACTGTCACCGTGGCGCAGTGGTTAAGGTGGTCGCCTCCCCACTACATCGCCACCTAAGTTTCATGTGATAAAAGCAAAGCCAATGGGCCCACCTTGCTGTTAAAATAAAGCTTTCAAAATTGCAACATATTATTGATTAGGTTTATTTTCATCAAAGAGTAGAAAGAACTTCTTGAATCAACTCAAGTCTAGAAAGCTGTCTTCTGTTCCCAGTAAAGTTATAAAACAAAGCATATAATGATCATGATTTATAAAAAAAAATCTGATACATTACCAGAAGTTTTGTTTGAATCTCTGTTGCTTAGATTGTCCACAAGTGCGGTCGGGCTCCACTATTGATTACCAGTGATTTAGGGGCCATCGCATCGAGGCCCTGCTCTTTCATGTTTTAATCGTAGGGGCTATGATTCAAGCGGGGCAAATGGGGTCACACGGGTCATACAGTTAGATTGGGAATATTTCACAAAGTGCACTTTTCTTTAATATTTTCTGTTTTTAACTTTCATGTTTGAGAATGTAGTAATGGATTTTTAATGGGCCTAAAATCCAATTATGACTTATTCATCTGTACTACGTACGGTCGTAGGCAAATTTACTTTTCGGATAGCCTGTTACATTCTTGTGACTTTCATAAGTGTTACCTTGTAACCTAGATGAATAAACGAGATTTCATTTCATTTCTACGGATTGTTTGTTTGTTCTATCTGGTGATTAGCAGTTTGCTCTTGATCAAGGTTGTATTAGTTAGGAGAATACCATATTTAAAGGAGTCATTGAATTAACGAATAATTGAAATGATAGGTAGGATAGGATTGGTGTAGAATATTGCTTCCTAGAAACTAGGTATTTCTTAGTTGTCACTTGTCAATGTTTGATACATAATGTCACATCGAAAAAAGCGACGGGAGTTATCCTTATGCAGACAAGAGCACTGCAAGAAAAGGAAAATTCGAAACAAACCCTATACCGACCTAAATTTGGAATTTGAAAAATTTTATATTTTAAATTTGGTCAATATTATTTTCAAACATTGACAACGATATGTATGTTGAAATTCTAAGGAGGCGCCCTGAAGATGTAGTCGGAAAAAAAATATATTCCTTTTTTGCTTTCCCCTTCTTTTATTATTTTATAAGACTATTGAAGACACCACTTTAAAACATCGTAAAGAATGCTGTGAATAAAGTGATGCTTTAATGTATAGGCAACTTAAAAATGTACTTTAAAATGTAAGTATACAGTATACTTAACAGCGTCAATAAACGGAGGTGCTCAATGAAAAAGCGATACTTCACTTTCCATCGCTACTAAATATTCATCTTTCACATTTTTCAGAATTACAGTCTATAAAAAAATTTACGAGATGTTCTTGGCTAGCTCTATTTACGATTCAACTTTGCTACCTTTAATATGTCTTGAATATAAATTGAATCCATCTTATTCAGACATTTTTATGAAGTGCGCTATTATATTTTATTAAGTATGTTTACTTAATATTTACTTTTAAACTTTCGCGTTGCATGATAATATTTATTGATTTAACGGGATTTAACGGTCTTAAACGGGAATTCACGCGATTATGATTTAGGTATTTACATATACCGGCCGGTGTAACCTTGTCGAAACGTCAAGCGCCATAAGGTATGTAAATACTTAAATCATAATCGCGTGAATTCCCGTTTTAAATCAATAAATAATATGTTTACGTAAATCATATTTTAGATATTCTAAGTTACTTTCCAAAGCGATGGTGGCCGAATGGATAAGTGACCGGCATGCAAATTATGCGGTCCGAGTTTGATATCGATCGGCAATACCAATGTGTATTTTGTGGAATTTATATGTACTAGTCCATCTGACAGTGAAGGAAAACATCGTGAAGAAACCCACACACCCTAGAAATTCTAAGCCTATGTGTCGGCGCTACAATATAACAGTAAACTGGTCGACGTAACGTAGCAAAGATGTCGCTGCCGTTTATGGCATCTAACCCAAAAAAAAAAATATCGAGGCAAGGTTGTTATGGCTGTGGTGGTGGTCTTCCGTAGGAAAGAGGTAAAGGCCTACTATGACTCACCGCTCTGTATCATCTCCTTTCTAAACGTCCGTGACTGCCTTAGTAGCACATTTCCTCATTTAGCTATTCTATTATTAGCACGTTAGCTCTTACCTGCAACAATAGAACAAAACATTATTAAAATCAAATCAAAATATAAACTAGAGTTACTAAATCTGCATATATTATACTTTATCAACCAACCCTAAAGTTAAAATAATGAAATGCCTCCCTTCCTAGAGCGGTATAAAGTACCCATGATCGACTTAGCGTCGCCTTAGTTGTAATAAATCCTCTTTGCTAGGAACACAGGCGTAATAAAACTATTTACATAATAACTCATGTCGTCAAGCACAAGAGTGTTTTCACATAAAAAGTGGCGGGAATTAAATTTTCTTCCGACGTTTTAGTGTTAAGCTAGAATGATGTTGTTTTAGCTTTCTCCATTATTTATTATGTGAATATACGTGATTTATTTATCATTTGACGTGAAACGTTACGTGTTTATGTGATAAGATTAGTGGGTGGTTAGCTAATATCACTTTACTTGCTCCAGAACTCGAACTTAGAACTTTAGCACTTTAGCTAAATGCATTACTCGTTATAAAGGAAGTCTAAGTTGAACAGTATCATTACAGTCAATAAAACCAGCAGATATAAATAAAGTACAAACAGAAAATCAGAATAGTTAAAGACACTAAATCCAGCAGAATAAATATTGGTAGAAAACCCACAGGGCACGTGTTGTTGACACGATATGTAACAGCCCTAATTTATAGCGACTAAACCGACTTTTCCGGGAGCGATGAAATCGTGGCGAAAAATCGTGCCGAGAAATCTGCCGATATAGAAAAAAGGCGACCGAAATACCATAAATAGCCATATTATCCGATCGACTTCATTCTCCAACAAATTCCGTAGAAAGTTCCCGTCTCGGAGGAATATTTGTGTTTTACAGCGCACCTCGTTTCGCATTTATAGCTCGCTAGATTTTATCCTACATATTTTGAACAGCTTTGATTCATGAAGGTTATGGCGACCTGGTTATGTCTCTATTTGACGTTACTGAAACTACATTTTTCTGTACTACACGTCTTCAAGATTTGCTATTAGATTCAGGGGGCTTACTCTGAATTTCGACATTCGATTAGTTGGTTTTTATGTCGCTGTCAAAGTGACATTAACCATTCTAAATTTCCTTACATTTGACAGCGATGATTATTCGAATGTCGAAATTCAGATTTGCACTTGTACTTTTGTGTCAATATTTCCCCAGATAGTGGATTAGATCTTTAGAATTACTTCTATTGAATGACAGACTTGCTATCAAGCATTGTGGTACTGAGATGTTCTTTACGATCATCAAGGTTAAGCAACACTCGACAAGGTCAGTCTATGATGGGTGACCATTTGTGACAATTTTATTCTCGAGCGTCACCGTACTTCGGAAGGCACGTAAAGCCGTTGGTCCTCTTTACCACTAATGTGGAAGTCGTTATGTCAAGTTGGAAGCCTTGGAGGTGACTTGGTCTGCAATAACAAGGTCTGCCTCAAGCCCATAAGATAAGAAGAAGAAGATTTGCCAGCACATAATAAATTCCGACACCGTACAAGATTGCGGTCAGTTTAACATTCGAACTAATGTTTAAACAAGGAAGTAAAGGTTTCCAATATCTTATAGATACTTACGTATTTACTACAACAGAAAAGATGAAACTTTACACAAAATATTTGTTTACACAACACATGAGTGAAGCTCCACAAAGTGTCGGGTTTAAAGGCCAATGGTGCATAACTAAAGATAACTGAATAGTTTACCACGGATAGTTTATACGGAAAACCCGAACTGTATAGTAAAAGTTAACTACGAGGAACTTTGTTTTACTGCTTTATATAAGATAAGTTCGTGAAATTATATTACAGTTGACGTTTTCAAGTCAATTTGAATTTCTTCTAAGGAATGGATGAACAATTTTCAATTCATTTAAACGGGCGCCACAGGACCTCGAATAATAATGACTATCCCTGAGGGTCTGTAAAAGCCGTATATGGGTTGCCATAAGCTAAATAATATGCATCTGCACCTACTTTGTAACATCTCTGCACCACCTAAGGTTGACTGGTAGAGAATGCCTCTGGCATTCAGACCGCCTTAGTATTTTTTTTTTGTGTATTTGAAGTCAATAAAATTAACAAACAATAATCCACAGATACAGTCCGCGTAGTGACGGATTAAGAATACATAATGTCACTACCCCATCTAAACCCGTGGATAATAATAAAACGGGACTAAGGGAGTAATCAAATGCAGACAAGAGCACTATGAGAAAAGGAAAATTCGAAAAAACCCTATACCTACCCGTCTGGCCAGCGTGGTATAGTAGTTTAAATTCCCTCCACATTATTTGAAGGATACCCGTGCCCAGCAATGGGACGTTTATGGGTTGAAATGATGACGATGATGAAATGATGCATCCACAGATAGTTATTCTGAATTTGGGTGTATCTTTTCATGCCTCTTATCTAAACGTTTGTAAAGACCTGAGTAACACAGAGCTTATACAACAAAGAAAACAAAAGACAAAAGCACCAACCAAAGACGATACAAAAAGGTTTAATTACATATACCACGGAGATGTTGTGTTAGGAAAACAGCTGTCACACGACGTAACGGATACGACACGACTCCGAGCTGTCAATCTAGTGGGATTACGTCTAGCCAGGATACCATTTTATTGGAATCGATGGAACGTAATCGAAAGTAAAATAGACAGCAACGTTGTTGGATGAATTACTTTTATTAATGAGAGTTGCTTTAGTTTTGGGAGAGGGAATATACTAGCAGCTGTTGTCAGCGGCATTGTTTGCATGATGCCAAAAATTAACTCATTAGAGAAAAAGTAATATTGAAAACAAAACACGTTGAATTTTCTTTTGCTGCAACGTGAAAGAAGGTTAAAGAAATACGTGTGTATTTATAATAATATTATAGATTTATTGGTAATTGAATGTATTGTTTTGAACACTACATTACTACCTAAAAGAAAATTTACCTTACTTTCGTACCTATGACTTACCATTGTGGATAAGGTCGATTATACGTGGCAGTACTTGGGTTCACATTGAAAAAGCCATAAAATATAATATTTCTCAGCAATTTCCACACTTCTACTGATTACCATAAAGTTTAAATTTCTAAGTACCAATAACTTATTTATTGCCTTTTCCCACGGGTGTCAGAGAAACAACAACTCATAATTTATCGTGCTTTATTTTGTGGGAATCTTAAATATGAACGTTTTTTGTTTAATACAATACAGTAATATCGAAGTCGCTACTCGACTCAAGTCTTCAAACAAACGACATATAAACTTTTATGTACTTGTTTCATGTATACATATGTCATTAATCTTCGTAATAAACATTGGTCTCCCCTTCTCAATAGGGGGTGGGTTATGATGCCTATGATGGCCGCCACAGGGAACACTTAATAAAATGCGTTTTTCCAATTTATTATACGCTTTCTTCCAGGTTTTACAACGCTTTTATGTTTCATCTAAGTATTGTTTCTGACGGTTTTCTTTTGTGAGTTAATGAAATAATACAATTATATTTGAAGATAGCTGGGGTTGTTACAGTCAATAAACATGTAAATATGGGGTAATTACTGTCTCGTTAGTCTAATGGTGCCTTGAAGTCTACGACTGCGGGGGCCCTACTCGCATTCTCGACAGTTGATTGGACTCAAGCGTACTCGATGAGAAGAAAAAGATTGGTTGATTTTGATATCGTCGTCAAATGCTTTGAAGAGAAGTAAAAGATATTAAAGATACCACTATTTACGTAAGTAAATAGTGGTATCCAGAGACAAACTAAAAACACACTAGTGTTAGCCATTAGAGAGTATTAGTTGACATTGGAACTTCCCAATCACGAATTAAATCATTACATAACCACTTAAATATTTAACAACAGTTTGACCTAATTCCCAGAAGATAACAACAGTATAAAAACAAAACAAAGTGAATATAAACAAGGTCTAATAAATCATAATCTTCAAATAGAATGTTTCTTTATATAATTAAAAGTTTATTTGCGTCGTCGCATTAGTTCCTCGCGCATATTCTCCAGTCGGCCGATGTCACGAACGTTGTCTCTGAGGAATTAAATTTAGTCAGAGAACTTCTACGTGGTCTTGATAACGTTCTGTTACTGATATTAGTTTAGTCCTCTGGGTAAAGTTTTAACGCGTAAATAAGATAAATTAGTCTAAGATAATCTTTAGGCATATATTGGATGAAGGTGATAATAATGTAAATTCTGAGGGCCTACTAGAAATTCAAATCGATTTTGATATCAAATTTAAATATGATCACTGTCATTTTCAAACTTTTGACATGCTAAAATCGGATGAATGCTCAAAATCTCTCGGCCCTCTGTTACAAATCGAGCTCTAACTTTTCAGTTACTTTTAAACGTTAAATTTTAATATATTTAGCTACTTCACACCTGACTATACATTCATTTAAACATTATAGCACCCACTAAAGTTACATTTTGATGCTTATTTAATCTTAAATGGTGATACCTGTCGTCAGCTTATTGTGACTGAAATCAAAATACGCTCGAAAAGCCATTGATTTTACAATACATAACCATTAGTATAAGTTGTTTAGTACCCATAACACAAGCAAATATAATTGCTTAATTTGGGACTAGATGGCGCTGTGTGAATGTGGTAGAATATTATTATTATTATGTCTCTTTTCTCACGGCTATACTTGTCTCTAAGGTGAGAAGTATACCCGGTCTTTTTGGAAGGCTTACGCGGGGACACAGGTCCAACACGCAGAGGCCCTTAAAGAATTTTAATTTAGATTGGGATGAGACACTTACCGCCGCCACATCACAGCTGCACTATTGTAGTACAGCTATGATCTGTCACCGGTATTATTATTATTAGCAACCAGTCCATGAAATAAAAATTATTTCATTTTCCTACATATTCCATTATTTTTTCGCAAATTACAACACATTGCAATTTAAATGACAACATTGACGAAGCCATAATATAAACAAAAAACCGTAAATGGTAAGCTTTAACCCTGCATTATCCAGGATTGTAACCCTCGCCGCGATCACATTACCTGCACGTGACATGGATTCGTGTAAACGAACTGAGAGTCACACTTATCTGCATAGTTAGCAGTTTTACAGGGAGGGTGAGATAACGAAATGTAATTATTGTAAGACAACAATAGGATGAAAGCTGGGAACGCTTGCGCCCTTAGATTTGAGAGACAATGTTCCAGAAAAGACGTCAATTTCCCCAAAGGAATATGCAATGTGATTACGTTCATGTGAATTTTATTTTATCGCTCTAACAAATAATAATTATTAATTGATGTTGATTGTAAGACATCTTTAGACTACATGTTTTGAACATCTACTGATTCTGATAACCTGGATATCTAGTAGCGAACGGTTTGACACCCGACTAAGTGAGAAGTGTACCTACTCCCAATCTCGATTGGTCGATATCGTTGTTTGAAAATGTCAGCGATCGACAAAGGCTATATTTAAATTTTTGAACAAATATCAGAATTGCGAATGGGGTCCTAGATAACCTGGTCAAACCAGCTGTTGGATAAGTATGTGATTCTAACGGCTATCGATACGTTTCAGAACGTTTTTATTGTCATTGTCAGAGCTTAAACATGGTGGCTAACAACATGATATATTTTGATGAATTCGTGTTTTGAATTTTCGTTAAAAATTTAATTATTAAGCGCTTGCCGTGGACCAAGTCGATATGATGGGTTCTTTTTCGAAAAACATGAAATAATTAGATAGATCAAGATGTAAAATATAACACATTTCAAAAGTATTTCAAGTTCTACTTATTCTTAATTAAATCGCAATTTAATGCACGTCAAGGCACTTAATGATCAAACCAGACAGTGACAACTGTTTTTGTCCAACGACAAAAGCATAGACACTCTTCCAGAGATTAATGGTATCTGGTTACTTAATCTAGCTGATCATTTATCAATCATTATTTAATTAACTATGCATTTGATATTTTGTGCCTACTGTGTTTGTGTGGAATAATATCAAATTGCAAAAATCTAAAAAAGTTAGTTCCGAGTACCACTAACTTCGCGTCGGATGCATTCAACAGAAATAAAACTAGTGTTATTCATTTATTCGTTATGTGTACCGACGGTTTAGTTTCAACGTGAACTAAATCGTTTTTTTGATTGCAACCTGTCCGGTCTAAATGACACGATGGCATTTTTGTTATATCGAGTTAGTGCTAAAAGCTTAGTGGTTTGTCGCGAGTACAACACTGGGACAGCACTCAAGTGCTCTTTGTGTGCACCATCTTTTTCCATTTTAAAATTTTCTATCGTTATTCCGAAGCGATCGCGTATCGAATCGAGAGCCATACATCTTGATTCGAGTGGCTATCGTGAGTAAAAAGAAAAGTTTATACGTTGCGTCTACCAATAAATAATACCGCGGGGCGTCGGCTGCAATACATAAATTGGAAAGACTTTTGACAGGAGATCGGATAAGGCCAGGGGTGGGAACTGAGGGGGCGCTCTCAGCGTTTTTATCGCGATTATAATCGGCTTTGGCCAGCAGCTTGGGGAGCAGCACGGAATAGTGACAACGGTCTGCATTATTGTTGCATTTCTATAATATTTCGGAATTTTCCGATAGCGATTTGCTCAGTTTTGTATGCGGAACGTTCACCAGATTCCGAAAGATTCTCATTTTTGTGGAGATTATTCTGTTTTATTTTACAAGTCTGGCAAAATGACAGGCCAATAAATTGGATAGTTTAACTTCAAGAACATTGGTGGCATACAAAGCTTAACCTATGTATACTAACAAAATACTGAGATAAGAAATGATAACAAATCTAGGTATTTTTTGCATCTCTCATACAAAATCACGTTACATCAATCACTCAGAAAACAAGGCCAAATATTATTCTGAAGAAAAATCGCGAAGATTTTTCCTCGCAACCATTATTATCATGTCATAACTTAACAATACACAATTTATATAAGCTAGTTGCTTAGGTGGAACAAGCTATATTATCACACAAGCAAAGCCAGACTTACGTGTACAATGGCTCAGCAAATATTGGCCAAAAGCTGAGCAAGAATGACTGACAGCCCTTTTGTCATGCGAAATTCACAAGCCTAGCGTCTCTGCAGCGTTTATTATAATATCAAGCGAAGCCTCCTTTGACTCATCACTTTTTTAATAAGTTCGCCCCTATAGAGGTTATTTAGAATTAATTGTGATACTTTCGCACGATGACAGGTGATTCAGCTAGTTTTGTTTGGAATGTAAAGTATATATATAAAAATAACTAATACCTTGAAATTGTGAATAATTAATTTTTTTGTTTGTTACAGACACTTTAAAAGATCTGGAATGTAACCATCTGCGTACTAGAAAATTATGTGAAGTTTTAAATTCTGCTACTGATAAAATTTATGCGTACTGTTTCTAAAGAAAATAAGAATTCTAATAAATACAGTACTCATGAAAGTAGATAAGTCGGTATAAGTCAAAATGATATTGTGTCAACCATATTTTTTCATTCGTACAACATTAAATTTCTTGGAAATGAATACTATAAGAGTAGGTACTTAAGAATATATTATAATGTACTTTAGGAAGGCCTTGTACACTTTATACAGTAACATTTTCTCTCAAGAATAAAATTCACAAAACCTTACCGAAATCGTATTACAAATACCACCAGAAATTCTAATTCGAAGAATCCCACGCGATTTACCCAACCGTGTACATTTAAGGCGATAGAATATTTCATTGTGATGAACAATAAATCAACTCAACGATCACCGATTCTCACTTAATATAGCGAATGAAGAAAATGTTCGTGCAGATTCACGCACCGATTACAGGCGTAGTCCGCTCGGTGCGAAGTCAATAGGCGCCAACAATATCGTTGGATTATTTGCAAATTGAATCAATTTACCGAACACGGCTACGCTTTTAGTGTGCGCCATTTAATATGTAGCTCTTTCAACTTTGTTTACAAAGCATGATCAAAGGTGTTATAACGATACACACGGGCTAGTGAACGCGACAATCGTTTTAAAATTGCATCCAACTTTTTAATGAATGTTCTATGGGATTGCGGGTAATTTTTGAAAAAGGAAAAACATTTCATGAGTTAATAACATTGTTTATTGGTCGTGAATTTGATTTGGATTTAACGAGTTTTATATTAGAGTTATTATTATATTATTTAAACCCTCTCAGCTCTCTAGTTAGAGGAGAGGAGACCCGAGCCCAGGAGTGGGACTTAATGGGTTGCTGATGATATGAGAGTTTGAATGTGCAATAAATTAAAGTTTAAAACTTTAAGGTATGTGTATATGTGTAGACCTTTTCTAAACTGAACGACTACATTTTTATAAAGGTAAAAGTGTCACAAATAAAAAAATACTGGCTTCTGCCCGCGGTTCCGTTTGCGTATGTTGGTAAAATAGTAGCCAAAAAAAGTAAAAATGTGTTATTTTAGATTACAGTCTATTACGTGTGCCAAATTTCATACAAATCCGATCAAGTAACAAACATTAACATTTCATTCTACATTCAAACTCAACTTTTGCATTAATAACTAAAACTATTTTTATCACACATTCAAACTGCGCCATCTAGTCACAAAGTAAGCAATTATTTGCTTGTGTTATGGGTACTAAACAAGTGATGTACTACTTAAATAGATTATTTTTATAAATACATGCGATATAAACAAATTACACCCAGACACAGAACAAGCATTCGTGCTCATCACACAAAGCTTTGTCCTAGGTGGGAATCGAACCCGCGACCTCTGGCTTAGCAGTCAGGGTCAATAATTACTACGCCAGCAGGCCAGTCAATATTATAGTAAGATTAGCTATAAATCATGAGAATATATGTAAAAGAATGTTATATCAAAGCAAATTGCACTGTCAGTCAACAGAAACAAGTTGCAACACAGATCAAATATTTGTATTATTATTATTTATTTATTTATTGCATACATAAAATACAGTATTCATTTTTCCCCACAAAACCATTTAGTGGTTTGACTGTGGGATGGAGTCTCCGTACAAGTAGTCTTATATATATAACTTAATAATATTATACTAAATACAAATTGAGATCACACTTTTTAATTTAAAGTACTTAAATAATAGTAGTTCGAACAAATGTTTACCTAATGTGGAAACCGAAGTTACAGCTTTTTGTTCACTAGAAAGTTGTGACCCCTAGAGCAACGACGCAATCAGTTTGTCCTATTTAAATTAAACCCGCATCATAACTAAAGAAAATGATTCAACAGTAACCCAAACCTTTATCTATCCCACAACACGGCATTGTACGCACAGCCATTACCAAAATTAATTATGAACTTACATGATTTATAACGAAACTTCATTCTTAAAACCGCGTTCGTTAATCATAATAAATGTTGGGTGCGCATCGTAACGGTGTTGTACGGAGTTATTACCAAAATCCTCGCTCAGGTGACGCAATGACGTCACTAACTTTACTAGATAATATTTTGTGAACTTATAGACGTAATAAAGTTTACGGTCCAAATTGTGTGTGTGCGAAGTTAATTCCAGTTTGTTCGTTGTTTGCGTCCGGTGTGTAAAGACGCGGGCAGATGAATCAAATCTTGTTTTTACCCGACTGTCAGGACGGGTATTGAGTTTCGCGCGTATCTTGTATATTTGTAAATTTCTTTATTCCCACGAATCTTCCAAACGGCTGGATGGATTTTGACAATTAGGGTATCGTTAGATTCGTCTAGAACACCCAAGTGTCCTTAGATAGGTTTTAAGAATAAAAAGACTTAAAAGGCGGGTTTTTGACGCCAAATTGTAAGAAGTTAATTTGTTTTTCAAAATAAAGAGAATTAAAAGTAGATTACAGATATTCAAAAACAATACCCGTCCTGACAGTCGGGTAAAACGAGATTATACATAATTGAATGGTTCCAAATTGTAAGTAGTTCTATTATTTTTTTTAACCAAACCTATCGAGTAGAGTATCAAAATAAAGGGAATCAAATGGAGATTACAAATATATACATATGTTAGGTATTTAAATTTAATCAGGTAAAATAATATTACAATAATTTTATGGTCTTTTTAGTGTGTTGCCCACGTGGTATGTATTTTATACTTATAAACATTTCTCATGAATCAGTCTATCTATTAAAAAAAAACCGCACCAAAATCTGTTGCATGGTTTTAAAGATTTAACCATACATAGGGATATAGGGACAGAGAAAGCGACTTTGTTTTATACTAAGTAGTGATTTAAATAATGTTTCGTTGTCCACATGAACGTACGTTTAGGATTCAATAACTATGTATAGGCTGTTTGATGTGAGCCAACGCAAAGTTTGGCAATTGATCTAACGATATTACTTGCGGTGGTCGTCGAGAACCACCCTTGTTAATGACATCGACGTTCAAACGTTGTGTTGGAAACAAAAATAACTTTGTATGTTTGTGAATTGATTACGCTAGCAATGATTGTTGATTTCGTTAATACGCGGTCCGAGTTCGATCCCGATCGGCAGTACCAATGTGGATTCCACTTTGTGGAATTCATATGTACTAGTCAAGTGACTTACCATCTGCTAACGGTGAAGGAAAACATCGTGAGGAAACCCACATACCCTAGAAGAAATTCTATGAGTATGTCTGATCCACCAACCCGCACTAGGCCAGCGTGAGTGGATTATGGCCTTAACTCTCTCAGCTCTCTAGTTAGATGAGAGGAGACCCGATCCCAGCAGTGGGACTAAATGGGTTGCTGATGATGATGATGATGATAGGCCTATATATATAGGCAATAATAAATAGCAGCTGAATCGCGCTGGATGCAGGCCGCATACAACCGGTCCTATTGTACGTCTCTTCAAGTCGCCTAGAAGGCTTCCAACTTGACTTAACGACTACCACATTATGTGATAACCGGGACCAACGGCTTTACGTGTCTTCCGAAGCACGAAGGCGCTCAAGAATGAAATTGCCACAAACGGTCACCCATCATGGGCTGACCTTGCCAAACATTCCTTAAACTCTTTTTTGAAAAGAAGCAACATAGCCCAATCAAGGTTTGAAAACGAACGCCATAAACATAGTGGTCTTTTGTTTTTGAAAACATGCCAGTGTTTTTTCGTCTATGACACTGTGATTCAGTTACATCTCAGTACTACAATGCTACGAGTGCCTCAAGGCCTCAACTGTACCATTAGATATTTTTCTAATGGTGACTGTACCATTAGAAATCATTCTAGGACATTGTAAATACCGGATAGATGACTATTGTATAGTTCCCGACCCCTTCGTGCTAAGGAGAGCACATTAAGCCGTCGGTTCCGGTTGTCGAGGGAACATCTATGAGTGCCACGGGCAGGACGCCGGATATTCTGACAGCCGAGCTAAATTTAGATCGCTGTGATCTCTTACTAACACTATCTTACTGTAGGGTTATCCCATAGGGGATACATGGCCTAGTCGTAATTTCGACATTCGATGGATCGATTTCGATATTGTGGAAATGAAATGAAATAAGCAACTTTTATGAAAGCCGCAAGCAAGTTCAGAATTTTACATGTTGTCCAAAAAATAGTGTCAGCAAATTTGCTAACGATCAGTTCGGTGATAGTGTGGAGCTGGCCAGAAACTCAAGCATTCTTTTTACCCGACTGTCAGGACGGGTATTGTTTTTATAAATTCTAAAACATTTAATTACTACCAAATTACTGCTCTATAATTTGGGATAATACTAACACAAGGTGTAATTATATAATAATATGTAACCGATCTAACTACCATATTTTCCATAGTTAATTGCATGTTGACGATGAATCATAACTATTCTAATAATATTTTCTTATTAAAAAACTATATCCAGCCCCAATCATGTAACAGTGTGTCAAGAAAATACACGAAACATGTCAAGTGACGTCATCCTAGTACAGTCTTTCACATAATTTACCGTCTCACCGCGCTACGCGTCGGCCGGTCACTTACACTCATTCGTTCATTCGTTCGTTCATTCAGTTCGCGCTCCTTTGGTTCGTGTTGATTGGATCTGATATTCACGACCCAGTGACTGTTGCCAGCGTTTTAATTTCATTTCAAATATTTTTTAAGTAAATTGTTTCAAAGCTAAAATCACAACTGAAATATTGGAATGTATTTTACAAGCAGGATTGCTGCTATTTTATTGTATGACTTTTATTGAACAACTGTTTTTTGTTTAAAATCGTTTTCGTAGTCGTCATAAAACAATACCTACCTAATTTAATCCGGATTTCCATAAATATTTTTACACTAAACTAATAAATAAAGATAAAGTATCAGATTTCATTAAATATGAATATATTTTTTTACAATAAATAGTTTAGAAATATTTATAAACATAATTTCTAACCATTACTTAGTTTTTCAAATATTCACATAAACGACCCTACTAATTCTCATTACTAGCATTTACCGCTCAATTGAACACTCAAAACATTCACTCTAATTGGGCCCTTAAAACTTCGCCAGTTTTTGGCGAGTGTTTTAAACAAAAATCCTTTTTTTTTTCGACTACCCACGCCGGTGTGTCCACATCCCGCATGTGGTGTGTCCAGGGCGATTGCACGCGTTTTTCACGGCCCAGTGGAATTCAGTTTTGGTACCAAACCTGCCACATAAAGGGCTTGCATTTGAACCAATTGGTTAAACAAGCAGTTTGTTTGTACTCGTAACACGCCAGACTCTGTATACCTAGTAAAAATATTGCAGGCGTGAAATTAAAAGGGGAACGCGCACGTGGCAATTAATATTTCGTCGGGTTGCGATTTTAGATTTTGTATTCAAATAGATTTTTTTACGTTTAAATCATAAAATCAGAGTTAATTAATATTTAAATGGATGTAAAAAGCTGAGGTTGTATCGTGGCCAATGTATAAATAATTCTAAAGCTACTCCTATACGCAAAAAAAAAATAATTAAAAAAATATTAAATTAATATGTGGAAAATTAGACAAAAGTACAAACAGGTCTATTATAAAAAAAAATATGCCTTTGCAAAATATAAATTAGTTTTATTCGAAACTATTTCGATAATTTTCTCTTTGACTGTACCGACTATTGTAAACCCACATTGTCGGACATATTACGTAAATAGAATTCCGCAAGCAAAGTCTATGATCAAAGAAAACCATAAAGATGAGAGACATAACATTGCAAATAATCTTTAAACATTTGCATACATACAACGATCCTTCAAAGCTTTTGAATTGCATATCTGTCAAAATATTTACAACCATTACTGAGACATCACACAAGTCTTTAAAGGGGAAGAAATATTCTACAACAAAAATAATACATTTGCTTACACTAGTAAAATACCCAAATGAACGTTTCAATTAGAAAATGCATCAAAATAAACCGCCCGTCGTGTTTCCGAGCCTAGTCCGAGGGGATCCACCCTAAAGAAAAGGTCGTTGACCCTTCACCCGACTCGCACTCATGTTACGTTCATTAGAAATTCTTCTATCTATCTTCCTCATACACATTAAAATAGTATACATCTATCCCACTCGTCCACTAAATAAATAATGCCGAAAATTCATGTTTTCCCGAGTAAGTGCAATGTGATATTATAGACGGCAAATGAATTGAAGAATGGATATAATAATAACTTGTGTCTTCATAATTGGTTCAAGTTATCGAGATACTAATAAAGGCGTTATAATTTTTGCTTATAATTACTAGTGGTGAGCTTTAATTAGAAGTTAAGAATCGTATTTATACTACGTTTAGTTTTCGATTATACTAATTGGCTCATTATAAAAAAGTTTTAATATTAGATTAAAAAATAAATATAACTGGTGAAACTAAATTGAAAGAAAATTTCTGCGTGAGCGAGTTTCGTTTGGCGAACACGTGCTCGTATAGGTCTTATAAAGTTTTACTTTTATTTCTAGTTGGTGGCGCCACCAGTATTTGATGTTTCATACTCATGTTTGTGTTGGTCCAGAGACGATACACTTTCATTCCACTTAATGTGGTAGTCATTAAGTCAACTTGAAAGCATTCTTGGCGATTTGATAAATGCCGACACCAGGGTCTGCCTCAAACTCAATCGATGAGGATAAAAATCTATATAGATGAACTTGTCAAATGCACTATATCAAAGTAAACAAATATTTAGATATACCTAGGTATAATACATTAAACAATAATTCCTATATATACTATAATGTATAGGAGTGGTTGTGTTGTTCTATAGATATTTCTGACTTTGTAGAATAATCCTTATAACGTAGATAATAGGGTATTATTTACCAGAATACCGTGTCGATGACACAAGGCTTTTTGATTTCTTATTAAAACGAAATTTTAGGTCAAGCAAATTAATGAGTCGGCAAGAAAAATAGTATCGAAACAATATAAATTTCTGTTATCAGTAATGTACTGTTATTATATAGTTTAGTTTTATAACCACATAATTAGCATTAACTTAATACGCGGTCCATTAATTACTACCATGAAATAACTCTGTCAAACTTGGTACGTGTTAAATAAAAAAAAATGTGTTAATTAGATTTTGTGTTATGTTTTTATAGGATATAGAATTACCTATTGGTTGATGAACTATTAGGAGTGGTAAAATGGTTTTTAGGCCATTCTATTAAAGCTGTTTATTCCTTGCAAGCTACAATAAATTTGATACGATAAACTTATTGGTATCAACCGTTGAAGTACTTTATAAAACAATAATGCTCCATCCAAGTCCATTACAAGTTGTAGAGTAGTGAAAAAAAACATCGACTTAATGCATCGACATATTATATCATCAAACAAAATGATTTGTGTGAACGAATGGAATGTAGACAATAAACAAACTTTAATGGAAGCGAAATCTTATGTTATGCAGTGACAGCCTAACAGCTGAGAATGATTTGGTGATTTTGTGTATTAATATATTTACACAAAATCAACTCATAGTTATTCAAGAAGTAAATATTTAATTAACCGTGTAGTGACGGATTTTGAAAACATAATGTCACAACCCCATCTCATCCCGTGGGTGTTGTAAAAGTGACTAAGGGAGACCTTATACAGACAAGAACACTGAAAGAAAAGGAAAATTCACAACAAACTCTATACCAACCCGTCCGGTCAGCGTGGTAGAGTAGTCTAAACCCTTTCCACATTCTTTGGAGGAGATCTGTGCCCAGCAGTGAGACGTTTATGGGTTGAAATGATGAAATTTTATTGTTTTTTGAAGCAAAATTATTCGTATTTAACGACCAGCAAACCCCCTAGCTCTTTTAAAATTTAGATTTTAACAACACCTCGCATACCCATTGTTATCATCTAAATTCCACACACGTCAATAAACTTAAAGCCCTATACAGAACAGTGACAATATGTTTCGTAGGCTAATAAACTTACTGACAACTAAACGCTAACGATGCTACACCAACCGTTTTCCCTATAGATAAACACGCCTAACATTTTACTGTCGATTTTACACCTTTGTTTACGGTTATGGACACCGGTTAATGTATCGATATAATGTGTTCTCGATATTAATACCCAACTCTATATCGATGTTTACGATAGTCTTGATTCATGATGTGACAGAGATGGAAGTATGTTCTGCTCACACGCTGTTTTACATTCATGAGTTTTTTACCGGTACCAACTTTTTATTTGAATGTATTAGCCATGTAAACTTTGGACTATACGTAGGGCATGGAGGTTATAATTGTCACGTTGTTTAATTATTCCTAAAACTAGATAATAATGTGTGATTCGATTATTGAATATCCGATTTGAGAAACTATAACTAGGGAATGACATACTCGTACAATAATTTGTCGATTCATACCACGAGTTGTTCATACTACGGTATGAATCCGAAACTCTTTTTGAAGTCGTTTTGAACCAGTCCACAATTGAAAATGCTTAAAATTGAGTAAAGTCGGAAATATTTTTAAAATAAATGATAGATTTCAAAGGAATTGATAATTTTCCAAACTAGATGTCTGCCATGAGCCTAGTTAATGAGAAAAAAAAATACTTTTAATGTTTTTATAGCCCGCATATACAGGTTGTATTTCAATCTTATTTAAAAATAAGCTGTTATATAAATGATTGATAGACATACACAGTTATAGCAAGGATGTTTGGTATTCATAAGGTTTTTAGGGCAACGAGGACGCAAAAATTGGGTGAACGACCTGTGTATTATTTATAAGACTTTACATTGAAACGATTTTTTCATGAATGCCGAGTATTCGTAGCATGGTTGACCTGGATTGCAAAGGCTTTGATTTTCGGTAGGGTACCGTTATAAAGAAAATATGTTGGAATAATTAGGTTGGGTATGTAATTATATTATGTTTGTAGTCTTAATGAAGCTATTGTCGAGTATTGAAATAATGTATTGGGTTTTATAGTTTGTATACCACTTGTAAAATCTATACTAATATTAAAAAGCTGTAGAGTTTGTTGTTTGTGTTTGAACGCTAGGATCAGAGGAACTATTGGTCCGATTAAAAAAAAAAAATAGTGTTGGATAGCCTATTTATCGAGGAAGGTTATAGGCTATATAACATCATGCTACGGCCAACAGGAGCTGAGCAGTGGCCAAACAAAAGCGATGGGAGCGAAGCCCCGCGTGACTTCTAGTAACAAATATTAAAATGAAATTGGACAAGTTCTCCCCTAGTACCCCGTCGTCCAGGTCCAGTACCAGGTCGTGGATTCAAGCCTTGTCGCAGATTCAAATATTTCCATTATTTGTTAACATTTCATCAAATATGAAAAAGCAAAGGTATAAAATTTAATGTGTATTTCAAAACTCTTATTAGAGTGTGTAACTGTGTTTCCTTAATAATTATATCGAAAGTGTGCCCAACTCATTTTAATCTACACATTAGTGATTCTATTTAGTGTATTTTGGTGCGTCACATTATGCGCTACCCAAACAACTTTAGCGATTTGGTGATTTAAAAGAGAGGTGTGAGGTTCTTACCAGTATTTCTGATGTAGAGATCACCTGTGCAAACTACTCGTAAAAAATTGACTATTATTAATTTCATTTTTAAGTTCTGTTATAATTTTCATAAGAGTTACTTTATAACCTAGATGAATAACTGAGATTTATTTCTTTCATAAGACAATCTTACAGACTATCCATCAGTTGTGTTTTATAGCTAGCACTATCAATAAAGGTACGTATAGACACGTCATTCTATTCTGCAGAAGCGTCAAGTGGCACAACCCTGACTCGTGATCGTTGAGCGGAAAATTAAAGCCTCGCCCTGATTGACCCGACGACACGACTTTCTTGCATTGTAACCGGATTGATAGCGACTGCTAGCGTAATAATGTGCGAGAAACCAACTTACTTGCGTTAATATTGTTTTGAGATTGTTTGATTTGATTTTTAGGGGTGTACGGCATACGTAAAGGATTTGACCTGTTTTTGGAGGTAACTTCTGTGAGAATGGATAAATGATTGTTAAATAAAAAAATACAATGAATGAAACACCATGTATATCAGACTCGAAATTAATAATATATAGAAAGAAAGAAAACTCATTTATTTCGGCTTAGGGCCTACAAAAACAACACACTGAGAACAAAAAAAAAGGCAAAGAACAATTTAAAAAATAATAATACAAACATGAGAGAAAAAAAACATTAAACTTAAATAAATATGGTGTAGTGGTTTAAGGTATGCTGTTCTGTAAGCCCCACCGAAAAAGGCCTATCTATGAATCAGGAAAATATGTATTTGTCTTGTGTGGATATCGAATCACTACACTCAGCACGGCAATGTTAGTGGTGGGTGAGGCGTCCACTTCAACGCCACAGTGACAGTTTATTGATAATTTACGGTATATTACAAAATGGTTATGGTGTAAAATTTCAATAAACACATAATAGAAACTTTTAAACTTTCGCGACTTGTACTAATATTAAATTATTATAATATTTATTTATTATAACGTGACGTAGACCCGTTTTATAATAATTTAATAACACATAATAGGTATTATAATATAATTTATCACGATAAAAGGAATACATCATCATATCAGCCCAATGTCGTCCACTGTTGAACATAGGCCTCACCTAATTTCCGCCACAGCGAGCGATTTTGTGCCACCCGCATCCAACGGCCACCCGCAACCTTTACTAGGTCGTCGGTCCATCTGGCAAAAGGTATATATTAATGACATATAAAGGTATTTATTTACTTAACTTCATACAAAGTAATTTTGTACAGGCAGACTTAATGCCTTAGGCATTTTCTACCAGTCAACCATTGGATGATGCAGAGAAATTGTAGAAGTAGATGCATAAATAAAAGTAACAAGAGAGTTCAACTAATAAATATACATAAAAATCATTAATATATGGACAAAATTCTTCCAATGAGTTCATCTGCATTGACCATAAGTGGACGTATTTTTATTACTGTACCAGCAAATATTGTAATTATATTTTAGTTAATCTAGATAGCTAACATTGCATAAATTAATCAACATTCAGATTGGTCGTATTATCATACCACCAGGGTATTGAACAATTCAGCTATGGTGCTGCGCTACTTTCTATTGAATTGATTATTATTATAGCAGTCCTAATTAATATTAGTGTTATAAATTAGCTGATATATTGTAACTAATTTGTGGATTCATTATTTCCAACACTATTGTTAACCATTAAAGCGGTCATATGACAAACGAAAAGTGTCCTAATTGATTTATAATTAGATCATATCTTCATTCGTTGGTTTGTGTGGTAAACCAATAGTAACGTTTGAAAGGTTTAAATTAATATATAGGTACCATGTTCTTCTCACAACATATATTATTATTATTATAATATTTATTGATAATGCAAAATCGGTGCGGATGGCACACAGCTATCTATTCCTATAGTAATACTTATACTATTCTTTGAGCAATGCCAATATCCAGCTACCATTAATCTATGGTCACCCACTGACTCAAGTGTCTCGACTTGAAGTCAAATTTCAAAACTCTGTATCAAATAGCAGATTGATGAACAATAAACTCTGCCGAAAGGTGAATTTAAATAAGGAAAACCCGCTGACTCATCTGCGATTGGCAAAAAGCAAGGCGATTGTACAATTGTGTCAATTAATATTTTCCATATGATAACTAAGTTTATATATATATATCTTCATCATATTTATCATCATCTCAACCCATATATTCGTAGTACACGACCCATTGCTGTGCACGAGGTTGAATATGTTCGGTTAATAAGACAATTATTTGCGCATTCATAAGGTTCATATTTACGACTTAATTTTTTTTTTTTTTTAAAGACAACGCCCGCACTAGGGAACCTGCCCTGTGTCGCGGGGAGCTTTACAAACATGGAACTAACGGACACAAAGTACACCCAGACTAGAAACAAATATCTATGAATCACACAAATATTTGTCTCGTGTGGGAATCGAACCCACGTCACCCAGCACGGCGATGTAGTGGCGAGGCGACCACCTTAACCACTGCGCCACGGTGACAGTCATTTTTCAACAAAAAACTCGAGTTTTTTTCAATTTATTGGTGCATAATTAACATGACAGCGCTATTAATAATAAATCTAAAATCAACCCTAAACTATAACTAAACATTTCATAATTAATTACTCTTTTAACCCGTATTTAACCCTTAAATGCTCTTTGATGGAACCGAACGATAAAAATGAAAAGACAATAGAAAATAAAAAATTCTAATGCACTTCCACTTGGCTGGGCGACGGTATTATATATTCATTGGACAATCTAATGATGACGTCAAGTTAATGTTAGACGTGAATTGAAGTGGCGTAGATGTGCACATACATTGACTCCATAGATTAAAGCCAGTCAATGAAGATTGAGAGATTGAAAAGACTAAGTATACATATTATATAAAGTTTTTTTCGGGCATTATTCTTGCGAAGTTCATCTATAAAACTTCAAGCTAAATGACTGAATGACAATGTTATCAACAATTTCTTAACGTTTTCTAATTCCTCGAATAGTTAATTAAATTGTCACAGATTTATAAGTAGTTAATTTGTCTTACTCTGAGAGCCTACTATGTCAATAACAACTTTGTCGGAGTCAATATAGCTGTCAAATGTTTGAAAGTGACAGCGAGACTCGACTCAAATGTTCGAAAATTTAAATATCTTGATATTTAAATTTTCGAACATTTGAGTCGAAAACTTGAAACTTGTTGCATACATTTTAACTGACCTGTTGGTCTAGTGGTTAGTGACCTTGACTGCTAAGCCGGAGGTCGTGGGTTCGATCCCCACCCAGGACAAATATTTGTGTGATGAGCATAAAGGTTTGTTCTGGTCTGGGTGTAATAAAATTTATCTATAATACGTATGTATTTACAAAAAAATATATATTTAAGTAGTATATCAGTTGTTTAGTACCCATAACACAAGCAAATATAATTTCTTACTTTGGGACTAGATGGCGCTATGTGAATGTAGTAGAATATTATTATTATTATTAAATTTGAACAATAGTGTCCTTAAGACCTAGTGAGTGGATAGTACTACACAGTACTACTATACTAGTAGAAACAAAACATGTTCTTTGACTCGTCAAATGACGCAACAGGTGTGAGATGGTCTGTGCACGTGACATTTAGATACACTAGTACTAATCTAACCACCTTGTTAGTATAGTGTTTGGTAACATAACAGGTGATCGACTAGTCTGCTTATTCGATAACCGTAATGAACTAAGTATTGGTTAATACTAACGTTTACATTATCATCAATGGACAAGAGGTCTTTAGAGCATTGTAGTTTTTGTATTGCGCGCTTTTTTTAAATTGTACTAGTCGTGTTATCTGGCATAATTTGACTCATTTCTCGGTTTTTGATTTATCTGAAATTTAGCTTGCATAATATGTTAAATGAAAAGCAATTTGAAAATACTTGGTCAACTAAATGACACTATGTTGTTATCATAGTTTTACTAGGTATATGTTTTTAATCATATCTTAAAAGAAAATAATATTTATAACTGAAACTAACCTACTAAACAGAAATAATGAGAAAAAAGAAAACAAAAATAAATAAAACAAATCAAATATCATTAAAAATGAGGTCAGAACACTTATTTGTGAATAAAAATAAATGGGAACAAATACTTTGTTCAACAAAATAAGTTTTGTCTACCAATTAATGTTACCCAAAAATATACAACCTATACCAAAATAAGAAACGTGTACAGTCAAATTCATTAATATATTGACACCATCAAGGATTCAAAATATTGTGAGCGTTGAAAAGCTCATTATATACTATAGAACCTATGGATTAAATATATGGCCTCATGTGAATGGTTCAATAAAAATATGCTGAACATTATGCAATAAGTTATAGTCACCCTTCAACAAAAATATCTAATGATGGTGCCAATATATTAATGAACTCGACTGTACCAAAAACCGTATGCCTAAAATAGTTGTTTAAAATTACTACATGTACTGTTTAAGATACGTGTATATCGTTAAAGAACTCTGAGTTTTCGCAAGAAACAGACAAAGAAACTTTTACATGCGTATTAAATTTAATGGCAAAGATAACGAGCTTCTTTCTTCACAATGCAGTAAAATAATCCAGTTGTTTTATACTTGTTTCGATAAAAGTTGATCCTCTAAGGAGATTTGCATACCTGTAACAAACAAATAGATTTGAATTAGCTATCAAGCATCTCATAGACAAATAAGAAGGACGCGCAGAAATAAAAAGCTCATAAGTATGTAAAATATTTAATTCAATTATTTCTAACCCCACAAGAGTTAAAATAGTAGAATGGTGTCTACGGTTAAATTACTAGGACTAATTAGTAAACTTAAGGAAACATTAAAACATTTAGCTCTATTTAATTAAAGTAAGGTAAGGTTCATCATATTATTCGAAATGCTTTCCGAACGAAACGTAAGCCGTTCATCGGATTCACTAAAGAAAAATTCTCAATCTATGCTCTTCCATTCAATCTGGCCAGTTTTAACCTATAAACGACAGATATTGAGAGGTGTCGCAAAAACAGAACCAAGCTTTCATACATAAATATCAAAAAAAGAATATACGCACACATAACCGCGAATTCTATTTTTCCATCTAAAAATGCGGAGCCGAAACGTATAACATCGAAAAGGGAAGCCGGTTGAGGGGCTCTAACTCCCGTATGAATCCGTTGGAATGAATAAAAAATAGCTCACACAAAGGGCGTACGGGTCAAAAGCGAGATACCTCTGAGTGTAATAAAGTCTCTCTTTTGCAGCGAGAGCCCGGCATCGTTTCAAATTAAAAAGTAATGTGGCTTTCGTCAATTGCAAAGGAGGATGTTTCCGCGAAAACTTAACGTTTGATATGAATACGCCTTCTAGCGGCTCTTCATAATACTCTTACAAGCTCAGCTTTGTATGGGCGAGATTACACTGTGAGAAAATAGCTGTTATTTCACGATAAAATACATCTGAGTACAGCACTAGATAATCATGTCGTTTAGGTCCAAATACAGTGTTAAGTCGTCTTAGTTGTACCATTTACTAAGAAGACCTCTTGTCTAAAAAGAATTCGTATTTTTTGGACTAAATATTTAAACACAAATTCTGAGCATTACGTAACGCTGAATAAAAAAAATAGCAGCACTTTCCACTCGCTCTCAAAGAAACTTTTAATTTAATTTAAAAGATTAACGAAAAATAATTGGCTGAAAAGGTAAATCACCAAGTTTTCCCGACAGTTTATAAAAATGTCTTCATGCTGCTCTCAGCGCTAAATACGAAAGAATTATGGCTGAATGCACGGGGAAACAAATAAGAGCAAAGTTGGGCACTGGACATTTTAAAATACAAGCGTCGCCAGAAAATATGGGACTGAAAAACTTTCAAGGATGCTCTTCAGCAGTTTAAAGTGTTCTGAAAGCAAACAAGTGTCTTCAGCTTTTCTTTTAAAATAACGCAGTATTATATTGGACGACATTCTTATAATAATATAATTGACTATAGTTATTATGTAGACTGACGACAAAATAATATGATTAGATAGTTACCTACTAAATTTCTAACTTAGCAGATTACGCTGTATGCAAATGTCATCAAGACCATTTATATTACTGAACTATAGAAAAATAAGCATAAGAAAATATATTATTATATTTCATGTTTCAGAATTTCATCAATTAGTTATAAAAAAACCGTATAGTAGCATCCAAATACAACAGAATATCCAATACTCAGGTTTAGAACCCCTAATGTATACTATCTACTGAAATATTTTCAACGGGCAATATTGTTATAAATTTATTTGTTGAATAAAACCAGAATTAAATAAGGAGCAGTATAAATGAATAGCCTCAATAACTATTAGTTAATGTTCCAAAAAGACCATTAAAATCGAAATGTAAAATTCAAACGGAAATATTTTGTTCACGAAATTGTGAACCGCAAATAAATGTCTCAGAAATTTTGCCAATGCCTTAGAAACCTTGGAGGGCTGGCCTATAGAATATTAACAGTCTAACATCTGGTAAATGTTCCAAAAAGTCATTAACATCAAAACGCGAGCTCGCCAAACGCCATTGGTTATCGAGCTGAAGTTGTTTGCAAACTTTGCCTCCCTTTGACAGCGGCTTTTCGTCTTCAACCGGGAGATCGGATGTAATCCGGCCCATATTTCTAAGTTCCTATAGCTCTATAGCCACACTAAATTATCGTTATATTCGGAATAGTTAGTACTGAGTTTATCTTATGATATCTGAACGACAGATCTACGGACCTAATTTTCGTTCGTAGGTATTCGCGATAACAGTAGAATTTACTGCTGTTAGTTCTTCGTCCCTAACTATCAAGTTATTGCGGTTCCTATGCGAAAGCAATGTTTTCCAAATAAACACAAAAGTTACAAGTAAAAATAGGGCCCTAATTATATAAAGGCTCCACAATTTAAACAGCTGTTACAACTTTTAGACACAAGTAAAATCACAAAAACACAATAAAAATATAATTTATCGTTAGTAATTTAAATGTTTCATTAGATTGTTGTTAATCCAAAACCTAAAAATAAAATAATGGAAAATTTGGTTTTACAGCAAATAATAATCCGACGACCTTATTCTTTCAACTGAACTATACAGATACTAGCCCTGAAGAACGAATGTGTTTACTTATCTACTTGCTGACGTCAGAGTGACGAAAGCTACTGATCAGTACAGTGACTTTAAATGAAGTTCAACAAATTTAGGAATGTGAAGCAAAAACTAACTGTATATTCAAGGAAGCTAGGTCCTAATAATACATACATAGATAGAGATCACTCTTTCCCAACAGAAGGGTAGGCAGAGACTATTTCCTTCCAGTTGCTACGATTCCGACATACATCTTTGTCTTCTTCAACAGTCATCAGTCTTTTCATTCAGCAGCAGCAGCTGGTTGAGGGTACTCCTGATCTAATGTTTAATAATATTTTATCCTAATTTAAGGCAATTAATGTTTTCAACATCCAGAAACTGTTAACACATAATACAGTATTATAAGATATTCCTGTGGAAAATGAAATATTTATTAAATCAAGCCGAAACCTGACCGTGTCTAATGTAAATTTTCTTGTCGAGAAATTCAGCCATATTGCCTTCTTTGATTGACTTAACACTTGAGTAAGTAATTAGTCAGAGTAAATTATTCGTTTGATCAATACTTAGCGAGAACCCATAATAATTAACTATTAAAACTGCTTTGAATACTAACCAATAATAGCAGAATCAAAATAATCATCAATTCAGTTCACAGACGCTCGCTTAGAGGTAGATTATAAAGAAAATTACGATTTCATAATTAACACATTGAATGTCAGACCATAAACACGAGGCTACTCTGAATTTCGACATTCGACTTCAGAGTAAGCCCCCAGTAGACACAATAGAAAATTGTATTGTTTATAGAACAATGGTGTCCGACAAGGCATTTAGAGACTTGTCTTAAATTTGAAAAAAACAGTATTTTATGTACTTATAGTTTAAAATGACTCCCTTACTACGAATGTTATGTCAAGGACAAAAATTACACTCAAACTTGGAACAATTACCTGCAGATCATACAATTAGTTTTCCAATGTGAAGACTGATACCACAATATTCGACGCGCGAGTGATGATTTGATGCCAAGTTAATGTGAGTGTCCTATCTTTACGATATGCTTGTTTGACACCCTAGCAGGATAAAGTAGTAGGGGTCTTCATTTTGCGATTAATATAGTTTCTGTTGTACAAGTTAGCCTGCATGTAACATAAACCTATTGATCGACCGCAAAAGCAATTTTTCCAAGCATTACTTCTCGCAACAAGATCAAGTACCGGGAACTTTATCAAAGATCTTTGTAAAGATTTCACCCTTAGTATTAAGTAGAACACCACAGCCTCCTTCAAACAGAAATAATGGGAAGAGATAACGACAGAGCTGGGCCATTACCCAATTGGGTAAACGGGGATTCCTTTCTTTTGTCCGAGTTTATCTCGTTCACTGAAATATGATCTGCGGACGGAACTTTGATTGTCGCGGGACCATTCAATTTCGGAAAAACTCTCTCGGCCTTCATTAAGTAAAGGATATCAATAGACTAAGTCATATCATCAATTGTTGATGAATCATAGACGGTCCAAAAGAATGACCGACTACTTCACTTTGGCTAGGTTACGACCTTGCTCCGAAACTTAGTAGCAATGTCCTAAATAGAAAAATAACCTTATTACTTGGCTAGAACGTTTATTGCTGGCATGTATTACTGTATGTAACAACTTTTACATAAACAGCGAACGTAGGACATGACGCAAACAAGATACGAACTTCTTTATTAAAATTTATGAGTTCTATCAGACACCGAAAGTTTTTCAAGCCTACTTGTATTATGTATAGGAAAGCGGTTACCGTTTTGTTTCTTACTTTGCCGTGCATAAATAATGGTACGGTTTTTTGTTTTATATAAAATGAATGCGAAATTTGGTACAAACTTTTTTACGTAGATTCAAAACCAGATTTTTTGCCGCACGCTTTTGTCCTTTTGGGCATATATAAAATACCGAATACCGTAACACCTTTTGCGCCCACATGCCGTAAATAATGTACTTTTTTATCACTCCATTCGTCTATAAACTGATTTTGATTTGAAGCATTTATTACGTTAGTTTAGTCTTCAATCAATACTGTTTATGAAAAGGAAACCATTTCTGAATAGTATTTATTCGACCCTAATAAAACAACGCAGCCTCATAACTCAAACAATGGCCTTGTTCATAACGATAGAAATACTAATACAAGTGTCATGGCAATACCTTACTAAGGTTATTGGGCAACCCAACAAGCTATAAAGGAAAGTGGAAGAATTCTTAGCAGACAGAGGTGGTATGGTATATGGACAAGTACGAATGAAATTCCAGTCCAAACTATGCGTAAATTGAGGCCTAATTGCAATTCCTATTGGGATCTGAGCCTCTATTGCAAGTTCAATGAATAGAAGCCTCCATGTGAGTTCAACGGCTGCAAATATCGGACAAAGATATTGGTTTTTGGCAAACTTTAATATGTATTCTATCGCTCCCACTATTTGAAGATCTTTATTTTTGTAGACGTGTTATTTCAGTGCTATGTTTTGACTAGTATGTTTTTGAACTGTTATTTACTTTGGAACTCAATAACAGTGGATCAAATTTGGAGTGAATATACACTTTGTTCCATGTAGTGACGGAGAATACATAATGTGACTAAGGGAGTAATCATATGCAGACAAGAGCACTGCAGAAAAGGAAAATTCGAAACAAACCCTATACCAACCCGTCTGGCCAGCGTGGTATAGTAGGCTAAATCCCTCCACAATCTTTGGAGGAGACCCGTGCCCAGCAGTGGGACGTTAATGGGTTGAAATGATGAATGATGATGATGCTACACTTTGGCGATCATTGTTTGAAATGAAATGAAAAAAAAACTATATCGAACCAATTCAAAAATTTCTATCATTGGACAAGAATATCGAAATTCGAAACTAACAAATCAAATACTGTGATTGCAAGTAAATCAAGTTAATTTTGACATTGATGTATGGAAAATATGTCAAAATTAACAATCAGTACGTAAATTGCAACGTTATCAGGATTTTGTCACTCGTCCTTGAAGGCAAAACCGTTGTTCGCACTTCATTTAAGATCGGGATGAAACTGCGCAGTACATTGGTTTCACCTTGATCCGAACCAAATGAATGTTTAATAAGGCCCGCCTCACGCGAGTATGGCCTATATAACTTTTCATTTCTACTAATAATAAATTTATGGGGGCAATATCCATATTTTTAGTCGACTTTGAATGGTTTTTCATGATGTTACTTTTATTTTGTGATATTTTGTCCGTATCTCAGAGAATGTATTGTAAGTATTCATACTTCTTGTTCATTTATTAATATCTAAGGGACCATGTTTCGATAAAAGGCGTTACATTTGCAGTAACCTCGAAGAACGAAGCATCTACGTACAGCATTTTTGCGACATAGTACTATTTGCAGATGATACGTCTCTTATTTTCAAAGTTGATCGTAAAGTAACAAATTTTGACGATGTAAATGGTTCTCTAGCGAAAGTCCTGGACTGGTTTACGGCAAACAATCTATTGCTAAACTCCAAAAAAACAAAATGTGTCAGATTTACAATGCCAAATGTTAAAAGTACTAGTATTAATCTTAATTTAAGCAATGAAACTCTCACCCTTGTTGACAAAACAGTTTTTTTGGGTATAACTTTAGATTGTAAACTTCAGTGGGGAGCCCATATATCGTGTCTCGCAGGTAAACTTAGCTCTGCGGCTTTTGCAGTCAGAAAAGTACGACAACTTACTGATGTGGAAACCGCGAGATTAGTTTATTTTAGTTATTTTCACAGCGTCATGTCCTATGGTATTTTGCTTTGGGGCAAGGCTGCTGATATTGAAACAATATTCATTCTTCAAAAACGAGCCATTCGCTCTATTTATAACTTAGGTTCACGAGTTTCCCTGAGAGAACGATTCAAAGAAATAGGTATTCTGACAACTGCGTCCTAATATATATTTGCAAATATTATGTTAGTCAAACAAAATATTCATCTATATACCAAGAATAGTGACATTCATTGCGTTAACACTAGAAGTAAACATAAGTTAGTAGGCACATATCATCGTTTACATAAGGTTCATAATTCTTTTGAGGGACTCGGTGTACGATTTTATAACAAAATTCCCGAAGACATTATGAATTTACCCTTACTCAAATTCAAAACCATTGTTAAAGATCATCTTATTCGTAAGGGGTATTATACAATTAATGAGTTTTTAGATGATAAAATGTCTTGGGAATAATGTTATTATTGATTTGATATATCTTGTTTGTGTAGAATGACACTTGTGACGTGGGGGCACGTTGTGAATATTTATATTAGTTTTCTCGTGCATTTCCTTTATTTTTTTTAATAACAGTTTTTTTATTTTTTATTATGTTTTTACAAAATTAAAACTATATTTTTATTCACAGACTGCCCCTAACGGCTGCTTAGCAATGTGTAAAGTGATGCAACCGCATAGCCTAAATTTTTATTTTTTTGTTTATTATTTATTTTGTAAACATTCATTTTAACTCTTTAATCTAACGGTGTGGTGCTCTGCTGCATCACTTTACACGCTACTCAAATTGTAAATTACAAAAGATTGTAAAAATCCATTTTTTTTAAAAAGAGTGGCGTGAGTTTCTTGCCAGTTCTTCTCATAGCTCCACCCCGTCAGCGAACTGGTCGTAGGCAAATTTGCTGACACTACTTTTCGGATAACCTGTTACATTCTTGTGACTTTCATAAGTGTTACCTTGTAACCTAGATGAATAAACGAGATTTCATTTCATTTCGCACTACGTGATGACGTTGAACAAAAATATTATTAGCGATAATTCACGTTTTCCTTGAGAACATGCATATACTGGTACTCTACCCACAATCTTGCCAATCGTTACATACGTAGGTATGTACGATATCGTTATCAAGTGTTTGAAAATTTAAATATGGTCGTCATTGGTTGCTGTCATTATCTTTTTGATATCGAAATCAGCCAATAAAATGTTGAGTTAGCGAAACAGCCATCGAATTAGCTTGAAAAACTAAATAAGTATATGCTACTATCAGGATTAACCCACCCCATAGCTAGGCTCGAATCTTTCCTCGATTTTTTTGTCACTGTCATTGTCATTTTAAACATTTGACAGCGATATCGTCTCGACTAAGTCGATATCGAGATTTGTTTTGGGTGTTTGCTACAATTTATTACGTATATTATTATAAAACGATTTTATAATATTCCCAATATTTCATAGACCCACACATATCTTTAGAAATAAATCTTTTCGTTCAACTTAACACAATGAGTCCCCATGTACGATAGGCAGGCCCGTGCCGGAAGGTAGGCGTTATAATTTTCGGCATATCCGGCATTTATCGCGATTAATGTGTTAGGAAATACGGTTAAGATGAATAACATAGTTGGTACAAATGGAAGTCCTACCTTAAATTTTATACGTAACATTAAAATTGCGTCGTAAAGCCTCCGTTGACAGCGAATGGAATTATTTTGGTCTGGAACACGTTTTATACTCGTAACTTGATATGTGTATTGTTTCAAGAATTTCTTTTTATAACAAGATAAAGGATTTGTAGGTTAAGGTATAATACAGACAACTGCATGCTTGTCTGCAGGCTTGTCAGTGTAGTGACGGATTGAGAATACATAATGGCGAGTAAGGGATATATGCAGACAAGAGCACTGAAAGACAAGGAAAATTCGAACCTAGTACCAACCCGTCTGGCCAGCGTGGTATAGTAGGCTAAATTCCCCCCACATTCTTTAGAGGAGACCCGTGCTCAGCAGTGGGACGTTTATGGGTTGAAACGATGATAATGGTAATAGGCTCCCTATACATAAGTATTAAGTTAAAAAAAAAAAAAAAATATATAGCTGGCAACATTTGTTCCAAAAAATGAAAAAGCCATAAGGCTATATCATATTGATCAGGTTAATCTGATATTTGCAACATAAAAAACAAAAGTAGTATAAGGTGTTACTCAATAGCAACCTAAAAAAATAATCTCCATTTAATATAATCGCTCTAAAAACAATATCTAAAATTTAAAAAATCGGAACTGCATCAAATGTTAATATTTATTCAAATACCTATAGCAGTTGCAGTAGAAAGTCAAAAACCATTTCAAAGAAAACCGTACAAAAACAAATTACAAAAGTCAAACACTTAACCCTTTCAAAGAATACACCGAAATTATCAACGTGCATTATTAAATAGAACGAGCCGAAAGCGGTAATTCCTTGTCAAACGTCTGACAGCAAATCAATGATGGATACGTTGAATTAAAGGAAATTGTGCCTACAGATATCGCGTGTTTCTGTAATGAAAACAGTTCACTAGAAAACGGGCCGTCTATTCTAGCAATCGTCGATAGTGTAGGTCACAGAACAGAGATAGGTTCATTGTTCTATTGTTTAGGTACTTGTGTTTGAGTTATAATGAGCATTCTCGCTAATGTTACGTTTCAACGAAATAAACATGAGGTTTTTAGCAAGCATTCTATCTATTTCATTTATATTCTAACTTTCAAATTTGACATCGTTATCGTTTTCGTTCGCTAGAATGCTCATGAAAATGTTTGTGGCTAAATCGACTGATTCGAATATGGAATATAGTATTCGAAACAGGCTCTCTGTATCTCGATAGTTTTCAGACTAAACTATACACTAGGGTGGGTCAAAAAACTTTATTTTTAAATTTTGGTTTCTAATAGCGATATTATGGTGCCAATTAGTGTCATTAAACTATGTGTAAAATATAATTTCAATCTGTTTAGGGTAACTGCCTCCGGATCCACTTTAAAATTTCAGAAAAGTCAATAATTTCCCTCATTTTATATAAATTGCTAAGATACTTAAATACACTAATTACACTTTAAAAGCTGCGTTTATTTAATATATTAGGATCACACTATACCGTACAACAGCTTATAACAATAATATGTGTAAATTCTTAAGTGGGTATATCTGAAATATATAATTCAATCTTACCCGTTTTTTGTCTACTTCTGTGGTTTAGTTGCGTTGCACTTAGGTAAAATGAAGATGTGTTTTTGTTATTTATTAAAATGAATCTTACTCGAAAAGCGCGCGAATGACCTGTGTTTGGCAATAGGTACTTGTGATTTAAAATATAATGTGCTTCCAATTTATGAAAGGTATAATAAAATGCTACTAATGGACAAGAACATCAAAATGGCCAAAAATACCAATAAGGAGGAACCAAATTTCAAAAATTGCCGGGATTGTTGTCTAAAAAATTTAAAACATATGAAAGAGTGCAACAAATACTTAAACTTTATCATCTTAAGTTTAAAACCTAATAAAATCGCATTCTAATATACTTAAAAAACATTTGGAAGACTTTCTCACTTCTAGCAAAGTCTTATTTGATATAATATGTTTTTGCAAGTACCAAGAGCTTATTTTCGACATTTATTTTCTTTAATTGATGGCACGACATATGACCCAAGAATATTTACCGGAGAAATCGTAAAAGCCTTGAAAACTGCGAAGAAAAAGCTGTTGCCTAATTTCAATATATTCTAGGTGAAATCCCTCTGATAAACACAAATGATCTCACTTCTGGTCAATTGTATTTGTACAGAATAGTATCAGCTAGTACAGCTGGTGAATGCCCTGCAGATTTAGCTTACATTTGCAAGGTGGCTCACGCGAGCTAACAGAGTTCTACGATACATTGCAACTTCGAACCCTTCCGATAAACTTGGTACTTTAGCAACGTATGTGGTCAAAGTATACGCTCCGACATGGTTTCACATTAAAAGCCATCCAAGTTGCAAAGATGGAGGAAGACATTTATGGAAATTAATATCTAGGTCTCGTTACTTATCAACCGGTTTCGAAGATATTATTGATCCGGTAATACAACGCAATAGCTTCTTTGCCTATCCTGAAAATCTTTTGCTAGCAATGTTATCAGACTCTGAAAAACATATAGGAGAATTAGTTCTGCGTCGAATTCTAAAAGCACGAGCTAAAAAACACAAAATGTAAGACTGTTTAAAGTTCCAGACATTAATAAGTATACTACGATCTTATTGACTGGCAGATTTGGGTAACAAAACCCATCCTGAAGCAAATTTCAAATGAAGAGCATAGTCTTACATGGCTCGTGGAGAAGACAATAAAATATTTTTTGTTGGTTACCTTGCCACACCTAACCAGTTAAATGACCTGTTAAAAGTGTAATTAAAGCCTCAGGATTTCCACGTACAAAATCATCACGCAAAGGTTTTGTTAAAGAAAAGAAAAGTCTCGTAAACTCATGCCAAAATTCGATAGTAAGAGGGATTTTTGTGTAGATTTGAGTACCTCATAAATATAATAAACGAAAGACTTATGACTATTATTTGTTATTTAAATAAAATATGGGGTTCTAATATTATGTTTTATTATTTACTTCCACACTAACAACTAAAAGTAGGTCTTTAATCGAGTTTTAAGAAATATTCTTTTTTCAATATTTTCCAAATTTCAAGGTCAATCCGGAGGCAGTAGATAATATCCGATTAAGATGAAACTTTTTATTTTAGTTTATATAATCATGTGACACATTTATATTGCTATTAGAAGTCAAAACAAAACAATTTTTTTTTTCTCATACTTCAGTGACCCACCCTACTATACACTCTTCTTCTTCTTATCGAATGGGCTTAAGGCAGACCCTAGTTCGAATTTAGCAAGCCGCCCAGAAGGCTTCCAACTTGACTTAACGACTACCACATTAAGCGGTAATCGACCAACGGCTTTACGTACCTGCTAAAGCACGGAGACGCTCGATACTGAAAATGTCACAAACAGTCACTCATCTATGGATGGACCTTTCCGAACATTGCTTAACCTTGATGATCGTAACGAATATCGCAGTGCTCTATGCGCCTCAACTATAAACTGAGCTTTTTGATTGTGACACACAGAATTGGCCGCTGTAAGAATCTTCTATATGTAACAGTAGACCTTTTCATGCTGATTATGATGATGATAATGATGATGACTGCACAGCAGTGGTATGCCTCTTTGCTACTTTAGGGGTATGAAAAAGAATCTAGTTCATCGGCTTTAAGCGCTCAGAATAGCCACCCCTTTCGTTCCGTGTGCAGTAATGGGGCAAGGCGATTTAATGAAAAAGCTGCTTTTAATACTTGATCAAAGCGATTCAGCAAACAGAATACATAAGTAAACAGCATTCTTTAAGTGTTCTGCTAATAACAACTTTTAGTTTTTGAATTGAAGTAAAATTACAAGTACTATAGTCATAAACAATTACAACTACACTGAAAAAAAATATATTCATAAAATTTAAGTGACCGAATGAGGTAACTTTTATATTCATATTTTCATCTTAATCAAAATAATATACGTTAATTTTTAATCCATAGATTTTTTTTTAAACTTGTAAACCATTTTCGAGTAGGTGTGATGCTTTCTTGTTATTTGTCCCAAAGCAAACATTTCAAATTTGCCGCGTTCAGATGTTTTGTTTACTTTCAGTTTTATATTTCATTTCAAAATACCTACTACTTAATGTATATTTACAATTACCTATAAACAATCAAAACAACAAGACTACGCATCGGCAAGCGACCCACAAGGTGCATAGATGTTCTGATCTGGACTCCAGGATAGGGCTGGATGCAAGACACATCCAAACTGGTTCTATTGGAATTCTCTTGAGGAGACCTACATCCTTGAGACACGTCCTACAGCTGATATGAGTAAGTCAGTCAGTCAGCACAACACGATCATGATTATCCAATCAGAAATCACTTTAGAATTGAAATAAACCCTCTAACTGTAAACGTAAAAAGCTTTCACAACTAAAAAGAACTTTAATACAAAAAGTTACAACGCATTTTCAAATGGCTTCACATTTACATGTAATTTGCAGCACAAATCTCAGAACAATAAGTAATATGCCGCCGTTGGCGTCTGCAAACATCTGAATATTTCACAACCAACGCTGAGCAAACGGAATCAAAAATTAAATCTAATTCGCTCTAGACTTATTAACGACCTTCCTATTACATGATTTTTATTCTAAAAGTTCATTTACACGGTTCATTTACACTTTTGACGCGAACTTAGGTAAATTAGCTGACACCTTTTTGGTTTTGTATGACGTTCACTATGTTTGTTTGTTAGTTTGGTTGATCGCGATAATCTCAGGAACTACTGGTCCGATTTAAAAAAATCTTTTAATGTTGGATAGCCCATTTATCGAGGACCGTTATAGGATATATAACATCACGCTACAGCTAATAGGAACTGAGCAGTGATAAAAAAATTACGATGGGAGCCAAGATCCGCGTGATAGCTAGTTATTTATATGAATAAAGAATTTTCGACTGGACTTAGTACGAATCTGCTTATTAATATTTTTTTACATCAAAATATTTGTCTACAAGTCACGCGACATTTCATTCAAAACAGTGTTGCGCAACATTCTTTTCTCCTGAATAAAGGTCAGGCAACAGATTAATGTTTGAATTTTTAAACGAAAAAATCTCGAGGTGCGTTTTTATTGTTATGGAAGAATAAAACCTCGTTTTCATTGTTTATTGTGTAGCAAACGTTGTATTTGTTAGGTACGTTTGTCGAGATGCCCATTTGGTTTAATTCTTTTTTAATTTCGAATGCTGGAAAGAAGTGATTTTAGAGCTAATCGTATGTGAGTGCTGAACTATGAAATGTACACTCACACAAATAAATAAACGAATAGAAAACAATTAGCTAATTGTTTAATTATAATTTTATTAATAGCTTACAATATTTAACTTCGTCGCTACACAGCAAATCTGAACGGATTAAAAATAGAACCAAATATTGTGAATTGAATCTCGCCTTTGGAATTAGTTCTCCGTATTCCGCATCCAGTCAGACCCGGCGAGCAGAGTGAGGTAAGAAAAGGTTCTTATTATAAAATAAGAACGTCATACATAGTCAAAAAAAGGTGTCAGCAAATTTTAAATACTATATCAATAACATAACTCATATTTACGTTCACAGATAGATTTGAAGTCCTAATTTATTTGGGCTGAAAAGTACAGTTTACGTACTTACATGGCTTGGTGAGCTCACGAGAGAGGTAAAATATTCTTAAGTGCTTCAAGTAAATGTACGCACATAAATATACATTTTAATAGACTAGCGAACGTTGTTGGCATATTAAGGTTTAAGGAAAAAGATTTAAGGGTACGTTTAGCAATATGTCTCGGAGTTTAAGCGAATAATCTGAAGAAAGTGTTCAGTTATATCATTGTAATTTCAATTATCTTGCGTATATATAATATGTTTATTTTTCTTTGTACATAGATTACTGGCTTGGTGGTACAGATGTGTAAGGTTATATATAAATTGAGTGGCCGACTGTTGCTCAAAAGGTCTCGGATTTAATTCCTGGGTCGGGTAAAGAAAGGTATTTAAATTTTTTTCTTGAAGTTCTTAATATCACATGCAAAGCTTAACAATATGCCCAGTTAAAGGCAATAGGCTCCCTCCCTGTTACATAGGATACAACGAAGCTAGCAACAAGAAGGTGTGATGGCTACTTCCATGGGGAAAAGGGTGATGCAGAGTGGTGCTCTATTTTGGTATGATTTCAGACGAAAGTATTCAACTAAATTATTGTAATCTTAATTATCCTGCGGCTTTATATGTTGATCTCTGCTTAAGTATATTTTGTATAAGAAACAGATGTCATTTTATGTTGGTTTATTATAATATGGAGGTGCCACCTATATATCTTGACCTTTGTCACAGTCATAACTGTTGACAAAGAGAGGTTTATTTACGCTGGGTGTTACTAATTACAGTACACAACGTCTCAGTTGAAATATTAGGTGGAAATGTCACAAGTTAGTGATATATACGGGGCTGAGATTACTCCACGTTGTTTAGTAAGCCGACCACGGAAATGTCCCGCTTGCGTTACTAGTTAAAACTTGTTTGTCCGTAATGTTTAAGGTCAAATAAATTAGTTTTGAAATGAACGGGAAAGAGGTGGGATTACAAGTATTAGTCTATGGAATAAACATGAGTGAAATATGACGTATAAGTTTTAGTAAGGATGCTAATGTCACACCAAATGACTTAATTAACCGGAGTTCATAAATGACAAGACTGAATTGCATTCTCTATGTATTTTTTTAAATAGTCTTACTACTGCCTCGGTTGCACAGCGAGAAGTGTATACGACTGCTGTGCAAGAGGTCCCGGGTTCGATTCCCGGGTCGGGTAAAATAGTATTGGGTTTTTCTATCAGGAAATTCCAGTATTAAGTTTTTCCCGAAGTTTGGTAAATAAATATTCCCGGTTGATGACAATAGGCTCGCCCCCTATTTCATGGGACCAAACATAGCTAGCGAAATGTGTGTGTCATACACCTCTGCCTACCCCTTCGGGAAAAAAGGCGTGATGCTATGTATGTATGTATCACTACTATTTATTTTTCAACTCAGTGTAACTATACAATTATTGTTAAGAAATAAAATGTATGATCTATGTTTGGAAAAAAACCTTGATATTGCTATAATATAATATTATAGTAAAACATTAAATATATTAAAAATTTTGACTGGCCTGTTGGTCTAGTGGTTAGTAATCCTGACTGCTAAGTCGGAGGTCGTGGGTTCGATCCCCACCCAGGACAAATCTTTGTGTGGTGAGCATAAAGGTTTGTTCTGTGTCTGGGTGTAATTTATCTATAATATGTATGTATATACAAAAAAAAAATGTATTTAAGTAGTATATCAGTTGTTTAGTACCCATATCACAAGCAAATGTAATTGCTTAATTTGGGACTAGATGGCGCTGTGTGAATGTGGTAGAATTATTATTATTATCAAATATATAGAGAATGCCTAATGGCATTAAGTCCGCCTGTGCATATTTTGTATGAAGTATCAAATAAATAAATAAATATGAGACCATGAGCTAACGCCACACAAAATACATTCATGACCTAAGTTACCGCATAAATCAATAGTTTCACAGGGTTAAGTAATATTGTCGCACGCTAATAAAAAGGGTAAAATCCATTAACATTTAAGACCCTTCCATGTCTGCAAAATACATTAACCTATCTAGATAATAACAGTAGTTATAAATAACTTATTTAATGGTAATGTGCTGGATATTTCGGTGTACTTCGGTGTTTATTTTTATGACGACTCTTATAATATCTGTGTTGTATGTAGTAAGTATCGAAGTAATCAACATAACCTATGTATAACCAGCCTGAAGTGACAGAAACGGGCTCTAGAACAACAGACTGCAGTCGGCACGCGTAGTTTAAGCTTAGACTGGACGCTGGATAGAGGCCGAGAGACAATACAAGTTTTCCTTTTATTTTTGAGTGACTGTTGTATGAGTGAGACAAAGTGGCATACAAAAATTTGCCCCGTGAAAATCAGTCTTTAGAGAAGCCGCAAATCACTCCTCACTGCCGTATAATTGTAGAGGTATACATCCAACAGTGGACCAGAAATGATACAACTCTAATACCTAGTTATTTGAAAACAAAGCCCTTTAATGCATTATAATGAATATTATGTAAGTTCAAAAAGGGGCACATGTCTGAATATTTAAGCTTTTTAGGAAATTAAATAATATTAACATTCTACCACATTCAAACAGCGCCATCTAGTCCCAAAGGAAGCAATTATATTTGATTGTGTTATGGGTAGGTACTAAACAACTGATATATTACTTAAATACATATTTTTTTTGTAAATACATACATATTATAGTTAAATTACTCCCAGACACAGAACAAACCTTTATGCTCATGATACAAAGATTTGTCCTGGGTGGGGATCGAACCCACGACCTCCGGCTTAGCAGTCAGGGACACTAACCACTAGACTAACAGGCCAGTCAAAATGTAAATGAAAATGTAATTAACTAGTTATTTTCTTGAATTTTGAATATGCAAAGAACTCAACTCTACCGATTACTCAACATTTATAAAACGTAATACCGCAAGTGACAGGCCACAGTTCCGATGGTGATAATTAATTACGACACTTGCCAGCTACACATTTCCGCAATCCATTAAGCGAATCGTATGCAGATTATATAACCTCCATCAGTCCGTATATATTATAATTATTATTGGATAGTGACTGATGGACCTCTGACGTCACTGACATCATTAATCATTTAACGAAAACAATAACTAGTTTAACTTTCAAGAAAATATTTCGTTAATTAATAATACGAATGGTTGCGTAGTGGTTGAAATTCAACCATAATTATTACCTAACAAATATCAATAACTGAATGAATGAATGAATGAATGTTTATTTGAAAATACAAAAATAAAAGTGATACATTGCATGTTACATTACTGTAGCTTTAGATAACTAGTATTTTAATTTTTTGTGCACAATTTTATGAAATACTGGCCCCGATACTAGGAAAATCCTGTGTTATTGGGGCCAATTATTCGTCCGATAAATTTACAAAATTAAGAAAATTAAGAAACAAAAAAAAAAACTTGTAACAGTATCAAAATTCAAAATTACCTACTTATGATGTTGTGTGTGTGGTGTGTTTGTGTGCGTGTGAGGGTGTGTGTAGTATAACAAATAATAATGAACCATTTATTGGTATGGGGATTTCATTAGTGCTTCTGTTTCGTCATAATCTAGGGAGTGGAGAAATTGTTTGGTGATTTTTTTACATTTATGTGTGTTAAGTTTATGTATATTTAATTGTTTGTGCAATTTGTTATAAAACAGGGCACTGGTTTTACTCTCATTGCTAATAATTATTGTCAGCTGTATTTAATTTTTGCATTCATTTTTATTGTACCCACTAGGAGCATACTTTTATATTTCTTCTTTGTACTTACTTATAAGTCTATAACTTAACCTTAACCTAAGTTATGTAACAAGCGAAACTATTACAATAGCTCGCATCATAGCACTTATTTTAATTACTGCCACTCTAGTTTGTAGTTTTAACTTGTTATTTTATAAAAAAACATATAGGGTAACCATTTCAGTTAAGCTTTCAAAGGTGTTTAAATTTAGCCTGTGTAAAGTTCCTTTAGTTTTAATGATTGTTATTGCATCTATTGCTAACTTACACTGTATTGTTTACTTGTATGAAATAAAGACCCTTTTAAACAACAAACCCAACAAATAGCTAAGGTGTTGACCTATTATTTCTTACAAACGGATCGTAGACCTAACTACTTAGCAACCTTAGGTAAGCCGACCGAAGCCGAAATATAACTAGTAACAACATGTATACAAATTTTCATATGTTATGACAACGTTCGCAAAGCCAGTAAGGACGCTTCTTAAAAACAATCAAAAATTTACATAATCGATAGCTGAAGCTATAAATAATAATTTAATATTACCCGACCAAACACAGCACGTAGGTATATAAATTACATACGCCCTTTTCAGTAATCGAATTATAATGAAACGGATATAAGAAGATCGGTCGCACAGATTGTGCTCTGACCGAATTCAATATCCATATGACATTGTCACTTCAAAAAAGTCGACTCAATGTCACCTTCACGGAATAGCTTATTGTGATTCGGGATACGAGTATAAATAGCCTGTCATATTTAGGTAAGTTTGTTACTTTAGTTACCAGTTACCACCCACGCTTTATTTCACGAGGCTTATCTGTTGTGACATTTATACATACTTCATATCTTAGGTAAAATTTGTTGTATAATGTTTTGTTGTTGTATAATCCGTGTTTTGTTGTTGTATAATGCGATGGTGGCTGATTGTGTAAGGGACCGGCGTGCAAATCACGCGGTCCGAGTTCTATACCGACCGGCAGTACCAATATGGATTCCACTTTGTGGAATTTATATGTACTAGTCCAGTGATTTACCATCTACTAACGGTGTAGGAAAACATCGCAACCCTAGAAGAAATTTTATAAGTATGTCTGATCCACCAACCCGCACTAGGCCAGCGATTATGGCCTAAACCCTCTCAGCTCTCTAGTTAGAGGAGAGGAGACCCGATCCCAGCAATGGGACTAAATGGATTGCTGATGATGATGAATCCGTGTTTTATTCTCTCTATTCTAGTAGCTTTAATATGATAGTATTATTATTGATGAAGAAAAAATATTGAGTTAGAATTTGTTCCTAAATTAATTAGATTCTTTCAATCATAAGCAGTAAGAAAAGTAAATGAGAATAATGGAATTACAAACCACGGTGATAAGTATCATATTTCATTGTCCTCTATTTCACATTTAACATTATTGTTATAATGATAACAGCCTTCCGTGGAGTGACGGATTAAGAACACATAATGTCACTACCTCATCTCAACCCGTGAGTGTCGTAAAAGGCGACTAAGAGAGTAACCTTATTTAGACAATATCACTGGAAGAAAAGGAAAATTTGAAAGAACTCTAGACCAACCCGTCCGGCCAGCGTGGTATAGTAAGCTAAATTCCCTCCACATTCTTTGGAGGAGACCGGTGCCCAGCAGTGGGACGTTTATGGGTTGAAATGATGATGATGATTACAGTCGTGGTCGCACAGTGGGAGTGTATGTGACTACTGTACAAAATATCTGGGATTCGATCCCCTGTTACTTAGTGCGGGCGTTGTCTTAAAAATACCAAACCTGTGTTGAATCAACAGTATTAGTATTATAAATCTTTTGTTTGACGCAATACAAAAACCTCTTGAAGCTATGTTTATTTAATTTTAACAAAAGTTTAATTTAAATTATTAAACTCATAACTACTCTGGTTTTAATGATATAAATAAATAAAGACTAGTAAGTATTATACATTTGAGAATTCAGTGAATGAATTTTAATTATATTTCCAAACAATGAAATAAGATTATAAATATAGGGACTTTTAATATTTAACGAAATAGGGTTTGCGGGAGCTTAATATTAAAAATAAAATGTGAAATGATTCGTTCAGGTAATTTAATTTTACATAAATTAAAGCGACATTAATTACAAAGACATTATTTACTTTTATGTGAAACCTTTTTTTGACGTCCTTTACAAACAGTACCTTTGCATTTTATTTTTCTTTGTGTACCCTGAGTTTCATTCGATGAATTTCGTAGCACACTGTGGCTACGGCGTAGCAGAGCTACGTTAAATGTAGCTACGATTAAGGCCTGGACTCCACTAAAACGCAAATGACAAAATAATATGTTTTAATTTTAAAAATATATCATTTAGCTGTTTTTCCTGGGTGGAACGGATAGGCTATAGATACTCAAAATTAAAAAAAAGCGTATATATCTGCAAACACAATCGTAATACAATCGTAAGCCGATGGTCGAATTCGATAGCTGTGATTGGCTTACTAAGTCAATCACGCTATATTGCCGGCCTGTGAATTGATCTATCGATCTGCTATCGGCGTGTGTAAATTAGCAGAATCGACCGTGATCGGATTCATTCACAGTTTGCTAAAAAAGTGGTCTCAGGCCGATGCGATGTGATCAAATTGCTTCAGTCACTCCGGCTGACTGACGCGAACTTACTTTAAGGCCACATTTCAAACACACGATACGGAATTCTATCCGGTCAATTAAAGGGTCTCATATACGAACAGTGCCTTTACTGTTCGTATATGGGAATGCACACACCGTAACGCACAACTAAGTTTTTAAAAAATTCTCCATTTATATTTACTTTTAAATTTTCGCGTTGCGTGATAATATTTAATGATTTTAAACGGGAATTCACGCACCATAAAGTATATAAATACCTAAATCATAATCGCGTAAATTCCCGTTTGGAATCAATAAATTCTCCACTTCTTTCAGCCTGAGTAATGTCTGCGTCTTATAGGTACATTGTTCATTTGTTAAGATACTTAATTTTTTGAAGAACCTTTTTAAATGCTTTTGATTTAGTAACTAAAAAGTAAAAAGCTGAAATTTCATATTCCATAAACGGGCAGCAGATGGCACTTGACGTTAATATAAAATTAATTGCGTCAACGAAGCAGAATTAAGGCTTCTCAGTCGAAGTGTCGTTTAAAATGTGCTTCTTTTGCTATTCGTTTTAAAAACATCTAAATATCTCCTTTTTCACTGGCTTAGCTTGACTGTGGTCAAGGTAGTGGCCTCGCATCTGATATTGCCGTAAAGAGTGATGTGGGTTCGATTACCACACGAGACAAATATTTGTGGGAATCATAGATAGTGATTTGTAAAAACATTGTTTTAATTTTTTTTTAAGAATAGGTAAGAATTGCGTGTATTGTGATGTTGAGACTAGAATATATGTATATATGTGTATGAATATGATATATAAATATGTCTTAGTAATGCACTCCTTAAAACATGGCTTCATTAAAATTGTTATTGCACATCTTCATCATTAGTCATCAGTCCACTGCTGGACTGCAGACGTAGGCTCTTCAATTGCACAACAACAATGAACTCGGTTAAAAAAAAAAACCACAAAGTAATTGCCAATACCAATAGAGAGATAAAAGTCTCAGACAATTGCAATTATGCTATCTTTAGAGACTAGACTGTATTCCCGAACGGACTCTTTGATTAAGTTCAATTTGTCACAGTCGATAAGGTCGTTATCGACAAAGACGATACAATCAGACTAACTAATGTCGAAAGAAAATAGCCTTTACAGATATAATTCGAAGATTACGGATATGTATTATATAATTGTATATTATTCTATAGTTATACTAATATTCTATAGCTAAAGATTTTGTTTGGTTAAATGATCTAAACTCAGGAACTACTGAAAGAAAAAATATTTTGGATAGCCCATTTATCGAGGTAGGCGCTTAGCCTTAAGGTATATAACATCACGCTAGAACCAATAAGAGCTGAGTAGTGGCCATACAAAGATCCCAAGAGCGAAGCAGTAACTGCAGCTGATCACAGAAATATGAAAGATCATTAGAACACAGTGGAAATTAATTATTTACCTGTAGTAAATATGTGTGAGTAAATATGTATGTGTGAGTTTTATTGATTAAATTTATCAGAAATAAATTAAAAAAAAGAAAATAAACACTAAGTCTCACTTATTCAATATCAACAAACGTAAAAATGTTCATTGCCGTTGATTCACAATAAGTATATTGTGCCATATATAAATTATTAGAAGCCACTGCATTCCTATGTTCCTACAGAAAAAAAACCGAGGGGATCACGGAAAGGGATTAAGAGATTAAGCACGTCGAATGCATCTGCGCAGAGATGTTTCCACTTAACGATTGCAGCAAAAAAGTATATTTCTTTTGTCCTGTGTCTGTATAGCTTATAATGAAACTTGTATTTAGTTGAAATAGCGGTTGGCAAACCGTTAAACGTGTCCTCAATACAAACTTTATTGTAACTTTAGCTGTAACACAAACAAGACGACTTCTCTGAACTCAAGCTATCTTTCTTTGATCCAACGTCTCGTCTCTGGCTGTGACGGATAAGATCACAGACTGCGGATCGAAACTAACTCCGACGAAAATGCACAATTACTACTCAAGCGCAAACTGCACAGCAAAACATTATTCATCTCAGCGGAATTTCTGAACAAGGATGGTTAAAATTCAAAGTCAAAACGCCACGAACAATACCGCCAAAAGCGTAAAACCAACCGCGACTTTTGAAAGGAGCCAGCCGACCATGCGAATTTACGGGAAACTCTAGGACAAAACCAGCTATGTCCTGGAGAGACAAATTCCCGCTTACACGCCGAATAATAACTGCCGACGACAATTCATGAAATTGCAGCAAATTTTGCTCCAATTGTAGACGCCGAAGAATGTTGGATGTTCCATTATGATTTCGTTAGTAATGGCTAGCCATTCGAACGTTCCCTTTATCTAACCTACGAAGACATAAACTTACTAATGTATACAATTAAGATTAATGTAAGCTAACCTGTAATAGCGTCAAAAACGTTAGCTGTGAACAAACATGGTGTAAGCGAGTTCTAATCTACGCGATACCAGGCACTGTTTTGTTAGGCGACGTCGACCAAATAGTGGCCAGTCCCGTATTAAAATTAAATTTCGCGCAGCTTGCGGGGGCGGGCGGGTCAACACTTGTTCATTATTGAAGAGAGAATGAAAGGCGAACCCAACCTCCATCGAGAATCCCAGTAGTTCTTATTATTGCTCATAAAATTTCGAATATTAATTTAGTTTGAAGTTCGATGTTATATGCTAAATGACCAAAACTTTGTTGGTGAAGTGAACCGAAATGATATTGTGACTGTATAAAGAGCGAAAGTGGCAGACGTCGTTAGTTGTTAATTTCATTGTATAGTTAGAGCCGACAGTTCTGACGTTCTTCCAACAAAGGGTGATAAATTGTGTATGCTGTAAGTAGGTGGCTTTGTTTCGACGTGCCAGGAGGGCTCTGTAAGAGGAGCAGACTTACTCTTATCGCTTTTAATTTGAAACGATGCCAAAAAAATAAGGAGATCCTGGCGTAGCGTGGCGCACAACGGAGCAGGCGACGGTGTGCGATTACTTAAGTTTAGTGCGGCTGCGGACCGAATTACATGGAATGGCGCCCAGCGTGGGGCTCGGCATAAGCAAATTGTGAGAGAACGAAACGCCTTGAAATTGCAAATTCAAGCGGCTCCGTCGCGTTTTGTTCGAGTCGGTTGGCGCAATTCGCGCACCTCCACAATTCCTTACATTATTTAACTTAGTAGCCACGGAAGGAGATTTCGTTGTGTGAGGTTTTGAACGACTCCACACAATTTACTTGTAATTCATATAAAATTCTTTGCACTCTATTCCCTCACTTTATTACGTCATCACGTTTCACTTTTGTGCTGTCATCAGGCGGTCGCATTCGTGCGTTATGAGAGTCGCATCGTCTATGTATAATCTGATCCAATTAATTCAACAAAGAACAATCTCGGTGCTAATTTCCTGTACCGAGCAAAATAGCTGTTTCAATTATTTTTTCCCGGCGTATCTCGTCGAGAAAAGATTGCACAAACAAATGTACAAATTAAGCACAAACGAGGAGCCATTTGCTGAGTAATTTCATCGGACTTTTAGTAAAAGGAAGTCGAGCCCATATTCGATATTTCGACTGGCGAAATAAATGCTCGCCTATAATTTTAACAAATTTCCTGCCCGATGCGGCATTATGTTTCGCGACAGAGCAATCTGGGCCGTGATTACGCAGAGAAAAAACGCTAAGAGGCTCCCTTCTGCGACGTTACGTCTTAATGTGGCTACAATATACATAATGGCAAGATATTTAGACCACGAGTGCTCTTGACTGCTATACATCAAACGAAGACATTACCACAAAACGTCGGTTAGATACCGACAGCATAAAATATTCCGAACACAATGATATATCTAAGGGATATGGAAATAGGCGACGGCGGGGAGTGGAATATGTATGCCGCGCCCGTTCGTGACAAGAACAAAAGATGTTGAGATAACAGGCGTTTGATCTCTTTAAGTCTTTATGGTTTAAGTGGCAAGATATACATAGAAAATCTAACTTATCAGTTTTATTATTCGAAGGAATTCCTGAATTATTTTACCTACGATTTTATCTGAAATTAAGTCAGATACCTACTTACTCATATTACTAGCAAGCACTTCAAATAACCATTACAACTATGGATTACTAAATTCTGGATAGAAGAGATAATGAACCTTCAGATCTGAGATCTTCAGTCAGTTTAGGCGAAAATTAGTTAGGTACTTATAAATGTACGGTAAAAGGCAATCTCAGTTTATTTAAAGAAAACAAATACTTTTATTTCATCTTATCAGAGTAGGAATGCAATAAAACATAGGTTCGTTCATTAAACGTATCTAAAACATTCAGCACAAGTGGTACTATTAGGTCTATACCTACAAAGTCAACGTTTACATCACTAAACCAAAACACTGCCAAACTGTCCAACAAAAAGCCTTGCAAAATAAAACTTAAGTCATGAAAAATAGTGGTGAATTACTCACAATGTCACAACCATGGAGTCTAATAAAGGCTCAGAGACACTGTCTCAGTTTTTTGCTGCATCTACTTGTGTATGAATAATTTATTATAACCTTACAATCCTTAGTAACTATCTTGAGAATGATACTGCTTATATTTTCGCAAAACAAGTTATTAGCAGCTTTAATTTTAATTGAAATTAATTTATATAGATGCCGTAAATACTTTTTTTTTACATATAGGTAAGTAATCTTAGCAATAGAGAGCTAAGGATTGATTTGACATAGTTAAGTACGTTATGTATTTACGACACACTAGTAACTACACTAGGCCGAGCCTGTATCTTAGATGCTAGTCTCTTCCTAAGATATCATTATAATATTATGACACTAGTTAATAAATAAAAAAGCACCACAACTAACCTTTCTTTTTAAACTAGTAAATCCACGGATTGTCCACCCACACTTATAGCACACAATAAGTTAATTATAAATAAAAATGTAAATCAAAATAATTGTGGAGACAATAAAATGTCTAATGCAGTTGCCTCAAAATGCTACGAGGTGGCGCCACTAATGTTTAGAAAACTTTATTTTTTTAATGTGTGATTATGTTTCCAGAGAAAATACGCTACTGATAAACTTGAAAAGGAACACTGTGTCGGAGTTTATAATGTCTGCCTAGATAGCAGTTGATATATGTATATTTGACACAGGTAAAACCGCAAAGCACATCTAGTTAATTCATAATTATCAGGATTACTCTGCTTAAGTATAGCTCATATTTTACCACACCACATCATTAAAATATAATATGTCGCATATATTTAATGTGCTAAAGCAGTAACACGGTAGCTAAAACAAGCTGCTCGAAGAAAGCCAAACATAAACTTTATGTGACGTATCACGTAACTGAGTTATGATATTAATGAACTACAAAGCATATGAGTGTGAGACTTTCAAACAAAATCTATTTCCCTATAAACTACTAGTTTTGTTTGTTTTTGTTTTATAAATTTCTTTATTTATGAAAGAAAGAAAAAAGAAAAATATTTTATTTGGTGACCAAAAAACACAATACACAAACAGAACACAGATTTACATATTTGTATTAAAGTCACCAAAATAGGCTCCAGTTCAGCTTAAAATACATGGCACAAAAGTGCCATGTGCTGATTTTCAACTAGAGCCTTTTTGACAACTGTGTCGAAAACAGCAAACTAACTACCTACTCGTAAAAAAATACAAATAGTATCACTTGCCAGTGTATATTAATATTCCTGGCAGTAATATAAAATACTGGTACAGACACAGTTGATCTAGATTAAACTTTATAACATGTATGTATATTATTAAATAACATGATATATAGACAGACTACTAGTACTATCATCATCATCATTATAATATTATCAGCCTAAAAAAAACATTAAAAAACCAGCCAATTATATTATTTTTAAACTCAAGACCATCTTACGTTTTCGAGAACCCACTAATGATATCTCATAAAAATAAGACGGAGCTTACAATGTCACCAAGAACACGAGCTAGCCAAGATAAGCTGTTGTTAATGCTGTCACTGGCATCTGGCCATGCCAGCTATTGGCAACGAATGCCACCAACTGGCAACACTGACGTACCAGTATTTATTACTGTAATATATTAGTTTCCATATTGCATTATACATAATCATATTAATAATACAATTTCCGCTACAACAATTAAAGTTTTGCCGCCATTGCATTAAAATTAAATACTTATGATTACGTTAAACATTTCCTTCGTAATAAACTTAATCAAGAGGAAATGACTGATTAAAAAAATTTAATATTTTTTTTATATCTCATCCTCTTTGCTTAATAGTGATATTTAGCAAATAGGTAACATTCATGTAGTAGGACTTAAGACTCAGAGTTAATAGAGAATAATTTGATCAGATTCATTCTCTTGGTGTTACTGCGGCAACTTCTCAAAATGTCAACAACGATGAAACGTCGGACAAATAAGATGGATATATTCACAATACTTTAATTGTTATAGGTATGTATGTGTCATAGTCAAAGGTCGATATTCAGTCTCTTCCCGAAATGACTGGTTTATCCTAGGTTAGGTTAAGATTAGGTTAGGTTAGACTTCAAGTCAGACCTGAGGATTGACTAGTCAATCTTAGGAGCGCGCCGGAGCTTCGAGGTTTGACTATAACATATATACCCCACGTCATAGTTAAAAACATTTGTCTTTTAATTATATAAAAACCACTTTCCGTCAGTGACTCCGCCGGGATTCCAAGCTGTAATCTGTGTGTGACAGATTTTGTACTATTTTGTCTTGTATCATAAAAAGAAAAGAAATTCCTAAACTTAAAATAAAATATTCGATTACTGATACTGCATTACTATCCTAAGATTTATTCTTGAAAGTGTATCTATTAGAAGCACCCAATAGTACCCAACAGTAACAGCATTCACTAATACTACAAAAACAAACCATAGCATCAAATCCATTTCTAACAAACGAAGATGTTTCTAGTCCATACTAGATCCTATACAATCTCATTCACGGTTATCTCAGCATTGGATAAACGCAATGTATTGTGTTGAGTTTATTGAATGGACCAGTATCTCGGCCGTGTCAGAATGTATACGGACTTACAGCCAGTCAAACCTAACGTGGACTAACGTTATTGTTCTGATCAATATCACAATGCATATCACTTTCAGATTGATGCACTTTCTGAATACTCGCAGAGAGCTGTCGATATGTGCTAACTGAGACATCTGAGTAAATAACAGTAGGCTGCTTTAAAGCTATAATACTTTTGTCTCTCACAAGCAATATAGAAGTGAACAATCTGAATCAATCTTTGGTACCTAATACTAAAGTCCATAATTAGATGTAGCTTACCTTGCCGTGTTGGCTCGTTTGCAATTATTAGTAAGAACACTTTTTTAAAATAATGAAACGTTTTATTAAACTGTACTGAGTTGGACTGGAGAGCCCTATGTGTAGCAGTGGACTGCAGGACTGCAGGTTGAAATGATAATGATCATTATATGTAATTAGCTACCAATTTCCGACATCAATTATATCGGGTGTCCGTGTGCTTGACTCGGGAATCAAATCATTGACCTTTTACGCAACAGTCACGTACCATCAGCAACCCATTGGACCAGAGGAGAGGGTTTAGGCCATAATCCACTCACGCTGGCCTAGTGCGGGTTGGTGGATCATACATACTTGTAGAATTTCTTCTAGGGTAGGTGGGTTTCCTCACCATGTTTTCCTTCACCGTTAGCAGATGGTAAGTCACTTGACTAGTACACATAAATTCCACAAAGTGGAAACCACATTTTTACTGCCGGTCGGTATCAAACTCGGACCGCGTGATTTGCACGCCGGTTTCTTATCCATTCAGCCACCATCGCATTTAACAAACAAAAATAAACAGTCTCATAACAGAGTGTATCTTGTTGCTCCACCGAGGCAGTTATAAAAATATAAACATATAATGTTTAGATTTTTTTAATTATTTCAACAATTCAATTGATTAAATAAATTTTCTATTCTATATCAGAACAATACTTTAATAACAAATACCAGGCACTAGTTCGCCTAGTTCAAGTTTTGTGAGGACATAGTCTCCATTACCGGCATGCAGTCGATGTCTAGGTACCAAGACGGATGGTAATTTGAATATTTGATAGGTCGCCTAGAGACGGCAACGTTCAAGCAAACTATTGAACATTCAGACCTATGTATGTTCGTTATTGGGCCCAATTTACTTCGTATAAATATAAATAATAATATTTATTTGTGAGAAATTTATTTAATAAAGGAAATAATAATAATATTTTCACACATTCACACAGCGCCACCTAGTCTCTAATAAAGCAATTATTGTATTTGCTTGTGTTATGGGTATTTAATAACTGTTAAACTACTTCAATATATGTTTTTTTTAAATACCTACATATTATAGATAAATTACACCAAGACAGAACAAACAACAATCATGCTTATCACACAAAGATTTTGTCTTAGGTGGAAATCGAATCCACGACCTCCAGCTTCGCAGTCAGTGTCACTAAAGCCAAACAGGCAAGTCGATAATGTGAGTATTTCTATAACGATTTATGTATTTATTTACTATGGATTCCATCAAAGGATGTACACAATTTAACAACCAACCAACGGCCACCCGTAACCTTGACCAGGTTGTCGGTCCATCTGGTGAGGAGCCGTCCTACGCTGCGCCTTTCAATAGGTGGCCGCCTCTTGAGATCCTTTTTGTCACATCGGCCATCAGTTGTGCGAGCTATGGGGCCTGCCCCTGTTGCAGGTAGCACAAAATCGCTCGCAGTGACCGAGTTAATTAGATGAGGCCTATGTCCAGCAGTGGGGGTCGTTGGGCTGATATGATGATGATGATTAGTTATTGCCATCAAAATGATTCATTAGTATTTCAAAAATCCACCAACCCAAATTAGGCCAGCGTGAGTGGATTATGGCCTAAACCCTCTTAGCTCTCTAGTTAGAGGAGAGGAGACCCGAGCCCAGCAGTGGGACATTAATGGGTTGCTGATGATGATATGATATCTCAAAAATACTTCTACTTAAATATTGTATTGTCATTGATTAATTACTGTTAAATACATTAAACAAGCCTTTTACATAAGTTCCACATCCTTCCTACCATTAGTTAAGTTTAGAAAATAGATGATAGATAGAAACTTTGCCTTTGTAGTGCTTATATGCTTGTATTTACTACGATGTATTCTGGCTTCACGCCAGTTGTTTGTGGTGTAATCACACCCATAATGTGTTCTGAACACTTAATTTACTTATTCTTGAATGGTATTACCACATTTGGCTCTTAAAAGAAAATATATCCGTAACGTGTTTTCTTTGAAATTTTTCAGTAAAGATTTATTTTATCAATTTATTGGAACGCAGCAAAGAAAACAGAAAAACGAAAACTGCATTTTATAAGTAACATAAAAGTCACGAACGAGAATGTACCAACCTATTTTGTCTGCTCGACAATGTCATTTCCACAGACTGAGTCTTCCATACTTTGAAACGCAATGTAAATTCCCTAAATCTAGGATAAAACGAAAAACAGAAATACATGGCACAGTACCATTGGATTCCACGTACATAAGTTGGCAGCGCGATCTCGAGTTGCCTTAATCCGAATTGTTTGCCATGCCTGAATAGTTTTAAGAGCAAATCTTTATTGCACCCGCTTAATTTCGCACAACTATGTCCGGTACTAAATGAATTTATTATACTGCACCGACTCTTGTAAACGAGAGACCGCTTTTTGCCTCTCGTTTCATGTCAAACTTGAATTTCAAGTTTTGTTATTTAATTTAGTCTCAAGTTCTCTTCTCCTTATCTTCAAGTTCGGTATTGGATGTAAATTTGTTGTATGCGAATTGGTTTTGAGATAAGTACAATTGTATGAAGTCAATTACTCCAAGTTTAGTATCGAAAATTATACTAATATATAAGTTAGAATTATTCAGAAACTTCTCAACAGTTTAAATATTATTAATTCACTTGAACTTAACTATCGATTGGCACAATACTATAGGTTCAAAGAAGTATTTTCGTCCGCCATTCATTATTGCTTACAACCTAAATATATTACAGACAATATAATTTCAGTCACTAAAACAAAGTATAATATTTTATTTTAAAAAAAGCCGTCCTGTTTTTGTACAAACACATGCCCACTGACCACGGCCCTCTCGATTACATGTCAATTCAAGTGATTTCAAAACAAATAGTGATCCATACAAATACTCATCGTTCACTTTACGTTGTGCATTTCACAGGATTGAAATCATAGCTTAGTTACTAACAATCTACAGTTCTTTTTACGTCTTACGACATGCCAAACCAACATTACGTCGTTGCAAGCAAGTTGACCTCATCGACGTAAATGTCACCCATTAATCAGCTTTCAGATTAAATGGAAAAACTTTTAATGGTGTAAGAGCTTCAGAATCGCGTTACCCTTATTATGGCCATCGGAATTAATACTGTATGTTCTGGTTATATGACAGGTAATGGCAAAGCCGTGTGTTTATATTGTTACGACATTTTTGATAATGAGGTATGGGATAATTAGGGTCCTTTATGGGTTTAAAATGGCGATATGTTCGCTTTGTGAACAATGCAAATATTTGGATATGGCATTACTTTGGTCGTAGCTATCACTTATCGTTACTTCATAGTAATCATGTTAAGAATTAGCTTAAATGTGGTGTATACCAAGGTAAGTACTCCATACCTAAATGGTTAAATCTAAGCAAGTTTTATGGACATCTGCAGTTCCTGGGTTACAGCCAAGCAACTGTCTCATGAAATTAGTGCTTCCTAAAAACCTAATTTTCAAAATCACATACCGTCCGGAATATTATGAGCGTTGAAATTGGCAACCGGCCTTATTTAGTGAAGAATAAAACGGTAACAATGCACTCGCTCGTCCCAATGACAAATTTGAATAGAATAGAATACACTTTATGGTACACCACAAAAGGTTTATGGTTAAGAGCCATTTCTTTCAACCTTTAGTATGTTGAGAACTTAAAACAGGCATAGATGCTATGCCCAGCTTGTCTTGTCGCCGGCTTTACACGGGGGTAGTCAGGTCCATGGCGCTGTACGGCGCACCGGTGTGGGCGGCGGCTCTGACCGCCCAAAATAGAGATCGTTTGAGGAGACCTCAACGAATGATGGCGGTCAGAGCCATACGCGGTTACCGCACCGTGTCGGCAGACGCGGCGTGCGCGTTGGCCGGGACTCCCCCGTGGGATTTGGAGGCGGAAGTGCTCGCCGAAGTATATCGGCGGGTGGCGGCAGTTCGGGCGGACGGGCAGTCCCCTCTGCCCGAACAGGTGCGCGAGTGGCGCGAGGTTGCCCGCAGAGCCACCGTCGTGAAGTGGCAGGGTCGGCTGGGGACTCCACGGGCCGGTTTCTGGACCGTGGAGGCGCTCCGGCCGATCCTGCTGGAGTGGATGGGGCGGCAGCACGGGACCCTTTCTTTCCGACTGGTGCAGGTTTTGTCCGGGCATGGGTGCTTCGGGCATTACCTGTACAGGGTCGCTAGGAGGGAATCGAGTCCCGTCTGCCACCACTGCGACTGCGGCGACGACACGGCGCAGCACACGCTGGAGTCTTGTCCGGCGTGGGAAGGGCTGCGCCGTGGCCTCGTCGCAGTCGTTGGGGAGGACCTCTCGCTGCCGGCCGTCATGAGCTCGATGGCCGGCAGCGACAGGAGTTGGGAAGCGGTCGCATCCTTCTGCGAGGAAGTCATCTCGCAGAAGGAGGTGGCGGAGCGGCTCCGGGAGGAATCTGCCCTTGCGGAGCCGATCCGCCGCCGGCGAACTGGGCGGCGTCAGCGAGCGCATATGCGCCTGATGCCGCCATAGTAAAGGCTGCGGGTGGGGGATCGGGGTTCACTCCCTCACCCGCTCCTTTCCGCGAAGGTCGACAGCGTCCCCGGTGCACCCGGACGCTGTCGTTCGGTGTTAGGGCCCGAAAGGGCCCGGTGTCGGTGCCCCGTAAGGGGCTGTCGCTGGGTGGGCTGCTGATGTTGTATCAAGTTCCAGGGCCCACCCATTACGGCGAAGCGACGGTGCACAGAGGGGTTTTAGTGGGTATTCCGGTCCTTTTCAGACCGGCGAGTCCCACATAACCGTCCCGTGTCCCCGCACGGGACGGTATGCGTAATGCATTTCCCCTCTTAAAAAAAAAAAAAAAGGCATAGATGCTATAAGGCCAGTTTCAAATTAGTTGTTAAATATATGCTCGTATTTTAAATTTTGCAAGCGCATTCAATGAAAAATACACATCGCGCCTTTTTCACTAGCTATGTTTGGTCCCATGAAATAGGGGGCGAGCCTATTGTCATCAACCCGGAAGGTTTGTTTACCAAACTCCGGGAAAATCTCAATACTGGAATTTCATGATAGAAAAACCCAATACCATTTTCACCCAACCCGGGAATCGAACCTGGAACCTTTTGCACAGCAGTCTTATAGACTTCCCGCTGCGCCACCGATGCAGTGAAAAATACATTCATACCGAATGGCTTCTATTAAGTATTTTTTAAACAGATTGTTTTCTTAATATCTGTCACCAATCAAGTTTAGAGGTAAGGCATCTGTTCCTCCAAATATATAGGTAACGATTTAAGCAAACTTACGAAAGGCTTGCATAATAATGAGAAATGCGATACTAATTACTCGTGTGTTGCCAATAAATTACCCACAACTAAACAGCAATTATGTAAATCATATTGCTAGTACACACGCAACTGTAATCACGATTAAACAGTTTTCAGAGACACGAACGCTAACAAATAGTAATTAATCTAGACGACAGTTGTGTCATACATTGTTATTATCACTTTGTTTAATCTAATACCGAATTATGAATAAATTTAACTATGCCAGACTGGCTCGATGGCTTGCGCAGCTGAAGAGTGTGTGAATGCTTTACTAGAAGGTTTGCGTAGGTTCTTCGAGTATTTTTTTTTAGGTTTTTCTCGATATACGACAAAAATGAAGCATAAACGGCTGTATCTTTTGATTGCGTTTATTTAGAACTCTGATGTTTTAATTCTCCAAGGGATTGCAGACTCAAGTCACTGATATTGTTTTTTTTTTATAAAAGACAACGCCCACACTAGGGGACAAGCCCTGTGTCGCGGGGAGCTTTTTACAAACATGAAACTAACGGACACAAAGTACACCCAGACTAGAAACAAATATCTATGAATCACACAAATATTTGTCTCGTGTGGGAATCGAACCCACGTCACCCAGCAAGGCGATGTATATTCATAATATCTCTATGTGTTCTTTATTAAAATATTCTTGACAGACGGACAGACAGAGATAGGCAGACGGACAACGGAGTGATCTTATAAGAGTTACGTTTTTCCTTTTCAAGAACGGAACCCTAACAATGCATATCTGCCATTGCCTAAGATATTTATTTCAAATATGGATATACATCTACACATACAGCAGTAGATACTTACCTACTTTCTTAAAAAGTATGCTCAATTGTAATTTATAAGAAAACAAAATCAAAGCCAGAGCTAAGCACTAAGTTAGCTTCCTCATATGGCAATTAATCTTTCTTAATCCTAAGTTCCGAGAGGTTTATTGTCTAAAGCATGGTGTTACAGTTGCATGGCTTGCTGCCAGCCATACCTAGGTTCTAGCCAAGCATCCATAACGTCTACACAGAGCTTTATGTATATTATTAACTATATTTGCACCAAGTATTGATCGTAAACATTCATGATATACTAAGTCAGAAGGTATTTTCGTTTAAAACGAATAGCTTCGTTTGTATAAAATTCTGACTGACTGATTGACTGGCCTGTTGGTCTAGTGGTTAGTGACCCTGACTACTAAGCCGGAGGTCGTGGGTTCGATCCCCACCCAGGACAAATCTTTGTGTGATAAGCATAAAGGTTTGTTCTGTGTCTGGGTGTAATTTATCTATAATATGTATGTATTTACAAAAAAAAAACATGTATTTAAGTAGTATATCAGTTGTTTAGTACCCATAACACAAGCAAACATAATTGCTTACTTTGGGACTAGATGGCGCTGTGTGAATGTAGTAGAATATTATTATTATTATTAATTCATACAGAGTAACAGCAATAATATAATAATAATAATATAATATTCTACCACATTCACACAGCGCCATCTAGTTTATTTTATTATATATATATATTATAGTTAGTCAACGTTTTCATAGAATAATAGTCTTTCATGACTGAATTTTTAGATCTGATAATATTTAGAAAAAATATTCTTGGTATACGTATTTTGGTGATTAGAAGACGTATAAGAAAAACAATTACGAAATCAAATTAAAAATGTATTTATTGTATCAAAAACTTTTTAACAAATTCTGAAAAAATGTTCTGACTAATTTTTACATTAAGTAATTAAGGAAGAAATGCTATATTTATATTTATTTCTGTATATTTACGAAAATAACCTAAACAAGAAACTCACAGAAATGTTGGTTAGTAGTTCTAATATTTTTTTCGGTAGTTCAAATGTCAGCGGGATACCACCGCTTGGGTCACGTTGAGAATAGTAACGCATAGAAATTAAAATAAAAATGTTTTTCTCATAGAGAAAAATATGATCTCAGTTAGGGGTATTAAGATTTATTATATTTTGCTGTTGTATGGAGTTATGTTTATGTAATAATGTGGAGTGTAAGATCGTTTATTTTGTTATGTATTCCACAGACTATTGAATAAAAGAGTTATAGTTTAGTCATAATTATTATAAGCTAGCTGACCCGGCGAACTTCGTACCGGCCCCGCTACATTTTATTATTCGTGATAATGTTCCATTTTCAAATGTTTATATGGAGATTTTAAAACCCAAAATTTTAATTTTACACTAAATTTTTCGTATAATTTCTTACATACATGCCTTGCCTCAGTAATAGCAAATACAACAAAAAAAAGAATTAGCCAAATCGGTTGAGCCGTTCTCACGTGAGTGAATCCATCACATACTTTTCGGCGATCCATTTTTATTTATGGTATAGATAAGAACTGAAAAATTTGAATCGCCTTTACTTTTAAAATTAGATAAATTGGAGATAATAAGAGCAACTATAGATTAAGTTGGTTCCATCTATATAAAAATAAATCGTGTATCTCAATAAAACAGTAACCTAATATTTTTATTAGTAACAATACTTAAACATTCTACAACATAAACAAATAACATATAACCTAACAAATATACAAAAACAACGCTATGAATTTCTCCGGTACTTTTTTACGTTTTCCCATGCATAGTGTCAGTACATTACACACGCGACGGGGCACCAAGGACTGCAATATTTAATCTTGTAGAGGAAAACTTCTCACTTATCGAAAGGAAATGGATAATCTCGATTCACATCCGCGGAGAGACGCTGTCGATTTCAAGCCATACCGAAACGGATTCCGATAGAATATATTTTTGATTTGATAAAAATATATAGATTAAGATTCTCATTGGATGTTTACGAGTTGCTTTTATGGCAGCAAAATAATGCTTATTTGGAATTTGATTGAAAATGTTTGATAGCACAGCTAAGATAATTTTTTTTCCGATGTTTTTTGTTTAATTGGTGAGCGATTATTGGATGAAGTTAATTTAATTTCAGTAACAAACTGCGTTATCCCGTCGATGAAAACTCTACCCTGTGTGCCGATTTTAATATCAAAGACAATTTCACATACAGTTAGTTAAATTAATGTTTATTTTGGTAATGATAAATCCTCAGCATTATTTCGAGTAAAAACTCTAAAGTAAAAGATATAGTCACGTCATTATTTAGAGTCTGTGAAACGTTCTCCTATAACAACTCTAATTACCCTGTAAAACTCATGAAGAGAATAATACGTGTATGCCTTAATATATTATAATTGAATTAATAAACAGAGAGAGACCGAAGTCTTTTACGGTAAACATTTCGTACATAAAAAACCTTAATTGCTTACATCTGGCATTTCAACCCCAGCCATAACGTTAACGTAGTACATTGAATACATGGCAACGTGGTAACATGGCATACATTACACGGGTCCGTTGCCAAGTCGTTGTCATAACTGGCACAGCTCGGCAGCAGCCAGTTTCGTGCACACCGAACAAAAAGATGGCCGTCTAAAATATACGCTATATTTGTTTTATTTTTTGTTGAGAACGTATGTTGAATACTTTAAATGATAACATTTTACAACGTGAAGAAACTTTTGCGATAAGTTCAAAATATACAGTAATGTTTGTTTATTTATTTGTAAGAAAGGTTCCAGGGAATGTTTTAAAGGAGGTTGACAAAAGTAGATAAAAATAAAGTTGCTAAATAAATATACATGACTGTGATCATCAGAATACATGATAGAATAATAGGATAAACTCGTTATTAAGGATAGGTAGTTGTGTACTAGTATATTATGTACTAACCATCATCATCATAATCAGCAACCCATTAAGTCCCACTGCTAGGCTCGGGTCTCCTCTCCTCTAACTAGAGAGCTGAGAGGGTTGAGCCCATAATCCACTCACGCTGGCCTAGTGCGGGTTGGTGGATCAGACATACTCATAGAATTTCTATTATACTCATAGATGGTAAGTCACTTGACTAGTACATATAAATTCCACAAAGTTGAATCCACATTGGTACTGCCGCCGGTCGGGATCGAACTCGGACCGCGTGATTTACACGCCGGTCCCTTATCCATTCAGCCACTATCGCTTTTGTAAGAAATTGATACTAACCATACTAACACATAAATATAATATATAAGTGAATTAGATTAATTTGGTAAATCGCATGTATTCTCTGTTATTATTAGTACGAGCACATAATACATACCGTAAAATGGGGTGGATAGAAATCGCGGGGTGATTAGCAACAAAACTAAGAAAGTTTTTTTACTACATTATTTAAACGTTCAAAATTAAAAAAAATCTACTTGAGTATTATTTTAGAAACGGCAACATATTTTTTATGGAATGACAACACTCGGATCACCGTGAAGTTAGCGAAAGTGACATAAAAATACGTTAAAACAACAACCGCGAATTGCGAGCTTTATGAGCTCCTCAAAAGTTCGAAAAAAAAAATATCTTAAACTTAAAAGTGTTCAGTTAAAGTTGTATTCAACTATTCCTAGGATCATCACGATCAAATTTTATATGAAAGTAAGTACAATTTTGATTTAAATTCACTGAAATTGTTGAAAATCTTACAAGGTGGAGATTTTACTTAGATTTGAGGTTAATAGACACGGGAATGGGGCGAATAGATGCATAGTATGGGTTCAATAGATACGTCGTATGGGGTTAATAGAAACGGGAAAGGGTTTAATTGAAACGAAAAAGGGGTGATTGGAAAACGACTAACTAGGGTTGTCACTTAGCTTAGTTATTATTAAGTAAAGGTAAGTAGGTAGGTAGGTACATACTTTCGTAAGTTGCTTAATTAGGTACCTACATAATAAAAGATCTCTTAATATGTGTGTGTGTGTTTGTCTGTTGGTGGCCCCGTAGCTCTTAAACGGGTGAACCGATTTGGATGCGATCTTTTAAAGCAATGTAGCTGTGATTCTTAGACATGCTTTTTTCAAAATCAGTTCAGCCGTTTCAAGATCATTTCAAGATTATAATTTACGTGAATTTGGGAACAGAGTGTAGTAACTTGAAACTATGAAATAATAATTAAATTATTATTTCATATATATATAGGTATAATAGGTATCTACATTATATAATTGATATTTATTTTTTTGTTGTAGGTTTAAAATGCCTCGCGTGTACAAATCTGACCCGCGAGGTAAAAAATATAAAAAAATTGACCCAGCATTAATTCAGCAGGCTGTTGAAATTTATAGAACGACAAAAAAGTCATTTAAGGTTGTAGCTGAGGAGTTTAAAATTGACAAGTCCGTTTTGTATAGACACACTACAAGAACGATGCGAAAACAAGGCGGACAGACAATTTTGTCGGAAGAAGAAGAAATAAATATTATAAATTATATAAACGTATGTGCAGAGTGGGGCTACCCTCTTGATTCTGTAGACTTAAGATACCTAGTGAAGAATTATTTAGAAAAACAAGGAAGAACCGTACTAAAATTTAAAAATAATCTTCCGGGACCCGACTTCGTATTAAGTTTTCTTAAAAGAAACAAAGATATAATATCACAACGAAATTGCCAAAACATTAAAAAGAACCGGGCAGCTGTCTCACCAGACACCATAAAGACGTACTTTCAGGAGTTAAAAGTTTCATTAGCAAATATTGAGGCCGATAATATTATTAATTATGATGAAACTAACCTAAACGACGATCCGGGTCGTAAAAAAATTTTGACTAAACGGGGCACAAAGTACCCTGAGAGGGTAATGAACCACTCGAAGGCTTCAACATCAATAATGATGGCTGCTACCGCCGCCGGTGAATTGTTGCCGCCATATGTTGTATATAAGGCGCAAAACCTGTATGACACATGGACAGAAAACGGGCCATTAGGAACACGATACAATCGTTCGGCAAGCGGATGGTTCGATGCAACCATTTTTGAAGATTGGGTGAAGACGATTGTGTTGCCCTATTTTAGAGGCAAAGAAGGCAAGAAGTGCCTTATAGGTGACAACCTATCCTCCCACCTGTCATTAGACATAATTAAATTATGTCAAGAAGAGGATATATATTTTGTTTTTTTGCCTGCAAATAGCACCCACCTTACGCAGCCACTAGATGTTGCATTTTTTCGACCAATGAAGATTGCGTGGCGCAACATCCTATTAAAATGGAAGAAAACTGATGGAAAGACACAAGCGTGTGTTCCAAAGGGATGCTTTCCTAAACTTTTAAAAAAACTTATAATAGACCTAAGTGAAAATGCTAAAGACAACATTTTGGCTGGTTTTAGAAAAACAGGCATATGGCCTATTGATGAAAATCAGGTTTTAGGTAGATTACCTGAAGATAATGATACTAAAGAAGGTGATGCTGTGGAAAAATCTGTCCTTGATATTTTGAAAGAGATGAGGTATTGTATAATATAATAATAATAACCCAACCCCCTGCTGAGCACGGGTCTCCTCTTCTCTACTGAGATGGCTTAGAAGGTATAGGTCTTAACCCACACATGATGTTTTCCTTCACTATCAGCAGATGGCAAATCATCTGATTAGTAAATTATATTCCACAAAGAGAAATTCACATTGGTACTGCATTTTTTAGGTATGGCACCATGAACATAACGGAATCAAAAAGAAAAAGAAAGTTGGATGTAATTCCTGGAAGAAGTGTCGGCACTGGAACTGATGACTATGTGGATACAGAAGAAGATAATTTAGAAAGTACAAAGAACTGTAAACCTGTTACCACTTCAGTTAACTGTAAAAAGACCAAGAAAGGCAAAGGAAAGGGTAAAAAAACTAAAACACAAGACCTGCAAGACATTACTAACAATGATAAAATAGATACAGAAACAATGCTTAAAAAAGAAGTTGTTGCTATGCAAACACAGTCTAAAACAGATATAATAGATATAGAAACAATGCCTGTAGTGTTCCAAGACATCGGGCTATTTGGTGAAGAAGTTGAGATTCAGGATAGGTCACAAGACGGTTTACAAGAATTAGATAACGCATATTTTAGCAAAAACATAGAATTGACTGATAATACCGCAGATGAGCAATCGCAATCTATAGATTTTCATATTAAAAAGCAGGGAAAGAACATAAAAATTATCGCCAATGAAACATTATCCAAGGAGTATTTTATTACCAATAAAATACCAATACAGTGCAGGCCCGTTTCTATACATGCTCCTTTAGAATATTTAAAGAATAAAATTGACAAAGCAAGCACAAGTTCCTTAAAAATGATAACTTCGCGAAGAGCATCTTATTATAAAAAAGACTCTGACATTCTTCAGGATCTAATGAACGATTCTGATGACTAAAACTATCTGCCTATATAATTTAAGGAAATCGTCTGGACAATGCAAGATTAGTGGAAGCTACGGGAAACACCGTAGCTTCCGATCCCAAGATAATGTCGTAGGGCTAATCACAGACACCCTCTTGATATACAGTGATTTAGTGGTAGGTAGGTATTTAAATTTACCCATACTAGAATTACAATAAATAGATAAATAATATGCACGCCCAACCGAACTTATATACACATCCACACATTTACTTTCATACACTTACACACTCTCACACACTTTCACTCATTTACGCACTTTCAATTTAAAAAATCATAACAATTGTATGTTTAGAGATATATAATTTATATAGATACAAATTAATAAAATTAACATTCTTATAAAAACAATTTTAACTTTCTAATCAGCCGTTTTATTGTACCTACTTGTTATTTATATAAATTCTACGTGATTTTTATAAGACTTTATATAAATAACACGTAGGTACAATAAAACGGCTGATTAGAAAGTTAAAATTGTTTTTATAAGAATGTATATAATTAACACTTGCAGTAAAATGGCTGATTACAAAGTTAAGTTTGTTTTTATAAGAATGTATATAATTAACACTTGCAGTAAAATGGCTGACTACAAAGTTAAGTTTGTTTTTATAAGAATGTATATAATTAACACTTGCAGTAAAACGGCTGATTACAAAGTTAAGTTTGTTTTTATAAGAATGTATATAATTAACACTTGCAGTAAAACGGCTGATTAGAAAGTTAAGTTTATTTTTTATAAGAATTTACATAATTAACACGTAGGTACAATAAAACGGCTGATTAGAAAGTTAAGATTATTTTAATAAGAATTTATATAATTAACATTTGCAATAAAACGGCAGATAAGAAAGTTAAGATTGTTTTTATAAGAATTTATATAATTAAAACTTGCAATAAAACGGCTGATTAGAAAGTTAAGATTGTTTTTATAAGAATTTATATAATTAAAACTTGCAATAAAACGGCAGATAAGAAAGTTAAGATTGTTTTTATAAGAATTTATATAATTAAAACATGCAATAAAACGGCTGATTAGAAAGTTAAGATTGTTTTTAAAAGAATTTATATAATTAACACTTGAAGTAAAACGGCTGATTACAAAGTTAAGTTTGTTTTTATAAGAATTTATATAATTAATACGTGCAATAAAACGGCTGATTAGAAAGTCAAGTTTGTTTTTATTTTTTGTGCCCCAAATAACAAATATATTATAATATTTATATAAATCAATAATATATATAATATACAAATATATATAACATATAAATATTATCTTTAATACACAGTTACCTAGATTAAAAATAGATAAATTAGTTCTTTAAAAAAATATCAAATTGAGAACTTTCTCCTTTTTTAAAGTCGGTTAACGATATTGGAGACAACCCTAGCAAATTTATCTATTCACCCCATATGTCATATCTATTGACCCCGACTCCTTGGTGAATAGAAATCACCCACATTTACTTGTTTTTTGTTCAAATTAAATAATAAATCCAACTTTTGATTATTAGAAAGGTTAAAACTAAGCTTCACTCAGAGTTTAAATGCAAAATGTACACAGAAACAACTCGAAAATCATATTGAAATCGATTCCAAAGTTGCAAATTGTGTCTATCCACCCCATTTTACGGTATTTAATTGTTACTTATGTTATAAAAGGGTGGAGTTCTGGTGTCCCGAAACACAATATAATTTTTTTAATAATTATAAATTATTGAAAGCTAAAGCTGGCTGCTTATGTAAGAAATTGTATATTGTGGAGAGGGAATAAATTATAATTATTATTATTATTACTAGTGAGAAATTTTTGAATTTTTCTGCGATACGGGGCTTGTACCTAGATGCACTAAGCTTTTATTTAAAATCAAGCATCATTTACCATCGCACCGCTCGCCATCGGCAGGGAGTTCATCCCCACACCTTAGAACCAAAATGGTCTCGTTCCGCGCGGTTCCAGAGGAATTTCCTCCCAAGAACCATCAGGTTGTGGAATGAACTCCCTAACGAGGTTTTCCCAAGTGACTACAGTATGGGGTTCTTCAAAAAAGGAGTGAATAGGTTTCTTAAGGGTCGGCAACGCGCTCGTGATGCCCCTGGTATTGCTGGCGCCCATAGGCTACGGTAACCGCTTACCATCAGGCGGACCGTACGTCTGTTTGCCACCGTCGTGGTATAAAAAAAAATATTATGAAATCTTTTTTTGTAAGTTTCATTTTAAGCACATAAATCGCAGATATTTCTGGTTAGAAATATTGGAGTCGAGATATAATAACCTCGTGACAAGCTGTTATAGGTGTGGTAAATATCGTAACAAAATGGGGCCGATCGCGTTTCTTATCCGATCTTAAATAAGTGCAAAAAATGCACTTAAATAAGTGTAAAACTTGATCTAAAATTTTAAGCCCTTATTGGTATTTGCGTTTGTGTTATTTAAGGACGTGACCTTAAATAAGTATGGTTTGACTTAATTAGAGATGGCAGTTTCTTAATTGGTATTGTCTTTCGACTTATTTGACAGTTCTGTGATCTTAGTGCAACCTTAATTTAAGTCGCACCTTATTTGCGTGTACTAAATATTTCACTCATATTTCTTGGCTCAATTAAACACTTATTATTTAAAATATTCCCTTTTCATGCTGTTATTTTACAAAGAAAGTATAATGAAGATCTTCGACTGCAAGTATTACTTTGTTTTAACTTGTTTTATTAATGATCTAACCTCACTTTTGCCGAGTTTTGATTTTGGTCCTTTTTATTTTTTAGATTAAAAAGAAGGCTTATGTATCGGCATATTAGATTTATGTAAACTATATAAATATAACTTGTGAATCTACAAACTGATACTTTGACTTTGACTTTAACATCTAAAAGTAAATAAACAACATGACGTTTATCACACTTTTTCCGATTATAATCTATGGTAGTGTCCTTAAATAAGGTTTTTAGCATTTGGTAGTTTTTTAAGAACGTATCCTTAATTAAGTACTAACGCGATCGCATAAATTTAAGAATGTGTCCTTATTTTACAAATTTAAGTTCATCTTTATTTAAGGTTGAAGAGAAACAAAATCGGGCCCAATGATGGGTTTATTTTACTTTAAATACTATATTTCTTAGTACCTACACAAATAAAATATTTTTCAAGTAAAAAAAAATCTTGACAAAATGCAATTCACTTTATTTTATTTTAAAAAGCTGAAAGTGACTGATAGCGTCCATACAATCGATCGCTGAAACTATCTAGGGGTAACGTTTAGTCGGTAATGTATCGGGCCCTTTGTATTGGCTGTCACCGAATGACAAAGGTCACCCCGGACTGACAGCGTACCTGCTACTTGGACACATGATAAGCGTGTATGTTTACCTAACTAATACTGTATATTTTTTTCATGTGGATATGTTATATTTTTATTTATACATCAGTGTAAAAAATGGTTTTGTATTCGTGTAATGTTTAACCAATGGATAATAATATGTCATCCACTGTTAATATATATTTCTTTAGAAGTCTTAAATTCATTTTTTGAGCATTCATCATTACATGTTCCACTGCTGGGCAAGGTTCTCCTCCGAACTTTTTGGAGGGAATTTAGCCTACTATACCAAGCTGGCGCCCATAGACTACAGTAACCGCTTACCATCAGGCGGACCGTATATCTGTTTGCCACCGTCGTGGTATATAAAAAAAAAAAAAAAAGCTGGCTAGACGGGCTGGTATAGGGTTTTGTTCTATATATTCTATATTTTGTTTTCTTATATAACATAGATATCATTTTCATATTAAATTTTACAAACTATTAAAATCAGGATTGCAATTTTCTTATCTATACAAATATTATAAAACTGAAGAGGTTATTTGTTTGTCTGAACACGCTAATCTCAGGCACTACTGAAACGAATTAGAAAAAAAAAATTGTGTTGGATACCCATTTATCGAGGAAGGCTATAATAGCTAAAACCATAGCATAAATATGAGCTGAGCAGTGGGCAAATAAAACTCCACGGCAGTGAAGCACTGGGCAATAGCAAGTACTCAATTATCTGAATGAATGCTATTTTTTATCTTTATTTATGTATTGTATAGTATACTGGTTGTAATGTATAGAATATATTCGGTATATGGATACATATATAATTATAATATAATTATTTCTTTCTTATAAGTTAGGAAGGAAACGTTGGAAGGGGTAGACCTCGAAGAACGTAGCATGACCAAATAGGTGACGTTCTAAAGAAGGGACAGATCAGGAGTACCCTCAACTGGCGAGAATGTATGAAAAGACTGATTAATGTTGAAAAAGCCAAAGCTGTGTGTCGTAGCAAGTGGAAGGAAATGGTCTCTGCCTACCCCTCTGTTGGAAAAGAGACGTGATCTATATGTATGTATGGATTTAAGTTAGGGGAGCAATTTAAACGCATTTTTTTTTCTCTGTATTGATGAGCGTATCAGTCAGTTGTTTAATTTGTTAATACGTATTTACATCCAAACTAATTGGAAAAAAATAAACTTAAATACCAAATACCTCGCGAGCGTTGAACTACGACAAATGCTATTTTCTAAAGCTAGTATTTTCTAACATAAAAGTGTTAACATCTATTGAGACTTATAAAACGGCTACTATCACCTTTTTACTATTACAATTTACACCATGGTCACCATTTACGACACCCACGGGAACTCATTTATAGAGTATCTTACCCATTTTTACCCAACTCACACTGCTGTTAACAATCTTATTCGCTAACGTGCAAGTTTTCGCGCTTATATTCATTCATCTGTATTGAAACTCATAGCGGGGATTTTTATCTATCGATATTTTAAGTGTATAGAATGTATACGCTGTAATTTTAAGGTTAGAGCGAGTGACCACTGATGACTCAAAACACAGGCTCGCACCTAGTTTGAGAGTCAGAGGTAACTTACAAACTTACACCTATAGCCTAGTCTAATTCATAAGGAAATATAATAATAAAAATTCAAATTGTAAAAAGGCTGAAATAAAAATTATTATTATAAAAAAAAATGTAGAAAGCTGAAGATTTTTTTGTTTATTTGAACGCGCTAATCCCAGGAACTACTTAACCAAATTAAAAAATTGAGGAGCGAAGCTCCGATCAGCAGCGAGTTTACTTATAAATTTAGTTAATTTATTACTATAACTCGAAATTAGAAAAGCAATGGTGGCTGAATGGATAAGCGACCGGCGCGGCGTGCAAATCACGCGATCTGGGTTCGATCCCGACCGGCAGTACCAACGTGGATTCCACTTTGTGGAACTTATAAGTATGTACTAGTCAAGTGACTTATCATCTGCTAACGGTGAAGGAAAACATCGTGAGGAAACCCACATACCCTAGAAGTAATTCAATGAGTAAGTCTCATCCACCAACCCGCACTTGGCCAGCGTGAGTGGATTATGGCCTAAACACTCTCAGCTCTCTAGATAGAGGAGAGAAGACCCAGCAGTTGGACTTAATGGGTTGCTGATGATGATCTTTACTAAGGAGAATAGAATCTACAATGTGTAGACTAAGTTTATAAGTGGTTCAATACCTAAAGCAACTCCTGAATACAATTTCAACTAAAGACTTAGCATTCTAAACTTACTATTGCATTAAATAATATTGTACCTAATTTATACCGATGACTTTGTACCACTAACCGCAGGAGAGTTCACTGTTCGCTCGAGATAGAATACAATTTCCAACTCGACTACTAAAAGTAAAACATGATAGGCAAACTCGGTATTGAATTATTTATACACAATACCACACTTTTGTTTTACTTCTGATGATAGCGCAAATTAACTTCATTTGCCATTATGATTTCAATTGCCTTTTAACCGCCACGTGGTATTTTCGTGCTCTGAGCGCCAAGATTTATTAATAAAACACATGTCATAAAAGTATTGTTTTTAATATTTTTACCTTAAAATATGGACCTAAGTTTTGTCCACTATGGCCGATCACCGCACAGGGTACGCTTGCGCTTGTCGAGTGTAGTCGTCGTTGGCTTTCAAAAGGTTAATATAGTCATATCAATATCTTTTGAGGCTCAAACTACGCAACAAGCTTAAAATGCAAATTACACTATATTTGTAGTGACGGATCAAGAATATATAATGTCACTACCCCATCTCAACCCGTGGGTGTCATATAAGTTAACTGAGGGAGTAATAATAAAATAATGCAGAAAAGAGCACTGCGAGAAAAGGAAAATTTAAAACAAACCTTATACCAACCCGTCTGGCCAGCGTGGTATAGTAGGCGAAATTCCATTCTTTAGAGGAAACTACCTATTTAAAATATAACATCAACCAAAAAAATACAAAACGTGACGGATGAAATCGGCATAAGTGCAGCACACCACAATTCGTCAGCTAATTATGTCTATGTAGGTCCCATTTACTTGATTGCCATTAATCAGACATATTTCCAAACTTGCGGCTGATTATTAGAGAAATTTTCAAGACAGGAAAAAACCCATATGTTTTTGGAGCGGCCCAGCGATTGTACCTAGAGCAGCTGAGCAGTCATATACGCTTTCACTGCTCCATTGAAGCAGTCTACAGACAAACCATATAACAATTCACCAGGGCGTTGAACTCGATACTTCACTGTCAAAAGTTCAATAGTCACGCTCGCATAAACATCGATCAATAATGGAACTTGACAACTAGTGCTGTAAATTTCGAAGTAACAGAAATTGTATTATTTATTTAAATTCAATCAAACAAGTTAGTATCGATTCAGCTGTCGAGAACTCGATGACGTGTGGTTCAACCCGGCCGCACAATGTTCCCCGCAGTTTGCGTGAACTCCTGAAGCGTTACGTTTGCCCCAATGAAATTTTAATGCTCTATCTTTGGAAGGCGTATTCTAAATAATTCACGATGGCTAGACTATGGCTGGTAAAACGACTACCAAAGAGAAATACCGACTGGAAGTAAAGTGAAAACGTGCAATAAACCCGAGTAATGTTTCCAGCTTATTAGAATACGCGTCTGCTTTCATGAAATTAAATGGCCGACTAAGGAACTCCTTATTTGTTTTTATTTTCTTCGAATTTTGTCGGGTTCATAATTTCCCTTTTTTTTCGTTATTTACGTCTCTGCTTAAATTATTTACCGTGTTATCGCGGTGTTATAGCATTTTTCTGTTAACCTTTTTTTATATAGAATTTTTTACCTTGATTTTCACGAATTCCTTTCTTTACAAATGAAAATCAAAATTTATACACTCATATGTAATTGATTTTTATACAAAAATTATTATAATTTTATTCAAATATATTAAGTAATTAAAAATACAGATAATTAACACTCCGGTTACACGAGTATGTGACAAACCCTCTGCCAAAAAGTGAAAGAAATTTAGTTTAAAATATAAGTCTAACCCATTTTCATCACTGTTTAAATAAATAATAAGTACATTTAAAAATACGTTGATATCGTAAACATATCACTGATTAAGCCCAGCTTTACGTCAATTTGTTTAGTTAAACAACTAAATCCTGACATAAAGGGATAAAAACAGTGGGGGATATTTAGAACTAAAATTTTGCTCCAAACTTTATCGAGCATTTTGTTAGCTAAATTCAGTTTATTGACTAAATTATGTTTGCAAAGGTTTTCGCTTCAAATTCTAGAATTTTCAATAAATGCTAACCAAATAAATTTGGAGTATTCAGTTAGGTAAACAGAAATTCGACGCAATGTCTTTAACTAGAACATGAAATTTGTTTAAGCAAAATAATTGCAATAATAATATTTAATGACTTTACTGTTAACTAGTGCTTGTCGTAGCTTTTCTCGAGATTCGATTTTTATACAAAAAAAATCTTTTAAACTTTCGCGACTTGTACACATATTAAATTATTATATAACGGGTCTACGTCACGTATTATATTTAAGGTATAATTTAATATTTATACAAAAAAAACTAAAACACAACGTTTATCAAAAATTTAAAAAAAAAAAAAACATCTTGACATTATTCTGACAATTTCTTTCAACAAAAAATATATATCATCATCATCATCATCATATCAGCCAAACGACGTCCACTGCTGAACATAGGCCTGAACATAAAATATATATAAAAAAAAAATATTTTTCACAGGTAAGACACAGAAAGAATCTCTATTTATATTAAGTTGAAAGAGCCGAAGCTTTTTCTGAATTTTCTTTAAACATTGAACTCATTTTACATCTCAAATAGTAATTAAAACTTTTAAATGATAAACAAACGCAGTGTCGATGTGTGCGGTGTCTTGGACGTGCCTTGACTGTGTTAGTCCGCAATTTGCCCCATTGACGAGGCACAACGAAGTTGCAGACCGACTTGCAAACTCCTTTGAGAACACCTGGCCAATATATTCGGTGCATGCGCTGTGTCTACTCTTGCTAATAGACACTAAAATATATAATATATGTTTGGTAAGTAATCATCTAGTGAAAGGTGGTTCTAGTTTTCATAAGAGCTACCTGTTTCAAACCCAGAGTAGGACAAAAATGGTGTAAAAAAAATTCTATTTATTTCTATTCTATTAAATTGGGCAAAAGGGCAACGAAAAAGGTAAGGTTCGCTAGGTGGCACTTGTCAATTATTGTATCCCAAAATTCTAAAACATCGCATATTTATATCTCATAGTTAAATATTTAGGCCACACACTCAACTTCACCCCACAATACTCGGCACGATTTCAACGGGGTAAAACCACTATGACTTTTCTAAACTGGAATGTCTGCGACATTAAAACACGTATAAAACGCACAAAAACTGAAAAGATCCATAATAAGACTTATGTAAATTTGAATTGAAAATTTTCAACGCATTAAACGAAAGTCCATTTTAATAGAAGCAGTTTATACTAAAATATATTATTGATAAAGCTATTATTGAAAATTTTACAAAGACAGTCGTATAAAGCCATGTTCAACCAAATTTATGGGCCAATTACGGGCACACACAAACCATTAGCCCATTGGCTTTTACATGCTAATCTGTTATTGATAGACGCCGGGCTGTGTTAATTATCCCTCTTGGTCAATAGAGGTCATTGTTACGTAAGTATGTTGCCAAAAAAAAATATTTTACTGTCTATTAAAAACATGTGACGCCAGAACTTTAAAAAAGGAACAGAATTTAAATTGTATTTTGCTGTAGATTTATGATCTTAATTTCTAAATACAATATAATAATGTGTAATTTGTTATTGTTTCAAATTTTTAATTATACATTCGGTTTTAATTAGAACAACTCTGAAAATGAAACTTTATATTTTAAGTTTCATTTTACTAAACAATAATAAAATGTTTATAAATAAATCTTTTCATTCTCAGACAACAATAATATGTTTGTAATTGAGTTTACACAACTAAATTATAAACGTATTATTTTCACAAGCAAAATAATTACAGTTAAAGTAAAATACATTTTATGCCTTGGCAACACTAATAACGTGTTCGGATTTTAATAATAATTTTGTCCTTTTTCGTCCTTTAAAGATTTAACGGATCGAACACTTTAGAGGGCTTATATTGGCATAATCCTTATTTATGAAGTGTACGTACTTTGCTGAACAGAGGATTATATTAATAGCTACCGGTCTCAACCGAAACTCTTTGAATTTTCACAATCAACAACTTTTAATCTGTGTCATTATGCAGTCAAGATCCATCTAAGTTGGTCCTTTTAAAACTTATCTAGTTTGCTAGTTCCTGCCAGTCTCCTACCCGTCGCTGTCGTGAATAATAGACAAGAAAGTATTACTTGGTTACTGTGTTTTAGCATACGTATGACGCAGGTTATTAAATATTTAGAAACGTAAAGTTCTGAGAGACTTGGCTGGCTCTGCTTATTTTAAAGTTATTTAAAGACTGAGAATAATACATGCATAGCGTCATGTTTTTTCTTCAAAGGGGTAGACAGGGGTGAATCGGACCTACAATTGCCAGCTATGTTAGATCACATGTTATATAGGCGATTCTATTCCATCAAGTGAACACATTTTTATACTCCGTGCAAGAATATCATCTCAAAAAAAAGCAATTAGAGGAGATAGATACTCAGGACCAGCACTGACCAGCAGTCATAATATACTCCCGTTGCGACATCAAGGTAATTCAATTGATTATGGAACTATTATTTTGAAATTGAGAGAGTAATTATTTTATGGAAAAAATTAAATATGAGTTTCAAATACCATTTCTATTTTTCACCGGATATTTATTCATGAAAAAAAAGGATATCGGTACAGCTAGCTACCATGTATGAAATAAAGTTTTCCCAAAGTACACCCCATACTTAAACTATTTCAATTTCAGTTAACAACGATCTTAAAAAATGATAAAATTAAAGTTTGCCCTGGCGTTACTGGTTATCGGTTCAGAAATTTTGTTATATAATATATATAAGAAAAATACAAAGTTTTTTTAATTAATCAACAGGCACTTTTGAATAGGATTGTAATACATTTTGTTTTCGTGTTTGATTATTATCGTTATATTAATATAATTTTACAAAACATCCAAATTCCGGTTGCAATATAATATTACTCATCAAAATATTCCACGTATCATTCCTCTGACTCATCTTACTTAAAGAATATAACACGGCCACAGTTGCAAAACGTTGTAAGATGTACAATTCCACTACACAATTATCAACCTTAAATCTATCGGCTCAAGATAGAAAATGATGAATGGACTCGTTTTCACTTGACAACTTTTACCAACGGGTACGATAAGTACTTAAAGGATATAAAATATATATGTATACTTACGTATAGTACGTAATACTGGCGCTTATCACATCTCTCGCCTAACACGAACGAAGTGTTAAGAGCTATCAAGGTCCCCTTTGAAGTTTCGTCCAAAAGTATATTTATAAATAAAGTAAATATCGATAGTCGATTGGCCGACTTATTTATCATTATTACAGAAATATTTTCAAACCAATCAAGAATTCAACAACAAAACAACAACAACAACGAACATAATCAATAACAACAACGACCACAACAGTGGACGTCATTGGGCTGATATGATAATGATGATGATGAATCAAGAATTAATTTCAATTCATGCTAGTACATAGCAAGAAGTTATCTTTATACAAAAAGTATTTACTTTAAATTATGCTCTAAATATAGCCAAGATAAAGTCCAAATTATAACAGATATCCCATCTAAATCCATCAAGTATTTTCAGAACAGAACCGTCAGTCATTATATAGCATTCAGTGTTTCAAACATTGTTATTTGAGCTCTTAAAAGCTTATGCGACGGCGACGCCCAGACTTCGAGAGACATTTGTTGGTGACCTTTACGGCCGAATAAATAATTTAAACTTGACTCAAGCCCCCAGATTTACTTAAACAAAGGTGGTCCAGTTAATAGGGTAATACATTTTGGTCATTTCTACGAACCGTTAAGGGGTGTGGTTCTATTGTGAGCGGAGACAAAATGGCTCAGTGAAATGTGACCGTTGGACTTTGTTTTATAGCTTTCTTGGTAGACAAAGCTATAGAATTACATAGCTACCTTTGACACTTGGTTTTTATCTGCTTGATATTACGTTTCTATACTTACTTTTCCAAGTTTAGTTGTTGTATGCTAGATATAAGTACTAATATATATTAAAAGTGAAATGAAAAAAAAAAGTGAACCTTGTACACAAATTTCACTTCAGAAGAAATTTATTATGTAATTTGGTATTTTAAAAACAGGTAACGGTTTTTCTTGGCGGTTATTTAAAGGCTCCTTCTTGTTAGCAAACTAGTTTTACTAAAATTTGCGGACGTCTTTTAAACCTAGTCTTACTTACGTTCAAATATGAATCACTAAAAATAACTACGAAAAACGTATAATTAATATAACAACTTAAACACATGTTTAATTGTTCCCAGATATATCATTTCTCGTAAACCATTATTTATTCCAACATGTTATACCCATTCACTCCAAAATTAAACAACAAATTAAAACCGCATTAATTAAGTATACCTCAGTTAACGTTGTATTTAAAAGTAATTATTCCGCGGTCACTACGGCCGCAGCCCACGACTGACCACAGCACTTAGCGAATTAGGCATGTCACAAGTTAATGGTTAATGCAGACGAGGGTATGGCGGCATTAGGCCAAATTAGCTAAGTCTATTTTGTAGGGGACAAGCATCTCAAAACACTCGTTGTATTTGTTCTAGGTGAAGCTAGAAACCTGTCTAGATAATGTTTAAATTGTATTTTTCTAGTTTGGTGGTTCATTTCTTGATAGTTAAAATGAATCATCTAATGCAATGACATGGATGGCAATGCCATTCAGTGTGGCAGTGGAAAACTTTTTGGGCATCTTTTCTCAGGAATCAGACCTCAATCAGAAATTCAAATTCAAATTTCTTTATTTGCCAGAGTGTAGTACATAGAACAGATATTAACAATTATAGTTACAGAATCAGTACATACTACCATAACAATGGTGTGCAAATTTGTCTTAAAAACTAATTTAACAATTTACAACCTTCTAAATTACCAAATAAAAAAAAATATAAATAAAAAAATGTTGATGATTGATGATTTTGACAGATGTTTTATAAATAGAAAATCATAGGATTCAAAACACTTCTTGTATTCGTTCTAGGTGAAGTTACCGACCACCAGGCTCCGGACAGGTGGTTAATAATATAACCTCTAATGAAGCTGCTTAATAGAGAATGTGCGTGGTAGTGTGTGGAATATTATGTTCAGTATTCAAAATTCAACTTTAGTACATTCGAATTTCATTCTATTTTTAAATTTCATGTATTTTAATAAATTCTTCCTCTCTCTAATTTCTAAGCTAACTGATGACAGTTAAATAAATAAACTTTAAAGTTAAGTAACGTCTCTGAGTATGAACTCAGAGACGTTACTTAACTTTAAAGTTTATTTAGTAAAAGTGTAATACTTAAGTCAATACGCCTAAAGACGATTATTCAATGAAAAAATTGTGTTAATGAAAAATTACTGCTGTTTGACGTCTCTGAATGAGGCAGTTAGTGTACTAACTTTGATCCAAATATATACTACGTTAAGTGAAAGATGTCTTAACAAACTAAACAATATTAGAAGGATAAAATACAATTTGAAATGTTAATGTAATTCGAATGTCTTACTACTCAGTTCCCTAGTTTCTAGGCTGTCAACTTGCAAGAAGCGTTAAGCCAATACAGTAAAGGCACACGACAGCTGCATTAGAATGGGATTTGTGGCATTCTGCTTATTTAGACGTGTGAAATGTGTCTATTTTAATCTATAAATAGCTTTGTGTATTATAAAAATATTTGATTATTTATATATAGTAATATGTTTGTTATCAGTAGCGTAGTTATCAAAATGAATCATCATTGAAACCCATAAACGTCACACTGCTGGGCACCGGTCTCTTCCAAAGAATGTGAATGGAATTTAGCCTACTATATCACGCTGACCAGACAGGTTGGTAAAGGGTTCTTGTCTGCATAAGGTGGGGAACCTTATGCAGACAAGAAAGTAGTTAGTCGTCTTGTACGCCACTACGGTTGAGATGGGGAAGTGACATTATGTATTCTTAATCCGTCACTACAGGAAACATAATGAATATGGTATTTGTAATCATCCTTTGTAACAAAAATAAACAACATAAACATTGCCACAAACGCAATATTTCAGTAACCATCGAATCGAGTTTAATACGCTTCGAAGAAAGCAAGAAATAATTGCACATTCTTACTTACACAACAAAACAACATAATATATATATATATTGTAAGTAGGTAACTAAAGAAACATTATAATGATATCTACTACCCCAAAACAAGACGCAAAGAAACCACTTGAACCCCAGTATAAAAATAGTTCGTTATAAAAACGACGAGAAAGAAGGAAGCAACGACAAATACCATAAACGAAGACAACAAAAACCTCCATGCAAAAATATGACAATAGTCGAGGAGCAGTACATACGTAAATATGTAGAGAGAATCACGAGCGAGGAAAACTCATGTTCCGGACAATAACCTACAACTCCGAACCCCATTTCCCATAAAATACTTGAGAAATCCAAAATAAATGTTTTCGTCTAGTCCCGTTGGCGTCATACGTTCATAAATCACATAAAAATGTATCAAGAGAGTGGCAGATTAAGTGATTCGTAGGAAACTTGTTCGGCAAACAGAAGAATCCATTAAAGTAAGCCCATCAGAAGGAAAGTGCGTAATCAGTTTATCCGTTTGCATAAAACAGATCGTTGCGTGATGTTAATGTGTGATTTGTGACTAAAAGCTCTGGGAAATTAAAAGATAACAAGTGTAACCCACTCGAGGGGAAAAGTTTTCTCTTTATTTATACGTATTCGTTATATATTTTATGTTGTTATATTTTATGTTGCCGAGGATCGTGACGGCCATTATTTTTACCATAGATAAATGGTCAAATTCTGGTCGATTTCCAACAAAGTTTAATAAATAAACACCTCAGCTTACATAATACGAAGCTGTAAACTATGACATAATTTTTCCAAACAACTCCATTATATAAATCTGTATTAAAAACAGCGCCTAAATTTTATACAAATTATGTAGCCTAATTCCTTACCCAATTTGGTAAATGCGTTATCTCCCATCAATACCATTATAAAAACACTTTCTTAAAATCAAATCAACATAAAAAGGCAGTGATATAATAAAAAGTCATGAAAATAAAGCACCCTAAGCGCTGTTCGCAAATCGATTGAATCGAATACAGAACCAATTTCATCTTCAACAAAATAAACCCAACTCGTTACAACTCCCCACATTAAGCGAGTTAGAGTTTCATCGGAAATAGCTTCAAAATAAAAATTGCCTTCTATGTATATTAAGAAGTGTAGATATGCATAAATAGAAGAAAGGTGAATGCGATTTCTGTTTACCAAAGCGTAACCGAAGTTGGAATTATTAAATTTTTACGAGTACACGAGAGAATTTTATTTGTTTTTCTACAGAATACGAATAAAAATATATGCAAGATTTACTCGATAACGCTAAAATAAATTCTGTGTGAATTTTATGGTTTGTTCAACTATTCGTAGCCACATTGGAATGATTCTTTGTTTTGTAACTAAAGTTAACATATTGTGTTACATGTTATTATCATCATTTTAACCCATAAACGTCCCACTGCTGGGCACGGGTCTCCTCCAAAGAATGTGGAGGGAATTTAGCCTACTATACCACGCTGGCCAGACGGGTTGGTATAGGGTTTGTTTCGAATTTTCCTTTTCTCTTATCTGCTTAAGGTTAGTCCGTTAATCGACTTTTACGACACCCACGGGTAGAAATGGGTTGTGACATTATGTATTCTTAATCCATCACTACACGGAATGTATAATTGTATATAATTACGTTATATAATTATGTGAAATGTATTCATGTGTAATGTATCCAGGACTACCAAATATCAGTAAATGATATAGAGATGTTAGGTTAAGTATTACCTTCTGAAATTGAAACAAGACACTAATGACCACAATGACTACTTACCTTTTACCTACCTACCTATAATTACTCAGTTGTCTAAATTTAGTACATTTGAAAGTTATGATTATATATTTCATACCATTAGCATGAAGGTTTGTTCTGTGTCTTGGTGTAATTTATCTATAATATGTATGTTTTCATTAAAAAAATATATTTAAGTAGTATATCAGTTGTTTAGTACCCTTAACACAAGCAAATAATTGCTTAATTTGGGACTAGATGGCGCTGTGTAAATGTGGTGAAATATTATATTATTATCATTACAATAATAATATACAATTATACATACATACATTATTTATTGTGCTATTATAAATCTACATCCTACTGTGTTTAAAAACATACTTATTTGATCACGCCTCTATCCCAACAAAGAGGTTAAAGTTACAGTTAGCCTATTTCATCCCACAACTGCTGGGTAAACTCTCCTCCCCCATGACTTCCATGCCACTTTATCTGTAGCCAGAGTGGTCCAGTCTTGGTGATATTTTTTCAGGTTATTACGCCATTTTTTGTCGACACACGACACAGTCGACTTGCTGTTTTAGGGCACCTCATGGTGAAAATGTTACGAAATGCTCGTCAGACATACGGCAGAGGTAGGTAGACACTTAGTTCTTTCCACCTGCTACGTTTCTGACAAAATAATAATGCATACACGACTAACATTCAATAAAATGATAACCTTTTTTTCAACATCAAATAACTGGGCCAAAATCCTTGAAACAAACATATTCACAATATTTATCTAATCCATACAAAGAAAATATAAACGTAAAGTAACAAGGTAGAGTAGCGAGTGAGACGCAGTGAGATCGGATTCATTCTCAATCCACGTTTACAAATAAATCGGATAATCTGATTTTCGAGAAATTGAGAACTCAACTCAGTACATTTAATATACACAATAGAAATGGGCTGGGAATACTCGGTATGTATGAGCATGATGCGATCATCACAGAACTTCATAGCTTGATAAGCACAGCTGATGCTATTCCCACAGGCAACGACAGGTAATCATATTTTATTAGAATCGATCACGTGTGAAAAAGTATCGATTAATCGCTGAGCTCGAATCGAATCTCTATTACATGATGAGGAATGCAAATGCAGTAATTGCTTATTATTATGGTTGGCTAGCAAATTGCTGTGTAGGGTGAATTTTAAATTTTGTGAAGTATTATTAGTCCGTTAAGGGGACACTTAGAAATGACTATTACGGTTCCTGTCATGTTTAATAGTTAATGTAGTATTGTTAGGAACAATGAGACTGCTCAATCGGTGTGACTTGCAGCTCAAAATATAAACCCCTTTTAATTGCTAGGATTGCGAATTTCAACAGGTAACACAGTACAACTAAGTAATTTAAAAAAAAGAAAATAAATACTAGATCAGTATGTCCAAATTATAATACTATTAAAGACAACCAACTTATTTAAAAGCTATAACAAAAACTACGTTCTCCATAATTATCAAAACTAAAACTCTTACCAATATCTCTTAGTCTCTTGCCCAGCAGTGGGACGTTTATGGGTTGAAATGATGATGATGATGAATATGTTCTCTTATAATCCAATCTATACCTACCCAGTACCCATAAATTAATAACGCTAGCCAACAACGGTATTCGTTTTTACTATTAAAGTTACCATACACGTTAATAAGCTAGACCCTAGACATAATTTTTATCTAGCCTTTGATTGACTGGCCTGTTGGTCTAGTGATTAGTGACCCTGACTGCTAAGCCGGAGGTCGTGGGTTCGATCCCACCCAGGACTAATCTTTGTGTGATGAGCATGAATGTTTGTTCTGTGTCTGGGTGTAATTTATCTATAATATGTATGTATTTTAATGTATTTAAGTAGTATATCAGTTGTTTAGTACCCATAACACATGCAAATAGAATTGCTTACTTTGGGACTAGATGGCGCTATGTGAATGTGGTAGGATATTAGAATATAATAGAATAGAAATGTCACACGAGAACCGTAGCAGCTGGTGTGCTATATATTTTAATTGGGTTGTTGTGAGTATTATACGAATACAAACACCACAAATCAATATTGCTTAGTTGTACGTTGGAATCCATTCGCATGGCCCAAGTTCCATCCCAAGGGTAATCACAATATGGAAAACTAGTTGCAGAGTTTGTACCCAAACCCTTACTGGGCCCTCTACATAGTTTACAGGTCAATTTTCTTGTTAAAACATTCCCATAGTAATTTCTGAGTGGGTATACAATTGTTAGAATCAGTTTGTGATTGTTGTATAATTTGTAAGGCATCTTAGTATAATGCTCGTGTTGGTAGTTATTTGGCGTATACTACTACTATGTAAAATATCTTGAATTGTTGTTGTGTTTCTTGAGTTTCAGATGTGTAATGGCTTCGAACATCTTGCTATAATAAACCAATCCGTTTGATTTGTGTAGGTATATTCCGAAACGACTAACTTTTAAAGTAATAATAATAATAATAATATTCTACCACATTCACACAACGCCATCTAGTCCCAAAGTAAGCAATTATATTTGCTTGTGTTATGGGTACTAAACAACTGATATACTACTTAAATACATTTTTTTTTGTAAATATATACATATTATAGATAAATTACACCCAGACACAGAACAAACCTTTATGCTCATCACACAAAGATTTGTCCTGGGTGGGGATCGAACCCACGACCTCCGGCTTAGCAGTCCGGGTCACTAACCACTAGACCAACAGGTCAGTCAATAAAAAAAGTCAAAAAGTAAACTAAAAAATGTTATGCTTTGGAACTCCCGCAGACATTGAATTAGTTGGTTAATTAGTTTTTCGATTTAGTTGAAGAATATGACGTGTAGGTTCTTAATTAATATTGTCACTATTCCTATTAGCACACTCAACGATTTAGTCGGCCAGTTCACAATTGTATGTATTTTTAATTTAAAATACCTCGATATCCTTATGGGTTTTAAAGATATTATCATAATAATATTTTTGTTTTCTGCCTTTCACATTATTGTTCGCTTATTAACCTTTTTTCAAGGGTTTCCGCCAGTTGAAAAACTGAAGTCGTTTCACCGATAAAATAATAAGATTACACAATCCACTCGTACAAAAGTAACGTTGCATAAAATCAGTCGTTCATAAATCAATATGAATATTACAAAAGGGAATTCTTCCAAATACGAATAGTTTTATTTTACCCCTCAATTTCATTGCCACGGGTCACGACACGTCCGCTTTGAACGAAGAAAACAATTTCATACCGTAAATTTCACTTTAAAACTATGTTTGAAACTTCTAATATCGAAATGCACTTTATCTATGAGAGCCTTTGGGTGCTCAAGGCGTGAGGGAGCACATCAAAGATGTCTACACTTCAACCCTCTAGCATAACCCGCAACATAAATTACGACTCTGTATTCATAGCTTTATGATTCAAAATCTCATGATGCATAAGGTGTGAAATATGACGTTTTGTTTTATACGGTTACGCTTCCGTAAGGGGTATACGACGGTTTCTGCCGCGCGAAACCTTCAGAGTAATAAAGCCAATAAAGTTATAGCTTTAGCTTAAACGATACAGCACGCTTGCTTTAAGGGGGAATAGGTTTTGGTTTATTTCTTTGATACATTTTTCATACTTGTAATTTTTAAGGAATAATTATGGATGTCAAGTCACTTCAAAAATGTTTAAAAAAAAAAGTTTAAGTATAAATGTAGTTGCAAATGTTTTAGTTCATAACAGCTATATCGTACTTACTACTAGATATTTTTAATAGTAGGCTATGTAGTTTATTCTGGACACAGAACAGAGTGTTTATTCCAGACCTATGAACAAAGGGATAAAATATATATATTTTTTATAACAGCCTATCATACATACATATACATAGGTATAGATCACGCCTCTTTCCCAACAGAGGGGTAGGCAGAGATCATTTCCTTCCACTTGCTACGATTCTGACATACATCTTTGCCTTCTTCAACATTCATCAGTCTTTTCATGCATTCTCGCCGGGTACTCCTGATCTGTCCCTTCTTTAGAACGTCACCTATTTGGTCATGGTGCGTTCTTCTAGGTCTTCCCCTTCCAACGTTTCCTTTCACATTCACCTCATATATTTGTTTTGTCACTCTTCCATAACTAAAAAACCTAACAAACATTTAATTATACTGTTAAAGACTTGCTTTGCGACGAATACGAAAATGGATTTAATGCGAGTAGAGGTTTTAAAAATGGGTTTCAATTACTAAAATATATTATAAAAATTTAGCCGCTTATTCTTATTTATATCTAGATTGCAAAGCATGCAATAGTTTGACGAAAACTTTGGACATTCGTACAATGGCGTGCTGAAAACAGGGCACGGAAAGAATTTCTCAAAAGCGCGTCTAGTTTCTTTTGTTGTAACACACCACAAGTGAAGTTGTTGCTATGTACCTGGAACAAAAAATACGAAGCTATTAATGTTTGAAATCTATATCTATACTCTATACTAATATTATAAAGAAACTTAAAAACTACTGGACCGATTCCAAACTACATTATCACTGAATAACATAAAATATATAACACCACGCTTCGGCCAATAGGAGCTGAGCAGTGGCCAAATAAAAAACGACGAGAGTGAAGCCCCGTACGTCTTCTAGTAACATTATAAAGCTGAAGAGCTTGTTTGTTTGAAACTTTGAACGCGCTAATTTCAGGAATTACTGGTCAGATTTAAAAAAAATTTGGTGTTGGATAGCCCATTTATCAATGCAGGCTATAGGCTATATAACACCACGCTATGGGCAATAGGAGCTAGCAGTGGCCAAATAGAACAACAGGAGGGAAGCCCCAGGCAAGTTAGTAACTTATTAAAATGTCTTAGAACAACAAATGACTTGGTATCCATTTCTGTATAATATTCTAGACATAGTTTAATTGTGCGCCAGTTTATTTCAAATTTGTTTAGCAGTGATAATTAATACTTTTACTTCTTCAAAATTTTTGAACTGAAGCAAGCAAATCCCATTTATTATTATTGTGTGCAGACAAACTTCGTCCTAACAAAATATAATCTATTTTAAAAATATAAACTATCTATTTTCGATAATTTACAGTTAGCTATTTGCTATGTTATGTTTTTAATTTATCAGATTTGAAAAAAGTATAACATTTTAACATTTCAAGAGACGGGGGCAAAAATACTTAAGTCAATTGTTACATATAAGTGTTTTAGCTTTCCGTGTCTAGATTTAATATTACAGTAGCGCAATGTAACTGATTGGTAAGCTCCATACAAGTTATATCAGAGTATTCTGCAAAAAAAATGAAAATGGAGTTAACGACTGAATTTCGACAGTACAATATTTCGACATTTTTATTTAACCGGAAAATAATATGATTGCGTACATAATTAATTAGGTAGATGTTATTACATTTCAGAACATTAAATTGTCGAAGTACTGGTCATTCGCAGATGTGTCTTGTCTAAGTGTTGTCTGTCGAATAATCTTCTGTCAAAGTAATGGTAATTAGAAGATTTGTGTTGTCTAATAATTGTCTGTCGAAGCAATGACTTGTCGATCTATGTGTTTTCGAAGTTCGCTACATGTCGAAATTCAGTCGTTAACTCATGAAAATGACCCAATTAATATTTACACAGTTTCTTTTTAATTTCTGATTTTATATGTGCCAGTTTCTCGCTTTATATTAATTCCAGTTATAAATAAATTCAAGTGTTAATCAAATTAAAACTGAAATACGATACGAGTAAAGTATAAATTACTTTGAAGGTAAATTTTCCTAGCACAAAATTCAATAAAGAGCTCTAGACGTTAGTCGGATCGTGTCAGGTCTTCAAAAGGCGGGAAATTAACCTAAATAAGTGGAAGTGCCCGTGCGATGCATTATAATTACTCACATGCACGCTAGAAGGCACAACTTTTATTCCAAACATACATTGCGACTGGCTGCCTTAATTTATTACGTGACTGTGAAATGTAGGCTTTTATGGAGTTGTACTTTGACTGGCAATTATAAATGGTAGGTTATTTAATTATTAATCGAAATGTTGCTATTGAAATATTAATTTACTGCCATATGCAGTTTCGTCGACACGTGTATTCTTAATCCGAGTAGTGACGGATTAAGAATACACGTGTCACTACCCCATCTCAACCCATCGGTGTCGTAAAAGGCGACTAAGGGAGTGACTTTATGCAGACAAGAGCACTGCGAGAAAAGGACATTCGAAACAAACCCTATACCAACCCGTCTGGCCAGCGTAGTAACTTAATTCTCTCCACATTCTTTGGAGGAGACCCGTGCCCAGCAGTGGGACGTTTATGGGTTGAAATGTTGATGATGTTTGTTTTGTTTTTGTTTTTTTTTTTTTTACAACGCTCGCACTAGAGAACAAGCCCTGTGTCGCGGGGAGCTTTACAAACATGAAATTAACGGACACAAAGTACATCCAGACTAGAAACAAATATCTATGAATCACACAAATATTTGTCTCGTGTGGGAATCGAACCCACGTCACCCTCAGCACGGCGATGTAGTGGCGAGGCGACCACCTTAACCACTGCGCCACGGTGACAGTCATTGCATGTGCAGTTTGCTTCTATACAAATGAATTTTAAGGAGCTGAATTTTGTGGTACCTACTTACTGAGACGTTTTCGTTACGATAATCGAGGTTAAGCAACATTCGACAAGGTTAGTCCATGATGGGTGACCGTTTGTGCTTATTTCATTCTCGAGCGTCTCCATACTCCGGAAGGCACGTAAATCTGTTGGTCCAGGTTATCACTTAATGTTGTAGTTGTTAAGTCTAGTTGGAAGTCTTCTGAGCGGCTTGATAAATTACAATTCCATTTTTTTTTTTTTCTAATTCAAAGCAGAATGAATGTCGCACCACGCTCGACAGGTGACGGTCTTCACGCAATTACCGGCATTATTATTTTTTTACCTCAATAAGTTCGTTTAATATATTATTATATTTTTTGTTTCAAAACTATTTTCAAGCTGTTGTGCAATTAAAAGCTGTCTTTAGTCAAAATACGACTAAAACAAGAAGACATATTAATGATATAATTATTGTTACAAACTCTGCTATTAGTAATTACATTTCAAGTAATTATTAGTTAAAATTTCAAATAATTATATCCAGTATTTTCATAATTTATCAATCAGACATTGATATTGATAAATTGCTCAATCAATCTCCATCATTAGGCCATTTCGAATGGTTACTCACACAATGTTATCATTAACGTATGACATAATATGTACTAGTTTAATCCTCTGATTTCGTCTGCATACGTGTCCTGAATATACTGGAACTAGGTTAAACAGCAAAGAAATTGCAACAGTAATAGAACCGCGGAAATCAATCGGTGAAATCCATTAAAATTCTGCGTTCACTTTGACATTGCGACTTTATTGTTCGATGACATCAGCCGATAATAAAACTGTGTCTTTTATTTAAGTTTGTAACAGACATATTAAATCCCAGTTTTCATTAATTTGCCTCAGAATTTTATACCACATACATACCTAGTAGATACAATTTGGCGGCACGTAGTTAATTTTATAGATTAGAATCGGTGAGTCGATGTCTTCATAATGCTAAATTGTATTTTACAAATTCTGATTTATTAATAGAAATTTACACATAACTTAAAAACATACACAGCTAACCTATTAAAAGAAAAAAGAACCAAATACTCTATTTACAGGGAATTCCTATAAATAGAATATCTGATTAAGATCAGATTGTATTTTTAACTGGCGACACAGCAATTTCACTTTAAGTAGCAAAGTGAGATTCTAAATATGGGCAAGTTTATAAAAAAATCCACGATGGTAACCCTACCTTGGAAACAAAAATTCAGATCTCATAATAGCACTAATTAAATGGCGGAGTCACGTTCAAATTAAGATGGTGAAGAAAAATTCTAGTGCACGAACAAATGGTAACTGAGTTCATTGTTCTATACCTAAAGATTTTTAGAAGCCATTTCATAGTTTAATTACATTTATAAAAGTTTGATGTAAAATAATTTAATAATATGGGTTAGTAGAAGTCGCGCGGGGCTTCGCTCTCGTCTATTTTATTTGGCCATTGCTCAGCTCCTATTGCCCGTAGCGTGATGTTATATAGCCTATAACCTTCCTTTATAGTTGGGCTATCCAACATTAAATAATTTTTCAAATCGGACCAGTAGTTCCTGAAATTAGCGCGTTCAAAGTTCAAGTTCAAACTTCAAGTGAGATCCCAGCGTTCAACCAAACAAATAAACTCTACATCATCTTTATAACATTGAGCCGCACTCAGAGACGTCAATTAGCAGTAATCTGTCATTAACACAATTTTTTATTGAATAATCGTCTTTAGGCGTATAGACTTAAGTATTACACGTTTTGACTAAATAAACTTTAAAGTTAATTAACATCTCTGAGTACGGCAGTTAGAATAGATTCAATCCAGAATCAGAATGCAATGAAACTAACATAATTTTTTTGTTCCATAAACAATTATCAGCACAAACTTTGTATGAAAGAAATTTGGAAATAAATGTTAACCTAATCAATTTAGACTGGCCTATTGGTCTAGTGGTTAGTGACCCTGACTGCTAAGCTGAAGGTCGTGGGTTCGATCCACCCAGGACAAATCTTTGTGTGATGAGCATGAATGTTTGTTCTGTGTCTGGGTGTAATTTATCTATAATATGTATGTATTAACAAAAAAAAAATATTTAAGTAGTATATCAGTTGTTTAGAACCCTTAACACAAGCAAATATAATTGCTTAATTTGGGACTAGATGACGCTGTGTCAATGTGGTGTAATATTATTATATTAATTGAAACCAGTGCAACCGATTGCATGTAACTCGTATTACATAAACTTTAACTTCAAACGTTTACATATTAAAGTGAGACCAAACACAGAACAAAGAGCCTGCCCAAGGCTCACAATCAAGGCTGTTTCACTCGTAGAACATAACTTACGTTTTTCTAACACAAAGAGCGGACAGTGCAAGATTGCTGTACTCAAATAGCTCCACAAAGCATCGGATACACGCGATGTACAGGGCTGCCCCTATCTAGATAACCTAGTTACTTGTGACGTACATTTCGAGTAAACCCCTTGTTAAAATAAATGAGAAACGTCTGGTCATTCGGAACTAGGTTTTAGAAACAAAAAATAAATTCTGGCAATTTAAATATAGGTACTTGGAAACAATGTTTTCGAGATTAACGTGATACTATAATATAAAGAAACATATATTTTTAAGCGTTTAAATGGAGAAAATTTCTAAAAAGTGGTGCTTTAAACCAAACAATAAAAAAATAATTAGAATAATGGAAAAAATATTTTAGTGTTGGATAGCATATTTATCGAGAAAGACAATTTTTAGCTATAAGTATAACAAAATGCTACAGCCAATAAGAGCTTAGCAGTATCCAAACAAAGAACGACAGATGCGAAGCCCCCGCAACGGGCAACAGCTAGTATTTAATTAAATATAAAACCGGCTCCATATTATTATTTACAAAAAGTTTATACAAAAAATATAATTCTGCCATAAGGCCAAAGTGGCTGATCAAATTCAATAAAATAAAAAAATCTCATCCAATAAATAAATTTAGAACAGAAATAAATCAAAAAGTTTAATAAAAAATAAGTTCGTATGAAAACAGTTTTTATTTTAAATCCTTGTGAGTAGTTAAATAGCAGCCGACGAGGGAAATACACAGTGTGAAAGAACCACCAATCCGCATTACATTTTACAGTTACCACAAACTTTTTAAATTGGACGAACGCGTATTAAAAATGCATGCCCTGAAGGAATTAAGAGGAAAACTACTGAGAAAAATTTATGTTACTGTAAATACTTAGTAAATAATGCTAAGAACGTATTTTAGTACTTAGCAATAAATCCACCGTGAATTATTTATAGTGTACACAGAAAGTTTCCAAAACCACTATAATTCATCATCATCATCATCATTTCAACCCATAAACGTCCCACTGCTGAGAACGGGTCTCCTCCAAAATGAATGTGGAGGGAATTTAGCCTACTGTACCACGCTGGCCAGACGGGTTGGTATAGGGTTTGTTTCGAAATTTCCTTTTCTTACAGTGCTCTTGTCTGCTTAAGATTACTCCCTTAGTCGCCTTTTACGACACCCACGGGTTGAGACGGGGTAGTGACATTTTGTATTCTTAATCCGTCACTACACGGATGACTATAATTAGATGGTGTATAAATCTCAAAAAATACTAATTAGCCAAATAATTGTACATACATCCTTTCACAAATAAAATAAAGAATATAACTGTTTTGGTCAAATATTTATTTATTTATTAAAATTTAATTTATTTATAAAACTTTATTGCACAAAATTTGTGTACAAAAGCATTCTCTACCAGCCAACCTTTGGGTGATGCAGAGATGAGCACAGGTAGGTGCCAAGTAAGAATATATGATTGATAATGATAAAAGAATACTACATGAAAAATGTTGCCAATATTCACATTAGTCATGAAATTGGTCTTTATTTTATTAGATAAACAAAAGTAAATTTTTCTCTCATATTATAAAATAATATTAGGTGCAATCATTGGTGACCGATGGACGGTGGAGCAAGCGTGTCCTAGAGTGGAGACCGCGACTCGGCAAGCGTAGAGTAGGACGCTCTCCAGCTAGGTGGTCCGACGACCTAAAAAAGGTCGCTGGGTCTGACTGGATGCGGAAGGCGGGGGACAGAGTGCTATGGCGCATGTTAGGAGAGGCCTACGTCCAGCAGTGGACTACAATAGGCTGAAATTATGATGATGATGATGAGGTGCAATCAAAACGTAAACCGCTGTGACACTGATGACATAACTAATTTTGTATGAATTTTAGATTAGAACTTATAATATTTTGCATAATCTGATTTATAATTCGCCAACGTGTTAACATAATTCAGCATTTATTTTAATGGTAACCCTGCATAAGGCCTGTTCCATACTGGTTGCGTGACAAAGCCTCGAGTCACGTCACCTGTGAACCGCGTGTTTAATATCGAATTACCTAACGCCAGCCTCTATCTAAAGCCTAAATAATGAACTAGATAATTCCTAGTAAAATACAATACGGAACTACATTTTGATTCTTTGAAATTGTGAGCATCAAAATATCATAATAAATAATAACTTTTTATAATGTGACTTAGTCACATTATAAAAAGTTATTATTTAAATGTAATGAAATAACAATAATAAATGGCTTAGAAACAATAATAAATAAATACCTAGTAATTTTAATAACATAAATAACTTTTGCTGTATTTGAAAATGTGTAGATTTCTAATCACAGTTAATTTGCAGATGCTTCTAAATACTCTAATTTAAATAGATAAGCAAAACCCATTTTTTGTAAAGAAAAACAGTAACGAATATAAAATAGGTTTTTTTATAATATTAATTAAATAATTAATATTTATAATATTGTGTCCCAAACAATCACAACAACAAAAAATAAAGAAATTTTAGGTCGTATATACGTCACAGAATATACAAGGGTCTTACTTAACATAATAATTATTATTTCATAAAATACGAAACAGTCGTATTTTTAATTAATTTTGGACCATTCATGACAGTTTCAGTTCGTTCTCGCGGAAAAGAAAAACCGTACGTCCCTCGCAAAAACTCATTAAAACAAGGATTAACCATTAATACATTGTTTGATCCTAAAAGTTTTATTATCTTAGAACAAAAGTTGATGATTCTATGCATTTCATTAACAAAAGCACCAAACAGAATACGTAATTAGGATGAGTCAGAGATTTATCCAAGTGTCTTTTATATCCTCTTTTATGCTACCAAGAAAAATGCATTTGATAAAATAGAAAAAAAAATGTATTTTATTCGCTCATTAACTAATAAATATTTTCTATAATTTCTATAAAATTAATATCCGCTAAAGCTCTAAAATTTTTATTGTATCAATTGACACCTAAAGTAACCGATATTCTGTAAGTTTAAATACATAAAGTTTTTTTTTTTTGCTTATTTATCAGTATTCGTTTAATCTTTGGATAAGAAAGAAACTGCACAATCTTAACATACATAAATCGTTTAATTTCTACATGATTGGCAAACAACCGATGATTCCAACGATTTTGTGAAATTAATGTAATTTCAGTTTCAAAGCTAGAAGAGTTTTAGGCCCAATAAGTGACCCTGTTAGCAGAAAAATGTCAATCGGATCCACTCGTATAATTTATAAATAACATTACAATTTTATGTTCGATAAACTTATTGAACATTCATATCATCATACACGATAATAGAATCACTCTTAACTCCAAGTACCAAACACTCAACGAAACAGTTAGCTCCTAACTCCGTTACTAACACTAAATCCGATGACATAGCTTCCGTCATTTATTAAGAGCAAGTGACGTTGGTAAGTTGTTCCTTAATAACAGTAATGAACGTGCAATGCAGTCTCGTCATGTCAGGAGCGTGCCTAATATCATATAACGTGCGCGTTCCTGCCAAATTATAATATGATAATGACGTAGATAGAGGATCGGTACTTCGTAATATAATGCACGTAACTGGCTTAACTTTGGGATAAAGCCGTCGGTTAATAGGTAGAATATCAGCTGTGTGCAGGGAAGTGTCTTGTCTTTTATGGGTATCGATTTCATATTTAGATTGTTTCGTTTGATATACTCGATTCAGACGTTTTGATTGAGGGTTTGCTAGTGTGTTAGAAAGATAAACATTTTTCTAGTAAACGCAGGGTGTATCCGTGCATCAAGTATTAGTATATAAAATTCGTTCCAACTTTGTTTTTTCGCATTGATACATAGGGTTGAGTTTTGTATGACTACAAATGTGGTCAAATGTCTAATAGAATTTGTAACTTAAATGTGTTAATTTAAAAACTTAAATGTTCTAATTTAAATGTGTATCGTAGAAAAAATATATGTAAATTCCCATTTACATATATATTTTTTCTACGATTATGACAAATTTTTGGAAATTTAAATATGCTCGATATGGTTTTCAAACATTTGACAATGAAATGACAATAATATGTCCGTCTTCAAACGAGTTTTAAATAGAGCTATCCTCTCAAGGTAGGCAGCAAACATCATAACCATCAGGTGGGCCGTCTGCTCGTCTTCCACTTTAGGCAACTAAAAAAAATTAAATCGACCAATCTAACCTCGAAATTGTGAGTTAACCCTCTGGTAACAATATAGATAAAAAGTAGATTTTCCACTTCTAGACAAAACATTTCAAAGCCATATAATTTCAAGACGAAATACAGAATATAACTTAGAACTAATAATAACGAACTAAATTCACGTTCCATCATTTGACTATCAAATATCTTGAGGAGCTTACGTAATACCAATGCCTTCAATATTCGCCATTGATCTGTGTAAGACAACTATTGCTTATTGAACTGGCTGGGATCAAGACGCCGGCAGTCCTACTTTGATAGAACTTCTACTGTTAATATGAGTGACATAGTTAACCGTTCATATCGCATTCTCGGAGGAAAGCCATTGTAACATGCTAAATTCTATATCACAATTAGCAACCTTAATATTATGGATACAAAACGGAAATTGCTGAAATTACTCATTTTCACTTATCGCTTTTTTGTTAATCGTCAACTGCTATTGTGGTTTTTATGAAAGAAAATTCTAGAATATAGTGGTTACGTAGGTATATCAGTATCAACTTTTACGCCTTCAAACATGGGTAACACGCAAATTTAATTCCTTACAATAAATATTAAAATTTGTTTGAATGCTGATTGAAATAAGAGAACAATAGACTTTGAATGTCTTTACATGGTATGACAGGTATGGCAGTTAGGTATACATGGTTCCTATAATTAACAGTTATGTATGTTAAATTTAACTTAAATTTAACTACACACATGATCGATTCCTTAATTAGATAGTCATATTTTTCAACTACTTCGTATATTCTTATCTCTGTCTGCCTCAAAGGTAAAATAGGCGTAATGATAATATGTACACACACATAAACGTACAACAGGAAAACTGTTCCACACTTACATAACTAGAACCCACTAAACGTTTATTAATAAGGAAAAACAAGAAAATTTGCCAGTCAATGAGCCGGCACACCCTTTCTTACTTAATTCTTTTATTTACGTAAGTATGCAATAACATCCAGTAATCACACAACTAAAAACGATGCATTCCTATATAGAAGTAGTCACTTGCACAATTATCTTAATAAACGATTTTATTCCAATGCAATAGAGTTGAAAGTTAAAAACAGACGATTTAAGGTAATACAGGTATTCTTAAATAGAGAAATCGTCACATTTCTCCTACAAACAAGGTATTGAAAGTAATCAGACACTAACTGGACAGTTGCAGTGAATTTCATTTAGTAGCCGTTACTCGATACTTTAAGAGCCATCGAGTATGTGAAACATAATCCTGTTTTGTGTAGAATGTTGCTATAATATTCTATGACAGCATAATACTTGTTCCTACGTAATTTTGCCGGGTTTGCACGTAGAAGTTGGAAGTGGTATGTCGGTTTCGCATTCTTTCCAGTGTATGAATAAAGCATTAAAATAGACGCGTCATATTGTAAACTGACCCTCATCATTTATGTATTAGTTTTTAAATTACAATTTAGCTTTGAATGGAATGCATTAGCTCGATTTTGCATGAGATGTCTAAACATAATTATTTTGTTAGAAACAATTTATTAGTACACAAAGAAAGTAAGTTTAAATGAGTTGGGTCTTTTTGTTATTTGTTTGGAGTGAAATTAATGATTGATTTACAGCATCTAATTATAATAATAATAATATTCTACCATATTTACACAGCGCCATCTAGTCCCAAATTAAGCAATTATATTTGCTTGTGTTATGGGTACTAAACAACTGATATACTACTTAAATACATTTTTTTTTTGTAAATACATACATATTATAGATAAATTACACCCAGACACAGAACAAACCTTTATACTCATCACACAAAGATTTGTCCTGGGTGGGGATCGAACCCACGACCTCCGGCTTAGCAGCTAATTATATAGCTTAATTATATTATTATTGTATAATAAAATAACTTTTTGGTTTAAATGTTATTATGGTAGTTATTGACTATCTAAATTGAAAATAAATGCCTTGGATTTATGTAATACTAGAAGTCGCGCGGGGCTTCGCACTCGTCATTCTTTATTTGGCCACTGCTCAGCTCCTATTGGCTGTAGCGTGGTGTTATATAGCCTATGTTACTCAGTGATAATCTAGCTTTCTAACGGCAAAAGAATTTTTTAAATAGGTCCAGTAGTTTTTAAGTTACATACAAAAATACAAATCTTCCTCTTTATAATATTTGTATAGATTTGAATTATGCACACAAATATTTATAGAGTCCTGCGCAAAATTTGATAATGATCTAGGTATCTATCTGTGGCTACTGTGCTCTTGCTCATTAAGTGCACTTACATGTTAAGAGGAATAGGAATATATTTTCAACATATACGAGTATGACAATTTATACCGCCACAAGAAAAATAACCTGTATTTGTTACCGTAAAGTTCATTTTCTGTTGTAAAAAATAATACTCGTCAAATAAAATAAATTCTAACGTCGCGTCTATTGTATTAAGTATTATTTACTCTCATAAATATGTCTTAGAAACGAAAAAGGTTAATGTAGTTTTTACATCTTATAGAAATATTTTTTCTTTTAAAGAACCTTCATTGAACTGAAACGTATATTTAAAAATACATAAAAAAGCGAAAAGCCGTAAGCTTTTTAAAGTTGTACGTTTGGCAACACATTTAATGTTCATATCTATTTACATAAGTGCCTTCATATTAAATTATATTTCTTAAATACATACTTAATAACATGAATAAACAATTAAATAAAGATTTTGTTAGAAGTTTGCCATATTCAATTTCAAAACTTAACTTGACAAGATACAAGGTTCTTGTCAAGTTAAGTTTTATTAAATACCTACATCTTACAATTTCCCACAGACAATTTTGAATACCCGCAAATGTTAGATTTAGTATTAAAGTATGTAATTAATCTAACTACTCCCTAGCACCACAAACAAGAGAATTCGTGTCGTATTAAATTACAGGAATTAGGCTCAATTTCGTTATACGCCTATATTTATTTTAGAACATTATTGAATTTGTTTGAAATTGCGTGAAGTTTATTTAATTTATTTTTGTTATGTCAGTTTTACTAGAAGTCTTTGTTTGTTATTTATTAACGGTACTGGTCTTACGTTACATAGCGATTTCGGACTATTTCAAAATCCCTAACACAAAGTTTGTTATTTTATAGTAACGTGACAAAAATTAATAAAATATGATAACTTTTTTAATTTAATCAGAATATTATTTTTTTATAATTAAGATTAAAATAAATAAAAATTAATAATAATGTTTTATGTTTTTATATGACCTGATCCGAACAGCAGGATCGCGCTGGATGCAGGCCGCATACAACCGGTCCTATTGGAAGTCACTTGAGGAGGCCTATGTCCAGCAGTGGGCGTCCTACGGCTGATATGATGATGATGATGATGAATAATGTTTTGTCAGAAGAAAATGGTTTATCTATATTTATGAGTTTACGTTTAGTAATCCTTAATTTTTTGTAAATTAATTAATTAATAAAAAGGGATAATTAAAAGCATAGAAAGTATTAAGTCATTGGGAACTTTTTAAACTAATGAAATTAAATCTCATTTATTCATCTAGGTTACAAGGTAACACTTATGAAAGTCACAAGTTAAGAATGTAACAGGTTATCCGAAAAGTAGTGTTAGCAAATTTGCCTACAACCAGTTCGCTGACAGGGTGGAGCTATGAGAAGAACTGGCAAGAAACTCACGCCACTCTTTAATATACTTAGATGGTAAAATATAGGTACCATACATTTACCTCTTTATGGAATAAAGCCATGACGTCATTTATGATTTAAGGTTTTTTACGCACGCAGTTAAATAAATCTAGCAATAAATAAAACTGAACTAAAAATAACTAGACAATATGCAACTTCAACTGTAAAGGTTATGCATTAGAATACAATTATAATTTCTGAGGTAGAATAACACAACATCTATTCAGACAGTCAAGTGCGTATCACGTTGATTGACGGCAGTATAATAGGGAAAAAGCTTGTTAAAAATACATTTGTACAAATATTTTCCACTTTACAAGTTACGAGAAGAAAAACTCAACAACAACAAAAAAGAAACAAAACTTAATAACAGTGAAGTTAATTAAAGAGCTTGCTTATTCCTCTAATACATGAGAAGGCATTTTATTAATTAAGAAGATAGCTAAAATTTTATAGAGGCTTTATTAAGTGCATGAGTTGGTGCTCAAATATAACATCATTATTTTTTTTTATTTCATTTAGATTACTTAAATAGTATGCAAGATGCAAAAACGTCATACAAACCTAAAAAGGTGTCAAACAAATTATCCTAAAGCCAGTTCACTGGCCAGCTTAAGCCTTGAGAAGATCTGGCAAGAAACTCAGGCCCTTCTTATCATACATATTTTTTCATACAAATAAGAATAACAGGTGTGCTATCACTCGACTGAATTAGTTTAATGATGCAAAAATTCTAAAACTTGGCTTCGTATAAAAATGTTTAAAGCATGCTCTCGTAAAAAGAAAAACAAATTTCAATTTTTATATTTACAACACAGAATTTTGAAATGCGCTAGCTGTCACAACAATATGGCAGCTGCAGTGAGGTGTCAAAAAGCGAGCGAGATGAATGCCAGCCGATACATGGCATGTGCCCAGAATGATTTGTGGCGTTTGCCAAATATGGCGCTGCGTTAAATTTTTCATGTTTTTCGTATTTGCAGCCTGTTTCAATTCTTGTAAGCAGATTGACTTGCCAATGTTTTACAAATTGTGACAAAATAGATAACCAAAGGAATATTGTTTACAAAAATATAAATAGTTGGTAAATAGTTCCCCAAAGAATTAATTAGTTTCTGACTGTTCAAAACTCCATCTTGGTTCTTTTTAAGACATCGCATAACTTTTTAAATAACATTTTACCTAATATTTTTACGTCAACTAAAAACTACTTTAATAAAATTGTAATAAATATACCACACTACGCGTACAATTCGAAATGTCATCAGCAAATAAATAACTGTCAGATATCACAACCACAAATAAAACATCGAGATTGCCACCATAAAAAAATACTGACACGATACAGCTTAACCCTCTAACCAAAAGAAAGCTGACAGCAAAAAAGAGCTACTTATTTCAACATTTTCCTGTTCCCCTTTATCCATAAAATTGTTTTCTTCCAACCGCGCAAACAGAACATATGACATTGTATAAAAAAAAGGAAATCCGCGCACAGGTGATGTTAGAGTGACCTGTGAGGGGATTACACTTATAAGCCTCTCAAGTATTGCGGCTTCAAAGCGGGGACGACTTACGGACCTCTTGTAGAGGTTTTATGAGCTCAACTAGTCCATAATTAGTATAGTATTATTTTAAGAGGAAACTCCGCCTAATGTTGGGGATTATGGACGAAGGTTTTTGACAACGTTAGATATTATTTACTTTACATTAAGTATACATACTATTTATATTTATATACCTACCTACTAAATATTTGCTGTAATGATAACAAGGACAGAATTAAATAGGCTTGTTCCAATAGCATACTGGCCTGTTTGTCTAGTGGTTAGTGACCCTGACTGCTACGCCGGAGGTCGTGGGTTCGATCCCCACCCAGGGCAAATCTTTGTGTGATGAGCATAAAGGTTTGTTCTGTGTCTGGGTGTAATTTATCTATATTAAGTATGTATTTACAAAAAAAAAATGTATTTAAGTAGTATATCAGTTGTTTAGTACCCATAGCACAAGCAAATATAATTGCTTAATTTGGGGCTAGATGGCGCTGTGTGAATGTGGTAGAATATTATATTATATTATACTGGAATTAACGTTAGTTACTCCGGTATATATACTACAGTGGCAAACAAAATGTATGTATTTTTAAAATTTTCAAACCATTGATATTTCTTTAAACAAATGTACAATTCATCATGTACCACTATAACATGAAGAACTATTTGAAACGATGACTAACAAAACGAAATTTATCTATAAACATAACTAAAAATTAAGACATGTTTTAGGTGAGATCTATGAACTGTCGCAGACATTGTTACATCTGCATCGAACTGTCGCAAACATCATAAGGCAACCAACATAAAGCCTTATCAATGTAACTAGACTGTGACTAATGTTTAAAAACTTAAATAAGTTAGTTCTAATTTTCAAATAGGCATTCTACAACTATGTCAAAATCATCTAATTCAAAAATATTATAATTGATATTTCGAGTAAGGCCTCTAAAAATAAATAGAGAAATTGACAACAACCTTACTCCAGTATGTTTTTAAGATGTGAATTCTTGAAACAAAAGTTACAACTTGCGCAATAAATCACTACAGAGATACGACACCAATAGCAGCTGCTTAGATTATAAAATATAGCGAAATTCCATAACTTTTACATGAATAATGCAAACCCGTCAGAAATTCTGGAAACTACGTCGTGAACATTTAAAAATGGCAAGGCTAGGGCATAAAGCGAACAACACTTTGAAAAACAACAGAGTGAAAAGAGCACAGTTTTCCTCGGCAGGTGAGGAGCCAGGGGAAATACACTTGATTGCACTCCACCATTGGCCCTCACACATGATGCATTTTGATTCAAACTCAGTTCTTATTTTTTGCCAACACAAATTCACTCCGAATTTCGGCTGTGAAATATTTAAAAATTGCCAGCAACATAAATTAATTTTATAAATGTCATTACAGTTGGTTTCATTTAATAATTTAATTAAAATTTAACTTAAAGTAATTTTATTTTGATGTGTAACATTTACGTTATGGCAACGAAATAAATTACCTACGTTAATTCTGAGATAAGTTAAGTAAGTCGTTTCTGGGATAATCTTATTTAAAAATATAGAATTAAGAATACAGTATTCCGTTTAATATGTTTAAAAAGAAATCATAGGATCACAATCATGTATTTTTCCTCTGTGGCAGAAATTAGGTGAGCTATGTCCAAATGTAGACGCAATTGGGTTGATATGATGATGATGAATACTACTTAACCGCGTGATGAGCAGTTAAACTACTCCAGTGGAGTATAAATTGATCTACACTACTTAATATATGTACAATTACAGAACAGTACAATTGTACATATTACAAAATATGCAGGTAAATTTTTAATCGAACACAGTAATTTGTTATATTGTTAATTACTTGATCTAACTTTACATAATACGTTCTACTGCTCGATATGTTTTACAAAAGCAACAAATATACTACATTTCATCGAACTAGACCAGGAATCAGGTACCTTCGGGGTCTTTCAAGGTTTTTATTGTTTATTAATATTTTTATTTTAGTATCAAAACTTTCAAATCGTACAATTAGATTTAAGAGCTGAGAAGGCTTAGGCTATTTATTATCCACACACGCTGGTCTAATGCGGTTTGGTGGATCAGACATACCGTTAGAATTTATTCTGGGGTGGGTTTCCTCACGATGTTTTCCTACACTATTAATTATATCAACAAACATGTTTAAATATTACATCGTATATTTTGTTTTTTATGTACCTACGTGGATCCATATATTTAGACTGTTTTAGTCTCCTTTCTACGTCATACGACTGTCGGAACACCAAGCGTGCAAAACCTGTTTTGGAAACTTCTGTAAATTCTGTAATATGACCATTTGATGACTCGTCCCTTGTGGGACCAAACATAGCAGAAAGGCAGAAGCGCACTTCTGCCTACTACATTAGTGTAAAAGGGTGACGATGTATTACCTTAAAATAAAATATTTTTCTTAGGTCTGAAAAGGTTGCTGACTCCGAAGCTAGATATTTGCAACGAACTTTCTCGATATTGCAGACGAGCCCTTGACATCCTAGCCACGCATAAATGCGTGAAACTCTTCAATAAAGTAATAACTATCGTCTGAAGTCACTCAGGCGTGTATAGCACACACAAGGTTATTTCATAACCGTTTTACTTGCAAACAAATCAATTCAATCAATGTGCTATATTACTTTTTGTATTTACAGATATAATAAGTATACAGATAGGAGCATTACAACCAATAGAAACTAAAGTATTTTTACGCTATTCGAAATGTCACTACCCCATCTCAACCCGTGGGTGTCGTAAAAGGCGACTAAGGGAGTTAACCTTATGCAGACAAGAGCACTGCGATAAAAGGAAAATTTGAAACAAACCCTATACTAACCCATCTACCCAGCGTGGTATAGTAGGCTAAATTCCCTCCACATCCTTTAGAGGACACCCGAGCCCATCAGTGGAACGTTTATGGGTTAAAATGATGAATGATGATGATGGAATAAAACAAGCCAAACTGTCCCCTTTTTAATTCGCGTCAAGTAAAACTCGTCGTTAAATAATGTAACATATTCTTATAAGGCAAGTCACCTTACATGTTGATTTCTTTGATCATTCATTTGTAAAACGATTTGTATCACATAATTAAACATTGCGTGATAAACACTTGCATACGTAATAATATGCTTATTTTTGTTGCGTATAATTTAGATTTAACATACTGAACTATTTTTAATATAATTTCAATCTTCTGTTCATTAGCATAAAGTAAAAACAGCTTCGAAATATTTCTCATCTTATGTCGTTTATTATTACTAAATACTTACAGTATAATATTACTATTTTGGAAATTATGAAGCTGTATATCAAATAAAAATATCACCAGTCATCAATTAACATTAAAATTTTATAATTCAACAAGATTGGTTTCTATATTTTTTTTATAAAATTTAAAATGATTCACAAGACAAGTCTTAGGTTTCCCACCACCTTAGAAAGTTTTTAGAACCGGATTAGTTTGAATGTCCAACTAATACGACACGATTCGTCTTTAAATTATAGATAAAAGAGAGGAAAAGGTAGACCGAGGAGGATATATTTTATAGAACACATAAGGAAAAGATACAGCTCGTGTCGCACCAGAAGACCAAAGGATTGATGGAAACCAGAGGAAGGCGTTTACTCTATCGCACCGTCAAAAGCGCAGCTTCTTAATTGAGAAAGAGAGAGAGTGGTTTACCAACATACTATAACAGATATTTTAAAAATATTCTAAAATATTTAATTGTTTATTTAACTTTGAATAATACAGAAGGACGTCGTAATCCTAATCATATTAGTCAATTATGTTAAATGAGGAACCATTTCATAAAATATTGCAGAAAATCTTAATTATTTGTAGATGTTATTTTCAATATTATTTAGTGATATCATTTGTCGAAATAAACAGTTTTTTTTTAATAATCAAGGAATACACTTAATTAATCAACAGACTACTTCATTACTCTATTGATCAAAGCATTTGTATACTTCTTACGCAGATTTGATGATTATATTTCTAGATCTCACACACACACACTCCTTAAAACAACCATTTCACGGAGTTCAAACACCAGAGTGGCACTTTCACAACTTTAAAATTAATTCACCTGTCATTACCTAATAGATGAAGGTTAATGTTTTTAAGATATATTTTTTTATTATGAACATGACGAGTGCAAGGTATATGGTATACTATAATATTTATCGGCAATATACTACATATTTAACAGTAGTATTTTTTTGAACATGATGAAACGTGCGCTTGGGCATCAATCGTCCTACTGTACAGGTGCGTATACGCAAGCAAAGCAGGAACCGTAACGGTGACAGAGGGTTGCACAACAGTAGTGTGCGCAGTGCATATTAACGGGCGCGGCTGGCCATCGGCAACAGTGACACGCCATCCGCCAACATGTATCGTAATATTGCTGTGAGTATTCTTTTTTTATTAAAAAAAAAATATAAAAGAAATTTATAGGAGGTAGAAAAAAAAATTAATATTTATTTTTATTTTTATTATTGATGTAATATTTTAAAATCTGTAAATGAAAATTTTATTTTCCTAATAATGTGTGTTTAAAAAATACTATTTGGAAGAGCTAGGTTCTTTTTTCATAATGAGTGCAAAATTTAAAAGATAACAATATATTAAACCCCGGTATTTTTCAATAAAAAAGATGGTTTAACTTAAGATAAAATTTTATTGAAAAAAAAAGCTAAAATAAACGTGTTTTTTTTATACCACGACGGTGGCAAACAGACGTACTATCCGCCTGATGATAAGCTGTTAGCAATTAACATTTTAACGTATGCTTCTAGGTAATACGTAAAACATTTTAATATAATCGATGGTTTTATTTTTCAGTTGATCTTTGCCGTAGTGATCGCCAGCCATATGTGCTTGGCCAATCCTGTCCCAGCACCAGACCCCCACAGAACACAGTAAGTAAACTATACTAAAACAATTAGTATATTTTTATACAATCCGATTAGCGCGCCTATTCACATACAGTAAACAAGTAAATATAATTAAAAATAATTAATAACCCGACTGCAAAAAATCAACAGTGAGCAACGCACTAAAAAAACCGAAAAATTATTGTAATATTATTATTCCTGATTAAATTTAAATATATAACATATATTATGTATATATTTGTAATCTCCATTTGATTCCCTTTATTTTGATACTCTACTCGATAGGTTTGGTTAAAATAAATAATAGAACTACTTACAATTTGGAACCATACAATTATGTATAATCTCTTTTTGAATATATGTCATTTCCTTTTGATTCTCTTTATTTTGATACCGAACTCGATAGGTTTGGTTAAAAAAAAAAATTGACCTTCTTACAATTTGACGTTAAAAGCCCGCCGTTTAAGTATTTTTATTCTTAAAACCTATCTAAGGACACTTGGGTTTTCTAGACAAATCTAACGATACCCTAATTGTCAAAATCCATCCGGCCGTTTGGAAGATTCGTGGGAATAAATAAATTTACAAACATACAAGATACGCGCGAAAAACAATACCCGTCCTGACAGTCGGGTAATGAATATGCGTATTCATAGAAATAAACCATTTTGACACAACTTTTCTTAATATTGAGTATATTGAATTATTTAGTGAAAAATCTAATTTTTAACGGTTTTGTTTAGCTTGCCCTGGTTGTTTTTTGTTCTTTGGGTCAAATCTACTAATGGAACTTTAAACAGCTTTTCTCATCAATCTATAGCATTAATCAGAAAGAAAAATAATATCGCGTTATTATTATTATTCATATAATAAAAATACCATTTATAATATTATTATAATATTATAACTGGTATTATAAAATTATAATATTTACATTATCTTATCATTAATCATTCTTTCAATAAAACCGTTTAATTATTTTTATTTTTTGATATTAGGTATATATTTTAAAATTTGATAATTTCACTAAATAAATTAAATTCTAGATTAACGGTAGCTGTTTAGGAAAAAGCAGTGTCTCATATTTTTTTAAATAACTCGAATACAAGCTGCAAGGTTTTTTCACACAAATAATTTTTTTTTATATATTATTATGGACACGTAAGACATACAAAATAGCAACAAGGGAATGACAATCGACTGTCACCGTGGCGTAGTGGTTAAGGTGGTCGCCTCGCCACTACATCGCCGTGCTGGGTGACGTGGGTTCGATTCCCATACGAGACCAATATTTGTGTGATTCATAGATATTTGTTTCTAGTCTGGGTGTACTTTGTGTCCGTTAGTTTCATGTTTGTAAAGCTCCCCGCGACACAGGGCTTGTTCCCTAGTGCGGGCGTTGTCTTTAAAAAAAAAAACAATAACAAAAAGGAGCTCATAGTAACAAAAATAACTACAATAATGTTTCCCCTGCATTTAATGATACATGCACCATTTCCGATACACATCTTATTCCCTAGCCATAATTATCCTCTATCGCGAGATTTCGTAGATCCGCGATAATAAATACGATAATATCTCTCTGTCTATCTGGCAGATTTATAGCTGGCATAACTGTTAATGGCAGCCGCGACATGAGTTATGTACTGCTGTTGTACCTTATATTATATGTACTTGTACCTTTCGTACACACCCTGTTTGATATGACAGTGTGGTGGGTACAGTCAACTGTTGTGATATACTGTCAAAGTATAAAGGCCCTTGTAGACGAACTTCGGTTGACATTTCGGCGTTGGATGTAATATTTATGATAACTAAATTTAATTTGAAATATAATTTCTTTTGGAACATGTTTTTTGTTACGAGATAAACTACGTTTTGCTGTAACGGTTTCACGCCTAAACCACTCAACCGATTCTAATGAAATTTTGCATTGAAATAGCTTTTACTGTTCCACTAGGTCGGCAAAGGGCAGGCGGAAGCTAGTTTAAAAATAATAAATATAATGGTAGATACTTGAACTATAATCTAGTGTATAATAATCTCGTGTGTGGTCGCACTCTTCCGAAACGGCTTGATCGATTTTAATGATTTTTTTTTGTAAATTTGGTAGGTAAGAATGGGACACAGGAATATTTTAACATCTCCATCATTGGTATAGACATTAAAAAAGTTAGTGTAAGCGCCTGATATTAATAAAAAATGTTTTATTTTCAGTATTAAAATCCACGTTCCTCATGAAGTCCGCACCCATCACCACCATCACGTTGAAACGGTGCCTGTGTACAAAACAATACCAATCATCAGAGAAGTACCTATCATCAAAGAGGTTCCGATAGTCAGGACCTTGCCACTCATAAAGACGGTTCATGTACCTATTGTCAACACTGTACACGTTGAAAAGCCTGTGTTGGTGCCTTATCATCATTCCTGGCATTGAGAAAGCTAGAACGTAGAAGCAATGGTGACTTTGTTCTTAAAACTTTTGCCTCTTCAAAGCAATGATGTATTAAGTAGCAACATAGTCTTATTAGTTCCTTAATTCACGAGCTAAGTCACAAAAAGCTGAAATTTATTTCGAATATCAATCCATATTCAAAATAATTCTCAGTTTTAAAAATCGAAGTCAAATTCTCAAACGAGAGTCACCTTGTCACCTATAAGTCTTATGGATACTTAGTTTATTGTACATTTTCTTAGCACTGACTGATAAAATAAATAAATTTTTGATAACGTAATGAATATAACACGATTTTGTAATGAAATTTAAAATTGCTGATATCAAATGAGATTAATTAAATGCGTGTGCAGTTGTGACCACGGTTTTAATTGCACCAATGATGCTATCGAGATTATTTCAGACCGAATTTACAATATTTGTAGCCACATTATCAAAGTGCTTGTACCAATGTTAATATATCTACGTTATATTGTAGTATTTTTTTTTTAACCGAACCATCTAGTTGTGTATCTTTATTGAATGATAATTATAATAATGAAAATAATTAAATTAAACATCTACTTACATAAAACTATATATACAGTTAAATACAAACAAAAAAAAGGAAACTAAAACGAAAACTTAAACAATAAAAAAAAAAAAAATCAAATAACCCAAAGAAAACTTGTTTAGGCATCGTAATATTCGTCAGCATCACTGTCAACTGGAAACGTACCCAAAAGGCTGGCGGCATTGCCACGTTGAATGGCAATGCTAATTCTCTGAGCGAGAAACACACCAGCCCTCTGATCACGTGAAGCGTCGATAAGCCTTTTTGCCAGATCTTTAAACAAAGACCTAGCACTCGGACCCCACGTACCTAAAGTCTCGACCCCAAACGGCTCAAAAATATAATTACCAATTAAATTATGGTATTTTCGCCGTTTGAGGGTCTCTGCGGCTGCAGCAGCAGCGCCAGCACAACCCGCTGAGCTTGAAACATGGGATGGCGCAAGGGTGTCGACACATGTTGCGTCCCACACCAAAGGCCTACCCATCTTCCAGGGTAATAATGTCAAACCATCAGGTCTCTTCCCATCGTCACGTGCCAAGCCATTCGGTTCAAGAATAGCTGGAACGCCAGCGGTGACAAGAGCTCGGCGGATAATGTCATTTAAATGGGCATGCCGTGGTATACGACCTGCGCTCCTGCTGCAGGATAGGCCATGGTGACCGAGGCTATCGACGGCCTCCCCACAGTGACAATGATGCGGAGAAACACACGGTGCACCTAAACGAAGACAAGTGGCAAGACGAAATGTTGTATCGTCCAACATTGTGCCTATGTTGGGCGACGGGAGTGCTTGAAGCCATTGACCAGATTCCCATTCGCCCACAGCAAGCAAGCGCGCACGTTCAGCAGCAGTAGAAGCTGAAGAAATAAGATTTTTTCTTCTCATACTGCTGAGCGGCCCGTCCCACAGCTTCTGGGAGAATAGGTTGGTCGGCAAATCAGTACCTGGACAAGCCATTTTCCAAGCGTTCACAGCCTCGGTCTTACACAGCACTTCAGAGTTAAACAGTGTAGGTTCTAAAATTTTCCTGACTAACTCATCGGTGCTGTGGACAGAAGACAGAAACGCTGGTAGACTTACATCTGAAATTTTGCGAACGCCGAGCCCCCCAAATCGAATAGGGAGAGACGCCTGGAGCCAGACTCGGTCGTTCAAAGCCACATTTAAAACTTTGCTCAGAGTAAATTGGATAATTTTGTCCATTTTGTCTAATAGAGGTGTGTTTTGCCAAAACTGTGTTGATCTTAGGGCGTGAGTAAATTTTGGTACAAAAAGACAGTATCTAATAATGGTATAAGCCGAATGTGTGTTAATATTTAAAAGACGTTCAGAAACTTCATTAAAATTTTGAATTTTTTCTTCAACAAAAGAATTGTAAGATTGTTCAAGAACGGGGGACCCAAGGAGGCGGAAATTACTTTTTTCAATAATTTTGATGCCAGGTGCCAAACAATCAAATTTAGAAATTACCGAAAGTCTATCATTAACATTTTCATTTAAAAAAATTTCACACTTGTTTGTGTTTAATTTTAATCCAATAGATTCAAATTTGGATTTTAAAAGGGCCAAATCTTGTAAAACTGTATCTACGTCACCTCCGAGAGTCCCGTCGTCTAGATACCAAATGTTAAATTTTGAATTTAGCTGCCGAATAATTGGATTTATAGCTAGACTAAAAATGACAGGTCCAAGAGGGTCACCTTGTTGACATCCCACTGCCGAATCCAACACGTTGTCCTTGTAAATTAATTTTGAAGTGTTCCTGTAACATTGCCAAAGGTATTTGTAAATTTTGGGAGTTTCTAATTTTACTTGTTCTAACAAGGTGTCCCTGTGTACTGAGTTGAAGGCATTCATCAAATCAACCTTCAGAATGACCTCTCCTTCACCACAACCAAGGTAGGTAGAGAGAGCGTGTACGGCAGCCTCACAGCCCCCCTTTGAGCCGAAGCCCAACTGTAGGGGCTGGAATTTGGAAGTAAGTTCTTCACAATAAAATCTGCAGCAAATTTTGGCTGCCAAACGCCTGTACGTGCTCCCCACGGCAATGGGACGAATACCACCATCTTTTTTCTTCAGTGCACATAGGTTTGCACCATACAGAATATCGATGATGGCTTCGTCCACATTTCCGGAGAGCATCAAGTTGATTAGTCCAGTCAGCTCCTTTAGGAGCGCATCACCGGCCTCCCCAGCACTTGGACAAACTAAATCTTTCAAGTGTTGGGGAGTCAAACCATCGAAGCCACCAGCAGAGCCAGTCCGAAAGGAGCCGACTGCGGCTATCACTTCCTTGGGAGTGGCACTAATACTCTCCAGATCATTATCTGGAGGATCTGGGAAGGACAGATCAATCGTAGGCGCAGGATGCTTGCTTTTCAGACCTTCGAGGGTGTCTGGAGAGCAAGGCGCAACTACATCAGTACTAAATAATAACCTGGAGGCTCCCCTTATGTCACCTTCCCTTAGCTTCGATTCCACATAGTGGTATAGTGTCCTATTATTATTATTTGATTGTAATTTTGCGTCAGAATTGTTTGCCGAAATTTTACAGTTATGTTTAATTTGGGAGGTTATAGATTTTTTTGAAGTCTGATCGTTGGAAATGTGTAAAATCTTGTAAGGAAAGGTAAACAGTTGTTCCCAAGCCGACTTCGAGTTCTCCCGTATAACAAGCCCTATGCATTTAGATAAACTATGTGCTACTGAAGGTCTCGCACCCCGGGGAACTCGCTTCAAAATAGGAACTGAATTTTTTAAATTTGCTAGATGTTGCCAAAAGGGAATACCAAAAGAATGAGACTGTGGTGAAAGAATAGTGGGGCTGGAAAGAACATCTTGGCTTTTATGAATTTTGCCAATATGTACTTTCAAGCCTCTTTCGCCTTTAAAAAATCGAGCTTGGGGACAGTAAGGGCAACTTACCAATGATGTAGTTGGTTGATTTGCACTCACATTTGTACAACCACTTGCACAGTCTTGTGACATAAAACAAAAAGAACGTATACTTATAAACTAAAACTTAAAAACAAACAATGTAAAAGAAATATCAAAGAAAATAAGTAGCGCTGACAACTACTGTCAGCGTCCTGCCTGCGCACGGCGGGCGCCGCGGCGGCTTCGGTACGGTCATCCAAAGAGATTTTAATGTATATAAGAGTATTTTTATTATTGTATACCCAGTGGGTATTTTCCACCCAAGGGGGGCCTGGGATGGTTGTGGTGCTTGCTGAGGTTTTCTTCTTTTCGTCGCCTTTTGGAAGCCAATATATATATAATATAGCCAATATATAATATAAGTTTATTCTTCTTTTTTCTGTAATTCTTTATTTGAGCCTTGATCTCTGTGACGTTTATCGAGTTTACACCAAGACTAAACACGTAGTAAAGGCACTTCGATAACTTTTCCTTTAACTTTATAGATATTTCTTTCTGCTTCTCATATGTAGGTATATACATAACATAAATAACTATTTTTAAATTAAATACAATATTACTAGGCAGTCAAGAGATTTGACGTTACGTATCAAAATAAAGAGAATCTCTATTTTTATGTTATGGTGCTATATAAATTAATCTTATGTCCATTGTGGACCATCCAGACTATTTGAAGCAAGTCATAAATGGACATAATTAACAAAAAGTGCTCACAACATGATGGGTTTTGCTGCACCGTGACAGTAATTTGCTTAAGGTTCTACGTATGAGCCTGCAAGCGATTTTCTATGAATAGCGATTTTTAGTGCACATATCTAAAGGCCACAATTACTTGAGTTTATTAAGGTTCACAGTTCATTGAGTATTATAACTTTAATTGATTTCGTTTTACTATCTTTATTGTACCAGGATAAGTCCTGGTCACTTTAGATACTATTTGTCTAAATTGAATTTTCAAATCTAATATCAAAGATTATTTAATTGCATTAAGATTAGCTAGTAAAAATGTACATGTAAATTAATTGCATATAAAATGCAAATAAATAATATTTTATAATAGTTGTATGATTTAAAAATGTAACTCAATGTATAAGTCACCAGCAAATCATCACGTGTATATAGGCACTAAGACAGCGCTTGTAAATTTTGCGAAAATCTTGTTCGTTGTCATTGTCTCTACGATTTAATTAAATACATATTAAGTCAATTTTAAATACTTGTTATACTATACAGCGAGAAATTGTTTACATTCTTCTGTGATAAAAAAAATACAATGTTGATCTTGAGTGTACGTGTTTTATTTTATTAGATAATGATTTTTTTTTAAGATTTCAACTTTTAGATTCTTTAATATTATTATTACACTAAGTATTAATTAATGTGCAGAAACCATGGCATAAGGCGTGAGCATTTCCATCAATAAAAAGATATTTCATCCACATTCATTCCATTTTATCAAAATATACTAAGAAGTTATAAAAGTAGTCCTGAAAAAATGTTGTTTGGAGTAATATGTTAGAACCTTTTTAGAATTCACTAGAATAGTAAGAAAATATCCTTAACTTTGAGTCTCAAAATAAATAAAAAGAAATATTTTGGAGCCTTATACATTTTCATAAGGATTTCATTTTAAGAAAAAAAATATCTTGTCTTTCTAAAAATTGCCAAACGTAGACCCCTAGTAAATATATATGCGTCGTCTTAAAAGGCCACTTTGCTTTCATTGGTAGTGACAGATGAGCCAGCGGCACATATAATTATACAATAAAAACCATGCTGTATATATATATATATATATATATATATATATATATATATATTATAGTAATATGTCGGTATATAAAATGTGAAGTGCATAGCTATTACTGGCTACTTTGAAAAAGCTACTCTACACGACTTCGATTTTACACGAGACTTGTTTGAAGAAGGATACCTTCGAAGGCTAGCCATAACAAAAAAAACAAATACCGATCAAGTGTGTGTCAGACTCGTGGGCCGAGGGTTACGTACTATCAGGTATTATGGCAAAGTATCTTTTTGGCAAAAAACATAATGTCGGACAGACAGACCGACAGAGCGAGACCAAAAGGGTTCCTTTTGTACCTTTTTGGTACGAAACCTTAAACAACCCTTCCCTTTTTATCTTAGTCTTTATATATTTTATATAAAACAATATAAGTACCAATTACTAATTAAACAAACCTATCTCTGTTCTGTGAATTAAACATTAAAAATCATATTTGCTTTGAAGATTCCTTAGTCGCGTTATTAGCACTAAACATTCAAAGTCACGACGAAAGTATTAATAACTTTTGTTTACATTTAAACTCTAACCACAATAATAGCAAAGCAAAAAGCCATTCCACCACAGGATGAGCAAGGCTTAATGTGTTTCATGTTAGTACGAAAATTGTACTGTATTTGTTTGAGTTTATTGTATGAACGCTTATCGCCGCGTGCAGCTATCGAGATGTCGGACCATTGTGATGCTGTCAAACCTGAACAGTTGAACACCATTTTGTATGTTCACACAGTTTACGAATCGTAAGCCACAGTCATAATGTTGCTATGTTTACAGCTATGAACCGAGTATTTAATGTTACACAGGTTTGTTCAGACTTGACTAACTGTAATGAGTTTTGGCTGTGACTAGTTGCATTTGGTATGAGTACATTTATTTTTATAAATAGATACCAATGTGAATTTCACTGTACCAATGCGAATTTCACTTTGTGGAATTTATATGCACTAGTCATGTGACTTACCATCTGCTGACGGTGAAGAAAAACATCGTGAGGAAACCTACATGCCCTAGAAGAAATTCTAAGTGTATGTCTGATCCACCAACCTGCATTAGGCCAGCGTGTGTGGATTATGGCCTAAACCCTCTCAGCTCTCTAGATAGAGGAGAGGAGACCCCGGCTCAGCAGTGGGACATTAATTGATCGCTGATGCAGATAGACTGCGTATGATCCCTATCCAATAAGTGTATTATAAATTAGTATAAATTTTAAAATGTCAAACTTTAATATTGTTCTTCTTACAAGCTTTTATTTACTTTCACTTGTTCCGTTGCTTGTTGTAATCAAATCTTGCAAGTTAAATTTAAGACACTTCCCGGATTTGGACACATATGTACATCGCGTGCCAATGCAATATTATGATGAGATGGACGCTGGAAGGTAGCCCTGGGACCGATGTCGTCTCGTTCATTTGTATTACAAACAATTCAATAGCATTTTAAAATTAGAACGTAGTAAACATTTCAACCCACAAAAGTCCCACTGCTGGGCACGGGTCTCATCCAATTTTCTTCATAACGTTACTCCCTTAGTTGCCTTTTACGACATCCACAGGTTGAGAGGGGGTAGTGACATTATGTATTCTTAATCCCCCACTACACGGAGCGTAGAACATAGTAATAATAACAAATAAAAGAATGAAATGTCAATTAAATTGACACTTTATTCCTCGAACTAATCGACTAGTTAGCTAGTTAAAAGTCTAATTCAACCATCAGCTAAATTATAAACTTACAAATTTTGTCACACAAATAACTATAAATCAACGTCTAAATAATAAATCACATTTGTTTTTTAATTCCACCCATCACCTCACGGCAAATTGCCTCACATATTGTTTTACACAAATTAATTCTTTCGGAGAACTCATAAGCATTGTTACTGATAATTATTTGACTCATACACGGCTCTTGACAAGTGATAACGTGTCAGTTTAAATTGAGATGCCAATTTATATGGCAATTAACTGAACAATGAAGTGGTTACGCTTTCAAGGGGTTAGTGTGAAAAGGCTATGGAAAATATATTTTACAGAATAAAGCTAATGGTTTTTAATTTTGTTTTAAACTAATTTTAACAACTCTAGTAAGAACACAAACATGATATTTATTTGCGCAATGTATATGGATAATTTTCTTTAGAGATTTAAAACCTTTAACATGGAAATAATAAAATTATGTCCTAATTTAAGATAAGATGACAATAATTGCCAATCAATTTTTAACTTATAGCAATTTAAATACATTTAAATTTACCTATTACAAAAATAACACGGACATTATAGCTTCTTTCACTAAGGTGCGGTACAATTTACAAAGCATAAGGATTTTCCTTGCAAATGAATGTGTCAAATTTTGATTTTGATTACAACAATAAAACACGTAGCTCATTAGGCCCGTTATTACATCAATTAAAATACCAATTTTCGTTGAACAATGTAAAACATAGGTGTCCGCCAATCGGTAAATTACATAATATTATAATATTTTTGTGATGTCATAATGAGCTTATGCGTTGACGAAATGTTTTATATAACAGAGTATTATTATCGAAAACAACAGCTTTTATTCCCAAAGGGGTGTATATAAGTCATCACACGTATTTTGCCAACTATGCTAGACACTCTTCTATGTTATATCTGAAGACCATACTGCTTGGAATCGCGTCGTGTACTGTCACGGTCAGCATTGAGGGAGCAACAAAGAAGAATTTAGAACCCATATAATAGAGAGTGTATCTATTGCTATTAAGCAAACATATATCCAGACACCGGACTGATAATAAAGTAAAAAAGAAATTAAAAAAAAATAAGTAAATAATTTGAAATAAAGTTTTTTTTTAGTTATGACGTTACTATATAGATACAATGTAATACATGTCAACCCATGGGTGTCGTAAAGGTGACCAAGGGAGGAGCCCAGGAGCCTTATGCAGACAAGAGTACTGCGAGAAAAGGAAAATACGAAACAAATCCTATACCAAACCTGTCTGCCCAAAGTCGTATAGTAGGTTAAATTCCCTCCACATTCTTTGGAGGAACCCCGTGCCCAGCAGCACGTTTATGGGTAGTAATGACTTAATATACCTATGGAACATTTTATTCTGATGAGGTGATTGATTAGGTGAATGTACAGTCGAGTTCATTAATATATTGGCACCATCAAGAATTCAAAATATTATGAGCGTTGAATAGCTCAATAAATACTATAGAACCTATGGATTAAATATATGTCCTCATGTGAATGGTTCAATAAAATATGCTGAACAATATGCAATAAGTTGTAGTCACCCTATTCAGCAAAAATATCTAATGATGGTGCCCAACTGTACTAGATAGTTAAATCTGTGTCTCAGGCAGTTGTAAGTCATAGAACGCACTCTTTTAAAGACTACAAGATAATATAAAAATTAGGTACTTACATACAAAAATAGTGAGTCATAACAGAAAAGGAATACCAATTTACCTCGATCCACGGTTCGAAAGAAGGACCTAATGTACAGCAGTCACTCCAGCTGCACCATTGTGGCAGTCTATCATCAGTTATTTAACATATTACACAAACATTTTGATAAATCACATAAACCGCTAAATATCGCGGTCAGATTAGTTAGATTAAAATATTGGATGTTGGGAATAATGGGCATTGCATTTGGACCGCATTTAATCTTATAATAATACTAGCTGACCCGGCGAACTTCGTACCGCTATATTTTATTATTCGTGATAATGTTCCATTTTCAAATGTTTATATGGGGGTTTTAAAAACCAAAATTTTAAATTTTACACTCAATTTTTTGTATAATTCTCTGTCTTACATAATCTCGACAATAGCAAATACAACAAAAAAACAATTAGCCAAATCGGTCGAGCCGTTCTTACGTGAATCCATCACATACTTTTCGGCGATTCATTTCTATATAAATAGATAAGTGAATTAAGCTTGATGAAAACTAGCCAACGTTTGATGGTTTGCTCCAATGTTTGTGCGATCTAAGCAGCACGCAGCAGTGGTGCACCACCGGTCCTCATACATTTTCTATAGGTTTCAATGAGATGTCATTCGGAGCTCGGCAGTGCTGCCGAGATCGGAAGGGTACTTTAAGTCTTAAGTTAACATGTTTGCAAAAGTAAAGTAATTTTGGCACACCTTCTAGTCAGTAGAATTATAATAAAATCTTACTTCACTAGGAGAAAAACCTCTGTTCTTCTTACAAACTTTAGTCACAAACGTCACGATGGTCGTAAGAGTTACTTTTGAGTTGATGAGGATATTTTATTTATCAAAATGTCAACGGTTTTCTCAGTGTAATCAAGTTTAGACACAAATAATAATCAAATATTTTATTATAACGGGATATTAAAGTGGTAGCAAAGCAGACAGGGCACGAAAGCCCGAAAAGTCCAATTATTAATGAAGTGAAATCATGCGATTCGATGTGGAACACCGGGTGATTTCCGCCAAATTATTGGACGAACAAAATTTTTTAAATTATACAACACGATAACCAATTATGCGGGCCAGTAATTTCTCTATCCGAAGCAGTGAATATTGGAAACGTTTGTAAAGTCTATACAATCGAATAAACTGATGTTAAGCACACGATCGAGTTGTGCTATTTGGCGAATGTTAATGGACGATTTGTTTGGGAGCAGTGAAGTGATTCGTAAAACTTTTTGTCCGTACATACGGATGGACTCCATTTTGGTTTTTTATAGAGAATTTGCAGAGCTTTTTGTTTATTCACTATTAAATTAAATTAAATTAAATTATTTTTATTTCAGATTAAATATCCATATGTTGTTAGTAATACTATAAAACGTTTGTTTAAAATAAGATTTAAAAGAAATACGCTTAAATTTATCAACGTTATTGAGGAAATAGCTCAACCCTAACTTTTTAAAACCAAAGACATTATGTACGGCAAATAAAAAAGTGTGTTATATTTAAAAGCATAAGTCTTATTTTCTATTTTGTGTTTGCCTGCTATAATAACCACAGTACTTGGATAAAGTTATCACGAACCCGCTTGTATAAAAGGAGGTTTCAGAACTGGTACCGTCACGAACTTATCTTAGGTACCTGTAACTCAGGCGTCTAGGTCTATACTATACCTAAATTCAGACTGTGTGAGCCAAATTGAAACTCACAATGAAACAGTTGAACACTAATGCAGACATTCGAATTGAGTTGGATCGTGAATTGTTCTAATTTTAATATAAGACTAGCTTTAGCGATTCCGCCCACGTACGTTCACCCCAGAGCCGGCACGGCTCTGGGGTGAACTTCCTACAGCGGTGTTTCCTGAGCGCTATGACATATCCTTCTTCAAACGAGGTTTAAAGAGAGCTATCCTCTCAAGGTAGGCAGCGGCCTGGCTGTGCCCCTGGCATTGCCAACGTCCATGAGCGGCGGTAACCACTTACGTCTGTCACTTTAGGCAATAAAAAAAAAAAAAGTTTTGTTTCCACGACTTCAACCACGTAGATTTCGACCCCCACACCTTCCAAATTTCATGTCTCAAGGATCAGCGGTTTAGGCTGTGCGTTGACATATAGGTCAGTCAGGACTTTGAATTTTATAAGTACAATAGAACATTAATTTCTTACGATACATATTCTATTAGTTTCAAATCAAATTATAATAACATTTTAATTATATTACAATACAATAGGTTACTTAACACTTATTAAATGTTAAATTTTACTTAAATGTTAAACCTAAATGTGACTACATGGTGATGTCATACAAAATTCCTTACAAAAAGGTCCTTACAATAGCTTCATACAAACCAGAGACGCGATAAAACTTAATAGCGCACTTTGCACAAACACATGTTCATTGAAAAAAGTACATATTAACTTGAAACATTGAGCAGAACAACAAGTCAGTATCTTTGCTTCCAGTTTTAATTTCAACAAGACAAGAATTTGTTATTTAACTCACTTTATTACGCTAAAAAGTGTAGTCATAAAAAAGAACAATAAAATGGTGCGGCATTTCTGGGCATAACACCACGTCTCCCCCGACATTATATTCGGGGGGCACTACGTTTGATCAAAGATATGTTTATTTCATGCATAGCCTTGTGCGACATCGTGGACTATAAAATCTAGAATGAATCTATTCAGAGGCGAGCTACACCAAATTTACGTAGTGAAAGTTTACAGTTACTACCCATTGCGGAGTTGGTCGGTTGTTTTGGAGACGGCAAAGTTTCCAAGTTTGAAGTTCCATAGCTTTTGAAGGCTTCCTCGGCCGGACCGAAGGTCTGCATTTGGCCGTTCTTGCCTATAATCCAATGCTAGTTTGGATGTGTTTATTTAACAATAGACAGCTTTAATATTGATTTAGCTTAGCTTAGAGGCGCTCATTTTCGATTAACAGTTAAAGCCCTATTTAGGTGTTAGTATCAACTGTTAAATTAGCTCAGAGCTATCAGAGATGACTATTAACGATAATCTAATATTATGACTGCATTAGTGCGCAGGTAACATCGTTAAGATAGGTGGGTATATCTAGAGCTTAAAGCTTCTAATCCCAGTGAGAGGGAGCTCATTGTTCTCGACAGTTTACTTCAAATTATTATAATTTGAACCTATTATAGAGTAATAAAATACTCCATTGATATTAATACTCAAAAATCGACCGCGAACACAGGAAATTTATACCCATTATCGCGTACTCTCTCATTTGTTTAACTCATCAAGGAAAAGATCAATTAAGAAGATTAGTTATCGTCTTTAAAGATTACGTCATTGCGAGCAAACGACGATGGTGAACTCCCCTTCCCTTTGAAGCGGGAGGAGGGGGGGTGCAAGTGACGAAAACGCACAATATCTTCATTTCTGATTCCCGCCTGCGGCCGATAGGGGGCGGGCTTGTTAACTTGGGACAATTTTACGCGTCTACATTACTCGGTTGATAGGATGAGCCCTGGGACCTGGTTTAAATAAAACCGCATTGTAATTAGTATTATATGAAATTGGCGAGAAGTAGGTCAGCTTGCTTGGTTTCAGTCGAAACTAGAAGCGGTAACACTTTACTATGGTCACGCGATTTACTGCTGTAAATAATTTTCCTAGACTTTTATGTTTAGCACTGATTGCAGATTTCTGATGATGATTAGAACTTCTATAATTATTATTTAGGTTAACGCCAGCAGCGCTTGATTTAAGGCAAAGCTACGAACCTGCAAAGCACTAGTAGTACCTAACTTACAAAGAGTCCGTTCACATCATAAGATTATTCACTTAGCCACTTTAAGCCTAATCTCTCAAATCAATTGATTGATTGACATGCAAATAATGTAAAAATAAAGTAATTGAGAAAATATAACTGAACGGAATAATTTTTTGTTCTAACTTTGAAAAGATGGAATAAAAACTTATTCAATTCAGTTATTTATTTTTTTAATTCCAAAATTGAACGGGATTTAAAATATACCTAAACAAAATACAGTATTAATCTGTTTAACTAATGGACATTTTGATGGAAATTTCTAGAATAAACATTACTTAGCTATTAAACATAAAACCTTCATACTTTCTCTATGAAATCCATCGAAACAGTACCAAGAGATGCACAATTTCGTTAGCAAGCGGCTCAATTGTGGTAACAGTACATGGCTAGGAATGTTAGCTTCATAGATAGGTAACGCTGTGTATAACCGGCAGTGTATATTGTAGACCACGGCAGTATACTCCCACCACAATTACAATTGTAGTGCTCTGCGGTAATTTTGGTAACTATAGTTTGCCGTATGTTTAGTGAAGCTTTCGTAGGATTGTTATCTGCAATAGGAGATTAAAAGTGGATATTATTGAAATGTTAATTATATACATACTTAAAACAATTGGTATGTTATGATTTATCCCACACAACTCTTTTGATATAGGAGAGGAGACTCATATCCAGCAGTGTATTAGGTATTACCTACTATTTGTTTGTTAGAGTATACGAGTACAACATGTTTTCGAAATTCGAGGTGAAATGAAGTTCGAAGATGCCGACCGAAAGCGGGTGACGAGGAAGGTTAGGAGCTGGGCAGGAAACTTGGCTAGAAGTGACGGACGCTGGGCCTAGGCTGCCATAGAGAGCTACTAGGCCAGTGAGCAGACTACCAGTTCGATGGTCAAACGGTATCGTCAGGATCATAGGATCTCATTGGACGCAGCTGGCACAGGACCGTGAGAAGTGCGCTGTGGAGAAGAGGCCTATACCCAGCTGTGGGTGGATACATACTTTGATAATTTATTTATTTTTAAAATTCTGAAAAGCCTCCATGAATATGCAGCAAACAAAATAATATCTCAACACTGCCAGCGTCATATTGAAGAAAACAATCATAGCTGTCAAAATGTGGGTGAAATACAGCTCTGCATACATTGGCACATGGCACACTACTGGCTGGCACATGACTGGCCTGTTGGTCTAGTGGTTAGTGACCCTGACTGCTAAGCCGGAGGTCTTGGGTTCGATCCCCACCCAGGACAAATCTTTATCACATAAAGATTTGTCCACACATTGTTTGTACAGAACAGGGTGGGTCTGGGTGTAATTTATTTATAATACCTATGTATGTATATACAAAAAAAAATATTAAGTAGTATATCAGTTGTTTAGTACCCATAACACAAGCAAATATAATTGCTTAATTTGGGACTAGATGACGCTGTGTGAATTTGGTAGAATATTATATTATTATATTATATTATATTATAATACACACCCCCAAAGAATGTAACACATATAAAATGTATTTTTAAGTATTTAGCAGTTATACAAAGCTACACTCGAAAACCTTTTCTCTTTGAAAATTACTTTAGGTATTCGAATTTAAACTAACTTAATTGGACTTAATTAGTCGCTTAGATACTTACCAAGTACTTTATTTATACTAAATTAAGGTCTTCGTAAAATTTTATTTGTAGGTAAAATTTGATATTGTATGAGTCTCTTTTGTTTCTTTAGAAAGATATTCAAGAGTTTTTTACAGAAAATTTTAAATGTGTGTAATGCCCGACCTAATGCTGTCTAGTCATGAACATCAATAGCTGAGACACAGCTAAACCGTGGCTTGTAGGTGGTCGCCTCGCCACAATCAACGCTGTGCCGAGTGACGTGGGTTCGATTCCCACACGAGACAAATATTAGTAGGAATAATAGATATTTTTTTCGAGTCTGTGTGTCTATTTTTTGTATGTCTGTAAAAACCCCCGCAACACAGGGATTCTTCTCTAGGGCAGGTGTCTTTAATATAGGTACTTGAAAATTTAAGTAGGTATGTGCTATTTTCAGACATTAGACGACATAAAAACCGAATAAGTCGAAAGTCAAGATTCTGTTATTATTTATTCATTCAATTTACTAGTTAAACATAATATCACACTAACAGTACAAAATACCTGTGAGATGTATTATCACTAGATAATTTTGAACCTTACTATTATAATCCAAAGACACAAATTGCCACAAAGACAATCTTGTCTTATGTTTTGCACTGACGACATGACAGTGCGATATTATGATAAACAGGATTTCATGTTATACGAGTACTTGATTGTAATATTATTTAAATAAGTTAATAGACTAGGTACTAAATAATTACTGCATTAATATTGTTCTACATAAATGTAATGAAGGGAATTCATAATTGAACAATATAATAACGAACAATAAATTCTGAACATTATAAGCGAATTAGCATAATGAATATTGTTGTTAATAAACAGTACAGGTATTGGGAACATACATAACAAAATAGCATCACGCCTTTTTCCCCGAAGGGGTAGGCAGAGGTGTTTCACACCCACATTTCGCCAGCTATGTTTGTCATCTACCGGGAACATTTGTTTACCAAACTCTGGGAAAATCTCAATACTGGAATTTCATGTTAGAAAAGTCCAATACCATTTTCACCCGACCCGGGAGTCGAACCCGAAGCCTCTTGCACAGCAGTCGTATACGCTTCCCGCTGCGCCACCGAGGCAGTATTGGGAATAAATATCAAATAAGTTGTTGAATAAATATATATACTTTAAAATGTCTGGTATTTATAAAATAATAATAATAATAAATACACTTTGAATACACATGCACAGCATACATGGGTATCATGTGCATGTGTATGTATGGACGTACAGCCTCGGTGGTGCAGTGAGAAGTATATACGACTGTGCAAAAGATTCCGAGTTCGATTCCCGGGTCGGGTGAAAATGGTATTGAAATTTTCTATCATGAAATTCCAGAGCTTTCCCGAAAATAAATCTTCCTTGTTGATGACAATAATAGGCTCTCTATTTCATGGGCATAAACATAACTGGTGAAATATAGGTTTGAAATACCCTTGCCTACCCCTTTGGGAAAAAGCGTTATGTTATGTTATGTAATTTTTTTCTTTCTCTAACAAATAGTGGTAAAACAGTGACAGCCTGTACTACTGGCCAAAATAGACAACGTGTGGCATAGGTGCCATTAGGTGCTGAGAACAGCACAAAAACAAATTATATTTAATTCGATTATCAATATAAATTACCTATATCGACTTAAAATATATAGGTAATGAAAATAATTTTATTTATATGACCTACTTATATAACAGCACAAGTACACCGTGCTCAACTTCGAGAAACACCTTAATATTTATTTCGCAACTGAACTCAACAAAACACAAAAACAAATCAATGTCAAAACAAAAACAGAAAACAACTCGCGACAACTGAATAACAGAGGATCGATAACATCAGGATCTTAAATCTTACAAGATATAACGCGCTATAAAACCTTCTTTGAAGAGACGGCCCAATTTGGCGATTTAACTGCCATCTAGTGGTAAGATAAGGAAGTTATTAGACTAAAGAAATTGCGACGATTTTTCTTCACAGATACGCTGGTTTTTAAATAAAAGGTCGTAATTAGCATTTACTTCTTATTGCTTTTTTCTTTTAATTGAAGATGCAACTATGGAGGGATAGACTAGAATACATAACACACACAGACTCAAGATAACATTTGATAACCACTATTAAGAATTTAGACAGAATTTTAGAAAAACAAAGGCGCATTTGCATTACATAAGCTATGGGAAAAACGCATGACAACCAACTAACTTTAGATACAATTTCCCTTGAGCTTGACATGTAGATAAGCCGTTCTATTTTTGTAGGATAGCAATGATATTACTTATTGACAGTGAAAGCCAAAAAGAACTATACTTAATTGATGTAATTTTCACAAAAAAAAATATGTATCATGTGTTAAAAAACGTTTGTATTTGTAGAATTAAATCAATTGCGCATTCGGTAGAAAGGAAGCATTCATATGCAGTTGTTTGGCGACCTGAGCATATAAAAATGCAATTAGAGATCCCTTCTATTTACTGTAATAAATTAGTTATTCTTAAAATGTAGATCACTATTTAACAAAAAAAATGTTGATTCTTAAGAAACTTAGTTCTTCTTAGCTAATCTATCATTCTGTTGTAGGTACAAAAATATACAAGTCATTCTAACTTCCGTCGAGTTGGCTGTAAAAGTAAATCTATTTTTAATAAACTTGAGACACTTAAATATTAATACATTTTCAGTGAGAGGGATGAGGGAGGGTCCAGATTTCTAAGGTTAATAAATTTGATATGATTGGAGACCTTAGAAAAAAGAGAAGATTTTTGGTAAAAATTGTAGATTATAATATTATATAATATAACTGGTGGCGCAGCGGGAAGTGTATGCAAGAGATCCCGGGTTCGATTTCCGGGTTGGGTGAAAATGGTATTGGGCTTTTCTATAATGAAATTCCAGTATTGAGATTTTCCCGGAGTTTGGAATACAAATGTTCCCGGTTGATGGTAATAGGCCCGCCCCCTATTTCATGGGACCAAATATAGTCGGCGAAATGTGGCTGTGAAACACCTCTGCCTAACCCTTCAGGGAAAAAGGCGTGATGCTATGTTATGTTATGTTAATATATCTATTCTTGAGTGATGATTAATTAAATTTTGCGGTAATGGATAAAGAACATAATAATCATTACATTATAATACGTATTTTTACCCGACTGTCATTATCCGACTGTCAGGACGGGTATTGTTTTTCGCGCGTATCTTGTATGTTTGTAAATTTCTTTATTCCCACGAATCTTCCAAACGGCTGGATGGATTTTGACTATTAGGGTATCGTTAGATTCGTCTAGAAAACCCAAGTGTCCTTAGATAGGTTTTAAGAATAAAAATACTTAAACGGCGGGCTTTTGACGTCAAATTGTAAGAACTTCTATTATTTATTTTAACCAAACCTATCGAGTTGGGTATCAAAATAAAGAGAATCAAAAGGAGATTACATATATTCAAAAAAGTTTATACATATTTGAATGGTTCCAAATTGAAAGTAGTTCTATTTTTTTTTTAACCAAATCTATCAAGTAGAGTATCAAAATAAAGGGAATCAAATGGAGATTACAAATATATATATATATGTTATGTATTTAAATTTAAACAGGTATCAGCAGTCGGGTTATTATTATTTTTTAATTATATTTACTTGTTCTATTTAATTATATAAAATAATGATTACTGGATACTCTGTTAATATTTATGGTTCTTTATAGATTCTAGCAAAGTTTTATTATTCCTCCCACAAATGTAGACTGTAACTACTATCGTAGGCAAAGCATATCTAAAGTTATTTCATTAAGAGTTCGTATGTTGCACTCGAGCAAGAGTTCACAATTAAGTAGTTCATTAACTGATTATTATCTCGGCTACACGCTAAATGAGATTTATAAGGCTCCGGGACTTTAGTCGCATTTATCTTGATTAGAATTTTGAGCGTGCATTTTTAGTAGTGTTAATTTTAACTTACATATTTTTATGACAAACATTAGATTTAATCATTATACCTTCATTCAGAAATGTTAAATCTTAGCCGCTAGCTGTTTACTGCGGCAATACAATATATAGTAGTAATATAAATATAATATAATCATCATCACATCATCACATATATGTATCTGCTGCCTATAATAGGTATGCACCCTTTTTAAATATTAAAGTTTCTATTTGTATATGACTAGTACTTTATAGTATAAACATTAATAAAACACACATGGTAAATTTCAGTAAATCTTGTACTTAAAACACTCTTAAGTTTGGATTGTAATTTTGTGGTTAACTATAATTGGCCAAATATGTATGTAATATAGTTTGGTATTTTTATCTTTAAGTGGCTGTTGTTAACCTGAACAATAAAAATAATAATAATAATAATCACGTCGTAGAAGGCGACTAAGGACCTTATGCAGACAAGAGTACTGCAAGAAAAGGAAAATTCGAAACAAACCCTATACCAACCCGTCTGGCCAGCGTGGTATAGTAGGCTAAATACCCTTCACATTATTTGGAGGAGACCCGTGCCCAGCAGTGGGACATTTATGGGTTGAGATGATGATGATAGTAATCCACCAATATAATATTTCACCAATTTCACATAGCGCCATCTAGTCCCAAATTAACCAATTATATTTGCTTGTCTTATGGGTACTAAACAACTTACATACTACTTAAATACATTTTTTTTTTGTAAATACATACATATTATAGATAAATTACAGCCAGACACAGAACAAACAATCATACTCATCTCACAAAGATTTGTCCTGGGTGGGGATCGAACCCACGACCTCCAGCTTAGCAGTCAGGGTCACTAACCACTAGACCAACAGGCCAGTCGATATTGCGATGGTGGTCGAATAAATAAGTGAACGCACCTTTTTTAACATACAATATCATTGAGTGATTGGCATACAAATATGCAGTCCGAGTTTGATTCCGAGCGGCAGTACCAGTGTGGATCTGAAGTCCGAAGATGGTTCTTATGAAGAGGATATACGGAAAAATTGCACTGAAAAACAGGAAGAACTTTCCGTGGTCATTAGAACCGAATTTCAAGAGGGTGGGGCCGCGGCCAACAGACAATATTAGTAAGCATTTATTATTTTGCACTTACTAACAATGTGTTTGTTAGTAACTGCAAAATAATAACAACTAACATTATATCATAATATATACGTAGCAGGCGCATTGTCCACCCGATTACAATGGAGGAGCGACTCAATGTGATTTTTTGGAATAAAGAAAAACAGGCAGAAGTATTCAAACTCATCTATCTATAGATACAAATAAATAAAATTGGTGTGTCTGTTTGTAATAATAAAATAACTGCTTTTTACTACATGCATTTGAATTTGTATACAGTATATATACCAAAATATTTTTTTTCAATTTTTGTCTGTCTGTTTGTTCCAGCTAATCTTTGGAACGGCTGGACCGATTTCGACGGGACTTTCACTGGCGGATAGCTAATGTCACAAGGAGTAACTAAGGCTACTTTGGTTTAGAAAAAATATTAGGGTACCGTAAAAAAAATTAAAACTCCATGAATGTGGGCTAAGTTGTCCACGCGAACGAAGTCGCGGACACAGCTAGTTTTATAATAAAATGGTGAACCGTTTCATAAACCAACATATTATTATGATGCCCTGACATAAACCCTACTTTGACATCTTCATCGTTCGGAAAGAGCACAAAAACATCGTAACATTGAATAGGTAGCACTTTTTATCGTCCATAATGAGCTAGCGGGTAGCGACCAAACAGTACCGAATACACAAAGTAGAACAAACAAAGGTGCGTAGCTGAGAAGTGCACAATGCATGCAACTTTAATATTATTCTGTGGTAATATTGTTAGGGTTGACAACTGTATAGAATTTTTGAAAATCGAATAAATGGTAAAAATGGTATACAGGGTGGAATTTTTAATGCCACCTGGAGGGAAACCACTCTTAACAGAGATAAATAATTTTACTCAAAAGAAACATTCCTTTGTTTTTAAATAGAAACAAAACTGCATTCAAAAGTTTTTGGAAATTCGCTTGCAACACCCTGAAATTGAACCATCTAAAATCCAAAAAAATAACATCCTGTACTTTTATGGCATTGATCGATGGTGTTTCATAAGCATCGAATCTTACTAACTTACTGTTTCTTTTTAAAAATAAATTTATGTTTCTTTTGAATAAAATGGTCTATCTCCATATTTAAAGTACTTTCTCTCCAGGTGACATTATAAAATTCCACCCTGTATAATTATATTAACTATAAATACATCCTGAAGATGAATCCCTAATGATAACCTGTCAGCAGTCACGATTTCCTACGTGCGTGATTGACCCGTAATTTAATATAAAGTTATGGTGCTACGTAGTATAGAAACTTCGATTCCTAGACTTGCTAAAACGGCGAGGAACGCAACACCTTCGATGTTATTGTTTTGTTTTAACACTTTATTGCACACAAGAAAATAATAAATACAATTACAATATATACAAAAAGCATGTACAAAGGCGAGCTTAACTCAGAATTGAGAAGTTATTTCAGTTGAGCCGAAGTAGGTTTCCTACAACAAAAGCAATCCAGTTCAACTAGAAGAATGCGGAACCGGTTTTGGAAATCCTCCTTCAAACCAGAGCATGCTAAGCAATGCTAATAGCAAAACTATAGCATCGAGAACATCTAAACATGATTTTTAGTACTTATCAAAATCTTCTAAAACAAATTCTAATGTTACAGGAAGTAAGATGAATAGCTAAAGGAAAAAGTAGAGCCCTGTTAAAACTTTCTTTCCACTAGTACAGGGTGACCTTACCTAGTACAACTTAAAACGTATACAATATAATATAGGCAATCCAGAGTTAGGTTATTCCAATTATGTTTCAAGTCTGGATCAAACCATTGAAATATGGCATTAATCGAATAATGTGAACAGCAAGGTATAATATGCAGATATTTATTTGGTAGTTTTAATTGTCTCTCAAAAGATTTCTTACAAACTAATAATGTTATTTTATCTATATAATAACTAAATAGACACAAATCACAGCAGATAAGAACCTAGAATCTTCTATTTTCTAACAGCTTTTAGTCATAATTACATTAGTGGCAACCCTAGCTAAGGCAGATAGGGGTGGGCTAGGGCGCGACGCAAACGCTACCCGATACCGGTCATTGAACCCAACAACATATGTTTACTTTAACAAAAGTTTGTTTATATATTGTTATCATGGTAATAATACTCGGACTTCACTCACAAAATATACTAGAACCCAACATTATTTTTTTTACCCTATTTATTCAATAAAATATTTACATTAAAATTTTACACAACTAACCTATTTAAAAAAAAAGAACCAGATACCCTATTAAAAGAAAATTCCTACAAATACAATATCTGATTGAGGTCAGATATCAGAGAGAGTCAGAGGTCAGATCAGGAAACGTACCCAAAAGGCTAGCCAGATTACCACATTGGATGGCAAGCCTAAAGCTTGCTAATTCTAGGAATATATACCTATTGCAACTACATGAAACTTGCATTCTGCCAATCCGATCCGTTAATCTGAATCCCAACTGGATTATGAGCAAACTAGCATTGACAGTGATGCGTCCTCAATGTGCCAAACACACAATTCATATCTGTCAAGATTCCCTAATTCCCTAATCCAAGCAACAGAAACATTTCATTTGCAAATGAAAAAGAAACAACTACAGGTTAATATTTTATACTTAGTGATCTTAAAATTAAAGTTTATATTTCTGTGACAATGACATAGAGCTACATCACTATTCACTAGAGGCACAAAATGGTAATGCAAAGTCCATTCTTATATTTTTAAATTCTATATCTATTTGAGGCAAAAAAGGAACTTTTCTGTCCGCTGCAAGTGGAGTAATAGTAAAAGATTTCCTTTGGGAATGATATAATGTCTCTACGTGGTTATATTGCATTGCGATTGGAACATTCACCACAAACATTACGTTTCTGTATTGGAAGTGTTGAGATCTCATATATATTTTATTGCAGCCCTAGTCTTCACTAAGAGCAAGTCCCATAGCTCTTTCACTATATTTTTAATTAAATTTACTGCAGAAATCTTTCTAGCAATATCATCATTCATTTGTTTCAAAATATCAGACCAAGATCTATCTATAATAATATTATTATCCAGGTTAACCTGGATATATTAATTATAGAGATTATTTTTTAAGTGGCAGACTAGTAGACGGCCCACCTGATGGTAAGTCGTTAGGTACCGTTGCTCATGGACCTTGACAATGCTAGGGGTACAGCCTAGCCGCTGTCTACCTTGAGAGGATAGCTCTCTTTAAATCTTGTTTCAAGAAGGACATGTCATAGCTTAGAAAGTTTAAGCTTTCCCCGGGTCCCCCGAGTGTCATATCTCGGTGTTCGCAGGGGTTCATCATTGTAAATCGTTGCTAACAGAAATCATAAGAATGAATGCGAGAAGTTCATTGTTTCATACGGTAGCAAACAAACAACCAAGACACGTATGTAAATAAAATATAAGCAACGCACGCTAAAATATAACGATCCAAAAATTATTAATAATGTTTTCTAAGTGACAAAACAAATATATGAGGAGAATATGAAAGGAAACGTTGGAAGGGGAAGACCTAGAACCATAGTACCCATAACACAAGCAAATATAATTGCTTAATTTGGTACTAGATGGCGCTGTGTAAATATGGTAAAATATTATTATTATATCTGCAAGAGATCGGAAGATACAATAAATTACATCAACTGTAAATATGTCGTACAGTACCATAAAACAAGAATGATCACGTACTTCCACATTAAAATAAAGACATTGGTTTCACACAAAAGATGTAGCCAAAACAGAATGGCTTTAGGTTTCACATCGACCGAATATACAGGTAATATCTATTCTGTGGCGCTTCTTGTGAGAGTAAAGGCTTTTTGACACGTACCCAATATAGTCACACGTTTGCCGTAGGCAAATCCACTGTGAGATTTGACTGTGAAGTACGTTCTCGAGATGCGATTCTTGTATTAAACATAGAATCTACATCTTCACTACATAGTATAAAACAAAGTCGCTTTCTCTGTCCCTATATCCCTATGTATGCTTAAATCTTTAAAACTACGGATTTTGATAAGGTTTTTTTTAATAGATAGAGTGATTCAAGAGGAAGGATATAGGTATTTAATACATACCACGCGGGTGAAGCAGCGGGCGGAAGCTGGTCTATATATATAAAAATCAATTGCTGTTCGTTAGTCTCGCTAAAACTCGAGAACGGCTGAACGGATTTATCTTATCTTGGACTTGAAATATTCGTGGAGGTGGAGGGAAGGTTTAAAAGGTGAGAAAAATTCGAATAATTGCCGGGAAAACCATAAAAACAGCCCTTTTCTTTTGCCCATATAAACGTTTTCTAAATAAAATGTAGAATCAATTTGAACTTTATTGCTATTCAATAAAGTTCATATAAGTTTAGGTCTTTTATTTATCGATTAAGGCAGTACGAAGTCTGCCGGGTCAGCTAGTAAAATATAAATATCTATACTAAAATTATAAAGAGGTAAAGTTTGTGAGTTTGTGTCGTTAAAAGGGGTAATGTCGGAATCTACAAAACCGATTTTAAAAAATATTTTTTTTGATGGATAACCCATTTATGGAGAAAGGTTATAATATGATTTATACCATCACGCTACGGCCAATAGGAGCAGTGGAAAATTAAAAATGACGGGAGCGAAGCCCAGGCAACAGTTAGTACTAATATGAAGCTATATAAAGCTGATGAGTTTGTTTGTTTAGTTGAATGCGCTAATCTCAGTAACTATAGATCTGAATTGAAAAAACATTTGAGTATTGGATAGCCCATTTATTGAGGAAGACTAGTTTGTTTGAAAGTGACTGCGACCATGTCCTCCTTATATACATTTGACAGCGACATCAAAACCGAACATTCGATTGTCGAAATTCAGAGTAAGCCCCGAGTATGACTGGCCTCTTGGTCTAGTGGTTAGTGACCCTGACTGCTAAGCCGGAGGTCGTGGGTTCGATCCCCACCCAGTACAAATCTTTGTATGATGAGCATAAAGGTTTTTTCTGTGTCTGGGTGTAATTTATCTGGGGTGACGTCACGGACGTTAAGCTGTCAGTACCTATGTCTATGTTTCTTTGTGTTAATAATTATTAAAAGTCATCTGTTTTCTATAAAGTGATTATAAAAAGTTTTTGATCGGTGGTGAAAATATCAATTATTATTTGTGTACAAAAATATAAACTTTAAAAACAAGAAAAGTGCAAAATAAAATTGTTACAAACTAAGTGACCTATATCTACCCTAAACTATATAAAATTTTAGTGATTATTTACATATAAAGAATAACTACTCAGAAACCCCTTTCGGCGTGTGTATTAAAACTTAAGAAGAATTAGTGTTGTATCCTATGGTGTAGCGGTCTCTCTCACATCATATAAAACCCCATAAACAGCTATCTTAGTACAGCGCCATCTTACGAAACACTTCTGTACTATCTAAACAAATATCAATTGTCATTGTCACTACTAACTTTTCTTACTTTGTTGATATGGCGAAGTGCGCGACCTGTGGTAAATTTGCAAAAGATGTCGCTGTGTGTAGTATTTGCAGCAACAATTACCACCTTGCGTGTGCTCAGCTGAAGTTAATGCCTAAGGAAGAATGGCGATGCCAATGCTGCAGGAAAAAAATATCGGCGAAACAAATAGTCAAGGACACCGACCTGGATACTCCTAACTCCACAAGCAGCGGGGGTTCATATGTGGAATCCATTGACCATATAGACAAGCCCGACCTTGTATACGAGATGAGGGAATTTAGAAAGGAGCTCCAACAGATGAGAGAAGAGCTGAAAAAACAATTTCAGGAGTTTCGACAGGAGGTAGCTGATCTCCGGGAGACTGTATCTACCTGCAGTAATCGAGTCGATGGGCTGGAGAGCAGAATCGTATCACTGGAGAACCGGCAGGGTGGCGCCGCCTCTGAGGATTTACAGAGTAAATTTGACCAGACGGTGGCGGACCTTAAAATGGAACTCAACGATCGGGAGCAAGAGTTACTACATAGTGACTTGGAAATCTCCAACCTCCCGGAGGGCAGTGGCGAGAACGTTGTCCACACCGTCGAGCTCGTAGCCAGGAAATTAGGAGTGTCGCTTGAAGCTCGCGACATCATATTCGCCGAAAGAGTGGGCCCCATCGCTCCTGCGAGCGAGCGCAGCGTCGGCAGCAGCACGGAGGGCGAGCGCAGCAGAACGGGCGGCGAGACTGCGCGCCCGCGCCGCGTCGTGGTGCGTCTAGCGCGCCGCGCGTTGCGCGACGAACTGCTGCAGAGCGCACGCACGCGCCGCGGAGCCACCTCTGCTGACCTCGGTCTAACAGCCCCGCCGCGCCGATTCTATCTCAACGAAAGGCTCACGCGATACAATAAGCAGCTCTTTTACCGCGCTCGTCAAGGTGCTGAACAGCTCGGCTGGCGATATACCTGGACAAAACGCGGTAGGATATATACGAAGCAGGGCGATGGTAAGCGTACCTACAGTATACGTACCGATGGAGACCTCCAGCGTGTTTTTCCTACTGACAACAACACTAAAGACAATAATTAAGTTGTACCTCATTACCCTTTGTTGTCGTATAGGTATTATTAATGTATATAATTCATGTTATTTAATTAGAAGTTTTACTTATAAGTATATTTCTGTTGGGTGTGTATATATATGTGAGCTTATATTCTCAACTCCAACCAGAGATACCACTAACTGTGGAAGGCACAAACGGTACATATCTATAACTCATATACTATATTTTCTGTCCAAATGTATGGACTATAGCATCATCTCCATCTCAATATTTGGTCTATTCTTATTGAAGGGGCATTATACATTATTAATATTATTTTATAAACTATATATTTACATTCTCATTAAGCACAAACAAGTGAACTGTATTGGTATCACTACTGTGATCATAATTCTACCTTTTAAACAATTTTTATGTGGATTACTGTATGCTATTTATATTTTAACTTATAACAAACAATTTCAATGTTTATTTCATTCTCAAATAGTAAATTACAAAGTAGTAAACAATTATATTTACAAATTCCAATATTTTATGGAATATGAGGAACTATTAAAATATACTAAATTCAATAGTATTTATAATTTACAATATAAACATAATTTGAGTTTTATACTTTCATGTTACCTATGTATTTATAATATTAAGTTAAAATGAAAAAAGATAAAAAGTTGCGTTTAGGTCTATTTAATGCTGGCTCTCTGGGCTCTCGACAAGAAGAGTTTATCATAGCTATGAATGATGTTTCTGTTGACATCATGGCAATCAATGAGACGTGGCTTAGGGAGGGGCAGGATGGTCGTGCGCCCGCAGTGCCTGACTATCGACTGAGACATACGCCGCGCCCACGACATGTGCGTGGAGGTCGTGGCGGCGGGGTCGGGTTCTATGTGCGGCGAGGTCTCAACGTCCGGACTGTAACCCACCCACCTAGCTCAATAGTTGAACAAATGTGGGTTAGGCTAACAGTCAACTCTCAAAGTATCATAGTTGGTACGGCCTACAGACCACCATGGCTTGATGTCAACATTTTTTTCGATGCAATTACAGCTAGCTTGTCCTCTTTTGTCCGTGTTGATAAAATACTCCTGCTTGGTGACTTCAACATCAATGTTCTAGACGTTAATGATAATAAAACTAAACAACTAAATAATTTCCTTCAGAGCACTAATCTTGGCAACATAATCACTGAGCCTACCCATTTCACTGACCACAGTGAAACTCTTATTGATATAGTGTGTACAGACGCTAGGGTTTGTGGGACCACAGTCACACACATTCCAGAGTTGGGACAACACGCTATGGTAACAGTAGAGTTAAATTTTAGGACAGTGAAGCCTAAACCTAAATGGGTGAGTTACAGGCCTATGAAAGACATACTTTTAGATATATTTTATAAAGATCTTTGCAACATGGATTGGAACTATATTACAAGACTGCAGGATATTGATATTATGATCAACACTTTTAACTCCTATATGCTTACTCTATTTGACCTCCATGCCCCTCAGAGAAGAGTTTTGATAAAAGAAAAATCATACCCTTGGATTACGGACACTATTAAGGATATGATTGCGCTGCGAAACAAGTATCACCAACAATTTAGGTCAACTAGGTCTGCATCACACCATAACACATATAAACAGCTTAAAAATATAGTTAAGACAGGAATTGATAGTGAGAAACATGCTTATTTTGAATCTTATATAAATAAAAACATTAACAATCCCAAAAAGCTTTGGAGCAACATTAAATCAGTTGTTTCATATAAGCATAAAAGTTCTGATCTGCCAACTGCTTGTAATGACCCTGAGGTTTTAAATAGTCACTTCTTGAATGTACCTGGTAATGGAAATGTTGCTTTGTCTGACCTCACATACTTTGAGTTTCATAGATATGGCACAGGGAACTTTCATTTTCAGCCAACAAGTGATACGGAAGTTTTGAAAGTTATTCAGAGTATTAAGTCAAACGCGGTAGGAGTTGATGAAATCTCTCTAGATATGCTGATCTTGACTTTGCCACACACTTTATCTGTCATCACTCACATTATAAATTGGTCTATGTTTTCCTCCACATTCCCCAATCTGTGGAAAATAGCTAGAGTTAGACCTATTCCAAAAATAACTAATCCAGAGTCTGCTAAAGATCTAAGACCAATTAGTTTACTGCCATGTTTGTCTAAGATTTTGGAAAAAATAGTTTGTAATCAGCTAAAGGTCTATGTAGAGAAATCAAAGTTATTACCCGAGAAGCAATCCGGTTTTCGCAGTGGTCACAGTACTGCAACAGCCTTGATCGATATAACAGATAATATACTTGCGGCCCGGGATCGGGGAATGGGGACTCTTCTTACACTATTAGATTTTTCGCGTGCTTTTGAATGTATCAATATTTCCTTACTGCTGTCAAAACTATCTTATTATGGTTGTGACCAGAAATCAGTTCGTTGGTTTGATAGCTACTTAAGCAATCGGCAGCAATTTGTCCAGCTCTCCAGTAATGGACAAGATGGTGATATTACATCATCACTGTCTCCAGTGTCCAGAGGAGTTCCTCAGGGATCTATCCTCGGACCATTATTATTTATCATTTACACAGCAGATATAACCAATTCCCTGAGATACTGCAACTACCACCTCTATGCTGATGACCTTCAGCTCTATATCTCCTTTCGACCAGAGCTCCTGCCTGCTTTGGAAGCTGTTGACAAAATTAATGCAGATTTGGACAGTATCTCAGATTGGGCCTCTAGAAACTCACTTGTTCTTAATCCCAATAAGTCTAAGTTTTTAATTATGGGCTCTAAAAACATAAAAACAAAAATTCAAAGCTTCAATCCTGTCATCACAGTTGCTGGTTGTCAAGTAGAACAAGTAGCAGAGGCACGCAATCTTGGGGTAATGTTTGACAGTTTACTACAATTTGAAACGCACATCCTGGAATGCATCCGCAATTGTTTCTATCGTCTAAAGCTATTATATCCAATCCGTTCATATATTAGTGTAGAAATGCGTATTACAGTGTGTGAGTCTCTAATACTGTCGAAGCTAAACTACGCAGATACAGTCTACGGTAACTGCTTGCTTGGTAGAACAGAAAGACTCATTCAGAGAGTGCAAAATGCATGCGCGCGGTTTTGTTTCTATGTGCCGCCGCGTTCCCATGTTACGCCTTATCTTAACGACTCGAACATGCTGAAGATGTCATCACGAAGGAAGCTTCACATGGCTACATTACTCTTCGGTATCATACGAACTGGAAAGCCTGAGTATTTGTATAAAAAGCTTGCTTGGTCGAGTGACGTCAACAATTACAAAACACGGGCTGTCGCGTACCTGCTGATTGCACCCAGGCATAACACTGCTGCCTTCCGGGGGAGTTTTAGGCTGGCCGCCACTCGCTGCTGGAATGACCTACCGCCTCCTTTCCGCAAGTTAACATCTGTCCAAACTTGTAGGAAAAAATTCAAACTACATTTACTTAATCATCAGAAACGGTAGGATGAAAATGGCGGTAGGCGTTGATGTGCCAATAATCTTTTAAAAAATAGTTAAGTTACACAGAACACTTCACTTGTTTGTTGCAAAGAGATTTTTGATTTTGTTTAGATTTAATTTTTCATTGTATAACTTTATTAAAACGTTTAGTTATTTCGTGTTGCATCGGATTTGCAGTTGACAAGTTCTGTCAATGTCATCAAAAAAAAAAAAAAAAAATGTCATGCCTACTTCAATTCTTATTCCACGCTTCAACTGTTACAATTTTTATTTATTGTTCTTATTTTGTTTTATTGTTTTTTTATTTTATTTTATTTATACATATTAAGTTTTTGTAAATATATATATTATATGCATAATTGTATTCTATGTACATTTATAGTCGACAGTGTACGTCCGTCCGTCTCACTAATTTGGTCTTAGCAGAATACCAGCGCTGTCTTGATCTTTTTCAAGACAGCCATGATGCTGAGCTAAGACCATTTTTTGACTCGCAATATATAATAATATATATATATATATATAATAAGTAATCGTTAAGATACAATTGCTATTTATTTAATTTTTTGGCATTATGTATTGTGAGAACAAAAATAAATATTTTTTCTTTCTTTTTTCTTTCTTTCAAACGTATCAAGAGAATCCAAAAACTAAAAGAGATCATGATTACCAATTGACGAGGCTTGCTACGGTCTAGACGAGTTTTTTATTGTTAAAAGATTGTTTATTGAAGCAGCCTAAATAAGAGCTACTTCAAATAACGAATCATCAATATATATTTTCATTTATTAAAGGTAATAAAGTATCTACAAAGTTAATAAAATGTAATTCGATAAAGCAGACAATCAAATTAAATTAGCGAATATTTTTGCTTGTAAGACGAAATTTTCGTTATATTAATCTGTCTTCATTTCAAAAAACGAGTGTTGGACCGTGACTTTTTATAAATTCACGTGATAATTTTGAACGATTTATTTTCGCTATCGTGTCACTTGGAAATATTTGATCCCTCTTGTGAAGATTCAAATTTAATGTAATCAGATTGATGATGATGATGATGATGAAAAGGCCAGCTCAAAATCTCGAAATTTGAGTTACTCGATTTTTGATATCTTTGTCAAGTGTATGAAAATGACAGCGGCTATGTTTAAATTTGAATAAATAGAATGACAAGTAAAATATCCGACAAAGAACCAAAGTTACCGACATAGCTCGTAGAATAAGTAAGTTGAAGTGGGCTGGTCATATCTGCAGAAGGACCAATGCACGGAGGACACACTTGCTCCTGGAGTGGAGACCGCGACTCGGCAAGCGACGGAGACGCCCTCCAGCTAGATGGACCGACGACCTAAAAAGGTCGCTGGGTCTGACTGGTTGCGAAAGGCGGAGGACAGTGTTATGGCGCGTGTTAGGAGAAACCTACGTCCAGCTGTGGACTGCAATAGGCTGAAATAATGATTATGATGATGATGACAATGTCAAGGTCTGTCAGTCTATATTGAACAAATAATTTTAACAAACGATCGAGTGTTAAAGAAATATACCAATAGGAAAAAGGAACGTTCTTCGTAATAGACGCTGTATAAAACATGCATCGATCCAAATGAAAGATTATATAAAGCCAGACATTAATTTCACACTATTCATCCACAGCTTACGTTCAAAGGTACATGTTAATTAATAACGTGAAATGGTGCGGCAAGCGATATTGTAATGAATTTATTAGGCTCACCGTACGTTCCTACAAACAATACAATACTGTTACCACATTTGTGTTGGGACTGCGAATATTCATGACGCCGAATATATCAAGATGAAAGCTGATTGAGGTCTGCTTTTTGTTTCCAAGCTATTTGTCAGAGTACCTGCGATTTGATTCTCAGATTCCATTACTATTTTCAAACATTCACACAGCGCCATCTATTCGCAAATTAAGCAATTATATTTTCTTGTGTTATAAATACTAAATAACTGATATACTACTTAAATTCCTTTTTTTTTGTAAATAAATATATTATTATAGATAAATTACTCCCAGGCACAGAATAAACAATAATGCTCATCACACAAAGATTTATTCTGGATGGCAATCGAACTCACAACCTCCGGCTCAATAGTCAGGGTCACTAACCACTACGCCAATAGTCGAGGCAATACAGTACAATATATTCAAGGGATTTTAAAATACACTCTTGTAAAAGATAAGGCTCATGATGAATAAAGAGGTACTATTTTTTATTGTACACAATAATAATATGAAGAAACAAACAACACAAAAATAATGTGGACAAAGGCTAGCTTAACTCAAAACATGAGTTTTCCACCAGCGAACCTGAAAGAATACAGGAAAAAGAAAGCTACACTTAGTACTTAGTAGGTAATTAATTCTATGTCGCAGGGTGAAAACTATAACACACGTAACAATACCATTTATACCACTACACATATTTATTTAATTATATTATTTTCTTTTCGTTTCTCACCTTTTTTTTTAAATTTGTTCTTTTTATGCTTTGTCTTTTTAAGTATTTTTTGTTTTTTGTGTGTAATTAAGTTGTTTTTGTGGGCCGTAAGCCGAAATAAACGATTTTTCTTTCTTTCAAATGTTATTTGTATTTTTATTCGGAATACCTTCCATAAATTAATATTCAAACAATAAAGTTTAAAACACTAACGGGAAAGCAGAACTTTACAACTAATCATAGAAAACAATGCGATAAAAGCTAAAGCCGGTACTAACATCAGCAGGCAGGTGTATGCCAGCGGTTCCGCTCTCTAATGAGCCATATCCGCAGATAACACACTATGACGTCACAATGTGCAGTTTTACTGCGGTTCGGCTGTTTGTGAACGGATCTAGCGATAATTGTGATGCTGCGAATGACGGGATATCATAAAAGATATATCTACTGATAAGATATTGGCATCCGGGTGATAAGATGCAAATTATTATTTTACTAGCTTTCTCTCGCGGCTTCGCCTATGTGACCACGATTGTTCTATTATTATTAATGGATGAAAGCCTACGTAACTCTCCAGTTCTAGAGCTATTTCTAGTATCATTCTGCTTTCTTGGTTCTTTTTTTTTTCTTTAGTCCGTGTACGGACGGATGACGGATTAAGAATACATACCGTGGGTGTTGCAAACGGCGACTGAGGGAGTAACCTCATGCAGACAAGAGCACTGCGAGAAATGGAAAATTCCAAAACCTATATACCAACCCGTCTGGCCAGCGTGGTATAGTAGACTAAATTCCGTATTAAGACCCGTGCCCAGTAGTGGGACGTTTATGGGCTGAAATGATGATGATGATGATGATTCGCGTTTATCTTAATCTAATCTGATTTGTAAGAGACTTCTTATTCAAACTCAGTATCTACTATATAGTAGATATACAATATCATCATTCATTTTCATCAGCAACCATTAAGTCCCACTGCTGGGCTTGGGTCTCCTCTCCTCTATCTAGAGAGCTGTGAGGGTTTAGGCCATAATCCACTCACGCTGGCCTAGTGCGGGTTGGTGGATCAGACATACCTACTCATAGAATTTTTTCTATGGTATGTGGGTTTCCTCACGATGTTTTCCTTCACCGTTAGCAGATGGTAAGTCACTTGACTAGTACATATAAATTCCACAAAGTGGAATCCACATTGGTACTGCCGATCGGGATTGCCGGTGTGAATTGCACGCCGGTCCCTTATCTACTCAGCCACCATAGCTTCATAAATTAATATCAATATGAGATATACTATATACTTTAAAGTATATCTTTATGAACTAGTAGTCCAATGTAGTAAGTGCAATATTTTATGCTGTAGTCTTGTTTGCTGTTATGACATAATTCTTAATGCGTTACTTGGTAAATAAACATCAAAACTTTAAGTTTTTTTTGCAACTTTTCGATTTTTAAAATGATTCAGCCAGGCCAACAGATTTAAAAGAAAAAAACTCAATTAAAATTTACGCGGTTTTCATGTTTGTTATTACGTATTTTAAAAGCTACTGAAATAAAGTTAATTTCAGCAGCACGCCATCGTTACGTGACTTGAGCGTACACAATTTATAAGGGTGTTGGTAAACTAATATTATTAATTAGTTTCCCTGTATCAGCACAATATTTTAATTAAACAAAAGTCATAATTATTTATTTACGATTATAACATGGCCAGCACTTGAGGAACGAGGTGGTCAATATGCAAATTTTCTTGAACTTTCAATTAAGATATTAAGTTTTATACGTTTATTAATAATTGGCTAATGCTTGGATGGAATGTTCTGCATTACTCATGGTAGATAACTAAAAAAAAAAACTGTAAAATCTCCTGCCGCTGCACCAAAGTGGCAGTCTTAATATTTATAACTCCAGACATGTAACGTGCCGTGTAAGACGTTTGTCCGCGTCTGTGCGGCCACATAATGATAAATATCCTCATAGGCCTTTACATCTATAAAAAATGATGATGTAGTGTCCATTCGCAAGGTTTGACTTTCTCCGTATATGACTGGTAAGGCCAATGCGGGAGCAAGAGCAGCGGCCACATAGTGCACTGACTAAGAGCCTCGTGATGTTGGAGGAAGATATAAATAGGTCACTAGGAACTGTGAAGAAGAATATTTTTGTCTGTTACGGCATTCGTCTATCCCGTTCAATGTCTGTAACTATAAACGCAGCTTGTGGGAATATTACAAAATTCTTTCCAAATTGTTTACAAATGAAACATAATTAAACAATAATGTTTAAGGTACGCTTCAATAACTGGCATTACCTGTTATGTTACCAAGTCCATTTAATAACGTGAGAAATAATATTCTCTTTGTGCAGAAAACAGAATACGGGCGGCGGGCCGTCAGCCGTCAGGTTATTTGATAATCCTAGAGGGTTAGTGGATATTATCTGTTTAATTAAGTGCAGGTCGATATAGTGCAGTAGCTAGACATTCTACGCTAAGAGACACATATTTTCCACAAGAACGCCTGTGTAAAATTTCATTATACATAAAACTCTGGATAATTACTGTTATAATAGGTGATGTCAGTCAGTATTTTAGTTTTAGTTTATTACTATAGTTAGTTTATTACTAGTTTATACAAAACTTATCAATCATCAGCATCATCACATCAGCCTAATGACGTCCACTGTTGAACAAAGGCCTCACCTAATTTCTACCACAGCGAGCGATTACTAATATAATTAATACTTATCAATACATTATTTTAATTCCTTGATTAATAATACCGTAGGTAATATAGTCGTAATATAGTCATGGACTCAGTTAGCCCGAGATAACGATCGGTGCAATTCGATCGAAACGTTGGGCCAATTTTAATCAATAAAATGTGTTTAAATTTTTTTTATATGTGTATTTAATATAATTAATCGTTCCCTGTTTAGAAAATATGACACGCTTGCAACATGTCACAACGATTGAGCCAGACCTCTCTATTAATGACCTCCAGGTCAGGTCATTTAGACAGTGTAAGGGGCATTGACGTATGTAATAAAGTTACGAGTAAAAGAGACAAATGTAATCTATTAGAGTGAATAATTTACCTTTTCAAATCAAGAACGTACATACTTACTATATTTCTCACTTAACAAATTTGGCTACGTTTTATGGTAAATTTTAAAGCGATTTTGTTGTGTAAGCATATTGATCTGAATAAAAGATTTCAAATAGAAGTCGGAAATCTCTGCTTATACCCACTCTCAGAACCATTATCTACAGATCATACTTTTTTCTGGCCTTCAGAGCACAGCCACAGCACTAAGAAAGATATTTCTACTACTTCCACTGCTCAGCAAAGGACTTTCCAGACTACCATATTTTTAGACCAATGTAATCCATATTGACAACTCCAAATACTACACTCATAGTGTATTTTGAGTATATAAAATATATTAATGTCACAAGAATTATAAAATATAATCGATGTTATTTTTTTATATTTAGAAATAAATTGTATGCCAATCACATTACGAGTCAATAAATATGCATACTTTATTAACATTTATTTTGATATGTATAAAGATCCAAAATCGTCATCTCGTCTAGACGCCAGTCTTCATTCAAGACCAAGTTTATGTGCTAAGAATATTGAGCGACGTGTTAATTTACCCAAATTGTCGCGAGGCTGAATCTACGGTCGCTCACAAACATATAAATAATTAAGTAATGCGAACATTAGGCGCCAAATTAGACGCTAGAAAGACGACTCGCTTCAGAGAACTTTAGTAACACCATGTATTTCGAAATTGAGATAATTTTGAAATTATAATACCAAAATTCAGTGTCATCAGGATAAAATAAATTCAGTAATTACTGATAAATCCAGGAGATTTTAGTATTGTTATTGTTATTTATAAAAAAGACAGCGCCCGCACTAGGGAACAAGCCCTGTGCGGCGGGAAGCTTTACAAACATGAAACTAACGGACACAAAGTACACCCAGACTAGAAACAAATATCTATGAATCACACAGATATTTGTATCGTATGGGAATCGAACCCACGTCATCCAACACGGCGATGTAGTGGCGAGGCGACCACCTTAACCACTGCGCCACGGTGACAGTCAAGTATTCTTTTGCAGTTTGCATATTTGATCGTTATCGTGTACATATACATGGTATATAATTTGTTAGATAGCAAAACAAAACGATGGTGTATTATACTAAGCTTAAAAATGGTACCAAGTTAAGATAGAACATTATATTCACATTACTACGCTCACATAATAAATATATTCGTTTAATATTCGACTCCCTATCTTCATCTAACTTGAACAAAATACCTAAAAATATAGAAATATACTTTAAATAATATAATATTTTATAGCCGTTGGTATTATAACAAATATATGTTTTCACAAAATATTTATCTCACAAAATATTTTCGAAAAATGTCATCAAAAACCTTTCATTTCTTTTGAAGACTTTGAGCAACAACTTAAAACTTTTCGCAGCGTAAACCATTTTAGAAGCGTGTCAAGTGTCCCAAAAATACATACCTACAATGTCCTACGAAAGTCAAGTGTCTGGCGATCCTACAGACTCGGTCCTGAGGGCCCAGACTATTGACATTATGCAGGGAGGTAAGCTTCGGTCTCTAAGCCCACTGGAGGCTTTTGTCTGACACACCGTGTTGCGGTTTAGTGGAAATAATACCTACGTATTTACATAAGCACGTATTTTATCATTTTATGTCTGATATTTCGATATATATTCAAATATGACTTTAAATGTAATTCAGAGGAGACGCTCTGAATTACATTTCAACATTTTAAATTTTATTACATTATTTATTTATCTAGATGTATCAAGTATTTTTCTGAGTCAGTGGTGACAAGGAGACAGGGATTTAAAATCTCAGAGTCCAAAATATTAATCAAATATATGCCTCATTAAAATTTACTTATATTTTTACGGAACTTGAAGAAAATAGACAAAATATACAATGGAAAGAAATATAAGACCTTCCCACAGCGATTATTAAAAAGAAATGCGCTAAAAATTGTCTAATTTATAACACCAAACAGCAACCTCGGCAACTTTATCGTACTAATTTCAGGGAAACTGAATAATTACCGACAAAATTACACATAAACACAGAGAAACGAGGGAGGAGAACACAAGTACCATTTTTATCCTAATTTTGCTCAGCCCCATCGAGTTATCCAATTAAAGTCGTTGAATAATAAAATCAACAAACGCTTACTTTATAATGAAGACCGTTATCGAGTTAATTATTTGCATGTACCTGAAACAAAAGGTTCTTTGATTAATATACAACCTCAAGATTAAAACATAAAAGATACAATTAAAAATTAATTCTATAACGTTTTGATAGGTTCAAACTGAAATGGGAGCATTATCACATTATTAATTAACTTATTATATAACTGTTAATACCATTGAAGTAGTTCTTTTGATGAATTTTAAATATAAACTAGTACCTATATCACATGTTGTTGGACGCGGGCGGCACAAAATCGCTCGCTGTAGCGGAAATTGATGCGGTGAGGCCTATGTTCATCAGTGGACGTCGTTGGGCTGATATGGTGATAATGAAGATGATATCACATGTTTTCTCCGAGTAATCAGAAGTATAGTATATAGTATTTAACCAGCTCACGCAACAAGTGTGTTGCAGGCGCCTATAGTCTACGGTAACCGCTTACCATCAGGCGGACCGTACGTCTGGTTGCCACCGTCGTGGTACAAAAAAAAAAAACAAGAACGAGCGTATGGCTGATTACCGATATTACCGATTAAAATTTCAAACACCAGGCTAATACTAAGAATTTGTAAAACAAGTTCTTATAATGTTTTATCCGCACCTTATTATAATTAATTCCTCCTATTACAGCATAATCAGACTTATTCCAAAGACTTAGATACTAAATTTCCGTGTATGAGGCCATTGACAAAAGTCAGTACAATAATAATAAGTGCTAATCTAATGTCAAACAATTCTATCAAAACTTAGCTTATTCCGAGCGAAAAATACCAAAAACTTATTTCATTTAATTTCCGTTGTACATATGCCTGGGAGCAAACACTGTTATGACGCACGTAAGTTGGGCTAACACTCGCAAACAATTAAGTAAACCCCGATGTAGCAACATGAACTAAACATAAACTTACACCGTTTGCTAAACACTTACTAAGTAACACTACGTCAATAAATTTGATCTAGATAACGAGCTGTTATAGTTTCTGATCATTTTTATAAGACACGTATCCAAATTATAATTAAACACCTATTGTCCTATCTCACTACACCATCTTAACCCGCGGTTGTCGTAAAACTGTAAAAGGCGACTAAGTAAGTAACTTTATGCAGACAAGAGCACTGCAAGAAAAAGAAAATACGAAACAAACCCTATACCAATCCGTCTGGCCAGCGTGGTATAGTAGGCTAAATTCCATTCACATTCTTTAGAGGAGACTGCACCCAGCAGTGGGACGTTTATGGGTTGAAATGATGATGAATGATTACCTATTGGGTATTGGGTAATTTACTAATGAACATAAAAAAATATATAAACTTTAAACAAAATAGTTACCTAAAGCTACCATTCAAACAATTTCATATAACATCTTCATAATATAACTTTGTAAAAGATCTTTGTAACTAATAACATCGATATTGGTTTATAATTAAAATACGCCTACATGTCATATAAATGATTCATTTATTCATACAATAAAGAAGTACGTTGTCGTCAGATTTTCAAATTCAATAACATTTATATTAAAGCTAAAGTTCAAAGAGGAAAAGACGTTAAAATTAACAAACTTTTCATTGTAAATCTTTCAAAATTGTTACAATGAATCTGAAAATGATTTAGAAAGCAGGAAACACGAAATAAAAATATGAAAATAAAGCAAAGGGTTTCCCTCGCAATATTCTTTGTCACGACCAGAATACACGTGACCACGGACTCAACGAAGCACTTGAACAGGAAAATTTAAACAAAAACGTGAATATTTACATAAATTCTTGTAAATATGAACCCCAAAGGATTCAAGAGAAACACGAAATTCGTTGTTCGCAAAAATTCAACAAATTTTTTGTTACACATTAAAATTTCTGCTCAAAAATAAATTCAAAATTAAATGATAGGATAAAACAAACTTTCAAGTGGATCATAATATTGAAGTTGGAATAAAAATATTCCAAAGAATACGTATGTTCTTTTAACAAAGTGAATATCGAAGTGACGGTGGATCTAGAGTGGGGGCAGAAGAGAACGGGTGGCAGTGGGTGGAGGGGGTGTCGGGGCCAGTCGGCGATCAGTCACTGTCAGGTTGCCGATAGCACGAGACGTCTTCGTATCGCGTACAATTTTATCGTTAACGATATCAATTCGTATTTTTAATCGAAACTTTTCCTTTTTTTATAGGCTCACTGTCCCGATCGAGAAAATTGAACAACACATTTCCACATTATTTACTTAAGAAAAATGGTTTTCCTTCTGTAAATAATTCGAGTTCTCAACAATCACCGAATATAAACAACAAATTTTGTTTTTCAACATTTGGTACAATCTTAAAATACCTTGTAGGAACCAAAAGGTATTAAAAACTTGAGAGCTTTGAGTTTTCTTAGAAAAACCTGGAAATTAAGTTTTCTCGGCTGCCTAGAAATGAATACGTAAGTAATTTAAAGAAACCAGACAAAGAAAACCAGCGCACAACAAACATTCGAATCTTTAGCTCGGCTTCCTAATTTATTAATCTTCCACACCGAACTTCGTGAACAGTTCTAAACTCTAGGAAACAACAAAACTTTACTTGGTATTTTTAGTCGAAGAAGAACTTAAAGTACTTTGAGACTTTCTTACAGTTTGTATTGAGAGGCGCGTGAACCGTCACTGCAACGTTATCAATAGGATCGCTACCTATGTTACATAGAAGAAGCATGTCGTAGATTTATTACTTTACTGATTTTTTTCAATTGCTGTGAATGCTACGAAGCGAGATTTATATGACATTCCCTTACAAAGAGTCACGTAATTCTCGTGCCAGTTGCCATCGAGACGTTGTCGAGATGCTCGAACGATGCGAAAAATTAAATCGATAAAGACGGCAAGCTATGAACTCGGACAATCGGATTCCTCCTTTGTGACACGAAATATGTATGTAATTGATGTACAATTCGCTTTCAAATGTTGTACATTTTATATCAATGACATGAACCCTGTTATCTCATTATGTTATTTTAATCCTGTAGTTTCAACTAAAGGTAGTAAGGTCACAATGATAAATATCTCAATGTTTTCTACTGTGACTGTAAAAATATATAATGCACTGGTGCGCCAAAAGAAAATCTGCAAGACCTTCGATGTGAATCCTTCGTTAGCTAATATTTTTAGCTTTACTTTTTTTCAGAAACGTACTCATTAATTACTTACTTATAGAAAGCGGTCCAAACATCATGCACTCGTACCGTATCAAAACAAATGACATCAGATTCTAAAAACAAATTTATCCCCAGAAAAACATTTTCACATTGTGAAAAGTAAAGTAAGTCAAGTTTTTATCATAACTATGTAAATACTAATCCAATACTCAAACATCGCAATTCTCCAAGACCATTTGTGAAATACAAACAGAAAATATAAAGGCTGACAAAAAGGTTGTGCTCAGATGCAGTACAACTCACAACTGGTGACATCTTTTACAGAAACGTCGCGTAGTTTTTACTACCGAAGCGTGACTTTTTTGCTTAGCAGCTGCGAAGTGGGGATTTGCATCCAACGTTGAATGGACTTTGAATAAATATGGTGCCGTATTGTCGGGATAGGGCGGAAATTGGTGAGGTTTTAGTTAATCATGACTTTGTATTAATATGATAGTTTTATTTGTGATTTAGCTTATTATTTTGATCAATCCGATCTAATGTTAAATGTAAGTACTAATTTTTTTAAACTCCTCCGTTGGATGTTTTGAATTACAGCGGCTTTTTTTATTACTGTTACTAAGTAGACACAACTACAAGTAAAAGTTAATTTTTATTTATTAATCGACCATAATAAATCAATATAATATTAAGAAGTCTATATACATAGTTCATTAATTTACAATATCAAAAGTTTGCTGCCGCAGAAGAGGTAATAAAACGTGAAGAAAGAAAAGAGTCCTACTTAATTGCTACTTTTTCTAATAGCAAATAACAAAATAATATAACTGATAATAGACCAGAGTCTGTATATTGCTATTAATACGTATACGATTAACACTAAAAACCCCTTTTAATATATTGTATATTATATATACTATATTGTATATTATCGTAGGTACCAGAGAATCCTTTTATAATTTGTACCACCTTTATGTCAAAAAAGATTATAATTATTATTATATAACTATTATTTATATTACAAAATACCATTCACAATAGGTATAAAAGAATATAACTTAATAAATATTCATAATAAATACCAAGATATTTTACCGTTGTATCTTTTATAAGGAAACATTACCTCATAACTTCACACACCAGAAATTAATGATAAAAATTATACACGATCTTAATACGGAATAGCTGTGACGATATGTAACAAAATAAACTATTATAATATATTCGTACGGCATATCATAGTTTAAGGTTATATTAGGAACATGCTACGATAATGTTTCAGATCACGCACAGTCAAACGTAAAAAACAACCTGAGACCCGAGCCCCAGCAGTGGGACATTTATGTTGTATAGCCCATTTATCGAGGAAGGTTATAAGCTATATAATATCACGCTACGGCCAATAGGAGCTGAGCAGTAGTCACACAAAAAACGAGGGGAGTGAAGCCCCACGCGACTTTTAGTACGTTATATTTTTATTTGGATCACTATAATTATTCTGTTTATCAAGCATTTACTCTAGAAGTAGTAGGCAGAAGTAATAATAATAATAATAATATAATAATAATTCTTTATTTCAAAAAGCCACATACAATTTATCCATCTCAATACAATATATACATAATGAGAGACAATGCTATGTACTTCTTTGAGATAGAGTGAACGTCAGTGTCTATGCTAGTATAAACTGTGTTACAGACACTGGCGCCTTCCTCTTACAAATTTATATGACAATAGTCATTTTAGGGTTGACAAGGTGATTTCAATTTAATTAGGATCTACAAAATGTAGTGCAATACTAAGCAAATTAATAACAAAAAGAGAAAAAATAAAAATTAATAAAAATAAACAATGATAAAGAAAACTTGAGTATTGTGTGTGTATGTGTGTGTGTGTATTATGTGTGTGTGTGTGTGTGTTATGAATGATGTGTGTGGGTGTGTTTGTATGTGTTATTGTAAGGTAGGATGCTTTAGAACCACTGATACTAGATTCTTTTGAAATAGTTTTTCTGTCTCTTCGTAGGTTAAGTTTTGCAGGTAATTTTTGACTACAGTTTTACATTTTGCTTTAGGAAGGGGGTATATATCACAAACTTTATTGATGGTGTTATAGAGGCTGTTGCTCAAACTCGAATAGCTTCGACTAGCCAGGGCTGTTTTGGTGGCGACAGGTGGACATATAACATGTTTACGGCGTTTGTGCTTGTGTAAATTTGGGTCGTAAGTCAATGATGCGTGCTTTCTCAAGACCATGTTAAGCACACAGAGTTGTCGAACAGTGAGCACAGTTGTATCTTTGTAAAGTTGTGTCGTTGGATAATAGATCGGTCTGTGAAGCATGACTTTTAAGACACCTCTTTGTGCTCTTTCAAGACGAAGCATATACGTTTTAAACGTTCCGCCCCAAACAGATATGCAGTAGGTGAGGATGGACTGTGCTAGAGCAAAGTAAATAGTTTTTAGCAGTGGCTCACCTACTACGTATCTTAATTTTTTCATAGGGAACATTAGCTTACGGGTCCGTGATACTGTTACCTCAATATGCTTCTGCCAACTCAGTGTGCTATCAATATATACACCTAAATATTTTACGTAGGAACTTCGATGTATAGTAGAACAGCTACAAGAAATATGTGTAGGATAGCAACTATGGGCTCGTATGTCTGGTATAGTTGGCTGTGTAGCAGAATTCGCTGAGAAGGGGATGTAATGGGTTTTTGAGATATTTAGGGTTAGCTTATTTAGGGAGAGCCAGTTCATAATTAGCCTAAGCGCATGTTCGGCTGCACAGTGAGCTTGTTCCCATGTATCTCCACTTATAATAAGCGCAGTATCGTCAGCATATACAAAAATTTTACAATTTGGAATTGACAACTGGCACAGTCTATTAACATATAGAAGAAAAAGGGTAGGCCCTATCACACTACCTTGGGGTACCCCAAATGTTAGATTAATGTCATCACTGATGTAATTATCCACCTTAACTCGTTGGTTACGATTCGTTAGATAATCACGAAAAAGGCTTAGGCTGAGATCTCTTATTCCTATATCTTCTAGCCCTCGTAGAAGAATGGAGGTAGATACCGTGTCGAAGGCTTTAGCTAGATCGAGGAATATACCTATAGTTTTGGTCTTGGTATCAAGGTTCTTAGCAACTTGGTTTGTCAACTCAAGAACAGCATCCTCTGTTGATATTCCTCTCCTAAAACCAAATTGATTAGGGGCAATAATGTTATTTTGATCTAGATAGCTAAGTAATCTTTTATTAAGGATCTTCTCTAATAACTTGGAGAACGTAGTAAGTACCGATATAGGCCTGTAGTTCTCGACACGGTCTCCATGCCCACCCTTAAACACAGGGGTGACTAACGCTTTTTTAAATATGTCTGGGAAAATGCCTTTTGTGATACACAGATTACAGACATGAGTGATAGCTGGGGTAAGTACGTGTTTTGCAGCTTTAATAACAGAGGCTGGTATTCCATCATGGCCAACTGCACAGTTATATTTCAGTTCCGCAATTACACTGTCTATTTCTGAACAATTTGTTTCAAGTAAGACGAACGAGTTACCTAGAGGATTGATAACTTGATTAAATTCTAGGTTTGAATAGCTGCCACATTGCACAACATGTCGTGCAAGATCAGGGCCTACATTCGCAAAGTAATTGTTAATAGCGTTGACTGAGGAATTCGGGTTGTGACATATATTGAGGAGTTCTCCTGAATTGCTTGGTGATGAAGTGTTCTTGTAACTGACTGACTTTACGATATCCCAGGTTGCTTTTGGATTACCTTTAGCTTTTAAGAGTTCTTTTTGATGAAAACAGGATTTTAAAGTTTTTAATAGATTATTGCAAAAATTTCTATAGCGAGTATATATATATTAGCAATAGGGTCGTTAGGATTTTGCCTTGCCTTATTATGAAGTCGATCCCGATGTCGTATGCACCGCAATAGGCCAGGAGTTATCCACGGCTTGAGAACCCTCTTTCTGTGGGGGATTTTTCTCAAAGTACTGTGTTTATCTATAGCACTTGATATGATGGAGACAAGTAGTTCTGCACTTTCATTGGGATCGGTACTAGTAAGAACACTAGAGAAATCGCAATTTTCCAAACAGCCTATCACACCAGGTAGGTTAAGATGTCGAATCATGCTTTTAGGTTTGGTCGCGTGCAGGGGATTTCGTTCTATGCTAAACAAGATCGGGGCATGGTCAGTAAAATATGTGTCCAGTACAAGTGTTGTGGAAGGTCTATCGGTTTTGAGAAAAACATGATCCAAGCAGTTTTCGACGCGTGTGGGAAAAGTATGGGCTGGCAAGAGTCCATGAAAAGCCATTGTATTTAAATAATCTTCAGAATTTGTCTCATTGTTAGTAGTTCGAATATTTATATTTAAATCTCCAATCACTATCACAGTATTGGTTGACGATAGGGCTTGCAGAACATCATTTAGAGAACTAAGAAATCTATCTATATTTCTAACTGAAGGAGTACGATATATTGCCACAATTGCTGTATTCAGGCCAAGTTTCAAGATAAGGCAGTTTGCGTCTTGAAAAACTGGTTCAGAAATCTTGTAACTCAAAATAGAACTTATATAAATCACCAAACCATCATTTTGATTATTAAATGAAGACCTAGCTGAGGTAAAACCCTTCAGCACCGGAATATCTGTTACTTTACTCAACCAACACTCCGATAAAACGACTATATCACATTTAACGTCCATGGAGTGCAGTAGGACATTGAGCCAATCAAAGTTTCGATTTATGCTTCGGATATTAACATGGAGAGTATTTAGGTTTGTTTTCGAGGTATTTATGTGCTTCAGACATTGGTCGGGCAAAGCAACATAGGACTGTGAGATATTAAATGATTCGACAGAATTCATGAATTTATTTACGTTATCCCCGTCGAATTGTTATTTTGAAATAGTGATGACCAGTTAATATTAGTACCATAAATGAGTAATTTAGTGTTCTGGTTGTAAGTGAACGTCCTTAATGTTTCTGTAATGCGAAGAGTGTCATGTTCGCTGTGTGTATGTTTGTGTATCTGTAATGTTCGTATTGTGTTGTAGTTCGTGAACCACTTTGTTGAAGGTGTGAACTCAAGTAATCTAATATGATTTATTAGGCGAGAAACTAGTATACAACAGAATATTTTACTAATTATGACTATAACAACTAAATGTATAAGCAGATAATAAGTAGTGCATAAATATTGAAAAACTATAATATTTGATGTTTTAGAAATACTTGTTAATAATATCTTACTAATTTTACTATTTTCTATGATACGGAATATTAATGTTATTATAATATGATAAGAGCTGAGAGTTATAATCGATGCAAAGCTTGAGATTGTGAATTTTGAATGAGACAGTCATGGTTTACTCAGTAGTTTAAGACTTGATTCGGATTCAATTCGGGTTTGAGGCTCACCTTCAGCTTTACGCAGATATATCAGGCCTCTTGAAGTCCAACAGTAGGAGTAATTATTCTCTCGTGCAAACTGTCGAGCAGCGTAGAACAATTTCTGAGCGTTCGGTGTTAGCGCCTCCGATACGAACACTGGCTTGACAGGACCAGGTATGCTAAGATGTTCAGTATTAAGTCTTTCATTACTTGACTTTTTCCTGTTGAAATTTTTTACTCCTTGTATAATCTTGTCCTTTTTTATAACGCTGTTTAGTTCGACCACGATGGGTTTACTGCCTTCTTTGTTGGTTGGGACTCTAAAAATATCTTTTATATCGTGATCCTGTAAGTCTACCTGAACTGCCTTTGACAGAGTTTTTACGATCATGCTGGCGTCTTCCTTCGTTTCAATTTTTCTGTCCTTCGGTAAGTAGATAGGTACATTTCTAATCTCTAAGGTAGCAGACCTGTTCTTACGCTCAAGGAATTCGATCTTCTCTTCTAGCTTCTGAATTTTTCTCTTATCTTCTGTTCTGTCTTCTTGTAAATTATGAAGAGTCTTCATTAAAGAATCATATTTATCAGAGATAAATTGTAAACTTTCCTTTAGCTCTTCGTTCTTTTGCTTAATTTCAAGAAAATTTTGGTCTACTTTGGATGACAACGCTGTAATTAAGCTTTTAATATCTTTGATATCATCGTCTTCCCTTCTACGTTTTTGTCTTACATTGACATTACTGCTACCACTTCTCTCAGATGCGGTATCTGATTCATATGTTTCCTTTGGTCGCGAAGCTCCAGGCGCAGCAGCGGGGGGGACAGGTGGGGGCGAGCGGCGAAGAGGCATGTCGGATGCTTCACTCGGTTAAGAAGTACTAGGCGATAAGAAGTTGTGTGTAGTGTATCGTATTTTGTACCGCGCTGTACTGTTGTGCGATACAACGTCACAGCTCGACCGGTCGGCTCAGGTAGGCGTTGACGTCACAGCGCGTCACCGATGCTTGCGTCGCGTCGCACGGGTACCGGTGTCTCTCCAGATGTCGACAATGAGTCACCTCTTTACTGTTTATGCGCGCCTAGTACAACACTTAATTTATACGTTCACTATTTTTTGATTTATTTTTGATTTTATAGATATTATTTAAAATGAATTAGCACAGTTGATGCGTCTATTCGCTTTCGCGGTCCGGGAGGAAGGGAAAGAAGTGTATTACACCCACTTTTTGCCAGCTAAAAAATCTTACTATCTATTAATCTTACTATTTATATACTTATAAATGGCCATAAATACAAAAGTACTGAACATTAAGGATCATACAACAAACACAATAGAATAATCATACCTTGCCCAGTTGAAGCCATGATCCACACATTGTAAAATTTACTAAAAACTCACGTACGCTATCGAATGATTAATATTTTGCGATTATAATAAACTTTTAGCTGATGCACTCGACAGCAGGTAGCAGCTGTGATTCAGTATTTGTACAAATTATGTCAAATATTCTCAAGTCTACCCTCATAAGTTAAATTTTTGAAACGTTGTAGCGTATGTAGTTTACGGCCGCAGTGTGCGTCTGATTGCCACCGTGAGGTATAAAAAAAAAATTATCAACAACTCCATATAATACTATGGACCCGAGCACGTGTCTCTCCTCATAAGCGGATGATTTTTATATCGGGATTACCATAGCATCCAAATTAAATCACCAAATGCAACATAAAAAGGTTAATACTTCTTGTCTCTTTCTAATAAACTCGGATCTCTTTCTCGCACTTGTAGTGGACGCAGGTAGGAGCGTACCTCATAATCAGTATTCACACATTATGGCCAAGAGATTTCCGGATATGACGAGTCGGTTTCCGTCCTTAAACGACAGATATTATTCAAATTTTATCTATCGCTTTATGGCGCCGCCCGTCTATGGTGCATATTTCTAATATAATGTACTTTATTGATTTGTTTATGTTACAGTTATGTTATATGGCAGTTATAGAGGATAGTCCTAATAAGGTCCAGGGTTAATATGTGACAGATAAGAATTTATTCCTCTATACAGTGTATTTTACCACTTTATATGATTGTATCGTAACACGATATTCATTAGGTGAGGCTTATGTCTAGCAGTGGACGTCGTTGGGCTGATATGCTCCCTGATTCTGACTCGTCGGATTGCTCCCGGATCGTAAACTTTTTCAAATCTTAGTAGAACGTATTTTTACGGCTTAAGTTATTTAATGTTATAAAATTACCGCATAGAAAATTAGAAACTGATTAATATAAGATTTTTTCCAACAACCATATATTTCTTTAACATTTTGTTTTTTAACTTTAATTAAACTGACATATCCGGCCGAAAATATTCCGACAGCTCAGAATCAGGGGGCTAATGTTCGTAATACGGCCCCTCAGACATCTGGTCTGTTAAATTCCACAGTAAAATATTATTTTGGCTGCCACGCAGATGTTCTCCATGTCATTTAATTATAAAAGGACCTTTATTTGTTGTAAGTAAAATATTAGAAATTTATGTAGGCGAGTTTTTACCGTCCAATCTCCAATGCGAAGTCGTCTCACTTGAACGTACTAAGCTTTATAGAACTCAAGAGTATAACCGAATTATAAGTGTGTTCGCAATTTCGCATAAAAAATGGAAGTTTGAAATTTGTTAACAGAGAAAACCGGGACCTTGAAAGTTTAGATACTTTCCGATATAAGATAGCGATATAAAAGTATAATGTATTTCCTTCTTGTATTAAATTCGATTACTTTTTTTATAAATTGTTTTTATTTTACACGCTATTACTGAATATAAGATTCAAATGAAGAAAAACGATGATTCAAAAACAAAATTGACCTCAAAGTATAGTAGATTATTTTTAAATTCAGAGAACACGATTCGCGATTAATGATAATCTTAAATATAACTCGAAACACAAACAACTATATTTTTATGTGTAAAAGTTTCACGTCGTACATGCCTTCATTAGCTAATGGGCCTAATATGTTAAATATATATCAATCCCAATGGATAACGTATTAGTAACGTATAACGTAATAGTATAACGTAACGTATTATATTAATATATGGCTGGAAGACTGCGGATCTGTGAATAAGACATACCCATAGAATTGCTTTTAGAGTCTGCGGGCTTCCTAATAATGATTTATCTTCACGAGATAGTAATTCACATGACTAGTACATATAAATTTCCACAAAGTGATATCCACATTGGTTCTGCCACTCAGAATCGAACTTGGACCTCATGTTGGTAACTTTTCCATTCAGCCTCAACCATTTTTTTACTACCTTTACTCTAAAATAATTTAAAATTCCTAAAAATGAATTGACATACTCAAGTTAGTAAACAGCGCCTAATAAAATAATATATATAAAAATAAAATGCAGTTCAATAAACTAAGATTCTAATTATCATAATTGATGCATTCTTATGAACATACAATATTAAAGTTAATGTTCTAAGTACACGACTGAGTTCACGACACTGAATACTTAACAACTCAGAAATGGACCGTTTTTGATTAATTTTAGATCAAAGTCGTATAAGAAAGTTCAAAGGGCAGCGTGTCATTCCGACCTTTAATTCTTTACTCAGTCATAGTCATTAAGTAGAACTGACTGACTTGAATTGAACGAATTTATGATAATATTATAAATGTGAGGAATGAATATGAAGGAATACGACATCGGTTCACTTAAGACTATGTAAACAGGATTAGCGCGTATGAATATAGTCAAGGAAAGGCTGCCAACGTCAGCGATGGCAGAGGCATCGAGCCATGAAGCCAGTCCTCTGTCACCGGACGTGACCCACCCAACCTGCCCTCCTACACCCCTACATATTTACACTTCTTTGTCTGAAGAACTTCACCCACATCGCCCATCAACATAAAAGATACCGAATCAAATTGAGATGCCCCAAAAGTGTAGCATTTCAATAACGGATCTGTAAGTCTTCATTTCTTGAGACTCAATTAAAAAGTTTCTTTGTTCGACAAAAAGAAATATTTTCCGAAAAAATTTCGTGCAGTCCGCAACGTAACGGAAATTAAACTTTGCCTAAACTCTTTTTATTTCTACACTTTTACGAAACGCTATCGGTGATCGCAACCATTTGTTACTGAGCTTCAAATACGTCAGTAGAGGAACAATTCAAAGGGGCTCGTAGGCGTCGGGTAGAGCCATTGTGTTGTACGACTTGACAGCTCGGCCAACGGAAAAAGGTTTCGTGAAGGAACTCCTTTGTATCTGCGATCAATTTGCCAAAGATACTATGCACCGTTAACGGCGCAGTTTGGCCTAAAGAATGCTTTTTTAATGCCAATAGTGGAAGATCGGAATAGTTTTGAATTTGAATAAAACTACCGTACGTACGTAGGCAGTGTTGAATCATAGGCAACTAACGCCTATAATTAAATCAGTGTTTTTTTTTTACAAAATAAGAATGTTTTACAGCAATTGGGAAAAATACTAGAAAGAACTTGATTTTAGAGCAAACAATTGAGATAAACAAAACACGACCTACCTACTCGTTTTCAAATAATGACGCTTTGCTCTGAAGTCGAGAGTGAATTTTTGAAGGTAGAAAGATGATAATAATGACTTAACTTCAACAATTATTGGTACATCGAAGAAGCTGAAATAAACGCCGATAATAGCCGTCGGTAATATATTTCTTATAAATTACTTAAAAAGTATGAATATAAGGAGATCGACGTTCATTTCCCTTCACACAATCTTATGATCCGATTATACGTATTTTGCAAGTAAAGCATGATTTTTTGAAAAGCAAAACCGCTAGTCTGTGTTGGATATTTGCTAAAACGGCGTTTACACAACAAGGGCCTCGAGATATACAATATTATATTGTGTACTTCGCCGCCGGCATGTATCGACTGATGAGAAAGCGAACGTAATTTTTTCGGTACTCAGTTTTCCTCTTTAGAATAACTTTTTGTAAAGAATATATGGAAATCGTGCTCCCAAACAAATGTTATTATCTTAAAACAAATACAATCAGTGAATAAATAAAGTGTACTTTTGTAGATAATTTATTGGAAGGTTCTGTTTTTATGGTACAAAAATCTTGTACAGACAAGATTTTTGTACCATATATTTTTATTGTGAGTTTTAAAAGTTAATATTTTAATCTGGAAATCATTTCCTTATTTGTACAATAATTTTAATGGTTCGATAGTACCTAATACAAACTCCTTTTGAATAAGATATTATGTCAAAGTTTATTTGTTTGTAGGTACCTACTCCATTTTAGTAAAACAACTAAAATTTTTACATAGCATTCGTTTTTAATAAGGCGTCATCCATTTTTTGTTGACTATGTGTGACTTATAAAAATAAACCCAGATATTAAAACAATAATGTACAGAATAATGTCAGACAAAACGCAATTTAGGACTATTTATTTGATAACTGAAATAAACCAGTAAGATAAAAGAGCTTTATTTTAAATGAATTATTTTGAATTTATGAAGAAATATACAAAACACGACGAACACAATTTGACGAACAATTCATGGTACATCATCAATTGTTTTTCCAAAACAAAAACATACAATAAACAACATTGTTTATGTAACAAAAATAAAGGCGGTAGTAGACCGAATGGGGCCCCGTGTGTCCCCATCGAACAACGGAGGGGGGCTCATCCGAGCGTGGCGGCACCCGTCTGCCGTCCTGTGTTTACCAGATCCACAATAACTCCATTGTATGACTAACTTTTCACATTGTAAGGGGTTATTGCTAGGAAACTGAGATACTCTTAGTTGCTAGAGTATTTGCTTTGATAAAAATAATGGCTAAATACTGAAAATCCTGCTGTTAAATAAATTCTTGTAGCAGGTATATCATATTTATTTATCCTTTCAGATCGAATAAAAGGAATCCACTCGGAATCTCATCTTTCGACTTGGTAGATTTTGACAGCGTTGTCAAAAAGCGACCATAGGTATTTAAATTTTCAAAAATTTGAGAGCTATATCGAAATCGAATATCAATTTTGATATAGTATATATTATTCGATAAATTATAAAAGTTTATTTTATATTTTAACTAATAAATATCACTAAGAATGTTATTACTATGTGTTTATTCGAGTACCTAGTAATATACAGTAAAATTGCATGATGAATCCATACGATCCATGTATAAAGCCATATAACAACACGGCCCAACAAATAATGTGTTAGGACATAATAGTCTAGTGTTCACCTTACATTTGCCCCATTATCTGTTCGGAAACTTGTAACCAGTCCAATCCTTTAATCTCCGTCAGATTTATTGGCTCTTAACTCAGCTTTAACGAAATTAAACTTTATAAAACTGTGAATTGATCGTGATAGGTCTATGTAATTTTATTTACGGCCAGATTAATCGCAATTAAAAGCTTGTTTAAAAGGATAAAATGTGTTTTGGCTAACTTTGCGCAATTTTGCCCATTACTCGTAAATGACTAAAGGTTATTAAACTTTCCTGATTATTCTAAATGTTATTTAAATTTCTATTCCTTTCTATAGATTTCCGTTGCGACTGTTGTCCTTAAATTTTGGGTCCAGACCCCGGCTAAATTACTTGAAAAGTTTACGTATAATTTCTCGTAAACTGTCTATATGGAGATAAAGACATTTCAGACAAGCACGTACGAATCTAGTTCTGCGCAAAATTGGTCATTCATTATTCCGTCCATGTAATAAATACACAGCAGGTACATAATCACATTAATACTCTACAAAGAGGCACTATGAAAACCCTCAGTTTGGGTTTGACCTAATTGAAATTCGAAACGAGGTTTGAAACCTGTCCTGCGGTTGACCAACATTCCATCCAAAATTGACGTTCATGTCACCTATATAATCGAATTTACTACAGGTCTACCAAATCTCAAAGGATTCGTTTTCCAACTATGAAACTTAAAGATTTGTTTCGTTGGTAAATATAAACTATATTGATGATGTTGGACTCTGTGTGCTACTGTGTGTTTCTGTGTCTATAGGTTGAGAAGGCCTGCCACTCTTTATTAACCCGCCAGAATAATCTATTGGTTAGATTAACGAAGACATTCTTGATTCACACGTTTGAGTGGTCGGAACGATTTGTGTAAATTGAAGTGCTGATTAGATTCCCTCCCTCGCCGTTCGCCATCTTAATCTTTTCGATTACCTTCTAAAAGTAAGATGTATTCTTGATTAATTATCTTATTTTGTTTGTTGAAAATTGGGACATTTATTCAACTAGTAGGTACCGCTTTCCAGGATCTTAAGGCGTATTTTAAATTCCTCCAACCATAAACCTTGGTTTAAAATAAAAATGTTTGTGGAGTTTAATAATTAAATAGACGTCTGACGGGTTAGTAAATAAGTCCGGGATCATAGCGGTCTCGCAGATAAAAATATCTCAAATAGAAGACACTCGACCTTGGGACAACTACATATCTAACTAGAGGACGAACCATTTTCTCCGTATAATAATGAGATGAATACTTACGTAAGCTGTATAAATTATGCAATGACTTACAAATTTAACAAAAAAATATTACTTCAGTTTAATGAAAATATCCGTCATTATAACAGAAAATAAATCTGATTCATCGAATTGCGAATTCAATTTGAAAACTCATTTTCCGCGATCACAAAACGATAATTTTCTTCAACTTACCGAGTTGAACGAGTCTCGACGTCTCATAATGTAGTGAGTGAATAAGAAATCTACTTACTAATAATAACATTGTCAGAGTCTATTGTCCGACGGGTTGACCCAATTACGGGCCGCGAACACCACATTGGAGCGAAATTGTTCGATCTGTCTGCGGAAATTAAATTTTCTGAATACCCCTTCGTGAGTCGATAGAGAAAGCAAAAGTGTGCGGCCATTTGGATTGGAGCCCTCACGCTTAGCTGAACAATCTCGGTCGATGTTTTGTTAAAAGACGTAGTTTTGGAAATAATCTTAGAATACGATATTGCTTATCGATTTGTAATACTGTTAACATGAAATATGGCTACGAGTATGTAATAGTTTAACAAAGACCCATTAGTTAAATCCTACATTTATATATTTGCAGAACACTAAATGAAAATCACCTTTTTACTAGAATATTTAATAAATAAATACGTTTTAAAATCAATAAATACTCATTATGAGTTATATACGAGTAAATTTAGTGTAGATTTATTTCATAAAACAATTTATACACTAGTTTATTGTACATAAACAATGAAATAAATCCTTTGAGAGTTGTTATTTCATTAATTGACATTTACTAATTCATCCAGTTACTTCAATTCACAGATAAGTATTAAATAAAACTAACAACCAATAAAATAAATTGCAATAAACTGAAACAAAACAAAAGACTGTACAACGAACTTAGAAAAGTTCGTTGATGTGACCACATACGTAGTCTCGATCATAATACATCAAAACATTGACACGAACCATGGAGTTATAACTAAGATCATACCCAAAAAACATGAGGTTGGATTTTCTCAATTCATTTGTTATTTCGGTACCGCACTGATCAGTTCACAACTGGAGGGATGTATTGTAAGTCCTTTCATTGTGAGTTTTTTCCGCTGACGCAGCATTTTTCCACGAAAACCGTTTCTAAGGCCTTTGTGTGACGGCCATCCTCAGGGATATTGGGATCGTATGAAATGTATACGGTTGTATTAAATATGTATGGCGGTTCTGTTCGTATTGTTGGTTTTTAATTTGTTGGTTGTCGAGAACAGATTTTTGTTTGTCGTAGTTTATGGTATCCTGCTGATGATGAAAGAGAGACTGTCTGGTTTTTATATTTATAATATGGGACTCAGATAATATGATGACTATTTACGATGCAAAATTTCTTTTGTTTCACATGTCGTCACTAAAATTAAAAACGGTGTTCATTTGTTTGTGCTCCTTTAAAAAGTACATAGTTGGAGAGGTGGCCAATAATGTGTTCTAATTTAAGGGGTAAGCGCCTTTGCCCATGTCCATATAGGGTCCATATTGTTTATGCTTTTGCTTTTAAATCACATATTTATGGTATACCGTAGGCTTCTCCAACGATATTACAGGTAGAGGCCAATGCTTGGCTTGAATGACTGGCCTGTTGGTCTAGTGGTTAGTGACCCTGACTGCTAAGCTGGAAGTCGTGGGTTCGATCCCCACGCAGGACAAATCTTTGTGTGATGAGCATGAAGGTTTGTTCTGTGTCTGGGTGTAATTTATCTATAATATTTAAAAAAAATGTAAGTAAGTAGTAGGTATATCAGTTGTTTAGTACCCATAACACAAGCAAATATAATTTCTTAATTTGGGACTAGATGGCACTGTGTGAATATGGTAGAATATTATTTAAAAAAATGCTTAAATACAAGAAATAAAACACTATAAAATATTTATGAATATGTTTATGAATGATAAAAATTCTAATTTCAATTATTTAAGAGTAAAATTATACACAGTGAAACAGATACATCTTCGCCTGAAGAAACGTGATATATAATATTCATAACAACAAATTGAATACTCAAATAAGATTTCTGGAAAAATACTAGCCTGAGTGAAGTGTTGATCAAAGAGAGTGAACGAATAAGCTTAAGGCTCACGTATTGACTGTACGTGCGACAGACATATGACGTCATCAGTTATCATGAATTTCGTATGTGATGCCTATATACCATATAGTATATCTATACAGTAGTTCTATAAATCTATGGCTATATTGTGTTTATGTATTATAAGAATACAACAAGGGCTGGCTACCTAACAAGAACAGTTACTTTTATTATCAGCAACCCATTAAGCCCCACTGCTGGGGTCGGGTCTCCTCTCCTCTAACTAGAGAGCTGAGAGGGTTTACGCCATAATCCACACAGGCTGGCCTAATGCGGGTTGGAGGATCAGACATACTCATGGAATTTCTTCTAGGGTATGGTGGGTTTCCTCACGATGTTTTCCTTCACCGTTAGCAGATGGCAAGTCAGTTGACTAGTACATATAAATTCCACAAAGTGGAATCCGCATTGGTACTGCCGCCGATCGGGATCGAACTCGAACCGCGTGATTTGCACGCCGCTCTGGTCCCTTATCCATTCAGCCACCATCGCTTTTTTCACAGTTACTTTACTATACATTAAATTATTAGTTCCAATACTCCAATAAAACGATCCAATTTGAATGAACTTTAAGATTCTAATAAAAGCAATAAAAAAGCCATAAACAAAATCAATTTAAAAAAGAAATAAATTCATTTGTCCAAAAGATTCTACAACCTCCCACACTCGAATGTTACACAAAATGCATTCCATTTTTAAATCGGTCGACCGCACCGTTCAATTCATAATTCAAAACGAATCGCGTTCTATAATTCTATATTGTACAACCCATGAATTTACAGTACAATGATGTAGTAAATTTCATGCAAGAAGAGACAGATTGAAATAATAGGAAACCGAGTAATAAATAAAAGTTTCACAAAATTATGAAATACCCGCTAAATAAAAAAAAATATTTTGCAAGTTTCATAACTAACTGCCGTACTCAGAGACGTTACTAACTTTAAAGTTTATTTAGTAAAAACGTGTACCTAATACTTAAGTCGACACGCCTATAGACGATTATTCAAGGAAAAAATTGTGTTAATGGCAGATTCTCTGAGTGCGGCAGTTAATGTAAGAAATAAATGTGTCAATAAATTTTATAGAATTACCACATCGCGCACACGCTCTATAGTATCGACACTATAATAATATAAGTAATTAAAATTATAGTTCATGATCAAACCCCTATAAATAAGTTCGAATAGATCATTAACAGATATTATAGAAAATAGAGCTTAACTTAAAATTCTTTACAAACTAAAACTGAGCGCACTCGCAAGTGTTTTCGTTGTAATGTCTTTTCCATTTGTTATATCGCATTGTAGCTGCATGGCAGTGTCAGTTAGGCCTAATAGTGCTATAATAGTCGTCTATTAGAGTCAATGTTCTGTTCACGACTGTATTCTATATTATTGTAGTAGGTAACGAGCGAAATTAGAAACGCGCGTACTTTCACTGTACTGTTTTATGCACTAAGTTAGTTAGGTGCTTGTTAGGGTCTTTGTTTCAACCTGTAATACTGCTGTTGGCACGTGTGTTCGGCCTTATAGAACCAAATAAGATGAAAATGTTTCAAAAACTTATATTTCGTGCAAAAAGAAAAGCTGTAAATAAAACAAACCCATTAGGGTAGCTTCATAATAGATAGGCTTGTATTATTTTACGGTGACAAAAATTCCGTGCCATAAACCATACTCGTAATTTTGATTATCACACATTTAGTTGTTATTTTCAAACATTTAATAACTATATTAAAATTGACTGCCGCAGTAGTGAAAATGTTCAATGAAGTACACGAAAGCCATAATACTCCTATCAATTTTTTTGATAAATAAAGAAGGTCAATAAATCCTTCAAACAAAACCTCCAAACATTCACTACCAACAAAACAAATAAACATCGCCACGTGTCAAAAGTTCATTGACCTGGTAGGTATAATATCCCGCGGGTTGGATGACTAAGTGCAGTTGCAATTGTCCTGTTAGCCGGGCCGCAAACAACGAGGGTCCAATCAAACGGCCCGGATGGCTGTAATTAAGATCTCTCAAGTAATTAGAGTGAGACAAATAGTAGCAAGCAAACTGCAAACCTCTATATTAGTGTGACGGTATATTGATTCTATTTGAAAGCGGTTTCTACCAATTTGGGGGACGATAGGTTTTGTATTTGGATAAGTTAGTAATAAACATTTTATTTAAACAAGCGATGGTGGCTGAATGGATAAGGGACCGGCGTGCAAATCACGCGGTCCGAGTTCGTTCCCGACCAGCAGTACCAATGTGGAATTTATATGTACTAGTCAAGTGACTTACCATCTGCTAACGGTGAAGGAAAACATCGTGAGCAAACCAACATACCCTAGAAGAAATTCTACGAGTATGTCTGATCCACTAACCCGCACTAGGCCAGCGTGAGTGGATTATGGCCTAAAACCCTCTCAGCTCTCTAGATAGAGGAGAGGAGACTCGAGCTCAGCAGTGGGACTTAATGAGTTGCTGATGATGATGATGATGATGAAGTTAGTAATAGATATTGTGAAGACAGCTGCCTCAGTAACGCCTTTTATTTTAACTTTAACCTAACTTCGAACTTCGCCAACTATGTTAGATCCAATGTAAAAAGGGGACGATCCTTTTCAGGGAGATTTCCAGACTTACTTTAGAATATCACCGTAAATAAGGCTAACGTTACGTTTAAATAACCTTTCGCAAGCTTACAAAACTTTTTCCTAAACCTCTAAAATTTAGTAACCCATATTTTAAGAATTAAAATGGAATGAGAGAAACATGATATCTAAATTGCGAAGGGGAGTTTAAAACAATTCAGGAACTTTTTCGACGGGCTCACGGCAGAAACCTTAATTTGTCAAAGCGTCATTTTGTTCGGAATAAGCTATATAAACATGTAAATATTAGAACTTCGGTTTCTGTGCAACAATTAACGAGTAATGTGTATAATTTGAAATATTTTGTCATCAAAAGTAATCGTAATATCGACACTTAATTGGTTGATTTCAAAACTGTTTACAAATGTTTGAAAACTGAAATAAGAAACCAATTGAATATCATAACTGCGGTTTAGCATCAATGCTCGGTTTTTGATGGATATGTTTTGAACTTTACTACGACGCGTCACGCGACGATGATTATGTGTTAATGATCGTCTAATAGGCGACTAGATAATTATTATTATTTACTTTCATTTAGAAATAATAAAAAATTACTTCATCGCCATACGTAAAGTTTTAATAAAAACTAGATCGCCCCATGACACCAATAGATGCAATTCCATCGAAACCTTGGGCAAATAAATAAGGTAAGTATAAACTATTCCTTAAAATGTAATACACAGTGTAGACTCGCCGTATAATAATAAAATATGAATAAATAACTTTAAATAACTTCGCCGTAAAATATTGCAATACAAACAAATACCTAATAAAGATTACATAGTGTGGGAAATATAGGAAATGACAGTGCCAAGCAAACATCTGTCGCCATGTTTGTGAACAAAAAACATTAGAGTAGTATGTGATACAATAAAAGAAATATATCTGCAAATCGTCTCGATAAAAGCTTCCGCCATGTGTGAACTACGAACATTTTAGTATAAGCCATTTGTTTTATAAGTCACATGTAGGTAATAAATATTATAATGGAAAAAACAATTAAACGAAAATCATTGTTAATTTATAACAAAATCCATGAATCCATCCATCCTTCTTTGATTTGTGGATAATGTTAGGTAAATTTTAATTCTGATTTGAGTCGTGTAATAAATCTGTGTGAAAGCCCCCTAATTATAACAGAAAATAACAATGATTTATATAAAAATGTTAAAAGGAAAAATGAAAAATGTTATTTGGAACTTCAAATAAATGTGTGAGAAAGAACGACAGCAAAATCAACCTTGTGTCGTATGGATAAAGTTGTGTATTCGCAACAAAAACTCCACTAAATAATACTAGTATATATAGTATTGCTACCATGAAGAAATATTCTATTAATTGGACTGTACCTACTAGCCGAGGTGTTAGGTTAAATTAATGAATTTTGCCTTCCCAACTCACAACACTGAGTTCGCATTAAACCTATTTCCCTAATGAACCAAAATGTAATATCGTTAATAATTCAAAGCAATTAATACAGCAACAAGAATAACACCCACTTGAAACGAATTCCAGTTTGCAACACCAAATAAAAACCTTATGAGTAAACTATTAAGTTTCAAATTGCTTCGAATATACCTCAGAACCCAATTCCCACATGAATGATCGTAGCGAAGTGGGGTCAAAAGTTGAAGTTGTAAAAAATCGGGTAACGCAGATGTACATGGCACATGGTCTCTCGTCCTCCGATGGAATAACGTTTGATAAAACGAAAAAGTCGCCACTCTCATCTCTGTCCTATATATTTTCCTGATGCGTCAGGCTAGATGGCGATTATCGGAAAATAACTGGGTCTCGCTTCCAGAAATGTTATACCATTTTAGTTAAATATAAATTTGTTATACAAAAACTCATATTTAATTAGATATGGCTGACTGACTGACTGACGACTGGCCTGTTGGTCTAGTGGTTAGTGACCCTGATTACTAAGCCGGAGGTCATGGGTTCGATCCCCACCCAGGACAAATCTTTGTGTGATGAGCATAAAGGTTTGTTCTGTGTCTGGGTGTAATTTATCTATAATATTATTATGACTGTCACCGTGGCGCAGTGGTTAAGGTGGTCGCCTCGCCACTACATCGCCGTGCTGGGTGACGTGGGTTCGATTCCCACACGAGACAAATATTTGTGTGATTCATAGATATTTGTTTCTAGTCTGGGTGTACTTTGTGTCCGTTAGTTTCATGTTTGTAAAGCTCCCCGCGACACAGGGCTTGTTCCCTAGTGCGGACGTTGTCTTTTTAAAAAAAAAAAAAAAATGTATGTCATTACAAAAAAAAAAAAATGTATTTAAGTAGTATATCAGTTGTTTAGTACCCATAACACAAGCAAATATAATTGCTTACTTTGGGACTAGATGGCGCTGTGTGAATGTGGTAGAATATTATTATTATTATATTCAATATTTTTACATATTGCTATGCTAGTTAGTGCTCATGAAGGGAAAAGTTAAATAAACAATTTCGCGAGAACTTCTGGAAATCATTTTTATCTTTATCAAATAACTACAACGACATGTTATCTAAATTAGATTAACTAACCGTTTTCTCACGAGAACATAAAAACACTTTTCATTCCAAACAATCGAGAGCGTTAATGCGTTTTTGACGTCTAAATGAAAACTCTTCATAGATTTTATTTCTCTGAAACAAAAGACTTCTTCATAAAACAAATAAAACGAATCTATAAGCTCTATTTTCGTTGCTAAATACCGGAACTGTTTGAAGTTAAAATTTCAATGGGCAGCAACAGGTTGCTAATTGGGAGCTCGTCTAAAATCTCACAATATGTCTGCTCATACATCAATCAATGGATTATTGGACAGGAGAAAATGTAAATGTAGCAATTGGCATATCGACTATCAATGAAAAAAAGCTGAACTGCTGACTTATATATGAAAACCAGACTTTATCGAACCGTGTGTATAACCGCTGCGTAAGAGGACCCGGGTTTATTTCTCGAGTTGGAAAAAAATGTTTGAATTTCGATGTAATGCACCTGTATTCTGTAATATTTTTAAATGAGATAAAGGCTATATTTGTATATCACGTCGATGTCAAGGAAGAAAAGGATTAAGTACTGTTTCGTAATCCGTGTAGTGACAGATTAAGAATACATAATGTCACTACCCCGTCTCAAGCCGTGGGTGACGTATAAGGTGACTAGGAAGGAACCATAAGCAGATAAGAGCACTGCTAGAAAAGGAAAATTCGAAAGAAACCCTATACCAACCCGTCTGGTCAGCGTGGTATAGTAGGCTAAACTCCCTCCACATTCTCTGGTGGAGACCTGTGCCCAGCAGTGGGACGTTTATGGGTTGAAATGATGACTGTTTCGTATACGCGGTAAACACCGCTCATTCTCTTAAGTACAAACCACGAGTTAAAATTAAATAGTCGCTGCGAAATTTTACCTAATGATCTAAAGTTTGAAAGTTATAAGAAAATCAAACTACTGATTAAAGAATTAAAAAAAAAACAACCATATTAAATAGAAATAGACGTATAACTATTTATACGCCTTATGTATCCCCGAAGGAATCTAGTCTACGAACTATTTTTGTCCTATTCTCTCTTGATATTAATCATATTAAAGGCTCACCCGACGTTTTTCCTTCTCATGGATGGTCAGTAAGGCTGTTTCGTGACGTCATCGTCACCCAGTTAAACGCATCAGTCACGAAACCATTCGTAATATACCAGAGGTAGTTAATGCAGTATTTTCATATTGTTTTACGCTGTTAGTTTAGTTTAGTTTTGAACTTTTGACTCTGTATTATAAAACATATTATATTTCTTCTTTATCTAAATAATTTGCTACCTCAACCCTTCAAAATTTTTGCATACCTAGATATATCCATTCATAATTTATTTACATAATTATAGGTACTATATATCTTATTTAATCGCAAATCAATCACAATAACCAGAATCAGAATCAGAATATTTTATTGCGATAAATGTAGGTACAGAGAATACAGGTGTTATGGTTTTACATTATGATTCAATACATTTTACCAGACGGCATGCAATTTTAAACAAAGCTAGAATATTGAGTGTTACAAATGTCATATTTTTTTCTAAATTAATATTGGAATATTCTTATCATAATCATGAAAATAATGATAAAGAGAACTGTTATTATTATAACCACATTATTAACAAGTTATCTTAAATATCTTCAATCACTTTAACATGTTAGTTATGATCCGATTTAAGCCTACCAAAGCTACGAACAGCTTTGTTAAGATAAACTCAGAACAGGAAAAAGATTAATGATATACTCGAAGAGATCACACACATTCTTACATAATTTAGCTACCTATGTGCTGTGTTAAAATCTTGTAAGAAGTTTTTATTTTTTATCTAATTCAAATAATATTATGACTACAGGCAATCTAATCCGTGTAGTTACGGAAAAAGAATACAGCGCACTGTCAATATAAAACCGACATAAGATGAGATTTGTCTACCTGGAAATTTCGATCTTCTGCTTAATATTCTAAGGTTCAAATTTGCCCTCTAGTGATTTTTAACATAAAACTCTTTTCAGCTATTAGTGCGACATAATGTCACTATCCCATCTAAACCTTCCCATCTAATGCAGACAAGAGCACTGCGAGAAAAGCAAAATTTGAAACAAACCCTTTACCAACACATCTGACCAACGTGGTATACTACGCTATAAATTCCCTCCACAACCTTTGCAGGAGACCCGTGCCCAATAGTGGGACATATATTATGGGTTTAAATCATGACAGTCAATCTGGTTGATATTCTATTGTAGGCTTATTGTTTATTTGTTTATTTGTTTATTCATAAAATATTATTAACAATGCTTTATGCTTAATTTAATTTAAGGATTAATGCAAATACGACCATTTATAACCAAACCCTTTTTTAAACTGGCAATTTTGTATTTTGTAATTCAAAGGTATATATAATCATTATTTATGTAACCAAATCCATGTCAACTTAATGTCATTAAAATCTGTTCATCAGTTTTGTCGTGTACCGTTATAGATACACGAAATTCACCCGTACGTCAATTTTATTGGGTGAATCCTACTCAGAAAGTAAAGTCAATGTGTAAGTAAAATGATATTCAACTCGGCAATTGCACGCTCCATATGGACAAGCCCTAACCAAGAACAGAAATTACATAGAGATGTTTATACCGCAAACACAGAAGGACCATAATTGCTTAGCGAGCAGTTTTTCCTAAGAAGCCCGGGGGATATAGCAGCGCCTAAGCAATTACTTATGACATGTGTCGTAAAGTCGGAATGTCAGATACGTAACGATATGACAGCGGGCGCACACAATAACTTTAATAAAGGCGATATAAGCAGTTCTGTTTTCTTATTTTTGTAGTCAACCAAGAATAATTCTTAAAACCCTATTAAGCTTGCCTCGCATCGTTTTATATTCGCATCCTTATTACAAGATATAGACTAAGTATTAAACAGATTTAAATTAACATAAGCCATTGTTTTAGTGTCAATGTTATCAATTTAAACCTGGTTTAATGCTTAGTCCGTATTTTGTAATATGTGGGTCTGAGTTTGAAATATAAACATTATGGGTGTTTTAAATTTGATCTTTTGAATGTGATATTTTCACTTCTTCTTCTTTCTCCTGTTTCATCACTGACCGACAAATGTTTGATAACTTATCTAAAACTAATCTGACAGATTTTTGAAATATTTTTCATATAAAATCTCATCACTTTGTAAAGTCCCGTCGAAATCGGTCCAGCCGTTCAGGCGTGATGCCAAAAAAAAGGAAATAGAGATTAATTTTTATTTATATAGATTATATAGACATGTTACACGCCTAATACAAAAACAGCCTTAGATTAAAGATTTAATCAAGACCTATTAACAAAGTTTTGATCATGGCCTCGGGCATAACAGTAACAAGCGGTCAGTCGACCCTATTTTATTGGACCATACATCATCTATGGTATGGTACACACATTTGATTCGAGGGGAACTTTTAGGGGGCCATGTTATAATGACTGTTCCGCAAATCGATCGATCTAAAATCAATTTAAACGTAAGGGCACGTTCGCGTTATGCAAACAGTTTGTTGTAAAATGATCCTCGTGTCAGCAGTTTTTTAATGGAGTTTTTTACGTAGTTATGCAGTGAACTGTGTGTGAGTATTATATTTTTACGAGGGATACTTCTACAGCGGGGTTTTTCGCTGAAATTGAACAATCAAAATGTAAAGAAAATTGCTCCTAAATGCAAAATCCTTAGTCAGGAAAAATTTACATTGAAGGGCTTTTGCTGTATTTTTGGCAAGGCAAGTGATGCATGCTAACATTTTTTTTTCTACTTTAGACCATTATATCTATCGATACTAAGCGCTTGTTTCACCACTGGCAAATAAGTGCTAGATAGCCTATAAGAAACTTACTTGGCAGATTTTTTACGTATTTTTATATAAAATCTGTCAAAAAAGTCTCAGGTAGTTTATTAGACACTTATTTAAAGGTGTTGAAACAGGCCCTAAGTAAATTGTTTTCCTGGCTTACACAAAAAAGCTAAGAGTAACAATAGTTGGTTGCGGGTGGCCGTTGGTTGCAAGCGGCAAAAAATCGCTTGCAAATTAGGTGGGCTGGCTAGGCTGATATGATGATAAACAATAGTAATTAAAAAGTATTGTTCTATCTACGGCGTGCAAATCACGCGGTCCGAGTTCGATCCCGACCGGCACTACCAATGTAGATTCCACTTTGTGGAATTTATATGTACTAGTCAACTGACTTACTATCTGCTAACGGTGAAGGAAAACATCGTGAGGATACCCACATACTCTAGAAGAAATTCTATGAGTATGTCTGATCCACTAACCCGCAGTAGCCCAGCGTGAGTGGATTATGGCCTAAACCCTCTCAGTTCTCTAGTTAGAGGAGAGGAGACCCGAGCCCAGCAGTGGGGCTTAATGGGTTGCTGATGATGATGATGTTCTATCAGAAAAGTAAAAGTAAAAGTATGTCAATTGGCCGTTCATTCAATACATTTGATTAACATCATCATTATCATATCAACCCAATGACTTGCACTGCTCAACATAGGCCTCACCTAATTTCCGCCACACCTAATTTCGACCAGATGGACAGACGACCTGGTCAAAGTTTATTGGCCTATGGCGGAAATACATTTTTGTAGCTAAATTGGCAGACAGGATATTTGATAAGCATTTACTGGAAATATGCCCAAATAACATAAATTAAATAATATCACTAGGTACATAATTAATTTCGCGAATTCAACCTCCGTAATCTCAGTCATAAATTAACAGTTAAACCACAATGTAAATCAAAATATCAAAACCGATAATTTTCAAACCACTTAAATAATAAATATATAGAACTTATTTAATTTGTAGGTATCGCCCACCTTAAGTTACAACGAAGCCATTCGCCTAGTTAATGCAGCTATAAAAGTAATCAAATAGAAAAGTACGGAGGCAGACACATAAAGTCTGGCCTAAGATCTCTATAGGTGTATAAATTTATCACTCATAATACTATACGGAACGCCACAGGCGATCAGAATTAACTGCCATTGGCATTGGTATAAAATGCAATATGATATTGTTCCGATGTACAATGTAAGTGATACACTGTTAGTTCTTTATTGCTGGTTGATTTATATAATACTTGTATAGTAATCTACTGTTATGCTGAGATGTGTGTAAAATATTTGAAAAGTTTACGTTACTTAGTTATGTCTTAAGAAAGAGGTCGTATGTAGGTAAATACAAATTTTAAGATTGTTTTTTTTTTTAAATTACATAAATTATTGCAAATAAAATGAAATGAAATCACATTTCTTCATTTAGGTTACGAAGTAACACTGATGAAAGTCATAGAAAAGAAAGATAGAAAGTTAAGTATAAAAGATCAAACGAAACAATTTGCAGTAATTTACCTACGACCTGTTCTCTATCAAGGTGAAGAAATGAAAAGAACTGGCAAGAAACTCAGGTCACTATTTCATAGCCAGTGAGTATTCAGTTACAGTTTAATGCAACGCGCAACGTGACACAACAAAACACCACACTGTGTAGGTTAAAATTAATTTTAACTAGTGCATAACAGTAACCCCCTTATTACAAAATACAGACTAAGCATTAAACCAGGTTTAAATTGACAACTTTGACACTAAAACAATGGCTTATGTCAACTTAAACCTTGTTTAATACTTAGTCCATATTTTAGGCACTGAACTGCACTTTCTTGTACTCTTATCCTTTTCTGTCACTTAGAATTGTCATTTACTAGAGCAAGAAAGATAAATTAGGAATAATAAATTAATTAATTACTTATTATTTAGATAAATTAGGTGAGGCCTATGTTCAGCAGTGAACGTCATTGTTTTTTTTTATAATAATATTTTACCACATTCACACAGCGCCATCTAGTCCCAAATTAAGCAATTATATTTGCTTGTGTTATGATTATTGAGTACTAAACAACTGATATACTACTTAAATATTTATTTTTTTGTAAATACATACATACATATAATATAATATAAATACATACATATTATACTCATCACACAAAAATTTGTCCTGGGTGGGGATCGAACCCACGACCTCTGGCTTAGCAGTCAGGGTCACTAACCACTAGACCAACAGGCCAGTCAAGGTTGTCATTGGGCTGATATGATGATAATGATGATGAGAGAAGAGCAAGAAGAGTGATAGCTAGAAGCATCTTCGATTCCACCGCACATCCGCTCTAGTTCTCACTCTAGTGAATGACGGTTCTAAGTGACAGAAAGGGATAAAACATGGAAAAGTACGATTTCATGCGGCTAAATGTGGCCAAACCCTAACATGACATAAACATTGTCATAAGCAATAGTACTTATATCTATCGCAAAGGGAAATAAGCATTCACGTTTGTGATCCCCAGTTCCCTACAATCCCTTGTTCCTCCACTTACAGCTCTTTAGCCATGTTCATGCTAAATTAGTGCTAGCCCTCAGTTCCTTCCACTTTAGTGAGTAAAGGAGTTAGTAGTCAACTATATTAGTTACGCATTTATACGTATTCTGTTTGTAAATGAATTTACAATTTATTGTAGTGTTGGTTTTAAAACAAACAATTATTTCTAGTCTACCTAACCTAACCTATAATATATTTCACAAAAATATTCCGTAATAAGAGTGGTGTTCGGAGAACTTTCTTTTTAAAATTAAAACACCAACCATTACAATTAAATTTAAAACTAAAACCGTCCAAACATCTTACGTTACTATGAAAATAAACGTAGATGCATTTTCTTTTAAACACGGTTCTATTTCGTAACAGGATAGCTTCAATTATTCGTTCCGTATCGATCGGTTGTAAAACAGGCCGTTTCAACATCTGCATTGAATGTTTTATTAACACCTCTGTACACGGGAAATGCGACTTGAAAGCCGGTTACGGTCCATTCCAAGTGTTTTATTGTTGTACTATGTAGTTTTCACTTACTACTACTATCTTCTGAAGGACGAATATAGGGGCTACTCTGATCAAAGATTTAGATGTGACAGTATGTTGTTATCCTTGTCATTCGGGTCAATTTTGGGTATCGTTCGAGAGAGATTTAATATACCTACAATATCTTTTGCATACCTATACTAAAACAACTGAAATTTGTAAATCTGAAATAATGGATCCCAATATACCTTCGAGAGTAAACGCATTACATTTCCACAAAAATATATACGTATTCTTATGAATAACAACATCGCGCCTTTTTCATAGCGTAGGCAAAATCTATGGTGGGTACGCCAATTGTTTCAATTCCAACGTTCAAGATCTAATGGGATTGTCATCGGGTACCTACTTACTAGTTTTAATAAAAACATTTCTAAAAACTACCGATGCTATACTACCGACCCATGCTCATAACAAGTGTCTACTTTATCGATTAAAGAATCGACTAAATTGAATTTAAATAGGACAATGCCTTGAATGCCTTAGAAGACATTAGTTGGGAGGCATCGCGAGACACGACTCGAGTTCCTAATATAGAGTAATCGATACCGACTTACCGACACGCTGACCGTACTTGAGTGTATTATGCACAAATTGTACCGCAAATAACCAGTTCGTTCTCGTTTCTTTAACACACTAAAACAGGCAAGGGTTTTATAAAAAAAAAACAACGCTGTCCTAGTAACAATTAATGAAGTCTGCTTGACAACATTTCGTAAGAAGGAAAAACGCGTATAATTATGTATTCGAAAGAACATTTTTCCATAGCCCATATGTAACTGAAATAACAGTTCACTAGTACTGATTGTCAATGAAAAACGTAGTAGAAGTAATGAAGTAGTTTGTCCTTAACAGGGCATAAACCTTAATAATAGCTACCTGGCTATTTCCAACAATGCAATGTAGGGGTCTTTCCCCTTTGTGACCACGACACTTTGGGACTACGGTGTCAATCGCGGAACAGCCTTTTTTGAATTGGCTGTTTCACACCAAAACCAAACGGACCACGGTTTGGTCTAGTCGTAGTCCCAAAGTGTCGTGGTCCCAAAGGGGAAAGACCCCAATGTAGTAAATGTTGCCACGTTCTGAATAGACTAGGTAGGTATTTTCGCACTACTAAGAAGACAAATAAAACTAAAAGTGAAATTAATCGTTAGAAAACAAAGTCCTCTCTCTACAAAGCGATAAGCTGAAGAGTTTTGGAAAGATTTATTTATTTTAAGACTATGCACAATAATTTTACAATGGTGGGCTTAATACCAAAGGCATTGTCTACCAGCCAACCTTAAGGTGATGCAGAGAAGAGATATCTGTTCTCTAGCAAGAATACTACTGTAGTTTTCTATAGATTGCTAGCTCTAGTAGTACGGTATTCGTACTTTTTCATTCAGCGCTGTTCAGTTGCGGATAGGAATCTCAAAGAGCCTTTCTATTATGAAGCAATTTTCAATATAAAACCAAAATTATAACAATAAACCAACAACAGGCCTTATAAAGATTAACCAATAAATTCCAAATTGTTGGATTAATATTAGCAATTGGATAATTCAGGCGTCGCTTCGTACACACCGTTGCGACACCCACGGGAAGTATTATGTTCTCTCAAAGATATCTGGGACCACACAACACACAAATAAACACACATCTTATTAATAATTCTTGTTCCATACATGGTTATAAATGAAGTTGACTCTTACATCTGACTCTTTATTTAGATAAGGCCTTTGAAATTTTGATAAATTATACGTTTATCTAAATTATTTTTCTATAAATGGGTGAACATAAATTTCGTTTACTTCGGTACGTTTAGCGCCTGCCTAAATTATAATAGCTATATTCTCATCAATAAAATAATTATATTGTCTATAACCGTCAATTTGTTTTTAGTTTTTATATAATATTAATTATTCAGAAAAACCACATCTCAAAATCGAACTCCGTTTAAGTTTTTGCGAGAATTTGCACAAAAAATAAAACATTGAAAAACCAAATTATGTCTATTTGCAAGCATACCGAATAAAATTTATTCAATAAATACAAATTACTTAAAATAAATATTTCCAAATAGTAATATTTACGCGCTAATTATAACGCTGTATATTATAAACAATATCGTAAACAAAATACAGTGAATCCGGCGTGCACATGACAGATAAATTCAACACTGCCGTATAAAGGTGACTACTATCTTCCCCATTTAAGATAAGTGAGTATAAATAAATGAATTCAAGTGTTTCATAAAACACATGATGAATGATCTTCGAAAATAAACAAAAAAAAATCGTCAGAAAGAGACGGTAGCACAGTTATTATCATTTAGTTCTCGGTCATTGACTCCGTCAAGTTCAAGAGTAGAAGGGCTACACACTGGCATGTTATTTTTAGAGCACTGAATATACTAAACCCGTACATTTCAAGTAATGTTTCCTGTCTTTGATTGGTTGGCGTGCACTAAACATTTGCGAATATTTATTCAAGACTTTGTTAGATCAAAGACAGTAAATAGTTATGAGGTTAGGAACTTTGTAGCAGTTTTAAATGTACTCGTAGTTATATTGTTACTGCGAAAATAACTCAGATAAAATAACACTAAACAGCGAACATTTTGAATACAATGACAAAGTTTTTTTAAATATAGGTAAAAAAATTGGCATGTTTTGAATACAGTCAAAAATAAAAGCAGGTATTTGAGTAACTGCTAATGACTGGTCTGTATAGTGACGGATTAAGAATACATAATGTCACTACCTCTTCTCAAACCGTGGGTGTCGTAAAAGTCGACTAATATTATGCAGACAAGAGCACTGAAAGAAAAAGAAAATTCGAAACAAACCCTATACCAACCTGTCTGATCAGCGTAGTATAATACGCTAAAATAAATTCCCTCCAAATTCTTTGGCGGAGATCCTCGTCCAACAGTGGGACGTTTATGGGTTAAAATGATAAATCATTTACTGATCCATTTGATATATTTAACTAAGAAAGTCAATAGGTATGTTCAAAGTTAGACCACAGAATAAATACATAACTGCGTCGGTGGCGCAGCAATGTAGGTATACGGGTGCGGATTCTGAGGTCTTAGGTTCGATCCCCTTGTCGGAAGAAATATTTTTATTATGTGCAAATGTTTGTTTCGGTGTTTTTTGTTTTGGGTGTTTTTGTATGCATGTCATTCTATGATTGTCTAGATCCCGTAATAAAAACTTAGTCTAACAAAGTAAACTACACGACATATTTTACCATAACATTTTAACATAAGCTCAAAAGCAAGATGGCTTTGGAAAAAATATCTCCCAAATCTTATTGAAACTTGGCAAAGAGATAGTTCTAAGACCTGGCAAAAGACAGAGACTACTTTTCAAAGACTTACCACGTCAAGCACTCCAAGCGTCGCCGTCGGTCAAATGCTAGGCTATTATATATCATTAAATATAATAAGCCTAGCATTTGACCGGCGCTTGGAGGACCCTTGTGAAACAAAAGAAATCTGTAATTTTTATTAATACAATCTAGCTATATAAAATCAGACATTAATATATTGTAATAATAACATCAGATGCGGTGATATTCCCATAACTGTTTTGAATTATTAAGCTATAGGTTATTTAAAATGATGTAAGAATAGATATTATTATATCTATTCTTATCGTTTTAAGTTATGTATTATTGTAACACGCAATTACAATTCGTTCTCTGCAATTGTTACATATTTAAAACATTATTAAAGAGTAATACTAGGCGAATGCCTTTCTTTTATTGCCTGAAGTGATAGATGAGCAGGCTGCCCTCCTGATGACCTGCTTACCCTAAGAGGATAGCTCTCAATATACCTCGTTTGAAGAAGGACACGTCATAGCGCTCAGGAACACATCTGCAGGCAGTTCAACCCAGAACCGGTACATATCAGCCAGTGAAAATGTATACGACTGCTTTGAAATGGTGCGGGTCCGATGCGGTAGTCGAAAAAAATCGTATGGATTTTTTTGTCATTAAATTCTCAATTTCTACCTGAAGCCGTAAAGCGTGCCCTGGTAAACGCAATACGTCTCGCTCCCTATTACACGGGACTACACATAACTGCTAAAATGTGATTTTGATGCACTTCTGCCTACTCCATCGGGTATATTTTGACTGGCCTGTTGGTCTAATGGTTAGTGACCCTGACTGCTAAGCCGAAGATCGTGGGTTCGATCCCCACCCAGGACAAATCTTTGTGTGATGAGCATAAAGGTTTGTTCTGTGTCTGGGTGTAATTTATCTATAATATGTATGTATTTAAAAGAAAAAAAAAAGGATTTATGTAGTATATCAGTTGTTTAGTACCCATAACACAAGCAAATATAATTGCTTACTTTGGGACTAGATGGCGCTGTGTGAATGTGGTAGAATATTATTATTATTATATTGCGACTGCATCATGTTTTGGCGAGTCTCTGCGTTTCATCGCAGTATTAAAATCGTGTGTCTAAGATGTCTCTGCATTTAGCTTCTACAAAGCGACTAAATCGCTGATCACTAATGCTAAAGTAGCGTGTGCCTTATTGTACTACAAGCCTAAATACTCGTATTTTACTAAACTAAGAAAGAAAGAAAGAAAAATCATTTATTTCGGCTACAAAAACAACTTACACAGAGAAGGGTGAGAAATAACAAAAAAAAAGACAAAGAACAATTTAAAAATAATAATAGAAACATGAGAGTAAACTTAAATAAATATGGTGTAGTGGTTTAAGGTATGCTGTTCTACAAGCCCCACCGAAAAAGGCCTCCATCTCAGCATGGGCTGGGCGAATAGTACCCAGCGCTGATACTACTTAAATAAAAGTGTCTCTATTTTGTAACTTAATAGATACCACTAAAAAAGCTGCAGCTCTTTTTCTGTGTAAGTTGTTCTTATGGGCCTTGAGCTGAAATAAACAAATTTTATTTCTTTCTTCTTTCAAAAATAACGAAAATGTGACTGTAGACGGTACAATTCAAGCCAATAACTTAGGCAAATTTAGGTCACACAATTAAAATACAAAAATATTTAAATAGACCATTGGGCCGAAATTTAGAGAACATTAATGACTATTGACTCCATAAAACGGAAGATAAATGACCTTGGTCGTGAAGTAACCACAAATAGACAACCGGCTATAGACTCTAAATAAAGTAAAAGTAGACCACCCTGACACTTCAAATGAAATATGTTTGTATCAGATTAATTGGTGCATTTAGCTCTGCCTACCTCTTGCCCTCTTGCCCGGGGCTTCGCTGCCGTCGTTCCTTGTTTAGTCACTGCATAGCTCCTATTGGCCGTAGCGTGATGTTATATATTTATAAATGCCTAAAAACTTTTTCGATAAATGTGCTATCTAACACTTAAATATTTTTTCGAATCGGACCAGCAGTTTCTGAGATTAGCGCGTTCAAACAAACAAACTCTTCAGGTTTTTAATATATTATTAGTATTGATAATTATGTGTAAAACCAGCCCGGATATCGTAAAACACATGTTATAAGTATGTAAATACATTTTTAATCATTATTTTGTATTTTTAAAACTTTGACGACCTACCTCGGATCCTCATCCAGGACAAATCTTTGTGTGATAAGCATAAATGTTTATTCTGTGTCTGGGTGTAATTTATCTATAATATGTATGTATTTACAAAAAAAAAATATTTAAGTCAAAGTCAAATCGTTTTATTCATTTAGATCACATACATGATACTTATGAACGTCATACAAAGCCAAAAAAAGGTGTCAGTAAATTTGCCTACGGCCAGTTCACTGACAAGGTTGAGCTCTGAGAAGAACTTGGCAAGAAACTCAGGCCACTCTTTTTAATCGCCATAGTTGTTACAATTTTTTTTTTTTTTTTAATTGGTTACAGTTTGAAATATCAATAAGTAATATATATAATAAGTAGTATATCAGTAATTGTTTAGTACCCATAACACAAGCAAATATAATTGCTTACTTTGGGACTAGATGGCGTGTCAATGTGGTAGAATATCCTAAAGGTAGAATGCCTTTGGCAATTAACGCACCCATGTAAAAAAAATTTATAATAAATATAATTATCAAGCTCTTAAACAATCATCATTTCAACCCATAAACGTCCCACTGCTGGGCACGAGTCTCCTCCAAACATTGTGGAGAGAATTCAGGCTACTATACAACGCTGGTTAGACGGCACACAGACACGGACAATATAGTTACATCGAACATTATTTGTTAACTCAGTGTTGCAATAAATTATCAATTTCCCACTAAGTACCTTGCTAATGGGTAATACCAGTTATCAACTAATCGTTGCATTTCCCAGTGTCTGCTAAAAGCTATTACACCGTAAAACCTGCGCCATTATTTGGTATGACCACGTAAAACTTTACGCCCTGTAAACGCCTCCCGAGCTATCATCTGCGTATTAGCTTTATACAGTTAACTAGGTACTATTGCGATGGTGAGGCGACTAATTATATTTTTATGTGTTTATTTATTTATTTAGAAAACCAACAGCGGGCTTATTCCCACGCGCTCCAAATCTATTGTTCTCTAAAATTCATTTCTCCATACATCATTCCCAGGAGCTCCAAGGATTTTTATTTTAAAATAATAAATAAAGCCACAAGTACAATGGCAAGCAATATTTAATTTTAGTTATGGAGCGCTTGGGAACAAAATCGTGGAGCGGGAGGGAATAAGCCCAACAGCGTATACTATGGTAGCTTATAACTAATACATAACCGTGAGCATGGCCAATAACAGGTTTCCCTACATTATTCAGATAACAATATTATGTTGTTGGTAAGTATCAGACAATTAACTCTTCATTATCATCAGCAACCAATTAAGTCCCACTGCTGGGCTCGGGTATCCTCTCCTCTAACTAGAGAGCTGAGAGGGTTTAGGCCATAATCGACTCACGCTGGCCTAGTGCGGGTTGGTGGATCAGACATACTCATAGAATTTCTTCTAGGGTATGTGGGTTTCCTGACGATGTTTTCCTTCACCGTTAGCAGATGGTAAGCCAATGACTAGTACATATAAATTCCACAAAGTGAAATCCACATTGGTACTGCCGGTCGGGATCGAACTCGGACCGCGTGATTTGCACGCCGGTCCCATATCCATTCAGCCCCCATCGCTTTAATTTATTACTTATAATTAACTCTTAGAAGCACTAAAATTTTATATAACAAATTAGAATAGGCTAAATTTTTGGTTATATATCTATGTATGTATAGTGTTTGCGTATATCCTGCTACTATACTCACTGGCTCACCTACATACCAAGCTCCGGGAATGCACACTGACTGACCCTGACTATATCATGCTTGCATTTATCTATGATTTATATCTCTATCATCTGTCATCCAACCAGCCTGTATGCGTGAGACAGTGTACTGCACCTACTGAGTAGGTGCATATACTACAGTATGTATGTATTACGCAAACAACCCTACGTTATGTATTCATACCTATATAAGAAGCTATCTGGAAATATATATGCCTTGCCTATGTCCAGCAGTGAACGTATTGCTATTAGACTTTGGAGCTTGTTTGAATCAAGACCTAATTTATTGATTTTTTTTCTATAATAATATAGTAAGCTGACCCAACAGACGTCGTTCTGTCAAACACTATACACAGCTAAGAATATATACGAATCTTTTCACTTTTAGTGTATTTCTTCAATTTATAGCCGCATAAGTAACTTAGTTACCGCTGTAGTTTGTGCTAAGCCACACATGTCATGGTAGTACCTAATTCATTTTTATTTATATGACTAAACATTAGTCAAAACCAAGATATTCTTTATACATCGAAAGTACAGTAATTCTAGCCCTTGCAGGCAATATACACAACTTCAAATTCAAACGAACCTTATTTGCAAAGCTCATTACATCTGATAATAGATGTTAAGCAATCCTTATATACGGACGATTATTCCTTTTGAGTACGACTTTCTCTATCATAACGAACACAAACAAGCGTGGGTTTGATCTGTTACCGTTCAAGGGATGTGTGGGATTAAAGTGCAGTGTTACAAGGAGGCAGGCGCCAGAAGAGCATACTCATTTAAAAATTATAGTATGAACAGCTTGACGAGGCATTCTAAAGGAGTATTGAACTTCACATCTTTGATAGGAGTTATTGAAGTTCTTACGGTAGCTTTATTGATAATATCAATGATCTGTGCAATTTGATCATAACCTCGTCTTAAATAGACATAGCCTATTGTTATCACGCTGGCCAGACGGGTTAGTATAGGGTTTTGTTTCGAGTTTTCCTTTTCTAGCGTAGTTGTTATGGTGCGATTATCCCTTAATCGCCATTTACGACATCTCGGGAATGAGAGGGAGTGGTGACACACTTTTAATATGTCACGTCATATCAGCCGTTTAATAATAATTCAATATACTATGGTATGGTATTGGAAAAATCTTATTTGCATGTAATTTTCTACAGCAAGAAACGAACAGCTGAGCAACTTAAAACAGAGTTAAAAATGTGATATAATAAATTATTTTTGGAAGTATATATATATATTAAGATTACCTTTTAATTTTTTAAATTGTTTTTCCAACAATTTAAATGTGCATTTAAACAATACACTTTTATTAATTGACACGCATAAAACACGAGACTTAACACGTTAATTACAATAATGTAGATAATAGAAATAGAAAACATTTATTGGTACAAACACAAGACATACTGAATACACAACAAATACATAGACAGAACAGATACAAACAAACAACAGTCTCGTGTCTGTACCAAATAGGCACCATTTCAGCATAATGCCGGACACAAGTGCCCGGCGCTGGTTTTTTTTAACAGGTTTTTTTAACTGGTTTTATATTTTTTACATTTATTAACAGGTTCCGAATTTTAACTCAGCTGATTTTTATTTATACACAATACATGTACTATAACCACCATAAATAACAGATATATCCTCCTCTCTGTACTATCCTGACATATTTTCTTTGGCTCTCTGCTACTCTTTTCGACATTATAAAAGAACAATTTCATCATAAAATGATCACTTAATAATACCATGGTAACTCAACACTGTTTGAATTAAATCGCTATTTAAAACTCAAACACATAACGGGGTGCAATCCACCCTTAACCGCTACATTCCTATTGTTGGCAGGCACATTGTCAGGAACCACCTGGCTCATTACCGGCCTGAATCACAGCCAGTCTGTACGGACCCCTAACTTAATATGGATACGCCTCAAACTTCATGTGATTAATAATAATAAAATTAATTATAAACTTTATTAAAAAGGTGATGTATTGACATATGTATATTATGAGCTAAGAGATATTTAACTGTAAGCTTGTATTCAAGGCTGGAGTACAGTACCTGTTTGAAACGAAACGTAATAATATATGTAAGAATCTACTGCATGACGCGTGAATTCTCAATGTAATATTATATAACGGAAAATTTTTAAAGTAAATAAAATATCATTATCATCGTATCAGCCCAATGAGGTCCACTGCTGGACACAGGCCTCAACTAATTATAGGTGGTGGTTGGCCTACTGATACCACGCTGGCCAGACGGGTTGGTACAGGGTTTTGTGTCGAGTTTTACTTCTCTGGAGCAGTTGTTGTGGCGTAATATTCCCTAAGTCGCTTCTAACGACTTAAGTTAAACTTCTTTGTGTTAGTAGTAAATGCTTCCCCGGTAGACTTCTTGAAATAATATTATGTTTTACAACTCCAAGATACCATGACCACATCCACCAGAATTTCACATAACCGAAAAATCACGATATACGATAACACGATTTAATTAAAGATAAGAATTTCCCTACGTATTCTTAATAAAAATGTTTATTTTATGCAAAGCTAAAATAATTTGCAAAACGCGGCTTCATACTGAAATCCATTTAAACTAAGTATCTAGGTAGTAAAAAGTTCATAAATAAAAAATGAATCCAATTTTATGCTCAATAAAATTCAAATTGGATTAAATCAGTCATACATGTTAAATGTATAATCAAAATAACCGAATCAAACTTTATCACTACATAAATTTTAAATGGTGACGTATCTGAAAAAAGCTGGTAGACACACAACTTATCGTACGCTCACGTACAAGAGGTACTAAGCTTACAGAGACCCTTATAAAATGGTCGCGAAACACGTTTCACTTGCCTTGCCTCACGTCACTGGCCCATTTCTTACGATCCATTGACTCCTACCCATTCATCGGTGCCTTTTCAAATGAGAAGGGGTTTTAAATGCGTCTCACTGCAAATGAGAACGTATATGAAGATTTATCGCACGATATATTGTTATGTGTGACTAAAGGTGAAATACAGTTGACTGTAATGAAATATTTAATGATACAACAGAAAAGTATAGAACTTTCTTCGTTGTCGAGTGTATAATAAACAAGTCTGTTGTAATGTAAGATATGAAAGAGAAACAAACGGGAAACGCCACAACTTTTAATTGCCAGTTCCTTATAGAATACTAATTGTTACAAATAAGTTGATTTGCATAGAAACAAGATTTATCAAGTAACTTTTATCATGTGTTTAAATAATCAAGGCAATTAAAAAGAAATTGAACTTTTTGATAGTGGATTCTAATTAAACTGAGCTGTAAAACTTTTGAAACTAAATGATAGAATATTAGATACAGGTACATGAGAAAACACTTAGTTAATTGTCGACTTTAACTTGTATTGAGACTATAAAGAAGTTTAGAATGAGCCTGAGGGTCTTTTGAATAAATGTTTTTAATTATGTTTGCTCAAAAAAATGTATACAGTAGAGAATTACAAAACCGGAGCTGATTGAACGTCCCCTTCCGTCTGTGTTCATTCTATCCATGATTAGCTTCATTTTAATCCCGGTTTAAAAACTGCATGACAATAGCTAGGCACACTCGTCACTTTACAAAAAGAGTCTACCGTTCGTGCAGTTTCCTTTCCCCGTTGAGAATTCCGACAAATATTTTTATTACTAAACCAATGTTTGCGCAGCCCTCGTCAGCAAGGGTTGGGATAAAAACACCATTCAATCCGCCATCTTTTTTTGATTCCGTCTCTAACCCATTTTTCATGCGAATATGAATAGAACAGCTGGTACGATCGATGGCCAGCACTTTTCTTACCCAGTTTTATATGAATGACTAAAAATAATATTTTTGGGTATTCTAGTGAATCTGAATAAAACAGTTTAGTTCTGAAATAAGTTCAACAAAGATTAGGTAATGATAAGTACATATTTATTTGTATTTGTGTGTGTAATTTTGTTTAAACTTATTTTTTTTATTGTTCTGTGATTTTAGCATGTCTTGATGAAAATAAAGTTTATTACACTATTATATAGATAAATAATATAAATAAGTAGGTACTAGTTCTGAAACAAACTAAAGTCGGTTATTTCAAACGCATACCAAATACTTCGAAGTCCGAAGGCAAACGTACGAGTGTTCTTTTATCACCAATTCAAGTTGCGGCTTCAAAACGCATTCAACAAAGTTGGAAAAGCACTTTCGAACTCTCGCAAAGCAAACGCACCCTGAAGCAAACGTCGTGTATGTGCATTGCCAACCTTATTTATTGGTAGCTATATCGGAATATGATATACGTATATTTACAATTGTATCTTGAATGGCAAAGTAAGACTTGCAAATGCGAAAGCACTTAAGTAAAGCCTCAAAAACAAAAAAGGAAAATTTGATTGTACAAGCTGAACCGGCGACCCCAAACAGCCCACTAAAAGAAATTAATCGGCGTGTCCGAAAAAATAAAAACAAAAGAAACGGTAAATCCCACACTGGGAAGACAATACATCGCGTCGTCATAAAGTTGTCCCTCTCCCGCCAGGCGGCGCCATGGCGGTCACCCCCCTCCCATCTCTTCCCCACCGCACCGCCGTACGCACGTGCGTGCTACTTGTCTCAGCCATTCACAACTCCAAACAACCAAAACGAGACCCTAACGCACCACCCTAAATCACATTTTTGTTCACGCGTATTATCTAACCGCAGAAGACACTGCACAGTCTATTAGTCACCGTATCGCGTTACCATTAAACACATTTTTGTTTTGCACCAGAACCGCATTCCACGATATTCTAAAACCAATTGTGTTGCAGCATGTTTGAACTTTTGTCCTTTTTTGATTAACTGTTATCGGTGCCGGTACGATTTTTATTAATATTGACATTTTCAATTATTTGAACGTATGGTACAGGGGTAACGGAAATTGATTACTTTTCTGGCCGGAACTCTTATCAAAAGTCGATTTATTTCGAGAGTGGCATCTTCACAGATACCGTATCGATACTTAGACAAAATATAGTATTAACATTATTACTGATATCTATGATGAAAGTGAATTGAGCATCAGAATCTTTGATAAATTGTCTCTTGAAACTTGACATCCATGAAGCCATAACCCATAGAAAAAAAAAATTTAACGACAACGCCACTCCAGAGACCTCACAGAAACTTAATAAATTGTAAGCTATAGAGTTGGATCCTAAACAAGACTCCGTCATAGCAGTATTATGCACCCCAACCGCATAACAACTCCCCAATGTATTGGTTCCTGACGAATGACCCAATAAATACCCATAAGGTAGAACGCGACACATACAAAATATTCTACGGACATAAAAGCATTATCCTGTTAAGTAATTTATTTCTTCTTCAGGTTGTAAGTGAACGGTTATTTTATGGTACCACTTAAACGTTCTATAATCCTCGCAGTTAAAGCATAAAGGAGGGTGTCGGGACCCATAATGCAACACCCAGCACCATAAACGGTAAAGAATTGAACTAAAGACTTAGTCACCTGTTCCGGCCTAAAACCATAAATCTTTACTTTTTTTTAGGGGACTCAAACACTTTGAAATAATAATTAAGTATTTTGTAGGGCTTACATTGTTCAGATTTAATATTGTAAATATTAACTTGTTTTATTTACTTCCCTCTCCACGGTCGAGTCTTTGATGTACAGTATCGCGTTTTAATATTTAATTAAGAATTCATTATCTCCATTATCCTATTTCTTTTGGTATTTTTGTAAAGGAAGCCATCGCGTTACGTAATTTAATTTCCTCCTCGTTTCGATCGGTATATTAAAAGCAAGAATGCTTCCCTGACCTGAGTGAAGTTAATCTCGATACTGAGTCATCGGTGTGAGTCAGAGAGATTTCATCCTGCCTTCTCCCCGCAAGTTTCACCATCCCACTCTTCAAGAACCGGTCTAGATCAACTTACCTGGATATCATCTTAACTATATACCGACCTACACTTTATTTTATTATTCAACACTTGCATTCCTGTTTGGAACGGCACTTTATTTTCCTTTTGAATTTACAAATCTTGCAATTATATTCGTTTACAAGTTCAATTAAGATACCAGAAGATATAATATCAAATAATATACAATCGCCACTTCCAAGATTATTATTACACTTTTTAAATATAAATTTAAGTTCGGTATTTCTTCCACAGACGAGTTTTATCAGTTGCTCATGCTGCAATTGAAAGGTCAACTGAGAGAAATGAGTCTAATTTATTGTAATGGGTTTTTCAACAGTGAGTATTATAGAAGCCGTATCTTCCGTCTATAAAGATAGAAATGCGTTTATGGTGATATGATTGTATCCTCAGACAAACTTTTAATATAATTTCAAAATGTTTGTGTGGGTCAGCAATTCATGTTCAAAATTCGAAATCGCTGACCCTTCAATTAATCCCAAGCATTGAACTGTTTTCTATTTATCGTAAATCCCGGACTAACAATCTTATTCACCACTCACAACTATTTCTCCAACAGAACCCCAACGCTTTGACGAATCAAAACCAAAAAATGTACTGGTATAAGGCTCTTTTTTGTTTAATTGGATAATTAGTTGCAATATATTTGTGTAGCATTCGATACAATTTAAACTGCGTTCAATGTTGTACTGACACACTTCGCAAATAATAACTATATCAGTTCGTTGCGGACGTGAGTGCAGTAACATTACCCACAAATTTAGGTTAGTTAAATTGCAACTACTTATCTGTAAGGAATTTTAACGGTGTACACGACTTCTATTCCAGTACCTATTTGTACATATATAAGTACTAGATCTAACTTCCAATGTAACAAGATAGTGCGTAACTATGGTTTCCTCATCTGAAGACTCGATCGCTTCATTTGGTAACACGTTACCAAGTTTATAGTACAAGATCTTTACTTTATCTAAAATATTACCATCAATAGTAATATTATTTAGTATCAAATTGCTTTTAAATAACATTACAGACGCGTAGGTACTTGAATAAAAAAACGTTCCTATAAAATATCATTTTACCAATACGACCTCAAATGTGACATTAATAACGGACGAAATATAACACGATAGCACATAAAAACCTTCTAACAGCCAGTGTCATTCGTATACCCAAAGCGTATTGACCGAAGATCGTATATTAAACCGCACACCGCGTTCAGCTTGACCCTTCCAATTTCGATTGGTGGATCATATTACCAGAGAGGTGTTGACACGCTCACTTCGAGTGTCCCTACATCAAACACGGTAACTATAGCATTCTAATTAACTCGGCATGTCAATACTCTCAGCGTTATTTACTCTATTACATCCCATTGACGTATCATATTGCAATCACTTGACCTGATACACTTCGTGACAATACCACTCCCCTTTACATTAGGATTTGGTCAAGTCCATTATCCCTCAGAAACATTAACATCGATGCGACTAAAACAATAGGAGGATATGCCACAGGATACGTCCCCGACATATTCGCGTCACACATGTGACGTCAGTATTCTAATTCAAGGTTCCAAGCTAATCGATCGCAGGCACATATCGTCCGAGTTCAAAAGGGAAATACATTATGAAGCATACAATAGCACAGACAAAGTTTCGTCCGCTACGTTAAACGTCGCATGGATAGGTAATCCGAGCGTAACATTGCAAAACGCAGAACAAACTGCTTCGCTTTGTGTTGCACTAATGAGAGCCACGTGGCTGTCCCCCGCAATGCAGACTGCACAATAAAACAATGACGCTACAGTTGTGCATTCTGGCTTTATTCCTGCAGGACTAACTGTCGCGTGACTGCGACTCGTTATGGGTGTACCGCAAGGCGCACTCCTACAACCATTTCTGTTTATTCTATTTAGAATGTGAATGCCGCCGAATGTTACCAACATTGTTCATGATATGACTTTTGCTGCACTTTTATTTTGCGTTTATGTTTGAATTTTGAGTGTTCTCTTTACCATTCGTTTGTCTGTTTATGTCGTTAACGGTTTTGACACGAGAGAAATACAAAGAGAGGTTAAGTTTACGTTTAATGTTAGAGCGTTTTTATCACAAGTACTCAAATACTCGTAAGTAACCGACCGCCAAGTTACTGTCTCTAATAGCTCTAATAACCTTATCTATGACTAAGATAAAAACAAAGTTGCTTCATTCAAAGGTTCATTCATTGACTCGGTTTGTTTTGCTTATTTATAGCACTTGTACCAGTCTATAACGGAGACGTTTCATATAAAATGAAAATTTTAAACTTACAGCTCACACTTGTTTTCATATATTTACATACAAATAGACCGACACTGGTACTGCTTTACTTTCCCGTTAACTCCAATTAGACAAGTGAGCTTTCCAGTTCTTGCCACTAAACGATAATTTCATTGCACTTTTGAAGATAAACACAGTTTCCTGACGGTTTCCTAATGATGGTTATCTAACAGGTATTAACATTCTCGCGGTAGACACTCGTGACACTTTTGACACAAACACGAGAACTTTTGAATGGAATGTTTGTTCGCGCGCTGTCGTCAAACAAAACAACATAAACATTGGGTAGTGAGCGTCGTTGTCGCGGTGCTGAAGTTTGTGGGGTCCCTGTCGTGATCGGCTGCGATGGCTATTAAGTCTATTGTTGTACGAGTTCACTAACACCGACATGTTTCTATGCCGATTGTCGTTGCACTCACCTAATTGTGCGAAGACCTTGGGCCTGACGTTCTCCTGCCAGGCAGCGGCGGCGGCGGCGACGATAGCCGCGATCAGGAAACAGCGCAGCACGAGCATGGCACTAGTCACAAGTCGACATCACTTGAAGATCACTCGCGGCGCGCGGCACAACGCGACACAGGCAGGCGGGGCACGCGGCGGCCGGCGGCAGACTGGCGGGCCGGGGGACTCCGGGGGGCGCGCCTGCGCTGCCGGCGCCCCGCGGTCTCGCATGCGTGGGGCTGCGGAGTGCGGACCTCGCACGTGACGCAGCCCTCCTCGCCCCCAGCACCCCAGCGCACCCTCCACGCTCGACGGCTATCGCCGACCCTGCGACGTCATAATCGCGTTAAAAAAGCGCCTGCATATCCTAATGAACGCCGACACTAAACCTGCAATTAAACCCCACAGGGCGCCGCCTCAGGCTATACGCTTTTGTTTATAAGCGTTTTTAGTGTATTAAAAATTCGTTAGGGGCCGAGGGCGTGACAGTTCAGCGAATCGTAAGGTCGCAATTACAACTTTGGCTAACAACGCGGACGTAGGGTCGAGTGCGTAGCGAAAGCTCCTATTACTTCCCCTTCCGAGGAAAAATCAAAACTCGTGATGTTCCCACTAATTGAGATCTGGAGGAACGTTTCCTAATTACAGAGTCAACTACCTGTACTTAAATCCATTATTCACCTTGTTAAACTTTCCGGGCTGTTATTCTGTGCAAATAAAAGCTCTCCTCTGAAAATCCTTTTCCTACACCTACCCACGAAGTAATAGACATGCAATGTGGCCCGAAAAGTAAGCAAACTTTATTGCACAACAGAATCATATATTCTAATTACACACGACGTAAAGTTAATCGATTGGTACTAAACTGAATAAAATAACAAGTAAAACCAGCGCTCAAAAAAATTAGTTCCACGAGCTCCTAATATCCGTATCACATGAGAGCGGGTGCAACTTTATCGAAATAAAAACTTTTTGTACAACGGTAGGGCTCCCTGGCGCATTCATTATTATTAATTGGACAAAGTTGTTCCCCAGTAATTTTATATGAACAGTTTAGAACTCTGTCGAAGTAATATAACTCCAATGTAATACCAGCAATGCATTGTGTTGGGCCCGTGTGAAAATCAATAAAATAAACATTTATTGTGCCGACTCCTGCGTCGGGGATTGTTGTGCATTCGTTTGAACTTGAAATAATGTTTGTTTTAAATGCAATACAGCTTCAAATTTGTACAAACTGTCAAATAAAATTTTCGTTAAACATACAATGTGTGAATTCTTGAGCATTAAGTGTTCAAACTGAGCATTTGAAAGCATGTTATTGCACGCTCGAAGCTTCTGCATCCACAGTAATACGATGCACTAACACTATTAACATGGTCCCCGCTATACTTACACCCTAATAAGAATTAAGAAGCGAATTCTCATTACAAAGGGGTACTCGACGCCGCATACCCATAGAAATTTAATAATATTGTTAACACTAACTTCCTAACTCGAACCTTAAAACAACATTAAAGTAAGACTTTTAGAATAAGAAAAGTTAGCAAACCTCCTAGATCTGGTGGAGTATTTGATACAGTTAAGGTTACAGGCGTACTGAGGGTGCTATAAGATACACTGTTACACCAATTGGTAAAATTTGCTGTGATTTAGAATCTAATTAGATTCCAACTAATACAACTATAAGCTTTTTCAAATAGCCCATGATATGGTATCATGGAAATGAAGAAAACTTCACTTAACCAAAATGTTAAAGAAGCCCAACTAACATTTTAGCGTTAAGACAAGCCGTATAGCGCCTGTTTAACGTTCTGCTAAGATAGTTAAGACTTATCTTATAAGAGAGTTATAGAGTGTAATAACACCTATCTTTGATTATGGCCCCAAATTTTGCAGGCTAAGCCTGTATACAAACCATTTATAGTGGTTCTATATACGAGTAGAAGTGTATTAGAGGTGTTAAAAGTGCAAGCAATTAATTAATTTTTAAGAAGAATATACTCTACTCCTATGATCGAGTTAGTACCGAGTCGTCACCTGTTCCGCTTCGTCATCAAAAATTTTGTCCATAGTAAAAATCCCGACTCGTCACTATTAAAATAGATATAAATTTTTATTAAATATTCATGTCCCGAATCGTCACCATTACAAAATTTCTAAATAAACGGTACAGTTTGCAAGAAAAGCTTATGGGGATATAGGTACTAGGTACGTTAAATATAATAGTGGTTTGATTTTTAGAAGTATTAAATTTGTAAGTAATCTATCACTTGCACACAAATAAAAAAGTATAGAATATAAATTTACAGACACTCAAAAAATACCTTGGTCATGATGTCACCGAAGTCCTCCCATGGAGGAACGCAGGGCAATGGTGGTGAGGTGTAACATGCTAGCTCGCAGGTTTGCACGCTGAAGTAAGGAAGTTAAAATTACACTATTCAAGGCATACTGCCAGAACTGCCAACAGCCTGTGGGTGTGCTATACGCAGAAAACGTTAAAATGCCCTGCGTGTTCAATATAAGAATGCTTTTAGTATGCTGTTGGGGATGTCACCCTTTTGCAGAGCATCCAACATGTTCGCAGAAGTGAGGGTCAATGGGTTTTATGCAGCCAGGGGAAAAACATCGGTTTCGTCTATTGTACCGGATAAGCTTAAGCTGATCGGTATCAGTCACCCGTAATGAGGCACATTGATGAGGATGATGATGTCCTCCATGTCGATTGCGACTGCTACTGCGTATTGTTAATTGAGCATGATACTGCAGTAACAATCAGATGCGCATGATATATCTAAGTGCATAAGCTATTGCGCTAAAACAGATACACTCTCTCGTCCAAAACCCCACAGAGCCCAATGGAACGGTAATCACTGGGTACAATTAGAGTGGAGCTGGATACAGTGTACTGGGCGGCACTAAATTATCGACTTCTACCGTCGCCATAGGCCATACACAAGACCATATTAAGTATATTACATAAATGAGAATAAAAGAGAAAATAATTATAAAATAAATCTTAGAAATGCAATTTGACGTGCGAGGTACATTATTATTAATAAAGTAAAGCCTTGCATGGTCACCTACATAAATTAAATAATTGAAAATCATTAATTAGTGATTCGATGAATTTAATAATTATATTTTATGTAAACTGTATGAATTCTATATCTTCTTATAACTTAAAAATCTATTGTTAGTAACAATACATTTTTGACTGTTGGTCTAGTGGTTAGTGACTCTGGCTGCTAACCCAGAGGTCGTGGGTTCGATCCCCACGCAGGACAAATCTTTATGTGATGAGCATAAAGGTTTATTCTGTGTCTGGGTGTAATTTATCTATAATATGTATGTATTTACAAAAAAATATGTATTTAAGTAGTATATCAGTTGTTTAGTACCACATAACACAAGCAAATATGAATGTGTGAATGTGGTAGAATATTATTATTATTTGTAAGTTAAAACTGTCTACTAAAGACATCACAATTGTTACATATTTCAGTTAATACGCGATATATATTATTATCTAGTTTACCCACATTTATAGTGCACTTGATATGCCTACTTTCGTTTATAAGGACTTTTAATATAAGTAGGAATTTATAGTTGCTTTTCGTTCTGTCTGTACTTTGACTAAAATAATGTATTGGTGACGAGCCGGGACTTGATTTTTTAAAATAAATGATACGGGGACGAGTCGGGATATGTTTTTTTATGGTGACGAGCCGGGATCGTGACGAGCCGGGCCTGACTCTTATGATCGAGTTGATCTACGCGACATGACAAAAGCATTTTTTTCTTCCAAACGAAATAAACATGTGAATGGTAAGTTATTAAATTTAAGGTAAAAGTGGTAAGGTTGTCAGTAAAAATAAATTCTTTTGAACCAAACACTGCATATTTTAAAATAAAAATTTACATAGCATAGCATAGCAACAATAAATTTATATATAGATATGAAATCTAAATATAAATTTATTGTACACACACACTTAATATTAGGATCATTTTATAGTTACTAATAACGATCAGGGGTGCACCCTTAGACCTTCTTGAATTATTGTCCTAAAGGGCATTGTTCGGGATCGTAGTTTAGTGCGCTTTCGCCCTTACATAGACAAACGTTTAACCATCGCGTCTGCATAATATTGCAATTAGTATGGAATTTAAGACGTTTTGGAGCGGTCCCGGGAGATAATGCTATGACTGAAGATTTTAAGTACCCACCTTTTTGTTTTCAAGTACTTAATAAAATTATAATATATGCATAAGTAGTAAACGACACATCTCATATAGGTCTCTCCAAAAAGATTTTAAAGAATTATTAAAGAATTGGATGAGAATTCAATTTTGTTTTACTGTACTTCTGTGCTTACTGTGCAACATCAAGTTTATGCGTAGGTAATTAGTAGTGCGGTGCTAGTTTTTGTGACCTTTATGGTATAAGGAAATAACTATTCTTGTAGTCTAACTGCCACTATGTCGCTTAAGGTGTTCCGATGTTGATGGGCTGCTGCCTTTTTATTTCTCCACTGTTACAACTTAACTTTTCGTTCCACCATACAAAACACATGCTAAAGATACTAACAAAACTAAATTAAAAACGACCAAGTACAACAAAATTATGGTCAAATATACCGATCTTAAAGATTCACATTCTACAAATTGATTTTTAAAGCAGGTGCAATAAAACTGTTCTAACAACGGAATCATTCGAATTCAAATTCTACATTCGAACAGACAGTCTGGAAATCAAAAAGGAATCAGCGAACTAAGGAATCCAACACCATCTGTTCTTTTAAACTTAACTTTGTTCTACTTTGTAAGTTGTAAGAACAATTAAAAGGAAGATTTTTTGTAATTAATTATACCAAAAAATCTCGAACTTTTTAAAGTTAAGACTGGCCTGTTGGTCTAGTGGTTAGTGACCCTGACTGCTAAGCCGGAGGTCGTGGGTTCGATCCCCACCCGGGACAAATCTTTTTGTGATGAGCATGAAGGTTTGTTCTGTGTCTGGGTGTAATTTATCTATAATATGTATATATTTACAAAAAAAAAATGTATTTAAGTAGTATATCAGTTGTTTAGTACCCATAACACAAGCAAATATAATTGCTTACTTTGGGACTAGATGGCGCTGTGTGAATGTGGTAGAATATTATTATTATTATTATAAAGTAAGTAAGTATTTATTAATAAGTATTAAAATTACTTTTGATAATACTAGTTGTTGCCCGCAGCTTTACTTCTGTGAATTTTTTTTGGTCAGTATTCAGGTCTTATTGGCGATAGCGTGGTATACTACTTCGTCGATAAGTGAGCTATCCACCACTAAAATATTTTTTTTACATCGGTTGAGTAGTTCTTGAGATTTGCGAGTTCAAATAAACAAACAATCTTGTATTATAATATTCATATAGAATTCGGGTGCTGGCGGCAGAATATGCGCTGAAAAATGTTATATATTATTATTTTGTTGATTGTTATAAACATTTGGTCTTTTTAGGTTGCTGATCGCCCGATTTTCCAGGAAAATTGCCCGATTTTCTAGACACGTTCAAAATGAAATATAGAGATATTTTTCAATGTTTTCAACCGCTCAGCCAAAAAAACACCGTCATCCATGCGACTGAAACAACAAACTAAAAAGGAGAGTGCCCAGTGAAATTAAAACCGATCAAAAGTACTTCATTCACCGGTCGAGTTGAGCGTGTTAGATTATTCGAAATATTTTGTCTAAATATTGAAACAAATATTCAAATAAGAGAAACAGAAACATTTAAATATGTGTGTGTCATTTGTAAGTACCTATTTATTCCTGTAGTAAGTCTATTTACCTGTGTTATGAATCTGGCTAGATTCTAAATCATTGATAATTTATAGGTTAAATTTAAATATCAATTATTGTATAGCTAATTACTATAAATGGCAATTACTGAAATAAATAGTATTTAATTATTGTCAACAAGTAACGGAAATCGAGATAGTAATGTCTTCTTTTTATAACTGTCATTAGAATTTCTGATTGATCATTTTAGAAATTCTATAATTATTGTATTGTTAATTTAACTACTACTAATATTTGAAATATTTTTAGAATAGAAGTATTACTATATTGTTTATAATATACTAATAATATCTTTTACTAAGTTTGTAATTAATCAGTCGTTTGACTTATGTCAGTACAATTTAAGGTATAAAAGACAAACACAGTGAGTGTTCGAACACTTCTTGTTTGGCTGCCGACGGGATCACATCAATTCAGAGTTAAGTACCTCTCTTGTCACTTTTGCTTGAAAATTGTTATAATATGGAATTTGTTAGGAATTGTTGAACATGGTCTAATAATTGTTGATAATATTATTATAAATTAATATACATAATATCATAATTAATTACATTATAGTTTTAAAGGTTGGTTATTATATCTAAATAAAGTATTATGATATGTGTTTATTAAGATGATAATTATTCATATTACTATGTAGCTGGATATTAAAATTCATAATATGATTTTGATAAATTCTGATATATTTATTTATGACCTACCTTGACCTATTGGTTATATTATAACCTATTGTTAGGGGTATACAGTACCTCTTGTTTCATTATGTGTAATATGTTGAACCTGTTGTATTAAAATAAACAGTACAATGTTCCTTCGTGGTTTCCTTTTCATATCGTCACTGATACATTACTATAAATTTAATTTAGTTTACTAATATATTAATAATACTTGAATATATTTTATAATTATTATACCATTTCCTGACATCAGAAGTGGGATACACTATGTCCATAAACTAATACATTGAATTGAAAGTTTTAGAATGGGTCCTACAATCTTCGAAGATCTTCTTCTCTAGGCGATCCGCGAGGGGAGCCATCATTGCTTTGATGACGACGTGACACTTCGGTCTTTGATCCGGCGTCAATCGACTTCAGCGCGAACGGCTGGTGTCTCAACATCGAGGAGCTGTTCGGAGAATACGAATGGAGCAGCTTCAAAACTGTAGCAAAAAATGGTAAGGCCCTAAGGGGCTCTGCTTTAATTTGCTTAGTCTTGGGACTACTGAATATAGAACTTGGAAGAATTTTCGTTTATATCTTAGATATTTTATAATACAAATGTTTTGTATACGGAATATAACTTAACTTAACTTAAATATTAGAATGGCCTCCATCAATATTATTTATGTATATTCGTAAATCTTAAATTATATAAAACAGAGCAAAAATAACATTAGTAAATACGTCGATACAAACGTAGAATTCTGACGAAAGAAAATGTTATTGTTTGTCAAATCGGGACATGTTAAAATGAGGGTAATTTATTTGGGGGACCAAAATTCAATCATATACTTATAACTTTCTTTTTTTCTTCTCTCCTTAACCTATACAAAAACTGTACTTAATAGATTTTTCATATTTCATCTGGACTATATACATAGAACCGTTTAGTCAGTTCAGTGAAGGTTGTATATAAGTACTAATCGTTGCTCAAATCACTTTAAACTCATAAGTAAAGAAAAGCTAATGAAAACATATTGGCTTTGTGAATTATTTGATGAAAACGTGAGTGTCAAAAATTATAGATAAATAGAAAAATATTGTTATTGATATTGTATTAAGAATAAACTAATGTTTAATTTGTATAAGTTGTGATTGCAAGAATCTGAAATGTGTCAGATTGGCCAAGCGGATTGTGGAAAGATCTATTATTTTTTTGGTATATTAGGGGCTGTTTTTACAAAAGACACACACACATAATTAATGGTTTTACCGCTGGTCGGCTTCTGATCAGATATTAACCTGAATATCATACTGCGGCGGGTGATAGGGTTAATATGTCATGGTCAGAAGTCACAAAAAATACCGCTGGTCGATCTTTGCCCTGATACTTCACTGAAATTCACACTGCAGCGGGTGATAGGTGCTTGTATGCCAAGGCCAAAGATCAAAAAATATATATACTGCTGGTTAATTAAAGATTAATGCAGCAGGTAATACTGCTGGTTAACTAAACGTTAATGCAGCAGGTAACAAAAAAAAGAAATACTGCTGGTTAATTAAATATTAATGCAGCAGGTAATACTGCTGGTTAACTAAACGTTAATGCAGCAGGTAACAAACAAAAAAAAAACAAAATACAGACTAGTATAAAAGGTAGGTACTTCGAGAGCGAAGTACTTGTCAGTCTGGCCGTGTTAGATTATTCGAAATATTTTGTCTAAATATTGAAACAAATATTCAAATAAGAGAAACAGAAACATTTAAATATGTGTGTGTCATTTGTAAGTACCTATTTATTCCTGTAGTAAGTCTATTTACCTGTGTTATGAATCTGGCTAGATTCTAAATCATTGATAATTTATAGGTTAAATTTAAATATCAATTATTGTATAGCTAATTACTATAAATGGCAATTACTGAAATAAATAGTATTTAATTATTGTCAACAAGTAACGGAAATCGAGATAGTAATGTCTTCCTTTTATAACTGTCATTAGAATTTCTGATTGATCATTTTAGAAATTCTATAATTATTGTATTGTTAATTTAACTACTACTAATATTTGAAATATTTTTAGAATAGAAGTATTACTATATTGTTTATAATATACTAATAATATCTTTTACTAAGTTTGTAATTAATCAGTCGTTTGACTTATGTCAGTACAATTTAAGGTATAAAAGACAAACACAGTGAGTGTTCGAACACTTCTTGTTTGGCTGCCGACGGGATCACATCAATTCAGAGTTAAGTACCTCTCTTGTCACTTTTGCTTGAAAATTGTTATAATATGGAATTTGTTAGGAATTGTTGAACATGGTCTAATAATTGTTGATAATATTATTATAAATTAATATACATAATATCATAATTAATTACATTATAGTTTTAAAGGTTGGTTATTATATCTAAATAAAGTATTATGATATGTGTTTATTAAGATGATAATTATTCATATTACTATGTAGCTGGATATTAAAATTCATAATATGATTTTGATAAATTCTGATATATTTATTTATGACCTACCTTGACCTATTGGTTATATTATAACCTATTGTTAGGGGTATACAGTACCTCTTGTTTCATTATGTGTAATATGTTGAACCTGTTGTATTAAAATAAACAGTACAATGTTCCTTCGTGGTTTCCTTTTCATATCGTCACTGATACATTACTATAAATTTAATTTAGTTTACTAATATATTAATAATACTTGAATATATTTTATAATTATTATACCATTTCCTGACAAGCGCATATTGGCCTTCATTCGAACTCATAACGTCTTTTTGTGGTCAATAACGTCCACATATTACGTCTGTTATAGTCGATTTTTGTAAATAAAGACATAGGATAATGATGTGTATCCATTGCATTGGAATTTTCGGTTCTATTGAATAAAGTTTAATATTGTTTCTTCTAATATCTTCTGTAAACAAAGTGTCTTTCCTTTAGTTTGTAAGGCATCTCACCTTATGAAGATTGTAGGAATGCTAAAGGAAATATTTTGACATTTGTTATCGATTATCCCCCTTTTACAAAATACGGACTAAGCATTAAACCAGATTTAAATTGACAATTTTGACACTTAAATGAAATGGTAATAAAAAAAAAATACTTAGTCTATATTTTGTAATAAGTGGGATGGAGTCGAGGCTTTTCAATCCTAAATTAATCCTGACGTCTTTAAACATCAAATTATTGAAATAAACACTTCCATTTCTGTAATAAAAGATTCTTTTGATAGCTAAATACTCGTATCTAATATCAAAACGAGTGTATCTAAAATAGTTGTTATTCTAAAAGTATGAATGAAAAGTATGTGTATGTAGTAACTTATATCGCATAGATGAGCAAATCTTTATACAGACAACGCTTACACTTTCTAAGAAAACACCACAGGGAAAACTTTTACTAGAATTACATCCAGAACTTGAGGCTTTGAAGATTTTACTGAAGTCTATAAAACGTCGTCTTTTTAACTTATCAGTACAAGTTGAATGTCTTTATCGATCACCCATTCGTCACAACAAACAGTTGACCGCGTAGCTTTTACGAAATGCCAAAATGTTTTCTTTGACCCCAAATGAACAAAGGGACTACAATCTAAAATCAGAATTGGTGGTTCTGTTAAAAAATCTTGTCGCCGGGGACAGTGGGCGCCATAGATATTCATCAACAATTCATCCAGAAAGGAAAATATGTCAAGGATGGTCGTATTTTTGCGCGAAGAATGAGCTCTAGATGTTTGCTTTGCTACAAATCAAGAGACGCGACGTAACACGACGGTACGTAAACGGACGAGCCTTTGTCCTGCCTCACTAACTCTTTGTATTATTCCTGTTGAATAGGATTTTTATGTCACTACACCGGAATTTATTCTGGAGCTTAAAACAAACATTTTTGAGCAACGAGCGGTACTTGAAGAATCCTTTGTTGGATTTAGCGGCAGCTATTTAATATCTGTGTGTGTTGAAGACTTTTGGATTCATTGTGCGCAGTAACGATGTTTGTCGCAGTAGTTTTAGAGTATACAATGTTAAATTGTGTTTTGAAAGGACGCCGCTTCATTGCGAGCTCAACTTATTTGTCTTTAAGTTTCATTTGCAATTCTAGGTATCTTCGGTGTATACGAAGCATATTGCATCGCAGTAGGTATTTAGATTTTATAGTTCTCGCGATTTTTTTATGAGTTTTTAAAAAAAAAACACAATTTTTTTTTCAGTGGCTTTATTCTTACGTTGTGTGTATGTGGTAGAATATTAATATTATTCTTACGTTTCTTTGTGAATGTCTGCACTTCTTATTTTACAAAGTATTATCATTAAGTCGGTGCATCAAAGAGAATAGCAACCAAAATATTTTACCCGGATAATTTATTTGGGAATTAAGAGCAGAAACTACGCAAATTTTTACCGTATGCTAATTATGATAACGTTTAAAATTACAAAATATCTTGTTACCTTAATACAATTGTGAAGATTAGTACCTATCTAGTACCTAGCCACAGTACGTTCTACGTTTTTAGATTTGGATAAACAATAAACCTTCCTAATTAAATAAAAAAACAAGCATAAGTCATACATAAACGACTTGGTTTTACGGGCTATTACCGTCAGAAGATATCTTCGTCCATTCAATGCGTTCTGAAACGTAATTAAGAAAATAATACATCAACTGACCTATTAAATTCTTAATTAATGTCATGTCGTAGCATCTCTTTTGATTGCTAAGAAAAAAAGCACCATAAGTTAATTGCTTAGGCATCAATAAAAGTGAATTATGCAAGTCCGAGAATTGTCGGGATGAATAGGGGAAGACCCTCGGGTAAGATTTGGGTCCAGCAACGGAGCTATAGCCGAGGGTGGTGTTGAGATGCTTAGCTAGAAAATATATTAAATTGCAGACAAATAAAGTATAGTATTTTATTTATTTATTTAAAACTTTATGCACATTGGTACATGGGCGACTTAATGCCGTAGGCATTCTCCACCAGTCTACCAGAGTCTACCTTGGGTGATGCAGTGTAGATAAAAGTAGGTGCACAGTGATAATAAAAAGAAAATACAAAAGTAACATGTTTAATATACCTTTTATCCATTTATCTAATAAGTATGTATTTACAAAAAAAAATGTATTTAAGTAGTATATCAGTTGTTTAGTACCCATAACAAAAGCAAATATAATTGCTTACTTTGGGACTAGATGACGCTGTGTAAATGTGGTAGAATATTATTATATTATTATTATTATTATTGTAAAGCAAGTGAAGATTATTTGTTCAACGGCATGATAACATAGCCTTTTTATTTCTAGACTAGCTCCCCCAGGGCTTAGCTCCATCGGATCTATGTTTAGTCATCACTAAGCTTCTATTGGTCGTAGCGTGATGTTCTATAACCTATGTATGGATAGTCTTCCTCAAAAAATAATAGATTATCCAACAAGATTAGCGCGTTCAACCAAAGAAAGAGAAGCAGTAAATATATTTAAAAAAGTTAGGTAAGTATAAAGATCTCATAGCTTCTTTTAAAAACCAAACAACACAAAAAAAAATTAAAAAAATAATACTACTATAATATAATACCTACATAATATAAAACCATTTGTCATAAAAACATTAAATTAAAAAACAGCACGCTTATAAAATAATTTTAGAAACTTGAGATAAATGATACCCACGAAAGTGAAAACTGAATTATTAAAATATCAATTTTATATGCAGTTAAATTTCAAATTGTGAACAAAACCAGACTTAAAAACAAAGTCGTATAGAATGAATAATTATAACATAGATTCAATTTTGCTTGCTGAAAAGAAAATTGAATTTTCTATTTGACTGGTACAAAAAGCGTATTAAAAACTTCTCGGCAATCCTAAGTTTTGTAAGTCGAAAATTAAATAAAAACTTGGCCGACTACACTGAACAAAACATTGATATAGAATGAATTAAGAATTTGTGTAAAAATACAGTATGTATAATTTGACAACACACTGACGTACTACAGTTAACATTTTTCAATGCTAGGAGAACACAGCGATGACCCTAGATGGCGGATACACCATCAGATGGGCCGCTTGCTGGAATGCACGAGGCAACAATTAAAAAAAAAAATTATAATAATAATGAACATCGAACACTCAAACCCATAGCATACACATACCAGTGACAAATCATAGCTGTACTACAGTGTGTAGTGCAGCTGTGATATGGCAGCGTGGTAAGTGTCTCATCCCATTCTAAATTAAAATTCTTTAAGGGCCTCTGCGTGTTGGACCTGTGCCCCCGCGTAAGCATTCCAAAAGGACCGGGTATACTTCTCACCTTAGAGAGAAGTATAGCCGTGAAAAAAGAGACAATAATAATAACGTTTATTTATCTAACAAATACATTGATTCATAGTTTTAAGCCCCGAAGAAGACTGATATGCAACAAACTTCCACCACCCACCATGTGTTATGTGCCATATAAAAGGGGCTATATTACCATTAACTCGTATTTCGACTCCTGATACTGAGAAAAATCATAGATATTTGTTTCTAGTCTGGGTGTACTTTGTGTCCGTTAGTTTCATGTTTGTAAAGCTCCCCGCGACACAGGGCTTATTCCCTAGTGCGGGCGTTGTCTTTTTAAGAAAAAAAATAAAAAAAAAAATAAAAAAAAAAATTTCATGTCAGAAAACTAAAAAAAAATTATATCACCAGTAGTCAAAGGATGAGCGTATTTACAAACAGAGTGGCAACATCGCAATTTATATCATATTTTGTCGTTTTCAATATTTATTATTTAATCGGAACTATATTTAAAAAAAAAGTTTGTTACACGTTTTATGTTTAGGTGAAAAGTGTATAAAAGGTAAGAAATCATTGCGTTTACAGTTCTATTTATATGCAATAACACATTAGAAACTTGCAGGTTTCTTTTAATAGTAAAATAACTACTATGATGCTAAACTTTCAAAACGAACCTATTACTAGCAAAAGTGAATACAATTCATGATTGAGGGTTCCGCGCCATTGACTTGATAGCCATTATTTGACTGGCCGATATCCATTAATGACCACAAGGAATGTTTAAAAACGTAATAAATACTACCATTAAATGAAATTCGTTGACCGTTAAATTTAACTTATTATTGTCATTACATTTGATTTGTTCAGATACAATTTAAATAGGCCACGCATCGGAACAGCTCTATAATGGGAAAATAAACCAAAAAGCTCATGCAATTAGTAGATATCTATTCTTAGGCCTTTTATTAGTAGACGTAAAATGACGTAAGTTTAAAAAATAAACTTTCATCTTAATCAGAAATTTGTAGATATATCTTAATTTTTTATTAAATTTTTTACTTAACTTACAGTTAATAAAACAAATCCAGAAATTAGATCACAGTACTTTAAAAAAGGTTAAATGAAAACTAGCTGGCCAGTCACAAAAAATGATGTTCTAAATTCAAAACATTATCTCAGTAAAGTTAAAATCCGAAGTCCTATTACGTAACACAGCATTGGTTGAACAATCAGGTTCAGTTGAAAAGCTTCGCTGGTCGTCACTAAATCGTGTAGAATAGTGTCGTAATGGAGCGGCCAGACCGACTCGATGTGAAAAAGAAACGCGAGATGCAGCCAATCAATCTACATTTACAATCATATGAGTATCGATCCGGCTGTGTAGTGTCATTGATACTGTTTGATACTTGATATTTTAGTTTGAATTTAAGAGGTAATTACTGTATTTAGATGCATCGCTTCATATAACGATTTATCAATATTATTATTCCGAATCTGGTTCTTATTGTCAATGAATTGTAAGTTTGTGAAATCTTGGTGTGTATAATATTACACTTGTTAAGTCTTCCTAATTATCAAAGGAATCTTGACATTCACTCATAATCTCACATTCTATTTTGATTTTCTTGTCAAAATGTTTGAAAGTGACAGTGCGAGCTACCAATCAAAATAAAAAATTATAATCTTTATTTTACTTTCAAACATTTGACAGTGACATTAAAATCAACTAAGTTGAATGTCGAGATACCTAGTAGGCTTGAATGGTCTAAATAATTTTGTGGCCCTAAAAACATTAAAAATTTCCTTATATTGTGTAAGACACCATAATAAAGAAAGACACTATTATTGAAATTGTTTATACTACTTACCTTAGAGTATTGATCATCATCATCATATGAGTCGTAGGACGTCCACTACTGGACATAGGCCTCCTGAAGAAATTTCCAATAGGACCGGTTGTATGCGGCCTGCATCCAGCGCGGTCCTGCTGTTCGGATCAGATTATCAGTATCCACCTTATGGGTGGACGTCCTACGCTGCACCTGCGGATGCGCGGTCTTGACATGTATTAACTTACTTATACTGATCTAATATTTTCATGTCGAGTATCAAAATGATACAGTCGCAGTATAACGTTCGTCAACCGAATCGTTCCTCTGACGAATAGTTTAGAAAAGACTTCATTTGATATATGCGAAGGGTAACTCCAATATCGAATAGTACGAATACGAATCGTCTCGAGCCACCCCTCTATTGATACAAATAAATTTATTGACATTTTTATCTTATTATTCAATAAATAATATCATTCAATAAACCCCGATATAAAATTGATTTGATTTGTTTTTAAAAGTACCACAGATATTATCATGAATTATTTGATCGACATTGTTTCTGTGTGATACATAAATCTATTTGTGTGAATATTAATGTTATATTTCTATAAAATATGTAGTATGAAAAATTTGAATTTACTACGAGTCACGTGTTATTCAGCATAAAGGTAAATTTTTTAGATTGAAATCAAAAAGAATAAAACTATTGCATTTTAAATTATATTGCAAAATATAATTCATAGTATGACGTTATAGTTGTGATTTATTTGAGTTATGTGAGGTTGCTGACTTCTATCTCTGAGGGTGTCTGAGTTACTAGATTATAATTGTAGATTAAGAAACACGTTAAAGTTTTCAGAATAACTCACACGTTATCTTACTTGTATGTAAAACGTATCGAATAGGCGTGGAGCATGTCAAAAACTTAATTAATTACAAAATTAATTAAATTATTCTGTCTTTATTATAAAATTTAAATAAGTTATTATAATGATAATAACTTATTTAAATTTTATAATGTGTAAATATGTGTCTTGTTAATTTTAGAGTAATTGAATAAGAAGAATAGAATAAAATAGAATAATAAAGCTAGGTATCACTAACTTGGTAACAACTGTAGTGCTATAACAGCTTATTTAGTTTGGTATCATTTTAATTATAATTAAAACAAAACAAATAAAAAAAAATCAATTAAGTTATAAGTTAATTGAATTTTTTTTTATTGTTTTGTTCGTTCGGCGTTCAAGCTGTGACTAAAATTTATTATTCTATACAAAACTAGTATAGAACAAATCTCAAAATTCAGCTGAGTTAATCATGTGATGTTGGTCCCCTGGTGATACGTGGTTTAGATTATAGAATTGTATATCAAGTGTATTGTTTTGTACAGAGTATCCTAAAATGTATTCAGAAAATATAGGTTTAATCAGGTTGCCATTGGTTGCAGGCGGCGGCGGCGCACAATCACTCTTTGTTGCGGAAATTCGGTGAGTCCTATGTCCAACAGTGAACGTCGTTGGGCTGATATGATGATAATGATTGGTGTAGTGTATGCACTTACTTAGTAGGTGCAGTACACTGTCTCACGCATACATCCTGGTTGGATAATGACATGACAGATGATAGAGAAATAAATCATAGATAAATACAAGCATGATGGTCAGAGTCAGTCAGTGTGCATTCCCGGAGCTTGGTATGTAGGTGAGCCAGTGATAGTAAAGTACCAGGATATACGCGAACACTACAAAAGGTATAAAATGGGATGCTTCCAAATTGAACAACGTGAAAAAAAGACCATACAGACGTTACCGTTTAGAAATTTAATTACACGTGATATCTCCAATATTATTTTTTTTTCTTTGAAGCAAATATTACGTGATTTTTGATGACCGACATTCCACTACTTTTATTATTGTAATAAGAATACCTGTAAGTTTTGAAGCAATAAATAAATATGAATGGTAATATTACTTTCAAACCATAAACCTTATGTATAACACCGGTTACTGTAATAACACAGCCTAATACGGTAACATATTTTACAAGAAACAGTAATAAGTTGCCGAGAATTCATCTCAGCAAGATAGTTTCCGAGAAATTTATAGGTATGAAATTGAATCGATGGCAGGCAAGCCTTCAGTCGCCGGCAGCCGTGAAATTATCAAGTGCAACATCATAGATTAAGTGTCGATCATAAGTAATGTACTGAAGATCGATTGACTGACCCACTTCATAGAGAAAATATACACTGCATTCGCTTCTAAATCGATGTGTGATCGTTTTTCATATTGAGACGTTCATTTGTGATAAGAATTGGCTTGCATGGTGGGTTTTGAGAGTTATTGGTACTTAAAAATTGTTTGTATATTTTGGAAAATTACTGAAAGGTTAGTTACTTTATATTTTAGTTTTAATGTTAACGCGTCATTTGTATCTAGATTCATGGTGCCCAAACTTGTTTACCTTTAAAAAAAACTGTCAGGATCATCAATAGGTAGTGTTGGTCAATTCCTGACAGTGTTTAGTTATTATGACATTCACTCTTATTAAAAAAATATGTTGCAATTTTACTGGTACAGTATTTGAAAACTCTTTGGAGGAGATCCGTGCCCAGCAGTGTGACATTTATGGGTTGAAATGATGATGATGATGATTAGAAATGATTTTTTAAATGGCAATTGAAACCATTAATAAAGCCACAAACTTTTGAAACTATGGCAAAATCGTGTTAAATATGTAGGATTCTGATAATGTATTTTTCATTGAAAAAATGGCATAAGATTTTTAGTAATCAGCGGTATTCCCGCCGGATAATTGAAGATATTTAGTTGAAATTTAAAGACCCGAGATAAATGTTCGTTCCAATCATAACAACATCAATCATAATTAATATCTAATGTACCCCAAGTGTAATATTTAAAAACAAATTAAGCAGACACTATACAATCAGTTATAGTAATAACTTAATCGCTATTAAACTGCTAACAGAAACGATCTAAACTAGTATATTTAGTAACCAAAACTACGACGCCAAACTTTTAATGAAACATTAACAATCTAAATTCACCGCTCTTAGCAACATTGCCACAAGCTAATTGATATTTTGGCCATTGAATATGTTGTAAATAGTATTTTTTGCAATATCGTCTGTATAATTATGATCATTATGAACGAAAATTTGAAATTTGTGTTTATTATATATATAAGCCATTCAAGCCATAACGTATTAGATATATAGCTTGTGTACACTGCTGGTTTATTCTGGAATACTACTCGCAATGTCGATTACTTATCTGAGTTTAATAAACATCTCGGCAATTTTTTTAATTGACACCGAGCAAATTTAAATTTTCGAACTTTTGACCTAAACAACCAATCGAATGTCCAGATTGCAAATAGGCCCCCTAAAGTAGGTTCTATATTTCAAAATATCATGCAACGTAAAAATTTTAAAGTAAATATTTAGAATCTGTGGTTAAGTTAAGCGTTCGTATATCAGTAGTCAGTTATTTGTTTCACTTTTAAATAAATAAAAATAACAATGTTGAAATTCTCATCGCAGGTTATAAGTAAAAAAAACAGTCGTCATATCTATTGCCTTCTTCTTTAATTGCACAACAATTTTCATGTTGGTGTTAGACATAACCACCTTTACAACACATACATATATACACACATTCACAAAGCATCGTTTTAAGATCATAATTACGTACATGATATGGACTAGGTTCATAGTGTGTTAATTACTCAAAAAAATACAAATGTCCCGAAAGGAAAACAGCTTGAATACTTGTAAATGAAGCTGACTGCAAGTGAACCCTGTATAAACGGTTAAAATTGCCTTTAAATTCTAATGCTGTGTAAAGTGCAATCTCATGAACAGCAAATTGGCTACGAAACGCGAGTCAGCGCAACCAGTTATGATAAGGATAACAATATTGAGCTCAATATCAACTGCGTTGGAAAATGCGGGCAATATTTGTAAGGGATTTTTATCGGTAGATATTTTTAAAGGAATTTAGGTACTGGCCGCTTTTGGACTATGAATTAAAAAAAAATATACACGTATTTATCATATTCTTGATATAACATATTTCTTTTATAATATATTCTTCTCAAAACCGACACCCAGATACAAACTACTATCAGTAGGGCACACTTATATTTGCCGCTTGCGGATAATTCAAGTGCAAACACAACTGATTGATTGATGTGTTTGATGACACATCCATCCATATTAATCATCTACTAAGTATAAACTAATATACTGAATATAAAATAACATATAATCCGTGTAAACGACGGATTGAGAATACATAATTTCACTATCTCATCTCAACTTTTTGCTGTCTAAGGGAGTTAACCATATGCAGACAAGAGCACTGCAAAAAAAGGAAAATTCAAAACAAAACCTATACCAATCCGTCTGGCCAGCTATATAGTAGACTGAATTCCCTTCACATTCTTTGGAGGAAACCCGTGCCCTGCAGTGGGCGTTTATGGGTTGAAATGATGAAATTTAAACTGAACTTCCTCGTGTGACTTATATTAGTCTATTCGCTGGTATAGGTGCATTACGAAAAGACGAACTATACTAGGGCTTATCACGTCACTCTGTGAAACACACATATTTACGAGTATTGTAACTAGCTGTTGTCCGAATCTTGGCTCCCGTGAATCTTTGTTTGGCTTCTACTCAGCTCTTATTGGTCGTAGCGTAATAGTATATATCCTTTAGTCTTCCTTGATAAATAGGCTATCCAACACAACAAGAATTTTTCAATTTGATCCAGTAGTTTCTGAAATTAGCGCGATCAACCAAACATAGAAATAAACTTTTCAGTTTTATAATATTAATATAGATTTCATTTTGTTCTGCTTGTCACTTCGTACTACATCCTGTGTGTAAAGAAGTGTGGTGACATTTTGTTTTCTTACTTCGTCACATAAAAACTGGCCAAGTGCGTGTTGGGCCACGCACAGTGTAGAGTTTCGTAGTAGCCCGTTATATTATTTTGTTTTTAAATGCAAGTCATTCATCCCCACTTCACATGTATGGGAAAATAAAATATTTTCCAAAATTTTATTTTACCACTTTGTCGACGTAATTGATATACACACTCCTACAAAATTACAGCTTTCTAGTACTAACGGTCTCTTAGCAAAACCTCAGATAAACAGACAGACGGACATAACGAAACTATAAGGGTTTCTAGTCAGAACTACGGAATTCTAAAAACTAATAAACATCAAGAAGTCTTCAATACAAAATAGGTACCTAGGTACTTAAATAAAACTTCATTTATACCACAAAGAGATAAATTTTGTGAGTTTGTGAAGTTCTAGGAGGTAATCTCGGGCACCACTGAACCGATTTTCAAAATTCTTTTAGTGTTGGACAGCCCATTTATTGAGGAAAATAAGTTATATAACATCACGCTACGGCTTAAGTTGAGCAGTGCTCAAATAAAGTAGTCGAAAATAAACATAACAAGCGAGCAAAATAAATTATCTACAAACCCAATTTTTAACAACATGTACTTAGTTCCCTCTTTTTAAGTCTACCATTAACTCCAATAACATATTAACATTCTCTCCACGATTCCTTCACACACTCTCAACCAGTTGTATTTTAACAGAATCAAATTATCGCGTCAGTCTTCTCGTTTTTCTTCGGCAACTTGTGTTTTAGCTTCCAAGATAACTTTGTTAATTAAATTTTGCATTTTTTCTTAGCCATGGTATGCTCCACCTGATTGCCATTATACTTTCTTATGAAATAGATGAAATAAAGAAGTGTTATTTGATTTACACAACGCCATCTAGTCCCAAACTTAGCAATTACATTTGCTTGTGTAATGGGTACTAAACAACTGATATACTACTTAAATACATTTTTTTTTTGTAAATACATGCATATTATAGATAAATTACACCCAGACAACACAACAAACCTTTATGCTCATCACACAAAGATTTGTCCTGGGTGGGGATCGAACCCACGACCTCCGGCTTAGCAGTCAGGGTCACTAACCACTAGACCAACAGGCCAGTCAAATTTCCTATTACCATGGTACCTATTACAATAAATAAACTGTTTAGGTGAAATATGTATAATAGTTATTAATTAGTCTCTAATACAGTAATAACTGTATACATCTTTCACCTAAACAGTTTATTAATTTTAATAAGTACCAATATACTACTAAATACACGGCCCAAGCGACCGTCACCGCAAACAGTAAGCTATGTACTAATTAACATCTTACAGCGATAGCCAATCAGCCAGCCAACATTGCCACTAAATTATAGCAATTTCCTCCCCCTGATCATATTGTAACGATCTTATACGAGGTAGCTAGTGAAAATTATAGTATGTTTGTTATATGTACTAGTCAAGTGACTTACCATCTGCTAACGGTGAAGAAAAACATCGTGAGGAAGAAGAACCCTAGAAGAAATTCTATGAGTATGTCTGATCCACCAACCCGCACTAGCGTGAGTGGATTATGGCCTAAACCCTCTCAGCTCTCTAGTTAGAGGAGAGAAGATAATGATATGATAATAATGATGATAGTATGTTTCGATTCTGTTTTAAATCCTTTTTATAAAATAAACAAAGCAAGAAACAAGAAAACATGACGACAGAATATATTATACAGTCTGTTACGGGCACGTGAGCATTTATTAAAACTGATAATAATAATTTCCATTATCAATTGTCTGCATGTATAAAGGCACGGGCCCACCGCGGTGTACGGAGAGGCTACGCATGTGTATTAAGCTTCGCTTTGTAAGAGAATGTATGCGGTTGTATCCACTGCAATCCACGGAGAGGCTACGCATGAACATTAGTTACATAGCTCAACGCTGTCGACGTGGGTCTACGTTTCCACTGGAGTACACGAATATGTCCCACGACTATGTACAGCTCGCTTATCGCAGAGCAGTTCTTCCGTGGATTGCAGTGGCACGTGCGTAGCCTCTCCGTGCGCCGCGTGCCGCCGCGCGCCGCCGTGCCACGCTATACATAGTCGTGGGTCTTCGTCTCGTACTCCAGTGGAAACGTAGACCCACGTTGTCAAACAAATTAATACACGCAGCTAAAATGCGCCGCGTGCCCTTTAGTACCCATAACACAAGCAAATATAATTGTTTACTTTGGGACTAGATGGCGCTGTGTGAATGTGGTAGAATATTATTATATTATTATTATTAACCTTGACCAGGTCGTCGGTCCATCTGGTGCGGGAGTTAGAGGTATTAAGGATTAAGAATACATAATTGAACCGTGTACTGACGGATTAAGAATACGTAGTGTCACTACCTCCCAGCCAGCAGTGAGAAGTTTGTAGGTTAAAATGATAATCATATTAAGGCCCTGTTTCACCACTGGTAAGATAAGTGCTAGATGGCCTATCTGAAACTTAGTTGACAGTTTTTTTCAAATAAATCTGTCACTGAAATCTTATATAGTTTACATAGGCATGTTTTAATAATGAATCACAGAATTAAACCTATCACACGATTATGTAAAGAAAGAAGGGTGAACGAAGTTACTCAAGGGTACGAGGCGATATCGCATCAAATTACAGAAACCTTCCGAATTAACCTCCAACAACAAACTACTTAACCTAATTAACGGAAAAATATATAAACGAAAGTACAACCTTCTGGCCGACACTTCATTGCTTAGGTTAAGTTTAGTTTGTAAACAAATTTACAGCTAACTCTGGACTTATTTAAAAAATATTAATACTTTGCATAAAATTTTTATGCAAAGTTTATAAAATATGATTAAACTTTATTATATCATTTGAGATAAAACACACACATTAATTTTGTTATTCGCTGCATTGAGTATGAAGAGCGGAGTTACCTGTCACAGGCAATTTTTTTTAGTGACTTCGATCGATCAATAAAATGTAAAACTATTTGATGTAAATAAAAGAAAAAATTAAATTAAAAAAAAAATCGCACCTCCAATGCAGGCATAAAACCTTTTAATGGCAACACCTACCTTAACTCTTTTGTCCTTACCAAAGAGATAAAATTATATTCTACTGATAACGTTGCGTTGCTACAAAATATTTTTAACGTGTAGCCTTTTTGATAGGATTTCTAGAAAAATGTTCCAAATTCTCTCAAACAGTTTATTAGCAAACTGAACACGTGTTTCACCAACGGCTTAACAAAATACCACATCAATGGCCAAGAAAATGTTAGAAACAGATAACGCGCAGGTCAGTGAACAGGAACTCTAAGTGTGAACCGCATTACCTCCTCGAATGACTTCAAAGTGGCTTATTAAGCGGTAAACTGTACAAATAAGGATACAACGAATAATGGCTACTCATTAACTGACTTCAATTAAACAGTTGAAAGACGAGATGCTTCGGATTACACAGAACTTCACGCTGTGATTTGGGGAAAAAATCTGTTTCGCAATAAGATAAATGTTTTTTTGTTGCTCAGTAAAAGTAGGCTGGTTTGAAAGATAATTCTAACTAACTAGATAAAGTAAATCTTATCCATACATATTATAAAAGGCTTTGTCCTGACTCACTGACAGACAACGCACAGCCTAAACTGCTGACCGTAGCGACTTGAAATTTGGAGGGTGTGTTTGTCCTAATGTCTAGAGGTGTACTAAGAAAGGGTTTTTTAAAATTCAACCCCTAAGGGGGTGAAAAGGGATAAAAACAATTGTATGAAACTTCTTTGTTTTTTAACTTATAGATATGAAAATTTGTTTTGGGTTACTACTATCAAAATAAAATAAAACCCTTATTTTGACAAGGGTGGCTTTGGAACGGTGAAATTAGGGATGAAACGTTGTATGAAAAGATCTTTGTTTTAAAGTTAACGTTTTGCAAATTAGTATTGGGATAGGAACTTAAAATGTTGTTTTTCATATTTTTTATAGGGATGGGTTCAGGGGGTGAAATATTACATAGACAGTTCTTTGTTTTTCAAGTTATAGTTAAGAAAAAATATATTTTGATGCTTTAACTAAAATGAAACATTCTGTATTAAATAATATTGACAGGGATGCCTATAGGAGTGCTATATGTAAATGAAACATTAAATTATTTATATATTTATTAACATCGTTTACAAAGAAGTGCTGTGAACAACTCTGCCCTGCCAATAGCGTCTAACTATAAAACTATATCCACGCGAGCGAAGCCGCGGGCAAAAGCTAGTTATTATAATGGAAATTGTGGTAAAAGGCATTCTTAAAAGCAGTGCCCTATATTTAAATATTTTGAAGAATAATAATATCTGTGTTTTAAATTTAGTAATGTTCATATTTTTATTACTTATTTCAATAGGTCTGCGAGCCACTGCAATATTTGACCCCAGTGTTTCAATTCGAAGTCACTATACCTATTAAGTAAACAATACATTTATAATTTTATTTCTAAATACATTGTTGTTCACATGTTGAAATAAAACCACATAACATTAGAGAAAATTAGTAAATTTTGTAGCCTGTAATAAAATTTATCTTTCCATCGTGTTAGTAAGTACTTTAAAGTCGTGACCATTGACCTCATAATGAGTAGTAAAAACTTAGTAAGTCGCTATAAAATTTGCTTAATAATCCTTAAAGGCAATTAGTTTATAGTAGCCATGGTCATTTTAAAGTTAGGATACTTTAGAATAGTAGGCACCAGCTACCGTGCAGTTCTGAATGTTACCTATAAATATCAATAAGTGTGTGTGTAATACAGACTGGCAGAGCCAATTTGCATACCTAATATTCAAAATAAAACTTGTCAAGTCACTCACACACTCACAGCACTTTAACTTAACTAAAAAAAACACAAATTATTAAAATTTATTCATTTACCATTCAATATTACCGGGAAAATTAATACAAAAAAAATATAAAAAAACAAATATGAACGATACAGATAAAATCCATCGCATTTGTATTGACGTCAATATTTCATTCATTTGAAATTTAAAAATGGAACAGGGTGACATGACGTTATAACCGATTCTTAATGATCGCACCACAAAATGGAGTAACAAAAATACAAACATTTAGATTGATCGCTGTGCAAACATTTTATCGATGATAGAATTTTAATTAAATACCGTACGGTTGTTTGTGGGCACAATTTCCAAATGGTTTTCCTTCGATGGACATTTACATAACTATATGTAAATATATTCTTTGAAATAACATTGTGATTTTTTTATAATAGGTAGTTCTCTGTGCTGATGTAGATTTTAACAGGACAATCCCACCCTCATGCTCACCACGGCAACTCCTGTGAGCCGATCATCCTTGCGAACACCGAGTTTTGACACACGATTATATAAGAAAGATTAAGAAACAAGGTCCTCCAAGGAAAGAGGATCCTTGTATGAAGTCTGCAGATCAATACCATTAAGGTTCATTTACATGATGCAAGTTTCGCAAGGTAAGTCATATGCCTTTTTTGGTGAATCAGTAGAACTTAACGTGACAGATTTTGCATATTACCTAATCAATTAAATTACCCACAGTAGATAACATAACGTTGCATAACATTTTATCAAACAGAATACTGTATTTAATAATGAGGGTCAATAAAATTAAAACTCATTTTGCAACTTTCTCTTATTCATTACATTACTTATTACATATTAACTAAACTTATTTGATATTTATACATCTGCATTAATACTAAAGTGGTATTAGATAGATTTCTTAGTATACCCAAGCTTTTATTTCATATAAACGCTTTTTATTATCAGCAAGAACATGCCAACCATTTTATGTGTATTCTAAAATCGTTACTTATATAGAAAACCCACAGAATATTATAGTTACAAATAGTGCTCACTAAACGGGTTAACCTTTCCAAATTAATTTATGTCAACAAAAATATTTTAACGCCAAATAATTTCCCTCGAGGTTTCAAGTGTCAAAACTTTATTATCGAATAGACCTTTTGCTCGTCTTGTGGTTTTCTAAAGGGCTTGTTCAAATATTATCATAAGTTTATACTAAGAAATTGATACGATATTATGTCGAACTTTGCAACCGAACTCCGTTTTAATAGTTTTAATCAGTCCTTGATAAAGGCTGTAGTAATATTGACACATTTATGCGTTAGATATAAAAAGAGTATCATATTATCTTTTACATGAGAAAAATAATCGATTAGAGCCCTATTAGGTCATATTTTAAAACTTTGTATCAAGAGAAAATTAAGGAAAATGTTGACTAGCGCCATCTATCGTAATCTTCAGAAAATTCTCACACAAGATTCTTGCGTATTTCTAGTAAACAAAACTGAGAGAGTTCTACGTCGTATTTTATTCTTCGTTAACTTCAAATACTCATCAATAGACAATACATGGGGTGTTTAATATTTACCTACGCAACTTAAATCGCGAACCGCTTCGGCAGTAAACATAATATTCATAAAACAAAGGTATACATTTTAAAGCATTGTTTTAACAATATCTGTACTAACAGAGATAAACAGTGAACGCCACTGATGTGATTATTTAATCCCAAATCCCCGAGACGAGTGGCAGCCAAGGGGCCGTTCGTCAGAACCATAAAAATAAATTACAATGTTAAATTTTGCACACCCTAAATCGCTGGGGATTCGACAATTTGTTCCGGCGTGCCGTTGCTTTTTATTAACAGAAATATGGTGACACTAATGGTTACTATAACTACTGATTATGTTTAAACTGATACTAACTGCGTTGGCAGATACTAGATCGTAAAAAGGTCGGCGGAATTTCTTTTGCTTTGGATTATTTCTACCTGACTTAAAGCCGTGCTACATGATTGTAAACTCGCCTTCCACAGAGGTGCCCTTGGTGGATTCCAACCGTGTATACGGCTGATGTAAACCAAATTTCATACAAATTACGCAAGGTCACTCTGTTGGAACGCAAGTTTATAACCGTGCAGAACGGCTATTAGTATAGGACAAACGAACCCTCACAAAATTACATATTGTAAGTAAAATACATTGAAATTAGAGCTGCTCTAGACAAATACTTTTGTACAAAACTGGACAACTATTTTACATTAATAAAAAGCTTCTTTTCAAGTCACTCGTACTGTCTCGGTGACGCAATGGTCTACGACTTTTCGATCTTTGGGTGGCGCAATATAGTATCAAGTTTATTTTGTAAATGTTGGCATTTGGAAATTTGCCCGTGTAATAAAAATAGACGGACTCTGTATTAATTGGAACCTAACACATATTTAAAGCAATGGTGGCTGAATGGATAAGGGACCGGCGCGGCGTGCAAATCACGCGGTCCGAGTTCGATCCCGACCAGCAGTACCAATGTAGATTCCACTTTGTGGAATTTATATGTACTAGTCAAGTGACTTACCATCTGCTAACGGTGAAGAAAAACATCGTGAGGAAACCCACATACCCTAGAAGAAATTCTATGAGTGTGTCTGATCTACCAACCCGCACTAGGCCAGCGTGAGTGGATTAGGGCCTAAACCCTCTCAGTTCTCTAGTTAGAGGAGAGGAGAACCGAGCCCAGCAGTGGGACTTAATGGGTTGCCGATGAATGAACATATTTAAATGGTGAAATGTTGTTATCACGCATATCTGCATGATAAAAGGCATCTCGCTATATTATGTTGGTTTTCCAGGAATTGGCACAGGTGCTCCTGGAAATCTGGTATGAGTACTGCCTACAAAAGGAGGCTTGATTTAACAGATATTTATGGTCATGGATTATATTATCTACGAACCGTAGACCTACTTGGTAAGAATATTACATAACTTTGTACTGGAAATTCACACCCCTTGACTCAACGCTACATTTAACCTTCTGTTAGCCAATCTAGACATTAATTGTATCAGTTAATAAAGTACTTAATTACATCAACTTAAGTTCTAATTTAGATCTTATTAAACAATTCTAAGTAAATTATTCCACTGTGATCGCACAAATAGACAGCTGCTAGCTATAAACGTCTCTAGAATTCGAGCTGCGCCACCTCTGAGCGTCACCCATGTCGAATACCACGTCCTTAGCCACCAGCGTTAACTGAACAACACGACCAAAATACCAAGACCTCTCACAATCTGACACACCACCCTATTTAATACCGCACGCTTAAGAACTGCGGGAGGGGTAGTGGATCAATATAATCTGGTCTACCAGGTGTAAATATAGTGTTGAATTTCACAAATAATTCCACTGACGACACTCCTACATTCGTCGGTAGCTCCGGAATTTATTACAAGAATGCAAAACATGAGTTTTATAACAAATATCATGGTTCGTTCTTTTCTAAATTGGATACAATATTTCAGTGTGGATAGCAGTTGTTGAAAGTCACGCTTTTTAACAGAAATTATGATAAACAGTTGCCATTTGAATTAATCGTGGGTAAGTAATGTAAGTGCTTTTAGTTTTTATTAATGTTTCGTTTGTTGTGATATAATTTAAAGTTTGTTCTGATGCCGTAACCGTACATATTTTTAGAACGAAGACGGTAGATTTTCATGTCTAAATCAGTTATAATCAAGGAATGTTATTTTCTGCTATATTAAAAGAAAACCATTCCAAAAATATCCTCTTATCACATCAATGAATAGCTGCTAAAGCACTTTTACATAACATAACATAACATAGCATCACGCCTTTTTCCCCGAAGGGGTAAGCAGAGGCGTTTCACACCCAAATTTCGCCAGCTATGTTTGGTCCCATGAAATAGGGGGCGAGCCTATTGTCATCAACCGGGAACATTTGTTTACCAAACTCCGGGAAAATCTCAATACTGAAATTTCATGATAGAAAAACCCAATACCATTTTCACCCGACCTAGGAATCGAACCAGGGACCTCTTGCACAGCAGTCGTATACACTTCCCGCTGCGCCACCGAGGCAGTGAAAATTTAATAAAAATTCTTCCATAGTAAAAATAGTGACACCAGCATACACGGCTTACACATTACCCCCTAATTGCAAGAGAAAAGAGCAAAAGGAGGTATAGAATAATAAATTCGCATACGTAGAAACAGCTTGAATAATTCATTTAATAAAAACGCCAAGATAAATGACCTGACTGACACAGCGTCGCGAGTCGCGACGATTCACGGTATATACTTATACGTATATATAAGTGTCTAATATATTTGTATTGTTGTTACCCGTGACTTTTCCTGCCTAGATGGAGCGAATTTTCTAAGCGGAAATATATACGACCTGTGAAAGAGGCCCCATGCTTCTCTCTCGGTAAGAAAGGGTATTTCGTTTTTATAAAATTCTAAGTATCAGCTTGATCAGGAAATATGCTCGTTTCATCATCATCATCAGAAACCCATTAAGTCCCACTGCTGGGTTCCGGTCTCCTCTCCTCTAACTCTAAAAGGGGCGTTGGTGGCAAGCGGCACAAAACACTCGGTGTCGTGGAAATTAGATGAGGCTTATATCCAGCAGTGGACGTCATTGGGGTGATATGATGATGATGAATGGCAGTAATAGCTTATTGTCATTCATCGTCATCATATCACATAGCCGTGGAATTGTCATCCACCAAAATATCAGGGTAATACACAAATTACACGACGACCTTTTCGTGAAAGAAAGGTGTGTTGAATGAATTGTGAGGGAATTTATTTTACACTAATACGTATTCGGTTACTAATAAAATTTAAAATATTTATTCAATAAAATATTTACATCTTATTTTAAAAATTATACACAACTAGGTAAGCTATTTAAAAAAAAAGAAGAACAAATTCCTACAAATAGATAATCTGACTGAGGTCAGATTCCTGAGGAAATGTACCCAAAAGGCTAGCCACATTACCGCGTTGGATTGCAAGGCTAATGCATTGAATAATAATTAATTGTTAACATATTAAATATGATATAATATGTAGAAGCTAAACAATGAGAGCACGTATGATCTTACCAAAAAAATAATACAAACAAGTAATAAATTTTCACAATTTTATGAATTAATTTTTAAGAACCATGTTTTATTTTATTAATTTTTCATATTTTATTTTTTTCATTTGTTTTGAACAAACTAACAAAACAACTTTTGAGTAGTGTAAATAAATGTTGGTAGGCAATGTCGTTTGTCTCCAAAATCGCATTTTCGCAACGTCTGAAATATTAACGCCAGATTTGGATAAGTCATTATAATCCGGTCCATCCCTGGTCCAAATTTTTTATTCAAGCTAAGTTTTCGTGGGTAGCTTCATTTCGATGAGACGCCCAATAATTTCGTATTCCCAAAGTTTGATTGTGGTAGCTAACAGACGTAGCAAGGGTATACCGGACCGGGAAGGGAATACCGGGATAACGTACCACGCAATTTGTAGGACAATATGACTGTTCAATTACATAAATATTAAGTAGTCAGGGTGGTCGTTCGATTCCATAAAATTACAGAATGTTTTATTTTTGGATTTTAGCTCGTTCGATTACTGAGTGTGGCAAGCTAATTTCTGAAAATATTTAAATACAATTTTTTCCTTTTTAAAAATAAAGGTATGTTTCTTTTGAATTAAATTATCTTTCTCAAGTATTTACTTTCCCTCCAGGTGGGATTACAAAATTCCATAGTTTATATAGGTATATTTAATTATCAGAGCACAAACAAACCCCAAAGCACCCACCTCAACATTCGATTTCAATTAATTTCAATTTACTACGCATTATGTACAGAAACATTCCCCAATATGCTAACTCATACGTAGCCCTGAGTAATGACTATAAGGAACAGCCTTCGACAAAGGGCACATTATGTCAAAAACAAACTCAGCTTCGTAACCAATTCCCTCCATGTTTGCTGAGGGCTGCTCTTATAAATATGCAAATGTTATCCTGCGTTTAACATCCTACTGCAATAATATTTATATTGAAATAGGCGAGCGACACCCGTCCTTGAACTCTCGACTGTTATTATACTGTTCAAACAAACCTTTTACATTCGATTGGTGCCACGTAGTGATGCTGTTAGCCATGTTTGACATACGACCAATATATATCTACTATTGAGATACGATTCAGTTTTGGTGGACTATTTTGTAAGGCTGTGTGTATGTGTACTGTGTAAACAGAGCCTACGGGGTATTTATCTACACTCAGTAAGATAACAAACTACAGATTCAAGAGATATTTACGTAATTTTTAAAGATTAAGTATATCTTCGTGTAGTGACTGATTAGAAATACATAATTATCTCTACCCCATCTCCACCTGTGGGTGTCGTAAAAAGCGACTAAGTGAATAACCTTGTGCAGACAAGAGCACTGTGAGAAAAGGAAAATTCGAAACAAACCCTATCCCACTTCGGGCACGGTGCTGCATCTTGGTCCCGGATCCACAGGGGGTTCTGGAGGATGTGCGCGTCTTAGGGCGCGTGCTATCCGCCCAGAACCAACACCTAGAAGTGGCAAAATGGACCCTGCAGAACGCCACAAAACAAGCGTCCGCATGGTTCGTGGTGGTCGGAGTTCCGGAGAGCCAGATTCCGACTCTGATGAAGACCGGGCGCCGTCTCTCTTTTTGTCTAGGGACGGTGTACCTGAAGTTTCAGGGTCGGAATGGTAGGTTCACCGACGTCCCGCAGGGATGGGACCCGATCACCGCCACCATAAAACAGGAGCTTAAAAAGCCCCTCACCACGGAGGACCCCTCACAGGAGGCTCCTACCACAAATAACCCCGACGCAGGTGTGGAGGTGCCGGTAGCGGCACCACCATCCGCTCCAGTCGGCGACGGGCTGGGGGTCGAACCCGGGGGGGGGGGAGAGACGGAGGACATCCTGTCCTCGATCTCCGGCCTCCTCGGGGACGACGCCGAGTCCGTCGACCTTTTCGCGGGTCTACAAATAGGGGGGGATGAGGAGGGTATCACCACTGATGGTGCCCCCTTCGTCCAAGAGGATTAACCTCCTACAAGCGAACCTCCAGCACAGCCGTGTCGGCACGGCTCAACTACGTAAGTGGCTGGAGGTTCAAGACACAGCCATTGCCCTCATCCAGGAGCCATGGATTAGGGCAGGCCATATCCAGGGGCTCTCGAATTTAAGAGGTAAGCTCATAGTTACTGGTGATCATGACCATCCCCGATCATGCATTTTTGTCACCAATAACCTACAAACACAGGCCCTTACAGAGTTCTGTTGCAGGGATCTTACAGCCATTAGGCTACAAACACAGCTGAATTCAGAGGATAAAGTGGTCATCCTCGCCTCAGCCTACATGCCTGAGAAGGAAGGGCTGCCTACACCAGACCTCAGCCGCCTTGTAGACCACACCGCAAGGGAGAGGTTGGAGGTCATCATTGGGGCGGACAGCAATGCACATCACCCCCTCTGGGGCATGAACTCCCAAAACGACAGAGGTAAGTCCCTTGTTGAATACCTTTTTTCTACAAACCTAACCCTACTAAACACCGGCTCTGAACCGACTTTTGTCACCAAGAAGAGCCGCACGATTATTGATCTAACACTGGCCACTGAAACCGCCGCAGAGGCTGTCACGGACTTGCATGTTTCCAAGGAAACATCCTGTTCGGACCACAGGTGGATTCGGTTCAGCCTACAGGCGGAGACAATACAGACTCCGCCGAAACGCAACCCAAGGAAAACAGATAGAGACAAATTTGTACTCTATCTCAACAACGGACTAGCACAACAATGCTCCCCACAGATCTTAGAGGATACAACACAGATTGAGGTACAGGTAAATCACCTGACCAAATCCATAATAGACAGCTACCATATATCTTGCCCACTGACGATGCCTCCAAAAGCACCTGGGAAACAACCTTGGTGGGGCCCAGAGTTGGAACGCAAAAGGGGCAAGGTAAGAAAGGCGTTTAACAGAGCTATGAACACATGTATGGAAGAGGACTGGGATGCTTATCGCTCAGCCAAATCCAGCTACAAAAAATGCATCAGATACCGCAGCAAACAGGGCTGGAGGAAATTCTGTGAAAACATTGAATCATGCCAAAAAGCAAACAGGGTCAGAAAGGTCTTAGCACAGCAAACCTTGACCGCACCCACGTCCCTACGCAAGGACGACAATACACTCACAACGTCGCCAGAAGAAGTTAGGCGTGTTCTGATCGGCACACACTTCCCTGGTTGCGCCTTCACGACGCAAATCGACTGGCAAGAGGAAAAAGTTACACCAACTGCCAATGACTGGCAGTTCGCAGACAAAGTGGTCACCCTGGAGAAAGTCCAGTGGGCCCTTAAGAGTTTCCACCCCTTCAAAGCAGCTGGCCCAGACGGGATTATCCCGGGCTTTCTGCAATGGGGAGATCTGCCAATCGCAAGCAGACTCGAGAGTATCTTCAAGGCATGCCTGGCACATAGATACGTACCGAAGGGGTGGAGAGAAGTCAAAGTCATATTCATCCCGAAGCCAGGCAAGGGTGATTACACAAACCCCAAAGCACATCGACCAATCAGTCTGACCTCATTCATGTTGAAGACCATGGAACGCTTATGCGAGAGGGAACTGAGAGATGGTGCATTAAAACTATTACCCTTACATGCTAACCAGCACGCATACAGCTCCGGAAAATCCACGGAATCAGCACTCCATCTGGTAGTTAATCGGATAGAGGAAGCTATCGAACAACAAGGAATCTGCCTAGGCACCTTCATCGACATCGAAGGAGCCTTTGACAAAACAAACTTCACCAGTATCAGGGCCGCCCTGTCCAAACATGGTGTGGAACCGATACTTACCGATTGGATAACAAACATGCTGAGTAATAGAGTGGTTCGCCTTGGTGGAGATGATCAGGCAGCGCTGATAGCCAGAGGCTGCCCACAAGGAGGAGTTATCTCCCCTCTCCTTTGGAATCTAGTAATAGATGACCTAATTACAAAGCTGAATAGAAACCGCGATTACACAATAGGCTACGCAGATGACCTCACTATCCTTGTCTCAGGGAAAGTAGCGGGAACCGTATGTAACCTCACCCAACAAGCTCTTCGCACCGTTGAGAAATGGTGCGTGGACTTCGACCTGTCGGTGAACCCGACGAAAACTGAACTAGTCATGTTCACAAACAAAAGAGTACTAGGACAATACCGACTACCCACACTCTTTGACACTGAGCTGAAACTGTCAAACGAGGTAAAATACCTCGGCGTGATACTTGACAGTAAGTTAACCTGGAACAGCCACCTAGACAATAAATTAGTCAAGGCCGGAATCACCTTCTGGCAATGCAGAAGGATGATTGGGAAAAGGTGGGGGCTGGCACCGAAAATCATCCTATGGCTATACGAAACAGTTATCCGCCCTATGATAGCATACGGTGCTATCGTCTGGTGGACAAAAACAGTGCAGACAACAACATCCGCTAAATTACAACGGACACAAAGACTGGCGTGCATGGCGACCACCGGCTGCATGAAAACCACCCCCACTGCGGCAATGGAAGCCATGCTAGGACTCCTACCACTGGATCTGTTCATCCGCCAGGAAGCAACAGCAGCGGCAATACGCCTAAAATCACTAGACTTATGGCACGATAGAAACACGAAACACACATCCCTACTAAAAGAACTGGTAGAGGAGCTGCCCATAATAGGAGCAGCGTGTGACCGTGTACCCAAACAATACGTTTTCGACAAAAAATACAAAATCCAACTCTTTGAAGACCACCGCTACGAATCCCAAAACCTAGCGGAACTACGGGTTTTCACAGACGGTTCAAAAACAGATATGGGAACTGGAGCTGGCATCTTCTCCGAGGATCTTAATATCAACATTTCAAAACCCTTGGGCATATACAACACGGTCTTCCAAGCCGAGTGTATGGGTATAACTCTGGCCGCCTCAGCGATCATGGCCAGAAGAGTGGAAGGTCACTCGATTCGCATACTCTCGGACAGCAGGGCCGTGCTTCAGGCTCTAAACAGCCACACAGTGAACTCAGGACTAATACTGGAATGCCATCAGAACCTAAATCTGATAAGCCACACCAACAACATAATCTTGCAATGGATCAAGGGACACAGCGGATCTAGAGGTAATGATGCAGCGGATGAGCTCGCAAGAAGGGGATCAGAAACGAGTGTGATGGGACCTGAGCCCATTATACCCATCCCTTTCACATACCTTCGTACGATCGTGAACAAACGCACAAGTGATCTACACGGCAGAATCTGGACAAACCTAGTAGAGTGTAGACAGGCCAGGGAGGCCCTTCCTATGCTCGACCACAAACTAACTAGGCGTCTAAGACAGCTGTCCAAACGGCAATTGCGGACAGCCACAGCCGTTATCACAGGACATGGTTCCTTTAATAAACACCTTTTCGTTCTAGGCATCACAGACAGCCCTCTCTGCAGAGCCTGCATGAGTGAGGAGGAAACAGCAGCTCATGTGCTCCTACACTGCCCTGAAACCGTCACATACAGGGCTAAGTACTTCAACAACACAGGTACACTCCGACAGATCGCCAGCAACGTCAATAGACTGCTGGCGTTCTTCGGCGAGCTAGGGTGGATCGAGTGAGCTATCCACCCTCACGCAAAAACCGCGCCTTGACGTGGAGTTGCGGAAAACAGCCCGCCATACCATACCATACCATATACCAACGTATTGAGAATAATGTCACGACCCGATTTCAACTCGTTTGAGTAGTAAAAGGTGACTGAACGAGTAACCAAAAGCAGACAAGAGCACTGCGAGAAAAGGAAATTTCGAAACAAACCCTTTACCATATGGCCCGCGTGATATAGTAGGCTAAATGGTCGGGGTGTCACAAAGAGGGTCCCATGAAAAATGAAAAAAATGTTTTTCGCATGGTCAACGGTCCTACTTCTGGATGGTTTAAAAAAAATAACCACGAAATTAGGATTCTGACCTAAAACCTATCCAAGTCGGGATGAACTAAAAAGTAATTTCTTCATATCTCCGAAACGGAAAAACGATCAATACAAATTCGATCAAAATTATTCTAAGTTTCAACTCCATATAAAAAGCGACGAAATTTTTCTAAGTGTCGGGACCCTTTTTGCGACACCCTAACCGGCTAAATTCCCTCCACATTCTTTGGAGGAGACCCGTGCCCAGCAGTGGGACGTTTATGGGTTGAAATGATGGTGATAATGATGAAGTGTCTCAAAATATACGTATGTGCTATTTTCATTGACTATAGTGACAAAACAGTCATTATTTCATCTAATATTAAGTTGTAGGTAATAATCACTTATTATTAGAAAGCAATCATAGCCGGCAAAATGTGTATGTAATACAGCTCTGCCTACCTCTTCGGAATTGCGTAATCTTACTTTATTTTAACAGTCATTCAATGACAAAAACACTTCAATATATTGAACTGATTCGATAGTGAATTCTCGTTTAATATTATCATATTTCTACGAAATTGAAGGTTTAACGACACATTAATACAGTTAATTTTGAAGGATCTTTTCATGGATTTTCATAACATAAAACACTTTGGCTATAAAAACAATTTTATAAGGGAATAACTGTAAAAACTTTTTTGTTCAACACAAACTCGGACACCGCCCTCGTTTTACAAAAGGACATGTAATAAACCTGTCCACAAATGTCTGCCTTCTTATAAAAGATACAATACGCGTCGTGACAAAATGTCCAAGATGTTATCCATCCCCCCACTTTTCTTAATAAAATAGGAGTCATAAAAAACCACTACAATCATCATAACTCGACCACGATGGACGTCCAGACACAATGGCGTTTAAAAATTAACGTTCACTTACACAAACGCCATATAATAAATATAACTGTAACTAAATTGGAAGCCAATAAAAGACTGTTATCATACTTGCTCTTTATTTATACGCTTTACAGCTTCATAGGTATTTTATTAATAACCCAACTAACTCGAATATCATATAGTTAATATTATATAACCTGTTACAACAAAAGTTGTACCCACGTCACCCTGACAAAAGCTGATGATCTTGAAATTGCTGCAGCAATTTGAATAGAACTTGTTCAGAAACCATCACTCACCATCGTCATGTCAGCTTTCAAACAAAAAAACCGCATCAAAATTGACCCGTCTCGTTAAAGATATAAGAGCTACGATACCACAGATACACAGACACATCATACTTATAACACCCCTTTTTTTAGAAATTAGAAATTTATTTCTCAATAAGAAATTACAATTTCACTTACTTGAGAACACACAGTACACAATATGCAAAAGTTATTGAACAGTCATTAGACACACTTTTGTTATTATTTTATTAGTTCACATATTCACATAGACTTGAATGTAATAACAATTATTATTCTACTTTAAGCACTAATACATTTTAACACAAGTTATGCAAATAATTGACAACACAAACGTAGTTCTAAACACTAATTTAGATCCACCCGCAAAGGAAAAAGTAATTAGTGGGAAGAACGGTGCATTCAGTGGAGCAAGTATGTTTTCTTTAATAAGGTTTGGTCATTTATTATGAGAATCTTCAATTTGGATTTAAATGTAATAACAAACTCTGGATTTTTACTTCCTTAGGTAACTTATTTTACTTAGCTGCACACCTGCAAGTGTTATTGATCTCTGCCCTTAACTTGTTTTGCATCGGTGGTAAAAAAATCAGGCTGAAACTGCTACTACTCGTATTCCACATCCCAGAGGCAATTTAATTATAAGATTTTTCGCACGCACCATAAAATGAATTTTCGACGTACCTAATAATAGTAACGGAGGGTCGGAGCTTCTACGTGCTTAAAATTTAGTTTTGGTTCGGTGTCCAGGACGCCGTGTAATGTTTTATTTTTAAAAGCTTGGCGATTTTTAATGGCTTGCAATGTTGCCATGTTTATCCATTAATATTAATTTACGAATAAATTTTGATGTAGTATATTTTGTTGATTTTGCCTGAGTACATAAAGCAACGTCGACGAACTAGTAAAATGTATTAAATTAATTTATGAGATTATTAAATTGGTGGAAAATGTTTGGTGGAGACTCGTGCCCAGCAGTGGGCCATTTAAGGGCTGTAATGATGAAATTGTCTTTCGTCACGCCTGATAGAAAAAAAGAATCATCTAGAAACGTTGTTTCTGTACTGACGTCACATCGCCTCGCCGGGCACACACGTCGGCGCCGACCCTCACTCGTTCATTCACATTCGCCTTAAGCGCACATTTATGTCGGTCCCATCTTGTAACCAGTACAATCTATTTAAATTATAGTACCTAGTTCCGCAATCTATCGAAATTTTTATTAGTTAAGACCACCAGCTGCACACCTGTAGCTTAACACTCAACCGTTTCCAATGAAAAGAGGTATCCTTTATAAGGAGAGAAGTCCCTGCTGGCAAATCAACAGCTTTCTAAGCATTTCTGCAAAATACCACTCATAAGTAGAAATATTATACAACTTTCTAGAAGTAAGTGCCTGTGTCCGTACCTTATATAACCAAAACAGTCTAATATCCATTTTCTTTTTAACTCAATTCCGAAACAATAATGTGGGTTATGATATGTTCACAAATACCACACACAATGGAACAAAAATCGTATTCCTGCGACACTGTGCATTGGTCTTAGGCCACAACGTGCGAAGCATGTCAAATTTATAAGATCAATTAATTATTTGAGTAACTAAAATTCAATATTTAAAATAAACTAATAAAACTGTATACAATTAAATATAAACACTAAAAATAGGTTGAATATTTTTTTCTGAGAAAAACGTATACCTTATAATATTTATATTTCCAAGATAAAATATTTATCTTAGGTACCTACTCAAAATAAAAATTAATAATTAACCAATAAAGCTGCGTTTACGCATAATCTATGAACGTTATAAATTAGTGTAGCACGACTTACACTTACATTACGAAAAAAAGGAGCGGGGGTGCGCGGAGACAGTAACCTAGCTCCGCCCATACGCTCAAGGTTATTGGGGCTACAATCGCCTTAATTCATAATGTACAATTTAAACATGTATGTAACTGGTCTGTTTCAAATAATAAATAAAATAAACTTTATATTTCAGGAAAACTGATTTGAACTGTATTTATATAATTTTATTATTTCATTAGATTTATTATTTATTTTTTATTAACATATAAAATTAATGCAATTATTAGTTCTTGATTGTGTTTTGTTATTATTGCATGCTAAATGGAGGAGTGTAGACAAAAAATATCTGTCATGTAAACACTATTTGTACCTACATTCGCAATAAAAGATTTAAAAAATAATACTTTAAGTAATACTAGCTATTTACATGAACCAATACATTTTCATCGTAAGAAAAATTTTCATCTTAACTTTTCCTAAAGAAAACCATACCGTATTGGCCACTTATCTTTCGCACAAGTTTTAATAGCACTCTTAAGGAACTGGGTCAATATAACGCTTAAGAAGCCAGATTAGCAACTTGTCACCATTTAGCAGCCACTGCGGTAACTTTTCAAACTGATGTCGGACCAATATTATGTAAATAAAACGTAGTAACTTGATAAAATAATCCTAGTATTATAAAAGCTAGTTTTATGGATATATGGTTCTATTTCGCGCAGAAGGAATTATGTTATAAGAAATTTGATAATCTAAAAGTAATAAAAAAAATAGAAAACATTAGACATCATTTTTATTATTACGATATTGCTATAAGCGAGCTTTTCTTGGATGGAAATGATTGCTAGTTTTGGATAAACAGGCAGCAGGCTTTGGCTCCGCCCACGTGTAAATCGATTCCCGAGACCAATGCTTTTTTTTCAAATTTGTATCTTCATTACCTTTGTTGAACTTTAAAGATTTTTTTTAATATTTTTATTTATACCTCTATATACTATCTGTTGTCCGCAGCTTCACTTGCGTCTTATTCAGTTCGTATATATAATGGGGATAAGATATTTTCTTGCGGTAAAATGGGGCTTATATTTTAAGTTAGACTTCTAGCAATACATTAGTGAAAACTGATGAAACAGACAAAAATTTAAAAATTATGGTTTTTGCTACTGTGGCTCTAAAAAAGACCACCCTTATTATTTTTTTTCCTATATTTATAATGAATCTACAGACTTTGACCCGTTATAATTTAAATATAGATAGTGGTAGATATAGAAGAAAAACTTGTTTTATTGCAAAATAACTTCGTCTTTTCTTATAATTAATAAATAATAATCCCTAATAGATATAATAGGTACTTATGCTTGTCTTGTACCCTACAATCCAGTGCTTAATTATACTACACTTTTCACAACACAAAAAGTTAAAAGCATTTTAATACCACGTTGCTAATGACCAACAACGCTAATGTTACAGAAATTGTTATTATTTTTCACAGGTGCGCCGTTTGAGCGCACTTTTATAGTTCTTTATTATGTTTTAATATCATACTAGTACGTTTTTTTTTTATCCTACGTTTATTAGCTTAGAAGCTATTTGTAATAAGGTCTTTGACATCCTTATAAAGTGTTAGAATTTACTTTATGACAGTGAGATAAAGTTTAAAATCAATTACTAACTAACGTTTTCACTTACACTGAACTTGAAACGCCGGCAATTCATTTCAGTAACATAATTCCGTCATCACACAAATCAACGTCTTGCTCTCTGTTTGTTAAGGCCTGTATTCTTTTAAAGAAAACTCCCAAACTATGATAGGTACATACCCTTTGTTGCGGGGGACATTACACACATATAACAATTACTGGAATTATTATATAATATATTATTAATGGGCACAAAGTGCACCCAGGATCTAGTCGAATCAAATATCAATGAATTACATAAATATTTGTCTCGTGTGGGAATCGAACCTATGTCATTCGGTAGGGCGTTGTTAGTGGAAAAAGCAAAATTGAAAAATTATTTACCCCTGACAAGAGCTGTTCACCTAGAAAAGGCTGCATCAATTTTGATAAAACACATATCATGCTGCCAGCCTTTTGGGTACGTTTCCGGTTGACAGTGATGCTGACGAATATTATGATGCCTAAACAAGTTTTCCTAGGGTTTTTTTATTGCTTAATTTTACTTTTGAGTTTTTTTTTGTTTGTTATTAATTGTATATAATTTAATTATTTTCATTATTTATAGTTTTAATATTGTTATAGTTTAAAAGTGTAAAGTTTTATTAATGAATAAACAATTTATTCCAAAATCATCACGATACATGCCAGCTTTAAAAAAACGCATCAAAATCGGTCCATTCGTTTAGGAGCTACGACGCCACAGACAGATACGTCAAACTTATAACACGCCACTTTTTGTCTTGACATTTCAATCCCTAGACACGTAGACATCTCACTATAAATACAGTATGAATAACATAGAACAGGTAGGTATAGCCAACAAGAACGGTGAACTATCCCACAAACTTCCACATCTAAGCTAAATGTGCTTACTCCCGGAGTGGGTTCATCACATTAATGTAACTAGTTACTTCATTAATGTAACTTCATTGTAAAAAGCTCATTTCATTTTCAAATAAAACTATTCATTTCAATCTATTAGTTCGTATGTCTAAAATTAGACTAAATTCTCTCCACAATGTTTGGAGGAGACGCGTGCAGCGAGCGCCAGCAGTGGGATATTTCGCATGCTTACATGCGAAATATTTATTATTAATTTGTGTAAACTTATCATTGGTATTTGGACATACTTTGAAAGATATTGCGTACGTTGGATAAACATTTTAGCCTTGCTATCCGACGCGGTAATGTGGCTAGCCATTTGGGTACGTTTCCTCAGGAATATGATCTCAATCAGATAATCTATTTATAGGAATTTTCTGGAAATAGAGTATCTGGTTCTTTTTTTTTAAATAGGTTAGCTGTATATAATCTTTAAGTTATGTGTACTTAAATATTTTATTTAATAATATGTATATTATATTTATAGCCAAATAAGCCGTTTTCTTCTTTGTCGTTCTTAATAAATGAGTAAATAGTCATTCATTTTTCTTTATACAGATATTTCCCTCTCAAACATTTCCGTAAGTATCTAACAATATAAAAAAACATACATATTAAAGTGAAACACATTAAAGAAAGATTTTGATCATCAAGTGATGAACACACAAACTTCACGCTACTTAACTCGACAGGGATGGGGAAAAGACCCTTGTAAACATTTGAACAGGATGCCTTTAAATGCAATATTTCATTTTACAAATACGTATCAGTTCTTTTATAAAGATTTCTTGTACTTTCTAAAGTGAGTTGCATATTTCTGTTTACTCTTTTGTTATTCAACTAGCTTTTGCCCGCGACTTCGTCCGCGTAGATTTCGATATATTACATAGATCTTTGTTTTAAGTGCAATTCATGAATTCCACAACACCCCACTACAGGAGTTGAAATTCATTTTACGTCAATATAGACAACATTTTCGTAATCAGCGTCCCTGAAAACCTTGAAAACGACATCCATATCAATTTCTAATAATTTTCATCCCTATTTCATCCCTTAGGGTAAGTTTTTCAAACACCAAAAATAACCCATCAACTCACTTCTTAACTGAAGTTTACATATAACTTGAAAAGCAAAGAACTGTCTATTTAATATTTCACCCCGTGAACCCATCCCTATCAAAAATATTAAAAACAATATTTTAAATTCCTATCCCAATACTAATTTGAAAAACGTTAACTTCAAAACAAAGATCTTTTCATACAACGTTTCATCCCCAATTTCACCCTTCCAAAGCCATCCTTGTCAAAAATATTGATGAGGGTTTTTTTATTTTGATAGTAGTACCCCAAAACTAATTTTCAAATCTTTAAGTACACCGAATAGTAGAGTAAGTCGATTTCAAATCGTTTTTCTAAAACATTTTTCTTCTTTTATTTTAGAGTTGTTGTCGGTATTACCAGTCTTCTCTTTTCTCTCTCGTATCATCATCATCATATCAGCCCAACGATGTCCACTGAATATTATGCCTTCTTTATTATTCCGATTTTCTGATTTAAAATTAGAAAAGCAACTCCCCGTTCTGTTTTTCCTTCTAAAATGATCTTAAAGTTGTGATTTCGTTTCAATCGACATTATATAAATAGAAATGTATAGTAGACCCCCAGTGTTCGGTAAACATCGGTATACTCAACACCAATTACATTATGACAACTAACAGATATATTCGCTGGTAAGCCAACGTCATACATTCAGTCATTACCATTTAAATGTCCGACAGAAACTAATTAAAACAGTTACAGACAATTAGGTACGCGGCAATATTTGGTAATGTTCACCAAATTATGTTGATACGGATACATAAACAAACTGATTTCAAATGTTCGAAAGTCAATTTGCTTTGGGAACTGTTCAAAAATCACAGTTGGATTGTATATGACTGTTACGCAAGAGGTCCATAGTTTGTGTTTCGTTTTTAGGGTTCCGTATCTCAAAAGGAAAAAACGGAACCCTTATAGGATCACTCCGTTGTCCGTCTGCCTGTCTGTCTACTTGTATCTCCGTCTGTCAAGAATATTTTTCTCAACAACCAACGTGTAGAGGTATAAAGTTGAAATTAATATCATACTCGCATACTCGGGTCTGCAAACCCTCGGCGTTAAAAAAATCAAATTATCTTAACGATCACAAAAATCAAAACCTATAGGGTATATCACTGAATATTAGTACTGGGGCATACAATAATAAGCCTAAAAATTTTTAGTAATAGTGAGAGTTTATTCCAGACTAACGTTATATAAATACCTACCTACCTTATTTATTCTAACTTATAGCTATCCTATGGTCAGGGTGTAGAAAACTTTTCACTATTTTTGCGATAGCACGCATCGTTTTCGAGATACGAGCTATTAAAGGTGGAAATCTGCGCTAACGGTGAGGGCAATCGGCCTCCGGCGACCAATGTGCGGCAACTAAACTTAACACCCCCCGATTCAGAGCAATCCGACTCGGACTGGTTAGGTTAGTTTTTTCGAAACCACCCAGAAGTAGGAGTCCCGCGAAGCGAAAGTAGGCTATGCTGAATCTGCTATGCTGTATGCTACGGCGTAGCACATTCGTAGCACAATACATATACCTACTTAGCAACACAATAATACTGTTAAAATATTTATTTATTATGTCATTTCCAAAATGAGTTCTGGAACCCGATCTTGCTAAATTACACACGTTGATAGCAGACCGATGGACTTATATCGGCCAATCACAGGCCAGCAATATGACGCGATTGACTTAGTAAGCCAATCACAGCTGTCGAATGAGACCTTCGACTTACCATTGTGTTACGATTGTGTTAGCAGGATCGCCCTCCCCCCCCCGTACCCTGGTAGTGATTTTTTGTAGCATGAACACCAAGAGCCGGTACCCCATCAGAGATAAAAAGCGTGACGCTTATTTAAATATTCTACATTAAGAGGGTTCATACACAGGAATGGTCACAGTTTAGTGTCATATTTTGTGGTTTTCGTTTTTCATTATTTAATCTGAGCAATTCTTTTTATAAATGTTTTCTATACAGTTTTTAGAATTAGGTGAAAAGTATGTAAAAGGTACGAAATTATTGTGTTTACAGTTCTATTTATATGCAAAAAACACATTAGAACTTGGAAGGCCTTATTTTCATACTAAAATAACTGTAAGCATTACGGATACATACTTTTTAATACAAGTTCACATAATCCTAAACAATGTAATGAAAACATTTTAAAAAATAACTCCGATTAAATTAAAAAAAACCGAAAACCACGAAATATAAAACATTAAATTGCGACGTTGCCATTTCACTCTATGAACCCTCTTAAAATTCAACAAAAAATAACACTAAACTTCAATTTACTCAAGTCTCAGTTGCAAGCAAATCTGTTGGTCTTTTGGTACATGAAACCTGCTGTGGTTAACTTTCATCGTCCACCCGACCACAATCCGCCGCGGCTTATTCAATATGAAGTCTTTAACGTATGACTGCAAATATATTATACAAAGTGCACATTTGCTAAAATACGTTCAGAATATGATGTAAGGGATATGATATTGCCGCTTTTCTGAATTGAGATTTTGAACTGAGATATTTTACTGCAAAACGTAAATGCGGTTAAAATTAGTATACGGTTTTTCTATCTTGAAATTGTGTGCAATACTGGGGAATTTGATACTATAAACGATCTTGATACTACAATAGTAGGTATAAATTCTATCTATGGCTTTAATAAGCAATATGAAGTAATTTCTAAAATAAAAGTAGCCTAAGTTATTCCTTATTACATTAGCTATCTGCCAGTGAAAGTCCCGTCAAGCCATTTCAGAGATTAGCCGGAACACATTATTTATCATCAACAAACAGACATTATTTATCTGTATAGATGTATATGAAGAATGTTGTTATACTCGTACATCGGGTTTTTAACATAGGAAAATATGTCTTGGCAAATAAATCAATCTTATATTACTTTATGTATGTAGTAATTTTATTATATATAATTTAAATCATACTGATAACTTATCACTTCATTCAGAACTAGAAAACGATTCTAAGAACTCCACTTGCATTTCTTGTTCATCAGATGACTAAGATAAATAGGTATTTATTATAAATCGCTCTTCCAGCATTTCAATTATTCTATCTTGCTTGATGAAATCGTTTTCAATTTTCTTTACATGGTCACAACATTTTCGCCATTCCTCTCCACCAATTTGTGAAAAAGCTTCTTCTGTTAATAATTTAATGTCACTTGCAGGCCTGTTTGAAATTATTATAATTATATTATATCATTATTGTTTAAAATAATCTAATTTTAAATGTATCAATACATTTCAGTTCAACTTACTGGTCAACTCTACGACACGTTTTAAAATCAAAGATCGAGTTTGATTTACGCCTTCTTCTTTCCTTATTTCACGATATACCTTGAAAACAATATTTCTCGCTTGAGATCGAAGTGGCTTTTTCGACATTTTCACAAAAATAAGAAATCACAAAATCTCTTTAGCGGTTAAGCTCTAATTTGAATTGACAGGTGACAATTGACATTGCCATAAGAAAAGTTTTTATTATTTTTTTATGCTTTACGCTGTAATGAAGCTTTGATAAGTATTGTTGAGACTAATAATAATTCTAGATTACACTATCGCATCATCCAAGTTGACTTTCATTTGTTTGAGTCGATATGTCAAATTTTCGATTTTAGCCAAATTATCTAAGTAAACTCATTTTCTTTCTTTCTTCCGAACCTTCGAATACGCTTCAAATTTTTTCATACATTTCTTGAGATATTTTACAGTCAAACAAATGCGTTACATACTTTCGGTTGATGGTTCTCAGAATGTAATGTTTAGCTTGTGCATCACAACATAATACACGATTCATTATTTGGATACCTACTGAAAATGGACCCAAAATCTGTGATGATAAGAGATAATATTTATTAAATAAAACCTCTTTTTTCAAATATAATATGAAGACCACAACTCAAACTATAGGGGTACCGTTATTATAGATGAGGTTTTATTATTAATCTTCGAAAATTCGAGGTCTATATCTCATTCAAAATGCCAAAACTAATCATCAATACTAAAACCAATAACGGGCTATTAAAATTATTAATCGACGTCACAGTATATAAACGGTGTTTAAATTTGAAATGTTGCATTGTTAAATCTGCAGTCCACTAGAACAATGTTGCGGCAAGGTCCGGCCATATGTGACAGCATGCGACGACATAACACACTCCCATACATTTTAAACAACATCCATTATATGAAATCTTTAACAAAAAGGTTTAATTTACGACCGGGGTGATCCGGATAAGCCGTAAATTTTATAATAACGTACATTTCCACAGTAATTGTAACAAAACTAGTCGTATAACCTGGATTTCTGACCGTCAGATCTTGACCGTCATTATTATAACGCTGCGTGATTCCATGTAAATGGTTTTTGGTGAAACACATGAATGAATGCTGGAAGTGGGTTAGGTGCGGGCTTCATGACGCGACCTTTCTATTAAAATTCTGCAAATAACAAAAGGGACGAGAGGTGTTAGTACCCCCTGTCTGTTTACCTGTCCCATGTTTAAAAAGGAATGTAATACAATCCCAGTTATTTTCATTATTCACATTTACATCACTGTTACGAGAACGCGCGCGAAATCTTTAAATATTTTTTCACGTGATCTTGAAGTTACATAATTATGCTCAAATACCACATTTCTTTACTTAATAAAATACGCATAATATTATTCAAAAGTGCAGACTATATTATTATATTAGATTAATTAATTAAAGAACTTCTCTTTTAGTAATTCGTATATTATTAGTGTTTGATAGATAAGGTTTGGTAAAATATAGTCACAGTGTTAATTTGGTAACACTAAAAAACTGGTGAAATATGGTCACACTTCTATAAAATGTAGTGAAATATCGTCACAGATATATTTTTTATAAGCAAAGTAAAAAAAAGTACGGTCAGCATCACAGGTACAACACAAAATAACAATTATTTATTAGAGACTTTATGTACGACTGTTATAATTTTATTACTAGAGTTTAATGCATGTTCTAAATAAAGTTTAATGAAACCATAATAACGAAGTGGAACCAAACAAAGCAATTGCAAACTGACTGACACCCCAACAGGTGAAAACTCGTAAAACTAACTAGGTGAGGTACGAAGTGCACTCGTGAAGCATCGTTTAGAGAAACAATGGCACAACTGAGTTCCGGCCGGGCCGTCGCCACCGAGCCCTGTCTCTGCACCTACCATCCAACTCCAATACACTACACTGCTCTCAAGTTTGATAGCAAAGGATTTAATTGTTCAAAATAGATTCAGCAAAAGAAAATTCAGTTTTACTCGTCCATCAAACGAATACAAAGTTACAGCGAACAGCAGCAATTATCTAGAAGATCTCGACAATACTTGTGCACTAAAACAAACAACGATAAATTCTTGGCAGTAAAAGAAACACTTGTCTATTCTTAACTAAGAACTTAATACGTTTGCCGTAAACATAAAGTTGATCCGTTTTGTTGAAGACAGGGGACATTTCCATTTGAATTACTCTACAAATCCATTTACATCGTCGCAGGCTTCAAACTTAGCAAAAATTGCACTTTATAGAACAAATAAAAAGCCACAAAGAGTCTCCCTGATAGCGACAAAGTTCAGCTTTTATATCAAATGCGACCAAGAGAATAACCATTAAGCATTTCCTTGCGCTCTGCGTGCAATAAATGAATGAAAAACTCTGCTCCAACTTGGTAGATACAATTGATAACTTGCCTGGAGCTAAACTTTTTGCTTTTCAGTCCATTATTGACGTCTAAGATCGAAAGGAATGAACGCCCCTTCTCCGCGATATTTTTAACCTTTCATTCTGCGCGGATATTTTCGCCTTTTCCAGCTAATTTAATGGGTTTTTAATTACTAACCAGAAAAGTTCGACCTAATTCTTTCTTTTTTCATCTTCAAGTGTTTGTGACATGTTTTTAACAAAACGCTTCTAACGCTTGAAAGGTTTGTGATATCGTTAATCCTTCTAATAATATACAATTATAAATTGTTATGTAAGTGTATAACGTAATATGAAAACTGGAGTTTCAATTAAAAACTAGATTCACTAGTACCCGGTCTGCTGGGCAACTTTTATTAGTTCGCTGAGTAGAAAAAGTAATCAAGTCTGCGATATATCGTATCTCGTAACTCCTGAGATAACTCTTAATTGTTTGATGTGACGCCTCGCTTAGACGTGGGGAAGCTATCGCGTTACCTTTTACTTGTTTGCGAACAAATTTCAAATTTCAAGCACATAACAATGAGATTTTTTTTTGTTTTCTTATTACGAGCAGAGAAAGCTTTATAAACAAAAAAAAAATGCAGTTTGCAGATGACCAGCATAACAAACTTCGTCGACTTCGCCCGCGTACATTTCAATATTAACACGGAAATTTTATATTATTCAATATTACCTACATTACAAAAATATGATTAGTAATATTATTCAAGTTATAAGGTTGTATAGTTGGCAAAAAGAAAATAGATTTCTTTTTAATCTGACATAGTTGGATTGCCATTAGGACTGACGTCGATAAATATAGGTACATACAACATGAAAGAATGAATGTTTGTTTGGATGTTTGATAATTTTAACCAAAAAGACACGGGATGGATGTTTCACAAAGATAAATACGATTCTAATCAATCACGTAATATTGGTTGTATTTAATCTGAAGTAATATCTGTGCTTACAAAACATTGGCAGAAATTTCCCCTCTAAAGGTGAAAAGTTGCTGTGGTGACAGGAACAAAATAACAGATAAGCGAAGTCACGGGTGACATACAGTATTATTATAAGATTTTTTGGATTATATACCATTGAGTTATTATGTACTACGTACTAGAGGAGACGCGTCAACTAGATTGTTTGTAACACGAGTTAGAGTGCATGTGTATATTACGTCCATGGAGTGCATGCACTCCGACTCATTTAGTCTCTGCCCAGCGCTTGCTGCAACATGACACGTTTGACAACTAAGTTTTATAATATAAAATATGCCCTCGTGTGCATTAAGATATTGTTTAAACAATACGAGAAACAAAAGTAAAAGTCATGGAGTGACTTTTCACCAGTAACTAAAACATATTATCTTTAAAACCCGCTTATTCTATTTTATATTTTATCAATTCCAACGAGTTACCGCTTTCCGCGACGACGGCCATGTTTATGCGAATGTCAAAGAGTAATAACATTTCTATGCGCAGACTTGACACTATCGTCGTAGAATGTTAATTACCTATAAAGAAGGAAAATAAAATATTAAATAATATTACCATGATTAAAAAATTGAATGCATTAAAATTAATATCTTTTATTATTATTTGGATTTAAGATTTCCTCGGCCATGTCATGAAAAAAGAGAATCGTATGTTCCAGAACAATCGTAGTAAAAGCGGTGGAAGTCTTGCTTCGAGATATGATTTTAATTATTTTACCGTACACACCTTGAAGCATTTCATTGGGAAGGAAGTATTTACAAATTTGAACCAACATTCACTGAATCAACCATCCACATTAAATCATAGAATCCATTTAATTCGCGCCATAATAAATCAGTACACAAAAATTATATTGTACCACGAAACAAAAACTAACTAAACCGTTCAATACTATACTAAACAGCAGAAATTAAGTAAAGGACATTAAAATATTTTTATAATCTAAAAATACTTTAGTAGGCAGAATAATAAAAAAATGTCGCATATCGTAATAATTTTTAAACTATTTCTCGAAATAACTTAGTGTAAAAGACAAAATTTATCTACATTAAACGACAAAAGTGATAAAGGTATTTGCATTTCTAGGAATTAGTTACCATGAAATTTTTCACTTTAAATGCAGTATCCGATTTAAATGTATTTCTGGTTCACTATTCTCTCTATATCGACTGCCACATAAAAGATAGGCATATGCTGTCACGGACTTTTTTTAGAACTATATAAGAGTACCTATATAACAATTCCTCCACACATTGTCCTCATGTAACACTAACGGTTTAGGTAGAGGAAGCAGAAATAGCTATAAGATGGCAGAATTTTCTCCGACTTACTTTACATTTGTTCTTATGGTTTAGCCAATTTACATGATATCTGTATAAAATATGTTATTCTGATGTATAAGGTACATTACTGCAAAGTTTCATTGAAATCTATTCAGTGGTTTTTTCGTTTACTGGTAACAAACATCCAAACATTGAAACAGTCTTACTTCGCATTTATAATATTAGTTGGATAATTTGAATTTTTTTTTATAAACTAACCCCAAATATACGAAACATGCTGGCGACATACACACCATAACACTTATTTTAAAACAATGTTCATGACACTAAATAATCAATCAAATGACAGCATGAATAATATTAAAAAAAACCACGTGAAAATAAAATGTTACAAAATTTAATATAATGTGACTTGTAATAGACTATTTTTTTTATTTAAACGTAAATCTGTGATATGCCGGGGCCGGATGTAAGAGCCAATGACAATGTTCTCGGCGAGATGTCGACAGAGCCTACGGCGACTGTGCATAGTGCAGTAGAGGCAAAAGCTGATAGGAAACTCACTGTACTAGAATCTCATGGCTATGTCCTAGGCCGGACTATAGGCTCTGGCTCATATGCAACGGTCAAGGTATTATAAATTCTATAACAATAGTTGTAAAGGAGATAATTCTGTTGTTTTTTTATACAAGGGATAATAATGATACTCGATGATTATGAACACAGATAAGTGTTGAGAGCTTAAAATATTAATTAATCTGTAACACAGACACAGTGATTGAACAAAGAACACAAGGAATTTCTTCTCTTTTAAATCAGTTATGAAACTTAGCTGAAGATTAGAAGCTACGAAGTCTGCTGATCTAGGCTTCAGCCTATTTCATCATCAGTATATAGAACAAAGCGATGGTGGCTGAATGGATAAGGGACCGGCGTGCAAGTCACGCGGTCCGAGTTCGTTCCCGACCGGCAGTACCAATGTGGATTCCACTTTGTGGAATTTAGATGTACTAGTCAACTGACTTACCATCTGCGAACGGTGAAGGAAAACATCGTGAGGAAACCCACATACCCTAGAAGCAATTCTATGAGTATGTCTGATCCACCAACCTGCACTAGGCCAGGACGAGTGGATAATCAACACACAGGCCTAAACCCTCTCAGCTCTCTAGATAGAGGCGAGGAGACCCGACCCTAACAGTAGGACTTAATGGGTTGCTGATGAATGAAAATGAATATAGAACCAACCACAACTTAACGTTGGATGTTGGCATCTCTTATCTTCTTTCACTACTTTTAAGTGTCATAATCAACAATCCATTATATCACCCTCTCACTACATGAATATAAGCTTATTGTTGGCCAAAGAATTACTACTAATAACTATTTATATTTAGGTAGCTACTAGCGATAGACACAGCTGTCAAGTAGCAATTAAAATAATAAGCAAGTTCCAAGCACCAGGTGATTATCTAAAAAAGTTTTTGCCAAGAGAAATTGAAGTTGTAAAAGGTCTGAAACATGAAAATTTAATACGTTTTCTTCAAGCGATAGAAACTACTCACAGGTATTGTTCATGTCAACGTACTTTAAATACTTTTAGTTTTATTTTCATTTATAATAAGAATAATTATGTAAGAAATTCTGCACTTTACAAAAATATTGTTTTTAGTAGGTACTTATGTATTTTTCGAACATAACTAACCTAATAAATTATTTTTTTGTAGAATGTATACTATTCTTGTTGTCTCCACAACTAAACAAAGGGCTTCCTCAAAATTTCCAGATTCTATGTTCCCTTCACTCTTTGTGAAATAATTATGACTTATTTCCCCAGTTGCCTGTTACAATTTGCTAAGGATGAAAAAGAAGTGGCGATACTTTGTACTTCTGTGTTCTTACTCTCTCTGTTCCTGCTAATCTACGTCATTCTACAGTCGAGCAAAGACCAATGATTTCGACACATTTCAATCATTGCTTAGTGTGACCAGTTGCGAACTGGAAACTGTTTCATTTTATCAGCCCAACGATGTCCACTGCTGGACATAGGCCTCACCTAATTTACACCACCGCGAGCGGTTCTGTGCCGCCTGCAACCAACGGCCGCCCACAACCTTGAACTGTATGTCTTTTTACAATTGCAGGGTTTACATTGTTATGGAATATGCTGAAAACGGCAGTCTCCTCGACATAATACGCAAAGATCAACACATCGATGAGACCCGCGGCCGACGGTGGTTCAAACAGCTTGTTGAAGCTGTTGATTATTGCCACGAAAGAGGAGTCGTACATAGGTACGGTAACATTATAGTACAATAATTTTTCACGTAGCCATCGTGATTTGTCGTAAAGCCTGCAATATACGAGTAGCTTGTCTGGTTATTCTATCTAGTTAGGCCATGAGTTGTTACAAATGAAAATGCAATTTTTTAATGAAGTAATGTAGTATCAGGCACAAAATCGCTCGCTGTGTCGGAAATTAGGTGAGGCCTATGTTCAGCAGTGGACGTCATTGGGCTGATATGATGAATGTAGTATTACTAAAACTTATATGTACAAATTTGATAAGGGCCAGTCTTCACCTCTTATAAGCCCGCCGGAACGTTAGTTTCAAGTCAGTCTTGGGTAGTTAGTAAGAGGATATTTCTGCCTTTCACCTGCGTATCGCGACAGAAGGTGTTTTGATCGATCCACTCTATTTAGTTGCAAAGACTGATTTAGGCCATGTCATGTAAGTAGGTATATCGCCCTAAGCACCGAGCTTCTGGTCTTGTTTACGTGACAGAGTCCAAGCGGGAATCTTCATTTCTCGAGATAAGATTTTCTTCTTCCTAATGGGGTTTCGACGAATTCTAGCTTTAACAGCATTTGTAGTTTTAACAGCACGGGGCCGTCCCGATCTCTTATGGTCTTCGACAGAGAAAGTGTTGTTGCATGTTGATAGTACGATATACGAATATACGGTTGTTACCAAGCTTTTGAAGTGTCTAGAATAAGACCGACAGCTCCATACTCACTTTGTGCAAAGCAATCACTGTAATCTTATTTTCTTTAACACCCATTCCATATTTTAATTTGATAATGAACACGAAAAAATATATCAAGTTGCGCGCAATCGAAAGAAGTTTTAAATAGTACATTACGATATAAGTGCGTTAAGTTGATAATTACAGCCGAGGCGATATTGCTAGCCCGAGCCGCAGGCGAGGGATACAAGAAAGCAGAGGCTGTAATTATCAAAGCGCACGAATGTCATACGACGTTTTATAACATATTTGCGAGGAAATAAATAAAATTCGGACTTTCTTAGAAAAAAACAAATACTTACAGCGAAAAAAAATAGCGCGCGGAATAAATTTTACTTGTCACAAATTATCGATGTGCGCGCATCAGCGCTTTTTTTTTAAGGCTAAAACACAAAAACAGCCAGTATTACTAATAAAGTAAATTAATATTTTTGTGTTTTAGTACAGATAAATGGTTGTAATTTATGGTCTAAATTAATTAAATTAAAGAATTAAATGTTTATTTTATATAATTATATCATAATTATTTTATCTCCCAAAGTTAATTTTATTCATAAAAAGTTAATCACGTTTCTGACATAAAAACTCTTTGCTAAGATTTTAAAAAGTAGGTACCGTTTGTTTTAGACGTAGCCCCTTGATTATTAGTATGTGAGCATGAGAAGCCGTGCAATTTACTTTACATTACCGCACTAGTGCGTAATGAGATACATTACAACACTGAAATTGATGAAATAAGAGACCCTTTACGAGCAAATATGTTATAAAATAATAAACGCGTTCCAAGTTCATAATAAATAAAAAGTTGAAAAAAAAAGAAATGTTTTTATCTAACAGTATTTATGGCCCGACTAATTATAAATGCATGGTCAATAGGTTTGCTTCGGACTGCAGTTTAGTAATTCTTTTACCTGAAGTTTACTTTAATTACAAGTATTATAGTGATCTTCGAATCGATTATTTCAATGATATATTCATTTATAAATGTAATTAAATACTTATACTAGTTAATTACTTTTTTGTAACAAATCCTATAATTGATTATGAATTTATGACAAATCGATTAATCAGAATGACTTTCGGGATATAGGGTAAAACCGGGATAGATGCCGCACTCGGATAGACGCCTCGATTTTAAAAAATCAACTTCTAACACACTTCACAGCAAGTGCATAGTTTAAACATGCGCCATGTGCACCCCTCACCTCAGGGATGCGTAAACTATTGTGCAGAGTGGACGTGTATCGCGTGTGTGCCCCAATATATCCGCAACGGACGCGACGAGCGCGAAACACTAAAAAACGTAAGTATTGACTGCTCCCTATTTTGTGAAGTAGTAATGTATTATATTTTATTTTAATTGTGTTAATACATTGGTTCATTGAAAACACATTTAGGAGTTAATCATTGATTTCTTACGTTTACTTTAATTAAAATTCAAAAAGGCATCTATCCCTAGCGTAAAGGATAGTCGCCCCAAAATTTAGAAGGATAGACGCCCTTAGGGGCATCTATCCCTCTATACTGTAAAACCCGTTGTAAAGTATTGAAGAAGTGTATTTATATTACATTATGATTGCCCTGTTGGTTAGAGACCCTGGATGCTAAGCCAGAGGTTGAGGGTTCGATTCCCATCCAGGACAAACTTTGTGTGATGACAATGATTTTATTTAGAGTTCTGTGTTTGACTGTAATGTATTTATAATATGTATGTATCTAAATACTATATAAGGATGTCAATTGATATGACATCCGCAGGACATCAGGACGAGGGTGCGTGTGTGTTTGTGTGTACGTGTGTGTGAGGGTGTGTGTATGTGTGATTATAAAGTGTTTAACCAAACCTACTTTGATTATTGTAGGTGATGCAAAGAAAATACAAAAGGAAGAAGGGTGTATAAGCTCGAGTGATATCATGGACTACGGAGCAGCTGCAGAAAGCATTTGAAGAAATGGAGAAAAAAGAACTGGGAATCAATGAAATAAAATAAAGATGCTACTATTTTGTTAGGGCTATTTCTATAAAAGTTGACTTAGTGATTAAAAATATTTTTGTTAAAGAGATGCATCTGTAATCTATATAATTAACGGTCAACTTGTTTTCTTTTAGAATTTGTGTTATCTTTAATAGAAGAAAAATAAATGTTACATTGTGATAACTTATTCTTGTTGTTTTATTATAAAGGGCATCTATCCCCCGTCATAGGCATCTATCCTTCCAAATGATTTTATAGTGAGGCATCTATCCAAGCCGGTAGGCATCTATCCCAAAAAACATGTCTCGCAAGAACTTAATTCCTGCTAACCCAGTGATAGTTACGTAAATAAATATACATTCTAAAGCTTTATGAATGATTAAACTAACTATATCATAAGGATACTCTCTGCGAATACGTTTGGTATTAAAGTTATAAGACTATTTCCTTAACTAGGGCATCTATCCCGGGTTTACCCTAGTCGTTCACTAGTTACAAATAAGTATAAAAATACTTATTTTTTTTAATCGTCTTAAAATATTCCAGAGATATAAAATGTGAAAACCTTCTAATGGACCATGGACTGAATATAAAACTATCAGATTTTGGTTTTGCAAGAGGTCACATGAAGCCTAAAAATGGGGTCTTTGCTCTTAGTGAGACATTTTGCGGCAGCTACGCATATGCTTCTCCAGAAATATTGAAAGGAGTACCGTATAGGCCCCAAGACTCTGACATTTGGAGTATGGGCGTCGTGCTTTACGCAATTGTATATGGAAGACTACCCTTTGATGATACAAACTATACACAACTTCTGAAGGTATTATTAATTCTACCCATCCATCTATAATATTTATGTAGAATCATTCAAAGTAACTGTAACTTAAAAAAAACCGGCCAAATGCGAGTCGGACTCGCTCACCGAGGATTTCGTACAATTATGATTTTTTTTTTGTAGATTTTCTTAGGTAACGGGATAGCTACAAGTACAACACTCATATTTTTTTATTTATAAGGTTCCAATATATTATGTATCATCCAAATAACTTAATGGACATTTTAGTTTAACTGCAACTAAAAATAGTAATATTTTCGTTTTCCAGCAAGTGCAGAACAAAGTGTCGTTCCCGCGCGAGCCAAAGGTATCAACTGACTGTCGTAAACTAATAACAAAAATTCTTGCGCCATTAAAGATGCGTGTTAAGATACCACAGATCCTAGCTGATGTTTGGCTCAATCCGAGCCAGGCTAAGGAGGAGGAACAAGATGCCACGCAGGTTTGTACATTACCACAATTGTTCAATTCAAAGGCGAGTGAGGTGGAGCCAAGCGAAACACTGGCCTTCTATCTTTTAATATAAACGATGGTGTGTAACCAACCTTTATTCAAATACAGGACTTTCTACGTTTATGTAGGTACTACAGTACTTATAATAAGTGGTAAACATGAAATATTACAGTTACAGTTGGATGTGAATAAATTTGTATAAAAACAAGAAGGTCTTAACAAGATTGTCTTCATTGCCTGATCTCAGCGACTTATATCTCAGATTACCATCTGCACGGGATGTATTATAGTGCAAGTGTGGTGCAAACACGGGGGCGCTTTAAATTCACCCAACCACCCTCAGTCGATTGGAAAGGAATTAGGTGTAAAATTAACGTCAATACATCTCTCCGAGGCACATAATTTCCGACTATCTGAAGACAAGCTATTGAAGGAAATTAGGTACTTAATTAGGAAAATATATTAAATGTATATACATATTTAATATATATTTATATACAACCGAACACGCGCAGAATATTTCACATTTTCTTATGGAGTGATTAAACGTAACCGTACCGTGGCGACACAGAAAAATGATGTTAGGCCGAGAGAATCTAAGGATAAAGACAAACTCCCTACGCCTATTAAAGAATCGCCTTATAACTTATAACAAATATGTAGCTGGCTTTAGTTATTGGCTGTTCAAAACACTTTCTACTCGGTGAAGCAGTTTTTGGACAAAAAATAAGTGCTTGTGTTATGATTGATTTGGAATAATTCAATGTGTGTTATTTAAATATTCTGTTAAACATTTGTATGCTGTTTAAATATAATATATGTATATATAAGGACGATTCTTATTGTAACACCACCATGTACCATACACCTATATGGCTACCTCAAATAAATATTTGAATTTGAATTCAGTCGGCAGTAGCTGTTGTTCATACGTTTATGGTCGTATTGCGAGTCAGTTTAGTTTTGATCACAGAGTACATTATAATGTTTTGATGCGACTAAAATCGATCGCAGGAAGAAGTCGATTAGCTATTTTTAAATTAAATATGAACGTAATAAAAATAAATATGTGTTTGCCTGCATTGAGCGGAATAGTGAGTAGCTGTCTAAGTGGTACAAGACTTGTAAACAAAAACCATGATTCTAGTGACTCTCTCGCCACTCAGCTCGGATCGTCCAAGTGTCCATAAGAAGGAACCGAGCACTCGACCGAGGGCACTGACTCGCCACTGTACTCTTTTCGTGTAATCACCCCATAATTCTGTGTATCTCACAGCGCAGCTACCGATCGAGGGCGCAGGAGGCAGATGCCAAACGAGTTGTGCAAAAAAGGAGTAGGTACTTTTACCAAAATAAGTGCATTCATAAGTTCTGTCATAACCTAAATCTAGAAGTTACATATCTATATTATTGTTAAGTTTTAATTGTTTACACGTTTCAGGAAACGGCGCCGGCTTCGAAAGAAGAAATAAAAAGTGTTAACATTGGCACTGTAACATTTGACAGAAAATTAGAAGAAGTGAAATAGTGGAACCAAAAACAATTAAAATGAGTAAATCGAATTAAACAATTATGTTACAAATAATATGTTTTATTTTACCGTACCTATATTGGTTCTTTTCTAAATTCAAAGCCGAAAAGCCATTTTAGTTAATTTTCTTCCAGTACGTTGGCTTTACCAAGAGTTGGTGTTATATTCATGGTAACACAGTGGTAAGGGGTTAGAGGCGCGGCAGTGGCAGCGACAGCGCCAGCGTCGCGGTGCCCTCCAATCGAATAATGCTAAGCGCGCACTACGAATTTATTCGTTGTGATTTTTTTATGTGCGAAATAAAATCGCAAAACATTTCTACGAAAAATCACTTCGAATGTTAAAAACTTAATAAAAATCGCAAACGATTTAAGTTCGCAGTTTTGTGTACAAGCACTAACTTAGTGTTGCCGACAGTGTCAAGTTGGTATATTTTTAGAGCTTTTATTTCTCGCTGCTAGCTCTCTAGATAGAGGAGAGAAGACCTGAGCCCAGCAGTGGGACATTAATGGGTTGCTGATGATGATTTCGTTATACATAAAAGAATCTCACAAAGATTAGGTACCACCTAGAGGCAGTCAGCAACATGAAGTTACCCGATTAGAGTCCACTTGCCACCGTGACCGCGGCCTAAAAGTTAAGTTAGGTACTTATGATAATACGAGTAGGTACCTATTCAGGCTTATTGATTAAGGTGTAGGTGGTACCACTCAATAATAAATTATTTAGTCTTCATAAAATTAAACTTTTCTTTAATTAAATACTACAAAACTATTAAACAGAGACCATGGACCTATAGGTATATATTTAAATATATAGGTATCGTCGGCGACGACTGAAAACCTCGTAAATCAGAATTTTACCCAAAATAACTTTATATTGTATTTAAAAAGAAAACCTCTCAATTAGGGGCTGATGAGTTTGTGGGGCCCTGGGCTGATAGTACTCGGGGACCCTTAGATGGCCTGTCTATATTATCAATTAACTGCCATTAAAAAACACCGGCCAAGTGTAAAGTATATAATTAAAAGAAGTAAAATATATACCTAATTAAATAAATATTTTATAAACTTAACTATAGGTAATTTTTTTAAATTCACAATGTTCCTATTGGGACTGGGGGCACCTTATATCCGGGATCCACCCCTGCTCTCAATGCATAGAGTCAACTCACCCCCATTATCAGTATGACATGCCAGTATGACCACCAAGAAACGGGGATTCCATTTGAGGATTCCTAGTGCAAAAGCGATGGTGGCTGAATGGATAAGTGACCGGCGTGTAAACCCGCGGTCCGAGTTCGATTCTAACCGGCATGCCGGTTAGAATCGAACTCGGACCGCGGGACACAAAGTTAAATAATACTGCCGCGGCAGTACCAATGTGGATTTAACTTTGTGGAATTTAGATGTACTAGTCAAGTGACTTACCATCTGCTAACGGTGAAGGAAAACATCGTGAGGAAACCCACATACCCTAGAAGAAATTCTATGGGTACGTCTGATCGACCAACCCGCACTAGGCCTTAGCCTTAGCCTTAGTGAATTATGGCCTACACCCTCTCAGCTCTCTAGTTAGAGGAGAAGAGACCCGAGCCCAGCAGTGGGACTTAATGGGTTGTTGATGACTTCTAGTGCCATCTACCAATCTACTAACTCTACAGGCTTCATAGAAAAAAAATATACTCTCCTATAAAATTTCATTTTATACTCTTACAAGGGTTTTACTCGTCGCTGACTATATATACTTACAATAGATGATCATACCTACATAAGTACCTAGACTATTTTGATTAACAGCAGCTGTGATAGCAAACACAAATACGTAGCTAATGTTTTCATTTTATATCAAATAACTAGCTTTTGCCCGTGACTTTGTCCGCGTAGATTTCGATATTACATAGATCTTTGTTTTGAGTGCAATTCATGAATTCCACAAGACCCTACTACAGGAGTTGAATTTCATTTTACGTTAATATAGATAACATTTTCGTAATCAGCGTCCCTGAAACGACATCCATATCAATTCCTTATAATTTTCACACCCATTTCATCCCTTAGGGTGTTTTTAAAACATCAAAAACAACCCATCAACTCACTTCTTAACTGAAGTTCTAATTGCATATTATCCGTCCATAAACAAAGAATTGTCTATTTAATATTTCACCCCTGAACCCATCCCTATCAAAAATATTAAAAACAACAATTTAAGTTCCTATCCCAATACTAATTAGCAAAACGTTAACTTCAAAACAAAGATCTTTTCGTACAACGTTTCATCCCCAATTTCACCCTTCCAAAGCCATCCTTGTCAAAAATATTGATGAGGGTATTTTTTATTTTGATAGTAGTACCCCAAAACAAATTTTCAAATCTATAAGTTAAAAAACAAAGAAGTTTCATACAATCGTTTTTATCCCTATTCACCCCGTTAGGGGTTGAATTTTAAGAAACCCTTTCTTTGTACCTCTAAACATTAGGAAAAACACACCCTTCAAATGTCAAGTCGCACCGACCACCCCCGCCGCTGCCGTTGTGCCGCAGTCAGTCAGTCAGTCAGTCAGTCAGTCAGTCAGTCAGTCTGTCAGTCTGTCAGTCTGTCAGTCAGTCAGTCAGTCAGTCTTTTATAATATGTATGGATGTTTTTTCTTCTTTCGTTTCATTTCTTTAGCCGCATTTGCTAACGTTTCGCAGACATATTCATCATCTAGCAGCAATTTAGCTGATTTCTTCGCATTGTACTTTGCTATGAATATACAAGCCCAGGAAAGAATTAGGGTGAAAAAGTACGCAATGGCTGCAATCCAACAGTTAAGCGCCACCTAAAAAGACAAATTGAGATAACCTGGAGCCGATATCGTCTAAAAGATAAGGTTATACCCTCTTCCGGTCGCAACTTTCTACATGGCTGGCTTACGATGGCCGATATAGTTGCCAAATAGGGGTTGTGTTGAAAAGGATGAAATATTAGTACTACCTAACCGAAACCGTCGTCACACAGACAGCACTGCTTACCCTAATCGAAGATAAGCGTCATGATAAATACCACCATATGGCTAAATTACCGGAGATATTGTAGTTATATTTCATCATTAAAATAGTCCGTTCTAACGTCAAAAGTATAATACTCCTTTTTGGAGCAGTTGTGTAAAAAAGGATCATACGCATTTAGAGGAACACCATTTTGTTATATTGCACAATCTAAAAAAATACTATGACTACCATAGATAATTAAATCTAAGTAGTAATTTCCTACGAGTGTTTTCCTTGTGTCTAGTAAATTACCTATTTATGTAGAAATTTGTTTCCATTACCGAATAATAATTACTCCTAGTTTGCTTTACAAATTCATCATAATTTTTATATTTCTTGAGTTTGTCGTAAACTATATCGAATAATGTAGGTGTTTCCGAGTAGAAATAAAATCCCATGATGCACTGAAACATGGAGCAAGTATAGAATATATAAGTTTAATAAAATTTCCACATTGAGGATATTATAGATAAGTACATGCTATCTAGTGATAGGTACATAGTTTCCAGGTAGGTATCGTCCATCCTATACCCATTCAAAAGATAATATAATGGCCCCGATTCTGAAGCTTCGGAAAGCTTTCCGCTCGTATACTTTCCTGGTAAAATAAGAATAATATTAGAAATTATTATATAGGTATGCATATATTATATATGCAATTAAAATACCCTACTTGGACTGGAGAGCCCAAGTGTCTCACGTTAGTCAGAGTGTCACTGATACCCTTCGCACTCTCTACAGACTTAAAAACTTTCTCCCATGCAAGGATGATCACTAACCGCAATGCGTTCAAAGCTAGAATCCGGGAATTGTACTTGAAGCAATTGGCTGTATAATCTCATCACTTTGTTTGAATAATATATCTATGTACTAGCTGACCCGGCGTACTTCGTACCGCCATTAATAAAAAAAATCGTTATAAAAAAAAAAGCGCGCGGATCCTAGGTCTATGGTATTTGTATTCTGCTACTATACCTTACCTTGATACTGCAATGTATTTACTTTTCCACGAAAAATATTTTATTTCATATTTTACTTTATTTCATATTTTACAATATCCACAATTGTTTTATTTTTATTAGTTTATGACTTTAGCGACCATAAATACATACAATGATAATTCACTGTCAAATGTCAAATTTTAGACCGAAAATAAATGGCGCGAATACATAAAAATGGCGCGCGGATCCTAGGTCTATGGTATTTGTATTCTTCTACTATACTACCTTGATACTGCAATATATGTATTTACTTTTCTACAAAAAATATTTTATTTCATATTTTACTTTATTTGATAATTTTACTACACAATTGTCATAATATATTCTTTGAATTTACTGGTGAATGATTAGTAATATATTCAAGTAATGAGGTTGTATAGTAAGCAAAAAGAAAAAAGAGATCTTTGATTTCTTTTTAATCTGTCATACTGAATTGTCATTAGGGCTGACGTTGATAAATATAGTAATATACATATACAAAGTTGAAAGGATGAATGTTTGTTTGTATATTTGATAATTTTAACCAAAAAGACACGGGATGGATGTTTACAAAGATAAGTACTATTCTAATCAATCACGTAATATTGGTTATGTTTAATCTGAAGTAATTATCTGTGCTTAGAAAATATTGGCCGAAATTTCCCCTCTAAAAGTGAAAAGTTGCTGTGGTCACAGGAACAAAATAACAGGTAAGCGAAGTCACGGGTGACATACAGTATTATTATAAGATTTTTGGGATTATATACATTTCATTTAATATCGTAATAACTTTTAAACTATTTGTCGAAATAACTTAGTGTAAACGACAAAAATTATCTACATTAAATGACAAAAGTGATAAAGGTATTTACATTCCTAGGAATTAGTTTAATACCATGAAATTTTCCACTTTAAATGCAGTATCCGATTTAAATGTATTTCTTGCTCCTTATTCTCTCTATATCGACTTTCACATAAAAGATAGGCATATGCTGTCGCGGACTTTTTTTTATAACTATTTAAAAGTAACAATTCCTCCATACATTGTCCTCATGTAAAACTAACGGTTTAGGTAGAGAAAACAGAAATAGCTATAAGATGGCAGATTTTTCTCCGACTTACTTTACATTTGTTCTCATGGTTTAGCCAATTTACGCGATATCTATATAAAATATAGCCTATATGTTATTCTGATGTATAAGGTACATTACTGCAAAGTTTCATTGAAATCTATTCAGTGGTTTTTTTGTTTACTGGTAACAAACATCCAAACATTCTTACAAACTTTCGCATTTATAATATTAGTAGGATGTACCATATATTATGATATTTATGTATAATATATATTTTGTATTTATACTCTACTGCCAACCATTTAATATTAATTTATACCACTATAATAATACACTATAACAATTCCTGGCTGAGATGGCTACGTAGTTCGCATGGTCGTCTGGCATCTCAGTTCCAATCTGCCCTAGAGACTGGGTCGTTACCAGAATTTCTGAACACTGGATGTACCCACTTGCTCCATAAGAGTGGTAGTGTCACGGAACCTAGCAACTATAGACCGATCACTTGTTTACCATCGGTCTATAAGCTCCTCACGTCCGTTTTGAGGGCTAAAATAACTAAACATATTGATGACAATAGAATAATGTCAATCTCTCAAAACGGATGTAGGAGAGGGTCCCGTGGCACCAAAGAGCTCTTTCTATTCGATATGGCTATTAGCCAGCAGGTTTGCCGTAGCCGAAAGGATTTGGCGACATGCTGGATAGATTATAAGAAAGCGTTTGAATCCGTGCCGCATTCATGGCTCCTTACGGTGAAATGAAATCTCGTTTATTCATCTAGGTTATAAGGTAACACTTATGAAAGTCACAAGAATGTAACAGGTTACCCGAAAAGTACTTAGTGTCAGCAAATTTGCCTACGACCAGTTCGCTGACGGGGTGGAGCTATGAGAAGAACTGGCAAGAAACTTACGACACTCTTTTAAAAAAAAAATGGATAGTTACAATCTTTTGTAATTTACAAATTGGGTAGCGTGTAAAGTGATGCAGCAGAGCACCATACCGAGTTAAAATGAATGTTTACAAAATAAATAATAAACAAAAGTAAAAAGTCAGGCTCTGCGGTTGCATCACTTTACACATTGCTATGCAGCCGTTAGGGGCAGTCTGTGAATAAATATAGTTTTAATTTTGTAAAAACATAACTTAATTATTAATAAAAAAAACTGTTATTAAAAAAATTAAGGAAATGCACGAGAAAACTGACATAAATATTCACAAAGTGCCCCCACGTCACAAGTGTCATTCCACAAAAACAAGATCAAGATATCAAATCAATAATAACATTATTCCCAAGACATTTTATCATCTAAAAACTCATTAATTGTATAATACCCCTTACGAATAAGATGATCTTTAACAATGGTTTTGAATTTAAGTAAGGGTAAATTCATAATGTCTTCGGGAATTTTGTTATAAAATCGTACACACTCGGTGTACGATTTTACGATTCCCTCAAAAGAATTATGAACTTTATGTAAACGATGATATGTGCCTACTAACTTATGTTTACTTCTAGTGTTATCGCAACGAATGTCACTATTCTTGGTATATAGATGAATATTTTGTTTGACTAACATAATATTTGCAAATATATATTGGGACGCAGTTGTCAGAATACCTATTTCTTTGAATCGTTCTCTCAGGGAAACTCGTGAACCTAAGTTATAAATAGAGCGAATGGCTCGTTTTTGAAGAATGAATATTGTTTCAATATCAGCAGCTTTACCCAAAAAAACTGTTTTGTCAACAAGGGTGAGAATTTCAGTGTTTAAATTAAGAATAATACTAGTACTTTTACCATTTGGCATTGTAAATCTGACACATTTTGTTTTTTTGGAGTTTAGCAATAGATTGTTTGCCGTAAACCAGTCCAAAACTTTCGCGAGAGAACCATTTACACCGTCAAAATTTGTTGCTTTACGATCAACTTTGAAAATAAGAGACGTATCATCTGCAAATAGTACTATGTCGCAAAAATCCTGTACGTAGAATGGCAAGTCATTAATATAAATCAAAAATAGAAAAGGACCAAGAATTGAGTCCTGAGAGACGGTACAGGTAGTCCTGAAGACCTATTTCCTTTAATATCAACGCATTGTACCCTATCTCTTAGGTAAGAGGCAACAAGACCAACTGCAGCGTCCCTAATGCCATAGTGACTAAGTTTTCGCAAAAGTGTATTATGCTGAACACAGTCGAAAGCTTTCGAAAGATCGCAGAAGACACCAATAGCATCCATTGAATTCTCCCAGGCGTTAAAAATATGTTTTAATAGAGTGACACCTGCATCTACAGTAGAGCGATCCCTTGTGAAACCATATTGCTCACTGTGTAATAATTTATTTAAATGAAAGTGACTCTCTAATTGCTGCAATATGATTTTTTCAAAGACTTTACTAATAGCTGGCAATATGGAAATAGGTCTAAAGTTAGTAGGGTCACTCTTAGATCCATTTTTAAACAAAGGTATAACATTACTGTGTTTCATTAGATCAGGAAACTTACCTGTATCTACACATCTGTTAAAAATTGCAGCTAGGTATGGTGCTATATCTAAAATTATATTTTCAACTAATTTGACTGAAATACCCCATAGATCACCAGTTCTTTTTGAATTGAGCGACTTGAATGTTTTTATTATGTCGTTGGGGTCGGTATATTTAAAACTAAAAATGACACTACATTCTGTCGTGTTGCTCCTAACCAAGAGTTCAGCTTTAACCGGGCAAGAATCTAAGGAGCTGGTTGTGTTTACCGGTATGTTAACAAAAAAGTTATTAAATACTTCAGCTATATCTATATTATTCGAGATAATGTTATTATTAATGTTTAATTGAATATTATTATCTCGTTGTTTAGCCCGACCAGTTTCACTATTAATTATGTTCCAAGTAGTTTTAATTTTATTGTCGGACTGTTTAATCTTATTACTTAAATATAAGGACTTGGCGGCAACACAAGTCTAAAAGTTTTAGAATAATTTCTAACATATTCAACAAAAGTAGGATTAAAATTATAACGTTTCATGCCGTAAAGTTCATTCAACTTAGCTCTATTTTTGTATATTCCGGATGTTGACCAGTCACAGAACTGAATTTTAGTACATTTATTGATTGTTTTCTTTATTGAACTTTAAAAATATTGTTAAATTGCAATTCTATAATACTAAACAAAGACGCATATAGGTCGTCTGGACTATCCTGGCTAAAGTCAATGTTGGTGAGGTCATCAGAAAAAACTAAAAAGTTATAGGCGAGCAGAGGTCATTGGCCTACATGTGATCTTATCACTTTAGTGGTTGTGCCTAAAGGGAATATTGCTTTTTGTCCATAGTGATCAGATGTTAAGTCACTTATGATAACACTATCCAAGCATTGACAGTTGCAAAATATGTTGTCTAAACATGTAGCAGAATGTTATGTAATTCTAGTGGGTGCAGAAAATAAAAAATCTAAATCGAAGGTCTAGTACTAGTCTATAATACTATAATAATTATATGTCTCTTACTACTAATTAGGCGTTTCAAAACATCTTCCATAACTGATTCAAATAAACTGAAATCACTCTGTGGTGGTCGGTATACGCAAACTATAATATAACGATCAAGCTCTACACAAGATAGTTCGATAGTGCGCTCGATAGAAAGATTCACTATGTCATTACGAACTTTAGAATTTAAATTATTACATACATATATGATAGAGCCACCATGGATAGCAGCTCTGAAGTTGGACCCCGCTGCCACAGTATAACCAATGCTGAATAACAAATGATCGTTCGGGTGTGTTTGGGTCCTTTCGTATCGCGGAACGGAAACCTGATCAGCCTTTTCCTAACATGAAACACCGCTCCTACCCCTTGCAGACACACCAACGAAGTTCATTTACTATGTTAAACAGCAGTGGGATGCAACTTCAGAGTGAACTAGAATATTGTCGAGACCTCTCCCTGTTATTAACCCTGTTCTCTGTTTAACTTACCGACAGTCCTGAATCAAGGCGAAGATATTAGTTACAATAATATAGGTACTTGAGACTTATCAAAATACCTACGAACCGAAATAGGTAGGTAAATGTAAATAATTACCAATTGTATCATACCCCAACAGCTTAATAGCATACAACAATAGCCACACATCATAAGACGACTCATTATATTGATGATGAAGGTATTACCTATACTGCAATAGGTAAATCACTTTATCTTGTATTCTCGTATCTATGTGGTCTTTTAAAGACCCAAGGCATAGAAACTTCTAATATTTGAATAAATAGAATATAACCTATATAAAATGTTTAAACTTGAATGACATAATGACATTAACTGACTTTTAAGTCAAATTCTGGGGCAAAACTTGACAAAGAGCAAAAAAAGTTTGAATAAGTTGCTATGAATGGAGAATAAGAACATATTAATTATTGATTTAAGTGCTTAAGCCTTTAATGCAGATTGTAAATTTCTTAAGGTAGTAGAAGAAAAGAAAACGATAACAAAAGAAACATTTATTGGTACAACACAGAGGCAGAGTAAAGATACAAGGAAATGATGTATAAGATACACACAAAAAGTAGGTAATAGGTACAAACAATATATAAAAAAATGAAATAAAACAAAATACCATAAAATACAAAATCAAATTATAACAACATCTGCAGTAAATATGTGTCCAACCAAAAGGCGTCCAGTTCAGCATTGATGGCATACCAGGTCACTAGTTATAGGTACCTGGCGCTGGTTTTCAACTGGAACCTTGGCGTTTGCATAGGTACATGGATGTCATCTATGAGCGGTTTTATATTTAAATATTTAGGTAAATGCGCAAAATAATTATTAAAGAAATTATTGGATTATTAGATATCATATATTATATATTCTTAGATTTATTATTTTCAATCAGGTGTCAGATCTTTATTATTATATTTTAATGTTTTTATAATAATAGCAATAACATTTATTATTATTAAGTACTAGTGTAAACTTGCAACATCAGAAGATGGGTGGGCGATAAAAACCAATGTATTTAGTTAAGTACACTTTTAATCATAAACCTATTTGAAATTCAACAAAGTTTACATTAGCTTATATTCGACACTATATTGGCTATAATATTGTTTAAACCGTTGACACAGAGGTAAGCGAAACACGTACAATGCTTCAGACTATTAAACCGCTAAAAGAGCCCGAGGGCCGTTGTCGCAGCCCGATTATCGCGTCCGTAGCCTCGGTCGCGTCGGTCCGAGCGCTCAAAATTGGCGCCAACCGTCTCACGTTTTTCTGCTTGTCATTTTTTTCTTCCTTCAACTTCACACGCGTTGGTCAATGTTGCCAACACTAGATTATTAGATATTATTTGTATTTTCATTTTTTAATTATATACTTAGTAGTATATAGTAGGTACCGGCAGCTCACTCCAAAAGGAGGTGTGGGTGCACATAACTGTTTTATAGGTAATCTGCCCCCTGATTCTCAGCTGTCGGAATATTTTCGGCCAGAATTGTCAGTTTATTTAAAGTTGAAAACAAAATGTTAAAAAAATAGATGGATGTAGAAAAAATCCTATATTAATCAGTTGTCAATTTTCTATACGGTAAACTAATTTCTAACACTTAATAACTTAAGCTGTAAAAAAACGTCATTCTAAGATTCGAAAAAGTTTACGATCCGGGATCAATCCGATGAGTCAGAATCAGGGCCCTGATCTTATGCTATCTTCGGGCTATCGAGGCCCAAATTTAATCTATCCCAATTCTTCGAACGGGAAGACATACGTAATATTACTTACATTGCCCTCCTAAAAAACTAACTACTTAAGAACCTCCTCATAATCTTGGGTCTGATACATCATCATTGTCTGTTAATCGTATTTTTTAAAGTTCCTTTCAAAGATATTATAACCATATCGCCAAGCGTCGGTTTCCATTTAAAAAAGTACAAATATCTGCCAAGATATCTCTTCATCTGTAGAAAAAATATAATGAATACGAGCTCCAGAACAGTAAATAGATTTATAACACATTTGCTCGTAAAGGGCCTCTTATTTCACCAATTTCAGTGTCGTAATGTATCTCACGCACTTGTGCGGTAATGTAAAGTAAAATGCACGGTTTATCAAGACCACAGACTAATAATATAATCAAGATGCTCCGTCTAAAACGAACGATACTTTTTTAAATCTTAGCAAAGAGTTTTTATGTCAGAAAAGTGATCAACATTTATGAATAAAATTAACTTTGGAAGATAAAATAATTGTTATAGGTATATATAAAATAAACATTTATTTCTTTAACTTAATTAATTTAGACAATAAATTACAACCATTTATCTGTAATAAAACACAAACATATTAATTTACTTTATTAGTAAAACGGCCTGCTTTGGTGCCTTTGCCTTAAAAAAAATGCGCTGATGAACGCACATCGATCATTTGTGACAAGTAAAAAATATTCCGCGCGCTTTTTCTTTTCGCTGTATTGTTTTTTTCTAAGTAAGTCCGAGATTTATTTATTTCCTCGCAAATATGTTATAAAACGTCGTGTGACACACGTGCGCTTTGATAATTACAGCCTCTGCTTTCTTGTAGCCCTCGCCTGCGGCTTTGGCTAGCAATATCGCCTCGGCTGTAATTATCAACTTACCGCACTTATATCATAATGTACTAATATAACTCTGCTCAATCCTATTTTATCGTGTGCATAATTAAATAGTTAGACAATGGAATATTTATGCGGTATCTAATCATAATAATTATCTATTATAATCTATCCAATACGCACAGGACCTACATAACTCGAGAATGGCTGGACCAACAAATTCCTTTTTTAGGGTTCAATAAGAATCGTCAATATATGGTGTTACAATAAGAATCGTCCTCATATATACATATATTATATTTAAACAGCATACAAATGTTTAACAGAATATTTAAATAACACACATTGAACTATTCCAAATCTATCGTAACACAAGCACTTATTTTTTGTCCAAAAACTGCTTTACCGAGTAGAAAGTGTTTTGAACAGCCAATAACTAAAACCAGCTACATATTAAATCAGTTATAAGGCAATTCTTTAATAGGCGTAGGGAGTTTGTCTTTATCCTTACATTCTCTCGGCCTAACATCATTTTACTGTGTCGCCACGGTACTGGTTACGTTTAATCACTCCATAAGAAAATGTGAAATATTCTGCGCATGTTCGGTTGTATATAAATATATATTAAATATGTATATACTAGGGTTCATGATTTCTCGGGCTTTTCAATTTCTCGGGTCTCGAGAATTCTCGAGGCTAATTTCTCGGGTCTTCTCGGGTTGTCGAGAAATTTACATTTACGTACGTTTTCTCATATTATTTGGTTCCAATAACGTCAAAAAATTCAGTGGTTTTCCTCTCAAATAAAAGTATCAAATTAATTATAAAGCTTTTATTGATTATATTCAAAAACATTAATCTTATGAATAAGCTAATTAACTTTTTTTAACAAAATACAGAAATAATATTATTCAGACTCATAATTATAATGACAGCATTTTTGGCTGGTTAGAGTGCAGGAGACAGGGTAATAGTACATTATGATATAAGTGCGGTAAGTTGATAATTACAGCCGAGGCGATATTGCTAGCCCGAGCCGCAGGCGAGGGCTACAAGAAAGCAGAGGCTGTAATTATCAAAGCGCACGAATGTCATACGACGTTTTATAACATATTTGCGAGGAAATAAATAAAATTCGGATTTTCTTAGAAAAAAACAAATACAGCGAAAAGAAAAAGCGCGCGGAATAATTTTTACTTGTCACAAATTATAGATGCGCGCGCATCAGCGCTTTTTTTTTTAAGGCAAAAATACAAAAACAGCCAGTATATATATATAATATTCTACTATATATATATATATATCATAATTATTTTATCTCCCAAAGTTAATTTTATTCATAAAATGTTGACTACTTTTCTGACATAAAAACTCTTTGCTAAGATTTAAAAAAATACAGTTCGTTTTAGACGGAGCATCTTGATTATTAGTCTGTGATCATGAGAAGCCGTGCATTTTACTTTACATTACCGCACTAGTGCGTAATGAGATACATTACAACACTGAAATTGGTGAAATAAGAGACACTTTACGAGCAAATATGTTATAAAATCTATAACAAACGCAATTCAAATATAATAAGCACTTGGAGTAATATGTGATATACACACACACACACATTACACAACTGGCAATATTAGTCTCACAAATTTAAAATGACACATTAATTAATTTAAAATTACTTACATAAGAAAATCATAGATATCAGAATAATTAAAAACTAAGCTTGTGTGTTGTTGTTTTACAAAAATAGGAAATATAATTAGACTAAGTAGTATAATTAATGTATCGTTAGTTATTTTATGTATTAAAGTTTGACTAAAAAATAATAGAAAAGAACAGATAGGTACTAGTAAAATTGAAGATCATATTTAGATTATATTATTGATAAAAATAATATGAATAATAAAGCCATGATGTGTCAATAAAAGTGAAAAGACTTACCTGTTTGATTTCAATTTATCTCGTAATCTGTGAAACACTCACTACGTAAACTATATTCTGCTAGAGTCGAAACACGAAAGAACGTGTAAAGACGACGCCGCAGAGCGCTTGCAGCGAGATCAAAGGGTGCCGCTGTGCTTTGGCCCGCGCCACCACGCAACACAACAAACGGCGATTTAATTTCTATATAGGTACATGATTTCTCGAGTTCTCGACTTTTCTCGAGCTTGATTTCCCGGGAACAAAGCCCAACGATTTCCCGGGAATTCTCGGCTCGAGAATTCCCGGGAATAAACCCTAGTATATACATTTAATATATTATCATAATTAAGTACCTAATTTCCTTCAATAGCTAGTCAATAGTAGTAACTGGTCGAAGAAGAAAAGAAGCCTCTCATCGCGAAGGCATCTAACCCAAAAATAATAATAAAAAAAAATCAGAGCCTTACTCTATTGTACTACAACTGCCAGAGATTACCTACGCAGGAAAATAACTATTGAAACTCTAGAACTAGCGGCATCTCATCTTTCACCAACTGGTATAAAAGCGGGTTCTGCTGCCAATTCTGCAGAGTGCCTCAAGCGGCGTAAATATGAAAGTCTTGGTGAGACTTACATTTTTGAGCCTTTTGAGGTTGAAACTCTTGGACCTTGAGGGCCAAACGCTCACAAAATTTATCGTGAAATTTGTAAGCGTGTTTCTGAGGTATCACATGACACAAGGGCTGGCCTCTACCTGGGGCAACGTATTAGCCTTGCTATCCACCACGGTAATGTGGCTAGCCTTTTGGGTACGTTTCCTCAAGAATCTGATCTCAACCAGATATCCTATTTATAGGAATTTCCTGTAAATAGAGTATCTGGTTGTTTTTTTTAAATAATTAAAAAAAGTTAGCCGTGTATAATTAAAAAAAACTATTGAAATAAAACAAGAATTAATTAACATCAATATCTTTACTTCAAGGAAAACTAAGCATTATACAATGTACCTATGATAGATATATATTATGTACAATTTATAGCATTCATTCATAGTTATAATACTTAAAGATTTTATGAACTCAATTCGATACTTTTATAACATGTCTGAAACCTCATGACATCTATATTACAAATCACTCTCATGATGACAAGTGCAGTATATTACTTACGGTTATATCTTAGCATTTTTATATAAAGAATTATAGATAGATAGATAAGTAATCATTGAAATCGTAGTGGTTATTTTACTTTAAACAGTTTTAATTAACAAATAATTACATGAGTCATGTGATATGAAACATTCTATCACCACCAAAATTGAATATTCTTTACAAAGAAAAATCGTCACTTTTATACAAACTGATGTTATTGCTACCTACGGTATGCGTGATTTAATGTGACCGGCCTGAACATCGCGCGAGTGGCAGCGCAATAAACAATTGCGGAGCTTACTGGTGTCAGGAGCGGAAGGTGTATCATACTTTTAACACGGGATATGCGCGAAAGCTACGTTCAAGCCGGCCAAGTTAGATTACGCGTATTGTAAGTGTGCGTCCTGGGTATGCCGGATTACGGAGCGGATTTACACTTAGATATCTTACCTGTGCTCGCCCGCTCTTACTCCGAACAAGTATAAACGTGCCGAACATTTGTTTAATGAGCCCTTCATTCCGCCTGTGCTGTACGCCGTCACTCAGGACGCACACTAAGTTCCAACTTGATAAGCATAAATGTAAAATTGTGGCCAAGAATATAATTTCAAATGTTAGAACTATAGGCACAATAAAATATTGATTTTAGAAGACTCAAGAACTATTAAAAATTAATAAAAAATGGAATGGAATTAACATTAACATAACAACTTGTACCCCATGTCAGTACCTATTATTACGTAGATAATACCACTTTTACATACTAACTGAGGAGCGGTTGTTCATCCAGAATTGATGTCCGGAAACTACGAGTGTGATGACGTATAACAGGGCGGCGATCCAGCAGTTGTAAGCATTCTGAAACGCAATAAATACACACAGTTAAAGCAATTTTTTTTTAATAAACACACAAGACCTCACATGATAAAAACGATTGTTCGCAACGAGTCATACTGGATCCTGTAACAGTGTGACTGGTTGAAAAAAAACTTGAATTCGCATCAAGTCCAACTGAAACTCGATCCCCCGGATTATTCCCGGTGTCCACCACCAATTTGTCCACCACTGGAGGACAGAGAGACAAATTATGAAATTAAGTTGCTCTGTCCACCAGTGATGGACAGAGCAACTTATTTTGAAAAGTTCTGACATTGTCCACCAGTGGTGGACATAGGAACATATTTTGAAAAGTTCTGACACTGTCCACCAGTGGTGGACATATTTTGGATTTGGAATAATCCGATCCCCCTTATTACAAAATACGGACTAAGCATTAAACCAGGTTTAAATTGACAACTTTGACACTAAAACAACCGCTTATGTCAATTTAAACCTGATTTAATACTCAGTCCGTATTTTGTAATAAGGGGGGATGGGTTGGTGATTTTTTTAGTATGTAAGAATTCGTGTCGTTTCTAAATACGAATTGTGTACACTCATTCATCACTCATTTCAACCCATAAACGTCGCACTGCTGGGTACGGGTCGTCTCTAAAAAACTGGAGAGAATTTAGCCTACTATATTACATTAGGATGGGGAAAAAGTCTTTTCGTAGAAGTAAGTATGTATGAACTTGTAATAAAATATCTTTGGCTATGCTATTTGTATCTGGCTGGTTTTGGTATCATTGAAAGTTTAAATTTTAAAGAACATAATTCCAAATTCAAATTAGGAAAATGTACGATTTTCATTTGTTTTTCGTACTGTCAAGATGAGTGAATCTAATGAAGAAATTCGATACATTTTAAAATTTTACTTCAAAAAAGGTAAAAATGCAATGCAAGCCGCGAAAAATCGTTGCGATGCTTATGGACCCATTGCAGTGTCTGTGAGAGTAAAACAAATTTGGTTTAAGCGTTTTCAATCCGGAATTTTTGATGTCAAAGATACACGTCGCTCTGCAATGGATGCCATTTTAGAAAACGTGGAGCAAGATCGGCATATCAGTAGTTATGACGTAGCTAAAGAACTGGGAATTGACCACAAAACAATTTTGGCGCATTTGAAAAAAACTGGGTACACAAAAAAGCTCGATATTTGAGTACCTCACGAGCTCACTGAAAGAAACCTAATCAACCGTGTACTCATTTGTGATTCTTTATTACGACGTAATGAAACCGAACCATTTTTGAAGAAGCTGATAACTGGTGATGAAAAGTGGATCACGTATGACAAGAACGTGCGAAAAAGGTCGTGGTCAAAGGCCGGTTAGGCTTCACCGACTGTAGCGAAACCCGGGTTAAGGTGATGTTGTGTGTGTGGTGGGATTGGAAGGGCATTATTGATTATGAGCTGTTACCACCAGGCAGGACCATCGATTCTGAACTCTACTGCGAACAACTGATGAGATTAAAGCAAGAAGTTGAGAGAAAGCGGCCGGAATTAATCAACAGAAGAGGTGTGGTTTAGCATGATAACGCTAGACCTCACACATCTTTAGCCACTCAGCAAAAATTAAGAGAGTTTGGCTGGGAGGTGTTAATGCATCCGCTGTATAGTCCTGACCTTGCACCTTCAGATTTCCACCTGTTTCGGTCTCTTCAGAATTCTTTAGGCAGTGTCAGGTTAACATCACGAGAGGACTGCCAAAACCACTTGTCGTGGTATTTTGATCAGAAGTCCCAAAATTTCTATAGCAATGGGATCATGTCCCTACCTACAAGATGGCAAAAAGTTATCGAACAAAATGGTACCTACATACTTTAGTTAAATGTAAATAAACTTTGATTTTCTCAGCTAATAAGCGTATTTAGCCAGAGGCAGAGGACTAATAACATTCCAGAAAGCTTACATGCAAAACTAAGCCGGCGCATTAGTGCAAAAAATGTTAAAATTAAATAAATCTTCCATTATAAAGAACTAAAATAAGTATTTCTTGAACACAAATGTTAGACAAATAATAATGACAATTACATGACATCACGTATATGGACAGGAAAAATAAAATACCCATTTATAATATGCCAGCATTTCGTATCTATTATCCTAGGAAATCCAATACAAAGTATCTATATCGTACTATTGTAGCTATGGTATTTAATAAAATAATATTTTACTGTAATAGGAGAACTATTTGCAGAATTTAATAAAATGATTTAAACATGACTGTACTGTTTCCGCCCAATGTGGAACTCGTCCAAAATGGAATCCGTCCTATATGGAATCCGTCCAACATGGAATCTGTCCTAAGTGGCCAGAAGGGACAGAGCAGTTGGACCACTACCCCGGACTCCAAAAATCTTGTCATGTACATAATAATATGATAAAATCATTTTTTGGGGGTGTATAAGAGTGTCTACCTGACAGGATGCCATACAAGTTCATAGAGTTAAAAGAACTAGGTATCATGCTTTTGTCATATGGTTTATTTACACAAAACACACTTTCGCCCCATTCTCAAGCAAAGATGAAGACAGTCACTTAAAAGTGCTTGAAAACAAAGAAACCTGTCATTTACATTCAATACCTAAATAATAATAATAATACACCTCTGCCTACCCCTTTGGGAAAAAGGTGAGATGATATGCCATGTTTTATTATTAAATATTATTATGTAGTTGTAAGCATCTTCTACAACAGCGTAGGAATGTAAGTATTAGGAACAAAACATTATACAATAATAGAGAGAGAAGAGAGAGATTGTCAGGATCTATGAAAAGAAAATGATTGGTTACTCAATGGATACATTCCTTTATTTTTAAATAGAAACAAAACTGCATTCAGATTTTCGGAAATTTTCTTACCCAGGAATCAAACCAGCTAAAATCCAAAAATATAACAACCAATAATATCATAAGGATCGAATCTCTATCAAATGTGGTGAAATTTTAATTAAAAAGACTTTAGACAATGCTATGCATTTGTGTAACTGGTCTGAAAATTGCAGTAACACTTCATAGATGATATTAATTATAGTGTTATAATATAATTACTTGAGGATAAATGAGTATTTTATCTTAAGTTTCCCTTTACTTTAAAACTTAAATGCAATAAAACCTCTTATACTGTCATATTCCCTTAGAAAATAAATAAGGAAAACTGTCATGCAGAAAATGCGGAAATTTTCTTTGTAATTTTTATGGAAAATATTTTAATAGAATATTATAATAATTTGAAGATTATGTGTATCAAATTTAACCTTTTTGTGAATGCATACAGCACACATTAGCATAATTTGAAGTAAAAATTTAACATAATGGTCAATCTGCCGCACTCAAAGACAATTAGCAATAATCTGTCATTCACACAACTTTTTCATTGAGTAATGTAATATGTCTTTAAGCATGTAGACTTAAGTGTTACACGTTTTTTACTAAATAAACTTTAAAGTTAAGTAACGTCTCTGAGTACGGCAGTAACAGATATTGAGCTTCACAATTGGTGAGACTATTTTTTATGGAAAAATAAACACTTAATTTTTTTTTCCAATGATGCTTATTACATTTTTGAAATCAGACTGGAAGAAAAATTTGAATATTAAAAGTTGAAAAGCTTTGTAAGGTTACAAGACTAGAGTCTTAGCCTTCAAAGTGAGGTTAAGTTTGGTCCACGTTAGGTAATTATGCACAAATGTTTTTTTTTTCTAAACAAATTGTTATAGGGTTGGTTTTTGGATGAATTGAGCTAACTATGAAAATTTTAACTCAACTCATATCTGTATAGCATAAATATAACCCTCACTATCAAATACAAACAAGTATAGCAGTTTGCAATGGTTAATCAGGTGATTTCTATGAAAGTGTCAGTATCTTAACTATTATTCATAGAAGTACCACTCATAAGACCACTGTTTCCAGATGAATTTATTAGCATTCAATGTACCTACACTCGGAAATTAGGAATCTCATCAAATTTTGCCACCTTGGATGTTTAAAGGTCTAATAAAACGCTGGTTAACGGCATGCAGGAGTAATTAGAACTCATGTGACTCACCTGAGTATAACCAGTCTCCACGGTCGCGACAAAACTCTCTATAGAGTGGTGGCCCCCTTCCGTCTCAAGAGGGAGATCTTCCAACAAAGCTACGGCTCTGATATAATAGAAGACGCCCATCAAAGTCTGAAAGTTTCATAGTGTTACTATAGCAGGGCTTTGGACTACCAAGAATGCGAAATAAGGTCATTTACTCACCAACTGTATGATTCCCCAGACGCTCAAAACGAGCCCACACAGCGACAGCTTAGGGCCACAGAATTTGCAGGCCATTTTGTTCGTTTATTTATTAGAATCACGAACACAAAAATTATTTCAATATCGACCACTAGCTGTCAGCTGGTGTCAAAAAATGGATACTCAGTATACTCACATGATCTTTGCTTTGTCTATGGGTGTTGTGTGACTTGAAAGAGAATTAAATAATAATTTTAACTATTGAATTCAACTTCAGAGGATTCTTTTTAAAATTTTAACATAAATTAATTTGTAATAAAAACCCTTACAGAAACTATAGAACTTTCAGAATTCATTAATTATTACTAGTAATTTTCTTTTGTTGTTCCTAAGCACTGAAAACGGAACGTAACTTGATGTTTTTAGCCTTTGTTAGAAACTTCTAATTGGTACACTTATTATTACGGATGAGATTTAATGTATAAAATTTGGACACATATAAAAGACAATACTATTGTCTAAGTTTATTTTATTTGTTTAAAAAATACTATTTTTTTTATTTTCAAAGCTAGGAAAATGATAAAAGTAATATAACAGAGTATCAGGATACTAAAAATTGTAAGAATTATATTTCTTATCTGGCGATACTGTCAGTGAATGACACATTTTTCTCACAGTCATATCTCCGAGAAAATAAATTTCGATAATGGTGGACCGTTTAGGTAGGCAAATAATTGTTTTATTCAGTGCAACAAAGAAAAACTAATAAGAATATTGTGATATATTACTTGTGTGATCATTTGAAATAGTTACGTGGGTGATCCTGACATTGTTTGCTTGCTCGCTCACTTTCCTTTGACGTCAAACTTTTGATACCGTACCACAATTTTTAAGTAGGTAATTTTCTTTTTCCAGTGAACAGTGAAGCCAATGCTAGAAGAATTGCTATGGTTGAGAGCTGCTTCGGCGGTTCTGGACAGGTGAGCTTATCAAAATAGCTAAACATATGTTTCTCGTAACTTTAATACTTAGTTGAATGCCGTATTATCACCGACAAACTCGGCAAGATAAAATCTTCAGTACATCGAGTGGGATTGAATGACTGAAGATATCAACGTTTATCATTATGTTTTTTCGTTATTATGCTATTTATAAAGGCGTTATAACTTTTACTTATTATTTATACCAAAGAATGAGTTATTATGATTTAATTAAATTAAGTAGATTAAATTTGATAATATGACCCTTTTGAAATAAAAACGACCATTTTGAGAGAGCAAATTGACGGCTATGTCCTTTATTTGTTTTAAAAAATACTACATATTATATACAATAGACTATAATATAAAAAGGAGGTTTTTATTCAACACCCTCTCCTAATTTTATGTTTATTGTCCTTACTGTCATAAAATTATTAAAATATAGTAGTTGGTACAAGTCAATGAAGAAACAAACAAAAAACTTATAATGTAACAGAGACATAAGCAGTAGCCCTGGGTGTAAGTAACTAACTACACCCAGGGCCAGGCTAGACTCACTAAACAAAAACACTATTAGAATCTTTAAAACAATGACACAATATTATATTACTTTTATATTTTGAGAAGTTTGTTTTATCTAGAGCCTTGGTTAGAATATCTGCAGTCTGATATTTGGTCATCCATTATTAGAATAAATTTCGTGAATGTAATGGTAACGCATGTCAATGTGCTTAGACCGTTTATTGAAAATCCCGGTTTGAATGACCTGAATTGCGCTATGCGAATCTGATTATCTATTTTAATAGTTACCAGCAACAAGGATTTTAGGAACATTGACTCCTTACAACATTCCGCTGCTGCGATGAATTTGGTTTCGGTTGATGACAACGCGACAATTGGCTGTCTACGTGAACACCACGCCACTGGTCCTCCACCCAGCATGATTATATATCCCATAGTGCTACATCTTGTTTTAATGTCTCAAGCATAGTCAGCGTCGCAGAAGACAGAATACTCTAGTTTTGTATTCTTCTCATAATGTACACCCTCTCCTAAGGTGCCTACCAAGTACCTTAATATTCTCTTTAGGGCAACTATGTCCTTTTTTTCTGGATTCTCCATATTTCTGCTTGCCATGCCAACTGTGTATGCAAGATCTGGGCGTTTTAGTCGATAAATATATATACTCCCAACTGCTTCTCTGTATGGAAACTTAGAACTGTTTTTCTCGTCAACACAGGCTTTAACATCTTTTTCTGGTTTACATGGTGTTTCAACATGTTTACAGTTCTCCATGTTATATTTCTTTAAAATTTGTTTTGCATATGCTGTTTGAGTCAACCATATGCCTTTACTGTTGTTAATTATTTCCATTCCTAAGTATGATTGTGATGTTGGTTTTCACATATTTTTTTATGCCACGATATTATAGAATCATTCTATATCTTATTACTGTACAATGCTTCTTCTTTAATTGTTTTAGGTAGCTCTAGCGTAAACAAGCCTGATGAATCTTGAGTTCCTTTTATGATCCTTCCTCCACTGTTGATCTCAACATTATTTTTCTGAAATAAAACTTGACTACCTCTTTGGTGGTTTCTGAAACTGAGAGCAAATTGTGAGAAAGATCGGGAACACATAAAACGTTTTAAATGCTACAGTTTTTACTTACGAAGTCACCTTCGCAAACGGCTTTAAGGTTACAGCCTTTTGAGCTGTACCAATATCAGTCTTATTCGTTTTTACATTAGACAGTACGTTTTTATTATTTACCATGTGAACGTTGCAACCAGAGTACAACAAAATTCTCAGTTTATTTTTATTGGCTACAAGTGCCACTTTCTCTTTCTTTTTAAAAAAACAGTTTTTTTCTTTATGATTTGTCTTTTTACAAATCCTACAATGATTCCTACAATCTTTAGCAAAGTGCCCAATTTTTTACAAATGAAATATTCTATACCGGCTTTAGATTTGAAAGAAGACTGTGCCTTTAAAGCTACTTGGTTACAGGACCTAGATTGGCCTCTCCTCACTTCTTCTTTGATTAATCTAATTTTCAAATTTTTGAGATTTCTTTCTTCAGCTGATGTTGACTCCCACGCTGTAATGAAGCTTTGATAGGTATTGTCTAGACTAGTGATGATTCTAGATTCCACCATCGCATCGTCCAAGTTGACTTTCATTTGTTTGAATTGATATGTCAACGTTTCGATTTTAGCCAAATTATCTTCCATGCTAAGATCAGTTCTCAATTGCGTATTGTAAAAATCCTGAAGAAAACTCATTTTCTTTCTTTCTTCCGAACCTTCGAATACGCTTCAAATTTTTTCATACATTTCTTGAGATATTTTACAGTCAAACAAATGCGTTACATACTTTCGGTTGATGGTTCTCAGAATGTAATGTTTAGCTTGTGCATCTTTTGTTTTAAATTTGCCTTCATCATATTCTTTACATAATTTATATTTTCCAGTAACAATTTCACCCAATTGCTTGGAATCAAAAATAATATCAATCTGGAATTTCCATAATTGGAAAGTGTCGCTATCCTCTAAGATATCAACACAGATTTGCTCTGACGTATTTTTTCTTAAATTTTTATAGTTTCCGCAAACCATCTTTATTTTATGTTTCTTACGAAACCACACTTGTTTTATTACGTTTTAAGATTGTTTAAAACATATTTCTTAATATTAATTCACAGAGCATCTGGGCCCATGACCTGAAATAAAAACGACCATTTCGCGAGAGCGAAATGACGGCTATGTCCTTTATTTGTTTTAAAAAATAAAACATATTATATACAATAGACTATAATATAAAAAGGAGGTTTTTATTCAACACCTTTATCATGGTGATTATACAGATATGGTTTCTATGAGTAATACATTATTATATTGAGGCGTGTTCTCTATGTATTTGCCATAATACTAACCTGTTTACTTTGTTATCTTCAAAATGTAACAATATGCGCCAAATCCCACAAAGCATTGTAAAACCTGAAGCTAGTATCAACATTTCTTATCAGCATTGATATGAAGATATTTTATATTTTTTTTAGCCATTTGAAAACAAATATTCTTGAAATGTAATATTTATGAGTCTAACTATTAATTCTTGGTACTCTGGTCCTAGCTACTTATGTCATTCATAGGGAAGGGGTCTTTGTAAGGTCGATACACATACCATATGTTTCGACGAAAACAAATAAAGTTTGATAGTATTATACTTCTTTTTTTAAATACACTTCTCATCAAAAAAATCGAAACCCCTTGCAATTTGATGTTTTGGAAGGATTTTCAGAAAAATATTTATTCCTAAAAATAAATAAAATTATAGTTTTGTAGGGGGTAGTACATTTGTAAATCCAAATCATAATGCTCCAAATTCAAAGCAAATTTTTATAAACTTAGTGTTTTGTTTAAAGTTCAGAAACAGTTTATTTAATAACTTGTATTTCCTCTTCTGGCTCTTATCACTGCTTCCATACGGTTTTTCATCGATCGGATGAGAGTCACAATTAAATGTTGTGGAATATTCAATATGAGAAAGACGAAATTTTATACACCTAATGCTGTTAATTAATAAAAAGACATCATTTGCATTGTCTTGTCTATACTGGACTTCTTCAAGCATAAACAGATTTAAAAAAATAATTTTGGTACAGAAATTTAAGCTGTCTCATCTCTTCCCCATCTATTTTAGTCATTTTGAATACGTCTGTGATAAAATTGATTAAAATCCATGAACATAATGATTTAAATTGAAGGAATTGCATTAACTGACTACTGGTGTCGTTTGAGATAGGTAATATGGCGCTATGATCACTATTGGTGTAATTCATCCCATTAGTTGTGCTTATATTTTACTATCAATGTTATTAGATAAAGATATTATATGCTAAAGAATTTAAAGAAAAATTATATATTATGCTAGATATTAAATACACATGCGATGGTGGCTGAATGGATAAGAGACCGGCGTGCAAATCACGCAGTCTGAGTTTAATCCCGATCGGCAGTATCAATGTGGATTCCACTTTGTGGAATTTATATGTATTAGTCAAGTGACTTACCATCTGCTAACAGTGAAGGAAAACATCGTGAGGAAACCCACAAACGCTAGAAGAAATTCTATGAGTATGTCTGATCCACCAACCCGCACTAGGTCAGCGTGAGTGGATTATGACCTAAACCCTCTCAGCTCTCTAGTTAGAGGAGAGGAGACCCGATCCCAGCAGTGGGACTAATTGGGTTGCTGATGAAATACACAGAAGATGATACAATGGCATTCGTAAAAAAATATGACAAATATTTATGATCTATTCTTAGTATTATAAATATGAAAGTAGACTTCTATCTTTTTTCTCTTTGCAACAGAGTTATTGGGTATAGTTTTTTTTTTCTTCGACTAATTGGAGGGCCAGTGTATGACATAGGCAATATTTAGTTCCAGTAATGAGTGCCCGGATGTAATGTTTTACCTAAGTGTTTAGTTATTTTTCAACAGAAAATAGGTATAGCTGTCAAAAATAAACAACAAAGGACTGTCACTATAACAAAGCAGTTAAGGTGGTCGCCACTAACATGTGCTGTGTGTAATACGTGGGTTTGATTCCTACACAAGACAAATATTTGTTTAGAGTTTGTACTTTGTGTCTGTTCATTGTATGTTTGTAAATTGCCACCACACAGGACTGGTCAGAGTCTGATAATATAATCAAAACTTAGTTGAAAATTCTTAGTAACTGTTTGATATCTAAAACCTTTAACTATTTCGGGTACTATTTTGTCCCACCGAAAAGTGGAGACATAAAATTAGAATGTTAATTTTTTTTTTATGATAAACCACAGGCCCTCGAGCCCAAAGCGGATACACCCAAAATCTGTTCCTTAATGTGCAATATTGATAATTTGTTTTTAGCCCTTGGCGGAACAAGGCAGGGTCCTTGTGGGAGAGGGTGTCCTAACAAAGATGTGTCGCAAGAAACCGAAGGCGAGACAATTCTTCTTGTTCAATGATATTCTTGTGTACGGCAACATTGTTATAAACAAGAAGAAATACAATAAGCAACATGTTATTCCACTTGAAGAGGTCAAATTGGAGTCATTAAAGGATGAAGGACGTAAGTTTCATTTTTTAATTCCTTTTTTTGTGTACGCGACTATAGTCGGGCCGAAATAAAAAAGTAACGTTATTTAAATAATTACATCATAATGCAAATTTTGAAAGTTGCATCTAATAGTGTTATGCAATGCTTGAAAATAAAAGTTTTGGGTCAAAAAATGTTTGAAGACTTACATAATTTGCTGCATCAGATTATCTATGATAACAGTGCTTGTTATTTAATTTATTGACTTTAATTCATCATGAAATATGAAGTGTAGCATTTATTTGTTTAAATTGGATTTAATGCCTGTAGGTGAATTTACTAAATCAGTATAACTGGTATTGTAATCAGTGGTATGTCAGGCTGAGGTCAGATGGCTGCCCAGAATCTTGTTTTTTTATTTTATCCTCTATACTGATTTCATTAAAACTTTTATCATAATCAGCCCAACGACGTCCACTGCTGAACATAAGCCTCACCTAATTTACGCCACTACGAGTGCCTCCTGCAATTAACATATTAACATTTTGATAACATTCAAATATCTGTAACTAGAAAACGCACAGAGCTTCGCTCCTGTAGTTTTTATTTGGCCACTGCTCAGCTCCTATTGGCCGTAGCGTGATGTTATATAGTATATATACTGTTATATATATAGCTTTCCTCGATAAATGGGCTATCCAAAACTAAAATAATTTTTCAAATCAGAGTAGCAGTTCCTGAGATTAGGTACCGCATTCTAACAAACAAACTCGACGCCTTTATTATATTAGTAGTAAGATTTTATTTCACTAAACTAACAATGTACAATTTTTTTTTCTTCAAATAGTAATAATTTAAAATTCGCTAGCTGTGCCGGCGACTTCGTTCGCGTGGACAACTAATCACGCATTCATTGTTTTTTTTTGTCACGGAACTCAAATATTAAAAAATAACCAAAGTAGCCTATGTTACCCCTTGTGACATTAGCTATCTGGCAGTGAAAGTCCCGTCAAAATCGGTTTAATTCGGAGTTTACCTCAAACGAACAGACAGATCAAAATTTTAAAGTGTCTTATTATGAATACTCTTAAAAATCTGTTATTTTGATATTACAAACAGACTGCATAGATTAATTACTGAAAATCCTGCTCACATTCTTAAATATTTGTACTGTTTTTAAAATATCGTATATATACATAATTATGTATATTCTATGACTCAGATGTGAATGCCCAGTGAATCAGCCATAATATTATAATTATTATTAGATATATACTGATTGTTCACATTGATCTTTGGCAGTATGACTAACAGTCCTATGCCAACTATGTATTATGTAAATAAATAAGACATGGTCACGTCAATATTAAGTTTTCATGACCTGTGACAGCTTGACAAGCTAATTTTCACTTAATACTAATATGAATATGTAACATTTTTGCACCCCTTCGGTCTCTTAGATCCAGTTACTGTTTCGTCCAGTGTATTTTGACATTCCTATTACGCCCATTTCTTTGGTTGTCTAGTTGTGTGAGTGTCCATTTCTTTGAATGTCTAGTTGTGTGAGTGTCCATTTCTTTGAATGTCTAGTTGTGTGAGTGTCCATTTCTTTGAATGTCTAGTTGTGTGAGTGTCCATTTCTTTGAATGTCTAGTTGTGTGAGTGTCCATTTCTTTGAATATCTAGTAATATATTTATAAATGTATTAGTGTAATCCTCACTGTTACATAGAACTCGCATCAAATCCTTATCACCAATCACTTCCGATGCACTCAAACAATTGTTTACTAACTAATAAATAGCGACTATTGTACTTATGTAAATAAAAAAAAGCTAATGCGCAGTCACACGGCTTTAGTCGAAAACGTGAAACTCTATAATAATATTATAAAGTTGAAGAGTTTGAATGCTTGTTTGGTTGTACGCGCTAAACTCACTGCTGATTCGAATTGAAAAATTATTTTAGTGTTGAATAGCCCATGTATAGCCCAGGCTCATAGCCCAGTCTATTTAGTATAAGTAAAACTTGTTAGAGTAAAAGTGTAATGTTCCGATACCACAGACAAAGTAAATTAACTGCCTGTGCAGTTTTGTGGGACATTGTCTTTATTTTTTTAAACATTTACATATATGCTATGGGCTTCTTTGCGAGTCGACCAGTTACTGCCTAGCTATTCTAGCGCCCACATATACACTTAGAATTTCTTCTTAAGTGTCTTGGTTTCGTCACCGTCAGCAGATTGTAAATCACTAGATCAACACATATAAATTCCACAAAGTAAAAGCCACATTGGTACTGCCGGTTGGAATCGAACTTGGACAGCATGATTTGCATGCCGGTCACTTATCCAATTAGCCATCATCGCTTCTAGTTACATTGTTATTGTATCTCGCAGAACTGGCACTTTCATCAACCCTATACCAACGCACGTGGCTAGCGTGGTTTAGTAGGCTAAATTCTCTCCACAATCTTTGGAGGAGACTTGTACCCAAAAGTGGGATGTTTCTGTATTTCAATAGAATATCAGTGTCTTATTGTATATTCTTCTTTTTACCCGACTGTCAGGACGGGTATTGTTTTTCGCGCGTATCTTGTATGTTAGTAAATTTCTTTATTCCCACGAATCTTCCAAACGGCGGGATGAATTTTGACAATTAGGGTATCGTTAGATTCGTCTAGAAAACTCAAGTGTCCCTAGACAGGTTTTAAGAATAAAAAGACTTTAACGGCGGGCTCTTGACGCCAAATTGTAAGAAATTAAATTTTTTTTTTTAACCTAACCTATCGAATTCGGTATCAAAATAAAGAGAAGCAAAAGGAGATTACATATATTCAAAAATAGATTATACATAATTGTATGGTTCCAAATTGTAAGTAGTTCTATTATTTATTTTAACCAAACCTATCGAGTAGAGCATCAAAATAAAAGGAATCAAATGGAGATTACAAATATATACATATTACAATAATTTTTCGGTTTATTTAGTGCGTTGCTCTCCGTTGATTTTTTGAAGTCGGGTTATTAATTATTTTTAATTATATTTACTTGTTTCTTGCATTTTTCATTAACTTATATTTATAATTTCTATTGATGTTTAACACAATATACTCTTAATATCAGATAGGCATATTATCAAAGACTTGCAGTGCATTTTCTACAACTTATTTATTTGTCGTTTACAGAGTACCGCAACGGGTGGCTGATCCGTACAGCGTCCAAATCATTTGCCGTGTATGCCGCAACTGCCACAGAGAAAGAAGAATGGATGGCGCACATAGACAAATGTATAGAGGATTTGCTAAGAAAGAGTAAGTATGCGTTCTAGTTATTTTAACCAGCACCCTTATCCCGTGTATCCAGACTCATAATAAAAAAAAGATTATAAGTTTAAGCGTACATGCCATCAATAAATTGGCAATTGGAATTATTTTGTAGAGCTTTCGTTAGCTTAGTTTTAAATTGGAATGTTGCGTGTATACCAAAACAAATGACATAGGTACATAATAAAAACACCAAAGGATCATTTTCTGCTACAGGGCCCTTAGGCTATAACTGTTTTAATTTCTCGATGGGTAGATATCGCATGCAGGGTGCCGAAGATTTCTGTTTATACATGTGGGGGGACATGCGATAATTGTTTTCGTTAGTAAAAGAGGCGCACATGCGGGGTGCGGGGATTACCAACCGATGAATTTTATTAATTGTTACATAGCCTGTGGGAATAACTGCATGCTTTTTATCGTTTTTTTTATACCGCATTTGGGGACTACCCGCATGCGGTAATCACATCAAATTACTTCAATACATTATTATATTTGTCTATACATAAAAAAATAGATAAACCAATTCAACTGGTTCAAATTCTTGATGTCATCACAAACTACGTACTGTTTTTATATATAATTAGTTGCTCGCGAATGCAGACAGGCGGGACGTTACGCCTCCGCACTATTTAACCATGTAGACTGACTAGCTGCTATGTTAGTACACACCAAATACGTTTATTCAAGCACCGCATTCAGTGCCATATCACATACTAATTACGTACTTAAACTGCTTGTTGGGGAACAATAGTACGAACGTGCTTAAGTCTAGTTGTTTTCAAATGAGATTAGGTTAAGTCCTTTACTTACTGTATTGGTAGAAGAGAAATGTACTGGCTGGATGGGTAACGCTTTAAATTTAATTGTGGTGTTAAGGTTATGACGCTGTTACAATTTTACAATTTTTATCGCTAGTATACTGGTCTGGCGGAACTGTACCGATTGCCTAAAGTCGGTTATTTTGTGGGTTTCAACCTACCCGTGAATAAAATATTTCTATATCACGCGAATCGTAGAAATACTTTTCAAATCTAGATGAAAAGTTTATACTTAGTGGTAGCATATCTCTCGACATAATTTATTTCGATTATTTTGAAGGTCCAACTTGACACATCATTTTTAACAAGAAAAAAAATGTTTTTAAATATATTTGTGATAACTAATTTATATGTTATAGGTGGCAAACAGCCGCCATTAGAGCACGCTGCCGTGTGGGTGCCGGACAACGAAGCCTCAACCTGTATGCACTGCAAAAAGACACAGTTCACTGTTCTTAACAGGAGGGTAAGTCGCAATGGTTCTCAATGTTAACTGGATCTATTTCACAAATACTTCTAGCACTCGCATAAGTTTTATGAGTGAAAAATGCATTTTTTTTTTTATTCCTAATTATTTATTTTATGTTTAATTCCACAACTTCTAGTTATTTTAGTTGCAATATCAACAGCCAACTATCCTGCTCGACCAGCTTCCGAACATTTGCTGCGTATACTGGACTAATGAATCTTCTTGTGTCACCTGTGCTGTGTTATTCAAAGTATTGAAAGCTTTACTGGTGGACTGGTGCATGTTGACCGTTTGACCGCCACGCTAATAGCGAAAATCTGTGTTCCCTACGCCAAGCAATACACAGTGAACAGTTATACTGGCCTGTTGGTCTAGTGGTTAGTGACCCTGACTGCTAAACCGGAGGTCGTGGGTTCGATCCCCACCCAGGACAAATCTTTGTGTGATGAGCATAAAGGTTTGTTCTGTGTCTGGGTGTAATTTATCTATAATAATATGTATGTATTTACAAAAAAAATGTATTTAAGTAGTATATCAGTTGTTTAGTACCCATAACACAAGCAAATATAATTGCTTAATTTGGGACTAGATGGCGCTGTGTAATTGTGGTAGAATATTATTATTATTATTATAAATGTTCCTGATTCTGAAAAAAAGCATTGGTCAACTTTTATCCGTCACTAAAAGATGAAGTGCGATGGACGTTATAAGACGATCTTGGCGGTCAAAGAGTTAAATGGACTTGAACTTTCAACGTCATGAACAAAAACATAGAAAAGGTTTGGAAACTGGTCGAACAGGAAGTTGGCTTAGGTTACAAGCAGGCATTTCCCCAAGTAAAAAAAAGGTTACAAGTTACAAGAACAGACCGACCACAGAGACCACATATTGCTCATATGTACCTATATTAATCAAAATAATTTTTATAAAAGATGGGCCTTCAATTTCTATGGAAAAATATTATTTTGTCGGACACGGCATGTGTCTGACACACTAAATGTCTGTAGGTATATTTAGTAGGTAGCTTATTAACCCCTTTAAATATTTTATCACCATGACCACAATAATATAAAAGTTTTTAATGCATTTACTAACGAAAGTTCTTTGTTATCACAAGCTGATTCATTGAACCACAATGTACCAACAATTTAATCGAGTTATATTATCTAACTATTGACCCTGTGTGATAATGTGGCAATATAGATATTGTACGTAGACGAATTAAGATAAGATAATATTATGAAATATTTAGCCCGTTATAAATAATTGCTTGTTTTGCTGTAGGGTTTCCCTCGAAGTAAATTTGGCTACACATCTCACGTCTCTTAATTCGAATTCGATAAGTCAGTTACCTCTCGGAAGCCAATTGTCGGCATTGCAGTTTCAATTCAAAATTGACATTCTCCATACATACGCTTGAAGCGGTTTGCTCTAACTGCTTGCTACTTCCTCTCTCCGTGCCTCACTATCTTGTTTAATGGAAGCAATCTGTTTTATCACCATGACCAGACCATGACCCAATTGGTCTTAACATCTCTAAGCAGTCCGTCTATGGAGGTCCCCAGTGATCAGTTAAAAGCCCTTTCTGACTTGGGATCACAATTTAAGAGATGTATAACTCTCATATATTTATTTTGAATATGATGCTCGGCTCAGAATAAAAGGTCATGTTTAGAAAAATGAACTTTATGTCAACGTGAATAAAGAATAAAATTATGCTAGTGAGAATATACTTGTGATTGAAAATATACATAATGTGTATATGTAAATGCAGGCCTTTAGTCGCATTATGTCCAATGGGCTCAAAATGTTCAATTCTCAATAGGTCCAGTTCGCAATTAGTCCAGTGCGCAGTTGGTCCAGTTCGCAATTGTTCCAATTCGTAATTGGTCCAATTCGCAATTGGCCCAATTCGCAATTGGTCCAGTTCGTAATTAGGGGTCGTCCTTGATTACGAGAAGCGTTTTTAACAACCTTCCGAGAGGCGAGATTCAGCTCGAATTAAAAAAGGCATTTATAATTTATGATCGACACTTTTATTTAACAAATAACACAAATCTGTATCATCGTATATCTATCATAATTTGGTAATAATTATGATTAAAAAAAAAAACATAATAATAAGTATTTTTATAAAATGGAATCAACCTCTCAGAAGGTTGTGAAAAACGCTTCTCGTAATCAAGGAGGACCCCTAATTACGAACTGGAGCAATTGTGAATTGGACCAATTGCGAACTGGACCAACTGCGAACTGGACTAATTGCGAACAGGACCTATTGAGAATTGGACGGTTGGACATTTTGCGAATTGGACATAATGCGACTAAAGGAATGCGAGGTTTAAAAATGAGCCGTAAATCAATGCGAATAAAGTATAAAATATATTGTTTTTATTTGTAGCATCACTGCCGCAAGTGCGGGTCGGTGGTGTGCGGGCCCTGCTCATCCAAGCGCTACATCCTGCGAGGTCAGAGCGACAAGCCGCTGCGCGTGTGCCTGCAGTGCTTCGACGAACTCAACCGCGAGCGTGCGCGTCCGCAGACACTACCGACACCCGCTAACATTACACCTGGTTAGTTCTACATTCTATTTAAAAAAAAAATTCTATAGCTAATAGAATATAAGTTCTAAAAAAATCGTTTTATATGGAGCATAAGAATGAGAGCGTCGTAAGTCGTACCCGATGGCCTCATTCGACAGCTGTGATTGGCTAAGTAAATCGTGCCATATTGCCGGCCTGTGATTGGTCCATCTGTCACGTCGATGTAAATTAGCAGAATCGACCCCCAGATTGCAAGTAATTCGATAATTATATTATAATGCCTGTGCTGTTTGACAACAAGGACTGTCACAACTGACACAGTGAACGAAAAAGGCAAAGAAATAAATCTAACAGCGGACTGCAACTTGACGTTTAATCGATGTCACAATAACGAATAATTTAAAAATCACCGACTCATCCCGGAAAATAAAACAGGTGTCGGTATGTAAATAGACCAATCATTTTAAAATTTAAATGTTACTATACAATTAAATAGCATTAGGTGCATATCAGCAGTGGACGTCATTGGGCTGATATGATGATGATGATGATGTTGATACGATTAAAATAAATATGGGACTGTCAAATCAAGACGCCATTTTGTTTTCCATTTAAAGACAACTTCATAGGTACCTTACAAGTAGGGTGTACAAAAAACGAAACACATTACAAGTACATACATACTTTTTCGGTTTGAAGATCTTTATTTTCTGAATAAGTAGTGGTAGTAAGTAATAACAACAACAATAAAAAAAAAAAAAAATCAATTACAATTAACACTTGTAACATAATAACTTAAAGAAACGAGATAATTTTTTGCCTATTTTATTTTTGCTAGCTTTACAAAAATGTGCACATTCGAATGAAAAAATACTATCAAGTGCGATCCCATACTTATTTAAATCGCATAGTACATGAGTATTGTTTGACACTTTTGCGCAATGTCTTGCCCTAAACTTGAATACCAGTTGCTGGAACTTCTTGACAATATCTGATGTGCTATTACAGTGAAAGCAGACGCCGCTGGCTCCGGCGGCGATTCATCAGGTGACGAGGACAGTGATGATGATGATGATCGCGTCACCGCCGAAGAGAAACACGATGAGGTACGTTCTTACTTTACAATACAAATACTGCCCTGCTAACCATGAACAACTGCATATCAATTTCAGGGGAAAACGTGCCTTAAATATAATGTCTGATGGGCTTGTTTCCCGTGTCAGGTTAACAAGAAATAGAAATTCAAGCAAATTTGCATCTTAAGTTTTATTAGACAGGGGCTTTATCCCATTGCTTGTTTAATGCAGGTATGATCTTGTTTTGCAAGGCAGAACATTTGATTACAATAAACATTATCGATGTAGGAAATCACAGCACGCTTTCCATTATAACCTCTGGATGTTAGCTTTTATTGAAAAAAAAAGGTCATAATTATTATATATTTTTCAAACCACACCCATACTAACATCACATTACTTCAGATGTTAGACTTTAAACAACTCATCTATTTCCATTATATCTAGAATACAGACATTGTTTATTTCTAGGGGTTTACAAGTTATAATGGTGTCAAAAATGGATACGGCAATAGAGTCACCACAGTATAGTACAAATTGAACTGTGTAAGTGTTAGACCCTGTCTAAAGCTAGAGGCGTTGTATCATGCTTAAACAAATACTGGTATTTATATTTTTGATGTGTTGTTTTTAAACGTTTCATTTACCCACTCCATTTTACCATTAGAGTTGTAGCTTTAATGTACTTTAATAGTATATTTTCGTGTGTGAAATAATTACACTAAAAGTTATTAAGGTATTTTGTCTGCGAATTTAGAATATTGTTAGTGACGCTTGTACTTTTGAATAATAAATAATAATCATATATTTGTCTACTAGTTACGTGGTTGATAAAACAGCTGTTAAGCAATTTTATTCTCGTTTTCAATTAGCGTAATTTTAAAATAGCTTAACAGGTATTAAGCCCTTTTAAATCGATTTGGAATTTGTACATTTTGAACGAGTATAATATCGTTTTTGTTTTTTAATAAGTAACTCTTTAGAAATGCGCCTATTATAAAAAATACTACTGGTTGTTTACCGCTGATCTTTTACATTTTTACCTGTTATATATTTTTTTATTATTGAATGACCCTAAAAAGCCGTAAAAGTCGATTTATAACTTAGCATTAGCATCTGATATCGAGCAATACTAATACAGTAAAAAAATCTCACTAGAGATATATATTTTTCACTTATACTCCTATTTAAAGTCGCCATGTCTATGTGTTTGTGTTATGTTTGGTTAAAAGACTATTATTCAAAGACACGAGTATTCATAAATATAAACATCATGTTAATTCCACAAAGCACGCGGTTTTCTTGCCACGTTACTCTGTCCAATCCCATTAGCACCATTAGCCCGAAAAATTCGGGTAACATGCGATGACGATTAACTATCATGATAATTCCCATTATTGTTCTTAGGAAACGTGACGTCATCGAACAAAATGATACTTTTTCTTCTGTTTTATATCTTATTCTGCCCGATGACGTCATGTTCCATAAAACATGCGACTGATCACTCATATCAGGCGCCAGACCCCATTGTGCGCACCCTTTCTTTCAATATATACCTGTTTTCTTTCCCCTGACTGCCATGCCAAAGGTCGCGAATGAGATTTGCCGACTATAAGAAACGCTGGATGTGTAGAGTACACCTAGGTACCACTGAAGGAACTGGGGCTACGCATTACGTGTACGTTACGCAAGCGGTGTGTCATGTCTCATCATCATCATCATCATATCAGCCCAATGACGTCCACTGTTGAACATAGGCCTCACCTAATTTCCGCCACAGCGAGCGATTTTGTGCCGCCCGCATCCAACGGCCATGTGTCATGTCTCACACAGTTCCATACATTACAACTCAGTGGTTCGTGCACGTCTACGCTTACTCGTCCAGTGTGTACGGCCTCTTATCGGTCAGTGGGGAAACAGTGCCTTACTGGGAAAAAAAATAACTTACAATTTTATAAACTATTTTACTTTTTTTTTAATACAATTAGTGTTAAAAAAAGTTTGCTTGTAAAATCATAATATAATTAACGTCTCTTTGAATATCAGTCTAAATAAATTTATAGACTACTACTAACTCGTTTGTCGTGTTGGTTTTATCTTATTTACTCATCGATAGTGTGGCTCGTCAATAATCATGTATCTATTTTATACTTATATCGTAACATGTACTTCGTTATAATAGTTATTGTATTTAATTTTAGAAGAGAAATATTATTTAAATAAAGTGACTTACTTTGAACTTTCCCATTTTTTCTCATACACTTAAAATACAGGAGTCCTGCTTTTGAATGCGTATACAATATAAATATAAAAAACCTAATTTAACTATGAATTATGCATTTTAGTGAGAAAATAAAACCGAATTGCATTTTGATTTCTGATTATTACAATTCTTGGTATATTTTATATGATATGAATAATATTTACACGCAATTTGAAACGTCATTATTTTTTTTTAACTCAAGCACCTGTTTTTTCGATAAGTACATAAAAACTTAATTTGAAGAACACTTACATCACCGTTTTTCTCACTTAAATATGAAAAGTATAAATGAATAAGTATAATAGAAACATAAAACTGTTATTTATTTTACAGCCAAAGTTCTACGGTGACAGCGATAAGACTGAAGATACCAACAATCATTCGTCCAAGGATTTCGCAAAGTAAAAAAACTAATTGAAGAGACCACAGTCCATCACAATATTACACTATTTGTATACTTTGTACAGCAACCGTAGTTAGACCTCTCTAAGTTGAGGCCAGCGTGCATTCACCGTCTGATTCATTCTTATGATACTCGTACTTTAAAGGGATCAATTTATATTAGATTTGTCTATACTGGAATCTTATTTCTTTCCAAGATGGTGGACGCACGCAGCCCAGGTTAGACCTTTACCACGGTATTATTTCAAAACCCCATTTCTACTATGGACGGTCTCAAAGTTTTACCACAATGGCCTTCAAAATTTTTTTACATTAGGGAAAAGTGCTAGATAATATCCTTTATAGTGGATTAATTTAGTGAATTGTGTAAAATTTTATACAAATCAAATAGCACGGCCAACGCCGCGTATTGTAAAATATGATTTTTGATTACGAATAACAACACACGCTGGACATTGAAACAGCTTTAAACCGCTCAAAAGTGAACTGAGATCGAGTTTAGTTTAAATCATATTTATTATTTGATAATAAGACATCATGGTTATAAGACGTTTTTAACAATATTTAGGCTTAGTCATGTTATGTCAATATATTAATATTTTACATATGTTAGTTTATTTTATTGTAAACTTTTATTATGGTTTCATTTGCTATGTACATTATTACCGTGACAGAAAGGGTGGCATGTTGATTAGACTGTCTATTATGGCAGCTTTATTAGAAATTTAAATCATTAACGCCTAAAATATTAACTGGGTGCTCATACATAAATAGATAAATTTAACTAATAGAAGATTTAATATATTTTATTATATATATTTATAAACACGCCCTTATCATCTGCATTTGTTATAATGTCGGACATGAAACTTGCCACTCTTTCAACACGCTGGCAGGAAACAGATGCGTTATAAATTACTGAAAATATATTTTTCCGCATCTTAGAAATGTAGTATGGTACAAATTGTGTCTTTTGTCTGGTAATTTTATATGGACGTGTCCAAAAAGTCCAAATATCTGTCCATGTTGTGTACTCTTAAAATATTTTGGTTACATTTTTAGATAACGGATTAGTCGCCAAGCAGACTAGCGAAAATGTGTTTTAATTCTTTCAGTAATAAAGCATATTTTCAATTGGCTGGCGTCGGTCAAAAGGTCAGCTGAACTTGGAAATTTATTCAAATATAATACCAGTGACACTCTATTTTCCCAGCATTTAAAATTACGAATTAATTATTATTAGACAAAAGGCTTAAAATTATTTAATTAGGAAATTGGGAACTAGGTAAAATGTATTGAGCAGTAGGATGAAATTTGTGGATTGTTTTAAAAGACATGATATCTAAGTAAAAATCGTGCTGGTTATAGCCTTTTACACGATGCAAGTTTTGCAAACGTAGGAATAGTCTAGCAGCTCAGCCTGGCAGGAAAGAAAAAAATATCCAACAGTTTCTGTATTTCAAATAAAAATCATTAAGAAACTGAGGGGTACAGTTGTAAACAAAAACAACGCATCAAAATAGGCCCATTTGTTTACGATACCACAATCCAGCGTGGGGGTTAAAAAAGAGTAATGTTTAAACAATTAGTGAAGAAGACGGTTAGTATCTAAATAACCGGTCAAATTGCAATTAAACATTTGAAAATAATATATAAATGGAAGAATTAAAATAAAATACAACGCGACTCAAGTCAACATACAACTTTTCTTACTTCGCTGCTTATTCAGCATCTAACTTTGTATCATGTAAAAGTGCTTTTAAAATTGAATATAAAATTAAATTTCTGAGTAGCATCACATTAAAATCATAAATCGTATGCAGTCCAAAATTAGATTTGTATGTATATTAGATTTTTAGATTATAAGAGGTGCATTCAGTTAAGGCAGTTATACATTAGCCGTTTAAAAACGCTCGAAATTTAAATTACGCAATTAGATTCACTGTGGCGCTTAAAGTGTGTTGTGTTTAAAGTGATCGCGTCGTCACTTATATCGTACGTAAACACGTGACAAATATTTGTGTGATTACATACATATATTTGTTTCGATTCAGGGTGTACATTGTGTCAGTTAAAGGTTTGTTTGTAGTCTCTCGCGACACAGGGATTGTATCTGTCATAGTGGAGGTGTTCTTTTAACCCTTTGACCACCTACGTTGGATTCATGCGATAAATATTTTCGTGTTAATTTCGCCAGAATCATATTATATGTGCGACCAAATATCCCGGATTGTTTAATCTCTCGTTATTTAATTACGCTATTTTCCTTCAAAATAATGTTTACATTAGGAAAATAGTTAATTAATAATTTACAATTTAAATACTTCAACCTATAAGAAGTCTGGCGGTAAAAAACGAGCGTTTTTAAACGTCTTATGTAAAAGAGCCCTAAGTTTCATTGGAAACGCAGTTTTTATGTTTAGGTATTTAATACGAAGCTTGCAACACCATCTGTTATGTAGACCATTCGTAAAGAAATTATTTATTATTAATTTTAACATAGGCCTAGTTGTTAACGATTTACACAAGTTGTGTTAATTTCCGTAATACTGGTAAGTGAAAATTATGTTAATAAGATATTGTTTAATTTTCAGTTGACAAATATAATATTTTTTAAAATTACCGTTTGTTATTTACTCTGTATTCGTAATCCTTTGACGTTTAAATTAAAAAAACATGTATGGAACATGACGTCATCGGACAGAATTTGGGTTGTATCACATCAGCTACGCACTTTCTCCCTTTTTCCTCGTTCCTTCCTAGTCAATCTTTTTAGTCAAACTGGGTTGACTATGAAGAATTACGTTTCCTCGTGGTAAAACTTGTAAGTTAAAAATGTGTACAGTCAATCAATAAAGTGCTTGTTCATAAGCTTAAAAAAAGGCTGCCCTCTCCTAAAGTGTTTAACATTGTATTGCATGTGAACAAAGTACTAGGCTAGCATATACTAGTAGGAGGTAATTTTATAATTTTTTAGAAATCTCAAGAAAAATTTATAAAATTATGTATATACTTTTATAAAAACCTTCTACAGGCTTATGCTAGCCTAGTACTTTGTTCAAAAAGTATTAGGATAGCAGAAAAGGCAAATGAGCACATAGCCTATCGACGTTCATATGTCATTAATCCCGCGTTATAATATAGTACTAGAATAACAAGCGTGCAAGAGATTTCTAAACATTTATAAAATTATGTTTAAACTTTTATAACAACCTCCTACAAACTTATGCTGGCCTAGTACTTTGTGCAGATACGGCAAATGAGCACATCGCATATCGATGTTCATATGTCAATAAGCCCGCGTTATAATATAGTCTAGGATAACAGAAGCGTGCAAGAGATTTCTAAACATTTATAAAATTATGTTTAAACTTTTATAACAACCTCCTACAAACTTATGCTGGCCTAGTACTTTGTGCAGATACGGCAAATGAGCACATCGCATATCGATGTTCATATGTCAATAAGCCCGCGTTATAATATAGTCTAGGATAACAGAAGCGTGCAAGAGATTTCTAAACATTTATAAAATTATGTTTAAACTTTTATAACAACCTCCTACAAACTTATGCTGGCCTAGTACTTTGTGCAGATACGGCAAATGAGCACATCGCATATCGATGTTCATATGTCAATAAGCCCGCGTTATAATATAGTCTAGGATAACAGAAGCGTGCAAGAGATTTCTAAACATTAAATTTATAAAATTGTTTAAACTTTTATAACAACCTCCTACAAGCTTATGCTAGCCTAGTACTTTATTCACACACAATACAAAACTTTGGGAGAGGGCAGCCTTTTTTTAAGCTTATGAACAAGCACTTTATTGATTCGAGCACATCGTCGATTCCGCCGCGTGTGGTCGCACTCCCGCTCTCGTTCTCACTCTAGTAAATAACGGGAGACCATGCCGCGAGTTGAGGCCTCGACGCTACTCGACTTAAGGTGGATGTTCCGATACGCCTCATCCATACATTTTACCGAGGGTATTTTCTCGAAACATAGACATGTTTGTAAATAGAACAATTTCTACTGTGTTCTTTTGTACAACTTTTGCAGCTTAAAAGTGGCTTTGGAATTTAAAAAAAAACGAAAAACGTATCAAATATAACTCTATTATTTCATGATATCAGAACAAAGTTTCGATTTGCTTAGCATGTTTAACTATACAATCATGTACTTATTTAACATCTGTAATGACTTAGAAACTTACATACTAAATGATAATGCTTTTTATTTTTTAAACTAAATTTTTACGCCCAAAATTCAGGCCTTTTTATTTATTCATTATAGTTTTATGGCCGAGTTCACGTAATACTATTTTTTTTTATAAAAGTTAAATGTATTACATTTATTAACTCTTTACAAACTTAATGAATATACAGCATATCTTGTACACCGGCAACTTATACCTAAAAACTACGTACACAAGGTTGAAATTAGCTTGTATTAGCAGCCAGTTCAAACCATTGCCTCAATGCATCTCCTAACACTGTGGGCAAAGCAGACATGTCTCTTAATATAAGATAGAATGGAAATGGGAATGTGTCCAAGTAAGATACGAAGCCGGTGAGTGAGTTGGTCACTGGGTCCAACAGAGGGCGCCTAATGTCCATTATTGAATCCTGAAATAAGAAATGTAAATATTAGTCGAGATTTGTCACAAATCTAGACGGGTCTTATCAAGTCAGAAAGTTAGACGGGTCTTAGTTTAGTCTATTATCATTTCAACCTATAAACATCGTTTCTCCTCCAAAGAATAACTGGTAGGGACTTGTGGAACAGCGGGCTGTTTCGAATTTTCCTTTTCTTGCAGTGCTCTTGTCTGCATAAGGTTACTGCCTTAGTCGCCTTTTACGACACCACCACACACCCACGGTGTCGTAAAAGGCGACTAAGACCATAACGTCACTGAGATGACTCCATCTCAGTGACATGTATTTTTAAGGTATAGTCCAAGAGGTAGAGCGAAGAGTTTACGAAAAATTACCATGCTAGCTCTGACAATGCCAATAGAAAAAACGCAAAAAATACTGAAGGTTTTTATAAAATTTTTTTCCTACCGAGAGGGATTTACTTGCACTCAATATGTTACTATATTTGTTTACTAGTACTACCAAATACTCACAAATAATTTCTTTTTTTTCTTTTCTTTTTTTAATAGACAACGCCCGCACTAGGGAACAAGCCCTGTGTCGCGGGGAGCTTTACAAACATGAAACTAACGGACACAAAAATTAAAAATACACCCACCTTATTGTCAGGATTATCAATAATAACGTATACTAAGAATATTCCTTGTTGTCTTGCTCTCCTTACAGCCTGTAATACTCTAGTTTCTCCTTCAGAAAATATCCCCCTACCGTCGCTTACGATGACCAACAACTTTGCATTAACTGCATCACTTCGTATCGACTGTTCTTCAAACATAACTGTACTAAAGTCTAATAATTGAGCGATCTTTGTCTTCGTTTGTTCAAAACGTAGTTGTTCTAGAATCTTCGAGCCGGAATGTTCAGTGAATTGCTCCGTGAATGAATGGAGCAGGTTTGGTTGTTCGCCAAAGCTTAGCACGGCCAAGTCGCCTGATTCCAAAAGGTTCAATGCCTGTAATTGTAAAAGATTTGACGAAATTTAAAATCTGATCTTACTAATAATATTTATTTTGACTGGCCTGTTGGTGTAGTGGTTAGTGACCCTGACTGCTAAGCTGGAGGTCGTGATCCCCACCCAGGACAAATCTTTGTGTGATGAGCATAAAGGTTTGTTCTGTGTCTGGGTGTAATTTATCTATAATATGTATGTATTTACAAAAAAAAATGTATGTAAGTAGTATATCAGTTGTTTAGTACCCATAACACAAGCAAATATAATTGCTTAATTTGGGACTAGATGGCTCTGTGTGAATGTGGTAGAATATTAGAATATAAACTAGAAGTAGCGCGGGCTTCGCTTCCGTCGTTCTTTATTTGGCCACTGCTCAGGTCCTATTGGCCGTAGCATGATGTTATAGCCTTCCTTAATAAATGGGCTATCCAACACTAAAGAATTTTTCAAATCGGATGAATAGTTCCCGAGATCCTAGCGCTCAACCAATCAAACAAACTCTTCAGCTTTATAATAACTATTAAGTTTTGATAAGCTATCATCATCATTTCAGCAAAAGAACGTCCGCTGTTGGATATAACTTATAATTCCTGTAAATCCTATAATTTTAAGAATACATTACATTATGAATAGTTAAATATGTACTTAAAAAAATATATTTTAAGGGTTTACTTGATACATTATTGTTGCATGCTGTATAACGGCCAAATATGTGAAACCAGATTTTTTGTAACATCTCTAACCTAGCATGTTTGAAGCAATAAACTATATTATTATTATGTCTCTTTTTTCACGGCTATACTTCTCTCTAAGGTGAGAAGTATACCTGGTCCTTTTGGAAGGCTTACGCGGGGACACAGGTCCAACACGCAGAGGCTCTTAAAGAATTTTAATTTAGAATGGGATGAGACATTTACCACTGCCATATCACAGCTGCACTATTGTAGTACAGCTATGATTTGTCACTGGTAAGTGTTAATTATTATTATTATTAAATCCTCCTCAAGAGGTTTACAATAGGACTGATTGAAAACTAAACTAACTGAATTATGTATCTACCTGTGAAACAAGTGCTAGACTCTCAAACGCCAGTTCTTTGCTTCTATTGTCGGACATGGAGCTAGAATCGTCGACGGCTATAGCGATCTTGTACTCTCGTTTGGCGGGCTTCGTGCGACGTAGCCAGATGCGGTCTTTGCGGAAGTGTGAGGCGATGTACGGGATTACTCGACGCATGTTGATGGCGCGACCTGTTCTATAGTCGCCTGTAAAACACATAGTGTATGAGTCATTTGATACAAATCATTTTAGTAGTAACTAAAGATATTTATATCTCAATTTTAATTTTAATTCAAAGTTGTTTGTTGACTGGCCTGTTGGTCTAGTGGTTAGTGACCCTGACTGTTAAACCGAAGGTCGTGGGTTCGATCCCCACCCAGGACAAATCTTTATGTGATGAGTTAATTGTTTGTTCTGTGTCTGGGTGTAATTTATCTATAATATGTATGTATTTACAAAAAAGAAATGTATTTAAGTAGTATATCAGTTGTTTAGTACAGTACCCATAACACAAGCAAATATAATTGCTTAATTTGGGATGGCTTTGTGTAAATGTGGTAGAATGTTATTATTATTTTAAAGTTTGTGTTCTTTTTATGTTTCTATTGGATGCAAAATAAAACTAAATACTAACTCTTCATAATATTTCAGATTGACTCAATAAAATCTACAAGGACGTAAAATGCTAAGCCCGTAACTTAATGAAACTATTCCATATCAGTTTTGTAAAGTTCCACGTTGTCCGTTTCTTTCTTCGAAGATAAAACTATGGATTTCTATAGAACTTGCTCCAAGGAAATTAGTCTTAAATTTCTAAAATAACTCAAAAGTTATCCTAAAAATATTTAAATAAAAAAGTACCACCAGCACTATTATTTAAATATCAGTTTACTTTAATGATTATCATGTCTGAATCATTGGCGTATTTTATAACAATATAAGTTTCGGATAGGTTCATCATCATCATTTCAGCCTATTGCAGTCGGATAGGTTATCGGGCACTTAATCAATAAATGATGGGCAGATAAGAGGGCCTAAGTATGAAGTATAAGTAATACGTTATTTACATACCAGCTCTCCTAGACCGTCCCGTGGGCTCCAACACAAGCCTCAACCGTTCACACAAGGCGCGCGCCTGCGCGGCGCAGTCCCGCCACAGCGCGCCCCACACGCCCGCCCGCACGTGCGCGCCCCCCCCGGCGCGGGACAACCACGTGCGCATAGACATATACGTCTCTAATGACATGTCTTCTGTATCCATTTGGCTGTCACCCAACCTGTGATATATAGCTATTAAATTTTCTAGTCAAAAAATAACAGGCTCGTCCCCTATTGTCTTCACCTGATGGAATTTTGTTGCACAAAATTGCGAGTTTTAGAGAGGAGTTCATAATTTGAACCGTAATATCAGCAACAAAAATATTACCCTTGTTATTAAATTGAAAACGCTTCCAATAACGAAAATGTTTTATTAATTATATTCTATTATTGTTCATTTTCCAAAACTAACGATATCAGTAGCCTTAAACTTTACTTCAAAGTTAATAAAGAACAAAACAAAATTATTACAAGTTCATTAAAATTCCAAAGTTACCTTGTATGGTATGAAGTCTCATTTCCTCTGGGAACATGAGTGGTAGCAACATTGTCCCCTTCCACCTCAATACCAGTCTCCCCCGTAGGTTCCTCTCCTCCTTCCTTTTTATTGCCAGCCTTTTCCTTCTCCTTATCTACTCCATCTTTCATTTTCTCCGATTTCAATTCTTCTGCTTTTTGGACCTGTATTTCATGAAGTAGATAAAATATTTATTTAGGATCTTTTACAGGAGAAACACTTGACGTTTGCTTTTGACCTTTTGCTTTCCCAATTACAAAAGACCACATCCCGCGTACGAATCCGAGGGCGAAAGCTATATTTTGAACAAAAGTCTCAACCAGTTAACGACACAACAAGCGATGGTGGCCAAACGAATAAGTGACCTGCATGCCAGTCAAGCGGATCGAGTTCGATTCCGACCGGCAGTACTAATACATAAATTGCACTTTGTGTATTTTCTATGTACTATTCACATGACTTACCATCTGCTAACGGTGAAGGAAAACATCGTGAGGAAACCCACATACTAATAGAAGTAAGTTTTTTTAAGTGTATGTGTGGACGCTACAATAGTCAGTAATTGGTCGACGTAGTAAGGAAGCTTCTATGGCTTTAACCCAAAAATAATAATATCGAAGTTACCTCAATATCTTCATCGTCTACGTCCATCGGCACTTGTTCGTCTTCCTTTAGTTCTTCAGCTTCGTCTTCCTCTTGCTGAAGCGTTGGTTGCTGGTCTGCTTGCTCTTTGGTTGCTGCGTCCACTGCCTGTGGTATTGAGAGGTGATTTGGGTGTAGGATGGATTCAAAGTACAAATTTAAAAACTAACTTATTAAAATAACTTAACACTACTTATTTTTTTGCTTATTATATAACTAATTGCTTGTTTTATGATTTGGTTGTTTATAAAACCTCTCTCCCCCTCTAAACAACCAACCATTCAATAAATTATTATTTTAGTGACGAATTGAGAATATATAAGGCAGTAAATGAATTCGAAACAAACCATATACCAACCCGTCTGGTCAGCATGGTATAGTGGTCTAAATTTCCTGCACATTCTTCGAAAGAGACCCACCCGTGCCCCCAGTGGAACGTTTATGAGTTGAAATGATGATGATGACTGAATTATTATTGAAATAATGTACTAAGTAGCTCTATTACCTGTATATCGTCCTTATTTGCTTGTTTCACATGCTGGTAAGCGTCAGCCTCTTTCTCGGCATCCTCATCATTATCGCCACCGTCTTCGGTTTGATCATCTTTCTCCACGTTCAATGTTTGAGCTTGTTTGCGTTTCTTCTCATTAACGTCACCTGAAAATAATCATTGCTAATAACTGTCAAACACAATATTACCGGCAATCGTAAAATGCGTCTGAAATCATAAATATGTATAAATTATAGTGTATTCATGAAAGAGTTCTGTAAATCTAGTCAGAAAGGGTAATAAAAATCATTGGACGGTTTTAACCTGGATTTAGTTGGGATCGCAACATATAAGTAGCGCAACACAATCACAAATAAAATTAGAACTTAAAATTATATCAACGCATGCTATTGATGTGTCTTCTGGCATTTTTGGCATTGCGAAGAATGTCACTCCACCTAGTATTTTCTAAAATGCTATATTTCATGGTAAATAGTAAAAGAATTAAAGCATACCCAAAGTTCGTTCCTGGTCAGTATCAGCAGGTTTATTCTCTCGCTTGTTCCGCTTGTCGCGTGATTGTTCGGCGCGGCTGGTCGCCTGCTTCTCTCCTCGATGTCCTTTCTCACTCTTGTCCAGTTCCGAACGGCCCATAGACTGTCTCTCTTCGCCTACTTGTTCTTGAGATTGTTCCTGTTTTGATAAATTTATTTTTGAATAATCAATGTTACTGAGGCCCTTTCTATTACTGGCAGATGATAAGGTATCTGAGATTTAAGTGACAGATTTTCTAAAACATCCCAAATAAGCTTCGATAGGTTATCATAATTATATGCCAGTAGTGAAATAGCGCAATAGTATTTTTGTACTTCCTTAAAGTAAAAAACAACAGAAGGAGATATTGAGCTAGCAATGGCTAGCAATGCCTAGCCGTTTCATGCAGTTAATTGAAAGGCTGATTTAACCAGTTGACGGCAACATATATATATATATAGCCACAAGCTTACTGTCTGCTAATTGTAATTATTTGCTGTAGCCTATAAACTGCTGATCCTGTAAAAACTTATTTACTCCCCTTTTTGAAGAGCCCTATATTATATTTCATTAGGAAAATCGCAAAGAGTGATATTAAATGCATCTGTTATCTGTTAGCGAACCTAAAAAATAAACACATACCGTGGCTGCAGCTTCTTCATCCTTTTGCTGATCAGCATTAATTTCAACATTATCGTCTGTTCCTTTTTCCATTTCTGCGTTTTCAGCTTTATCTTCAGCAGTTGGGTCATTATTCGAGGGATTAGCTTGAGGATTCGCCTCTTGGTTCTTTTGTTCGACTTCATCTTCTTCGTTTATATTCTCTGGGTTCTTAGCAAGTTCTTCTTTATCCTCTTTGTCGGGTTTTTCTTGATTATCAGGGTTTTCTGAATCTTCTGGTTGTTCCGGTTCAGCTGAGTTATCTATTTCACCGGTTTCTTTGTCATCTTCTTCTGTAATGTCTTCCGTTTCGGGATTTTCGGGTTCATTATCTTTGTCCTGATGAGTTCATAAATTAATATATCATGAAAACTAGTCAACTAAACAATACTAATACTAACAAAACTAAATAACAAATGTGAAACGTTTCAGTTCATGACATCTAAATCTTAAAACGGCCGTTATTCTTACTGAGTTTGAAAACTGTAGAAATAATAATTAAGCTCGTAGTAGTTTCCACATAAATTTGTTTCAAATTAAGGTTAGTTAATATGATTCTAAATGTTATTAATACAGACTCAGACAGACCTTTTCATCGTCATTGTCTTGTCCTTCTCCTTCCTTATCATCGCCTTTTTTATCATCACTCTCTTCATCGCTGGACACTTCAAGCCCAGCCTTATCGTCTTTGCCCTCATCGTCTTTGTTTTCACCCTGTTCATCTTCCTCAGCTATTTTCTCTTTCATGACGTCAATGTCGAATGGGTTCTCCGTTTCTGTCTCCTGTTGGGTAAGATAAAGAATTATTTAATGATGAGAATTATTCAATGATAACCACAACACAACACTTTTCATTAACAAACAGGTAGGTAGTTCATTGCTTGTGTTGGCGCAGCGGGAGTATGTATGACTGATGCACAAGGGGTCAGTTCGATCTCCGGTTAAGGCAAAAAATATATAGACATGAAATTCTTAGTATCAGTCTGGTGTTTGGGCTCATTAGGGGTGTGATTCACTTCTGCCTCTACCTTTGAGCTCGTTCAGTAGTTAATACAACTAAAAATAATGTGAAAACCCCGCAAAAAAAAAAATTGCGGTGGCAAAATATCGACGACATAATAGAATACGACATACGTTTTCGTCTCCCGGGTCTTCACCGTCTACATCCATGTTGTCCGGTAGCTCGAAGTCTTCTGGCTCGGGCAGGTCTTGCGGTTTACCATGATATGGATCGACCTACAGAAACATATTAACATACACATTTACTTTTTAGTTATTTCAAGAAATTCTTCAAGATACTTTAATTAAAAATTATCGCCAACAATTTTCTGACGAAGAACTGAGGGACGAGACAGAACACACTTTTAACAACAATGACAAGCGGCATTTCAAACTGTCTTCGACCAAGAATATTAATCAGAGGTCAGAATTGGAACAAGTTGGTAAGAAAATATAATAGGAATATGCAATAACCTGCTGTAAGCTAAGAAGAGCTAAATCAGACTTAAACAAGCTTAACTTACATGATCATCATCCACTTCAGGTTCGTCCATTTCATTAATATCTTTCTTCTTTTGCTTATCTTTACCTTCAGCGCCATCGTCAGCCCCTTGTTCCTGTTCTTTATCTTTCGCAGACATCTCTTTCTCACCAGTACTCTCTCCCTTTCCTTTCTCTTCTTTATCTTTCTTCTGTCCTTGATCGTCTTCTTCTTCTTCGTCTTCTGAACCCCAAATTTGTTGGTCAAGTCTGTTGATAAAATTAGATTAAGAAATACATAATATAGTTCCCAGTCTGTAACAATGATGCAAATATTTATTCTTTTCGTAATAAAGTAATTACATACTTTTCAGCTGCGTTGTCAATATCACCCATTTGCTTATCAGCATCATCCTCATCATTCTCTTGTTCAGACTGCTCACCTTCTAAAATAAAACATTTCGTTAGCATTACAATATCAATAGTATATACGGTAAAAATAAAATAATCTCGACTTTCTTAATTCTTTCTTCATTTTGAATCTCAATCCATTTCTAGATTTCTTAATCTATTCTAATTTAACTCTATTAAGCAATCTTAAAGCATATAATACCTTTTGGTTCAACGTCTTGTAGATGGGAGTCAAAATCATCTGTCATATTGACTCCTTTCTCTTCCTCTTTACAATCTCTATTTTCTTCTTTCTTCTCTTCGCCAGGACGTTGAGCGTCATCTAGTTGGTCCTATTCCAGAAAATGTACATATAAATATTTTTTAATATAGACTCATCGGATACAATGTTCCTATATTATATTATTTGAGCGCCTAACTGAATCGATTATATCGAAAATTTAGTTTATTATTTAAACAACAGGATACATTTTTGCTATCGGCCACGGGGTCTTTGGTGACGAATCAAGCTTACCTGATTCTCAATTCTATCAGACACATCTTTCTGACCCTCGCCATCGCCGAGTCCCATTCCACCAGACAATTTACCAGGGCCGCCTTCCCCTTCGCCCTCATCCATATCCATATCAGAAGGCTTGCAGAAACTAAGAGAAAAATCAATGTTAGAAATTATACAGAGGATTGTAGTAAATTAGGTGAACATGTAATTTGATAACATGAAGAATTTTACAATCTTACCCTTTTGAAGCTAAATCAGAGAAGATCTTCAGTAAAACTGATAACATTTTGCATGAAACTCTGTGCACAGCTACTTTCTGGGTTATAAAGTACTGCACGAACAACACAGTTTGTTCCAATATTGGTACTACACGCATCAATACGCTTCTCACATTCTCTACATCTTGACTTTTGCTCAAATATTTGACATAAGTCACCAACAAAATTTCTATCTTACTAATAAGCGACCCCAATTGTAACATCTTAGAATCACTTGTCAATTTTTCTTGCAAATGTTCTTTCAAATGTTTGTCTTCAACTATATCTTTGGATTCATCTTTATCACTTTTGATTATTTCATCAATAGCATTTAGTACTTCAGCATTTTCAGAATGATCTTGTGGCAAATGCTTTTTGTATACTGATTGGATAATTAGTAGCATTGATGCTATCAAATCTTCAGATTGACCAAGTAACTGGTTAGTTAGTGTATTTGAATTCGGACTTTCTTCTTCCATATTTTCATCTACATGATCCAAATTGTCAAGTTTTTCAAGAGTAGATTTTAAATACACCGACAAGTCTACTATACTCTTTAAAATTGGATGTTGTGGTACGCAATCATGTATGGGTAACTTGAATTTAAACTGATAATCTTGTAATAGGAGGTCGATATCTTGAATCATGTCTTTTAGGTTCGTTTTACAATCATTCGCAATGTCTATATGCGTTTGTGAGACTGATAGGACTCTATTATTAATTTCTTTATCCTTTGGAAGATTGTTAGCTACTTTATGCAAAGCATTCTTTTGCTTATTAACATTACTGTTAAAAGCTTTTATTCGTTTGGTTAAATCTTTCCATTCATCACTATTTTTGTAGCAACGGACTATTTTCGAATCCGATAGGACACTGTCGAAATCTGGCTCGGATTCTGAATTGACGCCTTTCTCCGGACATGATTTTATCAACTCGTAAAATTGTTCGAGAATAATACTAGTATTTGCGTAACATTCAGTTAGAAGATTAAGTTTTTGATCTACAGTGTATATGTTCTCAGTGTTATCGACGTCGAGAATGTTCGTTAGGTGTGTAGTAACAGTACGCAGGTCACAAAGTTTACGAGAATATTTGGATATGGATTTCTTTTGTGTGATTGTTAGATCCTGTAAATAATATATTTAATTAAGTTGTGAATTGATTTAATTTATTTTAGATGTTAATACCTTATAAAGGTTTCTCACTGACTTGGTCCGATGAACGAAAGAACTCCGAATTAATTATTATTCAAGGTAAAGAAGTTAAGTTAATTCGCGAATAAGATAACTTGTATGTAAAAACTAGACAAGTAAAATCTTGAGCTTCAATTTCTCCTAAGTTACCTGCTTTCTGTAAATAATTTGACTAGAACATAACTTGTCGTTCATTTACATCTCGATTCTTTTGTCGGTGAAATCGACAATCACGCGTACCTATTCTTATATTGATATTGTCTACCATTTTTAACATTTATGTTTTTGGTGGAATTATTATTCAACGGAGCAATTCTAGACTAATAAATAATAATAGACTATATAGTCATAAATACAAAAATTACACAATTTTATTTTTTATTGAAAGCTTTTGAATTAATTGAGTAATAAGGTAAAATTAATTTTACTTACCAGTAACTGGGCGGCGAAACCTTTGCATCTCTCAATATTCTGAATACCCAAGTCCTGGTGTGGCTGTTGTAATGACAAAGTCAATGTTCTGTGACGAGCTATGTTCTTCTGGAAATACTTCTCGCAACCAGACCACAGTAACGCCAAAGAGGCGTCGCAGCGTCTGGAAATTGGACTTTATTTAGAATAGTACAAAGTTACTTTTGATCTGTTTCGATTAAAACTAGTAAATTTATTCATTAACAATCTGTTTCCCCCACAGCTGCACGGGCACGCGTCTCTCCTCACGTTTACATTGAGCCTTTGTAATGCCAAATTGATTCGTACCAGATTTTGAAGGGCATAAACAAGAAATAACTATTGGATTCTTCAGTCGTGAAATTCTTAGAAACAGTCCGGTTTATGGCAATAAGCTCGCCATCTATTAAATATTATTTAGCATAGCGGACGAAAAGTAGATGTGATACACCACAGCTACGCCCTTCGGGAAAAAAAGGGCTGACACTATTAATTTAATACCGATTTCATACTTCGTCTTACCTGCTTTTAAGATAGCTCATAGCAGCTTCAATATCAACAGGTGGTATAGTAAAGTCATACATATTGTTTTCATTAGTATTCAATATGACCAAACCGGTGCGATAGTTGAGGCCTAATTTAGCTAAATATTTGAACAGATCAGCTAAAGCTTTCCGTTTTTGTTGGACATAGTTCTTCGCTTGAGAATTCTGTTTTTCTTTTGGTAGCGACATGTCGACCTGCACAAAAAAATATGGATCAGAATATAATAGAAATAAGAATAGTAAAATACTTCAAAAATTCATTTAAAATAAAAATTGAAACCTATTATATAAATAATGAAAGCTGATTTTTAACTGTCCGACATTCGGGGTGAGCGAAATTATATTTCACCATATTCACACAGCGCCATCTAGTCCCAAATTAAGCAATTATATTTGCTTGTGTTATGGGTACTAAACAACTGATATACTACTAAATTTTTTTTTTTGTAAATACATACATATTATAGATAAATTACACCCAGACACAGAACAAACAATCATGCTCATCACACAAAAATTTGACCTGGGTGGGGATCAAACCCACGACCGGCTTAGCAGTCAGGGTCACTAACCACTAGACCAACAGGCCAGACGTCGAAATTCCAACCTTGGATGACAAACAAAAATGAATTCTATTACTAAAACAATAAGACAACATTCCATACTGTCATAAGAAAGTTTCAAGTTCAAATACCTATAAAATCTTACCTCCAAAGAACCAAGATGCGTGCTAGTCTCAATGACCGATGTCACGAAGTCATCCAGTGCTTGTACTAACGTAGGATACGAAGTATTTGTTATAGTATCTTTACAGAGTGTTCTAGCTTTATTTAATAAGTTCGGCACCTTCGCTAACAGTAGGCTATCGTCAGCTAATAACGCGCACGGTTTTTCTGCTTCGTCCAAGTATTTCTATGAAAAATAATTATAACAAATAAGTTTATGCGGTGTTCAATGATACAATTGTTTTAGATATCGCATCCTCAATGAAAAAGGAGCATGTCAATCATAGGTGACTGACTCTTGTCCCGCGGATATGCTCTTATTGTGAACAAAAATAAATTTATTTAGAACATAATATTGAACCACTAAAACAAAAGGTATTCAAATTTATAGACGCAACCAAAAAGTCAATAATATCGGTACAAGCAAAGTTCGGTACAAGTTTCTAATGCGATCCACATTTTTGAACACTTGGATGCTTGGATACCATTGGCGGTATAACTGTAACCATATTTATGGCGGTTTGATTTAACCTATCTATATGACATTTTGAGCGTCTCGACTTATGAGCGCGTAAATTGTTGACAACAATATGGAAACTTTGCTTGTACCGATATTATTGACTTTTTTGGTTGCATCTATAAATTTGAATACCTTGAGTGTCACTAACTATTTGACGCTGACTGTACCATCGTACGTCGTACATGCTTTGATAGACATTTGTAGTAGTTATATAATTGGCCCTCCAGAAAAAAATTATACCCCCTATGATGTAGACGATGAATATGAAATTTTCAACCTTAATTCGATTGATATAGAATAAAATGTTGATATAGATATATATGAATTAAGGTTTCCCAGATTACGGCTGCTTTGCATTAAGGATGCGATTTTTTAAGCATATGAAGGATATGAGCAACGTAATGATGTGTAGTTTGATCGGGATTGCAGATATTTTTTAGGTAATTCAAAATGGAATTTAAGTCTTGTTAAACGATACACTCTCACAACTTACGCGCTTAATATCTATCTATTCAGAGACATGCATTAAATGCGTGCAATAAGTTCGCTGACAATAGCGCAACCACTAAGGCATGCTTCTTCCTTTCCTTGGACCGTGTAAAAAAGTAAATCAAAACACGTCACGAACACGACTACGGTAGTTTTGTAATTAAAAAAGAACTAATGCATGCGTTATCGCCCTGTCATCATGCTCACTTCCAATGGTGCACAAACACGCATTTAGCGGATGACACAACTAGCGTGCTATTTTTATTCAAATTTCTTGGATGGCGTATGACACGAGAGTCGTGTATTTTAGGTTCGTTGAAACTCAACCATTTTAAATTTTTGAAAGATACAAATAAAAAAATTATATACATAGCTATTGGCAAAATAGGCGTGATATCAACTTCTAGCTCTTGACATATGACACGACAGTCGTGTCATGAAATATTTGTTTGCTGCCACAGAAGTTTTCGATAAAGGCCGTCGCAACGAATCCGTTAAAGCGCATAAGCACGTTGTAGCGCTTGAGTGTGGATACACCTAATAGCTACCCTTAACCATAACTATTTAGGTTCAACTGTTTTGGCTCTTCAATTACAAAAACAAACAATCATATAATTCTAAGAAAAATGTTGCTGATAACTTTTTATAATAATTAATTAATTATTTTCATTATTTCGAGAATTATACTCGTATTAGCTACTAAACAAACAAATTAAGTATTAGTTCTACAGATATACCCCTCAACCAGACAAACATATATAATCAATACAATGAATTAAGTGTACTACCTGAATCGGCTGCGAATTGGAAAGAAAAGGAAAATTAGTATTACATATTCAAACATACAACAATAAAACACTTTGAGAAGTTAGTTATAACCACGCAAAAATCATTTTAAGGAAAATTAATAAATCAAACTCCCAAAGCAAAGATTGTGACATTTGTTATGCCTTTAGTATGTTAAATAATTAAAAAAAATTCAACACTTTAGGGGCGTTTTCAAACGGACGTTATTATCCCATATTTGGTATACGCATGCACGTTGAATTGAAGGGCATCACTTAGATACGTATACGTAAATACGGGCGTATAAAACACCAGTCTGAAAATACTCTAAGAAATCAAATAAGATATCTTCACGTAATATAATTTTTTGAACGCAGTTTTAATCAAATTGACTACCCTATGTCTGTATACTTGAATCTACGTTACGTCTGCTATGCTTCTTTCAGTTTGAGTGAACCCGTAAGCAATGTGTAACTAATTAACTGGACGGCTATAACCAACAATCCGACAACCAAAATGGGACCTATTCTTAAACTAATTAAGTCGCATTTTCAGCCCTCGGTCTATTGGCTATACGTCATAAGTGTTACCCATTAAACATTTACCTTAATAGTCCTGCCAAGTACTATATGGTTTGTGACGTCGATCATATAGGCGCCGCCCGCTGGTGCGTTGGCAGTCGTGGCTCGTTTAGGTCTGTCCCAAATGCCAACATGGTCGCCACTGACTTCGGCTGAGTTGTCTACTAAGCAACTGGATACACTCTCTTTGAGAACGTTCTGGAAATTCAATGTTTAAAGTAAGGCTAATATCTGACGAAAATTATGTAAATAAGTTAGTTAAGCGCACCGCGTACTGAAAAAGATTGTGAACCTCTGGCTAACGGAAATAAATCATGTATATTATTCAAACTAGCGGACCCGACAGACGTTGTCCTGCATGATATACCAATCGATTGCATTTTTTTCATTTTTTTATTTGTGAATCTAAACCATCCTCGAATCCACTTGAACACATACACAAAAATTCATTAAAATCGGTTCAGCCGTTTAGGAGGAGTTCACTGTCAACACACGTACAGAAGAATTATATATATAAAGATATTCCATGACGAGTCCAGTGACGTCTACTGCTGGTGATTTACTGGTAATTTCTACCACAGCGAGCGCCGTCTATAACCGTCAGTCCCTCTGGTGGGCGCGCTGCGCCTTCCAATACGATAGACTAAAGTTTTATCTGACTACAGAAATAAGAGTACAATATATTCAGTCAACTTATCAACTATTGCTGACAATAGCTCTTTTTATTGCACTTACATTAAGCTCAAGAAAATGCGTAAAAATGTGGTGTAATAAAATTATCTACAGACCTCAAACTCCTTGGTATGTTTATGTAGTGCTTTGTGTGCCTTTTCAACCGTGTCCTTAACGCTCCAGTAGCTAAGGTCTCTATCCCAGGTGCATATCTTGACGAAATCACGTAACTTCTTCTCTATTGGCGCGCGTTTCTCTTTGATGTGGTTGGCTACTTGAGCGCCAAATTGTGCGTAGTAGTTGTATGTGTTCCATAGTATGGCGAGTAGCTCGTCTGTAGTTTTTTTAATAAATTTATTAGTAGTTAGTAGATAACGCGCGCACTAGGGACCATGCGTAGGAGACTTTACATACAATTAACTGACACAAAGTCGTCGACTGTTACCGTGGCACAGTGGTTAAGGTGGTCGCCTCGCCACTACATCGCCGTGCTGGGTGACGTGGGTTAGATTCCCACACGAGACAAATATTTGTGTGATTCATAGATATTTGTTTCTAGTCTGGGTGTACTTTGTGTCCGTTAGTTTTGCTTGTTTGGGCTTGCTCCCTAGTGCGGGCGTTGTCTTTTAAAAAAACAAACAAAAAAAAAAAAAACAAAGTACACCGAGATTCCGATAAAAAAACATGAAATAAAGATGAGTCGCTTGTGGCCACAGTCGATTATATAACCTGATCGAACCTTCAAGCAAAAATACCTTATTTTATCTCAATACCTAATGCATGATCGCGTAATTTCCTAATTTTAATTGAACAAATATGACCACCCAAATGACCCAAAATTGCTTACATTAATATTTGTCTTTTTTTTATTCTTTTTTTTATTTGTGTATCACACAAGTATGTGTCCTACGCGAGGATTTAATCCATAGGCTTGTCTTCATGTCGCAAAGTATGATAACATAACGAAGCAGTCAAAAGTAAAAAATAATACAAATTAAAGATTTTATAGAAATAATATATAAAGAGAAACAAAAAAAGCTTACCTCTCTCATTACTCTTCTTCAAATGTACCAAATGACAATGGTACACAAATATAATGTCAAGTCTCACTTCATACTCGGCTAGGTTGGACTTTTCCATGAAGTCTTTCAACACAGCTATTACTCTAGCTGCCTCGGGCGGGTTTGATGTCGTGTCTAAATAACAGTTGATCACCGAATACAAGTAGAACCAGTACTTGTGGGCTTCTGATTGTTTTCTGTGTGACAATATTAGAAGAACACATAAATAAACTGCCTGCATGATATAGCATCACGCCTCTCATTATTACAACCCACAAACGTCACACTGCTGGGCGCGAGTCTCCTTCACAGAATGTGGAGGGAATTTAGCCTACTATACCACGCTGGCCAGACGAGCTGGCATAGGGTTTGTTTCAAATTTCCCTTTTCTGTCACTCCTCTTCTGTGCTTATATTACTCCCTTAGTCGCCTTTTACGACACCCATGGGTTGAAATAGGGTAGTGAGCGGTTGGCCGCTGATGTCATATCAAGTTCCGGCGGCCCACCCGTTACAGCGAAGAGTCGGTGCACAGAGGGGTTTAGTGAGTATTCCGGCCTCGGCCAGCGAGTCCCACATAACCGTCCCGTGTCCCCGCACGGGGAGGTATGCGTAAACGCATTCCCCTCTTAAAAAAAAGGGTAGTTAGCGGTTCCCGGACCCTATAGGCGCCTGCTGGTGTTATTTTATATGCGTTCTTATGAAGTATAGAAGTACTTACCAGGTAGCATAACTTGTCATATTATTATTATCAAATAAAGCTTTAAGACAGGGTTGGCCAACCTTCTCGGCAATTGGACTAATTTTGTCCATTTTCAAAGCCGCACTACACATTTGTTTCTTAATCAAGACATTTTTATTACAATTTTATTGTAAAAAGTAAAATTGAGACAAAAAAAAAAATTTTTTGGCCCAATTTTACAAATAACCAATTTTAATTTTATTATATTTTGTTTTTAGAATGATTGTAATCTGTAGTGAGAGTGATGTGTATACCTATTAATTGATGTATTTACTGAACCTTGATGAAATACTGTTACTTTTCAACGATTTTATTGTAAATACGTAGTTGGTGTACCTTATTAAATAAATAAATAAATCCGCGGGCGAGTAGACGACGACTTAACCACCCATTCTTTAACGGTTTAAGATAATATATTCTTCCACATTCACACAGCGCCATCTAGTCCCAAATTAAGCAAATTATATTTGCTTGTGTTATGGTTACTGAACAACTGATATAGGTACTACTTAAATATATTTTTTTTTGTAAATACATACATATAAATAAAATATACAAATATTTCGCATACCTATGATACAAATTATTGAGACACTCCTTCCAATGTGCCATCTCCAATTTCCTCCAGTTTATGATTTGTTGTCCCACTGCCAACGACACGTCTATTAAATTGTTTCCCTTATGTGCATTCTTGTTCCACTCCTCAATCTTGTCTCTTAGTAACTCTAGACCGGTTAGAAACCGACTGACAGGACTTGTTACTGGGAAACTTAGAATTCTGTTCACTATTACCATAATCTGGAAATGAATTTAATAGCAATACTGATTTTATCACTCATAAATGTCCCACTGCTGGGCACGGGTCTCCTCCAAAGATTGTGGAGGGAATTTGGCCTACTATACCACGCTGGCCAGACGGGTTGGTATAGGGTTTGGTTTGGAGTTTTCCATTTCTCGCAGTGCTCTTGTCTGCTTAAAGTTAGGTCCCTTGGTAGCCTATTAGGACACCCACGGGTTGAAATGGGGTAATGACATTGTGTATTCTAAATCCGTCACTACATGGACTACTCATTTTTAACTAACCCTTTTTTAACCCTTTTTGTAATTAAAAACATAATTACGCAAATTAAGTGTACAAAAGGCGGGTTTAACGCTAAAAGCGGCCAGTTCTCTAACAGCCAACTTTTAGCTCAAATTATGCAAGAAACATCTTTATTTAATTTTTATCTTAAAATAAGCATTGGAATCTGAAAAAATCAGCTAGTTCTTGAGTTCAAAGATCAATGACCGCCACTCACACCTGCAGCTGCGTGATATACAATACACTACTGCGGTCGATGACCCTGCGTACTGCAAAGCAGCGATAGGAATCTTTCACCATGTATGGTGAAAACTTTACCGAAATTTCATCAGCAATTATTAAATGTTGCCAACATCAAAAAATATTTATTATTAAATTACCTCCTTCAAGGTTGGGAAGTCCGGCCATTGGTCCAGTAAGACATTAGTGCTCTCTTTGACTCTATGGAGTAGAGGCACACACTGTTTCGTCTCCGACACCCAAGCAGACCGATAGAAATCTACTTTGCTTGACGATTCTGAAAAATAATCGGTTTTGATGTAATTACGGACGCCAATAGCCGACAAAGCAACAATCAAAACGTACTTCTATTTCTTTCACAAAAAAGCCAACAAGGCATAATTTGCCGGTCATGGTAGCTTTGGTGATTAAAAGATTAAAAGAGGATTAAGGCCTAAACACTCTCAGCTCTCTAGATACAGGAGAGGAGAGCCCAGCAGTAGGACATTACTGGGTTGCTGATGGAGCAGAATCAAATATACCGATTCGAACATCATTCATATCTATGGATTGAGTAATCGATATTAATTTAACAATAAATTAAAATGAAACTTACCCTCTCCATCGACTTTCGCTTTAATCTGCGATATAAGCACCATCAAACTAGGCGAGATCGTCCCTTCAAATTCAGCATCCAAAGCTTTCCACGCATTATTGACAATCCTACTAAATGTGGGATACCTTTGCAAGAACGCGCTTAGTACATCATTGCCCACCAACTTCTTTCGGGCGGGTAACCATTCTGCTGACGTCATTGTACGGACCAAGTTGGAATGCCATTTGTATACTAAAGATACATCTTGGGAAGATAATAAATGTTTCGGTTTGTTCTCCGTATTGTTTAATGGTTTTACAGGTTTTTGTTCTAAAGTGAGAGGTTTGAATTCACTAAAGTCTTTTTCGGAGTAAGACGGAAACATCTCTTGGATTTCTTCGGTGGCTATAGCTTCTTCGTCTTCGTCTTCACATTTAGATCTAGGAAATGTATATTTTTTTTATTTAGGGTAAGCGTTGTGTCTCAGTTACTACTTATCTCTCATTTAAGTCGAGTTTCGTAAAGTGATTTTACATTTTACTCCAATTATTTTGCAAAGAGTAACAGTTTGGTAATTCTAAAACACATGTATATAATTGTTTTGTTACGGTTCTACGTCATATATTGGAGTAATATACTTAAGTAGGAAGCCAGTGACCAAGATGGGTGCGATTTGATTTGAGTAAATAAAAAAAGTATTTATTAATCATTAAAATAAAATAAACGTATACGTAATTGTTTAAATAACGTTACAACGTAGACCCGTTTGAGAACAATTAAAAATGTGTACTAATCATCAAAACAGGTTAAAGTTTATAACGAAACTTACTACTAATGTTGACTGTCTGAAGTCTACAATATCTCAAACTGACGACCATAAAGCTAATAGAGTAACTAATTCGATGAAACTTACTTCGTTACATATAGAGCCTCGTCATCCTGTTTCTTCTTCTCGATATCGTGTTGCTGTTTTTCCCATACCTTTACTATTTCATTCAAAGTAGCTAGCACCGCTTCAGCCGTCGTTCTGTCTAGCTTGTCGACTGCTGTGCAATGCATTCGCAACTCTGCGAGATTCATTTTCAGTACTCTGTAAGAATACATTCAAAATAATAACTTAATTCAATTATAATAAAGCAGAAATTTGTTTGAACATTTTAATCTCAAGAACTGCTAGTTTTATATAGAAAAATTTATTTTCACTAAGCAAGTATATTTTGAATTTATTTATTTTATCCAAGTTGCAACTGCAAGCCGTAGGAACGAAAAAGACTGAGTTAAGGTGAAATTGCAGGTCACATTCGGTAGATATTACATCAAAAATTATCAATAAGTGGGATTCCAAGCACTTGTGCAGCTGATACAGGTCAATGACCATTGACCTATCGAATCAGGTGATTTATATTAGGTAAGATAAGTTTCAAAAGTACTCACTGTATGCGTTCCATCTCAGCGATAGGATGTCCATCGTCATTCACAATTCTATTCAACAGCTTAGACAAATTCTCAGACATAAACCTATTCAAGTACTTTTCATCAACTCCACTAATCGGAATGTTATTCGGGTACACCATCAAATCCTTCACAATACTGGTAAACTGAGGACCCTGTTCTATTTTGACGATACATTCCTTTACAAGATCGCTTAGATTCGTAACACTGTATATTATTTGGGAAATAGAACTTTGTAAAGGCTTTGCCAGATCTGGGAATGCATCAGAATAAATCTGTAGTTGTTTGTAAAAAGCGTTGACTGAATAAAGCCAAGAAGCTGTCTGTTTTATAACTAGGTGTCCGTCGTGAATGAATTGTTTTGAAGTCCAGGTTTCTAGGTTTGCATGCAGGTTGTTGCAGGCAGAGAGTAGTCTGGTCGTTAGTTCCTTTGTCGTTTTCGATGATAGAACTGATTTCGTGAAATGTTTGCAGTCCTGAAATTACATACATCACATTATATTGGCTATATATAAATACATATACGAATGGAATCTGTAGGCACAGAGAGTTCCAGGCCTATAAAAACAAGGGTCATATAAAAAGAAATTACGAAAAAGGAAAAGTTTTTTTTTTAATAAAAACAACCGATTCCCAATTAATTCATATTAATTGGGAATCTATCTATAGATAAAAAATCCCTAGCAATACAGGCTTTTAAGTCAAAGTCTCGCATTTTCATAGACTGCTATTTGTATATATAAAAATACTTACCTTAACAAAACTAGCATAAGATGGAGTCTCAGGTCTGAATGTATTACCCAAAGCGTATTTGCTCACTCTTTCAGCGGTCCGCTTCTTCATTTCCATAATTATCTCGCAATAAGGATGTACCCTTTTCAATTCCGAATTCCTTTCCCAATCTAATTCAGATATCATGATATCCGATGGCTTTTCAATATTCCTACAGTCGTTAACATTACCGGAGACAAGGCCGTTGAAATAGTAAACGCTTAAAAGACCGTCAAACAACTTCAAGTCTTCCTCAATGTATTGCCCTTTCAATCTATATTTCTCCACATGATCAATTGAATTCACTTCAGATATGACTTTAATGAACATAATACTAGTCAAAAATGATAGTTCTGCCGTCAATAACTTGGCTTTCAATTGATTATTACTTAAAACGGTCTTTAGTTCATTATAAATATTGAATGATACTGTCAATGTGTCTACTAAATGTTGGTCTTTAAAATATGTTAGCAGATTTTCGATGCCTATATCGGGGAATCCTTTGGTGTTATTGGGCATGTATATAGAATATAAGTAAGTAATAAGCTTCTCATATTTATTCAATTCGAATTTCGCGTCTGATTTTCTGAAATATAAAAGTAAAGAATAAATTGAATGTAAAAGAAAATACATAATTAACAAACATTTTACTGAATGCTGAATGTAATAAGAAAAAATGTTTAGCTCATTTAGGCTTGGAAATGCAACCTCAAGGTTCTGATTTTAAAAATAGTATATTTATTAACAAATTTTTATTAAATTTTATCCAAGGTACACCTAAACAATTCGGAGTTGAGATCAATTTAAAGAAATTAAAATGTAATAAAATGTTATTCAGACAATATTTAACGTACTTAACTAAACATGTACGATATTTTAAACTAAATTAAACCTTCTTACATAGCTTAGATATGTACTTACACTTTCAAAGAAGCAGCCGAGTCTAAAGTAGCAATATTCTTCCACAAAATGTTTGCTATGGAATCCAGTTGTATTGAATAATCAGTTCTGTCTTCCATTGATACCGCTTCATAAGCCAATAGATGTTTTGCTTCTGCAAATAAATATGAAGTGCATATTCAGAGTTAAATTTGAAGAATGTTTTATTAAAGAAGTCGGCTCAATATTTTTGATTTTGAGAAATCTTAAATCTTCTGTTGCTTTTGCCAATTGTAATTGTGTAACTCCTGCAATACTACCCATTTACTTTTACTATTACTGAAATCTCACTGTATGTAAAGAATGATAATTCTCTAAAAGAAAAAGCATCCAAAATATACCCTTATTACAGAAACAATAGAACACAATTTTCCTTTTTTGAGTATGCAACCGATTTAAACCTAGATTCTAGCCAAGCTATGTTTGTCATAAAACATGTATATATAACAAACCTGGGTTATCAGTAGAAACTGTAAACTTCTGTAGATAATAAGGCAAAAGTGCAACATTGCTGGACAATCTCTCACTATTAACTGGAATTTCCTCCGTCCTTTTATCTTCAGATTCTTGAAAAAGTTGCGCATTCAAAAACGGCAAAGGATAAAACGCTGGAGAATTCACTGCAGCTTTGTAAAACTCATCCCAGAACTTTACTGGTATAGATGATAATCTAGAAAGAAAACATGCAATTAATTTAATCATCAAGAAGTCAAAGTGTAAGGCGCATTATATTATTATTAAGCAAGCTCACAGACAGCCTAAAAGCTAGCAATTAATATTCATCATCATATCAGCCGTAGGACGTCCACTGCTGGACAGGGGCCTCCTCAAGAGATTTCCAATAGGATCAATTGTATTCGGCCTGCATCCAATTAACTAATGTAATCATCATACTAATTTATGTTAGTCCTAAACTATACCTATGGTTGTATAGTCCATTTTATAGAACAGCCTCACTGTCAAAATTGTGTTACAACCTTCATGTAGCGTGCAAGTATACGTGCGAGTTTTCAAGGTTTAATTTAATTTACAATGCGGCTTGAATTTATTTTATTAACAAATCACGACACATATCGAAAATATACAGGGTGTATACGACGATACGACATTAAATGAAACCACGTGTAGCATGAGATGTTAGAAGGCTTTACCGAAAAAAAATTAAATAGAAATTTGCAATAGTTTAGACGCAAATGTACTTTCTTTATGTCACAGTTTTTCAGTTTTAAACAACATGTAGGTATTTACGTCGATCTTATGTTGTCATTACGTCATTCAATTCATTTTAATATCTCTGACTCTTTCATATTATCTTATCTCTTACTCTGTTCCGCACTTTTGTCGTCGTCATGTCGAAAACGTCATGATAGAAAAATAATGTGTAGTTTTATATTCTTAAATTTTTCGTCTTTAAATAGTGTGTAGCTTTTTTTTTAATTTTTTCTTTCTTTTTTAATAATTTTTATCAGAATATGTTTTTTAAGGGTTAACAGTGGCTGCCTTATCATTTAATGTCGTATCCTCGTATACACTCTGAATAATATGTGTAAATAAAATAGAAAACTTATATCCAACAGTGGACGGCGTTGGGCTCATAATATAATGAAGATGAAATAAAAAAATATATTTTTACGACAGCTTACCTTCCAACAATATCTGGTCTAGCGTCTCGCAAATGCAACATCACTTCTAATAGGTTCAATAAAGCAGGTGGGAATCCCTTGCTAACTTTACCCAAATGTACCAAACTGACAACGACTTCAAAATAATCATTAGTCAATTGCCTATGATCCTCTATATTAGATAACTGGGACACAATGTCTGAGAAACCTGTTTGTAAAATAGTGAATATTCTTTGAACAACATAGGATATTATTGGCAGAAGTTTAATTTGAAACGGTACTCTTTTTATTATGTCCGTGTTTATTATTTTAGATAAATTGTCTTGTACTACTGCCAACGTATCCTTATGGGGTACATCTAAAGCCATATGCATATCAGTAACAGCGTAGTTGTTTGCCATAAGTATGTTCAGTTGCTTGGAAATCGGTTGACCCATATCCAAAGTTAACTTGCTGTATATCCTAGACTTTTCCGAAGAAAGGTCATATTCTTCTTTATCGAAGAACAATTTCGGTTGACCATACAACTTTCGTAGCTTTTTACTTAGTTTAACCAATTCTATATTATCTTGATCACTGTTTACCATGATTTTGGCAATACTAGAATTGAATGTGTTCGCCAATTTTTCATTTTCAGGCGACAGTTTGGTAAATTGTTGGATTAAATGTTTTAGTATCCATTTACTATGAACATATAGTAATGGAACTATGTCTTCTCTTAACATTTGACGGCGTCTGCCTTCAGTTGGAGCGAAAATAGCTTCATTCGATAACCTCAAGAATCGATTCCGCCAATTCAATGCTTGCATAACATTACATGCTGTTTGATCATCCAAAGAACCTTTAGCAAGCTCAATAGCGTTTGTAATATACCCATCTATGACCTCAAGGAACTTTTGACAATACTTCAGTATTGGATATTCAACAAAATCGTCGGTCAATTTTCCTGATAACACGGCCTTTGAATAATCAAGTACTGAGAAAGATTTCGTCGAAATGGCAGACTGTAAATGTGTTTTCGTAAGATCGTTGAATAACAGTAAAGACTGCAAATTCGATACATTAACAGTTTCGACATTTATATTGTATAATTCTGGGTAATACCTCTTATAAGACTGTAGATCTGAACATTCTGACAGATAATCGTAAGCGGTGTCATTCAGCTGTTCGCCTAAATTAGTTAAATCTACAGAGCTTTGAGCGTCAATGCTGTTTGCTATAATAGTGTGAACATATAATAATAGATTTTCAGGCACTTTTTGATAAGCCGAAAAGAAACACAGATATACGGGTAACGGTTGCAACTCTTGAACACCACTGAAAGCGATTTGCTTAGCGATTACTGCAGACGAGTTTGAACATAATTCTTTTACTGTGAGGGTATGATTTGTGCCTTTAGAGATTTTACTTTTACGTCCTTCTTCGTTTGTAAGTTGCTCTAAAGCTTTTAACATGGAGTTTTTCATTTCAGCGAGGGACATTATGATGTTGGAGTCGAAGTCGGCGCCACATCGCGGTTTTATGTAAACATCGGAGAAGCTGCTAATGTATGCAGTTTGAACGTCGATACCGCGAACGATTTGTTGCCAAGTTAGGTGGGCTGCTTGTAGTAAATGCGAAATTGTTGGACGTTCCAATCCTGAAAAAGTCATACTGATATTTTTGTTTCCAAATCCACTTAACTAACAAATAGATTTAAAATCGAACTGTTAACAAGTCAATTATAAGGATTAGAAGTCCTAAATGAAATCTCTACAATTAAGTTATTCAGGTATGATATGGAACAATATTCAAATGCGAAATTGACTTACTGCCGTACTCAGAGATGTTACTTAACTTTAAAGTTTATTTAGTAAAAACGTGTAATACTTAAGTCGATACGCCTAAAGACGATTATTCAGTGGAAAAATTATGTTAATGACAGATTACTGCTAATTGACGTCTCTGAGTGCGACAGTTAATTAAATGATGTGGAAATCAAGTAAGCCATCTGACAAAGCTTTTTTTATTGTTAAATGTACCAATAGATCAAGAACAAGATTTTTTTAGAAAGAAGTACACAGTGACACCAACTTAAAGCCTTCTCATTAATATATAAATAAGTAGTAAGAAGCACTTACCTCGTACAAACGACTTCATCAATTCATGACACTTGATACACACCTCATGATATTCACACGGCAAACCACACGAAGAAAGCAAAGCCGTCAAATCCATATAAGACACCGTCTCAGACAAATTCGTCGTATCACTTGACCTTAACAAGAATATTTCAACACCTCTGTTTCTCATTGCTCGAGAAATATCTCCATACTTCGGATCCATAGTAAAAAACACTCTAAAATTCGGATGTGGTTTTATGTCGCTCAAATCCCCTCTTTCTGGTATACTTAGTACGCCATTTGGCTCTAGTAAACCATTAAGTCTATCAAGGACTGCAGCAGAGGTCAGGTTGACGTTATCAAGAAGTAACCAAGAACCTTCAATCATTGTCTTCACGAGTAAAGAATCAACGAATTCGAATTTCCCGCCCGCATTCACTGACGTTACTAGGGTTAGCTTATTCTGCAATTTTACTAAGCTGCTGACTATCTCGCGGATTTTCTTCGACATCTCATCAAATTTTTGGTTGTGTTGAAGTAATTTCTCGCAGTGATTTTTAAGAAATTGCATCTTCTGTTTAAAGTTCTCCATATTTTCAGCAGATAGTTCATGAGTTGTCAATGTTTGTAATGATTTATACTCATTCAACTGGCTCAACAATTGATTTGATTTCCAGTTCAAGTCTTGTTGTAACCACATGTTTCTAACCGTTTGTATCGTCAAAGTTTCGATTTTATCAAACAAACTTTCGAGGTTTCTGTTATAGTCGACTTGCTCGAAGCCTCCAAGGAGATCTGACACGTCCATTGCTGACGTAACAGGTACCACTTGCAGTTCATTACCGGATAAATCAGCAAGAACTTGGACAACACTACTTTTGCCCGTAGCAGCCGGCCCAACAAGTATTGACAACCAATTCATTTTGATACTTTGAGCCAACGCTTTCAGAGTGGGTAGTTGATTTCTCAATACCAGCAAATTTGTTTCAATAGCTCTTCGGTTTTTAAATCCCTTATCTACATTCCGTTCTAATGAAACGTCTCCTATCAATATTTCTTTGTCAGTAATACTGAATTGTGGATTGCTATCACTTCTTGGATATTCAGGGGCAAATATCTTATCATATGTTCTAGTCATTCTTTCTTTATCTTCGGCCGTTCTCATACGATTCACATACAACAAATCGACTAACTTCCCTGGACGTAAAGCTTTACCCTCACTTTGATCTTTTATAAGTGCCTCACACCACCTTTGTATATCTCTGAGATTCATTTCATAAGGAGCTCCCAAGTGACCCCAAGATTGCAACTCCGTAATTTCATGAGCTACTTGACAGTTAAAGGTGACTATTCTATGCAAAATATCTTTTGGTATCTCTGGATACTGTGACTCCACAATATAAATCAAGTCTTCTTTAGTCAAAGTGTCTATGTATACCTGGGTGAATCTGTTTAGGAATGAAATTGGAAGACCTCTTCTAGCTCCACCTTGCTTCAAAGGATTTTGACAAGCGAATAATCTTGTTTGCTGTTTAACTTTGAAAGTTTTACCTAACTCAGGAATGAATACTTCGCCTCGATGATCCAAGCACGCGTTTAGACCTTCTAATACTGGTTGGGGTGCAAGGTTCAATTCGTCTAAAAGAATCCAATCACCATTTTGGAGTGCGCTCAGAAAAGCACCTTCTTTAAAAGTGAATGAACCATCTTCTGTCGGTAGGTCTGTACCGAATAAGTCAGTGATATCCTGCAAGATAAAAATCGGATTATAATGTCGAAAACAAAATGTAAGAAAGCCTTTAAAAACAAGCAACTTGACTGAAAAAGTTAAGACCGCAGCTAAGGAAAACAATTATGAATATTAAAATATTTTCGTGAGGAATCCCAGAGGGAATTAAAATTACCGAAAATGTGTTGTAAGAAAGAAGTATTTTGTCTTTTAAGCTGCGTAATATATACATTGTCATGGATATTAAATTTTATATAAAAAATGTCAGGAATAAGAAGACCACGTTGCGCTACCGCAAACTATTTTCCGGCATCAAAAAAACGGTATCCGTAATAATAAAATCTATAAAAATATTTAAAGAAATGGTACTCACAGTTTGATCACTCAAATTAATTCGAACAACTTTGTGTCCCGAAGATTTTGCAAGTGCTGTTACTAAACTCGTCTTCCCAACACCAGGATTTCCTTCTAGAAGAATCGCTTTATTCAACTGTAATCCACGCAGTAATCTTAATGTGTTGCCTCCAGTCGTAGGAGCGGTAAATGTGAACCTCTGTTCCTGTTCCGAAATATCAGCATTTTGTCCTACGTCGATGAAGAAAGGCCTTATACCAAATTTTTCTGCATCATTTTCGGCTTGGAATTTCGTCTGTTTATTACTCAGCATGTCCCTTAAGCTTTCCAAATACTCATTACCAACAGTTTTTATTTGTTTTAGTAGGAATTCAATAGCTGTTTTTCTTAATAAAGCAAGAGTGTCTGACTCGATATGTCCCGTTAAAGCTGTGCCAAAACAATCGAGGAATGTCATGCAAGCACCGTGTACGTATGCTTCAGGGGTGTCCAAAAGATTTTTAGCTACGGTCACATTTATGAAATGGACCCACGAAAGCAAATCTCGTATGCTGAACGGGAATTTATTCGTAACTTCGGAGTTCTTTAACCAGTTTGTGAAATCTAATATCGATGTACCGATTCCTGAGCTTCCGTCTTCTTGGTTTCCTAAAGATACACCCCTATTCACACTTTTTTCAAGTACTTTCAATAAGTCTTCTCTAGATGTGACGCTATCACACCATATTTCAGTGAACCGATTACGAAGAGCTGGCGAGAGTTCTTTCTTACCAAAATCACCTCCAGGATTCATAGTACCGATAAAATGGAAATTGTTGTTTGCTGTTATAACGACGATATCAGAATTATCTTCCATTCCTCTTTCAGCTAATACAAGTTGTCTTTCAGGTTCCAACAAAGAGTTCATTCGTTCCAATACACTGTCATCTGCTAATGATATTTCGTCAGCTAAAAACATATTGCCAGTCTCCATAGCTTTTATAAGAGGCCCGTCAACCCATTCGAACAGTCTTCCATCGTTTTTATATTGACGTACAGGCCGAAGTCCTCCCAAAAAGTCTGAGCTTTCCGTGTGCATATGACAATTTACTGATAGAAGTTGACGATTTTTCAAAGCGGCCAGCACCTGGCAAATAGTGGTTTTACCACAACCAGTCTCTCCTACTAGTAACACAGGTTCGTCAAAACCAAAAGATTTGGCAATAAGTACTGCCAATCTTCTCATATTAAATGTCCATACTACATGTGAAAATTCTTCTAACTGATTATTAAGAATCGTCTCCAAAATAGACTTGGTAACAGGAGAGGTGGCTGGATGAAGACTGAATAGATTGTCAGGATGAACTTTCCTCTTTATATGCTTTTCTATTACTTCTACTATGATAGATCTTTCGTCAGTTTGACGTACTTTTCCGGCTAAAATAAGGTATCCTTCATCAGCTATGTGTTGATCCCAGTCATAGAACTTATCGTCCGTTAAGGCATCTTTGGAAGCGTGTTTGTACCGCTGGCCCCATCTGAACAAATCTCTCAGCGTGATAAAGCCATCTTTACCCTGTACGGCTGCTGAACCACGCCTTCTTATTTGGAGATCAGCCATAACAGCTATCATTTTCTTACTATACGCTGGGGGAACATGACATCTCTGATGCAAAATCGTCTGCAGTTCATCCTTTGGTATCTCATCGAAATGTAATTCGACAAACCTGTTTCTGAAGGCTCTGGATAGCATTTTACGGCCACCATATAAGCCTGGTGGATTTTGGGTTGCAAAAAGCATGAAATTGGGATCAGCTTTGACGACTTGCTGAGTTTCTGGTATGAACAACTCACGATTGTCATCTAAAACGCGATTGAGAGCCTCTAAAACATCACTTGGAGCCAAATTGAGCTCGTCTAGAATGATCCAGTATCCCTTCCTCATAGCTTCGACTAGAACGCCTTCTTTGAATACTAGTTTTCCGGAAGAATCCGTAGCATAAGATCCTATGTACTCTTGGAGGTCTGTGTGTTCGTGATTATTGATTCTGACACAGTAATTTCCTGATGCTTTAGCAATGTAAGTGATTAAAGAAGTTTTACCAACAGATGTGTCACCTTGCAATAAGATTGGTAATCGCCCTAAGGATATAATACGTGCAATATCACGAAGATTTTTTCTAACTGTAGGTGTTAAAATATATCCTTCGGGTATAGCTATTTCAAGTTTGCCTTGAGGGATCCAGTGCCCTTCAAAGTGTAAATAATTTTGTCCTGAAGTTTGCGGCTCAGGTATAAGTTGGTTGATTACTGATTTTATATTCTTTTTGCCGATGACAGCCCTATGACAAAAAAGCACATTTAAATATTGTTTCTAATATTATCAACGTAAAAGTAAGACGATAGTCTACCACTTACTTGGCAATCATTGCTTCTACTTTTGGATGTGAAGAACTGTCTAGTTGCGTCAGAAAGGATAAACAGAATGCTTCATACAAAGATCTTGATACTGTTCCACATTTAGCTTTGGCAGCAGCAGTTAAAGCTCTGCATAAAGTTCTGAGCGAATAATGAGGAGTATTACCTAAAAACATAACATTTTTAACACAATATTAATGAAGATTGTTAAATAACAGTCAATATTGAGTGAGTTTTTGTCTTACCCGATCCATCTACAAGATTTAATTTCGCCTCTTTCTTTATATTAGAGTAAAAACTATAAATCGCCTCCAAAATAGCACCACTTAAATTCATGTGATACAAATAATCACCAATTAGCAGCATCAAATCATTTCTCTCAGTTAACTCATCGATAAAGAACTCTGTGAATCTATTTCTAAGCCCAGCAGGCAAATCCTTTTTGCCAACATCTGTAGCTGGATTCATACAAGCAAATAGAGTAAATTCCGGATGTCTTTTTATAGGAACTTTATCACCTTTCTCTAACAAGTCTATAGTCTCATTCTTATCTTCTAGAAGACCAGCTAAACACTCCAGAATTTCTGCAGAGGCCAAATTGATTTCGTCCAATAATACCCAGTGTCCTTCTTGCATAGCTTTAACTAGAGAACCTTCGATAAATGCAAAAGTCAATTTGGACGCTGCTTTGATTTGCTGTTCTAATCTCAACAGCTTGTAACCAAAGGCCACCCATGCCTTTAGTGTACTTTCCTTATTCTCTGCAGTCAATCTTTTAACTGCAGATTTATGACTTTGCTTCATCAAAGCCACTAAAGCAGTCCAATTCTCAGTTTCATAACAAGTCTCTATATGACCTAAAAACTTTTTATTCTTATCTGTATTATAGAATTTTTTGAAGAGGTTTTCGAATTGGATTCTTATAGGACGGATTACGTATTTCAAATCAACGGGTTTATATCCACCCAGTAAGTCGGCTGAGTCGGATTGTTGGTTCATGTTAATGACCACTAGCTTGTGACCAGTCTGTCTAGCCAAATACTGTACTGAAGAAGTTTTACCCGTACCAGTTTCACCCACAAGAAGAACTGGCTCATTCGATGTAACACAGCAAGCTATTCTTTCAAGTAAACAAGCTGATTGACGAGTAAAAGAAAACACAGTCTGCTTGTTATCAAAATCTATAGTTTCCAAGGTTTTCTCCACTCTAGGAACTTTAGACCTTCCGACTTCTAGATATCTTGAATTTAGAGAAACATTTGGCTTGTAATGCTTGCAATAGAATTCTGATTTAGTTTCTACAATGCCGAGCAATAGGCCCACTTTTTTCGCCAATTCTAATCTATGTTCTGGAGAGGATACCGAACAAGTGAATATGTCAAGGGCATCTTGGAGCACTTTTAGAGCCGATTCTGGACTAGAAACACTAAAACCGACGACTGCTCTTGAACACCATTTCAACAAGTCTCTTGTCGATATCAGTCTCGAACCCCTTATTAACTGAAGTATATTTTCTTTCGCTTTATCAACTACTTCAGTACTTTGAAGAGACGTATCGTGACTGCCTACAGAAAACATCATGAATACTTCAATCATTCTTGGACAAGTGGTTGAAAGGGCTGGATACAAAATTTGGATAATTTCTCCTAATTCCGATCTCGATAAAGGTTCCACGTTTATTTGGGTTAGATGCTTCTGTAGCAATGTACTTGAGTTGGACATTTTCTTTTGGAATCCGTAATTTGTTGTTAATGTCCTATGAGAAAAAAAATAATATTGAAATTAAACTTTATTTTTAAATCAGTAAGACATAATTTGCATTGAACAAACCTTTGTGTGACGAATAATTGGAAGCCGGGCGTGACTGGCAAAGAATCTCTGTATCCAGGCACACATAACGAGTTTCTTTCTAAGAGAGAACTCAAGGTCGAAGCAACGTCTAAAGCAGCACTGTCTATATCTTCTAACAATAGCCAGTGGCCGTTTTGTACCGCCTGAAATAAAATAAAAACGATAACGAAACATGATATGCATGCAAATAAGTGCATGTACAAATGTACATTATATTATTATTTCTTATAAAATATCAATAGAGATTTGGTTTGCTTAGAATGTAAATTAAGCAGTATTTGAACAACATAAGCAACATGACAAGCCACTATGTAAACTTGACTGCAAATGACATTTTAAGCAAAAATTTCTTATAAGTCAAAGAAAGGTTAATAATATATAAAAACCCTGCCAAGAACTTTCGGAACTATCTATTTATTTCATCATCATCATCATATCAGCCCAACAACTGCTCTCCACTGCTGGACATAGGCCTCACCTAATTTACGCCACCGCCACACCACGCCCGCGAACGTGTTCAATAAAAAAAAAACCTTTTTGATGATTACAGATTGGAATATAGGATAGAACTGAACCCGATAGGTTGCCACTGTTGACATGACAATGTTAAGTTTTTATGGGTCCACTATTATTATAAAATCTTCAAGCATAAAATAATTTGTTCCAACAAATGCATTGTTTGTTATATTTGTGTATTAATATGAATTTTCATACCTCTGTCAATACACCAGGTCTCCAAACAAACTCTCCAGGCACGTCAGTACATTGATGTGAACCCAGCAACATACGAGAATCCGTCTGATCACCAAGTTGAACTTTCTTGAAAGCCACCCCTTTTCGGCCTGTTATAGCTGCTAGATGTTCTACTAAAGAGGTCTTGCCAGACCCTACCGGACCCATTAGGGAAAGAGCTTGTCCTAAAAAATATTACGAAAAGGAATATGTTAAGTCGCGGGTGAAAAGAGAGGTAAAGTAATTGTGGACTGCAAATTCTTTCGTTTTTGCATGTATACTCGTTAATCGCCTACTAAATAGCTTGTTCTGGGCCCTGATTCTGAGATGTCGAAAAAATTTTGGCCGGTAAAGTCAGTCGATTTAAAGTTAAACTACTTAAACTTAGAAAAAATCTAATATTAATCAGTTTTTAAATTTCTATACGGCACACTTTCTATAATTTAAGCCGTAAAAATAAGTCGTTCTAACATCCAAAAAAATTACGATCCAGGAGTAAATCAACGACTCAGAATTAGGGCTAAGAAGAGGGATCAATATCCTGCATGTACTAAAAATAAAATTGACTCTAGAGATACACTTACCCGATGCAACTGCCAATGCTAAACTTCTAAGATTATTGACAGTTGATTTCACAGATACCAATTTGCCAGTTTGCACATTATTTTTCTCATATATAGGCAGCAATATGCCATCAATATTGATGACGTTTTCAAGGCTCAATGCACCTTTATACACTTCAGCCATTGGACTCACTGAATCAGTTTTAACACTTGTTGTAATCTGTAGGCTATCCTGTTCAGGTATGTTCAAGAGGTTTGAGAGTACTTTCGATTGAGCTTCTGTCATATTGGAAATTATCACCATGCTTTCTTTTACCATCCTAAAATAATAGTAAATTTATTATTATTTTTGTAAAAATGGGATTGAAAAAATTTAATGATTCCATGATTCCTATTCGCTGAATTGATTTTGCTCTTAAAGTCACCCTTAACATCAACAGTCTTCTATGAGACCTCTACGGATTTCAACATCATGAGACTTCTATCACCTCTACGAGACTACTATCACTTCTATTTGACTTCTGTCACCTCTCTTAAAGATCTATAAGTGCCTTTTACGAGACTCGAATAGTAGTGCACTTGTGAAATTCCTATTACAGTCTCTACTTTAAAATTAGTACACTCTTTACCAAAAATATACTTCAAAAACTAGCAGTTGTGACAACAATCAAAGAGATAATAAGGGCAAAAATACATTTTATCATTATCATATAGCTTTCATGATTATACATAAAATATATTATATAGCACTGTAGTTTTTTAAACAGACTATTGTTAAACAGATCATGGAGAAAGTCCGTGTGATGTCGTATCAGGAAGTAAAGGAAATGGCAGAAAAAAGAGAGGATCGGAAGTTATTCCATTGACAAGAGCACAGCTCTTAAATTAAGAGAGAGAGAGCACTGTATATTAATGTAAATTATAGCTATGTGTGTGATGACCTTATTGGTAAGTAGTAAATTATTTGCAATTATAATATTATTTTATTTGTCTTTCCAAACATTTCAATGCTACAGATGTGTTTACTACTACAAGTTTATAATGTAAACTAGAAGTCGCGCGGGGCTTTACTGCTCAGCTCCTGTTGACTCTAGCGTGATGTTATATAGCTTATAACCTTCCTCGATAAATTGCTATCCAACACTAAAAGAATTTTTCAAATCGGACCCGTAGTTCCTGAGAGTAGCGTGTTCAAACAAACAAACAAACTCTTCAGCTTTATAATATTAGTATAGATTACAGACATAAACTTAATAACTTACCATCTTACTTGAGCATTCTCGTGATGACTAAAATTACTCACAAACTTGGTCCAGTCCCATTTAACTGACAACTCATTGGGTAATTTGCTCAGCAAGGTATAACAACACTTCACTATCTGTTCATCCGTTATTTTGTGTCGGCAATCAAGCAAACGTCGCTTTTTAGGTGCCACAATGTATGAATCTTCATGATGTATAAACACCTCGAAAGGTGGTGTGCGATTGATTTCAAAATATTTCAAGGCATATCTGAAAAATTAATAATTCCATTATGAATATTTTTTGTGGCTCTGTACCAAAAAGGTACAAAAGGAGCCCTTATGGTCTCTCTCTGTCCGTTCCTCTTTCACAGTCTCTACTACTAGGAATCTACATATTTATTATGCTGTTGAAATGAAATTTGGAAGTTTTAAATATAGCTAATTCAACACTAAAAAGATTTAAAAAAAATTTTTTTTTTTTTATTTTCTCTGCAAAAGTGGCCAAAATAAGAATGGTTTTTGAAATAAGAACCGTAATTTTAAAAAGAAACAAACTTTATACTGTTCATATATACTACTAGCTGTGTGTGTAGAATTTTTCTAGAATAAAAGTTAAAGTTACTCCTTATTACATCAGCTATCTGCCGTCAAAATCGGTCCAGCCATTCCAGAGATTAGCCGGAACAAACAAACAAAAATTGTAAAAATGATATTTTGGTATAGGTATCGTATATACATTCATATGCATGTAGTAAAAAGCGGTTATTTTAATATTACGAATAGACATTCCAATTTTATTTATATATATTTTATATATAATTGCCAATTGCCTCTGCTCTCTATGTATGGAGTAATAAAAAGCACAAAACTTACTGCAAAATGTCGGGATGTCCACTTAATGCAGCTAAGACAACAGAATACTCCAAGTGGTTTATCTTTTCATTGTCACTGCAGGTGTCGAAGTTAGTATTAGAAAACACTGGTTTTAATGGTATCTTAGCTGATACCAATGCAAGCAATATATTTGATAAGTATTTCTTGAATAATTTGGCATCTTCAACATTAAGGATAAATTCTGATAACTTCTTAACAACATCTTCAATGTTGTACGATTTGGAATTAGATTTTATCTGTAAGATAATAAACAATTGTGATTGTGCACATTAACTAATATCAACATTATTTATATTTATGGTAAATTGGAAAAAGGAACTATCGTAAGTAAAAACTCAAAATTCTAGAAGTATATATTACTTTGCTATCAGTGTATCAGCTATGATTAAAAAAGACATAAGAGATTTTATTAAATCCCTAATTTGTTACAAAAGCAGTCAATAATTGTTTGACTAACAATTACATATAATAAAATGTTGGAATTTTTTTATCACAATATAATTATTTACATCATTCAGCCTGTTTCATAAAATCACATCATCACTTCTCTGGAATTAATGACTATCAAGACATCAGCACTAAATTATTTAGGCATATACTTAAGACCAGTTAGTGTTAACACAGTATTATGACATCTGTTCTTAACAATAAAATTGAACATGATGTCACTAAACAAATATTTGATAGGATATATAAAAGGAAGACAGATAAAAAAGAAGTAAATAAGAAATTATTCATTTTTATTATTTTAAGGCATTTTTTATTGATGTCTTGTTTAGTTTTGCTTTGGAGATGTAGTAACAATAAATATTAGAATACATAGCTAGATAGATAGGTCTCACTTCAGTTGTAATTTAAAATTTACTAAATTAAAAAAAAATAGGTTTATATTCTATTTTGTACTATACGTACTTTGTACTTACTATATGTTGTAAGTTTTATACGATGAAATCTACAAATACGCTATTTTATTTAAAAAAATAGGAAACATTTAATAAAGATATCGTGAAAATTTACTAACCTGTAGTTCATTACACGTTTTTAATAATTCTGGGGTTTCTGTATTTGATTCTATAGCTTTGAGCGCCTCCAATATGTTGGCTACCGACATTTTCTCATCACACTGGATTCAGAAAAAGAAATAACCAACTACTATTTACTGAAAAGATTATTACCGGGCCGCGTGTTTTGCAGTTTAGCATGCATTGCATTTACGGCAAGAGATTTACGGAGCAACACGTGAAAGTAGCTGTCAGTGTCAACGTCAGAAAACTATTAAATCTTAAACTACAAAAGTTTACAGTTTAGAAACCATGGAAACCATATACTCACTAGGGATGCAAAATTACGTAATTTTACCGAAAACGCTGGTAAAATACGGTAATTTTACGGTCATTTATATAAATTACGGGAAAATTACTGGCGACTTAAAACATTTAATTTTTTTTTTTTTTAAATCCTTCGCGCATAGTGTTATGAAATCAAAATCCAATGTTGCCGATAAGTACCTAGTGCAGTATACCGTGTTGTGCGAATGTATGTTAGGGCGCGTTAAAACTGCCTACCCTACTTACAATAAATAATAAATATTCCACGAAATCAATCAATAGTGTGGAATTTCTTCCACATCTTACATGAGATCATAAAAGAAAACACGTGGTGTGTATATTTTGTAATATGCAATATGAAAATGCAAATGCTACTCGGATGACGCTTTAGGCGCGATTGGTACAATTGGTACGATTGGCCCACTTCACCTTATTTGCGATTGGTTCAATTCGCGATTGGTCTAATGTTATGTAAATACAAAATTAAACAAAATAATATTTTGTATGTACATATTGTACTATATTTATTCATTATAAAATCATAGCTTACCAATAAATATATTATAAGCTCTTACCAAAAATATTTAAGATAAAAACAACGTTTTTCTCTTACTTATCTCAAAATAAGGGAGAAAGAACTATATATAGATAAATACATACATTTTTAATATGTGAGTTTTTTGTATTAATACAAAGTTATTATAATATTATCATAGAGAATTTTTTAACACACACACATCCCATTTATATTGTATAATTTAGGAAACATTGTATAAATAGATTTAATAGGGTAATTTTACCGCTCAACATCGTTAATACTCACTGATCTTTATACACCTCTGAATTGGCGTCTTTGAAACTGATTTTGTCGCTGTTTGATTTGCGCTAAACTAAAATTAGTGATGTGACAAACTTTGTAGATTTAACACGTACTACCTATCGATAAATTTCATTTTAAGATTTGATATAAACATATTCTAAAAAGGGAACATAATTTTTAATAATCCATTACGAAATTAATTAGTGACGTGAATAATTTGATTTTGAAGGCCTTAATTTTAATAGCAGTATCTGTTAAAATTAATAAAATTGAAGTATCTGTTTGTAACAATGATATTGTATGTTAATACAATATCATTGGTTTGTAATATCAAAACAACAGATTTTAGATGACTTATTCGTCAAATGTTACGAACAAAGACGACTGTCGATGATGCCTTCGGTATAGTCCACTAGCCAATGATATTGTATGTTAAAAAAGTCATTTTTTTTTCAACATACAATATCATTGCCACTAGCATTTTTAAAATAAGTTAAATTAATCTTGTAAAAATAATACCTAATCACAATAATTTGTTAACAACAGTTAAAATTATGCAAACATTCTTATGTACAAATTTACCAATAAACTAAAACATAATCTACATTATCGTACGAAATAGAACTAAAAAACAAAAATTATACTATTTTATTTAATAATAATACGTGACATTAGACCCGTTGCATAATAATTTAATATATTTAATAATATTATTATGTTCCCTAATGTTAAATACATACGGTACAATATAAAATATAATATCTTTATTTTGTTTCCCAGTTGGTTTTTGCACGGAGACGACCTTCTTGACAAATTAATTTGACAACAATGACAAATATGACAACTGACATTACATGTTAAAATTGCGCGGGACTCGAGAAAACAGAGACTTGGAAATTGAAAATAAATGCACTTGTTAATATTCACTTCACTCTAATAAAATTAAGTTATCATATTAAGTAAAATGGATGATTCACAGAGTTCAGATTTTTTGTCTGAGAGTACAGATATATTTCTAAACAGTCCAGGAGCGAACTCTTCTATTGTATCCTTTTTCTGTAAAATATATGAAATTTAACCAATTAATTAAACACTGCAATATATTTTCTTAATAAATACGTACAGCATAATGACAATGGAACATACGAATCATTGGTATCGAATACCAAATCGTCGTTTTCCAACATACGAAAGGAAATAAAGAAGGCCACATTCCCTAGTTACTTTTCAAATGTCTTGGAAGATTGTGGCAACTGTATTACACAGGTAACGAGTATCTTGAAACATTGAGATACTTACAATATATTAATTTCAATATAACTTATCTATGTGATACGAAAACTTTCAATACCAACTTCGGAATATTCTCTTTTACAGAGTTTAGATTTAATAACCAGCTTATTAATTGAAGCGGATATAAAAGTGGGTAAATTAATGGAATATATGAATGATGCAGTTTGTTTACTACAACTTTTGTCAGATCTGATAAAGAGTGTTATTGAGTCAATATCAATGACTTGTTGTTCTATGAAGAGCTTCCCAATTGTTACTGGCCGCATTATTATTTTGGTTTTTACACATTGTAAAGACAGGTGAGTTGTAATAATATCATCATCATATCAGCCCAATGACGTCCACTGTTGAACATAGGCCTCACCTATAAAAAAGAGTTCTATTGAAATTAGCCTCCCTATTTGGTTTATGACATCCTGGAAAAGAAAAGATGAGACCCATTGCTTCGACTCCATTAGCCAACAAAATTGATTTATTTATTCACATAAATATTTTTTTAATTTATTAAGCAATGCAAACTTACAGTCGTCTCACCAAATCGTTTGCATGCATGAATGTACAATTAATAAATTAACATAAATATAAAATTTAGCTTATGGATAAAATTTCACATACAAACATAACAATTTCAATAATCATAGACTATTTTAGTATACATTTAAACAAAAATCACTATGATATAGACTATTTAAAGCATATTATATTTTTAATAAATTTAAAGCATACCTACTAAAGGCAGAGCCTGCTAAGCATTTACCTACAGCCCACAGATCTCATTCTGACTTTGTAATTATTAATTTTTCAGTGAAAGTGTGTATGGGAACCAGTTAAGCAATGTAGAGAAGCAAATCAAGGATTTATTCAGAACATGCCATGAATTACAGTTGACATACTTGATGGTCTTAGAGAAACATTATGTTTTTGATCTCACTGAAAATGAAGAACAGGATATTCTTGTTGAAGGTATGCTAGCTAGCTTAAATATGTACCCTTGAAAATCTCTATGTAAATTTCATTGAAATTAATTCAGTTATATATCCAGGAAATGATCTAATAATGTAATCTATACTGAATAATAATAATAAAATAATATTCTACCACATTCACACAGCGCCATCTAGTCCTAAATTAAGCAATTATATTTGCTTGTGTTATGGGTACTACACAACTGACTACTAACTACTTAAATACATTTTTTATTTGTAATTACATACATACTATAGATAAATTACACCCAGACAACAAACCTTCATGCTCATCACACAAAGATGTGTTCTGGGTGGGGATCGAACCCACGACCTCCGGCTTAACAGTCAGGGTCACTAACCACTAGGCCAATATGCCAGTCAATTATAAACTTATTAATATTATAAAGCTGAAGAGCTTATTACAGCTGAGCAGTGGCCAAATAAAAACTGCAGGAGCGAGGCGAATGCCCCTGGTGTTGCAGGCGCCCATAGGCTACGGTAACCGCTTACCATCAGGCGGACCGTACGTTTGTTTGCCACCGTCATGGTATAAAAAAAAAGCTCCGCAAAACTTCTAGTTTAGTTTATAAATAAATATTAGTGCACCCAACTTAATGAAACTTTAAGACTATTAACTTGTACTCTACTCTCTCTTTTATACCCACAGCTTTAGACATCAACCTGAAAATAGGTGAGATAGTACAAAGTCTAGATGTAAAGACTATGGCCGAGCAGTGGAAGGCATACACCATTATCTGTGAGAAATACTCGAGCACACTTATAGATAAGAGGATCTTCAGGGATTGTACTAACATCCTCTGTACAATGGTCATGAATAATATACAAACTGCTTTAGAGGTATTTAAAGGGTTAAATATACTTATTTCTAACAGCGGCGTTTCCTGAGTGCTATGACATGTCCTTCTTCAAACTAGAGCTATTCTCTTAGGGTAGGCAGCGGCTTGGCTGTGCTCCTAACATTGCAACAACATCCATGAGCGGCGGTAACCACTTACCATCCGGTGGGCTACCTGATCGTCTGCCACTTCAAGCAATAAAAAAAAAAGAAAAAATAATAATGTTTATGTTTTGTATCCATATTTAATATTATAAACCTAAAAAGTTTGTTTGAGCGCACTAATCTCAGGAACCAAAAATTTGAAGTGTGAATAGCCCACTTATTGAGGAAGGCTTTAGGCTATAACATCGCGTTATGTCGGCTCCACATGTTGGGCCAACTTAAGCCAATGTAAGCCATAGTATACTAAAGTTATCTTTATTTTTGTAAGCTTATTTTGTGTAATGTGGTTATACTGTTGACGACATGGGCGCATGATTGGCCAACGTGTGGAGCCGGCATTAAGATAAGTAGGAGCTGAAAATTTGTAAAATACTTAAAAAGCATGTGATTTTGAGTAGGGGAAGGGGGTTAGGAAGTTTCCAAAAACATCACGTGTTTAATGCACGAAGCTTTTGGTAGTATTGTGTTTCATTTAGCATAGTAGTCTCCAGACTTCTGTAACACATCACTTTAAAGAGCTCTGAAGAATAAAATACTTTCCTCCTTATTACAAAATACAGACTAAGCATTAAACCAGGTTTAAATTGACAACTTTGACACTAAAACAATGGCTTGTGTCAATTTAAACTGGTTTAATATTTAGCCCATATTTTGTAATAAGGGTTCATCTTTTAATTCAAAGGAAAGTCAAGAAGACAAAGTAATACTTAGGTCTCTCAAAGTGAGCAGTTTCACTTTAAAAATACTACTGAGAGTGTGTATAACATTCAAGCATGCTGTCATAAAAGACTACGACAGTGTCATGGAGCTGCTGTTGTTTGTCAATTTGTAAGTAATTTTTAATATTATTACAAGACTGGCTTGTTGGTCTAGTGGTTAGTGACCCTGACTGCTAAACTGGAGGTTGTGGGTTCGATCCCCACCCAGAACAAATCTTTGTATGATGAGCATAAAGGTTTGTTCTGTGTTTGGGTGTAATTTATCTATAATACGTAAGTATTTACAAAAAAAAAATGTATTTAAGTAGTATATCAGTTGTTTAGTACCCATAACACAAGCAAATATAATTGCTTAATTTGGGACTAGATGGCGCTGTGTGAATTTGGTAGAATATTATTATTATTATTAAAACCCAACTATCACACTTTTATACCCACCACTGCAACTCCTGTAAGCCAGGAGCGAACATGGAGTCCCAGGGAATGCCTAACCTACTGTCTTGGAACCCGCAACGAAATTTATCAGAATTTAATGGAGAAATTTATTTATTGTTGTTGGAAAGATTTATTTATTGTGAACATGGCTCGTGGACCACAAATAATAAATTTTCCTGAGGTCTTGGGTTCGATTCCCAGTTCGGAACAAATAATTGTATGATCTGCAAATGTTTGCTTCCTGGGCGCGCGACGGTTAAGTATGGGAGGGCACCGCGATGCACACCGGTAGGGCGTCGCGACGCTCACAATGAAAGGGCGTCGCGGCGTACAAATTCCCTCGGTCATAAAACCAATATTGGCATTTTGAAGGTGCCTGGCTCGGTTTGAAACATAACGTAGATTCAGCGCTAGTTATAAAAGAATAGTAGGTACACGTCAGCTATCTATTCAAAGTAAAAAATCATTGTGAAAACAATGAAAACATAATTTTATTTATTTCAGAAACAATGAGGCATATTTACAAACAATGTGTGGGAAGTCCACGCAGTTTGTACAATTATTCAGTAACAATGTAATTACTCCTGTCAGCTCTCTTCTAGGGGAACTGTTGTATGACGATCAATTATTACAGGTATGTACTTGAACACGCGAATGTTTCTGTCCTTAACACCCATAATCTATGAGTTTGTGCAAGTTTACTTGAAGACAAAAAAAAAAGCGATGGTGGCTGAATGGATAAGGAATCGGCGTGCAAATCACGCGGTCCGAGTTCGATGCCGACCGGCAGTACCAATGTGGATTCCTTTTTGTTGAATTTATACGAGTCTGTACTAGTAAAATGACTTACCATCTGCTAACGGTGAAGGGAAACATCGTGAGGAAACCCACATACCCTAGAAAAAATTCTATCAGCGTGAGTGGATTATGGCCTAATCCCTCTCGGCTCTCTAGTTAGAGGAGAGGAGACCCCAGCCCAGCAGTGGGACTTAAAGAGTTGCTGATAATATATAAATATATAATATACTTAAAGATACTGCGAAACAGCGCTTATTTACGTCTATTATAAAGGCCCATATACACGAACTGAAGCCCTATCAGCAGTCCCGACTGCCTTACGTGAGTACTCGAGACTCCTAATATAATATGCAGTGGCGGTACGTTCATACAAGCCCAAAAGCCCGGCTTGCCCTACTAAAATGCTCGATCAAAAATATCTAATTCAAACCATTATCTATTTTAAAATTCGCGCGCTTATTTCCTCTTATGCGCGAGCGAGAGCAGTGACTCGGTGAGTGATATAGCATCAAGCGAGAACGAGAGAGAACAACTTTTTTTTCTATCTCGCTCACCCGCACTGGCTTGTTATGAGGCTTTTGACCAACGTCGGATCTCTCTTTCTAACCTATAGAGAAACTGTCGATTATTGAAATATAACTAGGTTAATTTATATATCAATCAGTATGAAATTATAAGCCGGGCTTTATGTATGAAGTTGTCGACTATGGAAGTGAAATGCCGCGGCCGCGCATGCGTACTCGCGTCTACTAACTTCACTCAGTTCATTTGTTTGACAGGACGAAAAGTTTTGGTTTTAATGTTTACTTAGGTACTTTAAAAATTGTTAATTGTAAGATTTTAAAGTGATTCTATTGTATTTAGTGACTTATACAACAATGCAAGTAATAATTATTGTCCCTTGTGAGGATTAAAATGTGTTCAAGTTTTGGTGGGCGAAGAAAAGGTAAAATTTTTGAACTTTGTTCTTTGTTTATATTTGATTTTATTAATGAGAATAACCTCGAAGTTGTCTTGCCCGAGTTTATAAAGTTAGCATATCTTATTGTAACTATTACGGCTATGTAGTTCTTCGCTGAACGCGCATTTTCATCTCTTTAAACGTACCTATTCATACTTATCTAAGAAATAATATCAATGATACCTAGCTATTGAAAAGCAGTTGTTGCCAGAATTAAAACGTTCACCAACATTTTATTCTTACGTAATTAAGTCATTTCTCAAGAAAGACAGACGATTCAATTTAGAATATTAATAATAGGTAGTCTTATAGGTAGGTAGGTACCTTTCTTATAGGCAGGCAAGGGTCAACTACCTACTAACTTAGCTATCTTCGTTTACTCACTCAAGGAAACCAAAGGGCTTTTTTCAAAGCCACCGAAGGTATGCAATGCTGATTGTTTATTAGGTATATTCAATCAAGCACTAGCATAGGTACCTTCAATGTGATTTGGCGGGGCGGCGCGCGGCGCGATCCTCTATCAACATGTAAGAGAAATTGAACAAAATCCATAAAAAAACATTAGACCCATTGCCTTTCCAGCGCAGTCAGGTTTGTTTACTTTTCATTATTATATTTAAGTACAAAAATAGCCTTCTGCCTGCCTTATTCTGGAGTAGTCGGGTAAAAAGCATAGGTAGGTAGGTATATCGGGCTTGCCTTATCCTTAAACCCTAGGCACGCCACTGATAATATGTCTACATCTGAAAGAAACAAGAAAAAAAGAAAGAAAAGACATTTATTCTCCACATTCGTGTGACACAAGTAGTAACAAAAGAATAAAACAAAAATATTACAAAGAAAAAAAAAAAAAATAATACAAAGCAAAGATTAAAAAATAAAAACAATAACTAATTGCACCTACTGCATGTCACACCTGTGGGAATCTGGACTATGCTCAGCATAATGCTGTGGCGCCAGCAACCTGGCCACTCAACAGCGCTGATTTTCAGCAGAGCCCTGGGGCTCATGGTCGTTGATGCGTCATCCTGTCCCTGGGGACAGGATGACGCATCAACGACCCGTGTGTTGTGTGTGTGTGTGTGTCAATGTATGCTAAATAAATACAAATTAATAAATAAAATGAAATTAAACAAAAACAAATTATATATATCCAAAATAATACAAAAAATACGTAAGCCAGAAGAACAAAAAAAAAAGAAAGATGTGTAATATTTATCATCCACGTTACTTTTAATAATAATACATACTTGCCTTTTAAAAAAAAGTGTTCGCGCTGGCGCATTAACGTCTCTCATGATTAATATTAATATTAATATTAAATATTAATTGTTTAGAAATACAATATATTATTCTCATTTAATTTATATATTTCTACCCATTCTTGGTACTAATAAATAATAATACAATAAGCTTACCAAGGTTAAGTAACACATGAATATTACGTAATTTCGTATTATTTATTTAGTAACTATGCATTTTTACTTAATAAATAATACAAAATTATATATTTACGTTATCGCTCGCACCTTCACTTCGAGACACAGCAACGTTTTGTTGGGATATTCATAGTATCAGCCCGGAGTCTGGAAAAATTAGCCCCGTTAATGACAATAGGATCGCTCCATATTACATGGGATCTAACATAGGTGGCGAAATGTGGGTATGCTACACATCCGCCTACCCCTTCGGGGAAAAGGGGGGTATGTGGGTTTCCTCACGATGTTTTCCTTCACCGTTAGCATATGATAACTCATTTGACTAGTACATATAAATTTGGAATCCACATTGGTACTGCTAGTCGGAATCGAACTCGGACCGCATGATTTGCATACCAGTCACTTATCCATTCAGCTACCATCGCTTCATGTTGCATTAGCTATAATAATTTTATAACAATATAACTACTCAACGTAATTAAAAAAATCTTTTCGTGTTGGAGCCCTTTTGTCGAAGGCTATACAGGCTATAATTATGTATAACATCACGCTACGATTTAAACAAGCTGGGTAGTGGCCAAGCAAAGCTCTACGAGGGCGAAGTTCCAGGCAACAACTTGTGTCCTTATAAATCTTATCACATGCTCCAGCAGTGAAGCCATGACAGACATAGACAGAAATAATGGCTTAAATTTATTACGAAAGCATGCTGCACAGTCATCTTATAGACGGCAGAACAATGACAACATGACTTATCAATATAACGTAGGAAATCCCCAAATTAATTGATATTACTTATGACCTGTTGTAATCAAACATTTTGTTAGATCACTCATAAATTTCTTATAAAATACTAATACTAACTTATAAAATTCTATTTTTAAGAGGGTTTATACCAACAGAGTGGCGACGTCGCAATTTAGTGTAATATTTCGTGGTTTACAAATATTATTATTTAATCGAATCTATATTCTATAATTACATAAAAGTAGTCATATATTGTTAATGCTTACAGTTATTTAACTACGAAAATAACGCCCTGCAAGTTTGCAATGCGTTATTTGCATATAAATAGAACTGTAAATGCAATAATTTCTTAACTTGTACACATTTTTCACCTAATTCTAGAAAGTTTATGAAAAAGTTAACAGTAAGTTTCACAATGATTTACTACTGTTTGTTGACTGGCCTGTTGGTCTAATGGTTAGTGACCCTGACTGCTAAACCGGAGGTCGTGGGTTTGATCCCCACCCAGGACAAATCTTTGTGTGATGAGCATAAAGGTTTGTTCTGTGTCTGGGTGTAATTTATCAATAATATGTATGTATTTACAAAAAAAAAAGTATTTAAGAAGTATATCAGTTGTTTAGTACCCATAACACAAGCAAATATAATTGCTTAATTTGGGACTAGATGGCGCTGTGTTAATGTGTTAGAATATTATTATTATTGATTCCAGTGCATATGTAGCTACGAAGTAAACAAAGTAAGGAGAGAAGACAAACTGCTCGGGTTGATACTTCTAGTAATTTCTACGATCAGATCATTACTACAAAAAGGCGGCGATCAATTAGCCAAACTGCAGAAACACAAGCTCATAAATGTTATATACAATTTCTTACCGTACTGTAAGTATTTAATAATATATTAATACTAATATTATTATTGTACTTATTTTTTGAAACAACGCCCGCAATTGGAAACAAGCTCTGTGTCGTCGACAAACATATAATTAACCTTTTGAACGCCAACGTCATCTATACTTGACAAGCGCAAGCGTTCCCTGAGCGCCGATGTCGTCTATAGATGACAAAACTCAGGTCCATAAAAATACAAAATAAAGATACTAAATCATCAGTTTTATGTGTTTGTTACCAAATCTTAAAAACCGAATTTTATGGCTTGGCGTCCAGGGCACGGAGATCCGATTTGACGTGGGGGTCATAAGGTTAACAGACACCCTGACTCAAAAAAAAAATGCATTGAGTACCCTATGAATCAGACAAATATTTGTGTTTGTAGAGACCCCGGCGACACAGGAGCTGTCCCATAGGATGGATGTTTTCTTTAAAAAAATATATTTTTTAGGTCATATTTGGTTCAACATGGGTCTACAGTTCAAATTTGAATCTAGCAATCAGTACCAAACATATGGCTTGTACGAACACTTGCTAACTCACACAGTCACATTAGCTTCAATGATGATTACTGAAGAGAATAATATATTGGAGAAGAGAATGGTTGAAGCTGTACTGAGTACTGATTGTGTGAGTGCCATGTTCTCTTCAAATCTTTGGATGATTTTAGCTAGGTGAGTACTATATTGTCGTTAACTTTGAACGCCAACGACGGCTATACTCGATTAGCCCAAAAATTGACTTTCGTGAATTAGCGTTCAGGGCACGGAGATGCCGATGACGAAAATGTTACGACGTCTTCATATGTTCACCATGCAACAATATCGTTCATAGCATATCTACACTACAACGATAAGTTAATACAAAATAGCCGTAGTTCAATTTAAAAATGATATTTTGACGTAAATAGGCTTCGGTAACCGCTTACCGCCGTATTTTTGCCACCGTCGTGGTTAAAAAATTGTATTACCTGTATAGGCATAAGTTATATGGATATCCTTATTGGACGATTTTAAGGGTTCATTACTTGGTTTTTCATTACCCTCTCAGCTCTCTAGTTAGAGGAGAGGAGACCCGAGCTCAGCAGTGGGACTTACAAGTGGGGTTACATATTATTATAGGTTCTGTTATTCAACCAAGCTTTTAGATATTTCTATTATTGTATCATGTCTATATGCTATATTGAACTAAGCATGGTAATGCAAATTTATTTATTTCAGAATGTCTAGTCGACAGCTCCTACTGTCCCAAGTTGTATCACTAAGCAAAATGTATCAAAAACTAGAACAAAACAACACTTTCTTTAGATCACCTCAAAGCGTTCATCTAAGTTATACAATAAGTAGATTATTCGAAGTAATGGCTGATGAGGACAAAATAAAAATATACAGCATGTTCAACATTCGTGAAGATAATAACATGGGTTTGTGGACTTGTTTGAAAGTAAGAAATTTGCCAAACGAAGTACTGTATAATGCTGAAGAGATTGTTCTAGAAGACTTGAAGAATCAAATGAGAAAACTCACGTCCAATGAAAATGTAGATATTAAGAATCTGGTAAGTAAAATTTGGCGAATTCTTTTTGAAAGAAAATAATGTCTAACAGTGAGTTAAAAAGTAATTTTGTGATTTATCTTCGAGTTATAGAAGAGATCTTGCTAGGTGACACGCTTTATATATTCTTTAACTTTCCATAGCCGTATTGCCGCCGCCGCCGTTCCATCAGTCTGATTAAAAAGTTTCTTAGTCGCCACACCAGCCTTTTTTTGGCCTACATCAGCAAAGACACCTATCTTCAGGGTCATTAATTTTATTGTTATTTGATTATGAATTATATCCAAATCACATTACATATACCATCTATATATACATATATATTACATATCCATATGATATACAACTAGCTGTCGCCCGGGGCTTCGCTCCTGTGGATCTTTGTTTGGCCATTACTCAGCTCCTATTGGTCTGAGCGTGATGTTATATAGCCTATAATCTACCTTGATAAATAGGCTACCTAATACAAAAAGACTTTTTCATCCTTAGCGCGTTCAATTAAACAAACAAATTCTTCAGCTTTATAATATTAGTATAGATATATAGCACTAAAAAAGAGGTAAATAATAAGAATTTGTTTCAGATAAGCTCAATACAATTAGCCAGTACATGTTCATATACGAATCGAGATGATAAACTCGAGTCCTTAGTAATAGAGGCATGGGCTAAAGCCTGCCCTAATAATATGGAGCACATAGTGAAACACTTGCATAAAGGAACAGTGTGGTATTACGAATATGTAGAAGCTTTGGTGTCATTAACAGAATCTATGGAGTTCATTTTTCATGGCAACAGTACCAATTTAGTCAAGGTATGTTTTAATTTTTAAGAAATAATCAAAAATGTAACTTATTGCAATGTTGTAAGGTTCATAATAACATTAGCTGTTTATAAATTGCATTTAATTGACGTCATAAGATATTCAAGTCACATAATCGTTTTGTCTGAAAACAATTATGATGGGAAATTGTGCTAACCTTGTAAATTACTAAACAAAACTAGTTTTGTTATGAATATTTTTTGAACTACCCTCTCAACTCTTTTTATATTATAACAACCGTTTCAACTTGCAAGCAAAACTAACCTTTGTTTATTGTTTTTATTGCGACTGTTTTTGATACAGGACGCTTGAAACTAAAGTTATTCTTTTGTTTGACACATAAGCTACATTTGTTCTACTTTGAAATAATACAACATTCTTTACACCGTGATTTTTTCAATTCTAGGTGCTTCACATCGTATCCAATATCGTCCATTATGGTTGTAAAGAATTGAAATTAGTTTTAATTAGTATTCTATGTAGATTTGCTAATTTTGAAACGAATGACGTGAATAAACATGCGTTGAATTCCATTCTCACTGAAACGTTTAGTGAATTATTTGACAATACCGACGCAATAGTGAGGAATAAATTATTGAATACATTGCGTTTGAACAAGAGTAATAATTTGTTATTGTTAGCGAATGTAGTCATTAAGGATGACTCACTTAAAGATGCATGGCCTCATTTTATAAAATACGGTACAATGAAAAAACACATTGATATGAGAGTGAAGGAACAATTGCAGTTGACAATGGACTTCAAGTACTGTCACAAATGTATGGAACAGGTTGTTGAGTTGGGAGAATCTAGGTCATCAAGTTTACAGAAGTCGTTGAGCAATAACTTTGATTTAATTGATATGGAGACGTTGTTCGAACCTGAAATTGATGCTGAACCTGCTTGTAAGAAAGCAAAGATGGATAATGATGACGTCGAAGATATTATTGCCCGACTAGAATCTGATACTAAATTGCTGTGTAAAATAAAAGAAAATGTCTTCACATCTGCAAATAAAAAGCGATTAAAAAATGTCTGTAACAAGTTGCTTAACTTATTCGATTGAATTCAATAGTTTTACTACCCAATAAAGAAATAAAACAACAAGTATTTCACATTTATATTTATTGTTGTGTTAAAAAAAATCTTTACAAATAAGTGAAATATAGTAATCATTATAATAACCGTACTTAGATCCAGTATTACGGTTACACTGTCATAAAATGATCTTTATTAAACTGTTTGGATCAAACATCTAAGGTAATAAACATTTAACGAGGGATACGTAAGAATAACGTATTCCTACACTAATTATGGCAGTGTAACAATACTGGCACGCGATAATAAACTAAAATAGATTTAATTGATACTCGGAGGTAATAAGACCTTAGTTCACATGTCAATAGTATCAACTATCATCAGTCGCACTTGAAATTTATGACTTGACCCTACACTTACACTTGGGTACAGTTGTACAGTACCGTAAACCAAAGTATAAATGTCTTGTAACACAGCAACAAGTTACTAAATAAATTCTAGTTAAATATTTATATCTAACATACATCATTCACATAGCTTACTCTATTCGTTCTATTGATCTCTTCATTATAATTGTGATGGCGAAAATTTAATAAGAAAAATACTTAAAATTGGCTAACTAATAATTAAAATTAACGAATACAATGATAATATTGCCGTACATGTACATACATAAAAGGATCGCCGTAGCGGACTTGCCATTCCGATTAAGCATAAAGCCTAAAGCATATCATACAGCTAAAACTTAAGTGTATTAAAATAAAGAAATAAATTATAGAAAAATAATACACGAGAGTATAATAATAAAGTTGGAATTATTTTAATGCGAATAAGATCGTACGACTGTATTTATTAATACTTGATGGATAATCCGTAACCTTGTTTTACAGTAAAGTTTAAAATTGAATGTAAATTTTGCGATCATAGATGTACGTGCTCTATCCACAGTGCAGTGAGAACGTATACGATCTGATAACGAATGCATGACGTCATCTTGCGAGTGCTTGAAAACAGTTTAAAGTGCAATAAATTCGTCACTAGAATGACGTCAGTCGGTACTACTGCCGCCACACAAGCATCACAAGAAACGCATTCGTTATCAGAGCAAAATATTTTGTGACGTACAAAAGCAACTAATCCAGGCACCTTACAAATAGGTTACGAATGTTTTGTGCGATAATGTTTTATTTTTGTAATTCATTGTGTTAATATCTTTGTATTGCCTAAGTTTATTTGTCAAAATGATTGGTTTCCTTCCAATTGGAATGATCGAGTCAGTGGACCTAGAGTATTTAACACTGTATAATACCAACATGCTAATATCACTTATTACTGTTATTAACAATGCTACATTTGGTACTATTCATAAGATATAAATCGTGAAAAGTTTAATTTACAAACATACCGATATTATTTTAGTAATTTATATTTTTCAAATAAAACATAACGTATTCGAGCTTACATCGACAGCTTGTTTTAAATGTTCTGAGGATGTAAGTGATCATAATTATTATTCATTATATTGTAGCATACAAATATACTAAGCACCGGGTTTGAAACAATAATAAATATTGCACAATTACTGTGACATTTTCTACAAAAATGTGCAGTTTTAACGAATGAAAATATATACGATTGATATTGTTACAATTGAAAATATCTAATATATACTAAGTTAATCTAATAAGTTAGGATACAAAACTTACACATTCAAAAATACTTATTTACTTAGGCCAATTACAACATAGCTTTTAAAATAAGTGGTTAAATACGTAATTAGTTTGTGTCGATATAATTTAGGTTACATATATGTGGCCATATAAACTTCCACTTAAACTAAAAGTCTTGGCACAAATAAAATATCAATCAGGATGAATATTTTGTTAAATTAGAAACGTAAGTTCTTGAGCACGATAATAAATATTTGAAATGATTACGAGAACTAATCTCTGCGAGATAAATGTAAATACGTCACCATTATTTACGAATATATATATAATAGACAGTAAGAAGCTTTCCATTAATTAGGTATTAGAACAGCTTAAATAAAATAAAATCCTAACGTCTAAATACCCTCAGAACAATTAATTATGTATATAAAATTCAGTTCTTTATTAGGATTATTTGGCATCTATCACCAACTTCGTTATTCTACTAAACATGGTATACGAAGGTGAGAATACCTAATCTGTTAATGCGCCTCTTCAAAACATAAATCCTTGCTAAAAATCGCTTTATTTCGCGATTATATAATCCCTGCCGAGCCTAAAGTTCCTCCTGTAACACACACGTTTCGCACTATGTCGCCGCCTGTCGTTGCCCGCCTGACGTGCACTTGTACACATCTGCGTACACTACTATACCACACGACGCCACTTGCATTCCAATACCAGTGTGAATACGAAATCATTCTTATGCGATACAGCCTCTAACCAACAAAAATCAACTACGTTGGATTTTTAAGAGCCAGAAATGTGTATTGTTAACATTTATAAACCTTTCAAAATGCAGCTAAGCAGAGAACACATTTTATTTAATTGCAAGAGAAATGACGTAACAAGCGATCCGCGCGCCGCCGATACGTGACTAAACAGAATATAGATTTAAAGCGTTTCAAGCGCTGATATGTCGCGTATATGGCCAAAAGATGAAAGATAAGTAAAATGCTGCCCTTAACGCTGATCTGTTCAATTTCAACTTTTCCGATAACATCGTAAGTAAACACCTATATAGAGGCTTATTCAATACTCGAAGAACCGTAAAAGTTAACCTATGGCTAAATACATTTAGAAAATCGTAGACAGACTAACTAAACTTATTACCGATCGAGGAGTTTAGAACTATTACGTCTACGTCACCGCAATGTCGCATTCATTGTCTCGAACTCGCTTCATCTTGCAAAAATAAAATCATGACCTCTCTCAGGGAGGAGCTCAAAGTAATCATTTATTCCGTCAATAACGCGATAGATTTAAACCGGGGAAATCCATGAGCCGGGTGATCCGGCGATCAATAAATAAGGGAATGTAACTCTCGGAAGGGGTGTAGCTTGCACATCGCTTCTCGCATCGACGTCGAACGTTAACGATAGTCGAAGTATTCACACGCTGATAACATCACTAGACGATCGAAGAGTGCTCGGTCGAGCTGTGAGCGGGAGACATTACCGCACATCCGTTATCGCCGGCGACGGACGGAGGTGGTATGGTGGGTGGTGAGTGCACTGTGAAGCGCGGGGCGTGGGCGGGGCGGCTGCGTGGCGGACGCTCAGGGCGCGCGGTAGTGCGGCGCGTGCCTCGCGTGGTGCGCACAGACGGGCGGCTGGCGCAGCTGCTGCGCCACGCTGGCCTGGTGCGCCGCCTGCATCTGCCCCAGCGTGGTGGGGAGCGTGTGCATCTGCAGGTACTGCATGGACGCGCTGTTGTGGAGCAGCTGCAGCTCCGGCGGCATGTGGTATAGGCCGGGCGTCTGTTGAAAAATACCACACCGCACCGTTAACGAACCATTTTTGCTCAACCTTGTTAAAGCGAATTGGCAATAGAAGAATTAGCTGAAACCCATTTAACTTTTTATAAAATTAATGTTTTATTATGTACTAGCTTTTGCCCGCGACTTCGTCCGCGTAGATTTCGATATTACACAGGTCTTTCAACTTTCAACATTTTAAGCTCCTATCCCAATACTAATTTTTTTAATTTTTATAGTAGTACCCCAAAAAAAATTTTCAAATCTATAAAGTTCTAAGGTTCATACAATCGCTTTTATCCCTTTTCGACCCCTTAGGGGTTGAAATTAAAAAAACCCTTTCTTAGTACACCTCTAGACATTAGGACAAAAACACCCTCCAAATTTCAAGTCGCTACGTCCAGCGGTTTAAGCTGTGCGTTGTCTGTCAGTCAGTCAGTCAGGACAAAACCTTTTATAATATGTATGGATGTGCTCGAAATGAAATAAAAGATATAAATGAATAAATTGACACTTTATTGCGATTGAACGTAGTTTGTCTCGAGTGGGTGATTAAAATGATTAGCAGTGACGGTTATCATCTAGAATATCGTCTAAACACGCGATCGGCGATAGACGATGAGTTCACTTCCTAGATATATAATCACATACTAAAGTTACGCTCAAAATTATCGCCGATGTACTGTCAGATTTAATAAATAGATTTTGAATAATCAGTATTTTATCTAATATGATTTAAAATTGCATTAAAAAAATAATTTAAAGCTATAAAATTCGACATTTGAATTTGTGTTGATAATAGAACGCAATATGTAAATTGTTGCTCTCTATTTTGAGCAATTTTTTTTTTTTGTATATCAAGTGGTGTGAGGAGGCGACACTTACGTGATGCGAGTGTGCGTGTCGGTGGGGCGGCAGGGAGGGCCGGGCTCAGCAGGCGGACGCCTCCTTGTACTCGGAGTTGTCCATGGTGAAGAAGTCCTCGAGCTTCCACTGCAGGGTCTCGAAGGTGGGTCTCTTCAGCGGGTCCTTGTGCCAGCACTCCAGCATGATCTCGTACAGTGTTGCGGGACAGTTCTGCGGGCACGGCATTCGGTAGCCGTGCTCCACTTGGTGAAGTACTTCGGCGTTTGTCATTCCTTTGAAAAGAAACGTTGAATAGTTATTAATACAATTGGTATACAGGGGCCCTATCCTGCTAAATTACACACATCGATAGCAGACCGATAGACTAATATCGACCAATCACATGCCGGCAATATGGCGCGATTGACTTAGTAAGCCAATCACAGCTGTCGAATGAGACCATCGGCTTACCGTTGTGTTACGATTGTGTTAGCAGGATCGGGCCCCTGGTCAATATGGCAGTGTTTAAAGAGGCTGACTCGAAATTAGAATTCTACAGGCTGCGAAACTTTTTGTAAGTTTTGTAATAAAAATGTAATTACATCTAAACCCAAAAAGATCAACCAATGAATGATTACTACTAAATCGTAAAAAAATGTGGTAACAATAGTAGATAAACAACAAGTATTCAAAACCGTTTCAAAATTCATCGAACTATGACAGTGCAATAAACCAACAAAAGCTAATTTTGCAATATCCTCAAATCACTTAACACTTGACTAAGCGCCTGTTTCACCACTAGCAAATAAGTGCCGTAATTTTATATAAAATCTATCAAAAAAGGCAGTTTATTAGAAGCTTATTTGGGTGGTGAAACAGATATAGAAAGAAAGAAAGAAAAATATTTTATTATGTCCGTTAACACGGCGCACAATACATAAATCTTAGAAAATAAAAACACAGATTATAAACAGTACAGACAGTAATAAATTTTTACAATCTGTGGTGGCTTCTCCCATTCGAATCTGTCAGGCAGATTGACAGGCAGATATAGTTAGTTGACAGTAAACTTACCCGGATAAGGTATTCGGCCGTAAGTGACAAGTTCAGTAAGGAGTATTCCGAACGACCAGACGTCGGATTTGATGGAGAACTTGCTGTAGTTAGCGGCCTCAGGCGCCGTCCACTTGATGGGGAAGCGGGCTCCCACGCGCGCCTCGTATTCGTCCTCCTGTTCAATAATACAAAACACGTTTAACATTTCCTTTCAGCAATCACTTGCTATGTAAATGTTCTTCGCACGTTTATTTTGCCTTAGCGAATAAGCTAAACTAATGAAGCTACCAATGTATTCGTTGCGATTTTTTAAATCGAAAACGAACTCGATGAAAAATCGCTTACAAGGGTACAAAATATACGTAAGGTGTCGTATCTGCGATTTTAATTCACGAACTAACATTTTATTTGTCTTAGCATTATATTATAAGGGATTGTTGTAATGTGTGATCCGCGCTTTGGCGGAGCAAATAAAGGAACTTCACAATAGGTCGCTAACTTATAGTACGAGTATATAAAAAGTATGTATGTACTATTGTTTAACATATTGTCATACGAAGTATATGAAGCGACATATTTCTATTAGGTATACGTATTAAATTTATGAGTCATTGCATTTGTGGTGTGCAAATTATATTTATTGATAGATGAAAGGAAAATACTAACACAATATGAGTCAGACAAACCACTGATAATAATTAATTTATTATAATTTTACCTTGTGGTTGCAGATTTTATCTACAAGTAGACAAAGTATAGGTATCAAATAAAACGATCACTCACGATCGAATCACGTGCTATTTTTTAACCCTTTTATCTTTTTAATTTGTGACTCTCTTAAGAGTTATTTTGTAAACTAGATGAACAAACGAGATTTCAATTCATTTCACGAGAAGTACTACCACCTACTACTACTTATTGTCATTTGAAAATGTATGGCAACAATTATGCATTATTCATAAATGACTTAATTCTAACAAAGTGTTCACGCAATCTCTAGGTAGACAAGTATGTTATTATATATTTAACACAAGCAACAGTTGTCATACGGAAAATAAAATATAAGAAAATCAATCATTGATAAATGTAGAAACTTATAACTTAAAAAAAGACTTATTTTTAAAAATATTCTGAAAAGGAGTATTGTACTCACTTTGATAAGCCTTGCAAGGCCAAAGTCGGCGATCTTGACGATGTTAGCATCAGCAACTAGTACATTTCTAGCGGCTAGATCTCGATGTATGTAATTCTGGGACTCGAGGTACGCCATACCAGCGGCGATTTGTGCCGCCATGTCGATCAGCTGTTGCAGTTTCAAGTAGCGACCTTTGCCTGAACAAAAACAATGCGATTGTAAAACTACCGCTTTGCTATGGAGGGAAGTGGATAATTTCTTTCCAACTCCTCCATTTACTTCTGATTAATTTCGTTGCGGGTTCAAAGTTTTTCAAAGGAATGACAACAGTAGGCTAGGCATTCTCTGGGGCTGCCGAGTGTCAAAACTCGGTGTTCGCAAGTGTCATCGCTGTTAATCATGGCTCACAGGAGTTGCAGTTGAGTTGGTGGGCATGAGGGTGGGATTGTCCCGATAAAAAATGGGCAATCCAACACAAAGAATTTTTCAAGTCAGGTTTGACTTGAAATATTCTTGTAGTAGTAGTTCCTGAGATCGTAGCGTTTAACTAAACAAACATACAAACTCTTCAGTTTTATAATATTAAGTATAGATTAATATGGTGTTTTACCTTGTAAGTAATCCAACAGAGAGCCGTTCTTCATCAATTCTGTGATGATGTATATTGGTTCCTCTAAGGTGCATACCGCGTACAACTGGATAAGTTTGTTGTGTCGCAATTTCTTCATGATCTGTGCTTCAGCAAGGAAGTCCTTAGGATCCATAGTGCCGGATTTTAGAGTTTTTACAGCGACTGGTGTAGTGTTGTTCCAAAGTCCCTCCCATACTTCACCGAACTGGCCGTGTCCGAGTTTTCTGACGAATTTCAATGATGAACGATCAATTTCCCATTGATCGCGCGTTCTGTGAGACAAACCCTCTGTTACGGGCTTCTCGATCTGTAAATAAAAAACCTATGTTTAGTTCAAATGGTCTATATGTTACAAGTAGGTTCGATAGTTAGACGTTACTGATGTCACTTATCAGGAAATTCCAAACAGTGTGTCTGGATTCGTGATCGATTTATTATTAAAATTAGTCGTTAAGTTATCATTTTTACATAGCACAGCTAAACTATCAATTCGCCATCAAAATGAAAATAATAAGGTTAATTCAAACATAAATGTTCGTTTAAAATTGTTTATCGCAATAGTTAAGCGATTTTCATAACAAATTCATACCGTTTGTGGAAATATTTATTTTCTTAGTCAATTTCATTTAAGTGGACTAGTTTACAGATTACTAGATATTTACTTATTTTATTGTTTTATAGACACGTGTCTATTAACTGTATTGTGGATTATTATATATTATTAAACAAATAAAGAATCCTACTTTAAATCGGTGTGATGAGGCTATAATCGTTGTTCTAAGATTTTTTTCGCTCCTAACAATGGGTTGGTTGAAACGTAACAATGTCGATTGTCATAGCCCTACAATTAAAGTAGTTTTCTTGTAATTATTCTGATCGACAGTTTAGCTTCACCTGTCCTTTTCTCACGACCGTTTAACTTCTATTGTATTTTACGTAACGAAGGCAATTTGCTGTCGACATTATAAAGGGATTTTATTCAATTAAAAATAATCTTTGTCTTATATAAAATTGCGGCAACCCTTTATGCAACGCAATGAAAGAAGTACATTGGTTGATGCGTGAAAAGCTGTTCAGAAACCAGACAGAAATTAGACAGCAATCTAACATCTTATGTGTTTTCGATCAAGATCGGAATACGATATCGTTGTCACAAGTCAACGACTCCTACTGGGTGCAAAATTAACTTTCTCGTAAACTCAAGTCAACACACAGTGATGTTTTAATACTTCTACGTATTTCATAGTTGCTTCCATAATAAAAATAATGTTTTTATTTAAGAATAATGCAGAACTATGTACCTAAGTCCAAAAGCGAAACAAAACTAGATGAGATATAATTTTATTCAGATTGTAAGAATTCATGAAGTGCCTTCAAAAGCATTTGTAATAATTGTTTAAAGATATTCACTCAGTTAATTTACGATTAATACAATTTTTATTTTAGGTACCTCTAAATACTCTTATATCAAACACTATCTGTTGCCCGAGGCTTGGTTCCCGTAAATCTTTGTCTACCTATAGCTTTCCTCGATAAATGGGCTATCCCACTCTAAAATATTTTTTCAAATCGGATCAGTAGTTCCTAAGATTTATTTATTAGCTGACTGGCCTGTTGGTCTAGTGGTTAGTGACCCTGACTGCTAAGCCGGAGGTCGTGGGTTCGATCCCCACCCAGGACAAATCTTTGTGTGATGAGCATGAAGGTTTGTTCTGTGTCTGGGTGTAATTTATCTATAATATGTATGTATTTATAAAAAAAAATGTATTTAAGTAGTATATCAGTTTTTTAGTACCCATAACACAAGCAAATATAAATGCTTAATTTGGGACTAGATGGCGCTGTGTGAATGTGGTAGAATATTATTAGAATATTATAAATATTAATATCTTGTAAATTTGGGTAATTAGTTATATAAAATTTGTTCGTTATAATCGTATTAGCAAGTTTAATTGTAATCTCGCAATATAGGCCAGACATAACGTAATAAAATTTGTATGTAACGACCCGGGGCCGTACTAACAATACATATTAATTTGCTTCGTGATCCTGCTTCACTTACATAAAGTGAACAATTCCAAAGTGATAAGAAGTTTCATGTTTACTTGGAATCAGTAGGAAAGGAAGGAGTGTTGCAAAACAGATCTTTGGTTCAATCCTCAGATCTGGCAAAAGGATATTGGGTTTTTCTATCATGAAAGCCTCAATATCAGCCCAGATTATAGAAATATCCTCGGTAAATAACGGTAGGTTCAATCCTATTACATGGGATCTTACATAATTGGTTAATTGGCCAAATGTGGGTGTTATGCATCTCCTATTCCCATGTGAATCAAAGGCATGGAGCTATTTCTCGGTCGCTTTAAAAAACACAATTAAATGTTCAAAAATTCAAAGCAGTCATATCTATTCAGACTGAATCTTCAAAAAAAGTTATTGATAAAATACAATAATTAATTAAAGAAACCAAAAACCTGACTGCTTAAAAGTAGCCTTCGACAGCCAATTTACCAGCAATTAATTCAAAGAATACACTGGTAAAGGGTCTACAGGCTTAGACATATAGAGATGCGATGATGAATACGAATATAGGTAATCACACCTTGCACTTCAAAATCGGTCACGCTATTTAGGGTACAAGAGGCAAGTGGAGCCGCGGGCAATAGTTAGTGCATATATAATTGAATTAGGCTATTAATTAGCTTTCATCTGATACCCATATTGCGATAGCACTAAAAAATCGTCTGTTTTGACAGTTTACGTCCGCCATATTGGTTTTTTGTTGACGTCACATAGCCTATGACACTCGGGGGAAAAACACAAATCTAATGACACTTTAAAATCATCGAAGCCGTTTAGGCTACAGAAGGTCACAATGGAACATACATATATACGCGCGAAAAACATTACCCTCCTTTTGGGCAGTCGGGTGAAAAAATAACAATGACAAATTAAAAATGACAGTTCTGTTGTAGGTATTTATGAATAAACTACTTAATTCTATTGTTTTATTCAGTCAGGTTATACTTTAATCGACGAATAATAACTTTTATTCGATGGTTCAAAAACCGAGCACTGGCGATTCTTTCGTATTCTTAAGTAGTATACATAGATATATAGGTAAGCCTTTCCCAATAGTGGGAGTAGGCAGAAACTATTTACTTCCACCTGCTACGATTCTGACATACATATTTCGCTACTTCCAGATAAATCGATCTTTTCATGTGCTCGCCGGTTTAGGATACCTACTCACGACCTGTCCTTTTTATAGAACGTCTCGGATTTTGTCAATGACCGTTCTTCTAGGTCTTCCACTTCCAACGTTACTATTCACACAAGCCATATATTTGTTTTGTTTATAATAAAGTTATATAAACTCATGTTTGTAATAAACAAAATAATGTATATTATCTATGACAGACTGAGAGGCGACACGAGACGTCAAGATGTAATGCACACGTTCAGTACATGGCACTACAGTATTACTTGTCACATTGAATACTTAATGGTATATTACTCTGCAGTTACGGAAAATTATTAGATTCCTATTGTTCTCCAACGGTATACATTTATGGTAACACACGTAGATAAAAATTGCAAATTGAGCTGGCGATATTAGGTATTGCTTGAATTGGTGTTGCTCTATTAATGCCTAAAATTGCTATATTGTCCCCGAACAATTAATTCTGATCTACTTATTGTAACTGGAAAGTCTTGCTAAAATTAAAACGAGGTTTAGATAGCTATCCTCTATAAGTAGGCAGCGGCTTAGCTGTACCGCTTACCATCATCAGGTGGGCTAGCTGCTCTCTGAAAATACAGGCAATAAAAAAAATTGAAATGCGTCTATGGTGAAGTTTTGTATTTTTTTTTTTTAATAATTATGTGCATAATTATGTATTAGCTCTTCAGCCAGTTCATATCTTGGTCTTAACATATAGGCAAACTGTTTAATAACAAATCTTATTGAAATTTAAATCAAAACTATAAAATAAACTTTTCAAACGCGAGACGCTGGACAGCTAAATTTAGATTTTCTAAGAATCCTCTATACTGGTTTAAGCCAACCGCATCGGACTAGCGGCGATCACAGCATTATTAATCCATTTAATTCTAAAGAGGCCTGTATCAATTTAACATAATTAAGATAAATACTTAAACTTCTTTGAAACAAATACCTACCTACATATTGCATAGACACGTTGGTGTTGCAACCAGTAATATCAATGTTCGTTCTCAGAAGCAGAAGGTATTATCCGCTCATTATTATGTAGCTGAACCTACTTTAATTTTTAATTCACGCCGCGTTGTGTTTGTAACATGAGCTTAGTCCACGGACCGCGACGGGTCGTCTGGTATAGTGTCATGCTTCACTCAGTTCGCGTATACAATGCATTCTCGATAGGTATTCATGTTTTTTTTATTCGCACTCGTTTTCAATGTAGTGAGAATTATGTCGATTGGCGCCAATCGATTCTTAGTACTAATTACCATTTGAGAGGAAGGTGTAATTCAAAGAATAGTCGGTTCCGCTGCAAGGCTACAATACAGGCGACGCATACAATGTGGTGACGATAAACTTGGCAGATCTTTTAAGTATCAAATTTCATATTTTTAAAAAGAGGGATGTTATAAGTTTGATGTGCCTGTCTGTCTGTGGCATCGTAGCCCTTAAATGTATGGGCTGATTTTGATGCGTTTTTTTCTTGATAACTGATAAAGATCATCATTTTTAAACATGTTTAATTAAAATTAGTGCAACCGTTTTAATTTCATCAGACCTTGCCGGAGGTCACTTAAAATATTCAATTTTATATTTACCTATCGGAATTGTATTCTAAGTACGAACTTACTATTCCTACTTAATGCGAGACCTGAAAGTAGTTTGTGCATAGAATCGATTCCAATAGTTTTTATATCATGTTATTTATTTGTAATTTTATATTATCATATACCTATATCGATATATCAAGTTAAAACTTCAAAATTCCCATGAATATTTTTGGTAATATTAACCAAACATAAAAGTTTATATTGTCTGTGATTGTTTTGTAATGGAGACTACCTTTAATAAGTTAATCCAATTCGTTTCATGCAGTTTGTAATAAGTATTATAATCTTCGTCATTCAAAACCTGTTTTTGCGGATTTGGAATGTTTAATGTGTGTGTTTAAAAAAATGTTTTATAAACCGTACATTTCTCTTATCAGCTTTCAAAACAGTATCAGTTGTGTGGCCATTGTTAAGAGAGATACGCAGGAGTTTCATACAACCTCGATTTACGAAATAAGATAGACTTCGAGTACTATTGATAATATCATTAACAACGATCTATAACAACTTTCTTTTTTTTTAAAGTACCGGCACTACGGAAGAAACCCTGTGTCGCGGGAGACTTTAAAAACATACATTTAATTAACACAAAGTTCACCCAGACTGGAAACAAATATCTAGGAATCACATAAATATTATAGGAACATAAATATTATAAATAAAAAAAAAGGAAGCGATGGTGGCTGAATGGATAAGTGACCGGCGTGCTAAACACAGCAGTACCGATGTGGATTACACTTTGTGGAATTTATATGTACTATTATTCATGTGACTTGCCATCTGCTAACGGTGCGGTGAAGGAAAACATCGTGCCCGGCATTGGGAAATTAATGGGTTGCTGACATAAATATTTGTCTCGTGTGGGAATCGAACCCACATCTCTAAATGCGGCGATGTTAGCGGCGACTACCTTAACCGCTACGACACGATGATAGCATTTATGGTCTGACCAACTGATTACAACTCTGATAATTTAGAATAGGTCAATTATAATAATGATCTATCAAGCTGAAGAGTTTGTTTGTTTGGTTGAAGGCTTGAATCTCAGGAACTACTGGTCCGATTTGAAAAAATATTTTAGTGTTGGATAGTCCATTTATCGAGGAAGGCTATTATAATATCTTCGTTACGGCCAATAGTGGCTGACAGTGGCCAAATAAAGAACGACAGGAGCGAAGCTCCGCGCTACTTCTAGTTAGGGATATGTAATATGTATCCTTGCTTTTATTTAGTAAGCTCCAGGTAAGCAAGGTCAGTTCAAAGATACAATGCTCATACAGTTAATCTATATTAAGGTAGTATTAGATGGTAGTATTAGAAATAGAAACAATCCCATTAATTGTTTATTGAAAATAATTTAGATTTATATCAATGTCATTGAATCTATCAAATTGAAATCAATATTGATAGCAAAATTGATTACAGTCTACCGGAACTTCGGTACACAACACAACAGATAAATTGGCAACATAATAAATTATGTAGTTATGAAAAATGAAATCGAATATTTAATTCTAGGTGAATTAAAAACAAAATACATAAAAAAAGAATATTGAACGTTTCAAAATAAAAAAGATTTTCGTAAAAAAAAAGGCCAATTTATCAAATATACTGGGTGGCGCAAAAGTAGTGGCACTAAAGAAAATGCTTTTTTTTTTTTTATTATACATTTTCTGTCATTCTGTTGTTGAAAATTGTGTAGTGAACAAATGTAAAATACACTGAAAATAAACATGGACCGTTTTACTCCCCAAGAACGTGGAATATCAGTGATAAGAACACAACGTGAATTTCGTCGACGATTTCCCCACCGTCCGGCACCGATTGGTCGCACAATTCGACGCTTTGCCACACACCCACTAAAAGTTACTGTATGGTGTGGCATCTGTGTTGACAGAGTGATCGGACCCTATTTTTTCGAAGACGCTGGAGGCAATGCGATAACTGTCACTGGAGAACGCTACAGAACCATGTTACGTGAGTTTTTGATACCCAGTTTGGACGAATTGGGGCTGGAGCACATCTGGTTTCAACAAGACGGCGCTACGGCACACACAGCGCGCGACACTATGGACTTAGTGAGGGACGCTTTTCCAGGCCGAGTTATCTCTCGTTTTGGCGATTTGCCTTGGCCTGCAAGATCACCCGATCTGACCAGTCCAGACTTTTTTCTTTGGGGTTTTTTGAAATCTCGGGTGTATGTGAACAAGCCACAGACTCTCGCAGCTCTAAAAGAAAACATTCGTCAAGAAATAACGAACATATCGCAGGAAGTGTTACGGCAAGTTATGCAAAATGTCATAAATAGGGCTCAAATGTGTATCAACTCTGGAGGTCACCATTTAAAAGACATCATCTTTAAATCCTAATGGTACGAAATTTAATGGCACAAATATACATTTAAAAAAATCTAAATCTAGTTTTCTAATTTAGAAAAAATGTTATAGCTGAACCAAATAGGGTCTTTACTTTTGCGCCACCCGTTATATTTAAAGCTATTTCTTAGAAGCAATTTACGTGTAATGGTATCTATTACTCACAGTGGATGGCAACACTTTTAGGTAGGTTATTTGAAATTTGACGTGGGTAGACGTAAATTTTATAACAATCTATACTAATATTATAAAGCTGTAGAGTATGAACGCTAGGATCTCAGCAGCTACTGGTCCGATTTGAAAAATTATTTTAGTGTTGGATAGCCCATTTATCAAGGAAAGTAATAGGGTATAACATCACGCTACGGGCAATAGGAGCTGAGCAGTGGCAAAAAAAAAACGACGGGAGCGAAGCCCCGCGCAACTTCCAGTGTAATATAAGGATGAATTAACGGCTGAACAATATATCACATGTATGGTCAAATGACACTACACATGCACTAGTCTCGATAAAGAACGCAATTCATGACGCTTCAAGGTGCATTCAATAATGTCAACGTACTGGACTATAACTTCATATAAAAATAGAAATTACGTCCCGTCCCGTATAAATAGTGTAGCTAATTTTAACATCTTGTTTGAACTTTTTCTAATCAGTACTGTTGAATCATTGCAAAGGTATGCTAGAACGTCTGAAGGAGTTTTCATGTTATCTATGACGTTATCAAACGTATTGAGCTGATTGGTGATTGTTTACGTAAGTATACGCATTTTTACGTCATTTTACGTATATAACAAATATTATGATGTCATGATCATATATCGATATAAATAACTGTAATCTTACTCCGTCAATGAGTGCCACACCATAATATTATTATGAAGGCTTTCTCCGTCACACACGGAGGATATTATGATTTACATAATATTTTAGTTATAATTCGTCACAACAATGGGAATTCTTCTGCTTTGGTAGTGTAGCGCTATACCTAAGTATTGACTTCCATCAAGTTTTAATTCAGCATTTACCAAGTTAGATTACTTATTTTTGTTGCCAATCATTTGACTGCCTCTGTGGCGCAGCGGTAGTGGTATACGAGAATATCGCCGCCAACTGGTAAAATCAGCCATTCAATTAACTGCCTAGCCGTTTTACTAAACGGCGGCGTTCAACTAACTGCCTGAGTGATATTCGCCATTCAATTAAATGGCTAGGCAACTGACTTCAATCGACAACATTTTTAACCACTTGCCTAGCCTAGTCATTAAAATGTTATTAAATTTATGTAAATGTGAATCTTAATATAGATTTATACCCAAAATAGTAGATTACCCAAAATAGTAGATTTACCGCTCCCGCCTCAGTCTTCGTGGTTATTATTTTTTTAACCTTAAAATACCTTTTAGGGCAAATCGAACATGGATTAGATAATTTGGAAAAAACACTCTGTTAAATGAATGGCCGGCCAGTTCAAAAAATGTTGCATTTAACCATCCCGCTGAATTTCATTTAGGCCGTTAGTTGAACGCCGCCGTTTAGTTAAACGGCTAGGTAGTTCATTGAATGGCTGATTTAACCAGTTGGCTGCGACATATACATACGATTGCTGTTTCTGAGGTCTCGGGTTCGAACTCCGGCTCGGGTTGGAACAAATATTTGTATAATCTGCAAATCTTTGTTTTTGTTTGAATGTATGTATATCAGTTGTCTAGATCCCATAACTCAAGCTTTTATTAGCATACTAGGTGGCCTTTTGTAAAAATGTCCCAAATTTAGTGCCCTTAAAAGAACTTTTGAAAATTGATTTGTCGACATTGTTAAGGTTGTAATATGGTTGAATATATTTCATAGATCGCCTGTTATCATGGCTATGTCATCTTGTTTCAAAACTAGGACGGCCACGGTTACAAGCACTATACTATCACGATGAGACTTTATGTCAAAACCGCTATTGCATTTGCCGCAACGAGGGAATCATACTGCGTAACAAAAAATGCTAGTTTCAGAAATACTAAACGCTAGTAGAACGTCAAAAAACAAGCGTGTAGGTGATATTATGTATTTGCCGTTGATGTAATAGGTACGAAGATAAGGTTATTGCAGAAAGTGATATATGTTATACAATCAATCATGAATCCACTTGGTAAAAGTGAAATACCAACTGAATGAGCGTTCGTAACAAGGAGTAACAGATTTTATTTTTGCAATTAAGAATTGAATATATCAATCAAGTCGTAAAAATATCTAACGCTGTGGTTTTTTTTTATACTTAGATAGTTTTAATTGATGCAGGAAGTATCAATTAAATACTGTTTCGATAATTATCATTTGACACTCGAGTTTAGAACTCCAGCATCTACATTTTTTTTACAGCAATTATTCACGATTGGTATATAAGTATCTGATAAACTATCTAAGACCTAACCACCGACTTTAACTAACAGATTCTCAACAAAAACAAAAATTGCTTTCACCCGAGGCTTCGCATGGTATCATCATTTCAACCCACAAACGTCCCATTGCTGGGCACGGGTCTCCTCCACAGAATATGGAGAGAATTTAGCCTACTATACCACGCTGCCTGGCCAGACGGGTTGGTTTGTTTCGAATTTTCCTTTTCTCACAGTGCTCTTGTCTCTAACTCTTTTAGTCGCCTTTTACGACACCCACCGGTTGAGATCTAGGACATTATTTACACTTAATTCGTCACTACACGGATCTGTGCGTGGTATGAAGGTAATACAATTATATGATTACCTAAGCCTTTCTAACGATTTCATGAATCACTCAATCTAATGGTGAAAATACCATGAACATATATTGCGTAGTTTAGAAGATCTCAAGAAAGATACCAGTATGTCAAAAATCTGTTAACTAAATTTCGCATAGATTATTATGAGACACTTATCTGCAAGCGGTGAAACGTATCCTATTAAGAGTAAATAATATTTCATAGAGATTGTATGGATAACTTATTAGCCCTTGGTATTAAAGTTGATTGGTATTCTCAGAAAATCGCTCATCGTAGATTAAAAAAAAGGTTTTGTATTATGCGGCCCGTTCATAGCCGGCGAACTTTACGACTAATGTTAACATTCTCAATAGCACGAGTATATCTACATGTTGAAATGAAATCAGGGTAGTAAGTGTTGATGTACTAGTAAACGTAGTGTTCTGAATGGTGAGTATAAATAAAGGTGGAAACAATGAGATTCCACAAATGCTAACAGTATACCGATAAGCTAGTGGTAAGGTATAAAAGTACTGATTCTTGATTACGTCACTCGTAGGTTAGATGTCACGTGAATTTTTACATACAACTGTGCCCGTGATTTTGTTCGCGTGACAATAATTTCATATTTTTCTTATAAATAGTTTTATGTTAATAAATAAAATTGAAGTGTATGTAATATCAAAATAACAGCTTTTGAAAGACAAAAACAAACTTTGTAAAATTTTTGTCTGTATATGTCTGTTTGTTTGTTTGAAGTAATCTCAGAAACAACTGAACCGATTTCATTATTGATAGCTAATGTCGCATGGAGTAACTAATGAGTTAAAAATATCAAAATAAAAATACTATGAAATTGCACGCGAAAGAAGTCGCGGGCACAGCTAGTAAAATATATAATCAATCAATCTATTGCAGTCCACTACTGAACTTACTTAAAATACTGATGTTGCAAAGTTTTAGTATCCGTGTAGTGACGGATTAAGAATAAATAATCTCACTACCCCATCTCAAACGTTGGTATCGAAAAGGTGACTAAGGAAGTAACCTTATGCAGACAAGAGCACTGCAAGAAAAGGAAAATTTGAAACAACCCTATACGAACCCGTTTGGACAGCGTGGTATAGTAGGCTAAATTCCCTCCACATTCCTAGCAGCGGGATGTTTTTGGATTGAAATGATGGGGATGAAATAGTTGGTTGGTTATTAAAATAATATTTGAGCTGGCACACCCGGCTACACGTTTTACAATTTTGATCGTATTATGATTTGAATTTCAAATCTGTGTGAAATAAGTCTTTGATTCTAAATGTTTATATAAATATTTTTTTCAACACTAAACGTAGCTAATTAAAATCCGAATATAATTTTTGTATACATAATTAATTACTCAGAGATTAAAATTCAACAAATGCATTGGTTTCTGAAATTAATAAGGCTTTGATGATAAATATTAATACGAGTATATTTTTATAAAGAAAATTAGACTCACTGACGTACCCTATCTTAAGTATCAGAAGCCAGACTAATCTACTGGAGATAGGGACATGAAATTTTGCATAAGAACTTCTTCGGACACTAAGGGGAGTTTTAGGATATTAATTCATATTGAAATTCATAATTCGGTTATGAACAATCGTTGTTTTAATTCAGAATTCGGCATTGAATGATTGTTGTTCTAACTCGGCATTCGGTTTAATTCGGAACAAATAAATAAAAACAAATGCTAGTTGATTGAATGATAGTTGTCAATAACTATCATAATATTATGAAGCTGTCTGGCTAGCAATAAACATTACTAAATATTTGAAACGGCGAGCGCTACTGCATTTTACGTAACTTTCTATTTTATTGCCAGTTTGTAACAGTTAACAATGCGAATAATATAACAATCGATTTGACTAGTTAATACCGCATGTGTATATGACGTGCTATCGTAAATAATCGTAATATACAGGCAAAGTATCGTTCAACGTGACACTAATGAACCCAGCGTGTCGTCGTATCGGCCGACCAAGAAACAAATCCTTCGTTAAAATCAAAAGCTAACAATTTGTTGGAACGAGAAACCAAATGAACAATGGAGCTCATTACAATTGTGTGACGTCACGGCTGGATTTCATTTATTCTTTATTATAAAATAAATCGTCATTCACACAGCATGAATAACATTTAAAATAGTACTGTTTTCAAAATATAATGGTAATAACCTCCATTTAACAAATAAAAAAATAGCATCAAATATACTTGGACGGGCCTGTTGGTCTAGTGTTTAGTAGTGACCCTGACTGCTAAGCCGGTGGTCGTGGGTTCAATCCTATCCTCCCAGGACAAATCTTTGTGTGATGAGCATAAAGATTTGTTCTGTGTCTGGGTGTAATTTATCTATAATATGTATATCAGTAATGTGTATAAAAATATATTTAAGTAGTATATCAGTTGTTTAGTACCCATAACACAAGCAAATATAATTGCTTACTTTGGGACTAGATGGCGCTGTGTGAATGTGGTAGAATATTATTATTCTTATTATACTTAATAAAATAATAACTGAAGGTTTCCTTTATCAGACTTTAAGAGCTTATTACACTACACGATATACGTGTCATATACTAATGGATCAATAGTTACAATACATGGTGTTCAGGAGTTGCCTTAAAAGGACCCTGAATATCGTGTAGTGTAATAACCCCTTTAGGCTACCTTGCAACTCTTGCAAGGTTGCAATTAACATATTTCTCACTAAGCGCTCCTTGATAATGCAGCTGGGCGTAGTTTATAAACTTGTCTCTAAGGTAAAAATAACCGCGGATAAATTAAAATAGATTTCTGCAGCGGTCTCACGAGACGTTATTTAACCGACTTGCAATCATAAAAATCTAATCACACGGTTCATAGTGTTTTTATTGTTAATTAACTTTTACTGGCTAACACAAAGAGGATAAAAATCGATTATTACACGAACTATACTAATCCAGATTCAGTTAACATTTAAATAGGTATTCAGTTATTTACCCTTAAGGGGTTATCACACTACACGATATTCAGGGCCCTTTATTAACACCATGTAGTTTAATATACTATTGATTCATTAGTATATTATACTACACGGTGTTAAAAAAATGCAAATAAATAAGCGATAAAAATAGCATCAAATAACCTGCTTTTCTGTAGGCAGCAATATTAAATATGGATAAACAGTTAAGTAATACGCGAATTTCAATCGATTTTGTAACAAAGTATTAGTAAACCTCCCATTCGCTCTCCTACACAACCGATGAGATAATTCGTGATCGGCAAAATGGTATTTAATTATTTGTGACAACACACGTTAAGGACACGTCAAAATATTCTTTTCTTACGTCACTGGTTGGTTTATTGAAATTTGCCATATATACAAAAAAATATTGTATTTTTTTATTTTATTTTCGAGAATAACGCCAAAAACAAAGAATAGCCGTCAAGCGGGACGTCTTCTGTTATATACATCGTCCGTAACGAAAGCGGGGCCTGTTTGGCCTTGGTGTTAGGTCGCGAAACTAGAACGAAGAATATTTGGTGCTTTATATTTTAATTATATAATGAAATCATATAGCAACATTATTAGAAATAACACCTAAAATGAACACTTACGCAAATGACTAATATAGAAAACAAAACAACCGAACATTAGCTAATAATCACGTATGATACATAAGTCATTAAATAAGAATTCATAAAGATTGCATTTAATTACGTGATGATATACAATATTATATAGTATAATAAATTTACAATAAGAGGTATTTATAAGAAAAGGGGACATTTACACGTGTTGTAATTACACTGACTGTATTGTTTATATCAAATATGCAACTGACGCACTGGTTTTAATTTGTTTGCTTCTACTATAAAAAACATAGATAATTGAACAATACCTACCTACACTTAAGGGTTAAAATTCCTTTCCGCAATTACAATGAACAACGTATGGCGGAAATTTTAATAAATAAAAGTTTGAAAATGTTAATGGCCCGTATACGCTTGGCTTAAATAACTCAAATATGACGATGCTCTTTGTCCAAGAAAACCAGAGTCCTTCGGTGAATTTAAAGTATCCTCGAGTTCGTTCAATGCCTCGTAATATTTCTCACGCGGCGCACAAAGGTTGACCGTCGAAAACCATAAATTTTATAGTCGTCCCGATATTGAATTTTGCAATTTATGCGCCTGTGTTATAATAAATAATATTTAGTATTCGTTTCTGTCACGTGACCTTGGTATGACGACACTAAGATTCTATGATAGCATGTTAACTGTCAAATAAGAAGTTCTATCATTAATATTACCGCACAGGAGTGCAGAGTGCGGTCAGGTCAACTCAAGCTTAACATTAATATATTCGGAGAGAACGCCGCAGAGTACTGACCATATCCTTAGTGGTATAGCTTATTTACAATTTAAAACAAGGTTTCTAGTAATAACTGTTTGACTATGGATAAGAAGCGAGAACTGAATCCAGGTATTGTGTGGTCGTGGGAGGTGAAAAATGATTATTAAGTGTGTGACGTATCACGTACCTGTACGCAAGGTTTGTTGAGTGAGACGCAGAGTCCATCGGCGTCCTTGCTGTAGTGCTCGACGAGCTCCTGCAACGTGCGGAAGGTGGTGCGGCGAGCGATGAAGAAACCACCCTCATCCAGCTGTCTGATGCGGTAATGCTTCACCGTATCTCCGTCTCGCACTGTGAACAACAATTATGCACACATTTGCATTTTATTGCCATATATATTGCGTAAAACTGGAGTGCGAATGCTTCTAGTGAATTAAAAATGTTGCAAGATTGATGTAATGTAGTAATGTGTAGAATTAATTAAATAGAACAAGATCAATGTTCCGATAGATGATGCATGTTTTGCAAATTGACAACTGTACGTATAAAATAGGATCTCGTTTGTTAGAAATCGCAGTTGGTTGTCTGTAGCGGATAGTGGCATAGCACTAAAAAATGGAGCCAACTATCACCGACCGGACGACGATACAGCGGAGACAACGAGTGCCACTAAATAAGAACAGCGTATAAGTCAGTGTCTCAAAAAAGAAAGTCTAGGAAGTCATAGAATGAGATAGCAATTTTATCGGGACATACATCTCGTATATCAATTTGTGTTTCTAACATACAAATTAAGTCTTCTTTGTATTGTTTGGGGTCGACCTTGCAAAACCCGGCCACAGTTTAAATTAATGAGTGATGCATTTTCTGAGAAGCGACGCGTCAAATTCCGACAGATCCATTCAGTTGATGAAGGTAATAATTTAACTGTCGTTTATAATCACGTTTTCATTGAAGTCCGTTAAAATAAGCTGTCATTTCTATTTCATTAAATTGTTAATTATCTAACAAACGACTCGATAAATTTTATATGACGATGCGTCAAGACAGTATAAATATATTTAAAAAAAATTCGCTATTACAAAACTGTTATCTCAGATTTTTTTAAGATTGCTGAAGTGATGGGAGAGAATTCGATAAGTACGTGAGAAATGGAAAAACATTATAGTGGTAAACGATCGCATTTTAACATGATTGATAGAATGAGAATCTGACTGATATCATAACTTATACAAGATTAAGTTCTGCTTCTAAGAGATGTATTTTAATATGTATTTAATACACAGTGAAGAGTTTTCGTCGTACTCTATAGAGCTTTAGCTGAAGACGCTTTCATGCTATTGAAACATCCTATCCAATGTCTAAGGGTTAGGAAGAGGTACATAAGGTTTTTCCCACAATAGTCTACAACTCTACTGTTGCTGTATAAGCTTATGGCCTATTACATAATCGTCGTCTACTTCAATTGAGTTTAAAAAAATATATGAATCCATTTACTTAATACGGATATCACTTTGGCAACGTTTGAATCCGTTTAAGCCATCATTATCAGAAGAAGAATGTGCATAATAAAGGAGTGTGCATTATTATCGTAATTATCAAATATATATTTTTTGAAAGCCGGCGAAATCAATCTGATGTTTTCTTTTCGTAGAGCACAAGAAATGTGTTTATTGAAATTTTACACTCCAATTAACAAGGTTTCTTGCAAGTTATTTGAATCTTTTATTTTAAGTTTTTGATCGCCATGTCCATCAGAGTATTTGCTAAACAATGAGTTTCAATCGCATTTGTTGGTGTGAGCGTTCAAAGAATTAATGATAATTTCGTATGCGCTTTTGGGTAAAACCAATTCGAAGAAGTAAAAAATGAGGCCAGGAGAAAAAGTTGGATTGCATGAAATGATACTTAATTATCATAACTAGTTCTATCGCTACATTCTTAACGAATATTTGACATTTAATTGATATAAAAATGAATATGGAAATTATTTTGATCACACTCCCATATGAGTATACACACAAATTCACAGTATTATCAGCATGTATAATTTGCGTGAAATTTTTAAAACTATTAAGTACTAGAAGTCGTGCGGGGCTTCGCTCCCGTCTCTTTTGTTTGGCCACTGCTCAGCTCCTGATAGCCTATAACCTTCCACGATAAATGGGCTATCCAAATGTCAGTGTAATTAAAGTTAAATAACATAATGTTAAAGAAATAAATGTTTGTAGGTAAATATCTTAAATTAATCAGTTGTTAATTTTCTATACGGTAGACTATTTTCTAACATTAAATAACTTAAGCCGTAAATATACGTCGTACTAAGATTCGTAAAAGTTTACGATCCGGGAGCAATCCGACGAGTCAGAATCAGGGGGCAGAGTAATCAACTGCGACAATTTGTTCTATAAAGCTTCTACTCAAAGCGAAGCAAAGCGATGATGCCCTATACTTGTTTGTTTATTGGTACTAAACAAAGTATTTAGTTTATCCTCAGTAAAAACTCGTGATTTAGCCAGAAGACATTTATCACTACAGCGTGTCATTGCCATTTGTCATATACCATATAGCGTGTCCTGTACAAACGCGTGACAAAAATACAATCAACGGAAGGTGATTGTAACACTTGGCACTTCTATTCTTTTTTATGTGAACTACTGTCAACTTAATGACGAATACGAATTTGCTCTAAGCTGGTTCGAGGTTGGTTAATCGATATGTTTACGTCGTTCCAAACTTGAAGTACATAATGTCTTCTCTGTAATATATTGTTAAACAACAATGAGCAGGTCTAGGGTTGTCTAGTTTTACCAAACATTTAGATAAAAAAAAAAAATTGTCATTTTTCATTTAGGATTTTACTTTATATTATAGAGACAACAAGACGCATCCTCGTCCGAACGCCGAACGAGGCACGTGACTGCTCAAAAGTAAAAAGCCTAACAAAACTTGAACCAGTCAGACAAAGTTTAATTTGGGCACATTATTCAGAAAGCCTAACTCTACGCATACTGACAATGCTATGCTGGCTCGGCCCCTAATCTATGAGACTAGTTGTTGCCCGGGGCTTCACTCCTGTGGATCTTTATTTGGCCACTGCTCAGTTCATATTGGACGTAGTGTGATGTTATATAGTTAATATCCTTTCACGATAAATGGGTAATCCAAAACAGAAATTACATATTTTTCAATTTCGAATCAGTAGTTCTTGAGATAAGCGCGTTCAAACAAACAAAAAAATTATCCAGCTTTTTAATATTAGTATAGAAAACAGCTGACGAAATGTTGATAATTATATGCACGTCTGTCTCTGCCTCTCTTTTGCGAAAAAAGTTTGAAGGGTAATGATATGTCTATGTTTGTATTAAAATCTCATTAGCGCATCATATTACAAACATCACTTGAAATTTAAATTCGCTGAAGTGAAAGAATCGAAACTTCACTTTCATTGATCGAGAAAGCAGTGGGAAAATTTATGCGACGTCCATTGTAACTTAGAAATATGATTTTACAAGTTAGGCATTGTATTGATTGACAACGTGTTATTTATGAGTAGGCAATTAGAAGGCCTCGGATCTATTCAATAGCTTGACTATAGTCCGCATGGCCTTTATCCTAACTAAAGTATTTACGTTTATGTTTAGTTAAAATATCCAGAAGATCACATAATGGAGGTAATATACTGTATTATATATTTGACCTTCAATACAATAATACTGGCATTTAGCACAAGCTATACATACGGAAAATACACAAAAACCCGAGTGGTGGTATCAGACACGATATGATAATATTAAATTAATGTAGGTATTTAATGACTTGCAACGTCAGTATTGAGCAGTATAGATGTAAATGTGGTTAAATAATACATTGTATTGTACAGTCATCTCTTTTATAACAGTATAGGTATAGATACCTATACTGTTATATAGGCCTGTGATACAGGATTGCTCCTAGTAGGTACAGGCATTTCAAACTTAAGCACTTATGTATTATTATTTTTCTCTCTCATGAAATTGTAACTTTTTAAATTGAATAAAAATTTATTATTATTATTATTATTCCTCTTTATTAAAATAGATTCACAAAAAAATAATATATATATAAAAAATACATTAAAAAATATAAAAATTGTTATATAAAGCTGAAGAGTTTGTTTGGTTGCACTAATCTCAAGAACTACAGGTCCGATTTGAAAAATTCTTTCGGTGTTGGATAGCGCATTTATCGAGGCTACATAACATTACGGCACGACCAATAGGAATATATAGAAATGCGAAAGTAAGAAGCTTTGGAAAAAAGACGAGATGATAAATAGATACTCAAAAAATTTATCCGCTTTGGCTATGGAAGAGTATGGAAGGTAAGGGGATAGGCTTTTGCCCAGCAGTGGGAAGATGCAGGTTTACTGTAACAGTATAATATATGTCCCTTAAGCGCACCCGAACGTTCTCACTTGGCAGCTAGATATTGATTAAGTTAAATATACATAGCAGGGTAGACTACCAAACTTTGACCCACTTTGACTTTATATTTGTTGAGGTCAGCATATTTGGAGATTCAGACCAGAAATAATTGGGGATTTATAATGTTCGTTAATAATACAGACCTACTGACCACAAAAACAAGTATTTAGAAACATTAAACGAAATGACAACAAAGGCCTCTTCTTCAAAGTTTTTACTCAAATTTCAAATTAGGAACAAATATAATTGTAATAAATAATGTAATGTCAATGTCTTAATAATGTCAATGTTAATGTCTTTTTTTTGCAACCGATCATTTTCCTATGCTGGAAACAAGACACAGGCGTCATTTGCTTGAAAGACAGTGATCTTTTGAATTAATTGACTTTATCAGTTATATATATTGGACAGACAGATACTACATTACTTTTATCACTTTTGGTAAACCAAGGAACAAAACAAAATAATAAGTCGTTGTAAAGCCTCATAATAATTGAACAATCATAAGGATAGTTTCAAGGAAAATAGATAAGGCATCTTATGGACATAATTTTGCACTGCTACTAGGCAGTAGAATATCAGTTAAGGCTGATTTTCACGTTGCAAGTTTTGCAAAACATCGTGTCGCTTTGTTTTATTCGTAGAGAATAAGACAGAAGGCATTAGAATTGTCTGGCAAAACTTGCATCGTCTACACGGGCATTTACAGTAATGTAATATAATATAGGAAATAATTTAGTTCTTTCATTGCACAAGGTAAGAGAATAAGACAGAAGGCATTAGAATTGTCTGGCAAAACTTGCATCGTCTAAACGGGCATTTACTGTGATAACAAGGAAATAATTTTGTTCTTTCATTGCACAAGGTAAATAAGTATTGTAATGTCAATAGATGTAAATTAATTATTTCTTACGGATAATTGTACACTAAGCAGTTATTTGCTACAAACAGCAGCAACCTATTAAAATCCCACTGCTGGGCTCGGGTCACTTCTCCTCTAACACTAGACACACTACGCTGGCCTAATGCGGGTTGGTGGATCAGACATACACTTAGAATTTTTTCTAGGGTATGTGGGATTCCTCACGATGTTTTCCTTCACCGTTAGCAGGTGATAAGTCACTTGGCTAGTACGTATAAATTCTACCAAGTGAAATCCACATTGGTACTGCCGGTCGGAATCGAACTCAGACCGCATGATTTGCATGCCGGTCACTTATCCATTCGGCTACTCTGGCTTCACATTCGGCTACCATCGCTTTTAGATCCACAAAGAACTTTATAATTAAAACATTTTTGGTACTATTTATTTGGAATCCCTGAACATCGACAGTTTACTTGACTTGTCTTGCCACAGACTCTCACAGTTTTCATAAAATTATATTTTCTTAGGTATCGAAATGAACCATGACAGTTCTTCGCAAAATTTTTAAATTGTTCCTTGCCGACGTCTCTTTGGTACGGTCAATTGACCGTCAGTTTGTGCGTTTCAGCGCCATGTGGCGGAAAGAGGAGATAAATTTAAATGGCTAGGCTATAAGGCTAGTAGTTAAATGTTATCGATTTAGGTCAGTTGCCTAGCCGTTTAATTGAAGCATTCAGGCAGCTAGTTGAATGGTGCCGTTTACTAAAACAGCTAGGCTTTTAATTGAACGCCTGATTAAACCATTTGGCTGCGACATATATATAATTATGTTAATAAATAATAATGGTATTGTTAAGTATACAAATAATAATAGCCACATTATCCTAAGAAATTTAGACAATATCTGTAAGCAAAAATATGAGAACAATAACACAGCATACCTATTTAATTGTTAGAAATATATAAATATTATGATTTTGTAAAAAAAATAATATTGCAACAAGATATAATTGTAGCAATAACTTGGCTCAATTGATTAAGGAAACTTCGGATATTTATGATAAATTGGCTTCTTAGTAGCTACTTATATTCCACACAGGAATTCAAATACCGCATCGGTCATCATATTACATAAATTACCTTCAAAGAGACTAGAAGAACAATAAGTAGATGCAAAACGTTGTTGAGGTAACAATATTGTTGTTTGTCATGATGTAATATAGATATATCACGCAACTGAATGGTCTACATATCTCTGAGCAATTACAATTATTATAAAATTAGATACGTCCATAAATTAAAAAAATCCATTACACACAAAGAAGGAAAATTTTTAAACTATTGTGTCGTAATATTGTTTTTATGCTTGTGGGTTTATTCGTGGAAATATACAATTTTATTCCTTAGGAATAAAACGTAATTTCTGTATATTTTAGCGTAGGTAGCTCGTAGAGCTAGGCCCTCTGATCATCAGTCCACAGGTGGATTATGAGAAGAAATTCAATATTGTCACTAGAGGGCGTCATTTTAATTCATACAAATTGTAGTTTACTTTGTCACGATCGAAAGCGTTTGAACTCTCGCACTAGGGCTTCTGATCCGGTCGAAAGTCGAACCACAGGATCGCGCTCACAGAATATAATTATGAAAGAAGCTGCTCCCTGTTCTGTGTTCGCGCTAGACGCAAGCCGTATACGTGTGGTCTTATTGGAAATCTTTAGGGGAGACCAATGCCCAGTGTCTCACTGGACGTCCTACGGCTAAACTGACGATTTTAATCTCATATACGCCCTAAACCAAAATGCGCAAAAACGATGAATTAGTAAAATATTAAGAGCATTAAAGTTGCGCTACGTTTGCTGCTCGCCACCTTGAAGTTACAGCGTTATATTTTGTAACTAAAACCTTCTTCAATAAGCAATTTTTTATGATGAAAACGCTAATAAATTCTAATATTCGAGGTTAGTGGTATAAATATATGCGGATAATTCTATCGCCTTCTGTATAAGTCAAAATCTTGCTAATCACTACTTACACAGGAAAAATTCAATTCAATTAACTTGGAACCATATCGTTGTTATGTATCTTGACGTGCCTACGTTTTATGATATCGTAAAAGTTGGAAACGTAGTTTATGTCATGATGTTTAATTTAGAATGAAATTACTAATCAAACAGACGAACAGTAATTAATGATTTTATTTCAAATGAAATCTGAAGCATTTATTTACTTAACGACTGTGTTTAAAATTCACTGTGTTTAAAGACGTGGACAGTAGAAGCCCGAATTCAATACAATTTGGCAAGAAGAATGTCCTACGAATATAAAAATGAAACGGTCTAAAGAAAAAGCTAAGCTAAGCTTTGGAAAAACTAATGTCTAAGATATGTTTTTCAATAAGTATTAAACAAAAAACTTCATAGATGAAATAGCAGTGGGAGAGACGGTACACAGATCGACATCTGTGTATCGTCAACACAGAAGTATATAAACAGAATGGAGAGAGTATTAAATAAATAAAACCCTACATCTGGGCCTTCGGCCTTTACTCTAAATGATAGGTGTGAATTTACCACTGTCTCAAACTGTTTCACTTGGGTCACGTTTCTATGAATACGTTATTGCTATTTGGCAAGAAATTAAATATATAAAGTTACAATATATAATAAACGCGTTGTTATAGTTTTATTTTATAAAAGTAATTAGCAGAGATCGAGGCGCAGTTATTTAGTTAGGATGTTCGGCCTTTGTTCCCACGAGGCGCCATGACTAGGCTTAGAAAAACTTTAACCGGTTTAGCGCTGTGATCGAAGCGTCCAGAACGAGTATGGATGCGTTTGTAACAGGATAGCAGTTAGCACTTTTCTACGAGCCACAAGACGTTTTGATGATTCATACCCGACTAATAAAAAAAGTCTATCTGTTGCCGTGGCTTTGCTCTTGTAGATCTTTGTTTATCCACAATTCAGCTCCTATTAGCCGTGGCGTGATGTTATCTAGCCTTTCTCGATAAATGCACAATCCAATACTTAAATATTTTTTCAATTTCGAACCAGTAGTTTTGAGATTAGCGAGTTTAACCAAACAAACAAACTCTTCAGCTTTATAATATAGGAGAAGAAGAAGAAAAAGATGCCTGTCTATTTTCCGATCCAAGGTAATAATTGCTACGAATTTCAAACAAACGATTTCCCTAAACCCTATTGCCGTACTATTGCGATATTATAAACATTTACCTGATAACGAGAAATCATTATGGCGGCTCTCGGAGTCGCGGATGAGAAAAGCGCCATGCTCGTTCTCGGGAAGGAGCAATTTCTTCTCCGCTTCGATTCGTTTTATTTTGCGGAAGTACCATCTGTAACAAAGACATACAAACATGAATACACATATTTTAGCAATAAGAAATACAGTGGTTATATCAATATCCCGTACATAGGAAACTAACACGTCTACTATGTAGCTCGGCACATAAAAAAATGTACAAGTCAAAGTAAAAACTATTAAAAAGCCATTAAAAGTGTTACAGCGTACAGTTTTATTGAGCAAATACAATATGTAACAATGTAGAGCCTATTTCATCCAATGGATATTTCATTACGTTGTACAATGTCATTATCATTGTAAAGACAATTATGAGTGTGTAAAGGATCGGTATCACTGTCGTACGTAGGGAACACAGAAAGCGGCTTGTCGGTGACTCAACAAGCACGAATGAATACTATTCTGCATTCAGTTAACGTGTGTTCACTGCGTTCGGTGTCGGAGACAAACTTATTGTAGTAACCGCTTTTAACGAGACCCGTTGCTAACAATGAATCATAATTTGTCACCTTATAGAAATAACAGAACTTATACAGTAAGACCCCGACCTAATTTGGAAAAAGTGATACCTAGACAAAGAAGAAAGAAAGAAGAAAAAAAGAAGGGACAGATCAGGAGTACCCTCAACCGGCGAGAATGTATGAAAAGCCTGATGAATGTTGAAGAAGCCAAAGATGTATGTCAGAATCGTAGCAAGTGGAAGGAAATGGTCTCTGCCTACCCCTTTGTTGGGAAAGAGGCGTGATTATATATGTATGTATGATACCTAGACAATATACCAGTTATAATACTAGTGCCAATAAGAGTACATTTCTCAGTCATTGCGATTGCAAAATAAAGCAGTAGGGGTCTGACAATAGTAGGTATTGCATCAAATCCCGCGCGACAGACGGGCGAGGTCGTCGGGCTCTTGATATAAAAATAGTATCTAAGCAGTACAGCTGTAAAACGGCATAATAACTGCGTGCTGTAAAAAAGAGCCACGATCACATCGAATGATCAATATTTTTAGAATTGCTGCAATTTACAATAGCAACCTTGCAAGCGAAAATAGTTTTGAAACCATTACCTATGTCATTTACTAATTCATTTACGTGAAATCGACCGAAGCGAAACAATAGTTAAGTGGGTTATTTTTATTACGATATCTTTTTGTTTCATATTTAACAAGAAATGAATAATAATAATGATCATTGTTTTTATCTAGACTCACTTTAATGAGCATATAATTTTCAAAGCAAGTACAATTTTATATAAACAATGGACAATTTCAGAACAACAGGATTGATAGTATCATCTTTGTGTACCTAGAGAACAATTAAATCTGATTCGTGACTGTATAACTGATTGTTCATTGATTACCGCTGTTCATTGGAGTGTTCCGCCTGAAAATTACGGATGGTTCATTGCATGTAATTAAATGCACGACTCAGTGCACAATAGTTATTAGAATGCTACTGTCTTTAGGTATATACCTATGCCTAGAACTTACTCTAAAATTTATCTAAAAAATTAAATGTTTCTACGACTTGTATCTACCATAGCGGTAATGTGATAGGCACATATAGCTACATATAGTAAACATTGGAGTGATCCGACTGAAAATTACGGATGGTTCATTGCATGTAATTAAATGCACGACTCAGTGCACAATAATTAGAATGCTACTGTCTTTAGGTATATATGCCTAGGACTAACTCTAAAATGTATCTAAGAAATTAAACATTGCCACGACTTGTTGACCATAGCTGCATATATGATAGGTACATATAGTAAACATTTATAAAATTAAATAAATAACAAGATTCTGTATTCATATAAATAATCTATTGTTTCATTAAATAATAATATACATACAAAAAACAACAACATTGCTCATTTAAGGGGGAGCTATATAACATCTAGTTCCTATTGGCCGTAAAGCTACGCAGTGGCTAAGTAAAGAACGACGGGAGCGAAGTCCCGCGCAGGATCTAATCTCAACTAAAATTAGTTGTACGTTTGTCTAAATGAAGTACCTCCCCAATACCATAAATTACGATCAAGGCTGTAATTGGCATGAATAGACATCATCATCATCATATTATCAGCCCAATTACGTCCACTGCTGGACGTAGGCTTCACCTAATACAACAACAGTAGAACATGACCAGAAGGCGCGCGAATAGCCTATAACCTTCCTCGATAAATGCTGGCTTTCCAACACTAAAATAATTTTTCAAATCGGACCAGTAATTCCTGAGATTCTAGCGTTCAAACAAACAAACCCTACAGCTTTATAATAATAGTATAGATAAAAACCCAATTAAAACAGAAAATAAAACTAAATTACAATTTCTTTTTTTCTCTCTACATTTTTTTTTTTCAATTAATTTCATTTCTTTAATTTATGTCAGTACGTATACAATACAAAAATGTCAAGATTGATTTTAAAATAATTTATTATTATTACTACAGTGTGTTGACAGTTAACAGTGATTACAATGGGCTTTTTAAGGAAATACCAATTTTCAGACTTTTCCAAATGACATTGGCAGTATTCTTAGCTTGCACAAGCATTTTGCAAAACCTTTTAACATTAGAGTTTAGAATCAAAATGGTTTCAAAAATATCTGGGTTAAGTGGTGAAATGAAATGTAATTTTTTAGGTGTTGCATATTGACGTTGGTTAATTCATTCATGTGTCGGACTCACCGGGTCAGATTATCTTATTAAGTATAAAAGTAACCGCAAAATAATGAGATTTTTACACTTCAGAAATACGAGTACCTACATGTCATAAAAACAAACCTCTGACCTACTTTTGAAAACAAATTCAGCAAATGACTCAGACACAAAATAGATGTGAAACAAATTGTTCGTTTATATGCATTCAATAGGCAAACACTTTACGGCCAGAGCGGGTGCCATAACTTGCACCAACGTATTCCCATCGCTCAACTGCTCTTGGATCTAGTTAAAATTCTATTATCGTCAAACAGGCTATAAGACCAATAACAATTTCAGATAATATGTAGAGGAAAATTAATACGAACAATGTCGCATCAGCTATAAAAATGAGACATGAAAAGGGCGCCACGGCCTGTAACTAGGAATACCTTCGGTGAGACCTCGTCACGCAGTTCACACACTAAGGGCATACTAAGGGCCAGAGATCGGTAGTTAGCAGATAAGTGTCGAAGGTCAGCTTGGAAACGCACACTGAATAGATTAATAATGTAATGTTTTATTAAACTAATTAGTTTCCTCAATAATATTAAATAGAAAGTACAAAATGTCGATGTAATCGTGACTAGACGGAAAGTGAGTTTTATTGAAAGGTGTAACGTTTAACTGTGAACTCAAGTCATACAAGCTGAAATTATCTAAGCGAAAAAGATCTAGAAAGTCAAATGTTGCGTCCAGACCAGACAAATAAACTGTAATTAAGATTGGAGCAGAATGTAATGTTTATTGAAGCTAACTATAGTGCTTTAGATAAGAAAGTTATTATGGCTACCATGATTACAATTATTTCTAAGTCCGAAAACTAAGATGAATGGAACGGTAAACTAATCAAAACCTGTATAAATAAAGCCTTAGCAACTGAGATGCTGCTGATAAAATACGATCAAATAAGTTTATAAAATAAATGCAGATATTTTCGCTCATATTTATAATAATATGCAAATTCAGTCTCATGTGAAATTGTCGATAAAAGCTTGAACTTCTTCACTATGGCGAGAAGTTTGTTTTGCTACGCAGATACAACGACCTTGACCTCCTAAAGTCGAAGGAGAAATCGTCATCTATATCATGAATCATAAGTTCATACAAATACTATTAGGCCTTCATAATCTGATGAATTAAGTATAATCATATTATCGTTTAAAAATGGTTAAGTAATTGAGGAAGATTATTTAGCGTCACAAATACTAGGAATATGTCGTACAAAAATATTCAAGAGAATAATGAAATCAGCAGCCGTGAGACATCAAAATATTGTCACACTGTCAATGGATAGTTTTTAAAAGTAAAATCAATATGTGTGATATTTGAACAAAATGTCCCGATTGAAATAAAACCTTATTTAAACAAGTTGGTTTGCCGTTATATTTATTCTAGTACGTTTCAATTGCAGATATTGGAAAGTTCAAATAGCATTGTGCAAATTTGACTAGCTTCATTGTCTAGACTTCAGAAAAAGTTGAGTAAAAGTGTTAGCTTGTCAATAATAGGTGTAATTTTGCAAACGTTTAATATCTGTGACAAAAATTTACACATATTTGAGGTTATAATTATTTGTCACTAAGAAAACTTACATGAATCGCTTACGTAATTTTAGCTGTCAAAGAATGAATGAATTCTTGGAAATAGAATGTCGTAGGCATGTTGTTGACAATCTAGGTGGGGACTCGGAAATTCCTAATAAATATCATTATTGGGTAACTTATGTAACAGTTTCCGGTTTATAAAATCCCAATTAGAATAAACCTATAATAGAATGATTGATAACTTAGACAAATTATATTCAAACTTGAAATGCAAAATAAATAATGTTATTTAGGGTAATGGCCGTTGTGTTGAATGAGAGATGATTAAGCATCCAAGTGCCACAACGGATTAAATTATTGTTTCGAACATAAAAGTGATGATTTGATGTAGGTATTCAATACATTTTTGATTGAAGAAGCATATTTGAGATAAAAACTGTATTGGAGAACAGTTATTCGATTGTTATATAAGATTAAATTTAGTCGGAGGCGTGAACGAAATTTATGAGGCTAAACCCTTTGACGCCAACACGTTAACTGGCGTAATCGGGAAGAATTAATTACGTGACTTTCGCTGTGAGTTTTATAATATAGCGAGTTAAGCAGAAGCGCCGGTCAACAACCTTCGCGTGCCGATGTAGCCACAACTTTTTTGCTAAGCCAGTCTCGGCTGGCTACGGGTTGCTCGCTAGATGGGTAATCTAATTATAGGGTCTCCCTCTTGGGATGAACGAGTACTTGCCTTAAACTTCCAGAATGGTCGTTTTTTTCAGAGGATAGATCGATAGCGTTTCGTCAACATCCTTTTTTAGTAAAACATCTACGGAGTCGATAACAATTCAATCTATTGAAGAGTATGACAGGATGCTCAAAAGATGAACACATGTCGTGTGAAGAAAAGAACAATGAAAATAACATACCACGTGTGGCAAAACGATTACCTAGAGTAGTCTATAATTATTTGTGCATGATAATTTCCAAGTATCAAGTGCAGACCCGAGTAAATTGGATTGAATCCAACCATCACTGCTTGCATTGTATGTAGGTTGTGCTTTAATAACCTGAGATCCTTTGTTCGACGATAAGAGATGTTCTACTTTGTAATAATTATATGATTATTCTAAATGAGTCTACTTAGGCCCGCCATACAAGGACAACACAGAGTAGTCAGTGCCGGCAGCTGCAAGCGGTCACTGTTGGGCGATCTGCAATTTCAATACAATTCGCCATACACGGAACGCTTGAAGCTGTTCGCTCCGACTGCTTACCGCTTACCCTGGGATGGGAGCAGGCGGAATAGACTGCTCAAGAGCTTTGCGTCTATGGCGGTCTCAACTGCAACGCGATTGCTCTCTAGCAGTCGATCTCAACTGCTCTAAGCGCCAGTATATGGCGGTTCTTATTATGTCCACAAATAATTACAAAAATGTATATCAAATGACCTATTTAGGCAAAAGAACATCAATGAATATCAACGGTAGTTTTTGCGAGTTATATGGGTTTGTCCGTTACTTGTTAAAACAAGTGACAGATAAGGGTATCATCGGTTATAAATCGCGACATCAGTTGAATTCATAATAATGACTTCCCAGGTATGTTTACTAGGTGCAAAGAATTCTATTATGAGTTGTGTGACACAGATAATAAGAGAGTTAACTTACAATTTACTTCTAAGTTTGCATGCACAAAAAAAAAACATATAAATAGATACATTAATATTTGTTATACAATAACAAACAAACCATACATTTGATAGCTCTAATGATTGACGTAGTCACTAGAACAATCAAACTGTTGTATTATTTAAGATATTCATTTAGGAATCTGCCAGCGTAGCGCGAACTATTAGCGAAGTTCACAATGTGTCGTTAAATATTAATACCTTCTGTTAATCATGTAAGGGCATGATGCGAAACGTAAAGCAAATGATGGTAGGTACTGCAAATTAGTAATAGGACTACGGTGATTGTCCATAGCCAATCGTTGTATGGATTAAGACGTACAAAAGCGGCTCAATAAATATTGTAAAGGGACACACAATTAATCATTTTATTATAGCTTCAAAGAATAGTAACAATGAAAATGACCGCACTCAATGAACATGTGGCCAGTAATTTATGCATAGGACGCGATGTTGCTATTAAAGTTACTCGCATTCGAATAAGGTTTGGTTGAAAACATCCGCAAAAGCAACAATTATCGGCGGCGGAGGTCGGTGTGCGCAGGCGGCGCAGCGCTACACTCGCACAAAAAGTAAAAACAAATCATAAAAACCAGTTGTATTGTTCTTTCGCAAGAGACGACCTCAAGCCTTTTGATAAGAAACGAGCCATTTTCATCGATTTTCTAACACGTGTCTAGTTTGTATAACAAAGAAACATTTGAATTGCAAAAGTTATTGTTCGATAAACATAGCATTTGCAGCAAGTACGCATTCTGAACCGATAGCCACTGGGCAACGTTGTACCACGCAACCACTTCATTTTTGTTTGTATTGTGCCAAATCAGGACTAAGCAACTTTTTTTCTTCTTCTATACACCTTTCTACTGCTACACAATACTGATCACATATATTTTATCATTGATACTTGCACTCGTAGGTGCATTGACAAAATATAAAAAGCAGCATGATTCACAACTTTAATAGAAAGCGAGATGGGAGAATATTAAAAAAAAGAAGTTAATTTTAAACGCTGCAGTACTACTGTGAGACGTCACGAAACGGAACCTTAATGTTCAACATAGTGAAAGTGGTAAGAAGCAATTGATGTTAAAAAATAAATTTTAGTATGTTTTAATTTCTTGTCAATTTGTTTGATGTAAGTACGCAACACTTTGTTCTGGTAACGTGTTGTTATTGAGTTGGAGGCTAATAAGTATTGTTTGTCACGATGTATGTATAAGGAAAATGCTACTACTTTTGTTCCAAATAAATTTTCTTTCCAATTTGGAGGTCAAACGAACTTGCATGTTTTGTTGCACAAAACGTTGTCGGTAGACTGAGATCATGATTCACAACACAACCACACTGAAGCTGTTTCAAAAGATATGACAATGCTTTTCATACAACGAAATTCTTACACTAAATTAAATTTTACCTTAAGAAAAAAATACAATTTATTTAAAATAGTTATAGCAATGAGTAAAAGTTAGAAGTAGAGTAGAGTTAAAGTGGTTTTCGTCCGATTTATAAGTAGTACTTTCAAGAATACCAATACAATGTATTAAAATACCGCAAAATAATATGCATAAATTTAATTTTTATTACATTCAAGTGTGTATTTAGAAATAATCAAGGTTTTCTTGAAAGAAACATGCAACTGTGAGAAACTACAAATCAAGCAAATATTTGATGTGAATGCGTTTGTTTCCACCAAAGAACGTGTATGCCCATTTGGTACAATAGCCATGTTGATCCGTGTTGAGAACAACATTCTTGTTTTCAGAACACTGACCACACAAACAAAAGTTAAATGTTGGAGATTACAAGTTGGAAAATCCAAAGCATTACGGTGCTTTATGATTTTTGTTTACGGTGTTTTGTTAGTGACAATAAATGCTACTTAAATTATAAATTAAAGTAATTTCTGGTTATTTTTACATTCATTGAAATGATGGTGATTAAGTTTAAGTGTTTGTAAGACCATAAATATTAACGTTTATAATTAGGTTTGTTCAAAGGTACGTAATACAATATTTTTCTTGTTATCGTACAGAATGATGTCTGTGGTCGTTTTGTAAATTGACAAGGCGCTCAGAACATTTTCATTCACATTTTAAAGGTATTACAATTCAAAAGAGCCAATAATTGATAGGTAAGGCCTATGTTCAGCAGTGGACGTCATGGGGCTTGTATGATGATGATTAATATGTCTCTGAACGAAGCATCTCAATAATCAAAATGTACATATTAATAGATCAATGTTCTTCATCACCATCATCATCTGCAACCCCTTAATGTCCCAATGCTGGGAGACCTGAGACCTGAGAGGGTTTAGGGTTAAATCGTAGAAAACATAATGTGCAACAGTAGCACTTCTAATTTTAAAGAAGTTTATTAAAGATCCAGCACACAAATTGCTATATTAATTCAGACTGGAGTAATGAATTCAATTATTATGATAAGTAGGTAGTTAGGTTATTGTGCAAGTGGAGTAATTCTCAAGGCTCAGTGAAACTGACGTCGGCGCATCCGTTTACCTCGTTTCAGTATAAGAATTGCCGTTTCCCTAATAATAGTTTTAACTAGCAATAATTTTAAATTAGTTGTTATAATAATATTAGTTAGTTAGCTATTAGAATAGATTATGAGGTTAGTTATATATGAGCGTCATGAGCAAGGTTAAACTTATACAACTCATAAAGATGTATACGGTACCTACACGTTGCGAATACATACAAAATACATTATTTATTTGTGTCCTAATTATGCAAGAAGAGGATTGAGGAAGCGCATAAATTTAAGAACAAAAGGTATGTCGAAAATTCAAAGCACAGTCGCTTCCGATCTACAGGCTGTTAAGTTTTGTGAGCGTCACCTTCACGGTTCACTTCCTGAGCCTACTTCCAATCGCCGAACTGTGGTGAGGAAGACAGTGGCCGCCGGTGCACCGACCGACGGCGCAACCGTAGCCTTGGACGCGAGCTCCCTGCATTCTAATCGAGCGGCCTTGCGGAAGCGCGTGCCTCAGACCCGCTCTCGTAACACGACTTCTTATCAACAGACACGACAATACACACATCGACAGATAGGTACGTAGTTATCTCAGCGACAAAGGCGTCAAGTAATCAAAAGGAAAATCAATAGTTATTTTATATTCATTCATGGAATGGCTAAAATGAAATTAGACTTGCTGTCGCGTCCTCCAACAACTATGAATAAATATTTTTTTGGTTTAGACAAACTAAACAAACTTTGTATCAAAGGTAACGAGGCTCCTCATGTACCTACATAAATGAAAATCATACTAGTGTAAGTCTACATTAGCACAAAGCAATGGTTTGTCGTCACGCCACTCCAGCAACCAGTTCCACTCGCTGAACGAGTCAGCTTTGATAAGTAGACCGACATAGTTGTTGTACGGATGACTACTTACATCCAAAATTTGAATAAATGAAACCTTTGAGTGCGGTACGAACGCATCGAAGATGAAAAACAACTGCTGTATAATAATAATAGTTTAATCTGTGCAGAACAGCAGATGTATATAATATAAACTGTCTCCTAACTTGTCTTTACTTGTGATGTGTCTTTATATTGCATACCCAGTAATAATACAAGTCGTGTGGAATTATGACATAATTTCAACATTTAACTATAATGCTAGAGACTCAAATGACAATTATATGAAGGCGACCCTAAAGTAAATCAATATTATAATATTAAACTACTTACGGCATAGTTTGAAGTTTCATGTAGGTGTCTAACGGCAAAGATTCCAGATCTTTGTTGTTAACATTAGTACCAGACAGACGTCTCGCTGTTCTCATCCAACTACCACCTTTTTGACGTCTAAGGCCCTTTTCACTTTTTATTAATTGAAGATGGCGTTTTACGATATCATGCCACTTCCATTTTACTGTAGCTGGTGAATCGCTAGCTGCATCCTCCTTGCATATTTGTAAACCATCGCTAAACCTTCTCATATTCTGAAGGTAAATTTCATTTGATTTTGGTGGAAGGCTTTTTCTCCTCTCATCAGCAATAAGCAAAGAGTCCTGCGAATTTTGTTCAGCTATCCATTTTGTTATAAAATCATTTTTATCACAGACTTGCATAATCACAGGCTCTTCTTTGGGAGGCGGGGGTATCCAATCCAAACTTACCCACTGACTAGATTTAGGCTTGGATTTGAATATGACATCTACCTCATCGTCGCAGTCCGAAGAGCCAATCGAACATACAGACGTCTTTTTTCTTGGGAACCGAGAACGAATGGATCTGCCAGACGGCAAAACGTCTGGATTTACACCGTTTTCAGTATTTTCCTCTTTTCTCACATCCTGCAAACTCTTTAAACACTCGATATTAACATAAGAGTTTTCGGAGCACGAAGAGTCAAGACTAAACCTAGGGGTACTTCGATGCACAAGCTTAGACCTAACAGTCACTTCCTCGCTACAGTTTTCGATGTTTCCACCTCCAGTCTCGCGTTCATTTGTTAATGAAATTCTTCGTTCATTTGATATGTCGTTTTCCATCTCAATAATTTTTGCCATGCTTGGAAAATTGTTTTCTTTTTCCACTTCAATTATTCTACACAATCTTTGAGGGCTTTCCTTTTCAGTTTCTATACTGTTTGTTACTGTAGAAAAAGAATTGTCTTCATTTAATTCTATTATTCGTGTAATTCTTTGTAACGTTTCATTTTCGCCGTCATGACATACTGGTGAAGGTGCTTTGTCGTTTTCAAATTCAATAATCCGTGTTATCCTTTGGGGATGTTCTCTTTCGGATTCTATATTTGTTACACTAGGATTTAAGTCATCCAATTCAATAATCCTTGTTATTCGTGAAGTGTGATTTTCACTACATGATATTGATGATTCAGATGAATAAGATTTTAAATTATCTCTAGTAAATTCATGATAACTATCTTCTAGCTCTTTCATTTCTAAAATATCTGATGAACTTAGAAAAGAAGATTGGCTTTCTATCATTTTAGTTGTTGTTATATTACATCTATCAATTGTTACCCTTTCTTCTCTAGAATTATTCCGGCTTTTAGCTTTTTGTAGAGCGCTTTCCGTGAGAAAAACACAGGGCACTTCCACTTGCATTGACATTTTTCTTCTTCGAGTAGAGTTTTCTTTTTCTTGATTAATGCCATTATCGACGTCTTCAGGAACCTCCGTATGCGGTAGAACAATAGGAGTACCTGCTACCATACGCAAAAAGTCTGTAACAGCGGCTATATGAGCTCCTGTAACGACACCTTGTAATTTAACACCTGATACTTGATGCGGTACAAGTTGATTATCGCGTATACACCACACCACGGGCAGAGCCCCTTCAGACACCATCGTCGTTAAGGTCCAGTTTTCAGTATATGTATACTATCTGTAGTACTAAAGTCTCAACTGAATAAACAAAAATCCGATAATTTAACACTTTGAAAAAAAGTTTCGATTCACAGACGCATATCCGCTACGTCCTACACTTTGAAAATAAAAAAAGTACAAGTAAGCGTGCACATAAGTTTGTTGTCGAAGAGACGGCATAGCGCGAACGCGGCGCGGCGGCGGTAGTGTGGATCGCGGCGTGCGTGCGCGTCCGCCGGAGGTCGCGAGAGATAAGGCGGTGAGAGTCGCACGCGCACCACAGCCGCTACCGCGCGCCCCGCCACACACCCGCACCATCACCGCACGATCATACATCAATTTTCATCTGATGCACTCCTCAGGGGAATTATGTAACGGTATTGATAACCCATTTTAACCGTTAACCAACCTAGTCTAAATATGAACAGATCATATTATATTCGGCAATTTTGTTGCACTCATCTTTACTTCTACATTAATATTATAAAGCTGTAGAGTTTGTTTGATTGGTTGTACGCTAGTATCTCAGGAACTTCTGATCCGATTTGAAAATTTCTTTTAGAGTTGAATAGCCTATTTATCGAGGAAGGTTATAGGCTATATAGCATCACGCTACGGCCAATAGGAACTGAGCAAAGGATAAACCAAGAACGACGGGGGCGAATCCCCGCTCAACGTTCTAGTACACATATAAAATTTAAATAAATGATTCTGGCAAATATGCTATTTATAGCAACAAAATATAATGTTGCTTTAATAATTATTAAGTAACTTTAAAGTCTAGACCAAGACTGATGCGAATTGTTTCATGTCGTGCAATCTTCATTTTATTTACATAAAATATGCAAGGACTGGAATTCAAGTAGGTTTGCTACGGTGACGTAACGAATACGTACCAAAATTAGTAAAACATTCGTGGACCACGGACATCGTTTACAGTCATTATCAACAATTTAGATTCTCTTGATTAATAACTTATACTGGTCTCAATATTGTAAATGGAATTGAATTTCATTGTTGCAAGTTAAACAGGCGCAATCGAGAGCAGAAAGTCGTAAGTCACCCCATCTGATGTCGGGTCATCCTGTCGCGTACAGTTAGGCCGCATTGTATTGGCCTTATTCGTGTCAGGACCATCACTCAGCCGTCTCGTCGGACGATGCAATACCGCAAGCTTTATGCAAGTCCAACTTCTCGTTTGAAATATTCTTAGAGCGCCCCCTTCTTAGGTAATAATATTCAACTTTGTTTATAAATATTTTAGTCACGATATATATTGCACAAGTTCTAGTATAATCTGTATAATGTTCACGTTAACAGTTAAATGTCTATGGTATTTTCTATCAGATTCATCGTTGAGTTTTAAGTTCAAGAAGCTTTTAAGTCGTTAAGAATGCAAAAGGGTATTAATTACCCTTTTGCATTCTTAATTGTTATATATTGTTTAATTGATAAATAAAATAAATGAACATAGATATTGGCTCCACGAATATACGCATGTAAGACCGTCATCCGCAAATACCAGTGGACAGTTAGGGCCGGCGCCAGTGGAGCTTGCGATGCGCCACCCGTATCTGGGACGGGCAAATCGAGTATTAATTACCCATACGACGCTTAATGAACCCTTTATAGTTAAATGTAGAAGGCAATTAATTAAACATACCCTTGAAATGATCATACTTAATTTATACGAAGAATCTCTATCAGTTTGCAATTAGCAGGTTCTTGATAGAGACGTCTAATTACAACAAGTAAATATAATTAAAAATAATTAATAACCCGACTGCAAAAAATCAACAGAGAGCAACGCACTAATAAGACCGTAAAATTATTGTAATATATATACCTGTTTAAATTTAAATACATAACATATGTATATATTTGTAATCTCCATTTGATTCCCTTTATTTTGATACTCTACTCGATAGGTTTGGTTAAAAAAAAAATAGAACTACTTACAATTTGGATCCATTCAATTATGTATAATCTCTTTTTGAATATATGTAATCTCCTTTAGATTCTTTTTATTTTGATACCAAAATCGATAGGTTTGGTTAAAAAAAAATTGAACTTCTTACAATTTGTCGTCAAAAGCCCAGTCTTTTTATTCTTAAAATCTATCTAAGGACACTTGGGTTTTCTAAACGTCCTGACAGTCGGGTAAAAACAACTAAATAGATAACAGTTTACTGGCTTAAAAAATATAACAATAGACTTTTTTTTTAATAATGTAATCATCCGTTATACTTGTACTTACTTAGTTATGCAACCATCAAAACTAGAATTGGAATGTAATTAATAAATTGGAAAATCGATGTACGTAGGTAGCCCCTTCCAAATATGATTTGCACGACCTCACAAATGCAGATTAAACAAACAAAGTCTCATATCAGATTCGAAGAATAACTTTCCGTTCGATTTGGGGAAGTCCAACGGTCGGCAACAGGAAAAAGTATTACTTATTCAAATTATTAACATCGATCGGATGCAACTAGCAATAGAAAAACCATAAACCTTGGTACAGTATGCGTCGTTGCATTAAGTATTGATTCAAATGAAGTCAACGTTGGTTTGTTTTAGTTAATCATTAAATGTTTAGTACAAAACATCAATCAATTAGATTGGTAGGATGGTTGTAATTACATAATCAGTATAATTGATTGGTTTCGCGATAGTGTTCTAGGCACCCGTAGCTATTGTTTTCTATAGTTTCAGTGATTATTTTTTGTTAGATCACGTATTTTGCGCAGGAGATTAATTAATTTAATATCTGATACTGGCAGTAAGCTAGTTTCAAATGAGAGCAGAGGAAAATGTTCCACAAATACAAAATGTGTTATTGCATTAAGTTCATAATGTAATTTCAATCATTACTTCCCAGTAGAGGAATGTTGCATGTTAAGAAATCGTAATTTATTCTTTACAAACTGAAGGTATCGAAATGACATTGGTAGGTATTACATTCTAGGGGTAACATTATTTTTATACATCAGGAAAACAATTTAAACAATCGTTTAATTTGACTATAAAGGAGATCAAGGCTATGGGCATGATTCACGTTTCATTTGTTGCATTGAAAGTATTTAACGCAGTACTTGCTTTTTGTTATATTTTTTGACAAAATATGAGAACTACATTCAATATTTCGCAATGCTTGGCACTGGGCTGCCGCGTTTTGCCAAGTTGCTAGTGTTTCGTAAGGCACAAAGGGCCGCACTACCGTAACTTTTTGCCAAAACGCATCGAAACTGGTCAGGAAAAAAGACAGCGTCATTAAGAGGAAAGTTAGCGATTGATTGCAACTAGAGCATGCAGTCTGTCTCATTGGGTCATTCATATATGCTGAAGCTACATATACGTATTTATTATCTGAAATCTAGGTCTCACGTACCACGTTGTACAGAATCCAAAAAACTATTCGTATTTTAATGAATATTTATTCAAATCGACGCGTAACTCCGATTACAACGCGAAATTCTAAGTTTTATTCACATTCCTTGAAAGTGATCATTAGCATAATTATTATAGAAACTTAATAACACTAATTAAATAACCTAGTGGATACTAAAAATACCACTAGGATGAATTAAAGTTTATTTACATAGTTTTATATGTATAATATCTCTTATTATGCTAAATTGTTTTAGAGCTGTTGACGTTGATGATCTTATAGTTTATATGAAAAGGTATAAATAGAATTGTGATGGGCAATAATATAAACAAGACTGACACAGAAACGTGGATTTCTCTGAGTGAGTGTGATATAGGTATTAATGAAAGAATTTAATGATGTGAAGGCTGTCAAATTTGTTACTTATTGTATAATGTCGGCCAGTGGTAGCACAGTTCGAGGAAGCAAGCGATCACTGTCGACGCCGGCGCAGCCTGGCGCCAGCAGATGGCGCCTACCCGAGCAATCCGTGGCGCGCAATTTTTTCTTGACATCATAAAATTATTAACTGTACCATAGTGTTATTTGTAATAACGCTACTGTTTGATAGCTGAGCACGAACAATGACGCATTCACCCACAGTCTAATTGCAGTCAAGCAAATTATATTAATGTTCTTGTACATACATAAAACAATTTTCATGACAATTAGGTAAAATGCATACGATTTAAATTTTTAACCGACTGCCAAAAAGGAGGGTTATGTTTTTTATTTTTTTTAGGTACCTTTATGATTGGTGTAGTGAACGTAGTATGAACTTATCTGTGTAGTGACGGATTAAGAATACGTAATATCACTACCCCATCTCAACCCGTGGGTGTCATAAAAGGCGACAACCAATCAATAAATATTTATTGTGATCATTGGTACATAAGGAAGGACAGAAGAGCACTGGGAGAAAAGGAAAATTGGAAACAAAACCCTATATATAACAACCCGTCTGGCCAGCGTGGTATAGTAGGATAAATTCGCTCCTTTTGTAGTTTAGACTATTTGGAGGAGACCCGTGCAGTGGGTGGGACCTTATTGGGTTCTAATGATGAAAATAATGATAATAATGAAACTTTATATTGGTTGAAAGTTTATCTTTCCCTCAAAGTAAAGTCAAAGTTTTGTCTATGAATCCTAAGAATAAAGCTGTATAACGAAACATAACTAAACTATGTCGACGTATATTTGGTTAGGTATATGGAAATGAACAAGACTACAATGACTTGACCGTAACTAATTGCTAGGACTTCAAAAACGTTTTACTCGTATTTACGAGTATGTATATTATTGTTATCTATTTTTCAATAAACATTTTATGACAGAAACATTTTCCAACCTTGCTTGAGATGAATATACTTTGAGCGCGACATTTGGTCAAACTACGTCAAGAACGTACAATGCATTATTTTGAACAAGGCATGTTTTCTTATTTTCACGGTTGCTCATTATAATCGCTAACAGTTACTGACAGGAAGCTAAAAATACTTGAAAATATGTAAAAAGTGTGATAATTGGTTTCTTCATTAGATTTGAAAAGACAATAGGACGTACTTGAGCAAATTCTTTCTTTTGAAATGACAAGTCCGGGACACTGATTTAAGGAAAATACTTGCGAGAAGCATGATTAGAATGAAGCAACAGCGAATGCAGTTATGCAAATTTTGGACGTCTAACCACTAGCCATAAAACTAAGCCGATTATGTGCAATAGTATAATAGAAAATAAACTAAAGATTTATAGCTCAGTTATGATTCGTTTACACCTTATGTTATTACTAAGAGAAATTCACGGTCAAGTCGAAGAATTAGAAGAAAGATTTCAAAGATAATTGAACATTATTAGCGCTAATGTGCAATTTAATTTGCCTGTCGTAACCATCTTGAAGGTACGTCAATCTGCAGATTACGGTTTAAGAGCGTTCTAGACGCGGCTGTAGAAAGTTGCTTGCGGCGCGACTCTCCGGCGCCCGCGTATGTCCTGCGATCCGCATTCTCCCTTGCAAGCTTTAAAATAAAACTAAAAAATAAAAGCAACATCGTAAAATACACTGTATCGCGGTGTAATGACTTAGAAGATTAAGTGGAGAATAGAGAAGGCTGCCTTAAGAGAAATAAAACGAGACTCAAAGTACGCCTCCGCAACACCAGAGGACATAGCCACTACAATCATACAGCGTTTACTAGCTACGGTTTCAATAATAAAGAAGCAATGAGCAGATGTTACACCATTTTTTGTACAGGACAAACAAAGAAAACCTTTGTCTGATTAAATACGAACTGACGCGTAGTAGTTCCAAATACAGTGTTAAAATCCGTTAGGGCCCTAAATTACCGATATTCAAATTACTTAATTAATTCCCAACTGTATCGGAACATATTTCAATATTTTAAACAGTAACTGCACACTCATCTTGTATCATTAATCTTCGGATCCTCCCGTTGGAGATACAATCTTTACAAAAGGAATTACTTCCATTTAATTTTTTCCCCTTGAGAATACATAACTGACATAACTGTAAAATACCAGTGGTCAAACACCTGAAAATTATGTAATAGATTCGCTTGACCGTGGATTAGATGTGAGAAATCATAGTACATGTGGTGAATTTGTCTTTGTGCAGCTTTGCCGAACAGACAAAGGACGACAGTCGTCAGTAAAGTGGAAAGTAAGCGAGTTTCCCTTGAATGAGGAGCCTTAACCTACATTTCGTAAAGATTACAAAGGAATGTCACGAAGTGAGTAGCAAAACAGTGTTTAGATAATGGTGGTGTATAAACAATCGCATCTGCGGTTGGCGCGCGGCGACGCGGCGGGTCGATGAACGACCTAGCTCAGTGTGAGGCAGTTTCCTCCGCTGCGGACCCGCCCCCGTTCCGTCTGCTACGGCACAGAATACACATCTCAAATATTGAACACCATTGAAGCTAAGCGCCCAAACATAATTTAAACAATACGTAATAACTGTACGAGATGTCTGAATCTCTGATATTATTTGTCTTTCTTCGATACTTTTAATATTATACGTTCATATCTAATTACGTTTTTAATACATGTTTACCCGTACTTTACTATTTTGGGTAAATTAGGTGTGATGATGATACGAAGTGAGATAATCATTTAGAATTAGGTAAGTAATTACTTTTGCATTTACAGAAGATTACTTGAGTGGACATATAGAGAAAGAGAAAAAATATAAACAATCACGAATTTTCTATTTATTCTTTAAAGAAATCCAGTTTCTTCAACAATAGCTAATTGTTGAAAATCTGTATTTCTTTAGTTTCCTTGCCACTCCATTTATTTTGATCCACATTAAAACATCTACGGAAACAACAATTAATCGTAAACTCCGTGGCTTGAGTTTCATAACAACATTCAAGAGATGAACGAAAGGCGGACATTATTGTATTCTCCGAATGCAGACGATTCTTTATAAACTGTCTGTTAAGCTTTATGCGAGTGTATAATTTACAAATAATCCCTATCTTCAGAATGAAATATAAGGCGCAAGAACTTTTGTGGAACTTCAAAACTTTTCATGTATTGCTGTTTATAATTTTACATACTACAGCTTCCAGCTTCTTTTACTAAAAGTTATGCTCATTGCTAACTATGCTCGGTAATAATATTTTAAATATAGTTAGTTATTTTATATGTCATAATAGTTTTTAGTGTGTAATTAACTAAGGAGAGGGACTACGACTGGTATGCCGATAATTCCAAATTGTATGACGCACGAAGCCATTTATAGAGAGGATCTAAATAAATAGGATCATAAAAACCTTCGTATTTGCTGCCACTGACAGACACATTGGTATTTTCTTGTGAGCATTCCATGTTTAATGAGATTGAAATATCGCATCAATGTTTCTTTTGAAATAACTACTAATTGAGGCGATGTGAATTTATTGTAATATCTTCTTTAGCGCTTCATTTCCAAGAGAATTTAAAACTGTCTGATATACTTTTTACTGTGGATACTGGTATATCATTTGCTAAGGGATATTATATTTAAAGGTGAAAAATATATTTCTTTATTTGCATATTGTAGCTTAAAAGGAAAACGATTTAATGGAACATTATTTGTGAACAATAATAGAGCTTCATAATAAACTTCAGAACGTTTAAAAAAAAAATCTAAATAGCGATATAAAAATTCGCATAACCGATGTTTTTCTTATTAAAAAATACTAGTAAAATGATATTATGTGATAAACAAAATGGCGAGTTTTATGGCGTAATAAGTGTTATGTTTATAGAGGAGGGTTTAATGAACGACCTCACTTACACTTTTGCTGACATGCCATACCGGACATATCAATACTCTCTAGGCAATAATAATATAATTAGGTACATTCGCTAGAGTGTTCCGCGGAACACATACCAGTTTCGGTGACAAGTCACAGAACTCTCACTTGCGGATGTCGCATAGCATCTCGTGTGCACGACGCTCCATTACCGATAAATTGGCACTAGCAAAAAATATCATTTTCGCTGTACGCCAACGTACATACGTTTCTAATCACATCATATCTGGGTCAACGGAATTTTACGACGCGAACGATTCACTGAAAGCCTTTTACATCACATCTCACCGAGACACCTGGTACTACCAGGATCCGATCTGCATGACGCGCATACCACGCGCGTTAATTGGCGGGATATTTTTTTGACAACCAAAATCGAATTACCATCTCGAGATCAAATATTCATTTGTAATGCAACATCAGACTCTAATTTAAATAAGTAATTAAGATTAGCTACGACAACATCGAGACATATTAGGAGACAGAGAAAATAATGAATGACAGGCGCATTCGAGATCATTAGATATGTTCGAAGAAAAAGAATCTGGGAATAAGAGAAAGTATTGGTAAAATAACATGTCGAGAACACTGCATCAAAAATGATCAATAATCAAGTATGGGCAGGTACCTTGGTGCAGTGATAATTGAAAGTACCATCACTTGCAGGCACTCTGTACCACATAGAATGTATGTCAAGTCGTTTTCACGGTCTTGTCGCAGTTCTATACAAAATCGACCATGACTTGGGATGGGCGCGTGGCGTTTGTGTAGGTGTCTTAAACAACATCCGTTAAAATTCAATACCAATATGATTGAACAGCTGTTTGAGCATTTGTTTGCTAGCGACTCCTCGCAATATTAACTTTGCAGATTTATGTATAATCTAATAAAACTTGTATTATTTACATAAATGTTTACACGGTGCTATTTTATTTATTAAACGGATTACAATATGACTCAATCGAATACAAGGCGACTTAAGAAATTGTAACTGGTATTGCGTTGGATAGTTAACCAACGTGCAAGTTAGTTTTGTAGAATGTTTTGAGGACTACGTTACTCTTATAATAGGCAAATCTAAGTTTTCCAAGAAGCGTTAACTAAACACGCAAGTTACATTGCAAAAGTACTAGGAACCTATAGTTGGCTCCGTGTGTTTAAAACGGTGTTTTGGCCTAATTTGTAGTAATTTAAGCTGTGGAACGTTGGAGCAGTATTGGGAGGTACCTTTGGCACGCACACGACATTATACAGCGTTCGAACGCAAGGGAAACCGTTTTGCGACAATTCTGTAACGTGTACCTAACATGGTCATTTCAATTTCGTCATATCTGGACACTTTCTAAAGAAACTGCATCATGTAAGTAATAACTGTGGCAGACAAGACGCTGCTTGGCTTCCAGTGGAAACATGCGATAATAAGGTGTAATTGCACACCACCTCTGTGACTATATTTAGCAGCAAATACTCTGGAACTAGCTGCGCATGCGACTAGTGTAATTACGTAAAGCGGTTGAGCCATTTCTAATCTAAAAATAATCGTAGGCTTTGCAGACATCGGCGCCACTGGGATCGTACGAGAAAGTAAAGACAATTATTTTTCATATCATACTGACGACAACAAAGTTGTGTGTGATTAATAATACTAATTATTTTATCTTTAATTTATTTTTTAAAAGCCTTTGCGATATATGTAATTGTTTGCCCTGCCAACTCTACGATTTTACATTCGATCTATTATAAACTTTTTGGGGTTAGTTTAACTCAATTCTTAAAAATAATCATTTGGATACAGTTCAAAGAATAGAATGAGGGTAGCGCAGTCGTTATCTGTTTGTTGACAGTTTGAATTAATCAGCTAATATACGTTAAGTTCATATAATTCTTTATGTTTGGCATGAAACAAGGTGTACAAAAAACTAATGACTATTGCTACAAAGTAACCAGTAGATAACATTTAGTAGGTGGTTGACACTAATACTTTACCGCAGTTAAGTATATCCGTGACGTGGACTAATACATCACTGGCGCCAGCGGCTGTTAATTGTCAGTCTGCGCGTGCGATGCGAATTTTCCCCAGCAAGTACCATTAGGGAAGCTATCATTACCGCGGCGACAGGACTGATCACCCGTTACGACCGGTAAGGCGTTTAAAACTCACGTGTAAATTGTATTTTAATTAATAAGTAAATGTACATTCAACACAATTATATAAGTAAAGATTTCAATATTCATATAGTCACGTTGAGGTACACGATGCAGTCCCATCGTTTAAGGCGCAGTATGTCTAGTTCAATGTGTGAATGAGGGGCAATGTACATAGATGCGACACACGGTTTGCACCGACCTTAATTGCGCGGATGATCTGGGTCACTGCTCTCTCTTAAATCAAACTTGAAAGCCCTAGAACCCCACTTATCACATTGGATGATCCGTCCTAGCATGCACGTGAATGCTCGCGTGTGCCTTATGCAACAGAGTCAATGACCTCTTCAATATGTTTGTGTTGTATATCACTCAAAGATAGCACTTATTAATGGGAAGCTTGCTAATTTCGTGTAAGTAACATTTACTTGCAAGTGAACGTAAGTTTTCTCAAGACGTTTTGACTATAACAAATATGATGTAATAAATCGGCATCATATAATGTTAAATTAGAGAGATGTTGGGTATTTCTAATGACAAAACAGAGCTACATAGTGAAGTATTTAGGCGTCCCATAGCCGGAGCCACACCCGCCGTGAAGTATCCATTTTAAACACATTAATGTTCACCTAGTGTAGGTTTACAACGTTGTCAAGTACCGTGAGGGACGGGAGCAGGGCGGTGAACTCAAACGTATCCTGTATCCGAAGTCGGTGATGTCGGCCAACTATCTTTACTAGGAAATGTAGGTTTTTAGAAGCCAGTGTTAGTGGCACACCCCGGCTCACTTCTTTATACTAAAGTTAATTGGTGGCTTTGTACGTCTCGGTCTTTATTTCGACATTTAACCACATATAAGGTAAACTAAGCCTAGTTTTAAAAACAATTACTAATCGGTATAGGTACCTTTACTATGAATGAATAATACTTTACATAGCTATTTCAAAATTTGCAACGTTTACATTAAGTACAAACGATAAACTGCATGAAATTAACATAATATGCGGGTAATAAAACTTAAATATACCCTCGTGACATTTATACTGTATTACGAGGACATTGAATCCACAATCATATTCCATCTCGAGAAGATTTGAACACGCAATAATATGCAAAGCTAGAAATTGCAGATAAAATAAATGGGATAATTTACACAGAATTGTGTTCATAGTGGATATTGTATGCTAACTCTAAAATGTTTATTGATAATGGTCGTTCAGAATGCGCTGGCGCAGTGTCGTATGTCGGTTGACATCGCTCGATTCACCGAACCGGCTAACTTCCTGCAGCCAGGCCATACGCCATGAATAAACACATCTTCCACCGTGTCCGTTACAAGCTTCGAACGTATTGTTTTATTGTAACCCTCTGCTGCAATCATTACTTCGGTGATAATTTGATAAATGTTATTCTCTCAATAGCAATAATCACGCACAATATCTAAATTGTCGACTTGAACGTCGGAAGTTGTAGTATTTTCAAATACTTAAGAGCGATAAAATGTTTGTTTTGTTGGCTCCAATGGTTTTATTCAAGTCATCAAGCATACCGTTAAGTAAGCTGCAGCTAGGGAGTAGCTATTAGTCGCAGGCGTGTTAGCGGTGCGACAGCCACATACAAAGCGTAGGAACCTCGCCGTTTTAATATTTGCCATACAATTTGCATGTTTGACTAGGAAACGTTTCCCAGTAAGCCCCCCGCGTTTACTCGGACAGCATTAACTACTGTTTATTTTCGAACATGTAACTGGGATTCAGCAGACTTTAGTTTAAACAGGTAAGACATCTGATATTGTCTCGAAGGTACTTACTCAAGGACTGTTTAAAATTTAGAGGTAATTAGCAGTCCTGGTGTTAGTTGCAGCTGACCTCGTTTGGGTGGGCACCGTGCACCGCTCGTGCAGAACGCGATGCAGTTTTAATTACTCAGGCTATTTGTTTTTCGCGCAAATATCAATTGTGCGCAGGTGATTTTTCCTCATCATAAAATTTAACTGCCTAATGATGTTGTTCCGTTTTTTTTTTACCTCAACGATTCCAAGACGAAAACTGACGTCGATTTCTGTGAATGAGACCTTTTAAGCAATATACATTAGTGACGTAAGTAAAGATATCTCACACATCTATATTAATATTATAAAGCTGAACAGATTGTTTGTTTGGTTGAACGCGCTAATCTCAGGAACTACTGGATCGATTTGAAAAAATATTTTAGTGTTGGATAGCCCATTTATCAAGGAAGGCTATAGGCATATTATACATCACGCTATGGCCAATAGAAGCTGAGCAGTGGCCAAATAAAGAACGATACTGCTAAGCCCCGGGCAACAGCTAGTCATCATCATTTCAACCCATAAACGTCCCACTGCTGGGCACGGGTCTCCTCCAGAGAATGTGTGGAGGGAGTTACTACACCACGCTGGCCAGACGGGTTGGTATAGGGTTTGTTTCGAATTTTATTTTTCTAGCAGTGCTCTTATCTGCTTATGGTTCCCTTAGTCGCCTTTTACGACACCCACGGGTTGAGATGGGGTAGTGACAACAGGTATTCTATTCTTAATCCGTCACTACACGGACAGCTAGTGCATTATCAAGACACGCGGCCGCGTGTCAGCCCCAGTTCCAGCATCAAAGCGGGTGACACGCAGTCGTGTGTAGTATTACACGAACCAGTTGGAGCCACTTTTAAGACACCGATAACTCAAAATCTATTTAGTATTAACGCATGCAATTTGGTAAATGAATTAAAGTCTACTAGACTAACCAGAATCACAAATTTCGTAAATACAGCTTACGTGGTTAGTGAGATATTGATGCTCAAAAATTGCTATTTTTCCACTGACTTACCTATAGACCTTAAATAACACCCACTTCCAGATGACCTAGAAAGTTGAAATTTGGCGTCCAGCTGTGTAATTGTGTGTATACAAATAAAAAACTAGAGAACAATAAATTATTCATAATTATTATTATTATTAAAAAAAAAACCATAGCGCCTTATAAATTATATTAGCAATGAATTGTTACTTATCGTTTTAATAAACACTGAAATAGGAGCTTATGACTTCCAAGTAGCTAGTTATTTATATGTATATTATATGAGGAAGAATTCATTAATTTGTATCAGTTATAGCCTTATCTAAAACATCTACGCAACGCAACGCAATCCTTCCTATTTGATTATCATTAGATGGTAAGGATTATCGTATAGACTTAATTACATTATTCATCATCATCATCATCACAACAGTGCAGCCCAATGACGTCCACTACTGAACATATGCCTCACCTAACTTCTGCCAATGCGAGAGACTTTGTGCCGCCTGCATGCAACGACCACCAGCAACCTTTATCAGGTCGTCGGTCCATCTCATGGGGGGGTCGCCCTACACTGCGCTGCAATACGTAGCCTCCAGTCTACTTTTTGCCCCATCGGCCGTCAGTTCTACGAGTACTGGCACTTTAGCGATGCAATTCGGTTAGCTTATCGGCATGCGACAGTGAGTCTTATGAACTCTACAGTTTAGTAAATAATAAATAATAGACACTTAAAAAAAGAAAACAAGATATTTATTTTTTATTAGTTCCTTCCGTGTATTTTTCTTAATCGTTCTAGCGCAACTTTAGCAAAACTAAGTATTTATCTGAAACAAATATTTAAACTCATTTACACATAATAAGACATCCATGCTACTAGATGCAGTTAAAAAAGGAACTTGTTTAGTATCTACCATGGGGACTACACACATCTACTAAACCGCCAAGACTGAAGAATACACAAACTCTGCATATACTGCCAATAGAGACAGCGACACTATTATAATATTCCACAAAGACGAGACTCTTTTACGGCTTGTGGTAAAGTGGTACATTATAATTACATTCCTCCACGAATGTACTTACTATACTAACTAAAGATATCCCGGTTTACCAATCGACCACCTGAGTGTCCACCTGGTTGGTCAGTTATACTACAATCTTTACTTTTACTCTAAATTCCAAATCCCCTCACGCTGAAATTTTCCAGAATATAAATATAATTTAAATAATATATTATTTAAACAACATACAACCTAAATAAATTATAAAATATTAAAATTTGTAGTCATCTGTCATGTCATCTTTTGTCAAATTTTATAAAAAGTAACTTTTACAAAAAAATATTTTCTTTAAATATTTTTATGCATTCATTTTATATATTGACAACAATATAAAATGTCTATATTCATATTCATCATCATATTTATATACTTTCTGGTTAAGACTACAAGTTTAGTATTAATTTATTATTGACCTTTAATTTCTGAATATCGAAACTATAAGTCAAACCTTAACCTACCTTTTTTTTTTAACCTAAGAGTTTTTACTGACAGCCAATATTGTGTGTGTTCTTTATAATTTACCCGACTCAAGAAAAAATTATATTTAGAGAACTATAAGAAAGAAATTACAAAACATAAATGCAGAATTTTTTTTTACAAAAAGTAATGATATCCCACCAAAACATAAATGTGAAAATGGGAGCCCCTAGTAGTTCAAGAATACCTACTAGTGGTTGCTAATTTCGCAGACAAAAGAATTGAGATATACCTAGGTGAATGCCCAGTTCTGAACTAGTCGAATTATTTACAGAAAGCAGATAACTTGCTTAAAAATTGAAGCTCAAGATTTAACTGGGCTAGTTTTTACGTACATACAAGTTATTATATATATATAATACAAAGTTACTGTTCTTATACCTATATGTTTAACATAAAAGTTGATTAACCAGATACAATAAAACTATGTGTCTACTATGTGAAAACTAACCAAGTTAAATCTTGAGCTTCAATTTTTAAGCAAGTTATCTGCTTTCTGTAAATAATTCGACTAGTTCAGAACTGGGCATTCACCTAGGTATATCTCAATTCTTTTGTCTGCGAAATTAGCAACCACTAGTAGGTATTCTTGAACTACTAGGGGCTCCCATTTTCACATTTATGTTTTGGTGGGTTATAATTACACGCATCAAGAAGCATTACAGATTACATATCATAACATGTACGAGATAATTATATGAAAGCTAAATCTGTCAGATAGCTTATAATCACCCGTTCTAGGGGATTGATGTTTGTCCTTCACGAATCACTACCCCTGCATCGGATATCGGATGAAGCAGCAAACAAACAATAGGTACACAACACAATGGCTTTGTGACGTCAATCTCTAATGTGTGGTCCTGTATGTCGTGACTAATGGCCGATTTCAATAATCTATCTATGGATTTGGCTACTAAAGTTAGAATTTTGACACATTTTGTATGGAGCTTATGTCAAAATTCTAACTTTTGTAGCCAAATCCATAGATAGATAGATATTGAAATCGGCCATAAGATGATCTGTCACAGATTTGTCTCGCGAAAAAACTTAAGTAATAACACCGGCTGTGGTTTAACTAAAAAAATATTGAGGAAACCCACATACCCTAGAAGAAATTCTAAGTGCATGTCTGATCTACCAACCCGCATTAGGTGAGCTCTTCCTTATCTTAAATACAGGTCACTTGTTATAAGTATTATAAATTATCTATACTAATTTTATAAAGCTGAAGAGTTTGTTTGTTTGAACGCGCTAATCTCAGGAACTACTGGTCCGATTTGAAAAATTCTATTAGTGTTGGATAGCCCATTTATCAAGGAAGGTTATAGGCTATATAGACTGGCCTGTTGGTCGAGTGGTTAGTGACCCTGACTGCTAAGCCGGAGGTCGTGGGTTCGATCCCCACCCAGAACAAATCTTTGTGTGATGAAGAATTTATCTATAATATGTATGTATTTACAAAAAAAAAATGTATTTAAGTAGTATATCAGTTGTTTAGTACCCATAACACAAGCAAATATAATTATTTGATTTGGGACTAGATGGCGCTGTGTGAATGTGGTAGAATATTATTATTATTATATATAACATCACGCTACAGCCAATAGGAGCTGAGCAGTGGCCAAACAAAAGCAATGGGAGCGGTGCCCCGCGCGATATTATTAGTAGGGATTTTAATTTTCTTCAATGAAAAACCAAAACAATACCAAGATGTGATATTGTCTCGTTATTTATCCTATGTTATGTAACGAGTTCTACAGAAGATTAGGTTAAAATATTTAGCATCTCATTAAAATTATTTTCTTCTTGTCAATAATTAATTATGAACATGTCTTATTAGCTTGTTCTAACTTACATACAGGATGGGTGCAAACAATAGGAAATAAATAAAGTAGGTATAATATAGATAGCAAATTATACATAGCAGGGAGCTTGTGTTTATATAGTGGGTATATATAGTATGCTAATTTTAAAGCTGCAGAGTTCGCTTGTTTGTTTGGTTGGTTGAACGCGATAACCTCAGGAACTATTGGACTGATTTTACAAATTCTTTTCGTGTTGGATAGCCTATTTATCGAGGCAGGCTATAGGCTATATAATATCACGCAACGGCCAATAGGAACTGAGTAGTGGCCAAACATAGAATGAAGAGATCGAAGTCCCGCGTGACTTCTAAAATAATTATATACATACAGAATATTGTCTCCAAAATTGAAAGCTGCCCATTAAATAAAATTTGCTTTTTAAATATGATTTTTTTCGTAAGCCAATTTGAAGTAGGAATAAAACCCTCCGGATAACCTAAATCGGTTAAAATGCTATACATTTTTTGACTCAACCTGTACATAAGTTCTATTGTAACGTATTGGATTATGTAACGTTGAATGAAGAGATTATAGCAATTAATAACTAACCAACGAGCACAGGGCGTTAAGCCGCCGATTTTGATATGAGTGATAGGATGATTAGAAATGCATTTATGACAAATGTATGTAATAAATACTGGTATGACGTAAAAGATAAAAACAAATATATTTTACGTGAGCATCGATTAATCATAACGGGTTTGTAAAATAAGTACCTATGATCTGTCACAGTGCGGTGCGTCAGTGAGGTGCTTACTTTCGCTTGCAAATTTTCTAGTACAACGGCGAGTCCACCGGTTACGCAATATTCACAACCGTGGTAAACACTTGTAATTATTATTGTAATAGCGTTCTAATCTAAACGAGGTGCAAGTGTTTGGGCGTGGCGAGAAAGCGCGGTAACCTAACCATCTCTATAACATAAACTGCCGCTGTCAACAATACCATTGAAACAATAGCCTCAGGATATGGAATTGCCGAATATAATAATATACACACATAGGTTTTCGTCAAATGCTAATATTTCGTTACTACTTTATTAGAATAAAATTTTATTATTTAAGCAAAATATCTTTTGTGGAGAGGTAAATATGGATTACATTTAAAATCAGTAGCGTTTTATATTCTCCATTTTAATTTTCGTTAGCGTGGCTGCAGTTTAAGCGCTGTTCATAAAAAACGTTTTTGTAAATACAGAGCTATTTTGAAGTTAATAAGAAAAAATATAAATCATGCGATAACTGGCCATTGTGGTTTTGAGCGTTACGTCGATAAATAAATAATACTTAGCCTGAATTGCGAGCCTAGACGTACTTAGTATTCCGTGGAAGGTGTGGAAGTCATTCACCCAAAGTCCGTACATTAACTAGAGCTACAAAAACTTCGTAAATAAAAAGACAACAAAAAACTTTCATTATGCAAACAGTTTATGCTTGAATGACTCCGTCGGTCATTTTGGTTATATTTTCTTGACAACTTTTTATTTGCGACTCTACCGCGACTTTGTCCACGTATTCGCACCATCTGTATAGCGCCATCTATCGAGTAAACTGGTAAGATTCTAAATTTACAATTCAAAACATTTTCTTTGATTTATTGTTTTTCTCTAGATGTCTCTAGATTCAGAAATAAGTTAAAATTGTATTGCGGGAGTCAGTCATACCCTCATTATATTATGACAGCAAACAAATGAAAAGAAAACTAGCAAACAAAAAGTACTTAATTGAGCTTGGAAACAAATTTAAATCAGTTACTTTATTACATTTGTTATTATTGTATGAATGGAGAATTTGTTGGTAAGTTTTTTAACTAGTTATAATAATATTGACGTCTACATTTAGCCAGATTATCCCCTGAGGGATGGTATATGTGACGATTGACAATAGTTTATTTATTGTGTGTGGTATGCCCCACGCCTCAAGGAATAGCAGTCAGTTAATAATAATATAATAATATAATATCATGGGCTGGGCTGGGCAATAGTTATTTATAACTTACTTGGAAAGTTACCGGACGTTTCAGGTTGGTAATGATTATTATCCTTTAGTATTTAAATACTATAGTCGACTAATGGTAATGAATGTAATTATGGATACTAAGAAGGCAGATCGTTTATTCTTTCACCAGCATTGTCAATAAAATTCAGCCATCAAGTAAATATAAACAATTTTGAAGTTCTTCGAATGACGACACTACCTGCTTGCTAAGAACAATATAAACAGAAATCAAGTTTCAGGAAACTGTACCTAAAGACAGATGTAGCAAATACGTTTTTCCCGTAGTCTTTATAGTTTCAATAAATCAGTTTTGCCTCACAAGGGTCTTACATACGTCATAGTTAGTCTGCAATCACACGGTTCTGCAAAACTGTTCACTGATACGTGACCGTTACATCATAATAATACGTAAATGGAAATTTTACGTTGTTATTTTTAACTAAGATTAACGGGACGGCGTCAATAGAAAAGTTATAAACCAGCGATTAGATTTGACCAAGTCAAAATTATGTTCTCGTAACATGCTCGTGTCATATTGCACGTGTAACCTAGGTTTTAGATAAGTGGCTTTTTTTATACCACGACGCGATGGTGGCTAACATGAGTACGTCCTGATGGTAAGCGAATACCGTACCGTTGTGACTTTACTTTGCAAAATAGGCTTTCCATAATAAACTTCAAACGCCGAAATTTCACAGACAGTGCCTTGCCTTTTTTAACCAAAGAATGGTTTTGGAAAGTACAGTAAGAGTTTGACAGGATTATGAAACTTCATATTGGTTGAAAGTTGAGTCCTTCAAAGTAAAGTCAAAGTATCCATCATATAGCATTGGCTGGACATGTAGACTTAATATCTGGAGCGACACCAGAGCGTAATTTGCCACTTATTTAGGTAACAGTCCTACTCTCACACTCATCAATGCAATTCCTGTTACCACCCTTGGAAACACCGATCGATAAAACTCAGGAGTAAATAATACCTAATCTCTTGCGAGTCTTGGAGTGAGCAAGTCTTGGAACCAGCAATGAAATAAATCAGAAGTAAATGGAGGAGTTGCAAATAACTGTCCTCTTCTCTCCATACCAAAACAGGAAAAAAGCAATCTGTATAGGATCAAAACCCATTCAAAGGAAAGCACCACAGACAAAAAAATTATTTCGGATCCTACTGAGCTAAGTCTAATTCTAAAAGTGGTGAAAAAGCACTTGTTTAGATGAGCTGTGACTAGAGGAATTGATTTAAAGATAATAATAGATTCATAATAGAAAACCTCTTAAAGATTCAATTTAAAAACACGATACAATTCAAAAAGAAGCATTAGACGCGTGAAAATGGTTTATTTTTATTCTTTCCCAATAGCAAACATTGAAAAAATGTAACAAACCTATATTTTGTTTATTTGTTTGCTAAATTCCCAATGGAAATTTTTAGCCGCTTTTTTAACTTAAAACGTGCCGTCATAAAGTTGTTATTTTAAATGCAAAAAAGCAGATTATATTTGATACAATCTACTGTTATTTGTTTTATTTTTTGGTTTCACTTAGTTTTTATTACTTAATTGTTTTTATTATGAAATAACTACCGTGTTTTGGGCTCTGATTGTAAACATAACTTCATCATCATCATCATCATATCAGCCCAATGAGGTCCACTGCTGAACATAGGCCTCACCTAATTTCCGCCACGTAAACGTAACTTATTCGATGCAAATTATACCTAGGGTTGCCATCTCTAAAATTTGGCAACCAGGACAAGACGCGTGAAAACTCCGGATTTTAGAGCCCAAAACCCGGACACATCAACAGAACGGCCCTAGACTTTTTAAACCCGGACTACAAATGAAGCCCCGTCCGGACGCTCCATTAATTCATCATTTCAACCCACAAACGTCTCACTGTAACGTACTATACCACGCTGGCTATACGGATTGGTATAGGGTTTATTTCGAATGTTCCTTTTCTCGCAGAGCACTTGTCTGCATAAGATTACTACCACAATCGCCTGTTCGGACATCTACTCGGACTGAGATGGGGTAGTGTCATTATGTATTCATATGTAACCCACTACATGGATTATGATTATTATGACTATTACGATTTTAGTACATATATTATTGACAAGATATGAATTCTTTAAAATGCTTTTGGTATTGATACAGATATTAATATGCATTTGAGAAATTAATTTCTATAAATTCCATTCAAGTCAAAGACCATTCTATAAATAATGTTTTGAATAGCTTTGTTTCTAAAATTAATCGAATTGATCAACTTCATTAAGGTCAATATAGGGGACACTCACAGCTTGCTGTCAGTAGAAAGTGTGCGTAAATAGATAAATGTATAATTAATACAGTAATATTTGTTAATGATACTCATTTACTAGTTTTTTCAACATAGACCTACATAGTATTTGCCAAATCGTAAAGCTATTATATAGTATTGCGTTTTTAATATTTAAATTATCACAGTCAATTTGCAATAAATAAATTGATAGGCGTTAATCGCCGGAAATATTTACAAGATAATTTATTATTGATATTATACTTTCACTGCACGTATTAAACCCTATACCCTAGTGCGAAGGGTGGATTTTTATCAAAGGTAAGCCGGAACAAAAAATGCTTACCTTACTACAACCAGAACGTGTTGGGTGCAATGCTATGTAGGTAATAATAATAACACTGATATGAAACGACGTCTTCAAAAGGATGCTTCCCGATTCATATCGTTTCGTCCCGTTTAATAGGGGTGAGCTTAAATATTAACCGGGCACAGGACTCTCCGGACTCCGAGATAATACCTAATGAGAATTTCAAAACAAATCCAAATACAGTTTTTGCCGAGCCGGGGATCGAACCCAGGAAATGTTACGGAGTACGCATCCGCAGCGCCATCGAGTCAGTCCCAAAATATGATGTCAAACTTAAAAGAAAGAATGCCTAAATCATCAAGGCAATGAACAAGAGAAGAATGAGAGTAAGTTAATAACTAATTTAACAATAAATCGTTAGCTCCTGCCAATAATCTCATAGCATTAAATAATAGACGTGACTCTATGTGCTCACATATAAACGACAGGCGGCACGCGGTAAATTGGATAGCATAAGATTATTTCGAGACATAATTGTGAGTTTAATATGAATCATATAAATAGGTATAAAAATTGATTTATAGATTCTTGTGTTGAATTACGTTTCATATTTGTTGTGTCTACTGGTTCAATGTCGAACAATAAAAAAACTTGCTTCAATTCTTGCGTCAGTCAATTTAGCTCTAAAGTTGGTAAGTTGAAAAGGAAAGATTAAAGAAGTGAATAAAATTGTTAAGTAACCTTTGGAATCGACAGATTGTATCCATTGCATAGTGTTTAGTAAAATAGGTTTTATCAGGGATGCAGCCGCAATAATTGAAACAACTTGTTCGTGTGCTTAATAAAGTAAATTTAGGTCCAAATTTGTTGCTTCGTGCGCGCGATTACAGCGCTATGTAATACAGTGACACGCGTCGTATACACCACCCAGGGACGGCTTCTACCTCTAAAAAATGGTAGATATTTAAAAAAACCTAAGATAGAAACGGTTTTTGCAAATGATCCCATACTGGCCGAAATGAAAGATGTGTCACGTCAAAAATGCTACTACGTGCCTACGGGCCCAGTCTGCCTTTAATAATACGAGTTGTAAATTATAAGTTTAAAAGCTATGCTTATAACTTGATGGTGGTATTACATCAAGACTGCGATAATGTTGCTATTAATGAGTTCGGGTTTAGAACAGATAGTTGAATCATGCAAAAAGCAGTCCCGCATATCGAGAAAGCTGATGACATCTAGTGGCTAAGAAGGTTGATTAAGTACTATTAATAGTTTATAGAGAGCTATATATAAATTGTGTAGTATTTTTTGTAATTTACTCTAATGGATTTATCCGGCGTACAGCGGTTTAGAATCGCTTAGGAGCGGACATTTTGTGTGGACTAGCTAACTTTTTTAAACAAGCCATTCTTAGCAAAATTCTAAAAGTAACCCCTGAGATATCTTCTACAGTTTGCGAGAAAATATTCAAAGTTGCTCATTTATAGGGATTTGGCCAACATTTAACGACATAATACCAACAAAAAAGTGTGTACTATTAACATTTTCAACCATGCACTGTGATATTTATTGGTCCCAAGAGCTCATTTGGGAGAGGGGAATAACGCTATGCGGGCTGTCGGGACTTGTCTCTAATTAGCATCGATATGTAGATTGAAGCAGCCGCTATCACTATTTTATTTGGTATAATAAATTCTATTATATATATATGTTACCGGCAATCTGTATAATCAGGTATTCTATACAATACTTAGATAATAATACGTGAAATATTATTTATTTTATACTTTGCCTAGGTATTCTATACAATACCGAATGCGCAGCCGGTAATGTGTGTAAAAGACGAGAGCAAACGTGTAGCGACTTGTTTACTTGCTTTCATCATGCTCAAAATTCGTGATGAAATTGTATGAAAGCTTGCTTGCTTTCATACAATTTCATCACGAATTTTGAGTTTCACGTCAATTTTATTGTGGTTTTACAGTAGTAGAAAGATATTTTTTTGTACCCTTTTCATAAAGATTATTTTTAAGGTTCCTAATTGTGCATCCTAATTGTTAATTTTAATAAAGTTGATTTTAAATATTTGTGTTATCAAAATACCGGTTCCTACTTCTGGGTGGTTTGAAAAAAAATTACTCTAACCTAACCAAGCCGAGTCGGATTGCTCTGGTATTCTATACAATTCCTAGGAATTGTATTAATTACTTACCTGGGTAAAGTTTGTAATAGACAATAATATTCATATTTCATACATTGCCTGGACACCTCAGGTACCTATTCTATACATTACATATATATAATTGAACTCATTTTAATTTACACAGGGTGGTATTCTGTTGCGGTTTGACATGTCTGTGTTTCTCTCTATCTGTGGCATCGCAGCTCCTAAACCAGTGGGCCGAATTGGTTACTTTTTTTTGTTTGAATGTTATCATGATAGTGATGGTTTTAAGATATGTTTTATCAAAATCGGAGCACTCGTTTCATCATCATATCATCAGCTCTTGCCTTCGAGGTTACCTACTTAAAATTTCCATTTTGCTTTTTTCTAATGATTACATATAATATTTCATTAAATTTCATTACGCTCATAACATCGCCGTCAGTGTTGGTTGGTGCATGCAAGTGGTTTGTTGAATCAGCCGCGGCGGGCACTGGCTGCGCGGTCTTTTTGCCACCGTATGCGTTAGTAGATATTTCCTTTGTTCTATAGTTCGCGGAGAAAATTTCCGACCCGCGTCGCCGCGTTTGTTCTGGGCCTAAAGCCACGACTTTAAGCGCCCCCCGAACCAACAGATTCTGGCTCCTATTTAAGTAGTAGTAGTTATGACATATCGGAAGCCTTTTGGCGGTCTGACAAAAAGTTGATTTGGTATTCAAATATGTTTCCTACTCGTAGTTAACATACCAGCATATCTATATACTAATATTATAAAGCTGATGAGTTTGTTTGTTTAGTTGAACGCTAGGATCTGAGGAACCACTAGTCGGATAAGAAAAAATCTTTTAGTGTTGGATAGCCTATTTATCGGGGAAGGTTATAGGCTATACCTACAACATCACGCTACGGCCATTAGGAGCTAAGAAGTTGCCAAATAAAGATCGGCGGGAGCGAAGCCCTGCGCGACTTCTAGTAGTATCATATACCAACTAAACAAACTTCAGCTATACTGTCGATGTTTACGTCACACTGAATACTTGTTTTATATCACTACAGATGCAAAGGGACTCGCGTCTATACAGTACCATTACGGAGCCAAATCAGACGGCCACCTGTATAGCTTCAAAGCAAACAATGAATTATTGGGCGTATAATTTTTGCACTTGAACACAAATACAATGGTTCACAATAATAAATAACGCTCAAATAGTTGATAATATAAATACGTAGGTACACCCTTATCTCTTCATCTATTGGGTACACAAGACAATAGACAGCTATCAATTTATTTATAAAACAAAAGTGACACAAGCATACACGCTGTTGGAATAGTTCTAGAGCTTTGTGAACGCCTTAAATTACCATGAGATACAATGAAAGTATTATTATTGACTATTGAATTTATAATACCATTATACAGTTGATATTTGTTGATTAGAACCTCAGGATCGCGTTGGATGCAAGCCGCATACAACTGGTTTTGAATGGGTTAGATGTTTCTTGAGGAGACCTATTATAATGCTTGTTACGAAGAATAAAATGTGAAGAAACCAAACTTCCCAACCAGTAACAAGAGGCGAGACAAGCGAACCCAATGAAAGCTTTATAATTAGAAACAAACAACGCCGCTGTACCAAAATAGGTCCTCGAATGAAATATTGCAGATGAATAGTATAAAAAGAATAAGTTGAACATACCTACACTGAAGTTATAAATTGAGTAAGGAGATCTATTATAGCTGTTGGTAGATTAGACAGAACAGTCGATTTATCTATGCCCACGTGGAGGTCTTAGAGATTTCTAATAGAGTAGTATGCGGCCCAATGTAAACTAGTAAGTTTAATTAGCTAATTTGGTGGGCAATGTCGGAAACTTTGATTCTTCTACGGATCTCCTAAATCTTGATTCCATCACGCACAGAGAGACTCCGGGCAATTCCGGGCGATTAAATTTCAAAAGTGACCAAGGCAAGCACATCGTCGCGCCCCTCTAGTCCGCCCTGTGTAGAGGGCGTCGTGGTGCTCCAGGGCGTTACACTAAGGACGTCGCGGTGCTCCAGAGCGTCACCGCGCTCAAGAGCGTTGACGCGCAGCTGGACGTTGTTATGTTAATTTTTTTTCTGTTTAAAAACAAACGCGCGCGCGCCCCTTTGTAACCTTGCCCCCAAGGCACATGCCTAGTTTGCCTTACGGATAATGCCTTATGGAAACACACATTGATCTAAATAATAGGTGTTCTACACGGTTATAAACTTGCTTTCCAAGTTCCAACAGAGTGACCTTGGTGGGAGTTTGGTTGCAATCCGCGTAGTTTGTATAAAATTTGGTTTACAACAGTTGTCTACACGGTTGGAATACACCAAGGGCACCTCTGTGGAAGGCAAGTTTATAACCATGTAGCACAGCTTTAAAACTTTCGACTAAAAGCACAGATATTACCAATAAATTAAATTTTCAGTTTGTATGAATCGTTATTGTCCCCGCCTTCAGTATTGTTTTGATTATTATGTTATTAGTGTTATTTAGGCCGCCCCCGCTCATACGGGTCGGTAATTACTGCGATTAGTCATATAAATATCAAACTTTCATATTATCTTTCATTCATAATTTTGCCTCCCTCAGGGGATCATTAATACAGTATAATAAAATAAGCATGTAATTATTTCTACTCATTACGCTAAATAACAACTTTCATGACTTTCACTTCTATAATGCCAAATAAATTCCATAATCCTTGGTCACGCCATTTTTTAGCGTAAAATGCGTTATGGTATAAAATAGAAATATAATTAATAATTGGTCCAACCATTCACAAGTAAAATTTGCAAAAGTGCTGTACTTAACTCCAAAAACCATTTACATGCACAAACTTTCATCCCTAAATACCTATATCCCTTGAAGGACGGTTTTTCAATAGCTCTACAATAGTTTACTCACAAACTTTCGTGTCCTAATTAAGGCGTAACTAGTCGCCAATGACCTTGAGAGTATGGGTGGAGCTTAGCTTATTTCACTGCATATCCCCGCTCCTTTGCCAACTCGCGCACACTATAATACAATGGTCACAGAATAAGCGTAAACGCAGACATGCGCTTCTAGCTCGGCATTTTTACCTACGATTCCGGAATAACAGTTTTAAAATTGGTATTTTATTTTGTATAGAGAGTTTAAAGGACTCGTGTACACAATTATTTGTTTGCCAATATTTTTATGTATTGAGATTTTTTTAATTTCAATGTTTTGCTTTCGGTATTTATGTAAGTACTTACATAGTTTTATTGGTACTTATTTATTATTAGTATCGAAGATAATTATTTTATCTTGTAAATTGTAATTAAATAAATAACTATTTTAACTTACTTTTGTATTAAAAAAAATATTTACCTATTTTCATTGATGAATTTAATGTTTTGTTTACAACACTTACTTTGTAATTACGTTATAAACTACTATTATAAATTGTAAACCATTTTATTGGATCATTTGAAATATTTTGTTTGAGAATATAGCTCGCCGAACTGATGGCCGATGGGGCAAAAAGATTACTCCTTCTAAACGGTTAGGAGTAGTCGTCAGAAAAAAAAAAAAAATATTAAAGTTCATAAATATTTGCACAAAAGGTTTAGGCACACAGCGAGAAAGACGTGACGGCTCTGCGTGACACCTTAGATTTATTTACTCGTCCCGCCGCGCTCGCTGTTTGTGTGTATATTATACCTGTAAGCACTATATTCAGTCGATAGTAAAAATGGAGCAACGAGCGACACAGCCTTCCCGTCTGAAGGCTAACGCCTGTCTGCCGCCCGCGCCCGCGTAGAGCACCTTTGAATTTCTAACGTACAGAAATCGTATTATGGCCTATTTTCTTAAGAAAATATTGATCGATTTACATATGCTATGTTCAGATTAAAGTAAATTTTGCCACCAATTTATCAGTGTAAAAATAATTTCAAAGTATAAAGCCGTTTTAAAGTTTTAGGGATTTTAAGATAAAATATATCTCAACTTAAAATATTTTTTGAGGCAAAAGTATTAGTCGTACGAAAATTTCATATGTTGAAAATGTAGTAGATAGATCAATTATCAAAATATTTTTTTTTCAAATTTTTCGAACAAGTCGTTTAGGAGGAGTAGGCTTCAGAAAAAAGCCGTTTTTGGTGCAAAACCGAGGGAAGGCCCTTAAGCCCCTTTAAGGCCTTCAATTTATTAAACAGTCTTATTGCTTGTTGGAGGCAGAAAATGCAGTTTTGGTTCTAATAATGTGCTAGATGTTACTATATATATACAATAGGGCCGAGAGCAACTAGGTATGTAGTGAAGTTTCTTTTCTTTAAAAGACAACTTCACGTCAGTTAAATATGTTTTTAAAATGCCGCGAGATACGGCGGTCGTTTCCAGGGTTGCCTAGTGCTGTGGCACTTTGTATAAGGACACAAAAGTAGACCCAGACTCGAAACAAATATCTGTAAGTCACACAAATATTTGTGCTTATGGGAATCGAACCCACGACCTTTGGCAATATTAGTGGCGAGGCGACAACTATAATATTTGGGTCACAGTGACAATAGCTGAGTAATAGCTAGATTATAACGTTCATATATTTATCCCTCAATACGTCACACACTAATGTTATTGAATTTTCTACGAAATTACTTTGAAACAGGCGTATGTTAATTTAAATGAAAACAAATGTTTGCATTGGCTAAATGGTGTCAGAGGCCACCAACCTTTTGGCCACCTGACCTGTTTTTACTTTATTGATTAACAAAGCGTGTATACATATGGGTAAAAAGGTTCAACCAAAAATACTTTGGAGGGTAAAAGGGGCAGTTCAGTAGGGGCTTTTATGTCGTCCACCCATCTTTTAAGTGTTCTACCTCTTTTCTTTATTCAGTATATAATATAGAGGTTAAAAGATATGTTAATACTGTCAATTTCTTTTATAAGATATTTCAGAGTTGTAGTAAAAGCCTTAAAAAAACATGTCATATGACGGTGGCAAACAAGCTGCAACACTAGAAGCATAATATGGGCGTTGCCGACTACTTAGAAACCTCTTTACTCCCTTTCTATAAAGCTTTAAAATTAAAAACACCGGCCTTGGTTTCACCTCAGTACAATTTGCCGAATGAAGAATATATATATAATTCTATTTAAACGATTTTTTTCTTTGGTGTCTGACTTACTTGCTACTTGCTGCACTCAGAGACGTCAATTAGCAGTAATCTGTCATCAACACAATTTTTTTATTGAATAATCGTCTTTATGCGTATCGACTTAAGTATTACACGTTTTTACAATAACCTTAAAAACTTTAATAAAGATATGTAATGTCTCTGAGTACGGCAGTAAGACTAGTAAGAAAAAGTTAATTCAGTAAGGTACTTAGTATAAATTCTTTGAAACAAATTAGTTATTTCATGTTTAATTAAATTTTAGTCAAGTATTCAAAAGCATGGGCCAGATTACATAATATGGCATCTTGTGAACTCATTTGATTTTAATTTCTGAGTGAACAAAAGCAATTTATAGAATGGTATTGTCTTTGGTTTAATTTAAGTCACCATTTGAGATTGTTTACAAATTGCCTTTGATTTAATATTTGGATATTTTATACTGATAATAAAATGAAGGAATCTTTGTGGTGGAATTATGAGCTTGTGATTGAAGATCTCTGATATTTTGACTGTCACTGTGGCTTGATGGTTAATATACGAGACAAATAAACAACTCAATTTGTGATTTATAAAAACATTTGTTTGAAGTCTGCATGTACTTTAAGTATGTTACTTGTATGTGTGTAGGAGCCCTCTCGATACCTAACTGGCTTTTTATATTAGTACCTATTAAATTCAGATTACCGAAATTATTCATTAAACCAAAATTAATTAACTCAACTCTATGCAATTGAATAATTAAGCTTCAGAAAAACATTATAATTTATTTAAGAAAATATTTCTTATTTATATTGATATTTGAAGAGCTTGTTTCGTTGAATGCGCTTATATTGGGAACTGCTGAACCGTATTAAAAAATTCGTCTTGTGTTGGATAGCCCATTTAGAAGGCTATAGGCTATATAGCACCACGCTATGACCAATAGAAGCTGAGTAGTGACAAAATGAAGATCTTTTGCGCAATGAAGATCTTTAGCTCCCAAGCTAAGCATCCCCGCACAAAAGCTAATAGTTTAAAATATGTGACTAAGGTTGACTAAACAATGCTCGTGGTTTAAATCCAACAATTGAGGGCTATAAGCTGATAATTGAAATGTTTCATCAAATAGAATCTTAATTACAACTTAAAACATTGGCTGAATATTAAAAAATATTCTACACAATGCCCAATTATGACAATATAATGAAAGAAAAGAAAACCCCTCTGCCACCCATAAACACCACCAATTACAAAGATATAAAGTGCAAAAAGTCGATGTTTTGATGATTTTCAACATCAACAAATCGATTACAAAATCGACCAAATTTTTTTTAAGTGTACGACATCTGCACGTATTCACTTAAACAAATCCAACTTATTTTTATTTTACTTAATTAAAACAAAACATTTTAATTTGACACAATTTTAGTAATAATTGAAATAACATTCTTAAAATCAATAATTTGCACCTAACAATATAATAATTGTATAAAATCCAATAATATAATAAAACCGGTATACCGGTACTTTAGAGGTGGTATTATCTACTCTATGTTACTTACTTCAGCGAAGTTTAGATAAATATGCACTGGAATATCCGATCTCTAATCATAATCAATCTTTCTTTTCAATCATATTCTAGCAAATACCTACCCACACAAATTTTAATACCTAATTTAGTAAGTATGCTAGATACTTTTTTCATAAACCTTTTCCAAGAAATCCAAACCTAACACACCCACAAAAGGTCAATAATTTTCATTTTTTTAATAACATGCGTTTATAATAACAGTTTTCACTTCATGTGAAAGTTAAAAGTCACAACGGAAGTGGATTCGGAAATTCCACTATAATGGCAGAAAACTAGTTCTAGCTATAATTTTTTTTATTACAGTAACAATATGGCAATTTTAAGTAATAATATAGTAATTTAATATGGCAACAAAACTACCAGATAATTTGATACTTACTAGAGACAGACTGCCAGAATTTTACATTTTCAAATCTAAATAAATAAATCTATTTGTGTAAATGTAAACATTTTGTAAAACAGGCCTATTGTATAACTGAGAACAACAATATTATGAGAAACATCCTCATGATAATGGATATATTATGCTCTCCATGCTTACAAAAATAGATGCTATTATATTAGTGGCTATTAAATTTATTATTTTGTTAAGCTAATGTTTATTTATACATGATGTAATACATACTTCACAATTATGTTTCTCTATTCCAAGATCTATAATATGGATTTTCCTTCATGATAATAAATCACAAAGCCCATAAAATCAAAAAGGAAGCATGCATAAAAGAAAATAAGTGTGATTTTAGCTTAAACAATAACCTTTCCATGTCATGTTCACAGTCTATTAACAGTGTAAGTGGTTGTGATAATGCAAGCATTCCAGTTGCTTTCACTTTACATTCTGATGAAACATGTCTCCTTCATGCTAAAACAATTTTGTTACGATGCTCTACAATTATTTATAAAGGTGTTAATGAACACTAATTTATGTAAATAGATTTTCGTAGCCTAATTTAGGTGAAGATGAAGATTGTTCGCTACTGTTTTTGTTTAATTTTAGCTTAGTTACTTTGGAATTTGTATTTAATAAATTAAACCACTGTTGGGTCATAGAATGTTAGGGTAGCTCGACTAGGCACAATTTTATTCTACTTAATCAAACTGCTAACTGCAGAACCTGTAATTATTATTACTAGTTCTGAGTGATAAGAAGACCATGTGCATGTGCTTCATTGTTTATGAAAGACAGGAAAAATAAAATAAAGCAATGAGAGAATATATTAATATTAATATATTAAATTCCCAATAGTCAACAATTTGTTGACTCAAATAGGCACATCAAGGAAATTATGTACCTATATGACATAAATAACCACATTATTGGATAACTATGAGTATTCATGATAACTAGATTTTTGCTTGCGTATGTCCATAATATGTATGACTGGTTAATGCATGTAAAGGAAAAGAAACCGCACAGGAACCGCTCACTACTAAAACGATTGCATAAAAAAACAGATATGATTACTCACGGTTCGGCCTCTATAGATTGCAGGCGGGCGACATAATTCGATGGAATGTAGCCTTCTTGTTTGGTCTTCTTGCTTCTAGCTAACCACCAGTCACCTTGAGTGTCATTTAAGATTTCTAAGTGTTCTCCTTTTCTAAAACTTAGGTCTTCATCAGTACGGGCATCGTAATCGTATAGTGCTACAAATATTCGGGTGGGAGGGACCTCGCTGCTATCTGTACCCTGATTTACCGTAGATCTAATTGGATCGGGAGGAGGCGACGGTGCAGGTGTCTGAAACTGTAGATCTTCTTCGTGCGGGTTTGGCCTGTCATTTTTGCTTTTAGAATCTTTTTCCCCTGTACTACTAAAGCAGTTCCCCATTTTCTCTTTACAAGGTGAGACTGGTAGCACACGTTTTATGTCAAATCACACACTTATATAAACCCAAACTATTGTTCTGAGTTTTTATACCTATAAACATTTTATTTTGTCACATTAGAGTCAGAAATTTGAAATTAATAATATGTTTTCAACGTAAACAAAGAACATTAAAACCCCGATCGGACATCACTACAGACGGCCATTTTGATGCGCCATAGACAACATAAGTGAATACAGATAATTCATCAAATAAGTTAGTTTAAATTTCATAGTCTTGTTGGTATAATTAAAAATAATTACTGAAAGTAAATGTTTTAAAATCTCTTATTGACCTTAATTATTCTTTTACTGTAACTGAAGTGGCAATTGTGTACAAATGACTAAAAAAATATTTTTTTTATATCTATTCTGTCATAGCGTCATCTAGTGCAGTATACAGAAACTATAACACTAATTCAATTTCAGCGCCATCTTACAAATTTTATAGGTAACCCCTACAGCTGTTATACTATGTTGTATCGATAGATGTCGCTACAACAAACTTTGTACCAAAATTAATTGCGAGCAAATTAATTGCTAATTATAGTAATCACAATTAAATTGTGACACAATTAAATTGTGATTACTATAATTGCAAGAAATCATATAATTGTGTCCTACAATTAAATTAATAAAAAACTTTTTATACTTTTTTTTTTAGATCTTAGGTACGGTTTAGAAAATAGAAGAGGGGGAGGGGCACCATTTTTGTTCTTTACGGAGCGATTATTTCTGAAAATATTCACCTCAATGATATTGTATGTTAGAAAAGTGTTACCTTTTCTTACCATACAATATCATTGATTCACCTAATAAAAAACTTGCTTAAAAACAGAACGACAGACCGAACAAAGTAGGTAGGTATATGTAGCTGTAGCTTCTACGTAACAAGAGTCTTACAACAATCCAGTTAGATCTACATTTAATTGAAGTCGTCGCGATAAGCACAGCTTAAGCGTAGCAATCCAAAGTAAGGATTAGTCAAGCTTGCGATAACAAGCGAGGGTAGGTATGCCCTGAGGCTAAGGAAATAAAATAATTGAATCAAACGAGTTTATGATCCATCTACTAACACCTTTTTAAGGTTCCGTAGCCAAAATGGCAAAAATGGAACTCATCAAGTTTCCGTCCGTCCGTAAGTATGTCACAGTCACAGGCATTTTATTGAAAAAACTAGTCGATGAAATTTAGAGACTAAGTAGCTAACTGGACGGAGCAAGCGTATCCTAGAGTGGAGACCGCGACTCGGCAAGCGTAGAGTAGGATGCCCTCCAGCTAGATGGTCCGACGACCTAAAAAAGGTCGCTGGGTCTGACTGGATGCGGAAGGCGGAGGACAGAGTGCTATGGCGTGTGTGAGGAGATGCCTTCGTTCAGCAGTGGACTGCAATAGGCTGAAATGATGATGATGAAGTAGCTAACTTGTGTGAGCTGCTATTAGGTTTAGTAGTTAAATAATTAATAAAAATGTTTTTATGAGGGGCAATCCATAACATGTAACAGACGCTGATTTTTTTTTTTAGAAACCATTTACGAAAGACACGTTGATATAAACATTATACGGTTTCTACTTTTTTTTATTTTGTGAATATTTTCTGAAATTAACGCTTCGAAAGTACCTAGTAGTATATATTGTGTCCTCCGTTCAAAACCGTTAAATCAAAAATTATAAAAAAAATTACAAAGTTTACGCATAATAAATACTTTCAACCAAAATTATTTTGAACATGATCGGATGTAAGTACTTATCGTTTTTGAGTTATATTCGAAAAACTGCGCTTCTCAACAAAAAGACGTAAGCGCTAATGACGATACGCTCTTTTGCTGCGAAATTCTACATTGAGCATGGTCTGTATAGGACGTTGTTTTTCTAACAAAATAATGTCAGTCACTTAATGTATCGACCTGAGTTGGGTTCTAGATGAATCACAACATGCGTAACATGTCATTGACCCTTGCTAATGTTCTGTGGAAGAAGTTTCCGACCTACTAAATTACAGAAAGTGTTTTAACTGTTGTTTACCTACTATTTACTCTAGTTAACTAGATTGTGTAACCATTAGCGCAATAAGAAAGGGATTAGGCACTAATAGGCAAAAGGCATATAAGTATTTTATTTTTGGAGTGTATCAGTCTGGGGTTATTAATTGAACTACATAATATTTATATATTTTCATATTAACTTACTTAAGTAATTATAAAAATCAACGTTTCACATTTTGGCAGACAAAATGTTAGTGTAGTTTTTCCCGAAGGATAGGCAGAGGTGCACTATGCCTATCCTTCGGGGAAAAACGCGTGATGAAAGGTTTATAAAACAATTTTATTAAGATTGTAGCTGAATTTACTTTTAAAAATCCCAAATTGCTTTCACGTTCCATCCTTAAGACAAGGTCAAGTTTGTTACGTAAATATTTTTAAAATATGTAAAATTATTGAAAGTAAAAGGAAATGGTATTGAAATAATAATATTGAGTAATTCAGTCACGTTTCAGTGCCATCATGAACTTAGTGCAGGGGTTCCCAAAGTGTGCGCCGCGGCGCCCTGGTGCGCCGTAGAAAGTAAAAAGGGGCGCCGGCGCCGCCGCCCGCCGCGCCGTGAGTCGATTCTGTATTATTATCCGAAATTCCCGTCCCAGCACCTGTCACATTGATTTGACTGAGTAACTATCGTATTTTATTTTTGTTTTTCTTAAGTCTTGTTGTTTTCAGTTTCAATTCTGAATTCTTATAAATATAATAAAAAAACTCAATTTAATATTGTGGATGTTTTCATTTTTGGGCCTATCTACCTAATCAAACTACTATTATTGTAGGTACCCATTTCTTTCGACTGTATCGATTTCAAATAGCAGCTAGGGCACGGCACCGTGACAAAATACTAAACTTGTAAGTGCGCCGCGGACTGAAATATGTAGATTGGGAACCCCTGACTTAGTGTTTTAAAATTTCTTGAGTTGTTTACATTGAGTAAGCGAATACGCACTTCATTACATTAACCAATCCTATACCTACCTACCTACTTATTTATGTATTTACTTATTTATTCTACCACATTCATCCAGCGCCATCTAGTCCCAAATTAAGCAATTATATTTGCTTGTGTTATGGGTACTAAACAACTGATATACTACTTAAATACATTTTTTATGTAAATACATACATATTATAGATAAATTACACCCAGACACAGAACAAACCTTTATGCTCATCATACAAAGATTTGTTCTGGGTGGGGATCGGACCCACGAGCTCCGGCTTAGCAGTCAGGGTCACTAACCACTAAACCAACAGGCCAGTCATATTTTTTAGTAGTAATTAACTAAAATCGTAAATAGACTTCGTGCTATGATTTGAAAATTCTGCTTTGAAATTTTCAGTATCAACTTGGAATACACATTTGTAGATTTTATGTTAATGATGGGATTATATCTTTCCTTTCTCAATTCACTTACTCAAAGTAGCTACCTAAAGGCTCCTAAATAAATACCTTTTAATTCATAAAAGGTGCTGATTACATTACCCGGCAAACACAAAATGGTTGAGTTCAATCAGGTTAATAAAGGTTTAAATGGACTTATACATACTTCACAATCTAGCAGAAAATATTATTGACCCACAAAATATTTCGGGCAATCCCAGACTTAGTTTTATTAATATAAATCAACCTACGTAGGTATTTACTATCAGAGTGCTTTCGTAATATCAGTTCGTACGTAGTTAATTTTTAAATGCATGTTACCGGAAATGTATGAAATCTAGGAATTGTATATGACGGCGCCTGCGTCGTCATACGCCAAACCAGACTTTGGAATCATAAATGGTTATACGGAGGATGCTTTGTGGTATTAAATAAATTAATATAAATAAACTATCTATTTAATAAGGCTAAATTATAATAAAATAAACGATTAAAACAAAGCATCCATCGTCTGAGTGCTGGCGGACCGATCACGCCACCGAGCGCGTCATAGCTGCACGTGTTTCGATTCCCCCGCTCTCGCAGCTGCGTAACTTGTTTTGACGCTAGTATAAAAGGTGCGACGCGACCGCTGTGGAGTCAGTCTCGGCTCTGGCGTGGCACGGTGCACTAGTACTCTGTTGGCTTATCTTGAGACTCAATTATTAATTTGTGTAAACAAATTAATATTCGCAAATTGTGCAATTATTAATAAATAAATTGTCTACTGTGGCAATCTATATAATTAAAGGTCTTGTGTTCCGTTATTAACAAATTCAAATCGTTATTACTAGTAGTCGTGGTTGTGTTAAATAAATTAATTATTATTTAAACTATTTATTGTTTTTTACCAGGTATTTTAGAATGTAATTAAAGTCACGATTAGGATATGAATGAATGTTTATTAAATATAGTGCACTGCTTCTATACATTATTTATGTTTTCATGTGTTAAGTTGTTAAGCCGCACGTATGACGTTATTGGCCAATCGTAGCGCGCGCCGTGCGAGTGCGCCACATATAAATACTCGGGCTCGCCGCGCGCGCACTCAGTTGACAGATTCGTGCCTTGCGCGCGGACGTATGATGTGCTGTCACATAGTTCCTCCCCAGCAAAGCGCACGGCGTCTGTGGAGCTCTGCTGACATGTGTTGTGTAGATCGGCGGCGGCGGCGGCGGCGCGGCAGCGCGAGCGCGCCTCAGTGCGCGGTCGTGCGTCGACACGATCAGTTGTATGCGTGTTATAATGCGAAACGTACTGTAGGTCTCGTCGTTCGGCCGGACCGTGTGACGTAAGTATCTGCCGAACCTGTATCGTCGAAGTTAGGCAGAAAAGCAGGCTTCAATCGATCTATGCTGATGTTCACCGGTCGCTCCTTGACTTGTACAGTGTACACCTTCTCGTGTCTATCCAGCACTCGATACGGGCCTTGATATGCGGGTGTAAGCGGGCGGCGGTGGCAGTCAGTGCGTACGAATACATGTGAACATTTATGTAGGTCATCATGTATAAATAATGCACGGCGATCTGTACTTCGATGTACGGATTGAATTTTTTTCATGGAAGTGGCAATTACGTCTTCAAAGTGTGTATTTGTGGCATTTAATGGCTTCTCACCGCATATTTCGCCTGGTAACCTTAGTGTTTTGCCATATAATGCTTCGGCGGAAGACACGTCGGTGTTATCCTTAATGGCAGCTCGTAGTCCTAGTAGTACTGTTGGTAGTTCGTAAGTCCATGATGATGAATTCTTAAGACGAGCGGTTAGCGAGGCTTTCAGAGAACGATGCCATCGCTCGATCATCCCATTTGCTTGCGGGTGGTAAGCAGTAGTGCGAATCTTCTCGATACCCATACGATTCATTAGTGAGCGAAACAGTTGGGATTCGAACTGCCGACCTTGGTCGCTAGTGATTCGTTCTGGACACCCGAAACGTACGATCCAGCCTTCGTAGACTATCGTTGCAATCGTAGTCGCTTCGATATCGCTTGCTGCGAATGCTTCGGGCCACCGAGTTGATCTGTCGATAATTGTAATACAATATCGTTTTCCATCTGACAACGGTAGTGGTCCGACGATATCTATATGTATGTGTGTTAGGCGATCAGCTGGCGGGAATTCTGTGAGCGGTGAAATTGTATGTCGTTGTACTTTGGTTTGTTGGCATGGTATGCAGGTTCGAGTCCAGTTGTTGATGTCCAGGTTCATTTTTGGCCAAAAATAACGCTGTGTCATCATCTTCCTTGTCGCTCGTATTCCAGGATGGCTGAGGCTGTGTATGGCGTCGAAAGCACTACGTCGTAGTTCTAGAGGTAGGTAGGGGCGAGCAGTGCCAGTTGATGTTTCGCATAATATAGTTTTGTTTGTGCCGCCGTTCGGCCGCAGATGTTCGAAGCGTAGCGATGTATTTTTCATGACGTCATGTAGGTATTTATCTTGCTTTTGTTGTTGCGCCAGTTCGTCGTAATCGATGAATGATGGTATGCTTATTGCTTCAATCCTTGATAGGGCATCGGCCACAACGTTGTCCTTTCCTTCTATATGGAGTATTTGTGTCGTAAACTGGCTTATGTAATGTAAGTATCTCGTACGTAACGGTGTTTCAGTCTTAGAATTTTGTTTCAATAAAGCGCTGGTCAACGGTTTATGATCGGTATAAACTGTTATTTCTCTTCCTTCGAACAGGCGCCGAAAATGTCGTATAGCTTGGTATATCGCCAGTAACTCACGGTCAAAAGTGCTATATTTCTTTTGTGCTTCTGTGAGTTTCTGAGAGAAAAAACCAAGCGGTTGCCAGCCGTCGCTGGTGCGTTGTTGTAATGATGCGCCGATGCAGGTGTTCGATGCGTCACACATCAATGATAACGGAGCTTGTATTGATGGGTGTGATAAGACAACTGCGTCTTTTATGCTCTTCTTGCATGCGAAAAAGGCTTCCTTATCTTCTGGCGTGAACGATATTGGCGTTTTGTCGTTCTTTTTAGAGGTTCGCAGGTATTTATATAATTTTTCCTGAGCTTGTGCGGCGCGTGGTATATTTTCTTTGTAAAAATTCAATATTCCCAGGAAACGTCGTAACTCTTGCACCGTTGTAGGTTCTGGGTATGAATATATGACTTTGACACGATCCTCTGTAGGCTGTATTCCGTTTCCAGATATTGTATATCCCAGAAATTCGAGCTGCTCTTGTCCAAATACGCACTTTGTAAGGTTTATACGTAGTCCATGTTCTTGTAAACGCTTGAATAATTCAGATAGTTGTCTTCTATGGGAAATTCTATCAGGTGAACTAAGAAGTAAATCGTCGACGAACGGGAATACATGGTCCATGTCTCCCACAACGTTGTCGATGTATCTCTGGAATGTTTGCCCAGCGTTTCGTAATCCAAAGCACATTCTTGGGAATTCATACAGTCCGAAGGGTGTTATTATTGCAGTCTTCTCTATATCTTCTTCGTGAATTCTCAATTGGTTGTATGCTTTCTTTAAGTCTATTTTAGAAAAGATTTTCATTCCTTCTAGTCTGTAGGTGAAGTCACGCAGTCGTGGAATCGGGTATCGATCGGGTTTTGTGACAGAGTTTAATCTTCTGTAATCGCCGCACGGACGATATTCGCCATTCTTCTTCTCGACCAGGTGGAGCGGGCTTGCCCAGGGTGATTTCGATGGCCGACATATGCCTTGGTCAAGCATGGCCTGGAACTCCTTCTTCGCAGCTCGATACTTGTGTGGCGGTAAAGCTCTTGCTTTACAGTATAAGGGTGGACCTTGTGTCACGATGTAGTGTTCAACTTCATTTTTCTTGATGTCGGCGAAGTTCGGAGACGTTATTTCGGCGTATTCTTGCAAAATTTTGTGGTACGGGTTCATAGGATTTATAGTGGAGACTGTTGGGGTAGTCCTGGTGCTCGTTACTTGTCCATTGATGCTCAGTCCTGTCGCTTTGTCAATGAGCTTTTTGGCGCGAATGTCGACAAGTATATTATGATAACGTAGGAAATCGGCGCCTAGGATTGGTTTTGTTACAGCAGCCACGATGAACTTCCATGCCAGGACTCGACGTAAACCCAGGTTGAGGTTCAACTGCTTCTCTCCATAGGTTTGTATAGGCGTGCCGTTGGCGGCGTACAGTAGTTCGTCAGTTGCACGCGTTTTGTTCGTGTAGGGAATAACAGAGACGTTTGCGCCGGTATCCACTAAAAACTGTAGTTTGTTGTTGTAATCGTAAACGTATAGACGGTAGGATGAAATATCGTTGACCTCGGATCCCGTCTCAGCCAAAGTCGCCACTAGTTTTCCTGATGTTTGTTGAATTTGCAGGGTTGTCTACATTTTCTTGCTTGTTCCCCATAGCGTTCGTGATAAAAACAGATATCGCCGTCTTGTTGTCTGTTATGTGACGACGTACGCTGACGTGAGTGCGAGCGCGAGCGATAAGGGTATCGTCCATATTGTGATGTACGTCGTCCTCGTCCCGTTGATGAATTCTGCATTTTCATAGATGCTATTTCACGCGTAAGCTCCATAATGGCATGTCGTAGGTCTTGCTCTTCGTTCGAACTCCGGGACGTCGATGTTTGTGATGGTGCATGTTGACAGGAACATACTGAACGGACTTCTCGTGACTGCTCGTGCATCTTGTCTGCCATAGCAGCGAGTGTGTCGAGCGACGTGCTTTTGTCGTTAACCGATAACACCGCGCGTGTAGAAGCGGGTAGATGTCCCATCCAGAGTATCTGTAGAGTGGAGTCGGGAATCTTATCGCGTGCCGGTTCCCTCATACATCGTAGTAACTGGGATGGTTTCTGGTCGCCCAATTCCATTTCATTGAGAAGTTTCTGTAATTGCTTCGTCTCGGACTCTTGATACACCGATAAAAGTCGTTCCTTCGCTTCTGTGTAGCGCTCTGTACGTGAAGCGGACATAATAATGTCCTGTATTTGCTCGACGTCTGCCTTTTCCAGGTATGCAACTAACAAACTGAACTTGGCTTCATCGCTGGGCTTCTGCGGGGTCACAACGGTCTCGAACTGTGCAAACCAAAGTGCTGGCTTGTCTCTCCAGAACGCAGGTATGCGAGCTTTTACTGAAATTGCAGCAGCAGCGTTCTCTGCCATGTTGTACGTCGGGGTCACCACTTTACCAGGTATTTTAGAATGTAATTAAAGTCACGATTAGGATATGAATGAATGTTTATTAAATATAGTGCACTGCTTCTATACATTATTTATGTTTTCATGTGTTAAGTTGTTAAGCCGCACGTATGACGTTATTGGCCAATCGTAGCGCGCGCCGTGCGAGTGCGCCACATATAAATACTCGGGCTCGCCGCGCGCGCACTCAGTTGACAGATTCGTGCCTTGCGCGCGGACGTATGATGTGCTGTCACAGTTTAACTATGTCTGACCTACTTCCTACATCAGAAGCGGGATCAGACCCACCCCCATTTCAAGCTCAATCAGCTATAAACGTTGAGCAGCAAATGTCTATCTTTACATCTGGTATGGAAGCCATTTTTCAAAAATTAGCTAATAGTATGAATCCTTGTCTTCTCAACCCATCTACACCGATTAAACTGGTGTCATTCGATCCAGATGTTCCTGACTCTGACATCACTAACTGGTGCACTCTTAGCGAACTAATTATTGAGAGGAAAGGCTTAGAAGGTGTCGATTTGGTCCTCGCACTTACCCATTCTCTCAAGGGTCGTGCCGCCACGTGTCTCACAAAGATACAGCCTGATAAACTTTTTTGGTCTGATATTAAGGAAATATTAATTTCTAACTTTGCAAAGCCTATGATGATGCAAGACTACTTTGACCAAGTCATTAAGTTTCGCCTTGGTAACAAGGAAAGCCCGGCTGAAGCAGGCATACGATTATGGCAGCTAATCGAAAAAATACCCGATGCCAATTTATGCGAAAAGGTCATAACTGGCTTTGCGATCTCAGTATTGTCACAATGTGATGACAAAATTCGCCGCGAATTAAATTCTGTGGTAATTAATGATAAGCATCAATTCTTCCGAACCTTAAGGGGTTTTACACTTAAGAGATGTAATGACGACTCAACTCCTCCAGAAGTAGACCCAAAAAGGCCTCGTAATTCTACCATCTTCAGAGGTTCTTGTCACTTTTGCGGAAGAATCGGGCATCGTGGAAGTGAATGTCGGGATAAAAATCGCCTTCAGGGCAAAAATTCTTTCCCAACAGCTAAAACGGAGCCAACGAAGACGAAGACAGCCTGCTACATCTGCCGAGATACCAGCCACGTGGCGAGCGCCTGCCCCAAGCGGTACTCAAAGAAAGAAGAGGATACTTCGAGCTCCAAGCAAGTCAACCTGTGCTACAAGACTGCGTGTGGTACACTAGAAACAAACGGTATTAAATTATCTTTTATATTCGATTCAGGCTCAGAATGCAGCCTAATTAAACAAAGTAAATGTAGTTTATTGAAAGGTAATAGATTTCACGAACGGGTTGTTTTGAGAGGCATAGGAGATAACAATATTATTTCTTCTTTACAAATAGAATGTCCCGTTTGCGTTCAGAATATTCCCCTCATTGTCACTTTTTACGTATTGCCAGACAAGTGCTTAAGCGAAGACATTTTATTAGGACGTGATATATTTAAAAACGGCATTTCTGTCGAAATTAATAGTAACAAAATGACTCTTTTGAGAACTAAACTTAGCAATATTTGTTCAAAACTTGACACTGATTCACAATTTATCAATACTGACTTAACTGGACATGATAGAAAAATTTTGATAGCTATTCTGAAAAAGTATTTCCATAATTTTGTCGATAAATTACCGACTACTCAGGCTACTACCGGTATCTTGAAAATAGACCTAATTGACCCAAACAAAATAGTCCACAGGCGTCCCTATAGATTATCACCCTCAGAGCTAGTAATTGTCCATGAAAAAGTTAAAGAACTTTTAGACGCAAAAATAATTCGAGAAAGCTCGTCCCCTTTTGCAAGTCCCATATTATTGGTAAAAAAGAAAGATGGTAGTGATCGTATGTGTGTTGATTATAGGGAATTAAATAAAAATACCCGACCTGATAGCTATCCCCTTCCATTAATAAATGACCAAATAGATAAATTGCATAGGACTAATTACTTCTCTACCATAGACATGGCGTCTGGATTCCATCAGATCAGGGTCCATGAGGACTCTATAGAGAAAACCGCGTTTGTTACTCCAACTGGACAATTTGAGTACTTGTCTATGCCATTTGGGCTTCGAAATGCTCCTCAGGTCTTTCAAAGAGCCATAAATACTTCTTTAAAAGAACTAAACGATGAAAGAATCCTGGTTTACATGGATGATGTACTTTCTGCATCCGAAACCATCGAGGAAGGTCTGTCTAGGCTCGATAAATTATTAGAAAACCTTTCCAGATCAGGTTTTTCATTTAATTTAAAAAAATGTTCATTTATGAAAACTAAGATCGAATATTTAGGATTCGTGATATCTTCTGGGCAAATTAGACCAAACCCCCGCAAAATTGAGGCTTTACAAAAACTGCCAACACCTAGCACTGTCACTCAAGTAAGACAATTAATCGGTCTAGCTTCTTATTTTCGCCAATTTATACCAAATTTTTCCCATTTATTAAAACCGTTATATCCCTTAACCGCTGCCAGAAAAGGCAAAATTGAATGGAAATTAGAACATGATCAAATTCTTAAGACTATTGTTAGCCACTTAACAACTGAACCGGTTCTTAGGATCTTTGATCCTAGTCTGCCCATAGAACTCCATACTGACGCAAGCATTGATGGCTATGGGGCAGTACTAATACAAAAATCTAATAACTTACCTCACGTAATAGCTTATTTTAGTCATAGAACAAGTGATGCAGAAAGTCGCTATCATTCCTATGAGCTTGAGACCTTAGCAGTGGTTAAAGCCGTGGAGCATTTCCGGCATTATCTTTACGGGCGTAACTTCACAGTATTTACAGATTGTAATTCCCTTAAAGCTTCTCACTCAAAAAAAGATTTGACCCCTAGAGTACACAGATGGTGGGCTATACTCCAATCTTATGATTTTAACATTATCTACAAAGAAGGTAAAAATATGGCACATGCCGACTTCCTATCTCGAAACTTTCCTACGATCCTCGGGTCTATAAAACAAAATCAGGAACCCAAAACGGTTAACTTCTCAGAAATAGAAAAAGGATGGTTAATGGTTGAACAACAGCGGGATTCTGAAGTAACTGATATAATGTCAAAATTAAGAACAAATGACTACCCCATAGAAATATCACACACATACGATATAAGGCAGAATATTCTTTATCGCAAAATTGAGCGTGGTAAACTTACAAAGTGGCTACCTATAATTCCCAGATCTCTCACATGGACCCTTATTGGCCATGTTCACAACGAAATAAAACACCTTGGTTACGAAAAAACCCTTGATAAACTATATGATCTTTACTGGTTTCCCAACATGGCAAAATTCGTGAAAAAATATGTAGAATCCTGTGTCATATGTAAGGCATCTAAAGGTCCTTCAGGTGCTAAACAACTTAGATTACACCCAATCCCTAAACCAGCCGTTCCTTGGCACACCATACATTTAGATTTAACTGGCAAGCTAAGTGGTAAGAGCGAACGAAAGGAATATTGTTCCGTTGCAATAGATGCTTTTACTAAATTTGTAGTATTAGAACATGTTACCTCTTTAAATTCATTTCATTCTATCAAAGCAGTCAAAAATATTGTTAACCTGTTTGGTGCTCCAAAGCGAATAATCGCTGATCGCGGACGCTCGTATGATAACGCCAACTTTAAAAACTTTTGCAAGGACAACAACATACAATTACATCTCATTGCTACGGGCACCAGTAGGGCCAATGGTCAAGTTGAAAGGGTGATGCGAACTTTAAAAAATTTACTTACCATAATTGAATGCGATTCTGATAGTGTTTGGCAAGATCAGTTAGGAGAAATTCAACTGGCTCTCAATAGTACCCGTTCTAGAGTTACAAAATTTACCCCTATCGAGTTAATGTTCGGCATAGAAGGTCATTCTTTAGGATTGTCCAGAATATCTACTAATCCCTACGACGAAGAAGCTGGTAGACTAAATATTGAGGATATCAGGTTAAGCGCATCTAGCAATATTATCAAATCATCTCAAGCAGATTCTCTCAGATTTAATAAAGGAAAAGCTAGGGTAAAACCTTTCTCTGTAGGTGATTTCGTATTTGTGGAATCCGAAGAAAGACATCAAACAAAACTAGACAGAAAATTTAAAGGCCCATTTAAAATAATTACTGTCTTAGAGAATGATCGCTACGAGTTAAAACACGTTGACGAGTCAAATAGAGTTTTTAAATATTCACATGAAAAATTACGAGAAGTACCCCGTGGTGTATCTGAATTTTTAGAAATTTCCGAATATTGCAGTGACGATGACGTGACGGCGAATATATCTGATGATATTATTTATGAAGACGATTATCAATGCACTAATGGCTCATCTGATACCTTGTCTGCTTCACTTGATACCTTGACCGCTCAATCTGATACTCTATCTGGAAGCCCTGAAACCATGTCCGTGAACTCTCAACCCTCGAGTATAGTGATTCAAGCTGATGTTCATAGAGCTAATGAATAAAAAAAAAAAATAAAAAAAAATAATAATAATAATAACATTAATAAAAACGATTAAAAAATAGATGACTATTGTTGCAGGGTAAAGCCGGTCCAATAATAGTGCTAAAGAGAATTTGTATTCTGGACTAGCAAACAGTAGATAGCTACAGGGAATTTGTATTCTGGACTAGCACAATAATAGACGCTATAGGGGAGAACTATCCCGGACTAGCAAAGCTTAAGTATAGCTTATTTAAACTGCACTTCCGGATCAAAACTAGTAAGGGACAATTTATACCAGACCAAATAATTATGTATGTCAGGATAATCGAGCAGTCGATGTTATTGTTCACAGGTGCATAAAATTGTAAGCGTACGAGGACGCACGCACGTCAGCATGGCCGTGACGGCGCCTGCGTCGTCATACGCCAAACCAGACTTTGGAATCATAAATGGTTATACGGAGGATGCTTTGTGGTATTAAATAAATTAATATAAATAAACTATCTATTTAATAAGGCTAAATTATAATAAAATAAACGATTAAAACAAAGCATCCATCGTCTGAGTGCTGGCGGACCGATCACGCCACCGAGCGCGTCATAGCTGCACGTGTTTCGATTCCCCCGCTCTCGCAGCTGCGTAACTTGTTTTGACGCTAGTATAAAAGGTGCGACGCGACCGCTGTGGAGTCAGTCTCGGCTCTGGCGTGGCACGGTGCACTAGTACTCTGTTGGCTTATCTTGAGACTCAATTATTAATTTGTGTAAACAAATTAATATTCGCAAATTGTGCAATTATTAATAAATAAATTGTCTACTGTGGCAATCTATATAATTAAAGGTCTTGTGTTCCGTTATTAACAAATTCAAATCGTTATTACTAGTAGTCGTGGTTGTGTTAAATAAATTAATTATTATTTAAACTATTTATTGTTTAACTATGTCTGACCCACTTCCTACATATACAAATCCTAGATTTGAATTATATACAATTCCGAAGCTATTTAGGAAATGTATAAAATATTGTTTCAGAAACCATTTAATACATAGATATCCTAGGGAAATGTGTACATTTCCTAGGAATTGTATATAATTCCAATATCGTATTAGGCAATGTATAAAAATGATGCTTTCTGTAATAAAACACGTTGTTAAAATGAGAATAATAATTTTTATTAAAACACTCATTGAGACAATCAGGTAACAATCATACCGTAAAATATAATATCTTCAAAATAACCCTAACCTAACCAGTCCGAGTTGGATTGCTCTGAATTGGAAAACACCCCCGGTGTTAAGTTTAATACCCTCCCCTCGCCCCGCTATCCCAGCGTACCCATTGATATCTCAAATGTTTTACATTTCAGATTGCTATCTAGGAAATGTATTGATTTCCTAGGAAATGTGTCTAATATAATTTAATTCACACATTTCCGTGCGATTTTAGGAGTTACATACATTTCCTAGGCATTGTATACAATGACGGATTACATACATTTCCATCTAAAAATAAATAATTAAAATGTGCCCATGATAACTAAGCACACTACAATTTCCTAAGAAAGAAACAATAATAACTGACACAATACCAATACTGACATATCCACACGATTATTGACCCTACTCAAAACTCGTGTTATGATTTCCCTTGTCATTTGTTGCGACCAATACTTACGAACAAAACATTGTATATAGGTTACACTAGCTTTTGCCAAATACTTTGCACGTATGGCTTCACAATAAATAAGTCATTTTTAGACATACTGCTATTATTATTGTAGCTATGCAAAAATCAAGTTGTGCCGTAAAGAAAAAACAAAAAAGAATCACAGTTTTGACACCGTGAGGTTTCCCTTCATTCTACATAGTACAGCATTAAGGTTACGGCACGGTAGCTAAGGAGTTGATCTATTGTGATCACTACCTTCATTTTGCTTGACGTTTCGACCAGGTTACTCCGGCTGTAGTCTACTGACGCGCAGGGGCGCTCGCCGGCCCGAGCGCGCTCCCGCCCTTACTGATCCCTCCCTCCCCAACGGGGTGACCCGAACTGAAGAAGCCACGGTGAGAATACTATGTAAAGCCTTAGCAACGCTGCTCCAGACGCACCTAGATGGCATGCAACGAAGACATCTTGTTATTAACTTTCCTCGCTACTCACCCCTTGTTTAACAAACGGCTAACGCTTCCGTCTTCGCTTTAACTGATAGTAAGCTACTGCTGACGTTGACTTCAGCATCAGATACTGACCACAGCCGGTGTAGAAAGTTTCTTCTTCTTTTATTTAAGAGTGAAACTCTCATCGGTCAGCTATCGCCACTGTCCCCTGTCTTCTTGACCCCGTATAACGACTTGACTCCGCTTTCCTCCTTGATTTGTTGTAAGACATTTTTTCTCGGTTATCCCCTTTCATTTTTTCTTTCTATTTTTCCTTTAAAATAAGTTGTCATTTCAAATTAAGTGGCCAATTAACTTCCCTTTTCCGTTGTCTATTGTTTAAACAACTGTCAAATTACCTACGAGTATAATAATTAAATCACGAAAACACTAAATCGTATTTTCTTTTATTAGACACGTGTAATAGTTATTTTGGTCGCTGACCGTATCTACAAAATATATTGGGTTTCAACGAAATCAGATTTCCTCCTGAAGCAATGAGTGATGAATGAAATATGTACGTATATTTCTTTTGAACGGTTGTATAGTGAGCTAGGCCTGTACCTACGTACAACCTACGGATGCTATTATAGATCCACTTCCCTCGTTGATTCTTACTAGTTGAGACGGAAGGATAAAGGAGGATGTATTTGTATTTACGCGTCGGAAATAGCAATGTGATTGAATTCATAATGGTTGTCCCTAATACTGATATAAGGAAATAGTTTTGGTATGTTTTATTCAGCCATACATGATATACGCACACTAACACACCTGTAAAATATCCTATAGCAAACCAGCCACTGGCAAATCAGTTTCTGTCACTTTTGCCAGTGATTAATGTTGCCCGCTAGGCAAATTAAAAGCAACATTTTGAACCAGGTGCCTACACGCAATTTCGCTTGATCGATTTCGATATCGCTGTCAAAAATATTTGATTCGGTTATTATGTTCGACATTGGGATAAAATATTTAGTTGAAGCAAAGGCAGAGTAAACCTGCAGAGAGTGCGGAGTATTTTTTCCGATCCGCGATTTCTTTACTTTTTGCCTCCTATTACTTTTGAATGCTGCTAATAATAGCTTCTTACAAAAAAAATATACACACACACATCCGTTGTTTTTTGCAAAGTAAAAACAAATACTACAAATGAAAAGACGATAAATTATGGTCGTGTTTATGTGAACATTTCTAAGGCATCCAAGCTTTCCCGCAACGTCATCAAACTGGATGTTTAAAGCCTTTTAGAAGCGGGAAGCAATACGCAAGCCTATTCTATTTTATTGTTATATCATTTCGCAAAGAGGCCTTCCCATATTAAGTTGGTACATATTTTGCAAGCATTTATTTGTATTCTTGAGAGATTTTTTTATATCATAGAGCAGGGATACAAGAAGACGCGCGGGGCTTAGCTCCTAAAAGATTTTTTTTAAATCGTACTAGTAATTTCTGAGATCCTAGCGTTCAACCATAGCCTCCAGCATAACCACTATAATCCATACATATTATAAAAGGCTTTGTCCTGACTGACTGACTGACTGACAGACAACGCAGCGACTTGAAATTTGGACGGTGTGTTTGCCCTAATGTCTAGAGGAATGTCTAGAGAAGCCTTCGTGGCTCAGTGGTTAGTGACCCTGACTGCTGAGACAGAGGTCGTGGGTTTGATTCCCACCCAGGACAAATCTTTGTGTGTTGTGCACAATTATGTGTTCTGTGTCTGGGTGTAATTTATCTATAATACATAATTATGTATGTATTTACGAAAAAAAAAAGTTATTTAAGTATTATATCAGTTGTCAAGTATCCATATTACAAGCATTAGCTTAGTTTGGAACTAGATGGCGCTGTGTTTGAATGTCCAAACATTATTAAAAAAAAAAGAGGTACTCTCAAAGGGTTTTTAAAAATTCAACCCGTAAGGGGGTCAGAAGGGATAAAAACGATTATTTTAAACTTCTTTGTTTTTTAACTTATAGATTTGAAAATTTGTTTTGGGGTACTACTATCAAAACAAAAAATACCCATATCAATATTTTTGACAAGGGTGGCTTTGGAAGGGTGAAATTGGGGATGAAACGTTGTATGAAAAGATCTTTGTTTGTAAATTAGTTAAATCTTTGTTTGTAAGTAAGTTAACGTTTTGTAAATTAGTATTGGGATAATATTTTTATAGGGATGGGTTCAGGCAGTGAAATATATTAATTTAAACTTACCCTAAGGCATGAAATACATACATAGCATCACGCCTTTTACCCGAAGGCTACCGCTTTGCAGAGGTGTTTTGCACCCACATTTCGCCAGCTATGTTTGGTCCCATTAAATAGGGGGATGAAGTTAATAGTAATTGATATGGATGTCATTTTTGAGGTTTTCAGGGACGCTGATTATATAAATGTTATCTTTAATGACGTAAAATGAAATTCAACTCCTGTAGTGGGGTGTTGTGGAATTAATGAATTGCACTTAAAACAAAGACCTATGTAATATCGAAATCTCGCGGACGAAGTCGCGGGCAAAAGCTAGTTTCAAATATAAATTTAAAGAACAAGTTCACATTAAAAAGAAGGAATTATAACGAGCAACCATAATACGTGATTTAGCAGGGACTAAATCGTTAGTGAACTTCACGTTAAGCTTAGGTCCTAAGTAATATTATCTGTTTGATTGACGACGTAAAATGATGTTGTTAAACTTTCACAAAAGGAGCTTATTTCGCTGAAAAGGTTTTAACGGACCTTTGTACAGCCTCTCCCTGTTATGTTGGTACGAAATAGCTCATTATTTCGAGTGCCGGTCAAGATTATGATAGGCTCTATACGGGATGGCCGCTTCGTGAGGTAATAAAGTTTTAAAATTAACTTTGAAGTGATAAATTGTGTCCTGTGATAAAACCTTCAGGGACATGCTTGGAGTTGCTGATATAATTAATCACTGGCTATAATTGAATATGAAATTAAAATAATTATGAAGAAACAGTTGGTTTTTAGGGTTCGTTTCATGTTGTGTATTTTAAGACAAAAAAAAAACAATATCATTGTAGCTGACTCGGGATACAGCTACAATGATATAGGTTTTTTTTAAGTCAAAGTCAAATCTTTTTATTTCATTTGGATCACATACATGATACTAATGAACGTCATACAAAGCCAAAAAAAGGTGTCTGCCAATTGTCTCTCGATGCACCAATTTTTTTAATAATGACGTCATGAAAATGCGTACTCGTATGTACAGTTTAGAGACCAAATTGGGAAGTATCAGGCAGAACTTCAAGTATAACTATATATAATTTTAGCCTAAGGCCGTACTCAATCTTTTCGTGGCAGATTGTACATATCTACTATATACAATTTGGGTCAAAATACGGAACGATGGATGAATATACTTTAGGTATTATCGTATAAATTCGTTGAAGATGAATAGAGTTTTCTAAGTAAGTACTTTCGCCAGAATTGCCTGATCACATAATCATGAACCGATATACAACTAGCCTTCAAACTTGAATCCAATTTGTGTCAGGAGATCAGAGGACCAATCTCCAACATCACACAGAAAAATGCAGCGTAGCAACGATTGGTTGAATCTAGATTGGATTTCGTTGAGACGGCACTAAACGTTATCAGTAAATCGAACTTGGTTTTGTCGACTTCTGAAGTTTATACTGATCGGAACATATTATAACCATAATGTGATGTAAAAAAAAGGTAGCAGTTGGCTTTGAAGGGTCTGATTTTGATCAAAGACGTTTTACAAATCTACATACTTACTTCTAAGTGTTCTTCTTCTTCTAAGTGTGGGTAAGTATGTCACTTCAAATCGAGGGTTCAAAAAAGTACCTATAGTCTGTCACAGCTTTCTGTGCAGTATTGACGTCATAAGGAGGGCGCCACTGTACTTTAACTGTCTAATATGACATCATAACAATAGGGAACGTGCGCTTCGATGGTGCTGCCACTGACAGCCACTGGTGTCGAAAAGCCGAAACTTGTATTGCGTTGTGTTAGTTATGTATTATTATCTGCCTTGTATTGCGTTAAATCGAGTAAACAGAAATATTTTTTTATAATATTGAACCCAATGCATTGTTGCATTTTTGGATGAACCAATACATCAAAAAACAGTGCGACATAAAAGAGTAGAAATTAATTATTTGGGAACTATAGCATTTTCATTTCATGGCAGCCCCGTAGGTGAGGTAACGAAAACCGTTAAAAATTTGGAAAATATTTCTTTGTCCAAGACAAAGAAATATATTCCAAATTTTACAGTAAATGAAGTTAAACATAATACTTAAATACGTAATTTTTTGCACACACAAAGAGGTACAAAATAATAACAACAAGTTTTGACAAGAACGACAGGAGACTGTTTGACGTAACTGTAAAGGAATTAGTACCTACCATTAATTTACCGTAACATGGCGAGGATTTTTATTTTACTGGTCAGGCTTTACTTTGAATCAGAAAATATTTTACCATTATGTTCAGTTCATAACAATTTGATATTTTTGTATGTGTGACAATTCCTCCAGGTATCGCAGCGTCAATAACATGATTTATCTTCTCTTCCACCTCCAATAAATGACCGGCCTCGAAGAGCTTTTAGCCTTTAGATATATTTTGGCCACGCTGTTATTTATATGCCGGAAACCATAATTATTTTATAATTTTAATCATTATAAAAATTATTATGTAATTCATAAAATGACAAATCTGTATATGATTTCGTTTCTAACCGCTAGTGGTGCTGTTATCGTTTAGTGCTGCCACCTATAGTTTGTGCGCGCTCCCTATAGGACATTCAAGCATAGCAAGCATTATATTCAATTCCACTGCACACCTATTAGTGTCAAAAGGGTTTGTATTGGCATATTGTATGTTATTATGACATCTCATCATGTATTTTTGTATCTTATGTTACTTAATATTATAAATGTGAAAGTGTCCTTACTTGGATGTATAGATGGATGTATAAATGGATGGCTGAGAGGATCTATATGAAATTTGGTACGCTATGCCGATATACATAGACCTTTTGTACCAAATTTACGCAAAAAGAATGATTTTGATTACTTATTTATAAGTATAATTATCTAGCGAAATTAAAATAAAAAATTGTGTACAGAATATTGTGTTTCTGAAGGTTTAGGTAATTGAAAATGTCTATAAAATCTAAACTTGAAATCAATGTCGCTTTCCTGGAACGATAAATATTCATTTCATCTTCGATATTCAAAAAATGCTGATTAACCAAATTCCAATGTGCTTCACTGTCCTCTTTACAAAGAAATACCACGTTGTCCTTAGCGTTCGAAAATAGTCTTTATTCACTAAAAGATAACGCTTATTTTTCCTGATAGGTAAATCAGAAAGTGTAAAATAGGGTGTAGGCTAGTCATACTCAACCTTTTTAATGTGCCACTAAGCAATTTTAGTAGGTGATCCGCAGTATAATTTGAATAACCTCTTTTCTATTTACCTCGAAAAGCGATGGTGGCTGAATGGATAAGGAACCGGCGCGGCGTGCAAATCACGCGGTCCGATTTCGATCAAGACCGGCATTACCAATGTGGATTCCACTTTTTTGAATTTATATGTACTAGAGAAGTGACTTACCATCTGCTAACGGTGAAGGAACACATCGTGAGGAAACCCACATACCCTAGAAGAAATTCTATGAGTATGACTGATCCACCAACCCGCACTAGGCCAGCGTGAGTGGATTATGGCCTAAACCTTCTCAGCTCTCTAGTTAGATGATAGGAGACCCGAGCCCAGCAATGGGACTTAATGGGTTGATGATGATTTACCTCATAGAGACAAAAACGAAAAACTTCAACCCCTTACAATTTCTTTCTCTCATTCTTTTTCGCAATCAAATAGACAACACGGTAACTCTATAAATATGTGGCTAATAGGCTAAATACGGCCTGTCTGAGTGTAAGCGGTTACGGTAACCGACTATGGATCTGATTAGGCAAAAATAATTTTTGTACATTGGATATTCGCCCTGCGCTTCGGTGCAGTAGTCGATCAAAATTTGAAAAAAAGTAAATTTAGAATTTTAAAATAAGGCATTGTTAGAGTCAGTGAAAATAGTCAATAAATATTTAGTAAAATAACCCCTTCCAAAATAAATAAAAAGAAATAAGCGGAGCCCATTAAAACTGTGCGCTACATAAAAAAAAAAACCACACACCACCAAACTATGAACGCATGCAACACAAGAGACATTCCGAGCGTGTTGCCAACCTTTCCCTCCCCAATACGGCAATACGCTCTGGGCACCATTAGTCACCAGCAGGAACCCAACATAATAAATTATTATGGCTGCAGTCTTCTCTATTCAGGCTCAGTATGAGCGGCACTTTACCCTACCTCTCCTGAACCTTGAAACGCGGTGTGTTCGCCACCTACTGGTATTTCGAAATTAAAATGTTTGATAGCCAATACCTAATCAGATTGTCTACTCTGAATCTCGACAATTACTTAGTCGAATTCTATAAAGTTGTCAAATGTTTGAAAATAGATTAGACCAGCTTCCGCCCGCGACTTCGCCCGCGTTGTGTCGGTAAATAGTAGCCTATCTGCTATTCCAAACTATAATTTATTTGTAAAACAAATCTGATACAGATCTTTTTCATCGATCCTAACTTTCACATTTATAATATTAGTAAGAAATATATTATAAAATAGAATAGATTTCAGATTAAACAATTTCCAATGTTTGGCTGAAATATTTTTTTTTATTTTTCTCTACCACCACCGACGATTAACATTGTCGGTGCCTATTTCTGCTACAATCATTCTTTTCGTGGGTGGGTACTGATGACAACCGCATACGATTAACTTATGCTAACTTATTTCTATTAGGTACTTACTATTCTAACTATTTTATTACAGTACTCTATAAATATCTCTCGGTCTTGGCTGGCTGAAATATTGACAGCAACTAAGTCGATATTGATATTCTGAATAGGCCCTCAGACAGGCTACTCATAAAAGCTTCTCTCGGCGTAGGTTGGGTAAAGTTGGTTGAAGCTTACAAAATTATTTCATTGAAATACAACTCCTCTAAGAACAATCTAGTTGATTTATTAGATTCCTAACAGACATTTCGTAATATAAAACTGCCGTCTAAGAATGTTTTCTTAGTACAAGTATCTAATATGTATTAGGAACATTATTGCTATAATATCTGGTTTCAATTATGTCATGATATAGTTTTATTGTCGGTCTATCTGGTGGGGGGGCAGTTCTACGCTGTGCCTTTCAAAACGTCCCCACTCGAGAACCTTTTCTCCCCCCTTTTTCAAGATTGCGGGCGGCCGTTGGTTGCAGGTGGCACAGGATCGCTCGCTGTAGCGTAAATTACGTGAGACCTATGTCTAGCAGTGGACGTCATTGGGCTTATAATATGATGATAATTTTACTGTTATTTAACTTTTTGGATATTTTTTATTAACTGCCTCGGTGGCGCAGCGGGAAGTGTATACGACTGCTGTGCAAGAGGTCCCGGGTTCGATTCCCGGGTCGGGTGAAAATGGTATTGGGTTTTTCTATCATGAAATTCCAGTATTAAGATTTTCCCGGAGTTTGGTAAACAAATGTTCCCGGTTGATGACAATAGGCTCGCCCCCTATTTCATGGGTCATGGGACCAAACATAGCTGGTGAAATGTGGGTGTGAAAACACCTCTGCCTACAGCTTCAGGGAATAGGCGTGATGCTATGTTATGTTTTTTATTCAAGTTAATTTCGTACAAAAACTGTTTTAATATTCAGACATTTACAGCCATAATTATTACTTAACTACTTAGCTCCTATTGGTTGTAGCGTGATATTATATAACCTTCCTCGATAAATGGGCTATTCAACACAAAATTTTTCTTTTAATTTGGTTCAAGTAGTTCTTGAGATTAGCGCGCTCAAACGAAACAACTTTTTAGTTTTAAAATATTAGTATAGAACTATAGATAACGTATACCTACCTATATAGTTACGCTGCGGTAGCGCGCGGATCCTAGGTCTATGTAGTTACGTTACAACATTGCCTTTGGCATCTAGAACAATAAGAATAAACAAAATATTCTACAATACTTGCGTGGTTTAAACTGACATCCGATACTAACCTATGTGCGTGTTACGCATTGTGCGTCAAATGGCAATCTTAATTGTTTTTTAGGCGAAGTGCCAACTGCGGCAATGTTTAAACAGGCAATGGCGCCACTCAAACGTTGCATTATTTACAAATTTCATCATAGTGCCATAAACACGTATCAATTGATTTCATGGTAATTATTAGACTATTTTTATAAAACGTCGGTTTATCTAGACAACTTTGCTCGGTGTGCTTACATTATCTGCGTATTTGAGAAGAGGATTTTTCCGTTATTGTTGTATTGATAGTTTCATCTATCTGTATCTGCTTGCTCTATCGATTGTTCCATGGGGAGTGCTCCGAGGAACTCCTTGATTTGGTGCCATCGTCGCCTTTTTATCATCGCACCACTCGACGCCGCTGTACGCTTCACCCGCACTACCTGGAGCCGATATCGTCTAGAAGGGTAAGGTTTCAGCGGTCATTCATCCCACCATGCCGGCTCTGGGGTGAACTTCCTACAGCGGTGTTTCCTGAGCGCTATGACATGTCCTTCTTCAAACGAGGTTTAAAGAGAGCTATCCTATCAAGGTAGGCAGCGGCCTGGCTGTGCCCCTAGCATTGCGTCCATGAGCGGCGGTAACCACTTATCATCAGGTGGGCCATCTGCTCGTCTGCCACTTTAGGCAATAAAATAAAAAAATAAAAAAAATCTAATTCAAGAGGGTTCATACAGAGGTATGGCAGCGTCGCAATTTAGTGTCATATTTCGCCCTTTTTTGATTTTTATTAATTATTCGCCTTATTAGACTGTAGGAAACACCGAACACCTATAAGTAGTAAGAACTTATTTATGTTCTGTGGTAAGAGAGCATAGTTAAAATGGCGATTGCTTCACTGACAAGAGCGAAGATCTTAAATAAAAGAGAGAGAGAAGACCTATCACTTTTAGTATCATAATACTCGGTACCCAGACACGGAAGTTTAATACCCCCGCAATGGGATATTAATTTATGCGGTGAGTATAACATGAGCAATTTTCATTTACATAATATCTGTGTGGCGAACGGCTACCGACATATAATTTAAGTAAGTATATGAGCACCTGTATTTACATAGAATGCAGAGCTTGAGCCAAATGATCTTTATTTAGAGCTAAAGAATTATATTACGAGGCACTTTAGACAAACATACATTATTCTTTATGAATGAGTAGTACGTTGTGAATTTAAACACGCAGTAATTTGCATGAAGAAGACTAGTTTTAGGCATTTGTCTTCCTAGGTGCCTGAGACTGCATACGATGAATTCAAATATCGATTTTGACGGAATCGTTATCGCTGTCAAATGTTTGAAAATAACGATAAGATTGTTTTTTATCTTCATTTTTCCGATATATTAATTTTAAGTGGCAGCTACCTAGTTTGTAAGCATTAATAGTTTGTAATTAATATAGTTCATTTATTTTAAGTTTTCAGGGATAAAATAAACGCATTTTCTTTCTTTTTTCTTTCAATCGTATTTCGATTTTCAAACATCTGACAGCGATATTGACCAAGTCCATGTCAAAATTTATAGTAGGCTCTCTGGGTCGCGGTGATGAGTCAACACAACAGTAAATGAATCCACTATGAGTCTGACGTACTCGGTATATACACTTTTGTATATCAATGTTTTGTCGTTCTCATTTTCAAACAGTTGAGAATAGTTCAACTAAATCGTGCATTTTATTTACAATTTCCAGTGTTTATCGACTGCGGATCCACAAAAACGCGACTTTAGATTAAAAGAAATATGGATTCATAATCAATTCACAACACCATGTGACGCGTTTCTTTATAAAAATGGAGCGAAAATTACATGTCAATCTGAAGGGTGTGTGGAACCCGAATGGGAAAATATGGTTTGTAATGATTTATTTACCTTAAAGAAAGGTGAGGAAATAATATATTATTTTTGGAGTATTACTGCAGCTGTCGTACATTCATCATTTTATTCCGCGCTAATGTTATTTAGTGTTAAAATATAAAATATAGGTAGTTCAACCTCCATTGATATAGATGTCACAAGAAGTAATCCTATTAGACTGCAAATTTCATTCAGATTTACATATCGACAAAATAATTGCCACAGCTTTCAATATGCTTTGTACCCTTGTCATGAGGCTCTCTTCCTACTTAAGAGGGCCTTAACGTATGCATAATTCCCTTATTAGATTACAATTAGAGTATGCGAGTATGATATGGGATACTTATTATGAAAAATATTACTTTTATAGTAATATTTTACACTTAAGAGGACGGAGAGACACTTTAGTTTACACAGAAGAATGGCAACGTCGCAATTTAATGTCTTAATTCATGGTTTTCGATTTTTATTATTAAATCGGAGATATTTTTACCCGACTGTCAGGACAGGTATTGTTTTTCGCGCGTATCTTGTATGTTTGTAAATTTCTTTATTCCCACGAATCTTCCAAACGGCTGGATGGATTTTGACAATTAGGGTATCGTTAGATTCGTCTAAAAAACCCAAGTGTTCTTAGATAGGTTTTAAGAATAAAAAGATTTAAACGGCGGGATTTTAACCAAACCTATCGCGTTGGTTATCAAAATAAAGAGAATATAAAGGAGATTACATATATTCAAAAAGAGATTATACATAATTGAATGGTTCCAAATTGTAAGGAGCTCTATTTTTTTTTTAACCAAACCTATCGATTAGTCAGTAGAGTATCAAAATAAAGGGAATCAAATGGAGATTGCAAATATATACATATGTTATGTATTTAAATTTAATCAATATTACAATAATTTTACTGTCTTTTTAGTGCGTTGCTCTCTGTTGATTTTTTGCAGTCGGGTTATTAAAGTTTTTTAATTATATTTACTTGTTTTGAAATGTTTTCAATACACTTTTTAGAATGAGGTGAAAAGTGTGTCAATGGTAAAAGTGATAACATTTCAATAAAACAGCTCCGAATAAAGATTAAAATCGAAAACCACGAAATAAGACACTAAATTGCGACGTTGCCATTTCTCTGTATTAATCTAAGCTTCTATTTATTTATTTATTTATTTATTAGGGATTAACAAACAGTTACACACTGACGAAAATTACAATGAATGCCTTAATTAACTATGATTAAATGTGCACTCACAACTTTATCCATAGAATATAATACAAAGTTATGACAATTTTTGCATGTTAACATTCAATTGACTGAACTGAACAACTGAAGAAAAAATACACTATGATAGGTACTGATATAAACGATAAAAGTCACTGTATAAAGCAAATAATGCTATTATTATAACTGTTTTATATATTGCGATAGTATACATCTAAATGCATTAGCGCGCATAGAAAATATATCTAAATCTGTGAAATGGTCGTTAAAATCTTGGCACATGCGTCGCAAAGGCGCACGAACTCCGACGTTTGTTTTACAGGGTGGTACAGCAAACAACGGACATGCGCGCACCTTTATTTCACTGTTCTTCATTGTAAGTAACTAGAATGTTACTGTATACGTAACTCTAGTTCGATAGCAATAAATAGGTATACGAAGACTTAATAAATTAGCGACTGTTAATTAGTTGAGTGCTGCCACGGGGCTCGTGTTCACAGAAATATACATTTCAGTGCTCGTATCCATCCTTCAAGTTAGCTTGTAGTCTTATGTAATTATGACGTATAGTTTTTTACAAAGATGTATTTATTTAAGAGCACAGCAAGAATTCACGATGTATAATAAATAGGTACTTTATACGCATACAAATCTACTGAAAAAAAAGCCGAATAGGTATAATAGCAAACAGCACGTTGCCATCCACAGAACAATGAAAGTAAAAACCTATTTTTGTTCTGTGTTGCCATCAATTATAACCAGGGACCAATAATGCCATTTCGCTATTCGTTAACATTCAATAAAATATTTACACATATCTTAAAAATTATAAACAACTAACCTATTAAAAAAAAAGAACCAGATAATCTATTTATAGGAAATTCCTATAAATAGAATAGGTATCTGATTGAGATCAGATTCCTGAGGAAACGTACCCAAAAGGCTAGCCACATATCATCATAATATTATCATCGCTGCATCGTGTTTAAATGTATGTTTGAAAATGACAACAACCATATTTAAATTTCATAAATGGAACAATCGATCGATCGAATCAACAAAGAAAGCTGCACACACACACAGAAGCGTAAAATATGAAGATGTAGATTTTCTTTTAAATCACTATCACACATTAGGTTAGCCTGTAAGGACAGCTGTAAGTTTGTAATAATAAATAAATAAATAAAATATTTAATTGTTCGCATAGATGCGAACCAGAAATTATTGTAGAAATTATAACCAATAATTTCTACAATAATTTCTTATCCAAATGAAAGTTATAAGTGCGAATTTAATCTTCAACTGTATTTCCTTTTGTTATTTATTGTTACATCTATCAACTATATTTAAAATCGCCGATTATTATCTATTATAATTAGAAAACGATTTAGAATTCTTTAGAAATGTAATCATTTAAAAGTAGATTCATAAATTGCCAAAACAGTACAATTTGATATTATCCGTATTATTATTATGATTTGTTGGGCCGGAAGCCACTAGTGGCCTCCTTGCTACCTCGACCAGAGTTGATCTATTGTAGCGCCCCTTGTACTCGTAGTTTTATAGTTCTCTGCTTAGTCCTATAGAGGCTAGGAACTTTCAAATTGTCTGAGCAGAAAGAGACTGTATCTCATCTGGTTGCACCTGGTGCTGTCCTAAAAGGCTGCTCCTTTTGTGCATAAGTGGCCCACATGAGCAATGCATGGGACATGCATTGCTGTCTCATCTGACTCTTGGCAAAATCTGCACATTTTGGACTGGCTACTGGCTATTCTCCGTAGGCCCCACATGTCCTGTGGTGTGATGAGTGTTTTAGATGTCCCCAAAATGTATAGAGAGCTACATATTATATGTAACTTTTCCATATATTAATGTGCGGTAAGTTAGATTGACAGCCTAGAAATACGTGGTAAACCTAAGTATCTTATTACCAAACTTTGACAATATAAGTAAGTTACCTCTGTTATTTATGGACAATCAATATTGGTAGAGACGCGCTCGCGGGAGGCGCTCGTAGCATTGTGCCACTGAGATGTTCGTTACGATCATCGAGGTTAAGCAACGTTCAGCAAGGTCAGTCCATGATGGGTGACTGTTTGTCGCAATTTCACTCTCGAGCGTCTCCGTGCTTCGGAAGGCACGTAAAGCCGTTGGTCCCGGTTATCACTTAATATGGTAGTCGTTAAGTCGAGTTGGAAGCCTTCTGGGCGACTTGATAAATTCCAACACCAGGGTCTGCCTCAAGCCCACACGATAAGAAGAAGAATATTGGTAGACAATATTATTAAATTTGTTTAGCTACTTTTACCTGAAAAAGATCAACTAAATTAGTATTAAGTTTAGTTTAGTTTAAATTAATCTACTTACTCTAAGTATAGATTCCCTCTATCATAATATATTATGTAGTTACTAGTAATTTCCTTACGAATTCTATTACTCACATGAATCCATTACGACCACAGTATGAGCAATACCGCCATTGTCCCATGTTAATGTTTCAAGACATGTACGAGTATCAGACCAACATTTCACGTTTGAAATGACTAACTCAATTAGTAATATGTTTCCAACTCCTAGGTATTAGGTTCAACGGGCTGTATGAAGTAAGTGTCTGGGATAATTTAGTAATTTTAGCAGGTTTTTGATAGATTAATATACATTTTTATTTAAACTATGAATTGTGTGAATAGTTTACAACGAAGGGAGCATTGGAGATGACGTGTATCTATTCCTTTTTGAATGCGAAAGGCTCTTTGATTGGCTCTCTTCCAAATCAGCTGATTTTGTTTCTATTTTTACTTGAGAAAGACAGTGTTTCTATGATTATTCGGATTTTATATGACCGTTTTTAGGAGATAGTGATGGTCCATATATATAAATTTAGATAACAAGTTTTATTACTAATTCTAGAAAGCTTGTTTGTTTGTTTGGTTGAACACGCTAAACTCAAAAACTACGGTTTTGATTTCAATAATTAGTATTGGATGGGTAAGCATTTATCGAGGAAAGGCATAGGCTATATAATTGTAATCCATGTAGTGACGAATTAAGAATACATAATGACACTATCCCATCTCAACCTTGTCGTAAGAGGCGACTAAGGGAGTAATCATAAGCAGACAAGAGCACTGCGAGAAAGGAAAATTTGAAACAAAACTCCATACCAACCCGTCTGAATCGATATATTTTTGAGGATATCCACAAGCGAATCTATTATTTTATTTTAATAAAAAAAGAAATCTTAGAAAACATGTTTTTACATTATTTTTCCTTCTTAATCTTTTGAAGACGGCCATTTGATGCAAAATGTTCCGTCATTTTATGTGATTTTTAGTTACTTTCCCACATCCTCATGACATTCAATTTACAAGAAAAAGCTTATTCTTAAGACATGATGTTTATTTCGTTACAAAGCAATTATCTAGGTATTAGAACGTAACATGGTTTCATTTGTGGTTACAAAATTTAATTAATTACCGCAATATTTAGGCTGAAGGAATAAAGACAATTCGGTTAACAGATGAGATTCATTCATAATTATAATTATTTAGTACGAGAGAATAATTACACTATTAAAGAGCCAAGTATGATAAAATGTTCTTTATGAGAAATAATATCATCATTTTTATTTTTGACTAGCTGTGTCCGCGACTTCGTCCGTGTGGAATTTAACAAAAGCAACATTACTTTTTTCAAAGTAGCCTAAGTTACTCTTTATTACATCAGCTATCTGCCAGTGAAAGTCCCGTCATAATCCGTCTAGCCATTCCAGAGATAAGCCGTAACAAAGAGACAGACAGATAGACAGACAGACAAAAATTTAAAAAAATGTTATTTTGATATACATATCGACCGTATATTCATTCATATGTATGTAGTAAAAAGCGGTTATTTTAATATTACAGACACTCCAAATTTATTTATTTGTATGTATAGATAAATTTAAAGCAGTAATGGTTTTTTTTCCTACTTCGGGATCCAAGATATTGGCATTCAATTCCACTGCTCTTCCTGAGTCTGGTCAAAATTGTCCGTTACTTGGTTCTCTGCTGACGTCACAGTGACTTTTTTGTTTTTATAAAGCAACGCACTAGGGGCAAATCTTGTCTCGCGAATAAGTTAATAAAATGAAAACTAACGGAGATAAAGCATAACCAGACAGAAAAACAAAATATTATTACAATTTAGACTTTTTCATCAAGAATTTTGCAATCGTGAAAGTCCAATTTTAAATATGTAAATATATGATTTTTATGAATTGTATTTTAATTTTAATATTTATTTCAATTAGGTTTTTTGTTAAATGTACCTGAAATAAACAATATTTAATTTAATTTAATTAATAGTCATAGGTGTTACCTTTGAATAAAAGGATAATAGACGTGTTGTTAATTTTTGTAAGGTAGTTTTCCTCTTCTTGCAACAATATATTGTGATTAGTCCCCTCACGTATATGTGTAAAGCAAAATGTTTTAAAATGATTGATCTCCATTTAAAATTACACACATAAAATTTAATGTAAAATACGGCAACTATTGTTGAAATTCTTCAACTTTATGTATTAGGTATTTATAAAAAATCTTAGAGTAGCAGTCTTAAAACATTAAGTTCTTGTACCTATTTGTTAAAAACGTTTCATTTGTTGAAACACCCATTACAATTTACATTACTTACCTTTTAAAAGAAATTTATACAGTCTAATAAAATAATTTGAAAATATTCTAGAAGTACTTACTGTTCCATTTAACTTTTAAACATGCCCCTGTGGACTTTCAGATCTCTATTTGTACTACGCTTGGTCCAGTTCTCAGAAAATTTAATTTATAACGCCCATTAAAAATAAAAGATGTACGTCTAGAAACTTAGCTATTAATTTATTATCTGTCTTTTTGACCTTTGCAGACTCACATCTTTATTTTGACTTTCACAGAAAATATTATTTTCATCTTTTTATCACTTAGGTGTGTTCTCAGTAAAGTTTTACGCTAAAATGTGCTCACATGGGCATTATTCATAATTTTCATAGAAACATAAGTGCGAATATGTTTTTAATAGCCAATGTTGGCTATTTAGCCAGTGACTTTAAGATGGTTAGTGGTATTAGCCAAACATTAGTTCTTTGCATTCGGGGTACTAGTTAACTCTAAAATAAAAACTGTCTGAAGCTACTGAGCTTTAGAAAAAAAAATACCGTTACTCTATTGACGTAGTAAATAATAATAATAATAATAATAATACAATAGCTATCCATTAATGTCCCATTGCAGAGAAAAAGTCTTTTTTGCTCTATCCAGCGAGCTGTGTTGTGTGTTGGCCTTAATCAAAACATTTTCTAAGGTATGTGCGTTACCTCACGCAGATGATAAGTCACATGACTATTACTTATTATCAATTGAACTCAGTATTTGCCAACATCACTACTTGAGTAAAAACTACTCAAAAACAAACATAACATAACATATAGGCAGAAGTGTTTCACACCCACATTTCGCCAGCTATGTTTGGTCCCATGAAATAGTGTGCGAGCCTATTGTCATCAACCGGGAACATTTTTGTATTCCAAACTCCGAGACATCCTCAATACTGGAATTTTATGATAGAAAAGTCCAACACAATTTTTATCCGACCCGGGAATCGAACCCGGGACCTCTTGCACAGCAGTCGTATACACTTCCCGCTGCACCACCGAGGCATTTATAAACACGTGACTCCGTATAAATAAAAGCTTTCTCAACAAGAAAAATGTAGTCGGAATGATAGCCGTGACCTTTTACGATGCAAGAAGATAATCATCTCAAATCTAAGCCTCACTTTCGGGACAAGATAAGCGTTAATGTAATTAATAAACACAAACATTACCTACAATGCGCAATGTTCGTGGTAAATGTCATCAACCGCAACCGTGACGTCATTATACCTAGTATTTAGTAGTTTCTTATTACTATGTCTGTCGTAGTCTCAATGAGGTCTGAGTTCGATAAAAAATAGGTATTTGTGTTATTAGAATATTAACTGTAATATGGTCATGGTCATGTAGTGCAATACAGAAATGTAAGCTATATAAACAAATATAATAATATAATATAATATTCTACCACATTCACACAGCGCCATCTAGTCCCTAATTAAGCAATTATATTTTTGCTTGTGTTATGGGTACTAACTGATATATTACTTAAATACATTTTATTTTTGGTAAATACGTATGTATTTACCAAAAATATAGATAAATTACACCCAGACACAGAACAAACCTTCATGCTCATCACACAAAGATTTGTCCTGGGTGGGGATCGAACCTACGACCTCCGGCGTAGTAGTCAGGGTCACTAACCACTAGACCAACAGGCCAGTCAAGTCATATAAACAAATGAACAGTGAACGTCTGATGAAGAAAATGATGATTTGAACTGGATTTCAAACGTTTTCTATTTTTGTAATAGAAAACGTTTGAAATCAGTTTGATTACAGTGGTGTAGTGCTACCTTTATAATCAAAGCTAAGTATCTCCTTTAGTCAACGAGGAAATAATTACTTTTTTATACAATAAAGAAGAAGAGAAAATGAACATATTGGTATAACACAGAGACAGAGTAAAGACAGAAAAGATGAAAAAGATACACACAAAAAGTACATACAAACAATACATAAATAAAACACAATACTATAAAGTACTAAATCATAACAACAATATTTAATATAACATCTGTAGTAAATATGTGTCTCGCGGCTGCAACCAAAAGGAGTCCAGTTCAGCATTAAAGCCAGGTCAACGAAATATTGTTTAGTCTTTCGTTTTATTTTATTTTTTTGCAATAGGTATGTAATACTACCATGTGATCATCCGAAACAGGACCGCCTCCTTACTGAGCAGATCCTGGGTTAGCACCAACAACATTCTATGCACATTGGCGAAGAAACAAGATGCACCTGTGTGGAGACACTATGTAAAATTGCATGTAACATGTAAGTAACCCAGGCTTTGACTGTCACCGTGGCGCAGTGGTTAAGGTGGTCGCCTCGCCACTACATCGCCGTGCAGGGTGACGTGGGTTCGATTCCCACACGAGACAAATATTTGTGTGATTCATAGATATTCTTTGTGTCCGTTAGTTTCATGTTTGTAAAGCTCCCCGCGACACAGGGCTAGTTCCCTAGTGCGGGCGTTGACTTTAAAAAGAAAAAAAAAAAAAAAAAAAAGAATATTTTGCTAATTTTAAAATTTATTACTAACATTTAGTAAATAAGTTTGTATTAACCATTGGGCCTTTGTTATCAAATAAATAAATTTTATTATTCCTCTTTATTTCAAAATGTTCACACAAAATGACATAAATGAAAATTTTTTTTTAGTTTAATTTTTCTCATTAATTTTATTATTATTATAAGTACATTCTAAATCATTTTTTAGTGTAGGATGGTAAGTTGATAATGGAGAGTACTTACTCCAGGTTCGGTGGCAGGTAGCCCTCTTCTGATGGGTATTGGTGCATATGCATACCTACGCATCTTTTAACGCGGCACTATTTAGTTTTCCGCAAATGAAAAACTCACACAATTTATGGCTGTTTTCAATAATTTATCTATGGATTTGGCTACTAAAGTTAGAATTTTGACATAAGCTCCATACAATATATGTCAAATTTGTAACTTTAGTAGCCAAATCCATAGATAGTCATAGCGACCATGGCTTTGTAATCGTAGCATGAACTATAATGGATGGTTCGCTTATCAACCAAAATAAACTAAGTAACGTTGATACATCGTAACCTTATCAACACATTCACGTCATTATCATTTTTCTAATATACATAATATTAGCCTCGAGTTTCACTTTATTTACTTACATATTGTTACAGAGTGCAAAATAATAATAATAATATAATAATAATCTACCACATTCACACAGCGCCGTCTAGTCCCAAAGTAAGCAATTATATTTGCTTGTGTTATGGGTACTAAACAACTGATATACTACTTAAATACATTTTTTTTTGTAAATACATACATATTATAGATAAATTACACCCAGACACAGAACAAACCTTTATGCTCATCACACAAAGATTTGTTCTGGGTGAGGATCGAACCCACGACCTCTGGCTTAGCAGTCAGGGTCACTAACCACTAGACCAACAGGCCAGTCATCAATCAAAATATACGCATGTATACTGAAACATGAAAATTTAATAAGTTCGCATAATATATGTATGTACATAATTAAGAAATGGAAAAACACAGTGGATATTTTACACCATTTGATGAACTGAGAGACCCTCACCATATAAATTGAAAAGTGATTCTAAATAAAACTTCATACGTGAGCTACTCACTGGTAGGACAGAAATTTGCTTTTTAATGAATTGGCAACCTAAAGATATTTCAGCAACTCAGGCGTTTTGTAGTCTAAGAGCATGAAATTTTTTGTTTTAGAATACCCTACGGACAACATTCTTTCATTTGGTAGAATGTCGCAACGAAAGTAGCAACTTGATATAAATTACATTAAATATTCAGCAATAACACCTTTGCTTTAGAAAACACTAAAAACATTTTCAATTTCGTTTACTTTGGTTTAACATTTTTATATAAATGCTAAATATGTAATGGAAACATTCAAACCCGACGACGGGACTTGAACCCGCGACACTGCCATTCCGTGTGCAGTGCTCTGCCTACTAGAGCTACGCGGGCGGACGTCCCTGAGATCGAATTTAATAATGGGTTCAAGTCCCGGCGTGGGTTTGAATTTTTCTATTACATAACACAACATAGCATCACGCCTTTTTCCCCGAAGGAGTAGGCAGAGGTGTTTCACACCCACATTTCGCCATTTCTATTACTTGTTAAGCATTTATATAAAAACACTTAAAACTTCGAAATGGGGCATAACAGTCCCCTTATACCTATAGCCATAATGAGTGCGGTGCTGCCTGACAAATAATGGAAATAGAACAATTTTTGCCTAATTACTGAAAACTAATACTTTATTTTTGTCCAGTATCCGGCGCGTTGTGTGTGAACTGAAAATAAAATCGCCAAGTTTATTTCACATCAGAGTAAGTACCACCGTTAAAATGTAAAATCAAATCGCAATACAACTCGAATGAAAGCAAACATGCTCGCGTATCGAATAAACAGTCAACATTTCCACAGGAAAGTACTTACTACTGTCACTGCAAATATCAATGACAGGTCACTATCATCGATAGGCTTTTATTAGAGCTTGTTACAAAGCTATCTGTAAGCTATCAATGATGAAGTGGTGATAAAGATAGTTTCAAGTTTCAAGAGTTAGGTGCCGAGTTAGTCAGTAATTCAGTACACATTGAACAGTGGTGTGGGCCGAGCGTGAACGCCGGGCGCGCGCGTTATAAAAAGGAAATTCGTTTTCTTCGTTCGGAATCCATTCATAAATAAAATAATCTCTGAGTGTACTTTGATAACGTTTTGTTTGCTTCGGCAGTATCGTAAGTATTTTTTATTGTAATCTAATTATTTGTTTTGTAAACATTGAATTTGGCGGTTCAAACGTGTTCAAATATTTTTTTACAGTGTGACATAATAATCTCTATAATACTATTAAAATGTGTAATAAGAGGATTTTTGATTGAGTAGGTAGGTGTTATGTTGCATATAAAATGAATACTTTCATAAAATTTGAAGTATTCGAAATAACCATTAAATTTACCCGTATAATTTTAATTAATACAATTATACATGTTTATTTAATTGGTTTTCTATTCAAATTATCGGAGCTGCAATTATTATTATTTAATTTTAAATTTACATACAATAGAATTTCGTAACAAGTCAGCATGATCTAAAACTGTCAATCACATATCGGGCTATTTATATTACTTATCCAACAGTGTAATGACATTTGAACCTGTTTAAATAATGGTGTATATTTTTTAAATATTTACTTTAAAAAAAAAAATCTTTTAACATGAAAAGTGTTTCTAGTTTAAAAATATAATGGTTTTAGTTTTTGCAGCTGTTTAATGCAGCAGTGTGTATCTAGACTAAGAGCCTATTTTAATAAATCATTACAAAAGAAATTGACAATTATTACGTGGTAATATCTAAAAACTAGTAAGATCCAAACAAAGATACATACATTTTTTTTAGGCGAATTAGAACTATTTATTTAGTGTTTGTTTGTGGAATTACTTATAAAATAGCCAGTTTATTTATTTATATAGGCTATCTACAATTATTATATTATTAACATTAATATTTATAGTATTTACAAATATAAACCAAGTGTAAGTACTAACTTAATTAAACTTTAAAAATAGAATGAATCAAAAATACAAGTTATTATAATTAGTAAATTGGAACCTCAGTCCCCAGATACACTTAATTAAAAACAAACTTCGACTTTTTGAATTCACTGTATGAATTCCACACTTGAAATTCTAACTATGCCAGTAGTAACAATTAAAAAAAATATGCTGAACAATCATATTAGTAGCATTTTATTACGTTTTATTTCATAAAATACATTAAATTATTCAAATATTTATACCTAAACATAAAAATATTAAATGATTCACGCGTTTCTGAATAACTTTGTAATTTCTTTAATTATTACGCATTTTATTTTTTAATTATTATTAAAGCGATAGTTGCTAAATGGATAAGTGACCGATACCTTCCAATAGGCTCGCCCCCTATTTCATGGGATCTTTTTCTTCTTTCTTTTTAAAAAAGACAACGCCCGCACTAGGGAACAAGCCCTGTATCGCGGGGAGCTTTACAAACATGAAACTAACGGACACAAAGTACACCCAGACTAGAAACAAATATCTATGAATCACACAAATATTTGTCTCGTGTGGGAATCGAACCCACGTCACCCAGCACGGCGATGTAGTGGCGAGGCGACCACCTTAACCACTGCGCCACGGTGACAGGATCAAACGTAGCTGGCGAAATGTGGGTGTGACTCACCTCTACTTACTCCTTCGAGCAAAAAGGCATGATGCAATGTTATATATTATATAAATATATGTATCAATGAAGATTTCGGTGTTTAAACATAATTTTATTTCTTGATTAATAATGTTATATTATTAAAGAAGAAAGTTATATTATTATTGTATACAGTCCTGTTCATAAATAAATTTGAATATGATTATTATTGCGAAGCCTAGACTTTGAATTTAAACCCAGATTACGCCTACAATAATATAGAAGGGATTATTGTAGGCGTAATCTCCTAGAGCAATATAGGAGTTAAAAATAATAAATAAGAAAGTCAGTAAATTAACGAGTAGGTAATTCTTGTATCCTTATAATTTATTAAAATATAAATTCATGAACCTCGGAAACAAGCTATTTGTATGAATATTTGCACATTGATAAAGTTTTATCAAGCTAATTTGAAACACCGCACGGATTTAAAAAAAATTACCAGGTCCCTATTTATGTAGTTTTAACAAAAAAATGGTTTTTAAAATGTCTGTGTCTCCTTTTATTTAAACACGCAAGTCAAATATTGTTATAAATTTTACTTGAAATATAATAAAATTTGATAAATTTTAATTCATCATATTAAAATGAATCACCATACTAAGCCAGTTCAATTTGCTTATACTAAAACATGCATTGTTCATTCTGTCATTCTGCTGTCTGCCTTGCTTCTAAGGTGGTCAATTTAATTATACGCACACTAAAATCACTTGTTATATACAATACATAGTTTAATGTATCACTGAAGGTAACTAACTACATAGTAAAATCTTTTATGGTTTAACTTCGTATTGTTGTGATTTCCCTTGGGGAATTTGTTTTACAATTTATTTTAAGTGACATGGAAAAGCACTTCTGTTGTTATGGACGGTTTCTAAGGTTTTAATGTCTTGTAAGATTTTCATCCGTGTAGTTGTTTCTCAACTCGTGGGTGTCATATAAGGTGACAAATTGAAATAACCATATACAAGAGCACTGCAAGAAAAGGAAAATTCAAGACAAACCCGATAGCAACCCTAAAAAACTAGCCTAAACGTCTAGCCTACTATACTACGCTGGCCAGACGCCAGCTTGGTATAGTAGGCTAGACGTTTATGGCTTGAAATGATGAAGATTTTGTTTGTAGTGAACTCAGAGCAAATAAAGGAAATCGCCAAGCGCATGGTTCCCTTCTGCTAAAGGTAATGAACAAGCCAGTTGTGTCCATTTATTTGTGAGAAGATTTTTCATGGGTGTGCGGCGTGCATATACTGTAAATATTATACGTAAATGAAGTCGTTTAAAAATGGTTGAAAAGTTGTATTAAAAAGCTAGCGTAAAGGCAATTCCTAATTGATCGGAGGTTGTGACAGTTAATAAATAAGTTGATTTGTAACCATGAAATTGTATTGTGCTCCAAAAATTGAATTATTAAAAAGTGATTCAATATTCAAAATCGAAATAAATTATATTTGTAGATATTATTCATAAACTTTAAAACAGTAATTACCTATTATATTATTCCAAGTTGGGTGATATCTTAAATCTACATCTATACTTAATAAAGCTGAAGAGTTTGCAAGTTTGTTTGGTTGAACGCTAGGATCTCCAGAACTACAATCTAATTAGAAAAAATACTTTAATACTGGATTGCCTGTTTATCGAGGAAGGCTAAAAGCTATATACCTAACATCACGATACGGCCAATAGAAGCTAAGCAGTGGCCAAATAAAAAAAGACAGGAACGACTCCCCGCGACATCTAGTTTATGATAAAGAAATAAAGTTATTTTATAACTGTTTAAACTAGCTGTCGTCCGCGGCTCCACCCGCGTGGTATTTCAGTAAAATGCAGTCTTTGTACTATTTCAGACCCTCTGTGACAAATTTAATTAAAATCCTTTCAGCCGTTCTGCTGTCATTGAGTTACAGGCATACATCCAAGCTTTCACTTTTACAATATTAAGTACGATTCGTCTTTCATTCACTATTTATTATACAATCATTGCTGGACATAGCCTTTACCTAATTTCCGCTACAGCGAACGACTTTACTAAACAATGCCTGGGTGGAAAATATATTTTTGGAACCAAAATATATTGTTTTGTATATAATCTGTAACATGTTTCCAAGAGTGTTAATTTAAACAATATTGTTTGTCACAGAACTTGTCTATACGAAGGAAAAGGTCGTCGAATATTAAGTAGGTAGGTTTTATGTTGAAAAACTTTACGGAATTTTGGACGAAAAATTTACGTAACATTATTACGTAACATGAACAAGTAAATATGATTAAAAAAATTTAATAACCCGACTGCAAGCAATCAACAGAGAGCAATGCACTAAAAAGACCGTAAAATAATTGTGATTATACCTGATTAAATTTAAATATATAACATATGTATATAATTGTAATCTCCATTTGATTCCCTTTATTTTGATACTCTACTCGATAGGTTTAGTTAAAAATAATAATAGAACTACTTACAATTTGGAACCATTCAATTATGTAGAATCTCTTTTTGAATATATGTAATCTCCTTTTGATTCTCTTTATTTTGAGAGCCAACTCGGTAGGTTTGGTTAAAAAATAAAATTGTACTTCTTACAATTTGGCGTCAAAAGCCCGCCGTTTAAGTCTTTTTATTCTTAAAACCTATCTAAGGCGCTTGGGTTTTCTAGACGAATCGAACGATAATAATAATTGTCAAAATCCATCCAGCCGTTTGGAAGATTCGTTGGAATAAAGAAATTTACAAACATACAAGATACACGCGAAAAACAATACCCGTCCTGACAGTTTGGTAAAAAAGCATCACGGTTTATTACAACGAAGGGATAGGCAGAAATGAAATCGCATTCGAAGATTTTAGCCGTGCGTCTGCGTCTGCAAAGTGGTTTGTTCGATTCATGGCGCGGCGGTCAGCAGCGGCGGCACTGGCGGCGGCGCGGGGCGGCGCGGTCTTTTTACCGCCAAGTGCGTTAGTAGTTAGAATTCCTTTTGTTCAATAGTTCCCGATGAAAATTATGATTTGTTCTGGGCCTTATAATCAAAGGTTCAAAGGTATTTTGTGGATTCAGGTCAGGGCAAACAATATCCGATTCCGGTAACGCTGTTTTCCATAAGTCCAATTCGATGTTGGACTGCAATCGAATAATCTAAACCGTCTCCGTGATCCCAGTTATACTGGAATGGACGTAGGTACTGAATTCCTAAACTGATTATAATAACAACAGGATATCATGTTCTAATAGAGTGTTAGGACAAAGTGTAAAGTTGAAAAGTCATATCCTACAAGAGACTCTGTGTAATTGTCTATTAACGTTGTTCTTAACAGATACCGTTTGTTTCAAATGCACTTAGTTAAATCAACATGTATTGATTGTTTTGTCTAATGTACCAATATTTATTTAGGGTAATATAATACATATTCCTAAAACAACAAGGACTAGTTTTTTATACCAGGATGGCGGCAAAAAAGCTAACCACCTGATTTAATAATAATAATATTTTCATACATTCACACAGCGCCATCTAGTCCAATATTAAGCAATTATATTTGCTTGTGTTATGGCCAATGGGTGGTAAGACTGTTATATTACTTAAATTCATTTTATTTTTCGTAAATACATACAAAACATAAAATAGATAAATTCGTTAAATTTAATCCGTGTAGTGCAGATTAAAAATACATAATGTCACTAGCCCATTTCTACCTGCGGGTGTCGGAAAAGGCGACTAAGGGACTTAAGCAGAAGGGAAAAGCATTGCGATAAAAGGAAAAATTGAAACAAAACTCGTTAAATTTAATCCGTGTAGTGCAGATTAAAAATACATAATGTCACTAGCCCATTTCTACCTGCGGGTGTCGGAAAAGGCGACTAAGGGACTTAAGCAGAAGGGAAAAGCATTGCGATAAAAGGAAAAATTGAAACAAAACCCTATACTAACGCGTCTGGACAGCTGGAAGAGACCCGTGCCCAGGAGTAGCTTGTAATGAATACATATTTGCAAGCTCATCTAAGGCTCAATAGAGCTATATTTAATTTAACATCTTAATGTTTTTTTTTTCTTTTTATAATATTCTACAACATTCACACAGCGTCATCTAGTCCCTCAGTAAGCAATTATATTTGCTTGTGTTATGGGTACTAAATAACTGATATGCTACTTACATCCTTTTTTTTTTGTAAATACATACCTACATATTATAGATAAATTACACCCAGACACAGAACAAACCTTCATGCTCATCACACAAAGATTTGTCCTGGATGGGGATCGAACCCAAAACCTCCGGCTTAGCAGTCAGGGTCACTAACCACTAGACCAACAGGCCAGTCATTTTCTTCATCATAATATGCTTACGAAACAGAGATAGTTTCTGTGTTTCAAAACTTATCTTTAATTTAAGTAACAAAATTAAGGAGCGATATATACTATATAGAGGATACCGGACAACATTGGCACATTCAATTTTACTTTTTCAATCACATACGGGTTGAAAGTTTATCGGTCTGCCAGATTCCCAAGGTAATTCCTAGCTCAAAATCCACTTCAATACGCTATTCCTAGCAATATACTGGACCTCGCTTTTGTAATAAAAGTATTCTAGTATTTGAGTAGCTCTTATTAATGTACCAATCGAATAGCTGAAGTACCTCTACTATTAAAGTACCTACCTAAAGTCTGTTTTATGAGAATTCTTTTGTTTTAAATTTATTTTCTAACTTGCTTCCGCCCGCGGTTTGTCCACGTGTTATGGAAAGAAAGAAAGAAAGAAGAAGAAAGAACAACTAAGCGGTCAACTAAGCCTTTTGAATTGAATTTGAATTCTTCAGAGTTCCAGATTATGGTGTCCTTGTTTATCTTGTTTTATACCATCGCTATCGTCAGTGTAGTGACGGACTAAGAATACATAAAGTCACTACCTCATCTCAACGCGTGGGTGTCGTAAGAGGCGACTAGGGGAGTAACCTTAAGCAGACAAGAGCACTGCGAGAAAAGGAAAATTCTATACAAAACCCGCCTGGCCAGCGTGGTATAGTAGGCTAAATTCCCTCCACATTCTTTGGAGGAGACCCGTGCCCAGCAGTGGGACGTTTGTGGGTTGACGTGTGATGATGATACCATCACTGGCTCACTTATACACCAAGTTCCAAGCTTCGGGAATGCACACTGACAACTGATGCTTTATTCTGTGATGTCATTACCCAACCACTGCACAAATGCACTGCGTCTACTAAGTAATAATAATTATAATATTCTACCACATTCACACAGCGCCATCTAGTCCTAAATTAAGCAATTATATTTGCTTGTGTTATGGGTACTAAACAACTGATATACTACTTAAATACATTTTTTTTTTGTGTGTAAATGTGTAAATACATACCTACATATTATAGATAAATTACACCCAGACACAGAACAAACCTTTATGCTCATCACACAAAGATTTGTCTTGGGTGGGGATCGAACCCACGACCTCCGGCTTAGCAGTCAGGGTCACTAACCACTAGACCAACAGGCCAGTCAAGTAGGTGAATACACTACACAGACTATATAGTCTATATACTATCTATGGGCCAATTTCGTACAGATTTTTTCAGCCGTTCGCGCGTTCGTTCTGGTGTGAATGAGTAACAAACATTCATCCATTCATTCATCCATCTCAAGTTTCGCATTTATAACTTTATTAGTAGGATTGCTGAACCTAACATGAAAATAGCAACATGCCTACATGTGATTGGACTAGATAAAGACTACAGTGAGCTATTTGATGGACTCTGTGTTTATCTGGCCTGCCAGACTATAAAATAAACAATTTTGTGAATTATCCAGTGACCCCACACTAGGTAAGCCTGTCGTGGGTCGTAATAGGCACCCAGCCTATTGCTATTTCATATTACAACAGTAAAGCCACTGGTCAAGAGTTTTCTTATTATTTATGAGACCATTTATCCAACTAAATATAATGATTTCAACTCTAACCCTACCGAAGACTCGTAACTGGTTAGACTACCACCCTTATAACGTTATATATAGGTATAACGTTACGTCGTGCGTAACGTTATATATACGTCTACGTCATCACACAGACAACAGAGTAAAAAAAAACAAACACACGTTAACATTTATAAACATTAGTCTGGATTAACAAAACCGAGGCTTGACCTTAAATCCCAGATTACTTAATTAGCCGCACAAAAAATATATAAAGTTGAAATTAAATGGTTAAGTACTCCCAAATGAAATGTTTATGGTATGTAATCCAATAAATGGAGAGGAGACTAAAAGATAGAAGACGTTTTGGAGACAAATAATAGAATTTTTCTGTAAAACTGCCTTGTTGTTGCCCTGTAATAAGCATGTGTACACCTGCTGTGTATAGTTCTTAGTATCAGCCTGGACTTTAGAAATGTATTCGATTAATGACATTAGGCTCCCCCTATTCCATAGAACCAAACATAGCTGGCTGCTGTTTACCCCATCGGGGAAAAAAGGGTAAAAAACACTATTTTTTCTTTAAAAAAAAAATCAATAGATTTAATTATTAAATATATGTACCTACCTGCACTAGTTGAGAACGGCTCGACAGATTTTGCTAATTTATTTTTTTTACTTTCGTAATTTTCAGTATAAGGGTTATAAAGTTAGGGAAGAAAAGTTTGGATAAAAGAAAAAGGCAAATTCAAATGGTATTTTTGCATGAAAGCCTCAACAATTGCTACCCGTGCGAAATAATAATCGTTTTTACACATCTCTAGAAGTCTAGGCCTTCTTCTTTGCTATGAAAACATGTAATAATTAATTACATATTCAAATAACACCTGATAAATCTCAACATAACAAAGTTATTGTGAATATCTTTCAGCTGCGCCGGCTTCGGTGCGTACGCGAATAGCAAAACGGCTTACATCTTGTTATACAATCGTAATAACACAAGTGTTTAACATATCGCAGCTGTTTCACATTGATTAATATTCTTTCCTTGCTAACTTGATACAGATTTTGTTTTTTTTTTTATTAGCTGACTCTGCAAACGTCGTTCTGTCAAAAGCTATCGACAGCTAAGAATAGTTTCAATCTTGGTTTCAATAGGAAAATGACTTGTAATTGTTTTTCGTTTTTACGTTTTTTAGTGTAACTTTTTTCATTATTTCACCTGATAGAAACATTCCTTGGACTTCAAAGAAAACAGCTGAATTGGTTTAGCCTTTTTTGAGTTTTCAACTTCAACACATTTAGTTAATTATTTTTATTTATATAAATGGATTTGTAATCGGATACCTACTTATTGCAACATCTCGGTACCGTAACTAGAATATGTTTGATTCTCCCTGGATTCAGCAAAGCTTTCTTGAGATGTTCTGTCGTAAAACACTAACTACAAACTAAGTGTCTAGATTTTAGCTCGTAAAGCACTACTGCCTTATGACCTAAACATAGATGCTAAATATTTATAAAATGCTTTACCTACCTACCTGGTTTTGAAGCTGTTGTGTACATTGTTTTTTCAACAATTACCTTAGTATGTACAATTTGCTAGGTTCCACCACATTCCATTCCACCACACGGTTCCACACGTGTGGCATGGCAGACCGGCGTGGCATTCCTGATTACATCTTTCTGTGTATCCAAATTTCATACCTATCCATTCAGCATTTCTCACGTGATTGAGTAACAATCATCCATCCATTCATACATCCATCCGAACTTTCGCTTTTATACTTTTAGTAAGATTCCAAAAGTTAGAGGACTAGCCGTTCTTTAAATTAAATAAAAGAATATGACTGCATGGACTTTCAAAATTGTGCATCGTAAAAAGCGATGTCACCTGACATCCTATTTTCATCTATTACAATGTTCTTCGAAATGAAAATGTATTGCCTTTATGATTAGATTCTATTTCGACGCTATCGTTGCATTCGTAATTTATCAACGTTGCGTGTTGGTGCCACAAAAGTTCAGTGGCGTAATTTTTCAGCGAGAATCATTATCATTTGAGGTCAAGGTCAGTTGTTCGTACAAGTTCATGTTGTAAAATGAATACAGACAGATACACAAATGAGGTATTATTTCAAATATTTAGTGACACGCGTTTTCACCGAAAGGGTAGGCAAAGATGCATCACACTCATGTGGGTGATGGTCACTAATAATGATGTTATCATTAGTGTTGCGAAAAAGTACTAAAACTCCTCGCATTATTTTGTCTAGAACTTTACTTTGAGATGCCATCTAAAGGCAAAATGGTATACCTAAAAGCAACAAGAGTGTCACGTATCATAGATGTGTTTACGAGCAGAATATTGAGTAATATATACCTGCGATGCATCTCAAAGGAAGGCAATAGGAAAGGCTCGCATAATGGCTTTGAATATTTTAACAAAGGAATGCATTATTTTATCTTGAACTAGTTTTTGCTTAGTGTATATCGTGTTTTTACAAATTTTTATGTACTTTCACTTGTCCCGTTGTTTATCGAATAATAATCCAGTTCAATTTAACACATTTCCCGGTTTATTGACTTTGATCCTAAATGTTACCAGGGTTTTTTAATGAAGCTAAAAATTTATCGATGTCAATTTTTATTAAGATGCGTCCAATGGATCGACTGTGAATGAAAATTATTTTGTAAAAAAAATAGGCTTGGTTCGCCTAGTATATCACTCACTAGCCCCAAACTATTGCTCTTGCAATAAATCACGTTGATTTATTGTAACCCTAAATAAAGAGGACAAACACGTATTCTTCCGTTTTTATAAAATTTTAGGTAGGTAAGGCACAGCAGGTCCTGTGCCGCCTAACAGGACCGTTCGCAGTGGCGTAAATTAAGTGAGGCCTATGTTCAGCAGTGGACGTCGTTGGGCTGATATGATAAAGGCACAGCAGGTAAACCCCGCACAAACTGATCCACATATCTGGGGTAGTACCTCCACCCTCCACCCTAGAGAAAAGTTTAGAAAACCATACCCACAATAGTGTAAACATTGGAGTAGTATATCTGAAGGTACGTAATGGCGTCCAGAGCTCACTGGAGAGTAAAGGGGTTTTAAAGAGTCAGCAACACGCTTTCTCTAGCGTGGGCTCGTAGGTGAATTACGTTGAGATATAATTATAAGAAAGCGACGGTGGCTGAATGGATAACTGACCGGCGTGCTAAACCCACATGGTTTGAGTTCGATACCGACCAGCAATACCAATGTGGATTTCACTTTGTGGAATTTATATGTACTAGTCAAGTGACTTACCAATTCTAATGGTGAAGGAAAACATCGTGAGGAAACCCACATCATCATCATCATTTCAGCCTATTGCAGTCCACTGCTGGACGTAGGCCTCTCCTAACACGCGCCATAGCACTCTGTCCTCCAAAAAAAACCCACATACCCTAGAAGAAATTCTATGAGTATGTCTGATTCACCAACCCGCACTAAGCCAGCGTGTGTTAGTAGCGTGTGCTTACGATCAAGCAGGCCGTATGCCTATTTGCCACGAGTAAAAAAAAACATAAATTTATTAGGATTTCTAAGAACTTATAGATTTCTGAAACATAAACAGAAATATTTATTTGTCAATGTAGGTTAAATTTACAGATCTTGCGTTATTAAAAAAGTGAGCGCTACATTGTACCTCATAGGCATACAAATATTATTTTAAGATTAAAAAAAAAAGACATTAATTAATTACAGTTAATATTACAAACTAGACAACAAACAAAATAAAAACTTAAGGTTTAACTATTTAAATCTAAAAATTCACAAAGTGAATAAAAACATTTTTCTATTAAAAACTTCTTAATAATTCTTTCTTCTGAATCTTGACGATTACGACTCCGCAATTTTAGATATGAACGGCTGTCTCTTTCTTATTCCAGTCACCTCAGTTCCATCGGGAATCTTACCATCTACTTTACCCTACTAAAAGACTTGGCACCGTATGCCATAATGTTGATTTAAACCCAAAGGATTACCTACTTTTCTTAACATGTCTGATTTGGGAAATTTGATTTAAGTATTTCTACATCGACTATATTTTTTTCTGTTATATATGGCAAACAAACATCACATTTTCAGAGAGTTCATAATCGGAAATCGGAATACATATTTCTTTGCTATCTTTCAAAGCAATTTATCAAAGCATTTTGACATTTTTGTTGGTACGAATAACACATTCGCATGAATTCGATTTGGGCACCATTTTTTGGAGCCTAGGGATAGACCCATATATGTATATAGTCATTCGATCCAGAACTTGGACTTAAAATAAATCGTGGATCGATTCAACACGAAGCATAGTTATTACGTGTAAACTGGTGCATAATATGTACTAGTTTACTAGTATATGCATATAATATATATATAGTTATGTTATATTCAAGTAAAATAAACGAAAAAATACTGTAAAGCAGTGGGAGCACAATTACTTAACAATTCACTTTGGTTCAATAACCTCACAATAATTGTATATACAATGCTTTACTCTGTGTAGTATTTATAAAGACGAAATATTTACTTCAAATAGAAAGATTTATTAGAATTATGTTATTACATAATTCATGATAAGGGAGAGATTCTTTTAATAAATTTACAACGATATAAACTATATTAAACTAAGGTAATCAACTAACTTAAATTAAAAATAAAAATAAACAATATTTACAACCTAACACAATAAAAAAAAAACAAAATATTAAATATTGGTGAAAAAATTATTATTATTATTAAAAAAAAAAAAAAAAATATTATTTTGTTATTACATATTTTTAATTATCTGGTCTGATTATAGACAGTAGATTAGACTGGAAAGAACACATTGATTTTATATGTAAAAATGTCAGCAGTCTATCATACGTTCTATACAAACTTGCTTCAGTAATAAACACGGAGGCACTACTCTCAGCATACTATGGGCTTGTGGAATCTGTCCACAGATATGGCATTATTTTTTGGGCCAATTCAACTAATAAAGATGTTGTATTTAAAATGCAAAAGCGATTAGTACGCAGTATGTGTGACATGCAAAATATAGACAGCTGTAAACCACTTTACTTGAAACATAAAATTCTTACGTTGCCATCACTCTATATTTTAGAGGTAGCTGTTTTTGTCAGAAATAATCCCAATTTATTCCCGCGTTTATCACTGTTACACTGTTCACTGTGTCACTGTTACCCGCAATCGTCGTGACAATAATAAACTTCAACTCCATCCTGCAAAAACAGCACTTCTACAAAAAAGTATTGTGTGCTCCAGTTATTTACAATAAAATTCCAACAGCAAAAAAAGAAGCAAGCATAAAAGAAATGAACTAAGTTTTATTTAAAATACACTTGAGAAAGTTATTATAGTATAGTTAAAATCTCGCTGCAGACTTGGTCATAAATCATAATCGGAGTAGGGATGTGCGCTAGTTGCGCGCGCGCAAGGCCATTATCGATAAGTTTCCAATGTCTCCATTGAAAATTGGCAAAAATGTGTGGAACATGCAGAATTGCTGCAAGATGAAGACTTAAGAAAAGCACATTTATGCGAAGAGTTCATCATTCATGTGGATGACGATGACGATGACTCAGACGAAGAATTTTAATTTTCTATTTTTAGTTTTATATAAACGTTCTTTTGTTTATATATTTAATATGCTTTGTAGTAAATTTGGTATTAAAATAAAAAAATGTGTATTTATTTCTACCACCCATTTATAAATATATAAAACTATCGATATCACTCATTGACTGCAGTAATGCAAAGGACTACGTGTGGGCGTGGCCTGCCCATAAGGCCCGTGAGTGGGAAAGAGAGCGAAACACTCGAATGATTTATGACCGAGTCTGCAGCGAGATTTTAACTATACTATAATACACAAATGTTATTATAGTATTAATGATTTTTTGAATGATAAATATTTGTGAGTGGGAATGACTTGCTTTCAATTTTCAATAAGTGATAATTCATTTTTAATATATTTACTTTTCTTTTTTGACCTCTTTAATAATCATTCGTAGTTTTTAACTGTTGACATTTATTGTATTCATTGGGATTTTTAATTTAATAAGTAGGTACTTCAATTAATTATTTTATAAATTTTCAAATAATTCACTTTTTTTTTCAATTTCATTCAAACTTTTTATATAGAAGCTACTTCTTTCACAACGCGTGGGGTAAATACAGTGGCGTGCCTAGGGTTTAAGGATAAGGCAAGCCCGATATACCTACCTACCTACCTATGCTTTTTACCCGACTACTCCAGAATAGGCAGAAGGCTATTTTTGTACTTAAATATAATAAAAATGAAAAGTAAACCTGACTGCGCTGGAAAGGCGATGGGTGTAATGTTTTTTTATGGATTTTGTTCAATTTTTGATAGAGGGTCGCGCCGCGCGCCGCCCCGCCAAAGCACATTGAAGGTACCTATGCTAGTGCTTGATTGAATATACATAAACAATCAGCATTGCATACCTTCGGTGGCTTTGAAAAAAGCCCTTTGGTTTCCTTGAGTGAGTAAACGAAGATAGCTAAGTAAGTAGGTAGTTGACCCTTGCCTGACTATAAGAAAGGTACCTACCTACCTATAAGACTACCTATTATTTATATTCTAAATTGAATCGTCTGTCTTTCTTGAGAAATGACTTAATTACGTAAGAATAAAATGTTGGTGAACGTTTTAATTCTGCCAACAACTGCTTTTCAATAGCTATCATTGATATTATTTCTTAGATAAGTATGAATAGGTACATTTAAATAGATGAAAATGCGCGTTCAGCGAAGAACTAAATAGCCGTAATAGTTACAACAAGATATGTTAACTTTATAAACTCGGGCAAGGCAACTTCGAGGTTATTCTCATTATTAAAATCAAATATAAACAAAGAACAAAGTTCAAAAATTTTACCTTTTCTTCGCCCACCAAAACTAACACATTTTAATCCTCACAAGGGACAATTATTACTTGCATTGTTGTAAGTCACTAAATACAAAAGAATCACTTTAAAATCTTATAATAAACAATTTTTAAAGTAAGTAAACAAACCAAAACTTTTCAACCTGTCACACAAATGAACTGAGTGAAGTTAGTAGACGCGAGTACGCATGCGCGGCTGCGGCATTTTACTTCCATAGTCGACAACTTCATACATAAAGCCCGGCTTATAATTTCATACTGATTGATATATAAATTAACCTAGTTATATTTCAATAATTGACAGTTTCTCTATAGGTTAGAAAGAGAGATCCGACGCCAACGTCGGATCTCTCTTTCTAACCTTTTTCTAAGGCTTTTGACCAATCAAAAGCCTCATAACAAGCCAGTGCGGGTGAGCGAGATAGAAAAAAAAGTTGTTGCGAGCAGCGCGCAACTCTCGTTCTCGCTTGATGCTTCATAATTGTCACCGAGTCACTGCTCTCGCTCGCGCATAAGAGGAAATAAGCGCGCGAATTTTAAAATAGATAATGGTTTGAATTAGATATTTTTTTGATCGAGCATTTTAGTAGGGCAAGCCGGGCTTTTGGGCTTGTATGAACGTACCGCCACTGGGTAAATAGCGGAAGTCCCATTTTGAATTCCTGATTAGGACCACGGTTTGGTCTTGGGGTGAAACAGCCAATTCAAAAAAGGCCGTTCTGCGATTGACACCGTAGTCCCAAAGGGAAAAGACCCACAATAATATCTATTACTATTTGTACACCAATCCTGGTCAAACATGTTGCTCCATGTTATAAATGAACACCTAGTAATAAGCATTTGAACAATGTAATTATTATTATTTACACATGTTTAAGCAAATAAATAATCTTTGTCTTTAAAACTAAATAAAAACTATCTACTTACATATCTACAAGAACTATTTACAATACTATAAATATATTACTGTCACAAGGGAAAGTCCCCGAAGGCTAGCAGCATTGCCACGCTGGATGGCAATGCTGATTTTCCGTGCGAGATAAAAACCAGCCCTTCTAGTCACGTGAAGTGTCGATTAACCGCGTCGCTAGTAAGACGAAATTAAATTCTAAATAGTTCTGGAATGTTCCGTTAACATTCCCAGATAATCATTCATTTATAAGCTGACTATAGGCTTAGACAATTCACACAAATTCACGGAACCATGACCATTCGCATCGGAACCACATGTCACGATACGCTTAGAATTTAAGTAGTACAACGTTTAGAATTTTAAATCTAATACGTGTGGATTTCCTCACGATATTTCCTTTAACGATGGAATCAGAGATGCATTTAAATGGGCATACATTTGCGCAAATATTTATTACCAACCGTTGTATTATTCACCATTGTTTTATATAGACGACTCGGAATCCTGACATTTTGTCTTAATCGATTTTAATATCGTTCTCAAAAATTTGAAAATCATAGCTACCATATTTAAAATTTCAAACATTTGACAGCGATATTAAAATCGGATGTCATGTTTCTTAGTAGCAACTCTGAATTACTTTGCTATTCAGTGGGAGCGAAGTAATTTAACAATTCAATACGAATTCGTTTTCATAAACTTCACATTAGTAGGTGTTGAAGTTTTCACGCATGCGTGAAGAGATTAAACTATTGAATGCATTTGAATTTGCCACACGGATTCAGTCTGATAATTTTGGAAGAAGTTAGGCCTAAATAACAAGAATTCTTGCGTCTTTTTGTATTCAGGCAACTTGAAAGTTTTAAATTAATTATGTAGGAATATACACTGCTCATTAAAAAAACCTATTTAAAATTTGTTGAAACAATAGTGAAGAATTCAAGTAATATCAATAAACACGAATTGACAATCTCGTTCTTCATCATCATCGTATCAGCCCAACGACGTCCACTGCTGAACATAGGCCTCACCTAATTTACGTCACTGCGAACGGTCCTGCGCCACCTGCAACCAAACGGCCGCCCGCCACCCTGACCACGTCGTTCTTATTTAGTACTAAATAGTTAGAGGAAGATCATCATCATTTCAACCCATAAACGTGCTACTGCTGGGCACGGGTTTCCTCCAAAGAACATGGAGGGTATTTAGCGTATATACCACGCTTCCTGGCCAGACAGGTTGGTATAGGGTTTGTTTCGAATTTTCCTTTTCTCGCAGTGCTCTTGTCTGCATAAGGTCCCTTAGTCGCCTTTTACGACACCACGGGTTGAGTCACTACACGGGAAAAGGAAGAATAAAATAGTAGAATACTATATTCATTGAGTTGTCCAATACTACAGTGCCAATAACCACACACAAAGAATGTAGGGACCTGGTGTTATGTCTAAAAATATACTCCTATTGAGTTATGTCTGTGTGCCACATTGTAAAACGATCTTTCTCGAGTATCCGTTGTAATTGACCCGTTCCTTTTATGTAATAGTTTGTACTGTATAACTGTGTATAAGTTTTGCTTTACAACCACAGAATATTGTTCTCTGTTGAGATATTGCAGTCTTACAGAAACAGACAAAGGTTTTTAATTAAATTCTGGAGCCTGGAGCAGTGATAGTGTTTAAATTTTCATTTTACAAAGAGTTACTACTACTATCTTAGACACGTCCATTCATATTCTAATATGTATCGCAAATATGAGTCCTTAAAAAAGTATATATATTATATTTTTTATCAAAAGAGGATGTTAGGCTAAAGTATCACTATAAAAAAGCTGTTAAATGGAAAGATACTTCATTGGAAACTATGTTCTATGTCTTTGATACGTAGTGATTAGTTAACATCCATAATTATCAAACAAAAAAAACATCGAGTAGCTTTAAGTTTTTTTTTAATTTGTTTTATCTGTACACGGCTTGTGTCTATTGAGATTCTTGGTGCATTTTAGATTTTTTGAATTATTATTTATTTTAAAAGATGAAGGAAAACATCGTGAGGAAATATTAACTAAGTTTATGTCTGATCCACACCCGCATTAGGCTAGCGTGTGTGGATTATGTCCTAAACTCTCTCAGCTCTTTTGATAGGGAGAAGAGGAGACCCGAGCATTATATTAATAGGTTGCTGATGTTTTGTTCATTATAGTAAGATGTATTCAATATCTGATTAGTATGACCTATGTACGCGTTGTATAAAAAAATTACAAAGCCCTGAACAGCGCGACTTTTTTGTTTTTTGTTCTCGCGCAATGAACCAGTCTTTATTGATCCGTGGAATGATGTAAGTGATAGTTGCAACTAATGAATTATTCACACCGACACACGACAGTTTACTCATCCTCTATTATGATTGATGCGACAAATAGTTGACTCTTTCCAAGTCACGCGTCGAGTTTGTTCGTGGGCACGACTTCGTATTCCAATAAGTGTTAAACAAATAACTGACGACCTGCCCCCGTTTCGCACGGTTATATCGAACTTTTTCCACTTTATAGAAATATACATTTTATATAGCTTTGATAGAGTATTGTCTGTACCTATGAGTTTCGAGAGTCCGATTGGTCGAAATCGAATGTCGAAATTCAGAGTAAGCCCCCAGAACAAACGACTGACTGTCACTTTTTGACCTTAGAAAGTTAAAGAAAAAATGTATCCCACTTTTGTAATTAAATACTTTCACATTTATAAAACCTAACTACTTGGCAGTCGGGTAAAAAAGGATAATCCTTTCGAAATAAATTATATTCGAAAGAAAGAAATTGTTAAATTAATAAACTTGCTGAATAAAGTCCTTATGTTGATTTGCAACGTATTAATAATCGTGTTGCAAAAGCTGTTCCCGTAAACGTGAGAGCTAATCGTTAGCTAGTTTATGTGTTTGGAAACAATGGTTATTACACTGTTGCCGGATTCTTGTGTAAACTTAGCTCATGTTCATCAACAGAACGCGGTAAGTGAAAAGAACGAAATATGTTTAGAATTGTGATGGATTGAGTTTCTTGAGAATTCGCATTGGAAATTTAAAGCCCAATTTCGTCACTGGCAGATGAGTAAGTAACAACCTATTCGAAATTTCGTTGATAAATTATGAGAATTAAGCCTCAAGTTAAGAGAATTTTTCATGTTTATTTTTGCCGCGCGTCGGCTGAATATTGCCGAATATCAGTAGTTTTTGTACCTATATAATACTTATTTATTTATAGCTGCGAGGTGGAGCACAAGGCATTATGTCGCCATTACATACACTCCAAACAACGGTGTCCAGCTTTCAAAAATTGAATACATTTTTGACAAAAAATATAACAAAATATTGTCTCCCCAAATCCGTTTAGAAATGTGTTTGCCTTGTATAAGATGGTACCCAACGAAATGTGGGTGTAATGCACCTGCTTACAACTTGTTGCTACGTCATGTTTTAGTTCGAAAACGTTGTTAATAACATACTATTTTAAAAAGTTAACACACGTGTATCAAAAGCGCTGCAATATTTATCCAGATTTCAGATCAAAGTCATTAACAACTGCTTTTTACTACATACACATCAGATTTAAATAAAGTGATAGAAACGAACTGCAGATTGCGAATTATGTCGAATTTTTCACTGTTTTTGTTACGATTCTGTTTTATCAAAGTTGTTTTTTTTACCCCGGCGCAAAAAAGTTATTATTAACAAAAACATTGTTAGTTACCGTATTTCGGAATGACTGGTAGTAGTAGGAGTGTAGTCCTTGGGTTCGGTCCCCGGTTCGGGCAAAACTTCGCTCTCATCCTTCTTTATTTGGCCACTGCTCAGCTCCTATTAGCTGTAGCGAGATATTATATACCCTATAACCTTAATCGATAAATGGGCTATCCAAATTTAAAATACTTTTTCAAATCGGTTCAGTACTACCTGAGATTAGCGCGTTCAACCGAAAAAACAAACTCTTCAGCTTTAAAATATTAGTATAGATAGATAACATTCTCAATATGAACTCGGACTCTGGAAATGTCTGTTCTGGTTATTGCTAATTCGCCTTGTAACATAGCTAGTAAAGTGTGGGCGAGATCTATCTCTGCGTACTCCTTCTATTAGGCCTTTGTGTTGACGTAATGAAATGAACACTAGTATAACACGAGGTACAAAGATAAAGGTTCCTTTGTACACGCAACTCATAATCAAAATCAACATGCGAGTACAAACAGACACACTACAAACGTAACGAAGTATGTGTGTATTCGATGTACGAAATTATTTTAAACGTTAAATGCATTTCCTAACCGTAACCAGTGATCTTTTACAAGCATCCATGTTGATAGCGCCAATACACTGACTTTAAAATAATTATTATTTTTAGTTTTAAATATTTAAGTTTATTTTTAACTTTATTTAATTTAACATTAAGTTTAATTTGTCTACAATAGAGAAACTTTAAATGTTTTACAGTAATATTAATTTCTGCAAAACAAAAAATATTGTTTATACTTAATTTTAAATACCTAATTGTTTACTATGGATAATTTATCTGAAATAAACTAATTTATTATTTATTTATTATTAAAAGGACACCGTTGGGATTTCTAGCTATTGAGTGCTAAAACAGTCTCAGATAGTATTGATAATTATAATAATCTCAAAAAAATCTTGGTATAAATGCCCGGAGTTTAATGTAATTACAATAATAATAGAGTAATGTTTTTCTATAAGCTTAGGGGTATACATATTATTATTATCAAATAATATTAAATAGCCTATTTCAAATAAACCATCACGCTGCAGCTAACTCAAGTTGAGCAGAAAGGTCGATAATGTAAGTAATAATAGCGATCCATGTTGTTATAATATTAATATGATTTTAAAATGTGAAGCATTTTACGAACAATAAAGCGTACATAGTTATGTAAATATTGATTAACCATTCAACATTGTGTGACATATCGCATCCCCAATAAAAAAGCGTTGTATAAAGGTTAAATCCACTTCACAATTATCAACCGTAATGCTAATAACACAAGGTGGAAATTACTGAACGGACGTGATAACACTTAATGCCTTTTCCATTAGGGGTACGATATAGGTACTGGACTCTTTAACATGTAGTTTATACCTAAATAACATACAAAGCTGTCCTCAGGAAGTAGTATAATGTTTTGTTATCAATTTAGTACTACCAACTATTAATACGAAACAGTAGTTCAACATATTTTTGGAAAAATTCGTTCCGAAACTTGCATAAATTTGTGCCCTCCCCCCTTTTCTGTAAACTGTAAAATATAGGCTAATGTGATGATGATGAATTATGAAAGAGGTAATGCACTGATTTTATTAGTGAAATTTTGAAAATATATTCCACTCGTTAAAATTAAACGATTTTTTTTAATAAGTTCCTTCTTTTCTTTCTACTGGGTGGCGCAAAAGTAGTGGCACTAAAGAAAATGCTTTTTTTTTTTTTATTATACATTTTCTGTCATTCTGTTGTTGAAAATTGTGTAGTGAACAAATGTAAAATACACTGAAAATAAACATGGACCGTTTTACTCCCCAAGAACGTGGAATATCAGTGATAAGAACACAACGTGAATTTCGTCGACGATTTCCCCACCGTCCGGCACCGATTGGTCGCACAATTCGACGCTTTGCCACACACCCACTAAAAGTTACTGTATGGTGTGGCATCTGTGTTGACAGAGTGATCGGACCCTATTTTTTCGAAGACGCTGGAGGCAATGCGATAACTGTCACTGGAGAACGCTACAGAACCATGTTACGTGAGTTTTTGATACCCAGTTTGGACGAATTGGGGCTGGAGCACATCTGGTTTCAACAAGACGGCGCTACGGCACACACAGCGCGCGACACTATGGACTTAGTGAGGGACGCTTTTCCAGGCCGAGTTATCTCTCGTTTTGGCGATTTGCCTTGGCCTGCAAGATCACCCGATCTGACCAGTCCAGACTTTTTTCTTTGGGGTTTTTTGAAATCTCGGGTGTATGTGAACAAGCCACAGACTCTCGCAGCTCTAAAAGAAAACATTCGTCAAGAAATAACGAACATATCGCAGGAAGTGTTACGGCAAGTTATGCAAAATGTCATAAATAGGGCTCAAATGTGTATCAACTCTGGAGGTCACCATTTAAAAGACATCATCTTTAAATCCTAATGGTACGAAATTTAATGGCACAAATATACATTTAAAAAAATCTAAATCTAGTTTTCTAATTTAGAAAAAATGTTATAGCTGAACCAAATAGGGTCTTTACTTTTGCGCCACCCGTTATTTACGAACGTTTTGTTCATGAAAATTATCTTTACTAATATTTTATTATAAGTAAAGCTTAAGAGTTTATATATTTGGTTGAACGCGATATTCTCAGAAACTGGTCGGGTACTGACTTATTGAGACTGTTTCCAGTAATCGGGTTGACACAAGATCACCATTGATCTACTCCTGATGATACTTGGAAACTATCTAACATGACGTTACGTGCATTTTGCCAAAGACTTCACTCCCAGAGTATGTGATGGGTAGATATATAGCAGATTTTTGGGTAATCATCATCATCATTCCAACCCATAAACGTCCCACTGAGGTACGGGTCTCCTCTAAAGAATGTGGAGGGAATTTAGCCTACTATACCACGCTGGCCAGACGGGTTGGTATAGGGTTTGTTTAGAATTTTCCTTTTCTTGCAGTGCACTTGTCTGCATAAGGTTACTCCCTTAATCGCCATTAATTACGACACCCACGGGTTGTGATGGGGTAGTGACATTATGTATTCTTAATCCGTCACTACACGGACAAATTTAAAAGAAAACAAATTTAAAAATAATATAGTGATATTATGGCGCGTGTTGGGAGAGGTCTATGTCCAGCAGTCGACTGCAATAGGCTGAGATGATGATGATGATGATAGTAACATTTTGGGTAATATAATATATATACCTACTACTAGCTGTCCCGGCGAACTTCGTACCACCTACTTAATTTATTATTTTATGAAAGTATACCTACCCACCCTACCTACCTACATACCTACCCTACCTACCTACCTACATAAAAACTAAAAATAAAAATTAAAAAAAAAACGTAATAACCATCCTTGAACTTCAACGAACATTTAAAAAAAAGAATTGGCCAAATTAGTCCAGGCGTTGTTGAGTTATGCGCTTACCAACACATTTAGCGATTCATTTTTATTTTATAGAATAATATAATAATAATAATTTTCTACCACATTTACACAGCGCCATCTAGTCCCAAATTAAGCAATTATATTTGCTTGTGTTATGGGTACTACTTGTAAACAACTGATATACTACTTAAATACATTTTTTTTGTAAATACATACATATTATAGATAAATTACATCCAAACACAGAACAAACCCTCATGCTCATCACACAAAGATTTGTCCCGGGTTGGGATCGAACCCACGACCTCCAGTTTAGCAGTCAGGGTCACTAACCACTAGACCAACAGGCCAGTAGAAGATATAGTCTAGTAATTCTGAGGTGATCACGTGGTTGTAAGAAGTTGATATTGATGTTATCATGTGTTGTGTAGAACATTGTGTATATTCACAATAGGAGTTATGTTAACTATTTTACAACAGTACCGATAACACGTAAATCTAATTATAATTTTAATTAAAGGTTTTTAAAATAGCTAGAGTGGGAAGTTACCTATAAAATTAATTAATATTCATCTCGTTAATTAAACAGACGGATGAACATTATAATACCTCTGTTCTCATATTCACTCGTACCTATTATTATACTCGTATTGTACACTTATAGGTGTGCTCGCGACTTCGTTCGCGTGTGATTACATGGTTTTTTTCACGGACCCAAAATTAAAGTAGCCTAAGCTATTCCTTGTGACAGTAGCTACCTGCCAGTAAAATCGTTCCATCTCATCGTCGTCATGTAAAGTAATTCCGTTGAAACTGGTTTAGCATTTTCGGAGTTTTCGGAGCTAAGATAAATATATAAAAATCTGAAAAAAATTACAAAGATAACGCTTAATAAAATTTGCAACGAAAGTTGTTTTCACAACAAAAAGATGTAAACGCTATGAAGATACTCTCTTTGGCTGCGGAACCCTACATTGAGCATGGTCAGACATGCTCTTAACCGGTTTTAAAATTATGTGGTCAGCATTTAAGTATAATTAGCATTTGTATTGTTATTTATTTATAGTATTGTAAATAGAAGTTGTAGATATGTAAGTAAATAGTTTTTAAGTACTAATTATTATTATATACGAGTATCATCATATTTATATCAGTGTATGATCAAGTAGATGTGAAGATTGTTTGTTTGCCGTAATTACTATTTTAAAATAACACACAATGCGAGTGAAACCTTTAACAGAAGCAGTATTTCATATGTTAATCCATATTTTTATCATTCTGCCTCTCTTTTCTGATCACTAATAAAATATTTACATTGTGATATATCTTGGTATTGCAAATATACAATAGATATTATCACAACCTTTAACAACACCATTTGTATCCCTAGAGCCCTTCGTCCCTAATCATGATGAAAGCCTTATCATGGATTGAATTAATTTGAGTCCTTTCATTCATATCGAGGTTGTGCTCGGTAAGCCGTTGAAATAATATGAACTGGAACGACAAAACTGCATCGATCATTTAACAATGAGATAAGTACGTTACTGCTTTGACGGCACAGCGGGTGTTCGATTATTATGCAAGAAGAAGTCCTCCAACACCCGCTGTCAGCTGCAACCGGGTATCGAACCCACTTCGGTTCGGGTTAAAATAAACATTTGGAGAAATGTGAGTGTCTTGCTCTTCTGCCTATCCCTTTGTGGTTAAATAGCATCATCATCAGCAACCTATTAATGTTCTACTGCTTGGCTCGGGTCTTCTCTCCTCTATCTAGAGAGCTGAGAGGGTTTAGGCCATAATCCATACACGCTTGCCTAATGCACGGTAAAAAAGCATGTTACAATGATAGAATGCAGGAAACCGTTGGTTTAAATAGAAAAGGTCTCTCGTTGTGGCGGAAATTAGGTGAGGCCTATGTTCAGCAGTGGACGTCATGGGCTGATATGATGATAATGATGATGACAATGTTATGTTTTTATGATAAATAATATTTATAATTTTGTTGGTAACAATGCTGGCGGACGAGCAAGCGGCACACCTAACGTCATCCATTGATATCGGAAAAGTCAGAAAAATAGGCTAGTTCATATATATACCTATACCTTTACAACAAAAGTATAGCTCCATCGGTTTCGTGGCGGGAATATATACGACTGGTATGCTAAAGGTCTTGGAACCTTTCACCATACTGGCAATTTAAATATTCAATTGGTCGATTTTGTTTTCGTCTTCAAAAATTTGAAAATAACAGCGGTCATTTTAAATTATCAAACCTTTGACATAGATATCGAAATCAACCAATCAAACAGTGAGATTCCGTATAGGGCTTCGGCCCTCTGATTCTGAGATGTCGGAAAATTTTCAGCCAGAATTTCAGTTTATTTAAAGTTAAAAAACTTAATGTAAAAAGAATACATGGATACAATCATACAATACTTAGTCATTTTTTATTTTTTGTGTGTTATACTATTTTCTAACACATTTTAACTTATGTTGTAAAACACGTCGTTCTAAGATTCGAAAAAGTTTACGTTTTGGGAGTAATCCGATGAGTCAGAACCGGGGCCCTGGTTTCACTCCTAAATAAGGTCGGGTCAGTTCTGCATCTGATGTTTTGACCATCGTGTGGGTATGTAGATTTTGTGGATACATTTAGATAATAATATCTCCAACGCAGTTAGCTATTATCCACCGTGACTAAGACTGTATGACACGGTTTCCTATTTCCAACGAGATTGGTATTCAAATAAGGGACGCAGCTTGCATGCTAAAATGCAATGACAAATAATGTTTACAAATACTGAGACATATTTGCAAGTTAAATTGTGTGTAAATCTCCTCCATTTAGTCCTTAGGCACTGGTTCGAAGCATTACCGTATGCATTCACACGTACTTTTGTTTGATAGGGACCTTTACGTCGTCTATTGGGTAGGCAGAGAATATTTTGAGTGTCGTAAACGGTGACTAAGGGAATTAATTATGCAGATAAGAGCATTGCAAGAATAGGAAAATTTAAAGCAAACCTTATACCAACCCATCTGGCCATCTTTAAATGATGACATTCATACATACGTTATTAATACTATATTATTTTATCATCATCATCATATCAGCCCAATGACGTCCACTGTTGAACAGAAGCCTCACCTAATTTACGCCACAGCGAGCGATTTTGTGCTGCCCGCATCCAACGGCCACCCGCAACCTTTACTAGGTCGTGGGTCCATTCTTGTTTATCACTATTTTATATTTCGTTAGAATTATGTTAATTTTTATGAATACTCGTCTCGTTTGACTCGACTCTGACTCGACTCGTCGTGAATACTCGAAAAAACATAAAATGGGATCAAAACACTGACCTTAACACGGTAGAAATATTATTCTTAGCCATGATTCAATCGGGCTTTAATTGTACATGAAGTTACGGTCGAATTGCACTACCTTTGATCTCTAATTGCCAGTGTAAAAATATACAATACATACGTATTTAGACGTGTTTAACAAAAAATATTATGAGAACGAATCGCATTAGCTTAGATGGTATTATTGCGGTCTCTTATTTCTAATAAACAACAGTTTCTTATTTAGGCCAAAATGTTTGATTGATCATAATCCTGTGTAAGGATTATTGCGGCAACATGACAACTGTAAATATGGTTCCCTGATTAATCACACACGTACTTGATGTTGCACTAATTGCCTCTGATTCTATTTCATATTGTTTTGTATAACATACTTGGGCGAGTAATAGGATATTTTGTGTTCTATATTTGATGACTGTTTTACGAGATTTTATTATTATAAGAGCGTATTTACATCCGAAGTGGTAACGTCGCGTATCAATTTAGTATCATATTTCGTGGTTTTGAGTTTTTATTATTAAATCGGAGCTATATTTTCAAAATATGTCTCTAAAATTTTTTAGAATTACGTGAAAGTGTTTTAAAAAGTAATTATTCGTAATGCTTACAGTTATTTTACTATGAAAATAATGCCCTGCAAGTTGCCAATGTGTTATTTGCATATAAATAGTAAATGCAATGTTTTGTTACCTTTAATACGGGTTATTCCCAAAGTACTCCAAAAATGATTCTTAAACTACTCCATGAATAATTATATATTTTAAATTAGGTTTCACTCTACTCCATTAAAATATTAAGATGTTCTCAAAGTACTCCACGCTATTTTAGTCAAAAAGGAATTAAAATAAGTAACAGACTTTTATGTTGTATTTATCATAAAGGGTAGCAGATCAAGTACAGTCAGGCTCAAAAACTTTGCAAATTTATATTTTTATGTAAAAATATGTTTTTAAATAGAACACTTTATAATGTAAATTAACTATCAATAATAGGGTTCACCTTTCACCTAATTCTAAAATTTTTTGCCGATTATTTTTTAAATACAGTTGCGATTATATAATAAAAATTGAAGACCAAGACATATGACACTAAATTGCGACGTTAGTTGCCACTTTGGATCTAAATACGCTCTTAACTGCATTAAAGTAAGTTTCACATCACTTTTACGTTGTTCAGACATCAATCCTTATGTTATTCGCAATATAGACAACATTACATGTCTCAAGGACCTTTCTTTCAACAACCTTAAAAGCTTTGACAAAAGCGTTATTATTATGGAAATTTGACATTCAATTTTGTATGCTACAAAATATGTTATTGCACATGAAAGGATATGAATAAGTTTAGTGAAACGCGAATGAAACAATTACATGTTATATAAAGTTATGTAACAGCGGGAAAGGTAAATTGCCTATAACTGAGTTTTCCCGTTTCCGAGTCAATAAATGTATACCTACTCTTCGTATTTTCCGATATACTCCCGATGAGGTTCTACGAAGACTCAATGTGGGAACTTAAAAATATCGATACAGCTCTAGGTATCGATAAAAGCCCATATAATCATCTCATATATATAATAATTAATAATAATAATATTCTACCACATTCACACAGCCCATCTAGTCCCAAATTAAGCAATTATATTTGCTTGTGTTGTGGGTACTAAACAACTGATATACTACTTAAATACATTTTTTTTGTAAATACATACATATTATAGATAAATTACACCCAGACACAGAACAAACCATTATGCTCATCACACAAAGATTTGTCCTGGGTGGGGATCGAACCCACGACCTCCGGCTTAGCAGTCAGGGTCACTAACCACTAGACCAACAGGCCCGTCAATATAGTCATCTCATATAATATACATATATACTAACAATACTAACACATAAATATAAATGAACTAAATTAATTTTGAGAATCGGATGTATTCTCTGATATTATTAGTACGAGCACATAATACATATTTAATTGTTACTTATGTTATAAAAGGGTGGAGTCCTGGTGTCTCGAAACACAGGGCCATTGAGCCTAGTTCAGGCACCAGTCTCCCACAATATGAATTTATGTCAATATTTATAATTATAAATTATTGTAAGCTGTTTATGTCAGAAATTGTATATTTATTTATTTAAAATTTTATGCACAATAGTACAAAGGCAAACTTAATGCCAGAAGGCATTATCCACCAGCCGACCTTTGGGTGATGCAGAGAAGAACATGGTAGGTGCAAAAATCAAGGAAAATTGTGACTAGAGTAAGCTATAATATTAAATACAATATAGGTATAATAAAATAGTAAATATAGGTACTACACATACAATAATTAGATAGATATTAAATCTGTTAGTAAGTAATATGTATATTGTGGAGAGAGAATAAATTATTATTATTATATTACCTATACTGCGAGTAACAATAAGGGTCTTAAGGAGCCAAGTAGTAGCCTGTACTATGATAATCCTTTTATCACAGAGCCCATACAATTTAATGACACGATTTAAATAATTTATTGTTTTTTAAAAAAAAGGCTTCAAGATTTATACCTACTTGCTATGTGCTAAAATAATAACAAAATTATAAAAGAACCTCTTCAGTAAAACTTGAAGGGAATAAGGCGAACTGTCAATGTCGATTGTGTTCGTTGATTTTTTTTTAATAGGTAATTTTTTACCCTTTGTATTATTATTTATTTATAGCATTGTAAATAGTATTTGTAGATATGTAAGTGTAGATAGTTTTTATTTCGTTTTAAAATATGTAATAACATTATTATAAAAATACTTTGTAACCTAGATTCAGAATAAATATGGGACCATATGGGAAACAAACATACAAATAAGAAAACATATTTTTGAATTGAAAACCTCTTCTTTTAAAGGCGGTTGATAAAATATAAAATTTAAAGAAAACTTTTCATGATCACATTTATTCATTTGATCGTTTAAATAACGAAAGCACTTAAGGAACTTTAACTGCTTCAGTTAATTAAGTGACAGCTGTGAAATGGGTGGATGGTTCCTTTAAATTTATGACGAAGTTGAGGTATTTATTCAAAAGTATAAGCGTGGGTATTATTACAGAAGTTCTGAGTACGACTTAACATTACATTCAGATATCTAAAATTGTATTGGCTATTTCTGGCTTGAAATTATTATAAAAAGTAAAGTTTAATTTCTGAGCCATTTCTTTTATACTCTGACTGTGGCAAATATGCGTACGGTTCACCTGTCCTGGTTGTAAGTGCTTACCATAGCCCATCGACGCCTACAACGAAGAATGAGTATTTCGAAACAATTATGTTTCAATTACAATTTACATTGAACATAACGTATAACATAGCATCACACTTTTTCCTCGAAGGTATAGACACAGGTGTACCACACCCACATTTCGCCCAATCTGCCCCAAGATTCTGAGCTGTCGGAATATTTTCGGCCAGAACTGTCAGTTTATTTAAAGTTAAAAAACAGAATGTTAAAAAAATAGATGGATGTAAAAAAAATCAGTTTTTAATTTTCTATACGGTAAACTAATTTCTAACACTTAATAACTTAAGCTGTAAAAATACGTCGTTCTAAGATTCGAAAAAGTTTACGATCCGGGAGCAATCCAATGAGTCAGAATCAGGGCCCAGATATGTTTGGTCCTATGAAATAGGGGAAGCGCCTAATTATCAACCGGGAACTTTTGTTTTTCAACATCAACAATACTGGAATTTCATGATAGAATAAAAGAATCCATATTCATCTGACTTAGGAATTGCGAAGCCTAGACGTCTTGTCCAGCAGTTGTATACATTCCCGTTGCGTCACCGAGATCGACTTACATTGAAGTCATTTGCTTAAAAGTAACCACCCTGAGACATCAAGTCCGCTCTGTGGTTGACCACGAAAAATATGGTGCGATAGAATAGTAAAATATCACGAAGACTGAATCACTTTAGCCCCTAACCGATTGTAATATTATTTATACCTGATTAAATTTAAATACATAACATATGTATATATTTGTAATCTCCATTTGATTCCCTTTATTTGATACACTACTCGATAGGTTTGGTTAAAAAAAAATAGAACTACTTACAAATTGGAACCATTCAATTATGTATAATCTCTTTTTGATTCTCTTTATTTTGATAACCAACACGATAGGTTTGGTTAAAAAAAAATTGAACTTCTTACAATTTGGCGTCAAAAGCCCGCCGTTTAAGTTTTTTTATTCTTAAAACCTATCTAAGGACACTTGGGTTTTTTAGACGAATCTAACGATACCCTAATTGTCAAAATCCATCCAGCCGTTTAGAAGATTCGTAGGAATAAAGAAATTTACAAACATACAAGATACGCGCGAAAAACAATACCCGTCCTGACAGTCGGGTAAATACCATAAAATACAATATCATAACAACAACTGTAGTAAATATGTGTCTCGCGGTTGCAACCAAAAGGCGACCAGTTCAGCATTGAAGCCAGGTCACTAGTTATATAGGTACCTGGCACTGGTTTTCAACTGGAACCTTAGCAGTTGACATACATGGATGTCATCTTTGAACGGTTTTATATAATGTATAATATTTAGGTAGATATATATTATACTTTTAGGAACCAGAAGTGGATTTATTTAAAAAAAACAACAGAATACAAATGAAGTTCACGTATTACAATTTAACAATGCACTTTTATTTTTAATAAAAAAAATGATTTTACAAATAGGTATTTTGGCTATCTAAATGGGCAGAGGTTTTCCTTATCAGGTTGACTCCACGAAAAAGAGACACCAAATAAACTATTTTTAACAAAAAAATATTAAAACGACTTCAAATCAGTACTAAAAAGCGAAAAATAAACTGAATTAGATATTTAATTCCAAGCTAAAAAATACCTACCTACCTGTTTAGAGTATAATACCCTATTACTAATCTGTTTGAAGTCGGTGCCAAGCCTAAAGAGTTTGTTAAGCTACGTACTACTTAGTACGTACATCTGTTACCACTCGCTACTTCACACTACCTCGCACTTAGTCAAGTCAAGTCAAGTCAAATCTTTTTATTTCATTTGGATCACATACATGATACTTATGAACGTCATACAAAGCCAGAAAAAGTGTCAGTAAATTTGCCTACAGCCAGTTCACTGACAAGGTTGAGCTCTGAGAAGAACTTGGCAAGAAACTCAGGCCACTCTTTTCAATCGTCATAGTTGTTACAATTTTAATTGGTTACAGTTTAAAATATCACAGAAAGTACAGAACCAAAACACCATACTAAATCAAATTCAATAAAATTTGGATATGAGAAAATAATAATAGTAATAATGAGCAATCAAACTTTAATTTGTTTTCGTCAAGAAGTATGGTATGTGGGATCATCACTTGGTACCAACTATGTATTAGAGAACGGTAAAAACATTTTGTGACCACATTGTTTAGCAATATTAGCTTTAAAAAACTTGCGTGTGATCGTACCTAGTGGACAGCTCAAACTGAGTGATTCAACCTCATTACTTATCTTCTTATCATCAGAACTTGACGTGATGAATAGGGGACCAATTCGGAAGTATACCCTTTCAAACAAAAAAAGATTTTTTTAAATCGGTTCAGGCATCTCCGAGTAATAGTTGAACATACATAAAAAAAAAAACACATACAGCCGAACATAATATAACCTCCTCCTTTTTTGAAGTCGTTTAATGAGTGCGCGTTGGCTTATATAGGCGTGGGACGTCTCGTCACGTGACACATCCCCTCCTTCCACGCCTCCTGTTACTTGTCCGCTAATAATACTATAAAGTTAAAGTTAAATGCCTTGGATTCATCATCATGTCAACGACGTCCACTACAGCCCACAGGCCTCACCTAATTTACGCCACGGCGAGCGATCCTGTGCCGCCCGCAACAAACGGCAAAGTATTGGATTAATCGAAATAAAAAATATTCAAGACCGTTTTCATGTAATTGCTAATGCTCGGACATGCGATTGAAAGATTGATTGAATACTGACACGGATCCATTGAAGCTAAAAATAAGCTTGTTTGGGTTTCGTAAAAATACTCAATATTATGTTAACCATTAGTTAGCAGTATTTTTCAGCAATAAATAAAGAATATTGTATCTTATTTTGCAATTAGGAGTAGTAGGTCATATTATTAATAATAATAATTAATTATATAATATTGTTTATAATCTTCTATGGAACTTTGTTTTCTGATAATATTACATTATAATGATAATTTATTTTTAATTGGATATCGATATACACTACGTGGCAAAGGGATAATTATAATAATAATATATCACCACATTCACACAGCGCCATCTAGTCCCAAATTAAGCAATTATATTGCTTGTATTATGGTTAGTAAACAACTGATAAACTACTTAAATATATATAGAATACCTTTGTTTTTTGTAAATACTTACATATTATAAATAAATTACACCCAGACACAGAACAAATAATCATGCTCATCACACAAAGATTTGTTCTGGGTGGGAACCGAACTCAAGACCTGCGGCTTAGCAGCCAGGATCACTAACCACTAGACCAACAGGCCAAACGGTTTACATCAATTACTCAGATCGAACAATGATTTAATACGTTTTAAATAAAGTGCAAATCACGAAATACATTGAAAATAAATTTGAGGATTTTATATTCTTCTCGAAGCTTCAAAAAGCGATTGAAGTAAGCCTATCTAACCATTTTATATAGGTTCTTGAGCTTAGATGAAATTGTCACCACAGAATGGCATGAAATGGCAATAAAATGTTGGGAAATGACATCACGGTCCGTTTACCGGTCGAGTCTTTTCTACAATCTGGTATTTATTAGCCTTTCTGTTTTATCTCGATCATAGATTCTTATCCAGTCTAGGTTCTTAGATCGGTAGAAGTAATACCATTCTATTTTTCGTACCTATATAAGTGTTAGTATAAAAGACAATGGGATGAAATAACGTTAAATGGAAATCATTGATATGTGTTTTTTGTTGCTTAGCCCAAATTCGAGAAGATTGCAAAGCTAAAAAGTTTATTTATTTGAGCGCTCAAATCTTCATAATTATCCGATTTGTATAATATTTCATCATCAGCAACCCATTAAGTCCCACTGTTGGGCTCGTGTCTCCTCTCCTCTAACTAGATAGGTGAGAGGGTTTAGGCCATAATCCTCTGACGATGTTATTCCTTCACCGTTAGCAGATTTTATGTCACTTGACTAGTACATATAAATTCCACAAAGTGGAATCCACATTGGTACTGCTGGTCGGGGGTACCCTTATCCATTCAGCCACCATCGCTATATTAACACACACTATATATAATATTTATCATAGCTTTTTATTGAGAAAGGCTTTAAACTATCTATGAGACATCGCACAGCGACCTATAGAAGAGATGTAGTTAATAGGACATAATTAAATGTACCTTTTTATTTTCAGTTTTTTTAAAGGAAGCTAGTAGCTTTATTTGATACTAATCGATTTAATACAAGCTAGCTACTAGCTTTGTATGATGTATCGATTAACATCATACAAAGCTACGACGGTCTTTCAATATCATAGATAGCAATCTTATAACCATTAAGAACTAATTCCAATTTAGGTTTACCTCCTTGTGGTTAGAATGGTGTACTTAATGAGAAACTGAATACATACTGGGGTCGAGACTCAATTGTCAAGATATATAGGTGCAATAGACATCTCATTCAATTGATGAAGAGAACCTTTCTCTGAAATTTAGGACTAAGATTCTCTAAGTAAATTTATTTTTGAGAATGCTCGGGTTAAAGCATTCTCCCTAGCATTCTCATTCAAGGTATTCAAGGTAATCTGTAGGTATACCTATTATATAATATATATACCTACAGATTACCTTGAAAAATTATAATTTTTCAATACAAACATTTTCATCTAAATAGTTAGAGCCATTTCCGAGAAAATAATAATAATATGGACTGGCAGGTGGCCTAGTGTTTAGTGACTGCTAAGGCCTGACTACTAAGCCAGAGGTCGTGGGTTTGATTCCCATCCAGGACAAATATTTGTGTGATGAGTATGATCGTTCACACAAATAGCTGGGAAAGTTGTGATTTTGACGTGTGATGAGAATGTGCACTCTACGAAAAAAGGCTTGACTTTTTTATGTTTATTTATTTTTTTAAGCGGAGGCAACTTACTGATATAGCTTCAAAGATTGTTGCCCTAGTTACTCTGAGACACTTGCTATCGATTCACATTAAATTTAACTGGACTTGTGAAATGTTATTATGAATATTCAAACAAGCCGGCGCCGGCGGGTAACCCGACACTTGGACACAATGATTATATCGCCAAAGTTCATTTACATACATATTTAATGATTCGCTTCTATTGACAACGATTGGGCGCCATGTCATTCACAAGGTCACTGTGATTTCCAATTATTAGGAATTATTATTTTATGCGAAAGAACAAAAATATTACTGTTGGAGTAGATTATCGCTATCAAAGCTCAAATTTTAATGATGAACAATTTAGCAGTATACGAGAAGATACTAATCTAAAGGCTTACTATGAATTTCGACATTCAGAGTAAGCCCCTAATTGTTTTTTTTAACATGAAATTCCAGTATTGAGATTTTCCCAGAGTTAGGAAAACAAATTTCCCGGTTGATGACAATAGGCTCGCCCCCTATTTCATGGGTACCAAACATAACCGGCGAAATGTGGATGTGATACACCTCTTTTACCCCTTCGGGGAAAAAGGTGTAATGCTTTGTATGTATGTATGATTATTATTGATTACCTTCCTGAATAACCTATTTTTACTTAAATTGTAAATAATATCCTTGGCCGTTTCACATTCTAATTTCATAACGTTACGCTCAATTTTGAACGTGATTATCTTTATAGGCTTTTTATAAATGGAACAAATTATAAGTTATTTCGTTCGGATGTCTGGTTATGATAAGAGGCTTCATATTTTCCATTTGACAGATAATGGAACAAAACATGTCTCGGAACTCGTAGAAGGATCTCGATAAAAAGAATAAATAGAAATATCTACGTAGTTGTGTTTTGTTTTCATCATAATATATTGTCATGAAAACTTAAGGTACAGTCATAGTTGTTTTGAAGAAAGAATGGGCATTCTTAGAGCTCAGGAAAGTACTTATATGGAAAAATATTGTGGTATTGTTTGGCTTTTCTTTTATAATTTTGGTTCTAATGAGGGTGTTATATTTAGACAAGAAGTTATTATATTACATCCTATATTCTATACTGGATTGCGGAAAGCAAGAGAACGGTAACGAGAGCAATGGTTTTTTTTATTGCCTGAAGTGGCAGCTGTCGGCCCACCTGATGGTAAGTGGTTACCGCCGTTCATGGACATTGGCAGTTTAGGGACAAAGCTAAGCCGCTGCCTACCTAAAGAGGATAGCTCTCTTTAAACCTCGTTTGAAGAAGGACATGTCATACCGCTCAGGTTTGGTTCATCATCCATAACAAATAGCAAGTCTATTATATTCGATTATTTTCACAATATATTTATAGCTGCAAATATAATTGGTACTGCAGAGTTATTAGTTATTAGGTACGTCAATTTTAAAAGTCAATAAATGTCTGCTTCTGATATGGGACCTTCCAATTTTCCAACTCACAGCTGTTAATTTAAATTTATATATTACATATAACTGACCTTTACTGAATGAACCGATTGAATTTACGTTTGCGTTTTCAAATATTTATTAAAGTTACTAAATTAATAAGCTGAGGAAAGTATTCATGCGGACACACCGTTTAAAATGGAATGCAATTTTAATCCTTTTCCCATTTGTGAGAAAGTGTTTTAAAACTTTAGAAGCTGTTTAATTAATTTCCTTTATCGTCAGCTATTTAAACATGAACATAAAATTTTCAATATTTTTACTATTTACTAGAAGTCGCGCGAGGCTTCGCTCCCGTAGTTCTTTATTTGGCTACTTCTCTGCTCCTATTGACTGTATCATGATATTATAGGCTATAACCTTCCTCGATAAATGGGCTATCCAACACTCAAAGAATTTTTCAAATCGGACTAGTATTTTCTGAGATCCTGGCGTTCAACCAAACAAACAAACACTTCAGCTTTATAATATTCGTATAGCAGACATTAAGAGAATCTAAAGAGATCTTATAATTCTCATATTGTTTCCGTTTTGGTGGAATTGGGGTCTTAGCTTTACTTACAGTTTTTCCTCATAAGGTGAAATACCGAGTAAAAGTTATAAAGCTTTATCACTGAACCGGGAAAACAAAATCAGTTACAAATTGTTGGAACACAATGATAAATGATCTAGAGGATTTAAGAAGACCGTGATAAATACACACACGGATAGCCTGGAAAATGATGGTTTGATATACAAAGAGATTTATCATAATTATTTCAAACATATTTTTGTTGAATTTCATATTCATAATGTTAGCAGATTACTCTTACAGCAAAACAGAAGGCTTACCATGAATCTAAAATCTGGTGTTTCCCTCCATGATGATTCGTTCTGTAAAATACATTTGTAATAAAATCTACCGAATCTCGAGGACGCTAATCTAACCTATAATTGCATGCAAAACTTCGGAAGCTGTTTTAAGGATTTAAAGATATATATAACAACATTCCCCACGTCTATTAGCGGTGGTCACTATTTACCATTTGGTGGGCCGCCTGCTTCTTTGTCACTACAGGCAATAAAAAAACTAAGTCAATAAGCAAATGAACAAATATAACAAATTATAAGCGTATGTAATCAGAAGAGAAGTTACAAATAAGAATCTTATCTGTATTTACTTTAAGTTAAAAATTGCAAAACAAATCTGTCTCGTCTAACGCCTGACGGAATGCATTACAATCTTATAGTACCTAATAATATAACCACAGAAAAGGGATAGGTTTTATAACACTCTACTTATATCTAGTTCACGTGACCTATTTACCTATTTACTAATAACACTAATGGTATTTGGTTCGACAATATGACGTGTATTAGCGAGTATTTGAAGATATTATTATGACAGTGACCAGCGTGACGTATGTGGAATTCCCATATTCAAACTTCAAATATGGGTTAATATACGTGTTACTGAAATAATTAATAGTAGCTTGAGTAGTGAACATTCATTCTTAAATGTGAAATTGTCTCTGTTTATACTTCATTCAATGTTGCAACACGGTTACGGAACAAAGTGTTTTTGCTAAAAATTATTACTGAAGCTGGTAGTTTTTTTTCGACGTAGGTAGCACGCAAGCGGTATAAAGGTATGTCTGTATATATTTTTTAAGTGTTTTAACAAGTTAACTAATAATTGAAACCAATATCAACAAACAATTCAAGAAAATATTTATATAAGGGTTCAAAAAACGACGAAGCGCTTCGAGTAGCCAAGCGAAGGCACTACGCCTTCGTTTAGCTCGTCTTGGCGGCGGCACTGTCGTTTCCCCAGATTAACACTAAGTTATCAAAACTCTTTTTTCTCAGTATCAGTATGCAGTTGCTGTTTAGCGCGTTTAAAGCGTAGAGCGTAAAAATATCTGAATATATCAGTAAAAGTAACACTATACATCATTGATATTCAAACATTCGGGCACATGTATGGCATGTGTTAGATACTTTTTATTGGGACTTCTCAGAAGTCAGTACTGGCAATTAGTTAGGATATATCATATGTGTGACAATTAAAAAGGGTAGCTACTACGATTGAGTAAGGCCCGGCTCGTCACACTAATAAAAACATATTCAGACTCGTCCCCGTATCATTTATTTAGACATACGAAAAGCAACAAAGAAAATAACACTAACAATTTAAATGTATTTAGGAAATAATTATTATTGCCTTTCTAGGAGATACGGTCTCATATCTCTATGTTACACCCTTATTCAAACTTCAGACAGGTATTTTGTTGGATTTCAGTTGTAATTTAAATTCTAAACATAGTCTTGTGATGTTTAAGGGCTTGCAATGTACTGTTAACTTGCTTTAAGAAAGATAATGTTAAAACTAGGCCACAAGTCGACCTTGGTTATTTTGATTCAAGGAAAACATTGATAGGTAAAATTGAAAATCGTAAGATGTATTTTTTTTGTTGAATAGCCCATTTAATATATATTTTTTTACTTTATGTTTTCTTAGAGAATACAAAACAAAACAACTAACATTATTTTAAATTATGATATTATCAAAAAAAATATTTATGAAGACATAATATGTTTGGCTGTTTTTGAATTTATGATTTTTACATTACACAACTGGGTTCAGGTGACTTCTGATAAAAGGAGCTTATATAGTAATGTATTGGTGTCACACTCGCCAGATGGGATGGCAGAGGTATTATTATGAAATTTTCCGCTTGGAGATAATTTTTTCCCCTATTAATTTCTTGCGACATACTGGGAATAAGAAAGATTGTTGACATAATTTGAGTAATAAAAGCTGACTTCGCTTCCGTGGATCTTTGTTTGAAAATTACTTAGCTCTTATTGGTCGTAGCGTGATTATATATAACCTGCAGCCTTTCTCGATAAATGGGCTATTCAATACAAATATATATTTTCAGTTTAGAAGTTTCTGAGCTTAGCCCATTCAACCAAACAAACAAATTCTTCAGCTTTATAACAATAAAAAACAAACAAATTCTTCAGCTTTATAAAAAAAAAATAGTTCAGAAAAAAAAATTACATAATAATAAATCAGATACATCACTGATTTCCACACTAGGATTCCCTGTATCGTGGAGGCCAGTCTCTTTCATCGTGGTACAGACATATAATAAAACAAATATGTATCACAAAAGTAAAGAAAAGATACAGAAAAACAAAACAAAAATATAATAAAAAAGTATAGGAAGTACAAGTATAGACATTCCATCAGAAAACGGCAAACAATTCTTAAAGTTGTTATAAACTACACATTAAAATACATTGTACTCTAGCGCCAAAACAAAACATAACACATTCGAATGATATACTTGTGCAATCAAATTTGTACGTATTGTTTAGTTAAACATCAAAACGATAACTACGCGATTCGGCAGAATAAATAACCTAGCGTCAATCATTAAGACAAAATATATCAAAGTTTGTTTACAACAATTAACCTTGGTCGTCTGCGAAGTGTAAATATTGTAGAACTATATTTTGTAAGGGAACGTTCAGGCCGACGATAAATTATGAATTATGCGAACACTGCCACTGTGTTGAGTGAAGGAAAGATTAACATTTTTGTAAACGTTGAACATAGAGAATGCAGAGAATTTAGTTTATTGGTTGCAATATTTATACCGATTTGATGCAAAGTAATATCTTTAGAAATTTATGTTGTCACAGTTAATTGTGAAAATCGATATTTTCCTTCATCGTCAGCATATGTTAAATCGCTTGACTCATCATCATCATCAGCAACCCATTAAGTCTTAATGCTGGGCTCGGGTCTCCTCTCCTCTAACTAGAGAGCTGAGAGGGTTTTGGCCATAATCCACTCACGCTGGCCTAGTGAACTTCTTTTAGGGTATGTGGGTTTCCCCACAATGTTTTCCTTCACCGTTAGCAGATAGTAAGTCGCTTGACTAGTACATATAATTTCCACAAAGTGAAATGCACATTGGTACTGCCCCGGTCGGAATCGAACTCGGACCGCATGATTTGCATGCTACCACCATCGCTTCCAATCGTCGTTAATGATGTAATAAACGGCGAGGCTATGCCATTAACTAGGCATTGTTTCATTTGTATTTGGCAGTGCTTTAAGGTGACCAAATCGGAGATAAAATACAAAAATGTAAATAATAAAAAAATTAAAATAACCCGACTGCAAAAAATCAACAGATAATTTTAAGCAACTCACTAAAAAGACCGAAAAATGGTTGTAATTATTATCACTGATTACATTTAAATACATAACATTATGTATATATTTGTAATCTCCATTTGATTCCCTTTATTTTGATGCACTACTCGATACGTTTGGTTAAAAAAAAAATTACTACTTACAATTTTTCACCAGAAGTACGCCGTTTTGTTTTTAAATATTAATACATATCTAAGGACACTTGGGTTTTTGGGAAGAATCTAACGATACCTTAATTGACGAAATTCATTCAGCCGTTTGGAAGAAACGGGGGAATAAAGAAATTTACAAACAAACAGGATACTCGCGAAAAACAATACCCTTCCTGGCAGTTGGGTTTATTATAATATTTTATTTACATTTAATTTCACATTCCTACAGCGTGCAGCGCCATCGAGTCGTAAAAATTAAGCAATAATATTTGCTTGTATTATGGGTACTAAACAACTGATAAATTACATAGGTACATTTTTTTTTTAAATACATTTATCCTGCTATTCGGATCAGATCGTCTGTCCACCTTGTGGGTGGGCGTCCTACGCTGCGCATGCCGGTGCGTGGTCTCCATTCGAAAACTTTTCGGCCCCATCGGCCATCAGTTCGCGCTGGATGCAGGCCGCAAACAACCGGCCCTATTGGAAATCTCTTGAGGAGGCCTATGTTCAGCAGTGGACTTCCTGCGGCTGATATGATGATGATGATGATGATGATGAAATACATTTATATAAGTATATGTATGTAATTTATATATATTATATATATATATATAGATAAATTACACTCAGACACAGAACAAAAAATCATGCTCATCACACGAAGATTTGTCATGGGTGGGAATCGAACCCACGACCTTCGGCTTAGCAGTCAGGGTCACTAACCACTACGCCAATAGGCCAGTCGGTCTGAATGGTCATTACTCTTCTACACTGTATTTTAAATTGAAGCTTAGTTGAGTTTGAACTTCATAATATTATAATGTCAATATTATATTATAATGATCCGTGTAGTGACGGATTAAACTCATTACCCCATCTTAACCTGTGGGTGTCCTAAAAGGCGACTAAGGGAGTAATCTTAATAATAGGCAGACAAGAGCACTGCAAGAAAAGGAAAATTCGAAACAAACCCTATACCAACCCGTCTGGTCAGTAGGTAGGCTAAATTCCCTCCACAATCTTTGGAGGAGACCCGTGCCCAGCAGTGGGACGTTTATGGGTTGAAATGATGAATATTATAATAAAGGTAACTTGCGTTTTCTTTTCAGGTAAATATTTTTTTATTCCTTTTTTCCATCTAACATTTTTCTTTCCATTCATCTAACATTCAATAGAGTTCGATCGAGTCGTTTCTAACAAAAATGTCTCTAAAAATATACATCTTTTCTTTATACGGCACTTTCTTTGATAGTATTATGATATTCAATAAGCAGCCACTACTAGCTGGGAAGAACTTCATTAAAGGAAGGAATAACTGGTGGGCGAGAGCTTACAGCTCGCGGTCGTTGCACTTCGTACCACACGTTTTCTCGTCGTCGATAGAAAAAAAGGAGTAGGACGACGTCTATTTTGAATTTCAATTTAGATTGTATTGTTACTTAGATAAGGTTAAATTTTGCTTTGTCGTATATTTCACTGATAATGCGAATTGTTTTTGAAAATTATGTGGGAAAAGCGATCTTAGATATCACTCATGTGTTGCCAAATCAGACATCATCATCATCATCTCAGCCTATTGCAGTCCACTGCTGGACATAGGCCTCTCCCAACACGCACATAGTCAAGAAGAATTCACTAATATAAAGAAGAGTAACAATATCAAACAATATATTAATAAACTTCTTGGAAACAACTTCAATCTATTTTTCTTACGAAAAAAATCTAAAAAAGATATCAATACAGTGCAGTATTATTTTTCTTATAATATAATCAGAAACCAACGACTTTCTTCGGAATATATTTATAATCTCATCATTGACTTTGACAGCTAATTTTCTTTCTAGCGATATATTTTCCTTCAGAGCGCAGGGACCGTTCCGACCAAAGTATTATATACCAATAATATCGAGGATTTTTGTGATATAATTTTGAAATGCAAGCAAATATGGACTGAATTAACTATATTTTGTGAGATAATTCTGCTATTGCATTCCACATTCTAATATTGCGTTCAAATGTAAAGTGTAATTGATAGATGTTATGTAGATTGTATTACATAATTTTTTTTTAACCTTTCCTTATTTTTAATTTTGAAACTTTGGTGACTGGTATAAATGTTAACAGTCAGCCCGAGCCGATAACATTTCGATCGAAATGGTCGGGCAATTAATTTTTTTTTTGTAATAAAAAAAATACGCTACTTGGATCTGTTTTATTTAATTTAACGTACACATTACATAACGCAAAATACCAACTCACAAGTAAATTGCGGCTCCGATAAATAATTAAGTTAAGACTTCTCAACTGATATGTAAGATTGCGCAATATTTCCGAATAATAAATTTAATGTTTCTTTCAGGACTTGAAATAGTCAACGATATGAGAAAACCACTTCGAATACGGCAAATAATTTAACAAAGAAATCAATCTCTGGCTACAGGACTCCTTATAGCGCGTTTTTCCTTATGCAATGAACAAAGCAACCAGTCACGATGCTACTGGATAATGACACCCATTATATCGGTGCACCGAATAGCTCATATAACTTCTTCTTTGAAGACCCAAGGTTTATATCACTCCTGAAACACAGAGGTTCCAACTACAGTTCTAATATTGGCGAAGTTTTCAAAGTCCTGGAAGACTGGAGAAGTAAATATAATATCTCAGTGGTAAAGGAATGCGAGAGATCTGAATATTGCATCGGGGAATTTCGTGATTTGATTCTCGCTTATAATAATATACATGGATATGTCAGTCTGTTGGTACGTATACTTACTTATTATAGACTAGCTGTTGTCTGCAGGTGCGCTCGCACGTAATTCGGTTTGCGTAAAATGTTGAAAATAAGAAATAATAAATATATCCGTGTAGTGTCGGATTAAGAATACATAATGTCACTACCCTATCTTAACTCGTGAGTGTAGTAAAAGGCGAATGAGGGAGTAACTTTATGCAGACAAGAGCATTGCGAAAAAAGGGAAATTTGAAACAAACCCTATACCAACCCGTCTGGCCATCGTGGTTATAGTAGGCTAAATTTCCTCCACAATGTTTGGAGGAGACCCGAGCCCAGCAGTGGGACGTTTATGAGTTGAAATGATGATATATTCCTGCGACAAAATAGGGTCTATATTTTAAGTTAGACCTCTAGCAATACATTGGTGTAAACTGCATACAATACCATGCAGTATTTTTTGCGTAATGCGCTTACATACAGACAGACAAAAAATATAAAAAAATGTTGTTTTAGCTTCTGTGGCTCTAAAAAGACTCCCATATAATTTTTTCTTCAATATCCTTATTGTACACAACAAATAGTGTTAAAATTTTATAGATTCTTTTTCGGTAGAGGTAGGTATATTGTTCAGATTACCTACCCCTTGTGTTTTGATCGTAAGCATCTACATCAATAGGTTAATAATTATACTCTTTCAGCTTACATCTTTGAGAATTTTGCCATTTAATTTATAATGAATTTTAGTGAGCCAGATATCCAATTTAATTTCACTGTTTTCATCTTAACGTTTTGGCACTCTTCTAGATCGTTTCCAATTCATGTCTGAAATCCAATTACCTACTTTTATTTTGTCGAGTTGAATTGTGTCTGGATTCAAATTAAATTTCTTTAGCGGCAATCCGATCCAATCTATCAAATGAAAGTTGGGATCGAAATGATTCCAAATATTTGATTCATTTAGAAGTATTATTTTTGTCGCCGCGATACTGATATTGTTAAATAATGCGAAAAATGTTTTCGAAGATAGCATTGATAAAAAATGTACCTTTAATTTGGAGATTTTGTAAGATGTTACGTCAATTGAGGGTTTTTAGGTCAATAGAAACTTTAACAATGTTGTTTTTCACAGGTATGTCTCTTCGGTAGTCTAGCGAATGCTTTGAACGTGGCTGTGCTTACTCGGCGAGACCTTGCAGTCACACCCATCAACCGTCTGCTCAAGTGGTTGGCTGTAGCCGATGTTTTTGTTATGTTGGAGTACGTACCGTTTGCGATCTACAGGTATCTCGTGAGTATATTACCAACCTTTTGCTAAATGAGAAATGTTATATACAAGTATAATAATATTTATTATCACATCATCATATCATATCAGCCCAACGACGTCCACTGCTGAACATAGGCCTCACCTTATTTACGTCATTTAATTTATAATTATTATTTTTTTTATTTAAATTAATTAAATTTTTTTTTAATTAATATAAACTATGTATTTTAAGTTTAATAGTTTAAAAGAATAACCTCTAAGTATGCAACATTTTTATTGTTATCGATATACTTACTAATACTCTTTTAGAAATACTCTTTTAGATTAAATTGCTAATTTAGATTTAAATTGCTACGCTTGATATAAGTAATAGCACGTCAGATATTTTGTTTTGTTTAAAAAGACAACACCCGCAATAGGGAACAAGCCCTACTTTGTCGGGCGAGAATTTACAAACATACAAATAAGGAAACAAAATACACCCAGACTCGTAACAAATATCTAACAATCACAAATATTTGTCTTGTGTATGTTTATATACTAAATATACTTTACTGCCAGTCTACACAGTACAGTCTTATGACAATTTCGGTGTTTTATTATTGTATTTTGAATCTTAACCTTACATATACCGAGAATTCTTTTTTAAAAATTGACGTAGCACAAAATTTATAAATTCACATTTGTGTCACCGTCGCATGTCACTCCTGATGAGCGATAAAAATTAGTAATTTATTTTTATAAATTGACATCAACAGCTTATGGGCAACTATAAAATAAATCTTATATGTATATAAATAAGACTTATACTAGCGTAGTCATTAGGTGTGATGTAACTTGATTATTTCACTAAATCAATCATTCCTTCAGATCCCGTGAGTATTTCAGTACGCAGAACACTTTATCTTTATAAATATTATCATGTTCCCTCCACGTCAGTTTACGGCCATATGGCTCAGTGTTTGGAAAACTTTAATTCTGCTTACAATGTCGTATTGGCAGATATATTGAGTTATTACTATTCTGGCTCCAAGTTGAAATGTTTTATGATAATATCGTCCTTCAGCAGTTTTTGAATATTTTGTGGTGAATACTTCGGAAATGAAGATGAACTTTTGTTTGTAAATAAATCATTAATTAATAAAAAAAAAGCCTACCTTTATGTTGGTTGCAGGCGGCACAGGACCGTTCGCAGTGGCGTAAATTAGGTGAGGCCTATGTTCAGCAGTGGACGTCGTTGGGCTGATATGATGATGATGATGAAATCATTAATTTAAGAAAAATAATCATTAAAAAATATTATTAAGTAAACAGATTTAAATGGAATAATATTACCTAATTACAATGGATTTCTATATAATTTCAATAAACTTTATGAAAAATGTAAATTCAATTAGAAATTCAAACAGAAACGACCATTTCGTCTCTTTAAAAAATAAAAATAATTTTATATTAAATGAGGAGAGGCCTACGTTTAGCAGTGAAAGTCGTTGGGCTGATATGATGATGATGACGATGAATAATTGTTTACCGAAATAATAATATATAACGCAAAGCTGTCGGTGGCAACTAGTATTTTTATTATGATATAAGGAATACTGTGCCATTTATAATGTTAAACGTAAAAATTAAAATTACTATGATTTTAATTTTCACGCGCTAAGTGTATTAACCAATACACTTAGCGCATGAAAAAGAAACGAAAAGGTCGTTTCTGTTTGCATTTCTAATATAATTTATATTTTTCGTTAAGTTTATTGAAATTATATTAAAATCCATTGTAATTAAGTAGTATTATTCCGTTTAAATCTGTTTAATAATAATTTTTGTTCGTTGAAAGATTATGGTGTAGTGAAACCTCTTTTTCTGTTCTGTGGGTGTAACTAAGCCATTATTTATGGGACAGTAATGGGTTGATATTATTATTAATTTGAAGAAACAAGCTCCAATTGATAAATCAAATATATAGTTTTTTATCTGTGTGTGAAGGTTTAAGAATACTATAACATATTGTCACTACACCATCTGAACCCGTGGGCGCAGTAAAAGGCGGCTAAGGGAAGCCTCTTGTTTGCACAAAACCTTATGCAAACAAGTGCACTGCAAGAAAAGGAAAATTCTAAACAAACCCTATACCAACCCGTCTGGCCAGCGTGGTATAGTAGGCTAAATTTCCTCCGCTTTCTTTGGAGGAGACTCGTGCCCAGCAGTGGGACCTTTATGGGTTGAACTGATGATAATGATGTTGATGATGATAAATAAAAGTCAGCTATTCTTTTCTAGTATTCATAGTCAATATTTACATTAAATTTTAAGCAATTTCCATCGCTTTGGTTTAACATTTTATATAAAAAAACGTTGTCATGACGTCATCATGTTAACAGGTAATGGATAAATTCGATCTCAGGGACGTCCACCCGTGTAGCTCAGATGGAAGAGCACTGCACACGGAATGGCAGGGTCGCGGGTTCAAGTCCCGTCGTGGGTTTGAATTTTTCCATTACTTGTTTAGCATTTATATAAAATTCATAGTCAATGTTCCATTTTAAATTCTAATTGTTCCATATTTCGCAGTTGTTCCCGGGACAAGAGGAGCGTCCATATTCGTGGGCGGTGTATATGTTGTTCCATATGCACTTTACACAAATTCTTCATACTGCTTCAATACTGCTCACGCTGTCGCTAGCTGTCTGGCGCTATATAGCTATCAAGTAAGTAATTACCTTAAAGGTTTTACTAACGTGTAAACGAGTGAAGCGGGACAATGATGGGGCATGATGACGTTGTAATGGCCTGAAATTTATTGATGATACCACACATCGGTCGAGATCCTCTGGGGGTCTACTTTGAATTTTAACATACGACTTAATCGATTTCGAGAATGCTATCAAATATTTGAATGATACATATATACCTACATAGTCGCTGTATTTTCAATCATTTGACAAGAATAACAAAAAAGCTTAAGTCGATTGTCGAAATGCCGATTTAGCCTAGTGCTAACAGTCGAAACGTTGGACATTACAACAACCTGCTTATGTGCCGACACAGTTCCGTTCTATGTACTTTCTGTTTAGGGCATGAAGTAATTTTTGTCTTTAAAAGTTAATTTGACAAATCAATTTTCCATAGATATATTTTTAGGGTATTTACGATATGCAACTAAAACACGTAAAATATGTATCATGTATTTATTGAAAGACAACTATAGAAAACTGAATTGCGCTGAGATAACCACGGTTGCCTTAATTCAATTCTTTATTGTTACATTGGAGGTATTGCCATTCTGCGTTATTTCAAACTGTAACCAATTGAAATTGTAACTACTATCAATGATCATTAAAAAGAGTGGCTCGAGTTTCTTGCCAAATTTTTCTCAGAGCTCAACCTTGTCAGTGAACTGGCCTTAGGCAAATTTGCTGTCCCCTTTTTTTTGGCTTTGTATGATGTTCATAAGTATCATAAATTTGATCTATATGAAATAAAAATAATTACTATGACTATTATCACTAGTCAATTATACCTATTATGGACCGTATCAAGTACAGATGACTTGATTTAATGGGATAGAGCAGAAAGCACTAATATAGCCTATGGTATAACTAATATATGAAGCACTAATATTTGACAGTAAATATTTTATTATTTTATTTAATTATCTAAGTAGACCTTCATAATATTTTATGTTCTTATGTATTGCTGTCCACAGCATACTTTCCTCTTCGCTTCTTGGTAACTTTTGTAGGGTCCAGAGCTTAAACTTTATCCATTAATACCGTTTTTATAATACCTACGGCCTTACTCTTAATTTGTACAAAACGGGTTTGTTTTGACTAACGAAGCGAAATTTATTTTTAATTAAGCTCTGTCGCGTTGAATATGCTAAATTACTAAATGCGACTAATTATAAACAGAAAGTTCATTATTTAAAATTAGAATTTAGCCCTGTGTAATTACTCTCTTGTTTGACATTCAATTTGGAACATTGAAAGCATAATTTTATTTGAAAGTTCCTTTACGCCATGTGTACAAGGTATTTACAAAGTTCGTAATTCAAACACAACAGGTATAATAAAGATAAGAGAATTTCTGCTCTGTAAACAAAAAACGACGCATTTGCATTGACAGCTCAAGCGATAATGCATCTTAAAATAAAAGTCTTACATGCGTTTTTGAAATGAATGTCTAATGCTATCGGCTCTTTTTATTTAGGATGGTAGATTTCATGTCTGGAGAAAATATGGGTCATAACGAGCTTAGCTGCTGGATGTTGTTGTTTTGTACACAGGAAAGTTTTGTGTAGTAGATTACAGTTTCACATGAAATCGGCTCATCCAGCTTAAACGTTTTATTATGAATTGAAACTTGTGGAACATTGACATTTGACATTTGTATTGGCACTCATACGGTACCTACATTAAATTCTTAAAATAAGACGATATTACCATGATTGTGGTTGATAGAAAATTAGCACCTTATAGGCTAATAATTGCAGGCGGCAATATGATGTCACTGTGGTGGAAATTAGATGAGGCCTATATCCAGCAGTGGACGTCATTGGGCTGATATGATGATGCAGATTGCACCGTAGCCTAAAGAAATGTCGTCTACTACCTTCTTCTGTTGGAATGAGGCATTAGTAACTCAATGGATTATGGCCTAAACCCTCTCTGCTATATATAGAGGGGACCCGAGCCCAGCAATGGGACATCAATGGGTTGCTGCTGTATGATGAAGACAATAATATTTATTGTTAAATGCTATACATTTTTATAAAATACCCAGACGGATTCGATCTCTTCTATTTTTAGGCAATCTCGATAAGAATACATTGTTAATCTAATTGTTGACAGGTATCCAACATACAGTCCTACTCTCTGCACAGATCGACGGTGTACCATAGCCATACTGTTGAGCTTCATTCTGCCACCAATACTGTGTATACCATCATATTTTGTAAGTATTACATTTATATTTTTGGTACCTTGGTGCCGTAATTGGAGTATGATGTACGATGTACGACTGTTGCATAAGATTCTTGGTTTCAAACCCAGGCTTGGCGAAGTTAAAAGACTTTTTTCAATTCTTGTTTTTTTTTAATTCGGAGCGCATGGAATTATGGCTCGTACCCTATTAGATGGTACCTAATCTAGTTGTTTTTAGGCTTCCGTACTTTATCACTCCGTTGTCTGTCTGTCCCTCTGGCAAGGATATTTTTTTCTACGTTGCGAAGAGGTATCGAGCTAAAATTAATATCAAAATATTCGGGTCTGCAGTCCCCTGTTGCAATAAAAAAAATCAGAGTTGTAATTAACGCAATCAAGAGATACAGCCGTAAATGCTCCAGTTTCGTCGAATATCTTGACGATCAAAAAAGTCAAACCCATAGGGTACTTCCCGTTTACATAGAATCATGAAATTTGACAAGAAAAATATCAAGTTGCACAAGTAAAGGCAATCCGAAAACCGTACTCATGACACTCGCACATGACAGGTATTTTTTCACTTTTTGACAAATTGTTCGCTTTAATTATCGAAAAGTGAAAACCGTTTCAGGGAACTGAGCAATATTATATGTTATGTATTAGATTTATGATCATGTTTCTTTAATTAAAATACCTCATTAAAATTAACAATGCGTATATCATCACAAAGTCAAAATGAGAAGCTCTGGTTTGCTGACATTCCGAACGCAAACCGCACAACACGAAGAACATAAAATATACCCGCAGATATTAACACAATTTCTCCTTAAGAGTGTTCATACTTATAAACGGCAAAGTTGCAATTTAGTGTCATATTTCGTGGTCAAATTTTTATTTGGAGCTATATTTTCATAATATATTTAATACACTTTTTAGTTTTAGTAAAAAGTGATGGTGGCTGAATGGATAAGAGACCGGCGTGCTAAACACACGGTCCGAGTTCGATTCCGACCAGCAGTACCAATGTGGATTTCACTTTGTGAAATTTATATGTACTAGTCATGTGATTTACCATTTGCTAACGGTGAAGGAAAACATCGTGAGGAAACCCACACCCTAGAAGAAATTCTAAGTGTATGTCTGATCCACTAACCCGCATTAGGCCAGCGTGTGTGGATTATTGCCTAAAAACCCTCTCAGCTCTCTAGATAGAGGAGACCCGAGCCCAGCAGTGGGACATTAATGGGTTGCTGATGATAATGATGACTTTTTAGAATTAGTTGAAAAGTGTGTAAAAGGTAAGAAATCATTGCATTTACAGTTCTATTTTTATGCAAATAACCAATGATATTGTATGTTAAAAAAAAATTACAATAACATTGCAAATAACACATTGGAAAATTGAATGAATTGTAAAATAACTGTCAGCATTACGGATACTAACTTTTTAACATACGTTCACGTAATTCTAAAAAGTGAATTGAACATATTCTTAAAATATGATTTCAATAAAATAATAAAAATTTAAAACTACGCAATATGACACAAAATTGTGACGTTGCCGTTCTTATGTATAAACGCTCTTAAATACATAAACTAAAATACTCATTCGTAAGCTTGAATTGATAAAGTGGATTAATAGCTCTACAAACCAACTCCATAAAGTTTATATTGATAGAAATTAATTTATTGGAAAGGTCATTAATTTGATAGTTTTGATAAATACGGGGGTGAAGAGATTAATCGAGAAGGTTTAATATTCTGTACAGGTTAGATACTTTCACCAATAAATATAACTTGAGTATTATTTAGATGATCTAGTCAAGTTTTTTCTAAGTCCTGAGTCGGTAAAGACGGTTTTTAATTAAATGTAGTGGCGCAAATGCAGCAAATTAATGGCAATCACTTATAATATTTATGTGACGCGCTCCTGTCTACTATTTGTGAAAATAATATTATCAAATAAGCGTTTTAATCAGATATGTAGTTAATTGAATTTTAAATGGTTAAACATTCAATTAACTAGTTAATGTTATTAATTGATAAAATCAGTTGTAAGTTTACCTTACGTCGGTCGCTCGGTAGCACACTAGAGAATTTCAACTGGCAACATTTAAATCGACTGATACACGTGTGGAAGGACGCCTCGCAATTAAACATTTTGCTAAGTGTTGTGGGTTCGATTCCCTTGTGGTTTAGCTGTAACATAACAGTGGTGTTATAAAGGTATCACCCGCTCCACTAAAGAGAACAGAAGTGTGTTGTGGGAGACCTACTAGCATAAACTAGGGACTAGATGGCGCTGTGTGAATGTTATAGAATATTATTATTATTAACTAACAACCCGCCATCTCAAACCGTCCTGGCTGAAAGTGTTGTAGATTATTACAGACCACGGTTCAGTGAAACATGACGGCTAATTTAATCGTATATCTATTTTAGTTTTATTATATATACTTAAAACTATACTATATCTATACTTATAATAAGAGAAGAAGAAAAAAGAGTTCTTTTGTTTGTTTGGTTGAACACTAATATCTCAGGAACTGATTTCTGAGGCTATATAAAATCACGCTACGTCCAATATGAGCTGAGCAGATGCCAAATAAAGAACGACGGGAGTAAATTCCGCGCGATTCTTTCTAGTCGAATAATATAAACATAAATTGCCAGTCGAATCCCAGGAGTTATCATTCAGTCCACAATTCTCAGCCGGTACATAATCATAATGTTGTGTAAGCTTGTTTCTTCATTTATATACTTCCCCATACCAACTTTAATCAATATCGATTAAACGTGACTGACCGTGAGAACGTAATAGACAGCCAGACCAAATTATTTTCGCATTCCTAATATATTAGAAAGGATTATTTGATTGTGAGCCCAGGAGAAACAAAGAAATACTCGAGGGACATGTGTGGGTGGTACAAAGGTAGGTATGGTCCTATTGAAGATGATATAAAACAGGTACTGAATAGAAGTATGAAAATAACTATCACTGAGTAAATGGTAGATCTCATTGTAAACAGTAAATATTTTGTTTCTATATTGTATACATACATTTCATAAAATTACTCATTTTTCTACGAAATGTTAAGTAGAAGTCAATTACACTCATATTTCACTAACTATATTCATCATCATTATAATATGTATATCGGCCCAATGACGGACATAGGCCTCACCTAATTTCCGCCACTGCGAGCGATTTTGTGCCACCTGCAACCAACGGCCACCTGCAACCAACGGCCACCTGAAACACTCGAAAACCTTTCTCCCTAATCAGCCATCAGTTCTGCGAGCTATGTGGCCTGCCCACTGCCACTTCAGCGATGCGATCCGGTGAGCTCGGGGTTCTTCAAAAAAAGTAGTGGATAGGTTTCTTAAGGGTCGGCAACGCGCTCGTGATGCCACTGGTATTGTAGGCGCCCATAAGCTACGGTAACCGCTTACCATCAGGCTACGTTTGTTTGCCATCTTTCCCTCAGTTATTATTTTCTGCCATTTCTCACTATATCTAATAATCTGCAGCTCACAGAATGCGTCGAAAGTAATAAAACTTAAATTACAAAAGCACATCTTCGTTCATCTTCGCAACATTGATACCCCGCCTTCAATTAATCTGTGATTCACTGAAGGGAATTCAAGAAATTACATTCCTTTCTGGCAGTATGGGTAGTAATAGTTACTCGTAAAGAGCAAACAAATATTAGAATTGTTAACGTTGCGGTGAAGCTGAAGAATGAAAAAATAAACTTAGTAAAGAGAAAAGTTTTTCGGTTTGTAGTGAGGTTCAAATGAATTTTATTTTTATTTGGAAATCAAACTGTTACAATGGAAATATAATAATGTCTTTATAAACTATATTTAAACCATAACAACAATTCTATTTTTAAACTTCTTCTGAACTTTTACTGAAATATCAGATTTTAGGTTTCACGTGTGCAAAAAAAAATTAAAATTGGTCTAAGTTTATTGTACACATTATACTATAATACTGATTTCCTAACACAATTGAAATTGCTTACATTTGTACTTTTCCAAAGTAATTTAGCACCAACTTTAATTAGTCGCCAATATCTATTCTTACTTTTCATTGCTACCTTGACCTTAGCTTACATTTTGTGCAAAAAAAAGCCAGAATACATCTGGCCTCATATAATAAATTAAAGCATTATCGTCGTTGATAGATTAACAATATTTGTCTACGTCAGCAGAATTGGCATAGCAACAAGCGTGAAACAATGCTATCGACCCATGAACGTAACCTTACCTTAAATTAATTGACTGTCACTATAGGACCACTACTCTCATTTATTTCAAGTGGTACTATTGTTGTCTTGCCCTTACTACGAGTAAACACACCCTTCGTTTTTAGTATTAGTGGGTGTGTGTGTTTATATACGGATATTGAGGGATATGTGCAGAACGTGTTACTGCGTGTGCTTTCATTGTACTACTCAACTAACAATGAGTGCTTACTGTAGTGTTTTTTTTTGCTTTGAATAGTGTTTTTTATTATTATTATGTTTTGAACATACACACACAGCGCCATTTAGTCCCAAACTATGCTAATGCTTGTAATATGGATACTATAGAACTGATATAATACTTAAATAACTTATTTTTTTTGTACCTAATACATACATATTATACATACATTACACCCACAAAAAGAACAAATAATTGCTCATGTGCTCATGATACAAAGATTTGTCCTGGGTGCCCACCCAGGACAAATCTTTTAACAGCGTCTCCGAGCTTCAGAAGGCATTTAGACAGAGGTCGTGGGTTCACCCGAACCCACCGAAAGGGTTCGGGTGAACCCACGACCTCTGTCTAAATGCCTTCTGAAGCTCGGAGACGCTCGAAAATAAAATTACTACAAACGGTCACCCATCATGGAGTGACCTTGACGAACGTTGCTTATCCTCGATGATCGTAACGAACATAATATCGGTACTACAATACTACGAGAGCCTACCTATAGGTAAAAATTATACATGAAAATCTGTTGCGTAGTTTAGGAGGTCTAAGCGTACAAACAGAGTGAAGCGATTTCTTTATACAGTTTAAAGATAGCAACTGTTAATTATTGTTATCCTTAGATGCGGTTACAATATATTTTTTACTTTTAAAGTCTCGCATTGCATAATATTAAAAATATAAATAGAGAGTACACGCGATCATGAATCCACCTGATGATGATGATGACACACATGAAACGTCCATGAGCGGCGGTAACCACTTACCATCAGGTGGGCCGTCTGCTCGTCTGCCACTTTAGGCAATAAAAAAAAAAACAGTACATATTCGTCGTTAAATACGATCGTATTCGGCAAAAAGGAAAAACATTTTGTCCAATCTGCCTTAATTTGAAATGAAGTGTTTGAAATGCCGAATGTGAAACCTCTCTAGGGCTGCCATACACAAGTGTGTATGACAGCCCTAGAGAGGGTTTCACATTCGTAAAGAGCAAACATAAAAGAAAAGTTTTCTCAATAAATATCATAACGTTACTTAATAAACATAACAATTAAAAACGGACAGTCACTCAGACTTAAAACTCCTAATTCTAAACGGTACAAATAGTGAGGCTCAAAACAATAAACTTGTACCTATTCAGCAGTGATTCGAATGTACGACTACAGTACCTATATGGTCGTCGGAATTCAAATTACTAATCGAAACAATTCCTTTCCAGGTATTCACAATACACAAAGACTTTGCCTTCGACAAAGGTGGAAACATGCTGTCTAAAGTGTATTTCGTGGACTCGAATTACAATGGAAGCTTATACCAGTTAAACTTTTGGGTACATGCGGTTTTAATAAAACTGTTACCATGCGTTATATTGACAGTGATAAGCGCTTGGTTAATTAGAGCGTTGTATAGAGCAAACAGCAGGAAGAAAGCACTCAAAGGCTACAGTGCATGTCCAGCTAATACGGTTGTTAATGGCAATGGGAATGTGTTTACGCGAAAGCCGACCAAACGGTCGAAAGCCGAACGCAGAACAGACAGGACGACCAAAATGTTGGTCGCTGTGTTGCTACTGTTTTTACTGACGGAGTTCCCTCAAGGGATTCTTGGTAAGTTTAATAAAGATAAAGATTCTAAGTGAACGGTCAGCAGTTGTTTTGTTTCGTTTAATTTGTCTAATTTATTGTTTTTGTTTTATTGAAGTTGTATTTAAATGTTCTTGAAACAAGTAAAGGTGTTCTATTAATAACATTTAATATACATTAAAATACTGTAGTAGACAATAGAATTAATCTTAATATAAATTTAGTGTAATAATTTATTAACATTTTTAAAACATCACGTTTAAATTTGTGTTTGGATAACAAAACGTGATGTTTTAAAAATAGAACATTATCTTAATCAAATTTTCGAGCAAACATACCACAAATTTTATTAGACCGATGTTCGTGTTAGAGATTTCTTTGAACGTAATTTATTTGGTACATTTACTACATTTCTTCAACGTAATATATACATTCGAATACGTGTTTTTGTTTATATTTTGGCGAATTTCCTGTTTCGTCACTAAATAACATTATCAATACATTTTCGTAGCAAAACAGGGAAACATCAATCAAAGATTTTCCCTATTTTGCTACGAGTGACAGATATTACATGTTATATACATTACATTTGTAATTTTTCGACAGGTCTTCTGAGCGGCGTGCTGGGAAAATGCTTCTTCAAACAATGCTATGACTTGTTTGGAGAGCTGATGGATGCATTGGCTCTTCTAAATGGAGCCATTAACTTCGTCCTGTACTGTTCTATGTCGCGGCAGTTCAGGACAACTTTTGGACAGATGATACGGAATCGATGCGCACCAGCACAACGCGCAAACTCACAAACTGAACTACAAACAACATACGTGTAAGACAATATAGTGAAGTGAATGGACTAAAATTGAAGTGTCTATCAAGAAATCACAGCTTGAAGTCGTGTAACTAATGTGTCACGTCTGTCTCTGGAGCGAAAGACAAATGTGAAATGTTAGTATGTTTCGGTTGCGATAAATGTCGACAGCTGGGACTGTAATATTGGCTCAAAAGACGTAAATATGGAATCTCAAGTATTCTGAGACGGTCGACGTTACTTCGAATATGTCATATATTCTTAGTTGAAGTATAAACTTTGAAATTGTTTGTGAATATATGCAGGGTGGAAGTAACACTCTGGTAATGGAGAGATACTGTTCGTGATATAATAGACAGGGTCAATGACCAGTTGACCATGGAGCTAAAAGTGCATTAAAATTCTGAAACAGTAGATTTAGGAAATTGAAATTACATTTCTCTAGCTTCAAAGCTTACATGAGCAATTTACAACTTAACAATAAAATGTAAATAATCATTGAGTAAATCTGAAACTTGGCCAGTTATAATGATAATGATATGACAAGAATGGATTGTAGACGATGCTGAAAAATGTATTAAAAAAACAAAACACAATTAATAAGTATTTAAGGTGTTTCTATGATAATTATATCTACCTAATTTAATAAACCTATTGGAGTAAGAAAATTAAACAAATGAATTTAGTAAATTTTCTGTTACATTTAAAATCAGTGTAGTATTATTAAGGTGCTTGTTCGTAGTAGCATGTCTCATCGATCCTGTACAAGTTGTAAATCTGAATTTGCGTGGCGGTTTTATGCCGCTCACTGTGATTTGATTTGCATACATAGACTGTAAAATACCCTTGTACTTTATTCGTACATTTGTATTCAGTGCAATTGCCCAGCGAAATTGTAGCATTTGATATTTATGAACAAAATTCAATGATGTTTTGCGAATCCTATTGTGGATTTAAAATGAATTTGTAAATATTTAGTAAGTATAATGTTAGATCTGAAGTGTTTTATTAATGAAATATATACATTAAAATTACAGTTGTGTACATGTGTGTAAATGTAACGGTTTTTATTAATTTTTAATTAAACCCACAACAAACACAGTCTTAACTTACAAATAAAATGCAATTGACAGCAATAAGTTTATTAAGGTACAATAACAATGAATCTACTTTGAAGAAAGGAGTTGAACCATTTTATTTGAAAATCAAAATTCGAATAAGTAGATTTTAATATCGCTGTCAAATGTTTGAGACTTTAAATATGGCCGCTGTCATTTCCAAACGTTTGACAACAATAAATCAAAATCGATTAGAAATGTCGAGATTCTAAATCGGCTCTCAGATCATTTTAGATACTATAGATATCTTATAAGTCGCTTTCAGCACAATTTTAATGTATAGGTCACATTAATTGAAATTTACATCATATAGCATTGGAATTGTGTTTTAATGTAATCAAAAAGATTTCTAAAATGTTTCATGGTCGGCTTACTAAAAAAAAAACTAGTGTTATAAGTAAATATTTTCCTAGACCACCATCATGTCATAAAACTTTTAAAATTCATTACGAGGATGAAATTAAACAGTTATATCATGATGTAGTCTGTTAACTCATTCGAAGTAAAAACGAAATGAATTTCATTTTATGTTAACGAAAATATTGTCTGCAAAATTCTGCAATACGAATATTCTCATTTGAATCTTGACGAACAAAGTACAACGAAGCATCAACATTTTGTTTACCACAGTCTTTGTAATCCATGTTTTGTTTAGAATGAAAACAAATACAGAACTTAATCAAGAGAAACTATGTCATCAATCTTCATTTTGTTGGTAAAGTTGCACGAAGCAAATTCGGTATAAACCACCAAATTTTGTGACGTAAGCCAAACATTGCAAATTACTACCTAGTCTCGAAAATTATAAGTTTCACGTTACTAACGAAGTAATTTTCGTTATCTTATGTTTAAGGATATTGTACTTGTAGGTACTAAAACAAAATGGAACCTTTAGGCGTCGAACCAGAATCAAATTATTGTGATTTTATAGCTCCTTTACAGCCTAACCTGAAGCTACGGCTACGGAAATTTTGGCACCAACCAGAATTAGTCGGTTTTGTATATTAATACGCCAGGTGCTCGAATAAAAATCGATTATTTATTTGTACAATAGGTGATACGAAATGTCGAATACAAAACGCAATACATTGTTACTGAAGCCAAGTTTTACTTTATTCTTCAGGAACAATAAAGCCCTATTTCACGATTCAATCAAATTTGACTGTAAATCTCAACAACACAGTCTTTCGGCTTATGGTATTGACAAAAACTTGCTATCCAGATATCCTATTTGATAATTTGGAACGTGGCCAATCTTGGCAACTTTCATCTAAATCCGTAAAACGATGTGATTGAGTGACAAATATCTTAACATCTTTATAAACTTATTATATCGATAATATTGGAAAAAAAAATTGCGAAAACGCCTCATTCTATACGGAATCGGGATCTGGATCATACCAAAAATATTACCCAATAAACTATTTTTAACAAAAAAATATTAAAACGACTTCAAATCAGTACTAAAAAGCGAAAAATAAACTGAATTAGATATTTAATTCCAAGCTAAAAAATACCTACCTACCTGTTTAAAGTATAATACCCTATTACTAATCTGTTTGAAGTAGGTGCCAAGCCTAAAGAGTTTGTTAAGCTACGTACTACTTAGTACGTACATCTGTTACCGCTCGCTACTTCACACCACCTCGCACTTGCGTGTGATCGTACCTAGTGGACGGCTCAAACTGAGTGATACAACCTCATTAGGCTGGCACCGACTTCAAACAGATTAGTAATAGGGTATTATACTTTAAACAGGTAGGTAGGTATTTTTTAGCTTGGAATTAAATATCTAATTCAGTTTATTTTTCGCTTTTTAGTACTGATTTGAAGTCGTTTTAATATTTTTTTGTTAAAAATAGTTTATTTTCCCATTTTTAGTGTACTCTGGCTGGCAAACTAAGACGGAAAACCGAAATAAAGAATCTTCGATAGAAGGGAACGTCTATTTAAATATTCTAACAACACAACCTGATTGTAGAATAGAGGAATCTCAAAACTCTCAGCTTTTTTTGTCTTTCTTTTTTCCTATAAAATGCGACAGGTAACAAGTATAGGTATACAATGCAGGTTAGATACTATATCGAAAACTTAAAATATTATCTAAGAATTCCTTTGAATTATACAACTTTATCTTCCATCAAGAGCTCTCACCTCAGACACTTGAAATAACACAACTTAAGGTTTATACATGGATGTGATATTTAAAGAAATCATCTTCTTACTCCTCAACATTAAGAAGTTTCCCTTCCAGTGACAGCTCACCTAAATAACCTACAAGAATACAACTATAGGTTTATAAGTACCTATAATGTTGAAAGAATTATCCTCCAACTCCTAAAAGTTAAGGAGTTATACCTTCCAGTGACAGCTCACCTGAATAACCTACAAGAATACAACTATAGGTTTAGAAGTACCTATAATGTCGAAAGAATTATCCTCCAACTCCTAAGGGTCAAGGAGTTATACCTTCCACTGACAGCTCACCTGAATAACCTACAAGAATACAACTATTAGTTTATAAGAACCTATAATGTCGAAAGAATTATCCTCCAACTCCTAACAGTTAAGGAGTTATACCTTCCATCACCAGCTCATCAACATGAGATGTTGACTATCAGACGTAAATACTTAAATAACTTTAAAAAATATATGAAAAACGTAACATGTGCCTATAAAATTTGAGGGTTGCCTTCGATTTCCCTGAGATTCCATCATCAGAACTTGACGTGATGAATAGGGGACCAATTCGGAAGTATACCCTTTCAAACAAAAAAAGAATTTTTTAAATCGGTTCAGGCATCTCCGAGTAATCGTTGAACATACATAAAAAAAAAAAAAAATACATACAGTCGAACATATAACCTCCTCCTTTTTTGAAGTCGTTTAAAAATAAGATGATATAACAATAGAATTAGCATACTATTGTTTGTAATATATTGCGCATCTTCTTGGCAATTGTTATGCAGATCACAACCTACACTAGTGTAACCATGACAACTTGATTTTTGGACTAAAATATTTTATGAAGAACTAGGTATTATTTCAGTGCGCCAACGCGCAAATGATACTTCTGGTAAGTCGTAGGTAGACCAGACCTCCCACGGCTCTTTTTATTACTTGTTCAATATTTAATTTAGTTTTGAAATTTTAAGTTTTAGTTTCCTGGTTCAGAACGCTGGTATATTTGAATTAGATTAAATTTGATTGGCTTGTCAAACAGATTTCGTGATTTTTTTTTCTTTCTTAACGTTTCTTAAAAGCACATTATCAAAGAGTTCTAAAACATCCAAGATTTCCATGTCGGGAGACGTTTTTAATATCATTCATTTTCCATTATATGACATCTTTTATTAGTGACTGTAAGATATAGTTCACAGCAATACAAATCATGACAATAATTATAAGTACCTACCGATATATAATGATGGGAAAATATATATTCATTTTAAAACTATTTTTTTTAACTATAACTATTACTATACCATAGCTATTTTTATTTAAACTTTAGCCTATCACAGACGGTCATAAAATCGTAAGATCTGTTTAAACCACGTAGCCAAAATATCAATAATACACCAATATACCTGATACGTCCGTAAAACATGTTTATAAACCTTAAAAACACAATGTTAGTATTCGATAACGTTGGCCTTGACTATGAATAGACCACTCCAGTACTCCCCGAGGCGTCGTAAATGTCGACCACGGAATATGTCAAGCGAACGGACCTGATCGTTCAAACGTGCAAATAATCAAACTTGATGATATTGCATTATATGTTTGCTAATAACCTATTTTATTTGCACTTTACCTCTATTAAAGCGATGGTGGACGAATGGATAAGGGACCGGCATGCAAATCATATGGTACGTGTTTCGATACCGACCAGCAGTACCAATGTGGGTGTCACTTTGTTGAATTTATAGGTACTAATCATGTGACTTACTATCTGCTGAGGGTGAAGGAAAACATCGTGAGGAAGCCAGGAAGGAAGGAAACTTAGATATTACTTTTAAACATTTGACAGCAACATCAAAACCGAACATTCGAATGTCGAAGTTATAGTAAGCCCCGAGGACAGAAATCACCCATTGATTTACAAGTGAATTTAATTTAATTATGCATTATTTTAATCTTCATTATAAAAGCTGTTGTTTGTTTAGCATTAGGCTAAAAATACTATGTTTAGCATAATAGGCTTTTCTGAATTATCGCAGCGGTTTTGCGAATGACACTATGTAGAAAAATATCTCAGAATAATTGAATGAGCACTTTTAAATAACCGGGATTTCAAGCAAAAGTATATTTTCTGATAGAATATTTATACACGATGTATAAACAGTATTAACACGTCACTTTGCAGCAAATGCGTACAACATATTATTTGATATAAACAAGGGCAAGGTTGCAATTTAGTCAGCTCTCAAAGGACCACTCCAGATCTCGCCAACCTTTTTTCTATTACCATCATTAAGATTGACAAGTCCTGGGGGGCTTATATACCCTTCCTATTTGCAACGATGCCTTTACAAGGCTTGCGGTTCAAAGTAATACCTCATTTAATTCAATACATCCTCCATTTGAATTGTTGTTATTTCTTCAATTGTACAAAGTTTGTTTGATGTCTTGATAAGATGTGAAATAAATGTTGGAAAATATATCTCCAGGTGCTTCTTTGATAGAAAAAAATTAAGGTATACGTATGTATATATGTATATTCCTTCGAAAATTTGTTCGCTAACAGCGTAAAAAAATTGTTTGCAACTTCTAATTCATTTCAGTGAACTTGGTTTATAATAATAAGTTGTTTTAATTTTTAAATTAACAAAGGCTCTTCTGTCTTGGAAAGGTTTAACAAAACATAATTGATTTCAAAGAACGGTAAATAAATTCAAAAAATCTGTATCAGTACTTTGTGGTTACCCTACTTTAGACCCTTGTGGGTTTCTGTTTCATTGTTGTCAAAACCTCAAATACAAAGTAAAATTAGGAGCAAGTAAAATGTTAAAATATAGGCACCCTACTTATTTCGAGTGGCTTCAATTGAAAAGCATGAGGCTTTTATTTCAGGGAGACGTTGAGGTGGGGGTTTACTCCAACAATACACGTGTCGTGACGAGGTAATTGTGCCACGGTAAAATACTCTATGTTTTAGAAGCACGTTTTAATTGGTACGACTTTTTAGTCTCCAGAGCTTAATGTGGGCTAAAAATTGTTGTACTTTTTAGTACAGCAATTTTTCTACCTAATAAAAAAGTATTTTGACAGTACAATTAAATCCGATATTGAAAGTTCGATATTTAAGAAAAGCCGTTTAAAAAATGTCCATTATTGCCAAAGTTTAACAGACAGACAGAACAGTTCGTCTACCATCTATCTTCGAATAAAAATAGTTTATTATTTATTAATAATCCGTTTTTAAAGCAGAAACTGACGTCATAACTTGTACTTACAGGTCCTGCTTCATTATATAAAATGAAACAAGGAAGTGGAATAGTAAAGCGAAACGCAAATTTTAAGTTTATAATTTTTTTTTTTCAAAAACCGCTGAATATTTTTTGTATCAAATGTATATGCGAACACCTCTGAAATATGACCCACCTATCGAAAAAATAATAATTAAAATCACTTCATAATTTTTTGAGTAATCCGATTATTCAGACAAATAAAAAACTTACAGTCGAATTGACAACTTTTTTTTTGAATTCAGTCGAAAGAATTAATAAAAATCAATTTTTATTTTTTACGCCAAAACAAGCGTTCCATAAACTCAAACTGGCCTACTGATGAAAATGTTCTGTTAAATCCACCCGTATTATGGTTTATAAATCAATTGTTTGGTAGAAACTAATTTATCGGTTGGACAGGACGACCGCAGTTATTTGGTCGGTCGTCGATTGGTCACGAAATGTATTGCACAGTGAAGTAAACTCGAAGATACATTGCTGTGTCAGTGTGTCAGTCATTAATCAATTGTCTGTATTAATTTGAATATTGAAGGCGAATACTAACGCAATATTAAATAAGACGCGTAATACAAAGCGACATTGGTTTTATTGTCAAACTTTTTTTTTTTTAGTTTGACCACTTCTCAGCTCCTATTGAATATCATCATCATCATCAGCAACCCATTAAGTCCCACTGCTGGGCTCGGGTCTCCTCTCCTCTAACTAGAGAGCTGAGAGGGTTATATATTGAATATAGCATAATGTTATATAAGCTTTCTCGATAAATGGGCAATCGGTCACTATTTACCGAATTAAAAAGTAATTTTACTTTTTAATTCGGTTCAATACTTTCTGAGATTAACGCATTCAGCCATCCTCATTATTTTATTCATTCATCCAACCATTATTTTACTTGTGGTAAACGGTGTGGGTATCGCAATCACCTTACACGTATTGTATCTTATGTTACTGTAACTATTCATTATTGTGTTTGTGTGTGTTGTTTACCCAATAAAGTTAAAAAAAAAACAATCAAACAACAAAGAAATAAACAAACTAACAAACACTAAAACAAAAGTATTGTACTCGTATTCGTTTCATAGTAGACTTCATTTCTGTATGTAAAATGTTGGTATTAAAAAAATATGAAAAGTATTTGATGATAGAAATAACAGACAATTTCGTATCATAATTTAGACATTCAACGTTGTCGTATTCGATATCACTGTCAAATATTTGAAAATAACAGTGACTGTTTTACAATTTTGAAACATTTGACAGTGACATAATATAGAGATTCCGTGTAGACATGTTGTTGAAATACAAGCAAACAATCGTTACAAATTTGAATTAGGGGCACTGATCCAATTATCAGCACTTTAAGAGTAAGTCCTAATTTAAGCCCGTTTATCACATTGAAAAATACTGTTCCACCCGTTATGACGAGTTTTCTAGTTTCAATATTAAATCAGTAAGATGATTATTTTAAAAAACATGTTTATCTTTATCCAATTTCTTTTTTAGATAGGCAAGAGTAAAAAATGACCATCTCACCATTTACTAGCACCATGACCACCAATTAGTAGCATAGACTGAGCCAATTAACAGCACTGTGAGGGTGGTATTGAAATTATATGAAATAAAAAATTGTTATTAGGTTATTATCTCTTTTATTAACTAGGGGTAGGTAATATGTGACTGAGGATAGAAAAAATATTTTACTTATAATCTAATAGTATTTATAAACTTAATAAAGTTCATCTTTATAGTTATGTAGGTACCTAATTTAGTTCAATCTCATTAGAAACTGTCTTACTTAATAATATAGTAGGTAGGTATTACTAGTACCAAGATAGGTAAGTACAAACATTTCATCATCATCATATCAGCCCAATGACGTCTACTGTTGGACATAGGCCTCACCTAATTTCCGCCACAACGAGCGAATTTGTGAAAAAATTATAAAAACATTTAGCATTAAGAAAATTTAATAAAAAACCTAGTTAATAAAGATAATGATATAAAGAGAAGACTTTAGTTGTCATTTCTTTGACCAACTTGCAAAGTTCTGAATTTAGTTTAATATCGGAAAGAATTTTGTTTTTTTTAGGAGAGGTTGGCATTATCAGCACTATGCCGACAAATGGCAAATTTAATTTCAGCACCATACTAAAATTTGGATTCTGAAGGTATAAACTTATACTTTTACGAAAAAAAATTGAATTCTATGAATCAAATAAACACGGTTTACAATTAAAAATATGGAATAAGTATTTACGTACTATTTTCCATTTATCAACACCAGTGCTGATAATTTGGAATTTGCAAAATATTCGATCCATATATCAGCACCACATTTTTTAACAATATTTCACTATAATCTCAAATTTTTCTTTTCAAACTATCCTCATAAACTATCTAAGAAATCAGAAAAATCTAAAGTTTCAGTATAAAATATCTAAAACATGTAATATAGTATAAATTGTAAACATGTGAACTTACCTTCGATCACTAAGAACAGGCAAAAATAGGACGAACTGCAGGACACAAACGTTTGTTTACAAAATTTTCGCCATTGTGAAGTCGGAAAGTATAGTTTCCAGTAGTAGGATTCCAAAAACATCAATTTATTTATTTTTTAAAGTAGTAACCCAAATTAATTAGTGAAAACCTTATAATTTTACTATTTATTCGGAGTGCTGATTATTTGGTGCAGTGCTAGCATTTGGATCAGTTACCCTATTTCGAAAATTGAATGAATATTACAGACGTGACGTCATTATTCGTGTATTGTTATTAAATAAGTTCTTATTGTGTAGAATATTGGCCAACAAATTTGTAGGTACGTGACTCTTCTGCGGGACTGACTTAGGCGAGCATGAGTTGGACAAATGTTTGCAAGTAAACTATAACACTGTTCTCACCAACGTCCTTCAGAACTGTCGTATAAACTTGTCTTACTTTACATAACTATAATATATACATATTGTAAATCGACATTTCGCTCGATAAATATGTACTATTTTAATGCCAAAGTACGTATTAAGGTATCTTTACACTAACGCCAACCTGTTGGAAACTACATACACAACCCAACAGGCATATTTACAAACAAAAGAACTACCACCCATATTGTCGCTCACGTGGCATGTAGTTAATAAAATTATATATTTAAACCTTTACTCTATCTATTTGTGAAAACTGCAAGAAAATCTATTCAGTAGTTTTTGAGTTTATTGCGGACAAACGCGGCAGAGGACTTTATTATAAGTTGGGAAATAATGACAGTAATCAACAAGGACTCGTCTCTGTCGCCTTCTGTACTGACAATGTTGGCAAATCACCGGCTTTAGTGTGAATAGCACTTTAAACCAAGTTACTGTACTGATAGATTATTTTGTAATTAATTTATAAGAAAATGTATGTAAATAAAGTTTTATGAAATATTCTTACGATAAGCTGAATGATGTTTCCTTCTTGTTACAAGTTTATTTTGTAATATAAGATGTAAATAGTGCTTATAATGAATATTAAAATCAATGGAGATGGTAGCTTGAATTTATTTTCTAACTTTCCTTAATACAAATTAATGAAGAAAATGTATAGGTAGTTATTTCTGAAGCATATCATTATTAGTAATAATGATACGCTTTAGAAAGGTAATAATTTATTACCCTTCAAATTTGAGGGTACACCTACACGCATAAAGGGGTCGAATAGAATTATATTTTGATAGCTATTATAAAAGTTATTGGAATAGACATCAATCAATTACATGACAATGACATAATCAATCAATTGATTGAAATATCAGTTATACCTGACACGTCTCACTGAATGGCCGTGAATAGTTTATTAATAGACCTTTAGAAGTCTAGAAGTACACGATCATTTAGACTCTTTCATATAGAAACTTTCGTGACTTTATCTAATAATTATTTAAGTATGCTTGATAAATTCCAGTATTGAGATTTTCCTGGAGTTTGGTAAACAAATGATCCCGGTAGATGACAATAGGTTGGCCTCCTATTTCATGGGACCAAACATAGCTGGCGAAATGTGGGTGTAAAACACCTCTGCCTACCCTTTCGGGGAAAAAGGCATGATGCTATGTTATGTTTTATGTTTTTGATAAATTTATTTTTCTTCGCTCGAAAAGGTATTCATATACCTTTAATTAAAAGACGACAGGTATACGTTGCGTATAATACCTACACGTGTAAGTCGGAGAGAACAAGAGTTTAATTAGTATAATCATCTTTATTAATTAGTGAATATAAAACATTATTAATTATGTAGGTTTTAACATTATTCTCCAACTTAACATTGGGTATGTATTTAATATCTGTAGTATCTTTTATATTAGACTTAGCTTACTACTTTAATAGAGGTATAGCCAGCGAATCTTTTATTATCTTAAAAAAAAAGTACTAATAAGAATGAAAAATGAAAATGATACTGGTGTTTTTTGAGTTGAATGTACGGCATTAAAATGAAAAAAAAAAGGAACCCATAACGGATTACTCCATCATCCACCTGTCCGTCTGTCAAAACCCATTATCTCAGGAACACGTGGAGGTATCAAGCTGAAGTTAATATCAAATACTCGGGTCTACAATCCCTTGCAAAACAGCAGTGCAAAAATCAGTTCTAAGTACACGCAATCAAAAGATACAGCCGTTTATGCTACAATTTTGTGATGAATTTTAAGATTCAGATTTATTGCTACTCTCATGTTAGCTAGTCTCATTTTATTCATCGAGACATGCAATATTCAATGATTTGTACGATCGGTCAAACAGGCTTAGTGTAACCTTTTTATGTTTCAATAAATTATAATTTAATAATATGCCTATAAGTAACATGACGAGTTAGTAGCCCGTCAATAATCATTAACACTTAATGAAAACTGTCCTTCAATATTCAACGCCTGATAACTTAAATCATACTTTCACAAAATAGATAAAATAAATTTAAATCGTGTGTGATACATAAGGTTGATAATAGGCAATTTTATGTTTATTATTTTAGGACTATTCCTCTGATATGGTTTTGTAGAGTAAGCCTCATAAAAATTGAATCTTTTTTGTTAGAGACAGATATAAATTTTATTTTATTTAGCAAGGACATAAAAAAGGTGATACGAGGTTTGGTGTAGACAGCGGACTCTGCACATTACCTACTAAAACTTGACTGGGGCTGAAAGGAGGCGGTCACCACATAAAATGAAATTTTAGATGACTATATAAGGTACCGTAATGTCCACCCATCGGTCCATAGAAATCTCTTTATGATATTAGAAAAGGCATTACGTTTTTAAAACCCTTTTACTGATCGCGTTATATTGATTGTAAGTACACAGTGTGACATTAATCTTGCTGGCACTGCACATAATGTCTCTTAAACCGAGGAATGCTACCGTGCAGGCTAGATGCAATACATCTCCATTTCAATAGCCCTTAGAGTTTTTCTTTTATTACTTATGACAGAGTTTACGATAGAATTGAATAAAATGAAAAATACAAAAATTTCCTCTTTAAAATATAAATGATAATTAAAAATAATTAGTATTTACAAAATCTCACAAAAATTTTACTCAAAATATTCAGTTCTAGAGAGTAGTTATTAGTAATTCTGCACATTGTTCTAATAGATAGGTCCTCGTTTTTTTAAGGGTGTGCAATTTATTGCTTTTATGGTTTGTCCCAGAGAAATATTTGCATTGTAAAACTGAAACGTGACTTCGCGATGTCGGTCAAGAAATTGGGGCAATCTGAGGATTGAACTATGACGGAAGTTTGCCGAGGCAAAGTAATATGTCTGATTAGTTTGTTATGATTAATGTTCGTAAGTGTAAAGGCTCTTTGTTTGTTTTTGGAAATATGCTCTTGTGGTTTAAGTACGTTATTCACGTTGAAAGTTGATCACGACTTGAATTATAGTTTTGTTAATTTATGCTAGTAAAAAAATACTATACTAATTTCCAAAATAATTAAAACGTTTCCTTAAAAAATAGTAAAATTCTATTACATAAAACAAATATCAAGGTTTTATACTGGGACAGTTTATTGTGACCATCATCATTATCATCATTTCGACCCATAAACGTCCCACTGCTGAGCAAGGGTCTCGTCCAAAGATGGGGAAGAGAATTTAGCCTAAAAACAAACCTAACAAAACCATATACCAACCCGTTTGGCCAGCGTGGTATAGTGATACCACGCTGGCCAAACGGGTTGGTATAAGGTTTTGTTTCGAAATTTCCTTTTCTCAGAGTACCCTTATTTGCATAATTTTACTCCTTAGTCGCCTTTTACATCATCACGATGATGACATCCACGGGTTGAGATGGGGTAGTGACATTTTCTTACTTCTCACTACACGGATTAAGAACTTCTTCTAAAATCATGTTTAATTCCAATCTTTAAATTGTGTGAACGATCTCTTTTTCGAAGAAAGCTGATACATATTGTATTGACTCTGATTGATATCAGTATGTTATTCGAGAGTTTTTGTCAACGGCATTAAATATATGTGTCCAATAAAGTGATACTCGTGGTTTTCGTTTTCCTGTTATTGCAGCCATTAATCCTCAAGACCATCCATCGTAGGAAATCTCTGTAATGATTACTAATGGACTGAGATTGAAGAAGACGTATCAATTTCTTTGTGATATAGAAAATGCAAGCCAAACTCGGTGAGTAGTGACTCGACTTTGATCAATAATTAAATGTCGAGATTGGGAGTATGCCCTAGAGTTTGAGTTTAAATTGAAGTTTATATCTGGAGGAAATAAAAAATGTAACTAGAAGACATGCAGCGTGAAGGGGCGAGGGGGGTGTTTCATAACTGCTCGTTTGATTTAAAATTGCAGTATTACTAGCTTAATGTACACAGAAAAGTTGGCAACTTAAAGCTTCGTAAATAAATTACGCGTTATATAAAACGTAATCCAAGTTATCCAAGTTTTTATATAGTTATGTTGTGAAGTTAGAAAAGCAATATATTCTTACTTCAAGTTCTTCTGAATAGCTCTCATTGCGTATAAGTTTGTTGAGTTTTACATCCGACTGCAAAGGAAAGGCTGGTCTATTGTTAATGACCCTGATTGCTTAACCGTGGGTTCGATCCCTACCCAGGACAATTCTTTGTGTGATGAGCATAAAGGTTTGTTCTGTATCTGGGTGTAATTTATCTATAATATTATTATCGAACCCACAACCTCCGGCTTAGCAGTCATAGCCACTAACCACTAGGCCAACAGGCCAGTACTTGTAATTAATTACAAGAACTTATCTTAAAACTCATCTTGCTATAGCGGAGGCAGCTCCGCTTTTGGTTTATTTCACAAATTCCCTCCCAGCTTGACACTTCATTATAACCTCAGGAAGAAGCCGCTGGAAATGTCGTTTTAAACCAAACCGTATTAAATATTTCGTTGAAGATTCAAGATACCGTAAAATACCCCTTAATTTAACTACGATAAGTATGATAACTAAACCACTTACGATAACGTTGAAATTATTGTAACTTTTGCTGGATAATAATATAATTTCACAATAATTTACTTGCTATGTAATTAATTTATGATGAGGGTCGTTCTAAAAGATTATATTGGTCGTTATTTTTCAGTATGGGCTTCGAAATCGTTCCTTTTTTAGAAATTTTACAATGAAAAAAACTAAACGTTTATAGAAGAACGCCCTTTTTACACAAAATATATAATAAACCAGAGGCATTGGCGTTCAGTCCTAGTTCAAAAGCAACTTTATCTTTTATGGTTGCCTTTTTAAGAGCATTGTAGTGCTCGCTACATCAGCAAATTAACTTTAATGTTTATACTTATTAAGTCTACCTATCAATTATGGTTTTTTATATTGCTCTACTAACTGTGCTAACTAGCAAAAGTCTCTCTATTTTCTAAGACCTAAAAATATGAAAAAAAAAATCACAAAGATAACGCTTAATAAATACTTTCTACGAAAATTATTTTCAACATGATTGGATGTACCATTTTTGGGTTATTGCCGAAAAACTGCACGTCTCAACAAATGGACATAAGTACCATGAAGATACGTTTATTTGCTGCGGAACCGTACATATACCGTAAAGTAGTTAAGTGACGCTTAATTAATGTAGGTATGAATTTTCAGCATAAAATTCATCCACATTAAGCCACAAAATTGACTTAAAAACCCAATAAAATTGGACGGTGAAATATTTTTCGACAGATTCCAGATTAATTATCTTTTATTGGAAAAATCCTGAACCAAAATGGCGTCCATTTATTCGGCAATATTCGAATTGTTTACAGACGACACAGCGTAGTTCAAACATATTGCTTTATTAACAAGGCTTTTCGTAGAAACCGATATTCTTTGTTTGTCTATTTTTTTGGAAATAAATTGTACAAGCTTTTTATGTGCGTGGCATTTACTGCCAATCTTGTTTTGTGTGGTATAGAGTTTGGAGAACAAAACTGATAATAAGATAATTACTTTATTTGGGCTACCAACTAGGACATGAAAAATAATGTATACAATGTTTCAGATTTTAGCAATAGTAGGTTACATCTATATTCAACAGGCCTATGTCCAACAGTGGACGTCATTGGGCTGATATGATGATGATGATGATGATGATAATCTTATATCTGATGATGATGTTATGATGTTTGCTGCGCACACAAAATTTACGTTCCAAGCCAGTTCTAATATGCAATTATTGTTGTTATTCATTTTTGTTTTGCTTGTAATGGGCATTGTGAGCCTAAATAAATAAATATATCTACTTAAGAAGTACATAATAAATATAAAAAGATAGAATATAAAACCAAATCACCCTTATCCAAAAAGGCGCAGTACCGAATTATTTTATTCCCTTAGGTACCTATTTAAGACCCTTCTTATGTGTGAAGTTATGTTATAGGCATAATAATTTTCAGGATATTTCTTACTTTTAACTCCCTCTATGACTAGTAAAGGTTAATAAAATATTTCTGTATTATATTCGAGAAGTTCTTACATCTTCTTTAATTCCTAAAGGAGCTCCTTGTATTTCATAACTTTGTTCCTTAGAAATTCGGTTGAAACGTAATAGGTGGCGTTACGGGTACCTACTCTTTGTTAATACGGCGTTGTCTTCAATTATTCAATTATGATTTGTCTTAAATCATACTGTGTCTTCACATAGAGCAGTTCAGAGAGTAAAGCCAATGTATAGCATTCAAAACAAAACTTTATGTCATTAAACTATGTTCTATTTTATATTTGACAATAAATTTCAACAAGATGCATTTCTTATAATATGTACAATTTAAAAATAGATCGTTATTCAAATGTCTTAAAGGTTTATTTTGCATACTATTAACATTTCCTTTGCTCTTCGAACATAGTGCTAGTCTATGTGATGAACACCTAATGCACTCGTATATATTTAAATTAACGTTTTAAACCAGTAATGGTTTAAAACTGTTGTAAAACAGTTTTACCTATTTAACGTACAATTGAACAACTCTTTCAAACAACAGAACTAGCGAGTCGTGTTGAGATTCGAGTTTGCTTCCTGTACGTTCAATGCAGTTGTAAAAAGTTCAATATAGCTTGTTTCTAAAACTTTGTAATAGCTAGTACCTACAGCTGTGTTCGTGACGTAACTGGAGATAGTTATCTATGTTCAAAATGGCAAAAACGGAACAGTAATGTTTCCTTCGTCGTATCCGTCCGTATTTTCCTCATTTCTAATCTTACTCATTTTATTTACTATTATTGCAGTATGTTTTCAATCAACTATATTGTGTTATTTGAAACTCAGCAGTACCGTCTCGTTTCGAGGGTTGATCTGTCAAAATATGTACATAGGAGATGATAGATGACATTCATTTAAATATAGCTCCTTCAAAGTCGCGGCTGTTTTTATTCATGTTCCAAATTGACTGGCCTGTTGGTCTAGTGGTTAGTGACCCTGACTGCTAAGCCGGAGGTCGTGGGTTCGATTCCCACCCAGGACAAATTTTTGTGTGATGCGCATAAAGGTTTGTTCTGTGTTCTGGTTGGCATAGGGTTTGTTTCGAATTTTCCTTTTCTCGCAGTGCTCTTATCTGGATAAGGTTACTCCCTTAGTCGCCTTTTACGACACCCACGTATTGCAAGGGTAGTGACATTATGTATTCTTAATCCGTCACTACCGGACGATCGTATCGTCTATTATAACGTAAACAGCGTAACAGATTTCAATGAAATCGTACAAGTGTTATCGAGTTTCAAATACAAATATATCTCGATTCCTGGGACGCATAATTGGGGCAATCCCTTCAACAGTGATCTATTGTTCTCTTGTAACAAGTATAGTACGGCTGCTTATTATACCCAGTAGTCTGGTTTCAATGACAATAGCAAATAGGGTTACATTCGATAGAATGACGTGGAGAGTCGATGTCAAATTTCACTACTGTAATTGTATACTGGGGGCTTATTTTTGTTACATTTGACAGCGATATCAAAACCGAACATTCGAATGTCGACATTCATAGTAAGCCCCGGTCTATTGTAGTATATACATATGTATGTACATAGCATTAGGCCTTTTATCTTCTAAGAGGTAGAAAGAGGCAATTTATTATTGGTCCCGTGTAATTAGGGGCGAGCCTTTTGCATAGGTATAGAAAAATCCGAAGAACGAAACCTTTCTTATGTTCTTGATTTCGGTCGATTCAGTTTCAAATATATTTTTTTTTTATTGCAAAATAATATATCTGGGTGACTTATTAATTAAGTCGACCGCGGAAACTTGTACACATGGTCGAGTTGGGTTTTAATTATATCTACTGTAAACACCTTGGATATAAAACGTTTGAAGATACGCCCATCTTTCTGTCCGAACATTTGACTTCGAAAGGCGGACGCCTACATTTCCTTGCTCGTGATTTAGCTAAATCTAGAGCCTACAAGTTCTGTTGGACTGCATATGGGAAAATCTACATTCGGAAGAATGAACAGTCACCAATTATCACCATCACTAGTGAGGAGCAGGTACAGCAACTGATGACTACCATATGACTAGCCGGCCTGTTCAAACATCATCCCCGCTACTGTTCTCTGCGACTGTCAAAAGTGTTACCACTTTTTTGCACACCACTGCTGTTTTGCCTTTTCTTATGCATGCTACATTTCATAATAATTTGTTTTTCTTATATTTACATGTTAACTATATCATTATGTTACATTACTATTTATCTTTATAGTTTCTCAAAAATACTCATATACATTTTACACAATCATATTACTACACTACCACACACCAAGCATACACTTGCACACATAAATTTCACACAAAAGACAAAAACACACATAACAAATATATCTCCATTGGCCAGTCATAACCAAATATACTTCTTCTACTTAAAATATAAACTAGAACTAGTACAACCTTCCTCTCAATACTTTATGTTTTATAACTATAGTATACAACATACCTCTTTCAAAGCGTATCTCACACATATTAGTTTGACTACTGCTATAACGTCTATTCTATTAAATAAAAAAATCAATGGGTGACACTACTTTACAAACACTTACCGAAATTGACAATATAGACATTGCACGCTCTATTAAATGTAATTGCTCTGAACTCGCCACAGAAATTCAAGTAAATAAAGGCGACTTTTCTGTCATCTCCCAGAATATAAGAAGTATTTATTGTAATTTTGAGGATTTTTTAACAGTTTTGTCTACTCTAAATTTCGAAACCGATGTTATTGTTTTAACAGAGTGTAGATTAAATAATAACAAAAATATACCGCAACTTGAAAAATACCATTCATATGTTACCACACGTCAACTAAATCAAAATGACGGGGTAGTTGTCTATGTAAAAGATACGTTGAAACCGATAGTTAAAGAAATCAAATTAAATCAAGCATCTTGTCTTCAACTGGAAGTTCTCAACAACATAGTCTTATGTATCTACCGATCACCTTCATACACTAACACTGATAGCTTTATAGATTCTCTCAGCACACATCTCCACACTTTCCCGTCACACAAAAATATTATTATCATTACGGGAGACATAAACATTAACATCAAATCGAAAGAAATTGAATCATCACAACATTATAAAAATAGAGTAAATTATCTTAATATGCTGTCTCTGTACGGGATCCTACCAGGACACACTTTACCCACGCGGGAAAATAATTGTTTAGATCATTTCATGATTAAAATTAATACCAAAAAATTATCCGCATTTATTGCTATCCTGCATTCTACTGTAACCGATCATTTTACAACATTATTGGTTTTACCTAAATTAAAAAACGCCGAAGCAATTAACAAAACCACATCTTTTGTTAATTTTGAAGAGGCACGTAACTACCTACTGAGAAATAATTTAGAGGAACTAATGTTTTGTGAAAATCCCGACGAACTATGTGATCTTCTCATACAAAAAATTGCAGACTCAATTAAAACAAACACTACCACCTTAAGCATTCCTCATAGCAAGCGTATCATAAGGCCCTGGATCACTTCTGGTATCTTGCGTTGCATAAAAAATCGCAACAAACTCCAAAAAGAACTGCGGCGTGACCCATATAATAATATTCTAAAAATAAGTTACAAGCGTTATAGGAACTATTGTAATAATCTCATAAAAAAATTGAAAAGAAAATACGAAAGAGACTTACTGACGAAATCTGTAAATAATAATAAATTACTCTGGCAAAACATAAAATCGTTAACATACTCAAATAAATCGAAAAATTTCAATTCTGAATTATTATCCATAAAATCTACACCCAAAAAATCAGTTAACTATATTAATAACTTTTTTGTGAACGTAGGCAAACAACTAGCTCAAAAAATTCAACTAAATGTTAATACTAATCTGAATTATTCTCCTCCGGCACAGCTAAACTCCTTTGCTCTGCTAGACACTGACTGTGATGAAGTTTGTAAAGTACTGATGAGCTTGAAAGTAGACAGTGCCCCTGGATGGGATGGTATATCTACAAGATTTTTAAAATTTGTATGCAACGAAGTTGTACCTATCTTAACACACCTTACCAACCTCTGTTTTAGTAAAGGAGTGTTTCCAAAGCTACTAAAACAGTCAATAATCACCCCGATACATAAGGCCGGGGACAGAGACGATATCAATAACTATAGGCCTATATCTGTCTTGCCTACTATAGCTAAAATACTGGAAAAAATTATTAATTTCCGCTTAATAAATTACTTTAATAAGTACAAAATGCTTTCGCCTTCTCAATTTGGATTCCGCCAGGGCCTCTCTACCGAGGATGCGGTAACTGCACTGACTTCACTTGTAACTGAACATCTCGACAACGGCAGAAAATGTCTTGCTGTGTTCCTCGATCTCAAAAAAGCCTTTGATACCGTCTCTGTCCCCATCCTTGTAAGCAAACTCGAAGCATCTGGGGTTAGAGGGACCGCTCTTAATTTATTTAAAAGCTACCTAACAGATAGGAGGCAAAGAGTAAAGGTAGGAAACTATTAGCGACGACAATGAGGTGTCCTACGGCGTGCCCCAAGGAAGTGTGATTGGTCCCACGGCCTTTCTTCTGTACATAAATGAACTCTGTGACTTGAGGATCAACAACGCCAAAGTCTTCTCTTATGCCGACGATACAGCAGTTGTCTTTCACGGTAGCTCTTGGCAAGAGGCTAGGCGCAGTGCTGAAGTAGGTATGTGACAAGTTTCATCATGGCTAGCGGACAATCTCCTCACTCTTAACACACAAAAAACTAATTATATTTGCTTCAGTATTTGTAACCGCACTCAACCCAGTAATGACTTTAACATAAAGGTACACACATGTGCTATATCAGACACATGCAACTGTCCAAGTCTACAAAAAGTGACACATACAAAATATTTAGGAGTACTAGTGGACCAGAGACTGTGCTGGCATCCGCAACTTGAACAGGTTACTAATAGAATTAGAAAACTGAGTTGGATCTTTAAGTCACTTAGGCACGTTGTTCCAAAATTCGATAGCGAAAAGTCTGACTCATCCAGAAATATACTGAATGAAATATATGTGGCTTTGGTACAGTCTGTCTTGACATACTGTATTCCTATATGGGGAGGTGCAAGTAAAGTCAAATTCTTGGAATTGGAGAGAGCGCAACGCGCTCTATTAAAAATCATGTACTTTAAGGTAAATAGATATTCTACAAACAGTCTATATCAATTATGTGATCTACTATCTGTTAGAAAAATATACATTCTTCAAACTGTTTTAAAGAAACACAAGTCGTTACCTTATGACCCAAGCAGTATTAAATCAAAAAGAAGAAAGGACATTGTAGCTGTGGTCCCTATAACACGAACTGTGTTTGCTTGTGTACAATATAATAAGCGCTCTGCACTCTTATACAATAAAGTGAATAAAGAACTATGCATTTACTCAAAAACGACACATAACTGTAAAAAGGTATTGACTGATTGGTTAAAAAAAATCACCTATGATGAGACAGAAGCACTTCTGAAAAGCATCAAATGACGGATCATGGCTTTACTACATTACACACACACACACACACACACACACACACGCACTCACACATACACACATACACACTTTGTAATTGTAAACATTTTTGTTTTACCTACCTTTTATTATGTTATTTGTAATATAAACCGATATGGAAGAGCGGAGTCACCTGACACAGGCATGAATTGCTTAAAAGGTGGCTCCAATCACTAAGTTATACTATTTGTACTCTTTTAACACAATAAACGTTATTATTATTATTATTATTATATCTATTTTATTTTTATGCATCTTGACTGAAGGCATATCCACTACGCGGTCGAGTCAATACAACTAACAATAACTTCAGTGACTCGCCGCTCTTTGACGCCGAACGATGTGTCGGCCGAGATTCATAATAAAGAATAATTAATTGAATCCTCTCGACTCGGCCATATGGACGAGAGTCTCATGGTCGAGTTGGTGAATAAGTCCTTTGGGTTCATTATTTTAACATTTATTGACTTTTATTTTATGATTTATTTTAACATTTATTTATACATTATTTGACTGACCTGTTGGTCTAGTGGTTAGTGACCCTGACTGCTAAGCCGGAGGTCGTGGGTTCGATCCCCACCCAGGACAAATCTTTGTGTGATGAGCATAAAGGTTTGTTCTGTGTCTGGGTGTAATTTATCTATAATATGTATGTATTTACAAAAAAAAAAGTATTTAAGTAGTATATCAGTTGTTTAGTACCTACCCATAACACAAGCAAAAATAATTGCTTACTTTGGGACTAGATGGCGTTGTGTGAATGTGGTAGAATATTATAATTATAAACATACTAGGAATGTTATAACAATGAGAAAACGTACTTTTGATGCATAAAGGTGGATGATTCAAAACAATATTAAAAAATAAACGAGTTTAAACAGCCTTTATTGCAAAATATATCTTGGTAACAAAGTTTACGAGAAGCTGCGGATTTTATAACTTAAATGACCTCATGAAAGACTCTGTATAATTTTATAGCGGCTATAAATTTTATAATATCTTATGTAATGACTTTATACGCATTGATCGAATTATACCATATTGTCAATTGTTGAACAAAGTGAAACTGGATGTTGAATTACTTGCGTGAAAGATGTTATTCGGAAATCTATGAGAAGCTGTTCGAAAACTGTTTACGTTTTCGTATTGTATAGATATGTTGTAGAATTTTAGTTTCGTTTTATATTGTTTCTGTTTAATTTATCTATGAAGATTATAAGCTGAAATCTAGAAAACAGCCCTTATTATTTGGATGATTTGTTTTTATAAAGCTTCCAATTCTAGATAATTTAACCAAAAATATAAGTAGTAAAGTATTGAAAAAGAAACTTAAAGATACATTATTGTCAACCTTAGGATTTGATACCTAATAAAATAAATAAATTATCTAAACTAATAATATACATAAAGAGAAAAGATTTGTATTTTTGTATGTAATAATATCAAATTTATATTAATGTAAGAATTTCATAAGCTGTCTATCATAGGCATAAACAATCAGTTTATATTAATAAGAAATATATAAGTAAAGTAGTAAAGTGTTGATTTTTGTAAAACTTTGAATTAAACCACAGAACAATGAAAGTAAACCTATCTCTGTTCTGTGAATTAAACAATGTTTAAATTTTAATTATAAGGTATTTAGGTAGTAAGAGCGCCTCTTTCGCCAACAAACTGCTTGTGCAGTTTGGCGATTGTGTAAAAAAAAATAAAAAATTATGTAGCTGAAAGCGAATAAATATATTAAAAAAAAAAAAAAAATTGTCAACGGAATACAATACCGCCAGTCACAGACGCTTAAAAGTGTAAAGTTTGAATACGTAATTTTTAATTGTCCCATTTTCGTCCGTTATGTATAAAGGCAGGTGTGCCGACGGTCTAATAAAAAATGTTTTATCGGTCATTAGAGTGGGCGTGGTTCTATGAAGCAGTGACGTAAGGACGTGACTGATTTTTGTTTTTTTGTTAACCTGCCATAATAACTAACCTCCGCTTTATACTTAGCTTACTTTAGCATCACAGTTAGTACGGTCATTACATAAAAATTGCCTCTTTCCCAACAGAAAGGGTAGGAGAAATTACTTTGACCTGCATTGATCTTGACATACTCGTACATCTTTCGCTTCAACGTACTTAAAATTTTTGATACATGCTCGTGGCTTAGTGTACTCCTGGCGTGTCCTTTCTTTAGAACTATTATGTATATAAGATCTAACTTAGCTGGTGCAAATCTAAATATCATGTCCCTGACAATATTAAATGAATGAAACCGATATTCTTCTGTCACGACACGCGTAAGTATGTTGATTGAGTTTTGATTACAGAGTATTTTATTATATATGATCTGTTTTATATTTGACAAGGAATCTCAAGAGTATTCATTATTTTTAAATAAATGAAATTAAAAATACACTGTAATTCAAACGTCCTAAAGCTTTATTTTGAATACTATACATATTTTCTCTGCTCTTCGAGCGTGAACGGACACTAAAATGCGTTGTATGTTTTAGTGTATTATCACTCCAGTAGATGTTATAGATGTATCAATTTAAGTGGACATTTTGTGAACATCAGAATGACGGGTGTACGTCAATAAACAGTGATTCTATACACATGAAAGCAATGTTCTAGCAATGTGAGGAATGTGCGTAAAATTTGAAGCAATGTGCTTTTAAAAAACCAGAGTTATTTCAGAAAGTTAGTGAGCCGCCAGCCTGATATCAGAATGACGGGTGAATTTTTAATACGAGCAAATTGCTTACTATCTAGAGATGAAAACATTACCGTAGCAATGTTCCGACAATGTGCTCTCGAACGTACCAAAACAGAATCAGATGCGGTGAAAGGTTTAAAAGTTATTTAGAAAATAAAATTTCCAAACTCTAACGCCTGCTGATTTCATACAGGCAATCTGACGAATAGTGTAAAGAAATATTTATGCCACAGGAGTTTCCCTGCAGTGCAATGCAAATGAGTTACCTAACAATTTCTTCATTTTCCTTTTATTGTTAAATACCGTGTATGTATAATAAGTTGAATCATAAAACGTATTCGATATATTATAGAACTAAAATAAAAATGCATACCTACATACTTCGCATGTGATTTTTAATTTTCTCTTTTGTTAAATGTGGGTACTTGTAAATTACTTTGTGATATAATTTACACTATTTTTTATACTGTTCTCATAAGTACACCGTGTAAATAAATTAAAATGAAGAGAAGAGTTGGTAAAAAGGGCGTGGTTGAATTAAGTGACCAAAAAGATGTGTTTATTAAGTATAATGAAATGAAAATAAATGAATTATGACATGAAACCCTTGTAATTTAAATGTTCATTTACACTATTCGTCGAATTGCCTGTATGAAATCAGCAGGCGTTTAAATTAATAATTTTTATTTTCAAAATTACTTTTAAACCTTTCACCTCATCTGATTCTCTTTTGGTACGTTCGAGAGCACATTGCCGGAACATTGCTACGGTAATTTTTTCATCTTTAGATAGTAAGCAATTTGCTCGTATTAAAAATTCACCCGTCATTCTGATATCAGGCTGGCGGCTCACTAACTTTCTGAAATAACTCTGGTTTTTTAAAAGCACATTGCTTCAAATTTTACGCACATTCCTCACATTGCTAGAACATTGCTTTCATGTGTATAGAATCACTGTTTATTGACGTACACCCGTCATCCTGATGTTCACGACATTTTGTATCAATGAACAATTATGTTCTTTGGACCCGAAGAAAATCACTTTCCCATATCTTGGAGTTGTGAGAACACATGGTTTAGTCAAGTGTAAGGCCTCTGATCGACAGGCGAGCTTTACTGCGGTTTTATGGCTCGTCGGTAAGGTTCGCTCGTTTATCATTACAAAACCGCGGTTTTTGTTGCTGACGAGACTGGTTCATGGTTCATCAGTGCAGTTTTATTTTATATTCTGACTGGCAGTGCCAATGTGGATTTCAATTTTGCACTGAAAGTTACAGTACTAATTTTACCGTAGTTACTAAAGCTGTTGAACAGTAGTTTGACATATTAATTAATTTATTTTTCATGTAGTTATTATTTTTTTTAGTACCAAAGTTTTTTTTAGTAAAAAAATTATAAAATAAAATTACATATTGTGATGTCTACATCACAATATGTAATTTTATTTTATAATTTTTTTTTATAATGTATTATTACACACAATGTAAAAATTGTTTTTGGACGAAATAAATGAAATGAAATGAAATGTTTCCCAAAAAAGTCTAGTGCCAGTATTTCGGGAGCAGTGTCGTGTTGTCGTGGAATGAAAAAAAAAGTCACAACCAATGATATTGTTTTTTAACATACAATATCATTGGTCACAACTCAATGTTGGTTGTTTATTATAATCGAGCAGAATCAACAAGCCGTGAGTAAAATTGTCGTTGTGTTTAAAATCGTGGTATATAAAGGCTCGTATAACAATCACCCACTTTAGTAAGCACTTACAGATATCCTTTGATATTTTTACTTAGAAAATACGCTCCTTTAACCCCTGTCGCCTCAGTGTCATTGAAACAACTTTTCCGGCGGCTCTTTTGTCATTGTTTATCATTGGTATTGTTTCGGAATATTTCTACCGGTGTTTACCTTGGATATTCTTTTGTTTTACCTTATTTCTGCTTTTCTTTACGAAAATATATATTTCGGAAATATGTTATCGATTACGTAAACCTATCGGTTGAGTTATATAAAAATGAATATCTATTTCTTTGAATTTGATGGTTTCCTTTACGATTAATTCAACTGTATCGAGATAATTTTTTTGTGAGTTTGGCTAAGAGAGATGTTAGTTAGATTTTTGTTCAATTTGAGCAATCTGACTAGAGAAGTATGTCTAGTATAGAGAAGATCTTGTTTATGACCGAATTTCTGTTAGTGAAAATTCGTCTTTATAGCTCACTGTAAAAAGAGAAAACCACTTCTTTTTTATAAGCAGCATAATAATAGCGTGACGCCTTTTAGGGGTAGGCAGAAACGCATCACATATACATTTCGTCGGCTATTTTCTGGCGTGCCTATCGCCATAATTGAACAAGACTCCGAACCGATACTGCGAATTTGGAGCCCGAAAAACGTCATACCGTTTTTTTTTTCGACCTGGTTATATAACCTAAGACTTACGCCTGCACATGAAATCATAAACATTTGATAGTGACATAAAATTCAACTAATCGAATATCGGAATTGCAAATACTTTAGGCTTTTAATAAATAGATTTCGGCTTGCTCATATCTCTAGTTTTACTAATATAAATCAGTTGCCTTCTCACACACACAAGAGCAACTTTACCACATCCCACAGTGAAGTTACCTTTGAAGTTATTTAATTAATGTTTGAAGCATGACTACAGGTCAATTATGGTACATATTAAACACAGCTTATTAACCTTCTGTTATTCATCTGTCTGTAACACAAACTATTGTTAGAACATCTGCCACGTAGTTAGTGTTCGGAAATTGAAATTAAGTTATCACAACAACGGCCTTGATGTGTTTGATTAATGGTATATAATTATGACTTTGTGTATATTTACTTGTGTGTTTCTAAGTTTATCTTTGACTAGAAGGTGCGAGGGGCTTCGCTCCCATCGTTCTTTATTTGGCCGCTGCTTAACTCCTATTGGCCGTAGCGTTATGTTATATAGCCTTTAACCTTCCTCGATAAATGGGCTTTCCAATACTAAAAGATTTTTCAAATGGGACCGGTAGTTCAAACAAACAAACTACAGCTTTATAATTATAGTATAGATTACACATCATCATCATCATCATCACCAGCAACCCATTAATGTCCCGCTGCTGGGCTTGAGTCTCCTCTCCTCTATCTAGAGAGCTGAGAGGATTTAGGCCATAATCCACACACGCCGCGCCGCCGGCCTAATGCGAGTTGGTGGATCAGACATACACTTAGAATTTCTTCTAGGGTATATAAGTTTCCTTAAACTATTTGTATAACCTTCACCTTATTACTATTATTCACCTTTATGTACCCTAGTTCTAAGGACATTTGTAAAAGGTATTTGAATCAATAAATACTTATTATTATGTCTCTTTTCTCACGGCTCTACTTCTCTCTAAGGTGAGAAGTATACCCGGTCCTTTTGGAAGGCTTACGCTTACGCGGGGACACAGGGTCCAACACGCAGAGGCCCTTAAAGTATTTTAATTTAGAATGGGATGAGACACTTACCGCTGCCATATCACAGCACATGCACTATTGTAGTACAGCTATGATTTGTCACTGATAAGTGTAAAGCTATTGAATGATGTCATGGAGTCAAATAAAATTGGGCTATGGGTTTGGGTGTTCGGTGGAATGTGGTGATATCTGGCATACGGGAACAATGTCGCCTGCTAGCCTCCTACAGCGGTAAATATATGATAATAAATGAGGATTGGGGCAGACGGTAACTCTGATGGGCCGAAGTCCACGGGTCTCAGGGCAACACCGTAGTGCGCGGTGCCGATTTCGCCATCGCGGGTCCCAAGCGTAGACCCGGAGCGGGTTTCCTCGTAATTATGCCATTGAAAAATGACACTTCCACCCCCGAGCATATAGCTCTGGCGACCCCTCTCTGGTCAGCTGGTTATATAGATATATATATATATACATATTTATTTTATTTATTTATTTCTGTTCAGAAAGCTTACAGACTAATAGGATACATGTGTGGTTATAAATAAGTAACTTAAATTGCTAATAACATATTATTAGCTATTTATATTATCTAACAATAGAAGGTTCGCTTTGCTGACTTTGTAGTACTGGCGGATAAAGTATTCGTTTCCAAATGTACAGAATAGCTCTCATATTTCAGTAAATGAACTGTTTTTGTCACGCCACTAGCAAGGTCAGGCGAAAATCACAGAATGGACAAATTGTGTCCAATTTTGTTCCACTGTACAGATATTTTTCTTTCTTACTGTATGCCCAAAAAGCGATATTTTTACGATATGAAAAGTAAGAAAAAATATTCACATTACTGTTTTAATCGATGTTAATGAAAATGGAATGACTATAATTATATTTCATTGTTTTTCATTTAATGATCGGATTTGGTCGATTTTACGAGAACTTATGACAAGGATTAACAATTTGTATAATGGTAGCAAATTAATAATCATATAAAACCTGCTTGCCCCAAATCCCTATTATAAATACAATCTCTTTTGTTTTGATTTTGAAGGCGTAAATTATACAATGGTGGAAAACCAATAGATTTAAAATATCTACTTTAGTAAAGGGAGGAAAGGGTGATAATAACGAATGAATCCCCATTCTTGTCTTTTTTTTCGGCATCCAATTAACATTTCAAATTATAATCGACTTTATTGTCCAATTTTGTTTTCGTAACATTTTATGCATAAAACGTGCTCTGTTGCTCCGTTGCTTGATTAATTATGCCGTTTTTAGGGTTCTGTAGCGAAAATGGCAAAATAGGACCCTTATAGTTTCGTCATGTCCGTCCGTCCGCATGTCACAGGCACTTTACTCGAAAACTAAGCGATGTATACTATGTCTTGTGCGGGCCGCTACTAGGTTTGGCAGTTAAATAATCTATTTTCTAAACCGTAAACCTTAAAAATCTGAAAAAAAAAACAAAGATAACACTTAATAAATACTTCCAACGTACATATTCGCGCAAATAATCTAAAAGTGAGGTAAGCTCATGGACGGCAAAATATTTTCACATAATATGAATATAAAGCGCAGCGTGGGTGAAGTTAATATGATTTATGTTTCACACCGATACATACAGATTTGTGACGACAGGATTACTTGACAGGTCAACAGAGGTTAAAAATATAATGAATAACATGCATGTGTCTTTATTAGCAATGTTTTAAACTAATAAGGTGAGTTGAGCATGGTCCGATATGCTCTTAACTGTTTTTTTTTTTTGCAGAACATAAGAAATAAGACACGCGTCTGATGCGGATGGCATTCGGTCTCATACTGTGGTCCCCAAACGCTCGAGATATCGTGTTCGTAAGTGATGTCTCTGCGTGCGTTGCTTGAGCTCGCTATGTATGTAGGTAGCTTGCTTTCTGTATCTTTATATTCTGTGGTAGTGGTGACAACACGCATAGTGTTAAAGTGTATTAATATATATTATATTTTCGTCCGTGTAGTGACGGTTTTAAGAATACATAATCTCACTACCACATCTCAACCCGTGGGTGTAGTAAGAGGCGACTAAGGGAGTAACCTTATGCAGACAAGAGCACTTCAAGAAAACGAAAATTCGAACCAAACCCTATACCAACCCGTTTGGCCAGCGTGGTATAGTAGGCGAAATTCCCTCCACATTATTTGGGGGAGCCCCGTGCTCAGCAGTGGGACCCTTATGGGTTGATATGATGAAACATATTTTTAAAGTATAGCTCCGATTATCTTATATATAATGTACTCTGTGGCTTCGGTTAAATAATAAAAATTGAAAATCACGAAATATGACACTAAATTGCAACATTGCCACTTATAAAAATATAAATGCTATTAAACCCAGAGAACCTTTTTGCTTAGAACGCCTTTAGTGGTAACCATAAAATATTATCCTTCAGATAGATTTTACACTGTCAGTTTTAAATGTCATTGTGACTTACAAAACTATTAGGTCTGTGCTTACAAATTTGAAGTATTTGAACCAATTTGAACTTGTAAATCTTTTTATAAGTGTATTCAAAGCGTTTAAACAGGAGATTTATTTATACAGTTGCACTATATTAATATGGATTCCCATACTATTGAGGTCACAATGTGATCAAAAGAATAAACCCAGTATTTGGAATATTTTCCACAAAAAATATCAATAGCCTGTTTAACTGTAATTCAGTGTCTAGCATAAAATTAGTATTCTATTTTATTCGCAATGATTGTGTGAAATAATAATTTGATTTTAAAAAACAGTTCACTGTTTCAGATAAATGGACTATTATGTATCTAAAATTAAATCCCACTGTAAAATAGTGACTAGATCGATAAATAAAATGCCTGAGTCATTATTTGTGACTAATGTATATATTCGCGCTATTCTGTGGTTTTATCTTATCGTTTTTATCTTCTATTTTATACTTATATATACCAGCGAATAATATTTCTTCCCCACTCCAATGCATTTGAGCATAAAACTGAATTAAAATCACTTCTATTTGTTTGAAATATTAGGTTGATTTTCGCATAAAAATGCAAAATTTTAAATTAATTTATTCAGTGTAGTGCTTTTATTTAGCCTTTAAATATTTAAGACGCGATTGTACAGTTGAATAAAGAATGATAAATTTTTTAATAAACTGAATATCTAAATAAACAATTCTAATTTTACCACCTGTTTCCTTTATACATTAAAAATTCACAGCAAAAACTTAGTGTTACTGTACACGCCAAGATAAATATCAGTTTTTTTGTATATCAATCAAAGTTTATTAGCCGATAGCCTATATTCAATGCAGCATGCACCTTCTCTGATGAGTGGCTTATCGTTTAGTTTTCTGCTGATATTTTACTTGCAGTGGTAATGTAAGTAATTATGACGTCAAAGGGTCATCACTCTATTAAGCAAGGCACGTGTCATAAAGTTTATTCAAAGAATGTTTTAGGATTTTTTGGTTAAAAAGCTCTCAGGATAACTACAAAGGAAACTTTATTGAAATTTTCTCTTTAGAAAATCTATTTTCTGACGCGTTGAAGTATAAAAGGTGTTGCTGTCTACAAGACTACGTTAAAATAATAGGAACAAAGCTTAATTGATAACACTTAAATGTATTTGAAATAACACATTGCCTGGGTCCGATCCTGTTAAATAACACACCGATGGACTAATATCGACCAATCATAGGCCGGCAATATGGCGCGATTGACTTAGTAAGCCAATCACAACTGTCGAATGAGACTATCGGCTGACCATTGTATTATGTTTGTGTTATCAGGATCGGGCCCCTGATTTATTTATTACCATGATTGAATAATAAAATATAACATAGATAGATTACAGAGAAGAAAAAAGCACAGTGAGATTTTCCAATACATTTAGCTATCCATCTAGATTATCTTCTATACAATTAACTGCATTCTCAATAACCAAAGGAGGATTAAAGAGTTTTTATTTGAAACTAGCTGTGTCCGCGACTTCGTTCACGTGGACAACTTATCCGTATTCATAGAGTTTTATTTTTTACGGAACCCTGATATTTTTTCAAATCCAAAGTAGTTACTCCTTGTGACATTAGCTATTTGCCAGTGAAAGTCCCGTCGAAATCGGTCCAGCCGTTCCAAAGATTAGCCGAAACAAACTGACAGACAGACAGACAAAAATTGTAATAAAAAATATTTTGGTGTATGTACCATATATATATTCATATATATATTCATATACATGTAGTAAAAAACGGTTATTTCAATATTACAAACAGACAAACCAATTTTATTTATTTGTATAGATAGATTTGTCTCGCACCATAAATGGTGAAAATCTCTATAGACTCTATAGGTATCCATCATCATATAGGTACTCCATTATCACCTGCCAAGTCTGCGGTCTGCGGAGGACCGAATGTTATGGCGCGGGTTAGGAGAGGCCTATATCCAGCAGTGGACTGCAATAGGCTGAAATGATGATGATGATGAAGTCTGCGGTTTGGGTAGTTCCCATAATGTTCTACGAAACATGACGCCATCTGGCAAAATAAGACAATATACATAATTACGAATAAATATGTAATTTTCTTCTCTTATTCGTAATAATGTACGTAATGTAATGTATGTAATTACTAATTAAGAACGAAGACATCCTGGTATATCGAACAATTTACCTTGAGAGATTTCAGGGTACCTCTGAAATTTACCCAAAAATGTCTATTAACTCCTGGATTTATAAAGTTGCGAGTTATTAGAGAATAATTTGGAGCTGTTGGGAATAAAATTGGTACTTGTGGCTTTATTTATTAGTTTAAAATAAAAACCCTTGGAGCTCCTGGGAATGAATGTATGGAGAAATGAATTTTAGAGAACAATAGATTTGGAGCGCGTGGGAATAAGCCATTTAAAGGCTTCATCAATTATTGGGATAGCGATGAAACTTGCCTTGAATTCAATATCAAATAAAAAAATTGCCTTAATTAAAAAAAAAAACGTTTTAAAAAGATAATACGCCTTTGAAAGATATTTGATTTATTGGGGCCTTTTTTATTTTTAATCAAAATTGCTACGTTCGTTATAAGGATTCGGAAAATTCGTCCAAATGTTTTTGTTGTTGTATTTTAAAACTTCACCGAGGGCACATCGAAGTTGCTCAACTGCCTATAACGGTTTGTTGCCAATACCCAGTGGTCTACTATTAGTACCATCACGGACAAAATTTTCTTCCAGTGAGCAGTCTTTTTTTATAATAATGTTTTGGACATTCACACAGCGCTAGTCTAATCCCAAACTTGTAATATAGATAATAGACAACTCATATAAAACTTACATAACTTTTTTTTTGTAAATACCTACATATTATAGATATATTGCACCCAGAAACAAAACAAATAATTGTGCTCATCACACAAAGATTTGTCCAGGGTGGGAATCGAACCCACGACCTCTATCTCTGCAGTCTGGGTCACTAACCTCTAGTTAAAATCTAGCCTACTAAAACTGTTATAAAATTAAATTAAATCTTTAACTAGGTAGTTTGTACTTGTTAGTTAAAGATTTAATTCCATTTTTGTAGTAGCACAATGGGCAACCATTGTTGGTTGCCCATTGTACTACTACAACATAGGATTTTAACTGACAACGCCTGCATGTATGTAACATGCAATAAATGGACACAAAAACTCGTATGTAACTAAATAAAATAAATAAATAAACAAATATCTATGAATCACACTAATATTTTTGTATCGTGTAGAAAACGAACCCACGTCACCCGACATGGTGAAGTTAGTGGTGAGGCAACTATCTTAACCACTAGCCACGGTGTACTGCAGAAAAGAATGTTTTCTATGCCATTTTCTTTAAACTTCATTTTCATGTTTCCGGTACCGGGCGCGAGATCCTATGAGACTTCTACGAACCCTCTACGAGACTTCTACGAACCCTCTAAGAGACTTCTACGAACCCGCTACGATCCCTCTACGAGACCCACTAGAACCCTACGCGACCTCTACGAGAGCCCTACGAGACCTCTACGAGAGCCCTACGAGACCTCTACGAGAGCCCTACGAGACCTCTACGAGAGCCCTACGAGACCTCTACGAGAGCCCTACGAGACCTCTACGAGAGCCCTACGAGACCTCTGCGAGATCCCTACGAGACCTATGCGAGAGCCCTACGAGACCTCTGCGAGAGCCCTACGAGACCTCTGCGAGAGCCCTACGAGACCTCTGCGAGAGCCCTACGAGACCTCTACGAGAGCCCTACAAGACCTCTACGAGAGTCCTACGAGACCTCTACGAGAGCCCTACGAGACTTCTACGAGAGCCCTACGAGACCACTATGAGAGTCCTACGAGACCTCTACGAGATCCCAACGAGACCTCTACGAGATCCCTACGAGACCTCTACGAGATACCTGCCAGACCAGAGTCGAAGCGTTTTATTCGATAGGATCGATAGAGTTTCATCACACATCACTTAAAGGAGGTAAGTCTATTCTATCTGGGCTCATTTGAAATCTAAAACGATTATGATTTTTCCCAAGTCTGGCATCAAATTAAGGTCAAATCAAACACAGTAGTTATAATAACTGACTTCCAGTGCGCCACTGAGGTAAAAAATTGAGGAGTATTAAGGCACGCGACAGTGTCAGACAAATTCAAGGATTTGTTTATATCACCAACAGATCAAACCTTAGTCACATCAATAACTATATTAAGTTTCATGATTCGGATAACCAATTTATATGTTAATACGGGAATTGAAGGAAAACATACGTCATATGTAGTTTACGATTTATTACAGTCTGGAGAGTTCATAGTAGTCTCTAGGTGGCTTTTGAAGGTTAACAAATTCATACAAATCACAGCCTACAAATAAAATATGAACACAACAAATTTAGGTAATTAAAATGAGCAATTCGAAGTTATTACTTAGTAGTGTTGCCACATATCTATCAGACAATAGGCGTAGCGTCAATTAATTTTTAATTAAATTGTAATTTTCTTATACCTTTTATTATTTTTCTAATTGGTTTAATTCAAATCGAAAATGTTAGTTGAAAGGATACTTGCCAAAACATTTATTTTATTATCATCATCAGCCTGTTTGCTGAGAGGGCTATGGCCAGCAGTGTTATTTACATGATTAATGATTTCAATAAATCATCAAAGCACAGAATATATAAAAACAGTTCTGTTTAAAATTCTGTTAGTTGAAATTTCAGTATTGAGATTTTCCCAGAGTTTAGTAAGTAAACAAATGTTCCCGGTAGATGACAATAGGCTCGCCCCCTATTTCATGGGACCAAACATAGCTGGCGAAATGTGGGTATGAAACACCTTTACCTACCCCTTCGGGGAAAAAGGCGTGATGCTATGTTATGTTAGTTGGAAACCACCAACCACCGCAACGCGCGTACTTCTACTGCAGCACAAATTCCTGTGTACTATTCCTGCGTTGGGCAAGAACGGTATTGCGTTTTTGTAATGAAATTTTCAGTATCTTGGTAAAAGGCTCGTCCTCTATTACACTGGACCTTACAAAGCGCAATTTTATTTATGTTATCTTGTTTTTAAATTTTAATATGACGAAAGTGACAATTGGTAAATTGTTGGCTTTAGAGAACCTACTGAATGAAAATATCTACCTACCTACACACTAATTCACACTATTATAATTTTATTATTTCGATATTATCGAAGTCAGAAGAAGTTAGTCTGTTTTAAAGTGACATTCAAAGTGATTTTCTCAGTAAATATAAACGAAAAACTCAAGAGTGAAATTGAATTAACTTTGTATTACGAGTACAATTTAGTTCAGGGTATATTTATTCGGAGTGTTGTTATTACAATTAAATTCCAAGTATTTATTTAAAAATCTAATAGAAACGCTCAAGGAATGAAAATGATTTATTTTTCTGAAAATGTCTGTATATTACTGAGACTTGATAGCAACACAGCCTGCAATTTAGTTCTTTCGGCAGGCAGCGAAAAAGACTCAAACATATGTTCTATTTTGTAACACCACGCCACTAGCCAAGCCCGCCAAGCCAGCCTAGCCAGCCAAGCCAGCCAAGCCAGCCAAGCCAGCCAAGCCAGCCAAGCCAGACAAGCCAGCCAAGCCAGCCAACCCAGCCAAGCCAGCCAAGCCAGCCGTGCAAGCCAAGCGAGCCAGTATAGAAATATACGTATAATACTCTTTGCAACGAGTGATGGGCAGACGTCACATTCAACTGTCAAACGAAAGATATAAAAAGAACTCGGTAATCTAGAACAATCGAGAACACCTGGTGCATGCCAGAAGACGAATCTCTGCTATTATATTCAATAAACGGCAGTTCTGATTCCATTACCATTATTACTATCCCTTCTGTTTCAATTTATAGGAAAGTCCTACTAATATAGTTGCAGTCAATAGTTTAACAGTATGTTGCAAACATTTTTTCAATAAAACATTTATTGAAATTTTACATTAAAAATAAATTTTATACGTAGAGTAGAAACATACATAGTCATAACTGCTAAAATAAAAAGTTGGCAAAGTTGTTAAACAATATTTCCAGCCAGTAATATTGTTATTAAAGAGGACATTGTTTTTAATTAGTATGGGTAGTAATTAGTATAGGGTTCTTCAAAAAAGGAGTAAATAGGTTTCTTAAGGGTCGGTAACGCGCTCGTGATGCCCCTGGTGTTGCAAGCTCCCATAGGCTACGGTAACCGCTTACCATCAGGCGGACCGTACGTCTGTTTGCCAACGTCGTGGTATAAAAAAAAAAAATATAAGCTATATAAATTTGTGTTATGGGATCTAGATAATTATCTAATTGTTCCTAGATAGGCCGTTTCCTTTTACGCACAGTTGTCAGACAGAAATATACTTTCGCAATTAGAACAGTAGATAGCTATTTCGTAACGATTACCCACCATTTACATAATAAGCCAATTGCGTAACGATAGTAGTCCCTATCTTGTTAGAGATAAGGGACACTTTACGAGCTATTACGATTAATGAATAACCCAACGACCTTTTAATCACCGTTTAAATCGTTCACGCAGGCATGTTACGACTGTACGACGTACGATAGTGTCTTCGCGAGTGCAGAAGTGTTATTTTTAAACCTTTGACGTCATTTTCTTAACTAATTACATTAAAGTGGGTACGTCCGTTTGAAAAATGGTGATCTTGTAAATTATTAGGTTCATTTTCATTTGTGGTTTCGTAACTCTAAATTGCATAAGTAGGAATTTTTTTTTGTGACTTGCCTTATGGCTAGGCACAAAAAAAAAACAAACAAACAAACTCTATAGCTTTATAATCTAATATATTAAATTCTCGTGTCACAGTTTTCGTTGCCATACTCCTCCGAAACAGCTTGACCGCTTTTGATGAAATTTTTTGTGCTTATCCGGTATCTACGAGAATCGGCCAACATCTATTTTTCATCCCCCTAAATTTTTTTTTTATTTTTTAGACAAAATTTTTAATTTCTATTTTTTTATGATACAACATACAAAAATACATACAATCCTCAATTTTCACCTTTCTACGATCAACCCTTATTTTTTAATAGCCATTTTAGTAATTTAAATGTTCGTTGAAGTTCAAGGATGGTTTTTAGGTTTTTTTTTTAGTTTTTATGTAGGTAGGTAGGGTAGGCAGGTATGTAGAAGGTAGGTAGGTAGGGTGGGTAGGTAGGTAGAGTAGATAGGTAGGGTAGGTAGGTAGGTATGTAGGTAGGTAGGGTAGGTAGGTATACTTTCATAAAACCATAAATTAAGTAGGTGGTACGAAGTTCGCCGGGACAGCTTGTATTAGTATAAATTACAAAACTCTAAACTTAAAAAATCACTAATCCAAAAGACACTTTATGTGTTTTTTTTTTGTTATGAGTCTTTTATGTAAATCGGTTTTTAGCGATACTGGGTGATGGGAAATATACCTAGACTTGGAATTGACTATTTGCTGTCTTATGTAGGGGTCATACTTACAACATGCGAAATGTGTACTGTTCACACAACTGGAAACCATTGATATGATAATGTATACTAGCGTAGGGAAACAATTCTCATATTATGTCGATAAACATATTAAGCCGTCAGTCTTGGCCGTCCTGTTGAAACATCTATGACAGGTTACATAAAGTTAGTAGGCTCAAATATTCTGACAATCAAATTAATCAAATCTGACGCAGGTATACCATGTCTGTGGTAATTATATTACACGAAAGGTCACTGAGGTCGCTCTGAAACTAAAGGTGCACACTATCTAAACCACAAAAACATAACTAGCTATTGTAGGTACCTTATCAGCACCTAATAATATAACGGGTATAAATTTCAAGACTTAATTTAAAGGTATCATTTATTTATTTCATCATAATACAATTATTATCTTAACATAAAACCTAATGCGACAATACGATACTTATAGCGAAGGTAAAAATAACATATCTTTGTTTAAATCTTTTACATATAATCTTCATTCAGAGAGCGACTGTAAATATCTAATACCTTATTTGAACGCCAGCAAGGCACGCGTCAGAGGGGTTTTGTCGAGCAAGTTTGTCCTATCTAAGAAAGTTCTGTGGAAGTTCTGAAGAAAGTGTAAAACTTGACAGTCAAGCCCTTCAAGCCTACCCTACTTTATTTGTTCTATGTCTAACGAGGAAGAACACCTTCCAGCCAAAATTAACACCTCGTGCAGTAAATCATCGCTCCGCGGTAAACCACGACACAATATAATGGCGGTAAAGTTGTAAAATACCACATTAGCGATGAAAGCAACAGCGACCCTACTCCCAATTTCGATATTTGATTTTGTTTGAATATTTGAATAGTGTCGTTGTCATTTTCAAACATTGACATCGATATCAAAATCGACCAATTGAATATCGAAATACCGAATAAGTACTTCAGCATGGTGCACATGTATGAAAAATTTTAAGAGATTAATTGAAAAAATCCCAGATTTGGCTCACTTTATTGGATTCATTAGTCATACAACAAATTCCCGGAAACAGCCTATCTTAAACAATGTACTCGTAATTTTCAATTACCGACAATGTAAACATGCGAGTGTAATGATTTGTTGCTGAATCCGAAAGTGCCACGTGTTGTCATACCAACCCAGTCCAAAGTTTGTTCTGTTTAATGGATTTGCGTGCAACATTCTATTGGAAGAACGTCCCTTATCACATATATTTGTATAATTTCATTAAAATTAAGTGAAAAGTTGTTATCTAGTAATGTAGCCTTCTTCGTATCGTATAAGTTTGAGGCAGACCCTGGTGTTGGAATTCATCAAGTCGCCCAGAGGGTTTCCAACTTGATTTAAGTCTTAAAGACTACCACATTAGTGATAACCGGGACCCATCTCTCCAGAATGATTGAAACAAACATTAACCCATCATGGACTGACCTTGCCGAGTATTGCTTAACCTTGATGATCGTAAAGAGCATCTCAGTACCACAATGCTACGGGCGCCTAATGTAATAAATTATTATTATTATTAAAGTGAAAGTCACGCGGAAACAACTAACAGTCTTTATCTATTGAATTACACAACGCACTTGGGGTGTAATGCGACGCAGTGCGATGCGGCGCGATTGCGAACTGTATCGGCTTGATAATTTCAATACAAACGTGCAAAAGATGGAAAACTTCAGAGAGTGGTAACAGTAGATTCTTGACTTGTCAGGAGAGGCCTATGTCTAATGGATTAATGATTATCTGATACCATCTTTTCGAATTGAAAGAAAAGTGAGGCGAGGGCGCGACGGATATACGGAGAGACATATTCAAACAGGGAACTGTAGGCTGATGTTAAATATATAAATATACTGCAAAGCCAACGTGGGTGGAGATTAACAGTACAACGTGACGCGTTTCACCCTAATATCATCCAGCCTTTATTTGTTTATCATAAATAAATCATAATCTCTTTTTATTATGAGACAGGGCACGCAAATAACGCTTCAAATAGATCTATTTATATTACGTGTATTATGTAAAACGATAATAAAACCATTTAATTACATCACTGTTATAAAACCAATGTTTCGGTGTTCGCTATTTTTTAGTCAATTAGTAAATACAATGTTTATAGGTTCGTAAATGTGGTGAAATTGTGCGAACTAAATTTTGTTGGCAGCGCTAATAAAATTAATTTAATTGTAAACCATTTACTGCTTTGTCTGTTTCATCTTAGATGTTTTTGTACTAGTTCTTGTGTGGGTGTCTATATGTATTTACTATTAGACTGCCTTGTTGCTTGCCTACTGAACACAAAGGTTCAGTCCCTGTATCATCATCATCATTTCAACCTATGAACGTCCCACTACTGAGCTCGGGACTCGTCCAGAGAATGTGGAAGAAATTTAGTCTACTATACCACGCTGGCTAGACGGGTTGGTAAAGGGTTTGTTTCGAATATTCTTTTTCTCGCAAGACAAGAGCACTCTTGTCTTACTGTCGTAAAAAGTAAGACAAGAGTCCACGGGTTGAAATGGGGTAGTGACATTACGTATCTTAATCCGTCACTACATGGATTAATATAGATCAAACAAATGATGCTTCAGTTTACTGCACAGTTTTCTAATAAATATGGTAAGAGTTTTCTGTGCTTCTGCGGGTCCCTGACGTATTATTTTACTCGAAAAAAGATCACAGCCATAAGATCCTTGGTAGCGCTCTAGAGAGTTTGAAAAACACAATTTAAATTGTTAGCGAGTAAAAGTATTGAATTTAATTAAGTAAGTATTAATTTCAGCCACGGTTCAACGGTTTCTAAGTTACAATTAATTTTGGAACTTTATTTTAAATATAATTTCGATAGATGGGTCATTTAACTTACGTCTATTTGAGTGTGTTGAGCAAGTAAGGTTACAATGCATGTAAGATTTTAACCAGGTTAATAACCTCACTCGTCACTCGTCCTGCGTGTATGGCCAGTCACAATTCCGACGTGATATTGTTACAAATACGAGTAAATAACATATTTTAAGACTGAAAAACAAATAAAAATATGAAAATTAAGGAATAATAATAAATTGTAGGAGACTCGTGCCCAGTAGTGGAACATTTCTGGCTTGTAACGATGATAAAAATTGAATTAAATTAAATTAATTTTGACCCAATGACTTTTTTTTCTTCAAGACGTCCCCTTATTAACGAAATTTATCATGTCCGTTATTCCACAAAAGCTGGTTTTTCTTGACCCAAGGAAAAATAAAATAATGAAGACAAAACTTATTTACGTAACTAATCTGAAGTGTACGCTGAACATCAAGGAAGCTTTGTGAAACTAATTAAGTTGGCCAAATGAAATTAGAATAATTAATATAAAGAGTCAACTCATAACTCTGACTCTATGAAAACAGTCTACGTGGACAGAAAGTGTATTTTTGTGTAGATATTAAGGTGCGTACAGATTATATAACATAACATTTTATATAACACTGTTATATAACATGATTTAGACGCTGCATGTTATAAAAGGTGTTATAATAACATGGTGGTTCGTGATTGCTAAATTTGTGAGCGGTTTACTTGTGATACCCACATAATGTTAATATTGTTTTGTTTATTGTTGTATGTTGATGCATGTTTATTTGATATCTTTTATAAATATGTGAGAACCTAGTGTCTAGATAAACCTAATATAAGGCTTGAAGACACTACGAACCAAAATTTGTAAACTATTTATGAATAAATATATTTTATCCATCTATCTATCTATGTTGAAAAACAAGGTTATCTAATGTGGACGTGTTATAAAACACAAGATAAATAACATGTTATTTAATTGTACATACCTTAAGACGGCCAGCTTTGAAACCAATTCCGAAGTTTTCTAAGGAAATACGGGACCTTTTTAGAATACGTTAAAGTATGGTCACTACAAATGCACATAAAGTTTAAACGCATGAAATTTCCATCCAATATTTATTTTGGCCGTTGGTTGCAAGCAGCTCAAAATCGCTCGCTGTGGCGGAAATTAAGTGAGGAATATATCCAGCAGTGGACGTTATTGATGATATGATGATTTTATATTAATATTAGAAGTGTAAGTGTACTTAGCATTCACTGTAACAGCCAAAAAATAATGAACTACGACTTTTTATGTAAACGAATAAATTTATTAGGAAACTATTTATGGAAAAAGTTGAAGCTGAATCTACTAATTGTACAAAACAATAATAGGTACATTTGTGTTAGGCATCAGACTTAGGCTATTATTTCTAAGATTAACCACTGATCTTCGTGGTAAGTTTGCTGTGTTACGTGAAAGTAGATGTATTTCATAGTATGGGATCGGGGTCCTCAGGGCATGACCCGGTTCGCTGACAAGGTTGACCTTTGAGTAGAGCTGGCAGGTAACTCAGGCTAATCTATTTTACTAACAGAAGTACCAGAACAGTTTTCACGATTCTATCAATTCTAAAAAAACGGGTTGACACTATTTATGTGAAACAGTAATTTATCTTTGCATGGCTGTATTTTAGAAGACCATTTTAATCTTCTTCTTGTCGTGCGGGCTTGAGGCAGACCCTGTTGTTGGAATTTATCATGTCGACTAACACATTAAGTGGTAACCGGGACCAACGGCTTTACTTGCCTTCCAAAGCACGGAGACGCTCGAGAATGAAATTGCCACAAACGGTCACCCATCATGGACTGACCTTCTCAAGTGTTGCTTAACCTCGATGATCTAAACGAACATTTCAGTCATCGTAGCATTATGTCATCTCTCACAATGCTACGACCGCCTCACCATTTTAATATAAGCATGTCATTCAAATCTATCTCTCTGTTAATAAATTATTATGATACAAAATTGTTTATTCATAATAATATATATGTTGGTAATAATAGACAAAGAAAACTTTATCCTACCGGATTACCTATGTTATTCTGAAGACAGTTTATTGAATGTTGAACCCATTGTGAGTGTAGTATGTGATAGTGCGTTGATAAACAATAATGAGAGGGTAGATTTAAGTGAATCTACCTCACCGACAACGGAGCAATGACATCGCCTCACCAGTCAGCTTGTGACCACAGCCGGTGTAACCTGATCGAAACGTCAAGCACCATAAGGTATGTAAATACCTAAATCATAATCGCGTGAATTCCCGTTTTAAATCAATAAATATTATCATGCAAGTAAAAGTAAATGTTGAACCCATTTTAAAAACATACGAAACGTCGATTTTCGTTCTTATCTAAGTATAAATAGGGTCCCTTTAATGAGGACTTAGCTCCAAATATTCGTAGCTCTTCTGGTTTACTAATTTCAAAGCTGATCTCAATTTCAATGAAATTGTAATTAAGTATAGGGATTTGATTTGTTCTTATTTTTTTATTTATTTGTCCAAAAGATTGTCTTCACATCGATGTAGCAGTCCCTGGTATTAAAATTTGTCTAGTCAATTAAAGGGTTTCCAAATTAAATTGACGTTGTGTATAAGTTGGCGTAAGGTATATTAACGACTGGAGTTCGAAGCAAAGAATAAATTTTCTAAAAACAACGGTTTTTAGAAAATTTATTCTTTAAAATTGTAAATTTTTACTTTTTTCATTGTTTCCTAAAACTTCACCCTTTTGTGTCATGCTCCGGGGCAGGACAGTTGACGATTTTGGGATTTTGTCTCGGTGAAAACAATTGTGCATAATGGGTGCATAATTAGTACTACCTTACAATAAATAGTGCTTCTGTAGTTTAAGAGCACATTAACTTGAAATTGGGACTGCTGCGGAGCATCCTCTCCAGCAAACCATAATGCAAATTAGCGCTTCTGTGAATGATTTTAGCACGAAAGTAGTATAAAAAAAATGTACAGGAGAGATATATAATAGAACATAAAGAATTGAATTAATTGCAGGCGCCGAATAACAACATTTTTATATTTCAATTTATAATATGAAACTGTGCCTGATCCAAATATTATAGCAAAGTTTCTTATATATAAGGATAAGCGCCTACATTAATATTCAATTTAGCTAAATGAAACTTTGCTATAATATTTGGATCAGGCACAGTTTCATATTATAAATTGAAATATAAAAATGTTGTTATTCGGCGCCTGCAATTAATTCAATTCTTTATGTTCTATTATATATCTCTCCTGTACATTTTTTTTATACTACTTTCGTGCTAAAATCATTCACAGAAGCGCTAATTTGCATTATGGTTTGCTGGAGAGGATGCTCCGCAGCAGTCCCAATTTCAAGTTAATGTGCTCTTAAACTACAGAAGCACTATTTATTGTAAGGTAGTACTAATTATGCACCCATTATGCACAATTGTTTTCACCGAGACAAAATCCCAAAATCGTCAACTGTCCTGCCCCGGAGCATGACACACCCTTTTCTAAAATATGATCAAAAAATTAATCAAACATATATTCTCACATTCAACAATAAATCATTCATGTATCTGAACTGCAAAACTTCTTTGCATTCTTTTTCTCACATTTTTCTCAATACATTCTCGTACTAGACTAGACACATTGAATGCCTGTGTTTTCAAGCTGTGTAGCAAAACACACAAACAGTTTGAACACTTGAACAAAGCACCTGCTACAGTTACTGTTTGTCTGAGTAACACCTCGCAGTTATTGAAGACTGAATTTTTCACAACCATTTATGTATTCCAATTTAGTTTTTGTTTATTCTCTTTTTGTTGCATGGTCTAATTTTTATGAAATAATTAAATTTATAAAAAGATTTAATTTTGAAATTTAATGCACATAATTTAGAAAAAATAGGTATAAAAATTATGGGTTTCCTTTATGTTTAAATATAGCATTAGCATTATGGTTCTTTAGAACATTATAATTTTGTCGATATTATTTCTAGTGTACCCAATTAGGCGTTTGATTACTATTGTAAAATTTAATAGAATAGGCATAATATCTTGTTTAATATTATCTACGCCAAGAACTGTCGGTCTAAACTTTTATTGATGAAGCAGGTAGGTACAGTTACCCTCAAAAGTTGGCGTTGGCATCGTATTTGTCAAATTGTACAAAATATTGTTTTTGTCTGATACGGCACGTGTCTGACACGTTTAATGTCTGTACATCTCAAAAATGCACCATCACTCGCTAGTGATTTTTGTTTAAACCATCCCGAACAGTTTTATTTACGACGTTCACTGTAATACACTCTTATGTTCGCCGCTGTTTACAGACGTCGACTAATACCACAGACTATTCAATGTTTCTTTGTTTACAAATGCATAGAGTAATACTATTTATCTGGCTAGCAGACAAGGTTACGACACTAGCTATTTTGCTCTACGTTTTCTATAATAATATTATAAAACTGATAAATTTATTTGTTTGTTTGGTTGAACACTAGGCTCTACTGGTCCGATTTGAAAAATTCTTTTAGTGTTAGATAGCCCATTTATCAAGAAAGGTAATAGGCTATATAACATCACGCTACGGCTAAAAGGAGCTGAGCAGTAGCCAAATAAAGGTCAACGGGAGCGAATACCCGCGTGACTTCTAGTATAATAATATTAGCCTGTTTCATATGGGTTAACGTACCTAGGTGACGCAATAAATTTAAATTTTTCAAGAATTAATTGACGAGAATATAAAATACCTATAATATTTTTGTAATGGTAGAATCGTCTGAGACTGTCCTACATTATATTACCTAAATTTAATACCTAGATTAATTGGTTAAATTGAAAAGCAGCATACGTTACTATGACGTCAGCAAGTAAACAAGAAATACTAAAATCCCATCTGTAGTTCTTGCGCAAGTAGTAGTATTTCTTCAAGTATTTCTTTCTTTAACTAGCAAGGTGTGGCTTGATGTATGTCCAAAGCGAAGGCAAATACGGCTTAATATTTTTCAATATACTATTACATCAATTACATTTAGATCCGTTTAGTAGTTTTGTCCTAAACCTTAACAAACAAAGAAAGTAATTTTCAATTTATAATAATAGTTACAAGGGTAAGGATATTTGTAAAGGATTGTTTTCAGAAACAATGAACAGTTATTAATGTTTTTAAAGGGTCATGTGACCCGTAATAGGATTAAGTCAGATGCTAAACAAGATGCGAATATTAAATGAATTTAGGAACAAATTTAAAATATTCTCATGTGACCGCACAAGGTTCGAGTTCAGTGGGCTGTAGAATTTCTTTGTTAAATCAAAAACGTTTGGATGGTTCAAAATATTTTCTATGTGTATCTAAGAAAAACGTAAAAGATTGGCTTTCTATTTAAATTAATGCTCTTGCTGTATTTGCTTCTCGGTTGCATAATGATATACTAAAATACTATTAACGTTTCTAATTTGCTAATGGGTTACTGGAAATTACAACTCAAGTAACCACGTAGTTACCAACCAGAAACACTTTCAACTATAGACTGCGTTATTCTAGTTGCGGCTTTTCCATATATAAGTTGCTCAATATAGGTTCATCATATCAGCCCAAAGACGTCCATCGCTGGACATGGCCTCACCTAATTTACGCCACTGTGAGCAGTCTTGTGCCATAATATGCAACCAACGGCCGCCCGCAACCTTGACCGTCGGTCAATCTGGAAGCGGGCCGTACTACACTGCGCCTTCCAATACGTAGGCGCCATTCGAGAACCTTTTTCCCCTATCGTCACCAGTTCTACGAGCTATATGCCCTGCCCACTACCATTTTAGTGATGCGATTCGGTGAGCTATGTCAACAACTGTTATTCTCCTGGGGATCTCCTCATTTTTAATTCGACCACGCATAGCAACCCCGAGCACAGCTCTTTCCATGACTCGCTGAGCGTCAGTGAGCTTTCCAATGAGATATTCAATATAGGTTGCTAGTACACAAATTAAATTTTACAATACACAGTAAATTCAACTTTTTTGTCGTCTTTTTCGTAACAATAAAATCTCAAAGCCTTGATAACATACTTTTTGTAAAATATCTTCAGTCAGTTTTTCTTATGGATATGTTTGTTTACTGCTGTCAGTTTTGATAATATCGGACCGAAAATTTCGTCTAATTGAGCAAGGAGGCCCAAATCCATTTGCTTTACTGCTTATTGTTATCGTTTTCGATTCTGTCACATTTATATACTAGTGATATCGGATAGCCAATTACTGGGCTCTATGGAGTCAGTAAACAACTATTTCATAGTATAATGAGTCATTCCGTGCTGAAACTATTTTACAGCTTCGGGTTTTTTGTGACTTTTATCGCGATTTTATGTATCGCTATTATTTCAGATTAAGTACTATCATTGGTTTATATAAACTTTTAAGAAGTTAATATAAACCAATGATAGTGAACAACACATATTTTTAATATTTTCCTTACTTCCAAAATATTATAATTATGGAATATAAGTGTGAGGAGGAAAAAGAACTCGGTAATTCGATTTCGATTCGCCTTCGTAAGTTTTAATTAACTTTTTTTAAATTATAAAGTATCGTTGCGACCGACGTTGTTATTTGATTTGGTTTATTGTTTACTTCTATTTTTAAAAATCCAATTACTTTTTTCGAAATGTGAATACTCAAAATAATTAATTGAATTCTTAAATTCTACACATAAAAAGGTACGTTTAATTGAAGATTCTATTTTTGTCGGCACTTTTATTTATTACTTTTATATATTATACTAGTATGTACATGATAAATTATATGGCTCTTAAAATATTCCCTTTTATATGAGAAATAATGCTATTTAAAAGGGTCCAGTTTTCCTGTGAATAATATTTGTGAGGTATATCATAATAATATGTAATATGCATTTTTCTGTCACCCTTAATTTAGTAAAGGTTTAAATACCTTTACTAAATTAAGGTGTGCTTTTTAAGTTATCATACCTTGCCGCACTGCCAATATTTATATAATAAATTTAGATTTATTTGTCCTCATATTTCGATCTTCTGTCTACAAGCATAAGGTTCGATATACACGGTAGCGTTTTCCATCTTGTAACTTTTATCCACCGTGAATACATTTCAGAGTTATTTCAAAGTCAAAGTTATTTTAGTTATATATAGAAGATACATGCTCTCAGGTGAACATGCTAATTTAATATCTCACAAGTTCAATTTTACTTGTATAAGTTGTGTTATAATGTATTCGTGTATAAAGTAGAATAATAATTGTTATTATAATATTAAAGTGTATTGTGGAAATGTGAACTAATGAAATAACAAAAGTGTGTCAAATAATGACTTCGTATGTTCTCAAGTTAGTAAAATTTAAATTTTTTATTGAGAGATATATTTTTTTAACCATATAAACTCTCTGAAAGTCCAATACTTAAGCTGGTAATCTAAAGTACAGAATTTCAAATTATCTTTAAAATTACTTATACAAAAGGGTTTATAACAAATGATGTTATAGAGTTTAAGGTCTTCGTGTCAAAGTTACAAGAAAAAACATTATCCCAGATGTTCTAAGTGATTTATAAAGACCAAAGGAAGACATTTAAACGTAGATAACGTTTTCATAATTATGTTACGTCTTTGTTAAAGCAACCATCTGCTTTTCATCTCTGAAAAGTTTAGACGCAGATGTAATTAATAATACAGGTAACAATACCTTACTAGGCATTGTAAGAAAGGTGAGTCTTAAATCATTAATTTGTGACTTATATTGTGAGATAAAACTCTAAGGGATACAAGATGTTAACAAGAGAATACATTATTATAAAAGTTGAGTATTTTGGCGGACTTATGTTGGCGTTGTTGTGGTTTTCCATTGTAAGGAATACAAATTACGTAGGTCGTTTACAATTCCATGATATATATTTCTTGTCGAAAAGTTCTCGAATGGAGACTACGCACCGGCAAGCGCAGCATAGGACGTCCACCCACAAGGTGGAAAGATATGATCTGATCCGAACAGCAGGACCGCGCTGGATGCAGGCCGCATACAACCGGTCGTATTGGAAGTCTCTGAGAGGGCCTTTGTTCAGCAGTGGACGTCCTACGGACGACGTCTATGATGATGATGATAATGATGATATTTTTTGTACTATTTTTTTACTACACAATTTTAATGAGAGCTTGTCTCATTAAAATTGTGTTAGAATAACAAAAGTAACATAATACATGTTTTGTCATAGTTAAAATTATGTCATAAATAAATGAAACATTTGTGAAGAAAAATTTTAAGCGTGCGTTTTAAAGAGTCAATTACCTACTGATTATTTCGTACAGGAGATTTTAAAAAATTAATTGCATAAAAACATTAAGTTATAGCGATAACTTACACTAATACTTACCTACTTACATTACTTTGTGTAATTGTATGAGCTTGTGATAGATTAAATTATTATCTATTGGTAAAAATATATTATGTCGCAGAGAAATGGGGATACTAGATTTAGTTTAGTGAAACGACATATCACTGACATTATATTAGTATTTTGTAATATAAAACATTTTTAGCTAGAAGACGTAACAAATAAGAATTTTCGACATCTACCGTGATTTTGTGGTATCCCTAGGGAATTTGTGAAATCCCTGGTAATCCTCATTTCCCTGCGACTTATACAACTCATTTGAAAACCTCTATTTTATAAAGTCGTTTAAAAATACTTTATTCAAATTCTATGTTTTAATATACCACGACGGTGACAAACAGACGTACGGTCCGCCTGATGGTATGCGTTTACCATGACCTATGAGCACCTGCAACACCAGGGGCATCATGAGCGCGTTGCCGACCCTTAAGAAACCTATTCACTCTTTGTTCATGTCTTGCATAAACTACTCTAACAAGGAAATATAATTAAAAAAATTTAATAACCCGACTGCAAAAACTCAACAGAGGTCAACACACTAAAAAGACCGTAACATTATTGTAATATTATTATACCTGATTAAATTTAAATACCACATATGTATATATTTGTAATCTCCATTTAATTTCCTTTATTTTGATACTCCACTCGATAGGTTGGGTTAAAAAAAAATATAACTAATTACAATTTGGAACCATTCAATTATGTATAATCTCTTTTTGAATATATGTAATCTCGTTTTGATTCTCTTTATTTTGATACCTAACTCGATAGGTTTCGTTAAAAAAAAATTGAACTTCTTCCAATTTGGCGTCAAAAGTCCGCTGTTTAAGTCTTTTTATTCTTAAAACCTATCTAAGGACACTTGGGTTTTCTAGACGAATCTAACGATACCCTGATTGTGAAAATCCATCCAGCCGTTTGGAAGATTCGTGGGAATAAAGAAATTTACAAACATACAAGATACGCGCGAAAAACAATACCCGTCCTGACAGTCAGGTAAAAAGGTTTTCCTAAATGTAAAACATCCAGTGATCTTAAAACTCTAGGGAACAAACAGGCGCGAAAAAAAACAGCTATTTACTTGAAAACAAACCCAGAAGCTTTTAATACGAAGCTATCGTTATCATATTTATGAAGTAAAGTTTGAGTGGTATAGTTACCGAAGTGCTTGTAATATTATGAACGATTCGTATTAATAGCAAGGATCCGAACATTTCGAACACCGTTCGTAATGGTGCCTTTAGTAAGGTAAACTTTGATATAGGTAGGATCACTGTTATTTTTGTGGTTGATTTGTTTGTACAAGATCACCATCAGAATTTACTCAGTCGCATATTGTGTAAATAAAGCGATGGTGGCTGAATGGATAAGGAACCGGGGTCGGCGTGCAAATCACGCGGTCCGAGTTCTATCGCGACCGACAGTACCAATGTGCATTCCACTTTGTGGAATTTATATGTACTAGTCAAGTGACTTACCATCTGCTAACGGTGGAGGTGAAGGAAAACATCGTGAGGAAACCCACATACCCTAGAAGAAATTCTATGAGTATGTTTGATCCACCAACCCGCACTAGGCCAGCGTGAGTGAATTTTGGCCTAAACCCTCTCAGCTTTCTAGTTAGACGAGAGGAGACCCGAGCCCAACAGTGGGACTAAATGGGTTGCTGATGATGATGATGATTTTATGTAAATGCCCCTTTTGTAGCCAGTTGTTTCTTCTATCATACAAATACCAATATTTTTGTCTTCGATTCATTTCGAAACTTTTGTGATATCATCTAAAACATTGGCATTTAAAAATCTCAGTAGAAGAAGGTCAACAAACTCTTGTTATTTCGTTATTTATGCACGATTAAGCTGTCAAACGACAAAGAGACGTCTTTACGTCGTGTTTCTTATTCAATTAGACATTATGACGCTTATGATAAACACCCGATTTGCGAGATCATTGGTCCAGGGCACGCTACAGCAAATTTATAAATGCATTTGTATGCACCATCAAGGGCAATGACCCCGGGTAGCTTCAAATATTACTAGAATTAAGATGGTATAATGTAATGAGTGTATTTTTACACCTTGTATATTAGATAATTGCCTCAGTCCAGTGGGAAAGAGTAAAAACGCTGCGCAAGAGGTTCCGGGTTCGATTCTTCTTTCAGGTCAAAATGGTATAATTGAGTTTTTAACCGTCACGGCGCGCTTAAAAAACGAGGGGTGTGTGTCTTGTGTGTGCGTCTGTCTATTTGTCCATCGTTCTGTGGCACCGTTGCTCTTAAACGGGTGAAGCGATTTGAATGCGTTGTATTTATTTGAAAGCAGGTTTTCTAAATTTTTATGTTAATCTCTGACTCTGACTTTGCCAAATAAAGTTGGCATAATGTGGATGCGATGCATTTCTGCCTACACCTTCGGGGAAAAGGCGTGATCCTATGTGTTATGTATGTATGACATATTAGATGACCTATGTAATGCAGTCAAGTGGTAGCCAATTGTCTGAGAATCCATATATTAATATACCACTACTGGGCACGGGAATACTGAGAATACTGTCACACAATTGGTGCCATAACTTGTTACCATAAGTTTGACACAGCTTTCTGCAGAAGAGCGTTACTGTCCTTATATTGTTGTCAAATATGACAATAAAAGTACATTTATTTGTACTGCACAGGCATTGTTTTTTTATTTTAATTTTTTAAAAAGACAACGCCCGCACTAGGTAACGAGCCCTGTGTCGCGGGGAGCTTTAGAAACATGAAACTAACGGACACAAAGTACACCCAGACTAGAAACAAATAGCTATGAATCACACAAATATTTGTCTCGTGTGTGAATCGAACCCACGTCACCCAGCACGGCGATGTAGTGGCGAGACGACCACCTTAACCACTGCACCACGGTGACAGTCGACTAATCTTCGAGAATTGTATCTATATAATTACTGTCTGGTGGCATAGATAAGCTTACAGTAAGGTACAGAGCTTGACCATTATAAACTTGACTCTCTTGGGAAACAATTTCATATTGAAGGAGGGGCCAGCTTGCAGTGTTTTAGTTTTAATGCCCAGAGCTCCTGATAATTCTGATTAGGGTTAAAATTTGTTTAATATACTTGTTAATTGTTTGAAATTGACCAGCGACGACCATATTTAATTAAGCTTCAAATATTTGTCAGTGGTCTAGAGATTCGAAGTTAAAAGCCTTACGAAGTCCTTTTATTTACCTCCTAATTTTCGAAACATTTTCAATAATAGCCAGCCCTTTAGAAACTGTTACAATATTCATGCTATACTCGTAATTAATGACGTCAGACTTCTCTATAATACCGTTAGCCTTTATGATTTATGAACGAGGCACGAATTAACTCTTGACTAATGACGGTAAAGACAGAATTGTTGTTTTTGAAGACAATTAGTTTATAGGTAATAAATGTTTGAGAAAGCTGAATCTTATTTAACATATACAAAAGGAAAATTATGTCATCATCATCATCATTACAACCCAAAAACATCCCACTGCTTGGCACGGGTCTCCTCCAAAGAATGTGAAGGGAATTAAGTCTATTATACCACGCTAGCTAGGCGGGTTAGTATAGGGTTTGTTTCGAATTTTCCTTTTCTTGCAATGCTCTTGTCTGTATAAAGTAGTAACCTTATACAGGGAGGGAGTACCCTTAGTTTTTTACAACAGCCATGGGTTGAAATGGGGTAATGACACGTATTCTACACGGATACTTTGTAAAAATTAAAAAAATAATAACAATTTGGGCAATGACAGAATGTTATGAAGTTTTACAATAATTAATAAAAATAAAGTAATAATATTATAATTAATCTATATCTACACTAATAATAAACAAACACTAAAAATAAGCGATGGTGGCTGAATGGATAGGGGACCGGCGTGCAAATCACGCGATCCAAGTTCGATCCCGACCGGCAGTGCCAATGTGGATTTCACTTTGTAGAATTTACTAGTTAAGTGACTTACCATCTGCTAACGGTGAAGGAAAAAATCGTGAGGAAACCCACATACACATACCCTAGACGAAATTCTGTGAGTATGTCTGATCCACAACCCGCACTAGGCCAGCGTGTGTGGATTATGGCCTAAACCCTCTCAGCTCTCTAGTTAGAGGAGAGGAGACCCAAGCCCAGCAGTGGGACTAAATGGGTTGCTGATGATGATGATGAATAATAAACATCTGAAGAGTTTGTTTGTTTGGATGAACGCGAGGTTCCATAATATTTACTTAATACAGCTCATATTTAAATGGCTTCACTAGCAGTATTTACAGTGAGGTAATAATAAAAACTCCTTGACCAGAAAAACAAAAGTAATGCGAAACCCAACATTTTGATATTGAAGTTAAGCAAAGGGAAAACAATAGCGAAAACAGTGTGGCACTATTTCAGTCCTGATTAAAGTTAAAAAATGCATACCAGAATTTAAGCTCGGTACAAAGAAATAAAAATACAACGCTAAAAGCAAATTGCGGCCTTGTAGGACCATACTGCTTTATGTAAAGGAAAACCTGGATTTTTGTCTAACATTTTAAATATATACAAATTTACTTAGGGCCTGTTTCACCAGCACCGGCAAATAAGTGCTTTAAAGTCTTTAAGAAACTTAGTTGAAAGTTCTTTGACGTATTTTTCATATAAAATCTGTCAAAAAAGTCTCAAGTAGTTTATCAGACACTTATCTGCCAATGGTGAAACAGTAACTTTCACCTTTAGCCTCTAATATGTTTTAAAAGTGTTATCTAATTAAAAGTATAATATATCGTATCATAGAATCATGCCAGAACGGCTTAGGATCGTTATGAATTTTGGCAAACAGATAAATTATAGTTTCGATTAGCATATCAGCAGCACATAGGCGCAGCCGAGGGCGAAAGCTAGTTAAGTATTAAAATGAAGACACCATCAGTAAAAATTAAAGGTAAATAGTGGATAGCAAAATTTAAAGAGCTGATGATCGTGAAATAGCTGCACGGATATTGATTAAACATGTTTAAAAACCATCACGATGATAACAGATTTCAAACATAAAAAATCAGCATCAAAATCGGCTCATTCGTTTAAGAGCCGTGATGCCACAGACAGACACTCAGATACACCAACACCTAGACGGACAATCTTTTTGCACTGGGGGTTACAAAGAGTAGAATCTTAATCTTAATGCAGATCAGCAGGGATCAGTGTCTGCGGTAGTGGACTATGGTCCTTGAGGACTACCACAGACACTGATCTGACACAGACAGATGTCAATTGTTAAACATAATATGTTTAAAAATAGACATCAGATCTGTCTGTTTAATGTGAAAATGAAAAAAACACTAAATATTTTATTATTTAATCATAAATGGCTGCTGGCATATCAGACTAATTTAATCCTTGGCGTGGTCTTAAATCCACGAAAGTTTAGCAGGGTCGTGCGATCAAGTCCCGCCAAAGGATTAAGTTTTTCCATTGTTTATCAAATGTAAAGGCAAAATTGCTTAATATTTAATATAATTAATTATAAACGTGAAAGTTTAAATCTTGAGTTATTAGTCGTCCGCGACGAAGTGTCCATTCAATTAAAAAATTTAATGTTTCCAGGAGATCCACTCCCTTGGATACTGGTAGCTCACTTCTCAGAAACCAGTAGCAATAGGTCATAGAGTGATGTTATATAGCCTTCCTAGATAAATGGGCTATCTAATCATCATCATCATCATATCAGCACAACGACGTCCACTGCTGAACATAGGCCACACCTAATTTACGCCACTGCGAACGGTCCTGTGCCGCCTGCAACCAACGGCCGCCAGCTACCCTGACCAGGTCGTCGGTCCATCTGATGGGAGGCCGTCCCACTCTGCGCCTTCCAATATGTGGCCACCACTCGACAACCTTTTTCCCCCATCGGCCGAATCAAATCGCTAAAGTCGAAAAGAAAGAAAGAAAAGTTTTTTTTTTAATTCAAACAAGTGGTTCATGAGATAAGCACGTTCAACCAAACAAAAAACCAAAGAAAAATTCTTCAGTCTTAAATTAGGATGTTCGTAGACACAAGACCATTCAACGTTCGACTGGAATTTGTGTCTGATTTCTAAAACTATTAACTGACGTAGCCTACTTTAGATAATACAAATACGTAATATTATATTTTGTAAAACAACTTTTATTTACAAATCCTCAAACATTATTTAACTTTTATACTATACATCACAAAAGTTTTATAATTACTGCGTATTTACATTTGAAGGTTTGGCTTGCGTTTAAGATAATTTAAATTTACATCACGTGTACCTTAGGCGGGTTCGTAGATTAGTAGCCAATCGCATAATAAAAACTTTTGAAATAAACGTACGCAATTACCCATACGGAGATTTGTTTTAAGTAACAGTTGACGTTTGAGGGACTGCTGTTAGGAGTTTATATTAGAAATAAAACAACCCTTTTACTGAATGCATGTTAGTCATAGTCAGTCATCAGTAGGAAAGTATTGTGGTTTGAATCGGCTGGGGTTTAACTGACGACTGGTACATTTCGTATTAGGCCAGGTACGCATTACACGTTTTAATAACATTAACTTAGAGCGAAATTATGACGTAGCACTTTTTTAGCCACGCGTTGAAAATACTTAGGTACTTTGAGCTATCTAATCCAGATCAGAAGACATCAGCTTAGCCGAGGTGTACAGAAAGCTTTTACTTTTCATATATAAAAATGATAAAAATCCTACGTTTGATTTATAATATATTGTAAGTATATTTAGGTGTACACTTGTACAGGATTATTACATTTCTTTCATTTGTTAGTATCGTCAGTACAATACTGAATATAGGTAACTTAATTTATAATAATAAAGTTGTGTTTTACAACAAGAAAACGGTCAAATGTTTACAAACAAATAATTTCCAAGTTATAAAATCTTATTTCTTTTTAATCAAAGTGTCTTTAAATTCAGAAATTAGTCAAATTAGTCAGAAGTTGGTTCATAAATTTTGAATTTAAAATCAGTAATAGGTGTGCCTTCCTATTGTTTACATTCTACCAACAATAATCAAAGTTCTTAATTTTCTTTCAAATAATACAAAAGTAATTCGTTATTCAAAGAAAGTCAATTATCCGCATATCTTTCCTTTATATCGTATCAGTTTAATGAATATAAAAGGACTAGGTAAATATTATCTCGCCCTCTTCATATAATTACTGAGGAAAAATTCAGTTAAATCCTTGTTCTTCAAACATTCGCGTATAATTTTCTAGAACATTATTTACATTCTACTTCAGTTCATGGAAACTGATATTAAGACGAGAAGAAAATGCGAATATTAAAATAGCATCGAAATAAACTTTCTTTAATAATATATTATAATTTTTGAATTACGTTAAGTAACAAAGCTTATTCTTATTATATTTAATAGCATTGCTATTAATCTACGTTCTGAAATATTAATATAAGATGTTAATAAAATAAGAATTTTTGAATAGATTTAGACTAGGCGTAGGCGTGTACTACGTGAGTTTCACCACGCGGCGAAAAAGCACTACGACATAATATTGTCGCACTACTGAATTGTTATCGTAGGTTTTAAATTTTATTATTATGCGCAAGTACATACTAGTTAAGTGCACTTTCCCATGCGGCTAAAAATTCATAAATACGCGTATCTTTACTATTTAAAACACTTTGTAATACTCACTTATTTTTATTGTAGCTGTGTTTCAATAGTATGAAGGATGTTTGTGATGGCACACATCCAATAAAATTTTATTATTGTGACGCCAATAGTTTAAATAATTTAATACGTATTCAATCGAAAAGGTTTGAAGTAGTTGTCAAAGTAAGTAAGTATAGTAGTATCGTTACAAACTCAGCAAAAAACGTGACAATACCTTTCATTCAATACCCATCACGATATATTAAAAAAAATCCTTTACGCCCTCTAAAGGACGCCCTATTGAATTTAGTGTGACATAACCTTAACAAGCGAAAGGTCAAACGGTAACAACAAACCTTATTTGTCAAATTATGATGAGTAGTTTATAACAGAGCTATCGAAACCAGATACGATCTAGGGCCTATAAAAATATTAAATAGATTAGAGAACTGTAAAAACAAATACATACATACTTGAATTTATTAAAAAATGGACTGGGTTAACGTTACCATAAATATTTAAATTTTTAATACTTACTGCCGCACTCAGAGACGTCAATTAGCAGTAATCTGTCATTAACAAAATTTTTTCATTGAATAATCGTCTTTAGGCGTATCGACTTAAGTATTACACGTTTTTATTAAATAAACTTTAAAGTTAAGTAACGTCTCTGAGTACGGCAGTTAGTGATTGAAAACTTGCTGTCAAAGTTTATTTAAAGTTAAAAAGTCATAAGTTACGGTGTAAAATCAGAAGCTTTCAGATTATACCTATCTCTCTAATCACTTTTATCTATGACAATATGACAATGTCTGATTAACTTTATATTTCTTATGAAAATTTGTGAACAATAGTGTGGGTTATATGTTTGCTAATACTTGTAGAAAATTTTGATTTTGTACCATCATAGCATGTAACTGTTTTTTGTTCCTAATAAATAAAATAAAAATATTATATTATATTCAATCCAGGAAATGATAGATATTAAAATAAAGTTACGTAACAAGGAATATGAATAATAAACTACGTATATTCTGAAAAGCTATAAATTTCCAGATTTATTTTCATAGATATAATGTGTACATATAAACAATCTATATTGCGGTAATATGTAATAAAAGTGTTAATAAAACATGGATGCTATCAATAATGTCTTCAAACAATTTGGATATTACGAACACGTTCGGTCGGCTTGGTACGGAATCTCAGTTGTTTGCGAGCCCGCGATCGCTTCGGTATCCGCGCAGTCGGAATACTGTCGTCCGGGACCGCGTCGCTTTTCGCAATAATAATCGAAAACAATGGATATACTAAAAGTTACTTGTGTCTTTGTTAAAGAACAAATAAATTAAATATCTATGGTTAAATCTTGGTGCAATCAAGGTGAGTTCTTAATAATAAGTTTATTTTTTATAGTACCTAATATTTTGTGCCAGCATTAACTATATTTACCAAAGGAGGTTCTACAAATAACTTCGTCGAACTTTTTAATTTTATGGAGATTCTACATAAGTGTTATTAATTTATTATTCATATTAATTTATTACACGCATTAATTTATTAATGTGTACCTACTTGTAACTGATTTACGAAGACTGATTGAGAGGCTTCCCCTTTGATCTTATTGCTTGTGATTGGGTAAACAATAATTATTAGGGCATTTCATTAATTATAGTGATTGCGTATACGTTGTAATTATTGCGATAAGATTTATAATAAGAGTGCTATCCATATTAGCTTTTAGGGGGTTTCCTTTAGAATGTATTCACTCAACTGAATATGTAATTTAGACTTCTTGGTAAATTAATGTTACGTAGTTCTGGTGGCAATTTGATGATTTTGACTAAACATTTTCGAATGCAAAATTTACAAAAAATAAAATATATCGTAGAGTAAACTATTGACTGACCAGGACTTGTAATTGCTTATTAAAAGAAATTATGACAAATTAATGATAAAATGTATGCACAAATTAGTAGGACTAGCGACGCAACCCGGCTTCACACGGATGCAGTTAACTTCTGAAAAAATATAAAAAACCAATAATTGTGTTCTCGTATTTGTTTTTTCTGAACGTAAAATTTTACAGGTTTAATTTACGTTTATATTAGAAAACAAACGGATACTTCAATAATATTACGTTAGGACCTTAGAAACGTCCTAGTTACAAAGTAGGTCAATGAAAAACAAAAAAATAACGAATTAAAAAGGTTCGATTTCGAACATACGGGACTCTTTGTCTGATGTTATAAACGACCTTTTGGATATACGACAACGCATTCATATTTAACTTATCCTACTGATCCTTGGGAAAGTATGTTTGTTTATGCGCTTTTCCTTCTTTTCTCCCCCCCGCCCCAGGCAAAGTAGAATTGCACCAGACCCACATTTCACCACTTATTTTAGGGAAGAGGTGAGCCTCAGTTAGTGTCCCAATGCTTAACGCTATGCTCGACTTGTAAAATACCTACTAAAAAGTTTCGAAATGCACGAAATTACATTAGCGGGCAGTAATAATATAATATAATAATAATATTCTAACACATTCACACAGCGCCATCTAGTCCCAAAGTAAGCAATTATATTTGCTTGTGTTGGGTACTAAACAACTGATATACTACTTAAATATATTTTTTTTTGTAAATACATACATATTATAGAAAAAGAAAAAAATAAAGTAATAGAGAAAACTGCTACATGTGTGTGTATAAAAAAAAAAAAAAGTTTAAATAAATGGCAGTTTTTACCCGCATTAACCCGGCTCAGTTCCAAAATAAGGGGGAAAACTGAAATTTTCACGATAAAATTTCCTAACGTCTTTTGCCGAATACACGAATCGAATCTAGAACCTCAGCAATCGTAAAAAATCGTAAACTATACAGTCCATCAATACATCCATGTACCATCAAGATAGTAACCTCTCAACCTATTGAAAAATCCATTAATGGATCTATTTCTACATTTTTAAACGACTTCAAAAAAGGAGGAGGTTATATGTTCGACTGTATGTATTTTTTTTTTTTTTTATGTATGTTCATCGATTACTCGGAGATGCCTGAACCGATTTAAAAACTTATTTTTTTGTTTGAAAGGGTATACTTCCGAATTGGTCCCCTATTCATCACGTCAAGTTCTGATCATGGAATCTCAGGGAAATCGAAGGCAACCCTCAAATTTTATAGGCACATGTTACGTGTTTCATATATTTTTTAAAGTTATTCAAGTATTTACGTCTGATAGTCAACATCTCATGTTGATGAGCTGGTGATGGAAGGTATAACTCCTTAACTGTTAGGAGTTGGAGGATAATTCTTTCGACATTATAGGTTCTTATAAACCAATTGTTGTATTCTTGTAGGTTATTTAGGTGAGCTGATACTGGAAGGTATAACTCCTTAACTATTAGGAGTTGGAGGATAATTCTTTCAATATTATAGGTACTTATAAACCTATAGTTGTATTCTTGTAGGTTATTCAGGTGAGCTGTCAGTGGAAGGTATAACTCCTTGACTCTTAGGAGTTGGAGGATAATTCTTTCGACATTATAGGTACTTATAAACCTATAGTTGTATTCTTGTAAGTTATTCAGGTGAGCTGTCACTGGAAGGTATAACTCCTTATTTTTTAGGAGTTGGAGGATAATTCTTTCAACATTCTAGGTACTTATAAACCTATAGTTGTATTCTTGTAGGTTATTTAGGTGAGCTGTCACTGGAAGGGAAACTTCTTAATGTTTAGGAGTAAGAAGATGATTTCTTTAAATATCACATCCATGTATAAACCTTAAGTTGTGTTATTTCAAGTGTCTGAGGTGAGAGCTCTTGATGGAAGATAAAGTTGTATAATTCAAAGGAATTCTTAGATGACATTTTAAGTTTTCGATATAGTATCTAACCTGCATTGTATACCTATACTTGTTACCTGTCGCATTTTATAGGAAAAAAGAAAGACATAAAAAGCTGAGAGTTTTGAGATTCCTCTATTCTACAATCAGGTTGTGTTGTTAGAATATTTGAATAGACGTTTCCTTCTATCGAAGATTCTTTATTTCGGTTTTCCGTCTTAGTTTGCCAGCCAGTATTATTAAATCTGCTAGATAAAAAGTACACTAAAAATGGAAAAATAAACTATTTTTAACAAAAAAATATTAAAACGACTTCAAATCAGTACTAAAAAGCGAAAAATAAACTGAATTAGATATTTAATTCCAAGCTAAAAAATACCTACCTACCTGTTTAAAGTATAATACCCTATTACTAATCTGTTTGAAGTCGGTGCCAGCCTAATGAGGTTGTATCACTCAGTTTGAGCCGTCCACTAGGTACGATCACACGTAAGTGCGAGGTGGTGTGAAGTAGCGAGCGGTAACAGATGTACGTACTAAGTAGTACGTAGCTTAAAAAACTCCTTAGGCTTGGCACCCACTTCAAACAGATTAGTAATAGGGTATTATACTTTAAACAGGTAGGTAGGTATTTTTTAGCTTGGAATTAAATATCTAATTCAGTTTATTTTTCGCTTTTTAGTACTGATTTGAAGTCGTTTTAATATTTTTTTGTTAAAAATAGTTTATGTTCCACTGTAATCCATCGGCGGAGGATTTTATTCCACTTCATAATAATTTCACTGAACAAATCCATACCTCTCTACTTAGAACATGTACCTCTTATTACAAAATACGGACTAAGCATTAAACCAGGTCTAAATTGACAACTTTGACACTAAAACAATGGCTTATGTCAATTTAAATCTGGTTTAATTCTTAGTCCATATTTTGTAATAAGGGGGGTAGAGTTATACTATTATCTCATCATCATCATCAGCAACCCATTTAGTCCCACTGCTGGGCTCGGGTCTCCTCTCCTCTAACTAGCAAGCTGAGAGCTTTAAGGCCATAATCCACTCACGCTGGCCGACTGCGGGTTGGTGAATCAGACATACTCATAGAATTTCTTCTAGTGTATGTGAGTTTCCTCACGATGTTTTTCCTTCACCGTTAGCAGATGGTAAGTCACTTGACTAGTACATATAAATTCCACAAAGTGAAATCCACATTGGTACAGGTGGTCGGGATCGAACTCGAACCGCGTGATTTGCACGCCGCCGCACCGGTCCCTTATCCATTCAGCCACCATCGCTCTTTACTAGGTTCTATTATCTGCCAGCTAATTAATTCCGATTATGCGTTCCTCAGGATCCTACGTAGTTTAAAGTTTGTATCTTATATGTACATAATTATTTGGAAGTTTGTAAAGGCGTTGGAATGTTACTCAATCACGCGTACAGCATTGGTAGAACTTAGATGAAACTTGCCAGACATTTATGTGTTGATTTATGTATTAATGTATCCTAAAGATACATAATAATATTATTTTATGTTACGAAGTGATGGAGTAATATACACACTGAATTATGTAATAGATTAAGCCTTCCAGTCTATTGTTTTGTTTTACGTCATCATCCAGTTTTGGCCATGTATTTTTACCGGGTATCGGACAAATCGTTATATTAGTTTTATCGTCAGAAATCACACAATAAGACATGATATTATTATAAATTCTATTCTTCTATTCTATTCTCTAATCTAATTTGTATTTTGTAAAATACAGACAAAAGAATAAAATACAAATTAGATCAAACGATATTTATAACATGTTTGATTTGTGACGATAAAACATTAATCTACAAATCGGACGAAATGCAACACATTTTAACGGGTATGCGATATTAATCCCATTCAACTGAATGTACTTGCGTGCCTTAATCAAAATACGTGCGTATATAACGTCGAGTATATTACAGCGGCAAATGCGCGACAACACGGATCGTACGCCAAATTTTGCCAGATTTTGATTTTTTACATTTGAATATTTGTTGAGTTTTGGCACATGAAGTTTATAAAACATTTTGAAAGTTAAAAGGCTACTTTATCGTTCCCGAGTGTCCTGTAATTAGACAGACAGCGTACTTATACGGTCAGCAAAAAAAGTAGCTGAACATATCCAAAATTTTAAAACGCCTGCTTTCTGTATAAAATTTTAAAACGCCTGCTTTCTGTATATGTGCATTGTGAAATTATGGACTTGTTCAGCTGCTTTTCGCGTGTACGTGTACCCATACACTTTTCGCGTGTATAAGAAATATCGCCGGATCTGCGTAAGAATTCGTATCGTTGCAAATACAAAACCATACTCATCATGTACCTACACGATAAGAATTGAGTCCCTTTTTTTTCATATTTTTTTTATTCTAAATAAGTTGTTTAGTTTTATAGATAGTTTTAATTTAGTAATTTTTAAATACATAAAACCTCTTTGCATGTATATCCTTATTAATAATAAAATCAGTATGTCGTCTCTAACCACGAGAATTTATCGTGAACGTTAATACGCGTCATGTTTAGCGCGAACAAGATTTTATTTTTGGTCAGCGATAGAGCAATGTACTGTTTGTATGTAGATACGACACGAATTCTTACGTAAACCCGGTGAATTTTCTTTTTCTTGCAGTGCTCTTGTCTACGGATAATAGTTTCTTTTACAATAAGTCCATATAGATACATTTTTACTTTACTTTTTTTAGACGAAGTGGGTTCACAACACAAAAGCATTACGGTAATAGTAAGGCGCCTTTGTGTAACAGAAAACCAAGATAAATTGAACTTGCACGAGTTTTCTTGATTCCATACTTCAACATTTTATAACCCATTAACGCTTTACGCGTATGTGTCATGATGAGTGAATTTATTTTATATTACCTGACTTGTGAAGGAACTGCCTCGGTGGCGCAGCGGGAAGTGTATACGACTGCTGTGCAAGAGGTCCCGGGTTCGACTCCCGGGTCGGGTGAAAATGGTATTGGGTTTTTCTATCATGAAATTCCAGTATTAAGATTATCCCGGAGTTTGGTATACAAATGTTGCCGTCTGATGACAATAGGCTCGCCCCCTATTTCATGGGACCAAACATAGCTGGCGAAATGTGGGTGTGAAACACCTCTGCCTACCCCTTCGGGTATGTTGTGAAGGAATGCCTATTGCAATTTGGTTGATAATTAAGTATTCCAATACCTATTTGATCCCAGGTCAACTTAATCTAAGTAGTAGATAATTTAGTCATCTATTAATCACAAGTTCTTTGCATTTAGCAATGAGCTGAGTTTTTTTTTTTTTTAAGTAGCGTAAATAAATTTAGATTACCTTTTCTTTTTTCTCTTCTTCTTCTTCTCTTCTTTTTTCTACGTAATTGTAAAATATGTAAGTAGTAGTCTACTTACATATATATTTTATATGTAGGTAGGTATATAAATATATTTTTTAGTTTTTTGTTATTGTAAAACGTAACTGCACTCTGGATGCATTTTATTTAGGTATATAATAATTAAGTCTACTGCATCATTGAATCGCTCTAGTATATTTACTATTTGTATAACATATTATTACATTGACACTGTAAGGTCTATATCATGATACATCAAATTGTAAAAAACATATTTTTGTAAATTAAGATGTCAGAATAATAAAAAAAAAATCAACAAATGTAATTTATTCAGACTCCTACCATTTCTTAGACCTAGAATTCGCGACATCTCCTCAATTTCCCTATAGTATAATTTGAAAAATTCATGGCGACATGTAAAACGTAGAAACCAAATTACTCGTAAAAATGTTCTGCGTTGCAAAACTGTAACTATGTCGTTTATCTTTGCAATTTTCCTTTTTGACAAAAGAGGCGGCCGCATCTACTATTTACAGCACATTTTGCACAATTCTGTATTTATTATTATAGCAGTTTGAGGTGTCACATTTATGTTGAAATGTTTTGTTTTCATGTGATATTCGTTTACATTGGTCTCCGACCGATATTATGGGATTTAGATGGCAACGATTCCACGGTTTCTATTTTCACTTTTGCGTCGTGTCAGTCGATTAAACAGTTCTCATGTAAATAAATCTAATACACGTTATCGTTGTTTATCTGCTCTAGTATCTGTACTAAATAATTCAGTTTTCATTACCCAACAATACAATCACTAGTAAGTGCTTTTACTAAACTGATCGGGATTTAAAATGTGGTTCATTTCAATTTCAAACAAAATTTGGAATACAGGTCTTTACTCTTCAACCATGAAACAAATTCCGCAATTTTGTGTAAAATTATCCTTTTGAAATAAATTCGATTGATCTTCTTCTGTTTTTTTTTTGATAAATAGGGATCGATTTCGAATGAAATTTTCATTTGTATCATCGGTATTTTGTTTTGTAGGTTATTGTTGTCGGAAACTTTAAACTGACGACACTAGAAATTAAGTACGGTATTTCTCAGTAAGTATCCTACCACTCAAACAAGTAAATAAAGCTGAATATCCTATACCATTGTAGCTCGTTTAGAATTGGAAATCTATCAAATTGTTTTGTTAGTTTATAAAGTCAATTAAAAACTTAGTGCATTATAGAAATTGTTAAACTATCTAACTTCGGGTAGTATGTTGTGGAATTTCAAACGAATCTTGTTAATTGAAGGCTAATTATGGACATATTTAACTCTACTATTTTTTTTTGCATTTTGATTTTAGACGTCGTAAGTTGCGACGCTTTGACGAGTAGACGTATTGACAGTTGGACGTATATTATCCGAATTCCTTAAAACGATTCGTTGAACGTCGTCGAACTTGTTGCGTTTGCATGAAAGTCTAAGCACTTCCACGTTACTTGACAGATTGGAATCGTTCGTGCGTATTCGCACATTTCCGCTCGAATCAAAATCGCAAACTTAGCGCAACCTAAAGAAAGTACTTCAGAAGACAGTTTCTAGCAATTCCATTTCCTGCTACACTTCAATGTGTATACAAACATTCTAACAGGTGTGGGTCAACCCATTTCAGGCATAAGGCCAATAATTCTGCCGTGCTAAACAAAAATGAAATAATTACATAGTACAAGTTTTGCAAAAATGGTATCTAAGATTGATGATTTTAGACACATTTTTCTCTAAACTTAGGAATGCAGTAGAACTGTTCTTCATTAGTAGGGCAGAATTGTCATACTAACACATGAAACGTGACATGACTTCCGACCTTTTTTAATACAAAATCAAATCCTTTTTTTTCTATTACAAGTTATTTAAAGCTCTACGTCTTTTGTGGCTTGAGTGTAGCTAAGGGGAAAATCTCAGAAAAAAACAAACTTAGACCACCTATTTTACTACCTATAGTATAGGCACTAAAATTACTTTCTTCCATAGATTTCCCAAAAATAAAATATTCGCATCGCTGCCAATAGCAAGTACAAAAATATAGAAATTAGCCAAATCGATTGATTCGTTCTCAAGATGCGCGTACATACGTTCGGAAATTTCAGTTCATATTTCAGTAAAAGCAAATTAAGTATTTTGTTGAGTACTTCAAAGCAGCGACAGCTACATTATCTTTACCCCACATAACAAAGTACTTATAATTAATTAGAGTCGATTTCCAAATCATTTTATGAGTCATTATACTAAGGGCCAAATTAAGGTTCTTTTTATTTCATGTTAAAATAGTCCTTACTAATCTTAATTAATCACCCTTATGTTAATTAATATTAATTAAGATGTAGTGTGTTGAGACACGAAATTATTTAAATTTATAACTACGTGGGAGTACACACACTACACAAATAAAGGCGCGTCTATAATAAATGCTTTTCAAGTACGTATAACGCCACCGATTTTTTTTTGTGCGTGTAAATGAGTCAAAAGTCAAATCTTTTTATTTCATTTGGATCACATACATGACACTTATGAACGTCATACAAAGCCAGAAAAGGACACCTTTTCTGGCTTTGTATGACGTTCATAAGTAAATTTGCCTACGGCCAGTTCACTGACAAGGTTGAGCTCTGAGAAGAACTTGGCAAGAAACTCAAGCCACTCTTTTAAATCGCCATAGTTGTTACAATTTTAATTGGTTACAGTTTGAAATATTACAGAAAGTACAGAACCAAAACACCATACTAAATCAAATTCAATAAAATTTGGATATGAGAAAATAATAATAGTAATAATGAGCAATCAAACTATAATTTGTTTTCGTCAAGAAGTACGGTATGTGGGATCATCACTTGGTACCAACTATGTATTTGAAACGGTAAAAACATTTTGTGAACACATTGTTTAGCAATATAAGCTTAAAAAAAAAGGAATTGAAAATAATATAAGAGTATTATGATAGCTATATAGATATATAAATAGCGATATAGATGTACCACAATAATAAGTTGGTATAAGAGAACGTCCCATATTACGAAGCTCGTTATAATTATACTCGACGCTCCTTATAATATACCAGAAGCTCCTTGTTTTCTTGACGTTCCTTAGCATTCTCTATTTTATAGACACTCCATACTCGATGCTCTATATAAATTTGTTTTCTTGACGTTCCTTAGCATTCTCTATTTTATAGACACTCCATACTCGATGCTCTATATAAATTCGAGGCTCGCCGCTCCTTATATACTCGACGCTCCTTAGATACTAGAGACTCTTAATATACTAGATGCTCTCTATAATATACAAGACGCTCTTTTTATAATTATACTTGTACTAGGTATATAAAAAATACAATGTAACATTTTCAATAGGGTATCTATTTGCCATTTATAAACCCAACATTGTTCATGTAAGTGTATTTTGGATTGGTACAGTTATAATTACACTGTACTTAATCCTGCGTCGGTGGAACCCGACCCTTTTGGTTTAGGAAATGGGGCTTTAATGACGTCATTGTGGATTTGTGGCTGAACGACAATTTCGACGTAGATTATATTGCATTTGAGGGATTATGGTAAATTGGTCGCGTGAATAACGCACATAAAATCTATGTCATTCGTTTACTTTACATGTGTATTGTAAACAAAATTACGCCTACATGAATATGACTGTGTACATTAATTGGTGTTTATATTTCTGCGCAACAAATATGTTTTGCGTTTGACAAATTTGGCCGCAGCATTATTTGCGATTTTACTGTTATATATTTGTTTGATGTATCAAAGTTAAAGGATAATTTTGTCGTTTTTGACAACATTGTAAATTTGCCATCTGGGAAGTTATATTATTAAGTCTCTTAGAAGCATACTTAATGGTTTTAATTATTATTTATATATATTTGCTTTTATGTATTTAATGCATGTTGAAATTAGTTACCTTTTTTTACAATTCAATTGTGTTGAGTACGTGTTTTAATTAAATGTGTACCTACATATTACGGCTTCATACAAAAACGAAGATTATTAGTTTGAGAGCCACTTGGTTTGCCACCGATGAATATTATGTCTCCGAGGTCTGTGAGAACTAGTTGGCATTTTCCATGATATGTGTGTTTCTAAAAAAAAGTCGTAATATCATAAATTTTCATTTAAATTCACCGATTTGTTGTCAAAAATAATTAAATCATGAAAATGCTTTAAAAGCACCACTGATAGATATTTTGTCGTCCGAACCGAATTGGTAAATATCAAATTAAGTAAATTGATGTCACGTTTTTGTCAATATAATATTTATTGGTGGTGTAAATTGAGTTTCTTGTGCTTTTAGCACTTTTATTTAAACGTTCATATAGATAAAAATGTTATTATGAGATCAACTTAGTCTTGTAGTCACAACGTAGTAAGCAAGTTCTTAATCTCAATAGTCTAAAAGTATAAAGACTCACACCAGATTCAATATTTTCAAAGAAACTCTTTCCTGAAGTACACCATTCTTAAATATTTAAAGTTAATGTAATATGGTCGTATATAAAAGCAATTTTTTTTAAGTAGTCCAATTTAGCGTTTATGCGTGAAATGGTAGATTAATCCGGAATAAGAGAAAGAGAACTGTGTAATTATTCTTTCTCTTTTTATGTTTGTATATTTTTGGAAAATGTTGAGGATTTAATTGCACCTAAGATGAAACATCATAAAGGTGAGATCTTGTTCAAACTTTTTGTTTATACATCGTACTGCCCATGTAAAAGATATAAGTGTCCTTTCACATAAAACAACAAAATAAAACTTTAAGCCATTGAGCTATGATCTATTTTAAATTTGGCAAGATTTTTCAGTCAGATTTCATTTTGCAGTCATTAAAATTATGTGAAATTTAAAATGGACAGTAATTCAAATGACCCAAAGTTGTATTTTGAGTACTATTGACATTTTTTCTGCTTATGGACACTTAAAATTGTCTATAAATATAGGGTATAAAAACAAATGCACCGAAAAGCATCACTGTCCATATGAATACTTTTACTTATAAGAATAAGTTTAAAAATTGCCCAGCGACGTTTAGCATTTTATAACTATTTTCCATTGTAAGTGCAATATGAAGTTTCTTCATTGCTATTACAACTGAAAAGCAATACGTCATCTAAATTATTTCGCGACCACAGGAAATTAACATTATTAGGAAATGGACGCCAGACAACCAACCGCTGTGTTCACGCGAGTGTAACTAGGAAAGCTATAAGTTCGTTTTATATTTTTATATTAAGCCACTTTGTTTTATATACGCCTTGTTAATTAACTACGAAGTTTGTGATGACCCTAATGGTCATACTGACAGCGTTCTAATTAAATTGAGCTGGTTTATTGTGCGAAGTATGGTTGAAATAATTATATGGAAAGTTTCTTCTTATAAAATCGGAATATTAGATTAACATTATTGTGGACAAAAACGTGGTAATGTATTAGTAAACAAATCACTGTCAAATTGTATTTTAAAATGTAATTTATAGTATCTTTTTTTATACCGATATCAGTGGCATTAAGTTCTTATTATAAACATTTCAAAATAATCCTTATGGTGTTTTTACCCGACTATCAGGACGGGTATTGTTTTAATAATTTAATTGTATTTAAAAAGATAGACATTTAAAGATATTGAAATGTTATTATTGTTTAATTAAGTTATCTACAGTCCACTATTATTTAGCCCGTGTAGTGACGTATAAAAAATACATAATGTCACTACCCCATTTCAACCCGTGGGTGTCGTAAAAGGCGACTAAGAGTACCTTATGCAGATAAGAACACTGCTAGAACATTCAAAACAAACCCTTTATTTATACCAAACCATTTTTCCAACATGTTATAGTAGGCCCTCCACATTCCCTCCACATTCTTTGGAGGAGACCCGTGCCCAGCACTGGGACCTTTATGGGGTAAAATTATAGAGGTAGAGTTTATTATTCAATCATACGAATGGCTTAAAATAACTGTATGAGATTTGGCTTTAATGACACTCATGATTACAATTAAACGAGGAACAGCTTCAACACAGACTCATAAAAGGAATTGTATGAAACACAACATCTAATTATTACGAACCAGTATTTGCTGTTGTCAAACAGTTGAAATTAAATGTATCTCTTCGTTCCCGAGAATGTAAATGCACGGAAACACATTAAGAGATTGTATACCATACTTACAATGCGGCATTGAATATTTCCAGCGGTTAATTTACCAGGAATTTCTTAACACAATAGTCTATTGACGTATGTTATAGTAGGTACTTAGGTTGTTTTAATCTTGCTTCGTATTGATAGCTTCTTTTCCTAAACGACTTTCATACATATACGCTGTCTAAAATCTAGAAAATGAGCTCTAGAAAAACTGTAATATCATACAATGCTATAACAAAGAAAAATTTTTCATTGGTTTTGGTGACAGATAAACTTGTTGCCTTCTTAATGGAAAATGACTAAAGCTACTACCTACCTTGGAAACAGTTTGCCTTACTATATGATTAACATTCGATTTATGATCACAATAACATTAGATTAGTCAGGCAAACTTTTTGTTACATAATATCACAAACATTGAAATAATAAATCGTTTTTTTTTATTTAACTTGGCTTGCTTTTTTTAATATTTAGTGGAAAAGCTACATATATTTATGCCCTACTAATAATAATTAAATTTATGTAAATAGTAACCTACATAGTGCTATTCTCGACTATAGACTATCAATACAAATTTATACAGATCTTTCTGGTATTCATGTTATGATTGAGTAACAAACATCCATCCTTACTGTCACATTTATAAATTTATTATTAGTAGGCATCATTCAACCCTTAAACGTTTCACTACTCGCGTCTCCTTCAAAGAATGTAAAGGGAATTTAGCCTACTATACCACGCTAGCTTGGGTTGATATAGGGTTTGTTTCGAATTTTCTATTTTTTGTAGTGCTCTTGTCTGTCAAAGTCAAATCTTTTTATTTCATTTAGATCACATACATGATACTTATGAACGTCATACAAAGCCAGAAAAGGTGTCAGTAAATTTGCCTACAGCCAGTTCATTGACAAGGTTGAGCTCTGAGAAAAACTTGGCAAGAAACTCAGGCCACTCTTTTCAATCGCCATAGTTGTTACAATTTTAATTGGTTACAGTTTGAAATATCACAGAAAGTACAGAACGAAAACACCATACTAAATCAAATTCAATAAAATTTGGATATGTGAAAATAATAATAGTAATAATGAGCAATCAAACTTTAATTTGTTTTCGTCAAGAATGCATAAGGCTACTACCTTTGTCGCCTTTTACGACACCCGCTGATTGAGATGGGGTAGTGATAATTATTATGTATTAATCCGTCAATACATGGATAATTAGTTGGATATATATATTAGTAGGATACTTCTTCCAAAATAATTGTTTTTTATATTCAATAAACAATTTATTCTATACCACAAATACCAGTTCTGTAAGTTTAAAATACGTGGTACCCAAAGAAAATAACGTTCGGATATAACCTGAATAGAAGATTTTTGTTTTCACCTTACAAATAAATACTATCTTATATGTTTGCTTCAAGTTTAAGTATGCTGTTATTACGTTTTATTGTAGTTGGTTGTATTGAAGTCCGTAGTCCGTTTTCCCCATTTTCTCCGGACGTAAAACTGCGAGATGTTCTATCAATTTGTTTGAAACTAGTTTTCCGGATATTAACCCTTTGACCATTCTGCTGCTTTCTTGTATTGGGTTTTGAGGTCTTATTTATTACATCACTAGTTTGAGGTTAGCCTCAACCAATTCACATGAGAGGTATACCTTACTCATGTGAATTGTTGAGTGATTTCGTTTTTGTTTAGTAAAATGTTGTATTTTATGTTTATGACATTGGATATTTGGATTGGTATTGGATAATATCCAATTGGATATGGATAGTATAAATGCTTGTTTAAGTTCTCCAACTATTCAATTGTAAATTATTCAATTGTTGTGGAATGAACTCCCTAACGAGGTTTTCCCAAGGGACTACAGTATGGGGTTCTTCAAAAAAGGAGTGAATAGGTTTCTTAAGGGTCGGCAACGCGCTCGTGATGCCCCTGGTGTTGCAGGTGCCCATAGGCTACGGTAACCGCTTACCATCAGGCGGACCGTACGTCTGTTTGCCACCGTCGTGGTATAAAAAAAAATATTTTTTTAAAGCTTTTACTACTTTTACTTTTACTAAACAAAAACGAAATCACTCAACATTTTACTGTTGTGAAAGAGCGGAGCCTCTTAACACAGGCTTTTTTGTCTAAAAGGAGACTCCAATCACTACAATAAGAAACAATAATGATTGAACAAATTTAATAAATATTTTTTCATTTTTTCATTTATTGCTAAACAATGTATTCACAAAATACTTTTACTGCAAGTAATAATCTTACGTATATAATTTGATAAAAATAAATTGTTTATACTCTTTCAATTATCAAAATTATTTAAATTCTATGTTATTTCAAATTGTTACCAAATAAAATTGTATATTATACACACTGAAGTACCATTAGGGTAATGGGGCCATAATAATCTATTCTAGGTAATATAATAAAGCTGAAGAGTCTGTTTATTATTTCATTTAGTTGATTGAGCGCGCTAATCCTAGAAAATACAGAACCGAAATGAAAATTAATAGCTCATTTGTCCAGGAAAGCTATAGTCAGTCTAACTGCCGCACTCAGAGACGTCAATTAGCAGTAATCTGTCATTAACAATTTTTTTTTATTGAATAAACGTATCTACTTCAGTATCAGTAGAGGGGTCAGTCGCCTCGAGGGAAGCCACTATTCGTCTAGCTGGTCTAACTTGGCGGGCAGTTAGATGTACTTTAACCGGTAAAGGTGGGTAAATTATGGCACGTATAATATGGCACAAGATTATTACACGTTTTTACTAAATAAACTTTAAAGTAAAGTAACGTCTCTGAGTAGGGCAGTTAAACAATTTATGTAGACTCATTATTGTCGCTGCTCTGCATTAAACGGGTAACAGAAAATAATTGTTTTTTTTTTTGTTTTTTTTTTTTTTAAAGACAACGCCCGCACTAGGGAACAAGCCCTGTGTCGCGGGGAGCTTTACAAACATGAAACTAACGGACACAAAGTACACCCAGACTAGAAACAAATATCTATGAATCACACAAATATTTGTCTCGTGTGGGAATCGAACCCACGTCACCCAGCACGGCGATGTAGTGGCGAGGCGACCACTGCGCCACGGTGACAGTCAAAGTTTATTCAGTAATTGAGAATACTATTCTGTGATTCTGAACAGAGGTGAATAGTTTTCGTGCCCGAAAATGCAGTTTTCCATAACTTGTTAATGGAAGTAAATTTTAAACTACGCAGGCTTGCAGTTTAGTTGACAAAATTGTGTTGTATAGAGTTCAAACAAACGGGTATATCAAACAATAGGGTTTGTTTCGAATTTTCCTTTTCTCGCAGTGCTTTTGTCTGCATAAGGTCCCTTAGTCACCTTGTACGACACCCACGGGTTGAGATGGAGTAGTGACATTATTGTATTCTTAATACGTCACTACACGGATTATATTCGCTAGATCTAGATACCCCAAATTTTAATCCACTTATATGAACAAAAATTCTCTCCACATTATTTGGAGGAAACCCGTGCCCAGCAGTGCCACTACTCAGCTCTTATTGGTCGGAGCATGATGTTATATAGCCCATAGCCTTCTTCAACAAATGGGCTATCCAACACTAAAACATTTAATTTTTCAAATCGAATCAGTAGTTTCTAAGATAAGCGCATACAACCAAACAAAAAAACTCATCAGCTTCATAATATTAGTACTTATAGATATATAAAAAGTTATAGGCGATAAAAGTTTTAAAAGGGTAAATTAGTGAAATGTCAGGTTCGTAGGTCTCAAACTAGTTTGTCACCATTTAAACTCAATTTAAGGCCGCAACTGTAATTTTATCTAATTGAACAAGTCCAATTACAGTTTGATTAAGGCTTGAACAAAATTGGTCCTGGGATTTGAGTCTCAGACGTGTTACCATTGTCGTAATCGATTTCTTTCCTTATCAGAAAATCTCCTTCTCAATTGGATAGAAAAAATATTCGTTTGTTTACCACTTGGGATCTTCAAAATACGAATAGGTATATATATATATAAACACCCTTTTACAGTTATATCCATCATTATTACAACCCATAAACGTCACATTGCTGGGCACGAGTCTCTTCTAACCTTTGTGGAGGATCCCATTATACCGCAGGAAAATATCTTATTCCCGAATTACGCGCTGGCGGTGCCGCGGGCGACAACTACTAAATAATAACAAATAATTAAAAAAAATAATAATCCGACTGCAAAAAATCAACAGATAAGCAATGCACTAAAATGACCGAAAAATGGTTGTAATTATTATTTTTCTGATTAAATTTAAACACATAACATAGTTATATATTTGTTATCTAAATTTAATTCCCTTTATTTTGATGCCCTACTCGAAACGCTTGGTTAAAAAAAAATTAACTGCTTACAATTTGGCACATGTTTTTTTTTCCGTTCCGTTTTGTTTTTTTTAATACCTGTCTAAGAATACTTGGGTTTTTGAGAAGAATCTAACGATACCTTAATTGTCGAAATCCATCCAGCCGTTTGGAAGAAACGTGGCAATAAAGGAATTTACAAAGATACATGGCAATCGGGTAAAAATTAAGCATGGTTTATAGTGTCTGATTTTGAAACTTATTCCAATAACCATAAGGTAAGCACTGAATTGAAACAATACACAATATTTTTTTTTTTTTTTTTTTTTTTTTTTGGTACAAACAGTCATCAGAATACATAGTTACATTAATACAGGCTTAATATAAAGACAAAGAGTACCCAAAAGAAAACAATTTTAAAGTTACTTATAAAAATGCTAGCGGACAAGCTTATATCTACTTGCACAACAAATACATATAATAAAAAAGAGTAAGTATATTTATAAAGAAATAGATGCCACTGGCGGAATTACTGTTTTAATTTCAGCATAAGTTTAGATGTTAGATTGTCATAAATAACCCATGCGTAGACAACAAATAAACCAAATAAAGTTATAACAAGTGACACAGACATAAGCATACAGAGTGCTAACATTAGTTATTTGATGACGTCATTTATATGGAGATATTCTTGTGGCATGTTGCCACGTAGCTTTTAGGTACAATAACTGTAAATACACACGTTCAAAAGAGCACGTTCAGATCACACCACCGTGCACTGCGTTCACATCAGAGCATATAAGACAGATTTATAATTGTGTGACAATAATCAATATAATATAACATTCTACGGTTACTAAACTAACAAAGCAATGTATGGCTCGTTGCATTATGAACTTTATATTACATTGTTTAACGTAGAAAACCAAAAAAATGCCCTTTTCCTGCAAAAATTCTTATAGATTCAAGAGAATTTGCCGGAAGATTCGTCATTAATTCGACGAATACGCACACTTGAAGCTTATTTCTGCGGCGGTGTGGAATGGACCTAATACATACAATAAAACTGTTGTTCCAGGAAAAAGCATTACTCATTCTACCAATCAACTTTCTTCTAAGGTTAAATCGAGGGCCTAGGGTTGTTACGAAAACTTTATACAAAACTTTTATTAGTCTCATAAAAATATCGCAATATCTTTTCAAGGCGCCATGATCCATGAAAAGAATTGGTTGGTGTTTGTATAGATCAATAATATCTTTCTTGCCGAGTTAGATCAAAAAACAAACTTATGATTATATCTTGGTGTAGGCTCGGCTTATCCCTTGATATGCATTCTTTTAATATTCTATTCTGTAAAATTAAAGGCTTAATAAAACAATAAGTACCTACTATCAACCATTTGTGAATTCGTTCAGTGAGCACGATTAAATATCTAAGGTATTAGCAACCCAGTTAATGCCTACAGATACGACCGCCACTAATTCGGTTCTCATGAAAAAAGAACGACCCATTAGTGTTTTACTCTGACTTATCGCAATTTTTTTTAATGAGCAGTTGGTCCAGCCATTCTCAACATTTTCACTCAGCAGATGTTTGACATTGATTGTCATTAATTTTATTTATATCGTTTACGTTTATGATCTGTTTAGTAGTTTACTGTGAATATAATTTTATTTATATATAATATAATCGAAGCTTTTCTATGAGACCACATTAGCTTGTAGCTGGTTGAGAACCTGACCAACTGACTGACATATCAGTCTACAGCCAACATTGCTGAAACTGGAAACGAAAAACTGGCACACAGTTTTCATTTAAGATAGGTATTAAGCAACAATGAAAACATTTCTGAAATTTCAACCTCTAAGAAGGGAAAATTCCAGTAGTCACACCGAATGATGCTCGGGCAGAGCCGCGGATGACAGTTACTCGTAGTAGACAATAAAATCGATTCATGATTTATGCAACAAGGAAGCGTAGAGAAGGAAATACCTCTATATTTCTAAAACGTACGTTCCTCCATCTCATTACTTTGAACGGCAACTGAGGCAAATTGATGAGAGACAATATATTGCAAAGGCAATCTATCAGTGGAAAGACTACCTTTTTGCCGGTCTTCAAGTTATTTTTACACAACGGATGACGAGCTTAAAACAAAATAATAGGCTATCAAAAAAGACGGGCTTAAAAAAAGAAAAATAATAATAATATAAATTTCCAATTTTCGGATTAGGGACTCATTTTAAATACCTACTTTGAGTTTGATTATAATTATGTTGGCAACGATTAGTGTTGCACTTGAAAAATTCAGAATTCTGTTCCATACTTAGTTCATTAGTCAGTTTCATTCATTATTTAGGCTAACTTTTGGTCCAATTACCTAATATGTAATGTATCCAAAACTTTAAGTTAGTGTTTAACATGAATAGCTCAGTAAGTTATAGGTTATCATGTAAATTATAGCAGCCTTAAGACATTCTACACATCTTAGTGTTGTTTTAAAAGAAAATAGTGATAAATATTTGTTCAAAATTTTCACACGATTTATCACGATTTTATTTTACTGAACACCGAAAATACGGTTTTAAAAAAAAAATTAAGTAATTCTGAATATTTTTTTTAAGATTCAAATTTATTCTATCCTCATCTTAACAAAAATTTTATCAAATATTTACGGAAATGTCTATTTGGGTTGCCTTTGTGAGCACAATTTATTAAGGGATTGATTTAATGAAAACGTATTCTAATTGAAAGTCTTTGAAGTTTGCAATAACGTGAACATGTTGTGTTTTGTGTCGTATTTGATAGACATAATTACATGTAGTTTTAGGTTAATAACTGACGTAAAAATACATGTCATAGTGTAAAATCTTGTTATTTCCCGTCATCGCTATTATCATAAAAAGCAATATCAAGTTGCACAAGTAAAGAAAAAAATGGACCGAAACCGGAAAATAAAATTTTGCAAGAGTGAGAGTTTATCCGGGCTAACGTTAATAAAGATGGTGCACCTACCTTTATTTGAATATTTATTGTAATATATACCTATCCTGTTACCTACTAAAATTTACATTTATCGCTCGCTGTGGCGGAAATTAGGTGAGGTCTATGTTCAGCAGTGGACGTCGTTGGGCTGATATGATGATGATGATGAATCAAAAAAAAAATAGCATAATCGTACGGAACCTCGGTGCGCGAGTCCGACTCGCACTTGGCCGGTATTTTTTGGTTTTGGTGGTATTTTGGTATATGGTATGGTATATGGTAATTACATCGCTTAAGAAATCACAATAACAACAAGAAAACTCCTATAAGAAAAGACAAGTGTTTCCCTTTGTTTTTATTTATTTCATAAAGCCATTCTCATACTAGAAACAATTTCCATTCCATCTATTTTTTTATAAAGATAATCTTATATGTTGCTTACGTCTAGAGAAAGAATGGTAGGTAAGTTCTTTTCACAACTGGGCAAGCCGTGACAAAATTCAGTTGGAAATTTATTATTTCTTTCTTTGACAAAACATAATAAGTTCGATATATAATAAGATTCAAATAGAATCAGACTGAAGAAATTATTATGTATGAAATGAATATAAATCACAAAACATGGCCACTTCAATGCTTTTGCAATAACACACTTGATAGTCTACTGGTGTCCGTCTACAAATAAACAATTTGATATGAAACTTGTATTTATTGTTGTTTGAACTACGTTTGTTTGTCTAGCTATCTCGAGTCTCACTTTTTCCTGGACGTTTCAAATAGCCGAGGCAAGAAATAAATGCAATATTCAAAACTTTATTTTGAAAATAAACTCAATTCAATTTCCAATCATCTTCTTTGAATTTCCGATAGAATGTATTCATAAAAGATACCTATATTATTATTATGCCTTCATAATGATGATGATGGTATCACCAGCAATGTTAGGTAGGACTATACCTAATAATACCATGTTATTAACAATACATAATGTCGACCTGAGGGTGTCGCAAAAGTCAACAGAAGTAGGTCACTACTGTCGACTACTGTCCGAGAAAAAGAATATTCGAAACAAACCCTATACTAACCCGTCTGGCCAGCGTGGTATAGTAGGCTAAATTTCGTCCATTCTTTGGAGGAGACCCGTGCCCAGCAGTGGGCCTATAAGGGTCGAAATGATGAATGATGAAAAAGGTTTGTGCGCGTATTACATCCCATTTTTAATTCTGACTATATTTACATTTCGTCAAGTATTATTTAAAACTTAAAAACTTATACTGCAGAGAGCCTGCTCGAAGTCTCGACATTCGATATTGAAATATTTGAAAATTTAATGATACAGCGAAAAGTATAGCTACAGCTATAATTTTCAAATATTTGACAACGATGTCAAACTCGACTATGTCTAATAATGGTCTAATATCAGGTCCTCTACTGGTATTTATATGAATACCTTGGCATAATGAATTTAAGGATGGTTATAACAAAAGTGACTTAGGACTGTCTTAAAATTTTCTTCAACATTTTCTAACAATAATTACATTTCGTCGTTTAAATTTTGAACGGTAGTAATATTTACATAATGTCCTCATCTTCAATATGCGATTTACTGGCACATTGAGAGGGTATTTTTTAGCACGCAAGCATAATCTTATTTAATGGCAAGTATAATGTCGCCTTTATAGGCACACTTTACACGTTCACACCAACGTACCATTTATATTAAAGTAATAATACCCACGAAAATAAGAAGGCTTATATTATTATATAAATAGCATACTGTTGCCAAGCGAGGATTTCTAGGGAACTATGAATATAAAGACGATATATTTGAAAACTTTTAGCGCGCGCTCCGACGAATGATATTTACGAGCCCGTGCTCGCTACAGGTGGCCACTCTTTTAGATAAAAATATATCTTGTTGAGCAAAGACAGCGTCATTTGAAACGATATATATCAAAGAGTACCAATACAGTAAATGTACATGCATTTTCTAGCAAGAAGGTTAAATTGAACCTACTTTCCTATTCATAATACATTGAACTTTAAAACTTAAATTGATTTTTAATGTTGACTATATTTTCACATTTATTAGTATGTTTTACTATAAAAACTACGTACTATGTTCTAGGTTGTATGTATAAACCAATTCTAAGTGTTTTAGAAAAATTATAGATAAAATAATTGTTATATGAGATGTGCATTATGTTATTGACTATTTATTCTGTATTTTTAGATAAGAAAAATGCCAAGCTATTGGGGCCCCTGATATCATCCAAAATAATCGGGGTATTGTGTATGTAACTTTATGCAGCACCAAATGAAGCACTCCAAAAGTATTCCTCAAAACGCACCACTCGGATGCGACAAAATTTGCGTTGCAAAACTTGTATATCAGAAATTAAAAGCAATTTTAAAATACTTTCAGTATTTTGCATTCAAATTGAGGGATATCCAATACTTTATTTCACATTGAATAAAAACTACGAGCTTTATTTCCCAGAACACACGCCACCAGTGACTTTTCATAATTACCTATCTGTATTCCCATGATAAATTTTGCAGGCAATTATCGACAACTTTACTAACGTTTTTTATTGCTTTCAAATAATTATCAGAAAAATATGTATTCAAGTAACTATTACATTGCTTCATAATTACCTTTCAATTTTTGTATATCATTTTTTATAATGCATAAAGATTATAATATTGATTGAGTAGTCAGTCAAATTTACTTTCTTCTTTAGGTCAAAATTCCCTTCTCACTGCCGCACTCAGAGACGTCAATAATAATTAGCAGTAATCTAACTTTAATGCAATTTTTTCGTTGAATAATCGTTTTTAGGCGTATCGACTTCATTATTACGCGTTTTTATTAAATAAACTTTAAATTTAAGTAAGGTCTTTGAGTACGACAGTAAGTCAATTAAGGACCTCTAACTTAAAGAAGAAACAATTATAGGTATTTAGAGAAATGTCATACTGAGAGTGGTAGTCACCCAGGGTTTAGTGGGGTTTAGGATCGACCATAATTTGTCTCTCAGGTAGATAGCACAATTTAATTACATAAAATTTAAGTACAATTTAAATACATTTCTAGCGTCTCCACCGTCCCCTCCAGTGGGCGCTAGGCAATAGTAGGGTTTTATATGGTACGGCTGTATGGGGAAGGGCGTGAACCCTACTATTGCCTAGCGCCCACTGGAGGGGACGGTGGAGACGCTAGACTGGCGCCCAACGTGGGGCCCGTAAAATGAAACAGAACTGATCTTCGGTAGTATTATTGAGTGATAGATAAACTGTTATAAACTTATAGTATTAATTTTAATAAAGAGAAGAGCGTGCACTGCACAAGAAATTAGAATAGTAATGAGCCCCGAGCCTTCGGCGGATGTTCCGACGAAGACTCGGTTGGAATTTAGGAATTAGGATTTTGAATTTTTAAATAATTAAAAGTAAATTAAAAAGAAATCAAAAGAGATCCAAAAGGTAGTAAAAGGAGGTGCATCCGTGAAGGACGTAGCCTGCAACGGGTGCAACCGTTACACATTAGCTTCTTTGGTTACCGCTCAACTAAATTGAATTTAGTCAGTCATTTTGCTGGAAGAGTTCCACGACCCTTGTAAAGTCAGTCCTTTACACTTAATGTTGGTTGTTGTATAGAAGTTTGTATGGTGGAGCACGTAAAAGACGGATGTACTTAGAAGTCGGTTATTTCCGCGTAAGATTACAAGACTTAATTTTAGGCAAATCACTTCTTGATAATGTTTACTGTGGCACTGTAATTACTTGTTAAGACTACTATTAGGCGAAGCTAAACTAGGTTGCCGAACGCGCAAAAAAAGTAATGTATTGTGAAACCATACAACCCTCATAATTTAATGTTTTATGTCTTCTAAAGTTAGATTCACATTGCATGTCTTCTGCTTCTGGAATTCTAAATTTTTCTTTAGATTACCTAAATATGCTAAAGTTTGCTTCTATAGTAACAATAAAAATAAAATCATATTTGTACTAGTTTGAAAATAAAATAGTATTGAACACAATGTACTAGGCAGTGAACTCAATAGACCGTGAAATCTTTCAATGGATAAACCTAAAAAAGTATAACTGAAATAACGTTGTAGGCACGTCTGTTTTATCTACAGATCCACTTATGTAGTTTCGTATTATTTTTCGGGTTAGTTTATTTTTGTCTCTCGAATTTGGTCATAGAGAAAATAAACATGGTTCTCTTTGGCAACTTGTAAGCTTATGTAGCTTTAGCAAGGTCTAAATTCAGAGAGCAACTTTTTCTTTGTGTTTTTTTTATGTATGGAGATAAAGGGAAAAATGTATGTTAACGTTTACTTACTACTTCAAAATTTTTAAACATCTCGATTGAAAGTCCAAACCATAATTAAGCAAGGTTTTTTTTATTGTAATATGATGTAGAGACCCTCAAAATAGAACATACATTGAATGGATGCTCAAAGGCCATATATGAAACAAATTAGTTCCTCCTAAATAGTTCAAACGAATGTCTCATTGCGCGTATAAACTTCCGCAGATCAGACAGATACGTCCAAAACTTCGCTTAAATAAATACAGTTGTTTGAAACTTCTAACTTCTTTAATGTTTGTTACAGGAAGTAAATAATTGATCGAACGATCAGAAGTTATGGGTCTGGATATGAAAATAGGAAAATGAGTGGGGAGGAGGGGTCCAACATAACCCAAACATTGACGAATTTATTCGAAGAAATGTTGTTAGAAACAGAAATGAGTGGAGAGAACAGGAGTAATGTGGACTTCGGACAGTTCCTCTCAGCTTTGAGGGAGCAGTCTTCGAAAAATAGTTCACATGAACCGCTGGATTTTGGCACGCTAGTCAAACTTGTTGATGGGTGGCGAAGCAGACTGAATCTCACAAGATCGAGTGAACCAGCCTGTACTTACTGCGACGGGAACTTCAGGGATATCATACTAGCGTACAATGGTATCCATGGATACCTCAGTTTAATAGTAAGTATTAAACACCAGATTTTCCCCACGGTGCCACCAGAATTGTGTTTTTTTTTTTCTTTTTTTATACAAATATTTTCAGTGGTTTTGGCGTGATTGAGGAACAAACTTCCATCCATACATCCTAACTTTCGTATTTATAATATTTAGTAGGATAATAATAAAACGCAATATCCTCCTGCTCGTCAAAAATATTATTACTTATTATATAGACGCATTTTAATTTCTATTTTAATAAAGTGTTATAGTATATTATAACGCATGTGAATGCTGTTAAGCTGCTGCTGTTAAAAAGCGATAATGGCTGAATGGATAAGGAACCGGCGTGCAAATCACGCGGTCTGAGTTTGATCCCGACCGGCAGTACCAATGTGGATTCCACTTTGTGGCATTTATATGTACTAGTCATGTGACTTACCATCTGCTAACGGTGAAGGAAAACATCGTGAGGAAAGCCACATACACTAGAATAAATTCTATAAGTATGTCGGATCCACCAACCCGCACTAGGCCAGCGTGAGTGGATTATGGCCAAAAACCCTCTCAGCACTCTAGTTAGAGGAGAGGAGACCCGAACCCAGCAGTGGGACTTAATGGGTTACAGCAGCAGAACGCAGTTTAAATGAGTATGTAGATGCGTAACTATTAAGAGACAGTCTGATAAAATAATTACTTAATGTTGCAGAGAATCAAAATGTTGTTTCTTTTCAAAGATTTTTTACGTCACCAGTTTTCAGTTTATCTCTTGTATGTTATTTTATATTTTAAAGAACGCAAAGAAAGCTTCCGCTTTAAGAGGATTGCTATCAGAGAGAGTCCCGGAACCTCTCCATGTTTCGTTTCTCTTTTAACTTTTATGTTATACGTTTGTGAATATGGGTTCAAACACACAAAAGGGTGTCGGAAGATTTAATTTTACTGCCGCTTGGAGGTTCAACTGTGCCGTGAAATCGTCCATTTATGTAATGATAGTAAAACCGCTTCAAACCGCTTTCAACCGCTGCCGGCGTTTTGAGGTCAGATTATCAAGCCCAATATTGTAAAATTAGTATGGAGGAAATGTGAAAAATAATTTCTGTGGCGCAAAACATAACACAACAGGTATTAATTAAAATTTCTTTCCATCGTTTAGAGTTCAAGTTAGACATTTTAGAAAGTTAAGCAGGTTGTTAAAAACTATACAAATGAAACAATTCATTTTTTTGGACAGTAGAAAACCTTGTACGATGTTTATGTGCTACAGAAAGCATACGCAATTAAATAACTTAAATCCTTGAAAAATGTGATTAAATGTACTAGATATTATGTACATTTAAAATAACAAAATTAATTTATATTTTATTTATGTATCTTCCAATTTACAATTTATACATTATGTAGTGTGCAAAGGCTGTACGAAGACCTCGCAGGGTCTATTTGGGTATCAGCAAGTCGTATATAGATACAGACATAGTATGTGTATGTGTCTGATTGGTAGCAATAAAAAATTTCATTATTTATTGCCACCACTATATAAAAGACAATTATATAAAAGGAATAACATCAACATTTATAAAAGTAAGTGCCTTTTCAAGTTACTCTTGAACGCCTTAATGTTGTTCTTGTACATATTATTATATTGTAATTTATCAGGCTAATTATTCAACATTAAGGGTATAACATGTTGGTCGGTTCTTTCGCCATATATAATATGATTTATTATTTTAACAGCCATAACAAAAACAAAAAAAAATGCTAAAAGTTTAATGAATTGTCTTACAAAAACATCAGTGTATTTTCACTGAAAACAGTCTGCAAAAGGCATACAATTTATCTATGTCTTCAGGGCATTATCCGTCTGACGTACTTTGGACGTAAATATAAATACGCTGTGATTATTTAAAGCTTTATTCAAAATATTCTTTCGAGGATGTTTGTTTGCTTATGTTCATCGAATAGGCTTCGGCATTATATTAGTATCTACTGAGATTTCAAACACATTAATAATCTAATGCCTGTCAAACATGCTACTATTTAATAGAGATGTCTCTCATTCTCACTTTAACAATGCATTTGGCATTTTATAAGACTGAGAGAGTGCATAGGTACTGCTTCAGAACGATATCTGTTGCGTGAGAGGGAATTATTTCAAAAATATTTATTCATGAATACCAGCAATAAATATAAATTATTTTATTGTACAAACGCAAAGTGAAAACCTCCAAATAAAATTGGGAAGTGTATTGACTTTAAATTCGAACTAAAATGTCAATTTATGATCAACAATATGTATCTGTGTGTGTGTGTCGGCTTCAACTGTAAGGGAACGTTGTTTTCATTTGTTTCTTTAAAGTTTATTGTAATATTTTCTATACCAATATACTTAGTGATCAATTTGTGTTGTCCATCAATGACGATATACTGATAATGTTTCGTCAACATGACGCAAAGACCCACTGCGTAGTGCCATAACGTGCTATATGCTATAATTAGGGGCATACACATGGGATTAATGGTTTTCTGATGGACGCTCTTATGAATGGTTTATACTGACGTATATTTTTGGATGTGTTTGCATATTCAATCAATAGTATTTATGCGTCTGCTAGCCAGATGAAAAATAAATCAGTATGTTAAATGCATTAATGATATACATCCTTGGAGTTATGAATTTTGTCTATGAATTTGTAAAGAAAAACTCTGTATGCTATGGTTTTTTGTATTCGAATATATAAAAAATATGGCCAGTAAAAATATAACTCGTTAAAAGTATTTATTTCACATTAATTATAAACGAGACAGTAGTACATTATAATATATTAATAGAAAATATATTATTGGAACAGCTAAACAGATTATTGCAATTCGCATTTCACTATTAGATGCACTAAGACACAATTGATGCAGGCGTTTGCTCCTTAATTTTATTTTTAAAACATCTTTTTCCTCGTGCGTAATATATTGTACGAGAATTTTTTTATAGGGTATGGATTCCAATTTCAACAAAGTTCTTTCTCAACTGCACCTTGTCTTCTTCTTCTTCAGGTGCCACTGCACTACTGGAGGTTAGCGGCCAGTTTGTCTCTGTCTTGTGTCAAGTGTATTAGTTCTATATGCTTGAAATACTAGTCCATTCTCGGATGTTACGCAACCAAAACCGTTTTCTGTCTAGTGCAAGGCTTTCATTCAATTTTGCCAATTATTATAAGTTGGAGAAGCTCACATTTATCATATCGCAAAACATGGCCTATTTACGCACATTTTCGTCTTTTAATGGCCTGTAATAATTCTGAAAATTCTTTATTATTTTCACAATGGAAATATAATTGTACTAATTTGCAAAAAAACACTACTACTCATACCTACACTACTTTAAAAGGTTTTGTTTCTAATATAAACACATTAGGAACAAAACCTTTTACCTTCTATCGAAGTCCTTTTATTCAGAAACAACAACATTGTCATTTGCCCTCTATTGAGCCATTATCATATCAATATCGACGTAAACGTTACAAGTAGTTTCCACTGTATTGGTCATCTAGTACGGATACATACATATTTATACGTAGAAACTGTCCGTACAAAGTTGGGTGTATAAATTGTAGGAGAATTTATTCAGAACCCGGACGAAATCAAGAACGGAATAAAATGTCTTTGTATTATATATAAATAGTGCACTGTTATTTTGTTCTCATATTATTAATGTTTTAATATTATCTGCTTCTATAGAAGAAAAAATATCATCAAACATAAATTATTTAGTAGTCATATTTAGTTCATTTCAAAAGGAATGCTGTCTCTATGTAAAACGCATTTCAATTTTAAATTTTATAATTACTTGTTTCAGGTGTGTGTCTTTGGTAGCCTGGCAAATGCACTGAACGTGGCTGTATTGACGCGACGTGACTTAGCCGCGGCACCTATCAACCGTCTACTCAAATGGTTGGCAGTGGCTGATGTTTTCGTCATGTTGGAGTACGTGCCCTTCGCTATATATCGATACTTGGTAAGTTTTGTTTCAAATCTTGTACAAAGCTTCTACCCGTGCTCTATGCGCGTGGTATGTCGGTAAAATTAAACTTTTACATATTGGAAAAAATATGTCAATATTACAACTCATAGACGTTCTGCTGTCGGGCACGAGTCTCCTCCAAAGATTGTGTAGGGAATTTAGTATACTATTCCACGCAGATCAGACGGGTTGGCATAGGGTTATGTTTCCAATTTTCCTTTTCTCGCAGTGCTTTTGTCTGCTTAAGGCTGAGGCTGAGTCGCTTTTTACGACACCCACGATTTGAAATGGGCATTAACATTATGTATTCTTAATCCATCACTACACGAAAAAATTACCTATCTGAATGATAATTTTTTCGCCATCATCGTCGTCATGCATCAGAATCCGTTCTAAAATCTAGGAAATTGAATTTTAGTAAATGTTAATATTTAATTTCATTATTACCCACGACGGAACGGAGACGGTATATGCGTTTGAGGTGTGTGTTTGTGTGTTTTCTACACATCCAAATCATGATTCAACGCCCGTACAAATCTTCATCAACTGTTTACTTTTACTAAACCAAAAATAGGTAGATAGTAAATATCTTATAGCAGACGCCAAACTACATCTACATTCTTACAAGTATTGAGTGAAAATGCCTGGTTTCTTTATACAAAAAGGTTGAAAAGGTGCTCTGAAAACATACCTTTTGTCTAGGTCTTTCGGAAAAGTATTAACATCTCACTTGAACCGTATTGAGCCTTGACGGATCTTCAGAGCTATTCCTCGCCATTGACTTCGCGTAAACCTTTGCCTTTTACTCTGAAGGTTAATCTACGTTTCTCGTGTCGAATGTATTCAAAGGCCATCTCATTTGAAGACACTGTACTAATCCTGATGAGTTTCTTCTTGAGTAAACAAGGCAATTATTTGGTAATAAACGCCCACGTTTGAAGTTTAAGTAACGTGATTCAATTAGATTGTTCCCTAGATGTAATTCTGTACATAGATAGATATAATTATAATTAATCAGTTCTTTTCCAAGAGGGGTAGGCAGACACTACTTCTTTCCACTTGCTACGAATGCTGCTTGATACATTTTTCGGCTTTATCTACGTTCATTAATTTTTTTATACTTGTATGCTGGTTTAAGGTACTTCTGACCAGCCAGAAAGTGATGAAAGGTTCTAGAACGTTTTCGATTATGGATCTGTATTAAGGTGCTGAGATTGGTATAATGGTCGCGTAGTGCGTCTGTCAACAAGATCTTAGATTTGATGATCGATTTTCTGCCAAGAAATACTTTATAACCGCAAGGAGTTTGGAACATCACTAAATCTTACCAACGTAAAGGCTGCAGTCATGTTTGATTGCCGTTTCATTGAATGAGTGTATATTTTACTTTAATATCTCCTGCAGTTCTGAAAATTCAAAGTAGGTATTTGTCGAGATTATCTGCCGTGCAAGATAAGCATCTTGATATACATAATGGCAGTGTTGCTATAAATTAAATTAAATTAAAATTCATTTGTTTCGGACAACAGTGATCCATAATTGGTTAGTAATACAATAAAACTTATATTCTAGTATTAGCAATTATACAATTAATAAAATACAATGTTATGATCAATGTAGTACATTATTGAAATGATCGAAGTAAGAATATCCTTTGCAGTACTACGACTTGGTGTTATGTGACCCAAATACTAAACAGGTTCTACTAAAATTAAGATGTGGTCTATTGAAACTTCTTCGTGACGTAATGATTGTCTATTTTCTTATTTTGGTACCAGAGTCAAATTTTTAGGCGGTATAAAAGTCGCCGAATCAACTAGTTAATAATAATAATACAAATTCAAAACATGATTGAAATTGGGTTTTTATGATCAATTGAAACGGGTTTGGATAATTGGGACACAAAGATTGAATGTCCGTATAATCGTTATTGGAATGAGGACTGATGGGTAGGCATGCAAATATTTCTCATTCATATGAATTTTGACATATCAATTATTCAATCGAAATGCGTTCGGTTGAATAATCAAAGGTTTCATCGAAGATGAGGCAACAATACAAACATAAACTGATTTAAACTGAGTATTTTTAATGATGACACTACTTTCAGATGTCCTTGTGTGTCACATAGTCTGACACAGCAGCTTTTGTGCAATAATGACGGCATAAAGAGGGCGAGGCTTCATATGCTGTTAAAAACCTATCTCTGTTCTGTGGCTGTCAAATATTAGTACATTATGATACAAGTGCGGTAAGTTGATAATTACAGCCGGGGCGATATTGCAACAAAAAAGCAGAGGCTGTAATTATCAAACCGCACGTGTGTCATACGACGTTTTATAACATATTTGCGAGGAAATAAATAAAATTCGGACTTTCTTAGAAAAAAACAAATACAGCGAAAAGAAATAGCGCGCGGAATTATTTTTACTTGTCAAAAATTATCGATGCGCGCGCATCAGCGCTTTTTTTTTAAGGCAAAAACACAAAAACAGCCAGTATTACTAATAAAGTAAATTAATATTTTTGTGTTTTAGTACAGATAAATGGTTTTAATGTATGGTCTAAATTAATTAAATTAAAGAATTAAATGTTTATTTTATATAATTATATCATAATTATTTTATCTACCAAAGTTAATTAATTTTATTCATAAAATGTTGACCACTTTTCTGACATAAAAACTCTTTGCAAAGATTTTAAAAAATAGGTACCGTTCGTTACGTATGGAGCCCCTTGATTATTAGTATGTGAGCATGAGAAGCCGTGCAATTTACTTTACATTACCGCACTAGTGCGTAATGAGATACATTACAACACTGAAATTGGTGAAATAAGAGACCCTTTACGAGCAAATATGTTATAAAATACATTATACTTGACAAAATATACATACACTATAACAATAGACAACATTTAGTTCGACTATGTTTTACAGACTTTATAAATAAAAGAAAACTTTTAACAATGAAATAATTTTAGTTAGAAATATGTAATTGTAAACAACAAATCTTTTTTTTCTTTAATCAACTGACCTCTTTTATTTATTAGTCAACATTCGTTCCTTTTCCAACTCAGCTGTTGACATGAGAAATGTTTGACATTATCTCTGTTGTTTTAAATGAGAACGGCAAATACGAGTATAAATGAATACTAAAAAGTAAAAACGTATTTATTAGGTACGTTACGTATTTAAAAACTCTTTTCGGTTCTATACTATAACGTGATTCCTAGACTTAACACCTTCAAAAATGTTATAATAAATGCGTTTACATCCATATTTACGAGTCTAGACGAGACTATAATAATAAAAATTGTTCGTACTACATAAAACCTAACCTTTGTTCAAGACTAGGTACCACCCTTGACTTATTAATGATAGTGAAGACAGGAACAGTTCATTTGTTTCCAAGACTGCATGGCGCACTGACACTTTAATTATATAGATTGCATATAAGTAATGTTTTTTAGGTAAACTTATGCTATACTGTACCTAATATACCTTTACGCTTTTACGTCATAGAGATCTGGGGGATGATTCTGCCTCGTCGGAATACTACCGGATCGTTAACTTTTTCGAATCTTAGCATAACGTATTTTACGACAAAAGTTATTTAATGTTAGAAAATAGTGAACTTACCGTATAGAATTTAAATTCATTAAATTCATTTAAATTATTAAAAACTTTTTATTTTTATGTTTTTTTTACTTTAAACAAACAGACATATTCAACCGAAAACTTTCCGCAATCTCAGAATCAGGGGGAAGGTTCAAATTTAGAGTAAATGTAGGCCGGCATTAGTATCTTTGATTTGATATTATAGAGTAGGTATCAAGTAACATATATTATGGAGTATCAATCAAGTTTCATGCCAGTTCTTCTCATAGCTCCACCCCATCAGTGAACTGGTCGTAGGCAATTTTGCTGACACTACTTTTCGGATAACCTGTTACATTCTTATCTTGTGACTTTCATAAGTGTTACCTTGTAACCTAGATGAATAAACGAGATTTCATTTCACTTCATAGAAAAAGCTATATATATACACCAATTACAAGATTCCTAGATTTCATCACCGTTGCAGATACGTAGATAAGTACATATTAATAAAAAATCTTTTAAATTTTTATAATAGGTAAGTTACGTTGTTAACAACGTTGATACCTGTAAAGGGAATATACGAGCCACGGTGAAAAGTAGCAAAACTTTGTCATGACGTCATCATGTTAGCAGGTACTATGCGATTTAAATAAGTATGGACCTGTCAAATCAAGACGTCATTTTATTTTCAATTTGAAGACAACTTCATACCTTACAAGTAGGGTGTAGAAAAAACGAAACACATTACAAGTACATACATATTTTTTTGGTATGAAGATCTTTAGTTTCTGAATAAGTAATAACAACAACAATAAAACTATAAAAAAAGAATAATGACAAAAAAATCAATAACAATTAAATTAACACTTACTTGTAACAAAATAATATAACGAAACGAGATAATTTTTTGCCTATTTTATTTCTGCTAGCTGTACAAAAATGTGCACATTCGACTATAGTTTGCGGCAAATAATGTCAAGCGCGATCCCATATTTATTTAAATCGATAAATTCAATGTCAGGGCCGTCCACCCAAGTAGTTCAGATAGCAGAGCACTGCATACGGAATGCAGGGTCGCGGGTTCAAGTCCCGTCGTGGGTTTGAATTTTTCTATTACTTTTTTAGCATTTATATAAAAAGGTAATACGCCTGAAAACTAAAACGATTGAAACTAAATTGAACTTATTGCAGATAAAATCATAGAAGCGTAGTTACGTCACCACCACTTAACTTATGCCGTATTATAAAAAGACGTAGTGATTCATTCATCAGCTACCCATTAATGTCCCACTGCTGGGCTCAGGTCTCCTCTCCTCTAACTAGAGAGCTGAGAGGGTCCACTCACGCTGGCCTAGTGCGGGTTGGTGGATCAGACATAACAGAACAACAGAACAGACAAGACAGAATTTCTTCTAGGGTATGTGGGTTTCCTCACGATGTTTTCTTTCACCGTTAGCAGATGGTAAGTCACTTGACTAGTACATATGGATTCCACAAAGTGGAATCCACATTGGTACTGCCGGTCAGGCTTGAACTCGGACCGCATGATTTGCACGCTGGTCCCTTAACAGGTAATGAATAAAAAAATATTAATTAGACGTATTGATAATATATATCGTAACTAATTATTTGACCTACTATCAATTTGTGTTTACTTTACAGTATACGTGTATACACTGTAGATAATATTGGGGCATGTTTAACTAACGTAATACAGTTAACTTACACAAACACGACTTGTACACATATTAAATTATTATGTAACGGGTTTACGCCACGTATTATATTTTCAATTCAAATCTACCGTAATGTATGAAGGCTTTAGGCCAGGTACACACTATGAGTTTTTCGCCAAAACACGCTATAGCATTTTTTATTGTACCATATTGACTGGTCTGTTGGTCTAGTGGTTAGTGACCCTGACTGCTAAGCCCGAGGTCGTGGGTGCAATCCCCACCCAGGACAAATCTTTGTGTGATGAGCATCAAGGTTTGTTCTGTGTCTGGGTGTAATTTATGTATAATATGTGTATTATAGATAATACATAGTTAATACTACATATGTACATTTTAAAATATACCTAATGTTATATTTGATACTTGTGCCTTTTTTTTGGCTAAACAGTAAACAGTAAAATCAACAACAACTAGGCGTAGGTCTCAGCGGCGATTTAGATAATATCAAAATCTGTTTTAATATCTATGTATCACATACCTTATGAGGTAGGATGTAAGATATGATATGGTTTACCATTAGACAAAACATCTATGCGTAAAGAAATGAATTCTCTGCAAATAAAACTCGTGTTTTGGTTTTCGTGTATATATTTTCGTAGACTTTGTGTATAAATAAATTAAATTAAATTGTACGTGGGTATATCTGCTGTTTACAGGTACACCGATCCCAACAAAGTTTGAAACTAATCTAGAACATTCAAATATAATTTAAATAAATTTAATAATTTTCAATTTCATAACATCTTGTTATTAGGTAGGGTACACGTGTTGTGATAGGTATACCTTTTGGAATAAGTTCCTTTTATACTTCTGAAGATATAAACAGGATTCATTTCCTAAAAGAGGTTATTACAAGCTATTCATTAACTTGCAATGTTTGTAGTTGAGATGAGACCCGAGCAGTGGGACTTAATGGGTTGAAATAATGAAAAAAAATAAAACATTTACGTTATATTATATTTTTATAGATTTTTGAAGTTCTATTGTATCTCCTCCCATATTCGCTTTGGTATACCCCAGGCCTAAGTAATAGGTACTGATAATATAAGGTAAAATCGCAAAATTGATAACATATCCTGCTTAAATTAATAGATAATATATGCAATCAAGTAGATAGTGAATGTACAAACACTAGGTTAAGCTGACCTCATGTTTAAATTGTAGAGTATTACATCATGTATTTTCTGACACGTTTAGTATTGATTTACACAATTACAGTGGAAAAGAGTTTTAATATGATAAACGCCGTGCCTTCTTTCTTTTCAACCAATAAACTGGCCTGTTGGTCTAGTGGTTAGTCACCTTGACTGCTAAGCCGGAGGTCGTGGGTTCGATTCCCACCCAGGACAAATCTTTGTGTGATGAGTATGATTGTTTGTTCTGTGTCTGGGTGTAATTTATCTATAATATGTATGTATTTACAAAAAAAAAGTATTTGAGTAGTACATTAGCTAAATATGTAAACATAATAATTAGCTAGATTAGTTGTCATTCTGTATTCTGCATTAATTTAATCTCAACAATTTATTAAGAAATGCTGTGTATAGTTATAACTCGGCTTCAGATTTATATGTATTATTTGGAATTTATAAATTGTACACAAATTAATCTGTAACCAGTTACTGTACCTAATAAATAAAAATAAAAAAAATCATCTGTTTAGTACCCATAACACAAGTAAATATAATAGCTTAATTTGGGACTAGATGGTGCTGTGTAAATGTGGTAGAATATTATTATTATTAATAAACGTCCCACTGCTGGGCACGGGTCTCCGCCAAAGAATGTGGAGGGAATTTTGTTTCGAATTTTCCTTTTCTCGCAGTGCTCTTGTCTGCATAAGGTTACTCCCTTAGTCGCCTCTTACACACACCTATGGGTTGAGATGGTGTAGTGACACTATGTATTCTTAATCCATATACACGGATAATATTAAGGATGGTTATAAATAATACATTCGAAATATTATGAAGTTGATTACATTTGATTCCCAGTACAGATATTGTCATGAATATTGATGAGTTATAATATCGAGTACCATCGGTTTATTTTGGTATACAGAGTGTATACGACGATACGACATTAAATGATAAGGCAGCAAGTGTTAACCCTTATAAACATATTCTAATAATAATCATTAAAAAAAAATATATGTATAACACTATACATTATTTAAAGTCGAAAAATTTAAAAACATAAAACTACACATTATTTTTCTATCATGACGTTTTCGACATGACGACGACAAAAGTGCGGAAGAGAGTAAGAGATAAGATAATATAAAAGAGTCAGAGATATTTAAATAAATTGAATGACGTAATGACAACATACAATCAACGTAAATACCTACAGGTTGTTTAAAACTGTGAAATAAAGAAAGTATATTTGCCTCTAAATTCTTGCAAATTTCTATTTAATTTTTTTGGTAAAGCCTTCTAACATCACATGCTACACGTGGTTTCATTTAATATTGTATCGTCGTATACACGCTGTATATACGTTTATTTTACGACTGTTATTATGTAATAAACAATAGGTAAACTAATAAATTATTCTCTAGACTGAGCTAACTTATGAACAGAAGTTAGGCTCAACGGCAATATGACTTCTGCGTAGGCAGATGAATAAATTATTCCTAGTACACAAATGTACGTAGAATGTATATTTGCGAAAACAAATATGTATGCCCTCTTTCCTTTGTTCCTTTTGTTGCATAAGATAATAAAAGATTTATGAAGAACTTTATAAATATATTTCACTAGAAGTCGCGCAGGGCTTCGCTCCCGACGTACTGTATTTAGCCACTGCTCAGCTCCTATTGGCCGTAGCGTGATGATATTTAGCCTATAACCTTCCTCGATAAATGAGCTATCCAACACTAAAATATGTTTTTCAATCTGACCAGTAGTTCTCGAGATCGTAGCGTTCAATCAAACTAACTCTTTACTTTTATAATATTAATAAAGGTTTGGTACTTGAGTTTACGTATGCGAAAACTAAATCGTTTTTACGAAACTTTTAGTACGAAACTGACTACGTCTTTGCAGAGAGGGTTTCTAATTGGCTAATAACAGTAACACATTTACTTAAAACAGTCAGGGTGATCTATAAGCGAATCGGCAGTCTATTATACTTCGGTTCTAGGTTTTTAAACATACGAGTAAAACCGTGATTTACCTTTAGCTCGCTAGCCTACCCACGGTATTACTTGCCAATGTATATATAGTCAATGACAGATCTGTCGCATCATGACTCTATAGAGATAAAGATGTAAACCAATTTTCAAACTGATTTATTATTTTAATTCAAGCATCAGATATGTTAAAAGCGCTCTGACAAAATCGTTATGTTAACTTCATAACCTATTTTTTACTAGAGAAATAGTAAACATCCATAAATAAACGAATCATAGAGTGGCTTGTGCTTCGCAATTGAGCCTTAAACCCTGTGAATATACCTAGTATTAACATTATATTATTTTAATATGTATATATTGTTCTACAGATATTGCCCGGTCAGCGAGAGATGCCCTATAAATGGGCAGCGTACCTGCTCTTCCACATGCACTTCGCGCAGATCTTCCATACGGCCTCTATATGCCTCACGTTATCGCTAGCTGTGTGGAGATATGTTGCTATCAAGTAAGTAGATAATTTTAAAATATTGATAACGAATGTGAATACTAACAATAAGTACCGTAACGCTTTGAGCGCCAAGCTTGCAGACAAGACCAAATTATGTTACTAATTTATTTTAAAACTTTAATACAGGGCAGTTTTCTGCCAAATAATGGTTATGAAAAATAATATATTATAAAAATTACTAATTGACTTTTTTTTTAAGTGTGAAATTTACTGATCCCCGAGCTGGTATCAACTGTAATTGGCCTTTAGGTTCATCATCATCATCGTCATATCAGCCCAATGACGTCCACTGTTGAACATACTCACCTAATTTCCGTCATAGCGAGCGATTTTGTGCCGCCCGCATCCATGATCAAATATGCGTGAAATAATTGAATTTTAAAAAAATAACAACACACAACTAGTGATTTAAAAATTGCTTGGAATTCAGACGTGTTGTAAACCATCGGATATTCACTGTAATTCCAAAATGAAATTTTTTTTTTTTTCATAGCATTTAGCTAAAAGCTTTTCCAGGATTGTCTTGACTAAAAATAAACCGTGCTCCATAATAGAATTGAAATAAACGTTGAAACATTCTGAAAAACGACACTGTAAGTGCAAGGTGGGTATTTAATGAGCATCATTATTATTAATTTTGATCTGTATTACCTTGATTTGGGATAACTTGATCTTACATATACGCACATAACTACCTACTCTTATTATTATTATCACCATTATCATAACAGCCCAACGACGGCCACTGCTGGACATAGACTTCACCTAATTTACCACCGTGAGCGGTCCTGTGCCGCCGCTATCATCGCCACGGCCATCAGTTCTACGAGCTACGTGCCCCGCCCACTGCCACTTTAGCGATGTGATTCTGTGAGCTATGTCGACAACTTTAGTTCTCCCATGGATCTCCTTATTTCTGATTCGATCATGCAGGGAAACTCCGAGAATAGCCCTTTCACTCTTATTATATTGCGTTCTAATTATAATATTAAATAATGTATTTTAGCATTTTAAACGAACCTTAGAGGTTTATGGTCTTATAAGTAATAAATTAAAAAAAATAACATGCCTGTTTCCTAGAGACATAGGCATAACGTAATCTTGGCAAGTCAATTTCATCCAAATGACAACGGCAAGTATCATTCATTTTGATTTCATTCTAGACATTTATATGTATTTCAATTACATATACACTGTAACTATCAATTCTATAGTTTTGTATCTTCTAAAAGCTTTCACAATCAACGCACAGCTAATCAAACTACACTAAAAGGGTACCCGTAGTGAAGGTGCTCAAAACTTACGTACCGAGACGTGTTAACTTGATCGCCTATAACATAATTTACCTACAACAATTCTGTTACGTAATTGGAGATCGTGAACGTTTTCAATAAGTGTCTTGTTGTTTATAGGTATATTGAATACTACTAATGCAACAGTATTATATGATTCTGAAACTTTGACGTAAAAAAAGACAGAAAGGTAATAGGCATTTGAGATGATGCTATTAAATTATTATGCAACGGGTCTACGTCATGTCTAACGAAAATGAAATACCTTATTTATTTGCCCGACGTTTCGATCGAATAACACCGACCGTGGTCACGGGCTGACTGGAGCGAACTTTCAAGCTTATATCCCCGCAGATTCCGCTAATCATGATAAGGCTAATTAACTTCAAAGCCTATAGGAGACAAACTTATAGACAAAAGAAATACTAAACAAAAGTTAATTTAAAAAACCAAATAACCCGACTGCCTAAATGTAGCCTTCGATAGTCAATTTAAAGCAAAGAATTCGAAAAATACACTGGTAAAAGGTCTATAGGCATAAATATTCGATGATGAATACGAATATAACACCACCTCGCACTTCAAAATCGGTCAAGCTATTTAGATTACAAGAGACAAGTGGAGCCGCGGGCAATAGTTAGTGCATATATAGTGGAATTAGACTATTAATTAGCTTTCATCTGATACCCATATTGCGATAACACCAAAGAAACATATGTTTTGACAGTTTACGTCCGCCATATTGGTTTTTTGTTGACGTCACATAGCCTATGACACGCGGAAAAATACAAATCTAATGATACCTCACACTTTACTTTCACTTTACATACATACATACATGCATAAATACGCGCGAAAAACATTACTCTCCTTTTTGGCAGTCGAGTAAAAAGGACGATATTTTGTTGTTAATTTTAAAATTATAGAGAGGCACTTCAATTTACTTTTTATTTAATTATTTTTTTATTTTATTTACTTTACCCAAACTTAACACGGCTATGAAAGCCGAGAAGAGAATTGTTTTTACCTAGTTTCCCCTTTGAATCATCATCATCATCATATCAGCCCAACAACGTCCACTGCTGGACATAGGCCTCACCTAATTTACGGCACCACGAGCGATCCTGTGCCGCCTGCAACCAACGGCCACCCACAACGACTTCCTCTTTAAATACTTCTTCTTATTGTCTATAATCACATTATCTACATATTGTCGAGCATTAAAATAAAATTAAAATAATTGGACAGATGCGTGTAAATTTTCTGCGTTTCATTGTACGAGTAGTCATGTTAGGTCCAACTTTTGAAACAAAAGGATGTCGTACAATGCTCGGATGAAATGTATCTGGGATAAAATATTGTCTGTTACAATCCAATTTATTTCCAAAACATAATTCAATTCACTTTTGATATATGATCCTTAGTCCACAGTCCACTGAATGTGTGGTTATTTATCTATACGGATATAGTCGGTGTTCTAGGTTTAGTCACGTACTTTTTGATTTATATTATATTGTTTAAAGTATTTTAAACTTAATTAATCAAAAGGGAATGTGTTTATCCTTTTTTTGGTTAATAGCAGTTTATTTATTTATTTATTAGTTAGTTATACAATTATATGTAAATGCTTAAAAAGTACAGACAATGTCCCACAAAACTGCACAGGCAGTTTGTCTTTTACCAGATTATATCAATAAATAGCAACTCAAATCAATGCTGAGAAGAAAGAGAATGCACTTGGATTTAATGTCCTATGCATTCGCTATCCTCAGTGGTATGGTATGGAAGAAAAACTATTTAAGCATTTTGTGGCATCAAAATTTCAAATTTCTACCACTTCTATTAGAAACACTGAAATAAAGACCTTTTGTAGGATTTTATTTCCTTGGAAATAGATCACTATTCTCAGAGCCTTTGTAACCGGATCGCTTCTGCTGTTCACTAGATAATGACCTGGGGTGACTATTCAAAATGGGTAGACTATTCAAAAAATGTGATAAAGATATTGTTGTTACTGGAGCCGGAGCATCGCTTATAGTAATTTATATTAATTCTAGACCAGTTCCACGACTACACACTGTTACCCGTAATACAAGCATTGCTCATTATGGGAAGCGGCACGGAAGCGGTATCAGTGCCTATTGTATCACACATTATTTTATATTGTTCATATTTCTTCAAATTTCATAATGTGAATAACCTACCGTATTTTCTGCGTGAATAAATACTTTTGATTTTATTTAAATAAAGGATCCTACTAGCTACTTACTTAAAAATGAATATTAAGTATAACTTTACATAAAAATTGTTGCAACTAATTTTTATACTATTATAAAAAGTATTATATAAATAATAATCATTTCAACCCATAAACGTCCTACTGCTGGGAATGGGGGGCTCCAAAGAATGTAGAGGAAATTGAGCCTACTAGTATGCTTATTTAATTTTATAAATACCCAGCACACACCCTCGGATTACCCACCCCAACTATTGCAATAGAAAGGGTTGATGATATCGAACTCTGTCGTCTTTTAATTGGGATAAGAGACAAAGTTCCATTGGATTCAGGGTGTTACAAAATTATTTAGGTACTCATCTGCATGTCTGTGTTGCAATACATCACACGGTAAAACAATTCGAATCAGCCAATCTATTAAAATACCCCCACAGTTCATTAAATACGTATGCAAATATTATTGTTCTGGTTTCAGTCCAGACCGGCATTTCTATAAATAGTTAGAAAGATGAATGTAATCTTATTTTAGATATTATAAAAATAAGACATACAGATGATTCAGATATGTTAGATTATTTCACGGCAATGTTTATTAAACTTCTAGTAAAAACCATTTTACAAATGTCACTCGCTAATAAGGTTTTATAAAGTTGTTCTCTATTGGTTTGACAAAAAATCCAGACAACAATATATACCATGTAAACCAATAACATAACATAAAATGACATCACGCCTTTTGCCCTGAAGGGGTAGGCAGAAGTGTATCACACTTACATTTTGTCAGCTATGTTTGTGTCCCGTGAAATAGGGACCAGTCTGTCGTCACCAACCGGGAACATTTTACTCTCCCAACTCCGGGACAATCTCAATATTGAAACTTCATCATAGAAAAACCGAATACCATTTTCACCTGTCTCGGAAATCGAGCTCAGAACCTCTTGCATGACAGTCGTATACAATCCCCGCTGCAAAATCCGCAGTTTAAAAAAAATGCATTTAAATAAACTTCGAAAAGGTGATATCGATGAAGGAATAAAAGGCGACATCTTTTTTCAACTAGGTATATATTGTGTTTTATTTGTAAGGATATTACAATTATTCTACCTAAAATAATTTACATATATTTATATATTTTACAGACTCCATAGGCGTACATAATCATATAACGCCGTTTTTCACTTTAGTGGTTAAAAGATTAAACAAACAGTTGGTAAAAAGATAGCAATTTCCTCACAATTTCCCCTTAGTAAGCAATTTACGATAGAGGTCGGTGAACTTATTTCGTTGTTTGCTAGCAAGCTCTTATGATGATTAATTTGTTTTTAATATCTGGAACAGTGGGCTGTTATTACCACTAACAAAACATGTGTTTTACGCTCCAATTACAAAAATGTGATATACTGAGTCAAAACACCATCCTCTGTTCGTGATACAAAATCTCCAAGGGGTCATTTACCTCAGTAATTCGTAGGTAGATTTTTACCAAGAATTCAATTAGTATAAGTATTATAACTATTTATACTACAAGATTATAAGCATCTTGGATGTCGTACTTGGAACCTTGTGAGAGCTGGAGTCCGTAGTAGGTTCGAGACCTGTATGACGGATCTCCAGGCCCTCTTCTTTATAGGTTTGTTTGTTACTTTGTTAATTGTTGTTTGTTACTTGAAAAAAAAATACCTGAACTAACTAACAAGTCATAACGATCAAATGGTATCACATCCGGTAAGTTAGAACTGAAAGCAATACTATCCGTATATGGGACCTGGAAACAAAGAGTATTCACACGAACGTATGAAGCCGATTGCATTCACATAAACAAATCCGTCTAATATTTTTTTAGCCAAAGTTTAGAAACAAAATAGTTTTGTCATTTTAAAAGCAAAAGAGAACTAAACAAATTAAAGAAATAGCGGAGATTGTGGAAGATTAATAAAATACTCTTTATTGAATACTACAAATGTAAGTTACAGTAGCTGAATATACTATATTCTACAATGAAGTTAACATAAAATAAAAAAAAATATTAAAAAAAAGATTTTTTAAGGACAAGCTTTCAATAGACAAAAACGTGTATTAAAAGGTAAAAAAATAATTTAAAGGCCGTATATAAACATAGATCTTTTCAAAATGTAAAATCTATATACATTTTAAAAGCTTGAGCCACTGTATTATATACCATCTATTATGCAAGTTTACTATCCCATTTCAGTGCCTCAAGCTTTCATTCTTATTGTCATCGGAAGAAAAAGTGTTTGCCAAATTACAGTTAATTATTGCTCAATCAGATACCTACAAGTGGTCAAAAATGATTTGCAAGATTTGAAAGTTACATACGTACATTATAAGTTAATAGAAAATATTATAAATTGCCGGCAGCTGATAACGTACTTATAGATATGCGAATTGAATCGAACATGATTAATTTTTATCGATAGTAGTTATCTACATTTCTGGATGACTTTCCATAGCAAACCTATATTTATTGAAGAAAATCAGACGCATTTCCTGAAAAAGAAAATATTAACTCAATTATTCTGTAAAAATGTCAACGTTTTACAATGATTTGAGAATATAGTAAGCTATCAAAAAGCTGTTTATATAAATTCATCGATTTTAACAAAGTTACTTAAATAACACACACCAAATATCGTTGCACAGTCGAGTTCATTAATATATTAGCACCATCAGGGATTAAATATATTGTCAGCGTTGAAAAGCTCAATAAATACTATAGAACCTATGGATCAAATATATGTCCTCATGTGAATGGTTCCATAAAATATGCTGTACATTATGCAATAAGTTGTAGTCACCCTTTTCACAAAAATATTTAATGATGGTGCCAATATATTAATGAACTCGACTGTACCAAAAATCTCAAAAGAAACACAAGTCATGTAAAGGAAAACTTGTTTTTATTTAAATTTAATATGGCTATTAGTATTTTATACCTGATTTCTATGTCTTAGTCAAAGTTTGAAAGACGTCAAAAGTGCACGGTGTATGCTTATAAAGAGAGATCACATCTTGAGTAACTATCATCTTAAGAAAAAACTGGTTTGGACATATCGAGAGAATGAATGAAGAGTGACAAAATAAATATATGAGGCGAATGTGAAAGGAAACGTTGGAAGGGGAAGACCTAGAAGAACGATCATGACCAAATAAGTGACGTTCTAAATAAGGGACAGACAGAATGCATTAAAAAACTGCTGAATGTTGAAGAAGCCAAAGATGTATATCAGAATCGTAGCAAGTGAAAGGAAATAGTCTCTACCTACCCCTCTGTTAGGAAAGAGGCGTGATCTATATGTATGTATGTAAAAAAACCTTTTTAATGGTAACAGTGCATTCCACCAACACAACTATGGTAACCCCGGTGCCCATAAGCTTTGCAACACGCATGCTTCTCCATAAGGGTGTGGCCGCAGACCTTGTCGCAACCACCACAGCGCCATGCAGAAGCCACGTCGACAGTAATAACCATCACACACACAAAGATCAGCAGATATATAATTAACTTGTCCATGTAGGCTATTGTAAAATTGTTAACGATGGCTCGAACTGTACTGACGTCTTTCAAAGAACTCTTTTCTATTTATACTAGTTAGCTTTGCATTTGTTAGAGGACGCAATTTTATTTTTGGGACATGTGTGGGGGGGTCAATAGAAGAAAATGGCGGCCGGGGGACAAGGGTGGCGATCCCACAAACTTGAGGTTAAGCTTCTATTGACACATGACACATGTCCCAAAAATAAAATTGCATCGTCTAATAAATGCAATATTCGGTCCTTAAATTGTAACATTTCGATGGACTTAAGTTGGCATAACGCTAAAGACTAATATTATGCAAACTATACAGGGTGGAATTTTGTAATGCCACCTGGAGGAAAAATTCTCTTAATACTAGAGATAGATAATTTTACTTAAAGATAACATTCCTTTGTTCTTAAAAAGAAACAAAACTGTATTCATCAATTTTCTGAAATTCGCGTGCCACAACCGGGAATTGAACGAACTAAAATCCAAAAAAATAACACCTGTACTTTTATGGCATTGATCGATAGGGTATGACTGATAAGGGTCGAATCTAACTAACAAACATGGATAATTAACCATGTTTTTTAAAAAAAGTTAAATTATTTAATAATAAGAATCACCCTGTTTATGATTCCAAACATTTTTCTTGATACAACAAGAAATTCATCATTCTTGTTTTAATCAAGAAAAATGTTATGATAATATTATATTAATTATGGATGTAGGACCTGTTTCAAACAATGAATAGACATTTTTTCAGCACTTTCACGACAAACCTTTATAATTTAAACATACATTGTTAACACAATGACATGCCACTAATCTATACTAAAATATAAAATAACTTATGTAGACAAGAGCACTGCGAGTAAAGGAAAATTTGAAACAAACCTTATATCAACTCGTCTGGCCAGCGTGGTATAGTAGGCTAAATTCCCTCCAGATTCTTTGGAGGATACCCATGCCCAGCAGTGGGACGTTAATGGTTAGAAAATGAAAATGAATATATTATTATATTATAAAGGAGTAAAGTTTGCGAGTTTGTGTTGTAGAGAATTCATGTAATAAATTTCGAATGATTTTAAATGACTTAATATTATAATTATACCTATTATTTTAATGACTCAAAAATTGACAAGTTATTTACTAATATTATTTACTTTTTTTTTAAATCTGAATGATACATAATATGACATTTTATTTTTCATAAATTAATAATTAATCAATCATTCTAAATTATTGGTATTGTATTCAATATATACTCGTATTAAAAGGTTCTAATTTATTGCAAATAATTTATTACATATTATATGCTACTTAATATAAATAATTTATCTAATTGTAATTCGATTGTAATCTATGACATGTGTATAATTAGACAATTGATCTTGTAAGCGTTTTGGATGGTACATCTGTTAGCTTGTAAGATTATTAATAAATGAATTATGAATCACGGGATCTACAGAAGCGATTTTCAAAATTCGTAATAAGGTTGGATAGCCTATTTATCCGGGAAGGTTATAGGCTATATAATAATATTCTACCACATTTACACAGCGCCATCTAGTCCCAAATTAAGCAATTATATTTGCTTGAGTTATGGGTACTAAACAACTGATATACTACTTAAATTGCTAAACCGAAGGTCGTGGGTTCAAACCCCACCCAGGACAAATCTTTGTGTGATGAGCATGAAAGTTTGTTCTGTGTCTGGGTGTAATTTATCTATAATACTGTATGTATTTACAAAAAAAAGTATTTAAGTAGTATATCAGTTGTTAGTACCCATAACACAAGCAAATGTAATTGCTTAATTTGGGAGTAGATGGCGCTGTGTAAATGTGGTAAAATATTATTATTATTACTAATAGGAGCTGAGCAGTAGCCAAATAAAGAATGACGAGATCTTTCTGAATAAACTAGTAACTTTTTATTACCTAAGGCACGTATTATCAGCATACATAATATGCGACTGTTTTCTACTACAGCACAATATTGTTTAGTTGTCGACGAGACCAAACACAGAATCGGTCAGCACAGGTAACACTTCTGCTCTCGGAATGGACATCGGCAATCACTGTTTTAAATATCCTATTTGTGAAATAGGCTGAAGCAGCTGGTGATACTCAAGTGTGTGATAATTGATAATTTGTCAAGTGGGTTCGATTCCCACACGAGACAAATATTTGTGTGATTCATAGATATTTGTTTCTAGTCTGGGTGTACTTTGTGTCCGTTAGTTTCATGTTTGTAAAGCTCCCCGCGACACAGGGCTTGTTCCCTAGTGCGGGCGTTGTCTTTAAAAAAAAAAAGTGTGTCAAAAGCATTTTTAAAATTAATAATTAGGACAGCCACTTCTGATTTGAACAATGATTGACATCATCTCATAATGGCACGAGATTAGCCCTGCTGCGTCTCCGTTGGAATTCACGTTGAGAATTTGATAGAATATTAACTATTTTTGTACAATTTTATATATTACTGATAATATTACAATGGGTTTATAATTTGTTTGAAAATAGGTCTTGTTGCCATCTTGTTGCCAAGGGACCAAGGGAGTGTATCCTGAACAATTAAATTCTTCATTATACACTCCTCTTTTGATAAATAAGTTGACGAGTAATGTTATTATGGCTCAAAGTAAATTTTAAATAATCTCTTAGTTTCATCATCAGCAACCCATTAAGTCCCACTGCTGGGCTCGGGTCTCCTCTCCTCTAACTAGAGAGCTGAGAGGGTTTAGGCCATAATCCACTCACGCTCGCTGGCCTAGTGTGGGTTAGTGGATCAGACATACTCATAGAATTTCTTCTAAGGTATGTTGGTTTCCTCACGATGTTTTCCTTCACCGTTAGCAGATAGTAAGTCACTTGACTAGTACATATATATTTTACATAGTGGAATCCACATTGGAACGCGTGATTTTCACGCCGCGCCGGTCCCTTATCCATTCAGCCATCATCGCTTTTCTTAGTTTTACTACTATTTATTCTATTAATAACCTTGTTTATATCATTTGGATAAGTTTTTGAAACCTTATTGATCATCATCATCATCATTTCAACCCATAAGCATCCTCACTATCAGGTACCAAGAGCAGAAAACAAAATTTAACTTTTCCCTCTCAACTGATTGACGGATAAGATAATTAAAATGTTTGATGTCATATGAAAGATGGTTAACGGTTAGGGTGTCGCAAAAAGGGTCCCGAAACTTCGTTCGTCACTTTTTATATGGAGTAGAGACTTAGAATAATTTTGATCGAATTTGTGTGGAAACTGAAATTTTCGATTATTTTTACGCTCAGATGCACCGTTTTTGAGATATGACGAAATTACTTTTTAGTTCATCCCGACTTGGACATGTTAGGTCAGAAGGCTAAGCTCCCGTCTTTGCCTTCGTGGTTATTTTTTTTAAACCACCCAGAAGTAGGACGACGTCGACTATGCGTAAAACAATTTTCTTTTATTTTTCACGGGGTCCCTTTGCGGCACCCCGACCTGATTAACAGTTAACACCTAAAACAGACCGCTAGGTAGTATAATTAAGTAAAACACGTGTCAAATATCTCGGTGCAATTCACAATGGAATTTATAAGTCCTTAAAATATAGCACATGAATGCTTCAACACGATTTTATTGCCTTACGTAATAACTCCTTGCAACGTACAAAACATTACTGATCAAATCGAAGCCAATCAAAAGATTCCAAGTCTTTCAATTTGCTCTAAATTAAAAATAGCTCAATCTCATTGAAATCTTCGTATCTTGTTATAAAATATTTTTTATATTATAATATAGTAATATAATAAAATAATATTTTAATACATTCACACATTATGTATACAACGGTGAGACTATTTTATTATTAGACTATTAAAATATCTATAAATTCCGCTACGCTTAACTCACCTAGCTATCCCGTGTTAAGAGAAAATCCTAATTTCGGTAGGAAGAACGAAAAACAAAATTTCACTTTTTCCACTTATCTGATTGAAGGGTTAGGCAACTGGTATTGTTTGATGTCAGATGGAAGATAAAAAATCACTTAACCCTTAAAGCAGACAGCTTGTCACACATTTTGCCCGTGAGTAAAATATAAAGGCCAAATAATTAAGACCTTAAAATATACACATAATATATTTTAAGGTCAATGGGATGTAGACCTGTTTCAAAACTATTTTATTTATATAAACAATTTTTTTTCTGTACTTTAACGAGAAGTCTTGATTTCTAAAACTTCCGCTGTATGTGACAATAATATGCCAATTATTGTGGGTTAGGATTACTGCCTCGGTGGCGCAGCGGGAAATGTATAAAACTGCTGTGCCAGAGGTCTCGGGTTTGATTCCCGGGTCAGTTGAAAATGGTATTGGACTTTTCTTACATGAAATTCCAGTATTGAAATTTTCCCGGAGTTTGGTAAACAAATGTTCCCGGTAGATGACAAAAGGTTCGCCCCCTATTTCATGGGACCAAACATAGCTGGGAAATGTGAGTATAAAACACCTCTGACTACTCCTTCGGGGAAAAAGGCGTGATGCTATGTTATGTGTTTGGATTAATTAATCTATTGTTCAAAGAAAGTTTTTTGATATTATTAATATTTTGTATAGTTTCAATAATTGAATCTAAAAATATTCTTTATTGTACTTATATCTTAAGTCATAATCATTAAACCAACTAGTATAAATAGGGAGCTTAATTTTTAAATCATCAGTTCTTGTGTAGCTGTCGTGACTATTTGAATTACAACAATGGCCGCCATGAACAAGTTAACTCTCTGTCTGTTGATCGTCGCGTGTGTGATAGCTATATCCACCGACATGGCTACTGCTGCTGTTCGTGTTAAAATTTGTGACTATTTCTGCGACCATACTTCGGCTGAGAAGGAGGAGTGCTGCATGGATCATGGACATCTTGGTTACTTCAAATGTGAAAACGGAATGTTCTGTAAGGAAGTACGAGTATGACTTGACCACCGGTTGATTAAAAAGGTAAACATTTTCTTAAAATTTTTATTTAAGGTCTATGAATAAACTTATGTAAAAACCTTTATGCATAACATAACACAGCACCACGCCTTTTTCCCCGAAGGGGTAGGCAGAGGTGTTTCAAACCCACATTTCGCCAGATATGTTTGGTCTCATGAAATAGGGGGCGAGCCTATTGTCATCAACCGGGAACTTTTTACCAAACTCCGGGAAAATATTAATACTGGAATTTAATGATAGAAAAACCCAATACCAATTTCACCCGACCCGGGAATCACACCCGGGACCTCTTGCACAGCAGTCGTATACACTTCCCGCTGCGCCACCGAGGCAGTTCTAAAAACCTTTGTACCTAATAGGAAATTTCTCCAATATTCTATTATATCTGTAAAAAATATTTACACATAACTTAAAAATCTACACAGCTAACCTACTTTAAAAAAAAACCAGATACTCTATTTACAGGAAATTCTTATAAATAGAATATCTGCAAATAAATTATAAACAAAGTTAAATAAAGGCTCCAGTTGAAAACAAGCGCAGGGCACCCGTGCCCTGCATCAAGCTGAACTAGAGACTTATTTTGATGCGACCGTGAAGCAATCAACACATAGTTCTTAAGATTAAGGTTTTATTTTTCCTGTATGTATGTGCACATGCTCGTTGATAAAAAAAGTTTATTTGCTAGATTAGTACATGAACATCTTTTTTAATTCACAGAATACTTCATTAATTTTATATTTTCTTTTTCAGGAAATGCGTGTGATTGTGACCTTTTAATTTCTATTGAAATTCGTTCGGCAATCAATGTAGATAACTACTAGCAATTAAAAATGAATGTGTGTGTTAAAGATTCAATTTTAATATCATGTAACCTGCTACCATCGCCACTATATTTTCTTTAGTATTTTGTTTATTTTTTTTTTGGTTTTTTAAATAATAAATGCATAAATTAAAAAAATATATATATTTTGTTGTTCTCAGTTTTTAACCCTGTTATCTACAACACTTCAAGCACTCGTGAAGAATTGGCTCCTAAGAAACGACAATAAATTGGTTGTTCTGTGAAAAATTTCATGCTTTGAACTCATGTACTTTTTAGAAAAAGGGATTTGTAGGCATCCATCTTATTCTGATATCAATTCATCAAAAACTACAAATTTAAAGATACAAGCAAGAAAATTTTGTGGGACAAAAAAAACTGAAATGAAAACGCCCCTAAAATCTCATAACCACATCATCATCATATCAACCCATAAACGTCCCACCGCTGGGCATGGTTTTCCTCCAAATAAATGTCAAGGGAATTTAGGCTACTAATTCAGGTATGACCGGTATGTTTCGAATTTTCGTTTTCTTGCAGTGCTCTTATCTGCATAAGGTTAGTCCCTTTTTAACACAACCACCGGTCCCAAGGGCTGAACCGAGGTAGTGTCATGATGTATACGAACAACTAATATGATAAAATGGTTCTTTAATATTACTTAATACGAAATGGAACAAAAAATACCACTTTCAAATCTAAAGACAAAAATGCCTTTCAAACATCTACCAGGAACTACAGAAAGCCAAACCTGCCTTAACAACGAATGTGAAACTCACATAATATAATACTGCGTTTATATCTGCAACAAACCGTTTCAGACATAAATAAAACGAAGGGCAAACAAATAAGGTATTTTCATATTCCTTAAATATAATACGTGACGTAGACCCGTTATATAATAATTTAATATGTGTACGAGTCGCGAAAGTTGAAAAGATTTTATAAAAAAACAAAATTAAACCCACGACGAAAACATCTGCACAAAAAATTCAATATCGTGTATGAATCGAAAAACCATCCTCGATAAATTATAAATATATTACAGAAAACCGTATCGAAATCGGTCAAATACTTATAAATTTTTGCCTTTGTGCCCTACTATCACTATAGTAGGGCACAAAGGCAAAAATTTATAAGTCCTCAAAATATAGCACACGAATGCTTCAAAACGATTTTATTACCGTACTTACGCAATAACTCCTTGCAATGTACAAGACACTACTGATCAAATCGAAAGATTCCAAGTCTTTCGATTTGCTCTAGATTAAAATAGCGCAATTTCATTGAAATCTTCTTATCTTATTATAAAATATTCTAATATAATAATATTGTAAATTAATATTTTAACACATTCACACATTATGTGTACAACGAACGGTGAGACTATTTTATTATTAGACTATTAAAGTATCTGTAAACTCTGCTACGCTTAAATCACCTAGCTATCCCGTGTTAAGAGAAAATCCTAATTTCGGTAGGAAGAACGAAAAAAAACACAATTTAACTTTTTCCACTTATCTGATTGAAGGGTTAGGCTAATGGTATTGTTTGATGAACAGATGGAAGATAAAAAATCACTTAACTCTTAAAGCAGACAGCTTGTTAGGTTAAGTAAATCACACATTTTGCCCGTGACCAAAATAATTAAGACCTTAAAATATACACATGGATGTAGACCTGTTTCAAAACCTTTTGTATTTATATAAACTATTTTTTTTTTCTGTACTTTAACTAGAAGTCTTGATTTCTAAAACTTACGCAGCATGTGACAATAATATGCCAATTATTGTGGGTTTGGATTAATTTATGTATTGTTCAAAGAACGTTTTTTGAGTTTATTAATATTTTGATTTAGTTTCCATAATATTATCCTTTGTTATATGTTTATCTTAAGTCACAAGTATTAAGCCAACTATATAGTATAAATAGGGAGCTTAATTTTTAAATCATCAGTTCTTGTGTTGCTGTCGTGACTATTTGAACTACAACAATGGCCGCCATGAACAAGTTAACTCTCTGTCTGTTGATCGTCGCGTGTGTGATAGCTATAACCACCGACATGGCTACTGCAGTTCGTGTTAAAATTTGTGACTATTACTGCGGCCAGACTAGCGATGTGAAGCACGAGTGCTGCGTAGCTAATGGATACCGCGCTTACTCCACTTGTCTAAAGGGAATGCACTGTGATGAGTGGTGACGAGACCACCGGTTAATTAAAAAGGTAAACCTTTCCTTAACATTTTTATTCAAGGTAATTAATATAATAAATTTGTACCTAATAGAAAATTTCTTTAATATTCTATTATATCTGTAAAAAATATTTACACAACTTAAAAATAGACAGCTAACTTATTTAAAAAAAGAACCAGATACTCTATTTAAAGGAAATTCCTATAAATAGAATATCTGCAAATAAATTAAAAACAATGTTAAATAAAGGCTCCAGTTGAAAACAAGCGCAGTGCACCCGTGCCCTGCATCAAGCTGAACTAGAGACTTATTTTGATGCGACCGTGAAGCAATCAACACACAGTTCTTTAGATTATGGTTTTATTTTTCCTGTATGTATGTGCTCATGCTCGTTGATAAAAAAATGTTTATTTGCTAGATTAGTACATGAACATCTTTTTTAATTCACAGAATACTTAATTAATTTTATATTTTCTTTTTCAGGAAATGCGTGTGATTGTGACCTTTTAATTTCTATTGAAATTCGTCCGGCAATCAATGTAGATAACTTGGTACTAGCAATTAAAAATGAATCATATTGTGTGTGTTAAAGATTCAATTCTAATATCATGTAACCTGCTACCATCGCTACTATATTTTCTTAATTATTTTGTTTATATTTTTTTTGGTTTTTTAAATAATAAATGCATAAATAAAAAAAAAATATATTTTTTATTGTTCTCAGTTTTTAAACCTGTTATCTACAACACTAATCAAGCACTCGTGAAGAATTGGCTCCTAAGAAACGACAGTAAATTGGTTGTTCTGTGAAAAATTTCATGCTTTGAACTCATGTACTTTTTAGAAAAAGGGATTTGTAGGCATCCATCTTATTCTGATATCAATTCATCAAAAACTACAAATTTAAAGATACAAGCAAGAAAATTTTGTAGGACAAAAAAAACTGAAATGAAAACGCCCCTAAAATCTCATAACCACATCATCATCATATCAACCCATAAACGTCCCACCGCTGGGCATGGTTCTCCTCCAAAAAATGTCAAGGGAATTTAGGCTACTAATTTAGGCCTGACGGGTATGTTTCGAATTTTCGTTTTCTTGCAGTGCTCTTATCTGCATTAGGTTACTCCCTTAGTCCCCTTTTAACACAACCACCGGTCCCAAGGGCTGAACCGAGGTAGTGTCATGATGTATACGAACAACTAATATGATAAAATGGTTCTTTAATATTACTTAATACGAAATGGAACAAAAAATACCACTTTCAAATCTAAAGACAAAAATGCCTTTCAAACATCTAGCTATTATAAAGGAACTACAGAAAGCCAAACCTGCCTTAACAACGAATGTGAAACTCACATAATATAAATATTGCGTTTATATCTACAACAAACCGTTTTAGACATAAAAAAAAACGAAGGGCAAACAAATAAGGTATATTCATAATATATTCCTTAAATACATAATACGTGACGTAGACCCGTTATATAATAATTTAATATGTGTACGAGTCGCGAAGGTTGAAAAGATTAAAAAAAAAACAAAATAAAAATTTTGAAAAAACCCACGACGAAAACATCTGCTCAAAAAAATTCAATATCGTGTATGTATCTAATAACCATCCTCGATTAATTATAAATACATTACAGAAAACCGTATCGAAATCGGTCAAATCGTGTTAGAGACAGTAGGGCACAAAGGTTTTAACAAAATCAGTGTATTGTAGCGCCCCCTGGCGAGCTATTAATATAACACCTATCTTTCCCCAAGAATCGCACACACTTTACAGAAAATCGCATTTAAATCGGTCGAAGCGTTTTCGAGATAAATGGCATTATGTGAGAACACATAAACACACAACTTCTCACCCCAAACACATACGAGTATACCGTTTCCGTTCCGTCGTGGGTAACATCGTTTCAACCCATAAACGTCCTCACTTGAAATCTTACTTAACAACATCAGGTACGAAGAGCGGTTTTCCCTCTCAACTGATTGACGGATAAGACAATTAAAATGTTTGATGTCATATGGAAGATGGTTATCAGTTAACACCTAAAACAGACCGCTAGGTAGGATAATTATGTAAAACACGTGTCAAATATCTCGGTGCAATTAACAATGGAATTTATTAGTCCTTAAAATATAGCACATGAATGCTTCAAAACGATTTTATTACCTTTAGGCGGGTCCAGATATGTATCATTTGCCCGATCCGATCACCGTATCCGTATCGCCGACGCGTATCATGATCGCATATGTGGACGGGTGATGATACGCGTATCATGATACGCCGTTATGATACAGCCCGACCCATGTCATGTCGGTTTTTGTCCAATCATCAAAGGTGATACGTGAACGGCGACAACATGTTTGATCGAGAGTTGACACAGAACTTGGCAATTTGATACGCGATCATTACTATTGTGAAGATACGGATACGGAGCAAATCGAGGCGTCCACAACTTGACACGGGGCTTTAATACGCGTCGGTGATACGGATACGGTGATCGGATCGAGAAAATGATCATATCTGGACCCGCCTTTACTTACGCAATAACTTCTTGCAACGTACAAGAGACAACTGATCAAATCGAAAGATTCCAAGTCTTTCGATTTACTCTAGATTAAAAATAGCGCAATTTCTATTTTTAATCTAGAGTAAATCGAAAGACTTGGAATCTTTGTATCTTATTATAAAATATTATTTTCTATTATCATCATCATCATCATTTCAACCTATTGCAGTCCACTGCTGTGCTGGACGTAGGCCTCTCCTAACACGCGCCATAGCACTCTGTCCTCCTGTGTTTTCTATTATAATATAATAATGTTTGAAGTCGGTGCCAGCCTAATGAGGTTGTATCACTCAGTTTGAGACGTCCACTAGGTACGATCACACGCAAGTGCGAGGTGGTGTGAAGTAGCGAGCGATAACAGATGTACGTACTAAGTAGTACGTAGCTTAACAAACTCTTCAGGCTTGGCACCGACTTTAAACAGATTAGTTATAGGGTATTTTACTTTAAACAGGTAGTTAGGTATTTTTTGGAATTAAATATCTAATTCAGTTTATTTTTCTCTTTTTAGTACTGATTTGAAGTCGTTTTAATATTTTTTTGTTTAAAATAGTTTATTTATTATTAGACTATTAAAGTATCTATAAACTCTGCTACGCTTAAATCACCTAGCTATCCCGTGTTAAGAGAAAATCCTAATTTCGGTAGGAAGAACGAAAAACACAATTTAACTTTTTCCACTTATCTGATTGAAGGGTTAGGCTAATGGTATTGTTTGATGAACAGATGGAAGATAAAAAATCACTTAACCCTTAAAGCAGACAGCTTGTTAGGTTAAGTAAATCACACATTTTGCCCGTGATCAAAATAATTAAGACCTTAAAATATACACATGGATGTAGACCTGTTTCAAAACCTTTTGTATTTATATAAACTATTTTTTTTTCTGTACTTTAACGAGAAGTCTTGATTTCTAAAACTTACGCAGCATGTGACAATAATATGCCAATTATTGTGGGTTTGGATTAATTTATCTATTGTTCAAAGAACGTTTTTTGAGTTTATTAATATTTTGATTTAGTTTCCATAATATTATCCTTTGTTATATGTTTATCTTAAGTCACAAGTATTAAGCCAACTATATAGTATAAATAGGGAGCTTAATTTTTAAATCATCAGTTCTTGTGTAGCTGTCGTGACTATTTGAACTACAACAATGGCCGCCATGAACAAGTTAACTCTCTGTCTGTTGATCGTCGTGTGTGTGATATCTATAACCACCGACATGGCTACTGCATATAAAATACGAGTGCGTGTTGAAATTTGTGACTTTTACTGCGGCCATACTAGCGCTGAGAAGGAAGCGTGCTGCTTGGCTCATGGATACCGCGCTTACAACACTTGTATAAACGGAATGCATTGTGATGGGTGATGACTAGACCACCGGTTGATTAAAAAGGTAAACATTTCTTTAACATTTTTATTCAAGGTCTATGAATAAACTTATATAATAATAAATGAATATAATTAAAAAAATAATATAACCCGACTGCAAAAAATCAACAGATAAGCAACGCACTAAAAAGACCGAAAAATTGTTGTTATTATTATTCCTGATTAAATTTAAATATATAACATATATGTATATATTTGTAATCTCCATTTGATTCCCTTTATTTTAATACTCTACTCGATAGGTTTGGTTAAAAAATAAAATTAACTACTTACAATTTGACACCATTAAATTAAGTATAATCTCTTTTTGAATATAATTATGTAATCTTCTTTTGATTCTCTTTATTTTGATATCCTACTCGATACGTTTGTTAAAAAAAAAAATCTAACTTCTTACAATTTTGGCGCCAAAAGTCCGCCGTTTTGTCTTTTTTTTTATAATACCTATCTAAGGACACTTGGGTTTTTGAGAAGAACCTAACGACACCTTAATTGTCTATATCCATCCAGCCGTTTGGAAGAAACGTGGGAATAAAGAAATTTACAAACATACAAGATACGCGCGAAAAACAATACCCGTCCTGTCAGTCGGGTAAAAACATTTGTACCTAATAGGAAATTTCTCCAATATTCTATTATATCTGTAAAAAATATTTACACATAACTTAAAAATATACACAGCTAACCTATTTAAAAAAAGAACCAGATACTCTATTTATAGGAAATTCCTATAAATAGAATATCTGCAAATGAATTAAAAACAATGTTAAATAAAGGCTCCAGTTGAAAACAAGCGCAGTGCACCCGTGCCCTGCATCAAGCTGACCTAATAATAATAATATTTATTTATTTCTCTCGTTCACAAAGGTAAGTAAACTTATAAAATAGGTACAATCCAGGTTCAGTCATTCAATTCCTTTGTGAGAGACTGGAGTCTGTAGTAGGAAAAACCTGTGTCACAGATCACCAGGCTCTCATCTCTTGGACAAAATTACAGTGTTATAATGACATCGGTGTGTAGGAAGACACTTAATTATAATTTAAATTACAAAAATAAAAATAAAGATGGAGCGTGTGCTTAATATTGTTAGAGAGAATATTACAATAAACATGTGTGTAAGAATATTTAATGAAATTGTGTGGAAGTGTGTGTGTGTGTGTGCGCGCGTGTGTATTTTGTGCGTGTAGATGTATATTTCTATCGTGTTTATTATTAGTTCTTAAACTAATATTATTTTAATGGTATAAGTAGATTTTCAGTTTCTGTGTATGATAAGTTTTGTAACATACATGAACTAGAGACTTATTTTGATGCGACCGTGAAGCAATCAACACACAGTTCTTTAGATTATGGTTTTATTTTTCCTGTATGGATGTGCTCATGCTCGTTGATAAAAAAATGTTTATTTGCTAGATTAGTACATGAACATCTTTTTTAATTCACAGAATACTTAATTAATTTTTTTTTTTTTTTTTTTTTTTTTTTTTTTAAAAGACAACGCCCGCACTAGGGAACAAGCCCTGTGTCGCGGGGAGCTTTACAAACATGGAACTAACGGACACAAAGTACACCCAGACTAGAAACAAATATCTATGAATCTATCTAAATTTTCTTTTTCAGGAAATGCGTGTGATTGTGAACTTTTGATTGCTATTGAAATTCGTCCGGCAATCAATATAGATAACTACTAGCAATTAAAAATGAATCATATTGTGTGTGTTAAAGATTCAATTCTAATATCATGTAACCTGCTACCATCGCCACTATATTTTCTTTAGTATTTTGTTTATTTTTTTTTTGGGTTTTTTAAATAATAAATGCATAAATTAAAAAAATATATTGATATATAATTATATAATTATTTACCTTGTTATCTACAACACTAATCAAGCACTCGTGAAGAATTGGCTCCTAAGAAACGACAGTAAATTGGTTGTTTTGTAAAGAAATTTCATGCTTTGAACTCATGTACTTTTTAGAAAAAGGGATTTGTAGGCATCCATCTTATTCTGATATCAATTCATCAAAAACTACAAATTTAAAGATACAAGCAAATAAATTTTGTAGGACAAAAAAAACTGAAATGAAAACGCCCCTAAAATCTCATAACCTCATCATCATCATGTCAACCCATAAACGTCCCACCTCTGGGCATGGTTCTCCTCCAAAAAATGTCAAGGGAATTTAGGCTACTAATTCAGGCCTAACGGGTAGATATGTTTCAAATTTTCGTTTTCTTGCAGTGCTCTTATCTGCATTAGGTTACTCCCTTAGTCCCCTTTTAACACAACCACCGGTCCCAAAAGCTGAACCGAGGTAGTGTCATGATGTATACAAACAACTAATATGATAAAATAAAATGGTGAAACCGTATCGAAATCGGTCAATCTTGTTAGAGATAGTAGGGCACAAAGGTTTTAACTAAATCAGTGTATTGTAGCGCCCCCTGGCAAGCTATTAATATAACACCTATCTTTCCCCAAGAATCGCACACACTTTACAGAAAACCGCATCTAAATCGGTCGAACTGTTTCCGAGATAAATGGCATTATGTGAGAACACAAACACACAACCTCTCACCCCAAACGCATAATAATATACCGTCTCCGTTACGTCGTGGGTAACATAGTTTCAACCCATAAACGTCCTCACTTGAAATCCTACTTAAGGTCCTTCCCTCCGTTTTGCACCGAAAACGGCTATTTGCTGAAGACTACTCCTCCTAAACGGCTTGATCGAAAATAGTGAAAAAAAAAATTTTGATTATTGATTGACTTAAACATTTGCCTCAAAAAATATTTCAAATTGCGATATATTTTATCTTAAAATGCCTAAATTTTCAAACGGCTTCATAGTTTGAAAATATTCTTACACTGATAAATAATTTGGTGATTAAATTTACTTTAATCTCAACATCATCATCATGTTTTAAACTTTCGCGACTTGTACACATAATTAATTATTATATAACGGGTCTACGTCACGTATTATATTTAAGGAATATGAAAATACCTTATTTGTTTGCCCGACGTTTCGGTCGAATTACACCGACCGTATTTTCATATTCCTTAAATATAATACGTGACGTAGACCCGGTATATAATAATTAATCATCATCATAAAAAAATCAAATCGATCAATATTTTCTTAAGAAAATAGACAATAATACGATTACCGTACGTTAGAAATTCAGAGGTGCTTTGCGCGGGCGCGGGCGGCAGACAGGCGTTAGCCTTCAGACGGGAAGGCTGTGTCGCTCGTTGCTCCATTTTTGCTATCGACTGACTATAGTGTCTACAGGTATAGTATGCACTCAAACAGTGGGACGACGAAATAAATCGAAGGTGTCACACAGATCGTCACTCCTTTCTCGCTGTGTGCCGAAACCTTTAGTGCAAATATTTATGAGCTTAATTTTTTTTTCGTTTGAGTTCAAAGGCTAGCTAGTTGTCGAACTTGTTTTGCACGGACAAGAGACAAGACACGGACTGTCTTATACATTCGGCTGCTACCAGTCAGGATAGGCTTTTATTGAAGTAAAAAGCACAACAAGACCCCCATCACACATAACACACAATAAAATAATAGTAAATAAAAACTTTGTCATTTAACCAAAAATCTCAACAGAAATATGTGGAAAGCTAAGAAAGAAAGCTTGAATTATTTTTTGTATATTATGTCTAGAAAGAGTTCTATCTATCTATCATCTAGAGAGATGTATATCTGATTCTTGTGACTAGTACTATTATTTATTATACATGACAGTAACGCACGTACGGTGACATAGGATTGTTTTTTTTCGGAAATGTTCTTCTTCTTAAAAATATTCTGCGCCTAAGACTAAAACAATAAAAAAATAACAAGTAAGGCAGTTATGAACTACATACAATTTATTTTAAAACTTGCTCTTTAAATTTGAAATAATTAGGTTCCACTGTTTTAGGCAAAGATTTCAGTTAGTTTTAGTTTGTAACGAAATTTAAATTTTTTTATGAAGTGATTTACTTTTGCCGTTCGGAAGTTTTCCAATACCAAGTCAGAAGTCAAACTTCCAAGTGTTTTGAAATATTCGTTTTATACGGATTTGTAATAAAAAGAACTTGCTATGAGTCTTAGGCCACACCGTGCGAAGCATGTAAGATTTATTAGATAAATTAATTATTTGAGTAATCAAAATTCAATACAATGAAATCGGAACTGTCGCAAATGTTGTGTAAATTTAGTGAGAGCGTGAACTCCATGCTCAACAAAGAATTACAGCCTATAAATGAAAAAAATGCTACCTTGACCGATTCCATGTCATTCATGAGTTGTCAAAAGAACATGCCGCTTTGAAGGAAATTATAAAGGAACTACAAAAGGAAAATTTGGAAATGAAGAATAATATTATATATATGGGGTAGAAAGTATTTTATTATTGGTGAAAAACATTTATTCAATAAAATATTTACACATAGTTATGTGTTTTTTCTTTTAATAGGTTAGCTGTGTATGTTTTTAAGTTTAAAAACATACACAGCTAACTTATTAAAAGAAAAAAGAAGCAGATACTCTATTTACAGGAAATTCCTATAAATAGAATATCTGATTAAGATCAGATTCCTGAGGAAACGTACCCAAAAGGCTAGCCACATTACCGCGTTGGATAGCAAGGCTAATGCGTTGCCCCAGGTAGAGGCCAGCCCTCGGATCATGTGATACCTCAGAAACACGCTTACAAATTTCACGACAAAATTTGTGAGCGTTTGGCCCCCAAAGTCCAAGAGTTTCAAGCCCAAAAGGCTCAAAAATTTAAGTCTCACCAAGACTTTCATATTTACGCCTCTTGAGGCACTCTGCAGAATTGGCAGCAGAACCCGCTTTAATACCAGTCCGTGAAAGATGAGATGCCGCCAGTGTGTCAACGCAAGTAGCATCCCACACCAAGGGCTTACCCATCTTCCACGGAACGAGAGTCATGCCGTCGGGTCGCTTACCATCGCTACGCACTAGGCCGTTAGGCTCCAAAACGGACGGTATACGCGCACTGACAAGCGCCCGGCGAATGACATCGTTTAAACTGGCAAAAAATATATTTATTATTATATATAGGTACCTAGTTTTTATCAGCTAGAGCAACAAGCAAGATCAAACAACGTTGAGATTCAATGCCTACCTGAAAAAAACAAGAAAACCTGCTCCATATTGTCTCCGAGTTATCTAAAGTAGTTGGAAGCACTGTTGAGGAAAAGGACATCCTACATTGCACCAGGGTTGCCAATATGAAATCCGACAACAACCGCTTCTATTATAGCGCAGCTGGCCTTCCCTAAAATTCGGGACCACTTTCTTGCTTCAACAGCTAACTTCAACAAACGTAACCCTGAAAATAAACTGAACAGCACCCACCTTGGCTACACTGGTCCTAAAACGGCAATCTACATTTCTGAACACCTTTCGACCACAAACAAGGCTCACCATGCTTCTGCCAGGACCACGGCCAAGGAACGCGGTTATCAATTCGTCTGGGTATGAGGTGGCCGTATATTTATGCGCAAATCACACGACACTGAACATATCCTGATCAAAAATATGGACACTCTGAAAAACTTTGTGTAGTTAAATCTGTTAATTTTGTGTATTTCTTTTTGTATGGTTAATGTTTTGGTCTTATTTTCTTTAAAATTCCACGGGATAAATATATATAATCAAAATACAACAGGTCTACGTACAAAAACAATTAGCTTTTGTCGTCAACTCTCCGTTGAAAGTTAAGACATCATAATATTAACGGAAACATGGCTGAATAGTTCTGTATTGAGCACAGAGTTATTTGACGCTAGATACACAGTATATAGGAAAGATAGAGAGATGAATGAGAAAAAGCAGAATGGAGGAAGAGTACTTATTGCCGTTTTAAATAGTATAAAGTCAAAACGTATGCCCCACTGGGAGAGCAAATGTGAAGATCTCTGGATTACAGTTGAGCTCACAAACGCAAAATCTATTAGTCAGATGGCTCTGTGTGCAGTCTATTGGCCACCTCCTGTACTGTTATCTAGAATTTAGAAGCATTCCTGGACAGTTGTAATATTGTACTTGAGAAAACAAATATGTACACTTGTATTGTTGGTAATTTTAATTTGGGTAATGTTAAATGGAACTTGTTGGGTGACTCATTGAATGTATACGCCCCCCCTGGTATAAGTCATGTATTATTGGATTTTACACATATGCACAAACTTGCTCAATTAAACGACATCCCGAATGTGTCTGGGCGGATCTTGGACTTGGTACTGACTAACGTATCTTGCAGTGTATCTGCTGCACAAAACTCTCTAAGTAATGTTGATCCCCTGCACCCTCCTATCGTAATTTCACTGAAGATTAGTATAGATCATAAACTTCCTTATAATCCCAATAACACTAGAGTCAACTATATTCAATGAAACTACCAACAAATTTGTATGGAACTTGAAGAGGTAAATTGGTCAGGCTTATTTGAAGGTGTTACTGATGTCAATGATATGCTTGGGATTTTTTACCAGAAAATTCAAACCATAATTCATTCACAATCATCTTTGAAGCCATCACCTAAGAATAAGACGTATCCTCCTTGATTTGACAAATATCTTATTAGAGCCTTGAAAGAGAAAGCGAAGGTCAGAAACCGACATAAAATATAAAAAAACCCCTAGAGATATGATTGAACTTAAATTACTAACTAAGCGGTGCTCTATTTTAGCCACCAATAGTTACAATAATTACATCCATAGTATTGAAAAGGAAATATCTAATAACCCGAATCGATTCTGGGCCTATATTAAGGCTAAAAGAGGTGGTACCAGTACCTTCCCAGTCACAATGACTAATGGCACTACAAAAACATCTAGTTGCTTAGAAATTTGTAAAATGTTTGCCTCACACTTTTCTGAGTCCTTCAGTTATACCACAGTAGTCCAGGCCCAGCGTATGCCGGCATCCGATTTCTTCGAGAATATGAAGAACAATAGCCTGCCATTGACTGCTCCAGTGATTACTCGTAAGAGTCTTCTAGGCAAGCTCAAGGCATTAATCCTCGAAAAGGTGCGGGTCCCGATGGTATCCCCCCGATATTTATTTTGAAATGCGCTCCCACTTTGGTGCCTCCATTACTACACATATTTAATGAGTCTCTCTATACGGGTATCTTTACTGACGTATGGAAACAAGCTAAAGTCGTTCCTATTTATAATAAAGTCTTTTAAAAAAAAATAAAAACCGACTTCAAGTTCATAAATAGGTACATGTACAAATTTAAACTAAAAGAGTTGAAAGTAATATTTAATTACGTCAAAGCATGAGCATTAATGTACAATAAAGGAATTTATGTTTACACATACCTACCTATTTACAATTTATAAGCACTTATTTTTCGAGTCGGGTTTCATTCATCATCATCAGGTCACCTCTCCTCTAACTAGAAAGCTGAGAAGGTTTAGGCCATAATCCACTCACGCTGACCGAGTGCGGGTTGGTAGATCAGACGTCATACTCAAAGAATTTCTTCTAGGGTATGTGGGTTTCCTCACGATGTTTTCATTCACCGTTAGGTTGAATGGTAAGTCACTTCACTAGTACATTTAAATTCCACAAAGTGGAATCCACATTGGTACTGCCAGTCGGAATCGAACTCGGACCGCGTGATTTGCACGCCCGGTTCTTTATCCATTCAGCCACCATCGCTTACGGTACATACATTCCCTTCAGAAGTATTTTTAAATTCAATAAATAATCAAAACGAGACAATTAGAAGAAAAAACAGTAAGAATTATTTTTGTGTTTGAGATGAAACGTCAAGATGACAATTTTTTTATTTTCTACTCTATAGTTAATGTTGTACCTACTATACTTATTGGTTTTATGAATATGTAAATTATTTTATTCAATAATTTATAGTTATATTAATTTTTGTCGTTTCGATTTTTTTAATAATAAATAAAAAAAACTATAAAAATAGCCTACGTCATTTTGTCCGTGCCATAACAAAATTCGTCGTCGCTTAAGTCATTTTTTTGTTGTACCTTTTTGGGTCACTTAATAATTTTTAAGACTGGAGTTTTATAGCTTCAAAAAGTTTGTAATTCTAAGAAAAATCGAGACTTCTCCAGCATTTGTTGCACATTGACTAACTCATCTACTAAATTAGATACACAAACTTATTTAATTGATATGCGAATTTATTAATTTAGGCATACTGTTTTTGGTACTGGTTTCCTATTTTGGTATACAATATTTTTGGGTAACATTAATTGGTAGACAAAATGCTATAAAGTCACTGGATACATCTAAAGGAGCAGGGCCCGATGGCTTACCACCCTATTTTCTAGTTAAAACATCTGACAATATCCATACAGCATTGCATTTTATATTTAATAAATGTTTACATGAAAGTGTCTTTCCTGCGGTCTGGAAACAGGCACATATAACTCCAATTTATAAAAATGGTGATAAAAGCAACATCGAAAATTATCGCCCAATTTCAATTCTCTCCACTTTGTCGAAGCTTTTTGAAGGGTTAGTACACAGCGCACTATATCCTCTCATTCATAAAATCATAATTCCAGAACAACACGGATTTCTCAAAAGGCGTTCAACTAGTACAAACTTAATAACATTTGTTGACTACCTGTTCTTAAACATGGATAAACAAATACAAGTTGACGCGGTGTATACTGACTTCCAGAAGGCATTCGACAAAGTGGATCATGAGCTGTTGTTAAATAAAATCGCCTTCAATGGAATACGGGGTAATTTGCTTCGGTGGTTCATATCTTATATTTTCAATAGAACTCAAAGAGTTGTTTTAAATGGTTTTAAGTCCGACTTTATTGTCGTTAAATCTGGCGTTCCGCAAGGATCCATATTAGGTCCGCTTCTTTTTATTATCTTTATTAACGACATAAAACAATGCTTCACAAATACAAACTTTTTAATGTATGCCGATGACATAAAAATCTACAGACCCTGTAAGTCTACTAATGATTGTTTGCTCCTACAGCACGATCTCAATAATCTCTATAACTACTGTAAACAAAATAAACTCTTCCTAAGTCTCCCCAAATGTCATTCAATTTCATTTACCAAAAACAAAAATAAATTTAATTTCAATTACTCCATCAACAATATACACCTTAAAACTGTTAATTTGATTCGTGATTTGGGCGTAACATTAGATTCTTCCTTGCACTTTGATATACACATTGATAATATAGTTAACAAAGCTTATCAAATGTATGGTTTTGTCATAAGATCCTCTCGTGACTTTGTACGTCCCTCTACATTCTTAATGCTGTATAAAACGTTGATACGATCACAATTAGAGTACGCTGTTGCAATTTGGAATCCCCTTTATGAAAAGTACAATCATTGTCTTGAGATGGTACAGAAAAAGTTTTTGCGACACATAAATTATAAATTTAATAGAAGTGAAGTTTCTTATATGCAATTGTTGCAGCAATATAACATCTTAAGTCTTGAATCCCGACGTCTACTCCTGAATACCATGATGCTCCATGGTTTGTGTAACCATAGGTTTGACTGTACACAAATTACTAACCAACTATGTATTAAGGTACCTAGAACTGTGTATAGACGGGGGGTGCGCGTGCCTCGACTGTTCCATACAGCTGCCTGTAGGACCAACGCTGGGGTGCGCGCACCTCTTCGCCGACTTGTGGACACATATAACACGCACTTTACCGATATCGATATTTTTGCTCTTTCACATCAACAATTTAAAGTTCGCGCAAATGAGTTGCTATTTTCGAAATAATGTAATTGTATGGATTTTTGATTCTTCAATCTGTCTGATTAACTTTATATTTCTTATGAAAACTTGTGAACAATAGTGTGGGTTATATGTTTGCTAATACTTGTAGAAAATTTTGATTTTGTACCATCATAGCATGTAACTGTTTTTTGTTCCTAATAAATAAAATAAAAACAAAATAAAAACTTTTGGTAAACAAAGTAGCTATTTGTTCCCATTCTTTTTTAATGTTCATAAGTGTTCTGACCTCATTTTATATATTTTTTCTACCTTACTCCCATCACTAATGAATTCATCAAACCATAAATTGGCACTAAGGTCTGTCTAGGATCACCACACATCTAACGAAAGATGCGTTGGGCGTATTTTCGGTCGTGACTATTTGGTCAAATTAGACCTTTTTCTTTTAATTAAATTGTAATTAATAAACTTTAGTTGGTGCTATTGACTGTGGCAAACAAGTGGATGTTATCTATACTGACTTTAAAAAAGCCTTTGATCGCGTTCCCCACAGTATACTAATGTACAATCAAAACTATCTGTTTATGGAATTACGGGTACCCTTTATAAATGGATTGAATCTTACCTAAAAATCGTCTATTCTATGTCGCCGTGAATGGTTACCAGTCTGAAACTTATCAAGTTGCCTCGGGTGTTTCACAAGGCTCACATATTGGGCCGATTTTATTCAACATCTTTGTCAATGATATTCCTCATTGCCTTCGTTACACTGACTGTTACATGTACGCAGATGATTTGAAATTATGCAAAGTGATAGAAACAGTTAACGATCACACTCAACTACAGAAAGATGTTGATTCGCTTGTAGAGTGGTGTAATGAAAATGGTGTGGTCCTAAATGTGAATAAATGTTACCACGTAAAATATACTCGAAAAATAAATTTTCAGCTTCAGCATATCGTATAGGCTCTAGCGTTATCCAAGAAGTGAACCAGGTTAGGAATCTGGGCGCCATTTTTGATAGGGAACTTACTTTCGTACCGCATGTCGAAAACATAATTATGAAGGCCTAAAAAATGCTTGGATTCGTCACTCGAAACGTTAAGGGCTTCAAACGACCCGGTACTAAGATCGTTATATATAACTGCATGGTTCGCAGTATCTTGGAGTATTGTAGCACAATTTGGAGACCCCATTATGCCACACATAACCTAAGGGTACAACGTATCCAAAAACAATTTCTGTGGCATCAATCAAACTCTTACTTTATACGTGCATGTAGACTATTCAACGAACTTTCAAATCAGCATAACCTAGATTTATTTAACACCAGTGTTTATAAACTTAAAAATATTTTAGCTAAGAACTTTTTCAATTAACTTTAGTTTGTATAGTTTTTCATAATTTGTTAACTCTTTCTTTATCGACCTTTAATCTTTAATACCGAAATATCTATAAGTGGAAACTTATAAATGGCCATTATATTTTATAGTTAAGTTTATCCTGTTTCTAGCTGTAAGTATCCCAAATATATTAAAATAAAATAAATTAAAAATAAATCTAGCATTTGCTTCAGGTATTGCTAAAGAGAAGAGGTCGTATGTAGCCAGGTTGTTACATTTTAAAATGATGTCTCTTAAGCAACGTAGAAAAGTTACGGATGCCATGTTCTTGTACAAGTTACTCCGTGGTAACATTGATTGTCCTCAAATGCTTGCAAAGATCAAATTTCGAGTTCCTGCAAGATACCCGCGAGCCCCCATTACTCCCTTGCACCCTCCCCTCCGTAGAACAGTGCTTGGTGCATGTTCTGCTATACCACGTCTTTGTAAACTAATAAATAGCTGTAGTGACCTTGTCGACGTGCACTCTGACTCACTTACCAAGCAAGTTCCGTAAAACAATCAATAATTCTGTGTGTAAAAATTGAAATTATAATATTGTTATCATCAATTTCTAAAACTATTTATTGTCAATTAATATTTAATATTTCGTAAATGAATTTATTTATCTTATTTTGTTATTAATAGCACTTAATTATTTTAATTGATGAATGACTGGCCTGTTGGTCTAGTGGTTAGTGACCCTGACTGCTAAGCCGGAGGTCGTGGGTTCGATCCCCACCCAGGACAAATCTTTGTGTGATGAGCATAAAGGTTTGTTCTGTGTCTGGGTGTAATTTATCTATAATATGTATGTATTTACAAAAAAAAAAATGTATTTAAGTAGTATATCAGTTGTTTAGTACCCATAACACAAGCAAATATAATTGCTTACTTTGGGACTAGATGGCGCTGTGTGAATGTGGTAGAATATTATATTATATTATTATATTATAATTATTCAATTTGTTTATTTCCTTTATGTATACTGTCAATAATCAATTATTTACTATTACTTATTTATGTTAAATTCTTAATATTTTACTGCCAGTAACAATGGTGCATGCGGTACTTTCCTGTAAAAGGTATATAAATTAATTGTAAATGAATAATGTACTTTTTTGGTGTAAACTACTGTTGGTTGGCCAATAAACTAAATAAATAAATAAATAATTAAAATAAACTAATAAAACTGTATACAATTAAATATAACACTAAAAATAGGTTGAATATTTTTTCAAAGAAAACCATATAGGTACCTTATAATATATTTCCAAGATAAAATAATTATCTTAGTTACCTACTAACATTAAAAATTAATAATTAACCAATAAAACTATATCCTAAACAATTATTACAAACCTAATAACGAAAACAATGTTTTATTTTCGGTAGGAATATGGTTTGGAATTAATTAAATAAAATATCGTTTATTAGATTTTTTTTTTTACTATTTAGTGCATTATCCAGTCGCCCCACACTAGGCAAGCCTGTCATGTGGGTGCCTGTTACGATTTACTGTTACATTTATAAGCTAGATTGACATCGTCTTATTGTGAAGAATAATGAAAATAAAAATTAACCTAACTTATTAGTAATTTAATTGGAAGTAAATAAACAATTCTATTCAGGTTTGTATAATGAAGATAGTTTTATAGATTACTTACTTACTATTTGTATTCTTAATTAATATGTGTGTGTGAGAAAACAGTTTTGTGTATTTAAATGTATTCTAACATGATTGATCATGTTAATGGGACCAGCAGGCCTTCTGTAGAGTCGTAGGACATTGAATTTAGCCATTTTGTCAATATAAGCTTAAGTTATATTATTGTATAAAAATTTAAAAACTCAAGGCACAAAAATCTCGTAAACAAATATTTGTATTTATGGGCCTAATAAAATTCTAATACAAAATAAAATATCTACCTGTCTTGCAACCGTCATTCCAGAACCGTAGGCAAAAACTCCGAGCTAGGAGCGCCCGTCTGCGTTTACGCATAATCTATGACCGTTATAATAGTGTTGCACGACTCACACAGCACGAACGGCAATAAGAAAAAAGGAGCGGGGGTGCGCGGGGACAGTAACCTAGCTCCGCCCAAACGCTCAAGGTTATTGGGGCCTACAATCGCCTTAATAACATCAGGTACGAAGAGCGACAAACAAAATTTAACTTTTCCCTCTCAACTGATTGACGGATAAGACAATTATAATGTTTGATGTCATATGGAAGATGGTTATCAGTTAACACCTAAAACAGACCACTAAGTAGGATAATTATGTAAAACACGTGTCAAATATCTCGGTGCAATTAACAATGGAATTTATTAGTCCTTAAAATATAGCACATGAATGCTTCAAAACGATTTTATTACCGTACTTACGCAATAACTCCTTGCAACGTACAAGACACTACTGATCAAATCGAAATTGCAAAATTGCATTTATATATTTACATTGCGAAATTGCGCAATCTCATTGAAAACTAAAATATTCTTTTCTATTATAATATAATAATATTATAAAATAATATTTTAACACATTCACACATTATGTATACAACGGTGAGACTATTTTATTATTAGACTATTAAAGTATCTATAAACTCTGCTACGCTTAACTCACCTAGCTATCCCGTGTTAAGAGAAAATCCTAATTTCGGTAGGAAGACCGAAAAACACAATTTCACTTTTTCCACTTATCTGATTGAAGGGTTAGGCAAATGGTATTGTTTAATGTCAGATGGAAGATAAAAAATCACTTAACCCTAAAGCCGACAGCTTGTTAGGTTAAGTAAATCACACATTTTGCCCGTGACCAAAATAATTAAGACCTTAAAATATACACATGGATGTTTGGTCTTTCCCCTTTGGGACCACGACACTTTGGGACTACGGTGTCAATCGCGGAACGGCCTTTTTTGAATTGGCTATTTCACACCAAGACCAATACCCGGATGTTTGACCTGTTTCAAAACTATTTTATTTATATAAACAATTTTTTTTCTGTACTTAACGAGAAGTCTTGATTTCTAAAACTTACGCTGCATGTGACAATAACATGCAAATTATTATGGGTTTGGATTAATTAATCTATTATTCAAAGAACGTTTTTTGAGTTTATTAATATTTTGATTTAGTTTCCATAATATTATCCTTTGTTATACCTTTATCTTAAGTCACAAGTATTAAGCCAACTATATAGTATAAATAGGGAGCTTAATTTTTAAATCATCAGTTCTTGTGTAGCTGTCGTGACTATTTGAACTATAACAATGGCCGCCATGAACAAGTTAACTCTCTGTCTGTTGATCGTCGCGTGTGTGATAGCTATAACCACCGATATGGCTACTGCAGTTCGTGTTGAAGTTTGTGACCAGGTCTGCGCCCGTACTAACCCTGAGAGGGACGAGTGCTGCAAGGCTCATGGATACCGCGCTCACTCCAGTTGTGTAAACGGAATGCACTGTTACTAGACCACCGGTTGATTAAAAAGGTAAACATTTCTTTAAGCTTTTTATTCAAGGTCTATGAATAAACTTATATAAAAGCCTTTGTACCTAATAGGAAATTTCTCCAATATCCTATTAGGTATATCTGCAAATAAATTATAAACAAAGTTAAATAAAGGCTCCAATTGAAAACAAGCGCAAGGCACCCGTGCCCTGCATCAAGTTGAACTAGAGACTTATTTTGATGCGACCGTGAAGCAATCAACACACAGTTCTTTAGATTATGGTTTTATTTTTCCTGTATGTATGTGCTCATGCTCGTTGATAAAAAAAATGTTTATTTGCTAGATTAGTACATGAACATTTTTTTTGGTCACAGAATACTTAATTAATATTATATTTTCTTTTTCAGGAAATACGTGTGATTGTAAACTTTGGATTACTATTAAGATTCGTCCGGCAATCAATGTAGATAAATACTAGCAATTAAAAATGAATCATATTGTGTGTGTTAAAGATTCAATTCTAATATCATGTAACCTGCTACCATCGCTATTTCTTTAATATTTTGTTTTATTTTTGTTTTGTTTTGGACGTTTGATTAATAAATGCATAAATTAAAAAAATATATATATTTTATTGTTCTCAGTCTTTAACCTTGTTGTCTGCAGCACTAACCAAGCCCTCGTGAAGGATTGGCTACTAAGAAACGACAAGAAATTGGTTGTTTTGTGAAAAATTTCATGCTTTGAAATCATGTACTTTTTAGAAAAAGGGACTTCTTGGCATCCATCTTATTCTGATATCAATTTATCAAAAACTACAAATTTAAAGTAACATGCAAGAAAATTTTGTGGGACAAAAAAAACGCCCCTAATATTTCATAACCACATCATTATCATTAACATATTAACATAACGAGCTATTAACATAACACCTATCTAATAACCTTTCCCCAAGAATCGCACACACTTTACAAAAAACCGCATCTAAATCAGTCGGACTGTTTTCGATATACCGTCTCCGTCCCGTGTCGTGGGTAAAATATTGTGTCTATAGAATTTGACAGCTCTTGTCGGCCACGTCCGTGCGCCACGTTTTCCTTTACCTACTCATGTAACGTTATGATTAGAGATGTAAGGCCGGTATTATACCATTTGATCATTCTGGTTTAATACGAAAAATACCGTATTAAACGGAAATACGAAAAATACCGTCGGCTATGGTATAATAATACCATAGCCGACGGTATTTTTCGTATTTTTCGTTTTACATATATTATTTACATGTCATGTACTTGTAACTTATTTTATTCAGAGAAAAACATTATTAACTATAATATTTAGGAGAAAAAAATAATGACTTACCTACAAAATTTAAATAATAAAAATGAAACTTTAATTTCAAAGAATTGGTTTTGTAGTATTTTTAATGATATGAAAATAATTACGTACCTAACTAAAATATGAATGTACTTAGAGAACCTAAATGATAAAAAAAATATAAAATATAATGATTCATACCTACAAGCGAATTGGTACGTCTATTTTGGCATTCAAGATGCCGTCGAAGTTTTTTTTCAGTAATGTCAATATGGGTATCGTTTTCGTGGTTTTCGGGGGTTGCAATTGCGAATATGACGTCAATTTCTGGATCCAAGATGGCGTCTACGAATTTTTCTGTACCTAATGTCAATATTGGTATCGTTTTCGTGGTTTTCGAGGGTGGTAACTGCGAAAATGACGTCAATTTTGGGATCCAATATGGCGCCCGCGATTTTTTCGATAATATCAATATGGGTATCGTTTTCGTGGTTTTCGGGGGTGGTAATTCCGAAAATGACGTCAATTTTGGGATCCAAGATGGCGCCCGCGAATTTTTCAATAATATCAATATGGGTATCGTTTCCATGGTTTTTTGAGGGTGGTAATTGCGAAAATGATGTCAATTTTGGGATCCAAGATGACGTCCGCGAATTTTTCAATAATATCAATATGGGTATCGTTTTCGTGGTTTTCGGGGGTGATAATTCCGAAAATGACGTCAATTTTGGGATCCAACATGGCGCCCGCGAATTTTTCAATAATATCAATATGGGTATCGTTTTCGTGGTTTTCGGGGGTGGTAATTCCGAAAATAACGTCAATTTTGGGATCCAACATGGCGCCCGCGAAATTTTCAATAATATCAAAATGGATATCGGTTTCGTGGTTTTCGGGGGTGATAATTGCGAATATGACGTCAACTTTGGGATTCAAGATGGCGTCCGCGAATTTATAGTAGGGCAAATAATAAAAATCAATATGGCGGGCATCTTTGCCATATTGACATCAGAACTATGCTAAGTGGGCGACGAGATCGTCAAATATCAATTTTGGAGGCAATCGGCTCAAAATCATCAAATTTCAAGATGGTGGGCATCTTTGCAATTTTGACATCAGAACTATGCTAAGTGGGTGACAAGATCGTCAAATATCGATTTTGGAAGCAATCGACCCAAAAACAGCAAATTTCAAGATTTCGGGCATCTTTGCAATTTTGATATCAAAACTATGCTAAGTGGGCGACGAGATCGTCAAATATCAATTTTGGAGGCAATCGGCTCCAAATCATCAAATTTCAAGATGGTGGGCATCTTTGCAATTTTGACATCAGAACTATGCTAAGTGGTCAACGAGATCGTCAAATATCGATTTTGCAGGCAATCGGCCTGAAAACAGCAAATTTCAAGATGGCGGGCATCTTTCCAATTTTGATATCAGAACTATGCTAAGTGCGCGTCGAGATCGTCAAATATCGATTTTGGAGGCAATTGGCTCAAAAACAGCAAATTTCAAGATGGCGGGCATCTTTGCAATTTTGACATCAGAACTATGCCAAGTGGGCGACGAGATCGTCAAATATCGATTTTGAAGGCAATCGGCCCAAAAACAGCGAATTTCAAGATGGCGGGCATCTTTGCAATTTTGACATCAGAACTATGCTAATTGGTCAACGAGATCGTCAAAATAATATCGATTTTTGAGGCAATCGGCCCAAAAACAACAAGTTTGAAGATGGCGGGCATCTTTGCAATTTTGACATCAGAACTAAGTGATCAACGGGATCGTCAAATATCGATTTTGGAGGCAATTGGCTCAAAAACAGCCAAATTTAAGATGGCGCGCGGGCATATTTGCATTTCTGACATCAGAAGTTCAGAACTGTGCTAAGTGGTCAACGAGATCATAAAACATCTATAAATAAATCACAAAAACCATGAAAAGCCCTAAAACAAAACATAACAGTAGGTATCACTAAAATCAAAATGACTGAATATAATTATATAACTGGTTTATGACCCTTCTTATGTTGCCCAATTTGACTATAAATGTCAACCGGTCAGTTTCAGTCAATTTGGTAACTTTCAACACTAAATGATTTAAAAAAAGTCAAAGGAAATTGAATTCATGACATTAAAAAATAAAATACCAAAAATACGAAAAATACCGTATGTTATTGTATTATACGCGTATACCTGATCATTTGGTATTATACGGTATTTTTACAACTCTAGTTATGATAAAGATATTTTTTGTCTGATACGGGATGTGTCTAAAACGTTCCGTATCTGTAGACTAGAAGTCAAATAAAATCAAATCATTTATTCAGAAATTCAAATTAGATATTTTTGTTGAAAAGGGTGACTATAACTTATTGCATAATGTACAGCATATTTTTATTGAATGATTCACATGAGGACATATATTTGATTCATAGGTTCTATAGTATTTATTGAGCTTTTCAACGCTCACAATATTTTGAATCCTTGATAGTGCCAATATATTAATGAACTCGACTGTACATATTGACAATCTATACTAATATTATAAAGGGGTAAAGTTTGTGAGTTAGTCACGTTGTAGGGGGTAATTGTGGGATCTACTGAACCGATTTTCAAAATTCTTTTAGTATTTGATAGCCTATTTATTAAGAACGGTTATATAATAACATCACGTTATGCTAATTGGAGCTGAGCAGTAGCCAAATAAAGAACGACGGGAGAGAAGCCTCGCGCGACTTCTAGTTATATTAAAAATGTAAAAGTTAGGATGGACAGATTGATAGTTGGATGTATGGATGGACGTTGGTCACTCAAACACGTCATACGACTGAAATTATCTCTATGAAATTTGGCACACAGATACTCTAAAATAACACTACTACTTCATACCAACATTCCACGAAGGCGGAGCCGCGAGTGGCAGCTGATTATAATAATAATAATAATACTGACATTTATTTCTACTCACAAAAAATATACATTTTAACGTAAATTACAGATATTCATTTAAGCATAATCTACAATATGTGAGGAGCTGGTCTCTGAGTTAGGTATAGACATACCTGTATAACAGATCACCAGGTCCTCACCCCACGGCAAATAAGAGCATAAGACTGAGCCATAAAACTATTATGTAAAGAAAAGTAGGAGAGTAATATACAAATATAGTATTTGAGACATTTTAAACTAACGAGTCCCTATGTGTGTGTGTGTGTGTGAGAGAGAGAGAAAATATCGTTATAGTTGTTATTAATAGTCTTAGGTTTAGTGCAGAAAGTTTTCTATAAAGTTGTAATCTAGTTTTAGTAACCATTCGATAATAATTTAAAGATTTGCATTTATTTTCAGGCAATGAGTATATTAATAACACCCGATTGAATTGATTATATAATTTGGATCCCAAGTAGCAGAAAAATCTTTGTGCTAGACTAGTTTTAAATAAAGTTATAGTAGAGACTCTAGATTATTATAATAACTAAGACTACATCAACTTGGATTATCATAATATATAAAATGTTTTATATAATTACGATGTTATACGACTTAGTGTTAGTGCGAATTAAAATTATGACATGTCACGTCTTCTTACTCCTTGTTTTGTGGTGAAGATAAAAATATAATAAAGAAGAAAAGACTGGCCTGTTGGCGTAAAGGTTGAACCTTGACAGCTAAACCGGAGGTCGTGGGTACGATTCCCACCCAGGATATTTCTTTGTGATGAGCATGATTGTTTGCTCTGTGTCTGGGTGTAATTTATCTATAATAATATGTAAATAAGTAATTACAAAAAAAATGTATATCAGTAGTATATGTTTACAAGCAAATATAATTGCTTAATTTGGGATTAGATGGCGCTGTGCGAATGTAGTAGAATACACTTATACTATACTATATTATTCTAAAGAAGGGACAGATCAGGAGTACCCTCAACCGGCGAGAATGCATGAAAAGACTGATGAATGTTGAAGAAGTCAAAGATTTATGCCAGAATTGTAGCAAGTGGAAGGAAATAGACTCTACTTACCCCTCTGTTGGGAAAGACGCGTGATCTATATGTATATATAATACTTATAACTTTATTTTACTTAGAACTTACTCGAAACATAGATTTTGTTATCGTTATCTTAAATTTGAAAGTGACGTATATAAATTGTCAAAAACTTGAAAGTGATGTTGAAATCGACTATGTCGAATGTTTCAAATTCTGGGTATCCCCTCTGTTTACTTTTACTATTATATAATCATTTATTATTGTTACAGATACTCGGATAAAAATCACATACTATGTACGGAGCGACGTTGCAGTACCGCCATTTTGAGCAGCTTCTTACTACCGCCTATACTGTGCATACCGACATATATGGTACGTTGATTTCCGTCTTTAATCTTATTAACCTCTTGTTAATTGAAAAAGGTTGTTTTGTTTGTTTTTTTCCGGCTTTAGCGAACACAATCTATAGATTTTCCTCCTTAAGTGGAAAAAACAATTGAATGAGATACTTTTTCTTTTAACTTTATTTGGTACTATGTTTATTATGATGCGACCTCTTCTGTCTGTATGACGTCATATTTCTGCCTCTACTGATGCTATTAAAATAGTTTTTTATTCAATTAAAGTTTAACAAGCCTACAGTCAATGGGAAGTCCTTATCTATCTCAAAGATATTTGCAATACGTAAAGTAATAATGCGTTGTCAAAGAACAATCATTATAAATCATTCTTTCTTCTTCTTCTGTCGCATTCCTGAAAAATGAGGATCGCGATCGTAACCTTTAGGTATCAACTTCTCTCCTATAATAAATATGGAACTCTTCTATTGTCAGTGGTAAAGAGAACAATGTGGTTTATTGGATTCGTGTGTTGCTTGAACTTGATTAGACCATTGCGTCGGACAGCATCCTCGAGGTATATTTCCTTCTATATTATCTGGTCATAAGCAGTTTTTGGAGGACTGTCAAATAACACGTAGATAATAATAATTAAATGTTTTATTTTTATTTTTTTTTATAGAATTACCAACAGTACACATAAATATTTATTATCAGAAAAATAACAAAAATAAAAAGCATTCCTGGTGCTTTCTCAGTTATAGGCAACACATTACCCAAACTGTTTACTAGTAATATCTCTTATATACCTATATTAGTTTTTCTTTAATATCTTTAATTAATTGTAACTTGAAGCTGAGAAAATTCCGTCAGGAACAATTCACAGGCAATACAGTAGTATTTATCTAAGTAGGTAAAATAACACTTCAACGAAAAGCCTTTGATCAAAAACGTTTAATTAGAAATTGTTTGAAAATCATTTTTGAAGTTGTATCTTGACTGGTGTACTAAGTAGTTTAATGTTGAGCGAGGGAACTAATCAGTTGTCGCGGACGAATGTTCCTGCGCTCCCGTGACCACAGCAGAGCGCGACGAGAGGAACACCTTGGGGTTTTAGTGGGTGCGAGCCTCACATAGCCCCTCGGTTCTTTCCCCAAGACCGAGGGGTATGCGTCAGGCAATTCCCCAAGTAAAAAAAAAATTAAAAAAAAAAAGAAAAGTAAAATGTAAAGTATGTAGGTAGACTTTACGGTTATTCGGCTTCTTGGTGTCAAGTTTCAGTTCTGAAGTTACATATTACGTGCAGCTAAGTTATATATAAGTCTCAAAAGTTAGTTATAGCATAAAGATATAGAAAGAAAGATATAGAAACAAAAAATAAATAAAACTTTTAATTTTCCAGATTACTGAGCTTTGAAACTCGCAGGGGAGACTTCCTATTGTGAACATAAAATTATTTTATGAAGTCTAAAAAAATATTTGAACAACCATTTTTGTTTATTAAACCAGTCTGTGTTTATTTATCTCAAAGAAAATAACGAATAATTATTGTTTTAAATTAGTAAAAGAATGATCAAATTTTTGGTTCGGTTGTTCTACTTACATAATAATGGATTACCTTTCAAAATGTTTATTTATTTTTGAGATAGTTACAATCATAATAACATTAATAAAAATGTTTTTATGTGTCCTTTCATCACCACATACCACATAATAAAAAGAAGTGATGTCGTGCATGGAAAGAATTGAAGATAAAAATGAAATTTACGAATCAAATATAAAATATTATAAAACGGGTTTACGTCACGTAGGTATTTTAAGGAATATATAAAATGTAATCCTCCAAAAAGTTTGCAGAAGAATAATAACCTGAATGGCAATAAAAAAGGCAAGAAGAAAGGATTTACGCCTTTAGTTAGGGATTTGTGAAACGGTCGATTGTTAAATCAGATAACAGCTACTCCATACTGAAATCCATGCATAGAAAAAATATGTTAAAAAGATATGGGTAGGTTATTTATTTTGAAATATGGTAAGATACCAAGAAAAAGGTGACTTATGTCCTTCGACTATGTTGAATAACTTACTGACCTCTAAAAGCTTTTTACGATCTAAAAATAGTTGTAGTAATTTTATGGAGTCAGTCAAGTATACATTGAGGAACCTTTTCAAAAGATTGAATCAGTAATATCTATATTAATTATATTAAAATTAGTATTAGGTTTTTAGATTTGACATTATTAGCGCTAAGCTAACTTTAATCTAGAGCACAGCTAGATACGATATAGCTTTATTTAATTTAATGTTGTACCTACTCTGAACAGCCACTTTCTATCATCGCATTGCTTGCCATCAGCAAGGAGTTCATTCCCACACCTTGGAACACAAATGGTTTCGCACCGTGGGATTTCAGAGGATTTTCCTCCCAAGAACTAACAGGTTGTAGAATGAACATATTTAAAAATATGGGGTTCTTCAAAAAGGATTGAAATGAAACGCGCTCGTTATGCCTCTGGTGTTGCCACATCCATAGGCCACAGTAACTACTTTCAATCAGGTGGACCGTATGACTGTTTGCCACCATGTCGTGGTATAATAATAAAAAATCTATACTGTAATCTTGGCGGCAGTTGTGTTCAATTTAGCATGAATGCAAGGGTAATTTATTTTATCAAAACACTGACCACTCTGATTCATACGTGGGTTTCAATGCAAATCAAAGAGTGAACATATTCACATTCAATATTCTGCCCCTCAGAGAACGAAATTTAATCAAAGTTAGGATGTTTATTCGTTGAAACACTGCCCACGGCTCTCACGTCATTAACACCCACAAACTTTGAAAACAATCCATTACGGTTTTGTGATTTTAGTTAAACTTTAAAGCTCTACTGTTAATGTCAATAGGCTGGCAAAATGTGGGTGTAATACACATCTGCCTACTTCTTTTTATCCCAAAAAGTACAAAATTATGTTAGAAAATAATAAAATTAAAACGATAACTCCGGCAATGTTAACCCGACTTTAATCGACTATGTTTATTTAAATAAAATTTACGCATATCAAATCGCTCGATACTGTAATAATATTGACAAACCTAATTCAACGAATTTTCAGTCTTACAATTCGTATGAAATACTTACTCCTGGAATAATATTGTTGTAATAAGAATGTTTCTTGTGGAAATCGGATGCTCTAATGTTTTCTGATTTTTTTATACCACGAGGTTAGCAAGCAGTCGTATGATCCCACCTAATGGTAAGAGTTCTTTTGGAGAGCATTCCTTTATCATACTGTTTTACTATTGGTACTTAGTTAACCAAGAAAATAGTAGTGGCCTACTCAGAAACTATGATATAAATTACAAGAGAATTATATTCGCGAGTATTTAGGGCACGTTAAGTAAGCATCACAAACATCACAGTGACCTTGTAAACGTGGCCCGAAACTGTCGGATTAAGTAGGCTACCATTATATTTGTCGGGAATATTTACATCTCATCAGCAATCCATTAATGTCCCACTGCTGGGCTCCTCTCCTATACAGACCGCTGTGAGGGTTTAGGCTATAATCCACACACGCAGCGTAATGTGAGTTGGTGGATCAGACATTATACTATAGAATTTCTTCTAGGATATATGTTGCTTTTCGTGTAGTGACGGATTAAGAATACATAATGTCACTACCCCATCTCAACCTGTGGGTGTCCTAAAAGGGGACTAAGGGAGTACCTTACGCAGACAAGAACACTGCGAGAAAAGGAAAATTCGGAACAAACCCTATACCAACCCGTCTGGTCAGCGTGGTATTGTAGGCTAAATTCCCTCCACACTTTGGAGGAGACCCGTGCTCAGCAGTGGGACGTTTATGGGTTGAAATGATGATGATGATGATGATGATGATGATATGTTGCTTTCCTCAATGTTTTTCTTCACCGTTAACAGATGGTAAGTCAATTGACTTGTACATATAAATTCCACAAAGTGAATTCCACTTGGTACTGGCGCTCGGAATCTAACTCGGACCGCATGATTTGCATTAATGGAGCATCTAATGATACGTTTTATATGATTATTCATATGTATTCTTCATACTGTGTAAAAGCAAACTGTAGTAGATACAATGTTATTAAAACAGCAAAGAAAATGTGAAATTACTTTATCAAATAAGTTTTTCTCATCATCTTTTACTCTTAATTTAGGTTTGGAGACATTTCATATTCAATTTACATAAATTTACCTTGTTTTCTAACCATTAGCATTGCATCGCTGGAAGGGAATTTGCTGTTTTGGTAAATTTTAATAATGAACATCGTTTAAGTAAGTGTTCTCATGCTATTACAGAATAGGTTTCAACTGGGCTTCTTAGCCTCGTGTTTTTTTTTAATTTAAAATTTAGGCCGTCTGTTTAAAAATCTCTATTATTCTTGTTTTTTGCTAATAACGTAAATACAATATTTTATTATTTATTAAAGCCCACGTAGAATTTTGGTTTACCAAGAATTACGTTTTGCGTAACTGACGCGTAACGACGTTCAACGAATTGGAATTGTTATAGTCTCTTCCCATTTTGATATTAAATCATTTTATACGTTTATTCGAAATGAATCAACCAAATTATCTATAAAACGATTTAAGGCGTCTTAATTTTCGAAATTTTTGGCAGTATTTTAATGTACCACAGCAACCCTATAATAGTTTCCGAAACCAAATTACTAACACTTTGATGTGACAATCTATGTAGTTAGTACTCATTTTAGACGGTAACGCTTCTTTGAAGGGTTGGGTTTATATTTTAATAGGTTTGAAGCTAATTTCGCGTTATTATCTAGAAATATTTTATGTCAATTTAATGTTAATCTAGATTTTTTTTTAGTCAGAAAATGGTCTAGATAAAATAACCCCTATACTTTTTACGTACTTATATATATTATGAATCACAAAAATTATACAATCTAAAATAGTTATATAATATTCTACCACATTCACACAGCGCCATCTAGTCCCAAAGTAAGCAATTGTATTTGCTTGTGTTATGGGTACTAAAGAACTGATATACTACTTAAATACATTTTTTTTTGTAAATACATACATATTATAGATAAATTACACCCAGACACAGAACAAACCTTTATGCTCATCACATAAAGATTTGTCAGGACAAATCTCGGGGATCGAACCCACAACCTCCGGCTTAGCAGTCAGGGTCACTAACCACTAGACCAACAGGCCAGTCAGTAATGTATATGTCAGTATATGTAGTTTTATAAAGAATTTTATAAACACTGTTAGATTCCTTAGAACTGTTTTCAATAAATAGGTACTATAGTTATCAAGCACTCTAGATAACATGTAATTAATCGAGAATTCTCGTGACCAAAAGGTTAGAGGTATTATTTCGTGCGCAGTGAATCAGCATTGTCTTTTAAAATGAAACATAGATAATGCCACGTTTTTTTTTTACTAAATTATCTACGTCCTAATTACCAGTTAGAATACCTCAATGACTAACGGTTTGACTTATGGACACGTTATTCGTTCAAGTCTGTATATATATTGGATTTTTCTTTCATAATATTCTCAATATTAGCACGAATTTTGAGAAGCATATATATTGTTGATGGCAATAAGTTCACTCGTATTACATGGGACCTACCATACTCTTGCCTGAAACAAAAAAGTTCTACATAGAATATTTCTTTTTTTTTTTATTCTACCACATTCACACAGCGCCATCTAGTCCCAAAGTAAGCAATTATATTTGCTTGTGTTATGGGTACTAAACAACTGATATACTACTTAAATACATTTGTCCTGGGTGGGGATCAAACCCACGACCTCCGGCTTAGCAGTCAGGGTCACTAACCACTAGACCAACAGGCCAGTCATTATTATATAAGAATATTAAAACAAACAACGATATATGTTATAAATGAATCTTAAAACATTTTGTTTTAATTCCTAATCATTCAACATGATTTAATAATTGTTGAACACAGGTATTTTCAATATGTTTTGTTATTAATACTTACAAAGACAATGATTTCACTACAGGTATTCGATATTCACACGGCAGTGGTTCTCGAACCTTCGGGCCCAATGATACTCTACCACGTTGACTCCGACGAAGAAGGGCAGCTTTACCAGATCAACTTCTGGGTCCACGCCGTAGTCATAAAGCTCCTTCCATGCTTGATTCTTACTGTCATCAGTCTATGGCTTATCCGAGAAGTATACAGTGCTAATCAGCACCAGAAAAAAATCAGAGTATACAACAAATGCCCCACCAGCAATAAAGCTGTGAAAAGACAATGCAAAGCAGACAGACGTACAAATAGAACAACGAAGATGCTTGTAGCAGTTTTATTACTGTTTTTAGTGACAGAATTACCTCAAGGAATCCTTGGATTACTGAGTGGGCTGCTCGGCAGGTGTTTCTTCAAGAGATGCTATGACCTGTTTGGGGAGTTGATGGATGCGTTGGCGTTGCTCAATGGGGCGATAAACTTTGTGTTGTACTGCTCCATGTCAAGACAGTTCAGAATGACGTTTGGTCAAATGATGTGGAGAGCTCACTTGCACCGATGGCCGCCGCCAACTGCCTCACACTCCGATGGACAGAACACGTGAGTAAAATAAACATTTTAAATACGTATATTTAGAGAAGCAGAAATAGCAAAGGCGTGTATCTCTCGCTCTGATATGTACGTGAATATTCATTTGTTATTACAGTGGCTATGAAAGTTTGGAACAATATTAATATAGCATTAATTACTGACATTAAAAGTTTCAATTTTTAACATAATTATGTATGTTTAGTCTTTCTACGAAGTAGAACCTAATAGGAATAATTTCTAGAAATTAAGTAAAATATTTGCTGAAATTATAAAGAGTGAGGTCACGACCGACATACTAATAAGCATCGATCAATTATTATTATATCTACTAGATGTTACCCGGAGCTTCATTGTTTGGTAACTACTCAGCTCCTGTTGGTTATAGCGTGATTGCTGACACTACTTTTCGGATAACCGGTTACATTCATAACTTGTGACTTTCATAAGTGTTACATTGTAACCTAGATGAATAAACGAGATTTCTTTAATTCATTCCGATGTTATAAAACCTATAAACCTTTCTCGATAAACGGACTATCCAACACTTAAGGAATTTTTCAATGCGTTCAAGTAGTTCCTTAGATTAGAACTTTCAAACAAAATAACCAATTCTTCAGCTTTATAATTGTATAATGAAAGTAACGATACCGATTTTATTTTTTAGTTTTGTAACGAACCAATAGATGGTGTTGTCCGACGCTGAATCGCACTTTGTTTAAGAGTTTAACCTAACGTTCTCTAGATGGCGTTATCCAGTCAGTCCGAATGGCGATATGGTTACGTTCACACTCGTAGTATATAAGTCCGACCCAAAATTGTGTGATTCGAATTCTTTCTACAGTACATATTATATTATAATAGTGAATATAGCAATAGTATCTGAAAATTGAAAGAGTTGCATTTCAGTAGGAACCTAAACAATAATATTAGTTTAAATACAAACTCTCATACATAATGGGACCACAAAACGCAATAAACGATAGAATTACGGATTCTGTACTGTCCATGCAATTCTGCAGAAGATCCTACATAATTTATATTTTGGTATTCATAATAAATGTTGACTTAAATTGTATTTTTCTTCTTTCAGGGCGAAATCGTCGATACCTTGAGGAAGGTTTGTACAAGAGAAACATGCCAATGTTTTGCAGCATTTCCTGTAAATACTTGCAATATGGCCACCAAAGTTTCATATGGACTATTAGTTAGTTAATATTTATTAAAATGTTGGACATTATAACTGAAGGACATCGATCAAAACTTATAACATACCTAGTTATTAATTACAGATATGTTAAGATATAATTAAGAAAGTTATTAAATGTAAAATATGATATTCCAAGTGTAATTTGAAGAGATTATGAGAAATTGTAAGATTTATGTTTAAATAGATTTATGAATGTAACTTATATCCTCACCTATTGAGGCCTATGTCCAGCAGTGGACGTCGTTGGGCTGATATAATGATAACGTATGTAACTGCAAGCTACAATACTCGTATTCGTGGTACATACAAAACATAGTAAAATGTAAGTAGCGAAAACAATTGTCATAATTAAATTTATATACAAATTGTGTAAAAAAATTAGACGTATTTAGCAACTGGGACCGCAATTTATTCGGACCGCGCTCGAGCAATAGATTTTTTTACTGTTTTCACTGTTATTACCCGACTGCCAAAAAGGAGGGTAATGTTTTTCGCGACTATGTATATGTATGTGGGCATTTCTGTTCCATTGTGACCTTCTGTAGCCTTTTCGGCTTGGCTGATTTTAAAGTGTCAGTTGTCATTAGATCTGTATTTTTCCCCCGAGTGTCATAAGCTATGTGACGTCAACCAAAAACCAATATGGCGGACGTAAACTGTCAAAACAGACGCATTTTTAGTGCTATCGCAATATGGGTATTAGTTGTCAGTTGAAAGCTAATTAATAGCCTAATTCAATTATATATGCACTAACTATTGCCCGCAGCTCCACTTGTCTCTTGTAACCTAAATAGCTTGACCGATTTTAAAGTGCAAGGTGTTGTTATATTCATATTCATCACCGAATCTCTATATCTAAGCCTATGTATTCTCTGTATTATACCATGTAATATTACCAGTGTATTCTCTGAATTCATTGCTTTAAATTGACTGTCGAAGGCTACGTTTAGGCAGTCGGGTATATTGGTTTTTTAAATGAATACTTGTTTATTTTTCTTTTTTTGGCTTGAGCAATAGATTTTAGCGGTCCGAGTTAATTGCGGTCCCATTGGAAACTCAAAATATCAAGTATGTATTATCGGAATTGATCTTGTTTTTTCCCACACAAATTATTGATACTTAGACTCTAATATGTTCTATGTATAAAGTAAAAAGTACTCGTGTAACAAGTCTGTAAAACAGTTATGTTTTGAGAAAATCTGTTGAATAACAGATCAAAATTATAACAACAAATATATAGAAAGCTTCAATAAGAAAAAAATATTTATGCTATGATATAAGTATATAACGATTTTGCTAGAGAAATAGAAAAGGAAATTAAATTAAACCGTAAATTTTTATAAAATTCGTTTATTAGTACTTTTAGAAACAAATCTTGATAGGGAAGCGAATAAGTCTAATTGAGAATCAATTATAAATGACATAAATTTAATGCCTATGTCTTAATGTCGAGATTCCTAAATCAATGTAGTAGCAGCCGTCGTAGTAAGCCCGAAGTCGTTGGAAAAATCTCACTTTGTATCTGAAAAAAAAATACATGGGGTTACATATTTACGCAAAAAGAATAGAAGAGAAACAATATTACTACTTAAAATCAAATTCTAGATACGATTAAAAAAACAAAAAAAAAAAGGCATATCCACGGGTTAATCACAGTGCGTTATCATCATCATCTTCAGCAACCCATTTAGTCCCACTGCTGGGCTCGGGTCTCCTCTCCTCTAACTAGAGTGTGTTAGTGCGTTTACTAATGAAAAATGTATGAACACTAAGTTTCCCTAAATGTCAGATAGATTTTAAAATATTTGTATGTTAGGTAATTAGGGTTCCGTAGCCAAAATGGCAAAAACGGAGCCCTTATAGTTTTGTCCGTCCGTCCGTATATCACAAGCATTTTACTTAAAACTATTCGGTGTATATTGATGAAAGTTTGAGAATAGGTGTCTTTCGTGGGCAGCTACTAGGTTTGGTAGTAAAATAATAAAAATAATTATTTTTAAGTTAAACACTACATACATGTAACAGAAGCTGAACGCTTACAAACGTTTACATGTGTCACATACTTCGACAGACGTATTAAAAACACTTAAGGTTTGTAAAAAAGTATTCTGGTTAAGTGAATATTTTCCGGAATAAACGTTCCGATATTAACATAAATTCTGTTCCCCTCTCTATTTTCTAAACCTAACAATCATACAAAAAGTCACAAAGAAAACACTTAATAAATACTTCCAACTAAAATTATTTTAAACACGATTGGATATACTGTTTTACAAGGGCGTAAGCGCTATGAAGATACGCTTTTTTGCTGCGGAAACCTGCATTGAGGATGGTCCGACATGCTCTTAACCGGTTTTCTTTGTATTGTTACCTGTTGAGTCTAAAAGTAGACTAGCGACAATGCATTCCACCCGAACAGCTGGACCAGCCGCGGTGCCCATGAGCCCTGCAGCACTCGTCCTTCTCAGCGTTGGTGCGGCTGCAGACCTGATCACAAGGTCCAACACGGACTGCAGTAGCCACGTCGGCGGTGATAGCCATCACACACGCGACGATCAGCAGACAGAGAGTCAACTTGTTCATGGCGGCCATTGTTGTAGTTAAAAGAGCTTTTGAATATTTCTTTACGACAGCTAGAAATTAACTGATGCCAATAGAGTAAACTCTTCACTATTTATACTATTAGAGCCCAGTTAAGACTTAATAGTTAAGGATAAAAATTGCGGAAAATTATAAGGATAAAACCATTTTATTTATCATAACAATATTAGTAGGCTTTATCAAAGTTGACGAGTTAAATGCACTTATTCATTATGACATTTTCATACAGGGTGCTTAATGAAAAAATCTATCTATATTTGTGAAAAGAAATATAAAAAATGTTTATGCTGTTAAGGCAAGCTCACGACGACTTTTCTGCTGCGAGGCAAAAAGGCGTATATCGTACATGCCTTATTGAAACAAAAAGAAATACATGTCGTTAAATGCGCGTAATATTTAAAACTTTCTGTTACAAAAATTATGCCACATCGCTATTTCGTCGTGCGGCAAAAAATTTATGAAACATAAGTATTACTGTTTTTAAAACACCTTGTATATAGGAATAATATAGTCTAATTTATATATATTAAATATGCACACTTTATAATAGGTATAGGTAATTACATCTCCTTAAGAATTGTATGACACCGATAAGGTAAATAGTTGGGAAACCCACCGTGCAGTTACTTAGCATCTGAGTGTCTTTGTGTATTGCGTTGTTAATGTCAACTTGTGGCAAAAAATTAGGTCAGCAAAACAATTACAAGCAAAAAACTTTGATGATTAATTTATTTATTAAATAGTAAATACATACCCATTACCTATGTTTACAAAATGAACTATTTGTATTTGTATCACAATGTTTGCTTGCACAAACCTGTGTGGCAAGTTTATACACCTTAAGTAAGAATCTAAGCTATTTATTGTATGGTATTAGAGTAAAGTTAGTTAAGTCTGTTTTGCTTTAAAATGTGTCAAAAAATGCACAATGAAAAATTTTTCTTGCAATGTACATTGAATTAGTATAATATCTGTATGTAAATCCTAGTGTTTCTCTTGTACAACAAATTAATGTAAATGTCTAATGTTTTGAAATTCTACATAGGTATGCTTGTAATGAAAAATATATTTACGGTATATTCGCAACAAAGCCGCCGACCCGCTAACTATTGTCAGCTAAATGTTCGCAGAACGAACGAATTCATTTCAAGGCTTCCTTCGTTGGCGGGCTGTATCTGTGGGCTATGGCTACTTTGACGTGTAAAAAACAAATAATATGTCATGCTCATTAAAAAGTTTGTTAATAATGTTTTTTAATAAAGTGTGATGTGATTTTTATAGTGTGTTTATTAACTAAACCATCAGAGGCTGGTGGCTTCTTGACCTTTCGCTACTGCACCGCATGTTGCAAGCTCAATTCCTACATAGAACATTATGTGGTCTACCTAAAGCTGTTTATACTGAGTTGATTTTTACTGAAATTGACGTAGAACACTTCATCATCATCAACATCATCAGCAACCCATTTAGTCCCACTGCTGGGCTCGGGTCTCCTCTCCTCTAACTAGAGAGCTGAGAGGGTTTAGGCCATAATCCACTCAGATGTTGTTTAAGGAATTTGTTAACTTTTTTATAATATATTGAAATTAAGATATAAGCTTATCTGTGGTCCTTTGCAATACAGGATTATGGTTAATAATAATTAAAAGTTAGAGTAGTGTGAAAAATATTTTTTATTAAATACACATATTCGGGTCGGCACTGCCGTCCGGTAAAATCGAATTATATGGATGAATTTTCGGGAGGAAATGCCGCTCGGCTAGGTTGGCACTACCTGATCGGCACAAGCCGAATGATGTTAAACGTAATGTAGTAAGTACTTGCTACGGGTCGGTTTTTTGTTCAACAAATAATGCCGAATCGAATGATCGAATGCCGAACCGAATAAACTATCAGATCGGCACAAAGTGGTTAAAACCGAACTAGTGCAGTAATTGCTCGGGTTGGCTTTGTTGTTCGGCATAATAATATACTGCTGAACCAACAATACCTGCACGAATGTGTGTGTAGCAACCCTTATTATTCTTTAATTATATTTCGTAGAGCGTTTATTAAATAGCTACAAGTGCGTCTCTTAATCATATTACTAAGTCGTTTGCACCCCATCTTTGTTTAACCGAATTTCTATTAATTCGTTATTGACTCTTATTCTCTACCCGCTTAACTTGATAATAATGATTCTGTTTGCTGAGGACAGTATAGTTATTGCTATGTTCCATCGGGATTAACCAGTCAAATTGAAAGCGGCTTCTAAAAATGCCATCTTCCTATTAAGTGGTGACCTACACTTTATTTGGGTCGTATAATAGTTTGCATAATGAATTTTAAAGTGCACAGAGAAATTAAAGGCCAAATAGCTTTGAAATCATGGAATATAATGATTTACTTTATTATACTAATGGTTTTATACGCATGAAAATTTTATTTTAAATATTGAAATTCAGGACATATTTTGTTCGGAAAGAACAAAAAAATTAGTAACTATATAAATCTATAAAACATTTTGTTTTAGTAAATTTTTAACCTCCACAATATTCCTTAAGATTTTATTGGGATGGGATTTCCAGAGACACGCATTAGACGTACTATACGTTTCTTTAGGAGTCAGACTTAAATCATACTATGTTGTTTAAGGAAAATCCTATGTATTTGCTTCTAAATAGCTTAGGTTAGGTTTTTCTAAGGGATTACAGTATGGGGTTCTTCAAAAAAGGAGTGATAGGATTCATAAAGGTCGGCAACGCGCTCGTGATGCCCCTGGTGTTGCAGGTGTCCGTAGGCTACGGTAACTGCTTACCATCAGGCGGACCGTCTGTTTGCTACCGTCGTGGTATAAAAAAAAAATACATATAATATATTTTTTATTTTTCCGACATAATATGCATCTTAGTAACCGTTTATGAAGCGAGATATTTGCAATAGTGACACATAAAGAAGGTTGACATAACGTATCTTGGACACCTGCCAGACTCCTAACGTTGAGAAACGGTATAGATTTGATCTTACTATTTCCTATATTTAAGTTAAAGTCACACAACGCGGTGGAACTGGGGTAACGCGACGGGCTGCTAAACGTTTAAGTGTTTGACAGGGGTTCGACGCGTTATGTCCATTTCTCACAAGACGCAAATGGTAAAATGCCCTGGATCAAAAAATAAACTTGGACCCCAACTATTTAAAATCCTTCATTCCGTATTCGCCGTGTTCCGACTTCCGACCGATTTATATTCCGAATGTGGGAGAAATTTTCACTAGTTTAATTTATAGTTTTTAAGTCAGAATCAGAATCAGAGTTCACACTTGGTTATTTAAGCAGTTCGCCCATTCAAAGAACGTGATTGACACATCGTCTTGGCAGGCCTAGACAAAGTAGATTATATTATCTTTCTCTATCACGAAGACAAAAAAAATTGTTTGAAATTGACAGACGCGAAAAAAGCCAAATCGGTTCACAATAAATAAACAAAAATTGGCAGACAATGTTATAAAACAGAATTGTAAAACCTACGCAAGTATTCGTTGGAGGCAGCAGAAAACTTTCACTTCCTTTAACGAAAACTTGCATGAAATTCTTAGCCAAACTGCACTACATTTGACAAGCGCTTATCAAAAGAAAACATAGTGGACGTCAAGATACAACGGAAACAAAATGGCCGTGTTCTAATCAGCTACAGGGACTAAAGTGAAACAAAGTTTTTATTTAAATCAACGTAATCTTAATAACTTTTACCAATATAGATTGTAGATAACGTTTTCTTTATGCACCCTCTATAAGAATCGATAGATAAACTGACATTATACCTAATAACAATGTTGGATTTATTGTAACATCTATTTAATTTATTAATATTATATGAATGACAATCAAATTTTATGGTACTGACTTTATTATTATTATTATTTTAACGCAATGACATTTAAGTAATATCTTTGACATTGTATAATAATTATAAATTTGGGTTAAGTAATTATTGTGATTGTTAAGGACATTATTGTTATCATTTATTAATTTATATTAAATTTGCATGCTATGTACTATGGCTAAATGGGATTGAACTTTCTGCATATCTTTGTAACATCACATTATGTACCCACCCCTTTGATCGTAAATAAAGAATTTGAATTTGAAATGACAATGGTATTTTACGCATTTAACTCGTCAAGCCTACTCATAATGTTTCGATAAATAAAATATTTTTCCTTATTATTTTCCTCAAATATATCCTTAGGTAAGTCTACTAGTATAAATAGTGAAGGATTTTGTTCGGTGGCATCAGTCAATTTCTTTCTCTCGTAAAGAAAAAGTCAAAAGCTCTTTTAACTACAACAATGGCCGCCATGAACAAGTTAACTCTCTGTCTGTTGATAGTTGCGTGTGTGATGGCTATCACCACCGACGTGGCTACTGCAGTCCGTGTTGGACCTTGTGACCAGGTCTGCAGCCGCACTAACCCTGAGAAGGACGAGTGCTGCAGGGCTCACGGGCACCGCGGCTGGTCCAGCTGTTCGGGCGGAATGCATTGTTACTAATCTACTGTTAAACTCAACAGGTATAAAAATATCATATAATCCTTTTTAAACGCCGTTTATCAATTTACAAGACTTACTTTTTTGTTAAGTCAAATATTCCAACGTTGAGGGTGTTTATAATAATAATAATAATATTCTAGCACATTCACACAGCGCCATCTAGTCCCAAAGTAAGCAATTATATTTGCTTGTGTTATGGGTACTAGGTATACAACTGATATACTACTTAAATAATTTTTTTTTTTTTTTGTAAATGCATACATATTATAGATAAATTACACCCAGACACAGAACAAACCTTTTTTTTTTTATTTGCTGACGTTGCATTTATTTAATTATTTTGAAAATTAAGCTGATCTTCAATCGGATTTTAAATAGGTATACTTAAATATTGTTTATTATTATCTAATAAAAAAATAACATGGGCTTATAAAATGCAATTATATAATAGGTATAATTATGTCATCATGTTCCAGAAAAATGTAAGTACATAGGTAGGCGTTTGACTGTTAGATCGAAATTTTTACATTAAATTAAAACTTATAATGGAATGTTTTGTATTTTTTCAGGAACTAAGTGAGATTTTCTCAACATCTACATCTACCACTTCTGATTCAAGTTATTAAACCGCTTATGATCAATTTCTGTCTTCTTTAAGATTCACTTCTCTACACATGTGTAATAATATTTCCGAGTTTAGTTTTAAAAATGCACTAATGAAAAAAATTACCGAACATTTTATTTATTTATTTCATCTTAATTATTTAGACCCCAGCCCAGCAGTGGGACACTAATGAATTGCTGATGATGATGATACTATCATCCTCAGATGATCGTACATGAGCGTCTCTTATTGGGGTAGGTAGAGACTTTAGAGCGCCTATGGCTACGATCTAAACACCTCAGATCACCCGGGGCTTCGCTCCCGACGCTTTTGTTTGGCCACTGGTCAGCTCCTATTGGTCATAGCGTGATGTTATATAGCTTATAACCTTCCACGATAAATGGGCTATCCAACACTAAAAGAATTTTTCAAATCGGACCAGTAATTCCTGAGCACCTAGCGTTTAATCAAACAAACTCTACAGCTTTCTAATATTACAAGTATAGATTACATAAAACTTCTCAATTCCCTGCAAACTAGGCAAATAACTAGCAAATTGAAGCATAATTATAGTACCTTGAGAGTTCTCGAAACTTGTTCATAGTTGAACATTGTTAACATGGAACCTTCTTGCTTCAGAAAGTTTTACAACTGGCAAAATAGGCTGTACAGCAAATAGTAAGACGAAAAGAAACCAATAAATGCAAATTCCTTAAACTACAATACAAAATATATATTATTATCTATATATTATATATATATCTGTATCCCAGCGAGCCATGGAAAGAGCTATGCTCGGAGTTTCCCTGCGTGATCGAATCAGAAATGAGGAGATCCGCAGGAGAACTAAAGTTGTCGACATAGCTCACCGAATCGCATCGCTAAAGTTTGACTGTCACCGTGGCGCAGTGGTTAAGGTGGTCGCCTCGCCACTACATCGCCGTGCTGGGTGACGTGGGTTCGATTCCCACAGGAGACAAATATTTGTGTGATTCATAGATATTTGTTTCTAGTCTGGGTGTACTTTGTGTCCGTTAGTTTCATGTTTGTAAAGCTCCCCGCGACACAGGGCTTGTTCCCTAGTGCGGGCGTTGTCTTTTTAAGAAAAAAAAAAAAAAAAAAGTGGCAGTGGGCAGGGCACATAGCTCGTAGAACTGATGGCCGATGGGGGAAAAAGGTTCTCGAGTGGCGGCCACGTATTGGAAGGCGCAGCGTGGGACGGCCCCCCACCAGATGGACCGACGATCTGGTCAGGGTGGCGGGCGGCCGTTGGTTGCAGGCGGCACAGGACCGTTCGCAGTGGCGTAAATTAGGTGAGGCCTATGTTCAGCAGTGGACGTCGTTGGGGTGATATGATGATGATATCTGTATCTCCATCCTCCACAGTCTAAACTCTAACCAATGTGGCAACGTGAGATTACCTAATATTATAAAGTTTTCATACAGTCTGCGAATGAGAGATGAGGTTAATTAGCAATTTGTTTAGCATTAAACAACTGACTGTCCTACTCTGCCTTGGTGGCGCACTGGGAGTAGGAATGCCGTGCAAGAATTCCAGGGTTGATCCCCCTGGCCAGACAAAATAGTTATTATTAGATTTTTCTGTCATTAAATATACATTAAATATACACACTAATATTATATATAATATATATACACTTATATCTATACTATACTCTAATAATAATCTATACTTTTTAGCTGAAAAGCTGCTTTAGTTGAACAGTTTGTTTGGTTGAACCCACATAACTCAGGAGCTACACATAACTCAGGCTCTATTTTTTTTTTAATAGCTCATTTATCGTAGCAAGGCTATATAACATCACGTTACGGCCAGCAGGAGCTGAGCAGTGGCCAAACAATAATCTACGGAAGTAAATCAATCGGAATATCGGAAATACAATTAAATAATTAAAAATTAAAATAACCCGACTGCAAAAAATCAACAGATAAGCAACGCACGAAAAGACCGAATCTATAATTATTATTCCTGATTAAATTTAAATACATAACATATGTATATATTTGTAGTCTCCTTTTGATTCGCTTTATTTTGATCCCCTACTCGTTACGTTTGGTTAAAGAAAAATTAACTACTTACAATTTGGCGCCAAAAGACCACCGTTTTGTATTTTTGTTATTTAATACCTATCTAAGGACACTTGGGTATTTGAAAACAATTAACGATACCTTAATCGTCGAAGTCCATCCAGCCGTTTGGAAGAAACGTGGGAATAAAGATAATTTACAAACAAGATACCTACGCGCGAAAAACACCTACCTGGCAGTCGGGTAAAAAATATTAACAAGTTACCATTAACTACAAGTCGTTATGTAAACCAATAAAATAACCGAATTGCGTATTTATTCGTAAAGTTATAGCCCATGATAAAACACGAAGCAGTTTTATTGTTGAATCAATACGGCTATGGGTATTCTTGTGAACATAATTCACTAATACCGACGCTTTTAATTGATGAGCTAGGCAGGGAGGGTATTTTTACAAGGCGATGTTAAGTAAGCTCGTAAACATTAAAACTTTGATTGCGGTGAGAGAGTGCTTTTAAAATAGCTGAGAAAAGTACTAGCTGAGTATAGCTTTATTGAAATATTCTAATATTTTAGTTTATACATCTTAAAAGTGGAAGTATCTACCTAACTGTAGTTGTCATAAATATTATCACTTGATGATGAACTCGCAATATTGATATCCGAATGGACCACTAGAAATCGTAATTGAATGTTGGAAAAATGTCTATGGTTGCTGTCATTTCGAGTAGGAACACATTCAATTGATCGATTGATATTTACTTAGTTGTGAAATGATTCTAAATAAAAGCGACATTACATGTGGCATTTACATGGTTTGGAGTGGTGTTGAGTAATTTATGTAAAATACTCTTTCTCTTATCTATTTATTAGAAAAATACATTAAATATTTGAATAAAGAGAAAATAATAATATTGCCTCAAACATGGTAGGTAGAGATGTTACAGAGAAATTGGTTTCACTTTTGTAATTTTAAATTCAAAACAACTAAGAGGGGTGCACCCCGGATTCGTAAACGTAAACATGCACGTACCACTGAGATGAAAATTGTAATGTATGGAACTGTATGAGACATGTTACACGAAACATAGACGTAATGAGTAGTAGAGTAACTATATCTAAATGTCTAGGTACTTCTGATTGCAAAATTTCCAACGTTTCACCGTTGTATGTTTTGTGCTTGTAAATGCCGTAATTTTATTATCACTGTAAATAAGAATACATAAAGTCACTTCCCAATTTCAACCCGTGCGTGTCGTACAAGATGACTGAAGGACTAAACAAGAGCACTGGGAGAAAAGGAAGATTCGAAACAAAACCCTATATCAACCCGTTTGTCCAGCGTGGTATAGTAGGCTAAATTTTCTCCAAAATGTTTGGAGCAGCACCGTATCCAGCAATGGGACATTAATGTATGGGTTGTAATAATGAAGTCTTATTGTGACTACCTCTGTGGTCCTCAGATTCAAAACAATGTATGAAAATGTGCCTAGTTAAAGGCAATATAAGGTTCATATTACGTAGAATCAAATATAGCTAGCGAAAATTGTGGATGTAATGTACTTCTACTTACACCTTTAGGAACAAAGGCGTAATGTTGTGTTACGAGTATGTTTATCCTACATGCAGCGCCTTCTATACGTATTACCTATTAACTTTCTTCTATACAGCATCTTATTTTAAACAACTTAGTTTGAGACTACGCAAATAGATGGCGTTAGCAGTTACAAGATTTTGACCTTATAAGCTATAATGTGATATGTATTATTTTAGTCAAGATATTTATTATTATTTTATATTTTACAAAATAAAAGCGTAGCTGATTAATTAATTGTTTGGACTTCACGCGTGGGAATAGTTTACCAACACATTGCTTACTATTATAATAACTAAGTACACTTAACTTCTCTAGAAATAAAAGTAAACAACGCTCTGTAGAAATAGTAGCTAAAATATTGAATTTACGTAAAACTTAGATATCATTAATATTTAAATATACATATTAATACATAAATAACAAATATACATAAATAATATTTAGATATAGTCATCACTTTAACCCATAAACGTCCCAGTGCCTGCCGGGTACGGGATCAAATTTGAGATGAATTTATTTAGAATGAATTGTATCTAACATCGACATTGTATTCTCTGTCAAAAATTTACTCCAAAAGCTCGTGTTGACTTAATCAAATTCAAAATGTTTGCCATATCATGAAATGGCTCTAAGCAAATATATTTGTTCAAATGAACAAGACCTTTAATATTCAAGTAAATTAAACACAAATTACACGGTCAATTTGACATCAGTTCAATTGAGTAATGATTGACATTATACCTATTGATCCCAGATTGATTTTAGGTAGTTAGACACACATAATATATTAGGTACATCCACATTTTCCAGCTATTTCAAGTTTCAATTTTAGTATGGTGTTTTGGTTCTGTGCTATTCTGTATCTTCTATTTCAAACTGTAAACTATTGAAATTGTAACTACTATGGTGATTAAAAAGTGGCCTGAGTTTCTTGCCAAGTTCTTCTCAGAGCTCAACCTTAACAGTGATCTGGCCTTAGGCAAATTTGCTAACACCTTTTTTTTTAGCTTTGTATGACGTTCTTAAATATCATGTATGTGATCCAAATAAAATAAAGATTATGACTATGACTACATGTATCTATCAGTGGAAACTTGTAAATGACCATTATATTTTATAGTTATATTTATCATGTTTCTAGCTGTAAGTATTCCAAATATAATAAAATAACCTTCCTCAATAATGGACTATCCAACACTAAAATAGTTTTTCAAATCGGACCAGTAGTTCCTGAGATCTTAGCGTGTAACCAAACAAAGAAACTTCAGCTTTAAAATATTAGTATAGATAGTATAGATCATATAGTATAGAGATTGAACCAGGATATTTATAACCAGAATATGCACACACTGCCTCGGTGGCGCAGTGAGAAGTGTATACGACTGCTGTGCAAGAGGTCCCGGGTTCGATTCCCGGGTCGGGTGAAAATGTTATTGGACTTTTCTAACATGAAATTCCAGTATTCAGATTTTCCCGGAGTTTGGTAAACAAATGTTCCCGATAGATGACAATAGGCTCGCCCCCTATTTCATGGGACCAAACATAGCTGGCGAAATGTGGCTGTGAAACACCCCTGCCTACCCCTTCGGGGAAAAAGGCGTGATGCTATGTTATGTGATATGCACATCAGTATTACAGATTTCCTCAGCATGAACACGCTTCTTTCCTATCTTACCATATTTAAACAAGATCCAACGACCTTGTAAATGTTCGCAAATAAAATTACAGTCCTCTTGTGACGTTAAACATTTCGCACAAATTCAATTGAATGTTGACTTTAATTTAAATTTATCTATTGTATTTTTAACTAAATGAATTTGTAATTCACTAATTAGGTAGGTACTTTTAGACTTATAACAATGCATTTATTCGATGCTGTTGTTTTTGTTGGCAATGATATTTTTTTAAATAAAATATAATATTTGTATTGTTAGATGATTTTCTACATACTTTATGATTATATTACTTATTATATTTTGCCCGATCTAATAGAACTGTCTGTGTTATACTCATTATAATAGCCGCTGAGGCTGTTTTGATTTTCGATAAGAAATTGACAGTAGGATTTTGATATTTCATTTACTGGTATTTCTGTCAGGCGTCATTCATAGGGATCGGGATTTTTTTAACAAAAGTGACTACTCAACCATCTAAAAATGTAGAGCGTTTATACCTATAAAAAAGCGATGGTGGCTGAATGGATAAGAGACCGGCGTGCAAATCACGCGGTCCGAGTTCGATCCCGACCGGCAGTACCAATGTGGATTCCACTTTGTGGAATTTATATGTACTAGTCAAGTGACTTACCATCTGCTAACGGTGAAGGAAAACATCGTGAGGAAACCCACATACCCTTCTTCTTCTATGAGTATGTCTGATCCACCAACTCGCACTAGGCCAGCGTGAGTGGATTATGGCCTAAACCCTCTCAGCTCTCTAGTTAGAGGAGAGGAGACCCGAGCCCAGCAGTGGGACTTAATGGGTTGCGGATGATGATGATGATACCTATAAACTTATGAACAGTCCGTGTAGTGACGGATAATACGTAATGTTACTACCCCATTTCAACCTGTGGGTATCGTAAAAGGTGACTAAGAGAGTAACCTTATGCAGACAAGAGCACTGTGAGAAAAGGAAAATTCGAAACAAACCCTATACCAACCCGTCTGGCCAACATGGTATAGTAGGCTAAATTAGTCCATATTCTCGGGAGGAGACCCGTGCCCAGCAGTGGGACGTTTATGAGTTGAAATGATGATGATGATGATGTTACTTATGATCGGCAAAGTCGCAATGTAGTGTCATATTTCATGGTTTTTAATTTTTATTAAGTATTTAATCGGAGTTATATTTTTATTTCATTACACTTTTTAAAATCACGTGAACGTGTTTTAAAAAGTAAGTATCCGTAATGTTTACACTTATTTTACTATAAAAATAACGCACTGCAAGTTTCAATGTGTTATTTCTCTCTTTACCCACTCACTCACTCACACAAGCAAATATAATTGCTTAATTTGGGACTAGATGGCGCTGTGTGAATGTGGTAGAATATTATTATTATTTGTAAGTTAAAACTGTCTACTAAAGACATCACAATTGTTACATATTTCAGTTAATACGCGATTTATATTATTATCTAGTTTACCGATATTTATAGTGCACTTGATATGCCAACTTTCGTTTATAAGGACTTTTAATATAAGTAGGAATTTATAGTTGCTTTTCGTTCTGTCTGTACTTTGACTAAAATAATGTATTGGTGACGAGCCGGGACTTGATTTTTTAAAATAAATGATACGGGGACGAGTCGGGATATGTTTTTTTATAGTGACGAGCCGGGATCGTGACGAGCCGGGCCTGACTCACGAACAGATACATACTAGCTCCATTCACACATATTCCACCTATCCAGAGCACGGAGAGGCTGGTGATCTGTAATACAGGACCTCCTAGTACAGAGACCAGTCTCTCACATAGACTACACATTCGCTGATTTCTGTTATGGACCCGTTGTTTGTTATCTTAAATATTTCATGTACTGTGTGAGAGAACAAATAAAAGTATTTTGTATTTGCATATAAATAGAACTGTGCATGCAATGATTTCTTACCTTTTACACACTTTTCTCACTGAACACAAATATTTTTTAAATATAGCACTGATTAAATTCACTCTCGATCGAGTAGTAAATCAGTTTCAATTTATTGAAGCGCCCTTAGTATTAAATCATAGTTCTCTGCTTAGTCCAGTAGAAACTAGCCATTTCCATTTTTTGAGCAGAGATATTATGTACCTCATCATGTTGCACTTGGTGCTGTCCTGCTGTGGTTACCCCATCTCACTAATTTTAATGACAATTTACTAATTCAAACTGTAGGATTGTAATTTTAAACAATATAATAACGGAAAGATATTATCTACTATTTTAGTCTTGATTGACGTTGTAAACAAGCGAGTCGGAAAAATTATGCTCTTTGGTCTTTGCCACGAATAAACGATGACGCAGTTCTGTCGCGATTGTTACCTAAACTAAACGTAAATTATACCGATGTTATGAAGTGTACATACATACATACATAGCATCACGCCTTTTTCCCCGAAGGGGTAGGCAGAGGTGTATCACACCCATATTTCGCCAGCAAGATGAAATAGGGGGCGAGCCTATTGTCATCAACCGGGAGCATTTCTTTACCAAACTCCGGGAAAATCTTAATACTGGAATTTCATGATAGAAAAACCCAATACCATTTTTACCCGACCCGGGAATCGAACCCAGGACCTCTTGCACAGCAGTCGTATACACTTCCCGCTGCGCTTACTACTTACCTACATTTAACGTGAGTATAAGTTGGTTAATTTCTATTGACATCGCTATGATATTGTCACGCTTTTAATCCCCGAAGTTGTAGGCACAAATGCAGCATTACAATAAAAAAGAAAACTTAGTAGTTAACATTTACGATTATTTCTTAGAAATCTTTATCAAATCAACGGTAATGAAAGGTAATAAAGTTAAAAAAAAAACAGAATTTGTTTTAAAAACCTAGCAAAAATATAATATATGTTCAATATATTATATAACATAAAAATATATATTGTTTACAAATTTCCTATTATGTTTTATCTAAATTTAGAACAAAGGCTTTTTCGTTAATTTCCTTATTAAAATACGTTTGTGATTATAGCAAACAGAAGTTCAAAGGTGATCAGAATACCTATTTAACATTTTAATTTACAAAACAAACTGTACTAGGAAATTTCTCGATGCCCAAAATAAATCCATAAATAGAAGCTTTACAATTATTATGCCATTCCGCCCTTTACAATAGTATTTACTCATGAAAACATTGCTAATTATATATTATAATGATTATACAAACCTTGTTTCATTCAATATCTACGAATATCTTTGATTAAATTTAATTTAAATTATTCAAAATATATTTGAAATAATATGTATGTAAATATGACGACAATTTTACTTGGATTTTTGAATGAAATCTCTGTAATTCGCACTACAAAGCTACCCTACTTTAAAGTTGTTCATTACAATTAAAACTTTTGCCAGTGCGCATTAGAGTATTGAGTTTTTTTAGTTTGTCGACGAAATTTATATTTCTAAACACGTCACGGAACGCTATTCAATTAGAATTTTAATAGAAATCTAATTTAGCACAATGTTCAATTATTTTCAATCAGACCAATTAGCAAATTCAGGTAACGTAATTTTTTGTTTTGTTTTTTAATCACATTACAAGCATTGATGGTCTCACAAAATACTAGCAGTGTATACAGCCATAAAATATACTTTACAGAAGAAGAGTTAACGTTGAAGTTGCAATAAATAAAATGAAACTCGCGGCTAAGGAGGACCTTAGCCCTTTGTTTGTACTAAATTATCTGCTACCTATTATATTTTATTAGGCAGTTCTCTCTCACGCCCATTTCCGCAACTGCAAGATTAATAGCTCTATGGACATTCAGGCAGAGGGAATGGCTAACCTACTGTTCAAAAACAGTAGGTTAGGCCTACAACAAAATAAATAGAAGAGTTGAAAAGAAATTATCCATTTTTCTCCATCGCAAAATGGATGACAAAAGCAATATTTATAGAATATATTTCTCATTAGGATGAAAAGCACGATGGACAAAAAATTAATTGGACCAACTAAATCTTATTGAATGAACAATCTGTAAACCTAAGAGCAGATAAGAGTACCTAATTCGCTGCGCAGTTAAAGTTGTAGGTACCTCAAAACTTTGTGTTATGTTACCCAGCTGAGGTATTTTTTGGGGTTGTTTATTTTCATTAATTAAACATCTCCCCCAATCTTGCCACCCCGCCATGAAACTTCAGACAGTTTGACCGAAATTTGGACGTAATTACGCGCGTGAGTCAGCAAAGGCCGCATTTTGCGTCGTAGAATGGTTACGCCTCAATTAATGTATGAAACAGATATAAGTTTGCCTGTAAGGTCAGGTCACTTAAGCAACTATTTCAGAACTACCTGTGGTAATGCTACTTTATGGTTAATACTACCCTAAATATGCCCTAAACTGCCTCGGTGGCGCAGCGGGAAGTGTATACGACTGCTGTGCAAGAGGTCCCGGGTTCGATTCCCGGGTCGGGTGAAAATGGTATTGGGTTTTTCTGTCATGAAATTCCAGTATTAAGATATTCCCGGAGTTTGGTAAACAAATGTCCCCGGTTGATGACAATAGGCTCACCCCCTATTTCATGGGACCAAACAGCTGGCGAAATGTGGGTGTGAAACACCTCTGTCTACCCCTTCGGCGAAAATGGCGTGATGCTATGTTATGTTATGTTTATGTTTTACCCTAAATATCGATTAGACAGAAAATTTATATGTAATACAGTGCTGTTTAATACATGTGCAAATTATAAATCTATTGGAGTAAAGAAATCCGTGCATGATTAGAGCTAAGTATTTGTTTATTCATAAGTCCAGTTAAATGTAAATATTATAAAGCCATGAATATATAATATCACAAGTCATTTTCCTCAAACAAATAAATTAGTATATACTTACCTGTATAAACATGATCTTTCATCATCATCATCGTCATCATCATTTCAGCCTATTGCAGTCCACTGCTGAACATAGGCCTTTTCTAACACGCCCCATGATCAACACATGTAACATGATCGTTACACTATCCGAAATAACAAAAGCCTAACAACATAGGTAATTTTGGATTTAAAACTCCATCAATAAATATTCTCAATTTTGCTTTTGACTGTGGTAATTTTCCTATCACGATCTATTTTTGTGAACAACCCACGATCCTATCTCAATATTGACATCACTTCAAACTGCGTGGTACAATATTTATCTCAAAAGCTTGGTAATAGAATGCTTGAATAGATTTTGAAATGCATGACAGTTTTACTAACGCGATTATGTAGTAGGATTTCTTCTATGTTTTTTTTTTTTTATTTTATTCGCATTCTTACACATGTTTGTTAAATTATAACTTAAAAAACAATCACAAATGCGAGTTAAATAAACCTTGAAAGAGTTCCCTACGCTATTAAAAAATTAATTTTAATTGACATACTTAAAATATTTCTAATAGGATTGCCTCCTTTTTTTTTCAGTTTTATTTTTTCAAAAATGTATGGCACTCTCGGAGTTTTAAAGATGAATGGTCAAAATTCGCTTATTTGCTTAAATAACTTGAAAGCTATCTTATCTTAACCAATGCCACGGTGATACACCCTAGAGCAGGCATTGTCTTAAAAATGATATTACTATATTTAATATTAAAAGCACTAACCTAAAATTGATTTTATCAAATTGTATATTTGCAACTGCACTTTCATTTTGAAAATGCCAAGTGTATAAATTTGTAGTATTTTATAGAACAAACGCGTTGCACACAATGCCATACGATACATATCTTCATTCAAATCCAAACAACAACAATGCTACCTCGCTGTAATGCATTCCATAGACGGTGCACAGTCAAACAAATTTACTATTCATATTTCACCAGTTGTGAATAAAAACTGATAAAAATATAAAACACGAGTCTAGGGAACAGCGTGGGTTGCTTTGATAAAGTCACTCGAGTAAAATACCTATATTGAAAACACGTAAGAAGTGCATTGAACGCTGAACTCTGAAGGTGCAAATCAAAGGAAACTTACATCTAAGTAAGACATTTGTACATTTTTCTTGACACCAACACTTCTATTTTATTCAGGTGTTTTTGCTATTTTGTTTACATAAATATCAGTTCTGGGGGCTTACTGTGAATTTCGACATTCGATTAGTTGAAAGTGACAGCGACCATATTAAAATTTCCTTACATTTGACAGCGACATCAAAACCGACAAATCGAATGTCGAAATTCGGAGTAAGCCCCCTGGGCCCTGATTCTGAGTTGTCGGATTGTTCCCGGATCGTTAACTTTTTAAAAATACGTCGATCTAAGATAATATATATGGCTTGTTAAATGTTAGAAAATAGGTTACCGTTTAGAAAATTAAAAACTGATTATTATAAGACTTTTTACCATATTATATTCTTCATCATCATCATCGTCACTGACAGCTCAGAATCAGGGGGCTGATGTCATAAACTGATAACTTGAAGAAACACTCGTAACAGATTCTTTAAAGATTGATGTCAATGTAATAAAAACTACTCAGTTCACTTTCAATACGTAAGCATATCGTTACCATTCAACGCTTTTCAACTGCAGTAGCGTGGATTAGTATTGGTAAAGCTATTATTTATTAGCATAATTTTGTGTCCATTTACTAGGTATATGTTTATAGAATTCCCAGTGCCGGCACTAATATAACAATACTTTGTTCTTTCCAACTTCTCCATTCACTTCAGATTAATTTAGTTGCGGGTTCCAAGACAGTAGGTTGGGCATTCTCTGGGGCTCCCGAATGTCAAAACTCGATATTCGCAAGGGTAAGCGCTAATCATAAATAATAATAATAATCCTGGCTTACAGAAGTTACAGTGTTGGTGAGGGGGGGATTGTCCCATTAATACTTTTTTAAATTAAATATAAGACGCATATCCACCAATTAAAGTGCTAATAAATTTTCATCAACTTTATAACGTTTTTTGTTATTGCCTGAAGTGGCAGACGAGCTAGCGGCCCACCTGATGGTAAGTGGTTACCGCCGCTCATGGACGTTGGTAATGTTAGGGGCACAGCCAAGCCACTGCCTACATAGAGAGGATAGCTCTCTTTAAACCTCGTTTGAAGAAGGACATGTCATAGCGCTCAGGAAACACCGCTGTAGGAAGTTCACCCCAGAGCTGGGACGTATGTGGGAGGAATGATCGCTGATCGAACGTAACCCGAAAGTTTATAACTCTATTACCCTTACCTATTAAAAGACAATTTATTTTTCTTAAACACTTTCTATTATTCCCAAGTTACAAAATAAATTAAGTTTGCTGTCGGATTCCTATAAATCGAACCGTCCGTAAACTTTAACACAATTAGGTCATAATACCTGGCTTAATTGTATCGTTTAGATGTAACACCTTGTAAAACAGAGATCAATAAGAAATTCCAGACGGTGTACACTAAATTGAAGAAAATGTAAATTGGTCCGTGCCTTGGATGCAGATAACTACGCTTCGTGATAAGAATGTTGTCAGTGTTGTCAACCTCGTCGTGGCTCCTACTAGTGCTTTATTCTATCGAGAATGCATTTCGATCTATCCATGTATATCGATACAACTCGTTGATTAATTCATCAATACTAGTCACTATGTTCCATTTCTGGGCGTGAGTATGGTAAAGTTTTGTCTTATCTAAAATAAAACAGTCAATAAGCAGTAATCTGTCATTAACACAATGCTTTCATTGAATAATCGTCTTTAGGCATATAGACTTAAGTATTACACGTTTGGTTGCCAAACTCAGTTGCCATCACGGCCGGAGGGGTTTTTACTAAATAAACATTAAAGTTAAGTAGCGTCTCTGAGTACGGCAGTAAGTGCGTATTATGGTCTAATTTCTCTCAGCTTTCTAGATATAGAAGAGTAGACCTCTGCCCAGCAGTAGAACCTTACTAGGTTGATATATTATTATTTTCACGTATTTAAATTTAAATAAGTAGGTGAAAACCGAGTTCGAGAACTGTTAGTAAGAGTTACCATTATCAGGTCTCGTAGGCACATTTATTGCCAGCAATCTGTACTTGCCACGCATTCGCTGAACATTTGTTAAAATCACATCGATACGATGCAAAGATCCCTATTAATACTCCATTAACTTTTATAGTAGGTATTTACTTTTTTAGTTTATTCTATCAATGATTCGTAGTTAAACTTTAATTAATTTAATATTTTGGAATGGTTTCAGAAACACTTTCAAACATTAAGTAATTTTTGAGTTATAATTTCCATATCGTTCCGAGGTTCATTATCAATATTCTGAAAAACAAAATCAGAAAGATATGAATATTATAATATTACTTTTAGAATTTCTTTTTCACTCAGTATTTCAAATGAAATTTAGACATCGGCCACTCGAAAATAGCTCTAGAGATTTAGACTCCAATTTTATTTTAAGGTACCTAGTAATTTATACATATTTATAAGATATTATAAAATGAGAATTTGTGAGAGGAAATGATATTTTTAGGCACCATATTGTTAAATTTTGAATTAACGAGTAATAACTGGTTCTTGTGCTTAGAACTCTTCAAACGTCTCGTCAAGTGTTGACTCCTACTCAAGTCAAGATTCTATACTTGACAACAGTTAAATTATAGGACAGTTATGTACCTGTGTGTACACAACATAATAATTATTTAATCACTATGTAAATGTATTAAAAATGCTCTATATCTGGATTTTTTAATATAATACGTTAGTATATATCTTTTATTATCTCAAAGGGCAGACAAGCAAGCGGCCCACCTGAGGGTAAGTGGTTACCGTCGCCTATGGACATGACTGGCCTGTTAGAGATAATAGAATAGAGGGTAGAAAACGAAAAAGAAAGAGGTTGAGAGGAGGAATTGGGGCTTATTAATTATAAGATAATTTCTTTTTCACTCAGTATTTCAAATGAAATTTAGACATCGGCCACTCGAAAATAGCTCTAGAGATTTAGACTCCAGTTTTATTTTAAGGTACCTAGTAATTTATACATATTTATAAGATATTATAAAATGAGAATTTGTGAGAGGAAATGATATTTTTAGGCACCATATTGTTAAATTTTGAATTAACGAGTAATAACTGGTTCTTGTGCTTAGAACTCTTCAAACGTCTCGTCAAGTGTTGACTCCTACTCAAGTCGTTAAAACTTGAACATAAATTTCGTATAAGTTCAGCACAAATGTGAAGGAAGTTGTATATTTTTGTACAAAAATGTTGCTCAGTCACCTAAATGGAATACGACAAATCGAAATTCGATGCGATGCAACGAAAACTACATCTCGATTTTATCGAATAAGTACAAACAGCATCATGAGAGTAGAAGGCCTTGTGACGATGTTCTTATGTGAAATCTTGGAGAACAATACTGCGATTATTTCGTACACTGTATCTTTTCTGATTAAAACTGAGTCTGTTCTAAAGTATTGGATCATCATTATTTCAACCCATAAACGTCCCACTGCTGGGCATGGGTCTCTTCTAAAGAATGTGGAGTGAATTTAGCCTACTATACCATGCTGGCCAGAGGGGTTGATATAATGTTTGTTTCGACTTTCCCTTGTCTTGCAGTACTCTTGTCTGTACAAGTATAAGGTTACTCCCTTAGTTGCCTTTTACAACACCCACGGGTTGAGATGGGGTAGTGACATTATGTATTTATAGTCCGTCACTACACGGATTCTATTGGATAATATAGTTACTTAAACGGATGATATCAAAGGCGTGTGGTGATTTCATTCTGTACCTGTTATTGATTTATGAAATTGTAATTAATTCAAATTGTAATTATTCAACGATTAGAAAGAGTGGCTAGAGTTTCTTGCCAACCTTGTCTAATAAAGCTGAACCTTACAGACACCTTTTTGGCTTTATCATACGTAACCAAAAAGGTGTTAAAAAATGTTCATAACATTTGTCCTGATGATTTAAATTAGTGAAAATATCTGACTTATCACTTATTTTGTCCATCTATCCCTTTAAAGAAAATGTATGCTGCTATGATAATTATTATATTAAAATTTAGTTTAATTCTTGGAATGTATAATTCATGAAAACAATGAGGTATTTACATGAATCACCCACCCGTATATCTATATACGCAGACTGAAGTTTTAAAGAACTATTTTAGACTACAATAGATAAAAAAATAAAATGCATTTCATTACACTTTTTTTATAAGCAACATGTTTATTTGGGAAATACCTGCAAATCTAGCTAGATAATGCAAAATAATATGATAATAATTTATTCAACCGACTATGTTGTTTCCTGGATTATACCATTGCTTTTTGATTACGAAGATACCTTTATTGTTCAACATTATAAGTATAAACATTAATTGTAACCTTTGCCTTTGAACATAAACAGTATTTTATATTATACATTTTCCTGTATAAAATTACAAAATTAAATTATGAATGAGATAAATTTAATAGAAAATATTTTATTAACAATAATTGTTTTTTATCTAATTTACATAATATTCTACAAGAAAATAATATTTACAACTAAACTGAATTTGCATTTCTTTTTTTAATGCATCTAAATAGTCGGAATTAAACTACCCGTAGTAAATTGCATAGATGCAAAGAAACATAAATAAAAATATGTCAGCATCAAAGTTAAACAGGCTATTGTTCAATTTAAAATCTTGTATAAACCCGCAATTATAATTTAAGCCTTACAATAAAACAATGTAAAATATTCCTCACAGTATAATTTACTAGTGTTAAAGATACGCTCTATAAATTAGGTAAAAAACTAGGAACTATGGCGAACTAAACAAGTTTCTTGCACAACTGGAGTATTTTTTATTATTTATCGCTTCTTTCCGTTCTAACGAACAGTTTCTTATAACTTTATTATGGTTAAAGATTAACGCATTCTTGTTCACTTAAATTATACCGACTGACATGTTACAAGATACCTATAATTATTATAGATTTTATACTTGACAACAGTTAAATTATAGGACAGTTATGTACCTGTGTGTACACAACATAATAATTATTTAATCACTATGTAAATGTATTAAAAATGCTCTATATCTGGATTTTTTAATATAATACGTTGGTATATATCTTTTCTTATCTCAAGGGCACAAGCAAGCGGCCCACCTGAGGGTAAGTGGTTACCGTCGCCTATGGACATGACTGCCCTGTTAGAGATAATAGAAAAGAGGGTAGAAAACGAAAAAGAAAGAGTTTGAGAGGAGGAAGGGGTTATTAATTGGTAAATTACTTTAACTTATTATATTTTTTTTATTATAAAAAAATTATACATAATGACACTTCCCCATCTCAACTCGTAGGTGTCGTAAAAGGCGACTAAGGAAGTCCCTTATGCAGAAAAGAGCACTGAAAAAAAAAGGAAAATTCGAAACAAACCCTATACTCGTACTAACCCGTCTGGCCAGCGTGGTATTATACTCGTAGTAGGCTAAATTCGCTACACATTTGGAGGAGACCCCTGCCCAGCAATGGAACGTTTATGGGTTAAATAATGATGATGATGAATTAAATTTTAAGATGAGGTAGTTTTTTCACACTTTTCGAGATTTATAAGAGATTTTGGTTGAAATTAAGTGGCTCGACTGTTTACGTCCAGATTATAGAAGGCTTCGTGTTAATGTTTTGCGCTAGTTGTGTTATATTTTGGCTAAAGAATTTGATGATGTGACATCAGTTTGATGTACAATACAAGCCATAAATTAATGTCGAAATAATAAGTTCATCATCATCATCGGCAACCCATTAAGTCCCACTGCTGGGCTCGGGCCTCCACTCCTCTATCTAGAGAGCTGAGAGGGTTTAGGCCATAATCCACTCTCGCTGGCCTAGTGTGGGTTGGTGGATCAGACATACTCATAGAATTTCTTCTACGTTTTGTGGGTTTCCTCATGATGTTTTCCTTCACCGTTAGCAGATGGTAAGTCACTTGACTAGTACATGTAAATTCCACAAAATGGAATCCACATTGGTACTGCCGGTCGGGACAGAAATAAGTTAGGTCGTATAATTAACAGTAACTACGACTACGAGTCATACTTATAACTAATAACATAATAATATAATCACTTATATCAAAAAAATAATTGGCGTCTTGTTATTACGTTGATTATTTTATGCCATCATTCGTTTCGTTACATGTCAATTATACATATTTGGTACGGAACACTAAAATAACCAATATTTTAATAAAACAAATTTTGTTGAAATTAATAACATAGACAGATTGCCATTGTACTTTTATTTATTCGCGTATCAATCATGTTTCATTAGCAACATAATATATTGCTGTTACAATAATGTATCATTTTATTTTTTTATTTTTTTGTTTTGTAATTTTGTCCTATGTCAATGACTCTTATAATCAGACTGAATAACTTCAATTAATTGTTTCATATAATTATGAATTTATTCGAATCTGATTCTGAATAGAATTCTGAATTATGTATGTTGTAGTAACTTAAAATTAGAAAATATAATTAAAGGGACATGTTTAGGGCGTTTCTAATTTTACACTTATTTAAAAAATAGCTGCTAAAAAAATACTACAAATTGAAGTGGTTTTTACTATTGACACTAAATAAAATAGAAGCACGTAGCTACTGTAACGACGGGGGTCGTAGCACAGGGGTTGGGAAAGTGGAGGTTTTTCAATATACTGTATTTAAACTCGTTAAAATCTTTATATTCTTTTTGTGTTTGCGTGAGTGACAAACAAGAGCAGTAGTAAAAATAATCTTAAATAATCTCAAGGGCCACTTGCCCACACTAAAACCCACACTCAACTCTTCTTCTGGAGAGTTCTATTCTCTCTGGAAGCTTTCTTATTTTTTCTACCAATCCAAAATCAAATGTGACAGTGCGAGCGTAAAGAGGTTTGCCAAACCAAACTTAAAAGAAAAAGGTTATATACCTGGCAAAACTCTACTCTACCTAAGAGAGGTTTTATAACATATACTATAAATATCTTGTATATGATTACATCTCATTATTTAATTTCCTTTGTTTTGGTATACGAAAATTTGTAAAACAAGTATTTGAACGACTCCAAACGAATTTTATTCTCGTCACAAAACCTTGAATCTTTTGAAAGATTATTTGTTCGGGGAACAAATCTGTAAACACATAATATATTTATTTTATACGGATTATACCCTTCACTATTTGCACTGTTATTTCAACAGTACCCTCTTGAAGGCAGTTGGGTTAAAAACAGAAACAGATTTATATACCTACTGCTAAATAATATTATATTATGAGGGCCTTCCTTGGTCAACGGTTTCAATACAACCGAATTAAATAAAAGTAACACCCTCTATAAATCTAAAAAGCGATGGTGGCTGAATGGATAAGTGACCAGCGCGGCGTGCGAAACACGCGGACCGAGTTCGATTCCGACCAGCAGTACCAATGTGGATTTCACTTTGTGGAATTTATATGTACTAGTCATGTGACTTACCATCTGCTGACGGTGAAGGAAAACATCGTGAGGAAACCCACATACCCTAGAAGAAGTTCTATGTGTATGTCTGTTCCACCAACCCACATTAGGCCAGCGTGTGTGGATTATGGCCTAAACCCACTCAGCTCTAGATAGAGGAGAGGAAACCCGAGCCCAGCAGTGGGACATTAATGGGTTGCTGATGATGAGGATGAACACCCTCTATCTCAAAGAACATGTGAATGTAATACGAGCAAAAAGAATAGAGACATGTTAAAACTGTTTTTCTTCATTCTGCCACTGATCAAGGTGGTCATCAGGCTGACTGGCAACGGCCACGGCATACATTTTTTTTTATTGTGTGTTCTTTGTATTATATCTTGTAAGAAATAAACATACCTATTTCTTTCTTTCTTTCTTGATCATTGTTGACGCCAGTCAAACAGTTTTTAACAACATCTTAAATTTTTAAGCATCTGTCATCTGAAAATTTTCACACCAAAACTTGTCATGAAATATCTCAGATGTTCAATTAAGCTCTCTAACATTATATATTGTATGAGTTTATACTTGTAAACATTCAAACATTCACGCGTTAATTACTGCAGATAATTAATTACGATTAATGATATAATTTCCTCTCGTCATAATTACATGCTAGCTTGGTACATAATGACAAATGATTAATCAATTGATCGACATATAAAATTAATTACGCATTATGTTTAGAGACCACGCTCTGGTCTCTAAACTTCAATGCATAATTAATTGCTGCTCTTTATTTTATTATGTGAATACTTCAAGAATTAAAGAGCTATCCAAGCGTTTGTCCGACGCTTCCCGTGACCAGCAGGCTGGATATTTTCTTGCACAAAGAATAAGCATTGCCATACAACGTGGCAATGCTGCTAGCCTGCAGGGCACTTTTCCGGTAGACAGTGGCAGCGATGCGGAAGTATTTTATGATGCCATTTTTTAATTATTTCACCACTTTTTAATATTTTGTTTTTTTTATTGTGTTAGGTTGTAAATATTGTTTATTTTTCTTTTTAATTAGTTGTTTTTTTAGTTAGTTGATAACCTTAGTTTAATATAGTTTATATCGTTGTAATTAATTAACCTCACTAATAAAATTATGCATTTAGAATACACTCGAAATAATCAACTAAATAAGTTTTTTACTTATAAATTAAATTTAAATACATAGACAAAGAACACATTTTTTTTATAAGATTTTAATTACTGCAATCCATGACGTGCATTGCAAGTTAATCAATAGTTGAATGGTTGATTCATTAATTATGATGTTTGTTTATGAGTCTTTAAGACTAAAAAAAAAAAAAAACGTCAGCTGAAGAAACCGATAAAAGGGTCAACCTGTTATCGGTTTCTCAGACATGTGTAAATCGCATGACAATACAGTATTATTATGAAATGGAGCTGATCTGATGATTGAATTGGAAGGTGACCCTGGGATCGTAGTGACCGCTTACTGACACAAACAACGCCAAGATGTGATGAATGTGAGAAGAATCGCCTAACTACATTACCATAAGAAGTGACACTCATTAATACTCATGCAACGAAACATATTCGAAAGAACAACATTTGGCTAGAAACATTTTCAATATACATACATTATTATAATAAGTCTGTTTCAACCCAATCAGTCATTCCTGCACAATCAATCGATCAACCATTCAGCCCATTCTTGTAATTGCATTAGAGATGCTTGCTGAAGCACGTGCAGTAACAAAAATGTTTTGCAGAAATTACGTCGCCGTCGATGGGAAATTTTGATCTAATTTTATATTTGTACTGGCGGTCGAGAGATCATGTATTTATATATATTAACTAGCTACTGCTCGCGGTTTCGATTGTGTAGAATGCATTTTCAGTGACACAGAAACTTTTAAAAATCTATATCTACCTTAATACTGAAGGTAGCTAATTATTTAGCCATTCTCATGTTTTGCGCATAGCAACACGTTCAGTCATTAATTTTTATTTTGATAGAATATTAGAAATCACACGGGGCTTCGCTCCCGTCGTATTATTTGGCCACAGCTCAGCTCCTATTGGCCGTGGCGTGATGTTATATAGTTTATATATCTGACAAATATAAATAAGTGCCGCTTGGTCTTGGAAAATGTGCAAAAAGTATTTCTAACTAGTGTGCGTCTTATTTCTGTTTAAAGTTGTGGGTTCCGAGACAGTCGGTTAAGCTTACCCTGGGACTTCCAAATGTCATGGCACGTTATTTGTAGTCATTGATAATCCTGTGGCTTACTGTAGTCACAGATAAGAGAGTGTTGAGTGTGATTTTCCTGTATCTGTGCAAAAATAAATCGTATAGTAAAAAATTAAAACATCTCAACTAAATTAGTTGAATAATTGTCATTGTAATGAAAACCCTTAACGACAAAATATCTAGAATAAAAACGTCTTAACCGCCAATAATTCTTGTTGAAGAAATACCCTTCTCTAATTACACGGCAGTATACTAAGATCATACATCACTACAACTTAGTTTAACTGCTCAGCACTAATGCAAATTGCTTCTAATCAGCTTTACTCATCTAGGATAGGGCTGTCGAAAATAAATTACATAATACATTCCCATAGAAAATCATAAAATAAATATAACAATGAGATATAAATTATAGACATGCTCTGCTGCTGTTGAACAGAGCCACAAACATTTTGACAAGCATATTAGCGCACTATTGAATGTTCTATTTGAAGTTTATTTCATGAACAATTTTTAATATCCCACTGCTGGGCTCGGGTCTTTTCTCCTCTATCTACAGGGCTGAGAGATCATAAACCACACACGCTGGCCTAATGCGGGTAGGTAGATCAGACATACACTTAGAATTTCTTCTGAGTATGTGGATTACCTCACGATGTTTACCGTTAGCAGATGGTAAGTCATTTGACTATATAAATTCCGCAAAGTTTCATTTCATTCCTTAAAAATCAAATATATAAATTAAACTAGGCCTCCCTCTTTTGCTTTCAATACGGCAAGAGGAGGTCCGTGGCAATTGAACTATTGATTTTAATACAAATTAGCGTTCGAACACGTGGTTGCGTTGTGGTTGTAATGCGGTTACCACAACCACGTGTGATAAGAGCCTAATAAGGAGCGTACTATGTCGTATACCATTAGCAGTGGACATTTCATACTCCTGATACTAACAATATCATGACATTAAAAACAAACACACACTTCAATCAAAATTAGAATTTCCAAAAATATTTTTTGTATTTTTAAGTAAACAAATTTGTCCATCCTTGATTTAGGATATCGTGGCCAAGTGTGCGGTGTATAAAATAAGGTCACGCAAACGCCCACATATCTTAGGTTCTACCGTGACGCCTTTAATTAAGTGGTCCTTGGAGAACTCCCGATGTCTTCATGATCATTGAGGAGGTCACCCTTGAACTAACTCAAGATCTGCGAGACATCGTTTGTTACTTAAAAGCGGATTACCTGACTATTTTCAGAAAATTACTGTGACTTAATTATTGCTTTTCTTATCTCGGTAATATGTTACACCGGTAAAATTGGAAGCACAATCTAATTTTTATTATTTTTTGTTTGATAAACGTTCATTCATTACTTCTTGGAGGTTTCGACTACTGATTAATAATGTTGTGATGTGAGCCAAATCGAAAACAGATTTAAATACGTGATTCTATGTAAAAGAATCCGAAGGTGGCCGAATGGATAAAGTGTTCGGCGTGTAAATCATGCGGTTTGAGTTCAATTTCGACTTACCATCTGCTTACGATGAAGGAAAACATCGTGAGGAAACCCACATACCCTAGAAAAAATTCGAAGTGTGTGTGTGATCCACCAACCCGCACTAGGCCAGCGTGTGTGGATAAAACCCTCTCAGCTCTCTAGATAGAGGAGAGGAGACACGAGCCCAGCAGTGGGGCATAAACGAGTTGTTAATGATGTAAAAGAAAGTTAGACAGACTATGGAGACCCATGACTAACGTAGTAATATTTATAAAGAGATTTAAAAAATCTTTTATTCTCTGCAGTGTATTTATTTATGAGAACCAATTTCTATATATTTCTATAATATTCCAGACAACTACAAAACATAATAAATGTACCTTTCAAAAAAGTTTGCAAAAAATTAATTAGCAGTCTTTTATAAATGGTCTTCAGTCTGAGACGTTGTTGATATTTAAGCTGAAAAGAAAATGTTGACGTTGATGTGTCTAGAAGCTCGTTCACTTGGATGGGATAAAAAAAAGGATGGGACTTATATCACAAAGGAGTAGAATTAGAGGGTGCTTATAATTTTGGCGAAAATGTTTTTCAAGTCAAGCTTTTTTTATGATTACTAAAAGGTGTGACTTTTAATAACAGCGTTTTATTTTTCCTGTAATATAATATACCTACATTATTAGGTATATATTAACTGGAATTATTTCACATTTTTATCTTCACAAACATTAGAGATGGAAAGGTATATTTGATCACCAATTTATATGAAGGTATGTATTCGGGTTTTTTCCTCATGCACGCCACATGGGAGGAGACCCGTGTCAAACAGTGTTTGTGGTTTGAAATAATGAATGATGATGTGTTCGGGTTATTGTGTGCGGAGATAAATAATATTCCGAAGATCACTTCTATAAAGTTTGTATTTCGAGATATTACAAAGTCACAGGTCTACTGTACACTTATCGACGACTCTATTTGGACGCGGTTCTGATGGAACTGTGCTCGGGGGTTGTGTACAATACGACGATCGGTTACACAGTATTTAGAAATATGCGTCATCATTGCCACTACAGGAGTGATGTTTTTTAAGGGTAGACAACGTACTCGTATTGCCCCTGGTATTGTATGCGGCATGCCTCACCTGATAGTAAGCATTTACCGTAACCTACCGGAGGCTAAGGTAAATTACCATCAGGCGAGCCGTAAGTCTCTTTGCCACAGTTGGTTACCGCGTCATGGAATGAAAACAGAACTTAATATGTCGTATAAAAAGATGATATAAAATCTAAATTACCTATAGTATTATGTATAAAGATTTTATATTTTGTATTATAATAATTATGTCTTTTAGTTAAAAAAAACTGTGCACTGAAACTGACTCATCTAAATAAAATATCCACTTATCTCCATAAAGCGGGACTTGTCAGACAGTAATAAGTAAATAGAACTTAGATCAATTCTAAGTTTTGCTTTGTCACTTAAATGAATAAATGATTACAGAAGTCGGCAAAGTTTTAACGCTAAAGACTCAGTTAGGTACTTAGTTTGAACTTGAGAAACGTCTTACTATTTGAGATTTACTTTATATTTTAAGCCTAAGTTAAATGAAAGGCTTATAATTCCTTAATGACGTTAAGTTACCGCAACAACGCCAGCAAGCTTTACAAGTTGAATTGTTGATTAAAATAAACTGGCCAAGTAATAGGTATTACACGTACAAATTGTACCTATAATTTTTTCCGTATTCTACTAACAGAATGGAAGTTATGGGGACTTTGCAGTGGGATGATACAGGCTAACTGTAACTTTAATATATATTTAATATAACTTTAATAGTACACATAGAAATAGTGCAGTTTTTCCGTAAAGGATACATTAGGTTATAAATGACTTCATCATGTTAACAAGTAATGGATAAATTCGATCTCATGGACGTCCACCCGCGTAGCTCAGATGGAAGAGCACTGCACACGGAATGGCAGGGTCGCGTGTTCAAGTCCCGTCGTGGGTTTGAATTTTTCCATTACTTGTTTAGCATTTATATAAAATAGTAGAACTTGTCTTTGTAGTCATAATTTTAGAAAATAATGACTAATGTGGTCGCTAACGTCGCCGTGTTGAGTATTGTGGGTACAATTCTCACACAAGATAATTGTTTTGATGTGATTTATACATATTTGTTTTGGTTCTGTTAATAGTATGTTTTTAAAGGCCTCTGATACAAAAATCTTGGAAGCTTGACTCTAAAATTAGTCGATTTTGGTATAGTTATCAAATGTTTTAAATGAAACCGACCATTTTTAAATTTTCAAAAATATAACCATCACTTCGAAAGTCGAATATCTAATTTACGAGTAATCCTTCGGGCTTGAGTGTCTTTAAAAATAAAAACACATATAACGACCTAGCTCGAACCGCTGAGAAAATCTCTTAACTTATTTTTTTTACCTACTTGCTAATGCCGTCGTCATGTTTTACTGATTTCATAAAAATTTACATACAAATGGTTGTACATAAGAATTCTCAGACATTTTAATTAGGAATATTTACCTACTAAACGCGTTAAAATATAATATGTAGGTATTATAACTTGTACAAAAATTACTAATGTTTTATAATATAAAATGACTCATGTTGTATTTATGGTATAATTGGGTTTCTAATCCGGTACCTAATGTCGTTCTTTTGTTAATGATTATTTTGTTGTCCGACGTGGCAGATGAACATGTCGCCCACCTAATGGTACGTGATAACCACCGCTCATAAACATGGCTCATCATCATCATCATCATTTCAACCCATAAACGTCCCACTGCTGGGCTCGGGTCTCCTCCAAATAATGTGGAGGGAATTCAGCCTTCTATACCACGCTGGCCAGACAGGTTGGATTAGGGTTTGTTTCGAATTTTCCTTTTCTCGCAGTGCTCTTGTCTGCACATTCCCTTAGTCGCTTTGTACGAAACCCACAGGTTGAGATGGGGAAGTGACATTATGTATTCTTAATCCATCACTACACGGATGTATACTACACATACACATATCCGTCACTACACAAAAACATGGCTGCCTACCGAAAAATATAATATAAGTAACTATTCAACCAACAGAATTATTCAGTATCCGTACAAAATTTTACTTTGAAATACTAAAAATTAAATAATTTTCTTTCGCAATTTCACGAACAATGTGGCCATTAATTAGTACACGTTATTTATTATAATTTAGAATCTTTAAACCATTTTATTCATAACAGTTGCTGCAGTTCTCTCCATATTTTAACTATATTACCGATATTGAACACAGCTATGGAAGAGCGGAGCCTCCTAATATAGGCATTCTTTACTTAAAAGGAAGTTCCAATCATTGTATTTACACTTTATGGTAACGAAATAAAACATTTTGTATTTGAACATAAGAGCCTAATTCCCTTGCATTTTTTTTGGCTAAATTGTAAACAAACAAACAACTACGTCGTCGACTAACTTAGAGAGCCTTTACCTAGTCTAAATCCCAGAAGGGAATAATCTCATTTAATATGAAATATTGGATATCTGAAACTATAATTACAAGTTATTAGCCAAAACATTGCTATAATATCCAGTTTCATCAATAATTTAAACTAAACTGCGACATTGCCACTTTGGATGTAAATACGCTCTTAGCAACTGCTCCTAGCCTGAGTGTAGGTACACTGGGTTCTGTTTGCGTGTAAACTCCCGGCGGCGCGGCGATACTGGCCTTGTTCCATAATGCGAACAATATCTTAAAAAAACATACATCTATTTACTCGAAATTTGAAAAGGTCGAGTTTTTCAAGGACTTTTTAATTTTATATAATATTCGCTAAAAAGGTTTAGCTAGACTCTCGTGGGATTTATTTACATGAATTTGCTTATTATAAAATACTAGTGCCTTTATTAAACTAAGGGTCTGTTTCACCACTGGCAAATAAGTGTCTAATAAATACTTGATGCTTTTTTTGAAAGATTTTATATGAGAAATACGTCAAAAAGTTTCATATATCTAGCACTTATTTGCCAGTGGTAAAATAGGCTCTTTGTATGCTGAAAGGAACAATAAATGTACTTTGCTAATTGATTTATTTTTAAAGACAATAGTGCCACTTATTACGAGGCCTAGACCATCACACACTTTACCTTGCTGTGTTAACAATGAAACAATTCTGTGTAGTTTTTATTTTGTTTTGTTTACTTGATTACTGTTATTTATTATAATTAAGGATGATATTTTATCTAAAAACCATAATTTAATTCATAATTATAGTGTATATTGAACCCTCGGATACTTGGAAGATGCTTAAAATTATGTTTATGCTTGAACGAATTTGGCTCACGAAATTTGGAATTTTCTTGTGAGTGAACTGTAGATATTATTTTTTGTTATTGATAAACTAATATACACAATTATATTAGTGAAATATTGCAGCAAGCGTAGACTTTCATGCCGAGAATCGTGGATGCAATGAGCGAATGGCAGCAGATACCAATTTAAATATTTTAAATTCAAGATACTAAAATTGATATGTGTGTATGCCTCTAGAATAGCCCATCTAAAATTTAGCTTCAAAACCTTTCTATAAAAGTACGAAATAGAAAGTGCTTTCTCGTTAATACCTACCTTTATCCTTTTACATTAAAAATATATTTTATACAATAATTAGTATAAAAAAAATATATAAATGGGCTCTATTCCCATCAAATAATAGGCATTGTTGAAAAAATTTAGTATGAAAGACTTAGATTAATTTGCTTGTTAACATAATCTACGATGTAATAAAATTATTCAGCACAGCAGACAGCCTCAGACCGTCTGAGCTGATAGCTTTATTAAATCTAATTATTTACTATCGTTATAAAAAACAAAAGAAAGTATAAAAACAATAAAATATTTAAAACTTAAAAGTATGTGGCCAGTTATTTACAAAGAAAGCCGTATTAATAAAACTTACCAAAGGAGGACAAATCAAAGGACACACCATTACACCTGGATCAAGCAAAAGCTATATTTGGTTTTTTGTCTTGATAATTTTCAGAAGCAACCCAGAGTCTGGAAATGTGACTCGCCCCCTATTACATGGTAACAAACATAGCGAAGTGCGGGTGTAATACATCTCTCACCGGTTTATGTAATAAAAATATTGAATGGAAACGGAAAAGTCAGCAGGATGTTTTTGTTGCGTCACCTCACAATGTCAAGACAACAAAAAGTTTAAAACAAATTTATTAAATTTTATTTTATTACTATTGTCTTTCATATTTCTCATGTTGTGCCCGCGGATCCACCTGTCTTAGTAGTTTATATTTCCTATTTCTGTGTTCCTTATTTTTCTTTGCCTCCCTAAACGAAAAATATAATTTAAAAGAATAACCAATTTAGTCATATTTTTGTGTATTTATGAATGCAACCATGATTATTACCAGTCTGGGTAAATCGTTACGAAAAACAATTTGTATACTATCATCTTTTTTAAATTTGCAGAAAGAACAACATATCAAAAAATTAATTTACAAATAAACACTGAATTAAATTCAGAGTCAAGACATGACAACATTTTTTATACTTAGACGTCAGAATTATTATAATCAGCTGCTGAGTCAAGGATAAAATTAAAGTTACAGGTATAAAAGACCATAGATTGCTTCGTGAAGTTACACGGACAAGTTGCTTGCACGGTGAGTAGGTACTAAAATAATTATAATATTAAAAAAATCGAGGCAAAAGATCGGATTTCAATTAAAGTGAAATAATTTTACAATATTCTAGATTATTTAAAAATGGATAGCCGAAAACTATGAAAGAGATTCGTGAGCCAACCAATTTGGCTAATTCTTATTTTGTTGTATTTGCTATTGTCGGGATAAGGTCTTTATGTAAGAAAATATACAAAAAATTTAGTGAAAAATTAAAAATGGAAATGACAATGCAAAATTAAATAGATTACATAAAAAGAATTAAAATAATTAAATATATTAAAATACACGAAACAGCGGTCAATCAAATCTCTTCAAAAAAATTAGAAAAAAAATAATAATTTTCACATGTATTGTAATAAAGTTAAGAAATTGGAGGTAAATAAGTGAGAAATGAATTTTAGTTTTTTTTTATATCCTAATAAAAATATTTTTTTTTATGCGCTGCGCAGCGATGTATGATCACGAAACAACTTGCAATAGCGCCGAAATATCGGACACTCAATAATGATAAAAAATGATATGGTACATATTTTTGTTTGACTTTATTTGACTGTCACCGTGGCGCAGTGGTTAAGGTGGTCGCCTCGCCACTACGTCGCTGTGCTGGGTGACGTGGGTTCGATTCCCACACGAGACAAATATTTGTGTGATTCATAGATATTTGTTTCTAGTCTGGGTGTACTTTGTGTCAGTTAGTTTCATGTTTGTAAAGCTCCCCGCGACACAGGGCTCGTTCCCTAGTGCGGGCGTTGTCTTTTAAAATATAAATATATCCCGAAAATTATATTATTTAAATATTGCTACTCAGAGATTTCTATTTTAATTTGAGGTTGATATTTGATATTGAAATTAAAAATGGTCATTTGTGTAAGTTCCCACTATTGTTTAATAAAGGCATTAAAAATTAACAAGAAACAACAACATTTACTTAACGTAATTTTTACTATACACGTTTCATTACGTACAAGCCTGTGACATTACCAAGATTAATTTGCTACACCGTTAGCTTTCCTTGATTTTGAAATAAAATATTGACTGATTAGAACCAGTGAATTTTTTGTTTTATAAATTTATTTATTATAATAAAAATTTATTTATTTAGCAATTTTGTATTATTATACATAGGTATGGTTGGTATGGTAAACCTTTTCTAAAGGTAAAACCTTTAGAAAAGGTTTACCATACCATACCTGAAAAAAAAATTAGAAAATTTAAATGGAAATAAAATAATAAACAAAAATACCAGTCAGTTTCCATGTGAACATAAGATATATATATATATAAACATAGATATAAACTGGTGAGGAAAATCAATTACATCTAAAATTTTAGTAATAAAATTAATATTTGAACTTATAAAAATAGAAATACTTTATTATATTTCATAAGAACTACGATACATAATCCTCTTGATTCACTCGGTTGCCTAAGTGGCATGGATTGGGCATCAGGCAAGAAAAACAAGATAATCCAGGGAGCAAGAACTCTCGCAATATATAATATATACCAATTACATTAAAAACTCTTAAGTAAAGTAAAGTACTTTTGACTGGCTATATCAGTAAAGACTCTTAAAAAAGTAAAGAGGTCGGTATTAAAGGAGTTTTTATAATTAATGTTGTTTTTATAATAATTATAAAAACTAAACTAACCTAACTTAACACAACCTCCCTTATAACAAAAATGGACTAAGTATTAAACCAGGTTTAAATTGACATAAGCCATTGTTTTAGTGTCAATTTTGTTAAATTTAAACCTGGTTTAATGCTTAGTTCATATTTTCTAATAAGGGGAACAAGTTTAAATGGTTAGTTCCGACCTCAATACTTTCTTAAGAGTTTTGACTGGTTAAGAGTTTTGATTGTAATGTTTGAAAATTTAAATTTTGTTATATCCCATAAATAGTTGGCAACAACATTGGAAATCGATCATCCGAAATATAAATACTACTGTCATAAAAGTTAAGTAAAGAAAATGTCTGTCGATGTTTATATGTAGATAGGTACCTGCTAAATTTAGTTTTTATGTTACTACGTTCAATTGTTAGGAAATTTGCTATCCAAAGATCATTCTTAGCGATAAGATTTAGGTACTTTTTGTACAAGTTTATAATAAAGTATGATAATTAAAATAAATTTATGATTTAAAAATGATATACGACAAAATACACGTTTCCTCATACATTAATTTTGATTTTGTAATATCGACGTTTGTTATATACAAACACACACACACAACAAACCACAGTCAAACTGCCTGTACAGTTTTGTAGGATACTTTAAATTATTTATATTGATATAAGTATTTATTTAAATAAATACACTGTTGGGGACAAAAGTAGATTTTTACTAAAACCAACTTTTGTCGAGTAGCTAGCAATAGTTCTCATTGTTCAACATAATTATTATGATAAAATAAAAAACATGAAAAATTATATTAAATATTTTTATAAAACGTTACATTACTAATTATAAAGCTGAAGAGTTAATTAGGTTAAACGCGTCTATCTCAGGAATTACTGAACCGAATTGACAAATTGTTTTTGTGTTGAATAGCCCTTTTATTGATAGGCTATATAACGGCACGCTACAACCAATAGGAGCAGAGTAGTTGACAAAAAAAAACCACGGAAGTGAAATGGCAACAGCTAGATCAAATATAATAATTATGTCCTATTTGACTGGACACCCGGTAAATTATTCTCAAAATGCTTGAAAACAATGTCAATCTTACTTCATCCCTGATGTTTGTTAGCATTCCTTACTCGTCCCTCCTGGAAGTTTCAAGAGGGCTTACTCTGAATTTCGACATTCGAATGTTCGGTTTTGATGTCGCTGGTCGAAATTTAGAGTAAGCTTCCATGCTTTTGTATCGAGAGTATTCTCAGTACAATACACATTCCAATTTAATTATTTTGTTTCCCAGAATATATCAACATGAAATTCCTCATTGTCTTGGCTCTGGTCGCGGTGGCGCTTGCTCGCCCTGAAGACCATTACGATAGCAAGTATGATGACTTCAACGTAGATGAAATCATTGAAAATGAGCGTCTCCTTAAGGCGTACTCTCATTGTTTTATTGGAGACGGCAAGTGTACCCCCGAAGGAAATGACTTCAAGAGTAAGTATATGTAAACATATTTTTTCCGTGAAGAAATTTCTAGAAATACTTACACCACACCCGCGGAACCCCGCATTCCACCACCCGCTAAGTTTGGTTCCATCTATAAAGGGCGAGCCTAATGCCATATACCTACGTGCAAAAAAGAATTAAAAAATATTCGACAGTAACTGTTCAGACATGAATCTCAGAATAATTTTAGATGCGGCATAACGTAGGTACCTGGTAAATAGCAATATATTCGTGGCGTATGTAATCATATTTATGTTCATTTTATTTTATATTCATAATAATATCTGTGCAACTTTTTATTCATAAATAAACTTACAAGAAAATAGTATTTACAACTCAAACTATCTTACTAAACATAATAATATAAGGGAAAAGGGGAAATAATAATACAAAAATACCATAATTGAAATGCGTTAACAAATCCTCTGCATCAATACCGCTGTCCACCGGAAACGTGCCCAGCAGACTGGCAGCATTGCCTCGTTGGATGGCAATGCTTATTGTTTGCGCCAAGAAAAAGCCAGTACGCTGATAACGTGACGTTTCTGTCAAGTGTTTGGAAAGTTCTTTTTATTGTCATTATAGGAGGACATATTATTTTTAATATTTTTAATTACGGATTACTCACTTTAAGAAAGTTGGGACGACTGGGTTTGCACGATTGTTGCGCACTCGCCCTGAAGATGGTTCCCCTACGGAACTGATACCTGGTCGGCAGTCCCGACTTCTTCAAGCGAGTGACCCGTAATTTAAATTAAAACTATGTTTATTATTTAGATTTAACGTTAAGTGATAATTTTCATTGTGATACAGAATGGATCCCTGATGCCACCTCCTCATCCTGCGGTAAGTGCACAGATAAGCAGAAGCGTCTTATAGCCAAGACTATTAAGGCCATCAAAACGAAGCTTCCACAAGAATACGAAAGTCTAATGAAGATCAATGACCCTGACAAGAAGTACAGTTCTGAACTTGAAGCATTCCTTACTAAACATTCAAGTTAAAGTGGCCATGCCATAATTAAAGGAAAAGTCTAAATTATACTACGACAAATGTCGGTATAATTTTTAATTAATCCAGCCGTGAAAACGTTTTATAGGGAAATTATGGTCAAGAATATAATTATGGAATAAATGATAAGTGCATATTGAATATAGTTTGTGTATTTGTTCCCTTAGTTACCGTTGGTTGCAGGCGGCACAATATCGCTCGAGACCTGTGTAATTAAATACTGTGAATATCTATAGCTGGTCATTCATGTATATAAACGAGTAATAATTAAAAGTTACTTAAACATGAATAACCGCTCCAACGTCTAATTGCTATTGTTTTTCCAATAAATACAACACTACATATTACTCAAAATCTTGTAATGTGGCCTTTGAGTACATTTTTATTTTATTTATTAGGTACATACACAGGAGGAAATGTGTTCAGATATACAATTTTGAATCTGTAGCCCAATTACGACTGTACACAGCATTTCATCATATTCGCATATTTGGAGCGACACTGACTCAACTGCAAATAAAAATATGCGAAACTGACCTAATTACATCAAAATGATCTCGATAATAATCTAATTTAGGAGTGAAAATGTCACATCTATAAGTTCAAAAAACGCCCGCTAGAGGACGAAAACATAGTGAAATAATATTTTAAGAATCTTCACTATCTTTACGAAAAAGTCTTAAATCTGACGTAGTGTAAAATTAAAAAATGCAGTTGTGTCACTGTTACTCCAAATGAGAAAAAGATTATTAGACTCATTCAGCTACTATAAAATTAGAATTCATATTTTTAAACATACTTAATATAATTATAATATAAGGAAAATGATCAATATATAAACAATGTATTAATAATATGCATTATTACGTTCAACAGAAGACTTATATGATGATAATGCCGATTATAGTTAAGATATTTTTTTATTGACTACACAAGAGAGAAAGAAGTGGGCTGTATTCAGCCCATACCACCCTTCTCCAAGGGACCGGTGTGCAAATCACGCGGTCCGAGTTCGATCCCGACCGGCAGTACCAATGTGGATTCCACTTTGTGGAATTTATATGTACTAGTCAAGTGATTTACCATCTGCTAACGGTGAAGGAAAACATCGTGAGGAAACCCACATAGACCACCACAAAGAACCCCTAGAAGAAATTCTATCAGTATGTCTGATCCACCAACCTGCACCAGGTCAGCGTGAGTGGATTATAAACCCCAATGGGAACGCACACGTGAAAGGATGTGGTCGGTTTCAATCAGAAAAATAAACGTTAAACATTTAATATCAATATTTACACAGTTAAAAATCCGTAATAATTAAACGTATTCTAAGCTATCAAAACTAACGTATTCTTTCTATCGAGTGACAGCTACGTATTGGGAAGCGCAGCGTGGGACAGCCCTCAAACAGATGGACCGACGACTTAGTACAGATTGCGGGTGGCCGTTAGTTGCAGCCGGCACAAAATCGCTCACTATGGTGGATGTAGTGAGCCCGTAGTGGCGTAAATTAGGTTAGGCCTAATGTTGAGCAGTGGACGTCGTTGGGCTGATATTTATTTATTTATTTATTTAATTTTAAATATGATATGATGATGATGATGACGGTGGATTTTAGCTGCTGTATTGTTCAGTAGACGTCATTGGGCTGAAATGATAATAATGATGGAGCAATAAATTAGTTTGTATAGTCGACCGCATATTTGCTTTACCACTTTCAACAAAAATTGCCATCAAAATTAAAATTCAATAAGACTTATTATTAATGTTGACAACTGTCACTGTACTGATGTCACTTGCAAGCAAAAATAGACATGATTGTTTTGTGATATACAAACGACATTTACTCTAAGGGTGATAAAGCAATTTTATTGTAGACTATACATAAAGCTTAGACTAAAACAGTAACAGCTGAAAGTGTTAGAACAGATATACAACAGAGAAAATACAAAATATTTTACTCATTCATCCTCGGAGAATAAATAAATTACTTATTCATGAGTTCTACTAAAAGCCGCTTTTATTTATTTTACTCAGGATAAAAAATAGAGTGTATAAATCGGTCGTAAGAATATTATTTTATCATCAGATGTATTTTTAACCTTTTAACCGCTAGATTCAGTCTAGCGGTTAAAAGTTAATTGAAAAGAATGCATTAAATTTTGAATGATTACGTATGTGACGATATTTCACCAATCCATTAAATTTTTCCTAATATAAGTATTATTTTGCTAGAATATAGATATCAAAAATCAAAATCAAAAATGTTTTATTAGCACCAAAATATATAGTTCCGTCATATAAATGGATTCTTCACTTCCAAACTCAGTAAAAACTTGAAAAATGGAAGTAAAAGAGTTTTCTCTCGTATTACAAAAATAAAATCACAATTAAATAACAAAAGGAGATTATGTGAACCGGGTTATTTGGTTTAAAAAAACATGATTCTGGCGAAATGAACACGAATTTTTTGTCGAATTAATCCGACGTAGTCGCTTAAAAGGTTTAAAATTTCACTGTTCTTATCTTCTTCTTCTTAAGATGCCTCTCGGCTACTGGAGTGGAGTTTGACCGTCAGCTCAGCCATTTGTTCCTGTTTTGTGCCAAGTGAAGTAATTTTTCTACGCTTTGACTAGTCCATTCTCGGATGTTGACTGTTATCATGATCCTACGCAATGCTCTAGATTCAAATTCCTTAGGGTAATATCAATATTTTGCTTCCTCCTATACCAGTTTTTAATATTGCATACTAAACTTTGGTAGTACTACACGACGTACGTTTAAATCACTTTCAACCTATCTATGTTAAGTTTAAGACATAAAATTCAAGTTCCATGTTAAATTCAGTAGTAAGTAAGGTAAATGTATTACAAGGAATGCTAATACAATTTAGGAAAACGTGTAAATAACCCTTCGTAATTCGCATTCCAATTTTCCGCGAGACAATAAATTAAATCAATTTTCAGGATGCCAAGGTAATTCTTCAACCGCTAAGAAGAACTTGTGCTACTATAATTATAATGTCTGTTGGGGTATTCAATTTCTAACTAAAAAAAGGTCACATGCCTAAAATTTCATTCTATTATATGACTGGCCTGTTGGTCTTGTGGTTAGTGACCCTGACTGCTAAGTCGGAGGTGGTGGGTTCGATCCCCACCCAGGACAAAATCTTTGTGTGATGAACATAAAGGTTTGTTCTGTCTGGGTGTAATTTATCTAATATACATGTATTTACAAAAAAAAATGTATTTAAGTATAATATCATTTGTTTAGAATCCATAACACAAGCAAATATAATTGCTTAATTTGGGACTAGATGGCACTGTGTGAATGTGGTAGAATATTATATTATATTAATATTATATAGTTAGAGTTTTAAGCACAATAACTCCACCTGGATCTTCCAACCGCAAATAATTTCGTTTATTTGAAAAAATATGACAGATATATGAGGCTTGCTGACAGAAATCCAGTATACCCATTAAATTACTTCTGTGCATGGTGCACAGAAGTAATTTTATTTTATTGAATGAGTCACTGGAACTTGATATGATATCAGCAACTCACCCAGAGACAGCCCTCAACGAGATGCCCGGGTGCATTTGGCTAACCGCAAACCTTACTCTGACGCATAAGGGTCCCACCGAAAAAGTAACCCAGGAGCTGCCAAATTAATCTTTCTTACAAATGTAATAAATGGGAACGCTAGGGTGGATATTTGTATTGATGTTTTTTTTTTATACCGCGACGGTGGTGGCAAACAGACGTACGGTCCGCCTGATGGTAAGCGGTTACCGTAGCCTATGGGCGTCTGCCACACCAGGGGCATCACGAGCGCGTTGCCGACCCTTAAGAAACCTATTCACTCCTTTTTTGAAGAACCCCATACTGTAGTCCCTTGGGAAAACCTAGTTAGGGAGTTCATTCCACAACCTGATAGTTCTTGGGAGGAAATTCCTCTAGAACCGCAACGATTTTTAGAACGATATTTTTTTACGAGGTTCTTGTTTCTGATTTTAGTTACTTAATCATGCCAGAACGGCTGAAAAGATCTGTTAGAAAATTGGGATTCAGGTAGATTATAGTCTAAAAGAGTCATCATCATCATTACAATCCATAAACGTCCCACTGTTGGGCACGGGTCTCCTCCAAACAAGGAGAAGGGAATTTAGCCTACTATACCACGCTGGCCAGACGGGTTGGTATCGGATTTTGTTTCGGATTTTCCTTTTCTTCGAGTGTGAGAGTGTGAGTTCTTTTCTGCTTAAGGTTACTCCCTTAGTCGCCTTTTACGATACCCACGGGTTGATATGGGATAGTGACATTACATATTCTTAATCCGTCACTACACGGTCACAGTTTAAAAGAGTACATAGACTTATTACCGGCCATATCTCACGAGCGGAGCCGTGGGTGGCAGACCGTATTAAATAATTCATAACAATGTACAAAACTAACTCTGCGTGACATGACGTCAATACGTTCTTAAGTTTAACACTAGACTTAATTAAAAATGTAAGTATATGTAAACATTTTTGTAGCCAATAAAAATTAATTAGACATTGTAGCTGATATAAAACATGTTTGTAATATTTTGACTTTAAAGTAAATCTGTACCTACTTTGTTTAGTTTTTTTATATTTTTTTAATTTTATATGTTGTTTATGATATTATCGATGCAAATTGTAGAGTGCACATATAATACTGGCAATCACGATAGTTGATTGAGCGGGGTCGATATATTTGTAAAATGTTATATTCATATCGTTGCCAACCACATAATAACAATATCTATCTCAGCCAATCGAATACGAGATTTCAAATAGGATTAGTATCTGTGGAAAATTATTCTAAATTAATAATAATTATAACATCAAATAAGTTTATATTAAAAATTATTTTTGCAACATGCTTTCTTGTCTATAGTAAATAGACTAGAGCCCTTGTCCAGACCAATCAAATCAACCAAGCTCACGGCCATATGCCGAACACATCATCAAATCAGCTCCATATCAGAATAATATTGCATTGTCAACGAATTCACATATACATGCAGAATACGGCTCAAGTAGACACCAAACAGGGGATCGAATTTATCTTTTAAGATTTAACCCGAATATATATACAAACATAGCAAATTATTTAGAAGCTTATAAAAACAACCAAGCCTTTTTTATCCCCAATAACTTAATGTATAACATAGGGATCGAATAAAAGAATCGAATAGGGAATATATCGAAACAGGGGTCGACGTCCAGTCAAGGAAACTCCTGACTTATACTGTCAGCAGAAGCAGTCACGTACAAATATTTCTTCATCATCTGTCACTATTTGACCTTTCTGTTCACCCCTTATGTTTGTACTGCTAAGCTCTAAAATAACGCTAAGTGAGTATTTCTTACGTAAGATATTTTGTGGACTCAATTACCAAAAAATTAAAATAAAGAATATAAAGCAAGCAATATGAAGAATAAAAAGTTTTATTGCAATTAAATTTAAATCTAAAAAATAATAAAAGAAATATCATGCCGAGCAGACGTCATGTCTCACTTTTTTACTTAACTTTTATTTACTCCAATATTATATAACTAAACTTTAATTAGTTTTCATTGAATAAGTAATAAATATTATGAAGAATTTACAGCAAGGCTTCTTTTACAAGATTTCTATTTTATTAAATTTTTATTACTTACGCCATAATAACTTATTTATTTATTTATTTATATTTATTAGCACAACCACATCATACATATTATAACATTTACAGGTAATAATAAGTACATAATATTGCATCTGATATGTATGACAATTTCGGTGTACATAGCATTTACTATAACGTAGCAGTGCAAATTACATTATTTGTTTATTTTTTATTGTTTGAACTTATAAATGACAGACGTAAAACAAATTTATAATTACTGTTGCGCAGCAATAGGTTACTTTTTTAGAAGAACACGTAAAATAACAATAAAAACAATTATTATATATTATTATTTTTTTATGATAGTACCTATTATACATTTTTAAAGGAAATAATAATAGCAATACGGCTGGAAGAAATAACTAAAGGCAAACTGAAAAACTTGACATGACTTCTCAAGCACAGACTCTTGAGTGAAAATTCCGTGAATTGCCGAATAATGCCGAACCGCATAGTAATGATCACTTCACCTTTATACTATGAATTTTCATTGCAAATAATGGAAAACGAAAGTAATTTACAAAAGTTATAACAATTTCACAAATACTATATCTATGTAGTAAAATTAACCACATAATCCAATGAATCTTCTGATTAAGAACCTGTAGTTCCATTAATATAATAATAATATAATATTCTACCACATACACACAGCGCCATCTAGTTCTAAAGTAAGCAATTATATTTGCTTGTGTTATGGGTACTAAACAACTGATATACTACTTAAGTACATTTTTTTTTTTTGTAAATACATACATATTATAGATAAATTACACCCAGACACAGAACAAACCTTTATGCTCATCACACAAATATTTGTCCTGGGTAGGGCTCGAACCCACGACCTCCGGCTTAGCAGTCAGGGTCACTAACCGCTAGACCAACAGGCCAGTCAATTCATTAATTTAACCTAGCATTACGCATTTTTCACATTCACGTATCGCCAGCTATGTTTTGTCCCATTTAATACAGGGAAAACATATTTCATATTCATCATCATCATAATTACAAACCATAAACGTCCCACTGCTGGGTAACAGGTCTCCTCTCAACATTGTGGAGGGAATTTCTAGACACGCCCATTTGGTCTAAAGTTGCAAATATAAATTCCTAGTGCCCCACAGAGGCATTCCCATGATTTTCTTATAACATGATTGTTTGCAAAATGTAATATCTTTCATATTGAGTCTATACATAGTATTTTAAAAACAACAATGAATTGTAGAATACCTATTTTAGATGGAAGTTTTACATAAACCGGATCTATCTAATTAACTGTGTGCATAAGCTTCTATCTCAAGGATAATATTCGCACTACAGGTATATAAAGGCGAGTTGCAAGCTTAGAGTACACAGACAGGTTGATAGTTCGGTGAGTACCACCAAAAAACTATTTCTTTTTTCACTATTATTAAGTTTGAATTTGTTATTTCAAATTGTAAGAGTATACGGTGCCATAATAATGTGCTTGACGTGTACGAATTTATTTAAAAATAGAACATGTAATTTTTAGAATGTTAATCACGATGTTGTGAAAAATATTTGTTTAGTATTGTGTTAATATTTATACTATCTCATATTACTGCCTCGGTGGCACAGCGTATACGACAAGTCATGCAAGTGTATACGACTGCTGTGCAAGAGGTCACGGGTTCGATTCCCGGGTCGTGTGAAAATGGTATTGGGTTTTTCTATCATGAAATTCCAGTATTAAGATTTTCCCGGAGTTTGGTAAACAAATGTTCCCGGTTAATGACAATAGGCTCGCCCCCTATTTCGTGGGACCAAACATAGCTGGCGAAATGTGGTTGTGAAACACCTTTGCCTACCCCTTCGGGGAAAAAGGCGCTATACTATGTATGTATATATCTCATATTATAAAGTTGAAGAGTTTGTTTGTGTGGTTGAAAGCGCTAGTCAGGAACAGAATAACTCTGTTTAGTAGTTTCTGACAATAGTGCGTCCAACAATTCCTTTAGTGTTGGATAGTCTATTTATTGATGAAGGCTTTATGCTATATAACATCACATTATGACCAATAGGAGCCGAGTATTGCCCAAAGATCCGCGGCTGCGAAACCCCGGGCAACAGCTATTAATAAACAGTTAATTTCCAGAATCCAAATTTAATAAAGCTTAATTTTATAATTAAATTTTACATATCTGAATAATTTTCTGATTGAGTTTTCAAACAAACGACTAATTTAAATTACAAGACAATATTTAGGGCCTGTTTCTTCACTAGTAAATAAGTGCTAGATAGTCTATAAGAAACTTAGTTGACAGATTTTTGACGTACTTTTCATATACTTGTTTTATAAAATCTGTCAAACAATTCTCATGTACGAGTAGTTTATTAGACACTTATCTGTCAATGGTGGAACAAGCCCTGAATGTTATATTCTCCACCACTGAAAAAGCAAAATCTCTATAAACAAATAGACAAAGAGCATAGTCTACCAATGACTTTAATTAAAACTTCTTGAATTCTTCTTTTGCCAGAACCCATCAACATGAAACTCCTGATTGTATTGGCTCTGGTCGCAGTAGCGCTTGCTCGCCCTGAAGAGTTTTACGACAGCAAGTATGACGACTTCAACGTAGATGAAATCAACAGCAACCTGCGTCTGATGAAGGCATACACACACTGCTACATAGGCGACGGAAAGTGCACGGCTGAAGGAAATGATATCAAGAGTAAGTGCCCATTATTTATTAAACTTCAATCAGTTGAATCAATTTCTTGATACAGTTCGTGAGTTTTATATTAGAAGAAACTTCCTTTGGGTTACTCACGAATCAAAAGATAACATTGTATTGCATTTGTGAAATATAATGATTTACCCATATAATCTATATAATATATTATTTACTAATAGGCATTATAAAGAGGAAAGATTTGTATTTTTTTGTTAGAAAGTTATATTATCACAGAGCTAATAAGCTATAGTTTCGGCTAATAGAAGCTGAGTAGTGGCTTAATAAAAAATGACGGGAACGAAAGCCCCACGCGACTTATAATTTCTTATAAATACTTAATCTTTTATAGAAGTAGGTTATTCGATAAACAAAAACTTGCATTTTTTAGGATCAGCTGTGTAGGGAGTTTACACGCATATTGATAACGGTACATTCGACCGAGTGGGAATAACATTGACTGTCACCGTGGCGCAGTGGTTAAGGTGGTCGCCTCGCCACTACATCGCCGTGCTGGGTGACGTGGGTTCGATTCCCACACGAGACAAATATTTGTGTGATTCATAGATATTTGTTTCTAGTCTGGGTGTACTTTGTGTCCGTTAGTTTCATGTTTGTAAAGCTCCCCGCGACACAGGGCTCGTTCCCTAGTGCGGGCGTTGTCTTTTAAAAAAAAAAAAAAAACATAGATTTCATAAAGCCCTCGGGTTTCAGAAACTTTATTCTCATTAAGAATTACATTCACTTACATGAGAACATAATTATAAAACATGTATCGAACGATGTGATTATTAACAAACAGAAAAAATAGTTACAGATTTATCTACAAGTAAAAAACCCTCAACATTATTATTCATATTCTTTTCTAAATATATTATAAGTATTAAGTTTTATATATATTATAGTCCAAATAAAACTATTGTCAATTATTATTTTTTATAATATTACATTAACATATAGTCAGGGTGACCGTCATCGAAAGCAATCAATAAATATATTTGTAAGAACCTTTTAATAAGTAATTGAAATTGTTTCGGACAGAATGGATCCCAGAAGCCATCACCTCAAATTGCGGCAAGTGCACAGAAAAACAAAAAGTGCTTGTAGCGAAGTCTATTGCTGCCATGAAGGAAAAACTTCCTGAAGAATACAATACTTTGTTGAAACAGCATGATCCTGATCAGAAATACGGTAAAGCTCTCGACGAGTTTGTCGCTAAGTATAATGCATAAAATTTTCATTTAAAAATGTACTTTATGAAACCGATACTTTCTGTTAGAAAAGCATCTCGAATGTGAAATTGTTATATGAAAATTTTAATTTAGTAAAAGTTTAATATAGTACACACATGTAAACTATTTTCTATTTTTTTATTTGATGAATTTAAAATAAAATTATTTTTTTGGTTTTAATCAAAAATAAAGGAATGGTAGAGAAATTACGTTGTTTGAATTTTTTTTTGTATAGTGAATGGTGCCAAAAATCTTACGCTAAGACCTGATAGTAAATCAGGGTAAAACAAGGTACACCACAAAGTATCCAATACGCCTTTCAATATTTTTTTACATACTTCATAAACTGGCATTGCTTCCACATGAATTCTTAGTATTATAAAATAAAAATATTTAAAAAATCACAGTTTCATTGTATTAGCATAGCTGTACAACATTTTTAGCATACTTTAATTACCACCATTAGCTCCAATATTAGTAATTATTTACAATTAAAAAGGCAAAAGCTTCAGGTCAATGAGGGATATCAGTTTGTGTATCTCATAATATAAATCATTCAATCCCAAAAAAACTATAATCTTGGCAACTATCAGTTGAAGTTTGAAATATTTACCGCGTTCCAACATTCATCCGAAGAAAGTGGAGGGAATTTAGCCTACTATACCACGCTGGCCAGACGGGTTTGTATAGGGTTTGTTTCGAATTTTCCTTTTCTTGCAGTGCCCTTGTCTGCATAAGGTTACTCCCTTAGTCGCCTTTTACAACACCCACGGGTTGAGATGCAACATGAAGAGAGTAGCAACATGGCATATAATTAAAATTAAGCCTTACAGTAAATGATGTAAGTTGTTCGTTACAAATCACCAATTACGTCCAAATCACCCCAGTACACAAGAGTCTTTATTAACTCCCTTGGTCGCCTTTTACGACACCCACTGGTTGACATGGGGCAGTGATATTATTATTGTATTCTTAATCCGTTACTACACGGAGACGGAGTTTCTTTATTACCTTTTGTTAATTGTTTGTTAATCCACTCACTGAATTATTTTCCAAAAATGTCCCTCTCAATCTTACTGGTAGAATAAAAAACTGCTAGGTATAACTAAACCGACAAAAGAAGAATTTCTTCTCTTGTACTCGTATAATTTACATGGACAATAACTTAACAAAATATAAACATAAAACCATATAATATAATATAATATAACCATACAACGTGGCAATGCTGCCAGCCTGCTGGGCACTTTTCCGGTAGACAGTGGCAGCGATGCGGAAGTATTTTATGATGCCATTTTTTAATTATTTCACCAATTTTTAATATTTTGTTTTTTTTTGTGTTAGGTTGTAAATATTGTTTATTTTTATTTTTAATTTAAGTTAGTTGATTACCTTAGTTTAATATAGTTTATATCGTTGTTTATTCTATTACACTAAATCTAAGTACCTACAAAAAAAAAAAAAATATTAGATAATAATGTGATAAAAATGTTTAAATGTAACTCTGGTGTAACTCTAACTCTGTTATGACATTCAATATAATAAGAAGTATCTCAAGAAACTTGGTCAAATACTTACCAAGAATCCTTTGACTGTCAAGTTTCGAGAAAACTCATTTATAAATGTTATCTAGGGTCCAATTTTCGACCGGAGTGCCTGTGACAAATATTGTCTAACGCTTTATTAAAAAAAGACCCAAACCTTTTCTAGTACCTATTTCCAAGAAAAAGAATCGTTGATTCAATATCCACTTTTGAAGAAATACATTTATAACAGGAGACCATTTCATAGTTTGTTTGCCGGCCAAGATTTTGAATAGTTTTTTAATTACTATTTGTATATTATTAGATTCAATTAAACGATGTTATTTCTTGATATTCAATTTAAATCACTAATTAAGTTTTACTAAGAAATTTTCCGTAATTTTTTTTTTACCTTTACATCTACAATTTTATTATAGCATAGATTTGCAGTGACAAAGAATGATTCCTTTTCTAAAGGTGGCCATTAAAACTGTCATTTAATATGTAGTTGGGTGCATTTATTCGCACGTTGTCGAGTAGCCTCGTAGATAAAGGTTTTGAACGTGCTGGCAGCTTGGACAGTATTTATCTACGAGCCGTTCTGTACTGACATATTGTGAAATACATCCAATTTTATTTTCTACCTATTTATTTTTAAAACTACGGGTTTAGGGTTGGACACAAACTAGCAGCACTGACCTGCACTTCTCTGTGCTTCTAGAGAGAAATAAAGAGTGAATGGCGAGCGTTAATGAATCATTCGCTGATTCATACAATCATACCAGAACTATTCGTCCTTTTTTGAAGTCGTCGTTTCATAAAATCTGAAAAAGATAGAATCTGAAAAAGGCGTTGTCCTAATAGAACGCGATCATGCGACGCGGTCGACGCGATCATCATTCGTTCGCGGGTGTGAAAAAGTGGGAAGTGAGATTATTGTTTGTACCTATGGTCGACCATACTTAGCACCAATGCAATGCATTACAAAAAATATGCAAACTGTGAAGTGGAGTGAGTCCGCTGCCGCTCACATCGATCGCGATATAATCCTTTCTACTGAAAACAAATCACTTCTGTACCGCAATCTGTTAATAGATATTGAAATCATAGTTACACAAAAAATGCAAAAGAATTAGGTTTTAATTATTAACACTATCTCCAGTGTTAGTAAGCGAGAGGTCTCTCCTACACCCGTTATAGTATTAGCCCTTGAGACTACCACAATAAGAATTATAATATACAATAATAATTCTCGATTATGAAAAATATATCGTTTTGTAATCGATTTTTTTTTTATAGAACGAAGGGAAGGAAACGAATATACATAGTATGATGGTTTTTTTATTTGTTACAATTTTAGTAAATTAAACACAAAAGTTTTGATATTATACTTTTAATAAGGAACTTGAAATGACACAAAAACTATGTCTCTTATAATCTAAAACGAACTAAGTATTCCTCGTAATTTATAAACTATTATGTCAGAAACGTTGATAATAACATAATTTGTCCTATAAATACTCGAACGTTTTCACAAATTATTATTAAATCGATAGTTGTACCTATGGACATGTACACTGATGACAAAATTAGAAAATAAATAATTATATTAAGGAGAGTATAGACAAAAAAATTGTGTCTTCGATTTACATACCACAAAGTTTAAATTCAAGATGAATATTTGTCTATGAATTCTTGAAGGCCAGCACCATACTTGCTATCGGGATCATTCTTCTTAATCAGAACCTCGTATTCAGCAGGGAGCTTAGTCTTGATAGCACTAATAGTTTTTGCCACAAGTACTTTTTGTTTCTCCGTGCATTTCCCACAATTTGTGTTTATAGCTTCGGGAATATAACCTAAACAAAATTATTTGTGTTATTAGAAAATACACATAATCTATACAGGGAGGGTAAAAAGTCGTAGGTCAAAAGTAACGCTAGTTGAGGTTATGACTATTTGAGTGATTTTTCAAGAAAATACCAAAGTTTGTGCTGAGTAACTGCCTGCACGCAAAGAGTCTCTGCGCCGTCAAAGCAGTACAAAAAGAAATCAAAAGTATTCATCATACAATCATCATTCATAAGTTTATCAAATGCTAAATTAAATTTTACCATTGAAAAAAAAACTCATGAAATAAACAAGTGTTTCTACTGATGTCAGTCTTAAATATGCTTAATTTCCTAATTAAATGTTCAATTTAACATTTTATTATATAGGTCACATAAAAATGTGTATACGGAAGATAAAACAGTGTGTTTTGAATTAGTACTTGAATAATTTTATTATTTACCATACCAAAACAAAGATTTACAATTTTATTGTAGAGATATAATTAACCTACTGCATTATCTTCTGAACGCGACTAAACTCGGATAGCGTGTTTATAAAAAGTAGCATATGTGCTATAGCACCTCACACAGAATCTCAATATTTAATTGATTGATTAAATAAATATCATATGACTAATCTATTAACATGTTAATTTTAATTGAGATTTTGACATTTATATAATTATTTTAAATTATTGTAATGTTTCCATTTTTTGCAAGCCGTGAGGCAAAATATAGTTATTGTAATGTACCGTGTACCCACCATCTCTCTATACCTATATTTTTGCAAAATAAATAAATTGAATGGAATTGAATTGAAATATGTAAAAAAATAATTATATAAAGTAATTTTTTAAACATTTGACGTCGGATTAATCCAACAAATATTTTTGTGTTAATTCCGCCAGAATCGTATATTTACGACCGAATATTCTGGTTCGTTAATCTTCTTTTGTTTTTTAATTATGCTATGTTCTATTAAAACAATAGTTAATTAAGTATTCATTTACAATTTGAGCACTTCAACTGATATTAAGTCTGGTAGTTAAAAGGTTTATGGTGGTAAAGCTGTTTTACATAATCAAAAATAAAAATAACTACTTACCACTGATATCCTTTCCATCAGGGGTACATTTTCCATCACCAATGAAACAGTGAGTGTAAGACTTGAGAAGACGGTCGTTCGCAATGATCTCGTCTACGTTAAAGTCATCATACTTGCTGTCGTAATGGTCTTGTGGGCGGGCACCAACCAGCGCGGCCAGGGCCAAGGTAAGGAGAAGTTTCATGATGATGGGTTCTGGTAGGAAGAATACTGGCTTAGTAAATATAGTTTTATGTCTAGAAGAGATAACAAAAACGTGAAAAAATGTCTAACCTATACAGCATAATTCGCTATGGGTTGGACTGGAAAAAGTGTGTGATTTGGCTCAAAACTTTCTACGAGAAGACTTTATATCAATTTAATTGATAATTGGAATAGTTTAAATATTTAAATCCACATCTTTACTGTCATGTGATATGTATTTTAACTGTCAAGGAAATGCAAAACTAAACTTGTATGGAGATTCCTATTACAACGGTGCTGTTTGAAACTTATAATAATTGTAACAGCAACATTTATATACAGTGACATGCCTTATGTCTTCGAAGGGGTTGGCAGAGGTGCATCATACCCATATTTTGTCAACTTCGTTAGAACCCATCTAATAAGAGGTGAATGATGAATGGTAACAGGCTCGCTGTTGCCATTCATCATTTCAACCCATAAACGTCTCACTGCTGGGCACGGGTCTTCTACAAAGAATGTGGAGAAAATTTTGTCTATACGAAGCTGGGCTGTTGCCACTAACCGAGTACATTTACATGACAGAATAACCCATTGTCGATGCTTCCTACACGTTACGTTTGAGGAGTCCCTGCCTCAAACGCAGCAATCGTAAACACGTAAGTATTGTACACGCTAAGAAAAGTTTGCTGAGCAAGAAAAAAATCTTGTCTGTGCTATACACAATGCGCGCTGAATTAACGATCACGAAAAATATTCGTCGTTATGTACAAGAATTTTGTGGGAACTAGTCCCACAAAAAATCTTGTCGTGTACATGATGAAATTGGTTTCGTGTGTAGAAACGACACGAATTCGTGCGGTAGACCTGGTGATTTTTCTTATGCTCAAGAGCGCTTACGTTATGCCAGTCCATGTCAATATTAATTATAAGACAATATTATTGCGTGTCTATTACTAACAAACTCGTCTATCTTACGTTCAATATGTAAATTGTGTTATAAGATGACGCAACTACATCAACTTAGTTTCGTTTCTGGTGTGGTATAAGAGCCTATACGGAATCCCGACATTCAACTTAATCCATATTGATAACAAGATTTGAAACATATTAAAATTTCAAACTTTGACAACCTCTTGCTAAAACTAAATAAAACACAGAGTACCTGTACTCTGTGTTTTATTTGACTAGCCTGTTGGTCTAGTGGTTAGTGACCCTGACTGCTGAGCTGCAGGTAGTGGGTTGTTACACACAAAGAGAATTTAAACAAATATTTAAAATAAAAGTTTTAACAAGTTAACGATTAAACATACCTACCTATAGATAAATCTAGGTATAAAAGTTATTAAAATTTGTAAAAAATAAATGTATTTATTTTTTACAAATTTTAATAACTTTTTCTCACACAGCCAAACTATAAAAACATTACATATACCTACGTATCAATACGTGATAAAAGAAATCATTTTTATATTATAGCAAAACTTACAATTAAAAATAATAAAATTTAAATATAATAAAATATTATTATCTATTTTAACATCTTGGGTACTCACCGAACAAACAAATTCAATTCAAATCCATGTAAAAAACCCATCGTCTTTATATACATATAACGTACATCTGTAATTAGTTTATCCTTGAGCCTATTGTTATGTATTTACTACCTATTAATTAGGTACTTAATTAAATATTATAATAAAATTTATATAAACTAAGGGCCATAAAAAACCTTATTTCCTCACTAATATAGGTAATAAACTAGCTGTTGCCTGGAGCTTCGCTCTCGTGGACAATTGTTTGGTTACTGCTCAGCTCCTATTGGTTGTAGCATGGTGTTATATAACTAATAGCCTTCCTCGATAAATGAGCTATCCAACACTAAAATTTTTTTTTTCAAATCAGACCAGTAGTTCTTGAGATTAGCATGTTCGACCAAACAAACAAACTCTTCAGCTTTGTATAATGTTACACTAAAAGTCACCTGGGGCTTCGCTCCCGTTGTTCTTTATTTGACCACTGCTCAGCTCCTATTGACCGAAGCGTGATGTTATATAGCTTATAACCTTCCTCAATAAATTTAATGATCTATCCAACATTAAAATATTTTTTTAAATCGAACCAGTGGTTCTTGATATCCTATCGTTCAACCAAACAAACAAAAAAATCTCTTCAGCTTTATAATATTAGTATAGATATATTTATAAGTAAATAAGTATAAATAGATAGGAAAGTGTGTATGTTCATTTGTTTATTCTTCCTTCACGGCATTAAGTTGGTAGTGAAGGTCATACAATTAGGAAGATTTATAAATTAAATTTATTTTTAGATAATTACGTAAATAACCTTGTTTCTTGGCGGTTATATGAAAAAACATTATTCATATACTCATTACTTACATTTCTCACGAATTGTCCATACGTCTATAAAACATACGAACTACATACAAACTTGAACGCGTTTTTTTCACACACACTAGCGTGATTCCTTCAGTTTAACTTGACTTTTTATACAACAGTAAATATAATCTTTTTATTTGCTAAGAATTTAGTTTTAATGAATTAATAAAATAACATAATTATGAATGCAGAGAATATGACTGTATTATCATCATCATTTCAACCCATAAACGGCCCAATGCTGGGCATAGGTCTCCTCCAAAGAAATTGGAGAGAATTTAGCCTGCTATACCACGCTGACCAGGCGTATTGGTATAAGGGGTTTGTTGCGAAATTTACTTTTCTCATAGTGCACTTGTCTGCATAATGTTACTCCCATAGTCGCCTTATACGACACCCATGGGTTGAAATGGATTAGTATCATTATATTCTCTTAATTACGCGCGAAGTATAGCAATGAACTGTTGTATCGATTTTTAGAGAAACATCACATATTTCAAGGCAGCCAGTCATAAAATTTTCCCTGATATGAGAAACTTAAAATATACAAATATTATTCGAGAGCACTGAGACGGAATTTCAAACACCGATAAGTTAACGATAGGTAAGTGTAAAAAAGTTGAACGCCGGTATGAAAAGTAGGTGACGAGGAAAATACAACTCACTTGGGGTAACGATGTTTGCTTTCATACGGTAAAATGTTTTATTAAAGGAGATCGATTGTAATCGAAGTTTTAATATGAGAGAGTTTTCGATAAAGTTCATTTGTGTGGACAGTTACGGAGACAAATTTGTTATAAACATAATTCGTAGATTTTTTCAAAAACTCTTGAATATTTCAATAAAATTTATATCTCTAAAAAGTGAACTACCTATCTATCAAAAAAAGAATCATCAAAATATATTCATAACTGGCTGAGTAATCGCGTAACAAACATACAAAAAAACATACAGTCGAATTGAGAACCTCTTCCTTATGAAATCGGTTGAAAACAATGAAAGAAGGAGTAAATATTTGCCTCGATGGCACAACAAATGTGTGTATGACTGCTAGCCAAGAGATCCCAAGTTTGACCCTCGAGATGGAAAAAATGTTTACAGGTTTTTCTTTGTATCATTTAGGATAGGATAAATTATGTCCGGTTAATAGCTATAGGTTTCTTCCAATAACATGGGACCAAACATAGGTAATATACGGTGTAATACAGCACTGCTTACCACTCCGAGAAAAAGATATGATGCTATAAGGTTAGAAGTAAAAGAGTAGAAAGTGGAAGAGATGTATTTTAGAAGGCGTTCTGGGGTCTCTGCCCACCCAACATGAGACAGATGTGATGTATACCTTCGATTCGCTATTACACATGATGTGTGTGTGTATTGTTGATAGAATATCTTCTCATTTCTCACTCGCGCTCTCTCTCTCTCTCTGTTTAACGTTTCCGTAAGCTAGGATTAACTAACTGTAGTTTGTATCCGAATGACTTTATTGATCACTGTAGTAGGGATTATTTTTTATCAAAACTACAAAAAACAAATATTACATATAACATAGCAACATATTTACACAAACAGGCAATCTTCACCAATTATTAATATTTTCAATAACATTCATTATCTAGAACAACGCTATTTACATATAATCGACATGTCTAGACGAAACACGTGGATTATTCGAGCACCTACGTCATTTGGATAGCTAAAAATATCACAACTACAGAGATACGAAAATTGACAGGAAAATAAGGATATCTGTAATTTCATAAGATCTCTAAGGACGACCTAACTAATTTCCTCTTTTCTTTGCAATGTATACCATGTTATTTATTACGATACCTACATAAAACAGGAGTGGTCAACACTAGGTCCGCAGGTATCATGCTGCCCATTGGGTGCTAACTTGTGGCCTGTGAACCTTGCTCTTATTACGAGTATTAACTAAAGTAAATTAATTATATCTTACTTACATCTATTCTAATATTATAAAGCTGAAGAGTTTATTTGGTTGAATACTAGGATCTCAGGATCTACCGCTCCGATTTGAAAATATCTGTTGGATAGCCCATTTATCTAGGAATGTTATAGGCTATATAACATCACTGTACGGCCAATAGGAGCTGAGCAGTGCTGAAATAAATAAAGAATGGAGCGAAGCCTGCGCTTAGTTATTTATAAATGTGAAAGTTAGAATGGATGAATGTTTGTTACTCAATCACGCTAGGACGGCTGTATGGATCTGGATGAAATTTGGGACACAGATAGATAATAGTCTTGAATAGCACATAGGCTACTTTTTAGTGACAAAACACCGAGCTGAGGGTAGGAGCTAATAATACATAAACCTAAAATTTTTTTTTTTGCCCGAATTGGCAGATACAGTCCAACTTAACAAGTTAACTATATATACTGTTACTTGGCGACGGCCCCTTGGATGTGCCGGCCTATTCATACTGCCATACCAGCGAGACACTACAACTACAAATTGTCTTGATAAACAAAACATTATAGAGTGACCCGATTAAAAAAATATATTATTATTGTCTCTAAAGAATTGGGTCTCCTGCCGAAAAGGTTGGCCACCACTGTGTTAAAGTATGATATGCTGTCAACAATAATTACATCTGAAATTGTCACGTTTCTTACATACCAATGCACATCCATCCGCCTTAGGTAAATAATCCACATAATATTATTGCTTTATATAAAGCACCCCCGGGAAATATACACGTTAATGACATTGACTGAAAATAGATTTCCAATACTTAGGAAAACCATACGTCAAACTTGATCACCGTTTCGAAGATTGCTTTGCATAATATTCATATAATCTGTTGTTTATGAACATTTGATGAGAATTTATTTAAGCTCAGATACGGTTTGTTGTTTATCTGTATTATTTATACACGCTACGCAAAAGCTATTTATGGAATGGTAGATCTATGGTAATTTTATAAAAAGCTAAACGCGCTAATCTCAGGCACTAATAAACTAAATGAGTTATTGGTCGTCTCGGCCGCCAGTTTTTCGCCCGCGTGGGCGAAACGACCAAGTCTAAATTTTTATAATATTTGAATTTTTATTACAATTTAGACACCAAGTAACGACAGCAAGTTAGAAAGTCAAGTTAGAAATAATATGAAACATTTGAGGTTTTGTTTCATTTACGTATTAATACGTAATATTTTTTTGATGCTGTCTTTACATGAAAAGCAATAAAAGTTCCATTAAAAATTTTAAAAATTTGGATTTGGTCGTTTCGCCCGCTCGGGTGAAAAAATTGCGGGCGAAACGACCGATAAATCAACTAAATTGAATAATTCTTTTATTTATTATTTATTTATTAAGGGAGAACAAACAGATACACAATACACTTACAAACTAGTGTTCATAATACATTTATTTATCAATGTGTACCTTACAACGTTTTCCACATTTTATTAAATATAGTGTTACAGTCCAGGAAAGGAATGAGAGATATATTTTAGTGTTGGATGGAGCATATAAATCTCCAAACGAAAGACTAATATTATGTGCTAAATAATAGATAGAAAATCGTCATTATATGGACTCGGACTACACGCACGCAGTTGTTTAATTTATGGAAACTGAACGAATTTAAAGCATTATGACTGAAATTGTTGTCACAATCATAGGGGAAACGCGCTATGAATTTATTTCACTTTATATGGTAACAATTTCATAACAAAGGAACTGGTAGGAATTTGAAACTTCAGCTGCATACGGAAAAACCACAAACGTTTTGGGCTTGAGCCAACTAGCTCTGAAATGTTACCATAGCATAAGCACCGACAGATATACTAAATATGGCTTTATAAAAAAACATTTAAAATTTAAAGGAAATGTTTAAAATTTTAAATAATTTAGAAAATTACTTTCTTTTGGAAAAAAAAAGATGGATGATGTGTAGGCGGAGGACCGTGTTAGGAGAGGCCAATGTCCCGCAGTGGACTGCAATAGGCTGAGATGATGATGATGATGATAATGATTTCTTTTGTATAGAACAAGGTAATTAAATTTTTTTGCCATAAATTTCAAAATATCTTAACAAATACTCTGGAAATGTACCTGATTAATGACTCACGTCTTATACGGCTGCACGCATTTATAATTTATGTTACATACACGCAATATTAAATACAATTATAAATTTATTTATTGCGATTATGGTTAAATTTAACTGATGTTACCTATCACAAATAAATTAAGTATCATTCAACTAATAAATTGTAAAATACAAGATGATAAAAAGTATTGTAAAAATGAGTAGTAGAATAAATGCCTTTTTTCATTTTACTTTTTACATGGGGATGATAACAGCTCTTCCCACGCTTTCGAAAACGCTATGTTTTAATTCTATTTGGTCAACACTAATTACTGCCTCTGTAAATTTCAGTCAAGATATCTTCACTTTGATTGAAAGACATGAAAATACACTTACCTACACTGTTTAGGTAAAATCTATCTTCAGTCGAATCAAATCTATCCTATAAATAAAATGACATACCTACCTACTAAATTATCTTATTACAAATATTTTATTGTAATTGGTACACGGAATAGCTTTATTCACAAAAAGTGTATCACTTATGAAGACAGATTACATTTATTACTATAGATAGGTAAGTTTCGACTTTATTTAATAATAAATACAATCTTCTTTGATAAGAAAAGGAAAATAATATTTAAAACATGTCAAAAATATCGCTTTGTTTACAAACGTTGTACTCGTTTTTCATATTGAATGTGCTTCAGAATACTGATGTGTTTGTTTATGTTACGGCTAATGCGTATAATTGGACAACATCCAGTAATATCAATAATATCCGTATTTTTGCCAATTTTAGTTTTCTAACAAACACGATGCAGAAAGAAAACCATTTTTTTTTTCGTTCAGATTACTCTTTTTCGGTTATAACAGGACAAAAAAAGAACACATAGCCATTAAATATATAAAAGAAATTCCAAAAGAAAACCTAGCATTTTATTTCAGTTCTATAAAATTTATTTAAAAAATTAATTAATTAATTTAATATTTTTTTTAGCAACGCGCTCGTGATGCCCCTGGTGTTGCAGGCGCCCATAGGCTACGGTAACCTCTTACCATCAGGCAGACCGTACGTCTGTTTGCCACCGTCGTGGTATAAAGAAAAAAAAAAAAAGAAAAAAAAAGACAAGGAACTATTACTTAATTCTGAGAAGCAGGGCACCCAATTATATTCTGTTGGGCTTTCTCAATGAGCGTGTCACCTCTTTTCTGTTGCTAAGTGTACAGTCAGCCAACTTCCTGCTCAACCTGTTTCCAAACACTTTCTATATCTTTGTTCATGATGATAAAAGTTCAAGTCCATTTAACATCCTCTAGTCGACAGTAGAGCATTAAATAGTTCCAATAACTCAGCACAGGTCTACACAAGAAGATTCAGCAGTCCAGTAATACACAGCCAATATCTGGAAACTGGTCGAGTAGTAACTTGGCTGATATATATATATAGTAATATAATATAATTATAATATTTTCACACATTAACACAGCGCCATCTAGTCCCAAATTAAGCAATTATATTAACTTGTGTTATGGGTACCAAACAACTGATATATTACTTAAATACATTTTTTTTTAAAAACATGCATATTATAGCTAAATTACATCCAGACACAGAACAAATAATCATGCTTACATAAAGATTTGTCGGGGGTTTGAAACGAACCCACGATCCCCGGCTTAGCAGTCAGGGTCACTAACCACTAGACCAACAAGCCAGTCATATGACTAAAACTCCACTACAAATTGAATTTGTATTTGTGAATGTAGAATAAAAATGCCACAATAAGATAAATATGGCTCAATAACTCATTGAGAATTAATGTGTTCCGTCTTTTTCAGCGCAGTCTAGTCTTGTGGATAGAGCAATTAAGAAAGGATTTACGGCTGCTCCGGAACCATTGCTAAAGTGCAAACCTAAATAATTATCGTGAGTCAGGTCGACGATTGCAGTATATATATAGCTTCGACCTCGTGGCTTCACTTACAGGAACATATTATGGTGATAAATTGCTAATGTATTACTCCTTTTTATTGGTATAAATAAATCACTAATTGTTCTATTGAAACTCGAAAGAAGGAGAAAGAAATATAGTAACCCATTTTCTATATTACGCATTTTCTATTATTTAACGCATTAGCCTTGCTATCCAACGCGGTAATGTGGCTAGCCTTTTGGGTACTTTTCCTCAGGAATCTGATCTCAATTAGATATCCTGTAAATAGAGTATCTGGTTCTTTTTTTTTAAATAGGTTAGCTGTGTATAATTTTTAAGTTATGCGTAAATATTTTATTGAATAAATATTTTAACAACAATTTTTTTTTCTATTTATAAGGGTTTTACTGGACATAATAGTCTTGTGGTAAAAATGGCTATTGAAATAATTCTGTTTGTGTGTCCCACAATTATTTAAACTCTTCGGAATTAGTTAATCTACAAAACGGTTTTCTATTTTAAGACAAGTATGTTTTAAAAATATATATTTATTATTAATTTTCTTAATATTCGTAACTTTTAAACACAGGAACACCAACCAGAGATAAAAACTTCGTTTCATACAAATAATAAACAATTTAATTAAAATGCCCATTCATTTTTTATGCTCATTTTCAACTGAATTAATTACGTACTATGTATGTTTATCTATATCTTTGGGTATTTCCCAATGACGTTATAGAAACATTAGGTGTTTTTTGTGTTCTAAAGTTCGCCAAGCATGGAATGTTTTGTTCGGCAGACGGATGGGTGAAGGTCCTACTACATGGACTCAAGATGGAATTGGTAGGTATTCCTGCAATGTAACGAGTTGACGGTCCTCGAAGGAATAGTCATCCGAACCGTGGAAGGGACTGAAGGAAGACGTCTTGAAATCGCAACAACTAATTCGCATAGTGCCCATTCACAGTTTTTTGTTTAACCCGCAATAAGTGAGTTATACGTTTAACTAACACTGATATCGTTTGGCAGGAGTGTGGAGCCGTTTAAAGTAAAATAAACAAATTTATTAAATAATTATATCATTAGTTTATTCATATGTAAAGTTTAATAAATCATCATTATTTTAACACAAATGAGACTGATATCGAGTAATGACTGAGTAACAATAGAAAGTATACCTAATATTTTATCTTCACCACGAAGAAATTGTAAGAAGCAACTAGAAAGACAAATTTCATTAACCTGTAAGGCAGGAAAGTTCGAAGTACAAATTCGTTTGGCCACCGTGGCAACAATAGGTTAATGTCTCTTGTCGAGAAAAACCCGTACCCAGCAGTTATACATAATTTATTATTTGATGATGATGAAACCAAATATTTTGGCCATCAACAAATTCTCTGCTGAAATATTTTTTCCCAAAAAGCCAAAATATAATTTGCAGATCAAAGGAAATTGCAGTTTTTGTGCTGGCATTGGCAATGTTTTCCTTTATTGTTGGGGTATGTTTTGGGGAAGCGACCAACCGTGAAGATGGGCGTCAGAAACTAATGGATTGTTGTGATTTATCGATGTCATCAGTCCTTAAGCGTCTTTCGTTCAATTGCGTTCTACTGATGCGTTGTTAGCTTGCGGCTTATCCGTAGCAATAAATGCCAAACAGGATTGTTTATATTTTTAATAAAGAGCTTGTTTACTCTCTTATTTTTTAATCAATTAGTCGTTAATTAAAGGTTGAGTTCAATGGCACTGGAGTCTTTATAAACGTATGTATACACAGATGAAAAACCTGTATAAATGAACACATCCGGATACCATTTAATTATGTTTTGTTAACTAATGACATATTATCAATGAATAAGTCAACCGTGAAACACGCCGATTATAATCCACTTGTGACTGTAGTACATCCATAAAATAACTTATCAGGAAATGAAAAAAAAAAGTTCGCCGTATTGATTCTGCCAAGTCGACAACATAAATCCGATCCTAGATATCAAATGTGTGAGTGAGAGATTTGAAACACACATTTATTAAGATTAAAACCCCATATATGACTGGCCTGTTGGTCTAGTGGTTAGTGACTCTGACTGCTAAGCCGGAGGTCGTGGGTTCGATCCCCACCCAGGACAAATCTTTGTGTGATGAGCATAAAGGTTTGTTCTGTGTCTGGGTGTAATTTATCTATAATATAATGTATGTATTTAAAAAAAAAAGTATTTAAGTAGTATATCAGTTGTTTAGTACCCATAACACAAGCAAATATAATTGCTTACTTGGGACTAGATGGCGCTGTGTGAATGTGGTAGAATATCATTATTATATACTAACAACCTTTTGACCTAATTTATACGTTACACATATCCAATAATAATAATTTTCTAATAATAATAATAAAAATCCAAACATATTTTCATCAATCACATCAAACGAAATAAAATAATATGACATTATTGAAATATCAAACAAACGTCCTGTAAATTTTTCGCCGTACTGAGCTTATGTTCATGAATGATGCTTGTATAAAACGGATTAATTTACGAAATTTATTTACATGAATATTAACAAAGAGAGATTTTGGTTTATTCGTTTTAACGGGTATACCCAGTTAATAAAGACTCTTGTGTACTGGGGTGATTTGGACGTAATTGGTGATTTGTAACGAACAACTTACATCATTTACTGTAAGGCTTAATTTTAATTATATGCCATGTTGCTACTCTCTTCATGTTGCATCTCAACCCGTGGGTGTCGTAAAAGGCGACTAAGGGAGTAACCTTATGCAGACAAGAGCACTGCGAGAAAAGGAAAATTCGAAACAAACCCTATACCAACCCGATTGGCCAGCGTGGTATAGTAGGCTAAATTCCCTCCACATTCTTTGGAGGAGACCTTTGACCAGCAGTGGGACATTTATGGGTTGAAATGATGATGATGTTGCTATAGTTACAAGTATAATAAATCTGTTATCTATCAACTGTATATATAACAACTAGGAATCGCGCGGGGAAGTGGGCAGTGGCCAAATAAAGAACGATGGGTGTGACATCGTTCTTTATTTGGCCTGCTCAGCTTCTATGGACGTAGCGTGATGTTATATCACCGGTACAGTAGTTCCTGAGGTAAGCGCGTTCAACCAAACAAAGAAACAAACTCGTCAGCTTTATAATATTAGTAGATAATAAATGGTTCACTAGTGTCTCACTGCTGGGCAAGGGTATTCTCTCCTCCATCAAGAGAATGAAAGGGTTTGCCCACCAGCTTATTAAAATAAATATGTTCTCGAAATAAATTGATTTCTTATTTATTACTTTTAAATGTTTCGATTTTGAAATGCGCGATGTACTAGCACCTCACATTTTAAATTAAGGTACATTATAGTGTACACATAGCCTAAACTGAATGAGTTAGGCGTTAGGTGTAAAAAATTATGAAACAAAATATAGCATCATAAAATTTGCATAGCGTGACGCAGGCACCCCTTGTTTTGCCACTCGTAAATAACAGTTGTTGATAAATATTATGTCGCAGTAGCGCTTTTGGAAAAATATGACTAGACAAAGGAGGAGTGACAGCTTTATTTTTATTTACGGTGGACGAAAAGGTTATTGCTTATCACAGTAATTACAGCATGTAACTTGAAAAATGATATGCAATACGAGTGTGTATGCATGTGAGTGAGTGTAGTAAACATATTTAGAAAATATAGCTTCGAACTAATAGAAATTGATAGCCACGAAATATGACACTAAATTGAGACGTTCACGTCTACGGTGAGTTAAAAATTAGGATATTAAATTATACTTATATTTAAATGTGTAAAAAATATTGGCTAAATAGTGGGGTTATCTAGTTTCATCGTAGAGTTCCCTATAGCGATCTTCCATAATATTGTATTGTCATAGAAGTAACGTACCCGTAAAGTAGTTCAAAATTAAATCTTCCTTGCAAGGTTTGTACACATAAGTACATAATTACATATAAATGTAAAAATAAATTAATTAGAAAAAATATATATTTTTTTTAATTTCTCGATACATTTATTCAATAAAATATTTACACATAACTTAAAAATATTCACAGCTAACCAATTTAAAAAAAAGAACCAGATACTCTAGTTACAGGAAATTCCTATAAATAGAATATCTGATTGAGATCAGATTCCTGAGGAAACGTACCCAAAAGGCTAGCCACAATACCGCGTTGGATAGCAAGGCTAATGCGTTGGCCAGCCGTTGGGTCACATGATACCTCAGAAATACAAATTTCACGATAAAATTTGTGAGCGTTTGGCCCCCAAGGTCCAAGAATTTCAACCCCAAAAGGCTCAACAATGTAAGTGTCACCAAGACTTTCATATTTAAAAATATCATTAAAAAAAGTATTGACATATTATTTTACCAACTTTCTTGTTTTTCTCGGAGGCTTTAAGTGACATAATTGTACTAATAACGAGTCTCAAAATTCGTCCAAATTTAATTATAAACTTAACAAAGAAAATACGAAATGGGTAAAATTTGAAAGCCTATACAGAAAATAAGTCCATTAAAACTTGATATAAAACGTACATTATTATCTATATTATACTTTCGTTGTTCAAGTCTTTTATTAAAAATGCCATACCTATAGGGGTATTCAGTAAGTATACCGAAAATATGTTTTAAGTACTTACTCGTATTAATAATAATAACTAGTGTTTACTTAATAATTTCAGATTAGACAAATTTAAAATAACTGTTTACTCTATTACTTGAGTATTTTGTTAGATATTTTAGTCGCAGACAGGAAAATGAGCGCAACTAACTGTGCAGTGGTCGTACCAAGTTTGGGCTGATACAATTTAAATAATTTGCTGTCGACAATCGTGTCAAAAATACTTCTTCGTATCGAAGAAGTATTTTATTTTTTGTACAAGAATATTTTTTTATATCAGAATATGTATCTTATTTATAACTTAAAAAGAAGAAACAGTATGTGTAGGAGTAAAAATAACGTACCTAGGTATTATTCTCGTCTAGTCTAAGTTAAGTACCTACTTGTCAAAATTATAACTATAATTTTAAGGAGAAATTATACCATCATTGAAATAAGCAGAAATAGAAACAGAAATATTATTTGTCAATGTAGCTAAGTTAAATTTACAGATCTTGTGTTATTAAATAAGTGAGCGCTACATTGTACCCGTAGGCATACAAATATTATTTTAAGATTAAAAAAAAAAAGAAATTAATTAATTACAGTTAATACTACAAACTAGACAACAAACCAATAACAATTGTAAGGTTTAACTATTTAAATCTAAACACTCAGAAACTGTTTTTATTAAAGATAAATTCTATTTAATTTCTATTTAAAACTTCTTTACTTATAATTCTTTTAAAAATATTTAAGTTTAAGCCCCTGATTTCACTGGGAATTTTATTATAAATTAGTATAGCGTTGTAGCACTTTTGTTATCCCTACAAAGTAAAGGCGAGAATATTGTAAGAAAAAACTGCTATCATTTAGTTATCGGTAGCAAGATCTAAAGACTTCATTTCAATGGAAATATGCCCTACTAAAGCTTTTGGTTAATAAACCGTGAATATCGGATACTTTTTGCGTAGTAAGCGTGGCAATGCGGTTAGATAAGTCCTTAAGTAATTAGCATAAAGGTCGGGTCTCCTATGTTTCCCTAAATAATTCAGAGTGAGGCAAACTTGTGAGATGTGATAATGTGAAGTTTATCGTGTAGAAAATTGTTCTACAGGGGTTTGCGTACTCGGTTGTCTGTCTCGCAATTTGTTTTTTTAGGTTCGTTACTGAATAAATGTAAAGTATTTGAGTTAGTAAAATACCTATGTCTAATTTATTATTTGAACTTATTTTACTTATTGTAAATTTATGTGTTTTTAACTCTATAAATATAGGAGAGGAGACTGTAGCCGAGCAGTGGGATTGCTGATGATGTGTTTTTTTTTCTCTAGTTAACTGCATGACAACTGTAAGCAGGCTGTTCTCATAGCTACAGCGTCACACACATATTTTAACCAGCTATCATCATCATCATATCAGCCCAATGACGTCCACTGTTGAACATAGGCCTCATCTAATTTCCGCCACAGCGAGCGATTTTGTGCCGCCCGCATCCAACGGCCACCCGCAACCTTTACTAGGTCGTCGCTCCATCTGGCGGGGACCAGAGCCAGTTATGTTTGGTCCCATATAACACGAGGCGAGCTTATTGCCATGAATATGAGACATTTCCAACGCCGGGCTGAAAGTGAGAATTTGATGACAGAAAACTCTCCTTTTTGCTCAAACTGAGAACGAACCCAGGACCTTTTACGTATGTTCTACACTTACCTACCTTAATCACCACTTCAAATTAGTTGCCGTAAGTGTCCGTTCACACAGACCGGCTCGAAGAGCAGCGCAAATGTGTATAGTGAACAGAGAGAGGCTTTTAGTTTAAAATAAAGCTTTACGACATTTGAAACACGGTCTATTTTTAAGTATATTTATTAAATAATGAATCTTCTTGAGAATCCTTGTGGAATACAATAAAGATTATATAACTCAATGAGATAAAGTTTTATTTTGAATATCATTTATAAAGCTTACTGTTTATTTAGCGAATCAATGTTCTCTTCCCGACATCAATGGTATAAACAATTTAAGAAAATAAAGTACGAGTCTGTTTCTCACGTGACTGTGAAGTATATCTACAGTTAAGCTGATTTGCGTTATATTGCGTCACCTGTCACCCTTCTCACTCGAACGTGGCCAGAATCCTTATCAACGGGTCACGGGGTGACTTCTCCTAATAACGTAATATATACCTGTTCAAACTTTAACATTGTAGGTAAATCTTTGCAAGTTTAAATGTTGGAACATTCTCAACAAGTACCGCTGAAGTATAAAGCCCTTTTCAGATTTAACCTCTCCACTTCTAGCTGCTTGATGTTTAAGTTGAAAAGGATTTTAGATTGCCTGAGACTTTACCTCATCTTTGGGAGGTCCGCGGGCTACTAAAATACTCTACGAATTATTCTCATACCTACCAAATGAAAAAAATCATTAAAATCGGTCGAACAGACAAACATCGTGACATAAGATTTTAAATTATTCGATTTAAAGTGGCGGACGACTCGATATTAGGCATTTAGTTACTACAGTATTAGCTAATTGGAATTTATTATATTCTCAAATTAGCGAGGCAGTAACCTTCGTCCAAGAAACTCCCACATCCCACAAGAATAGCTTTCTTAGGAGTTCTGGAAACTTCACTAATTAACGGAAATTAGTTACTTTTTAGTTCGAATTTCTCACTATGCAAGTATACAGTCTAAACTAAAGTTAAATTCTTGTGCTGTGCTGGTGTTAAAGGGCCCCACAGACGATATATTCAGTATGTCAGTTAAACGCAAAGGGTCACATTGCGAATCGCAATGACCAAAAGGTGAATTTTTCGTCCCGAAAACTGTGAATCTGTAGGGCTCTTAAGAACCTAGCAGACCCTCAGTTTTTCGTATCCAAAGGTCTTCTCTTACAACTTCTATAAAGTGTTACATTCAATATTGGACTAAGTAAGGCTGACCATGTTGGTGAAAAATACATGAACTACATAATTTATTATTACCCACACCTAGATGTAACTGGATTTTTTGTTACACAGTATACAGTGTTGTGTCACGAGTTTGAAGTTTATTTAAAGGTACACAAGACTCATTTTAATGTCCACAAATTATGTTGATAGGTGGACACGTCGACAAGGCCATTAATTAATGTCCTTCGTATACGTCGGCGAAACCCCATGAATTATTTGTTTTGTGTGCAGATATTATGTAGGTATAGGATAATATAAAGGCAAGCAAATATATTAAGGGAAGTGAAACAGTGCCGGAATATTTACGATTGAATTTGACATTGATTGACGGATTAAGAATACATAATGTGTAAACCCGTGGGTGTCGTAATAACCATATGCAGATAAAAGCACTGCAAGAAAAGGAACTACTGCGATGGTGGCTAAATGGATAAGTGACTGGCGTGCAAATCACACGTTCCGAGTTCGATCCCGACGGGCAGTACCAATGTAGATTCTCTCTTTGTGGAATTGATATGTACTAGTCAAGTGACTTACCATCTGCTAACGGTGAAGGAAAACATTGTGAGGAAACCCACATACCCTAGAAGATTTCTATTTCTATGAGTATGTCTGATCCACCAACCCGCACTAAGCCAGCGTGAGTGGATTATGGCCTGAACCTTCTCAGCTATCTAGTTATAGGAGAGGAGACGCGAGCCTAGCAGTGGGACTTAATGGGTTATAAAGTAGAATTCGAAACAAACCCTATACCAACCCGTCTGGCCAACGTGGTATAGTAGGTTAAATTCCCTCCACATTATGAGGAGGAGACTCGTGCAAGTGAAGCAGTGGGACATTTATGGGATGAAATGACAATGATGATGATGATGAATTTGACACGAGGGTGTCCTCCCAATCTCGGCAAATGATTGATCGATTTCGTTTTGAAATATTGCAAAATTTCATCACCAAAAGCTCCCGGGTTCGATTCCCAGGTTGGGTAAAAATGGTATTAGAGTTTTCTATAATGAAATTCCAGTATTGAGTTTGTCTGAAATAGTTCCGGTCGATGACAATTTTTTGAAACGAAGAATAGTAAAATAATTCTCTGAAGCCTGACTGAAGTCTGACTATCAACTCGTTTGGAGCTTTGTACTATTCGTGGGGTCACCGCTCTTCATGAATACAGCCTTAACGATCTTTATTTTGTTGACTCTAATGTACACAAACCATCTTGAGTGGAAAAGGCATCCTGATTTCTCAAGTTTCCAGTTCAAACCCCTCATTATGACGACGGTCTCTCGTAAAGGACGTTCACTGACCTCAACTTTATTTCAGTTTAGCAGCATTATCTCACCAACACAATACTCGTATTGTTAAATGTATCTTTGGAGCATAACTGAACAAGTATGGGTCAGAATTTGTCTTTAGATTGTTAGACTCCCTATTTTATTTTATTTTTTTTAACAAGAAGTCAACGGTTTCACCGTCATTGATCTGTTTTAGGCTGTAGGATTGTTATTTATTAGCAGGAATTGCTCATGAGATACAGAATCTTTCTGCTCTGAAAATCGTGACTCTTTGATATAATAGTTAGGAAATAACCATTAAGTCCTTACATGTCCTATGTCTTTCTTCACAAAAGGATTTTTTAGGTTATTATTTATTGTATACTTAACTTTAAAGTCAATATTACGTCTTGGTTTTCCATATAAATCAATAAAACTGAAGTATCTGTTTGTAATATCAAAATAACAGCTTTTTAGAGAAGGCCTAAGAAAGTATGTACGTAAAAACACACTTTTTTAAATTGATGGCCGTCTGTACGTCTGTCTGTCTGTTTCTTTGATGTAAACTCCGAAACGAATGAATCAATTTCGACGGGACTTTTACTGGCGGATAGCTATGTCACAAGGAGCTACTCTTATTTTGGTAAAATATTAGGGTTCAGTGATAATAGAATGCGAAGTTGTCCATACGATTGTATTCGCGTGCACAGATAGTACCGGTACCTAAATATGGAAAAGAACCAAGTTTAAATATAAATGATCATACTTGTTTTATGTTTTTTATAAGTTTACTATATCATAATATTGTTCGAAATACACTCTTTGTTAAAATAGTGATTGTCATTCGCAATACACAATATTGAATTAATAGCACGTTACACATAATTAAACGTAGCCCATAGTTAGTCTAAATATACCATTGTGTTCTACATAATTAAATTCGTACCGCATGTATGCAAATTGTGGGTATTGTGAATAACAGGCTCGGAGTGGACAGAAGGAGCTATTTAACATCATTTATTAGCATCCTTGTTAAATTATTTAACTTTGAACAGAATTAAAAAGTATCCGACATGCTAAGCATGAGATTTTATTTATTTTTTATTTCTTTTTTTTATTATATGGCGTTTACGAACACATAGAAAGATGAAGTGTTGTATAGATACTGTTGTCGGGAAATTATGACCAGCCCTCCAAACACTGGCATACTGTGTAGAATATGACCACCAAATGCTTATAAAAGACAATACCAACATTATGAAAAAAAATTTGGGAGGGTTTTTTTGTCTTTTCTTTAACAAAATACATAATTTACACTCACACAAATATTTGTCTCGTGTGGGAATCGAACCCACAACATTCGACACGGCAAAGTCGTGGCGAGGCGACCACCGCTAAAACAAAATGAAAAAGTTACTGTGATCCAAGTTCTGTTATGACCGGTAGGTTTTAATTTTATGGAATTGATATGTGCTTTAGTCATATGACTTAAGTACTATCTGCGCACGGCGAAAAAAATATCGTCAAGAGACCCACTCCTATGAATAATTTTAAACTTAGATCTTTCAATCAACATTATGCCAGCATGTGCGAATAGTTTAATAGGCGTTAACCTTTTAAATGGAAAAACAAAAAATCCTTGTCTAGTAATGGCACATTAAAGGGTTTATAAAAATCTTTTACAACCAGTACTATTCAGGGATATTCCTTGACTGGCCTGTTGGTCTAGTGACTGGTCCGTTGGTCTAGAGACTGGCCTGTTGGTCTAATGGTTAGTGACTCTGACTGCTATGCTGGAGGTCAGCCAGAACAAATCTTTGTGTGATGAGCATAAAGGTTAGTTCTGTGGCTGGGTGTAATTTATCTATAATATGTATGTATTTACAAAAAAAACAGTTGTTTAGTATCCATAAAACAAGCAAATATAATTGCTTAATTTAGGACTAGATGGCGCTGTGTGAATGTGGTAGAATATTACTATTATTATTATTCCGTACATAACAAACCATGTTTCAGTGTCATATTAATTTATCTTGAAAGGTCGAGCACCACCCCAGCTAATGTGCCAAAAACGCTGTAGATAATTTTATGAGCCCATTTCGAACCCTATGTTTCTTCATCACCATTATCATTATCATAACTTACAGTCTACATTCAAACATAATCTTTATAATGAATACCATCTTGTTTTGTTTTCAGCTTGAGGTATATAAAAGCCGGCTCATGATAGAAATAAACATGAAAGGTGCTAATAACTTCGTGAGGTTTAATTCTTTTTAACCGACTGCCAAAAGGAGGGTAATGTTTTTCACGCGTATGTATGTATGTATGTGGGCATTTCTGTTCCATTGTGACCTTCTGTAGCCTAAACGGCTTGGCTGATTTTAAAGTGTGATGTGTCATTAGATTCGTAATTTTCTCCCGAGTGTCATAGGTTATGGTGACGTCAACGAAAAAACCAATATGGCGGACGTAAACTGTCGAAACAGACGTTTTTTAGTGCTATCGCAATATGGGTATCAGATGAAAGCTAATTAATAGCCTAATTCAATTATATATACACTAACTATTGCCCGCGGCTCCACTTGTCTCTTGTAACCTAAATAGCTTGACCGATTGGGAAGTGCAAGGTGTTGTATAATATTATATATACGTATTCATTCCCGAATCTCTATATCTATACTAATATTATAAAGCTAAAGAGTGTATTTGTTTGTAGGCTATATAACATCATGCTACGTCGTGCGAGATTTCGCTGCCATCGTTCTTTATATAGCCACTGCTCTGTTAAGTGAAATAGACGATTTTGATAGCACTATCAAAATTCACACAGGAATAATATACAATAATATTGACTGACGAAGGCTAGGGCAAGGCAGTCGGGGTTTTTTGTTTTTTTTTAAATAAACACTGTTAAATTTAGATTTTTCTGTTTCTGCCAGTAAAGAGACGTTTGGGGTGTTTCAGCTTTAGTATAGATATTAGTATAGAATAATGTTGAATACCTTGCCTTTCATCTGGTGAGTGGCGAGCGCCGGAGCTGCGGAGGTTCAATTTCTCCCCCCAATCCCTTTTGTTTTCCTTTCCCTCTCTATTTCCCTTTAGATGATCATGGACGGCGGTTACTACTTACCATGTCGCATGCTTGTTTACCACGTCGGGCAACAAACAAAGAGCGTTTTCTTAAATTCCTTCGTAAACAAAATCAATGTCCATATATTTGAATCCTACATAATTATAAAGTAATTTGTCCAGTTCCTCTGTCAATGACATAGTGAATTATTTTTTCTTTGTGTAATTAATTATACTTTCACAACTTTAATGAGCGGCGCCATCAGTTTCTTTTGCAAAAGTTGGTACAAAAGTTGTCATTGTTACAATTTCTTGGTTTTATTAAAAAGAAATGGTTTGGGTATTTTTATTAATTTCTAGTTAAAATGCAAAATATCAAATTACTACCTATTTATTTTGCATAATGCGTATAGTTTCAGGATTTCATTTCCTTCGCATATTATTATATACTTATCCGTTGTCCGGGGTTTCGCTCCCGTAGTCTTTGTTTGCCCTCTACTCAGCTTAAATTCGTCGTAGTGTGCTATAGCGATGACGACACTAAAATATAATCTTTCAATTCGGTTTACCAGTTCCTGAGATTAGCGCGTTCTACAAAACAAACAAGCTCTTCAGCTTTCTAATGTTAGTATAGATTTATAGATACATAATATACGAAAGACTCCAAATTTGAATAGTTACAATATGGTTTAAACCCGACTGGGTTTGTAGTCAGCTTTGTAATTAACCAGCACGGTTACCCAAAATGGACATGTAATTTTCTTTAGTCAAATAATGGGTTAACATTTAACACATTTATTAAAAACTCTAACTCTATTAGAAAAATGATTTAACAAAGGGATTACAAGGCGTAAAGTAAAACAATTCATAATTAACATTAGTTTATTTTGTCGGCACTGAAAGCTTAGTTTAAAAGTTTCTGCAAAATCTAATTGTTACGATTTCATTAATTGGGCGAAATTTAAAGCCAAAAGACTTTTGAAATACAAATTGGTATTGAGCGCTCGTGTTTAAATTATACTCCAGACTGAAATAAATAATGTTCGTAGATTTATAATATTATATTATATTTGAGTAATTAAAATAAACATAACTTTTAGCATTTATAAGCAAATAGTAATTTTGGTTTTTTATACATTCTCAGTAAAACAAAATCAGCTTAAATTTCTGAGCAATTAAGTCACAAATACGTTGTCAATGTACGTTCATTTAGAACTCCCCCTATCGACGGTTATACCTAACTATTTATCTGAATATTTTTGATTTGATATACCTTTATTGTGAATGAATCGTGAATAACGAAAAATATATTTATAGAAAATAATGGAGAACTTTCTAAAGTAAGCCTTCCCACCAAATCCTTTCAAAGGTTATATGGAATAGAGCATGGTAATCCCTTCATTGTTATATTTGTGTATGAGATCAGATCATTCATTTAAAAATAAAAGTGTGTTAGTATCGACAAGGATAATCGATTATTTTCCTTAGAATGCTTATTTTCTAAATGCCATTTTGGATAAATTGGTCACTGTTCCTTTATTAGTTCATGATGATGACATAAATAAAAAAAAAAGCGTTCGAAATAAAATAGACTGAGGGAAGGAGTACTGTGTTATCTCAGATATTTTTTTTCATTGAAGTTTGAATCGAAAAGCAGCTTGTAACTTTGACACATTGTTGCCAGTTACATCAGATTAAAGTTAGGTATTTGTATTTAAAAATAATATATCACGATTACGTACTGTATCAGGATGTATAGTTAGTTTATTGTACATAGTTTCATTTTCACAAACAAGTTTTAGTATATATATAAATATGAATTTTTGAGTTTCTAACGTAATCTATATTAAAAATATTTAAATCGCAAATAATCGCCAAGATATTTTAGCTTTACATTTATTGATAAATCTTAGAAATAGTACATAGATTCGTATAGCGGTTAACTTTATTGACATGGCATCAAAATTATATAATACAATGCTTACTATAAAGCTGATATTCACTTTATTAACATGATGATGCATTACCGAAACATTTCTTTTAAAGAGTTTGGATTCGTAAGCATTATCATAGAATATGGAAGGCTACAGACCCCTATTCACATTAATTATTCACACACGGTCGTCAACGGTCCCCGTCATTTTACAATGATATTGACTTCAACCACTTCAAGATAGAAATTGCGAATAAGGTCTAGGGTTCGCTAAATGTAGTAAATACTCTTCTTCAAGTTCAAATTAGATTTATTCAGCAGATTTTTTCGGAAAAGTCTCGCAACTCCTGTGAGCGAGGATTCATAGCGATGCACCTTATGAACATCGAGTTTTGACACACGAGAGTCCCAGGGAATGCCTAACCAACTGTCTTCGAACCCACAATGAAATTAATCAGAAGTAAATGTAGGAGTTTCACGCATTATTCAACAGATTATATGATTAAGATTATAAGCATGGAATAACTGTGTACTTTCTTGAGATTTTAGAAAATATTCTTAAAAAACAACATCCTGGGGATAAAAATTACAACACAATATTTGAATAGATATCTGTTTTAATTGTACGTAACATGTCTTGACAGTATAACTCTTTGGTATATCAATATTTACACTTTTACGTGGATTAACACGCAATAATAAAATAATCTCAATAATTCATAATAGCTAGACAAATCTACAAACATACTTACATTACAATAAGAGTATGAAAAATATTTCTTAATGTAAAAGGTTTGATTGAAAGTACCAAGACATTGATTGTGAACGAAAAGGTACATGGAATCTCCAATTATTTGATCATTGAGGAAATTACAATCAATCGTTAACCGTTCTACAAGCTTAACTGAGCTATAATACACTTTATTTAACACTGAACACCTAAAGACACATGTAAACTGTGTCGGTCACAAAGTTAATCACATCACTATAGAAAATGTTCACGAACAGTGGTGACATTCCCATGTTTCAACCGTCCTCACGGCACTGATGTCTTTGCACTGCAACAAACAACATATCATTATCAAAAACGAAAGCACCAAGTCACAATTAACTTAAACATAATAACCGACAAATGAATAAGTGAGAAGCCAGTGTTCCTCAAGGCCTAACTTGGCGTCAATCAGATGTACTTTATCCTGAGGGAGGGGATTTATTATTTAAAATAATATCGATTATAAGGGCGTGTCTTACGTGGGCGAATCAACGTGAACGCGATGCGGCGCGACGCGACAGATACAACAGTCGAAAAAAGACGTTATCAAATGCACCCACAATACGGTGAGGTACGGTGCGGTGCGACGCGACCGCAATCTGTTGTGTTTTGACATGCCACGCGACGGGCCGTGCGTACTTAGGACACAACTGCGATGTACCTATCACCGTCATCGGATCGCGTCGCAATTGCGTTCGCTTTGAGTCCACGTAAGACGCAGCATAAACGGATCGAGAGAGACAGTAGTACGGGTAACGAAGTTCGTCGAAACAAGAAGTGGTCTTAAGAAAGTAATCTTATTACTTTGTCTTTAATTACAATCGCCACAGGATCATCCAAGACTAATAGATTGAACTACGTATAAGAAGTCACTGCAGATTGAAAAACTTGTGCGATAAGAGAAAGGCTACAGAAAATCCCTTCCTCATTCAAACGTATTTAACCTAAATTACTTGAGTACCAACAGATTAGGCGTTCGAGCTAACACAGATTGCTCAGTTCGATAGTCGAATAGGCACTAATCATTACAAATATTTGCACCGCCCGAAGCCTTTCACATAAACGGGGCTATCAAATAAAATGACTATGTGTTCGTTCCACATAATACGAAATTACTATCATCAAATACTTAATATTTTTCGTGACATGTATTAAAAGGCAATCTTAGGTTCATCCTACCAAGGCATACAAAAAAGTGGAATTGCTTGAATATGAAAATAACTATTAACATTCTAAGAAATAAAGAACTACATAAAAACAATATTTGTGCGTGCCATGTTCATCCGTGCCTCATTGAAATGGCAAAATACCATTAATATTTTCAAAACTTTAATCACTGACAAGTACGACGTATCTGATTGGTATATCCACATTCAGATTATATTAAACTTGACAAAATATGTGTAGCATAAAATTTTCAGGGCAAAATTTTATTCAAATTTTCCGCATAATTTTCAAATGGGTCGCGAATTGACAATAAGCTTAAAATGACAACAGGGACCGCAAATGAATTGCTCTTTCCCAGAGTATATTTACATCTGGTAGCTACGTAAATGTCTTGCGGCTACCTACAGTTACCGTACGTTCTAATTTAAAATCTACTGCGAATAATAAGGACTATGAGTGAGACACCCTTATTAGGTTAGATTTATGTGACACACAACATACTATGGGTAAACCAGTCCCAAATCCTTTTAATCTACTTATATTAGATTAAGGCTCTTTGCTTCAGCATCTTACCTTTCTTTTATTAACCACTATTCGGTAATTTGGCACAATAACGCTACCCTTGCGTAAAAATAAAACGGTATTAGATACATTTTAGGACCAGACTGTCCAGAATGTCATCATTAGAAGTTTTAACATCAAAGTTTTGGAGTATACGTACTTTTTATTGATTTTAAGAATCTAAATAAAGTAGTCGGTGCCAGAGAAATAAGTCCTACATGTACTAATGTAGGAGTAGTTCCTGCATGTATTTCTCTGACAATTTGTCAAGTAACAAAGCAATTCTCGTGAGAATTTCTCATCATCAAATGTATTCTACAATATTGTCTACGCGAAGAATGCTTTTTCCATTTTGGGAATGGGTTTCTTTGTAAAGAGAGATTCTGTTGTTAATTTATGTAATTGAATATACCTACCACTCTGAATTCTTATATTTTGTCAAATTTTACTGCTTCTACCAAATTGTCATACTTTAAAATGGTTAAAAAACTTCTAATGAATGTGAAAAAATTAAAAGAAATAAATTTTGTGCACAATACGTTGACATGCAAATTCAAAGTGGATAATTAACTTATCTCATGCATGCTGTTAGAACCTTATTAGAAATGAAGCAAGTTGTGTGTTGTACGAGTATATTTAGTATAGTAAGATCCACATTATAGCTCTTGCTTCATGCTATATTGTGAATCTGTGTCAAAATGCAAAATTTTTGAAATAATGCAAGGCAGTTACTACTTACATATCCATATTTATATTGGAGATCGGCTGTAGTTACCTTTTTATTTTTTCTGTGCACCTGTAGGGAGGAAATATCATGGCTCATCAACATGGTTTGTAATACATGCAGTTAGTAACGAAGAAAATTATTAAATAATTATGAAATAAAAGCGAATTAAAAACACCAAATAAAAGAAAATAGTAAAAAGAAATTTGTAGATAAACTTACGTGTTCTGATTATGAGAGTCTGAATGTGAAGCAGTTGTAGGAAGGAATCTTGCCAACGGCGGCTGCAATAGCATCTGCCTGAACGTCTGCCGGAACTGTCGTGACATGGAACAGTACAGCACAAAATTGATCGCACCATTCAACAACGCCAAAAAGTCCATCAGCTCTCCAAAGAGATCGTAACATCGCTTGAAGAAACACCACCCTAGCAGTCCACTCATAAGACCCATAATTCCTTGCGGTAGCTCCGTTACCAGAAACAGAAGTAAAACTGCCAATAACATCTTCGTTGTTCTATCAGTACGTTTGTCTGCCTTGTTCTGGCGTTTCACCATTTTTTCAGCTGCGGCACATTCATTGTAGTTTCTTAACTTCTTTTGGTGCTGATTGGCATTGTAAAGAGCTCTGATGAGCCATATACTGATTACAGTTAGTATGGAACAAGGTAGTAATTTGATAACTACGCCGTGGACCCAAAAGTTTGCTTGATATAAGGTTCCTTGGTAATCAGAGTCGACATGGTATGCGATGTCGGGGTTTCCAAACTTGTCGGTCACGTTCTTCGTGTGAATATCAAATACCTGTTGGACAATGAAAGTATGACTAAATTGGATAATAATTTACATTGTATGGAAAAATAGCTACGCAATATGCATATTTATTTTTTAAAGGCAAAGAAATACGATTTGCTACAAAATGTTTCAATTTTGTCTCGATTCAAGTGTTTATTAGGAAAACTTTTCATACAAAACTACTGAATCTCATTTTTTTTCAATTAAGTATAATTTGTAATCGTGAAATTTGTAAACGTGTTTCTGAGGTATCACATGACCCAAAGGCTGACCTCTACCTGGAGCAACGCATTAGCCTTGCCGTCCAACGCGGTTATGTGGCTAGCCTTTGGGTACGTTTCCTGAGGAATCTGATCTCAATCAGATATTCTATTGATAGGAATTGCCTGTAAATAGGGTATCTGGTCAAAATCTTTTTTTTTAATGCGTTAGTTGTATATATTTGTTAAGTTATGTGTAAATATTTTATTGAATAACTTGTTTTATATGGGTATTGAAATTAAGTATAATTATTTGATATTAAAATGAGCCAAAAGTCTAAGAAACAAATTTTGATTCATCAAATAGTACCTTTGTGAATGTCTTAAAAGGCATTTAATAAGCAGCAGCATCTAACAAACGTTTGAGAAATGTTCTGCTAATGACATGTCGTCACTTTAAAGAGACTAGGTACGCGTGTGCAATATACAGAGTGTTACACAAAATTTTGCAAATCTGAACTATTTTGAAACTCTCATTTTGAAATCCAGACTTCGATTCTCGTGTCGGACAAAAACGGGGTGTTTTGTGTCATTAAATTAATAAATCACGCTGGATCTTAGATATTTGCATGTTAAATGCTATATTTTTAAATTACTGGCGAAATAAACATATATGTATAAAACACCTCTGCCTACCCCTTCAATTAACAATTATAGCATATTTTTGTGTTGATAGAATTTTGGATAACGGAAGACATTTCAAACCGTTAATTACAGTACTCGTCGTATATAACATTGTCGAGTGCTGTAATTAAACTGAATTCTCACAAACTTCGACTGGAATCTATTGCAAGCAAACCATTACTATATTCAAGCAACATAAGATATTTTGTTGGCACAAGTTTGATGCGTTGTCAAAACAAAACTGCAGTGACAATTCTCAGAACACTCTGTATACAGCAGACTGTTTACTTCAAGCAAATGCTGCTGTGGTGACACAGACGACAAACGTACGATACTTCAGTACAAACAAACCTACTCATCTAGAGTCTATCTATACTAATATTATAAAGCTAAAGAATTTGTTTGCTTGTTTGTTTGAATGTTAGGATCTTAGGAACTGGTCCGATTTAAAAAATATCTTTAAGTGTTAGATAGCCCATTTATCGAGGAAGGCTATTATAGGCTATATAACATCACGCTACGGCTAATAGATGCTGAGCAGTTGTCAAATAAAGAACGACGGGAGCGAAGTCCCGCGTGACTTTTCATTTCTTTTTTAATTGCCCGATGAGAAATTGCGTGACCCGGACATCGAACCGAAAACCTCTTGCGCATACTTGACGACTGCTGTACTATTAATTCTCGAATACAACAAATACCAACCAGAATATACCAAGTAACAAGTCATAACTCACAACTATACCAAGTGCGTGCCCTATTCAACATTGACCCGGCGTATTTCGACTTGTCACGCCGATAGCGATCCGATATCTCATCACAAAACTCAGCAAATACCGAAATACAAGTTTGTTGGATATGAATATTTAAAGCTAGTAGTTTGAGCTGAAGAACAACTTGAGGGCAAGATGAAATATGTATTTCGAATGTCGTATATACCCTTTTAGAGAGGCTACTGTGAATTTCGATATCGATTTAAGAAACCGAAGTGGATATCGCTATATAGTTTAAGACAATACAAAACTAATTACGTATAGAAAACTATAATGTTTGAAGGGGCTCAACTGTTTAACAACCTACCAAATGATGTTAAAGATAGTAAATCGCACAACGTTTTCAAAATTAGGCTAAGGAAATACATTTATAAAAAAATCGATTAGTGTTTACCGTTTTTTATTATTGTACCAAAATAAATAATAGTAATAGCTATAATAGAGGCGCTCATAGGCTACGGTAACCGCTTACCATCAGGCGGACCGTACGTCTGTTTGCCATCGTCGTGGTATAAAAAAAATATAAAAAATAATAGATATAATATTTAGATATATAAGAACATTGTAAGTGAACTCTGTTCTTTATGAGTAATAAAGATTCATTAAAACGAAATGTTTGAAAATGACAGCGTTATTAAAATTTTCAAACATTGTGATATTGACTCTGGCTGACTCTACTCTACATCTGACTCTACTAAGTTAATGTTGAACACGCAGTTTATGCATAAATACACGCTGTGGTTATTACAATCTTGATTATTGTTAGAGGTTTATATTACTATCAAACTATCCAAGTTTATAAAAGTCATAAAACGGACTGCGAATACGTCAACACGATAAAAGCACCAAATAAATTATGTTTGTAATAAATCAGATCCATTTTCGTTCATACCGTTTATATATTCTCGAATGGTATAATGATTAATTCATAATCTAGTACGTACATAATATTTAAAAACAAATCTGAAAACAAGAATACATAATGTCACTACCCGATCTCAACCCGTGGGTGTCGTAAAAGGCGACTAAGAGAGTAGCCTTAAGCAGACAGGAGCACCACGAGAAAAGGAAAATTCGAAACAAACCGTCATAAATGCCATAATTGAAAATGGAACGATAACAAGTATGTTTCGCCGCTATATCACGGTAGGAAACTGTAATTTCGTGACCTACATTTCATGTTCAAATATTCGGCGATATTCCGTGAGTTCTGTCACTAAGTAAGTGGCTTTAATCATAATAATATATATTTTCAGCATTAAAATACAAGATATAATGTTTTATGTATTATATATAAATATTTTAAAATATAAGATAAGAAGAAGAATGCAACGATAACACCCGTATGCACCCTAGGAAACTGTGATTTCGTGGACTTTTTTGACTATTTATGTTTAAATATTCGTCTAAATTCCGTGAATTCTGTCAATAAGTAGCTTTAATCATATGTCTTCAACATAAAAATATAGTGATACTGCACACAGCTACCGTTAACCTCAATTCAGAGCAAAGCATCAAGCAATCTCTTAATTAAACCGACAAGAGCAGATAGTAATACATCTTACCATAAACGTGGGTGCACATAATATAGGCGGTAATATGAAGCTCGTTAATATAGCGATGCTGCATCGTCGCTCCGTACACAGAATGTGGCTTTTGTCTGAATACCTGCAAAAGTAAAATAATTTAATTTGACGCTAAATAAAGCATAAATTTTAAATTGCTGACAAATATAATGAAGACAACGTAAATAAAATAATATAATTAATTAGAAAAGCTAATAAGGTTACATTTATGCTCAAGAGAATTCCCGTTTCGTACGTGTTACTTAGTGTGTAAACCTTCTTAGAAGTTTCGTTTAAGTAGAGTTAACTACTTTGAAATTTATAAGATTAATTCAATAATACGAGAGGTATCGTGCAGTTCTATTTTTACAGAATTCTATTGCGACATTTATATCATACACAAATGTATTGTCAAAGAAAAATTAACGGAAAATTATGTGACAACTATCGACTTTGGCGCACCCTTCCAAGCACAATTAACTGTCCAATATCAAGTGCAAACATTGCATCACGACATAAATTAGACTGGACTGCTCCACTCCCAGTTTTGTAAGATAAACAACCTAAGTTATTCAGCGTAGCCTCGTAAAACAGAAGCAACATACATTAAGTTTTAAAATAAAATACAACCTAATACGTGAGTAGAAAAGGGTTTCCTGCCAATCTTCAAAAGTTGTCCCACAAGAGTCGTAAGGTTCCTCCACACAATACGGCATGGTTCAATTTAATTCCCTTACTGAGAAGGAAAATTAATAGGTTTTCTAACAGATACAAATTGGACACAGGTTGCTAAATATCTTAAGGATTAAGTACCTAATTCGTAAATTAATTAAAGTGGTATACATCCCCAACGTTTTATTAATCAGGGTCAGAGTTTAACTCACCTTGATTAAATACAAAACTGGGGACAGATTGGAAACGCCCATTTAATCCATCGCTCTGACATTAATAAATTAAGATGCAAGTACTTCTGCATCATAAATATTTATTCTTACTTATCTTATAAATGAGAAACTTGTTTGTTTATTTAATTCTCTTTCACGTTGCAATGTTAGAGATGAATGTTATTATTTGCATAGACATAGTTGGAGAGCTAGATAGTTAATATCAGTAATGAGTTCCTCTACTACTGGAATCCTTATCTCAAAAGTATCACTGTAAAAAACGAACAGAGGTATATTTTATTATGCAAGACCTTGACCCTGAAGATTTTGTGCTACCTTTTCTTGCTTATAAATTTAACCTTTTCATGTAATTGCATAACAATTGTAAGTGTAAGTCAATATGTCGTAGAATGATTTTGATTATTCGAATTTTCGATTTTACGAAAACTTGGATAATTAAACAATGCTGAAAACATGTTTGAATTTTACTGGAAAAAGATATTATAGGATATTTTATACATGTCATAGATATATGACATGTATATTTTATAAGTTAGGTTAAAAGGCAAAGATGGGTGCGAAGCGAAGCTCCCGTCTCAGTCGTTGTGGTTATTTTTTTAGATTTCGAATTCGTATTATCAAATTCTATGACATATTTACCTAATGATTTTCATTTGTGATCAGATTTATAGGTAAATATTATTCTTATTACATTTGCATAGTAATTAGATAAGTTGTTTACGAACAAACATGAAAGGGAAACACGTTCTCGCCTTTTTTGTATATTGATATAGTAATCTTATAGAATGGGGTGATTACAACAGTTGAGCTACGCAATACGGCATTATCTTATTACTTTAACGCCTCAACAAAACCAAAGCACCATATTTAAGTGTCTTCTGAAACATTAATTTTATCCTTTAAGAGGTGAATAAAGTGTTAAAAACACTTTAGCGTAACTCATAACGAATAATTTACTATATGTAAATATAGATGGAATCTAATAGGTGACTAAGAGAATCACAATAGAGCTGTATGAAGAAACATAAGTTATTATAACTTCACGCCTTTTATCCTGAAGAGGTAGGCAGACGTATATTACACCCACAATTAGCCAACTATATTTTAGTTCCCTGTAATAGTGGGCAACCCTTTTATCATTAACGAGACACATTTCCACACACCAGGCAGCCTCTCTTCAATCTGTCTATATTAAACGACATGCCCCCCTGATATTGAAAATTTCAAAACGAATAATCCATTACCTACTGTTTTTGCTCGGATTGGTTGAAACATCGCATTGTTATCATAACAATTGGTGTTTTCGTTTGTTTGTCTCAAATGTTGGGCCAACTTATACCAATACAGGCTTACAGCTTTGTCAAATACCTTTTCTAAATTAAACTACTGCTATTTTGTGTAAACTTTATAATTGTATGTGGATACACTGTGGGCGATACTGACGCATATTGCGCCAACATTTGGAGGCGGCTAAGAGCAAACGCGCATTGGCATAACTATGTACCTAGTTATATATGTACGTATATCTGTATGATGGTATAACTTTAGCTACGGGAAGTGGCGTTCCCTCATTCTACGGTTTAGCTCTTCCTATCGCACAGATGCGAACAGGTATAGTCGAGTTCATTAATATATTGGCACCATCATGGATTCAAAATATTGTGACCGTTGAAAAGCTCAATAAATACTATAGAACCTATGGATCAAATATGTGTGATCTCATGTGAATGGTTCAATAATGAATATGCTGTACATTATGCAATAAGTTGTAGTCACCCTTTTCAACAAAAATATCGAATGATGGTGCCAATATATTAATGAACTCGACTGTACATAATCCAAGTAAAGCTCACTTATACAGATCAAAATGTTAACGTTTCCAATATATCTTCATATACAATTCTATCTGGAATAGTATGTACCTAGTATGTACTCGTACCTAGTATCCTAATAAGACTGAACTATGTAACTGTATGCATATTATGCCGTCTTATGCCGTCAGATTAAAGTATAACCTGACTGAATATAAAAGTAAAACAATAGAGCCAGTTTATTCATACAACTGTCGTTTTTAATTTGTTTAAGTATATTTTTATCCTATCAAACCCCCGTTTGACGGCTCAGAAAGTCTATTTATTATAATGGATTAAATACATATTTTTTGCGTTAAACGTGCACCTTTTAAAGCAAGAACGTATTAAACACATGCTACGGAGAAACGTTTCTTATTATAATGCTTTAAAAACGTTTTTGTGGTATCATCCACTTGCCTAAATGTGTTCTTTTATTATATATAGCAAAACAATATTCTAAATTTAGTTTTCACATCCTGTATCTGGCATTTGCACCGTAACTATTCATTAACATAAATGTTGTACTTACTTGATAGCCAAATATCTCCATATAGCCAGTGACAAGGTCAAACATATGGATGCCGTATGGAATATTTGAGCAAAATGCATGTGAAACAACAAATACATTGCCCACGAATAGGGAAAGTCCAATTTTTCTGGTAACACCTGTAACAAAGGAAATAATCAGTAATAATTTATATTGACTTTAATATAACTAGCAGATAAGTGTCTTTTAATATCAAAGCATATAAAATTCAAAGCTCTGACTCATTTATATCAACGCACAACCTAAATCGATGATCCTAGAGGCATGAAAATTCGAGGGTGTGTTGTCACTTAGAAGGAAAATCAACTCGTAAAGGCGAGAAATCGGGGATCAAAGTTTGTATGCAGAAAATGTACTGAAGTGTCTTTATACTTCGAAAGTTTGTACATGTGCTCAAAAACTCAAATTAACAAACACGTGTTTCTTGCATTTTAAAAATTCAACCTCCAAAGGGATGAAATTAAGATAAAGACATTTGAAAGTAAAGTGGTCGTTAGTTTATTTGTATAGAAAAGTTATTCTATAGTAAAACAAAACAGAATCAGCGTATAAAAGAACATTAAACCTACAACAAGTTTTAGCATTCTTCACAAAGATATAAACTATAAAAGTCAAAGTAAGTGAGCCTTAGAATCCCTTCTCCAATGATAAATCATACACTAAAATCACTGTGATGCCTTATTGAATTTTCCCTTGGTAAATTTAGTCACCCAGATATTTGGCTTACGCTAACTTTTTTCGCCTTTCAGAGGACACGAACCAACCCTTAACCCAAACTTATTTTGGAACATCTTGAGTTAAAAAAGGCCTGCTTCTCGAGTGTTAAAAATCATCCACGTAAAATGGATGTATTATGAAATAAAAAACACATTTTATTTTTGTTGTTCCATCAATTTAAATTACAACATAATGAGGTGTTTCACAAAATAAAAAAAATATGAAGCGTGTTCTTTATTCGTTAGATTTGAGACTTTCCTCGATCGCTCAGTGCATAAATTTAAAATGAAAACTCAATCAAACTCTATTAATATCAATCAATGTATGAGAATATTTAAAAAGCTGCGAAATACCAATCGCTATGTAAAATTATAATTATTTTATCAATAAAAATAAATGGTTTTCTTTTTATTCTCTTTTTTCATTGTGAACGACACACACATACACATTACTTAATATGTATTAATTAAGCTTCAACATCGGAGCATTCTGTCTTAACTTTTCAGTTTTCCTCCCAGCTTTAGCCATCCACTGCCGTATTGAATAACAATCAATATGATCCCATTTATAAAAAATAGGATAAGAAGAATACTAGGCGTATCGTAGGCGTGAGACTATAAAAGTTTCAATGTATAGCTATATTTCTGTGTTCAAGAGAGATCAGTGACATTTATTCTCTGGATAGTATATTATAATTCTTACTTATATTCATAATTTCAACTCAAAAACGTCCCACTGCTGGGCACGGGTCTCTTCCAAAGAGTATGGAGGGAATTTAGCCTACTATACCACGCTGGCCAGACGGGTTGGTATAGGCTTTGTTTTGAATTTTCCTTTTCTTGCAGTGCTCTTGTCTGCATAAGGTTACTACCTTATCCGGCTTTTTACGACACCCACGTCTTAAGATGGGATTTAGAAAACATTATGTTTTCTAAATCCGTCACTACACCGATCCCTATATTATTAATATTAAAGTGAGTTTGTTTGTTTTTCACTGCTTAAAATAGAGTTGGTCCGAATTCGGCTAATTCTATTTTTTACCCACGACGGAACGGAGACGGTATATGCGTTTTTACCCACGACGGAACGGAGACGGTATATGCGTTTGGGGTGAGAGGCTGTGTGTTTGTGTGTTTGTGTGTTCCAACATAATGCCTTATATCACGGAAACGGTTTGACCGATTTAGATGCGGTTTTCTGTAAAGTGTGTGCGGCTCTGGGGGACAGGTTATTAGATAGGTGTTATGTTAATAGCTCGCCAGGGGGCGCTACAATACACTGATTTCGTTGAATCTTTTGTGCCCTCCTATCTTTAAAACGATTAGACTGATACCGATACGGTTTTCTGTAATGTATTTGTGATTTATCGAGGATTGTTTTTGGATTCAAGATTTTGTATTTTTTCGCCAGGGGGCGCTGCAATAGAGTAGGCAAACCTATGTTGATTTCGTTGAAACCTTTGTGCCCTCCTATCTTTGAAACGATTAAAGCGATTTCGATACGGTTTTCTGTAATGTATTTGTGATTTATCGAGGATGACTTTTGGATACACGATATTGTATTTTTTCGCCAGGGGGCGCTGCAATAGACTAAGCAAACTTATGTTTACAGTAATCTGTAAAATAATTAGACCTGTTACTGTATAGGGACACGTAGCATTGTAGTACTGAGATATTGATTACACTCATGAGGTTAAGCAACTTCGGATAAGGTCAGTTCATAGATGGGTGACCGTTTATGCAATTTTAGGGTTCTGTACCTCAAAAGAAAAAAACGGAACCCTTATAGGATCACTCCGTTGTATGTCTCTCTGTCTGTCTGTCTGTCCGTCTGTCTAGAATATTTTTCTCAAGAACGCATAGAGGTATAAAGCTGAAATTAATATCATATACTTGGGTCTGCAAACCCTCGGCGTAAAATAAAAATCAAAATTCTAAGTTAACGCAATCAAAAGATACAGCTGTTTATGCTCCATTTTTGATGATTTATCTTGACGATCATAATCTAATAGGGAACTTACCGTTGACCTAGAATCATGAAATTTGGCCAGAAGCAATAACAAGTTGCACAAGTAAAGGAAAAAATCCGAAAACCGATCTCGTGGTGTTATATCACTGAATATTTGTACTGAGGTATACAATGATAAGCCTAAAAAAATTTAGTAAGAGTGAGAGTTTATTCCGGACTGACGTTATATAAACACCTACCTACCTTATTTATTCTAACTTATAGGTATCCCGTGCTCGGGGTGTAACCAAATTTTCATCATTTTTGCGATAGCACGCACCGTTTTCGAGATACAAGCTATTATAGGTGGAAGTCTGCGCTAACGCCGAAGGCAGTCCGGCTACGGCAATCAATGTGCGATAGCTATACTTAACACCCCCCGATTCAGAGCAATCCGAATCGGACTGGTTAGGTTAGGGTTATTTCTTTTTCAAACCACCCAGAAGTAGGAGCCCCGCGAAGCGGGGCTCCGGCGACTTTTGTGCGACGGATGAGCACACAAGTCAACAAAAAATAAAATATATAATAATATATATAATATAGTCGAAGCTCCATGCAAATTCCATTCATTCTAGAGCTTACATGGTAAGATAAGGCGCTCCTTAAAAAAATTAAAATAAGAAAATTAAAATGATAATTTCAAGTAAAAGACTTACTGCAACAGTAAATTAAAAAAAAATGTGTTTGTTCTATAACTTAGTATAAAACTTTTATTTATCTGTCAAGGTTCTTAAAATTGTATACGAGTTACTTACAGTTAGTAAGATAGGGCGCTCTTTGAAAATATTTAAAATAAAAAACAAAATTAAAAATTTTGAAAAAACCCACGACGATAACATCTATACAAAATAAGAAACGTAACATATAAAAAGGTTTAAATAACTTTATTTTAAATCCCCGACGAAAAGAAAATAAGTAGCGTAAAAACTATCCCAAGAAAATTCGTCGGGGGCTGCCAATATCATTACTGTTTCTAGTATTAAATATATATTGTAAACTAAATATTGTTAATAATTAGGTAGGTATCAAATACATAAAACTGCAATACTTTCGTTCATTTCAAGTCAGGGTATGGCAGCCCCCGACGGATTTTCTTGGGATTGTTTTTACGTTACTTATTTTCTTTTCGTCGGGGATTTAAAATAAAGTTATTTAAACCTTTTTATATGTTACGTTTCTTATTTTGTATAGATGTTATCGTCGTGGGTTTTTTCAAAATTTTTAATTTTGTTTTTTATTAAATATTGGTTAAGACCGAGGAAGGTTATATAAAATTATCCCGAAAAACAAAACCAACACGCGCGAACACAATACGCAACAAGTTGCGCACTATTTGTGACAGTTTTGACTTTGCTTGGATGAAAACAGCTAACTAATTTGAGCAAACACAAATAATTTATTTAAAAAGGGGAAAAATATACGAAATTAACAAGCACGCAAGAAATAGCGCCAGGTAACCGTTGATTGCAGCCAACGATCTATTATTCTTGGTTACTTTTTATAACCAACCGCAATACACGACCTATTTCTTATATTACTTGCGCAAGCGAACGGCTAAAGAGAAGAAAAAAAAATGTTCTCATCGCCGCGGGCAACAGCTAATTCGGGACTAATGAAATAGCAAGGACACGAACCAACTCCTAAACTTTTTTACAACATAACATTAAGATAACATCACGACCTTTTTCTTCGAAGGGGAAGGCAGATGTGTTTCACACCCACTTTTCGCCAGCTATGTTTGATCCCATGAAATAGGGGGGAACCTATTGTCATCTACCGGGAACATTTGTATTCCAAGCTCCGGGAAAATCTCAATACTGGAATTTCATGATAGAAAAGCCCAATACCATTTTCACCTGACCCGGGAATCGAACCCAGGACCTCTTGCACAGCAGTCGTATACACTTCCCGCTGTACCACCGACATACAATGCAGATAAAAGCAGACTAAAAGTAGTTTATATAAAAATATGAATATTATGTTCGTTTCTATTTTCAAATTATTAAATATACCTATAGTTTAGATTTGGCAATAAAGGCTCAATAAATAAAAATGTTGAATCAATCACATGAGAGTTTATTGAAAAGTAGACCTAAACTGCCGCGCCACAGCATCCATAAACGTCTAACAAAAAAAAAAGATTACTACACAGGATATTACGCGAGTAAGGCCCCGAACAAAGGCTAGTATTTATACATATAAAAGCACTTTTATTTTGTTAGAGACTATATTTCATTTAAGCACTAAAATCCAGCTGCTTCACATTCCACTAAATCAGTTGCCACAATACGAATATAGAAACACATTGTGCATTCATCGAATTCCATGAATTATGCAATTTAAGCTCAGCTTGCTAGCTCGCTATGTGATAGGTTACTGCGAAACGATGAACAGTTACTATGTAGATTTATTAGTTTTATGTATACCTAAGTTTAACAATCACATTACACTGAGAATAGAATATTGTATTAGTTAGGTAAATTAAACAAAAATATACGATTTTCACTTGTTTAAATTCATGGAAATTGAATACATCTAGACACTTACGCTTCATTTATCGTAGATTAATAATATAATACTCACACTGTAAACTGCCATTCCAGCTTGCCATTGTTTTCGTGCTTATTTGATTGTGTTACAAAACGTTGTGTGCTTATAAAAACATATAAAACTTTTTTCTGTGTTCATTTAGTTTTACGTCGTTATAATATAAATTAAAGTTAAGTAATTGTTAATTTAACATTGCAGATTTAATCCTACTAATATTATAAATGCGAAAGTTTGTTTGTTTGGATGTTTGGATGTTTGTTACCAGTAAACGAAAAAACCACTGAATAGATTTCAATGAAACTTTGCAGTAATGTACCTTATACATCAGAATAACATATAGGCTATATTTTATATAGATATCGCGTAAATTGGCTAAACCATGAGAACAAATGTAAAGTAAGTCGGAGAAAAATCTGCCATCTTATAGCTATTTCTGCTTCCTCTACCTAAACCGTTAGTTTTACATGAGGACAATGTATGAAGGAATTGTTACTCTTAAATAGTTATAAAAAAAAGTCCGCGACAGCATATGCCTATCTTTTATGTGGAAGTCGATATAGAGAGAATAGTGAGCAAGAATTACATTTGAAATGAAATGAAATGAAATGAAATCTCGTTTATTCATCTAGGTTACAAGGTAACACTTATGAAAGTCACAAGAATGTAACAGGTTATCCGAAAAGTAGTGTCAGCAATAATTTAAATCGGATACTGCATTTAAAGTGAAAAATTTCATGGTATTAAACTAATTCCTAGGAATGTAAATACCTTTATTACTTTTGTCATTGAATGTAGATATTTTTTGTCGTTTACACTAAGTTGTTTGGACAAATAGTTTAAAAGTTATTACGATATTAAATGAAATGTATATAAACCCAAAAATCTTATAATAATACTGTATGTCACCCGTGACTTCGCTTACCTGTTATTTTGTTCCTGTGACTACAGCAACTTTTCACTTTTAGAGGGGAAATTTCGGCCAATATTTTCTAAGCACAGATAATTACTTCAGATTAAACATAACCAATATTACGTGATTGATTAGAATAGTACTTATCTTTGTAAACATCCATCCCGTGTCTTTTTGGTTAAAATTATCAAATATACAAACAAACATTCATTCTTTCAACTTTGCATATGTATATTACTATTAGGGTTTATTCCCGGGAATTCTCGAGCCGAGAATTCCCGGGAAATCGTTGGGCTTTGTTCCCGGGAAATCAAGCTCGAGAAAAGTCGAGAACTCGAGAAATCATGTACCTATATAGAAATTAATCCCGTTTGTTGTGTTGCGCGTAGTGGCGCGGGCTAAAGCGCAGCAGCACCCTTTGATCTCGCTGCAAGCGCTCTGCGGCGTCGTTTTTCACGTTCTTTCGTGTTTCGACTCTAACAGAGTATAGTTTACGTAGTCAGTGTTTCACAGATTACGAGATAAATTGAAATCAAACAGGTAAGTCTTTTCACTTTTCACACACATCATGGCTTTATTATTCATATTATTTTTATCAATAATATAATCGAAATATGATCTTAAATTTTACTAGTACCTATCTGTTGTTTTCTATTATTTTTTAGTCAAACTTTAATACATAAAATAACTAACGATACATTAATTATACTACTTAGTCTAATTATATTTCCTATTTTTGTAAAACAACAACACACAAGCTTAGCTTTTCTTATGTAAGTTATTTGAAATTAATTAATGTGTCATTTTAAATTTGTGAGACGAATATTGCCAGTTGTGTAATGTGTAATGTGTGTGTGTGTGTGTGTGTGTGTGTGTGTATCACATATTACTCCAAGTGCTTATTATATTTGAATTGCGTTTGTTATAGATTTTATAACATATTTGCTCGTAAAGGGTCTCTTATTTCACCAATTTCAGTGTCGGAATGTATCTCATTACGCACTAGTGCGGTAATGTAAAGTAAAATGCACGGCTTCTCACGATCACAGACTAGTACCTAATCAAGATACTCCGTCTAAAACGAACGGTACTTTTTTAAATCTTAGCAAAAAGTTTTTATGTCAGAAAAGTGGTCAACATTTTATGAATAAAATTGACTTTGGGAGATATTATAATATATATAAAATAAACATTTAATTCTTTAATTTAATTAATTTAGAACTTTAATTACAACCATTTATCTGTAATAAAACACAAAAATATTAATTTACTTTATTAGTAATACTGGCTGTTTTTTGTGTTTTTCCATAAAAAAAAAGCGCATCGATAATTTGTGGCAAGTAAAAATTATTCCGCGAGCTTTTTCTTTTCGCTGTATTTGTTTTTTTTCTAAGAAAGTCCGAATTTTATTTATTTCCTCGCAAATATTATGTTATAAAACGTCGTATGACATTCGTGCGCTTTGATAATTACAGCCTCTGCTTTCTTGTAATGCAGCAATATCGCCTCGGCTGTAATTATCAACTTACCGCACTTATATCATAATGTACTATTACCCTGTCTCCTGCACTCTAACCAGCCAAAAATGGTGCTGTCATTATAATTATGAGTCTGAATAATATTATTTCTGTATTTTGTTTAAAAAAGTTAATGTGTGTAATGTGTGTGTAATTCAATAAAAGCTTTATAATTAATTTGATACTTTTATTTGAGAGGAAAACCACTGAATTTTTTGACGTTATTGGAACCAAATAATATGAGAAAACGTACTTAAATGTAAATTTCTCGACAATCCGAGAAGACCCGAGAAATTAGACTCGAGAATTCTCGAGACCCGAGAAATTGAAAAGCTCGAGAAATCATGAACCCTAATTACTATATTTATCAACGTCAGCCCTAATGACAATTCAGTATGACAGATTAAAAAGAAATCAAAGATCTCTTTTTTCTTTTTGCTTACTATACAACCTCATTACTTGAATATATTACTAATCATTCACCAGTAAATTCAAAGAATATATTATGACAATTGTGTAGTAAAATTATCAAATAAAGTAAAATATGAAATAAAATATTTTTTGTAGAAAAGTAAATACATATATTGCAGTATCAAGGTAGTATAGTAGCAGAATACAAATACCATAGACCTAGGATCCGCGCGCCATTTTTATGTATTCGCGCCATTTATTTTCGGTCTAAAATTTGACATTTGACAGTGAATTATCATTGTATGTATTTATGGTCGCTAAAGTCATAAACTAATAAAAATAAAACAATTGTGGATATTGTAAAATATGAAATAAAGTAAAATATGAAATAAAATATTTTTCGTAGAAAAGTAAATACATTGCAGTATCAAGGTAGTATAGTAGCAGAATACAAATACCATAGACCTAGGATCCGCGCGCCATTTTTATGTATTCGCGCCATTTATTTTCGGTCTAAAATTTGACATTTGACAGTGAATTATCATTGTATGTATTTATGGTCGCTAAAGTCATAAACTAATAAAAATAAAACAATTGTGGATATTGTAAAATATGAAATAAAGTAAAATATGAAATAAAATATTTTTCGTAGAAAAGTAAATACATTGCAGTATCAAGGTAGTATAGTAGCAGAATACAAATACCATAGACCTAGGATCCGCGCCCTTTTTTTTATAACGATTTTTTTTATTTATGGCGGTACGAAGTACGCCGGGTCAGCTAGTTGAATATAATTGTATCCCTCTAAGTTAAATGACTTATAAACAATTTGTAGGACGCAAAATAACACGGTTCTTTCAATATAACTCCAATACAGCATAATATACTCGTACGTATTCCTTGTTACCCTATATCTACATTTAATTGCGATATAGCATCCATACCAAACAGTTAAGATAACGAGAGATTTATTTCGCTTTACAAAGATTTATTACCTATTAGAACATTGTAATCGATTAAAATTAACTTTTCTTGTGAAACCTAATAAAGAAATTAAAATCAAATAAAGAGGGCCAAAATAGGCAAGGCAAACAACTTTCTATATAAGCTTTTTATAGGAAACCAAGGAAACGATCTCATGCTGTGAATCAGAAGGGTTCCACTTAGTCGGATTTGATGTATTTTTCTATTAATATACAAATCCCTCTAAAGACAATAATTGGAATCGAATAAGTCGGCTTAGTAAGACACAGTTACAAGTAAGACCTCTGATGTCTTCTTGGTAGGAGTAATATAAAGGTTTCCTAAAATAAGTAATATTTCAGTAAAGAGTTGACTTGAAACTAAAGTACTTCGCAATTAATAGCCTTCTATGAAAACTTAATCTCGACACTACGATTAAAACTTTCTTATGGAAAAACTATCGACCTATTTAACATCTTGATACTCACAAGATTGATGTATTCTTCTTTTATAACGAATAAAATGAGGGTTTTTGAAACTCCGATTTCCCTATTTCAGCTATATCTTATTAAATATATTTATATATATAATTCATAAAAGTCATAAATTCATAAAAATATTCATAAAAGTCTGAAAGCTTTTTATGTCTGTTTAAAAGACATGAAATTTTCCGTTTATTGTTACTATTACAAATAACGTCGTAAATTATATTAAATATCGTGCAAATGACTTTGAGTTCGATATTAAATAATTAATTACAGCAAGAATTATTAAGGAAATGATAATAATTTTCCTTTTTTATTACAGCTATATTATATAATATTAAGTAAACATTCACACTTCTTTTTTAAAGGTAATTTTCGTATTAGGAAATAATTTGTGTAGCGCCGAGCTTCACAAACGTTTGTTTGTGAAGCTCGGCGCTACACAAAAAAAAAATTGCGTTACTTTTCACGTCCATGAGTTTTCATGGACGTGAAAAGTTACGCAGTTTTTTATCAAATTTTAAATTAGTTTCATAGCTACAACTAAGAAAACTTCATAATGTTTTAGATATCCATCGTGTTAAAACTTTTCTGTCGAATACATATTTTATGATTTATTTTTGTTTTACGACTTTACGCCAAACATTACCAAAATACTTGAACATTTATCACTGAACACTGTTTCTTTAAATACAGACATAGTTTATAACAGCTATCAATATGTTTCGATCATAACTTGTATAACATTGTACCTTTCCTAGAATAATATTAAAGTGAATGTACTGTTTTTTGAGACAACAAAGTTATATATTTTTTGTTTTCTTTGGCATTTATTTTACCTTTAGTAGTTGTAAGTGAAAAAAACCAAATGTCTTTATGAGAAACGAGATATTTACCTTTGACTTATAAAACAAAAGACGCGTACCAATTTACAGTCCCTTTCAATGTTTTTCTTGTATAAGTCATGGAAAAACTAACCTTACTATACTAACTAAAATGGCATTTTACTCTGAACTTGACGTGCAGTTGCGCCGTTTTATGCTGGGGCAATATAGTTATCACGAAATTATTGATTCCTCGGAAGTAGTTTATGAGCACGCAATAGATAAATAATGTTGTACTTAACTGATACAGGTAATTTATGTGTAGATATGGCGAGTGTAATTAATAAGATGTAAATTTTCTATACGTGTCCGTATCTATTCTATTATTATTCATGATGACATAGTATTTATATTGTATAAGTAGTAGAAACATGTTTACCATACGTACCATATCTGTGTTTTTATTCAGTTTGGATGTATTGTATTAAAATGGTTAGCATTAATTACCTACTGCCTGGTTCTCGACCAGAAGGCTTACTTGGAATTTCTAGATTGAGATATCCTTGTAATTTAAAAAAAAAACCTAAGTATATTTAAATAATCCAAAATCTAGTAGTGATATCAAAATCGACAATGGGCCTGTTTTACTATTGCCAAATAAGTGTCTAATAAACTACTTGATACTATTTTGACAGATTTTATATGAACATTACGTCAAAAATCTATCAACCAAGTTTCATATAGGCTATCTAGAATTTATTTGCCAGTGGTGAAACGGGCCCTAAGTCTAATATCCAGATTTTTTTCCGAATAAGTGTTAAAAAGTTTTGATTGGATATAACTTACGTAACATAATGTAAAAATTGGGGTAAACTTACCAAATGTCGGTATATAACGAAAGGTACATATTCCATCATAACAAACACGTCAGCGACTGCAAGCCACTTGAGTAGTCTATTTATTGGAGCAGCTGCCATATCCCGGCGTGTCAACACTGCTATGTTCATTGTGTTTGCCAAAACACCTATTGTGCACACCTGGAACAATCATATCAATGTCAATTGAATACTGTCAATAAACCGATCAGTGAAATTGGGTCGCGCCGAGACGTGCATTGGGAAGCTTTGATTTGTATTACAGGGAAAAGCGATGATGGCTGAATGGATAAGGGGCCGGCGTGCAAATCACTCGGTCCGAGTTCGATCCCAACCAACAGTACCAATGTGGATTCCATTTGGTGGAAAAAAAAAATGGGCAGCGTGGGGTGGCCCCCGCCGATTTTTTAGTATGATTAAAATCCACAGTGGTTTATGGAATATTATGGTCACTGAATTTTTTTAGCGGTTCCTCTTATCAATGTTTTCATTCATATTCTCAATATACTCGTAGTGCATTAATAATTTATGATAGTATTTTATTCAGTTAATCTAACGTAATGGATCACTGACGATTAAGGACGAGTAAAAGCCGCAATAATTCTTATAACTATTATTTACGACAAAAATAAATTCTCATTAAGAAGATAAATGTGGTAATTAAGATTATTAGTGCAATAATAAAATAATACAACCACGTGTGCCGGCCTTATGTCAACAATAAACAGTTCTAAAATAACTTTGTAGATCATTATTTTGTGTCTCATTCTTATTATCCGTAGATTCGGTGTTTCACTACGAGTGTGTGTCTTATTTACATCCAAAATGGCAACATCTCAATTTAGTGTAATTTTTCGTGGTTATCAATTTTTACCCACGACGGAACGGAGACGGTATATGCGTTTGGGGTGAGAGGCTGTGTGTTTGTGTGTTTGTGTGTTCCAACATAATGCCTTATATCACGGAAACGGTTTGACCGATTTAGATGCGGTTTTCTGTAAAGTGTGTGCGGCTCTGGGGGACAGGTTATTAGATAGGTGTTATGTTAATAGCTCGCCAGGGGGCGCTACAATACACTGATTTCGTTGAATCCTTTGTGCCCTCCTATCTTTAAAACGATTAGACTGATTTCGATACGGTTTTCTGTAATGTATTTGTGATTTATCGAGGATTGTTTTTGGATTCAAGATTTTGTATTTTTTCGCCAGGGGGCGCTACAATAGAGTAGGCAAACCTATGTTGATTTCTTTGAAACCTTTGTGCCCTCCTATCTTTGAAACGATTAAAGCGATTTCGATACGGTTTTCTGTAATGTATTTGTGATTTATCGAGGATGACTTTTGGATACACGATATTGTATTTTTTCGCCAGGGGGCGCTGCAATAGACTAAGCAAACTTATGTTTACAGTAATCTGTAAAATAATTAGACCTGTTACTGTATAGGGACACGTAGCATTGTAGTACTGAGATATTGATTACACTCATGAGGTTAAGCAACTTCGGATAAGGTCAGTTCATAGATGGGTGACCGTTTATGCAATTTTAGGGTTCTGTACCTCAAAAGAAAAAAACGGAACCCTTATAGGATCACTCCGTTGTATGTCTCTCTGTCTGTCTGTCTGTCCGTCTGTCTAGAATATTTTTCTCAAGAACGCATAGAGGTATAAAGCTGAAATTAATATCATATACTTGGGTCTGCAAACCCTCGGCGTAAAATAAAAATCAAAATTCTAAGTTAACGCAATCAAAAGATACAGCTGTTTATGCTCCATTTTTGATGATTTATCTTGACGATCATAATCTAATAGGGAACTTACCGTTGACCTAGAATCATGAAATTTGGCCAGAAGCAATAACAAGTTGCACAAGTAAAGGAAAAAATCCGAAAACCGATCTCGTGGTGTTATATCACTGAATATTTGTACTGAGGTATACAATGATAAGCCTAAAAAAATTTAGTAAGAGTGAGAGTTTATTCCGGACTGACGTTATATAAACACCTACCTACCTTATTTATTCTAACTTATAGGTATCCCGTGCTCGGGGTGTAACCAAATTTTCATCATTTTTGCGATAGCACGCACCGTTTTCGAGATACAAGCTATTATAGGTGGAAGTCTGCGCTAACGCCGAAGGCAGTCCGGCTACGGCAATCAATGTGCGATAGCTATACTTAACACCCCCCGATTCAGAGCAATCCGAATCGGACTGGTTAGGTTAGGGTTATTTCTTTTTCAAACCACCCAGAAGTAGGAGCCCCGCGAAGCGGGGCTCCGGCGACTTTTGGGCGACGGATGAGCACACAAGTCAACAAAAAATAAAATATATAATAATATATATAATATAGTCGAAGCTCCATGCAAATTCCATTCATTCTAGAGCTTACATGGTAAGATAAGGCGCTCCTTAAAAAATTTAAAATAAGAAAATTAAAATGATAATTTCAAGTAAAAGACTTACTGCAACAGTAAATTAAAAAAAAATGTGTTTGTTCTATAACTTAGTATAAAACTTTTATTTATCTGTCAAGGTTCTTAAAATTGTATACGAGTTACTTACAGTTAGTAAGATAGGGCGCTCTTTGAAAATATTTAAAATAAAATAAAAAATTAAAAATTTTGAAAAAACCCACGACGATAACATCTATACAAAATAAGAAACGTAACATATAAAAAGGTTTAAATAACTTTATTTTAAATCCCCGACGAAAAGAAAATAAGTAGCGTAAAAACTATCCCAAGAAAATTCGTCGGGGGCTGCCAATATCATTACTGTTTCTAGTATTAAATATATATTGTAAACTAAATATTGTTAATAATTAGGTAGGTATCAAATACATAAAACTGCAATACTTTCGTTCATTTCAAGTCAGGGTATGGCAGCCCCCGACGGATTTTCTTGGGATAGTTTTTACGCTACTTATTTTCTTTTCGTCGGGGATTTAAAATAAAGTTATTTAAACCTTTTTATATGTTACGTTTCTTATTTTGTATAGATGTTATCGTCGTGGGTTTTTTCAAAATTTTTAATTTTTTTTTTTTGTATAGATGTTATCGTCGTGGGTTTTTTCAAAATTTTTAATTTTGTTTTTTATTATTATTTTAATCGGAGCTATATCTTAAAAATATGTTTGCAATAATTTTTAGAATTATACGAAAGTGTATTATAAAGTAAGTATCCGTAATGGTTTACAGTTATTTTACTTTGAAAACAACGTCCTGCAAGTTTTCAATGTTGTGTTATTTGCATATGCCGCCATGCGCACCAATGCGTCGATTCTTTCGCAGCTTCGCGTCCAAACCCGCCTTTCCACGATCTGCCAGCAGCGAATATTAACATACTTTGGCCACATAATGAGAAGAGGGGATGAGAGCCTCGAGAAACTGGTCATTGTTGGAAACACAGAGGGTAAACGAGCCAGGGGACGTTCACCTACCAGATGGAGCGATGAAATTGTACGCTCATCAACAACCAACTTCTCTCAGCTGTCCGAACCGCCATGGATAGATGCCGGTGGAGGCAGATCGTCCAAAATAGGGGCAAACCATCCACATCAAATGATGACCACGATCCTCAGCCATGAGGGACCGATGAGAGAGAGTTATTTGCATATAAATAAAACTGTAAACGCAATGTTTTCTTATACCAAATTCTAAAAGTTGTTGCAGATATCGTTTTAAAATGTAGCTCCGATTAAATAATAATAATTGAAAACCACGAAATATGACACTAAATTGCGACGCGGGACCAGCCCCCTGATTCTGAGCTGTCGGAATATTTTCGGCCAGAACTGTCAGTTTATTAAAAGTTGTTGTTGAATGTTAAAAAAATTAGATGGATGGTGAAAAAAATCCTATTTTAATTTTCTATACGGTAAACTAATTTCTAACAGTTAATAACTTATGCTGTAAAAATACGTAGTTCTAAGATTCGAAAAAATTTACGATCCGGGAGCAATCCGATGAGTCAGAATCAGGGCCCTTGCCACTTTGGATGTAAATACGCTCTTAAGAGGGCCTAGGCCTACAAAAAGTTATTGTGTTTCTCTGTCATAAATCGATCGGTATAATCCCGAAGTATATAATTATGCCGTGTAAATGGCATGTCTTTATCATTGACTAATATTTTTAGGTCCACAAATATCTCTTCTGTGTCGCAAAGCCATTTATTGGAGACATACTCGTATACATATACATACAACTCAATTTTTATTATAAAACAAAGTCGCTTCCTCTATCTGTACGCTTATCTTCTAAACTGCGCAACGGATTTTGATGCGTCTTATACTAGTAGATAGAATGATGCAATGAATGAATGATGTTTATGTATATAACTAATTTTACTATCTACAGACCACGTGGGCGAAGCCGTGGGTAGAAGCTATTATTAAATAAGAAGTCACGCAGGGCTTCGCTCCAGTCGTACTTTATTTGGCCACTGCTCAGCTCTTATTTGCCGTAGCGTGATGTTATATAGCCTTTAACCTTCTTCGATAAACAGGCTATCCAACCCTCAAATAATTTTTCAAATCGGACCAGTATTTCCTGAGATACTAGCGTTCAACCAAAGAAACAAAAATATACAGCTTTATAATATTAGTATTGGTTCTGCGGTTTTTATACTCTTCCAGATATAGAGATAAGGCTTACCTAGTAACAAACATATTACACTAATAACTTTTATATCACGCTATCTATAAAGTGCCAATAAAATTACTATTGTTCATCATAAAATACAATACAAAAGTATAAAGGTACGTTTCGACTTATTAGTTACGTACGTATCGGCAGCTTCGCATTGCAAAACCGCATCGGAAAAATTATTGTTAAGGGCAAATAAAGCCGCGCAAGATTGACAATGAATCCGAATTTATGCCATTATAAGAAGAAGGTTTTAGTGGCTGGATAAGTCCTAAAAGTCTATCATGAAATAAGGACTAAGGCTATAACATCAAACTAGGGCCAATAGGAGCTGAGCAGTGGCCAAACAAAGAACGACGGGAGCGAATTCCCGCGCGATTTTTTTTAGTATCTGATAAAGTATCCAAAAGTTTGAACAGATTTATCGTATAAAATATTTATCATAAAAAATCTGTCACCTAAGTTATAGATAATCAATCAGAGACTTATCTGCCAGTTGTGAAAAAATACTATAACCAATTTTCACCAACCTATTCTCTAATACAAACATAAATGTATATAGCATAAAGAGCACCACCTCAGCTAGCGAATAAAGGGCTTATTACGCTCAAATGAACTCTAGTACGTAGGTCCAGGATCCATTTTCGACTAGAATAATCCTTTATATCCTACCTGCCATTACTTAGAATCGACAACACCTGTATTCGGATGTTACATGAATAAAGGCATTTCTCATAAATGTAATAGTTATGTGAACATACCCGTGTCAATTTAACAATATCAAAGTTCTAACGCTACGTGATATTACAGATAGATGCGTAGCAGTACACATCGCATCGGTACAATATTCGTAGCAAGTATTCACGTAGTACATGACTTTCGTAGCAAGTGCTACGAATATTAAATTTAAAAATGTAGTAACATTAAAAATGTTAACATTAAAAATGTAGTATTATTATTACAATGTTTACACACTGGATATCACCAAAACACTGAATTTTGACTATCTTGTTGGCGCCGTAGGAGTGTGTTGTCAAGAGGTCGCGGGCTTTATACCCCGGTCGGGCACAAATTTTGTTTATGATATCCTATCCTATCCTACTAATATTATAAATGCGAAAGTTTGTAAGAATGTTTGGATACTAGTAACCGAAAAAACCACTGAATAGATTTCAATGAAACTTTGCAGTAATGTACCTTATACATCAGAATAACATATAGACTATATTTTATGCAGATATCATGTAAATTGGCTAAACCATTAGAACAAATGTAAAGTAAGTCGGAAAAAAATCTGCCATCTTATAGCTATTTCTGCTTCCTCTACCTAAACCGTTAGTGTTACACACATGAGGACAATGTATTGAGGAGTTGTTCCTCTTAAATAGTTCTAAAAAAAGTCCGCGACAGCATATGCCTATTACATACATACATTCATTCTGATATACATTTACTTAAAAAATAAGTTGAAAAAGGTCTATTTTTTTCCTAATGTTTTTACACATGAATAAATGTATAAATCTCTTTGAGTATCCTTTTGATATCGGACGTATTATAATTTATCATATAGAGTATGAATTCTATGATCGAATTGTATGACAAGCGTCTTAAGCTTTCGTTTATCTCTAGGAATTAGATATTATATTGGTTATCGGCTTACCGTCAAACATAGGTAATAGAGTATCTTTATTTGCTCAAACTTGGTAAAACTATCATATGAATACCCAAATATCGCTATCAATATGTGTTAAATGTGTAAAAACTATGCGAAATAACAAGGCTTTAAACTAACCACAACTGCAGAAGATATCTTTTTTATTCGGAATATATTTTGAAATTTTATACGCCACTAGAAATTTGCAGAAGCAAATTCTAATACAGGTTAATTGAATTACTGTATTTTTTTTAATTTTATTGAATACTTTTCAAACGAATAAACAAGAATGCAAAAATTCAGCTCGGATTCCACCAAAACCAATTGAGATAAAAATAGACGCACGGTGAACAGAATCTGAAATTTTACTAGTTCTTTATGATACCTTTCCTTTCTGCTTTCCTCATCTCCAATTCATTGGAGTTTGAATTAAAGAAGTACACAATTACAGCTCAAAAGCTGTAATTGTATACATCTTTAATTCAGTAATTCAGTCGAGTAATGGAATTAATTTGTACGAATAGAAAGCTCTTTCACTTTCGAGTCTCGTTTTATTGCTCTCTAAATTCATAGATTCTGACGCTCAGAAGTCATAACAAATTTCGTCGTCGTGTATGATAAAGACAACACCCAAAAAAGGTCCTAATATGTATTCAACTCGTTACTTTTACACGTTTGAAGAATTGAAAACCAACCCATACAGCAAAAATGAGTAAAAAAGTTATGAGGAAATAAAAAGTATATTTAAACTTTGCGTTGTATGATATTATTTCAGTTTATAAAACGGGAATTCACGCAATTATGTTTTAGGTATTTACATACCTTATTTTGCTTGATATTTCGACTAGATTACACTGACCTTAGTAAGTGAAAAGCACTTTAATACGCTTGTAAGCTAATTTTCTTTTCACGCTCAAATTATTTTCAAATACTTTTTGTATAAGTGGAAACCCGTACAAGATTTTCATGACGTAGTTGCAAGAAAGGTTCTAAATATAACTTTATTATGACGCCTACAATCTGTCGGCAGTTATCAAAAGTCAATAACAACAATAAGGAAAAATGTGGAGCTGGTGAGCTTTAGAAGAGCATGAAAAAATATTACCTACTTTATTATTATATTTCTTAAACTTGCTTTGCCCGTTTGAATTGCGCCGTAATGTTTTACTGCATTAAGGAGATTGGAACGTATATTAGAATGAACGCATTCACTATGAAAATATAAGTGCAAAAACAATGGCAGTATGAAACCTTTCGCTCGCTCTTAAGAGCCTAAAGCTTTGGGGTCAAAGCTTTAGGCAATCTTTAGGCTTCGCTCGCTCTCAATGGGTATTGAGAGCGAGCGAAGCCTAAAGATTGCGAATCTAAGAAAAGTAGCATTATCTTCATTTCAACCCATAAACGTCCCACTGCTGCGCACGGGTCTCCTCCAAAGAATGTGTAGGGAATTTAGCCTACTATACCACCAAGGCCAGACGGCTTGGCCTATACGATTCTTTCGAATTTTCCTTTTCTTGCAGTGCTCTTGTCTGTATAAAGTTTACTATCGTGGGTGTCGTAAAAGGCGATTAAGGGGTACACTTAGTCGCCTTTAACGACACCCACGGGTTGAAATGGGGTAGTGACATTATGTATTCTTAATCCGTCACAGACAACCCCCCCCCCATTACATTGGATTAAATATAAAATTGGCAAAATGTAAATATGGTGCATAGGCAAGAAAAGTGTGATTTTATGTGATGTTGACTATTAGTAAACATAGTGTAACAATGTATATGTTGACTAATATTACGTATACGGCAATGAATACACGCCAACAACTTGTTAAGTATTTACACATTAATTATGGTACATAACAAACAACTCTATTATGTATCATGTTTATGATTACGAAGTGCTTATGTTGCAGTCAAAACTCTAAATCGGACAATAGTAAGTACTTTTGTTGAAAAAACAGGCAAAAGTAGTTTATGACTGTAGGTTCGTTAATTCGAAACTCATTGGTTAATTGTGATTTTGACTTGGTGTTTTAATTTTCACTGACGCTCTTCGTCAAAATAATTTTTAACCACTAGATCAAAAACATTTATCTGGTTAATTTTCTGTAGTTTAAGTAGTGTACTTGTAACTTTTTATTATCAAAACGGTATTGAGGCAGACCCTAGTATTGGTATTTATCAAGTCGCCCAGAAACTTTCCAATATGACTTAACGATTACCAAATTAAGCGATAACCGGGATCAACGGCTTTACGTGCCTTCCGAAGCACGGAACACTTCAAGAATGTAATTGTCACAAACGGATTTGATAGTTTTTTTTTAATATTTTCACGAACCTAATTTTTTTTTTCAAAATTATCGTAGTCTAAGTAACACTCCTTGTGACATTAGCTATCCAAAAGCACAAGTCCCGTCGAAATCGGTTCAGTCGTTTGGGAGTTTACTTCAAACAAACAGACAGACAAACATTTTATAAAGTGTATTTTTGTTATAAGTAACGTACATACTTTTTAATATGCCTACTCTAAAAAGATAATTACCACTTCATTTTTATTTATCGGATAGATTTGTATAGATTATAATATACTTTGACTGGTTAAGAGTTTTGACTGTAACATGTATGTACGTATAGTCTTAATAGAAGGTAGGCAGAATATGTATTAATATCACTTTCAATACATTTCCAACAAACAAGTTAGTTTGTCATAATTAATTGACGTGTTGAACAATAGCATACGTTGTTTATTTCAAATGACTTGTACCTAATTGGAATAGTTACAAACTGATGCTTAATAATACTGCTTCGGTATTATGTTTTACTGTTATGTGGTGATGTCTAGCACTTCTATGGATAATCATATGATGTACATAAGAATTTTTAACGAATCTCCATAAACAAGCGAAGGTGTAATCATCTGTGTTGCTTTGGTATAACGTGTAGTTTAGGTCACCAGGTTATCTAATTAATTTGATTGTATCCTTTACCTACTAAATACTAGCCTTAGACATAAGAAATTAAACAAATAAATTTAAAATTAAGTTAAAAAAGTATCTGTTTTTATTTGCGATCAGTCTCTAAGACTATGAGCAAATGTGTTGGGTGAATTTGAGGGTTGGGTAGATAGGGCCATTGCCCTAGGTCCTCTTAATTAAGAAGCACATTGGCTCTCTTGAGTCTCTTAATAGAGGGCGGCAGTAGCAGTGTGTGCGAGAGTGGATTCGGGTGAGCTGCTAAACGATCCTGGTATTTGGCAGAGTATCGCTTCGCTTCTTCAGTAACAGTTGGGATTTCTAGATACTCGTGAGTCTCTGAATTGCGAGCATACCAGGGAGCAGCGGATATGACTCTCAATATGTTATTTTGGGCTCTTTCTAGGTAGAGTATGTTGGTTTTACTGGCTGATGACCACAGTTGGATCCCGTATGTCCAGATTGGTTTTATTATTGAGCAGTACACTTTCAGCTTGTTGCTTAGGGATAGGGCAGATTGTCTTCCAAGGAGCCAGAACAGGTTTTTAAAGAGAAAGTTAACCTTGTTTCTCTTGTTTTGTATGTGGTCCTTCCATGTCATTCTTCTATCCAGGTGGAACCCTAAATATTTGACACAAGTCGATTGTGGTAGGGATGTAAACACTGCATGTTATATAACAGTTAATTTATGTACCAATATAATAGTTGGTATAAGTTAGTAACTTGTTAGTTTTTGTGTAATGTTCCGATCCCACAGACAATGTCTGTGCAGTTTTGTGGGACATAGTCTTTATTTTTTAAACATTTACCTAAATTTATAACTAACATAACATAACATAGCATCACGCCTTTTTCCCGAAGTAGTAGGCAGAGGTGTTTCACACCTACATTTCGCCAGCTATATTTGGTCCCATGAAATAGGGGGCGAGACTATTGTCATCAACCGAGAACATTTGTTTACCAAACTCCGGGAAAATCTAAATACTGGAATTTCATGATAGAAAAACCCAATACCATTTTCACCCGACCCGGGAATCGAACCTGGGACCTTTTGCACAGCAGTCGTATACACTTCCCGCTGCGCCACCGAGGCAGTTTATAGCAAGTATAATAAATAAAATAAAAAAATAGTACAACATAATTATAAAAAAAAAACTTCAAACGCTAACATGGAATACTTACTTAATAAAAGGCACATAACCCAAAACCGACAACACTCACTAAACAAAAAATGTTTTCGAAAAACATTCTCGCACATCATCATTATTCACGAAACGTTATTATTTCTCATACATTTGCATAATATGATGAATGAGATGAGTAACAAACTCATTTAATTTCAATTCATAAAGTTGTAATAGGGGTGCTACCTTGCATACATTGAATAACCCTCTGTTTATGCAGAAGCGCTTCTACAGCACGAAATATCGCCGGGTCAGTTGTTTATTCAAGATAATCTAGGGTTCAGTTAATTAGTGCCTGGAAAAGTGCTCCACTAACACAATAAAATGAAATGAAATTGGATGAAATCTCATACACCTACTGAATTAACAAAGTAACTATTATAATAAAAAAAAGTTAAAAAAAAAGTTGCCGACATAGCTCACCGAATCGCATCGCTAATATCGCAGTGGACAGGGCATATAGCTCGCAGAACTCATAGCTGATGGGGGAAAAAGGTTCCTCTGTAGGAAAGCGCAGCGTAGGATGCTCCCCCACCAGATGGACCTACGATCTGGTCAAAGTTACGGGTGGCCGTTGGTTGTTGGCGGCACTAAAACACTAAAACACACAACACTAACTCGCTCACTAGAAGCAGGCCTCTCATTTGAAAGGTCAGAGAGTTATAATATCTTTTATGAATTAGAATTTCTTTTGATTTTAGTGGACATGGTCTAATGTAATTATAATGTTGATTTTGCGTTTCATTAATAATGAGGATTGCTCTTTCAGAATTAATTTGACAGCGTTAAGTTACACATTTAAAAAAATATATAAGGTCGGTATTTATTTCCGCAGCGTAAGAAAAGAGAAATTTAATATCTATAAAGTTTTGTGGAGAACAGAACAAACAAAATGCAGTAAGTAATAGTTTGAACGTATATTAGGGTGAGTCAAACAGCTCCATAAATTGTCTCTCAGCTGCAGTTTGCCAATAAGCTCTATTGCCAAAACAGAAGTAGGTACATTGCGAATTATTTTCCAACACGTCTAGACAATATTAATACAATATTTGAAATTTTATATTGGTTCTAAGTGCAGCTATTAAACACAAATAATGTGAAAAGAAAGAATAATGTTGTTTACGTATGCTCTAATTGAATCATTTTATTAACTACTTAAAAATCTAAATATATAAGTATCAGGGTCATTGTAGTTAAAAACGCGAGCATATCAATACTAAGTAAGCATATTTATTTTATATTCATTTTACTTTCATTTACAAGAGAATAAATACAAAAACAATAGGTTACATGAAGTCTAAATGAGTTATTATTGTTTTCAACTATTACTATTAATACTTATTATTATAAAATAATTCTTGTGATTCTTAACCTACGGCTTGCAGAACATTGCACACCCTGAGAGAGTAGGATTAAGACTTTTGGACTTAATCAAACATTAAACTTTTTGTGATTCAAAACAAGACAGAAGATATGCCTGGCTGGTAAAAGGTTTTAGAACCATGAATATTGATAACTTTTAATTTTAAACTATTTTTCTTTATACCTCAATCATTTGGAAAGCTTTCAGTGGAATAACAGTCGAGCTCACGTTAATTCTAAACAAACGACGGATATAAATAGACTTCAAGTGCGTCTATTACGTCAGCACAGCGAAGAAATTATATCTAAATAACAGAAAACTCTCTGATTTTTCCATCACACGATTAATAAATATCTTTGCAACATTTAAGTGTTCTTTTAATAAATAGAATGGAAGATATATGTGGAAGGTGTCTCGGAATTCAAACTTGCTTCTCTAGATGATCTCCATGATTCGAATTTCTCCCTTTTACTCAAAATGGATCAGGTTTAAATTTTCATTAAATTTTGTAGAAAATATCTTCCGACTACAGAACCTGACATCTCAAAAGAAATTTCTTCTAAGTACTGTCAGGTTGTAGCATGATGTTCTTGTCAAGGTTTTCCAGTAAGATTAAAACAATCTTAGAAAGGAGTTGATCAAATAATATTGAATTTCTTGTATCGACTGAGTAGGACTTAGTTAGATAGCAACCACGATCAGAATGTATAAGATATATTAAATCGAATGATAAAAAATAACAATGTCTCACACTATGTGAAAACGCATATGAAGAAAAAATACAAAGAGTTGAGTAATATAAATTAAAATTAAAAATAAATTCCGACATTCGATTTTTGACATCGTTGTTTTAAAATGACATCGATGTCTCTTAAGTCAATTGTCGAGATCTCAAGTAGGCCCTCAGCAAAACCCTCGCTTCTTTTTTAAAAATAAATCATAAACATAACCAATGTAGTGCCAAAGCATTACATGGAATCCTCAATTTGTGTCACAGTAAACACTATTTTGTGGCACTTTGCCAACCGCTCTTATCTCTTACCACGACAAACCCTACCCTACCCTGCAGTTTATATAACAGCAAGGAGTATGATATGCTGATAAATGCGATGTTCTTAGCATACAAGGCCGAATTCAAATATGTCCTTGTATTTATCGCAGGTAAAAAAATAATACGACAAAGTCCTGAAAATATATTTCCTTAAGTGCTTGCTAAAAAATTACACATACATACCTATTATAATCTCTACTTGTGTAATTTGTATTGAAGAATATTTTATGAATTTGAATAAAGTCCAGTGTTTAAGACACAGAGGGATATCTTTGACATAACATAACGTCATACCTCTTTCCCCAAAGGGTAGGTAGAGGTGCATCACACCCATATTTTCCTAGCTATCTATCCCCTGTGTGTAATAGAGTTTAAGCCTATTGCCATCAACCCACAACCTTGACCAGTTCGTCGGTCGATCTGGTGGAAGGCCGTCCAAAGCTGTGCCTTCCAATACGTGGCCGCCACTCGAGAACCTTTTTCCCCCATCGGCCATCAGTTCTGCGAGCTATATGGCCTTCCCACTGCCACTTTAGCGATGCGATTCGGTGGGCTATGTACACAATGTTACCTTTGTAACATTAAAGTACATTTACTTATTACTTCCGTCAGCCATTATTATGCCCTCAGAACGACTCATAAGTCAGTCTTGTACTAAATATGTAAGTTTTGTGAATAATATACTCAGTGATTTCGAGAAGTTTATGATTTTTTGGTGTGATCTTGAATTCTTAACATAGCCACTCTAAGTACAGGTATCATTTTAAATTAAACTATAAGATGTAAAGAGCTTTACATGCTGTTCGAAAAACGAAACATGTATATTAATAAAGTATGCTCGAGAAGCTCTACTTTAAAAGATTGAAGCTAAAAAATCGAATTAAATAATACTGGAAAAGTTGTTGTATCCCTTTTACAGTAAATAGAGCTCTTCAGAGACATGCTATCCAGATAGCCAATAGAACTTAATCTTTTAGCTTTCTACTACCTACTACTCTTTGTTTTTTTTTGTTTTTCAATATCCATAATAGAATATTTTATTCAAAAGGTCAAATAAATTCAGCAAAAATATCAAAAGGCTTATCAAACTTTAACCATCCATTCCCATTATATGATATTTAAAATTTATCAGTATATACCAGGCTTCAGTATCCCTTTACAAACATCGCAGGTCTTTGAAAATACAGTTTTTTCCGAGTAAATAATTAAATTACTAATATTGTAACCTATCGTTATCGAAAACCGCTTTCGATTTCAATATAACAAAGGTTTTGGTCGATTTACTGCTTTGTTGTTTACTGGCTTTTGATTTAACTGGCTGAAAATAACTTCAGCTTAGCTGACTTATAATTGTATAGAGTTAATTATTTATATTGACTGTTCGCGCACGAACCAATAAGGAGGCGGCGCGGCCGTGCGGGGACTGCACGGCGGGGAGACAAGGAAGGGAGAGGGCAAGAGACGGCGGCCGTTACAAGAGGCATTACAAGCAATCCATCGGCGCCAACGGTTCACTTAACGGCCAACACAACATTGTAAAAGTTCTTAATATACCAGCATCTATATTTATACAGTCCACGCTATTTTATTTTACACACCACTGAGCCAGGAGCGAACAATTTGGTCCTTCGAGCCGGATGCAAAAGGCAGTATGGTGCAGTTGCTTATATCAGATCCTCAGGCGCAAGTGACATAACGGTACGGTTACTTACATCAAAAAATCGTGTTGCACTCATTAAGCCAACTACTGTTCCCAGACTCGAACTATGTGGGGCGTTGTTAGGGGCAAGACTGTGTGCTAAAATACGTGATTCTCTTACGTTGCATATTGACGAGGTCTATTTTTGGTGCAACTCAACTATTGTGTTGGGTTGGTTGAATATGTCACCTAACTTACTTAAACCGTTTGTGCGTAACAGAGTCAACGAAATACAAGGGGTTTTTGGTGACTGTACGTGGAGCTACGTCCCATCGTTGGAGAACCCAGCTGATATTGTGTCTCGTGGGCTTAACGCTAGTAGTATTAGTAGTTGCTCCTTATGGTGGGAGGGTCCTGAATTTTTAAAACATGATCAAAATCAATGGCCAAAAATGCCAAGTGGTCATACACGTTTACCAGAAGTAGTATGTCACTTTAATGATCATAACAATTTAAGTTCGAATAGTAATGTATAAACAAAATCAATGATTAACGAATTAATTGACAAACATTCCAAATTACATTATTTACAGAGAATTATTGCATATTTAAAACGGTTTATTTACAATGTACAAAATAAAAATAACAAAGTAATTGGACCCCTCACTTCAGAGGAATTAGATGTATCCATTAAATGTATTATACGTGGTGCACAACAAGAAATGTTCCCCGACGAATAAAAAATTTTAAAATCAGGCAAGCCGTTGCCACCAAAAAATCGGTTGCTATCTTTGACTCCTTTTCTGGGTCCGGATGACCTTATTCGCGTGGGGGGAAGGCTTGATAATTCACCTTACGAATTTGAAATCAAGCATCCAATTTTGCTGTGCAGTACGCATCGCTTAACTAGATTAATATTTGAATTTCAGCATGAAAAAACCCTTCATGCAGGTCCACAGCTCCTTTTGGCTCACATTCGTCAGACATATTGGGTTCTAGGCGGCCGTAATTTATCTAGATCTGTGGTTAAAAAATGCATGAAGTGTTTTCGTCATAAAGCGCAAATTGTACAGCCAGTAATGGGACAGCTTCCTTCCTCGAGGACTTGAATTCCCATTCCTAAACTGCAGTGTCGACTACGCTGGGCCGATCTTGATAGCAGACCGCAAAGGTAGGGGCTGCAGACTTATTAAGTCGTATCTTTGCATTTTTGTTTGCCTGTCAGTTAAGGCAGTACACCTGGAGCTCGTTATGGACCTCTCAAAAGATGGTTACTTGGCAGCACTCAGTCGGTTTGTTTCCCGGAGAGGTAAACCACAAAGTATCCTGTCAGACAATGGAACGTGCTTTGTAGGGGCTTGCAATGAGTTGCAACTCTTTTTAGAAAATGAGAATGCAAATCTCACTTCTGGCATGGCACAGGAAGGCATCAAATTTATATTCTCCCCAGCTTATTCACCCCATTTTAATGGGCTTGCTGAGGCTGCGGTTCGTAGTACGAAACAACTTCTTCGTAAATCATTACAATTAACTCATCTCGTTTACGAAGAAATGGTCACTTGTTTAACGTCAATTGAGGCAATCTTAAATTCACGCCCTCTGACTCCTCTTTCCTCAGACCCTTCTGACTTTACCGCGCTAACTCCTTCCCATTTCCTTATTGGACGACCACTCACGACTGTTCCCCACCCACTGGTGACTGACATTAATATCACCAGGCTGGAGCGCTTTCGTCGAGTCCAATATTTAGAACAACATTTCTGGCAGAGATTTGCTACTGAATACGTTTGTCTTCTGCAGCAGAAAACCAAATGGCAGACATCGAGTGCGGCATTAAAGGAAGGAGACCTTGTCCTGGTCAAAGACAAGGCACAACTTCCACTTCTGTGGCTCCTTGGGCGTATTGTTCAAGTTTTTCCCGGAGCAGATGGAGTAGCAAGGGTCGTCGATATCAAGACGAAGAAGGGCATAATTCGACGAGCCTACAATAACATATGCCCACTCCCACTAAATTAGACTTAAAAAATCTACAGATTTTTCAACGCGGGCAGCATGTTCGCGCACGAACCAATAAGGAGGCGGCGCGGCAATGCGGGGACTGCACGGTGGGGAGACGAGGAAGGGAGAGGGCAAGAGACGGCGGCCGTTACAAGAGGCATTACAAGCAATCCATCGGCGCCAACGGTTCACTTAACGGCCAACACAACATTGTAAAAGTTCTTAATATACCAGCATCTATATTTATACAGTCCACGCTATTTTATTTTACACACCACTGAGCCAGGAGCGAACAGACCCTATGGTAATTATTCATATTTTGATTTAAGAATATAATTGTATAATATGCCACAATATCACTAACCACGAGACCAACAGGCCCAAAATATTGTTTTTCATTTGTTTCAGAAATCATATATAAAAGAAGTAGGTAAACCTAATCGTAATATTTCACCAAATATCCAGTATCAACCAACCGAAAGAATAATAAATCGAATTCTATTCTTCATAAGGTTCAAAATTACATACGTTAGGAGTTGATTAACAATTTCGCACCTACTCGCGAAGCGTGAGGAAGGCAGCCTTCAAACTCGAATGAACAATTGAAACTTGGAGGACTAATAACAAATAACACCAGGTCACTAAACTGTCTCTTTGATATTCTGATCTCACTGAACTTCTTGACGTCATTTTTACATTAACATGTTAAAATAATGTATGAAAATGTTTAGCTCAACATTTATTCTTAAACTTCTCATCGACGGAACACTTGAAAGTGCAAATATAATACGAAACACTAAAGCCGTTTCACAAATATGTAATAATGTAAATAACATAGTGTCAGTTTTATTCTCCGCAAGGTGAGCAGATGCGCCCTATACGCACATTTCGCATGCTATATATCGCAGCGGGAAGTGTATACAACTGCTGTGCAAGAGGTCCCGGGTTCGATTCCTGGTGAAAATGGTATTGGGCTTTTCTATCATGAAATTCCAGTATTGAGATTTTCTCGGTGTTTGGTAAACAAATGTTCCCGGTTGAGGACAATAGACTCGCCCACTATTTCATGGGACCAAACATAGCTGGCAAAATGTGGGTCTACTACACCTCTGCCTACCCCTTCGGGGAAAAAAAGGCGTGACGCTATGTATGTATGTATCAACTGCAATGGCGTGGGAATACTCCAAGTATGATCACACCGGACGTCTTAATCCAATGCCATCCATCACAATCAATCGTTTTAAACATGATGGAATGTTCGTGTCAACTGGGGTTTTAACCTGAATTTCGACATTCGATTAGTCGATTTTAATGTCGCTGTCCAATGTTTGAAAGTGACAGCGACCATATCTAAATTTCCTTACATTTGACAGCAACATCAAAACCAACAACGGTCTGTTTGAAAACATATTTTTTTCAAGCAATACAAAAGTTCTACCAAAGCGAAAACGGGACGAAAAAAGCTGGAATAAAATTAATAGCCAATAGAAAGCAGATGCTGCACGCCATTAAACTTGTCGTGGTTGTTTTTAACACAGCTCCACTCTTCTAAGCTTATCTATGCGGAATTTGGACATCTTCACTCGGATGATCTGTTACATTCTTAACTTTTGACTTTCATAAGAGTTACTTTGTAACCCAGATAATTAAACGAGATTTAATTTTATTTCATTGGTTGCCGCAAGCGCTCCGGCAGCATGTCTTTTATTACACGAAAAATAGACAATGCTCATTAATTTCTGAAATATTATTCACAATTATAATATAATGATTGAAACACTAATGGTTGGATATTTAATGACATAAGAAATAGACAATCTTTTTCAAGTAAATTAGGTATCGAAGAGAATCTTTCACAAAATACTCAACGTGTTTGTGTAACACAAAGTTCACAAATACCTTAAATGCTTAACATTTAAACCGCGAAATGTAGGTATTAACATTAAAATATTCTTCAGTGAATACTGAGAGAGTTTATCGAGCATTATCATAACGTCACAATGTCTCCATCAAACAAGAATCCCTATATAAACATACTTATGCGTATGTCTGCTGAACCTTTTGTTTGTAATGTCAGAAATATCTTTTAAATAAAATATGAAAAAAAAATCGGGAACAAAAACCTTCTTTGAAATGGTAAACATGTGTGATTTTCGAAGAAATACGCACAACATAGAATATTATTTTACACACAATTACGCATATTGTACGAAAATGGCTTCAAAGAAAAAATCTAAGACATACTTAATAGTTTTACATGTTTCATGTTATAAAAAAATAATAGAATTACACGTTAGCCAAAAGTAAAATATCATAGAATTATTCAGTAGATTCAGTTTAGCAGTGGACGTCATTGGGCTGATAATATATGATGACGATGATTCAGTAAATAACGAATTAACTTTAGTACATCAAACAAAATTTCTGTGATTGATTACAATGCGACGTAAATAATATTAAATGCACCGAGCTCAAATCAAAAAGCAGTTGAAGACGTTCACAAGTTCATCGTGCTTCAATGTAACATCAAAGGCATCATCATCAAAGGCTTTAAAATATTGACAAGCCGACAACGTCGCATTTTGAAGAAGAAATAGGGAAGTTTTCGATGTTTTTCAATACGTTTTCGAAGCACAATATTATATCAATGAAAGTTTGAAATGTTCTTATCGATTGATTAACATTATGCAATCTATACTTATGGCCTATTGGTCTAGTGGTTAGTGACCCTGACTGCTAAGCCGGAGGTCGTGGGTTCGATCCCCACCCAGGACAAATCTTTGTGTGACGAGCATAAAGGTTTGTCTGTTTTCTGTGTCTGGGTGTAATTTATCTATAATATGTATGTATTTACAAAAAAAAAAAAATTAAGTAGTATATCAGTTGTTTAGTACCCATAACACAAGCAAATATAATTGCTTACTTTGGGACTAGATGGCGCTGTGTGAATGTAGTATAATATTATTCTATTATTATTAACACTATAGCACTTTTACAATTAATAATATGAGATTAATAATTTGATATTTCGTAGATAAATATTGTTATAAAATACCTATACTTTCAATCATTATCATCATCATATCAGCCCAATAACGCCCACTGCCTACTTTCAATAAACTCCGATAAAGAAACCACAAAAAACACTCTAAATTGGAGGTTGCCAATTCAACGCTACTTGACTCTTAACAATAGTATCACTTCCCGAAGTAATGTATTAATTTTAATAATAGCTGTTATGTTCACGGAAGATGAATGGCGTCGTTGGCTCGGCATCAGTGACGTGACGGGAAAGTGGAACTCCTAATACAAGATCGATAATGGGTCGAAGATAAACAAAGCGAGTTTTTATTAATGCCATTGCAACAAAAAATAATTTATTTGATTAAGTATAGGAATATTCTCGGAAATAAACGCTCCGAAAGTAGAGGAATACCTGTACCTGTGTGTGTCTTTTTGAACAATCATCTATAGACGAAATATCATTTTAAGACCTATTAATTATTATTAATTAAAAAATACAATTAAAAAATATATTACTTACCAGCAAGCTAACATATCCGTGAATACTATTGTAAGCCATGATGACATCTCTAAAGTCTCCCTCGCAGTAACCACAGGTGTCAGGTTTGAAGCTGAAATTCAGTCTGCTTTTAGCATCCTTCATCATCTTTACTAGGAGGGATTCCATTTCATCTCCTCGCCCTCCCCTTGAAGCCTGTTCTCGTAAAACAGAAACAATTTGCGTCTCATTGATACCGTTATCCGAAGCATTTCCAGAAGCTGCTAAGATCTCCTGGAAAATTTCCATAAGTGTCTGCGATTTGTTCGCCATTATGTTATTTTTTTCTTACAATTTCTTTAGTGTAATCTCATATTTCATTGCCGACCTTTGTGTACACTCAATTTGTCACCTGAAACAACAGATAAGTCTTCGTTAAAGAAATATAATATTTCTTCTTCGGAAATAAGTTAAAGTAAATCATTTTTCTAGAATAGTTTTTAACATAATTAGCAATTGTTGGAATTAAAACGATCAGTAGGTATTTCATTGTTCTTTAAAAAAACTAAAATCGTTTATTGACTGTAATCAATCCAAGGATTATTTGTTAAAAAATGAAATACTAGATTACATCATTATGCAATAAAAACTGTACTTGAAATTATTAAGATAAATACAGGGTTAGTATTATTTGTGAGTGTTTTATGATTGGTACCTAATTAAAATAGTAATATTCATCGAAAAATTACATTTCGAATTTGAAATAACTAGGAATAATCGAATTATTTATGCAAAATTTAATCAGAATCTGCTATGAGTTATTCACTTTATCCTAAAGTCTAATCGTGACAGTGTTCATTCAACATTCTTATAATCTGCAAATAAATTTATGTATCCTTTCACTAACCTCGGTGGTTGATTTAAGTTTGGCGGACGAATACATTTTATAAGTACGAGTGTAATTGACTAAGCTGTTGCCTGCCGACTTCTAGTTACAGTACATTTCTGATAACATAGTGCATACGCATACACAATATGCTTTTGTATGCCTATTGTGTTGCTTCTATTTAAGTATTAAAATGGCATTGTATCTACGTGCCCTTAAGCAGTTGCTACATTTTATTTACTGCAAACCTAGAAGCAACTTACGCTTTGTCACAGTATACATAATGGTTTTATTTGTTGTATAAGAGACATAAGTCACCCATTGTCAGCAGCTTACTGTGTAAGCTATTGTCACCTCTAAAATCTCTTTTATAAAACGAAGTGTTCTTTCATCACATCATTGACATGCGACATTCTAAAGTTCAATAAAAGAGAACATGGTTGCTCTTTCACTAAAAGGGTATATTACCAAGTCTTTACACAATTTTCACCACTTTATAGATTGCAATGAAATCTTCTGCGGCAAATAGCTTTACGGTACATAAAACGTTTGACAATCAGAGTGTTTCACTTCAAATTCTGTTTATTTTGTGTACCGCAAGGTACACAAGACACAATTTACTTTGAACACTGTATCTGTTTTGGTACAAATAGACTTTTGTCAGGAAATCGCACGATAAAATACCATTAGTAAATGTACAAAGTACTATTACTTCATGGGCAGTAAATTGTTCAAGAAATGATCGTCAAGCCAAAAACTTTACAGAAGATGGAAAACATTTTGATTTCTTGAATTGTTATTTGCCTATAAATAATTTAAATACCCAACTAATGAGAACTACAAAATAGCTATCTTAACCTTGCGCTAAAATAAAGTGCAAAATAAATTAAACAAAAATAAATACTAGGTTATTCTTACTTGACATTTTTTTACATTATTGACATATTTTCTCATTCATATTATTTCTTTTGTATTGACATTAGCTTAATTTTGTAAACAATTTAATAATCACATATTATTATTGATTATTAAATTGTTTTGGCATGCATGCCATGATACAAATTATATATATTGTTACCATCATACCCATACCATATTACTAATTTTCGAAAAAAATAGATTCTTTGAAATGGTACCCAAAAAAAAGTAGTACACTAAAATACATTTTACAGAAACTTTTCAATAAAATAACGACGAATATTTCTTCTAAAAGCAAATCCAATAGATTTCGCTAACATATTGTCATTTATTTGCTCCTCGCATCACTGGGGTGTTGACGCACCCCAGTTGCGTACCTAAGATTAACTTTTGCAGATTTATGTTCGTTGCGGGCGTTCCGCATAATAAAATTATATTATTATTGCTATTCAATTAGCAATGTATCATCTTTACGAGGTGGACTATAAATAGAAAATTATTAGGCTAAACGAACAAACCTTCGCATTTATTACTATAATAGACTTGACCTGATTTATCAAAGTCAAAGAAAATTACCGACTTTTTCTATAGGAATACCACTATCAAAGAGTGTATTTCAAGAATTAGTTTAAGCGAGGTGTGCTAACCTTTGATTGAATATATTATATCAGCATTTTTAAAATAATAAAGCTCAATTTGATCAATAAAGAATGGAATGTACCTAACCATTAATTTATTAAAAAGTTACTTCTATTAAACAAATGGGTTTATATAAGTTAAATTTTCATAAAATTCAAACGTTTCGTTTTATTCCGTAAATATTTTCACAAATCTCATTATAATTTTCCGGAAAATGTTTAATATAACTCAGCTAATAGCTACACGCCTTTTTCCCCGAATACACGTTTTTCATCTAATGGTATGGAGTCTATGGTCATTAACGAGCACAAATTCTAGACTAATAGTAAGAATATCACAATACAATAACGCTTTGTCCGACCCATACGAACGTTTGCGAAACAATCGTTTGTACACCTGCCGCACGCACTACCGAGAGAACCTTTTTTTTATTGGCAGACCAACAAGCGGCCCACCTGATAGTAAGTGGTGACCGCCGCTCAACTACATGGCTGTGTTATTTTAGCATTTAATGCAAAGAAAACACAATCAGAAATTAGAAGGAAAAGGAAAATTTTAGGGCTATTTATAGGCTATATTTTATCGACATTGCAGGGGAAGCCGCGGAGAGAAGCTAGTAACAAGTATATAGGAATTACATTGGATGTTTTGTTATTCCTTCAGACACGAATGTTAGAAGGTCATCATTCACATCACTCAGTCTACGATCAGTGGTTGAGGTTTCTTCCGCTTAATGAATGATAGTTTCTTATAATTTATCTTAGACACCACATCATCAATCTCAACCCTTGCGTTGCTTTTGGCATCACAATAATTTATACGTAGATTACGGTACCTCTCAACATCCTTCATGGCGCCATAAAATTTTACGTATAACAGTCTTATTACAAAAAGTTTTTTACGACATTGTAACCATAGGAGATAAGAATATAAAAATGTGGATTCCAATATACTGGTGCTCGTCAGGGGAATTTCTACTTTAACCATGTGTTATAAAAAAAGTTTTCAATTTCTATCTTCAGTTTGAACATTGATATATTGGCACTTATGAAATGAACCTCTTCTTGTAATAACATTAAATTTCATGAGTGTCTGGCGTCAGTCTATTTATTTTATATTTGGAATGATTTTATTGATTTGAAGTTTTGTTTAAATAACATACTGGTAAAATCAATATTTCTCGTGAATGGAATGGGAATCTTCTCAGAAATGTAATTCAGGGTGGTGAACGGTCCGGTGTGAAGATACCTAGTAACAAATGCAATAACCGCGCGTCTAAGAACGTATTTACAAACAGAGTGGCTACGTCACAATTTAGTACATTATGGATAGCATTACGGACACTTATGTACTCACGTAATTCTAAAAAGTGTAGCAAACTACTAACTATTTTTAATATAGCTCCGATTCAATAATGAATATTGAAAACCAGTCTCAATACAATTAAATTTCATGCAATTTTTTTTTGACTGTCACCGTGGCGCAGTGGTTAAGGTGGTCGCCTCGCCACTACATCGCCGTGCTGGGTGACGTGGGTTCGATTCCCACACGAGACAAATATTTGTGTGATTCATAGATATTTGTTTCTAGTCTGGGTGTACTTTGTGTCCGTTAGTTTCATGTTTGTAAAGCTCCCCGCGATACACAGCTACGCTATACAGGGCTTGTTCCCTAGTGCGGGCGTTGTCTTTAAAAAAAGATAGTAAAAGAAAAGAAAAAGAATTTAGAGACCAAGTTTAAACAGTCTTTCAATAATTACGGTGACAGTTTTGAGCGTGACGTTAGTACGTTTGTATCTAGGACAGAGACGCCAAATTTTCGTATATTATATCACATATTTTATCACAAATGTATCTGCCAGTGCAGTGGTGAAAAAGGGCCTAAGTGACAGCGATATCGAAATTGACCTATCAAAGTTAGAATTAGAATAATTGTGTAGGTAGGTCTTATATTATTGACAAAGCAATCTTGAACTAGTAAAAACCTATCAGACTAACAATTTAACGAACAATTGGAACTTATTAATAGAAATTGATTTATTTAATAACAAAATTTATTTCTAAACGTTTTGTTTACCAATACTGTTAATAAAATAATTGTTTTTCTCTAAAATAAGTGAAGCTTTGTAATGCGGCTTCATTTAGTGTATTGTATTGTTTAAATTTGGAATGAAGTTTTCTTTTTAAATTTATTTTTGTCATCCGAAAACCGGCTTTTGCTTTAATTCCGCATAAAAATGTTATACCTAATTCAGTCACTTATTGACTGATGATCATTGTCATAGTTTAATTGGATAATTTTTCAATAAGTCAAAAAGTGCAATACGGTATGTTTTCATACAGTTAATCGAGTTTACTGTGTTGAATTACCTTCCTAATGTGGCCTACGCATTACAATGAAGTTTTGTTTTTGAAGCAAATTCTCAAGTTACGACTGAATAATTTATAGGCAGTAATGTAAATGTCGAAAACATTAACATATCGAAAGGATGAAGCGATATCAATATTGAAATAAGAAAAAGCTACTTCATTTCGATCAGAAAAAATATTGTTATTATTTATTAACTTGTATCTCGCATAATACGCGGATAAAAAAAAACCTATATATTTTATCGTTACTCAAAGTTTACCAAAAATACGAGTAGCCTTGAGAACAAAAAAGACAAACTGAAAATAGAATAAGTAGACAAGCATTGCATTATAAGGGGCTACATTAGATATAAAGTGTTTTAACTTGGTTGAGATGGTGATCATGATGATTGCCTTGCATACCAAAAGATAGTCTAACACTGCGATTATTGTCATTATGTGTATATATGTATGTTTATTGTCACGTCAGAACGTACGAGAGCACAAGACTCCAAGAACAAGAGGTCGTCACAATGTTGATATTGGATTATTTTATTTGTGTTATTATTTGTGATTGGTATTAAACGAAAGTAAAATTTCGCGCATTGTTAATTTTTATTAAAACTTTAATTTATGATGTAGGCGAGTACAAAGAAAGTATTATTTCAAATTCATTTAGTGCTCTCAGGAATTAATTGCTACGCGGGCGTTGCCGTGAGCGATTGCTAGTATCTCTATAAGAATTTATTGAATGAATAGCAACATTGTGCTTGGAAAAACGAGAAATATTCAACGAGTATTGCTGAATGATGAATGGAAATAATTTTGAATGAATTTACTGAATCGATCATAAGAACGAGCAATATTAAGTTAGACTATGTGTAAGCACGAAGTTTATGGTTACATATTTATTTTGGATATAAAATTTAATAATAATATAATATAACAACTCATAAGTCTGGCAATAATTATAAGCACTTTATTTAGAAATACTTTATGAAGAATTTTACTATTGCAATCTTGGAATGTTTTTATGTATTTAATGTTTCCATTAACTGTATTACTTGTTTATTGATTTTCTTCTTTGCAATGTAGAAGAGAGAGTTGTTTTTTTTCAAATTTGTTCAACTTTTCACTCTCATTTACTTTGACCGAATTAAATATTTGTATAAATCAACCAAACCGGCCAATTCTTACACTTTTTTGTGTCACCCAGTTCCGTGATTATTAATAACGAATAAATTAGCGCATTTAACTTAACAAACTTCAACTTTATAATATTAATATAAATTACTACGATTTAGAAAAAGTTTCTAAGATGACTTAAAATCCACGATGTAGATAATTTTCTTCTTTACCCATAGCAACAACTGACAACGCATAGGTATATATAAGTATTGTCATTTCTGAAGGGTGCTCAAGTATTATAAGCTGTCTCAGTGCTATGTGGTCCGTAAAGCCGTTTGCGGTTTGTGGCGGACACTTTAACGACTCAATGAGTGTGATGCCGACGTTAATAACCACATATATGTACTTCAATGTTCTTATTACATGTATATCAGTGCTTTGGTTCAGAGACTCGCTTAACGTTTATTAGATACATGGATTGGTAGTAGAAAACCAACCTTGTGTTTTTATTATAAAGTTGTTTTTATTTTGATTTATTCACAGTAGCAGAGATACTTATAACTAATGCGGTGTAAGCTTATGATATTTAATAGAAATAATACGTGTTAACACTATGCTAAAAGTACTTAATCCGATTGTGATGTGAAACGTAGTGCAATGAAATTATTAACTAGCTTCTGCTAGATGATGATAAAAAGTAATGTCCTTTTTATTTATTATTAGTTTTATTAGGATTTTTTATATAGTTTTTACACAATTTTTGTTCTCTCTACATTGTAAGAAGTACAAGAGTAGACCGCCTGTAGCACAGGTTTTACTACCTAGTACAGGCTAATCATACATTTTGTTCCCTAACACAACAGGACAGATTTTAAATTGATACAAGACATAAAACTTATTATTTAAATCCAAGATTTTTTAATATACTTATCTCATAAGTTATGATAATCTAAATTTAAGACTTATCATGTTATCACATAATTTTATCAAATTTACATCTTAGGGTTGGACCACACTAGCCGCACGGAATCGCACATTCCTATGTTTATATCCCTTTCTGTCACTTGCACCATGTTAAATTCAAATGTGTGTCCCGTTTTCCTGGACACCCGACCTTAGCTGACAGGTTCAAAAAACCGTAGTCTGTAATTTCTTTATCTGTACGAGTTCTACTTACTTACAAACGGCTTTATTACATGCATCGAACACTCTAGATTGTGATTACGATAATGTACCAATTGTACCATATGCCCAAGATATCTCGATAACACTTTGTAACAAAGAAGTTTGGTCGCAACATGCACGCCATCCGATACTTGTAATTAAGATACTGGCACCCTAATTATAGGGAATCTGGTTATCTTGAATAGCACCCCGCCAACTAAAAAGGAATTAAGCTAAAGATTTAACTAAGTAGTTTCCGCCATTAAGGGACGCTGGCATAAAATTGTCCTCAATATTGAGTTTGAGGACAGATTGTGACGTCAGATACACACAGTCAACTGTTTCTGTCGTCACAATCTGTGTGTCTGTGCAGCTACACATGCAGAGTAATTGTAAAAATTGCAATATATGGGTTACGAGCTTCACAAAGCGCAAAATAATGGCGGTACAGGTCATACGTAGTTGCCTCATTCTACGAAGAGTAATTAGAGAATTTTTATTTTTGTGTAAATCTTCATATATTTTCCGAAAAAATACTTTCACGAACCCTTCATCAAAATATCTAAATTTATTAAAGCCATAGTAGAAATACCAGTGCTTAAAATATATTTTTATAGTGGATATACTTGTTTAATAGAACTCGCAAGTAATAAACTTGGGAACAATAGTATAAAAAATTTGAATATACTTATTATGTAGGCTAATAATAATCTCATAGTAGCCATATACCTAACATAGGATTATAGACAAACTACTTACGTAACACGTGTATATTGTCAAAACTAAAGCAAAAAAAGATACGGGGAGAGATTGTTTCTCAATACGTGTGTTATTATTCACAAGAAAAAGCAAAGTTATTCGTGAATTAAATATTTATATAGACAATGTAAAAGAAATATATCTGTATTCAAGATAGATGGTAATATCAAACTAATATATTTATAAATAAACATATTTATTAGAATTTCCTCACGTACACACGTATTTGATGATGTGATTTGAAAAAACGTACGTATCTATTTATAGATAAAATCACTAGTAGACGCAATATTCTTTATAACCAAGTTATTTTTATGTATTTCTACCAAAATTGTATTAATGACTATAAGGCCGGTGTTCCACCTAAGACGTCCCCCACAAAAGGCGACCGCGTTCCTCGGGCGTGTGAGCGGCGCGTTTTGCTACCATGCCCCCTTGAAATATTATAATAATGATGAAATATATCATAAACAACATTTCAATCAGAGTTGTATTTGTTAAGTCTCCCGCGACACTAAGCTCCGGAGTTGTCTTTAAAAGAAACAAATGTAAATATTAGAGTTCAACTGATTCTTTTCAGTACATCACCTCTTCGCTTTGTTCAAATATCGTACTTTAAAGCTTATTAAACGGTATTCACGAATCACTTAAAGGAAACTGGGGGCTTGTTAATTTCTGCGGTAGCGCGCGGATCCTAGGTCTATGGTTAATTTCAAACTTCGATTGGTCGGTTTTGATGTCGCTGTCAAATGTTAGGAAATTTAGGTGTGGTCGCTGTCGCTTTCAAACATTTGACAGCAACATCAAAACCGACTCATCGAATTTTGAAATTCAGAGTAAGCCCCCTGCTCGCTGAAAAACTAATAAAGAAAAGAACAAATTTCGTTTAAACGTTTGAGAACGATTTAATCATGACATATCTATGTTAATACTGTATCATAAAGGTATATAGAACAAGAGGTCGCGATATTCAGGTGGACTATTACAATTTCAGGTTATTGCCAATACTGGCACCCGTTTTACATGTCAGTATCGTGCCAATTTCTGCCATTTAGTACAGTTACGTCATGATATTACTAAGATTACCGAGCTAACTGTTCGGAAATGGAGACTGCATATTGCCTTTCGGATTTCTGAACAGAAGAAAAGAAATAATCTGCAATGCGAAATATTTAAAGTTATTGGAAAAATGTTCTTTTAAATTGGTTTTACTCACTATTCAAAACTTATTCAAAATAGAAAAATTTGTTCAGAAATAGCAACAAGATTAACAATTGGAACAAATTTAAAATAATTAATTTCCTATTCCATGAAGCACACCTACGAATATCATTCGCATAGTGCGGGCACTAAGAAATAAAAACACATTATTGTAACACATTATTATAATGAAACTGAATGATGTTAGAAATTTAAGTTAGTCTTTTAAATAATAAATAGTTTCTTTTATCGACATTTTTTATTTCTTAGTCTCCTCACTATGCAAGTGATATTCGTAGGTGTGCTTCGTGGAATAGGAAATTAATAATTTAAAATTTTTATTTGAAGCCCATCTACGGGTGTGCTAAATGGAATACTTTAGGTGTGCTTCGTCTGGCTGTGCTTCGTTTGGGTGTGCTTTTACTTGAGCAAGAAGCTCAGATACGGAAATATGTTTGTCTATTTATTTTTTATTTATCCTTCTTTCTATTCACGACTGAGCATTGGAAGACCTAAAGGTGACAAAACATCAATTAATTTTCAACTAAAATGTTGTTTATGGACACGCAAAGCCAAGCTAACTTTGTGAACTCGTGCACCTAACTTAAATACACAAAAGCATACAAGATACTCTCTTTACAAATAGAAGAGAGAACTTTATTCTATTACTTTATTAACAAAGTTCTCAACATGTTATCACGGCTTCTTTACAACGGAACATACTGGTACGACACAAGTTTTGTACTGTACTGTTTAAATGCAATTTATTTTGTGGTACGAACTTATTGGAGAAACTCTACAAGACTATAAAACTTGGAACTAATTGATAAGACTCGTTTAAACTATGTGGAACCGTAGTCAAATAAATTTATGAGGGTTTGTAGAGAGTCTAGTGATATTAATCTGGATTGTATAACGTAGTTATTCACGTCTGTTATATTCGTCAAGCGCATTAAATGCACGCCGATGACGGCTTACAAAATAAAGATATTAAATCATTATGTTTATTTGTTTTTTTAATAATTAATAATACGTTAATTAAATCCATACAATTGTATTAATATCATTTAAAACTAATATTTTTTTCTACATCTTAAAACCTGTTTTTGTTAACGTTGCTTACAAGGCATGGAAATGACAAAAATTGCATATTTGCTAAGCCCGACATTAGAAAAGAGGTTTTATAAATATTTTTACGTACTTAAAAGGGATCACACAAATTAGTTGCTAAACGTATTAAAATAACTTTATTATACACTTAATCATCCCAGAAACTACAAAATTTACAGCACATAATATCTCAATGCTGGTATCTGCATACCAAAGGGTCAGACCTCATGGTAAGTAAATAAATGTAAAGTCTAAAAGGTCTACATGGACTGGTTAGAGCTGTCTCGGCTCAAAGCAAACTAAAGATTAGTCACTTGAGACTGAAGATGTTAGATTATCCCACCCTCTGCTGAATCCCATTACTCGTTAAACGAAGTAGTTGCAAACACTTATTATACACTACGATGTATCTCGAAACTTGTTAAATATGTAGATGTTGAAAGTACAGTATCCTACATACTGTAGGATGTCTAGTACTAGGAAATACGTCAGGGGGCTTACCATGAATGTCGACATTCGAATGTTCGGTTTTGATATCGCTGTCAAATGTAAGAAAATGTAAATATGGTCGCTATCACTTTCGAACATTTGACAGCGACATCAAAACCGAACATTCGAATGTATAGTAAGCCCCCAGGTGTCGCAAGAGACTTTACAAACATAATAATTTGTATAACAATTCACAGACACAAAAAATCCAAATCATCATCTAATTATCTAAACTTATCTATACTAATATTGTAAAGCTGTAGATTTTGTTTGGTTGAATGCTAGGATCTCGGGAATGACTGATCCCATTTAAAAAAATATTTTAGTGTTGGATAGCCCATATATTGAGGAAGGTTATAAGCTATATAACGTCACGATACGGTCAATAAGACCTGAGCAGTGGCTAAACAAAGAACGATGGGAGCGACTTCTATTACTACTATATAGTGGCCTGAGATTTAGCCAGATCGTGTCATGCCTCTACTCTGCCAGCTAGTTGATTGTAGGCAAATTGGTTGACATATTTTTTTAAACATAACTTAGCATCACGCTTTTTTTAAGAAGAGTATGGAGACCTACATCACATCACACCCACATTCGCCAGTTATACCTAATAGTATTTCGCCCGACAACGACGTTAATATCCTCTAAAATTTACGTACCAAGAGTCTGTGAATCTGCGGGACAAAGTCGGAAATTCCTTGACATGTCTTGTCAACACTGCCAATGTTCAACGTACCTAAATGTTCTGCTGACGGCGTTTGACAGGTGACAGGCAAAATTTGTGTGGAGCGTCAACGTCGCAGGACAACCCTTTGTGAAAATTGAAAAATCTCGTAGATTGATAAAGTATGAGTGGTGAGTTGCATTATTATAAGTGTCTAACCGTAGACTACGAGTTCATTGACTGTTAACCATAAGAATTTGATCTGCTTGACGTTTACAAACAGTAAAGTTAATAAAAGTAATGGATTTCATTACAGTTAAAACGTTTAATTTATTAAATTTTAATGCTGATCGTAATAATAAATGAGGCTTATGAGGTAAATTTTAAAACAACTTCAATATTTAATTACGCAATTTCAAATGAATCTGAAAGTTAATATAATCCACTTTTAATTTAAAAGATAATTATTATTACGAAATAATTAATAAATTGGGGTAACCAAATGTAAAAAAAATATAGTTTTTACATTTAATTTTGAGCTTTATTTAAGCTTGAGAGCCTATTTTAAACTAAATATTTTTTACCCTACCTACCCCAGATAGGTACCTACTTATATTTAGAGTTCGCTTTCACTATAAACGCAAAATCAGCAATAACTACACAATAACTTTCTTTTCAGCAAATATGAATGTAACTATGTACCTATTATAGCAAATTCATCAATTAAACATAAACCGCCGAAGGAGTACCACTGGGATCGATCCTGAGCACTCTGCATCTAATGGCTTCCAGCTGCCTTTTGAGGTTTCTAGACTTGTGTCATAACTATCTAATTTCTATCAAAGTATGGATAAGTTTCTGGAATCTGGAATGTAAGATTAAATTTTAACTGACTCACACACACACAGGAAGGTATTTTCCGACAACCTGATGTTGATGTTGATGGTTTATCCATGTTATGCGATCATTGTAAAAGTACATAAAAAACTGTACCTATTCCGATCTATGCTAATTACTGATTTGTATTATGTTAATTCTTTGTGTCTAACTTAGTGCGTACATTGCAATTTCGTGTTGCGGTTTGCGGTTAGTTTGCGCAATTCAGTTGTTAGAACTGAAATGTTTTGATTTACTATGTTCTAAAACACTATTGAGTGTTTGTGGCATTAAACCGTAACTTTGAATTTAATTTGTTATTTTCCAAGCTATACTGAAAAAGAGATTCATATTGTGTGGCTACATGGAGCGCTATAGTGCCTTTTTCTCTTAAAAGACTTTAATACGACATTGTTTTACAACTTGGGTGACACAAACTGAGCATTCTTAGTACCTACAACTAACTACTTTTTTATAACAATACTATATTACGTCATTTAATTTTATTGTTAAAACTTTGTGAACTTACAATGCTAAACGTACCTACCAAGAATTTACCAATACCTACTTACAATACTACTTTTTATAACATATAAACGTACGTAATAGTATGCATTCAATGATTCATTGAAAATTACCAACATATAAAATGTTTCTCTGAAAAGAGCGGTTTGGCGTGGGAAATCCCTAATTAATGAAAAAGATGTTTCCTCATCATCATCTTCACTATCAGCCCAACAACGTCCACTGTGGCTCACCTAATTTGGCCAGAGCAAGCGACTTTGTGCTGCCTGCATCCAACGACCACCCGCAACCCTTACCAGGTCTTACCCTTACCCTAAGTAATGAAAAAGGGTATTTATTTGTATTATTTGCGTGATGCTTAAGTTTCTGCGAGGAGATAGGCAGAAGTGCTTCACATCCACTTTGCTCGAGCTATATTAAATCCCATGTAAAAGCGGGCGTCTCATAGACTATAATTTTATTAGGCACTTTTTTAATACTGCATTAAGTGATTACTTTGTTATGTCTTTATCGTCACCACATGATATAGTAGGTACACCTAACTAGTAGTGAATGCTTGGCATACGTCCATCGATTCAAATTAGTATAAACAAAATTTATAAGAAATATTATGTTATCATAACACTGTATCATAATATCGTATCACCTTAGCAAAAAGAGTTTAAGAATAGCATTAGTGAAATCTTATTCTTAAACACGACACGATTATGAACCTTAACGCTATTAGAACAAAATAGCAATTGTTAATTGGATTAATTTTCACAATAGCTTTTTTCATTATTTCCATACGTACCTATAGTACAAATACGTCTGGCTAAAAGTACATAAAAAACCTATCTCTGTTCTGTGGTACATATATACAGTATAAATTTGTTTGCGTCACCGTTGTATGTTTTATTACTTACGTAAATGGCTGTAGAAGGAAGTTAGTAGAAACACAAAGAGAGGAAGCGTTAGTATAACGAGGATATTTAATCAAGGTATCAAAGCAACAAACACTTTAATCCTAGTACAAACTAAGACAAAAGTAGTGGTATTACGGACGTAGCTTTGACTTTCACTCTGTGAAGAGTCCAAAAATGTAGGTAAAGAGATTAACTTCTTTTTACCTGGGCTTCTCGCAATGATATTGTATGTTATACAATATTAATATATTTAATTATAGTTATACAATATCATTGGCTTCTCGCAATTAAATATTGAAAATTACAATTTTATTACAATAATTATATTAAAATATTATATTTTTCGTATTCCAAGGGGATTGATCACATTCCCTTAACCTCCTAGTCCCTAATATACGCCCATTAATGGTCTGCACAAGGCTGTTAGATATGCAACGAAAAAATAAAAAAGTTTCAAGGAAAAGTTGAACCTCGAAAAGAGATAAACAGAAAAATTTATGTAATTTGGACAGAACATCTAAAGAGTCAGCTATTCCTTACTAATAAAATGTGAAATTTTTGTTGGTTCTTTGTCATTCCTTTGTGTCACCGTGGAGTAACGGATGAATTGGTTTTTGCATAGTTGGAAGGCTGATGCTAAATACTTCTACTAGCATAGTTTTTTATTTAAGATATAATTACTACTATTATTTTTATTGTTTAATTTTACGTTTTAGTTTTTTTTTGTTGTAATTAATTGTATATACATATAATAATATAGTTTTAATGCTTAAGTAGGTATTTAATACAATTATTTTCTCCTTTATTCAATAAAATTCTCACATTAATTTACATTTTTAAATATAAATATTTAAAAAAATCATTTAAAATATTAAAAAAATGTGGTGGCCCGCAATGTATTATTTTTTTTTAATTATTTTTATTATTATAGTTTTATATGTGTAAATAAATAACTACTAACAATATATGGACGCCAAGTATGATTCAAATAAGTGAAATTTAATTTTAAATGCTTATTACATAGTATTACACCCACAGAACAGAGATATAACCACACGAGCGCAAAACGGATTAAAGAAACTATAGCAATCAAAACTTTAGTTCTCTCAATATCGTAGTATGACTACGTTTATAATCAGTTATTATTTAAATAACATAAACGTAGCGTAACGGCTTTTATTCCCGAAGGAATAGATAAAGATGTAAGTCCACATTTCGTCAACTATGATAATACCCATATTACAGAGAGAGTCCCATATTATTACACATTTTGTAAATAGTTGATCCTAGTTGTAAATAGTTCGCTCCTCAAGGGGACAGGATTTTACTAGTATCGGGATCAATATTTTACAAAATTGAGCACTTATATATAATTCTACAATAATGTCCTCCATGTCGATTTCGGCTACGGCGACTGCTACTGCCTATAGTCAACTGAGCGTAGCTGACATGCTCATGTGACTAATAAAGCCAATGGCACAAATGCACACGTCAGGATGTCATTGATCAAATAAATTATAATAATAGGTATTATAATAATGTAACATACAATGTTTTACTTCTTTTTGCCGAAATAAATTATTCTTATTTTTAATTTTGTCCGACCCGGGTATTTTACCCAGGACCGAACACAGCAATCTGTCGCTGCGCCCCCGACGCCCAACCCAACATTTTTAATAAAATATTATCCCCAAGTTTCCACGTAGTCACATAATGACACCATTTTAGTTTCAATAGAGAGGTAGAAAGTACCCCGTGTTTAGCAAACTTCAGAAACTCGACTGCGGCAGTATTATGCCATAACTAAAGTGTTTATTACGCAAGTTCATGCCCCGTGTCACGGCAGTACACCTACAAAGGTGTGTGTTCACTATATAAATAATACCAGAAGTTACAAACATTTCAACTCCATGTAGGGTTTCATTGTGTGTGCTTCGATTGTATTCTATCGTTTTTTTTTCCTCATCATTTCAACCCATAAACATCCCACTGCTAGGCACGGGTCGCCTGATCTCCTCCAAAGAATGTAGCGAGAATTTAGCCTACTATACATACAATACATTTACACATACAAATACATTGTATTAAACTATGTATTTTTAAACGACTCGCTGATACCCAGATAGACCCTGTGAGGTCTTCGTGGTATACAGCCTTTGCACACTACATAATAATATATAAACTGTAAATTAGAAGATAAATAAATACCACGCTGGCCAGACGGTTTAGTATAGAGTTTGTTTCGAATTTCTTTTCTTGCAGTGCTCTTGTCTGAATAAGGTTATTTCCTTAGTCGCCTTTTACGAAACCCACGAGTTGAGATGGTGTAGTGACAGTATTAATTCTTAGTCCGTCACTAGACGGGTAATTGTACTCTTTAAGTAATTGTATTCTATAAGTACGTTAAAACAAATACATTACAGAGACTGGATACATTATTAGCTACCGATTTCGTATGGAAGTCATCGAGATAGGCTTTACTCTACAGTGTTTGCTCAACGGGTTGTGTAAGTTAACAGGTATTCAATTTGGAAGCTTAAAAAAAAATTCACGTTTCAAAAATATTTTAACTTTTATATTAAACATTATGAAACTTCCATTTATTTATAGATATAATATATATTTATTGTACATTTAATATTTACTGACTTTTTATTTACATCATCCTGCCTTTGAATGGCTTTTACATATTATGGATATTAGACAGCCGTCAGACATGTAAACAAAATAAGAATGCTTAAAAACGCCTGACAGAAAAAGGTTCACAATCCCTGCTTCATCATAGCTCTTTTATTCGTAAGTAGTATCACTTATCTATAGATATATAACTCTAATATCTTTGTTATTGTACTGGTTGCCACGTAAACAAAGAGTATACGAAGTCCTTGGTTGTACTCCGATCTGATCAGGAAAACTGTGGCAGGACTGATGTCAATAAAAGTTTGTGCTTACACTCGACAAATGAATAATACCAGCTTTTCATCCATCAGCATAAATGAAATTTGTGCGGCTATTCATAAAATACAAATGATAAAGATTCCATTGGCTTTTGCCTTTCATATTCAAATTTTCATCAAGCAACTCAATAATGAAAACAATGTTGCACTCGAATTGTTTTATCGGACTTTTAATAAAATTTCTTGATTGTGTTTGTCGTTAAGGTAAATAGTCATTTGCATTTTACTGAGCGTAAAAAGTTTACCTTTGAGAGTGATAGTTTTGTTATAGAGAGTGTTCCAGGTGACCTCAACGCATTAGGCGAGTTGATGAAATGGGGGTATCGAAGAATATTGAGGTTTCTTAAAATAAACATTGGTTTCTTTAACCTTAACTTCTCATTTAAAAGCTTATACAATAAAATATGGTTTATTCATCAATAAAGGTAAGTAATCTATAGATCAAATTGACACTGAATACTTTTCAACAAAAAAATCCAATTACCAACCGGAATGTGAGGAAACAACCGACATTATTCAGTGAGGCCATCTAATATGAGTGTAATTTTAATTAAATAAGCTAACATTAATAAAATAAATAACAATATATTTACTCAGTAGCCAGTAAAAGCCTTAAGGTAAAATTATACCGGATATTAAATCTGTTGAAATTAATTGAGCATTTCAAAGTAAATTTAATTTAGAAACATCTTTGGTTTATTATGACTAAATGTAACCTGAAAATATTGTTGTAACTCACACCATTGTACTCGACTGTACCTATTCAATTTATATTAAGCATAATTAAAGCTTTGTGTACACTGTTATAATAAATTGGTTTTCCTATTTTTTTTTTGGTTTTATGTGTCTTTTTACGTGGTGTGGTAATATTTGTAATTTTATATTTTGTTTTTAATTATAAAATTGCTTTGTTGATTATCAAATTTACACAGCTACTTTATCTGAATCACACAACTTTGACTGATAGACAGTGGTTCTATGTACATCCTACATAAAGTTAAATCATTATAAATTAATAAATAACTACATAAAATATATAATAATTAATTAATGCTTTCTTGAACATGGCCAAAACTAGCTGCGCATATAATTTAGAACTTTACTGTCCCAAATAACAGACTTCTTAATATTTAATTAATTATTGACTGGCCTGTTGATCTAGTGGTTAGTGACCCTGACTGCTATGCCGGAGGTCGTGGGTTCGATCTCCACCCAGGACAAATCTTTATGTGATGAACATTAAGGTTTGTTCTGTGTCTGGGTGTAATTTATCTAAAATTAGTATTTATTTAAAAAAAAAAATGTATTTAAGTAGTATATCAGTTGTTTAGTACCCATAACACAAGCAAATATAATTGCTGACTTTGGGACTAGATGGCGCTGTGTGAATATGGTAGAATATTATTATTATTTAATAAAACAAATCTGCTAGCAGAAGTAGTCTTGAAACCTACTAATAGTAGTAAAAGATTGGAAGGATGTATTTTATAGACGTTTTTTCAAACGTTTCGCTGTCATCTTCAAACATGAATCATCTAATAATTAATTAATGCTTTTTAATTGTATATTATTTTGAACATTTGTGATTAGTTTAATTACTTACTAAGAAATGCTCCGGTAAACCAAAGTTGATTATGATGTTTTACGTTGTTTGTCATTTTCTATCTCCATGATTAATTACCCACTCCGTTGGCTCGCCCAAATGGGTTTTGGCTTCCAATACGAAAGTTCGTTACCTCATGATAAATAAAATAAAATGTATAAGTCAACATTATTTTCTCTCTGACTGACCCTATCGACAAACGCCATAAAAATTTTTTGGGATTTTAGCTGGTTCGTTTCCTGGGTATAGCAAGCGAATTTTCGAAAATTATTGAATGCAGTTCTGTTTCATTTTAAAAATAAAGGAATGTTTCGTTTGAATAAAATGTTCTATCTCCAGTATTTAAAGTACTTTCCCTCCAGGTTGTATTACAAAATTCCATTCTTTATAATAGACTGCTCGGTAACTGCTGTAACTGCCTAGGTGGCGCAGCGGGAAGTGTATACGACTGCTGTGCAAGAGGTCCCGGGTCCGACCTCTGCCTACCCCTTCGGGGAAAAAGGTGTGATGCTATGTTATGTTATGTTATAGAAGACCCATACGTGTAAAATTTACCAATGAGCACTATTTTTTTTTACTATCTTATGATGTAGGAACATCCTACTAATTTTATAAAACCAGATAGATGGATGTATGGATGGATGTTTGTTACTCACTCACGTCAGAACGGCTGAAAGGATCTGTATGAATTTTTTCACACCGATAGATTAATAGTCTGGAAAAGCATAGGTTACTTTTTACCGACATACCACGTGCGGAGCTGCAAGCGAAAACTAGTTGATACATAATTTTCAACTTGTAATATCCTCCAAGTTACTACATACATACCTACCTTTTTTCACTGTCTGTTCTGTTTCACTTCGACGAAGTAACAACAAACACACGTAAAATTCAAAGTAATCAGCATCATAATATTACTAAAAGGTAATCATAGATTTACAACCGTAGTATTGTTGCTAAAAGTAAAAAGGCTTACGTATTACGTTGTATAAAGCCACTTCTTTGTACACCTTTACATATACGATGTTCTTGGAATTATTTCATTGCTATTCCACTCATTAGCAATGAAATCCTAGAACAAAACACAAAGCACCTAAATTAGTCGTAGAAGTCGTAACTTCGCAAGGGACTTTTTGCTGAATTAACATTATGACACACTTAGTGTCGTTACTTCTGTCTGTTACATTCATACGCAAACATACTCGTATACTTATGTAGATATATTATGTACTGTACAAGGACAACTTTGATGTCAAGTTCTAATTAAACGTCGCGTCATACTTCAGTTTACAAAAGGATTTGTCCGTTTGTAATCGGTCGTTTGTCCATGAACTGTTGAAAAGTTGTCAACTTCACCCGCATCACAATTTGACGCATTAAATATTTGGCATTTTCATCTCAACATAAAGGCAATAGTGGTTTTAGAGTTATCACTAGTCATATATTAATATGTAACACCAGAAGTCGTTCTTTATATATTATATATATAGCCTATAACCGTCGTCTATAAATGGGCAATCCAACATTTAAATGATAATACCAATTGAATCTATGTTTTTTTTTTTATTTTAATTTAATTTTGATTATTATTTAACAAAACTTAGAACATCATTATATTCACTGACATTCCGTAATAATTTAATTTCTTGTTCGACATTAATTTAATAAATTCGACATCTTTAATTTTCGTATGCCGTCTCGGCGAATCATAGTAGAACTATTTTGTATCACTGTGCCATCTCTGTAACCTATGTTTTACGAAATAAATGAATTGAATTAAATGAATTGAATTGAACATTAAAATAATTTGAAAATCGGTTCAGTAAATCCCAAGATTTCTCCTACAACAAACACAAACTTTACCTCTTTATAACATTATAGATTTAAGGATGCGGATGGACATTGGTTACAGGCAGCAAGAAATCGCTCGCTGTGGGGGAAATGAGGCGAGGCCTATCTCCAGCAGTGGACGTAATTAGGCTGATATGATGAAGATGATTTTTTCTTGAGAATCAATCGTGACTAGAAATCGTAAGATTTATTATTATTTAATAAAACATTTATTTTTTAACTAGCTGTGCCCACGACTTTGTTCGCGTAGACTCTTAATCTCGAGTTCTATTATCACTGAACACTAATATTTTTATCACGGACCTCAATTTTTTTTTCTATAATTGATCGATATGACCTGGAAAGGATGACGGATCGTTTTAAATACTTTAAATCTCGAGATGTACAGATATATTTTCAATAATACATATTATTATATTATTATGTATTTTTGAGCACAAATCAAGTGAATTTTTTATCTAAATCTTCAAAATGTTTAATAATAGACTTTCTAGCCAAGTAATTTGTCTTGGCTGTCAGTAATTAAGGGAAATTCATGATACTGCTTGTTTAAACAGGGACAGACGACCTCATTTGATTTCGAATTCTCAAGAAAAATGGTCAACAAGTAATAAAGACCTTGATATTATATTTAAATCTTTGAATGGCCATGACGTGACGACCTTTAATTTATAACTGTCTTTTCTCTGTGGAAATTCTGTTTGATGTGATCAATGGATCCAAGTAACTAGAATAGAGTGTTTACAACCTATCTCTGTTCTGTGGTTTACATAATACGTCATAACACGAGGCGCGTCAAATTCACATTTCCCCAGCTACGTATGATTACATTTAATTTAGGGGGTGAGTCTATTGTCGTTAACATTTTCAGACTCAGGAGTGAAAGTTGTTACGAATTTTGCGATGGAAAACCTCAATACTGTTTTGTCTGACCTGGAAATCGAACCTAGGACCTCTTGCCAAGCAGTCGTATTCACTTTCCACTGCACCACTGAAGTACCACAAAAACAAGACATTTATTTTAATTTTCTGCAATGTAGATACAAATTTAATAAGTACATACAAAATCGTGACAGACTTTAGGTTATCCATTTGCTTATAATATTAGTATAGTTATACTAACATCATCATCATTTTAACCTTAAAACATCCCACTGCTGGGCTCGGGTCTCCTCCAAAAAATGAGAAGGGAAATTAGTCTACTTTACCACGCTGGCGAGACGGGTTGGTATAGGGTTTGTTTCTAATTTTCTTTTACTCACTGTGCACTAGTCTGCACAAGGTCTCACTCCCTTATTTGCCTTTTATGACACCCACGGGTTGAGATGGGGTAGTGAAATTATGCATTTATTTATTTATTTATTAGGTTAACCAACGATTGTTTACACAGTACATTTTAAAACTTATTTACGAAAGTTACATACATTCACATGTGTAACAACCACTTACTGGCTAACACCGCATTTACAACAACGATCCAAATAATAAAATAAATTGAACACATGATACATAAAAAATTGTTCTTAAAAAATTATAATATTGGTTTTAAAAAATTATAAGTAAGAATTGGAAAAATTATTTTGGAAACTTAAACAAAAACGTATAACATAAAAGAAAAATACAAAAAGAAGTAGAATTCTGGAAACAAAATGGCTAAACGGATAAAACAATTTGACAATACTATAGCGCCCAGGTTTTGTGATTGGATGATCATCCATCCATCGCATGCACCATGACCGCACAAGCCTCTCCTCCAGATGCATTCTTAATCCGTCACTATAATTATATGATATAGTTACACTAACATAAAAGTGACTTATAAATAAATCATCTGGTGAAGCAATTTCAAACGATATACAAAAACATTAAAAAATATAAAAAACGAAATTAAATGAGTTTATTTTAGAAGAATGCTGATACTGTTTTAGAATGAAAGATAAGGTAATATATAGAGAAAGTTTCTTTTTACATCACAGCATAAAAATTTCTTAGCTTAATCACCTGAGAAATACAGAATTGCTATAATGTTTGTATATTATATATAATGATGATGATGATGATATATAATATGAATATAATGTTTTTTATTAAAATAATGTTTTTATCAACAACACTAACTAATATATCGGCTTAATATTATGTAAGTTGAAATCTATTATTTCAACTTAATACTAATTACTAATTCTAAACTTAGGACAGTTCAAAATACAAAAATAACCCATTTATTTTGTACATAAAAGATAAAAAAAATGCTAACATTGGTCGTTTCTTAAACAAAAACCTTTTTTCTACAGATTCTATTGATTTTAGTTTGATGAAAATCCTATAATTTATCTGTTCTTTACAAAGAACTGCGAACGCGATAAGGTGAACATTCCATATAATATATTTGTGGTGAACAATTTCGTGATATGTAAACGTAACAAAATCATTTCAGAAAACCCGATGTATTAATAGACACTCCTTCATTTATTAATATAGATCACATACGTGATACTTATGAACGTCATACAAAGCCAAAAAGGTCTCAGCAATTATCCCGAAGACCTTTAAACACTGGCAAACCTTGAGATGAGCTGGCAAGAAGAAAAATAATTTAGTACCTACAATACATTAATTAAAGTAAGTACTACAAAGCAATAAGCAATCAACAATCGCACCCATATATTAAGCGCCGAAACTGATAATTATGTATAACCTGCTGGTACCTGGTAGCTGTCAATCATCATAATGTCCACACAACACAAACAACACAGACTGGCCTGTTGGTCTAGTGGTTAGTGACCCTGACTGCTAAGCCGGAGGTCGTGGGTTCGATCCCCGCCCAGGACAAATCTTTGTGTGATGAGCATAAAAGTTTGTTCTGTGTCTGGGTGTAATTTATCTATAATAGGTATGTATTTACAAAAAAAAATTTATTTAAGTAGTATATCAGTTGTTTAGTACCCATAACACAAGCAAATATAATTGCTTACTTTGGGACTACATGGCGCTGTGTGAATGTGGTAGAATATTTATTAATTTATTGTCTGATCAACAGAATGTCAAGGTCACAAGTATAGACCAGAATTTAATTAAGCTAAATTTTTAAAGCAACGGTGAAATTGTGGTTTTTAACAAGAACTTACAAGTATCATTAAGTTACCCATATTTGACCCACATGACCGAATCTATTTCGTGACAATCTAATTGACGTTTTGATGTTAAATGTAATAAACAGTTTGTATCTAATAAACAGCTAAAACTTGTCTCTATAATATTGCTATGAAATACCATATTCCGTGTAATTAACGCCTTCAAGAAAACTGCTAATAATGGCAACACTGTATCCCTTGTGTATCGTAAAAGCCTTTACGAAGAGAATGTAGGAACACAGAGTGTAACATGTAGTGTCCACCTGCGTATCTCCCATTTCAAATTATCTCGTTTATGGAGAACTCCCTAGAGGGGCGTTCTACCAGCCTGTGTTACCACAAAAAAAGCAATAAATATCATGTTTGTAATTTAAAAAGGTGTTGGTGGTTATTGTGAGGATCTACATAAATATTACTAAAGTATCAAATCAAGTTGTCCAGAACGAGTAGGTAGAAATTGTTTACAACCACGTTGGACCAGCTTGGCCAAGTCCATTTAACAGCAAAGGTAAATATAATGCTGATGAATAAACTATCACTTCCTATCTTTGTGATCACTTCATCATCATCATATGAGCCCAATGACGTCCACTGGACGTAGGCCTCACTCAAACAGGTGGTAGTTTGCCTACTGTTACCACGCTGGCCAGACGGGTTGGTACAGGGTTTTGTTTCGAGTTTTCCTTCTTTAACGCAGGTGTTATGTCGCGATTTTCCCTTAGTCGCCTCTTACGACATCCCGGAGTGGTGACACGTGTATTCTTAAACTCCGTCACCACAATGCCCATAAATATAATATATGACATGTGTAGTTATCTATATCTATCTACATAACTGACCATGTATCCGTGGTGCTTAATTTCTAATAATTTTAATCATATAAAGATTTTTTTTCTTTTGCCTCGGTGGCGCAACGGGAAGTGTATACGACTGCTGTGCAAGAGGTCTCGGGTTCGAATACCTCTTGCACAGCAGTCGTATACACGTCGAGGTACGTCGGGTGAAAGTGGTATTGAACTTTTCTATCATGAAATTCCAGTATTGAGATTTTCCCGCAGTTTGGTAAACAAATGTTCCCGGTTGATGAAAATAGGCTCGTCCCCTATTTCATGGGACCAAATATAGCTGTCGAAATGTGGGTGTGAAAAACCTCTGCCTACCCCTTAACACCTACGAAAAAAGAGTACTATGTTATGCAATGTTTTCTTTTGCTTTGCTTTGCCATAGGCACGGCAAGGGTAAAGTTTAGTAGTCAAACATTTTTCCAATGTTGCAAATATTTCAATGGTTGCTTTGGTATTTTTTTGTGTTGTTACTGTATTTGTTGCATAGGATTCCTTCCTTTTGATCGTCCTTGTTTTTTCCAGTCACCAAGAGCTTTTCCAGATCATCACCAACAAAAACATCCACGAAGCCTTACAAATTGCCAAAGATCCATAATCTACAGAAAGCAATCGTCCAGGAAGCAATTCAATTTAATATTAAAATAGGCATAGGGTATTATTTCAACAAGTTATTGATATATTCTAAATTGTCCCATATTATTTTATTTCTAATTATTTATTGTCACACCAAAACCGTAAACATCAGGTAACAGGTACTTTTTAATTTATGCTGCCATCAGTTTCCAAAATCGATCTAATATTTTTAGCCCAACTTCTCCCACTTTTTGGTTTACATTGATACTTATTTTGAACACACTTATAATCCTTGGTCAAGAGAAACGAGCTTCAAGTAATTACTACTTTATTGATGAAGTAAATAAGTATTCTTGGCACGTTTCGGTAAATAACTACTGTACTTTTTTATTCATTAGAATTTTTTGTGTCGTTTTATTTTGTCGTCTTAACAAAAAAGAATACAATCAGTACTTTCTAATTTTTCTAAATTTAGCTCCATATATTTAAAAAACTACCACGCTTATTTTTGTTTCTACTAAATTTTAGAAACAACAGCGCAACCAATTGCTCCTTTTAAACACCTCTTTTGATGCCTCTATCTTCGTGAATGTCTTCATTTATGATCATAACCCTACCTCTGTCCTGTGAACATAACCGACAGTTTCAGATACTCTTAATTTGACTCATTATAACCAAAATTGTAAATAGCATAAAAAAGGAAGATAAGGAGGACTGACTTATTTTTCTTAATAAAGTGTCACCTGTAAACATTGTGCCGTTTAGTAAACTTCTACGAGCAAAAAAAAAGAAAAATGGTACTCCTAATAAGTTATCTTGACATGCGGATCTTAGATGTCAAATTTTTGACACTTATTATCCTTGGATTTCAAGAATGCCAGAAACCTTTTCGAGATTTCTATTAAATCTCACCCAATGCTCGTGGAAAACAGAGAACTTTTTTTATAATAAATGAAACGTTTATTAACATTAATTAATAGTAAGTACAATCATAGAAAGCATATTAAACAAAAACAAATTTAAAAAAATCATGTTTTCCTTTACACGATTCGTATTCTATACCTGATTACTATGCCCTAGACAACGGGGTATAGCCCGTAACACAGCATAAAGAAGTCACATTTTAATTAATGTAACAATGTCATAAAATATTTTGGATATTTTATTAAATTCCATCTTTGTCTTTGGAGAAAATCTTTAAAATAAATCATTATTGTCATACCAAAATTCATAAATATTAATTTTAACAAATTATAACTTCAAATTCAGGAATCGAATCGATGGACGCAAGAAGTAAACCTTGTGATAGTGATTCATACGTAAATTACAAAAATTAGTACTCAGATAAAATATACTGTTTATAATTCTTACAACAAGCTATCCGGGCAGATTTACGGCTTGGCAGGCTTAATCTAAATGTATCAACTTTTGTTGACCATCAATTCAATAGCATGGCTAATAAATGTGACATATTGTTTCCATACCACGTTAGTCTCGCGTCAAAAGACACATTTACAACGATTTAATGCCAAGATGCTAGCTAAAAAACATAAGCTGTTACTTACATTTAAAAATTCTGTCCGGAAACTCGTAAACTTAATTAAAGTTTATGATCAGCTCTAATGTTTTTCTGTTTATTTATTACAATTACATTTTATCGTAAATAAAACAACTATAAATAAAATAAAACAATAAATATAAAAATGACATTTGTTTAAACACGTTCAATTAAACTATAAGCGAATTTATTTTTTGTGTATTTAGTGGAAACGAATTTGGCAATTAAAAAAAAATAAAACATACTTATTCGAAAAAGTTTTTATTAATAACAATACTTACGATCATGTTACGGCTTACGAGTATAAACACACGAAAAAAGTTTTAAAACTTTCACAACAGTTCTAAATTTAATCACTAATCACTTTTAAATATTAAATACCTACTAGGTACATAAACCTAGGATTGTTTAAATTAATTAATTTATATTGACAGCTGTGAAAGTAGTCCCGATATTAACGATATTTGAGCGGAGGTATGCGTCCCGCTCAGATGCGAACGCGGACACGACTGTTACTGAAAACGCTTGGGGACGCAAAGGGCCGTGCCACACTTGACGCTACTGATAACGTCCTGACACAATACCTACGTCACAGGTACTTCGCCCTGATAATGACCGTGGGCAGGACTTTCATGATTTTGCATTATTCGAAAAATAATAATATTTATTTAGACTACTCTTTATAATGATGTCACCGTGGCGTAGTGATTTAGGTAGTCGCCTCGCCACTAATAGGTACGGCCGTGCCGAGTGACGTTGAGTTCGATTCCTACACATGAGACAAATATTAGGTGAATTATAGATTGTTTCGAGTCTGCGTATATTTTGTTGTATGTTTGTAAGGTCTCTCGCGACGCAGCTAGGACTCATTTTCTAGTGCGGGGGTTATCTTTTTTTAAAAACCGGCCAAGTGTGAGTCGGACTGACCTCTGAGAGTGCCGAATATGCAATTTTTTTTATAATGAGGTATTCTTTTGTGATTGAAATTTAAGAATTTAGAAGGTAACAGTTATAAGTTAGAATAAATATTCATGTATGGGAAGGTTGGTCTTTTTTGGTCTATCTTTATGTAAGGTCAGTCCAGAATAAACTCTCACTCTTACTTAATTTTTTAACTCGTATCATTTTATATCACTTCCAATTTACTAATTAAAAAGTTCCAGTTAGAAACCTAAACCTTTTACACATAGGTATAAATACCTATATAGGTCGTAATTGATCCTAGTTGGTTTCCACATGAATGAATCGAATCGACCGGGAAAGTATTAATCTGTCAAGGAATGTCGACGGAAATAGAAACATCAGTACAGTTGTGTTTCTTCTATTTAACCGACTTCAAAAAAGATGACGTTCTCAATACGTTGCGGAATCTTTTGTTAACGCCTGAACCGATTGATCGTTGGTCCCATTGTCATCAGGTCTTAATCTGATATTAGGATCCTGGAGAAAAGGGCAACCCTCAAATTTTATAGGCACCTCCTCACTTCCTCACATTATTTGCTGAACTAATTCAGTTATTTGGATCTAATAATATCATAAATAAATATTACTGAGCTGGTGATAGAAGGTACGACTTCTTAGCGTTACACAAGATAAAAATGAGCCCCATTTTTCTGGACACCTCGATATATTTAGCTACTAGTAAATATTGTTTTAAAACAAGATGTAACCGTATTTTACAGACCATCAATACTGTAGTCGAAGGTTTTACACTTGTCCCATTGCCGTAGGATGTAATTACTGGGGCGACATAAATTCAGATATATACAATACATTACTGAAGATACGAAATAAACCTTTTCCGATAACTTTATTTTTAAATCAGTACCTAATCTGTACACGTAGCCACCTCATTTTTGTAAATGTAGGGTCATTTTAAAGGTTAACTCGAAAAATTCCCTCGATTCAGTGAACAGGAACACGTAAACACAGGGAAAATGTGCCATTCTATCGTTTGCTAAGAAGTACTTACGCATTTTTCTAAAAAAAGACTGTCTTGTTTGACAGTATCTAATACTCTACAACGTATAATAACTCTCACACGTATAATAAATATCTATAACTATTATATTAGCTTGCATATACGAAAGCTGAAAGTAGTATGTTCAGAATCAGTAGCAGAATCGAATCTAATCGTTTTTATAACGGAATATCGATTCTGTGAAAGTAGTAATTCCCAATTCATGCTGGCATGCAATCTTGTCAGTGAGGCACTACTATCTAAGAATATATGTAGATATTTCAAATTAACAATATTCCTAACAATGAGAACCAATTTCAATTAGTTTAAAATGGGGCCATAACTATAAAGTCAAGTGCTTCTGCAAACTACTTTAGGTAATTCCTTCTCGTCATAAACTATAACATATATTCGGACATTAAACAGCTCATAAAGGGATATCAAAGCGTGCCGGAAACGAGAGATTCCAATTGTAATGTCTGACATAAAAAATATCGTTTGTAACAGACTTACTGTTAACTAAACTACATCCATAACGTGAACTTGTAAACCTTTTTATTTACAAGTTCGGTTATTACCCAACAAAGGTTTACAAGTTCACATATAATTACTTTTCCAAACAAAATATTGAAAAAATAATTATGATACATTTTTATAGATTCCAGAATAGTAGTCACCAAATAGTTTTTTATTATTTTTCATAAATATATTTTTATCTTTTATTTTATTACCATATAATCACCTTTGCCAACAATACAAATAGCATATTCAGCTTATTGATCATACAACCCTTTCGATATCTTTACAATGAGAAACTCTATTTTGTAATAAAGAAAACAAAATCAGAAAAGAATTACCTATAGTCAATACTTAAATCCTTATTTTTTATACATGATACTTATGAATGTCTGAGAAGAATTTGACAAGAAACTCAGGCTACTCTTTTTAAACGCCAAAGTAGTTACAATATTAATTGGTTACAGTGTGAAATATTACAGAAAAGTACAGAACCAAAACACCATCCTATTAAAAAACAAAAAGTATTATACATATATCAAACTTGAATTCGTTTTCGTTGAACAGTAGGGTATGTAAGATCAGGACTTGGTATGTAATAAGCTTAAAATAAAAAAGGTATTGAAAAGTTTAAGAGCGCTAAAGCAAAGCATGCGACGACTGACCACTGACCAGTAACCCCAAGTAGCGCACGTTGGGACATGACGCACAGATCATTGTTATTAATGAATCGCATTTCTAGAATCAAAAATACCTACTAAAAAGTTAGGCTGGATCAAGTATTTCACTCCTACTTAAATTTGCATTTCCTTTCAAAAAGTAATTCGTATCATTCAAGTGAAAACTGGGCTGCCTGCTATTGAAATACACATGCAAAAATTGCGGCCCTTTCTCATGCTAAGCCGTAAATGTCAATGGCAGGCCGTAGATAATATCTTATCCTCATCCCCTTTTCTTTGAACGCAATTTCTTATAGTAGTAGGTATGTAGGTAAAGCTAGCAGAATTTTCTTTTGGGGCAACCCTTAAAAACTTCTCTCATAAATAAGCGTAGGTACACCCAACATATGTTTTTCCACTTCATATAATACTTTTCTTTGACCCCAAAATGATCAAACTACAAACGTATAGAACTATTTTCTTAACGTGGGTTGATATAAAAGTAAATAATGTGTTCCGAGCTTATTACGTTTTTTCTTAAATTACTTTTTTATTTGCAGTGGAGAGCACTCGGCGAAGGGTCCGTTAATAGTTTTCGACTAAATCACAGTCAGACCGTGCGGTACTGAGAAATCAGAACAAATGTGGGAATGCATAATGGAAGTAATGTTAGTGAACTAAGACAAGCTTTGTATTTTTTACTATTTAATTCATTTAAAACAAAGACCCGAAGAAGATACAGAACAACAGTGCAAATAAAGTTATTTTAAAGTTTTTAATTATAATCGACAACATTATCTAGGGAATAACTTAATAATTAAAATAATTAATATAAAAAACAAAACAGAATATTCATAAAATTACATTAAAAATCTTTCAAGCGAGCAGTTTCTTAAAATACCTATGTTTGACCACAGAATAATAGTTATAATTATTGCAATTTTTACGTACTCAACTGAAACCGTCTGAAAACTTGCCAAATTTTATTTGAAAATATATAAATGTACATAGAATTTTTTCGCTTTTCGGAATTATGCAAATGTCGTGTAGGCTACTAACTTAGTATTTAGTATCTCTATTTCATATTTTTAGGACACGAGCCAGCAAAAAGCTAGCCAACACTGCTACTAGAAGGCTTTTCAAGTATTATGTAAAACACAGTGATTGGAAAACGTTGTGACAAAAAAAGAGTCCTTAGACAACATTAGGATGTAACTACATCATGTTTGACGTCACAGTTATAATATTTACTTATTTGAATTTGACCTTAGATACAAACAACGAACATACAAAAACATTTAGGTGTGTTGTTAGGTTGTAAATGTTGTTCTGCATTTTTTAACACTATGAAAAATACGTTACGACAAATCCTCAATAAAATAGGTACAAAAAAAAATCATACCAATTATTATTGCATATTAATTGTACATTTGTTGCTCGTTACAATAGACTTATTAATATTGAATTTATTAAGACAAATTGATTGACGTAAGTTCAACAAAATCGGCCCACGCGTTTGGCCTGTAGTAATACAAAGGAACAAACATATATTCATTTTTAGGCTGATGAACACATTACCATCTCCTTTGTATCGCGCAGTCGGGTAAAAACAAAGCATGGGCCAGTTTTTTATCTTAATATAAGCAACTTCTAAATATTAAATCTTAATTAAAAGCAGTAAACTTTTAGTGAAGCCAGTTAGGTTATAACGAGTTTCTGAGTTATTGTGAGGTTTTAAGGCCTTTAAAACAAAACACCTGATATTTTATTTTTATTTTTATTTCATTCTTGGTTTTCAGTTATTATAAAACATTCATAATAAATCTATATCTTATTATAATCTAATTAATCCAGCATTATTTTACGATTAAAAAAATCCAAAAGTTTTTCTTTTGAGTCAGACACTAAATAGTTTTTATACTCTGTTTTCGAAATGACCTTTTTTTCTTCGTTCATAAATAAGAGCTTAAGCAAAAACTAAAAGAAATAAATAAATAAATAATCAAATTAAGAACGTAAATTCGTACAATAAAAACCAAATTGCTGCCACAACATAAAAGCAAAGACAATTAAACACAACATAGAAAGAGGAAGAGCAATATTTTATACCCAATGTTCTGTATCTAATCTTTTTTTTTAATAAAGACACTAATTGCCTCTCAGCCTTTGATCTTAATGTTCTTATATTATATGTGAGTTAGAACATATTCTTGATCATTCCTATGTAATGTTTCGTTTGCACGGATATTAAAATAAAAGCAAATACTAAATTAAAAATTCGGTCCTATTATTTTATTTATTTGTTTTTTTATACTAAGATTGTGGCAAAGACCTAAGGGCCACCTGATGATAAGCGGTTAGCGTAGCCTATGAACGCCTGCTACACCAAGGGCAGGAGCGCGTTGCCTAATCTGAAGAAACCTATTCTCTCCTTTTTTGAGGAACCTCATACTATACCTCGTTAGAGAATTCATTCCACAACCTTGTAACAATAACACTGCCTCCTAATATACATAATATTTATATTAGAAAAAAAGTTAAATTGTAACTATAAGAAAACACCCGCAACACTTGCACTATATATGTATATGTCCATCCCAGGACAAATCTTTGTGTGATGAGCATAAAGGTTTGTTCTGTGTATGGGTGTAATTTATCTATAATATGTATGTATTTACAAAAAAAAATGTATTAAGTAGTATATCAGTTGTTTAGTACCCATAACACAAGCAAATATAATTGCTTACTTTGGGACTAGATGGCGCTGTGTGAATGTGGTAGAATATTATTATTATATGTACTTATAAATAGGCATGCAAATTTGTCTACAAAATTGTGGCATTTGTTGACTAACAGTCCTTTATTGAATTGTAGAAAGTATACAAAACGTCAAGCAGCTTCGATGTCATGTAAAGTCTATATTCACTTAATTATATAAATATTCCCAGTACATATATGTAAGGAATATATACTATAACGACAGACGTTATAGTATGAAAAGAGAAATCTCATTACCATGCGTGTTGTGTCGAGGTAAGTTATACAAGTTTGTGTAACAGAATTAGTGAGCGTTCCAATAACGTTATCATTTAATTATTAATTCTAAGTCAATTATAGGACAACTGTCGCTTTCTGTTTAATGAAAATAATATAAAGCTGATATCTATCAAACAATATTTACTGCGGATTTTAAAATTATAAAAAAGTAACAACTAAATAAAAAGAGTATTATAAACTAAATAACAGACATACGTGTCTTCGTATAAGGATTCTGTTTTCTCTTTTGAGGTGCGGAAACCTAAAAAATGGCTCTAACGTAGATATGACCGTTTGATCATGTAAATCATATAAGAGTTCCGTTTCAGTCGTCATCATGGCTACGGTACTATAAAAAGTACAGTCCATAGTACAGAGAAATGAAAAACTTACTTTACTTAAAATATAAATAAATAAATAAAGTAAAAACTCTTACTAGAATTTCAACAAGCAAATTCAAATACAGATTCTATTTTGTATAGGTACTATTGTTGTAATATTTAATAACTGTCTACAAGTCTAGACATTATAGATTATTCAACATCTTAAATTGCATGAAAACTCGTTAAAGTGAATGAAGAATTTCAAATCGTCTCAATCAACAAAGTTTTTTACCTCAGAAGAAAAATGTTCGGGGGGGGGGTAAAATAATTGACTGAATGTAGTAGGTGTATGGCTTCACTTCGTTTTTCAAAACATATACCACGTTAGGAATAATATATATAGGATGTTTTTATAAACGTTTGTAAACACACGGAAACAAAATTAATACTGTAAAGTTTTATCAAATCTAATAAAATATGTGAAATAAAAATAAATATTTTTGAATTTGAATTTGTTTACTTTCAAAAAAAACGGTTTGTTAACAAAACGGGAGAAGGCGCGTGGTCTATCATTCTTGTATAACATTGTATAGTCCGAACAACTTTAAACGGCACCGCAGCAGAACAAAAGTCCATCATCCACTTTTAGAAAAAAGGTTTGCATATTTAAAAAAGAAAAGTGTTGCATCACGACGCGAACAACACTGTATTGTTCAAAAATAGAACAACCAGTACAACCTTATCCTTACTAGTAAATAACCTTGGTATTATTTAAGGAACTACATCAGACAGGCTTTCAGCTTGAATAATCCATGTATTCGTGTTATGTCAGTTACAATTAATATTAAGGGGTTCACCCAAATGTCATGTTAGATCACGTTATTATTAAACGACATGACTACACCGATCGGTGTATGGGAATAAATTTCCATCAATTGTTATAATTTCCTTGTATGAGTAGCAAGCAAAATATTATTGTGACAGGTGTGACGTGTTTTAAACAGGTTCATTGACCGATCAAGGTCTACGCGGTTCTCTTCCGTAGCTGTGATAAGGAAATCTGTAGCGATTTCGTAGCGTATTATCTGACCGCGTAGCAGTTGCTGTAGTCAATATAAGAAGTGACGTAACTAACAGTTATGTAACATTTTCAGTAGAATAGGCTTATAATCATATATTGTTTTCTCGGAAAATTGAGCCTTGTTTCAATGTACATAAAGGTAAAATTAGCTAAGTGTAATTTCGCAATTATTATTCAATATAAAGCCATACTCTACCTTATATAATTAATGCAATTTGGTTTTTTTAATGTGTCATCTTTCGATGTAATATGAAAACAAAGTGATGAATACCAAGAAATTGTGTTAGTGGAATTTCAGAATAATATTTACGCACTTTGGATAAATATGGTAATAAGTAGGAAATTGGGGGCTTTAAAATGGAAAAAAAAATGATGCCGGAATTGGACTATTGTAACAGCTTCCTTAACTTAACAAGAAATATTAAAAATAAATAAATATTTAGGACATTTTTTTACACACATGCGACAGCGCCATCTAGCTCTTTTTCGTTTAACATCGTCGTAAGCAGATGTTAAAAGGTAGACCTAATTTTTCTCATTCTAATGATTTTAAGAAAGTAAAGAAGGATCTTTTTACTGATGACACCTCGGAATGATCACGTCTCACACTTCAATAGATATACTTATTTATTATATATTTTAAAGATACACAAGTGTGTATGTATTGTAATTTATATTATTAAAACATACATCGATTAGTTTTTGAGTAAAATGCCTGTGACATACGGGCGAATAGGTGGACATGACGAAACTAAGGGTTCCGTTTCTACCATTTTAGCTACGGAACCCTAAAAACTTCCCACCAACACTGATCACACGTGACGTCAATAGCGAAGTAACTACTTTAAATTATAAAGGCTTTGTCACATAGACATGGCGAGACGGCGGTGGCGACCACGCTCGACAGGAACTGCGTGGGTAGTGCTAATGTACTGAGTATTAGACATATCGAACTGTAAAACAGGTTTAATGCGAGAGTTGTAGGTATGTATAATTGCCGTAACAAAGTAACAAAAGGTAATAATTGTAAATGCGCTGCTATACGAATATTGAATCGTATTTGGCTAGGAATTCAAATTAAATTTAATTAACTGTACCTTTTACAATTTAATTCGCTTTACAATAAAAATCATTAGTAGTATCTGTTGTTTATATCGGTGACTAGTCTTAGCTGTGGTATACACAATAATATCAACTTATTTGTCTCTAAAAGCTATAGGGCTTTAGTTTTTTAGACAGCCTACCAGGAAACTTGAAATCCCAGTCAGTTATTATAGTTTCATTTTCGTTATTGTCATTTTATGTTGAGTGTTATCGAGTGGCGACCATGTATTGGAAGGCGCAGCATGGGACGGACCCCCGTTAAGTACCTCTGTGCGCATGATTCTAACTTTCTCAGGAATCCAACTTTTCAAACATCCATACAAGTCTTCGCACGAGTCCAACTTTTTTATGTTTAATTTTATTAGGACCAGGATGGCCGTTGGTTGCAGGCGGCACAGGAACGCTGGCGTAAATTAGGTGACGCCTATGTCCAGCAGTTACGTCGTTGAGCTGATTATGATGATGATGTCAATCTCATACGTTTGATATATCAAAATGGACTAGTGGAATGTCCAATTGCCTAGTAGGCCCAAAAAATGTGGAATAATATAGAAATCAGTATCACAAGATTTTTCTTCTCACTCAAAACCAATAAATAATAAGGTTATTACTTACGTTTTAATTTGATACATAATTTGATTCTGACAAGTCAAAGGTGAACTCTTAGTGGAAATGGTTTCGTCATTCCTCCCCTCACCAATAGGTTGTAATTAATGGATATAAATCACAAATTAATTTGTGTTCATTGAAATAGATAATTGGGTGTGATAATTCTAGAGAAGAATAATAATTATACTCTACCACATTCACACAGCGCCATCTAGTCCTAAATTAAGCAATTATATTTGCTTGTGTTATGGGTACTAAACAACTGATATACTACTTAAATACCTTTTTTTTTTCTAAATACATACATATTAAAAATAAATAAATTACATTCAGACACAGAACAAGCCTTCATGCTCATCACACAAAGATTTGTCCTTGGTGGGGATCGAACCCACGACCTCCAGCTTAGCAGTAAGGGTATCTAACCACTAAACCAACAGGCCCTTCAAAAAGTATTCTTCCATAATTGGATTCTTTATAGCAAAGTCAAATATTAGGTTTATGTATTCTGCACCCGTCTGGCTAGCGCGGTATAGTAGGCTAAATTCCTTCCACATTCTTTGGAGGAGACCTGTGTTTCGCTTTTAGCTAGTGGGAAACACATTCCAGCTCTATAACTACATAGAATGACCAATATGAATTAGTAAAATTATTGACAGAACAATTAAATAATACATATTAAAGATTTTAATTGACAATTTTTTTTTTTTTTAATTTAGACCATAAATTTTTATACTTTATTATAAAATTAGTTTGATGCGGGCGGCACAAAATCGCCCGCTGTGGTTGAAATTAGGTGAAGCCTATGTTGAACAGTGGACGTCATTGGGCTAATATGATGATGATATGATATATAATTATTATTCGTGGCAAACAAACCAAGGTCAGTAAGCAGAGATTGCGGACAACATATGGATACATATTTAATATTATGTTCTCACATTAAATCTTTATATAGTACTTCGAAGAGAAAATAAAAGGGAGACATACTGTATTAACATAAACGTTTACCCACCACAAACATAATAACAAAATTCAAATTAAGCCACTGCGTTCAAGCTTGAATTGTGATTCATTTCGTAATGGTTGTTACTCGTATGATATGATGGTTAAATATGCATGCCGTATTATTACAGCAAAATTGGTTTTACAACATAATCTACCAACACATATTTGTTTTCGGGAACATTTGGCAAATATATAGTCCGTAGTCAAACAAATAGGGTTACTTAATTGCCTTTACGTACACAATATGTAGGTTCTCGTGTTGTCGAAAAAGGATTACTCTTTTTAGGGTTCCGTACCAAAAAGATACAAAAGGAACCCTCACGATCTCACGCCCGTCCGTCTGTCTGTCCGTCTGACAGTGTTATATCTCTATGAAATTTGAAATATTTCCAAACACTGCTGAACCAACACTAATAAAATTTTAAAAAGCTGGTGAAATGTGGGCGTTATTCGCGTCTGCCTACCCCTTCTGCGATAAGGTGTAATGCTGTTATGTTGTTTTTGATGTTAAATAATACTGTATAAAATTAGTACACGTTAAAGGTAACATCGTAAATGCGTAGCTGTTTGAAAAACCTTCTTAAAAAGACTTTAAAAATATATTGTTTAAGTAAGACATTCAAGTGAAAGGTCCGCGAAGATAAGGCAAAATAAGTTTGAACACAGTTTAATCCTCAATTCGTCAAAATAACTGAAGTTTAATTTACCGAAAATAAGTCAGGAAGTAACTTTATTTTTGGTTCGTTTGTTTACGAGAAGGGACACTGATTTGCGTATGTATACATACTAATTTGTCCCACTTAAGGTCGAAATTCGCTCCTACAATTTCTCAATAACATTTAAAGTAAACACTCGTTGCAACGTAAGTATATAATATCTCTACCTATATTATTTTAGAAACATAACAAAACACATTTTGACATAAAAACGTATTGACTGCTGTATTATAATATTATGTACATTTCACCAGCTAAGTTAGGTACTTCATTATAAAGCATAGTATATCTTGAGATGAACCCGCGGTTATTATACACAAATTCTATAACTTCATAACATGAGTATTATGAACGCATTACGTATAATGTTTCGGATAGGTAATTTATTAATACATAACACCAACAACTACCACTACATCTTTATATATGGCTCTGTTTCCAAAGTGAATAAAAAAAATCCACCATAATTAGATTAAAATATTTAAGAATTTCGGCATTTGATCAGTGACCGCTCCTTACGAGTAGTTTGACTCATCGTTTGGTCACAATATAAAAACGTACAGAAGACAATCCCACGTATGTATATCACTTTTCATACCTACGCTCACCGGTTGAGCTCGCTAGGGTTGGCTCGGCGGGTGACGGCGCTTACCTATCTACTACGTACACAGAATAGTAGGTAGGTAAGCGCCACTCCCGTCGGCCCCTTGTGCACATTGCATTATCATAGTTAATGCTGTGTAAGTAAGCCTTGTGTTCAATAATTTACTAAACAGTTTCAACCGCTATAGATTTTTGTAGGTTACGATTATAAATCCCTACAACATACATACAATATTATAAACACAAAGTCATCAGTTCATCTCTAATACAAAAAAAAAAATTACTATTTAAAGTAGAACGTAAACAACCACAAACAGAAAAGTATTGTCATATTTTTTGTTACTCTATCGTTGCACAAAACAATATAAGACGCGTGTCTAAAGTGGATGGCACTCGCGCTTGCACTAATAGTTTCAAATAGTTTGAGATACCCTGTTCGTGAGAGCTATGTGTGCGTTGCTCGAACGCGTGTTGTCTTGTCTTGTCTTCAGTTTTTTATTTCGTGGTTTGGTGCTGTGAGCTATTTGTGTTTTACCTGTATCTGGTTAAGAGTAAATATTGTGGCAGTGTGTATTTGACTGCCGATATTGTGCCTTTGCAAATACCAATGGCCGCGGGCCAGAATGAAATATATTGTATACCTTCTGTAAGCCGCTTCTCTACAATTTTGATCAACCGATTAGAAATTCCATTCGAATGCCTTTATGTTACCTACATTACTTGTAGTTATGGTAACTTATATGGCCTAACGATTCTATACTCAAATCGAATAATAATATTTAAATAAATATATGGAGTTGTTATTTAAAATAATAAATAAAAATAAAGGACTATCACCATGGTAGTTGTCCCAGAAGAATTGCATCGCAAAGAAGAAAGAAGTGTTGGAAGTACATCACTCGTGTACACTAGACATACCACGTAGAAATCCATGGATTTTAAAATGCGGGACACCCCTAGGTTTTTGTGTGACTCATTGTTTCGACCTGAATGTACTTTGGGTCCGTTAATTGTATATTTGTAAAACCCCCGCGACGAAGGGCTTGCTCCCAAGGGCAGAAGGATCTTTTTTTTAAATAAATCTTGCAATGTAGATTTGCTATCGAGCTGAAACTTGGTATGCCTACGTAACTTCGACGATAATACAATAATAATACACCATAGAGCTGATCTGATGATAAAGAGACCCTAGGGATTTTGTACCCAAGATAGGATACCCAACAAACCAAAAACAAATATCTGTGGAAAATTTGTGTCATATACCTATTTAACTTGACAAGCTCAATGAAGACGTGCGACAAATGCCTTTCTGATTAGTTTCGACATAATTACATGATGAACGCTCCGGGAAAACGCGTCTAAATTACTTTAACAAAGATGCGCTATTCCCGGAGCTCACGTCGTTCCATTACGTCGTTCTCGATTAGTAAAGCAGTATTGGCGACTAATTCATTTATATAGACTTCGGTTGTCTCCGTTTCGAGGGATATCAGCTGACATATATTTAGTTACGATAATGTTACTTAAATGTTTTTGTTACATAACTAGCACCAATGATATTGTATGTTAAAAAATGAATATCATTGACTAGCATGATTAGTTACACATTTTTTCCGTTCAATCACCTTTTATACTAATACCAGAAGTCGGGCAGGCAGGGCTTCGCTCCCGTCGTTCTTTGTTTGGCCACTGCCCAGCTCCTATTGGCTGTAACGTGATGTTATATAGCCTATAGCATTCCTCGATAAATGGGCTGGCTAACACTAAAATATTTTTTTCTAATCAAAAATCAAAAACAAACAAAGTCTTCTGCTTTATATTAGTAAAGATTTTATGTATATAGCTACAGTTTTTATATTTTTAAGTTTGGATTTAAGGTGTAATCTTCTTATATTGTAATAGCTACTACTACTATTACTTATCACTTGGTTACGGGAGTTTTTTGCTTTACTTACCTTTGGCATTTCAGCGCCCTCCAAACTTAAAGTAAACAAAAATACATTCATATATTCATAACGCAACAACCTAATTTAGAAGAACATGAAAGTGCACGGACGATGCCATAATAATTTCTTGTCAGAAGCCAAAATAAAATGAAGTTTTGAAATTTTTCTTCAAAGAAAATAACCTAAGATTGCGCATAATATTAACTCGTTGAAAGAACCACAGTCATCTAAGCTATTGTTTGAGTTCAATACTCTGATACTTCCCAGCTATATGGGAAGAATATACGTCAATGGACCTCTGAAGTATCTAATCTCAGAACATGCTGACATATTGAAAGTACCAGGACAATGGAAAGGAGACTCCAAAAAATCAAATACTGGAAGATTTGGTTCATGCACAATGTACATACGAGTATCTATGCCACCAAAAATAGAAATGAGAAAATAGGAGCCAAGTTTAACATTTTAAACAACATGGTTGTTGAAGAATTAAAATCTCAGTGTATCAGGTTCAGTAGATATAATCAATAAATATATTTACTTACAACATTCGAAAACTTTTTTAAAAGCTTTTTAAAAATAATTAAATGGGCGCAGTTCACGATCACAAGAACGCGACTCGAATTATCCTTTCATTGTCTTTTAGTTTCTTTACTATTGTCTTTCTTATTCGCTACATCGTCTCTGGTTACTTATTGGGGCCAAGCTTCATTGAAACTCGATACAATTCTTATTGTATGCCAAATAAGAATTGTATCGAGTTAGAGTAATTTATTACTTTTGTGTCAAAGTTACATATGACCAAATTTATGAGACGAATGTTCTAGTTATAACTAGATTGAATCAAGTTAGATAAAATAATGAAAGAAAGCCTCAGAGTACCCGAGATGTATTAGTTATGTGAGCAATGAAATTAAATGTAACAATGTCAATTTTAGATTAGGTCACTATACGTATACGTCACTATATATATAGTCACAAAACAAATATATGAGGCGAATGTTAAAGGAAACGTTGGAAGGGGAAGACCTAGAAGAACGTACCATGATCAAATAGGTGACGTTCTAAAGAAGGGACAGATCAGGAGTACTCTCAACCGGCGGTCAGAAAATAGTCTCTGCCTACCCCTCTGTTGTGAAAAAGGCGTAATCTATATATGTATATGTATGTATGTCACTATACGAACAATTATAGTGTCTTGTAACCAGTAAGGCCTTCACCCTAAGAGAAATAGGTGTTATTTTTTTATAGACTGGCCTGTTGGCTTAGTTGTTGGTGACCCTGAATGATAAGCTGGAGGTCGTGGGTTCGATTCCCACCCAGTTTATTTAAAGTAAACTTAGCTAAGACTAAATTAATAAGCTACTCATAAAAGCAAAGAAAATATTAAAATTCTACGTAATGAACAATGTCTAAGGAGCCAGTTGGTCGACAAAGTTTAGTTGTTCATAGCTCAGAATTCTCTAAAGTTAGAACATTCCTGCTTCCGACGCAGGGTAGAATGTACTGGTATTTTAGTACTTTCTCCATTATCTAGCAATATAATAGAATTATTCTAGCTCATCCTTCATCTGAACACGAAAGTCTAAGTGATGAAAAATACTTATAGCTGTTTTAATTTACATACTGTTATGATCTTGTAGTAACAAGCAACCCGCTCTTCTCTATTTTTAAGGTTCGGTACCTTAAAACGAACAAACGGAACCTTTATATATTATGATCACTCCGTTGTCGGTCTATCTGTCTGTCCGCCTGTCAAGAATATTTTTCTCAAAAACGCGTAGAGCAATAGTAGCAAGCTGAAATTAATATCAAATACGCAATACAGTTTATTGTGCTATTTTGTCGCATATTTTGACGATTGCAAAAGTCAAAACCTATAGGGTCCCGTTGACCTATAATTATGAAATTTGGTAAAAAGCAATATCAAGTTGCATAAGTAAAGGAAAAAATCTGAAAACCGTACTCGTGTAGTTATTATATTATCACTGAAATATATTGGAGGGGGTATATAATGACTCGCAAAAAAATTGAGTCATCGTGAAGATAGTTCACCTATACATGAAGATTTATTTTTACTTATAACTATCCTGTTAGCTTCTTGTGTTACCTTACAGTAGTAGGAACTACACTATCCAGCTCGTGTTATATCTGCTTTTCTCTATCGTAAATTAAAAACAAAATTCACTATATTTTTTTTTAATTATATTCATGACCATTATTTTACAATTAGCATTAATTACAACGATATAAACTATATTAAACGAAGGTTATCAACTAACTTAAATTAAAAAGAAAAATAAACAATGGGTCTTTCCCCTTTGGGACCACGACACTTTGGGACTACGGTGTCAATCGCGGAACGGCCTTTTTTGAATTGACTGTTTCACACCAAGACCAAACCGTTGTCCGTTTGGTTTTGGTGTAAAACAGCCAATTCAAAAAAGGCCGTTCCGCGATTGACACCATAGTCCCAAAGTGTCGTGGTCCCAAAGGGGAAAGACCCTAAACAATATTTACAACCTAACACAAAAAAAAAACAAAATATTAAAAAGTGGTGAAATAATTAAAAAATGGCATCATAAAATACTTCCGCATCGCTGCCACTGTCTACCGGAAAAGTGCCCAGCAGGCTAGCAGCATTGCCACGTTGTATGGCAATGCTTATTATAAAAATTATTTTAAGACATCCAATACTTGCACCTACCTTTAACAAAGTTTACCAAAACGTGATCTATTCCAAGATGAAGTACTACAGTGCAGTATACCTAAGGGAATACGTCTCGCCGAAGACAAATCTAATAGAACAACTTGGCGATCTTTTAAACTACACCGGTGCAGCTACAATATTAGATTACAATTTAATCTTAAACAGTTACAGAAAACTCAGGAGACACCTGAGATCTGTAGTTTATTAACGTTGGTTACTTATTTATGAGTGTACTTTGTAAGAACTTTTGACTAGTGTTTTTGAGTGGAAAAGAATCCATTAACCTTTAATAAAAAAATGAGGTCATTAATCATGCAATGTTACAAAAAAGCGAAGAGAAATTTCAGTAATGCCTATAAAATATATGCCTGCTTTAATTTTTTTAACAATATAAAACTAGTCTTTAATATTTACACGGACATAATCTTTCTAGTTAGTGTCACTGAACCTACCTTATAATATTAAAATATATATGTACATATATCTTTCAACTAGATGTCACGCGGAGCTTCGCTCCCGTCGGTCTTTGCTAGGCCACTGCTCAGCTCCTATTGGCCGTAGCGTGACGTTATACAACCTATAGCCTTCATCGATAAATGGGCTATCCAACGCGAAAAGAATTTTACAGATCGGTTCAGTAGTTCCAGAGATTATAGCGTTCAACCAAACAAACAAACTCTTCAGCTTTATGTAATAATAAATATAGATGAAAATTCAAACATCAAAGTTAATCATTTTGTAAAGTTAACCCTTGATGGCTTAATCTTTTTAAGGGAATTTAATTAAATTAATCTTTTCATAACTAACTTTGAAGTTAAATTATAAATTATACACTGATTAAATTGTCTGTAAAACTAAAGTGGCTCGGGAATTCAACGAACATAATAATATCAGAAACATATTAACCCGCCTAAATTCGAAATCCTTACTCATCTTATACATAGATAATTAATGTGTTTTTAGATGGTAAAATGTCTTGGGAATAATGTTATTATTGATTTGATATATCTTGTTTGTGTAGAATGACACTTGTGACGTGGGGGCACTTTGTGAATATTTATGTCAATTTTCTCGTGCATTTCCTTAATTTTTTAATAACAGTTTTTTTTTATTTTATTAAGTTATATTTTTACAAAATTAAAACTATATTTATTCACAGACTGTTCCTAACGGCTGCATAGCAATGTGTAAAGTGATGCAACCGCAGAGCCTGACTTTTTACTTTTGTTTATTATGTATTTTGTAAACATTCATTTTAACTCGGTGTGGTGCTCTGCTGCATCACTTTACACGCTACCCAAATTGTAAATTACAAAAGATCTACTATCCATTTTTTTTAAAAGAGTGGCGTGAGTTTCTTGCCAATTCTTCTCATAGCTCCACCCCGTCAGCGAACTGGTCGTAAGCACTACTTTTCGGATAACCTGTTACATTCTTGTGACTTTCATAAGTGTTACCTTGTAACCTAGATGAATAAACGAGATTTCATTTTATTTCATTGCATTTCACATGTAAAATAATATATAATATTTATAATATTAGTAATATAGGTAATAACATATTTTTACCACATTCACATGATTAAAAGTAAGTATTTTTGTTCGTTGACGACATACTGGAGAAAATAAGACGGTCGGAAGGTATTTTTTATTGCATTTAAATGGTCACATGAAATTTTGACCTTACGACAGACACCTCAAGTTTATTTAAATTTATTAAGGTATTGATTATTATAATCTATACAAATGCATGAAATTTAAGGGTATGTCTGTAATATCTAAATAACAGCTTTTTAGAGTAGGTATTATAAAAATATGATGTACGTCCTAATTATCAAAAACAAACTTTTGAAAATTTTTGTCTGTCTGTGTGTTTGAGATAAACTCTGAAACGACTGAACCTATTTCGACGGTACTGTACTGGCAGATAACTAATGTTAGAAGGAGTAACTTAGGCTACTTTGATTTTGGAATACAACAAATATTCCGTGAATACAACAAATTCTAAAATACACTATATTTTTTAGCTCAAACTCTTGCTACCCTTTTCACACGTTTTCGGACAACACGCGTTTTAATCACCGAGCTGGCCGATTGTTGAGAGACGCGTTATGTATTGTTCCTTTGGGTTCAGTCTAGAAAAAAGCTTTAATCAATAACTTCTATTTTCATTTCCTTGCAATTTCACCTCAGTGGGAAATGAATGTTATCCAGAGTAAGCGATCACGGCTGCCTTAGCGAAACGTGACTAAAATCACTGATCAGTGTTTTTCAATTTTACCTTTGCGTTAGATTTTCTTGTTATATTGACATCAAAGTCGCTTTAAATATCGTTCGTTTTTGTTTATTTTTATTTTTAACATTTTATAGACAAAGACATGTATAGAGGCGGACTTTGGAGGTATTCTCTGCCAGTCTCGGTACAGTTCTCTATGAGCTTTCAATCTTATATCCTTCTTATTTCTACATACTAATCATCTACAAATAAAAATGCATGACATAATGTATCGGTAAACGCATACCGGCTGAACCGATCCGGCATAATTCGCTGAAATCAGAGGTCCATAATTATAAAGAGAAAAACTAAATTTAATTAGATAGTGCAGTTGTACAATTTACCCTGTCAGAACTAGAACATGCGAATGTCCCTTTTATTCATGCAATATGTATCTGTTATTGAATACACTACCTATAATTATTTAGTAAAGAATAAACCACTCACAGATACCTATTATGTCTAAATATCACCGTGTCTGCACAAAAATAGATTAATCAACGGGTATCCGGCGCGTGACACCGAGATTTGGAACAGAGCCCCGGGGAGGCTGTTCTACACATAATCGAATTATCAGAGAATTGCTCGGACTCTGAGTATTTGACGCCGAGATAAGGGCCCTTAGCCACCTCCTTTGTGTAATTATTTCGTGAAATCTAAAGTTCTGAAATTCAATATTAGACAACAAGTAACTTAGATTGTGCTTAGAGATTTTTAATGACTGGACTTGGATATGGTGCTGTAAGTAGTTGTAACCAGCCTTTTATGCGCCCTGTGTGAGCTTCTATTATCTGCGCCCTTTGTCCCACGCTAGTTGCAGTAATCAGCGGTTTCGGTCGAAAAAAAAATATTACATAAATTTTGGGAGGAATTTTACTTTGTGCTATGGTTCTAGTTTCAATTCTAGATTGTCCTGAATTTATGAAAACCTTTCAGAAAAAAACGTCTTTATTGTAAACTCAAGCACAATTAGCGTTAATTATACTCGTTTATCATTAGAGTGTCAAGCTGTTGTCGATAATACGACTGATAATATTGTACAGTAGTTACTTCTTATTATGAGGTAGGGTCAGATTCATCGTCATCATCATTATTTCAATCCATAAACGTCCTACTGCTGGGCACGGGTCTCCTCCAAAGAATGTGGAGGGAATTTAGCCAATTATACCACGCTGGCCAGACGGGTTGGTATAGGGTTTGTTTCGAATTTTCCTTTCTCGCAGTGACCTTGTCGGCATAAAGTTACTCCCTTAATCGCCTCTTACGACACTCACGGGTTGAAATGGGTGATTACTCACTTTTAAAATTAATTGTATGAATTCGATTTAAATTTCAAATCTAGTTTACATATTATTGAGATTGAATTAAATCACCAAAATTGCAAACGAAGCGAGCAGCATAGCAATAAGTCCATTAGCTAAGATATTGAGTATAAACAACGTTTACCTTCTCGAAGTTTCTAATAGCGTTGAATAATTTACCACCATTAGGTACTTAGTGCATTTAAATGCTGAATGGTAGTAGGTCATCGACTTTTTAAACAGAGGCGTGTTCTGCCTTGCTAATAAAAAACAATGCAGTTACATTACATAATTTACGGGAAAAAGGCATGTAAAGAAACTACCTTTAAATCCAATTTCCCTTGCGTTTGATATGCAGTTACGCCGTTCTTTTTTTGGTAGGGCAGTGTTGTAGAATAGGTACTTGTGACATATTATTTTAAAAGAGGCATTCTTCATTCATTCCTTCATTACTTTCGACAAACTAACTGCTATAACATAGTGCCAGATTTTTCCAAGATTTTTATTTTATATAATCCTTATTGAGTATATTATAGGTTGCTGTTACAAATTCAAAAGTTATTTGTGTAAATTTTGAAGAAGAAAAAAAATTTCATAGTCATGGTAAAAAAGTGTAATATTCAAATGTTCGAGCCCTATTTGCTTTAAAAATATGTATTACGCTAACCTAGGCAAGTTATTTAAAAAAATAAGCCTATTTAATCAAGAATTTATAATGGTACGCAACCTGGTAATTATCTTACAAAAAAAGTAGTAATATACCTTTAATTTTATTAATACTTCGTAGATGTTAATTCCTTACAAAAACAAAAACCAGACCGTTTTTGTGTTTCGTAACCTGTCGTCTTTACAACGTAATTAAAAATTGATTGAATTATTTCAGAGTTAGATAATGATTAGCTAATTCATATTTAATTAGCTTTTGTTTATTTATTTACAAAGAGCCAAAAGCGCGGAAAATTGGAGTCAATAACCTCCCAAGCTTCCAACACAATGTAAAGATGAAAATTAAATGCATAAATTATACAATTTTCATGTTTTTTTTTCAAAAATATTAAAAATACCAAAATTTTTTGGGTTCCGTACCAAAAAGATATTATTCACAAAAGATAAGCGTTGTCGTCATCTCAATCATTTAAGTAAGACTCCTATAAATAGACTATCATGTGAAAATAACCTCTATACTATGACATTATATGGGTGCAAGAAACACCTCCATTAAATAGACATGATACATAAGTATCATGTATATGATACAAATGAAATAAAGATTTTGACTATTTGACGGAGATACTTCCTCAGGCGAGCGGCTCAGTTTGAGCGGGGGTGTCCTTTATGACCCTTAAACTATTTCATAAAGTAATAATTATACAATAACAATGGTACCTACTGAATTAGCTTACGTATTAAATAAGTACGTTGCAAATTTGTATTTAGATTTATTTAATTTTAAATGGTACCTACCCTAGTAAGTAGTAATTGAAAATAACTAACTGTATTGCTGTTTTATTTACAAACAAAAATATCTAGTCCAAGTTACTAAGCTGTGGCACATATTTATTCTAACTTTTATATAAATGCTATCTCCCCATGTTATCTCTATGCCTGTTTAACTGAATATGTTTAAATTATGTTGGTAGATACACAAAAACATGCTCAACTTTTCAGTAACACAGCTTTGTTTTACTATTTTTTCGTAAAATAAATAGTAAACGGGTTATTTTATAGACTCCTAAGTTTGGCAAAGATACATTATACAAATGCTGTATCTTTTTATAATTGCCTCGGCATTTTTATTTCAACATAGAATCGTTAGTGACAGGAAAAGATACTGCAACAGACTTGGATTTGCATAGGAATCGCTTTAGTAACAATGAAAAATTTTCATTTTTAAAAGTAACCTAATTCTGATTTTATTCATAACACGCATTTCATTGCTATTTATTCGCTTCTATCTGTTTTATTAATTGACTGACCTGTAAACAGATGAAACTACTGGGTCCTAAGAAAACTACTACCTACTACCTAAAATATTATTAAGGAATTTAAGATATTGGTAGGTAATCACAAAAAAAAAATTGTACGCATGGACCCTCAGTGCACGAGTCCAACTCGTACTTGACTGACTTTTTTCACTAGAAATCGAATTTATCATCTTTGAGAATCGGATGGACCACAAGGAACACTGGACGACAGATTATAGTCTATAACAATCTACCTTAATCATTCCCAAATTTTTAAAACGTAATCTATCTTCAAATCAGATTATTTTCCTACTGTCCTACACGTTACTATAGGAATATCAACTATTTATTGTTGTTATCGCGACTATATTAAACATGTTCACATAAAGACGATAATAGAAAATATTTAACAAATATGAACGCTACACACTTAAGCGAGCGAAGGTGGCGTAACCGGCACAGCCAGACGCCAAAATTGAAACATATTATTGGTAAGTTTTTACTAAAATTCATTTTCGCAAAAAGCTTCCCAGAGTATGTCACTATAAGTGGGTTTTGGCAATCAATACAAAACAATAGTGCTAAGAATACAGGACACTGTAATTGCCGGCTCATTACAGATAAGATGATTTAGGGTGCGAAATGACCTTCAAAATCGTAACAATGAAGATTCTTTTAATAAACTACAGCAAGAAATACAACATGTGTTCATTGTTAATAGTCAAATCCTTTATTTCATATAGATCACATTCATGATACTTAAGAACGTCATACAAAAGCAAAAAGGTGTCAGAAAATTTGCCTAAGGCTTTAATAGCTTTGGACTAGCCTTGTCGGTCAACCAATACCTACTGCAAAACTGAATATACCAGCCCGCTTAAGTGTGTACCGCCCCTAATATCCGTATGATGACAGTGAAAAGGTCTTCAGTGTGTTGATTATTTGCTTACTTGATATGTTACTCACGATTGTATTAAGGCCCTGTTCTTGGTACTCATATCTTAAGTGCCTGTTACTAAAATATCTAATAATTAACGAGCAATTCTTACAAGCTGTTGCCCTTAGCTCCGCCTACGTGTAACTTGGTCCCCATGACCACATTAAAATTTATAGTTCCGAAAATCATTTCTAAGTCTAGATATTACTCACTTCAGATTAGAATATAACAGTAAACACATCGACAGACTGAATAAAGACAATCATATCGTAATAGCTATTATAACTGCAAAATTCCGAAAGAGTTTTCTAAAATCTCACGCTTTCTTCAGCCCGATATGATATCAAAATATATAAATTAGAGCCACGTTACAGCATGAATATGTGAATGTTATTATGTAAGTACTTTAGGTGGTGTTAAAGTTTGGCTGAGTTCAACGGGTAAAATCGTGTCGTGAACTTTAAACTTTAAAGTTGGAACTCTTGCAAGGTTAAACATAGGACAACGTAATTAGCTCTACGGATTTATTAATAACTAGGTGTGCTCGCGTCTTCGTCCGCGTGGAATTTAACAAAAGCAACATTACTTTTTATAATAATTTTAAAATTTTTCTGAAATAAAAGTAGCCTAAGTTACTCCTTATTTCATCAGCTATCTGCCAGTGAAAGTCCCGTCAAAATTGGTCCAGCCGTTCAACAGATTGACAGACAGAAAGACAGACAAAAATAATACATTTATATCATCATCATCATCATCATCATCATCATCTCAGCCTATTGCAGTCCACTGCTGGACATAGGCCTCTCCCAACATTTATATGCATGTAGTAAAAAGTGGTTATTTTAATAATAATAATATTCTACCACATTCACACAGCGCCATCTAGTCCCAAAGTAAGCAATTATATTTGCTTGTGTTATGGGTACTAAACAACTGATATACTTCTTAAATATTTTTGTAAATACATACATATTATAGATAAATTACACCCAGACACAGAATAAACCTTGATGCTCATCACACAAAGATTTGTCCTGGGTGGGGATCGAACCCACGACCTCCGGCTTAGCAGTCAGGGTCACTAACCACTAGACCGGTCCGAGGCCAGTCAAACAAACAGACACTCCAATTATATTTATTTGTATATATAGATTTGATATACTTAAGGATATTAATATCTTATATTTATATCCCATCTATAAATCCAACGTTAGTCGATAACGTGACAATGTTTGATTCAATCTTAAACTGTGTACGAGGATTAATAGTGCCGAGTATAGACGGCACTCTATCAATCACCAGACGTCGATGTACCGTGTGAAGGCAGTGCTCACGTTGATGACGATGCAACGTGACTCATGTTCGAAGTGACTGCTCGCCCCATGCATCACGTCACAACGGTCACTTCACGATTGATATCGAATGACTAGTGACAAGGTACAAGCCGATAGCCCCACATTTTTCTACACAAATGTACTACAGGTTTGCTGCAGCCGATTTTATTTTGGTGCAACTCAGTTTTTACAAGCAAATAAAATTCACTACGGTTCAGAACAGTCTACAGTTGGGAAAACTATAAAATGTTTCAATTTGTATTTGTAGTTTTTTTTGCAGTTGTAGTTTGTTTTCTAATATCTGATCACACTAGAGCATAGTAGGTAGCAGTCTAGTAAATATATTATTATGTGTAATGTAAGGTAGCACTAAGCTCGTATGTGTAATATATTAAATACCTACTTATTTGGAAAACCTAACCACTAATTTAAGAACCACAAATTACTAGGAATCTGAAATAAATCGCGTGAAGGAATTACCTATATGTGCAGAAAAAACGTAGGACCTGTTTATTGATCTTATGAGTTACCTACTTTTAAAGACTTATCATTTATCAATATATAAAAGGGAAAGTACAATGCCACAGACCTTGCTTCTTCTTCTCAGTTGCTATTAAAACTGTTTAAATTACTCTTTTTACTACTAATGTTTAGTAGTAAAAAGAGTAATTTTTATGGGTGTTACTACTACCTAGTAAGATTGGTAGTAACACGTGCAATAAAGGGACATATTGCAGGTACGTAACGTAATAAGTTTTATTTTTATCTCCCAAAAATAATATCAAATGTTTACAGAATATTGCGTAACTAATTGTATTTATCACGCTGTCCCTGAAACAGCGCGACTTTGGGATTTTAGCAGACGAATGGGTTGCGGTTTCCGCCTGCCGAGTGGCGATTACGATAATAATCCTGCCGCGCCGCTAGTGAAAATTTACGGGCAAACCCACCATTTCAAGTTTGCTGTGCCGTAATACGTAGGTGATAGTAGATGATTAAGTTTAAGTTAGACTTTAGCAAAGTAGCATCAACAACGGATATAAACTGATAGAACTTATTTACAATGCACATACAACAACTTGTTTTTCAGGTGTAGGTACTTTTTCTTGCAACGGTGGGTAAATTCTAGGGCAAAAGATTTAATAAGATTTGAAGGAACAGAGAAATCAGTAATTTCACGAAGACAAGCCTCGGACAGACTCTTGATTTCCCCATATATACCTACGTATAGATTTTATAATACACTTACTCAGACAATTTACAATGATAACTTCAATGCCAGAGCCATTCTCTACCAGTTAACCTAAATATAGTATGATGTAGTGATAGGTCGAAGTAGATGCTTAGGTAAATAATTTTACGTAAAATGTACCTACACAGGAATTATGGAAGACGTAGATAAATAAGTACATCAACCCTGAACATTATTCGGAAGTTTTACACCGGATATTTCCCGGTAATGAGTAGGTAGATAGCAGGATTTCAACTGAATATTTTAGTCAACTGACGTATTAACTGTATCTATGAATATAATCATTACCTTCTTCGTTAAAGGATTTTCCCACTTTATAACTTTTAAAATACATAATTATTATATGAGGAATGAATGTATTGCAAAGGTTATAATAGGCTAGTATTTGATTTAGGTGTGGGTGAGCATTCGGTAGAAAGGAAGAACTCGTGTACTTACAGTCGTTTGACAAATTTTAATACGAAAGTAGTTTGGTAAAACGCCGAAATTGCCGCTTCAAAATAGTGAAAAGGGATACTGCGACATGATAGGGGTCATGTAGGTCATGACCTCTCCTGGGCTTTGATTCTACAACCACTGAGAGTTCCGGATTGTAAACTTTTTTGAATCGAATAACGAGGTGATAAAAATGTGTTAGTCTTAGAAGTTGAAAGTTACCTACACCAAAACAACTTCTAAAAGCCAAGAGCACTATCTAGTACCTAGTCTTTCACTTGATTCAATTTAGTTCGTCGTACAATAGTGCCATAAATTCAAAAGTTTTACGTAAACGTTTTACTAAATTAGATATGTAATAAATTGTGACTGAAGTAAAACTTTGCTGTCTAATTGGAAGTAAATGTCTAGTTAGTATGACATAAGTAATGTATATTCGCAATATACTTCATCATCATCATCATATCAGCCCAATGACGTCCACTGCTGAACATAGGCCTCACCTAATTTCCGCCACAGCGAGCGATTTTGTGCCGCCCGCATCCAGCGGCCACCCGCAGTCTTTACCTGATTGTATAATAATAATATATATATATATAATGAGGAGATCCGCAGGAGAACTAAAGTTGCCGACATAGCTCACCGAATCGCATCGCTGAAGTGGCAGTGGGCAGGCCACATAGCTCGCAGAACTGATGGCCGATGAGGCAAAAAAGTTCTCGAGTGGCGGCCACGTATTGGAAAGCGCAGCGTGGGGCGGCCCCCCGCCAGATGGACCGCAATATACTTATCACTAAGAAAATGATGCCGGCTCAACACATCGGCAGATGCGTCCGCGGAGGTCGAAAAATACATCAGAAAATTCATTACCACGAGCCGACCACATCATATCTGTACATCATTTAGTCTATGTTGATGCTCAATAGAAGCAACTAACACGCACGCAACATTTAAAACATAGAAGTTCAGTTCTTAAATGAAGTCCACGGACGCCTCTGCTGATGTGTAGAGCAGGCATAACACATAGCGACACATCTTTTATCCGTCTAGCTGTCAACAAAGGCTAGGTCCCATGGACGATCCTATTGCCATAAACCGGGCACATTTTCATACTCCATGCTTAAATTCAGAACTGTCTCTCAAATATTCAAACCTACTACACTCGACACGGCAATGTTATAGGCCAGATTTAGTTAAAGCGGTCGCCTTACCATACCACTACTAGAACCGTGCGCGAATGACGTGAATACGATTCACACACAAGACAAACATCTGTGCCAATCGTAGATTTTCGAGTCTTGTTCTTTGAGTCTTAAGAGTTAATTGTATATTTGTAGTTCCCCACGTCCAGGGCTGGTATCCTAGTACGGGCGTTGTCTTTTTAAAAGAAGAAAAAATATTTAAATAGTTTTGCCGCCTTTACCGCTACGCAACATTGACAGTCAAAGTACATATCGTCATGAAACATCCAACTAGTCATCATTTTTTCTAGAAAGGTGTTTTTGCTCTTTTATTAATGTGAAACGTAAACTAAAGAAAAACAAAATAGGTATAGAATGTGTAATAAAAATCCTTGTACACGTACCAATAATTTATTTTAATTTTCATGGCAAAAATAACAATAGATAGATCACCATTTCGCACAATGTAAAATCAAAATCAGTATTTATGTTACCTAAAAAACTATAAAAAGGAACTTGATTATAACAAAAACTAACATAACTATACAAAATTGATAAGTATGTATATAATAACAAGAATAATTAATTTGAATTCAGTCAGCAGATACAAAAAATTTACATCGAATGCATTGCATTGTTGCATTCTTGCATACAAAATATAATTATTATTGGAGTGACTCCCACACTAAAATGGACTAACTGCCGTACTCAGAGACGTTACTTAACTTTAAAACTTACTCAGTAAAAACGTGTAATACTTAAGTCGATACGCCTAAAGACGATTATTCAATGAAAAAAATGTGTAAATGACAGATTACTGCTAATTGACGTCTCTGAGTGCGGCCGTTAGACATAATCCAAATAACATTTGATATTGATTCAACACAGAGAAGCACAGAATGTCGATAATTTGTAGACCAAATGACAAGATAATCCTATTCTACAAATCGCCCGCCGTCGTAATCTAAGTTCATAGTACGTATTAACTTAAACAAAAATACCTTGATCTATTCGTATAACATTGTACGAAACGGCAAAACGTCTATTATTAATTAATTATTAATAAAACAATTCGCTTATTTTTAAATTACTAATATTTACAGAAACATTCTAAGCAGGCTAACATTCGACCTATGAACAGTAAAGTAGTTAACACGTATAAGAGACCAATTAACCTGTATCTATTAACTTTTAATTCGTAGAAAAAAAACGTCATTTCAGAGGATAATCGACCTTATCACAATATTGGGAGGGTTGATTATTAAATATTTTCTATCAGAGTTACAACAAAACAACCTCCAATTTTAACTGTCTTATTTAGAAACCAGTATTAATTTAAAATTGATATTATTTTATGATAAGTCGATTCATTCCAGAAAGTTCTACGCTGTTCCAAGGATATTTGAATACAGAACGAAAGTACTGTTACATACAATTAATTAATTTGAAGTTTCCAATACATTCGGACAGTTTCAGGTCCATACCTGGTACATAGACTGAACACAGTTTGCAGACAGATGAGGTTATTGTATTACTTTAAAATATTTTCTTCACGAAAACTAAAATGTGCAAAATTTAACTGTTAATTGATTAAATCTATAATTTGAATTTTAAAAGTTTTAATCTATTGACACTGTGGTTTTCTAGTTTTTTTTTTTTTTGCCTAACTCAAACTGTAGTTTATACTTCTTTTAACGGTTATTTACACTGTAAGAAGCTTCTTGATTCATCTTCGAAGAAATGCCTATTTAACAGCGTTTCTTTATTTTGTTTGTTAAAAGTCAGATAGTGCCGTAACTTATTAATCCTTGTATTCAACTATCCATGTTGTCCGTAACAGTACTAAAGTTCCTTAACTAACTGAACACATATTCTTTTTACCGGTAGATGAAGAGCAATAAAGTTGAAAACATCTGACAAACAAAACACTACTTCCCTAGTTGATTTATGAATGAAACTTTTAAAAATTAACACTATAAATTGACATTGTCACTTTAAAGAATTCAAATATATTATAATATAAAATATATTATGGGAACCACGATCATGATAAAATTTAGCTTTTTATTTCTTATTACACAATTTCGATGATTTTTATACAAATGCGCAAAGCAAAAGCACTTTACTTAATGATTACTTTTCGTGGGGGGCAGTGTATAAAATAATATTTAAAAATAGGCGGTATATGAATTTATATAATTGACAAATAACTCGCTAAAAACCGCAACAAACTGAAGCAATTTATTTTATTTTTGTAAATTACAAAACATTTAAAATTGCATTGACCTTCACATTTTATTTATCTTTCTTATACAATCAAAAAGTTCGTTACATCAACTACAAAAAAAAGTTAAACTCAGCTTTACGAAAAAGACAATCTTATATTTTAAAAATAGAATATAAAAATTCGAATAAAATATTTTAAAACTCAGGTTTTTGCCTACTGTAGCGAATAAGGTTTCTTTGTTAACAACCTAAATTCTATTTGCCCGATAATCTCAATTTCAGGATTTGTTCCCCAACAACTAGTGATAGATCTTGGCCAAACTTTATACCTATATATTAATTTTCATAAAATAAAAGGTCAATGTCATTCTTTTAGCACCGACTCGTCTCAAATTCTCAGTCTATGTAATCACAATACCAATTCTAAATCACACCAACGCGATGTTGCTAAACAATAATAAAAAACAATTTTATTAAACATTTCCCAATCATATCTAAACAATAATAAAATCCTTAAATTAATATTATAGTGTAAAAAATCTTTACCCGATTATATTTTTGTACCTAACTAAAATATTATAACTACATTTTATTTGTCACAACAGTGAATTGCAAATCTTATGTTAACGTGTTAAACTAAAAAAATGTACATGATTTCTCTTAAAATAAATTTGATCTCTACACATTACGTTCATATTTTAATATCATCTTTGGTTTTATATTGAAACAATGCGAACGACCATTCTGAATAACGTCATGTACACAAAATATTCGTTTTAACTTAGTCACAGGTTTTATTCAAACCCTTATTATAACAAATAGTTTCACAACATCTATCTAAAGGCATCTCAACATTTGTGCGAGCAAAGTTCTAGAATGGTTTAGACTAGCGACACATACCTTCACTGATTATTACCTTTAAATAACTTTGCTTACACTAAAATTTATTTCTCAATTATACATGGCAAGTATACATTTCGTCATATTCCTTAAATTCATAGTCAATTGTAATATACAAGCACTGGGGCAACAATAATAATAAAATTACAAGAAACTAACTTCTTAAATTTGATTGCACTGAAATACAGATTTATAGATTCCACATGATTGAGATATAGTATTCATCTTCAATGTAAGAACACTGAATAAAAACAGACATAAATATTTACAAATATAACTATAAAATGTACAGAACTAAGGCAAATGCTTGGAGGAACAACAAAATACATTCATGATACAACACTGATTTCAAAAAGCTTATTTACTAGATGCCAGTTTATAAAAACAGGCTATTTATCTTCGCCTCTTTTTTTTTTGTCGCGAATCCTTACTTAGGGAGTTCATCAGAAAAAGAAGAAAAACAAGAAAGTGTTTCTTGGTCAATAGTAAAAACAATAATTTCATTGACACATCACAACAAAAGAAGGTGATAACATTTATTTTTATTAGGCCGTAACATTTTTTTAGGCCTTAGCCAGCGCCAGAATTGTTTGAACTTGTAAAGTGGCAGTCAAAAATAATAAAAAACACTGGGTAATTCGACGATAAAAAAGAAAGACAGAACTAAAGATTGCATTGTAAACTTGCATTCTGTAAATAATACTTTAGTTTGTGCAATAGAGCAACAATAACAAAGAAATGAAATATGGCCTCGAAATGATTTAAACATTCCAATTATCAGACTCGAATATATTATTTACCGGTGAAGTAAATATAAAACACTGTTAATCGAGACTAAGTTGTAAGACAAAATACATCAGCCCATATCTCTATTGTAGATTTGTACAATAATGCACAATATTACATAATTATATCATACGTCAAAACGCATCTGTAGAGGCTGAACATGCAAATGTACAAATGAGAACTTTAACTGTATTATTACAAGGCTGAAAATCATTAAACAGATATTTCATCTATTAAGACAAAAATGGCCAATCATAATTCAGATGGCCTACTCTGAATCTCGACATCGACTTAGCCCCATTAAATGTTATTTATCAAACACAGCTTAATTCCGATACCAAATAGACCCTTAGGTATTAAATACCTCATCAGCACTTTACATTTAGTACTAAAATACGTTCAGCCTCTTAGAAAGCCTATAATATATAACAATATAAATTCAATATTGTGCATTTTTGCATAAACCAAAAACATATAAATAAAACTCTACTTGTATTCGTCCATAAATCGCTTACACATATGCACGAGGTCAATGAACTTGGGTCGCAGGTTCGGGTCGAGATTCCAACAGTCTTTCATTAGATGTCTGAATATCTCTGAGGGACAACCGTCCGGTATTTGAAAGCTGCAATACAATCAATATATATTTGTTAGTTCTGTTGATGCCCCGTAGTCCCCGTGAACCAACTATTTTTACACAACTAGTATTGCTATAGGGATTGTAATAGGGAGCTACTCACCAAGAGGCTCGTTCCCTGGGCCGTTCGACGTTGAACTTGGGCACCTCTTCCCTGGCGCGGGTGAATATCTCCCAAGCCGTCACGCCGTACGACCACACGTCACTCTTCGTTGAAAAATGCCACGGCTCCACCGCTGATTCTGGTGCGTACCTACAAAATGTTCACTTATGTTATCTCCAATCATCATCATCGTTTCAACCGTAGGACGTCCAACACTATTATTATGCCCAATAAGTAAATCAAAGTATATCAAATAAAATCGGGTTAATATACCACCAAGAACACAAGTTAGTAACAACAAGTTAGTTTCACATAGTATACCACCAATAACATTTTTATGACCTCTGATTTTTTGAATTTGTCTCCCAATAACAGTTTAAAAAAAAACTTGTTTGATATTATTTTTAAAAATTGTATCTTGACTGATTTCGATGATTTTATATTTTATTTGACATTCAAAAGTAAGTAAATCACATTAAGCCGATGGCCGTGTTGCCAATACTGTAATAAATTTAAAAAAAAAAGTAAATCACAAAAACATGAATTCCGTTCCGAAAAACGAAATTTCCGAAGTTATCGGGCACAATTTACAGACAAACACTTACCAATTAATAGGCAACAATCGTTCAGTCTTAAGTCTGTAAGCGCTCTCCTCTTTAGGTATGATCCTAGCGAGGCCGAAGTCCGATATCTTCACGTGATATTTGTTCACGACTAGAATGTTCCTCGTCGCCAAGTCACGGTGAACTACGCTCTTTGCTGATACGTGGTCCATGCCCTGATGTATAAAATTCACAATATTTTTTTAATTGTCTTTGATTTTCGAAGAAGTTTCCTCTTAAGAAAGGAATGCAAAATCGCATCGAACACAGAGGTGTGCCTCTGTGTACGATGCAATTTTGCGATTTGACCCACGTGTGCGTGGGCGGAGCCGCGAGCAACAACTGATCTATAATCTATACTAATATAAAGATTTTATTGGTTTGGTTGGACGCGCTAATATCAGAAACTACTGAACCGAATTGGAAAACATTTATAACATCACGCTACGACCAATAGACGCTGAATAGTGGCGAAACAAAGATCCCCGGGAGTGACGCCCCTAACAACAGCCCAGGTAGTTTAAAATAGAATCAAATTTAAATCATATAACGAGAACAATAAAGTCAGATTTACCGTAGCAATATCCCTGGCGTATTTGAGCAGGTGCGATATACGCAGCTTGTCCCCTTGGAACTTGAGGTAGTAGTTGAGTGAGCCTTCCTCTAAGTACTCCATCACGATGAGCACGTCTGAGCCGTGGTCCCACGAGTAACCCAGAATCTCTACTATGTTGATGTGTTGTAGCGACTGTTGAATGAAATAAACAATACATATATAAATAAGGCTTGATAAACGGTTACAGTTTCGGCGCTAACGAGAACTGCTAGACCGGTTCGGTAGTGTTCGTTTTAAATATTCGTTGATTATCGAAATGTTTTTGTTTTTGAAAAACTTAAAAACACCGAAATATAAGGAGAAGGTTTCTGTGGCCATGAACCGTATTCCACGCGGACAAGCTATAAAATTATGAATTGATTAGTATACACACTTTCTGTTAGCAGTAAACTTTGTTTAATCCAATATAAAATTTAATAATGAATCTCCACAGTGATCTATTAAATATCCATATTTACCTTCATAATTTCCAATTCGTTCTTGAAATCTTCGTACAAGGTACCGTTTCTCTCTGAAGCTTGCCTCGTTAGTTTCTTCACGGCCACCTCTCTTCTCTGAGATTCTTGATTATCGCGCTCCATCCAGCCTTTGTACACATGACCGTAGTTACCCTGTCACACCAAAACTTGGTCATTTTGCTGTTCTATTACAAATTTTAATTTATGATTATATATTATATCAAAATATAAGTTATTAATAATAAAATTTAATCAAACAAAATCCTTCCCAATATTATAATTACGAAAAAAACAATTATAGCTGTATATAATACCTATAATGCCTATGTAGTAAACATACAATATGTCGATGTATAATATAACGATTAACATACTTGATACTAATATTAATAACAAATTTGTCTCGAGTGGGAATCGAACCCACGACACTCAACACGGTGAGTTGTGATGTTAGTGGGAAGGCGAACACGTGAACCCCTACGCACAGTGACAGTCAGTCAGTTTGTTTCTTTGTTACGACTTAACTCAACCGATTTTCATAACAATTTCCAGATATACATACTATACATAGCCTAGGACTTTGATGGTTTCCATCCAGTCGGCATGGCAAACGATTTTTTCGTAGACAAATGATTTTCGACTTTATTTCAATGACATTACCACTGTCATTTTCTTATGTTAAAATAAAGGAATGTCACTGAATTGACTGAAATTCTTTCAGATTAAAATAAAAGAATGTCAGTGCTAAATTCATTGGAATAAAGTCGAAAATCATTTATCTACGAAAACATTCCATGCGGGCACTGGGCACAAGCCTTACGGCGTGAAGCTATAGTAGTCTATAAAAGGTACTTACACTGCCAATCTTCTTAGTAAGCGTAACTAGGTAGGTCTTCCCTTGCGACACGATAGACTCCATGAGGCGAGGCGCGCCGGTGCCGGCCAACTCGTCCGGCTCGTCGTCCAGCGCCCGCGCCAGGCACACGCTGTTGTCACTGTTCCGAGACCTTAGCTCGCCTCGTAACGCGTATGACAGTGGATTCATGCTTTCTAAAGAATTTGAGCTCTTGTTATCTGCGAACTAAAATTATGATTATGTTTAGTACATTATTTGTGAAGTATTTGCTGTATATTTCTACTAGCGGACCCGACAGACATTGTCCTGCATGATATACCAATCGATTGACTGATAATATTCTACCACATTCACACAGCGCCATCTAGTCCCAAAATAAGCAATTATATTTGCTTGTGTTATGGGTACTAAACAACTGATATACTACTTAAATACATAGCATTGTGAGGCAACACACATAAGAAGTTCTAACAGTGTGTCTCATCCACCATCCTGCTGGTCTCTAGATGGGGTGGAAGAGACCTATAGGGCATAGGTCTCTTCCACAGCAGTGGGATATTCCTCATCTAATTTCCTCGACAGCGAACAATTTTGTACCGCCTGCAACCAACGACCATCCGCACTGCCACTTCGGCGATTCGATTCGGTTAGCTATGACAGCAACTTTGCCGTCGGAGATTAATGGGTTGCTATTATTTATATTTATTAACTAGCTTTCGCCCGCTGCTTCACCCACGTGGTATGTATTTTATACCTATAAACCTTCCTCTTGGATCAGTCTATCTATTAAAAAAAACCGCATCAAAATCCGTTGCGTAGTTTAAAAGATTTAAGCATACATAGGGATATAGGGACAGAGAAAGCGACTTTGTTTTATACTAAGTAGTGAAAAAACATTAATACTTACTGGATTATCGTACTGGTCGGACATGGTGCCGTTCATGGAGGGCACGGAGCTATCTGATATTAATGACTTATTGCTGCCCGCATCACTCAGCTCGCTCGGTATAAACCTGTCGCCTGAAACAGAATTACGTTCTATTATGTACTGTGAACTTATAACTAAAAATACTCTTAATAGCAGCTCTAGTTTGTTCAAGAATTAAATTCTTTTATGAAGACTGTAATAATTTTATTTAAATAAATTCATTCGATCTGGCCTCATTTGACAAGGACTGGAGGATCAAAACATCCACTAGAAAAGAATGGGAGAGCTTGGGGAAGACCTTTGGCTAGCAGTGGGACAACAGAGAGGTTGATTAAAAAAAAAAATTCAATAAAAATCACCAGAAATAATGGAATTCGAGAAAACTCCTACTACTTAGTTTGAAGGAGACCCTTAGGAGACGGATAGTTATAGTATAGTTACTTTTTAATACGCTTTCATGTAATTTTATTCTAAACAGTTTATTAAACATGTTTTTAAAATATCATCATCATAATCAGCCCAATGACGTCACTGCTGAACATAGGCCGAAAATATAACTCGGATAAAATAATAATAAAAATTAAAAATTGCGACGTTGACGTTGCCACTCATAAGGTATAAACGCTCTTAATAAAGAATTGTAATGTTTTTAATTAATAATAATAAGTACTTACTGGACACTGTTTCTGTTTGTTCCATGTGCTCAAGTGATATCTTTGGTTCTTCATATTCATGAATAGGTACATATTCTGCAAGAGAAAACAACGTTTAGAACAGTATGCCTAACGTATTAGGTTATTATAAATTAAACAACTTGTTGTTACGTCACATTACGCGACACGAAATGGGTATGTACTACATACATACTACTTTATCATAAAATGTATCATATGTTATTATTGGATTATCGTACTGGTCGGACATGGTACAGTGTAATAGTTTAGCACGAGGACTTTCAGTTGTAAAGATTTTTTTCAAATCGGTTCAGTAGTTCCTGAGATAAGCACGTTCAACCAAATAAACGAACTCTTCAGCTTTCAAACGATTTATTTGCGATATATGGGTAAAGAATTATGTTAATTTTACAAATAAGTATCACCATAATCAACCTTACGGCATGCAAAAAATTGAAACACACTTAAGTACATATTATTTAAAACTTAATTTTAACAATATACGTCAAAATGTACCAATTAAATCAGATTCAAAATTAAACAATGTCACTTAAATAATCATATTATAAAATGTCTAAGCAAAAAACGATGTAGTATGTGTATGTTTTGTCATCAAAATATTCCTGAATTGAGTAGTAGCATTTATTTGCAAGAAACCTATGCACCTCTTTTTTTAATACTTAGTTTCGCTTTAATCTTTATAATCTTATAATATAAAAATGAATCGCTAAATGTGTTGGTAGGCGCATAACTCAACAACGCCTGGACCAATTTGGTCAATTCTTTTTTTTTTAAATGTTCGTTGAAGTTCAAGGATGGTTTTTACGTTTTTCTTTTTTTTTTTTTTAGTTTTTATGTAGGTAGGTAGGGTAGGTAGGTAGGGTAGGTAGGTAGAGTAGATAGGTAGGGTAGGTAGGTAGGGTAGGTAGGTAGGGTAGGTAGGTAGGGTAGGTAGGTAGGGTAGGTAGGTAGGGTAGGTAGGTAGGTAGGGTAGGTAGGTAGGGTAGGTAGGTAGGGTAGGTAGGTAGGGTAGGTAGGTATGTAGAGGGTAGGTAGGTAGGTATACTTTCATAAAATCATAAATTAAGTAGGTGGTACGAAGTTCGCCGGGACAGCTAGTATTAGTATAGATTCAGTTATGTAGGTAATGAACATTAGATTGCGTACCTCTGTGCAGCATATGGTTCATGTCTCGCATGATCTCCTGCGGCCGGAGCGGGTCGGGCTGCCAGCACTGGCGCATGAGCGCCCACACCTCGCCCGGACAGCGCGCCGGACGGAGCAGCCGGTCACCATTCTCGTAACTCTGAAAGTTATATTTTAATTCATAATTTTTTCGCTTCAACAGTTACTGCTAAGCTACTTCTATAGAACGCAATGTGATGCTTTATAGAGTTAACTAGAAGTCGCGCGGGGTTTCCTTCCCGTCATTCTTTATTTGGCCACTGCTCAGCTCCTTTTGGCCGTTGCGTGATGTTAAGCCTATAAAGTTCCTCGATAAATGGGCTATCCAACACAACAAGAATTTTTGATATCGGAGAAATTCAACAATAAATTCTTCTTCAGCTTTATAATATTAGTATAGATAGTCAGATTGTCAAAACTTTTCGGCAAAAAGGCAAATTTTGCAAACACAATTTTACATTGGGTTGCACTACCAATTTTGGGGTTCTGTAGCCAGAATGGCAAAAACGGAACCCTTATAGTTTCGTTCTGTCCGTCCGTCTATCAACCCGTCCGTGTGTCACAGGCATTTTACTCGAAAACTACTCGATGTATACTCGGATGTACCGTTTTTAAATAATTGCCGAAAAACTGCGCTTCTCAACAAAAAGACATAAGCGCTATGAAGATACCCCGTTTGCTGCGGAACCCTACATTGAGCATGGGTTTTTTCGTTAAGGACAGGAATTATTTGGTAACTTTATGTACGTACCCTGGCAGTCAACACCGGATTAGTATCAGCCGGTGACTGTCCATAAGAGAATACTTCCCAGAGTGTGGTAGCAAACGCCCATATATCACCCATCACTGATCGCTTCGCGAGGTTCATGTCTTTCAGGAATTCCACCGGTATCCAATGCACACTGTAAACACACATACATAAACTACATAAACTATCTACTACACATAAACATACATAAACTAGCACTTAAATCTATATAAATAAAAATGGATCATTCACGTTAGAACGGCTCAACCGATTTGGCTAATTCTTTTTTTGTTATATTTGCTGTCGAGGCAAGACATGTATGTAAGAAATTATACAAAATATTTAGTGTAAAATTTAAAATTTTGTGTTTTAAAATCTCCATATACATACATTCATATAGATCACGCCTCTTTCCCAATAGAGGGGTAGGCAGAGACCATTTCCTTCCACTTGCTACGATTCTGACATACATCTTTGGTTTCTTCAACATTCATCACTCTTTTCATGCATTCTCGCCGGTTGAGGGTACTCCTGATCTGTCCCTTCTTTAGAACGTCACCTATTTGGTCATGGTACGTTCTTCTAGGTCTTCCCCTTCCAACGTTTCCTTTCACATTCGTAAACATTTAAAAATGGAACATTATGACCAATAATAAATATGGCGGTACGAAGTTCGCCGGGTCAGCTAGTATTAGGTATTGTAGAGTCATTATTATTATTAATGAAACATATGTGTCAATCATAAGGTCAAGTGAAATACGTACTCATGTGGCGTGTAGTGGCGGAGCGTGGGTCCAGACAGCTTGACGAGCATGCGCTCTCCGTCGTGCGCCGCCAGCAGCAGGCGCCGACAGCGAATGTAGCCGTGTACCACGCCCGCCTCCGACAGGTCCCACAGCGCGCGAGCTAGCCCCGCCGCCACCTTCTTTAGGTGCAACGGTTTCACGCGAGGTGCGTGCTCCCTAATAACAATGCATACCCATATATAAGTGATCTAGCTATATATATGTGGTTATCAGATATGCTTTACCAGCCTTTTAAAAAGAAGTTTCTTGAAGGTTCCAAAGTCATATCTCTCCGGATTTTTTTTTCGGAAATCTGTTTTTTCTAGCTGGTTCCATAGACTTGTCAATGTAGATTGGATGGAACCTGTTTGATTCTCAAAGAACTTTTTATTGCTAATCAAAATGATAAGGACAGCTAAAATTTGAACTATTTGACAAGAAAATTGCACTAAGATTACTAACCTGAGATAGTCATCGAAAGGTCCATAAGGTAAATACTCTAACACGAGAGCTGTTGGTGAGCTGAGTGTGACGCCGTATAACCGCACCATGGAACTAGACTGCACACATGCCCATTTGCTTGCTAACTCTACAAAATCCTGTACATAAAATAATCAAGCTTATTTAAATATTCCCAACCTCGAATTACAAGTAAATCACTGATGACTTTAAACGGGCATTAAAAAAATTTAACATTTATCCATATTATTATCTATCTAACAACAAATCTGATTCAATAGCTGCAGAACAATGAATATATAAAATATTTCGGAGTGAATTACTTGGATGATAAGATAACTATTAGGATTAATATAGAAATTAGTGTAAAGGATAATTAAAAATAGACAATTACAGGAAGAGATGAATTTTGAAATACAGGCATGTTATAGCTTAAATTGAAATTCTTACAGCGAAAAATGTATGAACGAAAAATGAAAGAAAAGAAAAATTTGCTATATAAGCATGGGTTTACTCTGTTAGAACATGATTTTTAATTGATTGATTGATTTTTTAATAAAAGTTTTTTGTGATTATTTTAAATTCGACTGTCACCGTGGCGCAGTGGTTAAGGTGGTCGCCTCGCCACTACATCGCCGTGCTGGGTGACGTGGGTTCGATTCCCACACGAGACAAATATTTGTGTGATTCATAGATATTTGTTTCTAGTCTGGGTGTACTTTGTGTCCGTTAGTTTCATGTTTGTAAAGCTCCCCGCGACACAGGGCTCGTTCCCTAGTGCGGGCGTTGTCTTTAAAAAATAAAAATAAAAAAGAAATGCATTTGAATGTGTTAACCATCCAATTCAATCATTTGAGAGCTAAATCATTACGATAAGGGACAGTGTTTAAACTATTTATCTTCTACTCAAGTAAAAGATTACATCAAATTAATACAAATGGCAATAGGTCATAGCAATTGCGTGTGATAATTGGTATTCCCCAGGGATCAATTCTTGACCCCTTTCTCTTCTTTGTATACATAAAGTATTTGCGTTGTTTAATATTTGAATGTAATTTAATTATCATAAGTAAAGAGTTGAAAAATTATAGTAATATCTGTCCTTTTGTTGTAAAGCTACCAGTAGATACATCTAAAGTAGACACACAATACAATAGGCATTTAAAAATGGTTGTATTTGAATTACACATAGGCATTTGGTGACAAGAAAGCATTCATAACAAACAGATGCGCATGCGTAATTACAAATTCAAGCATTTTTATGAAACGCTTCTATACAATTAGAGAAATGCATACCTTTAAGTGATCATTGGCATTGTCCCTTTGTAATGTTTTGAACGCAACCAACAATTTTTTGGTTTCATCTAGCCTCCAAAGTGCTTTATATGTCGCTGTTATGTTCTCGGAGCCGGTTTTCTCCGAACCTAAATATTAAAAAGAAAATTACGATAAAGATGTCACTTTTTTACTAGACAGAGAACAGATGGTGGTAAGACAACCTCGCGATTCATCTGAGTGATAACCGTCGCCGATAGACATTAAAGATACCAAAGACATCGCCAAGCTACTAACCGATAATATTTAACCCAAATCCATAATTTAAGTGAGGACGGTAGAATATAACGAAATTAGAAAGAAAGTTTATATAGTAAAAATTTAAATACAATCGGAATGGAAGGTGAAACACGTTTTTATGTCACCATATTGCGGCACCACTAAAATGTTCCAATAATTTAGATAGAACCTACTTGGATTCACATCTTTTAATTAAATACACAAAATGAAGCTAATTATTTATTTTAATAAATTTTTTATGATAGCAGTTTGTTTTATTATTAGTAATAAATATTTTGCAACCATTTACTTCTACATAGACTCGATAAGGAATCAATCTAAGATATAGAACAATTAAAACATAAAAGCTTGAAAGAATGTATTGTTTGTGCAATTAAAAGCATATTACTATAATAATAGCAAATTCTTCAAGTTTTTATAAAAGTATTATATTTACGAGTATTGCGAGGTACAATAGAAGTAATAGAACTAAGTATGGAATTCAGTACGATTACGGAAAATTTGTATACATCATAAATCAATAGCAGCCTGATAAATAAAATTATAGTTAGTAGTAATGTTGCAGATTTTCTAGTGACGTAAACCCATTTAACAAAAACTATAATTTTAGTTTATTTAGAAAATCATTTTAAACAAAACATTAAAAAAAAAGAACTCTTTTCGACCCACTTATTAACCACGCAGAGATAATGCTAGTTTTCTAAACACCAAACCCTTTGATTAACTTTAAATTGAATCGCTGTTGATAACCTTAGGGACAAAATTCCGTTTGTCCTCACTAGTTCGATCGTCGAACTAGTGAGAATTATTTTTCTCGTCACTTCGAACTCCCTCAATGTTAGCGCAGATTACCCAACTCGCCTCATTTCTAAAGACCTGACAATCACTAAAAAAAATTATGGCTACTATAACTCACCAGTATATAACAGTATATCTTTATTGGGAAGACACCGCGGGCTCCGGTTGTCTTTGAGAATCTCCTGTAGTTCAGCCTGGTCAATCCGTACGCCTCTTTTCACCGGCTCACCACATAGTAACAGTTGTGACTTATCTATTAAAGTTAGATGTAAATATATATTTTTATTAAATCTCGTCTCGCGGAGGACTGTTCTATTTGTTAATTTTTTTGTTATTTTAAAAAAGACAACGCCCGCACTAGGGAACTAGCCCTGTGTCGCGGGGAGCTTTACAAACATGAAACTAACGGCCCCAAGTCCTGTCCTGTTGTGGAAACGAACCCACTATCTCGTGATCAGCAGACGCATTCTACGACCTCTAGTCCAACGAGGCAGTTACGGCGAGCCTATTGTCATTAACCGGGAACATTTGTTTACCAAACTCCGGGAAAATGTCAATACTGGAATTTCATGATAGAAAAACCCAATAACATTTACCCCCGACCCAGGAATCGAACCCGGGACCTCTTGCACAGCAGTCGTACACACTTCCCGCTGCGCCACCGAGGCAGTTAGTATATATAGCAGTATAGATAACAATAATTGACATATCGCTATCTTTTTATTAGCAAATTTAATTGATTAAAAATGGTTCTTATTTTTGACTTCACACAGACTCTCAAAAATAGCACACATTATTATATTTATTTTAATGGTTATTTTCGTTTTTTTTTATGTGTATTTTTGATATGCACAATATCAGGATAAGTAGATAGACTCCAGTTTGTTCCCTAACTTAACATCTATTATATTGTCTAGTTGACTTACCATATTCCGAAGGAGGTATACATTCGTTCAAGTATATCCTTCCTTCAGGGTTCTGATGTCCTGAGACTAGCCTCTCGATGCTGTAGTACTCCTCATTATTAAACACGTAACAATGACCTTTGAATTCTATTCTGTATGTCTCTGTTGTGCTGTAAATACATTAAATATATTTGTAAAAAGCAAAGATAAAGTTTAGGTACTTACTTATTTCTAGAAGTCAAAATGCGCAAGGTATTTTTGTTTTTGATTCTCGCATTCCCAGAAGTATAAGTTAGTAAGAATAAGTGTCTTTTATAAAATTGTCAAGACAAATTTCGCATGAATGAAAAGGTTTGAATAATAAAAAAATAACACCTGTTCGAAGCTGCGGCCGGTCGCTAGTTATTTATAATACCGTATTTGAACAAAATCAAATGAAGAAAATAGTATACGTTCGATCAAAAATATAAATTTCATTCAGTTCATATTTTACATAAGAATAATACTCGCTTTATAATTATCAAGAAATAAAATCTCCTATTATTATTTAATATGTCTTATTAATAGAAGATACCGTCTTAAAACACACATTAAGCAAAAGACATTCTAATTAATGGTATAATTATGCTAAAATAATGTATGTAATTATAGAACAAACCTGTTCTTAGTACAAACGTCCAAATAATATACATTATAGTCATCTTGACACTGCCTTAATATATAACAACCATGTTTCTTCGCACGTTTCTCTTCCAACTTTCGATATGAAAACGCACCCCTAAAACGTTAAAAAGTTTTTATTAAGCTCAATTCTCAAGAATTATTCTATATGCACCCCTTTAGCAACACTCACCCGACAGGGCCGTGACATTTAGTCCGCTGCAATTCTTTTAAAGACGGCGTTTCATCATCCTTTGATAAATTGAATGTCCATTTAACCATTAATCTATAAGAAAGTATTACAAAATTATATTGTTATTCATAATCATTTTGATCAGTTACTATTTATCATGTTTTTTATATTTTTATATAAGTAGAAATAACTGCGCACACGCCGTCACGGACATAGCTGAAAACCAGCGCTGTTTAGTTATAATTATATAGCTAAACAGCATAAAAGCTGAGCTATGTCCATTTTTGTCCCCAATTGATAACCAAAGATCAATTAAGATTTTTTTTTGTCAATTAGGTACCTAGTTTTAAGCTATATTTTAAACCATTTAGTTTCAGTCGTAAGTAGTAAGTAAGTAGTCAAAATAAAAGTATTTTCTTTCTTTATTTCTAATCGTAATGATATTATAGATTCGGCAGTTTGGCAGCATTTTATTAATAACGCCAGAACAGCTGAAAAGATCTCTATGAATTTTGACATACAAATAGATTTATAGTTACGTATATATTATTATTATATATATTATATATATATTATTATTATTATATATATATATTAATTTAATAATAATAATTTAAATATAGATTAGGTATTTGAAAAGACCTATCGAGATTTACCTGTAGTATCCATCACAAATAGATATAAATGACGAAAGTTGTTCTTCTGATTTAAATTTAAAAAATAACGGCGTTCCCCGTCTCGATATTTCAATCGAATTTTCACCATTTCTTGTCAAATAAATTAATTCTTCTATTTTACATATATGACACCACTGAAATTTAAAAATACGGTTAAAGATCTTACCTACTGGTATGATAAATGCCAAAGTTAAGATGGATGTATGAACGTTTTTACTCAAGCTCGCCAGAAAAGCTGAAAGGATCTACATAGCAGACAGTCTGACAGACTGGCCTGTTGGTCTAGTGGTTAGTGACCCTGACTGCTAAGCCGGAGGTCGTGGGTTCGATCCCCACCCAGGACAAATCTTTGTGTGATGAGCATAAAGGTTTGTTCTGTGTCTGGGTGTAATTTATCTATAATATGTATGCATTTACAAAAAAAAAAAAAAGTATTTAAGTAGTATATCAGTTGTTTAGTACCCATAACACAAGCAAATATAATTGCTTACTTTGGGACTAGATGGCGCTGTGTGAATGTGGTAGAATATTATATTATTATTATGTCTCTTTTTCTCACAGTTATATTTCTCGCTATGGTGAGAAGTATACCCGGTCCTTTTGGAAGGCTTACGCGGGGACACAGGTCCAACACGCAGAGGCCCTTAAAGAATTTTAATTAAGAATGGGATGAGACACTTACCGCCGCCACATCACAGCTGCACTATTGTAGTACAGCTATGATTTGTCAACGGTAAGTGTAAAGCTATTGTATAATGCTATGGAATCAAATAAAGTTGGGTTATGGGTTTGGGTGTTCGGTGGAATTGTGATATCTGGTATACGGTAACAACGTCGCCTGCTTGCCTCCTCCAGCGGTGAATATATGATGATAAATGAGGATTTGGGCAGACGGTGACTCGCCTTACACTAGATGGGCCCCTTACACAACCGACATGGGCCGAAGCCCACGGGTCTCAGGGCAACACCGTAGTGCGCGGCTAGGGGTGTCGAGCGGTGCGGCGCCGATTTCGCCATCGCGGGTCCTAAACGGAGACCCGGAGCGGGTTTCCTCGTAATTATGCCATTGAAAAATGACACTTCCACCCCCGAGCATATAGCTCTGGCGACCCCTCTCTGATCAGCCGGTTAAGGCAAGCCAGAGTTGAGAGTCCTGTGGTCGCTCTTGGTGATCCACTCCAGTCAGCCAACAAAGACGTGCTGGCGTTGTTATTATTATTATTATTATAGTCTGGAATAATACATTTAAGGCTTTTTCCCGGTTTACTATAATAATAATAATAATATTCTACCACATTTACACGTACACATTATATTTGCTTGTTATGGGTACTAAACAACTGATATAATACTTAAATACTTTTTTTTTTTGTAAATACATACATATTATAGATAAATTACACCCAGACACAGAACAAACCTTTATGCTCATCACACAAAGATTTGTCCTAACCATGCCGGCAAAGCCGCAGGCGGATGCTAGTTTTTAAACATAATATTCGACACTGTAAACTAAAACTTAGGATAGTGGTAGTAAGTGATTGCTGATTCAGTCAGCACGGGTTCACTGACCGCTATGACGAGTAGACATATTAGATAATAGGCGCATTAAGCGCGCGACCTTGATAATACTTTTACTTTTTATTACGAATATAAATGCAATTTAAAGAAAAAGTATTTTTATTAGACGTCATCGTGATGTAGTGGTTAAGGTGATCGCCTCTTCACTAACATAGTCACGCCGCGCCGTGTCGAATGCCCGCGGACATGGGTTCGATTCCCACACGTGACAAATATTTGACTGGTTTAGAGATATTTGTTTCGATTTTGGGTGTACCTTGTATCCGTTAGTTATATATAATGTTTGAAAAGTCCCCGCGACATAGGGTGTATAGTAGAAAAAGTAAGTACCGTTTTTTGTCCGACCAAAAGGTCGCGCATAGCTCAAAAAGTCCTGATTTCGATTCGGGAATCGCTACAGTCGTATACACTATGCACTACCGAGCAACAGAAGAAAAAGTCCATACCCTGTACCAAGCAGTCTTGGTACTATGTTATCTAATAGTGTCATCAACTGAATCAGTTATTATAACCACCGGTTTTCGTTTCCGAGAACATTCCCCCACACTTTGTATATTCATTTGTTTTATATGCGTAACTTGAAGGCTACCATTCATTAATTAAAATGGTAAATCGAATAAGGCGCAACGTGAATCGTAATGCAGAAGACTGCAGTTTATTTATTACTAACAGAACTCGTTTATGATATTCAAATTGTAACGGGTGGCGCAAAAGTAAAGACCCTATTTGGTTCAGCTATAACATTTTTTCTAAATTAGAAAACTAGATTTAGATTTTTTTAAATGTATATTTGTGCCATTAAATTTCGTACCATTAGGATTTAAAGATGATGTCTTTTAAATGGTGACCTCCAGAGTTGATACACATTTGAGCCCTATTTATGACATTTTGCATAACTTGCCGTAACACTTCCTGCGATATGTTCGTTATTTCTTGACGAATGTTTTCTTTTAGAGCTGCGAGAGTCTGTGGCTTGTTCACATACACCCGAGATTTCAAAAAACCCCAAAGAAAAAAGTCTGGACTGGTCAGATCGGGTGATCTTGCAGGCCAAGGCAAATCGCCAAAACGAGAGATAACTCGGCCTGGAAAAGCGTCCCTCACTAAGTCCATAGTGTCGCGCGCTGTGTGTGCCGTAGCGCCGTCTTGTTGAAACCAGATGTGCTCCAGCCCCAATTCGTCCAAACTGGGTATCAAAAACTCACGTAACATGGTTCTGTAGCGTTCTCCAGTGACAGTTATCGCATTGCCTCCAGCGTCTTCGAAAAAATAGGGTCCGATCACTCTGTCAACACAGATGCCACACCATACAGTAACTTTTAGTGGGTGTGTGGCAAAGCGTCGAATTGTGCGACCAATCGGTGCCGGACGGTGGGGAAATCGTCGACGAAATTCACGTTGTGTTCTTATCACTGATATTCCACGTTCTTGGGGAGTAAAACGGTCCATGTTTATTTTCAGTGTATTTTACATTTGTTCACTACACAATTTTCAACAACAGAATGACAGAAAATGTATAATAAAAAAAAAAAAAGCATTTTCTTTAGTGCCACTACTTTTGCGCCACCCAGTATAAGTACGCAAATATTTATTATTTAGGTACATTAAAATCAGTCTATTTTGACCCGTATCAAGCAGTTTCCATGCAAAATAGCGCCATGCCTGTTATCCCCGAAGGGGTAGGCAGAGCTGCATTGTACCCAGATTTCGCCAGTTATGATAGTTGTTATGTAAAAGTGGGCGCGCCTATTGCCATTGAAGCTACGAACAAACGACGAGGCGGCGCCGCGGGCAGCCACGGTCAGACGCAGCACGGTCAAAAAGACCGTCGTTTGCGGCGTACCTACCTAACCGGCCATAAGTGTAAATTACTAACTACTCTGTACAATTTAAAAGACTTAAGACTGTGATACAAACTTTGAAGCGGAAGCATGCACAAAATAAGAATGATCTAAAAAAGAATAAGAAAAATAAAAGAAGAAAAATTAGTAAGACTTTAAAAGCCAACGCGGGGGACTTTACAAACATTCACGTAACGGACACAAAGACACCCAGACTCGAAACAAATAAGTATCTATGAAGAACACAAATATATATTTGTCTCGTGTGGGAATCGAACCCACATTACTCGGCACGGCGTTGTTAGTGGCAAGGCGACCACCTTAACAGCTTCACCACGGTGACAGTCATAAATTGACGTGTCAGTCAAGTTACGCGGTTGAGGTCACTCACTGCTGAATCAGCAGTGACCACACTTGGTTAAAAACTTCTTATTCAATTTAAATAACAGAATCAAGTCACTATTCCAACCACAATAATATTCTAATACGTAATTACAAAGCTATTACGTACTTACCTCACGTTTAACAGTATTATAAAGTCGTATGCCAGACTGGTGGGGGTGAAAGGGTGCAACAACCACCTTCACAGGTGTGACGTCATTGCCGTTCTGCCACAGAACATTGTCATACTCCTCCGCCAAGTAATTAGGTGCCATTATATATAATTGTTGCAGGTACAAATTCTTTATATAGCTGAAAATATTATTTTTATTAACACTTTGAAAGCCAGTCGGTCAGTCGGTAGGTGTACATGCCAAATTTACCATTATATGTATTTTCATGAAGTTCAACTTTGAACTGAATTTAGAAAACGAGTGAAGTTATTTTGCAATGCCTTTTACCTAAGGCAGCAATCGAGTTAGAGGCCCATCCGATATTAAATGATAGTGGATATTAACAATGCAAAACACAGTCAAGCTGCAGCCTAATTAAAAAGCGTTTTTTGAATGAATCAACTTAAAAACAAGTATAGTATGTACCTATACAGTTATAGTATTTCTCTAATTCTTATAGACCTAGTTTAATTTATTTAAATTTTATCCGAATCTTTCTTGTTTGTTAAATATGCGTTACAAATGTGTTACATAATCAGAGTCATTTTAGATAAGATTACATTACATTTGTAAACATCTGCGGAGTAAAAAAACCGTCACCATATTATGTGACTAAATATTATGTCACCCAAGCTCTTTATATCTATATAACGCATATGTATAAATCTAAATAGGTACCTATTTATTTCGAAAACAGTTTTTTTCTGACGACCTAAATGTGTTGACCAATATTTGCATGACCTACTGAAACTTTTGCGAAGTCAACACCCACTAAACACATAGTCGCAGTGCGTATGTCTACAGAATTTCTGCTAAACCACAAAAAAAACTATTGTAAATATATTTTCAAGGAATAAATATAAAATTCTTACTTTAAACTTGTTGATAACGTGTACAGATTTAATAATAATGTTCTCCGTTACCGTACCATTAAACGCAACATTTAACAAAGGTAAATATATTTTTAGTGGACTCTTACATTCAGGATCCGAATAGGAATGACCTTCACCCATTTATTTAGTGACGAAAAATTATTTTATATAAAATTGAAAATGAGTAAAAATATATAGCGAATGAATTGCCTCAAAAATCCTGCCCAGTTAGTACCCATCTGAGATGAAGCTCCGTGTGTGGAAGGATTTTAGAAAATTTGTTTTTTTTTTTTTAATTTAAATTCTATGAACACTAAAGTTCTATATCCAGCTTATAGCTTTAATTAAAACGATTAGAGGATACTACGAAGTTCAATGAATAAAAATTAAAAAGAAAACAGATACGGTCAACTGGAAGCAGTTATACCTGTTCCAAGATTAAATAATAAGACCACATAACTGACACTTTAGATTGCGCTGTTCAAAATCATCGCATTGAACTAGTGCTATTATAAAATTTGCGTATCTACATAAAAAACAAATTCATATTTAAATGTATTGATAAGCGCAAAACTCAAGATGAGCTGTACCAACTCAACAAATTATTATTTTTATAAATTGAAGTTGAAGTCTAAGAAAGGTTCGTATTATGAGAATAGGAACAAAACACCAATACGTTTAAGTTCCTGTGGTCACGACAATCAAATTGCACATGGGCAGAGCCGCGGGCAGCGCCTAGTAAATATGTCGTTTCGAAGTCTGGATGGATGTACATTGTACAACCACTATTCTCTTGGTATAACTACAATGAAATGTTTATCGACAAAATATACGTTTACACAAAACAAATATTTCATTAAAAAATTCCATTCTTCTTTTACTTTTGCCGCAAGTAAAAAGAACTTTCTTAACCGACTAAGACAATTTTCATTGTAGTAAAACTACTAATTAAAATTACTTAAAGTTTCACATTCAATTATTGAACAACTTCAAACATACCGATACTACACCTTAAAACGATGTTCAAACTAAATTCCAGTCACCCATGCCTTGCAGAATGATATTTACGTATTTAAAATAAATGTATTGTGTTTATTCTTTTTAAATTCAACGACCTCAAAATTAAATCTGTTATTTGGCAGAAATGTCCTCATCTTTTACAAATATTGTTCCAAAAATCTTGATGTTAATACACAAATTTAAAAGAAATTGAATTATGTATAATGCTATCATGCAGGAAAAAACATTTTCAAAGACAATAAAATCGAGAATCTTTTCTATGTTATCCTCCTTTTCAATTTATTTTTATAGTTACATAAAAAGTAACGTTACGAAGAAAAACAGGCAACATAGTAATAATAACAAATACGAAATCTGAACTTAACAAAAATAGAACAAGGAATGCTGCAAAAAACTAATATCTTAAAGTCAAATCAGCAAACGACAATAAGTAGAAGATTCGTTTTTGAATACTTACTTGACGTTATGGCCGACGGAGCAGAGCTTGGGCAGCTGGTCATGTGCGTGTTTCTTAGCGACGTGACCATGTCGCCTCACAATTACTTTCGGTATATATTTTTTATAATCCCTCACAACGTCATTTACCGACAATTTTTCCTCGGCTGTCGCACGTGTCCTGAATCAAAAATATATTCGGAATTTATCACACAAAAATAGCCATTTTCGGAGATTGGAGACGTGAATGTATTACTAAATTTGGAAGTATAATCCTTGGCAGTTGCACAAACAATAGCAAAATGTGTGATCGAAATACATCAGAATATATATCCCATTGGTTCAGTATTTGAGTTCAAGAGATGCAAAGCTTATTGTATTCAATTGGCAGTTCAAGACCTATTAAATCAGAGAATGGGGGAGTCAAATGCCCCTCCTTGCTATTAAAATTACAGTTGCAGACACGTGTCTCAAAGTGCAAGTCAATTGAGTAATGAATATAGTAGCTAAAAGATCTAGTTTACACTTACGAGACATTTACGAAATGTTGTTATAAATACTTCGTTTAGAAACAGTCCTAAAACCAGATAAATTAATGTAGAAATTATAATCAGTTCACACCAAAGTCAGGAAGATAACGAAAGACGGCATTATATGAACCATAAAAACTTCAGTCATTAGTAAAAGGAATTGGTAATAAAGGTTCCGGTAGCCTTTTCTTTCTATAACGAATGCCCTACTGAGTGTCACCTGGTACTTGGATCAAGCAATAAGTGTTTTTGTTAGTTAAAACTAACAAGCAGCAGATGACTCGATGATTGACGCGTACACGGTATCCCCGCACTATAATTATTCAACTTTATGTAACTGCATTTACACAGCAATGTTATTATTATTTTTACTATTCTATTACAGATCAGTTTTAACGAGCTAGTCTGCTTGGTTGGCTTATTGTATTCGGACCACGAATATAAAAAAAAACTTGTCCAAAGTTCGTTAGTATATAAATGGTTTGAGCGCATGAATACCGAAAATCGAAAAAAGTCATAATATCTAAATAAAACAGTTAAAAATTATGCCCACAGATATATTCAATTCTTGGCCCCTCTGGTCAGAGTTAAGAACACGAGCACCCTGTCTCATAGGAGGCACTAAGTGAGAGTTTTTCCAATGCCCAGTGCATTGGAAAAACATCTTTCGGGGGTAAACCACCAACGATGGAATCCCCAAGTAAGATCGGTATTAGATAGTCGGCCAATTGTAAAACTTTTGCCAAATTCTATTGCAATATTGACGATTGGAATGAAAAAACCTTTCGGCGACTTCATGTAACATGGGGACCTATTCAAATTGTCGTAAAAATCATCATACTATTAAATACATACATAAGTATACACTCATATAGATCACGCCTCTTTCCCAACAGAGGGGTAGGCAGAGACTATTGCCTTACACTTGCTATTCTGGCATACATCTGTGGCTTCTTCAACATTCATCAGTCTTTTCATGCATTCTCGCCGGTTGAGGGAACTAATAAATCATCGTCAAAAATGACATTTAACTGCAAATAGGTGACATAATAAAAGTTGCAGTCCGACAAGATCCTCATCATGTAAATTAAAGAGATCATTTGTTAATTGTGCAGTTACACTCAGGACTATTGTTTCACCGACGAGACACACCAATTAGAGTTTTATAGTCCATTGTTCTTCATCGACGCATAATATAGTCGCACACGACAATTTATGATCTGCAGCAATTATGTATGTATACCATGTACACTCGAATGGTAAATTGATTATGACAAATAGATTTGATGGGACATATTACCTGCCGTATGCTCTATAATAAACGTAGGTACTATGTGCTTACAAACTTGTTAACAAAGTGCTATTTATACATTATACAAAATTTCATTTTCAAGGATAGTGCCGTAAGCCACATTTCACGGAAGCCGCATCGACATATTCTCGGTCGCGAATCAGTTAGTTTCCATTAGGTAGGAGGGAAATGATAGTTTTGTAAAACAAGTAAGTGATAAGCATGGCCGACAATCATCTGTTTCAGTTCTCATTTATACACCAATATTCATTTTTTACACGCTTACGTGAACAGAGTCTATGGTCGATTGACACACACTTAACGCATTATTTATCGGTCATGTAACATTTCGTTAGATTCGTTTTAACTTATGCACTACACATTACGTCAGATCTGTGATTTGATATCAATTTGACCATGGGTGAAATTAGAAACGGAGATATTTTTGTCTCCTAAGAAAAACAGTTTTTTTGACAAGGCAGTAGGCACACTGGCGAAAACTGACAGAACATAATTTAAATACCTATATACAAACCTAATAGCATCCCGTTTCCCGCCTGACTCTCATTGGAATAGGTGCGTTATTATTGCGCTCCTATTGCTATAATTGCTCCATTCCAAGCATACCTTCTTCTCTTCTTTTAGGTTAAATACTCTTGTCATACAATAAAGTATTGTATCATAAATTATTTATTGACGCTTGGACATTAATTAATAATGTTATCATGATAAGTCTTTCCCGATTTTATAAATAGTTTTGCCTTGATAAGACCGCTGTGGAATGTACTACATTGAAACTTTAAAGTTGACATCGTGTTGAACTTCGAATAGGAAAAAAAAGATTTGTCAGGTCTGATACTTGGTTCACATTAACCTATAGAAACCAGCTTTAGAATAGGCAATAAGAGCAATAATATGCCTCCAGATCTCAGGGTCAAGTCAAGTGTTATAAAGCCATAAGAGCATCACGCAATATAACAGCATATGAACCTCCAATAAAAACTCTAAACCGCAAATTAATTAGTCCTCTCAAACGGCAAAACCACATAATGCACCAAGAGATTTGATAATTAAACTAGTAGGTATATCTTCAACATATTTTTTTAGTAATATTGCAAAAAATAGTGTACCGTTTTTGGCACACGATGCATTCAGATGTTTAAAACACGAATTGCATTTTGACACATCTTCGAAAATGACGTGTCAAAATTTTACTGTTAAACCTTAAATTGGTTTGGATATGTGGAGAGGATGAATGAAAGAAGGGTGACTAAACAAATATACAAGTGGCTTGAATGAATGGGAACATTGGAAGGGGACATTTCAAAGTAAGGACGACAAGTGAAGTGTACCCTAAACCAGCGAGCATGTATGAAAAGATTGATCGTATTAGGTGGAAGGAAGCGGTTTCTGATTACCTCTCTATTGGGAAAGAGGCGTGATTTACAGCAAGACAAGATCTCTCATGTACTAGCCACCCTACCAATTACTTATTTCAAATTTAATAAACTTACTAATATTAAAAATGAGAAAGTTAGGTTGGATGTTTGTTACTCAATCGCGTCAGAATAGCTGAAAGGATCTGTGTGAAATTTTGCACACACAAAGATTATATTCTGGAATACCAAATAAGCAAATATACTTTTTACCGACATATTATTATCACGCCGGCAGAAGATAGTATTTATTATAAGGAAAAATCTTATACTGAGTGCAAAGCTATGAAAATCAGTTTCAAAAAGTCGTATTTTGATGGACCTGATTTTTGTCGACTATAGCCGACATCTGTGCTCGCGCTTGTCAAGTATAGTCGACGTTGGCGTTAAAAAAGTTAAAATTTGACGTCATCAAGGTTCATAAAACAAAATGTTCCTACAAATCCTATAAATTAAATAAAATTGATCCTCTCATCTCCTTCTTAAATAACAATGTACTTACATATCTGCAATGCCGAGTCCAAGCATTTCTTTCTTATGTTCAGGGTATTTGATTTCAGGTATTCTGTTTTCGTATACATCATTTCTAGCTTGTAGGAAATAATAGTCATAAGTTGTTTCATCTAATGTTATCAACTGTTCCAGTCTTGGTACCTGTTGAAGAAAAATGTGTGTGAGAGAAACTATAGGCATCATAATTATTATTATATTCTAGACGTCGCGCGGGGCTTCGCTTCCACCGCTCTTTATTTGGCCACTGCTCAGCTTCTATTGGCCGAAACGTGATGTTATATAGCCTATAACCTTCCTCGATAAATGGGCTCCCACAAACTTCGGAGATAAGGCGGGAATGGTAATTTTTTTGATGTTTTTAAGCTTAATGGAAAAACTGTGGAGAGAAAAAAAAAAGCCTTTTCGTTTGATGTCTTTCGTTTGAAGTCTTAATTTAAAATTTCCACCCCACATTTCGGCTTCTTTTGCAGAGAAATTAAAAACTTTTTCTTAATTTTTTTAATCTTATTAGTGTTGGATCAGCAGTGTTTAAAACTATTCCAAATTTTGTGTCGTTAGCATAAGTAGATTCCGAAAAAACAAAACAAAAACAACATGGTTGATACTCAATAATAAATAAATTTTATGACTTAATAAAACATCATATCTTGCTTAATGACAATAATTTTATCATTGAAGTTCTTGCTTCATCTGTATGTTTACATAGATAAAGACAAGGCTTCCAAATGACATAGATAGATTGAATGTGTTTTATTGCCACCCAACTACATGTTCAGAAAGAAAGCAATTAAACAAAAGGTAAGGTAGAGATATTTACCTTTTGATAGACATTTTATTCATTAATCTCAGCCTATTGCAGCCCACTGCTGGACATAGGCCTCTCCCAATACGCGCCATAACACTCAATAGACAATAGCATCACAATTGATGGAGATTCTTATGTACTATTCTTTATCAAGGGAAGCCTATTATGAGTTAAGATTACTTACTTTACTGTCTGTTTGCCACCGTCGTAGTAAAAAAAAAAACTAATAATGCGACCACCTTAACCACTATGACACAGTGATGGATAAATTAGTAATTACAATTAATTTAAAACTTGACTAAAAATATGGTTAACCACTCTGTAATTATTTGTTGAGTAAAAGTCGCGTGGGGCTTCGCTCCCGTCGTTTTTTATTTGGCCACTGCTCTGCTCATATTGGCCGTAGCATGATGTTATATAGCCTATAACCTTCCTCTATAAACGGGCTATTCAATGCTAAAAGAATTTTTCTAATTGAACCAGTAGTTCCTGAGATCCCAGCATTCAAACAAACAAACTCTTCTGCTTTATAATATTATAGTATAGATTAATAAGTATATCTTACTTTTTGCAACATAATCATTAAGCCTACTTTCATTCTCTCAGAAAATTTGCTCTAGTAAAGATTTTTATTGACTTGCATTATTCAGTTTGCGACCTAAATTCATTTATAAGTTGAAATGCAGTAATTTTATAGCTGCATAATTAAATTATAAATATTTAAAATTGTAATTAGGTATATCAGTATATTTAAGTACTCTTTCTTAAACCATTACATTAACCTGTACCTGAACGATTATCATATTATAACTAAGAAACGGAATAGTTTAAACGTATTACTGATGAAAAACCAATAGTCTTTGATTCCAAGCTATGGTCATCATTACTATTGTTTGAATAGCTAATAATAATAGTCATAATCTTTATTTCATATAGATCAAATAAGTACATGATACTTTTGAATGTCATACAAAGCCAAGAAAAAGGTGTCCGCAAATTTGCCTAAGGCCAGTTCACTGACAAGGTTGAGCTCTGAAAAGAACTTGGCAAGAAACTCAGGCCACTCTTTTTAATCATTGATATTTACAATTTCAATTGGTTACAGTTTCAAATAGCATATTCATGAACCTGTTACATATTATAATTATTTACAAAAAAAATAATATCTTAAAAGCAGCATAGACAGCAGTTTATACAGTGTTCAAAATATTGATAAATATGCTTAGCCAAAATATTATGGTGTTCAAAAATGGGCAATTCAAAACAAATTTGCTAAAATCCAGTAATTATCACAAATATCACCCCTAATAACTATTCAAATTCACAAATTATATTATAAACTAAACTGTTGGCTAGTTGTATCAGGGCACTACTCAGCTCCTATTGGTTTTAGGGGTGATGTAATGTAGGTATAGCTATACACCTATAGCCTTCCTCAATAAATAAGTTATCGAACACTATTTATTTTTTAAATCTGTAATTCCTGAGTTTATTTTGTTCAACGCCAAGAAACCACCTCTTCAGCTTTAAATTATTAGTATAGATGTGAATGTTTTTTGTTTGTTTATGTTTCTTTCTCATTACAACGGAACAGATAAACTTTGTTAGATAGGTATTTGAAAGAGTGGAAAATTGACACAGGCTATCATTTACATATCTCAATAATGTGCTCTCATAGACACATGGTAGAGAATCTGCTATAATTTAATAAAATATTACAGTTATTAAACATATCATTAATATTAACTACAATTTAGTTTATGTTTAATAACTATATTTTATGAATAATTCAGAATGAAAAAAAAAGCATTCAAGAGCATTTCAATTGAATTTGTGTTTTAAATTAATTATTCATTATTTGAAAGAAGTCACTACACTTTCAAATCATGATATTATGTTTTATATACTTAAATAAATATTACCTTGAAACGTATTCTGAGTTCATAATCCCTGGTGCTGCAGAGAACTTTGGCATTATCTTTGAGAAAATAATCTCTGCCTCTAACCCGCAACGCAAACAGCGTCCGTGTTAGAGGAGGAATCTTGTATTTTTTACATAAAATTATGCATAATTCTTCCGCAGTTAGTGTACTTGAGCGTACTGGTATTATATTAGGCGTGCGGTCAGGTACCACCACCACTTTAACTGTCTCTTCGACTGTTGCCATCGTGAACTTGAACCATAAAAAACAAGAGGACGCCAACAGAGATAAGACTCAAATCCACTTTGATGAATGCGACGTTACACTAACACTACTTTTTATAAAACAAGTCATTTTACATCACAATTACTTTTTATATAACTGTTAAATTACACTAAATTCATAAATAAAAAGATGTTTATTTATAACATTAGCTAAATTCTTCGTTCGGCGTAGTATTATTTCACTCACTTGTGTTATTTTCCCGTAATACGCTTGAGTGATCATGACAGTTTATGACAGTAACAATTCTGCAACATTTTACAGTTAACGGTTTTTAAAATCGATACCGAAGTCGATAAATTCTACTGATTGTGTGGAGGAATGGTCACAGAAAAATCTGTAGAACAAGTAGAAACAGAAACACTGACAGAAATAAATATATGCCAAATAATTTTAGTAAGAATTTTTTTGGTTTTTTTGCCACACCTTGATAGGAGTTTGGATTCCATATCTGCGGATTTTGTGTTAACTTTGGATTACATCCGCTGTTTAGTATAGTCTAGAATTCTAGATGGTACAATGTATCCTCTGATGCCTGCTCTACACGTTGGCCAACATTGTGGCCAATTTTGTGGCAAAGATATTAGCCAAGAGTTTGTGATAGCGTCTACACGTTGGAAGGTCGTTCAGTTTGCTTCGGTTCAGGCCAATGTGCGGACGAATTGATTACAATGGATATTGAGGCGCTAACTGCTGCTGCGGTTTATTTATTCACAGCATACCGCAACTACGTGAATGTATATAAGAAAATGGATGTATAAAAAAAATTGAGAATTTTCAATATTTTTTTATCTATTTTTCTATTTTTAGAAAAGACAACGCCCGCACTAGGGATCAAGCCCTGTGTCGCGGGGAGCTTTACAAACATGAAACTAACGGACACAAAGTACACCCAGACTAGAAACAAATATCTATGAATTGTTATAATTTATAAATTGAATCGTTATAATTTATTATATATTATTCTTATTTGTAGGTAAAATAATTTTGTAAAAAAGTTAACATTTAAATCAAGTGCGTCCGATCACTCTGGCGGGTCGTAGCAAACTAAACGCTTGGCCAACGTGTGGACGCAGCGGCCATAACACTGCCACAACCCTTTGATCTTTTTTTAAAAACCGACACCACACGGATCTCGCGCCAACTTGTGGGCCATCATAGGATACAAGCCAAGATAAGCACAAACACCCCCTCTACATGATGGCCAATGGTGTTGGCCACAGCACTTCGCCACAACGTTGGCCAACGTGTAGAGGAGCCATGATACGATTCGTGGAACGTATTTTAAAATCACGCATTTTAATCCTAATGCCGTATAGTGTATAATTACTTTAAAATTAAAAGAAAATAATTTTAATAATTGTCAACTGGCAACCCCACAAAATTTCAGGCGCCATTGCTGGCGTTATTGTGGCGGTTGCTCTTTGTTCGTTCCAACAGGAATTATTCGCAATTTTATCAACTAAACCAAAGCAAGGTCAAACTAGTCTTCACGGGTAAGAATTTTGCTATTAATAATTTTAAAGTAATTGTTTACATGTTTAAATGATGTTTCCTCATACACGTGCACTAAATTGACAAAAGCCGGCGCCGGTACATTTTTTCTCTACTGAATTATTTATAGCTATTTTTTGTTGTAAACAGCAACTGAATTGTAAGTTGTATCATTTTCCTATATGAAAGTTGCGGCAATAATTATTTTCATTACATTTATAAGTTCCGCATATCGCAATCAAATAAAAGCATGGTCGGTAGGTACTCAGTAGTTTAGGTACCTACTTTTTCCCATCCGACCTTATTTTTTCGTTAAAACTAGAATTAAACTGGTCCCACATATTTTAAATTCACTATCTATTAACAATAATTAGTGTAAAATTATGAACTATGTAAGTTACCTTTTATCTTCGTCATCTCAGACCAACAAAAAAGTAAAGACAGAGCATCACGAACAATTGCAGTGAAGTCAACTTGACCAAGACATTCCAAATAAACACACAACCACACGCACACACCTACACTAAAACCGAGACAATTTCTTTTAGTACGTCACGAGTCGTCGCCGCGTCGTAAACAAATAACTAAAATAAAAAAAAGTGATAATGCCTACCAGTGTTGTGAAAGGTTGCAAAAACAACAGTAATATACAAAAGAAATCCCATGGAATCACTTATCACTTTTAAATACTTGAATTTACATCATTTCTTAATTATTGAAACTGTAAATTTAAGGTTACTTTTAGGTTAGTTGGTACCAATACTGCCAACAAAACAAAAATAATAATGTGGCCATAGCTATGATTTGATATTTCCCCATTTATTAAACCACAGATTATACTCTGTCGATTCGTTTTCTTTTGTGAAATTTGTAATTACCTTACAAATTCATGATTCGATTTATAATAATTAAAAAAATGAGATATTAAATAAATAATTATAATTAATTTTAAATTTACGAATTTTTTAGATTATTTTTTTAAACGATTCAGAACACGGTGAAAAGGGATAAAAACGATTGTATGAAACTTCTTTGTTTTTTAACTTATAGGTTTGAAAATTTGTTTTGCGGTACTACTATCAAAATATAAAATACCCTCATCAATATTTTTGACAAAGGTGGCTTTGGAAGGGTGAAATTGGGGATGAAACGTAATAAAATTTAGAAATTATCTTAATATATGTAACAGGCTGATGTCTGTACATTATAGATCTTAAAGAAAAAGTTTAGGTCTTTTTAGGGCAACAGGAGCCAAAATTGTCTGTATGCCTATTTGTCTGTATAAATGTACGGCATGTACGCGTATAATTTCACCTATGATTGATGACCCACAATTTATAAATAAATTTCACCAATGTGTTGCTAGAGGTCTGATTTAATACAGGCCTGTGGTAAAATATCTGTGAATGTTTAATATGTTATTCCTACTGTTTTATGCGAACCGAATTATGAATGTATGAAGTTTTTATACGCAATAGAAGTCATTCTAAACAATTAAGATACAATACATACACAACAATATCTTACTCGTACAATATACATACTTATCCCACACACATAATATGATTTCCCAAATTATAGGGAAAATGTTTAACAAGTGGCAACCCTGCCAACAAACACATAGACAAACAGGTGGCTTCATTTTGATGTTCGTGATGCTCCGTCTTTACTTTTTTGTTGGTCTGAGTTCGTCATAGTTACAGAATACAAGTACATAGGGTAGAATGAAAATTTGTTAGGTACCTACCTACCCACCAATAACAGATCAAATACTTATGTTCAAGATAGTAATCTATTGTAATTTAAATTCTAAGGTCAAGAAGTGCCTATTTAGCTCGATTTGAGTATTAATAGCTACGTTAAATATGTTTATAAGATACTCGTGCTTGAACTTACCTACTCCAAGACGATCTCAAGCACTAATTTTAGAAAATCATCAAAGTAGGTACCTAGTTAAGCAACTGCGATCGGACTGCTTTTGTTGCGAAGGATTCTAAGCTATTGTATAGATTACAGTCAAGAACGCAGACCCGCCCGGCTGGGCGGTGTAGTCGGCACCTACCACCTTCATTCATTACATGTAGAATATAGCATAGCCTACAAACTCATAAAATGCTGCATTGAATTTGATAAATCACCACCTGAGATGTTAAGTAAAAAAAAACTTTTCTTTTATGATTGACGGTGAAAGGCATACTGAAGCAACTTTTCATCTTGAGTGTAATCACATAAGTACTAGCATCATGCATTTTGCTTGTAAATAGAGGTGTATCGCAACAACATTACATCAGCTATGTTGTCCTTACCCACTAGGAAAAGAGCCTGTTGCCAGTAACTGGGCACTTTCCCGACTCCCAAATTTAATATTTAAATCAATTAATTGTTTGTTTCAGGAAATGGATGATGATTGGGATGATGGTGGTGTGGTAAGTTAATTATGATTTATAAAATATTTACTTATTATGTATTTGCTGCACTATACATAATAATATAGATACCTACATACACATACTTACATGCTAGATTTGCACATAGTTACCAAGTAGTGGCTATTAGATGGTCAACTTCTCCATCACATGTAGGTACCAAATACATTAAAATTTATTTTTAATTTAATTCACCAGTTGCATTGCAATATTAAGTCAACTTATACTAATGAATGGAATGTATCCTTCCAGTATATTCATTATATGAACTCAAACAATTACCTATATACTAATATTATAAAGCTGAGGAGTTTTTTTTATTTTATTTATTAATAGTTTTATTGGTTAAACACACTAATCTCAGGGACTACCAACCAAATTGAAAAATGAATTAATTGTTTTTATAGCCCATTGAGAAAGGCTATATATAACATCATGCTACTACCAATAGGAGCTGAGTACAGGTCTCCCGTGGATCTTTGTTTGGCCACTGCAACAGCTAGTTATTTATAGATTCACTATTTTATGCCAAGAGCTCTTTGTTATTGTAAAACTCTTATAGATTGACACTTAATGGTAACTCTTCTACTCATTGATATACAATTAATTCTAGATTTTATCAAAAGGTTAAAAGTTAAGGCATGTACTTTTGTTGTAGTCAGACTTATGACTTATTGATATTATGTTAAGTCTACATCTATAAACATAAGTGATTTAGTGTTTAGTGTTAATAAGAGACAAACTCTGCTTTATATATAAGTGATACAAAAGTTTTACAAACTAACTTCCACAAGGACTTCACATATTTTAATGTAATATAATAGGTCTTTGTCACATATTATATTTTCATCATCTCAGCTGTAGGATGTTCAATATAACCATAGGCCTCCCTAAAAGATTTCCATTAATTTGCAAGTTAAAGTGGCCAAAAAGTTCTCAAATGGAGACCACATAGGATTATCCACCCACAAGGCGGATTGTACTAGATAAATGCCGCAAACAGTAAATATCTTATTTAGATGTTTCGATGCTGCAATTTGATCGAAATATCCAGCAAAATAATGAGATAAACTCATTTTATCACATTTAAATAGTTAAAAGCTATAAATTTATACCCACTGCAAACATTGCTAGTAATTAATGAGGCATGAATAATATTAGTTTCGTATCTCTCACTGCAGACTAGAACATACTTAAAGTAGGTAGTATTTTAATAAAAATAAGCCTGATTAATTATAACATTATAAATAATACACTTTATGATATAATCTGTATTTACTATTATATTAACTAATGCCACTCAGCTAAGTTTTCAAAGCAGAACGATTGGATAGATGAAATTATTATTATTATATAGTTTACAACCTGGAGGACATAGGCGTACTTCTTATATGACACCACATGAGTGAAGCCACAGTTACAAGCTATAAGAATCCTCTTCCTATAGTTTGAACTATGACATTCACAGCAAATATTACTAAACAATCTTGTTAATTGAAAACAGCCTCCTTTAATTATACTATATTAGTCTTAAATGCCTTAGTTTTAAACAGTCACAAAAACTACTATGAATCTATTAAACATACACAACAAAGAGGTGTTTCAACTTCCTGATATACAACCTCTTTGTTTCAATACAAAAAGATTGATTTGAAATAAAGGCAATTTTTAAATATAAAATTTCTGCACAACTTAAATTTTCTGCTACTATATATATACTATATGTAAACAGTCAACAACTAAGATAGCAAAATCTTACATAGGGCTACTTTTTTGTGTAAATCCTATCCTCCTCCATTGCATGTCTTTTCGGAACTTGCACCCTGGCGCTATATTTTATGTTATTTATTAGGACCACCAACTACACTGCTCTGAAACCGTCACATACAGGGCTAAGTACTTCAACAACACAGGTACACTCCGAAAGATCACCAGCAATATCAATCGACTGCTGGCGTTCTTCGGCGAGCTAGGGTGGATCGAGTGAGCTATCCACCCTCACGCAAAAACCGCGCCTTGACGTGGAGTTGCGGATAACAGCCCGCCAAACCATACCATAGGACCACCAACAAGAACACACCTTAAAAGCTGAGAAACATACAGAGAATTGTATACAAGTGATGGTGCTGCCTTAATTAAAGGTTGCCATGGAAAGCAAAACAAAAAGGGGTAGTTGGGAGCATATGGCTTCCCCTAACTAAAAAACTTAAACAAATATATAAGTGCTCTACTTAAGAGTCAGCGCAGTTTTTATGTAATAAGTTACTTAATATACAAAGACACTGGATGATTTAGGGGAAGTTGGTGAAAACAGGCATAAGTTTAATTTCCTAAATCTAAATATTATTTTCTTTTTAGGTGGTGGACACTCCCGCTTATAACAATAATTATGACAGCAAAGTAGATGAAGGACACAGCCTTTCAAGAGGAAGAGGCTTCCAATCCTTCAATGATAACAATGATGGTATGAAATTCTTGTGCTTGTATAAATGTGTTCTTGTATAAATCTACAATAAAAATATGCTCATGTCACTGACAATAGGGCCAGGGTAAAATTTCCAGGTTTTGTAGTTTTAACGGTTTATGCTTAGTTAATTAATGAATTAAATTTTTTCCTATATCAAGTTCGAAAATGCCACTATGTAACTTGTTTGACAATTTTAACATAATGGTCCAAGGTCATACAAATTGTAAAGTATTAGATACTTGAATTATTATTGGTACTTAGGCAAGGCACTGTTAAAATGTTTGTTTTTAAATTGTATAACTATAAAATAATTTTGCGCCTTTTTAACAAAAGGGGTAGGTAGAAGTGAAGGGCACTTTTTGCTAGCTTTATTAGGTTCCAGTAGGCGACCAGTTTATTGTCAGGAACTGAGCACATTACCCAACTTGAGCTGGTACTGAACATCATCATTTGAACCCAAAATATATTGTTACTAAAATTATATACCCACTTCTTAAATATTTTTTATAAACTTTTCCTTTCTATACATGGAGCAAACACGCGTACGGCCCGCCTGATAATAGACAAGCGGTTATTGTAGACTGGACAGCTGTAACATCAAGGGCATCACAAACATGTTACCAACAATTAAAAAGCAAAGAAAGCTAACTTTATGACTTACTTTGTGTTTATTTTACAGACTTTGAAGATGAGAAGGGTAGCAATGGCTTCGGTGACAGACGCGGGCGCGGTGGCCGGGGCGGAGGTAGAGGTCGTGGGGGGAGAGGGGGACGCGGTGGCGGCCCCGGTAGAGATAGGGACCGAGATTATGAAAATGGTATGTATTCCTTTGTTATTTTTTTTTAAATTGTTTCCTTTACGTCGAATCTGAGAGTCACCACGTTTATATTGCTTCAATGTCAAGCAAGGAATTCTAAGACAATAAAATAATATTGAAAGTACAGACACATTTTTAGTCCACCAATACTTACAGTAATATTTCAATATAACAATAGTCTTTAAAACTCGACATAAAGGGATTCATTATGTCTATTGTTAAAATGGCAGTTTCTAAAATATATTCTGTTCATACTTCAAAAGAAATTGTCATCTTGGCGTTAGCGGTTAAGGTCGCCTCTCCACTAACATGGTCAGGCCATGCCAATTGACTGGAGTTTGATTCCCACACAAGACAAATATTTGTGTGATCCATAGATATTTGTTTTGAGTCTGGGTGTACTGTATCCATTTATTGTCCCCCGCGACACGGGGCTCGTTACCAAGTGCGGGTTTTAAAAAAAAACTCATTATTTTCTGTCCCTGTATGTACTTATTGTTTGAAAGTCGAATGATTTACAATATTCCGAGGCGCACACCCACCCAGGTCACACTTCCTATATATTATTGACTCAGTTTGCTTACTACAGTAAATGCATTCACTTTTTTTGTAGTATAGTAGTTACATAACCTATTAATAAATTTCAAATTGAAATTTTATGTGAATGTTTAATTATTATAAAGTGATCTAGTAGAAACTTGCAATTTTTAGTCTAGGTAGTTAAACATTGTTAATTTATATTTCTGTTAGAAAAGGTTGTCCACAAGTCTCTCACAATTACCTGTTCAAATGCCTAGTCCCTCAAATCCTTATTCAAAATTATTTGCTGACATGTGTAAATAAATGCGAACCAGCTTATTATAGAATTTGATATGCTTTAATATTATTGTTTAATTAACAGGATGGTAATTTTTCAAGATAAGCTTTTAAGTGGGTGGATAGATATATATTCATAGTTATAAATTGATATGTTCATAGTTATTAATTGATATATTCATAGTTATAAATTGATATATTCATAGTTATAAATTGACATCGTCATCTGAATGATTCTTGATCTTTCATAGCCTTTAAAAGGTTAGGTGTCGGTCAGTTTTTCTACAGCCAATTAACTGACAAGGTTTTTTTTGTAAATACATACATATTATAGATAAATTACACCCAGACCTTTATGCTCACCATTTGTCCTGGTAGAGGTTCGCACCCACGACCACCGGTTTAGCAGTCAGGGTCACTAAACACTAGACTAGACCAACAGCCCAGTCTTTAGGTTTAGTCTTGAGAAGAAACAAGAAACTGAAGTCACGCTTTTTAATTAAATTCAAAAAAGGAGGTTCTGTGTATTGCCCGAGACTACGCTCCCGTCTTCCATGGATCTTTGTTTGGCCGCTAGTCAGTTCCTATTAGTCGTAGCGTGATGGTATATAAACCTACAACATTCCTCGATAGTCAATTCGAATTGTTCGTTCCCGAGAATTGCGCCTTTCTAATTTCGCTGGCATGTGGCACTTAAAAACTCTGAACACGTGTTCTGCGTAAAGTTACTATTATCATTTACTGTCTGGCTACATGATACCTTACGAATTGTTAAGTGGTTTCATACAACGTGTGGCAACGTCGCAAATTTTAGTATCATATTTTTAGTTTTCGATTTTTATTATTTAATCTGAGCTATTGTCACTTTTTAGAATAATGTGAACACGTATTAAAAAGTTACAAAAAGCTAATAGTTATTTTACCATGAAAATAACGCCTTGCAAGTTCCAATGTGTTTTTTGCATAGATATAGAACAGTAAATGCAATGATTTACATTTTACACATTTTTAATCTAATTCTAAAAAGTGTATTGAAAACATTTCAAAATATAGCTCTGACTAGCTGTGCCCGCGACTTCGTCCGCTTACATCAGCTATCTGCCAGTGAAAATCCCGTCCAAATCCTTCCCGACGTTCCAGAAATAAGCCGGAACAAACAGACAGATAGACAGACAAAAATTGTAAAAAATGTTATTTTGGTATATGTACCGTAAATACATTCATTCATATGCATGTAGTAAAAAGCAATTATTTTAATATTACAAACAGACGCTCCAATTTTATTTATTTGTATAGATTAAATAATAAAAATAGAAAACTTTGAAACGCCATTCCTTTGTCTTGAGCCCTCTTAATCAAACAATACAAATGGTTCCAGAGAATTCAACACAAATTAACGACATCGACAAGTTTCGAGTTACCCACTCATGAGCACTTTTTTTACTTCTCATCTATAATTTTATGGCTCTGTTAAGTATAGTTGTCAACGTTGTTCCCAATTTATTGCTATGGTTCCTACTAATGAAACACTTGGCCCTTTCTTTTTTTATAAGTCCTTGACAAAATACGGGTCCTATTGTTTTTAAATTTATGTCTTTAAAAATAATTCTGGTGTGGTTCTAATCATTGAAGGCTATTGTTACTCTCATGTTGCGTGATTACCTACATTTCCTGTTATATTTTCTCAGTGTTCAAATGTCATTTCAATGTCTTGAGGATGTGATAATTCTTTTGCTATCACAGTACCATACTGCAGTTGGAAATACATTCATGTCATTTTTGTGCAAAAATATCTCCCCAGTTTATTAGAAAACAGTTTTTTTTTTTAAGTGCTATCATGTAGTATTTCGAGGTGCCTAAGCTACCATAACAAGTATGTACTTATTGCGGTTTCTAAGGTCCTAATAAAATGAAGCAAAATATGAGATCTGAAGTTGATTCCTACTGGCATTTGTAATGTGGATTTTAATCAAATGATTTACCAGCTAGCAGTGAAGGAAAAATATTGGGTAGTAATTCTTTGGGTTTTTCTTCTAAGGGTATGTCTGATCTACCAACTGGCATTGTACCAGCTAGTGGATTGTGGCTTAAACCTCCCTAGCTAGAGAGCTACGGAGGTTTAAGCAACAATCCACTAGCTGTCATTCAATTCAATCAAGAGTGATTACAGTAGATTCTTGTCTAACAGTGAGATAAAAGTTGTGGTAATATTATAAGATCTCTAAAAATATAATTACATAATTTTGAAAGGCGACCGCGACGATGATAGAAGAAGTGGAGGTGATAGAGGCGAGCGCGGTCGAGGTCGGGGCCGCGGAGGTGGCGGGCGTGGTGGCGGCGGTCGCGGGGCCAGCGACGGCGCAGATGGTAGCCCCGAAGACCCTGATAAGAAGCCACCAGTCACATACGTACCTCCCGCGCCCACTGAAGACGAGGCGGAGATATTCAGCAGCACTATTAGCTCTGGCATCAATTTTGACAAGTTCGATCATATAGCTGTTAAGGTGAGACTTGATAGAAATCGGTATTTAATAATATTATATATATATATAGGGTCTACATTTTTTAATATCCTCAAGATGCTTCACGTTTAGCGACTAAAGTGTAGGTACTTTCTGTGTGTGTATTATTTAAAATAGTGTTCATGTAATCAACAAAATTGTAACTTTATGTTGTATTTGCTAAACTAAATTATTCTCTAGTTACCTAGGGAAGTGACACATAAGTTATTATATGTCTGTGCACTTATCACATGCAGCATATTAAACATGCATCCGCGTCAGTGATATCATCAAATGCCTATATTTAAAACAGTTCATTTAATATCTTACTTCCTTTGCATTATACTATTACCCCCTTATTACAAAATATGGACTAAGTATTAAACCAGGTTTAAATTGACATAAGCCATTGTTTTAGTGTCAAAGTTGTCAATTTAAACCTGGTTTAATGCTTAGTCCGTATTTTATAATAAGGAGGCTTATGTATAACTATATCACTGAAATAATAATACCATCTCTACAGGTCAGCGGAGAAAATCCACCAAGAGCTATAGATAGTTTTGAAACAGCAAATCTGCGCAAGTATGTTGTCGACAATATACTAAAGGCGGGATACAAGAAACCGACGCCTATTCAGAAACACGCCATTCCAATTATTATGGGTGGACGTGATCTAATGGGGTGTGCCCAGACAGGCTCTGGAAAAACAGTAAGTAGATTAAATCAACTAACAAAATTATGACCTTTTTAGGGTTCCATAGTTCTGACTAGGAACCCTTAATAGTTTCGTTATATCCGTCTGTCTGTCTGTCTGTCCGAGGTTTTGCTAAGAGACCGTTAGTACTAAGTGGTAAAATAAAATTTTGGAAAATATTTTTTTTTAGGGTAGCTCCCATACATGTGAAGTGGGGATGAATATTTGTTTTGTCGTCTACCCCATCGTGTTGGGTATCGTTGAATAGGTCTTCTAAAATGACTTAATATGTTTACTAACATAATTTTTCGATTTAATGGTCCATTTACGAAATATTAAACTTTAAACAGCAAATTGTTGTTCCAGTAGGGCGTCCCCCCCCTCTAAAAGCTAAACTGATGGCTTGAAAAATCTGAAAAATCCTTTTCAGAATAAAGAACAACAGTCAACAGAATTGTACTATATTGTGATAACGGGCTACTACAGAACCCTACACTGTGCGTGGCCCGACACGCACTTGGCCAGTTTTTTTTAAAGGATTTCATAGTTTGGATGAATATGTCTAACACTAGAATCTCTGACGTATCTTTTTTGTTATTTAGAAGATATCACTATTTAAAAATGTACTTTTTCTTTCTAGGCTGCATTCCTGTTGCCAATTATAAATACTTTGCTTCAAGACGCGCGAGAATTAATTGTAGGCCCTAATGGATGTGCACAACCTCAGGTAAACATCAGTTCCATTGTGCTTTTTGTTCTATTGTTTTTATTTGTTTTCCATAATTCCTTCTTAAATATTTTAGGTAGTAATAGTATCCCCAACTCGTGAATTGACACTACAAATTTTTAATGAAGCAAGAAAGTTCTCATATGGTTCTGTTTTGAAAATTGCCGTCGCTTACGGTGGTACTGCTGTGCGTCATCAAGGAGATAATATTGCAGTGAGTACAGTTTTCTATTATTCTTTTGCTGTTAGTAAAAAAATTATTAAGTTCTAAGCTTGGGATATTATGGATGTGTAATTTGAGATTGGATACGGATTATGTAGAATCTATGGTTTTGGTTATGAAATTATTTCGGACTATCCGATAGTTATGGATATAAGATCTGAAATACCTACAAATAATAATTCAAAGACCGTAGAAGTACAGATTTTATTTCCACGCTATCATTTGACACAACAACTTTGTCTGTATTCGTAACTTTTAAATTAGAATCAGTTACTGTGTTCCATAATACGTATTAAGTATTGAGTATAATGGTGTGTCTAGATCTGAGGCGCGCCTTCTATAAAGTTGGCGCGATGATCGCCAGATCTGGACATGCTCTAACGTCTCTAGTTCTAAGTGTACGTAACTTCTACATTGCACTGCTATTTTACTGTAGCTGGCAAAAAAATCTACATCTAACCAATAATTTATTCTAACAGAGAGGCTGTCATATTCTGGTAGCAACACCGGGTCGTTTGCACGATTTCGTGGACCGCCAACGCGTGTCCTTCGATGGCGTGCGATTCGTTGTACTAGATGAAGCCGACCGCATGTTGGACATGGGCTTCATACCTACCGTAGAGAAAATGATGGATCATCCCACTATGGTGGCTACAGTAAGTTCGATACATTCAAATTTAGGTTCTTCTTCGGTAGCGCGTCATCCGATAGAGTTGTAAGTGGAACAATACTTAATTTATTAGTACTTAATTTAGACGATACTTATTCGTGGCGTGTGGTTACACTTTTAGTATAATTTTAACTTATCGGATTATTAGGCATATATTAGGATACATCTAGGCCAGTTTTTAAGAAAAGAGTAGGGGGCGGGGATCGTCCATAAAAAAGCACTAGTGTTTGAACCCCTAGATCCCCTCTCGGTACGCTTATGTAATAAGGCGCCTCACACTTATATCCTGGACGACAAGATCAGTTGTAGCATATACTCTATATACCGACAAATTCGATAATGCAAAAAGTTTTTCGGATTACGCGGGTCTAAGAGATATGTAGCATTACTAATATATACAAGCAGTGTTTTCGTATTATAAAACTGGTTCTTCTAATTTTCAGGACCAAAGACAAACACTCATGTTCTCAGCTACATTCCCAGAAGACATTCAACACTTGGCGGGCAGGTTCCTTAACAATTATCTGTTCGTGGCCGTTGGTATAGTCGGCGGTGCTAGTGCTGATGTGGAACAGGTGTTCCACGAAGTCACGAAGTATGAGAAGCAAGCTATGCTCAAGAAACTGGTTGCAGAGAATGGTGAGTGGTTTGTGACTTGTATGAGAATAACTATTATATCAAATTAACGTTAAGAGGGTTCACACAGAGGAATGGCAAAGTCGCAATTTAGTGTCATATTTCGAGGTTTTCGATTTTTATTATTTAATTGGAGCTATTTGTTTTAAATATTCTCAATACACTTTTTAGAATTAGGTGAAAGGTGTGTAAAAAGTTCGAAATCTGTGTGCAGTTCTATTTATATGCAAAAAACACATTAGAACTTTTTTTTTCATAGTAAAATAACTGCGAGCATTACGTATACTTACTTTTTAATACGAGTTCACGTAATCCTAAACAATGTATTGAAAACATTTAAAAAAAATAGCTCAAAGCGAAAACCACGAAATATGACACTAAATAGCGACGTTGCCATTCCTCTGTATGAACCCTCTTAACCTTAGCTAAATCCTGGTCCCACATAACAAAACATATTTGTTTTATTTAAAAGATCGCAAGCGAATCCTGGTTTTCGTGGAGACGAAGCGTAACGCGGACTTCATCGCGGCCATGTTGTCTGAACAACAGATGCTCACGTCGTCCATTCACGGCGACCGTCAGCAGCGCGAGCGGGAGGAGGCGCTCGACAACTTCAAGAGTGGACGACACTGTATACTCGTCGCCACTGCTGTAGCTGCCAGAGGACTAGGTAACGTAGACTTGAAAATTTGAGGTATAAAATGCTTCAGTTTTGTTGTCAATTTCCAAATTTCTAACCATGCTTATCCATAAACTTGTATGTGAATGATATCTCTATCCAACTCTACTGAATAGCTAGCTACTGTATCTCTATTTCTGGTTGTCCCCATATAGTTTGCCACTACGTAAATATACGTGTATGTTTTAGTGATGCAGGTTAATGGGATTACCATTGTTTGGTATAACAACGTTTAGTCGAAAATCGCTTCGGCTAATTTTAATTACAATAAAGTAATTTCGCATAATTCCGAATAATTAATTGGTCGAATTTTATTTAGCATATTTATTTCTTTGGAATAATGTCATTTCATCGAATTTTCAAATGCACTAATTTTATTTAAACTTGTTATTGTTTCACTAGACAAATAATGATTGTCGAAAGATCGTATCGAATATTCAGTTCAGTAATAAGGATTAGTAATGTTGGACCAAAAAATTCTGTTGGGTAATTTATTCCACTACCCTCTTATCGCCGCGAAAATGAATTTGTTATTATTAATGGGCGAAACGCCCTAAAGTCGCTTCTGGGCTTATGTCAACCTAACACGCTCGTCGCTTTGCTCCTCGCTAACCTAAGCTGTATGGGCATGACCCTTTCTACACTACATTACACATTACACCAATTGAATATTCGATAAAATACATGTTATACCTGAACATCAAATGAACATTATACGTTTTGATCAATAGCGCAAATGTTGTTATCGCAAATAAATATTCGATGAAATGAAAATTATGTTAATCCATATTATACAAAGTGATTATTTTCCTTAACGTTGTTCGAAATTTAGATTTTCGACTAAACGTTGTTATACCAAACAAGAGTTTACTGGTTTATGTCATTTATTTTTACAAAATGAGCTAAGTAGAGATTGTCAATTATGAAAGAACAATTGAGGGATATAGGAATAGAAACCCCTTTTTATCCATTATACCACTATGTAATGCATAGTAACGTAATATCCACTCAAGCGTCCACGGTGACTACAGTCCCCAAAAAAATTCTTGCCTAAACCGTCCATGGGGAGTATAGTCACCAAACGACATCGTTCTGTTTAAACGTGTTCAGCGCTAAAGTCATGTGATAGTCGTACAGTAGAAAATTAGTAGATGGCGCTATATGAAATTTGTCATCCGTGAGAGTAAATTTTATCTGTTTAATGGCAACATAATATTTAGAAAAAAAAAAATTAAAGTGACAGTTCGTCTTTCTTGTCAACAAACTATTATTGTGTGTGGAGCTCCAAGAAAAATGTTGTAATTTTTCTGTTTTTATACCTTATTTCTATTGTTATTGTACATCAAATTAAACGTGAAGATATTTTCTTTACGAAATATGCATTACTTCGCCAATTTCAATGCGGTTACATAGAATAATTTAGCTGGAAAAGTTATATGATCGTTTGATGATTCTATATTGTATTCTAATTGGTTGTTTGTGTTAAATAAATGCTAAATATAAGCTAATTCTTCACTATTACTATCACGTTATATTAATAGCCATTTTCAAACGAATTACATTGAGATGGGGTCTAGAAATGATTAAAATGCAACTCGTTATTCATGATTTTAGTGTTGGTGTTGTTGGGACCTCTTGAGAAGTACTTGGCTTTGTTTATTTTTTCATGACAGACAACTAAATATTTATATTGAGATATTGGTGTCATTTTAAAGGGTATATCATGTACTATTATAATAAAAAATAATTGTTGCCAGTAACTATTATATTTTTCTTGTAAAACTCTAAAAAAAAAAAAAATATAATGATTTTTTTGATTTCCCCAACTTTATACTTTATTTTCATCCTTTATTAATAATTAGAGTAATTTAATTTTAATCAAATTAAATTCTGGATTCTTTGAGCTTTCCGTGAGTATTTTTTATTTGAATGTACCTATAGCAGTTTTTCAGTAGTAATTGTTTTTCTTGAGAGGGTCTCGCGCGGTCGTAAAAAAGAAAGTGACATTTCATGCGCGGACAGGTGGGGCGAGAATCGCCGCGCGGCTTGGACGCTTGAGTGGATATGGAAATTTACATCAGCAATTACCTACTCTGTTTTTACTTAGTTGTTATTGAATGAATAAATTAATTGCACGTGTCGATGGTCTAAGGATGGTGCATTTGTTCTCAGATATCAAAAATGTTGACATAGTCGTCAACTACGATCTGCCCAAGAGTATAGACGAGTACGTACACAGAATCGGCAGAACAGGACGCGTCGGAAATAGAGGAAAAGCCGTATCTTTCTTTGATTCTGATCAGGTAACAAGATATAGAGCATTTTGTTTTAAATGTTATATTTACGTACATTATTTATATTGATACATCTTTTTATTATCATAGGACATAGCATTGGTAGCAGATTTGGCTAAGATCCTGAAGCAAGCCGACCAAACTGTGCCAGACTTCTTACAGGGTGGCGGTACAGCGACATACAAGGGCAACAAATATGGTGGCAGTGATATCCGAGTAAGTTACAATTACCTCACTTTTTATTTCTTTAACTATAACTAGGTACTTCATAATTTTAGAAGAGTTCTCTGAAAACTTTACAATGAAACAATTAATTTTTGATAATTATAATGATAATTATGCAAAACTTAAATATTAACTTTTTATGCACGCTAACTAAAGGGAGATTTATTGGTAAGTCACAAATGACACAAAATAATAAACCTTAGTTCATATTTTTAACCCTCGATGCAAAAAGTGGGTATGATGCTGATATAAGTTTGATGTATGTACTTGTAGCTTTCCTTGGCATCGTAGCTCTTAAATCAAATTTTGATGTTTTTTTTGTTTGAAAGCTTACATAATCGTGATGGTTTCAGTTTATATACATACCTATACTATAATTATATATATATTATAAAGCTGAAGAGTTTGTGTGTTTAGTGTTAGATAGCCCATTTATTGAGGTAGGTTATATATAGTTTGCGCATGCGTGTTGCGTCGCGTCCACAGATTATGTAGAAAAACTGCATTGCAACCTCCTTGGTCAAGCTGAAGTTGTATTGTAATGGAAAAGAACTAAGATTCTGACACACATCTTTCGCTTCTTCAACATCAACCTTTAGATACTGCCAGTTTAGAGTACTCCTTTCTTTAAAAGGTCCCCATTCCATATTTATATTAACATTATTTTATTTCTGTACAGGATTTCAACAATGCTACTGCTAATGTGGAGCAAGGGTACGAGCCAGAAGAGGAATGGTAGATTTAAAGGACTTCTTGATATTATTAACCTCGCCTGGTTGCGAGTAATTACAGTGAAAAATAAGTTGATTTATTTTGTGTGCAACAACTGTTGGTGCGTGTATATAGGATAGTGGTGCTTATGCGACTACACCGATGTTTCAAGTGAACCGAATTAGTTCCTTTAGTAGGAATGTTTCTTAATTACCCTCATTATAAGACTGTGAACTAATTGACAAGTATTTGACATGTACTATTTAATTAATATTAAGTTGATTGTTTAATTAGAGCTCATATAACCCATTTATGCATAAGTTCCATTGCTGTTATCCATGTGCATACATCATATTGTTGTACTTATGTTATCTTTTTTTCATTTTTATTTTTTAGTGTAAGTTTGTTTTGCCTTTCAATATTTTAGTAGTTAGTTTTTGTTTTTTTTTTTTAGTGTGCGTCCGTTATACCTATAACTAGGTATCTGATAAGTTTTGTATTGCTGAACAAAATTAAACCGCTACGCGGAAAATCTGTGATGTTTAAATGTAAAGTTGCTCACTTAAAATGTTAACATAGTTAAATAGTTATATTTTGACTAATTTTTAAGTAAACTCTATTTGATTCATTCTTGAGATGTATGCAGCACACAAAAGTGTATTTTAGAATATTGATATAAAAGATGTGGAAAGTTCTACTTCTAGAATCTCTAATCAACATTTCATACACTGCAAGTGTCCGGCACAATGGTTGCCTGTAAAAATGTTAGTATCTTGTACAAAGACAGCTAATTTTAGAGGAATAAATTTATAATCTGTGATGATTATTATTATAAGTAGTATAAGATCGCACCATCATTCATAATGCCATAATACCACTCAGTTCAAAACGATACAAAGTTGTAACAAAACATTTGAAAGCGTCTGTCTCCCTATTCCTCTATTCACATTCAATGTACAAGGGAGAACTCATTAATTATAAGATGTGAATAAATAAAAACTCTATATGTAAATCAATTGGTTTCATTTACACAAATTCTCTACATCCGATGAAAACTCAAAAAATATTACTAGGTTTATCTACTGCTGTAAATATGCGAACATCAGGATGATGGGTGTACGTCAAGAAACAGTGATTCTATATACACATGAAAGCAATGTGCGTAAAATTTTAAGTAATTTGCTTTTAAAAAACCACGGTGTACTTATGAGGAACAGTACCTATAAAAAATAGTGTAACAAATATCACAAAGTATTTTACAACACAATTACCCGCATTTCACAAAAGAGAAAATTAAAAATCACATCCCAAGTATGGTACACATTTTTATTTTAGTTCTATAATACATCAAATACGTTTAATGATTCATCTTATTATACATACTCGGTATTTAATAATAAAAGGAAAATGAAGAAATTGTTCTCATTTTTTTTTACACTATTCGTCGAATTGCCTCTATGAAATTATAAGCAGGCGTGAAAATTAATAATTTTTATTTTCAAAATTACTTTTAAACCTTTCGCATCTGATTCTGTTTTTGGTACGTTCGAGAGCACATTGCCGGAACATTGCTACGGTAATGTTTTCATCTTTAGATAGTAAGCAATTTGCTCGTATTAAAAATGCACCCGTCATTCTGATATCCGGCTGGCGGCTCACTAACTTTCTGATATAACTCTGGTTGTTTAAAAACACATTGCTTAAAATTTTACGCAAATTCCTCACATTGCTTTCATGTGTATAGAATCACTGTTTATTGACGTAGACCCGTCATCCTGATGTTCACGAAAATATTACCTTCTAAAATAAAACGTCGCAGTCTGTCAATGGTTCAAAAGTTATAAACCGTTATTATAGTTTGATAGATCTGGGAAGTCTCCCCAGCTTGGCCACATTTTTAACAACACTTGGCTGACAGTGGCCTGGCCACCATCGTGGATTTTGATTTTGATGATGCAAAAAAACCCTTCTCGTAGTCAAACTGGTTTGACTATCAGGAATTACGTTTTCTCGTGGTAAAACTTGTCTAACGACCCTCCTTGTATAGTTAAGTTAAAAATGTGTACAGTCAAACAATAAAGTGCTTGTTTATAAGCTTAAAAAAAGGTTGCCCTCTCCCAAAGTGTTTAACATTACATTGTATGTGAACAAAGTACTAGGCTAGCATAAACTTGTAGGAGGTAATTTAATAAATTTTTAGAAATCTCTTGTTATAAAATTGTTTAAACTTTTATAACAACTGCCTACAAGCTTATGCTAGCCTAGTACTTTGTTCAATTCTGATATTTGGTGACCAATTTCGACCAATTAGCGACTAATTCTGGGAGAAAAAAGATCTCCACTAGGTCTCTTAGTTTTTGAGATACCAATGTGGCCAAGCTGGGGAGACTCAGATCGGCCAACTGAAAACGCTTATAACTTTTGAACTATTGACCGACTAATTCCGTTAATTTGGTGACCAATTATTGACTAATATTTTGCATCATCAAAATCCACGATGGTGGCCAAGCCAGTGTCAGCCACACCTGGAAGGCAGTGAAACATTAACATTTAAGAAGTAAAGCAAAATATTGCAAGCTAAAATCAAACAAATAATAAGTAACAAAAATTTTATTTTCTATGTTTATGAGCATGTGATTGATTGCATTATCCTTAAAAATTAATAATCTTATCGAAGTGGGAGCACAAACTTCATTTACAAATTTCCTGTGTGTTATCAGATTTACTTCAAACATAACATAACATAGCATCACGCCTTTTTCCCCGAAGGGGTAGGCAGAGGTGTTTCACACCCACATTTCGCCAGCTATGTTTGGTCCCATGAAATAGGGGGCGAGCCTATTGTTATCAACCGGGAACATTTGTTTACCAAACTCCGAGAAAATTTCAATACTGGAATTTCATGTTAGAAAAGTCTAATACCATTTTCACCCGACCCGAGAATCGAACCCGGGACCTCTTGCACAGCAGTCGTATACACTTCCCGCTGCGCCACCGAGGCAGTTCAAAAATATATAATATAATAGCTTTAAGCTTCATTAAATTATGGTCAAGATTGAGACTAGGATACTTACTAGATAATACACTTTCATGTAATTTTAAAAAGTGTACCATAATTTTATGATGCGTACAACTGTCACAATATTATGAACCTTTTTAACGTTCATATATTTTTGAAGTCTGGAAGTGCCAACATATTAATGAACTCGACTGTCAATCATTATTACACACTGAATACTAAAAATTTTACAACAGATCTGTAAATTAAAAATAATTAGTAGTAATCTACCATTAAGTACCTAAGTATATTGTATATAAAGTTTATTTATTTTGATCGATAATATTAGCTTTGTCATTCTCACTACTTACATTAATATCACATCACTTACATACTGGGTTCCTTTTAAAATTCATATCAAATGTTTACATATTGTACCCATCAAAATTCACAATTACATCATATCTATAAATAGGACCGATTTAAGCAAAATTGATCCAATCAACACAAACCTCATTTTGAGATATTTGAATTTGAAATTCATTGCAGTATTTCTCTGGCTTTTAGTTAAGTTCATATAATAATATAGGATATATAGGATTACATAAAATTACAAAAACAAAATTTTGCATTACAAAGCCAGAGAAATACTGCAATGAATTTTAAAGTCAAATATCTCAAAATGAGGTTTGTGTTGATTGGATCAATTTTGCTTAAATCGGTCCAACTTACAATACGAAAATTTCTCACTAAATGAGGTCTGCATTGCACTACTAATTAAAACTTGCACACATACATATATCTGTTTACGACGGGTAACTTTGCAAATCACAAATTCGAGATCCACGACTAAGTGCGGCTGATTAATCTAAATGTGTGCAAAACTATTATTGCAATTATTTTGATATGTACTTAAGACATAGGAACATGGGCAAACCGAGGCGGAGAGCTGTATTTGTCAAATTAAAAACAATGATTTTTTTTTGTTTCTGGACTAAAAACTAACCATGCTGGAGAACATTCGAAAAACAAAAAATAGTGGTAGCAGGTGATTCGTACATACAATGCGAAGAATCAAATTACAATGATGCACACAATTTGCTTATGTATTTCGAGTTTTTATTATAATTGATTACAACATTCAAAACAAATAAGTAGCTTCAATAATAATAAAAATCAAAAACCACGAAATATGACATTAAAGTGCGACGTCGCCATTCCTCAGTATGAACCCTCTTAAGCACTTTATAAAAATCTCTATTTTGCACTGTAATGGCCTTGTGATAGGTATTTGTAACCCCTTTTTTTAGATTCATCTAAGCCCAATCACTAGTTTCGTTCTGGGCTATCCCTCAACGAACCCAATAAACATAGCATCATAGCATCACGCCTTTATCCCCGAAGGGGTAGGCAGAGGTGTATCACACCCACATTTCGCCAGCTATGTTTGTTTGGTCCCATGAAATAGGGGGCGAGCCTATTGACATCAACCGTGAGCATTTCTTTACCAAACTCCGGGAAAATCTTAATACTGGAATTTTCATGATAGAAAAACCCAATACCATTCTTACCCGACCCGAGAATCGAACCCAGGACCTCTTGCACAGCAGTCGTATACACTTCCCGCTGCGCCACCGAGCCCAATAAATCTTTTATATCGAACCACCTGTACAATAAAATTACCTATCGAATCACTAAATCAATGTTTCCGAATAGCTACAAGTGTTATTAACAATATAATATACACCCCATATCCTTCATCGTTTGCCTGTAAACCTTATTTGCTATGTCTAAAACAAGTCACGAACTCACTGGTAAATAGAAAAGTTTTATTTTTGTTTTAAATATTGTGTTTATCTTTTTTGTTTTCTGCTAATTTATATTAAGTAGTATTTTCTATGTTAAAATACGAGTAGGTACCTACTCTGCTTTTTCTAGCTTTGTACCTATAGGTACGAACGTCGTGAAACTCTGTAACTGGCTTACGATTTCCATACATGTAAATTTGTAAAAAAACTGTTGAGTTTCCTATTAATTAATAAATGTCTTCAGTCTGACCACCTTAGCCATTCACACATCGACTGCGCAATATTATTACCTAAAAATAAGAACGGAAACATTTCTGTCCTTTTATGACTCATACTACGTGCAAATGCTAAGATCGTATGGAATTTTCCAGAGCTTGATATTGTGAAGTTGTATTCCATCTGTAGTATTGGACAAATCTGAAACAAAAAGGCCATAAATAATATAAAAATACTATTCAAATTTCTCTACAACACCCAAAAGTAAGAGATTTTATAAGAAAAATAGGTCCAAACTCTCTCATATAAGTTTTGGATAATTTATCAGACAGAAAATGAGCCTCAGCCTATCGGGGCCTATCATTAATCGGAAGAAGGATTAAGTACTTATTAGAATGTGATTAACTAAACCGACTAATAAATTAATTGGTAAATAAAGTTTTATATTTTATTACATTTCAGTTAATGATTCAATAATACATCAGTAACATTAGTATCAATCACTTATAAATAAAATAATGATAGATTGTCATGCTACAATGCATTTGTAGCTAGTTACTTGTCAAGGCCACCACGTCAGGCCAGATGCCATATTTAAAAGTACTTTGTCACGAAACGCTATGCTAGGTCGTCAGTTCATGAATTACGTTTGATTTTATTTATAACTAAGCTAATCAAAATAATTTTACATTATTTTCATTAATTATTTAGGGCGTCCACGAAACGAGATACACCGACGACCTGGTAAGGGTTGCGGGTGGTCTAAATGCAGGCAATGTTGGATGCAGGCGACACAAAATTGCTCGCTGTGGCGGAAGTTAGGTGAGGCTGGACATACCAGTCGCGGACGAATGTTCCTGCGCTCCCGTGACCACAGCAGAGCGCGACGAGAGGAACACCTTGGGGTTTTAGTGGGTGCGAGCCCCACATAACCCCTCGGTTCTTTCCCCAAGACCGAGGGGTATGCGTCAGCGTCATTTCCCCAAGTAAAAAAAAAAAAAGGCTGGACATACCAGCAGTGGACGTCATTGGGCTGATATGATGATGATCTAATGTAATGAAATGCTTATTAATGTTCTACTGCCAGTTGCTGCCAATAGATCAGTAAGGACGTAATGTTATCCATAAATAAAAAATATATAAATTATTACTTTGTATGTTGTTACCAGATTTAATATCTCTGAACATTTGAGTAGATAATAAAATAAAAAATAACAAGAATATTCAAAATGAATTCTAAAATACTTAATAAGATGATGAATAATTAATAAGATGGTACATGAATAACCATTCGCATATTTATTACAAAAAGAAACAAAAGACTTTATCCCAGTCTTATCGAAAAACCTTGTTTATTGCTGGGTTGGGTATACTTTTATTTGTCAGGATCAAATTTCCATTTACATAGTCCATTTTAAACTTGATTTTGAGACCAAAAATAAACACCAAAGAAAACAAAGTATAATTTTACCTCTTTTTTATATTGCGCTAACAGGTTGGTTTAATAATGGTTTATTTTTTAAAGGACAGTAAAATAAATCGAAATCAGGTTTCGATTTCATTCTGCATTAAAAACTTGTGTGTCTTTTGAGGACTTATTATACAAAGAACATTGTTTTGTTTTTGTTAAATAGGTAGGTGACTAATCGTTTTGTTCGCTACGACGCGCGATGCCGCATACATAATTATAGGTATCATAAAACACTAACTTTATCAAATTGACTACAACTTTGAATTTGATAAAGTAAGTGTTTGTCGATTTACATAGTAACTCAACAGGTTATCCGAAATTTAAAGCTTATCCCAGGCAATAAATTCGTTTAGGTGTGTTTTGCAACAATTCTCTTAACCTTTTGACCGCCACGTCAAATCGGTATCGCCGTGCCATGAGCGCCAAGCTTTTAAAATACAGTAGGAACATTTAACTACATTTTTGACGTGCCATGCCGTCATTGGCGTGGTGAGCACATTTTCATTTTACGTGTATAGACGTCTCTGGCGTTCAAAGGGTTACCTAATAGATACTGGGTCAATATATGTTTAGGACTAACTTGAGCATTAATATAATAATAATCTTAGTTTTTTAAGCAACAAGTTCCATACAGTAAATAATATCAGAAAATATAGCCTTAAACTTATGTTTTAAAACTGAACATGGCATTTTGCCTATTTCCCGAAAGGATAGGCAAAGGTGCATCACAACCACATATCACCAGCTATGTTAGGTCCCATATAAAAGTAGTCGAGACTATTCTCGGACTGATAGGTAGGTAGTTACTGAGAATTTCATAACAGAAAAACTCAATAGTTATCGTTTTTCTCAACCACCGGAGTTCGAACCCCAGCCCCCTGATTCTGACTCGTCGGATTGCTCTCGGATCGTAAACTTTTTCGAATCTTAGTACGACGTATTTTTACGGCTTAAGTTATTTAATGTTAGAAAATAATCTACTGTATAGAAAATTAAAAACTGATTAATTTAAGATTTTTTCCTATAACCATTTATTTCTTTAACATTATGTTTTTTAACTTTAATTACACTGACATTTCTGGCCGAAAAGTTTTCGACAGCTCAGAATCAGGGCCCTGAACTGCTTGCAACGCCACCAAGGTAGTTTGAAAACAAAGTACCTACTCATAGCATTACTTATATAAAATACTTAACTTCAATAGGTCTTAGCGCCTGTAATATAGCCTATATCCTATCTGGATATAAAAGCTATCCAACACTAAAACAATTTTTCAAATTAAACCAGTACCTAGTTCCCGAGATTAGCCCGTTCAAACAAAATCTTCAGCTTTATAATATTAATTAGTAATAGATTCATACTCACGCAACACACATGACGCAAATGACAGTTATTCCACCACTTAGAAGGTAGACGGCCCCTGGGAATGACGTTATTGTGTAGTAATATAACGCGTTGTAAAGAAGAGGTGAAATCAACGGGCACAGTCCCTCGACAGCCGACATAAGTGCAAACACCTTCGCTATATCCACAACTGGTAATATTTTCGTCAAAAATGATCTTATAAGCGGTGACGATAGACCTTTGAATAGGGATATTCCAGCACCTGAAAATAATATAGAAAGCTATTAAACTTACTTCGTAATAAATAAATAAATATTCTACCACATTCACACAGCGCCATCTAGTCCCATATTAAGCAATTATATTTGCTTGAGTTATGGGTACTTTTTTTGTAAATACATACATATTATTATAGATAAATTACACCCAGACACAGAACAAACCTTCATGCTTATCACACAAAGATTTGTCCTGGGTGGGGATCGAACCCACGACCTCCGGCTTAGCAGTCAGGGTCACTAACCACTAGACCAACAGGCCAGTCAAAAGAAAGTAATATCAAGATATTTTAAGTTCTTCCCAATAAAATGATGATTGGGAGTTAGTTAAGGACTTATTTTGTATCGCATTCGCAGTAATAAAAAGATTCCGACGAATTGAGAACCTCTTCCGTTTTTGAAGTGGGTTGAAAAGGGAGATAGCAACCTACCTATATCTTTATTCAGTAAGTTTTATTTTTCCTTGTGCTGATTAACCGAACATAATAAAGTCTATTCAGCAACATATTTATCTACAGATCTCTAGATTTGTAGATAAATATGTTGTAATGTAAAAAATTACAGATAGATCTATCTATCTGTAATTTTTTTATTTACTTCCTAAACTGATTTGTCTATTATTTCTATTGAGTCTAAAATTTTTAAATTTTTTGTCATATTTTTAAAACAAATAAATGCTACCATATGATATTATGTGTATGTATTTTATAATTATGTAGGTAAGGTAGGTAAGAAAAAACAGATCGACAAACATTTAATTACGAATTTACGAATGATAACAGGTTAATTTAAATCAAACAGAACTGAACATTTAAATATATTTACCTATCCACCTCACACCGGTGTTTTGTAAAAATGTATAAACCTTTCGCATAAAAATATTACTAAGTTTAGATACCTACGAATTATAATTAGCTCCCAATATCCTCTTTAATACTAGGTACCAAAATAAAAATAATAAAATATAAGCATACAAAGCATTATAATAAAATATATTTGTCTACCACAAACTACATCGCATTTGTTTTAATCTTGGTACCGTGGTTTGTTGTTTTCGTGCCACGTTTTGATAATATGGTATACCCGGTATACATATAGGTATAATATATTTGTAGTTTTAAAACTCCCACGAGTGCGCATTTTGGTAGAGTATATCTAATAAACTATTTTTAACAAAAAAATATTAAAACGACTTCAAATCAGTACTAAAAAGCGAAAAATAAACTGAATTAGATATTTAATTCCAAGCTAAAAAATACCTACCTACCTGTTTAAAGTATAATACCTACTCTATTACTAATCTGTTTGAAGACGGTGCCAAGCCTAAAGAGTTTGTTAAGCTACGTACTACTTAGTACGTACATCTGTTACCGCTCGCTACTTCACACCACCTCGCACTTGCGTGTACCTAGTGGACGGCTCAAACTGAGTGATACAACCTCATTAGGCTGGCACCGACTTCAAACAGATTAGTAATAGAGTAGGTATTATACTTTAAACAGGTAGGTAGGTATTTTTTAGCTTGGAATTAAATATCTAATTCAGTTTATTTTTCGCTTTTTAGTACTGATTTGAAGTCGTTTTAATATTTTTTTGTTAAAAATAGTTTATTTTTCCATTTTTAGTGTACTTTTTATCTAGCAGATTTAATAATACTGGCTGGCAAACTAAGACGGAAAACCGAAATAAAGAATCTTCGATAGAAGGGAACGTCTATTTAAATATTTTAACAACACAACCTGATTGTAGAATAGAGGAATCTCAAAACTCTCAGCTTTTTATGTCTTTCTTTAACAAGTATAGGTATACAATGCAGGTTAGATACTATATCGAGAACTTAAAATATCATCTAAGAATTCCTTTGAATTATACAACTTTATCTTCCATCAAGAGCTCTCTCCTCAGACACTTGAAATAACACAACTTAAGGTTTATACATGGATGTGATATTTAAAGAAATCATCTTCTTACTCCTAAACATTAAGAAGTTTCCCTTCCACTGACAGCTCACCTAAATAACCTACAAGAATACAACTATAGGTTTATAAGTACCTATAATGTTGAAGGAATTATCCTCCAACTCCTAAAAGTTAAGGAGTTATACCTTCCAGTGACAGCTCACCTGAATAACCTACAAGAATACAACTATAGGTTTATAAGTACCTATAATGTCGAAAGAATTATCCTCCAACTCCTAAGAGTCAAGGAATTATACCTGCCACTGACAGCTCACCTGAATAACCTACAAGAATACAACTATAGGTTTATAAGTACCTATAATATTGAAAGAATTATCCTCCAACTCCTAATAGTTAAGGAGTTATACCTTCCAGTATCAGCTCACCTAAATAACCTACAAGAATACAACTATTGGTTTATAAGAACCTATAATGTCGAAAGAATTATCCTCCAACTCCTAACAGTCAAGGAGTTATACCTTCCATCACCAGCTCATCAACATGAGATGTTGACTATCAGACGTAAATACTTGAATAACTTTAAAAAATATATGAAAAACGTAACATGTGCCTATAAAATTTGAGGGTTGCCTTCGATTTCCCTGAGATTCCATCATCAGAACTTGACGTGATGAATAGGGGACCAATCCGGAAGTATACCCTTTCGAACAAAAAAAGAATTTTTTAAATCGGTTCAGGCATCTCCGAGTAATCGTTGAACATACATAAAAAAAAAAAAAAAATACATAGTCGAACATATAACCTCCTCCTTTTTTGAAGTCGTTTAAAAATAGAACTGCCGCGTGTAGAGTACGTTCGTGGGGACTCATGTTGTACTTATCTACTGTAGTATTTATTTACTATATAATCTATAGTATGTATAGTATAGGTAGATAGATTAACATTATATTAAGTATCTTAATACTCGCTTTTCATTACATATCTATGTAATTGAAACAGAATAATAACAATCAAAAACCATTAAATACAGCCCTCATCTGTGCCTAAATTGGCAATCAATAACACTGCCGTTGCATTCTATTCTAAAGATCGAACCCAGTACTTCGGCACGGTAATCCTAAACAACCACATAGTTTGTTTTTTTTTTAAACCACGACACGGTGGCAAACAAACGTACGGAACGCCGCCTGATGGAAGGCAGTTACCGTAGCCTATGGGCGCCTGCAACACTAGGGAAATCACTAGCGCGTTGCCGACCCTTATGAAACGTATTCATTGTTATTTTGAAGAACCCCATACTGACAATAATATTAAAATCACTAGAACAAAATGCTATTTAAGTACATACATGTATTATGTACGCTGATATAACATGAATGATTAGCTGTTTGATATTTTGTGGTATATTTAAACTTATATTAACAAGGCCAAAGCAGCTGCTGGATAGTAATTATCATTTAGGTTATTAGAATTACATTTTATAATAATGGCAGTGTAAAATAATGCTCAAAACATTGTAATTCGTGGTTGGACAGAACAATAAATACAATAATTAATTATTGCCAAACCGCAAGCGTGAGTATTAGGTAGGTACCTTTACTTTGAATTGCAAACAAGTAATTCAACAATTATGTCATATTTTATACTAAGACTGCAGAAGTTAGAATGGATTGTTTATGTTTATTACTCAATCACGCAAAAACGGCTGAAACGATCTGTATAACATTTGACAAACAGGTAGATTTTAGTCTGTATTAGCACTTATGCTACTTTTTGCCGACATACGTAGCAGTATGGCAGCTAGTTCAACAATAAAATAATGTCATATTTGTTTATTAATTACAACGATATAAACTATATTAAACTAAGGTTATCAACTAACTTATATATAATACATACATATTTTATATTAAGATAGTTTGTATAAGTCTTATGGTGTTCCAGATTTTTTACCCTATTAAACTTTTAAAAAAGGTCCTATTGATGAGAAGTAGAGTAACAAATTTCGACCTGACTGGGCAACTCTACTACACTACAGCTGATTTGCGAACACTGTCCCTATATGCTGAGAAAGGTCTCTAGAAAAATATGATGTGCTTGCTTTGAGGAGTGATATTTGAGTATTAGTAGTATGTTTATAGATATCCAAATCCGCCGTGGCCATATAAAATTGCGACCTATTGCACCACCAATTAGAGCAAATTTTCGATTGTGGCTATGTCCTCTGCCCCCCTAGACTTAATGGCAATCGCTTCTATCTTTCTATTCTAAACGACATGTCATTTCAATACATTTGAACAATTCTTGACATAAGCTATCGACGTGTCACGTGATCAATGTACTAATTTCACACAGTCGATAGAATAGACAGATCGAACCGATTGCCACTTGTCTAGGGGGTCTGAAGTATTCATAAATGACATTAGCTGGGTTGCAAATTGCAAACAAAAAAATAAACTTACCCATGTACAAATACCACGAAGCAACAGCGACTGTCCTGATTATAGCTTCCGCGAAGAACGATAGGAATGCTATATTTGTTGTCATCAGATCACTGATGCCCAACAGTTTTTGGAGTAATGCGATGCCTATAAAAGAGCCAACGAAAGATATCATTGTGCTCACAGCCCCAAACAATGTGTAGTCACTTAAATTCCAGTGGAGCTTTTGTCTCGTGTACAAATAATCTAAAGGTAACATTCCATAAAGTATAAGTATTGTTAAACTGTTTGCTAGCGTCAGTAGCAAGATCTGTGCACGTCCATAGTTTGGTCGTCTCTTGAAACATTCACGAACCATCTCTTTGACTAATAAAAAGTCTAAAACAGTTGAAATTCCACCCTGCAACAAAATAAATAGGAATAGTACAATACTAGCCAACTAACTTTACGTCAACGAAGTTAGCTACGATTTTGGGTGTCAGAGGGATAAGCTCTGCGCGTTGTATGTGTCGCAGGGAAATGAGGATACCAGGCATTTCACGAAATCCCTAGAAATACCACGAAATCACGGTAGATGTCAAATATTCTTGTTTGTTACGTCTTCTTACTAAAAATGTTTAGTGATATGACAAAACACTAATTAATGTCATTGATATGTTGTTGTAATGTCGAGATTTCGTGATATGCCTGGTATCGCCATTTCCCTGCGACATAATATATAAATTATATGTACTTAGCTAGTTTCGTTCACACAAAGTTATTTGGCAAGTATTGTTTATACGACTGCCTCGGTAGCGCAGCGGTAGAGTGTACGGTTACGGTTTCTAAGGTCTCGAATTCAATCCCCGGGTCGGAAAAAATATTTGTATGTATGTACAAATGTTTGTTTTGTGTTAGGGGGTTAGCTTACTTTGGGCTATGTAAAAAAATTTACCAAAAATATTTAAAAACAATTAACACCAGCAGCTGTTGCCTGCGGCTCCGCCCGCGCCCGCCTAAAATTCGGTTTTAATTGAGCTAACCACTCTGAAGTTTTTGCGCTTAGCAACACCGCCGACTTAATTTTTTATACAATTACATTTTTATAATAGGAACTTAACCTATTTAGGTACCTATGTATGTGTTGTAACTTTTACTGCTGTTTTCTTTTTAAGTAGATGGAAAGGCATCAGGCAAGTTGTTCATTGTACCTACCTACCTATCTACTCGTGAAAAATTAACATTTATCACCAAAACGAAAAAGAAAATTCTATATAGGTACGGCAACTTCAAGGTGACTTTAATATGCACAATAATATGTAAAACATGTATATATATGTATACCTACGTATACTTAGTATCGTTTTTGTTGACATTGAAACGGAATGATGACCTTGGCCAATACTGCAGATTAGAGTTTCGGTGGGGAACGAACGATCTGTTCCCGTAGTGGCTGGTATAATTTACATCAATCACGCTGCTGCATTAATTTCCATATATTGTCAAATTTCGAATACCTATCTACACATTATGATAACCCGCAAGGTTTGGCCTATCATTGACAGATAGGTATTGTCTATGACTATAATTAACAAGATTTATACATATAAATTAGACTAAATTCCCTCCACTTTCTCTAGAGGAACTCTTCTCTAGAGATCCGTGCCCAGCAGTCGGACGTTTATGAGTTGATGTGTGTTGTTGATGATTGAATGATACATTATACCTATAATTCAAATGCTATATACTTACAGCTAGGTAAATTTCTATTTCCGTAAGTAGAAATACATAATTCAATAACTACGTAGACACGTAGATACATAGGTTGTGTGTCTATAGGTACATAGAACATAATAAATGACGTAAACATAAAACGTTTGATCATGCTTCTTGTATAAGATACCAATTTACGCTTTCGCGGTCAATGCCTGAATCAAATTATGTATCTAATATACCTATAACCTAATTACCTACTTGACTTGTATAGACGAAGTGAATCTATAAGTACTTAGATAAAATAATTGTTAGCAATCGAGTTTTGCAACTACAATATATTATAAAGATAGATAATGTAACATTGTGTGTGTGTGTTATGGCGCGTGTGGGAGAGGCCTATGTCCAGCAGTGGACTGCAATAGGCTGAGATGATAATGATGATGATGAATGTAACATTTTAATTGGTAAGTAAAACAATTTACGTTATATATGCAACCAAAAACCTTTGCATTTCGACATCAATTTGCCAAAAACAATTATATATTTACTATACTAATCTATATAGATAAGTACACGAACACGTATTATCTAATACTTAGTACTAACAAATACAATGAACCGATACTATTGTCGATTACAATTAGGTAGATACATATCAGTATCTGTATCTATCTAATTGTAATCGACAATAGTATCTTACCAGTGTAAGTCAACATAATATATATATATAAATCAATATAATATATAAATCAATTGCTGTTTGTTAGTCTCGCTAAAACTCGAGAACGGCTGAACGAATTTATCTTATCTTGGTCTTGAAATGTTCGTGGAGGTCTAGGGAAGGTTTAAAAGGTGAGAAAAATTCGAATAATTGCCGGGAAAAACGCTAAAAACAGCCCTTTTCTTTTTCCCATATAAAAGTTTTCTAAATAAAATGTAGTCTTTTATTTATCGATTGAGGCAGTACGAAATCTGCCGGGTCAGCTACTGTTAAATAAAAATCATAACATTGAGTGGGGATCTTCAACGAACGCGTTAATTAGGTTACCTTCGCACTATCTAAATTTCCTTTCGAACATAGGTACGTCAGCTCATATTATTATAAGATCCCCTAGATTGAATTTAATTTAGTCCCAGGAGGTTATCACTGTTGGCCTAAAAGTATCTAGTATCTATCGTAATTCGTAGCGTACCTAAAAGTATCTAAAGACGTTGGATCTGCGTCTAATCGCTGTTGGTTTACAGTATCATCTGAGTTATTGCATTGCGTGAAACACGATTACCCAAAACCGCACACCTTGAAATCCTCATTACATCACAAGAGCTTAACATAATCACATATTCCCAAGAATATTTGTCAAAACATATTTTCAACAAACACCCGTACCAAATTCCAATTGGCTATACTTTCGTAAGGATTTTTTTTCAGCCTTCAAAAGTAGGTTGATCTTTTGTCTAATAGACAATAAGTTAGACATGTTATTGTTCCATGCATTCATAGGAGTATTAGTATTATGTATTGCGAAATATGGACGAATAAATGCCGCTTCGAAATTGCTGTTGCATTTGCAATGTTCGGTTATGTAGGAAGCTGATTGGTTCCATTATTGGGTATTATGTGAGGGTATCTTCAAACTGTTGTTTCAAATGTCTGTGTAACATTTGCCTTTTAGGAACTTACTTATGCTTAAAGCTTTTAAGGTCACATATACTGGCTGGAAGAACAGTACTTCATCATAAGTAGCCGGTCGCCTCAATTAACAGCACACGTTCGTTGTTTTTTACTCATCATGCTCCACGTGTTGCAGGCGTCCACAGGCTACAGTAATCGCTTCTGTTTTGTACCGTCGTCGCGTCGAGGTCGAGGTACTCGTGGTATTTTTTTTATTTGGCCATAATATAAAGAAACCTTAAATATAAATACTTAATTATGTGGCCTTGATAGAATCAACTGCAAAATTGTTATACTAATTGCCGCTCAACCCACACGAGCGATGATTCACAAATGGTTGACTGATACGAATAAAAGCGAAATAAAATAACATAACATAGCATCACGCCTTTTTCCCGAAGGGGTAGGTAGAGGTGTTTCACACCCACATTTCGCCAGCTATGTTTAGTCCCATGAAATAGGGGGCGAACCTATAATTGTCATCAACCGGGAACATTTGTTTACCAAACTCCGGAAAATCTTAATAATGGAATTTCATGATAGAAAAACCCAAAAACATTTTACCCGACCCGGGAATCGAACCCGGGACCTCTTGCACAGGAGTCCTATACACTTCCCGCTGCGCCACAGAGGCAGCGAAATAAAATAACCACCAATAAGTATTTTATAACTAGACATTTTGAAAGTTAATTCCATTCTTAGTCTGACGAAAAACAGGCTGGTGTAATATATTCTAATTATTTAATTGATGCACTTTTTTTATTTTGGGCATTAGAAGATTGTCGACAATCAAGTTCTGTAACTTTATAAGTATTGCCCGCTAAGATGGCAGGACTAATATAGGTCGTTTCTAAGTATTAATATATCAATAAATAACAATAAAAACAGTACCTAGCTGGACGGCATATGCCAACCCAGTAACGCCTATACTAACCTGTTAAAAGGTGTATTTCTTCGTAAATAATATGACTTTAGACGTATTTTACCCTGAATAAGTTGTTGATGTTCATTAGAAGGACAGAATACTATACCATCACACAAAAAGTTGAAGTGTCGACTTACTTTTAGACGGATACGTTCTATCACAGTGTCACTGGTTGCACTAGATATACAATATAATCCGAAAGAACACATTTAAGTAATGTATAGTGGACCCTAAGGAAATGTTTTCTTTTCTGATACCTTTATAACATAATATATTAGATATTCGTATTTCTATATTGTATGATACGTCTGACATTCCAATGCACTTTTTATTGACGTCAGTTTAACAGACAAATCAAACCTTCAAGAATGAATAACAAATATAATGTTACTTTTTAGTAAGTACAAAAAAAATTGCAAATTAAAAAAAAATTGACATTACCTGTATCGCCCCAGTCAATGATTCTCTAATAAAAACATTAGAGTATGCATACGCTAAAACGTTGAAAACCGTCGCTATTAAAATCAGCCATGTATTCCCGACCATCCGCAACACGTGAGGACTTAGTAAAGATCCCATTATACTGCCCAAAGAGACTGCTGCCTGCATTATGGTCATCCTGAAAATAAACCCCAATTAAAATATTGCATAGGTAGACAAGTTATCAGCATTGAAGCATATTGTTACCTAAGAGATCTGCTCTCAGCTGTAGTGATGTCACTCAAATAACAAAACGCACCAGTAAACATTATAGTGAAACCTCCACACAAGGAGTAAGGCACAATGGTTATAAGGTACCACCAGGGACCCAAATTGTCCAATATACAGTAGATGACCAGCAAAATCGCACTCATTGTCATACCTAGAAATTATAATGATTTGTAAAAAAAATAAATAACAAAGCCAGATGCATTAGAGAAAGCTTTGATTACTTTTAGAGGTATTGCAATTAGCCACAACCGCCCCCATCCAGGCGTCTCTTTACCACTGGGAACTTTAAACAAGGGCCCCTTAGTTCCTACTAGATCACCAAACCATAGATAAAGTCATAGGTCTATAAGTTATTCTGTGCCAGGGCCTCCAACACAACGGGTTAAAGACGGCACTGCCTCCATCCGAAAAGAATATGTTTTCACTTCTCTTTGACGCTCTAGACGGGCATTGAAACTTTTTCAAGCCAAGCGATTTGAGAAAATGTAGGCCATAATTAAAACACCAGCTTAGTGGATTGTCAATCAACAGATATAATATGTTCTCAGTACACTCACTTGGCATGTTTTTATTGCTGTTTTTTCAACGTTCGCAGACGGTAACTCGTTTGACGAGCTATGCAGTGCAAAAAGATTAAGAAACCCGTCTTAGTTGCGACTGAGAAAAACATCGGGGAAAAGCTATCTTAATCCATAATCAGTCAAAGGGACTTGGAAAATTGTACCTCTATTCACTAACATCGTATGAGTTCTTTGTCAATAATACATACAAGTAATGATGATAATTACAATTATGTTATGTATCAGGCAGTTGATCAGTAGTAATGTAATGTGTTGTCAAAAAACAAACAATAACACCTTAACCACAGATTAGATAATACTTAACGCGAAAACATTTTACTGGGGACATATTTGAATGTCGTGTGATCGTGTCATGTAAAATTAAAAAGAAAATTAATTTCAAAGTTATTGGGGATATTTTGGGTCTAACATTCGACACGCATATAACTTATCTAAATAGCCACTTACTTTTAATATCTACAATGAAGAGTGGAACTTCATAATATGTAGGTACCTAGTTTCTTCGTAAATATAATCACGTAATAGCGATTACATTTATCTGTGCTGTCTCGGTAAACATTTGTACATTGTAAACATTCAGGTTTACAATGGCCAACATAATAAAACAATTTTTTCTATTTTCAGACTTAGTTTATAAGACATTTGCAGTGCCTAATGCATTGCAATGTTTTCAATTTATTATTGCTAGTTACAGTCTCAATAAAAAAATATTGGTCTTAGATTAGCTTTCCCTGTTATAGTTAGCTTTGAGAAACTGTGTGGCTAGTAATATAATGCAACTATTCGTATACAAAAGTCAGTTGTGTAATTAAAACATTGATAAAAAAATAACTTTCAAACCTATTTACGCAAACAAAAGGTTGATGAAGCTTTCAGGTAGATTTTATTTGCTGCAAACTTCTGACAACAGACAGGTGATAATTTAAAAAAACCAAATGTAATAGACAGAATGAAAACAAACTAGGTCCGAGTAATTACATATTCTCAAGAAAAAGGAGAGTTTTTTTATTTATCATTGAATAAAGACAAACAAACTAAACTTGATCTGATTATGACCGAAATTGTAGTGCAATCGTTTTGTTTTTATAGACGACAGCATCACAGTATCAAGAATCATTGATCGGTGAACCTCAAATTATTAGCTCACCATGTATAGGTACAATTTTGGCACTATATGGGTGGATTAATTTGTATTCTGTCTCACAGTGCTGGCCCAATTGTTAACTTCCACTAATATTATAAATGCGAAAGTAAGTTTTTTTGCTCTTGCTAACTAGCCGATTTTTATGACATATAAAGATATTCTAGGACCTGGAGAATAACGCTGGTTACATTTTACCGACATACAACGCGGGTGAAGTTGCGAGCGGAAACTTGTTGCAAATTAATATGAACAAAATTTAAAAGTGTGAAAAGAAGCCGAGGCAGTGGAGGGAAACCGATCAGCACAACTAACGTAGAAACGTGGTAGAAACCATTTGCTTAAAACTTGACGCTCGCTCATATTATCACGAAGTGCTTGATGCAAATAATGCAAGATAGTTATTGTCTGAGATTTGTTTTAGAAGTAAAACCGAAAAATGGATGGATTATATGAATAGTAATGGCAATGAAGATGAATAAAGAAATATTTGAAGACATACGCTGACCCAAAATGATAAAAACAGACGAAACATCAACAGGCAAGCTATTTTCAGACTTTAGGTCATTTCGCTTATCTTTCTAATTACAATGCGAAGTGGCATTTGGTTAATAATTTGATCCAAGTCAGGAGTAGCCTGTTTGGTTGTGACTTTATTATAGAGCATACTTATTAAGATTCTAAGAGGCTTGCTTGACGGCTCTAATTCCACTGACTTAACTTAGTATCACCAAAATGCCACTTCGAATATAAAATTAATCACATGCAAAAGCAATATAGCATCACAACTTACCGAATAAAGGCCACACGACCAAAGGTTTCCTTCCGTGAGTGTCGGACCATACACCCAGGAACAACGACAATATAGCTGGTACAACAGCCTCTATAATACTTTTGACTGTAGATAACTTCGTCACATATTTCTGAACTTCGTTTTCCATATCTGTCTTGTTATTCTTTTCTAATGCGAGAAATACTTTGCATTCTTCTTTAGAATAATCAAAAGAATGCACACACGCTCGGTATAATATTATGTTGCTTATTGCTACACCTAAAATGGTTAAATAAATGGTTAGATTGAGCTGTGAAAATGGCTTAGAGAACTAAAATCGATGAAATAAATTTACGATTTATGCAGTTTTGTTAACAAAACTTAAGTATCGTCATCATTATTTTAACCCATAAATGTCCCACTGACTCGTGCCCAGCACGGGTTTCCTCCGAAAAAGGGTAATATGAAACGTTAATCTCGACAATTTTTTTGTCTTATAATCTGTCTGACCTACACTGATCTCTATCACATTTTACGGTTGCACTTGTGGTAACGGCGCAGCCCGACGGCAATATTTTCTCCACATACCTATTGTTCAAATTCCCTCTTAAATATCTCTATTGCGTTTTTACTACGTCTATTCAGGTCATGCACGACTTGCATCAATCAGGGTCTAACATAAATCATCCATAATAATTAACCGTAAACAACTCCAGAGAATACAAGGCAGAAACGTAACAAGATAATTAGTATGCCTAATGCTTATAGGAAATTAACTATCTCAGCAGAAGAATTAGACTAGAGATTGCCTACGTTTTTGATTCTAGGGCCAATTGGGTCAAGGCAACTGACTAAAGTCGTCGTTAATAAGAAAAACTGCACTCAGGAAGATTTAATGAGCGTAACTGACGGTGCATAGCCATGTTTTGGGCTGATACAATTTGAGTGATTTGATGTCGACACGAAAAGAAAAGAAGAAGAAAACAATAAATATTGAAACGACGTATGATTGGATCATTGTTTTGATGGTTCTACATCTATACTATACAAATAAATAAAATTGGTGTGTCTGTTTATAATAATAAAATAACCACTTTTTACTACATGCATTTGAATGTGTATACGCATATACGGTACATATACCAAAATTTTTTTTTTCAATTTTTGTCTGTCTGTTTGTTCCATCTAATCTTAGGAACGGCTGGACCAATTTCGACAGGACTTTCACTGGCGGATAGTTAACACAGGAAGTAACTTAGGCTACTTTGGTTTTGAAAAAATATCAGGGTTCCGTAAAAAAAAATTAAAACTCCATGAAAGCGAAATAAGTTGCCCACACGAAAAAATTTACGTTTGCTTACAATAATAGCAAGATCCGCGGGTCTCAAGGAGAAGCTTATGAACTAGACCGATATCGAGGTATATTATACTATCGCTGATACGAATGTATGGCCTTCGTAGTTCATGAATTAATTATAAGGCCACCAATTTTCGCGGAATAATCTAATTTATACTCGTAGTTACCTGATAAAATATGCAGGCGAAGACATTGGGTAAAGTTCCCACTATTTTGCAATCAGATAACAAACTGATTGCAAAATTGATGATAGGTTGATTAGAACAGGAACTATACGGAATTAAGTGATAGTCCATAATATTTTTTGACTTTATTTCATGTAATTATATGGTTTACCTAAACATTCCTAAACTATTGAATACCTAAGAGGAGAAGTACTATTGAATGGAAAAATGTGCAAAATATTGCCTGATAGTAGAGAAGTCCGATTCTATAGAGCAGAGATGGCTAAGTTTCTCGGCAGGAGGGCCGATTTTGAAAAAAATTTAGGTAGGTACTACTAGATGTACATGGACTCACCCTGCAATATTGTTATCGTCGTAATTAAGAAAGATAGTTAGTTTTATAAATAATCTATTGCCAAATTTAAACCATACCATACCTAGAAAAACATTTACTAAAACTTCAAAATTTTAAAAAATATTATAAATGAAGAAGAAGAGGAGACCCGAGCGCAGCAGTGGGACATTAAAGGGTTGCTGATGATGAACCTGCGACTTGGCGACAAACTGGATAAAACAGGGCCCTGATTCCGAGTATATGGAAAGTTTTCGGCCAGAAATGTCAGTTTATTTAAAATTACATACATAATGTTAAAAAATTAATAGTTAGGTATAGAAAAAAAATCTATAAGTTATATTTTCTATCACTAAATAACTTAAAACGTAAATAAACTTTGTTCTAGCATTCCAATGGCTCAGAATCTGGGGGCTGATCTTCACTAGGTGCCATAGTTTTTAAGATATAAATGTGGCCAAGCTCGAGTTTATATTTTATAATTATTATTTTGCAATATAAAAATAGCTACTAAACAAAGCTTCAAAGATTGGCATTTTGCCATCATTGTTCCATAAAGCGAAATAACATTGAAAACCTAAATTTGTGTTTATTTTTCAGTGTCAGTAACAGACATCATATTTATTATACCCACATTTTTTTAAATTGAGGATCACAAACTTTAATTACTTACATCATCATCCTTCTGTGCTGTATGATAAAAAACCTCTAATAAAATAAATTGTAGTAATAAGTAAAGTAGGTATTTATAAAACAGTCATCACTAGATTTTTTTTAATGGGTTAAATAATATTTTTTACTCAATATAGCTATAAAAATCTTGGAATAAAATATAAATAGTTACCCGACAGTGAAATTCCCGCCATTATTAGAAACAAAGGAATCTCCATCGTAAGCCGGAAAGGTTTCGCTGGTAATTCATTGCTGATTGTAGTGGTGCTTATGGTGGGGTTATTGTCGGTGAGTCTCTCTTCGTCCTGAGCCATTTTTCTAAAATATTATAACTAATTTAGAATGTATACCTTACAAATATTTCCAATACTCATGCGTAATTTATTTACATACTATAAAGCGATGATTTGTTAAACACTCTTTGCAACGATATTAAAGAAAAATATTCTAACTACTTTAGGTACCAACTTAAAATTGTACAAGAAGCTTACATATTTACCTTTAGTTTTTATTTAAAACTGTTGCACTTAACTATTATTTACTAAATAACAAAATAAGTTTGCATTGTAATAGACGTAAACACCCTGCGCATCACAATAAACAATTAAAATTTTAAATCCGCGCGTTTGACATTATATAAGAAGCTGTCATGTCAGTATGACTGACGTCTGTCTGTCGTCTGACACTGACACAGCACATCACTGACATTACTGACAAGATAACTGAAACAGAGCTAGCCGCAGAACTAGTCGATTATTACTTGTTTTTAGTAAATCTTATCAAAATATAAGGTGATCGCTGATCACTTATATTTTTTATGTAATCCACATGTCATCACTGACAAGTGGCAGCACTGGCAGCGGCGCTCAATCACCGTGTGCTGCCACTACCGCACCGCCGCACCGCCTATCACTGCCACCGTGACCGACCGTATAGTGTATAATCTATGGTGACCGAGGCGCGAGGCATAGGAGCTCTCTGACTTCTCTGAGGGCTGACTCTGAGCTGTCAGAAAATTTTCGGCCGGGAAGGTCTATTAATATCTTATATAAATAAAAAAATGTAATGTTAAAAAAATTTATGGTTGTAGAAAAATATCATTTAATCTGTTTGATAATGGTAATCGTCTATACGGGAACCATTTTCTAACAATAAAATATAATGTCCCTTTTGGTTTCCCCATAGGACAAGGAGAGTCCTCAACCCGCACGCACGACACGACAAGGTGTACCAAAATGGAGTAGAAGACATAATCAGACGCAGACTATATTTGGGTCACATTCACATTTATTTGGTAAACATTGATTAGAACCGGAACCATGGAAGCACGGAACAGAAAAAACATGGAAGTCAAGAATCAATTTTGGGAATCAGTGAATGTATATTGGAGGTCAGTGCCGAAAACAACATGTCCAGTTTTAAATTATTAAATATACAAGTCTGCACTCGGAAAATAAGAAAAGTTAGTAATAATTTTGCGAAACGTTAGTACCAGATACCTAATTATTAGCCGTTGGCACAATCTAGCGAGTATGCGTACATTCATAGTACATACTAAAACTACTCCATCGTCTACATTTTGTTTCTCTCCATTATAAGGAAGCACTGGAAGCAGCACCCTGATTCTGAGCTGTCGGAATATTTTCGGCCAGAACTGTCAGTTTATTTAAAGTTAAAAACAGAATGTTAAAAAAATAGATGGATGTAGAAAAAAATGCTATTTTTTATGTTTTTAATTTTCTATACGGTAAACTAATTTCTAACACTTAATAACTTAAGCTGTAAAAATACGTCGTTTTAAGATTCGAAAAAGTTTACGATCCGGCAGCAATCCGATGAGTCAGAATCAGGGCCCTGGGAGGTTTGGAACCTTGGAGTGAACTACGTGAGTTCGAAAAATGCAAGTGTGATTAACGATTGTGAGACAAAACTGTACTTCGACTAACCATAGTTCGAATGCACGCTAGTGCGACACTTTGTAGGTCGACATGAACAATTAAAATTCATATATATATTTTATAATCTTATCACTTCGACAGCTCAGTTAGTTCAAATTATCAATTCCTGGATTCGATTCCGGTTTGAAATACTTGATACGACATACGAGTAAGTATAAAATTTTAGTTCATGGTCCATCTTATATTATTTTTATGATCTACATTATATAGGTACCTACCTAACTAGCGAATGGGCTGTTTTAACCACAGACTAATAAGAACCTCTGGTATTTTTTATCTTTTTTTTCCATCTAACACCATAAACAAAAAGCTGAATTATTCCAAAAAGTATAACCATAGACAGAACAGACAGAGACATATTTCTTTATCTATGGACAGACATAATCGAGAAAATGTTTGAATTGCTTTATAGTTTATGCTACTTTGTCTATGGTATTACGGAAAGAAAAGAACACGGTGAGCGTTTTTGGACAAAAATCTAACGTTTTTGATTTACCTTTCCTTGTTCAGTAGCGTTAATTTGAAGAATTTTTAAGTCCAAAATAAAGGTACGTTATTGAATAAGTAATATTATTTTAAATAGCTGTATGCCGATAAGTTTAGTCATGCGGCGTTACAGTTTTTTGATGAGTCGTCTCAACATGCCCCTGTCATATTATTATCACCACATCCGTTGTTGCCGACGTTTACTGTTATTTTAATAAACTTTCCTCAGGTTAGTTTATATTAACAAGTTCATAATTGAATGTTTTGATAGAGGTACAAACGACCGCTCATAAATCGTCACGGATATACCACGACCTATTTTTAGATCGGCTTTCCTTTTCTAAGTTGCATCGCTCTTAGTTTTAAGCCGGTCGTACGACATTTTTAATCTCTGTTGATTTACATTATAGGCGAATAGATTAAAGAAGCGAAGATGGCAGTCAATGTGTACTCAACGAACGTGACCTCTGAGAATTTGTCCAGACATGATATGTTAGCGTGGGTGAATGATTGCCTCCAGTCGAACTTCGCGAAGATCGAAGAACTTTGCACAGGTGCCGCTTACTGTCAGTTCATGGACATGCTCTTTCCTGGCAGTGTACCTATGAAGAGAATCAAGTTCAAAACAAATCTTGAACATGAATACATACAGAATTTCAAAATATTACAAGCCGGTTTCAAAAAAATGGGAGTTGACAAGGTAAATATTTATTAATCAGCCTCATCAAACATTTTCTAATCGTTTTATTGTTTAATTTTTGTTATTTCACATTCAACTCACTTGAGTTGTGTTTTAGATTATAGCAATAACTTATGTTCATTGGCACAAATTTCAAGCCAAGGTAATTTGCATATAAACAGGTATTGCACTAATTCAATGTAAATCAGAGCCTTGACCTAAAATAAATTTGTTGCATTCACTGACACATAGACATCACAGTGCAACTCGGTTTACAGAAAATTATATTTTTGGTAAAATATTTTGTATAATCTTCTCATAATATTTACTAATTTATCATACTGCTATATGTACTTTATAGGTAATACCAGTGGACAAGCTGATAAAGGGCAGATTCCAAGACAATTTTGAGTTTTTACAATGGTTTAAAAAGTTTTTTGATGCAAATTATGATGGGCGCGAATATGACGCGTTCGATGCGCGCGGTGGCTTCACAATCGGGTCTGGGGCTTGTGAATCTGGAGTGCCACTGTGTGGAGCAGCTCCTCCCCCTCCCAGAGCAGTCGTCCGACGGCCAGCTCCTATGCACCACTCTGGCAGTATGCATCAGCTGACTCAAATAATGCACCCCATCTTGTTTATCACACTTTGAAACATCTGAAAACTTGTTTACATCACTAACTATGATGATTACCATAACAATGCATGAACCTAGATTCTATACACAATGTTTCCAAGTGTGACATATTATACACCATGTTTAGTTAAATACTGCAGGTAGCGGCACTTTTTGTAGACATTGTTAATTCTTTTTATTTTACCTTCCACTTTTTTCTTTTGTAGATAGTACCAATTGACAGACTGGTGAAGGGTCGTTTCCAAGATAACTTTGAGTTTTTGCAATGGTTCAAGAAATTCTTTGATGCCAACTATGGAGGCACGGAATATGACGCAGTGGCGCAGCGTGAAGGTTTGCCCATGGGGCACGGGGGCTCCAGCGCCCCAAGGGCTGCGCCCGCTGCTGCCAAGAAACCGATGGCGCCTGTCGCCAAAGTCGCAGCTAGACCCCAAACCAGTACTATTTTGTTTTCTTTATTGAATTGTGTTATTATATATTTTGCTTTATTATTGAGTTGCATAAAAAATAAATTAAGCTCAAATGATATTAATATTTGAACATTAGAACCATTGCACTACCTATATTAATTATTATGTACCAATATAATTTCCAATCAGTATTTTATTAAATGAATCTATCTGCGACTATAAATATCAAAGTATTAATGTACTAAGTGTATATAGTTTACACCTGCTTATTATTATAATGCATATTATCTATAGTTTCATATTTGTACAGCATGCTTTTCATTATCATCATCATATACTTCATTTTCACAACAAATGAATCAGCTCACTAGTCATAATATTCATGTTATTGTCTTTATTATTTGTGAATATATATTATATATTCTATTTATGTTTATTAATATCTGCTTTCACTTGTTATATCCAGCTAAATTATCTTTTTAAATTTAATTTAGCTTAATTATGTACATATTGACATTAAACTTGGAATAACTGCTCTAGAATTTTACATTTTCATAGTAGATGGTCAAATTGTGTATATTTTAATGTAAAAAATTTGTTTCACAGTTGGCAAGGCTAATACCACCACAGTAAGGTCTCCCCCAGTCAATTTATCTAGAATAAATCAAAGTGCTAAGGGGGATTCCAAAGTTATTGATGAGCTAAATCACCAGGTATTTCATTAGATCATTTTGCTACAATATTAACAATGGCTGGGAAATGAAAATCCCACCTATTGTTAAAATATTAAGACCGTTGTTTATCTGCCTATTTTAAGAATTAATTTTTATAAATTAATTCATAAAATAAAAATTGTCATTGATGCGGGCCTAAAAAAATTTAAAATATTATTTTAAATTTTAGTAGGCCCGCATCAAGTACACATCTAGTGCACGGAATCACACTTTCCTATGTTTCTATCTCTTTCTGTGATTTAGAACCGTTATTTAGAGTGAGCCGAGAGTATCGTCGATTCTGTCGCGTGCGGTCGCATTCCCGCTCTCGTATTCACTCTAGTAAATGACAGTTGTAACTGCCGTACTCTGAGACGTTACTTAACGTTAAAGTTTATTTAGTAAAAACGTGTAATACTTAAGTCTATACGTCTAGAGACGATTATTCAATGCAAAAATTGTGTTAATGACAGATTACTGCTAATTGACGTCTCCGAGTGCGGCAGTATGTGACATAGGATATAAATAGGAAAGTGTGATTCCGTGAGGCAACCCTAAGCTGTAACTTCTTATTTTTCATTCAAAATAATCCTGTATTTTATTTTTGATTTTTCAAAAACAAACATTAAGAGATAGTCAAATGTTATTGTTTATTGTACATCCACTTGGAAGCTAGTATAGTGGCATGCACAATGGGAGGAAGTAAAACGCAAAAGTTAGGTAAACTATTTAATTACATTTGTCTCTTTTTTTTTAGTTAAATGAACTGAAGGCCACAGTAGATGGCTTGGAAAAAGAAAGGGACTTCTATTTTGGTAAGCTCCGGGATATAGAAGTGATCTGTCAAGAGATGGAAGAACAACCTAATGCTCCAATTGTTCCGAAGATTTTGGATATCTTATATGCAACTGAGGTACTATTCCTTCTATTGTTACTTAAAATTTATTGTAGAGGAGCTCATATAACAATCATAGAGGTTAACCAATATTTGGCAAGGTCAGTCCATTGTTGGGTGACTGTTTGTGGCACTTTCTATTCTTAAGCATATCCATGCTTCTGATGGCATGTAAGGTTGCCTAAGCTGCTCAATAATAAGAATAATATTTTCTTTTTTACTTAAAATACTCTTTCTTTGTCCAATCCGTTCTTCTCTGGAATGAGCTACCTTTGGAAGTCAGGATGTCTACGAATCGACTCACTTTTAAATTAAAAGTTTGCGAGATTTTACTCGTTAAAGTCGCAAAATCCCAGTAGTATACTTATATGTTTTTATCCTCGTATATATTATAGTTATATGTATTCGATATATTTATTTATGTATATTATGTAAAGTATTATTTATATATATATTATAATATAATAATAATAGTAATTATAGCAGACTTTCCCTGTATTAAACACTATTTTAATTATACGCCGGGAGCTGTGCTGAAAATTTACGAAGAAAATTACTATAAGAAACTAAATTATTTTCCTCATTAAGCTGTGTTCAAATTAAATAGTAGAAATAGTAACTACATGAGTAAACGGCTGTATCTTTTGATTGCGTTTACTTAGAACTTTGATTTTCCATCGCACCAAGGGATTGCAGACCCGAGTATTTGATATTCATTTCGGCTTGATATTGACGCTTTCCTGAGAAAAATATTCCGTTAGGTTCCGTTTTTTCCTTTTAGGTACGGAACCCTAAAAAAGGGTGAATAAGTTTGTTAAGGGTCGGCAACGCGCTCGTGATGCCTTGGTGTTGCAGGCGTCCATAGGCTACGGTAGCCGCCTTCCATCAGGCGGAACGTACGTCTGTTTGCCACCGTCGTCGTATAAAAAAAAACAACTCTGTCTACTATAACGTCCGATTCAGACAATAGGCTCGTCAACCTTATGACGAACATTGCTGTCGAAAGGTGGGTGAGATGCGCCACTGCCTACCCCTTCAGGAACTAAAGGCGTGAAGCTATGTCATAAATTTGTTACTACTTGTGGTAGACAGAAACTGCACTGATTTACATACTTCGTTATCTATTTTTAAAGCGTGATTCAAACCAGTTACGACAATTTTGAATATTATTACTTGTAAAATTGAATAATAACTAAATATAAAACAGGAATATAAACATTTTAATCGTTTATTTCCTTATAAATATAGAGTTGTTATTTTCCTCAATACCTACACCTTGAATTTGTGTATTTTCAGGACGGATTCGCGCCCCCAGAAGAGATAGATGGTGACAACCCACACCCACCTGAAGAAGACGAATATTGAATTTATCAGTGTATCTAACGCGTATCATAGTGCTCTTTGTATATTACATATATCAAATCGAAATTATCTCGCTTAACAATCATCGACAGAAATGAGTGCTTAGTATTTCACAGCCAATGAGTCGTAATTGAATCATGTAGGAATATTCTGAACAGTGGCCCTAAAATGGCTTAACATGTAGCTAGTGTTTAAAACCTACAATAAAACATATAAAATGTATAATAAAGATGTTTGTTGCATATTCTTGTGGCTTGTACATTGTTACTACAGGTTATTACAAACGCATTTTGTAGTTATTTTGCAAGATTAGTTGTATAGATATTTCTTTTTTTTTGTGAGATGTATTGACTGTGTATTTATGTATTATTGTGTGAATTTGTTATAAAGTATCTCATATCTTTATCAGTATATGGATTAACTGGTGACATGTACATGCTCTATAGTTCCTTATTATACATAAACACGTGGCTGTGTCATATCTAAGTGCATTCCTATACACTCTGGGAGCGTTGTTTCTTGACAGAATATATTTTTCAAATTCTGTAGGCTCTTCCGAGGAAGTAACCCCATTTCTTATATAATCTAAAAGTTGTGTGGTGAAGATTGATTGCAGTATGTAAGGAAAAGCTGTCTGACATCATTTTTGGGCCACTGGTGCCTCTAAAAATGTGCATTTAATAGGTTGTTAAATTATTGGAAGAGATTTACTGTTAATTGTTTAATTCTGTTATATTAATGAATGCAGTTTGAGTAAAATTATAAACTTGTGTACTAAAATTTTAACATTTCGTTTACAATTTGATTAACATGTGAATGAGTATTAGATCTGAAAGCAGCTAACAAAGTGCAATTTTGTGATTGTCATGTATGTTTGGAATTCGGTCCCATGTAATATGATATTTACATGACCATGATTTAGGTTAATCAAATTACAAGACTTAAACTTGAATTTTTGCACTATTATAACTCGCTGTAAGAAGTATAAATAATACATAATATTCAAAATATTTTTATTTAGTAGAATAAATACATCCGTGGAGATGTCAAGTAAACTTAACGACTTGTTGGCGAAAAAACAATTCGCTGGCTAAGACTAATAGATAATTAATTTATTTACTAGCATTCATAAATTGCCTTAACAGCAGATAATTGCCTCTGGTTTTCAGATTGTGAATGTCTTATCGAATAAAATAATAACTTTATTAATAAATGTGTTTATATTATTTTACACTGGGTTTTTAAAGAAATCTTGAGTATAATTTTAATAACTAATGCTACCAGTATCACAACAATTTAATTATTTGTTTCCTTTTTTGTGACTACAAAAGATCAAATAAAAGCTTCAATATAAACTCATGTCTTCTCATTCCGTACTATCATCTAATTCTTGTTAAATAAAACTAACATTCAAAATATTGTACATTTTATTTTCAATCTTACAGTTATTATTAATCATTAACATAATAATAATGTTTGTTTCATTAAAAACATTTCTAATACATAATACACAATACAAAACACTACATAATTTTCAAATACCTATTATTATAAAAAAAAATATCTATAAAAAATTGTGTTGATACTACTTGTAACGACTAACTACGAATCAACTGTTTTCAAGAATTATTAGGTACAGGAAAAAAGGGTACGAGCGTATTTACACAGTGGCAACGTCGCAATTTATGTCATATTTCGAGGTTTTAAATTTTTAGGGTTCCGTGAAAATGGCAATGGCATCCTTATTCGTTATGTCCGTCCGTGTGGTTAAATTTTTTTTTTCAGCAATCATAAAAGATTTGATTATGTGAATATTTTCGGAAATAAATGCTCCGAAAGTAGCATAAATTGTGTCCCCCCCCTCTATTTTCTAAACCATAAAACCTAAAAATCTGAAAAAATAACGCTGAGATTTCAACTAAAATTATTTTGAACATGATCGGATGTACCGTTTTTGAGTTATTGCCTAAAAACTGCGCTTCTCAACAAAAGGACGTAAGCACTATGAAGATACGCTCTCTTTTGCTGCGAACTTTTTAACACGTGTGGAGACGCTATCCACAGTAAAGGGATGGCAACGCAAACCAGCACTCTTGACATACTCTCACTGGATATAGTCCATTACCAAAAATAGTTCTGATTATTGCAAAGAAAAAGTTCTAGAAATAGTACAATAATTTATGTTTCCCCAATAATTGAATAAATTATATCAAAATGTTACTACCTACTGTTTTGGCTGACTGTACTGCAATTTATCTAACTTAGTTATAAGAGAAAGGGAGGCAAACTAAATATAAAAGAAAAATACAAATTCTTAAATTAATTTTGAAATAAGACTCCTTATAAATATGTATTCTAAAACTAATATAGCGCATTTAATTTCATTATACCTCATCCTCTGCGTTTTACAAAAAATTAAAGCAGTGCACGCTCTTCAATTTTAAAAGAAGAAAATTGTCCAAATTAGGTACGTATTTACATACAAGTGCGTTTTCATATTAGCCTGGAAAACCACTTTTATTTTGAATAACGTATACTCAATAGTGCTTATTCGATAGAAATGATTTATATAGAATGCGTGCATGGATAAATCTAAAATAAGTATATTTCCACTCCACGACACAGGGAATCCTAGTGTGGAAACTAATGACCATGTATTTTACACCATTATCCATACTAATATTATAAAGCTGAAGAGTTTGTTTGTTTGCTTGAACGCTAGGATCTCAGGAACGACTGGTCCGAATTGAAAAATTATTTTAGTGTTGGATAGCCCATTTATCGAGGAATGTTATAGGCTATATAACATCACGCTACGGTCAATAGTAGCTGAGCAGTGGCCAAATAAAAAACGACGGGAGCGAAGCCCCGCGCGACTTCTAGTTTATATTATAAAGCTGAAGAGTTGTGTCTGTTTAATCTCAGAAACTGCAGATTCGGTTTGAACATTTTTTTTAGTTTTGGATAGCCCATCTAGGAAGGCTATAGGCTATATAACATCACTCTACAAACAATAGGTGCTAAGCCCCGGGTAACAGTAGCTATAAATCTCAGCATTTCAATCGCTAATTTGAAAAATTTAAACCTCTGTAAAACTTTTCAGTCATCTATTTCGGCTTGGTGTGCGACATAATCGCATTGGGCGGTCATTTCTTGGTGTAAGGGATGTGTTTTGTAAAGTTTGCTTACTACCTTTGGATTTTATACTTTGGTGACTTTTGTGTGTATTCAATGTAATTGATTGGTTAGATTGCTTATGTAGTTTAGTCTTGGAACTGTTTGTACTTAATTTGTCTTGTATTTCTTGTTTGTTTTCAACAGTTTGTTTTTTGGGTTCATTACTAGTTTTATTAGCCTTAGACTTTGGCTTTCTAATATTAATTTCTGGGTTAGATTCGTTATAAGAACTGTCGTTTAAGCGTTTTTGTTTCCTTGTCACATGGTGAGGCATAATTATGAGAGGAGTAATATCAAATTGACGAGATGATCTAGAATTTTCTGTCGAACGATTTTGGCTAGGTGTTCGACATGATCTCATTGGGCGGTTATTGACGGCTGTTATTGATTGATTTTTTGATATGTCTAATGAACAATCTACTTTTTTAATCGGCTTAGATTTTGTTTCTTTGGGGCTTTCACGTGAGTTACGCGGCGAAGATCTCGTTTTGTTAGCTTTTTGTGCATTTGATTTAGGTTTTGTTTGTTTGGCAGTTTTTTTTTCGGTTTCTGTTTTTCTACTGGTTTTTGATGAGGAATTGTTGTTTGGTTCAATAGTAGCTTGGCTTTTCTCAGTTGTTTTGATTTTATTTTTTACTATTGGCTTCGTCGCAACTTTAACTACAACTACCGGCTTAGCAGGTATTGTTTCTTGAATGCAAGTCTCATTACAACATTTTTTTTTCTTTGTTGTACGATGTGATTTGACGCCGAGTGTGCTAATATCCAGTTTTCGAGTACTGCTGAGAGTACTGTTCATAATAGTACTATTCTTGGTACTATTCAACCATCTTGATGTTTCTGGTGCTTGAAATTTTTTTTTCGAAATAGGACTTTTTACAACTGCAGTTGGATGTTTAAATTCTTGATTAGCAGTTCCTGTTATAGTATTTCCTAAAACAAAGAAAATTTAAAATTGCTTTAAACATTTAGTCTGACTAGTATTTTTACACTTCACAGGGTATATGCTCTTATATTAGCTACATAGTATGAAAAGATTAACTTAATACATTCTACAAAACAGATTGTATAGAAGTAAAATCTGAAAAACGGACTCCCAAATTCGGAATCCAATCCCTTGGATAGTAGCATTAATTTAATTATCTGCTGCTATAGGACTATAAATAAAAGAGGAGTTATGCTATTGGCTCTTTAAAAAAAAACCAAGCAGGTTAGTTAACCCGCTTGTTACTATCTTCCTTTCAAATGGAAAAAAATACACACCTTTAGGTTGACTTTCTTTAACAAAACTTTTCTGTGTCGTAATTTGACATTCTGCATCACTTTCTAAATCTGTGTCCCAGAATGTTTTGGCTACATTTTTTACTATACTTCTGCTAACATCTGAAAAAAGGATGAAAAGTTAGAGTAAAAACAAACCAGAACAAGAAATAAAAATATATATGTTATAGTAAAGTAACAACTTACTGATATTAGTAGTGTTTTGGTTCACAATCATTGGTGTTTGTATACTGTTAATTCTTTCAACAACAACTTTGCACATCTGAGGTTGATTCTGTTTCTTTTCTGTGGTTTTTGTTGTATTTTTTGGTATATCATCAGGCTTATCTGTTTTTTTCTTCTTAGCATTTTTATTTTTATTATCACCTTCAAAGATTTCTTCATCAGTAAATGTGTCACTAACATCATTCTCATTACACATAGATATTACAGAAGTCACATCCCATTTGTCATCATCGTCATCTTTCTTATTTGAATTAATTGTACCAATCTTTGTTTGGTTTGTCATGGTCTGATTTGTAATGTTAATTCGATCAGGTGGCACAATTTTGTGAATCAAATCCAATAGATTGTTATCTTCTTGTACATCTCTATTTAAACATGATTGATTTGCAACTAACTTTCTAGCTTTATTTTTCTCCTTTTGTACTCCACTATACACAGTAGCTTGTGGACTGTTACTTGCATCACTACTTAGATTTGCTTTTTCTGCAACATCAAGTTTTTGTGTAAACAGTTTTCTTTTTATAAAGCTTGGACGCATAGAAACATCGCTATTCTGCAAAGATTCTGCTTGATCTATCTGTATTTGGTTGTCTATCTGTATATGCTTTTCTTCACTGCTATTTCTGGCTTCAACAACTTCAGTATTACTCACAACCATAGAAGGTACATGTTCTACAAAACCTGTTAAAGGTTGCTTACATTTTGCAATAACCTTTTCTTGTATTTTTGGCCTAGATTTTCGTACTGGTAATGTTGGCTTAGCAAACTCAAAATTGTTAGAATTTTCCTTATTGTTATTTATAGGATTTCCAGTCTTATATTTTGATGGAGTTTTTCTATTTACTTGAAAGTTTTTCACTGGAGAATCTAATTTTGTTCTCTTTTTATCTGGTAATGTTGAATCATCATCGCTGTCCAGGTTTCTTTTGCCGGTAGATACTATATTGTGGATGGGTTTTTCTGAAAATATTTCATCCTCACTACTCTCTGAAATTTTGTTTGCCGCTGAACTATTATCTACACAATTGATCATTTTATTTTGCCTGGAATTATTTTCAGTATTTTTGTGATGTTTTTCTACACTTTCAGGTATAACACTTGAAGCAACTGATCTATTAAACCTCTGAGATGGTAACAGAAATCCATTTTTGAATCTGTCCTTTTGTGTTGGTTTTGGTTGAATTTGCTTTGAAACTGAGGAACTGTTAAATGTATTATTTCTGTTCATATTACTTGTAGACATGGAGAATACGTTTTTAAAGTTATTTTGTCTGAAACTCTCTGTGCAATCATTGACCATGTTGTTTTCTTGGACTGTTTTTCTAAAATCAGTCAAATTGATCCTTGTGGATTTACTACAGGACATGTTTTCATTATAGGTCTGTACTGACCTACAGTCATCACTACTTATAGAGGAGTCGCTGCCTTGCTCCCCTGAGTCATCACCTGATCTGTGTCGATTCCCTTTAAGAAACAACCTCATATTCCTTCTCTTTTCAATTCTTTTCCTAATTCTTTGTTTCATTGCCTTCTGATATGCCTCTTTGATTACTTTCAAATCATACTTGTTGAACTTTACATTGTTTAATGCAAAAGCTATATCAGCAGCACTAACACTGGCAGTGGAATCTATAAAAATAAATTTTTAATTAATTTTGTCATAGTTTTGTTCATCTACTACTACTTCAATGGGACCGTAAGTTATCATTGCATTGTAAGGTAGGTAGTAATTTGGTAATAAAGCTAATTAAAATTTTACCCTATTGGTAAATTTACTGATATCAATAAGATTTTATTACATTCATATTACAGATTCAGATACTTATGGGCCCATATCAAAAAGTGATAATGAGCTTATTTTAGACATTGATAAATGTCCATTGATTTAATAAACAGTAATTTAAAGATTAAACATACCAATACTCCTCATGGACACAGGAGAACCACTTCTTCCGTTGAAAACTGACTGGCGAGAGTCCATTCTATTGTAATATGGTTGAAAGTTACGGGATCGGAAATCGCAAGCACTGTGTATCGACATTGGTGATGTCTCCCGTCGATAATAAATGCTTCTTTGATCCATTACAGACTCAGCGTATCGCTGTCGTTCAAAGTTACGAGGTACGTACCTCGAACGAAAGTTAAAGTTTGAAATGTTTGTATTTGGACCTCTAGCACTAACTGTCTGAAAATAACATACCAAATATTAGAAAAACCTTTCTGTTTTTTTAGAACGCCAAACAGAATAAGCTACTACTTATCCAATGATTGTAAGCAAATTAAGATTTGTTTATTTACAGTGTTTTGAAAGGTAAAAACGTTGGAGTTAGTCATATCGGCCTCACTGTCAGACATTGTGTTTATTTACACTACACCTAGTTAACACAATTGTTGTCACAGTTATTTCACTTTATTAGCACACGTGTTTACGCTATTTTCAATAAAACATAGGATTTTATATATTATAGATATTCTAATTCTTTCCATTCACTTTTTAACGGCCCGCTTATATTACAGTTTAAATTCGAGCTGAGCGACAGCGACGCGCAATCTTAGGTATTGCCAGAGTAAAAAAAACGATTTTATAAAGTGGAGAACAGCAATGAAAATATCTGAATTCTGCTCTATTACTATGAAGCACTTATGAAGTGTCATCAGTGTCAGTTTCTTTTTTTGTGTGTACCTATCAGTATCAGTATAGCATAATGTACTCTGTAGAGATGTTATATTAGGGTCAATTTCGCATAATCCTAATATAGGATATATTAGTTACGTCATATTCTAATACCATACCTATTACTCGATATTAGTCAGATAATAGGGTAAGGATAATAATAGGGTGAACGTTTTAGTATTATGCTCTATATCTAGTATTCCGACTCGCGAGGCTTAATACAATATAATAGCTTCATTATCAATAATATGTTGTTAATAGTGAATTAATAAAATATGAATGCAATGTTTGATGATGTAATATGTATATATATTATTACATCATTATTCGTCAGTAAATAACATTGTGATTACTCGTGTTTATTTAATTAACTTTCGACTGTGTGTCTGGGAGATCGAGTAGGTATCACTGATATGGAAAACTGGTTTGTTATAAACAACATAATTATTTTTGTTGAGTGAGTGAAACGCTTAGAATTATGCACTTATAATGGATACGATAACAACAGACAAAAGTGACATCTCTAATAAAATCGCCCAACTCGCCCAGAGCATTATACTTGCAATCAACGAGGGCAGAAGTGTGACTGCGTCGAATAGGAAAGCTGTCAAAGAGGCCGCTGACAATATCATCTCTCTTAGTAAAAACCTGAATATTACCCCGGTGATCAGCCCTAGCTCGAGCCAGCGCGAGGCAACACAGGAAGTTCAACGGTTCGCCGAATTAAAGCGAGAGTTAATTTCTGAAATAAAAACTACCATATGCGACAACATTAGGAAATTGAATACTCAATTCACCACCTCTAACGCTTCCTATGCGGCTGCTACTAAAACAACAAAGCCTCGCAAACCGGCACTGATAATAGAACCTAACGACAACACACTACTTCCAGAATCAACACAACCTTCAACAGCAACTACAGCTTCAGCCATTAAGACCCTAGAGCAGCTAAAAAGTAATATAACATTTAAAAATAAAAACTACGCCCCTACAAAAATACAAACAATTAACAAAGGCCGCGTCTACTTAGAGTTTGACACAGAGCAGCAAAAGCGTGAAACACTGTCAATTATAAACCAAACCAACACCCTCAAAGCGGAAGAAGCCAAACGCCGACCACCTCTTGCCATTATAAAGGGCATACACAAAGAAACCCCCAAGGAAGAACTTATTAAAGTCATCACCATCCAAAATCAAATACCGCCCAAAGAGATAAGACTTTGTTTTCTTACATCAAATCGGTCTAAAAATCTATATAACGCAGTAGTCGAGGTGCAACCTAGCTCATACCAAAGGTTACTAAACCGCCAACGAGTCGCAATCAACTTCCAACAGGTTCACATTGAACCGTTCTCAAGATTTGTACAGTGCAAGAAGTGTCTACAATTTGGACATTCTCACCACAAGTGCACTGCAGCATTACACCCGTGTGCTATTTGCGCCGATACAACTCACGAAGCAGATGAGTGCCCACATGAGCTATTGAAAGAGTACGTGTGTTACAACTGTAGCCGGCATAACGCAAAATTTCAAACAAAACTGCCTACAGATCACGCCGCTAACAATCAGGCCGTTTGCCCACGCATTCACCTTGCCAAAGAGAAACTTGAGCAGACCATTGATTACGGAGTTGCCACAGCTACCACCACTTCCCGTGCACTCACTGAGGAAACTTTATCTAATCCTGTCAATAGTTTATTATCAGCTTGTTTGTAACTTAAACATTCAATCATGCACAACCATAGACACAGTAATACAAACGATACACACATCGCTAAAACAGACACACATACACGAACACACGCACCGTACACACAGAATACAACACAGACTACTAATCCAAAACTACTGACATTCATTCAAGCTAATTTGGGTCGAGGATATACAGCTACTCATGAAGCCATTCAACACGCCAGAGATAACAATATAGACATCATACTCATGAACGAACCATACACAGGGAACCAGTTAACTATGAAAAACTCCCCGGGATACACAACACACCAATTTCCCACAGACAGACACACAAAATCATGTATCCTCACAAAAAATAACATAGGAGCAATTATCGGATTTTCACAGTATTCTACTCCCAATATGTGTACCATACAACTCACTACCACATTTGGGAAAAGACTATTCATCACAAGTATCTACATCGAACCCAACACTGACACACACAACACACTACAAGAACTACACAAACTACTAAACGACACCCGGGACTCCACACACATCATTGCTGGCGATCTCAACGGCTGGCATCGGATGTGGAATTCTGCTAGCAATAATAAACGGGGTGAAGAGATTGTTGATCTCATCCTCTCGAATCACACATCTGTACTTAACACTGGTACTGCACACACCTATGAAACTATAGCTAATGGCCACATCAGAGGATCTATTGTGGACATCACAATCGCCTCTGATAATATTGCTCGCAACGTAAATGACTGGAAGGTAGATACCACCATCTGTCCGTCATCTGATCATCATGCAATCACTTTCACCCTTCATTATACGCACCACTTTCGACCCAGCCTAATGTCATCAACATTCAAATACAACACAAAATACTACAAACACTGGGATACACTATGTGAAATGTTTCATACACAAATTGTGAACACTGACATACATACAACCGATATTAACACACTCAATACCCCACACGATATAGATAAATACACACATAACCTCACAAAATTCATTCAGAACACATGTAATCAACAGTTACCACCCTCTGGTAGACGACCGACTCGTCCACCTTGGTGGACTGATGAACTTAGTGTAATGAAAAGAGATGTAATCACGAACCATCACAGAATTCAAAGATTAACACGTAATGGGCAACCATTGCAGGAGGCTCTCATCGAGAGAGACAAACTAAAATCTACATATGCTGAAACAATTAAACGCACTGCCACCGAACATTTTCGTGAATTCTGCACCAGGCAGGGAAAGGAGGACGTCTGGTCTGTTACTAAAAACATAGTCAAACTGGGACCTCAAAAACAACCACCATTGACCATTGAGATTGCACCAGGCATTCATACCACATCCAGTGAACAGACAGCTGTCACCTTCCTGAACAAATTCTACCCCGATGACACACCAGACAGCTCTGCACAATATTCCACACGAATATTCACACAACAACCACCAAACACTGACAATGAACCCCCTTTCACACAAAACGAAATAATTTCAGTCCTAAAGAACATGAACCCCTCTAAATCACCTGGCGCCGATCACCTCACATCAGACATCTGTTACCACTTCACCCTTTGCTTCCCTGAAATTATCACTAACCTAATGAATCGTTGCCTATTCCTCTCCATATTCCCCAAAACATGGAAACAAGCCATAATTAAAATAATCCCGAAACCCAACAAAACCAATTACACAGACATGTCATCCTTTCGTCCCATAGGGTTATTACCCATATTAGGTAAAACCCTAGAAAAACTAATCACACAAAGACTTACACACCACCTTAACACAACGCGCGCGTCTAACACAAAGCAGTACGGTTTTAAACAGCAAACATCTACAGTACATGCACTCACCAACATTACAAACACTATAAAAGCACACAAAAACAACGGACTCCATGTCGCAATGATCTCCCTTGACATTAAAGCTGCATTCGACCACGCATGGTGGCCAGCTATTCTCGCACGGTTACATCACACAAAATGCCCTAAAAACATTTATACTATAATACAAAACTACCTGACAGACCGCACCGCCACCTTACATTACTCCGATGTCAAAACTACGAAAACTCTCACCAAAGGTTGCATTCAAGGCTCTGTATGCGGCCCAACGTTCTGGAATCTAATCTTGGATGAGCTTTTGGACTTGTCCGAAGGCTCAGCTGAGACTAGAAAGTTACCGGAGGGCTGCCAAATACAGGCTTTTGCGGACGACATCACCCTAATTGCCTCACATAAGAAACTCTCTTCACTACAAACCAACATCAACCATAGCCTGCAAACAATCATGGATTGGGGTAAAGGTGTTAAACTCACATTCGGGCCAGATAAAACAATTGCCTTAGCATTCACACGCAAAACTAAACTCATAAACATACAAATACATAACACACAGATTCCATTCAGTCGAACAGCCAAAGTCTTAGGAGTAATCATTGACGATAGATTACACTTTACACAGCATATAGATCACATCGCAAACAAAGCACGCACATTACACAATAGACTCGCTACATTTGTACGACCCACATGGGGCATACATTCAGAAAACATCCAAACGCTCTATAGAGGGATAATTGAACCCATCATATGTTATGCATCCAGTGTCTGGTGTACAGCATTGACATATAAACGTAATCGACAAAAACTACTATCCACCCAGCGCGGCTTTGCTCTTAAAATTATAAAAGGATTTCGCACAGTTAATACAACAAACGCTATAGCCATTTCAACATTGACACCCATTGATATAAAAATAGAAGAAACTGCTGAAATTGAACGTACTAGAATAAACACACTAAGCGAACACCTGCCTGCCGACATCACTCTAGATACACCCACACACCCATCTAACCTGCTTCATCCAGCACACAGAATACCACATCCATTTCACATTATCAACACACAAACAGAATTGGACAATGCCCTCGCTAATCATCTGAATGCTCACTTCGTATACACCGACGGCAGTAAATACGATGACCAAGTTGGTGCAGCCTTTGTTGTACATACTCCACAGAACACCATTTTCACGAAAACTTTTAAACTACACCACACATGCACCGTCTTCCAAGCCGAGCTAGTAGCCATCGATAGAGCCTGCAAGTGGTTGCATGAGCACCAAGTCGCTGCAGCCGTTATAATGTCTGACTCTAGATCGGCTTTGGAAGATATAAACAACTCATACACTACGCACAATCTTACCACCAGCATACTAAAACTCTTACACAACACGCACACACAAATCCATTTTATATGGATCAAAGCACATGTAGGAATACACGGCAATGAAGCAGCAGATATAGCAGCTAAATTAGCGGCCGTACAGCCTGACACACTTACATTCACTAACTTTCCCCTAAGCTATGCCAAAAAGATCGCAAAACAAAATAGTTATAAGAAAGCTCAAGAAGCATACAGTAATAATACAAAAGGTATATCAATAAAAACCTGGTGCCCTACACTCACAGACTTATACAACGTCATTCACACCACAGGACACACATTCGCTCTCACACAACTACTCACCAACCACGGATACCACAAACAATACTTACACAGATTCCACATAACCGATGACGACACCTGCCCCTGTGATGACACAACAACTCAGACCCTTATGCATCTTATCACTCAATGCCCCCGATATATGAATACCAGAAGCAAACATGAGCATTATTGCTCGTTTGAAAGGCTAGATCCATACAACTTGACACAAATAATCACCAAAAACACAGTGTTAAACACTTTCATGAATCATATCACCCATATTGTCAAAACACTCAAACAATTCAATAATACTTAACATACACGCAACCACACACACACAAACACACACACACCCACACACACCCACAGACACACACACACATGTGACACTGTATATACCTAAGAATATGCCATTATGTAATACCACAATAGTTATAATACCTTGCAATAATCACCTACCTAATGTAATATCTGTATCCAATAGCAGATTGATAAATAATAAACTCTCCCTCAAAGTGGACTTAACCTTGAGGGAAAATTAAAAAAAAAAAATATGTATCTATTGATACTATTGTATTCGCCTCGCTCGCGTGGCCGCGTTCGCGTTGTCTCTGGCTAATACTTGACTAATATCGAGTAACCTAATAGATGATATTCCTATAACCTAATATGAATACGGGTCGCTCGTATTATAATATGCATACCTAATATGAGTATATTCGTTTCATCTCTAGTACTCTGTGGTACATAATATGTGATTTTGATTGAGTGGTTTGAGTTAAAAGGTTAGGTTAGAATTTAGCATTATTGAAATAAATAAGGGTGAATAAACTATGTAAAGATGTCTCTCACGATTATAAAACAGTTGGTTAAGCCAGCGAAATCTTTATGTATTAAATTTCGACTGCCCATCACATATAATTTATATAATCATAGCACGAAAAGTTCTATGACTATTTCTGATAATATTCTCCGTAATAATTTAACCGACTGGGAGACGTTAAACAAAAAGAAAAAGGTCAGTAAAGCTATGAAAGCTTACTTAGACAGAGCACAGAAACACGATGAATTCATGAAAAAGCAACAATTCGAATACAATATTGGTAAACGGCATTTAGCTAATATGATGGGTGAGGATCCTGAAACATTCACACAGAAAGATGTTGATCGTGCTATCGAGTATCTGTTTCCTAGCGGTATTTATGATCCAGCTGCACGACCTCTTATGAAACCTCCAGAAGAAGTATTCCCTGCTCGTAAAGCTGCTGAATTTGATGAGGCAGGACGTCCACACCATTACTTATTCTACACTGGAAAACCTAATTTTTTCAAGCTTTTGTATGATGCGGCCGAAAATATTCAGCAAACATACAATTTTGAAGATAGAGTAATAAGAAAGAAGGCAACACCTGATCCTAATGGCAGTTTAAACTTGAATGCTAGTATTTGGTTAACAAAAGATCAGTTGGAGCAAGTATTAGTTGAAAGAATAACAGATTTAGAGTATGACAACTTTAAACTGGTCCTGGACAGACTTTGTTCATTACCATATGCTTATAGGCATAAGGAGTTTATTGAGAAGTTTAGAAAACCAATCGGCACTCAGAGATTTGCTTTAGAAATTCCCAAACCTAGTTATGATGAGGAAGGTCGTGCTTTTATCACTACATATGAGTGCTTAAGAAAAAAGGCTAGAGGTGATGTGACTATAAGGTCTCCTGGTACTGGCAAAATCACAATAAACGGCAAAGATTTGACTTACTTTGATGATATACAGTCAAGAGAACAAGTCATATTCCCTCTTATTTTCACAGATATGCAAAATAGAGTAGATGTGGAATGTAATGTTGAAGGAGGAGGTCCTTCTGGACAGTCAGGAGCTATACGTTGGGGTATTGCATGGGGTCTTCGTAGTTTTGTTGATGCAGATATGCTACAAAAGATGCAAGTAGCAGGTTTGTTGTCGAGAGACCCCAGACGCCGTGAGCGCAAGAAGCCAGGTCAACCAGGAGCTAGAAAGAAACCTACATGGAAGAAGCGATAGTTTTGTACATGTGAATTTTTAATAAATGAGTTTAGTCAAATAGGCTGTATTTTTATTATTAGTATTTTGGATTTCTACTTACTATCACAGAATACATATCTTATGTATACGTGTATATCTTATGTCTGTAATTAAAGATATTTTGGCATCTCAGATCAGTGAATTTTTTTAAAGGAAAAAGATTTGCATCTGTGAATTTTTCTGTTATTTAATTTGAGATCATCATGTTTGAGTCTGGAAATGTGCCCGGTGCAATATAACCAGCATAGCCGCACTGGATTGCATGATCCAATGCTTCTATGTCCTATGCTTTTCTGCCAGACAGAGCGAGCCGAGCATCTATTTATTTATTTATAAAACTTTATTGCACAAAATTTGTGAACAAAAGGCGGCCTTAATGCTAAAAGCATTCTCTACCAGCCAACCTTTGGGTGATGCAGAGATGAGAACAGGTAAGTGCCAAGTAAGAATATAAGATTGAAAATGATAACAGAATACTAAATGATACTAATAAAATACTTAAACAAATTAATCAAATACCTACATATATTAATACTAGATACATATTATTAATAATTAGTACATAAATGGATGATGGATGGAATGGATGATGATGACATGATATAAAATAATAACAAATATTATATCAAAAATTATACTAAAGGCGTTAGGATGATTCTGCCAACAATCTGCTATACTGCTCGCGAACTCTAGCCTTAAAAATATCACGGTTAGTGGACATCCTGATTTCGAGAGGGAGTGTGTTCCAGAGAAGTATGGACTGAATATAGAAGGAAGAACGGACAAGACTGGAACTATGTGAAGGACAGAGAAGAAGATTATTAGATGACCGAAGATTTCGATCATGAGTGTTGCAGAGGTATTGAAAATGTGGAGTTAAATATGAGGGAGCATTGGGCGAATTAAGTAGGGAGTACAGGGTACTCAGAGCACGCCAAATACGTCGCTGGCGCCAATTTAATTGGGTACGATAAGTAGATACGTGATCATACTTTCGAAGATTGAAAACGAACCGAATGCAATTGTTGAGAAGCCGGTCGAGTTTGTCGAGCAGATCTGCATTCTTCTGCATCTATCTCGATTTGAATTATTCCACTTTATTTTGAATGCTACAGATAATTAGTGCCTTATCTCGTGTAAAAGTGCATGAAATTTGCAATTTGTGCGTCTAACGGCTTTAGAGTTATTTAAGAAAAACTGATTCTGCTGCACGAACGTTCGCCCAGCATATATTTTTTTTAATTGATGGATCTAGCTGGAAATGAAATATGCAGAAAGGTAGCTTATTATTCTAGTATAAATGTGCCGTTAAAGCCAAATTTGTGCATCTTATGATTTCAGAGATATTTCATTTTCTGCTGGGCGAACGTTTTGGCGATTGCTATATATTGGAAACGGTTGGCCGCACAGACATGATTATTTTATTATGCGAATACAGTACATTAGTGCTTATTTGTGCCCAAATGTTTACTAACATGACTCTCACGGTTCAGGAGTTATTACACTTTTTCCTAAAAAATCGAAAACATCTCTGGCTCTCGAATTATGAAGACCACGGACTTCGCGTTACTGCTGTCTGGTACCTGTTATATATGCACACGATCCAGTAAAGTTTCGCCGGCCTACTGCTTATCATTAGCGAGTTTTTAACATTTTATTGCCTTTTTTTGAAGTTATCTTAAAATAAATTATTTAGAGTCCGGAAACAGTATTTTTCTGTGAGCAGGGGCCTTATTCTCCCGCAATAGAGATAAAATCTCTATAGAGTATTTAAAATATGAACACAAAATCTGACAGATGTCGTGAGAAACTTAAAATCGGTATTCTCGTGATCTCACTCTCGACATCATGTCGACACCCAGCTCTCGACATGCAACGAGTGGTCGGTAGCAGTAGAGATACGAAATGTCACAAGAATTACTATGGAAAATCAAACATGACAAAACTCGGTAAACTTGATTGTCAAAAAATGTTAGGCGGCAAATTTCAATAAAAATAACCTAAATATTAGCGTCAATTAGCGTGTATGTACGTTTTTAGCTAATTTAAAAACCACCGTATAACTGTAAGGTATATATTTGCAGTATTTGTATGTGGTTACTGTATTGTATTTTCGGGTTCAGTAAAACGCAATTTCGAAATAATCTTTCGCCTCGAAGGAGCTCGTCTACATATTGATGAATGATGTGGTTGAGCAACGCATCCAAAAGACAAAAGGAAAAGATATCATTATAGATTATACACATGGATATCATCTTAAATCAAAGGTATGTATGTGGATACCTTATCATTCAAATACTTATAGACATGTTAGTAATCCTAACTATCCACCCAACTTGAGAGTTGGTTAGAATTAGTAGTACCTAGGTATAAATTGCATGCCTCTCCAATTTAATATTAAAACTAGTGCTTCAAATTTAGAGTAGAAATGCTAAAACAAGATTTGCCTAATATAACTATTGTTTGTTTATGAATACCTAGTAAGTTTTAATTAAGTAATGTATATCTCAGGTAAGTACTAAGTACCTACACATATATTGCCACCTGCCTTTACTTCACATTATTCATCAAATTATGTGAACAGAATAAAAAATACCCACTAACATTACTTATATCTAAATGAATGTTAAATATTTATGTAAGTATATATTAAGTACATATTCTTCTTCTATTTGATGATGAATTCAAAAAATATTAAATCATATTCATTAATTCTGGCTGTTGAAGGAATAGCCATATTTGAAACAATTTTCCTTTAAATAGGTACCTTCCTTAAAATAATTTGAAGCTTATCTTAATATAACCCAATACACATTTTAAACTGATTACTTTTATTTCGAATGAAATGTATATATACTTGCAAAACATAACTATTATTTTAATATTTCTTTCAGAAGATATAGGATGTGCAATCAGGCAATGACTTTCTACAGCTGCAGTATGAATAGGGGTTTGGACACCGGCATGCAATAACAAAACAGACTTAAAATATACTGGAGGCTTAAAAGATTATTGTACATGGTACACCAAAGAAGACTGACTGCAATTTAGATGTATAATAATAAAATTAATAATGTAATTTCATTTTCTTTTTGTTTTCTTTGATACCAACTATAATATTCCTGCAAACATTTTACTTTCCATGTCAAAAATAAAAAAATTATGTAACTTTTTACTAATTTCACAACTTTCTTTTATTCACAACTTTCTTCACTACAGTTAAAAGCACAATACTTACCACATATATGTAACTATTTATTTATGAGATGGAGTACATTTATATAATAGCTTAGGTATAAGTAAATAAACTTTTTAACTTTTTGTGTAGAATTTAATATATAATATAGGTACTATAAACAATGTTAATTTCACTATGTAATTGTATTAATCATACAAAGTTCCACATATATTTTCCAAAGTTAGAGATAGATTGTTGTCAATAAAATCCCATCCTTTTCCTTTATGATCATGTACATTTTGTAACTGGAGGCATAAAACACTCCACTTCATTATAACTAAGTAAATGCTTGATTGACTTCACCCGCTACATCATTATTACATGCTAAATTCGGTATTTTACCGTCAATCAACGTTTTTGGATGTAAGCAATGCTTGTAAGATAGATATGTTCAGCTTTTGAGAGATCTTCGCTCAACGAGTTCCTGTAAACTTTTATAGAAAGTCAACGAAAATCTATTGTGAAATAATTCATAGTTGGCTTTCACTCCTTTCTTCAAAGCAGTCCCTTCAGTTAACTCACTTATCTATTACTCGTAGAACGTAACTTTTCATTAATTTCTTGAAATAATATCAGGTTTTTAAAGAAGAGAAATAATATACCTAATATGTAATTTAAATAATAAATTTATACCGCGATCGTAAAGTTAGTTTGATAATTTTGACCACAGATAAATAATTTGACAAGTAATAACGTTACGTTTAACGCTACCATGTAATTAGCTTTGTTAAATGTAAAAATTAAATAACTGCTCCAGGTACCGAATATTGTTATTAATTTTAACACTTTTATAAATAAACTTGCAAATAATAACTATTTATGAAATTATAAATTAAATTTGGTGGAAAATGTTCAAAAGTCTGTTAGGTTTTTATGTACGCATGATGAACTGAACGTATAGGCATATTTTGGTCTTTATTTAATCTGTGCAGGCTTATGAGATTTTGATCACCTTCGACATGAATGTCTAAAGTGCGCGAGAATACGGTTTTGGTGTACTTTCGACATTTTCTAGACATTTTTCTTTAGACATTCATGTTTCAACATAATCTCTAAACTAGAGATAATCTCTAATCAGGGAGAATAAGGCCCCTGGCTTATTACATGCTTCAACAATAATAAGTGCTCTATTTTAATAATGCGTATGCAAAAAATTAGCTATGTACACCCTTTAATTTAGATGATAATGATAAAAATCCATTCGAAATCTTTTTTGTAAGTTAACCGACTCAATTCGAATGCATTAAAAAGCGGCCGCACGATACTTCAAGCTATCCTTCCTCACTTGACGGTGTTGTAATAAAATGTATAGTACAGATGCGTACAGAATTGTTATGTCGGAAAATATTTGATCAACAAACACGGAAAATTTTATATACTGAGCAACGTAAAAAAGAAAAATCTAAAATCGTTTACCGATTTTAGATTTTTCTTTTGTTTTGTTTTTTTTTGTTTTCATTTAAATAAACGATTTGTAACTTTCTAAGATATTTGCTTCCTTACCTAATTGAGGATGTTTAGGTATATAATTTTACTAGAAGTCGTGTGGTCCTTCACTTTCGTTGTTTTTTATTTGGCCACTGCTCAGCTCCTATTGGCCGTAACGTGACGTTATATAGCCTACCTCGATAAAAGGGCTATCCAACACTAAAAGCATTTTTCAAATCGAACCTACTGGTCCGATTCTATATATATTCCTGAGATCCTAGAGTTCAACCAAACAAACTCTGCATATTTATAATATTAAGTAAAAAACTACCCACATACCACGTGGGAAAAGCCATGGGCTTAAGCTATTATGGAAATAAAAGAGAGTTTTTATTATGTCAGTTACTCCAACTTGTTTTATTAAATATTGCATAGTTTAGTTCTTATTCTTATATGGCTTTTTCATTGATTTCTTTCTGCCTCCTATTTTCTTTTTAAACATTTGATTCTTTCTATCATTGTTATATATTCGTTTCTTCACTAAGGATTTCAATTCTCTTCTTTCTTTTTGTACCTCATTCTCTCGGGCCTTGGTGAAGAATGATAGGCCATCTGGAAAGAAAAATATGTGTTATTACTTTCTTGAGTTAAAACAATGAAATATTTGGAACATTTTATTTTTACACAGCACCATTTAGCTCAAAGTAAGTTAATATAAGCTTGTGTTTAGACAACTGATAAACATTTATGTATATTTTTAAATACATAAAACATGGAAAACACCCAACTCCTAAAGAAACATTTACAGATCATACAAATATTTGTTCGAACCGGTAAACAAACCCGACACCTCAGTAACTGCAACCGTATACACTACTGCCATTGATGCAACAAAACAATGGTTTTTTTTTTATCTATTGTAAAACTCACACATACATTTAGAATTACTTCTAGGGTATGTTTTGGGTTTCCTCATAATGTTTTCCTTCACCGTCAGGACGTGGTAAGTCACATGACTAGTACATATAAATTCCACAAAGTGAAATCCACATTAGTACTGTTGTTCGGCTACCATCACTTGTATTAAGTAATAACTTACTGTCAGTATTTAAAATCAAAATCAAGCCATGATAATAAAAATATAATATTTAAGAAATATACCTTTCAAGCGAGAATCTGATTCAGAGAAAAACAAATTCTCTTTCCAAACAGCTTTTGTTTCAACAGGAGCTGGTAATTCAACCGTTTTCTCTTTTTCTGGTTCTTCCGTTTCAGAGTCTGAAGAATCATATACAAAAGGATTCTTTTCTGTGGGAGCTAGAGGATTTTTCACTTTCTTTTTTTCTTTCGGAATTTCCAGTGATATGTAGTTACTGTCTTGTTCTTGAGGACCTGTAATTAGTATTTTCGTTATCACTAGTATAATCATAAGCAATATGTTTCCAATAATGCCTAGATACAGGCATGGACTAGGATGTGCAGTGTCTAAGGCTTGAGCCAAATTTTGTGTCATAATTATTATTTATGACTAGATGTTGCCTACCTCATTAAGTGTACTATAAGGAATTTTTCATTACCAACCAGTACCTGAAATTAGCGCGGCCAACCAAATAAATAAACCCTTCAGCTTTATAATTTTAGTACAGATAGGTAGTTTCAACAATATTACATTTTTGAACAGCACAATATTACAATTTTTTTTATTCCCTTCCACAAACCTGTCGTTGTGACTCCTGTAAGCTAGGGTTGCCAATGATGAAGACTTGGAAGTCCCAAGGAAGGCCTAACCTACTGTCTTGGAACCCTCAAATAAATTTAATCATAAAATTAGAAATAAATTTACAACAACTTGTAAGCTGTAAACACTAACCATCATTTACGTTTTCGTTGTTCCCAAATAAACTTCTTAAACTGAATGTGTTTGGTTGGGCTATAGCTTCTTTTAATGTTTCACTGACTTTATAAAACTGTTCCTTTGAAACTTCTACTTTCGGCATATCCATTTCTGGTGGAGTCTCTTTTATTTCTTCTTGTCTTTCCTTTAATTTCTTTTTCGATTTTTTTGTAGGTTCTAGTTTTGTCTCTATTGGCGCAAAAAACTTTGAGTGATCTGGTTGCATGGGATCGAACCGTGGCATTCCTATTTTTGGCCTGGGGAAAATATTATAATTTGTAGTTTACTTGTTTTCTACCATACCATAATCGTGGTATCCAAAACAAAAACCGGCCAAGTGCGTGTGGGACTCGACTGCACCGAGGGTTCCGTACGATTATGCAATTTTATAATATTTTTTGTGATTGAAATGTATAAATACTATAAGTTAGTTTTAGGATTCATATATGGGACATACCCCTTAGAACTCTTATTTTTTTAGTGCACCAAGGGATTGCAAACTGGAGTATTTGATATTAATTTCAACTTGATACATCTACGCGTTTTTTAAATAATATTCTTGACAAAGAGACAGATGGACAACGGAGTGATCCTATAAGGGTTCCGTAAAAAGAGTAAGTTATCTGTTGATTGAGTACTTATTCAACTAATAAAATAACAAATTAATTATGTTGATAAGTAATGGAAATGGCCAAATTTATTTAATAAAATATATTATGTTCATATTAAAAACGTAAGTGAAAATACTTGTACACTCACTTATTCTTTTTATTGCTGTCTGTTTCTGTGGGTCTAGCTTTGATAGTGACGCCAAGAACATCTTGAAGTATATTTAATTGTTTTGCCTTTTCATCTGCATGACCTATTTCAACTTCTTCACTATCCCAGTCCACGCTGACTTCCTCTTCAATGAACCTTTCATCTAAGGTGAAACGCTTATCAGATTTGTATCTTGATTGCAAATCTAAAACCTATTATGGACAAAATACTGATTGAACTACACTACAACAAAATTACATAGATATAATATTGGTGGTAATATAAAAATACACTTTGTCTCAAAAGTATTTACTCAAAAATTAAAAGAAGAAAAAATTACATTCACCCATGTAACATCAAGTTAAATACTGTTTAAATTAAGTTGTTTATGTCATTTTTTATGAGTGCAACGAAAGGAACCTACTACATTCTTGATGGAAAGACTGTGTGGTCATTTTATTACATTGAATGACTTAATAAATATGTTTACACATTCAGTAAATAGTCTTAACACCAACTAAAAATTTAAAATAATTATTATTTACCTTTTGTCCTTGCTTGCCCTCAAACTGCTTTCTTACTTCAAAATTCACCTCTGTATCACTTTCATCAGCATTGTAATCAAATAGTTCGTTTGTTTTGTTGGCCTCCAACAAATCTTTAACAACTAGTACAGTTTCTTTATGTGTTGAATCACAATCATTGTCAGGAAATTTGATTTTTTTATTGTGTTTTTTGTCCTGTAAACATCAAAATGTAATTATAGCACGCAAAAATTATTTATTTCTAGATATTATATCTATGCCTTTTATGACACCCATGGTTTGAGATGGGATAGTACATTATGTATTCTTAATCCGTCCCTATACAGACGGTGGTATACTATGCCATGGCTAAATTGCTTCCACATTCTATGGAGGAGACTCGTGCCCAGTAGTGGGACGTTTATGGGTTGAAATGATGATATCTATATAGTAATATGTATATTTTTTAAACTTTATACTTCTTTTTTCATATTTTTTATTAAAACTTTACAGAGTATTCAGCTGTTCAGGTTTCAGTAATACTTTATTATTTTCTTTTGTGAAAGACTGTACTTACAACACCAGTTAAACCAGTTTTGATGATCAGTTTCTTTTCTTTGAATTCTAGCCTTTTCTTTTTCAAGGACTCTATTCTTTTTCTCTCAGCTTCATGTTTCTTATCGTCCACATCAGTGAACAAGTGTTTGTCACCGAAACTATCGCCATTTGCATTATGTCGAACTTGAATTCTCTTGTAGTTTTCTCTTCTAACCATATGTTTATTTTTCTGAATGAAATCGGTTGTACCATCATGTTCTATTTTCCGTTTCCTGGGATTTAACTTGTCACTTAATTTAATAATTGGATTCTGTTTAGGAAGCTGGTTTTGACATTCGGCCTGTAAGTTACAAAATGCTATGAAATAAATAAATTTTGGGCTGACACAATTAAAAGAATTTGCTGTCTAAACGATAAGAAGAAGATACATTTATGTAGCTCCAGAAGTATTTATAAAATAAAAAGAAAATGGATAAATGATGCACCTTTTCTGCTTCTAGTTGCTGTGCTAGTTGGCGTTCTCTTTGTAATCTTTCTAAGAAACTTTCCCGTGCTCTAGTTACATAGAGTCTGTTACCATTGAAGTCTTGATTTGCAAAATGGTTAATGCCTGAAAGTTAACCAAGTAATGTTTATAAGTACAATGTAATGGATATATACTAGACTGGCCACATGTTTTTCTGTTTGTTTGCAACTCATCCTGGACATGGGATTATGCTGATATAAATTTGATTTGATTTTATTAACCATGACACTTGTGATAAATGCTTTCATGGCCTGAATAGTCTAAGATAAAATAGTTTGATTGATAAATTAACAATTTTTAAGAATACTTACATGATTCCACAGATTTGGGAGGGGCAGCAAGAGACACGAAAGCGAATCTTTTATCATTTTCAGATTTCGACTTCAAATCAACTGTTTCTATTTCACCAAACGCAGAAAATGCAGCGTGTAAGTCTTGTTCATCAGTGTGTCCTGGGAGATTTCCCACAAATAAACGTGTAGCCGCAATCATTGTAACTAAATAATAAAAGTGCTACAATATATTTTATTTTTTACTGTTTTTTTATTATTTTTAATATCTCAGTCGCGCATTATGTAATTTGACAGATTTACTAAACTCTAAAGTAGCCAAGACATTATGAAAAACATGTGAAAAACCTACAATCACTTCGTTTTAAAAGTAGGGTTATTATTTATAAAAGCCATGAACATAGATTATACACTATGCCATGAAGACGGCAAGAGACGCAAAAGACAGAAGACGTCATGTATTTCTTTTTTTTTATTGATTTCTAATTTTTATCGTCTGTGAACGTCACATTTGACAAAATTATGGTTTAGGTATATAATTTATGGATTGTCCGTGGCCTGTCCGTTTTTAGGGTTCCGTAATTCCAAAAAGGTAGTAGGTACAAAAGGGACCTTTACGATCTGGCTTTGTCTGTCCGTTCAGTGTTTTTAACTCAGAATCTACTTACATAAGTTATCGACATGAAATTTGGAACAGTTTTAAGCATGGAAGCAGTATGTATTATCAAATCAAATGTCTTTTGTTTTAAATAAATGTACTCTGTGTTTTAAACAATGCTGATCCAACTAGTGTTGCTAAACTATCGATAGTTAACCTCGTTAAATAGTCATAATATCGATATTATGGTTATCGATTGTATTGAAATTTTACAATACTATCGATACTATCTATCCAAGAAATTTAAAAATACTAATAAAAATTCCAATACTATCGACATTGTGACTAGTTTTCCAGGTCATGATAGTATTGACAACCTATCGATAGGCGAAATCGATAATAAAAATCGATATTCGATAGTAAGGCAACATTATCGTTATTACCTAAATGCGACAAAATAGGAGTATAAAAGGCTTTATTTTATTGATTGCGTTTACCTAGAAAGAACCAATGTATTATACTTAGGGTGAGGCCAAACGAGCGTAATTTTGTGAGTCGTGAGTCGCAGAATTTCGGTCACTCATTCTACGTTCAACTGAATTAGACAACTCATTTTGAGTCGTCGTGTGGCACCAACTGCCTTTTTATCTGAAACCGAATGCAGCAGAATTTTCTGCTTCCGAAATTCTGTGACTCACGACTCACAAAATTACGCTCGTTTAGCCTCACCCTAAATACAATATTATGCCTAGAACTCTAATTTTTTCAAAACTCCAAGGGATTGCAGACACGAGCATTTGTTATTAATTTCATTATTATTTTCATTGCTTGATATTATCTCCACGCGTTCCTGCGGAAATGGGTCTTTGACAGACAGACAACGGAGATACCTTTATTGGTACAGTTTTTCTTTTTAGATAAGCAACCCTGAAAATCATCAAATTCGGATCTGTACATAAGGATTTGCCACGAAAAGGTTTTATTTTGAGCAAAAATATATTTGTTATCCTTTACAAAGTATAAAAGTGTATTTATGTCAATTTATGATGGATGATGGACAGCCGATGACAGATTTTGTTGCCCCTCATTTTTGCCCTTTAGGGCCCGATCTGGCTTTTCCTCCTGAGGGTGAAATCAGGCCCTGACTTATGTGGCTGACATTGGCTTGGCCACCATCGGGGATTTTGATAACACAAAAAAATTGTCGCCAAATATTACTATTAGTCGGTGAATGGTTCAAAAGTTATAAGCGTTTTTAGTTGGCCGATCTGGGGAGTCTCTCCGGCTTGGCCACATTAAAACTAGAACAACTAGTAAAGATCTGTTTTCTCCCAGAATTAGGCGCTAATGACGACGTCCACTGCACATAGAAAAAGAATGCATGACGCGATCGAACAAAGCAACACATTTTCTTCTCTTCTCTTTTAAATTTACCATAGATTAAATAATAACAATTGAAAACCACGAAATATGCCATAATTAAAAAATAATGATCCAGACTGCAGAACTGTTCATTTAAAAAATAATTGAAAACAAATAAAACCAGTCGTAAATATGTATATAAAATCTATTGCTACTACTTTCATAACACAAAATAATTCACTTACATAATACTGTGTCATTTATAATCAGAACACAATATACAACAGGTAAACAGTAAGTATATTATATAATTACATACAGCAATTAGTGTTATATATGTACATAGTTTTATATTAGGAAATAAAAATGTAGTTTAATTTAGCTAACACGTAAAATTAATAAGGCTCAGTATTAAAATTAAGAATAATTTTTTATCAAGAAAAACTAAGTTCACCATATCATATCGCACGGTTTGCAGCGGGACTCGGCAGTAGTAATTTATATTTGTTCTATGAAACATGACGTCATCGAACAAAATCTCTATTTGAATGTTATTCTGTCTGATGACATCATGCTCATAGAACAGTGGGAACTACCTGGTAGCAGGAGAGCCTATAACCACAATATACTAAGAACTTCTTAGGTGTTTTAACTGCTGCGCCAGAGCTCTTGGGTTCGATTCTCAGTTCGGAAAAAATCGATATCCGGTCTTCTGTCATGAAATTGTTAGTTTAGAAATGTTCTCAAATGAGATCGGTTTATTATTATTTCTTTTATAAGTACTTATTCAATTTTTGATAGTAAACTTCGTCACGATATGGTATGTTGTTATAGAAAAAATACTAGACTTCGAATATTGCCACACACAAAACTTAATAATAACTTGCTTGCTATTTAAAAAATGCCTTTTTGCGAGTGTGCTAACTTTATATGAAATATAGATCTTGTAATATATATGAGTCAATTCCAGCGTAAAATTTGTTCGTCACGTAAATGCAAAATTAACAATATTAAAATGTCAAATCATTTAAGTACTACTATTTGGAAAAAATAATTTTAGTGAAACAAGGTTTAACTTTATTTTACCCTTAATAATCAGGGATAGGGATAGACGTTTTTGAAATACGTCAAAATTAACATCTAAATAAAAATCAGGTATGGAATTCTTAATGTACGATTATGAAACCTAATCGAACAAAAAACGACAATTAGTGTTGGGCCCCTGCCTTACTACTAGCAAGTAAGTGCTCCGAAGTCTAGTTGACATTTTATCAGACACTTATCAACCAGCGGTAAAACAGGGTCTTATTCTTTTCAACGTACAAGTGTACGCAATTACGTATACCATGTACGTCAACTACGGTAATACGTAGGAAATAATTATATTTTTATATATGAATGGGTCACTCGTGTAAGGAAGTCGGGACTGCCAACCGGGTTTCGGTTTCTTTAGGTAACCATCATCAGGGCGAGTGCGCAACTTTCCCGCCGCTGTCGCTGCGCGTTGAGTCACCGCGGGGTGCAGGGAGGTGCGGGGGTGCGTTGTCAAGCTAGAATGACGAGGAGTTTGTTCCTGGTTGTGGCGGGTCAACCTCGTTTTTAGGAAAGTTGCGCACTTGCCCTGAAGTTGGTTCCCTAAAGGAACCGAAACTCGGTCGGCAGTCCCGACTTTCTTACGTGAGTGACCCGTATTGTTATATAAAAATATGTCTACATCTCAGGTTAGTTAAAATAATTAGAATTTGAAATTGATTACTATAAACAACACCTCAGTGTTTACTGTGATGTTCAAAGGATTTTTTAGATCCAATTTGACGTTTAAAAATTCTATTCCAATCCCTACTAATAACAATAGAGTTAGAGATCAAAGGCACAGCTAGTGAATAAAAGAAAATATTTTACTTATAGATAATCTCTGGACTCAATAGGTAATTAGGAATAAGTTCTTTGTTAGGATCAGATACTTTGAACAGTATGATTTACAATAAAGAATTTAATTACACAAAACTACCTGTATTTAAATGTACAATTTACAACTATTTAGTTTCAAGATTCTTTGTACAATTATAATGATATTTTCATAACATTTCACACGTAATACTTTAATTTAGGATACTAATAAAGAACTGTTACATGATTTGACAGTATACACACCTAAGCTTACTATTTATAATAATTGCTATTTCAAATTAGACTAGGCGCGATAAGGTGACCACACAAGACAACCAGGGTGCATTTATTATATAAACTTTACACCCGACTAGCTTCACATAAGAATAATTTAGAAATAAAATAGAATTTGCTAGAATATTACGACAGTGACGCCCGAAATAAACACGCAAAAACGTCAACTACAACTTGTAATAAATTCTAAAGTAAATTCTTAAGAAATATTAGACCAAATAATTGCATAAGATGTGATGTACTTAAAATAAAAGTATAATAAATACGGAATGAATGAAGTCACTACGGGTGTCGACCCAATTGTTTTACTTAAATTTATTTTAAACGTAATTCAAGTACAACTCGACAAATACCTGTGCCTCTCGTTCATACTTTAGGTTATTTTCTGCGTGCGAGAATGAGAGGTGGATAATGTGACGTTACAGATATTAGTGAAGAGTTGTATGTAGCCCGGCGAGGCTCAGACTTTCAAGTGGTTCCTCTCGTAGCAAGAGTCGGGCACGTTGTAGCGCTACGTGGGCTCGTCCGATGACATCAAAGCTTCTGATTGCTCGTCTAGATCGGGAATGTTTCTTATCACCCTGAATAAATAGAGGAAGATACGGTTAGACCTATTTCTTTTTTATTGTTGTAATTTTGAAATTGGGTTATGGGGGTATTGAGTATACAAATGGACGCTTACGTGAATCCTTCGGCGGCTCTGAGCCTGTTGGTGAGGCAGGTGAAGAGCGACACGTCTCTGGGCAGCTGCGCGGCGGCGGCGGCCCAGCCCGCGCCCGCCAGCGCCGCCGCCAGGGCGCGCCACGCGCCGCCGCCGCCGCCCTCGCGCCACGCCTCGCCGCACAGCGACAGCGGCACGGCCAGCCCCAGCATGCCTGTAGCCGCCGCGGTCGACGTCAGCGACCTGCCCCTACAGATACCAGCATTCTATTCATATACGAATCGGAGGATCGAACTGGATGCAAGCCGCATTATTATTATTATTTTTGGGTTAGACGCTATGAGCAGCTTCTTCGCTACTTCGACCAGTTACTGATCTATTGTCACATTTAGAATCTCTTCTAGGATATGTCGGTTTCCTTACGATGTTTTCCACATATAAATTTCACAAAGGGAAATCCGGACTCGACTCCGAAAACTCGGACCGCATGATTTGTATGCCGGTTGCTTAATACATTCGGGTACCATTATTTCTGCAAGAGTAAATGTCGTTTGTATATCACAAAACAATAATGTCTATTTTTGCTTGCAAGTGACATCAGTACAGTGACAGTTTGCATCAATGCCAAGACGTCAACATTAATAATAAATCTTGTTGAATTTTAATTTTGATGGAAATTTTTGTCAAAAGTGGTAAAGCAAATATATGGTCGACTATACGTACGTACGAATCCAATTCGCACTACATTAATTTAATAATTTAGGTGCCAAAGCAAGGGTGCATCCATTAATTACATGATGGAGGGTAGAGGTTATCGAGCGTAATCTCATTCAATCTCACGTGGGAAAGAGGCGTTTAGCAACTTTTTTCCCGAAAGAATGTTCAGAAAATTATCCAAGCGAGGGGTGTCCTGATGAATATCACAAATCAAAATCATTAACGTTAGTATGAACTATAACTCTTAATAGTTATAAAAACAAACTTCCCTCGTCTACAATAAACTGTATTACAGATATTATCTCACGAAGTCCTTTTGGCTATCGTTGTGTGTGTAACGTGTTCCGAAAAGCATCCTTGTGTGCGTGAACGTGAGGAGCGTGAGCACGGAAATTTGATTTGCACATTTTTCCGCTTACGCACACTAAAGCATTATATACATGCATGCCTGACAGCATTCATAATCAAACGGACTTCGTGAGATAGAATATCTGTACGAAAAGTAATATATTATATATACATACCAGAGCCAAAGTGACTCTAGCAGTAATGGTCCAAGCGCGGCGTCCAGTAGCAGCCAACTCCACTGTCTTGGCGGCGGCAGGTCGGCGCGCTCCACCCCGCCCGCCGCCAGCACGCCTCCCACCACCCACGTCAGGCACCCACACGCACATCCCACCAGACCTGAACATTTACACTACTTATAACATCTTCTTTTTAGCTGAAATATAACTATCAACATAGAACAAAGAGAAATGTCATTACCATGACTCTAAATTGGAAAATTGAGTTCTCTCATGACAATCGTTTCAAAATATTTCAATCATATTGCAAGTAATGCATGGTATAGTAGGCTAAATTCCCACCAGATTTTTTGGAGGAGACCCGTGCCCAGCAGTGGGAAGTTTATGGGCAGAAAATTAATTACAGTTAATTACTTCCAATAATTTAAACCTACACAATGTAGTATAAGATACCGCAATTTAGGTAGCACACATAATTTCCTGTACTTATATTATTATATCATCATCATCAATCCATAAACGTCCCACTGCTGGGCACGGGTCTCCTCCAAAGAATGTGAAGGGAATTTAGCCCATTATACCACGCTGGCCAGACAGGTTAGTATAGGGTTTGTTTCGAATTTTCCTTTTCTTGCAGTGCAGCATAAGGTTAATTACTCCCTTAGTCGCCTTTTACGACACCCACGGGTTGAGATGGGGTAGTGACATTATGTATTCTTAATCTGTCACTACACGGATACAAATATTATTAATATGTTATTATAATTATTGCAATTAACGAATTATTAAAAATGTGCAAAATATACAACAGCTCTTACCAACGAGTAAAGACGAGTTGATGTCATCCCCACTTCTTAATGCATGTCTAAACATAAGTAAATGTATCGCGTAACACAACGCAGAGCCAAGCGCAGCCAACACGGCTACCCAACTCGTTTGATGACTCTCTGCAATACCTAACACCACCTGAAACATAATACGATATTAAGTCTTTGAGCGCCATGGAGTTCACCGGTGGCCCCCAAACAATAGATTCTCTATTGTGTCTGGAATCTTGGCATTCAAAGTGATAATTGGAAACCTATCCATTTTATAAGTGTTGTTTTTATTTCAGTAAAAAATGGATCAACATGTTTATTACATTGAGAGTTGGACATCGGACACTGAGGGTTCCGTACGAATATGCATTTTTTATAATTAATTTATTGTTGGTAACAGGATAGCTATAAGTTCGAATAAATATTCAAATAAAGGGTCGTCGGTGAAAAATCTTTATGTACCTAATGTATAATTAGATTTCAGCTTGATACCTTTAAGTGTTCCTGACAAAATGGGTCTTGACAGACAGATAGATAGTACTGAGAGTAGAGTAATATGTGATATGGATTCCGTTTTTTCCTTTTGAGGTACGGTACCCTAAAATGTAGCAAATGACTCACCAGTCCAGCAGCGGTGAGTAGTACAGCGACGCACTTGGACAGTGTGAAGCGGTCGTTGGGCACTTGAGCGAATATGGCGCCGAGCGACAACGCGAACGCGCCCGCTGTCGACGTATATATCGTCGCTGAGCCCGTAGTTGTGTATAGTATGCTTAACCGATATAGGTAGTTTGATATGAACCACTGGAACGATAAAACATAATGTCATCAATATTTGTGTAGGTTTATTCCTAAGCTGACAACGTCTTGGCATATTTCGGAACGCAACCCTAAAAAGTGCCATTTCATCTTCTTCTTATCGTGTGGGCTTGGCAGACCCTGGTGTTGGAATTTATCAAGTCGCCCAGAAGGCTTCCAACTTGACTTAACAAATTAAGTGATAACTGGGACCAACGGCTTTACGTGCCTTCCGAAGCACGGAGACGCTCGAGAATGAAATTACCACAAACGGTCACCCATCATGAACTGACCTTGCCGAGTATTGCTTAACTTCGATGATCGTAACGAACATCTCAGTATCACAATGCTACAAGCGCCTCGCCATTTCATTATCATCATCATTTATTCAGAGAAGTGAAAAGCATAATTGTCATTGATTCAATATTAAAAAATATTGCCTTTATTTTATCGTTATCTTAATTAGTACATATAAAGGTCATCCGCACTGTCGCACGTTTTGTGATAAATAATTTCATTTCATCTTGTTATATTTATCATTGTAATAGATAAGAAATTGTAATATTAAGTCAATGGGTAACCACTTAGTTATCCAATTCACAACTGCTATAATATGACGTAACAAAATAGTCAAGGTGCCAAGGATAACATCATCGACGAACGTCTTTGTAAAGTTAAACCATCGACGAAATGTGTAAGGAAGAAATTAATGAATGAATTTGTATGAAACTTTTTAATAATATAACTTAGCTTACTCAGCAGAATCCTACTAATCCTACATAAGTAGGATAATAATGTCATAAAAGCGAAAGTTAGATGAATGTATGTATGGAATGTTTGTTACTCAATAATGTGAACACCTCTGAAAGAATTTGTATGAAATTTGGCTCAAAGATTGATTATAGTCTGTAATAGCCCAGAGGCAATTTTTATGGATATGCCACGCGGGCGGACTTACAGGCGAATGTTAGTAGCATATATATCAAAGTTAAATTAGTCTTATTTACTAAGATCATCTAGATGCAAAAAAAAATCACAAAAGGCTAATTCGCTGACAGGGTTGAGCCTTGTGAATGCTGACAAGAAACCACTATTTTAATGGCTTATAATAAATCTAAACAAAAAAGAGGCTATAACCAATCCCACCAACACAGCAGCCAGTAAGAAATAATTACAACTCAATATATCGGAACATCAATAATAATTAGACTTGTAAATGACTTCTAAATTTGGCTACAAATGTTTCACACAAAGGTGTAAATAGTCAGGATATGTACATGACTTTTCAATCAATAGACGATTATGTAAGAACTTGTTAACAATACATAAATAAGAACTAAAGTAAAAATATAGTCATCTTATCTTATCGTATGGGCTTGAGGAATATTAGCCCAGATTATAAACAATAAGTGATAACCGGGACCAACGGCTTTACGTGTCATCCGAAGCATGGAGACGCTCGAGAATGAAATTGCCACAAATGGTCACCCATCATGGACTGACCTTGCCGAGTAATATAATAATAATAATATTCTGCCACATTCACACAGCGCCATCTAGTCCCACAGTAAGCAATTATATTTGCTTGTGTTATGGGTACTAAACAACTGATATACTACTTAAATACATTTTTTTTTTGTAAATACATACATATTATAGATAAATTACACCCAGACACAGAACAAACCTTTATGTTCATCACACAAAGATTTGTCCTGGGTGGAGATCGAACCCACGACCTCCGGCTTAGCAGTCAGGGTCACTAACCACTAGACCAACAGGCCAGTCAAAAGTGTTGCTTAACCTTGATGAACGTAAAGAACATCTAAGTACCACAATGCTATGAGCGCCTAGTAAAAATAATCATAATCTTACTAATGTTATAAATGCGAAAGTTAGGATGGGTTGATTTTTAATACTCAATGAAGCCAGAACGGCTAAAGTATTTATATTAAACTTAGCACACAGATAGTCTGGAATGGAACATAGACACAGAATATGTAGACAAGGCAAGCTACATACAAACCACGCTCAAGCAACGCACACATAGACAATGTTCATGTACACGGTATCTCAGAAGTTTGACAGTGCGAGCCCGAGTGCCATCCGCTTCGGACGCGCGTCTTATGGTTTTTTTTAATAACGATGGAGCAACAAAAAAAGAGTTTCTAAAACTGTTCCTGTTCAACGATTTTCATACAAAACCTTCCTTGTTATCTCTTATATGTCTACTTCACACATAGTTAAAAAAAAAGATAAATAACATCATTTCAAAAATTTTCATCCATCTATGATCGGTATTATTGATCATAATCATAATCTTTATTGCTTTAAATAGGGTACATATAGGTGTTACATTAAAGGTAAGAATATTAGCTCTAGCCCATCCAGCCATCTTAGATAGCATGCAAATATAATATAATAATAAAATAAAATTTAAACTGAATAAGAATTAAATTGGATTAAATTGAATTAAATTTGAAGTGAAGAATTGAAGTCTGTCAATACAAATTATAAGTCCTATTACTTGTAAATAGACTTTTAACAAAATGTCACAGGGTAGAAGATTTAGTAAACAAGCTTCGCAAAATATATTTTGTTCTATAAAATTTCATAAGTAGGTACTTACGGGAACACAGAATAGCAGTGCAAGCCTGAGATGTCGCCTGGTGGCGGCCGCTGCGGCGCGACGTTGCGCATGCTCCGTAGCACGCACTGAGGCAGCCCAGGATAACCTGGCAAGTAACGCCTCGCTTGCCATTGCCGCTGACATGACTCGGACCTGAGATGCGAGGAAATTCATTTCTCATGATGGTTTGGGTGTTCGGTGGAATGGTAATATTTGCTACCAACGGGAAAAACGTGAATGTGCTCCAGTGCTGTATATTGTTGTTTTTCAATCATTCATATAACGCCATCTAGTCCTAAATTAAACAATTATATTTGCTTGTGTTATCAGTACTAAACAACTGTTAAATTACTAAAACTCACTTTATTTTCGTAAATAAACAAACAACCACGCTCTTCACACAAGGATTTGCCCTGGTGTCTTGGTAGTTGGTAGGAATCGAACTCACGACCTCCAGCTTAGCAGGGTCACTAACCACTACACCAACAAGCCAGTCAATAAAATATATGATGTTAAATAATAATTTGGACAGACGGTGACTCACCTTACACTAAATGGTTTTAATTATTAATATTATGATGTATATGAAGTGATTAGTACCTCCAAGTATCACAAACATTCAGTTGTATCCCAATCCAAAATAACATTATTGTCAATGAAGTAAGATGCATTATCCAAAAAAGTTGTATAATGAAATCTATAAGACTATTATTATCTGATTACCTCTGCCACTTTATTAAATCTGACAGCTCTGGGTGCTGCATCGTCACTATCTGTGGTCTCTCCAGCCCTGACCGGTACAAAAGTCGAGTCTCCCTAAAATACACAAAAAGATATTAATTAAACATAAAATAATTTATGTATGTACATATCTTATGAAGAACAAATTGGGAAAATTTATTTAATGAATAATGAAACATGATGACTTAAAAGTAGATTTCTTATTTTCGTTTGTCGGACTGTCACCCCTTAACAAAATATGGACTAAGTATTAAACCAGGTTTAAATTGACATACACCCCATTGTTTAGTGTCACAGCTCTCAATTTAAACCTGGTTTAAATTGACAATTTAATTATGCTTAGTCCGTATTTTGTAATAAGGGGGCCATAATTTAAAATATGATAGAAGCTTTCTTAAGACAAGTGGCAAATAAGCCACTTATATGCGAAATGTCTAATGTCATTTAATTAGAATAGATAGATCGAATAAATTGCCACTTGTCTAGTCCCTCTGGTCAGCTACTCTATAATAAACTCATCAATAATATAAATGTATATTTTGCTAACTGCTAGTGATTTAATATTACTAAATTAATAATAAAAAGATAACAATATCATTAGTGTCAAGCTAGCCTTAAATTGATAAATGAATGGAACAATATCAAGGAACAATGGAACAAAGAATGGACTATTATACAGTTTACTGTGTATAGTTCACCGGTCAAATTAACTACTTACCAAACTACTATTGGATTCATTAAAATAATTTTCATCATCTGTTTCAGCTGTAGGTTCTAATAATTGCTGAAAAATAATTACATCAAGATTAATTTTTTGATAAATTTGCTTTGAATTCCATTGCTGGTATTCTCAGTTATTGGTTACAGTTATTTACATAAAATATTCAGACAATCAACTTATGTACTATTGACTTTTGCTTATTTATGTTTATTACTGATTTATTTTTATACATGTATTATTTATTGTTTATTGAGAAATAGTATGTTTTAAATTTGCTAATTATATTCTCAATATTAAGTAAGCTATCATAGTTCAGTGGTATAAAAGTTTCTACACATTAAACTAATGATGGAAAGTTAAGTTTATAATTGCTTGGTTTCTATAGATATGAAACCTCAGAACCTAATCATTTTGTTTTAATAAAGTTATTGTTTTCTTATAAGATTTTATATTGATTAGCATTCTGTAACACATTATAGTAGCTATATTACTGTACTTTATTTCAAATATTGATAAGAATAATCTCTAATCTTTTATTCATTGTATTTAATTTGCATTGATAATGCTTAGATAGTTATATTAGATACTACTTACTGTATAATCAGCGGGTTGACAAGGATCTCTCGTGGGCGGTGTAAAGCATAGAACTATAAGGTAAATAAACAGTAACGAACTCCTCACGTAAGTTACAAGGAATGGTCGTTCTATGTGTTTTTCTATATACAAGTACTGTAAACAAAAATGTAAACACTCATTAAATATATTTACTTTTCGATAAGACATTTGAAATGCGGCAAAGGAGTGTAATACATACTTTTGTCATCTCAGATGAGACCACCCACAGTACAACCACCAACAACAGGATGAAAACGCCGAAAGCAAACTTCCTTTTATTGAAGCGTTGCACTGCATCTTTATTGTTTTTATTGTTACAAGTAACACGAAAGTAGTTGTGACATAAAGTCAACATGAATGCGAATAAAAAATTTCGGTAACTAAATAATACGTTTGAAATACACTGGTTTGCATAGGTTTATAATTCTTTCCACGTAAGTAACATCATTATTTCGAGTTCGAGGATTTAGAAACAAGTAACATAAATGGCTGGTTATACAACTATGTTTGATTATTCTTGATATGTTCGAATAAAATTATTCTAATACGATGAAAGAAAATATCCAAGATCGAACAATCAAGTTCTATCAACAACCACTTCAATGGCTGATGATTAATAGTGATGTGAAATTTAGTAAATTGAGAAAATGAGAACTCATGTTAATTAGTGCATAGGTATCGATTTATTGAAATTTTATCGACTAAAAAGGAAACTACGTTAACGTATTTACACAGTGGCAACGCGACGTCGCGTCGCAGTTTAGTGTCATATTTCGTGGTTGTAAATTTTATTATTTAATCAGAGCTATATTTTAAAAATAATATAATTATGTTTGGTACACTTTTTGGAATTAGGTAAAAAGGTAAGAAATAATTGCACTTATTTACAGTTCTATTTATATGCAAATAATACATTGGAAACTTGCAGAGCGGTATTTTCATAGCAAAATAAGTATCAAGGTCATTTCAATATTTATAAATTATTCGATTTAGTAATAAACCAAACCAAAGACATATCCATGAATAAACCTTCTTGATCGGAGTGAACCAGAGACACCAGAGTGAACTGATAGGTAAGTGTTATTAGTCTGTGATTCAAACGTCAAATTAAAGCATGTCAACATAGGTACCTACCTACTCTATGATATGTAGGTATGTCAAAGGCAAAATTGTACTCTGTGGACAAAAGCAAAGACGTTTGTTTCTATACGTACTATCCCTTATTAGTCTGTGGTTTCTATAACCTATTAATTTCAAGACCGTAACATTATCTCTTATTAGTCTGTGCGTAACATTTCTTTACAGTAATTTGCACTGGATTCGCAAATTCGGTATTCTATATAAAATGAGTGCTTGTAACATAGAAGTCATTAAATCTGTAGGACGTTATTACAGTGCACCAGTTGGAACGGTCTGTTACAATACAGATAAGGTAAAATTTACATTATTATCATAATTTCATAATATAATATATCAACATTATGACAGTTAGAAGACACTTACGATACTTTATTTTCAGGTTCTCACAACAGTGTTAAATAAACAAAATGTGGAAGGGTTTGCTAGTATTGTTTTAAAGTTAGTGTCGAATGCCGGTATCAAGTTGACCCAGGAACAGCTATTACTAAGTTATCAGTGGCTGGAGCACTTTGCCATGTATGCTAACCAGGCTGTCAACAACACTGCAACTGCCAAAACCTTTTTGCAGGTAAAATTATCTTAGGGATTGCTAGAAGTTTTATTGGTGACTTTTTGCAAGTACAATTATATTTTTTGACTGCACATCTGAAATTCCATAAAAGACTTCAAATTTTATAGAATATGGATCTATTATTCTCATAGGTTACAAAAAACAGTTTTACACTTAACAATAACTTTCCCTATATCAATAATGTGTGATTTATTATTATTATTTTTAGGATATAAATAAGGCACTAGAAAGAAGTTCCTATTTAACTGGCCAAAGTTTGACAGTGACAGACATTGCAGCATATTATGTATTGTACCCGTTGATTGTAAGTACATTATTATAATTAATTGTTCACCATAAGAATTAATTCATAGATGGCTTGCATGTAACAAGGGATGAGTATACCTCAGACAGGCCTCCGTCACTCGCTCAAGGTCACGAGCTATGTGCCTACCGCTATGTAGCTCGTAACCGAGCCAAATCGCCAGAGGGCTGCCGCACGCGACACTGAGAGAGCGCACAGCACGTTTCCCGCTCAAAACGCATACGATACTAACGATATTTTCGTACACTACGTAGGTATATTCAGTTTTGACTAACAACACGATGGTTAGTTATTGTGAAGTTGTTGGATGTCATAGACAAAAAAAAATGTCTTTTTTCATTGCCGAAAGATGAAGAAAGGTACGTTACGTTGTTATTTGAAAGTAGATACGTATTTCAGCTGGCTTTAGTTAGTAGTACCTAGTAATTTTAAAATGCTTCTTGTGTGTAGGTACTCTTTCTTTTAAAATTTACGAGAAAGTTTGTGTCATGCTCTGGGGCAGGACAGTTGACGATTTCGGGATTTTGTCTCGGTGAAAACAATTGTGCATAATGGGTGCATAATTAGTACTACCTTACAATAAATAGTACTTCTGTAGTTTAAGAGCACATTAACTTGAAATTGGGACTGCTGCGGAGCATCCTCTCCAGCAAACCATAATGCAAATTAACGCTTCTGTGAATGATTTTAGCACGAAAGTAGTATAAAAAAAAAGTTTCATTTAGCTAAATTGAATATTAATGTAGGCGCTTATCCTTATATATAAGAAACTTTGCTATAATGTTTGGATCAGGCACAGTTTCATATTATAAATTGAAATATAAAAATGTTGTTATTCGGCGCCTGCAATTAATTCAATTCTTTATGTTTTATTATATGTCTCTCCTGTACATTTTTTTTATACTACTTTCGTGCTAAAATCATTCACAGAAGCGTTAATTTGCATTATGGTTTGCTGGAGAGGATGCTCCGCAGCAGTCCCAATTTCAAGTTAATGTGCTCTTAAACTACAGAAGTACTATTTATTGTAAGGTAGTACTAATTATGCACCCATTATGCACAATTGTTTTCATCGAGACAAAATCCCAAAATCGTCAACTGTCCTGCCCCAGAGCATGACACGAAAGTTTAGTGCGGACGTGCGGTCTTACAGAAATAAATGCAGTTTGTATTTCATTACCTACATTTCGAGTCGTTTTCGAGTTTGTCTATCTATCTATTACGATCGAGTTCGTGTGGCGTGGAGTTCTTAAAACAAACCGGTCAAGCGCGAGTCGAAATCAGACATTAACTGTTTGATTGTGTGTACATTGAATATATTTAACAAAACTAATATAAGTAAAAATAGTAACAGAATACAATACGACGATATTCAAATTTTAAAATAAAATAAAATTGAAGTTTCACTTCAGCCATGTTGTTTTCATTAATGTTCTTTGTACAACCCTAAAGATTTTGCTCGATGACGGACTCACGCGGTGTACGCGGGAATCTCGACTCTCGGAGCGCGTGCGTAGAATACGTTTCTTCTTGCAGCGTCGTTTGTTCGTTTTTGTAGGCTAATATAACGTAGGTATTTTCGCTTTTGTATAGGAGTGATGTATCTGTTACGTAGTAACTATTATCTAATCTGTGCCTCAGATACATAATATGTAAACAAGTGAATAACTCATAATTAAAACCATGCAATTAGAGACACTAGATACAGAGGGTGTCTCTAATTATGTAAATTGCTCACAAAACAAAACAACTATTAACAAAATCATCTTTTAGTAACTATTGTGGCTAAAGAACGAAAGGTTATTTAATTCCTACCATACATAATAAAATAACCTATCTTATAAACAAAAAAACTTTCCTTAAAATGTAAACTAGAATGTCTATCTATAGTATTGCTTGCCGAACTTGTCAAACCTTAAGTATTGTTACCTTACTTATCTTTATATCTAGTTAATAAGTTAGTGTTTTGTGCATTTCCCCGCTGACAAAACAGTTTGCAAGTTAAATTGTAATTGCTATTTTTAGTTGGACTAAATGATTTATCTATAAAAAGGAAAAGTTTTTAACAAAAAATGCACTAAATTACGATACGAGTGTTGATGCTACTTATTTAACTACATCTTCTTGTTGTGTTGGAATTATTGCAGTTTTGGTTAATTTCCTTTACAGGAGCGTCTTACGGTTACCGAGTGTGAGTCATTAATTCACTTGTGCCGATGGACAAGGCATATTCAAGCTCAGCCTAAAGTCTGCACCAACCAACCTCCTTTACAACTAAGCACCTTGAATCTCTCTATTCTAGCCCCATCAATACATTGAAATATTTTGGCTAGTAAATTGTAATTCAGCACGAATTTCATAGCCAATATTTGAAGATGTGAAGACTGGAAAAGTATTAAATAAATGAGGTTCAAAACATTGCAATTGTTCATTATTTTAATAATTTTCATTACTGATTTTTTTTCAGATAGTGAAGTAATGGTTAAGTTGTTTTTAGGGTTCCGTACCTCAAAAGGAAAAAACGGAGCCCTTATAGGATCACTCGGTTGTCCGTCTGTCAAGAATTTTTTTCTCAAGAACGCGTAGAGGTATAAAGCTGAAATTAATATCATATACTCGGGTCTATAAACCCTCGGTGTAAAAAATAAATCAAAATTCAATCAAAAGATACAGCCATTTTTGCTCTATTTTTGTCGTCCAGATAGACGATCAAAAACGTCAAAACTATAGGGTACTTCCCGTTGACCTAGAATCATGAAATTTAGCATGAAGTAATATCAAGTTGCACAAGTAAAGGAAAAAATCCGAAAACCGATCTCGTGTCCTTATATCACTGAATATTAGTACTGGGGTAATAATAATAATAATAATAATCATTTATTTTGTTAAACATAGGTTTACAGATCTTAGATTTAACATTAGTACGCTATGTTTTATCAACAAGATGTACAAATATTGGTGATATTTAATCATATTAAAATTATATATTGAATTTACATAATTGATTGCATATTATTTGTCTAATTCAAAAGTAAAATGTCAAAAATATAAAATAATAGAAAAACATTAGTCAAGAAATGTCAAAATAAAAAACTAAATAGTATAATGTATGCAATTGAATGTCAAAATTAATGGTGGGTAATCAATTTAGGTATACAAAAATGTCAGAAAATAAATTAATAGAATTATATGAATTTAAAGTTTGATATCAAAATTAAATGTCAAGGCCTAATAGTAAAAAAATAATAATTAAAAAAAAAAAAAAAAAAATTAATTAATAGTAAAAAAATAAAATTAATAATAAAAATAACAATCTCAGTCAATATCATCAACCAGAAAGTCTGTGACGCTGTAATATGCTCTTTGTATAAGAAAGTTCTTCAACAACTTTTTGAATGCATTGCTATTTAGCTTCTTCCAATCTTTGGGTAATTTATTATATATAATAGGAGCCATACAGAAGACACTTTTGCGCATAAGGCTCGTGTTGGCTTTATGTAAGCGAAGTCTGGTATTGTCACGTCGGTTACGTGAAACAGTGTCTTCTAGCCGAGGAAATAATGTTAAATTAGATTTCACAAATATCGCTACTTCAAGAACATACAAACTGGGTAGTGTTAATATTTTATTATCTTGGAAGTAGGATTTACAGCTATCCGTATATTTTAAATTAAACATAGATCTAATGTATCTTTTTTGGGCTCTAAATGCTATTCCAGTATCTGTAGAATTACCCCAGAATATGATGCCGTAACGTAGGAGCGATGCTACTAACCCGTGGTAAGCTGTAATTATACAATGATAAGCCTAAAAAAATTGAGCAAAAATTTATTTATTTATTTATTTCATAGAAATATAAGTTTACAGCTGTTAGACCAAGGCACTTATATTTAAAATAATAAAAAACAGAATATAATAAAAATAACAAAAACAACAAACATTTGACACAATAGAATTAATTAGAATTTTAACAATTTCAAAAATATACTATTATTTTCTAATACAGTTTAATTTTTCTTAATAATAATAATATCTAAATAACTAAGCACATTTCTCATTATCAGGCCTAATGGATCAAAAAATATGTCCACATGTGGGTTATTTTGTAGGAAGGTTTTGATAAGAGAAATGGCTTTAGCAGTGGGGCTGTTATTCATTTGAGGAGAGCGCCCTTTAAGTGGGTAAGCAAGTAGCTTATGTTGGCGCCGACCTGAGAGACGAAAATGAGAGTTTATTCCGGACTGACGTTATATAAACACCTACCTACCTTATTTATTCTAACTTATAGCTATCCCGCGGTCAGGGTGTAGCCAAATTCTCATTATTTGTGCGATAGCACGCACCGTTTTCGGGATACGAGCTATTATAGGTGGAAATCTGGGCTAACGGCGAGGACAGTCGGGTTACGACGATCAATGTGTGATAGCTTAACTTAACACCCCCCGATTCAGACCAATCCGACTCGGGACTGGTTAGGTTAGGGTTATTTTTTTTTTAAACCACCCAGAAGTAGGAGACCCGTGAAGCGGGGCTCCGGCGACCTCTGTGCGATAGCTAAACTTCACATCCCCCGATTCAGAGCAATCCAACTCGGACTGGTTAGGTTAACCTATCCCGTTACCTAATCATTCTTACATTTAAATCACAAAAAAAATCCGTCCGGAACGGAACCCATGTGTACACTGTACTTTTTGAACACGCCTAATGTTTGCAATGTGTGTGTTCAGGAGGTGCCATAAAAGGACCCTAGAAATCAGGTAGGTAAAAGTACCTACCTGGACTTTCTTCGAAACTAAAAAGCTTATTAGAGTATAAGCCTTTTAGTTTCGAAGAAAGCCCAAAGTGCTCCCATACCGACGACTCAGGGGGCAGACGCACTATGGGGAACCGCATAAGAGAGGCGTGCCATTAATAGTTTTAGCAAAAGTTTAATAATATATGATGAGGAAAAAGAGGTAACTTTTTATAGCTAATGAGTTGACCTTAATACTTAATGTAGTCTATAAGTGTTAATTATATTTTCACCATATAAATAGGTGTTCAAAGGTGCCATAAAGAAATGTGTTAAAAATATTTACTTGTATCACTACTTATAGGAATGGTATTTACTATGAAAATAGTCGAGACCATACGAGTATTGTAACATTTTAAAAAGACCGTTTTGTGTACTTCATTTTAGAATTATTGTTCATAGCTATAGTTTTAATACATGGGTTCAGGGAGGTCATAAATGAGAACATGGATTTTGAGTCTGAAATTTTCAGCTGGAGTTTTGACAGTTAGCGCTATTTGCCGCCAGTCCAGAATTTGTGTTATTTGATAGATAATTTAATTAAGTTTTACCAGAAAAAAAATTGACTGCAGTTTCAATGCGTAAGTTAACTTTTTTTACGATGACGTAAGTTAGTACTGAATTTGTTTCTTTTTTGTTTCTTTTATAAAAAGACAACGCCCGCACTAGGGAACAAGCCCTGTGTCGCGGGGAGCTTTACAAACATGAAACTAACGGACACAAAGTACACCCAGACTAGAAACAAATATCTATGAATCACACAAATATTTGTCTCGTGTGGGAATCGAACCCACGTCACCCAGCACGGCGATGTAGTGGCGAGGCGACCACCTTAACCACTGCGCCACGGTGACAGTCAAAATTGAACATAATGAAAATTTTTAAAATACCTTAACTGTTTACTATGTCCATTTACGACGTATGTATTATCATTTTACTATATTGTTTCCCACATAATGTTTATGATAAGAATAGATTCGATAAATTAAACCGCATGAGATTTTTTTTAATCAAAGCTGCGGTTTTCATTTGCACACGTCCACCATCAATAATTTACTATAAATTAAGTGTTTTTACGTAAAATATAATTTTTGATTATTAGTTGGTATTAATTTCCTATCATGACGGAATTCGTTTGTACTAGACGTGACATATGTCTTGTTTTGATCAACAGTGAACTTTACGTCTCGGCTATTAGTGACCACATTCGAGACAATTTTCAAGATCTATCTGATGCTAACACAGCAAAAATCATTCCAAGTATTCAAAAAAAATAATTACTTAATATAAAAACTGCTTCAATAAATCAGGAAGAAAAACAGAACTGTTTTTACGATAGAACAAAGAGTGGTTAGACGGGACATTTCGAGTAAGCCTGGAAGATTCTACTTGTAACCCTGAACCCTCCACGTCAACTGGAAAGCGAGGACGACCTTCTAAGTCATTTGAAGCTTATTCGGAGAGGACAGAAAAAAGAAAAAGCAAGGAATTACTTAAAGAATGTGGACTCGATTTTTTACTTAGTGCCTATGTGCAGGGTCTTCGATCGTCCGGTAAAACAGACGAAGCTTTAATTGTGGAAGTTTTACGAGCATCTCCAGATTAAGGCGTAACTAGTCGCCAATAACCTTGAGAGTATGGGCGGAGCTTAGCTTATTTCTCTGTGCATCCCCGCTCCTTTACCAACTCGTGCACACTGTAATACAACGTTCACAGAATATGCGTAAACGCAGACATGCGCTTATAGCTCGGCATTTTTACCTACGAATCCGGATTAACAGTTTTAAAACTGGCATTTTATTTTTAATTTAATGTAAATTATTTGTTTGCCAATATTTTTATGGCATGAGATTTTTTTAATTTCAATGTTTTGCTTTCGGTAGGTATTTATGTAAGTACTTACATAGTTTTATTGGTACTTATTTATTATTAGTATCGAAGATAATTATTTTAGCTTGTAAATTATAATTAAATAAATAACTATTTTAACTTTTGTATTAAAAAAATATTTACCTATTTTCATTGATAAATTTATTGTTTTGTTTACAACACTTACTTTGTAATTATTTCATGAACTACTATTATGAATTGAAAACAATTTTATTGGATCATTTGAAATATTTTGTTTGAGAAGTTACGCACTGTTTTCTCGTCACAAAATCCCAGAGTTTGAAGACAAAAATCTTCAACCAATGTGTGTTGACTTATGGTACCTACTGAGACGTGGCCGCTAACTATGGGGCACATTAGAATCGCTCAGCGAGCCATGGAAAAGACTATGCTCGGAGTTTCAGTGCGTGATTAAATTTGACGACATAACTCACCGAATTGCATCGCTAAAGTGGCAGTGGGCAGACCACATAGCTAATAATATTCTACCACATTCACACAGCGCCATCTAGTCCCAAAGTAAGCAATTATATTTGCTTGTGTTATGGGTACTAAACAACTGATATACTACTTAAATACATATTTTTTTTGTAAATACATACATATTATAGATAAATTACACCCGGACACAGAACAAACCTTTATGCTCATCACACAAAGATTTGTCCTGGGTGGGGATCGAACCCACGACCTCCGGCTTAGCAGTCAGGGTCACTAACCACTAGAGTTCACTAGACCAACAGGCCAGTCAATAAATTTATTTAATATACCTATATTTTATTAAAGGTGTATTTAATAAAATATTTTATATTATACCTAAAATTTATATTATATACCTGTATTATAATATTGCTTTTTAAGTAATAAAATATGTGGTCGGTGCCCGCGCCCGCACAGAGCACCTCTGCCCGCTGATTCTGACTCGTCGGATTACTAATTAAACTTTACTACTAATTTAAACTTTTTCGAATCTTAGTACGACATATTTTTACGGCTTAAGTTATTTAATGTTCGAAAATAGTCTACCGTATAGAAAATTAAAAACTGATTAATATAAGATTTTTTTCTGCAATCATCTATTTCTTTAACCCATTAAGTCTCCTCTCCTCTAACTAGAGAGTATCAGTGTAAAAATATTGTCAAACTAAAAAGCCGTTTTGAAGTCTATCGCATTTTGAAATATATTTCAAGGCAAAAGTATTAGTCGTACGAAAATTTTATATGCCTGTTGAAAATTTAGTTAATAGACCAATTACTTTTTCTTTTTTCAAATCTTTCGATCTAACTAGAGACTACTCTTCTAAATTAAAAAAAAAAATTAAAGTTCATAAATATTTGCACTAAAGGTCGGCACACAGCGAGAAAGACGTGACGGCTCTGTATGACACCTTCGATTTATTTACTCGTCCCGCCGCGCTCGCTGTTTGTGTGTATATTATACCTGTAGTCACTATATTCAATCTATAGTAAAAATGGAGCAACGAGCGACACAGCCTTCCCGTCTGAAGGCTAACGCCTGTCTGCCGCCCGCGCCCGCGCAGAGCACCTCTGAATTTCTAACGTACAGAAATCGTATTATGGCCTATTTTCTTAAGAAAATATTGATCGATTTATATATGCTATGTTGAGATTAAAGTAAATTTAACCACCTATTTATCTGTGTAAAAATAATTTCAAACTATAAAGCCGTTTTAAAGTTTTAGGCATTTTAAGATAAAATATATCGCAATTTGAAATATTTTTTGAGGCAAAAGTATTAGTCGTACGAAAATTTTATATGTTGAAAATGTAGTAGATAGATCAATTATCAAAATATATTTTTTTCAAATTTTTCGAACAAGCCGTTTAGGAGGAGTAGGCTTCAGAAAATAGCCGTTTTCGGTGCAAAACCGAGGGAAGGCCCTTAAGTAATAACTGAAATACGGAATAATCTTCTAAATAAACCAGAACCCATTAGCGCCTACTCAAATGACGAAGCACTCAGTATTTACATTGAGTTGGATTTGACTAAAGCACAATATGAAAACTAGAGAAATTACTTAATAGAGAAGAGATGTCTGTTGTTCCCATCATACAAAGTAATATCTGAAGCAAAACAAATGTGTTATCCATTAAAATCGAGTATCGATATTTCAAATATCAGTGCAAAAATAAAATTACAAGACATCTTGGATCATACTACAGATTGAATTTTAAAAATTGACGGTGTCTATAAATCCGCTTCAATGCATCTTAAATTATATTCTAAATGGGGTTGTGACGGATCTAGTGGTCAGAGTGAATACAAACAAGTATTATCGGAAGAAAACGAATTGATTTCTGACGCGAATTTATTTATATGTTCCTTGGTTTCCCTTAAGTTTATTGATGCGGACAGAAATGAAACCTTGTGGCAAAATCCAGCTCGTTCATCGGTAAGGTTTCCGGAGAAAACTAAAAGCGTAGTTGAAGATGTTAATTATAAATTAAGCACTTTAACGCCTACCTTAATAAATAAAAATAATGAAGGTGTCCAAATAACACATGAATTATTTTTAACTATGATTGACGGAAAAGTTAGTCAAGTTCTTACAGATACGTCATCAAGTTCTGTGTGCAATATTTGTGGTGCTAAACCATCAGAAATGAATAATTTGGAAGAAGTGACATCTAAACCCACCAATGAAAGTACTTATCAATATGGTCTTTCAACATTACATTGTTGGATCAGATTCATGGAATTAGTTTTGCATATTTAAGCTTTTCAAAATGGTCTGCTACGACGAAGGAACATAAAGATATTAAAAAACAAAAGAAAACTCACGTACAAAACAGATTCAGAGAAGAACTGGGTTTGAATATTGATAAACCTAGACAAGGCAGTGGCAATACGAATGACGGGAATACAGGCAGAAGATTTTTTCGTAATTATAAATGTTCAGCAGAAATTACTGGTGTGGACGAGGAACTAATAAAAAGGCTTTATATTATACTGCAAGTTATGTCTTGTGGGAAAACAATAAATGCTACAAAATTTGGGCAGTACGCGTATGAAACAGCAGAATTATACATAAAGAAGTACTTGTGGTATTACATGCCATCATCTTTACATAAAGTGTTAATTCACGGTGAAAGTGTCATTCGCCATTATTCCGTGATGCCTTTTGGGCAGTTATCGGAGGATGCTCAAGAGTTACGGAATAAAGATTATAAGAGATATAGACTTCATCATGCTAGAAAGTGGTCTAGAACAGCCACTAACGAAGATGTTCTACATACACTTTTATATACTTCGGATCCATATATAACCAGCCTAAGAAAACCATATCAGAAGAAATCTATCGAACTTTTTGATGAAGCATTGGAACTATTGGAGTAAAATACACAATAGATATTTATAATAATATTAATCATAAATAAGGTTTTTTTTTAGCAAAGAAACTCCATCGTACAGTCAAATTTAGGGCACGATGGAGTTGGCATGGCTTAAAAGCTAAAAACTCCTAAAAAATAAAGATTAAAAAAAAAAAAAAAATGTTGCAAAGAATGTCTTTGTGAAACATAATAACCAACTTTTTGTTCTTTCCTATCTTTTATTTCATATTAATAACAAGTATATCAATAAAATGTGTATGTCATTCAAAAGCCTAGTTATCTCACTTAGCATATAAAAAAATCATGCAATTATCTTATAAAACAACGAAGTTATAGATTTTCGACATGAAACTGGCCTATGCGCCCCATAGTGCGACGGTTTCGAATATCGTCATCTAAGTATGATAAATAATTAGAAATACAGCTCCTGTAATGGAAATGACTATTTTGAAATAGTAATGTTTTTTCAGTTATTTGATAAAAATAGTTCCAGCTAGAGTAAAGTTCCTACGTAAAATGTTTGCCAGCATTGTGGTGTAAAAATTGGTTTTTAATTCAAGCTTCAACTTTTATGTTGTACTTAAAATAAAATATGATTTCTTTTTTATAGGTAGGAACAAAAAAAAAATACTTATTCCAGTTTGATAGTTTAGTACATACCTAAGGTAAACACACCAATTATGGACACTTGAAGAACAAAATTTTTAGTATTTCAGAAATTTCATTAAATAATTTGAATGTTGTAATTCAAAACATATTGAAAATTGAAGGTCCTGTGTTTATTCTATATTTCTGCTGTATTTAATGTAAGACCCTGCGATTGGTTTCAATATAATAAACGAATAAAAACTGGTATATATTACACCAGTTATGAACAGAAAAAATCTTTTTTTTTATTTTTTTATAATATTCTACCACATTTACACAGCGCCATCTAGTCTCTCTAATCTCTAATAATTAAAAAAATTGCAAATTCAGCCTTCATTAATCAGTGATTTACGTATATACTTTTTTCTTATTCTATAAAAATTACGACGTGGTAGGTAACCATTGAACGATGTCATTATAATTTGCTACTACCTACATATTTATAAATTACTTTGGCAAGTATAAAATATATAGTCAGTATCAAAATCAACATTATAAAGTTATCTTCGTTAACATAAACTCTTATAAAAATCACAATTTAATATCTTAACAAAAGCTATCAATAAAGTTAAACTGAATATTTTTGCATTTCTTTTACATCGTAAAAACCTCTTTTGTTAATCAAGATTGGCGGACAGATGTGCTCCACAATATCTTTTCTAGGGTACCACATTTTGTCAGGTTTGTCTGGCCATTTGTAGGTGTTTCCTGTTGAAAAAGTCATGGTGTTTACTTCAAACTCGTTTTTGTTTGTATTTTCAATGACTCCAGGAAAATGTTGCCCTTCGTTTAAAACTATCACGTAACTTCCTTTTGATAGTTCCTGTCGGGAAGAGACCAAAGTACTCAATGGTGCGTCGGCCGTTTCCAATCCTTCAGACAAGACACTATCATCACTTTCGGCGTAAGTTACTTCAGTCTCAGTTTCAGACGATTTAGATCTGTATTTTCGTTTTTTAGACACCTTTTTTCTCCTTATTAAGTTTCTCCAGTCTTTTTTCTTCTCGTTTTTTTGCTCGCAATTCAATCTCTTCTATTTTTTTTCTTTTCTGTTCTTTCTTCTTGGTATTGTATGCCTTCCATGCAGGACATGTAATCGTAAATGGAATTTTCTCTTTTAATTTGCGTTTGTTATTTTTTTTGTTTCATCCATTTCTGGCCAAAATAAGCTTCGTTTGAAAGGTGATGGTATAACATAATTTGAAGTGCCAGCATTATCAATCTTCATCGGTGTTTTGGAACTAGATTTGGGTAAAGAATTATTGATGACTAGTAAATCTTCTTGGCCTACATTTGGCTCATTTATGGTATTAACACGTTCGCGGACACTTGGTAACGCTACTTTGTCACTCCATTTTTGTATGCAATGCGATAGCCGTGCCGTCATTGGTAGTTCATTATAGGTATTTTAAAAATGACTGCACCGGTCATAACCTTCATCTGCTTTAGACGCTGTGCCACGGGAACGGACATTACATATACACAAATAGATCGCATCGGCTATAGCCTTTATCTGCTTGAGCCTTTACTTCACTGGCAATCATAAATAAATGTAGTTATATATATATAATATGTAAGTTTCTGGAGCCTCTGAACCGTCAGATAGCTCTTCTGAGGAAAGATCATTAGGTAAACAATTTTGTAATGCGTTCGTTTTCTAGTTCGTATGGATCATTGATCTTTCGTTTACTTCCACTCGGGCCTTGCCGAGACATCCGAAAAATGAAACATATACTTTACTAGTGACAAGGGAACTTATGGTAGAGAAGCTGGTCCGATCTTTATTCATTTTACAAACATTAGACATGATACCTACGTTAGAAAGTCAAAATGTACGATAAAATACGAGTAGGTATCTTTCCTGGCTTTTATCACGAAACTATTGGTAAAATTTTACGTATATATTTAAAATATTGTTAATTGTAATGTCATAAAGTGTTTTTATTTAAATATAAATAGTAATATAATTATATTTATTGAGAAAAACAAAATTAAATGACGCTAACTACGTTGATCCGAAAGCGCGCGAAAGACACTCTCACTACACCTTCACTCCGCGGCGCTTGCCGGCCAAGTGAACAAATCGCCATACAATGGCCGCTGCTATGACAGGTGCGTCTTTGTGAGTGCGCACACAAAATTGACGTACGCGACTAGTATTGAATGTGTAAAAATATATTAAAATTGACACTTGTCAAGTTCATAACTTGTATTTGGGGACACTTGATAGTCAATTGTATGGTAGTAGTATCAAAATTCGGCTGCTATAGCATGTGTCGCAGTAAAGTTCAAAAAAATATTGAAGGGTATAGCCGGCGCGTCATTCTGCGCACGTCAGTCATAAATGCTATGACCGGCGTGTCCGCGAACGTGTTAAGACCTGAATTTTTATTGGATAAACAATTGTTTTGTAAAGAAGTGCTTGGTTCGGGATCATTCGTATTAGAAGACAAGATAGCAATCGTTTCGTTTTCTATTGGAGAATCGTTGATATTTTGACTATTAATTTCTTCTATGGGATTCGCTTGTTCAACGGATGTAGTGGGTGCTGATTAGGGTTCATGATTTCTCGAGGTTTTCAATTTCTCGGGTCTCGAGAATTCTCGAGGCTAATTTCTCGGGTCTTCTCGGGTTGTCGAGAAATTTACATTTACGTACGTTTTCTCATATTATTTGGTTCCAATAACCCCAAAAAATTCAGTGGTTTTCCCCTCAAATAAAAGTATCAAATTAATTATAAAGCTTTTATTGATTATATTCAAAAACATTAATGTTATGAATAAGTCAATTAACTTTTTTTAACAAAATACATAATAGTACATTATGATATAAGTGCGGTAAGTTGATAATTACAGCTGAGGCGATATTGCTAGCCCGAGCCGCAGGTGAAGGCTACAAGAAAGCAGAGGCTGTAATTATCAAAGTGCACGAATGTCATACGACGTTTTATAACATATTTGCGAGGAAATAAATAAAATTCGGACTTTCTTAGAAAAAAACAAATACAGCGAAAAGAAATAGCGCGCGGATTTTTTTTTAAGGCAAACACACAGAAACAGCCAATATTACTAATAAAGTAAATTAATATTTTTGTGTTTTAGTACAGATAATGAATTGATTTGTGTTTATTTTATTTAATTATATCAGAATTATTTTATCTCCCAAAGTTAATTTTATTCATAAAATATTGACCACTTTTCTGACATAAAAACTCTTTGCTTAGATTTAAAAAAGTAGGTTACCGTTCGTTTTAGACGGAGCCCCTTGATTATTAGTATGTGAGCATGAGAAGCCGTGCAATTTGCTTTACATTACCGCACTAATGCGTAATGAGATACATTACGACACTGAAATTGGTGAAATAAGAGACCCTTTACGAGCAAATATGTTATAAATAATATTATTCAGACTCATAATTATAATGACAGCAGCATTTTTGGCTGGTTAGAGTGCAGGAGACAGGGTAAAATCTATAACAAACGCAATCCAAATTAATAATAAGCACTTGGAGTAATATGTGATACACACACACACACATTACACAACTGGCAATATTCGTCTCACAAATTTAAAATGACAATTAATTTCAAATTACTTACATAAGAAAAACATATCAGAATAATTAAAAACTAAGCTTGTGTGTTGTTGTTTTACAAAAATAGGAAATATAATTAGACTAAGTAGTATAATTAATGTATCGTTAGTTATTTTATGTATTAAAGTTTGACTAAAAAATTATAGAAAAGAACAGATAAAACAGATATGATCTTAAATTTTACTAGTACAGTAAAATTTAAGATCATATTTAGATTATATTATTGATAAAAATAATATGAATAATAAAGCCATTGTGTCAATAAAAGTGAAAAGACTTACCTGTTTGATTTCAATTTATCTCATAATCTGTGAAACACTCACTACGTAAACTATATAATAGGTACTCTGCTAGAGTCGAAACACGAAAGAACGTGTAAAAACGACGCGAAAGGGTGCCGCTGCGCTTTGGCCCGCGCCACCATGCAACACAACAAACGGCGATTTAATTTATATATAGGTACATGATTTCTCGAGTTCTCGACTTTTCTCGAGCTTGATTTCCCGGGAACAAAGCCCAACGATTTCCCGGGAATTCTCGGCTCGAGAATTCCCGGGAATAAACCCTAGTGCTGATATTTCATTTCTTACACCATGATCGAGAGTTTGCTTACTACTGGCCGAAATCAAGTTTATAGATTCATCTTCATTAGGCAAATCATTTTCCAGCTCGAGGCGACTTTTTTAATAAAGATCTTTGAAAAGCTTCAGTTTGTCACTAGACAAAGTTGTTTCAATCCTATTCTCCAATGTTTTCAAAAATTCGCTCTGGCACGTAGACTCAATATTCTGCCTGTTTTGGGATTTGATTTTACTAAAGTCTATGTATTCTGGGCCAAATGTTAATGTGTGGATACCCTGCTCGAAATCCATTTTTGATTGTCTCCATACTAATTTTTTCGAATGCTGACTTCAAAACTGTAGCAAATTGCTGTTTTTTGAGAACTTGTCCCAAATTTTGCAATTTCCAGGTCTTAACTGCTTCTCGCCATGACGACTTCAACGGTCTAAATACAGCCAAATCCATCGTTTGTAAGATATGTGTAGAATTTGGATTAAGTGCTATGACTTCAATACCATTGTCAGAGCAGAAATTCGACAAGTGCAAAGTTAAATGAGACTTGTGTACGTCCAGAAAAAATAAAATTGGCTTATCAATATTTTTGTTAGTCAGCCAAGGATTAAAAACATTAGTCATATATTCATAAAAAGTTCCTGCGCACATCCATCCGCTTTCTGAGCGACCAATAGCCCAGTCATTGGGAAAAGTTTCTGAAATTGATGACGGTATTCTTTCATAATCAAAAACAACCATCGTAGGTGCCAGTTCTCCAGCCGCATTTCCAGTAACCAGAACTGTTAAATTTTCTTTTTCATTGCCTGAAGAAGCATATACATTTTTATCCCCCTTTTTAGCAAGGACACGTCCTGGATTTGGATTTAAAAAAAACGCGATCTCATCTGTATTAAATATCCTTCGAGGATTTTTCAAATATCTATATTCAAATTCAAATATATATCTTTCAAATCACCTTCTACTGCTGAGAACCACTTCTCAATGTCATCTTGAGTAACATTATCTCTTGCTGTACACAAATTTTGAGCTGTACGTTCAGCAAGCGTAGGATGTCGTTTCATAAACGAGGAATACCATTTTTTGCCTGGTCTTTTTTAGAAAAAGGGTCACTTGCTTTTTGTCGACTATTATTCGTTGGACACTATCTAATAATTCCTCTTTCGTTATTGGAATATGTTTATTTGCCATATTCTAGAATATTCTTTTCTTCTTTCGACAAAATGGTACTGGGTGGGTCCCATTGAGCACTCTATGGGAATTTTCCCGGTGATTTTATTATATAGAGTTATTCTAGGTACATTAAATTTTTTCGCTGCTTCAGATATTTTCATGCCTTTTTTAACGGCTTCGACAGCACAGCCCATTTGTTGAGGCGTATAATCTTTTTTAGGTGCCATTTCTAAAATAAAAAGAATAAAATCTATATTATTTTATATTTATGTTCAAAACTGGATTTCTATGCAATACCCAATAATGGACACATATGTCCATTACTGGTAGGTATTAATATTTTTATAATTTTCAACTAGCTTTCAACAAAGAATTAAAAAAAGAGTAAAATTAGTTCAAAATCTCAATATCCACTAATAAAAATAAGTTTGGACATTTGTCCATTACTGCAACATTTAACTTTTAGTGCACCAGTAATAAACATTGTCAAAATAACATGAAAAAATCATGAATTAAATAAAACGAAACGTCGTAAGTACTTTTGTTTGATATTGCAAAGTAGTCTCTAACCTTAAGTGGTAAAGTGTGTTTTGCTTCGCGGTCTATATAGTATAAGCCAATTTGGGTTTGAAGATATTTGACTAATTAAAACAATTGTTTACTAGTAGTGCACTGTTTGTATGTGTGAGTTTGGCGACACCGGTTCCAGTAATAATTTTGTCCTATCGCACTTCCACTTGTTTTTTCTGTTCTGTGCGTTTACCTTACCTACCAAATACCTACAATATTTCTAACAAACAATATTTTGATATGCCTAAATAAGGTATTGGAAAGAAATGCGTACCTAGTTATTTAAACTGGCCAATACTTCACTAATAATAATTATTAATTATTAGAATATGTGTTGTTGTACCCCTTGATTGTAAGTAGGTGTACATTTTATCCCACCAAAACATAAATGTGAAAATGGGAGCCCCTAGTAGTTCAAGAAAGCCTACTAGTAGTTGCTAATTTCGCAGACAAAAGAATTGAGATATACCTAGGTGAATGCCCAGTTCTGAACTAGTCGAATTATTTATAGAAAGCAGATAACTTGCTTAAAAATTGAAGCTCAAGATTTAACTTGGTTAGTTTTCACATAGTAGACACATAGTTTTATTGTATCTGGTTAATCAACTTTTATGTTAAACATATAGGTATAAGAACAGTAACTTTGTATTATATATATATAATAACTTGTATGTACGTAAAAACTAGCCCAGTTAAATCTTGAGCTTCAATTTTTAAGCAAGTTATCTGCTTTCTATAAATAATTCGACTAGTTCAGAACTGGGCATTCACCTAGGTATATCTCAATTCTTTTGTCTGCGAAATTAGCAACTACTAGTAGGCTTTCTTGAACTACTAGGGGCTCCCATTTTCACATTTATGTTTTGGTGGGATATCATTACTTTTTGTAAAAAAAAAATTCTGCATTTTGCGTTTTGTAATTTCTTTCTTATAGTTCTCTAAATATATTTTTTTCTTGAGTCGGGTAAATTATAAAGAACACACACAATATTGACTGTCAGTAAAAACTCTTAGGTTAAGGTAGGTTAAGGTTTGACTTATAGTTTCGATATTCAGAAATTAAAGGTCAATAATAAATTAATACTAAACTTGTAGTCTTAACCAGAAAGTATATAAATATGATGATGAATATGAATATAGACATTTTATATTGTTGTCAATATATAAAATGAATGCATAAAAATATTTAAAGAAAATATTTTTTTATTACAAAAGGTATAAAAACTTTTTTGTAAAAGTTACTTTTTATAAAATTTGACACAAGATGACATGACAGATGACTACAAATTTTAATATTTTATAATTTATTTAGGTTGTATGTTGTTTAAATAATATATTATTTAAATTATATTTATATTCTGGAAAATTTCAGCGTGAGGGAATTTGGAATTTAGAGTAAAAGTAAAGGTTGTAGTATAACTGACCAACCAGGTGGACACTCAGGTGGTCGATTGGTAAACCGGGATATCTTTAGTTAGTATAGTAAGTACATTCGTGGAGGAATGTAATTATAATGTACCACTTTACCACAAGCCGTAAAAGTGTCTCGTCTTTGTGGAATATTATAATAGTGTCGCTGTCTCTATTGGCAGTATATGCATGAGTTTGTGTATTCTTCAGTCTTTGCGGTTTAGTAGATGTGTGTAGTCCCCATGGTAGATACTAAACACAAAGTTACATTTTATAACTGCATCTAGTAGCATGGATGTCTTATTATGTGTAAATGAGTTTAAATATTTGTTTCAGATAAATACTTAGTTTTGCTAAAGTTGCGCTAGAACGATTAAGAAAAATACACGGAAGGAACTAATAAAAAATAAATATCTTGTTTTCTTTTTTTAAGTGTCTATTATTTATTATTTACTAAACTGTAGAGTTCATAAGACTCACTGTCGCATGCCGATAAGCTAACCGAATTGCATCGCTAAAGTGCCAGTACTCGTAGAACTGACGGCCGATGGGGCAAAAAGTAGACTGGAGGCTACGTATTGGAAAGCGCAGTGTAGGGCGACCCCCCATGAGATGGACCGACGACCTGATAAAGGTTGCTGGTGGTCGTTGCATGCAGGCGGCACAAAGTCTCTCGCATTGGCAGAAGTTAGGTGAGGCATATGTTCAGTAGTGGACGTCATTGGGCTGTCAGTGGACGTCACTGTTGTGATTATGATGATGATGATGATGGTGAATAATGTAATTAAGTCTATATTCGTCTATACGATAATCCTTACCACCTAAAGATAATCAAATAGGAAGGATTGCGTTGCGTTGCGTAGATGTTTTAGATAAGGCTATAACTGATAACAAATTAATGAATTCTTCCTCATATAATATACATATAAATAACTAGCTACTTGGAAGTCATAAGCTCCTATTTCAGTGTTTATTAAAACGATAAGTAACAATTCATTGCTAATATAATTTATAAGGCGCTATGGTTTTTTTTTAATAATAATAATAATTATGAATAATTTATTGTTCTCTAGTTTTTTTATTTGTATACACACAATTACACAGCTGGACGCCAAATTTCAACTTTCTAGGTCATCTGGAAGTGGGTGTTATTTAAGGTCTATAGGTAAGTCAGTCAGTGGAAAAATAGCGATTTTTGAGCATCAATATCTCACTAACCACGTAAGCTGTATTTACGAAATTTGTGATTCTGGTTAGTCTAGTAGACTTTAATTCATATACCAAATTGCATGCGTTAATACTAAATAGATATTGAGTTATCGGTGTCTTAAAAGTGGCTCCAACTGGTTCGTGTAATACTACACACGACTGCGTGTCACCCGCTTTGATGCTGGAACTGGGGCTGACACGCGGCCGCGTGTCTTGATAATTCACTATCAAAGTCTCTTACCGTGTGGTTTTGTCTGTAGGTAGGTATACTTATCAGCTAACTCTTAAGAGTGTTATTATTTATTTACACTTTATATACACAGAAAAGTCAGAAATGTACAAAGGTGGACTTAATGCCAGAGGCATTCTCTACCAGTCAACCTATAGGGTGATGCAGAGAAGGGTCGAAGTAGGTGCATAAAAAAAGAGATAATGAATGAAATTAATCACAATTAAACACATATATATAAATATATTACATAAATAAACACAAATACATAAATAATATACATAATATTATGTATCTTATTCACACATTTGTTTCACACAAATGTGTGAATACGCTCTTATGAGTAAGCGGATATAATTTATAAGCTAAAGTTTTCTAAGTGATCAGTTCACGTACTTACCTAGGTACCAAGTTTTTTACATTTTACAACCGGGCCCTTGATTCTAAGCCGTCCGAAAGTTTTACGATCGAAAACTAACAGCTTGACGCAAGGCACTCGATCCGACGGAAACAAAAATGCTATTCATGGATCCGAACGGAAACTCCTTGGAAGGGCTTTAGAATCCAAGAAATTCGAGATCCCACAGAAAACCATGAAAACGATAGGTAGGTACCCATGTTAACGCACCGAAAATTTCGTGGTGGAAATCTAGATGAATTGACGTCATTTTCGTAATTACCACCCCCAAAACCCCCGAAAATGATACCTATATTTAAATTTCCTAAAATTTCACCGCAGCCATCTTGCATCTTATTAAGGCCCTTCCCTCGGTTTTGCACCGAAAACGGTATTTTCTGAAGCCTACTCCTCCTAAACGGCTTGTTCGAAAAATTTGATAAAAATATATTTTGATAATTGATACTACATTTTCAACACGTAAAATTTTCGTACGACTAATACTTTTGCCTCAAAAAATATTTCAAATTGCGATATATTTTATCTTAAAATGCCTAAAACTTCTAAACGGCTTTATAGTTTGAAATTATTTTTACACAGATAAATAGGTGGTTAAATTTACTTTAATCTCAACATAGCATATATAAATCGATCAATATTTTCTTAAGAAAATAGGCCATAATACGATTTCTGTACGTTAGAAATTCAGAGGTGCTCTGCGCGGCCGCGGGCGGCAGACAGGCGTATCTTAAAATGCCTAAAACTTTAAAACGGCTTTATATAGTTTGACAATATTTTACACTGATACTCTCTAGTTCGAGGAGAGGAGAGCCGAGCCCAACAGCGGGACTTAATGGGTTGCTGATGATGATGATAGGTGGTTAGAGCTACTATAAACTCAACATAGCATGTTTAAGTTGATAAATATTTTGCTAAGAAAATAGGCAATATTACGATTTCTGTACGTTAGAAGTTCTGCCCCCTGATTCTGAGCTGTCGGAAAATTTACGGCTGGAAATGTCAGTTTAATTAAAATTCAAAAATATAATGTTAAAGAAATAGATGATTGCAGAAAAAAATCTTATATTAATCAGTTTTTAATTTTCTATACGGTAGACTATTTTCGAACATTAAATAACTTAAGCCGTAAAAATACGTCGTACTAAGATTCGAAAAAGTTAACGATCCGAGAGCAATCCGACGAGTCAGAATCAGGGGGCAGAGGTGCTCTGTGCGGGCGCGGGCACCGACCACATATTTTATTACTTAAAAAGCAATATTATAATATATAATGTAAATATTAGGTATAATTATAATATTATTTATTAAATACACCTTTAATAAAATATAGGTGTAATAAATAAATTTATTGAGTTATTTAAATTCAATATTTCAAATCATCATCATCATCATATTAGCCCAATGATGTCCACTACTGGACATAGGCCTCGCCTAATTTCCACCACTCGAGAACCTTTTTGTCCCATCGGCCATCAGTTCTGCGAGCTATGTGGCCTGCCCACTGCCACTTCAGCGATGCAATTCGGTGAGTTATGTCGTCAAATTAAATCACGCAGGGAAACTCCGAGCATAGTCTATTCCATGGCTCGCTGAACGATTCTAATGTGCCCTATAGTTAGCGGCCACGTCTCAGTACCATAAGTCAACACACATTGGTTGAAGATTTTCATCTTCAAACTCTGGTATTTTGTGGACGAGAAAACAGTGTGTAACTTCTCAAACAAAATATTTCAAATGATCCAATAAAATTGTTTTCAATTTATAAAAGTAGTTTATAAAGTAATTACAAAGTAAGTGTTGTAAACAAAACATTAAATTCATCAATAAAAATAGGTAAATATTTTTTTAAGACAAAAGTAAGTTAAAATAGTTATTTATTTAATTATAATTTACAAGATAAAATAATTATCTTCGATACTAATAATAAATAAGTACCAATAAAACTACGTAAGTACTTACATAAATACCGAAAGCAAAACATTGAAATTAAAAAAATCTCATGCCATAAAAATATTGGCAAACAAATAATTGTGTACACGAGTCTTTTAAACTCTATACAAAATAAAATACCAGTTTTAAAACTGTTATTCCGGAATCGTAGGTAAAAATGCCGAGCTAGAAGCGCATGTCTGCGTTTACGCATATTCTGTGACCGTTGTATTATAGTGTGCACGAGTTGGTAAAGGAGCGGGGATGCGCAGTGAAATAAGCTAAGCTCCGCCCATACTCTCAAGGTTATTGGCGACTAGTTACGCCTTAAACACCGGACTGAAAAGCCCGGCAACGATACCCATATTGAAAATACCAAAAATTTCGCGGCGGCCATAGTCGCGTCAATTCTTTCTTTCTTTCCTCAGGAACAGCACCGATTTTGATGATTATGGATTTAAAACTTAGTTTTTAAATGTTATTTACAATCAGAAACCTTTTGGAGCGGGGAAAACATGATTTATATTGACAATATTTAAAATATTTAAGTACTTTACAAAAAAATTAAGTGTTATCCTGATTTTGTTTTATTTTACTTAATAAAGATACAATCGTTTAGCAAATATTAATAAAAATAATTTTAGTTGAAAGTGTTTAGCGTTATCTATGTAATTTTGTTCTTATATTTAGGTTTTACGATTTAGAAGAGAGAGGGGATATACTAAAAGATCGACACTACATGGTTTTCAGGAGATGCCATAATAAAGGGACCCGGAATATCGTGTACTTACTATATATTATGTTATACTTAATTAGCTCTTTACGACCGCTCGATCCATATTTGTGTACCTAATCTGCAGCTGCGCTATTTTGTGATTACACTCATAAAACACTAAACATATTTTGATACGGTTTTCACAATATTTTACCTAGGGTAAATGCGCTAAATATCGGCCATGTCAACATTTTTCGGCATATAAATGCATTTTTCTTTAATATGCCTGGCCTTTGATACATACTTGGGGTATTTTTATGTTATACGTTAGTTAATTATTCATTATTTCGTCTTCATTTGTCCAATTTATTCCCAGTTTCTTTTTTATATTTTTTTTTGTGCAGATTTGTCAAAAACCCCTTATAGTACAAGATCCCACTAAGGAATATATACTCTCTACTGTTATTTATGAGTGATAAGAAATAAATGATAGATAATATTCACATTGACTTATTGCAAATAGGTTGCCTAGTTAAATCGCGCCAGGATAATATTAATATCGTGCGCAAAGTTTTTTGTTGGAGATATTTATTTTCCAGCATGGTGGAATGAGATTGAAGTCCATACCTTTTATCTTTTTCATAAAGTGCTCTTATCAATTATTAAGTCGAAAAAAATATCAAATGAAAGCCTATTTACAGGGGGGGGGACAAACATTTTACCACTTTGGAAGTGTCTCCTGCGCAAACTATTCAGTTTAAAAAAAAATGTACTTAGAAACTTCAATATCATTTTTTAAGACTTATCCATAGAAAACCCACACGTATGGGTTTGACGAAAAAAAATTTTTGGGTAAGTATGGGAATATCATTACTTAGGAAGGAACCAAGCATAATTTTAATTAAAAATAGCTATAATATGTTAAAAAATATCCGCATTAACAGATTTGTTGTTTTATTAATAGAATATATATATAAATGAGAAATTTAAGCACCCTGGTAATAATAAATCCACATACCAATTCGTATTATATAACTTGAATTTATAATTTAAGTAGGATTTTAACTGATTAAGATAAATGGAGTACCGTTTATGTATAAAATATATCCGAAATTATTGTAATTAAGTGTATAAACTATGATTCAACTTTTTTTTTTGCAATACTTTTCTTATTTTTTTTGGATCTTCGGCAATTCGATGTGTTTAGGGTTCCGTAGTTCTAACTAGGAACCCTTATAGTTTCGTTATGTCCGTCTGTCTGTCTGTCTGTCCGAGGTTTTGCTAAGAGACCGTTAGTACTAGACAGCTGTAATTTTGTAGGAGTGTGTATATCAATTACGTCGACAAAGTGGTAAAATAAAATTTTGGAAAATATTTTTTTTAGGGTAGCTCCCATACATGTGAAGTGGCGATGAATATTTTTTTTGTTGTCTACCCCATTGTGTGGGGTATCGTTGAATAGGTCTTCTAAAATGACTTGAGGGTTACTAACATTATTTTTCGATTTAATGGTCCATTTACGAAATATTAAACTCAAAAGAGCAAATTTTTGTTCCAGTAGGGCGTCCCCCCCCCTCTAAAAGCTAAACTGCTGGGTTGAAAAATCTGGAAAAATTCATGATGATAGTGCATTTTATGAACTTTAAATGAAAACTATAGCGGTTAAGATAACTTTATTAGTTTAGCAGTAATAGTCGTTAAACTTGGGTGTTGGATAATTTTGTACCAAATACAAAATCCTTAGCATTAATCCTTTATAGTGACTAAGAAAAAGTAGTTGCTTGTTTATAACGGGTAAAGACTTGCATTTAAAAACAAAATATCAAGTAAATAATACATCCATACATATTATAAAAGGTTTTGTCCTGCCTGACTGACTGACTGACTGACAGACAACGCACAGCCTAAACCGCTAGTCGTAGCGACTTGAAATTTGGAGGGTGTATTTGTGCTAATGTCTAGAGGTGTACTAAAAAAGGGTTTTTAAAATTCAACCCCTAAGGGGGTGAAAAGGGATAAAAACGATTGTATGAAACTTCTTTGTTTTTTAACTTAAAGATTTGAAAATTTGTTATGGGGTATCTGGGGTACTATCAAAATAAAAAATACCCTCATCAATATTTTTGACAAGGGTGGCTTTGGAAGGGTGAAATTAGGGATGAAACGTTGTATGATCTTGGTTTGAAGTTAACGTTTTGCAAATTAGTATTGGGATAGGAACTTAAATAGGGGGTGAAATATTAAATAGACAGTTCTTTGTTTTTCAAGTTATATGTTTGGTAATACGCAATTAGAACTTCAGTTAAGATGTGAGTTAATGGGTTGTTTTTGGTGTTTGAAAAACTTACCCTAAGGGATGAAATAGGTGTGAAAATTATAAGAAATTGATATGGATGTCGTTTTCAAGGTTTTCAGGGACGCTGATTACGAAAATGTTATCTATATTGACGTAAAATGAAATTCAACTCCTGTAGTGGGGTGTTGTAGAATTCATGAATTGCACTTAAAACAAAGATCTATGTAATATCGAAATCTACGCGGACGAAGTGGCGGGCAAAAGCTAGTGATATATAAATTTGCTTACTTTGCATTGCATAATGCATAATGCATAGCATTTGAAAAACTTACTAATCTAAAATTTTTTTAAAATAACACCCTGTACTTTTATGGCATAGATCTATAGGTTCAACCATAAGTATTGAATTATCTAACAAATGTGTTAAAATAAATAAGAATAAAACCAAAATTCCACTCTGTATGTGGTCGTTATCCTACCAACAGCGCCACCTATCTCTCTCGAAATGATCCAATCTTTCAAGCTGAAACAATTTAACAGACTCATGAAATTTCATTAAAATCGGTTGGATTATTTTCAAATACTAGTGTATATATGATGAACATCGTAGCTCTTTTGCTGCGGAACCCTACATTGAGCATGATCCGACATGCTCTTAACCGGTTTTTTTTTTTAGCTGTATCTACCTTATTTCTTTCAACTTGTTTATATCTTCATGATAATACAAAACTTTCTCCTTAATTAACTTCATTTTACAAAAGATATAGCTAATCGTTTTATCAGGCTTTCTTTTATTATCTACCAGAACCAAAGATTTTGGCGCAATTGTGTGCGTATTACTGATGGTTTGCTTGGACCTTTGGAGGTGGATGTAAACGAATTAAGTTTATATTTGTTATTTAAAACTAAGATAATAGAGGTGGCATAATTCTAAGGTTCAACTTTATTTTTCGAATTTGTTTTACTTTCATTTCTGTCGTATTTGATACATTTAGTAGGTAAAATTTTTTTTTTTCGTCATTTTAAGTCTTGATTGTGAGGCTGGTATAGTTTGAGCATATTCTGTAAGTAAAAATAGTCACAACTATGTAATTGAAGTAATGTTCTAAGAAATGAGTAAGGTTAACAATTAAAACAGTAATGACTATTTACATTTGACAAACGAAGCGGCTATTTTAATTAGTTATTGCCGAATATTTAGTTAAATTCTATATACTGCCTGATGCACGAGTAAGAAACACATCTCTCATAAATTGACCGCCATGGCCAGAGCAATAGTTTGTACCTTTTATCCACCACAGCTGGTGAATGTTGGAGTAAGAAAGAGGCCGAATTTAGGCAAGGTTCGATTAAATGTACCGGCCACTGGCCGGTTTAACGTTTTTTAGTATATTTTAATCCCTAACCTCGGCCGGGCTTATAATTAATAAAATAAATAAAATAACAATATTATTCCTTTTTCACAAGTTAGTAAATTAATCAAATTAACGATATAAATATACATTAGACATTGAAATGACAAAAATATGTATAAAACTTACTTTCCACCCATAGCTGATTCTGTGAATCTGACTACGAAATATCTCGAAATTCGGGTTTTCGTACAGGACTATAAACTTTTTTCACTGAGCGTCCAAGCAACGTTTGATGGCAGCCATATTTAATAGTCTCTTGCTCAATGAAATAAGGTATCATTTCGCACGAAAATTAGGCTTCTATAGTACAGATTTTAAAAATAATATCAAAAAGAGTGTAAATGGCCGATATTAGACAGTGGCTGATATTAGGCGACTTTACCCTACGTATCTTGCGGGTGAAGCTAATAATAAATTATTATTATTCATTTATTTGGCATTGGCAACCACACCCTACAATAAAATTGAACGTTGAATATCTCCATTCTAGCTTTTTCAATACATCGGTATATATTTATGGCAAGAAATAGTAATTCGGCACGAATATCAAAGCCAACATTTTGTGAAGACTGGCAAAGTATTAAATAATGAAGTTCAAAACAATTACATTATTCATAATTTTAGTGATTATTGCTGAAATTGTAAGTACCTGCCTAATGTTTTAGAAATAAGTTATTTTGTATAAGTACCTATTTAAAAATGGTTTCAGCAAGTTAGTTCTGTTACCGAGGGTATTCATATGCAAGAGATTTACAGAAGTACCTAAGTTTTTAAGAATGCCGCAGCTGCAACAGATTATTATGTAGAATTATCTAAGTATTGAACTAGTGATCAAAAGGAATATGACTGGCATGATTGACAAGACAATGACTAGTATTGAGCTTAACGGGAGAAGAATGCCATATACATTTTTTTAATCAGTCCGGGTCCGGCTGTTTGTAGCCAGAGAGTACCTACCTACCTATTCATTTAACTGGATTTAAAACGACTTTTGACAATTTAGTGAAGGAATCTGCATAATTATACGATAATAGATTTAATTTAACATTCGGTGTATACACATATATCCGAGATTTCTATTATTGTATACCCATTACCTACTTACTTTGCAGCCACTTTGAAATATAATTTTTACATTGCTTTTTATAGAAAATGTGAAGTAGTCAGCAAAGCGCTGCTATAAATTTTTCATTTGGATATAATTAAAAAAAAAATTGGATATCTGAATACAGGCATGCTGCTGTTGCCTTCGCCCTTTCAAGCCGGGTTACAGGAAAGGCCCCACCACCACCACACGTAAGAAGAAGGGCTAGGCCTAGACCACACTTGAGCATCGCCGCCGCCGCCAAGCCAAGCCATTGAGCGCGCTGTTCCTAGGTGCCATTAATACAGATTTTTATATAGGTACCTTATATTTATAAAATCTCACACACGATAATTACAATTTAAGCAAAAGAAAAGATCATGGTATTGTATGGACGGTACCTAGGTATATGTTATTTTCAAATAAAAGTCTTTGATTTTGCGTCTATTTTCCTGAAGTCATTCCCTAAAAACCGGTTTAGAGCATGTCGGACCATCCTCAATGTAGGGTTCCGCAGCAAAAGAGCATAACTTCATACCGCCACTAAATGAACACGTAACCCGTTTGTACAGCGCCATCTAGCGGCAGTATTGAAAAACTTATGATTTATTATAATAGTATACTTGATATTTTGTTTTTAAATGCAAGTCTTTACCCGTTATAAACAAGCAACTACTTTATCTTAGTCACTATAAAGGATTAATGCTAAGGATTTTGTATTTGGTACAATATTATCCAACACACAAGTTCAACGACTATTACTGCTAAACTAATAAAGTTATCTTAACCGCTATAATTTTCATTTAAAGTTCATGAAATGAACTGAAATGAATCATGAATTTTTCCAGATTTTTCAAGCCAGCAGATTAGCTTTTAGAGGGGGAGGGGGGGGGGGCGCGACTGTGGATCGAAAATCGTCTCTAGAAGACATAGAGACTTGATCTAAAAATGTATTTTATTTTGTTGAAATGGGTTTAGTTGGTAAATACAATTATGGAAAATGTAGTTTGAGGTAAATTGGTGTAAAATGTTTTCGATTTAAAAAAAAAATCGCAAGTTTGGCCGTAACATTATGTATGTCAAAAAATCACAAAAAAATTCAACTATATCCATTTTTCATGTCAGCTCCATACATTTTTTCTTAAAAAAATTATAATTTACACTTTTACACCAATTTACCTCAAACCACATTTTCCATAATTGTATTTACCAACTAAACCCATTTCAACATTCTTATATTTCTATGTCTTCTAGAGATGATTTTCGATCCACAGTGGGGCGCCCTACTCGAACAAAAATTTGCTCTGTGAAACATACGGGCTGCTCCCTGCACTTTTCTCGCTAGATGGCGCTGAAATTGCGATATAAGGTTTATTTTGATTTTTCTGTAACTCGAGCACTAATAAGTACAAAAAGTTATATTCGCGACACTGAAACCTTACACTCTATTGAACTCAGCCAATTATTGCTTTCAAAATTCTTCAAATTCCTTGAATTGATCCAAGAAAAGAGTGAACTTTGATTATACTGTTGTACACAGTTTATACACACACATAGACGTCACCTGACGTGAGCAAGCCTTGGTTAAGCTAGTTCAGGCAAATTAACACTAGATGGCGTGCAATAAAAAAATATATTGAAGGGATTAGAAAGGTAAGAATAAAGTTGTTTTAGGTGATAACTATTTGACTTATAAATTTAGGAAATAGATAATTTATACAACGTAAAATAAAATGAAAGACAAGTTTTAGGTATTAACTATTTAAGGACTTGTAAATTTAGAAAATAAATAATGTATACAACCTACAATAAAATGTAAAACAGTTTCATTATATTTATTTATATTTTTTGTTTATCAGTAACCTGAAAAAAGTCACAAAAAAGATCAGCTAAATTCAAGATTGGTTCAATAGTAAAAGTTTCATAATGATGATTATAATGACCCCTTGTCAGGTTTCTGGTAACCAAGAAACAAAGTTGTAAACAATAATATTACAAAATTCTAAACAATAAATCATCAACAAAAGACAAATTAAAACAAAAGCCATTCGCGTTGCTGATTTTGCCTACTGCCTAGTCTTCTTGTCTGGAAACACCGCTTCACAACTTCTACGAAAAACATTTATTACACAGTATTTAGTATAGTTGTAACACTTTTGTTGGCGCCTCTCTTCGCTATCTGCGGCCTGCCAACGGTGTCTGCGGGGTCTGAGGCGTGCGTAGGGGCGCACCGCGCGAAACCGGCGCGGCGGCTCCGGGGCCTCGCTTCGCTGCTCACTCAGCTCACGCCTCAGACCAACAAAAAAGTAAAGACGGAGCATCACGAACATCAAAATGAAGCCACCTGTTTGTCTATGTGTTTGTTGGCAGGGTTGCCACTTGTTAAACATTTTCCCTATAATTTGGGAAATCATATTATGTGTGTGGAATAAGTATGTATATTGTACGAGTAAGATATTGTTGTGTATGTATTGTATCTCAATTGTTTAGAATGACTTCTATTGCGTATAAAAACTTCATACATTCATAATTCGGTTCGCATAAAACAGTAGGAATAACATATTTAACATTCACAGATATTTTACCACAGGCCTGTATTAAATCAGACCTCTAGCAACACATTGGTGAAATTTATTTATAATTTATAAATTGTGGGTCATCAATCATAGGTGAAATTATACGCGTACATGCCGTACGCTGGCTCCTGTTGCCCTAAAAAGACCTATACTTTTTCTTTAAGATCTATAATGTACAGACATCAGCCTGTTACATATATTAAGATAATTTCTAAATTTTATTACGTTTCATCCCCAATTTCACCCTTCCAAAGCCACCCTTGTCAAAAATATTGATGAGGGTATTTTATATTTTGATAGTAGTACCGCAAAACAAATTTTCAAACCTATAAGTTAAAAAACAAAGAAGTTTCATACAATCGTTTTTATCCCTTTTCACCCCCTTAGGGGTTGAATTTTAAAGAACCCTTTCCTAGTACACTTCTAGACATTAAGACAAACACACCCTCCAAATTTCAAGTCGCTACAACCAGCGGTTTAGGCTGTGCGTTGTCTGTCAGTCAGTCAGGACAAAGCCTTATAATATGTATGGATGGATGTTAGTAAAATAAAATAATGATTTTGAAAAAAAATATTATTTATTTTTACCCTTGTAGACACAACGCTGTAGGTAGTATTGTTGTCAAAATAAATTATTTTTTATATCTAAGTATAAATCGTTTTATTTGCAATGAATACTATTTACTAGAGACTAATTTAAATTATTTCGATTTAGGTGTTCTGAATCGTTTAAAAAAATATTCTAAAAAATTCATAAATTTAAAATTAATTATAATTATTTATTTAATATCTCATTTTTTTAATTATTTTAAATCGAATCATGAATTTGTAAGGTCATTACAAATTTCACAAAAGAAAACGAATCGACAGTATAATCTGTGGTTTAATAAATGGGGAAATATCAAATCATAGCTATGGCCACATTATTATTTTTGTTTTGTTGGCAGTATTGGTACCAAGTAACCTTAAATTTACAGTTTCATTAATTAAGAAATGATGTAAATTCAAGTATTTACAAGTGATAAGTGATTCCATGGGATTTCTTTTGTATATTACTGTTGTTTTTGCAACCTTTCACAACACAGGTAGGCATTATCACTTTTTTTTATTTTAGTTATTTGTTTACGACGCGGCGACGACTCGTGACGTACTAAAAGAAATTGTCTCGGTTTTAAGGGCGTCACATACGGTGAAGATGCTATAATATTTCATCTTAAGATACCTTGATATAAAATATTATAGCATCTTAAGGTATCACACACGGTTAAGTTACTATAATATATATTTTCGAATCATTCTCTCTTGACTAGTACAGGAGTCACACGTACATTTCGTCACTCTAACTAATATACATGTCATTTTGGATCACCATGTATATTAGTTAGAGTGACGAAATGTACGTGTGACTCCTGTACTAGTCAAGAGAGAATGATTCGAAAATATATATTATAGTAACTTAACCGTGTGTGATACCTTAAGATGCTATAATATTTTATATCAAGGTATCTTAAGATGAAATATTATAGCATCTTCACCGTATGTGACGCCCTTTAGTGTAGGTGTGTGCGTGAGGTTGTGTATTTATTTGGAATGTCTTGGTCAAGTTGACTCACGGAACAGAAAAAACAAGTGGAAGTGTGAAGTGGGCGTGGCGCGCGTGCCACAAGTAAGCGTAGTTCCGCGTACTCTACTTTATACCGTCTCCATTCGTGTTTTACATCAAGTCGAGTCAGTCTTTTTGTGCTCTGCTTTGTTTTACGTGATTTAACCGCGAATATGCCTTATTGTGCCATTTTGCAGTGTAAAAATGATAGTAGAAAAATAAATCTAAGAAATGGAGGTATCTCATACCACCGGTAAGTAACGATATAGTAGTTTTTCAAAAAAATCTAATTAAATTTCAAATAATTAAAAATAAAATAAAATATCGAATTAAAATCAACCTTAACGTATTAGAAATAAAGATTGTTTTGGATTACATACGCCATTGTTTTTATTCTGGAACATTCTGCCCAACTCAACAAACTGACATGCCATTGACCTCACCACTAATTAGTGATGAGGTCAAATGGGATGTCAGTTTTATCGATATATGCATTTTATATTAAAATTCATTTAAATAATTAAAATTATGAAAATTATTTATTAATAAATTATTAATGAAAATTATTTAGAGAGAATTTTAATTAATAAAATTAATTAAAAGTCTCAGAAAAATAAATTAACGATTGTCAAATGGTTTTTTACCCTTACAATTTATATCTAAGTACCTGTTTGTGCCATCGAGTACCCTAATATATCTTTTAGGTTTATTTATATTATATTTCTATTTGCCTGTTAATCAAAGCGCAGAAACCTGTTTCCATTACCCTTCAAATTCATACGGCGATATTATAATAAATTGTGTTAAATGGATGTTTGTTTGCACCGCTGCACCGTGCGCTGCGGTTTGCTTATGGATAGCTCCCGGTAATTAATTCTTAAAATTGATTTATTAGAGTTGTACAGTCATAAAAATGTGTCTAAAATGGAACTTGAGTGTCAATACTTCGATGGAATGTGGAGAACAGTCATAAAGTATTGAGATAATTACATTTTAAAACATATTTGTGCAAGTAAATAGTGTGATAAAGTGACAATAAACAGAGTGCGGCGCGGCAAATTGGCGCGAATACGCGAACGATCGAGCCGGGCACCGCGCTCTTTCTCTCTAGCGCTAACGGGCTCGCTCCGTCTCGCTCGCACAGTGAAGCCACGCAATGAGCATACATTTTTGATTCAAGATGAACTGTTTCGTGTGTAACAAAAAAATAGACATAAGTGAGTTGCTTAAATGCACTGGATGTAAGACAGCTTTTCATTACAAATGCTTAAATATTAGTCCAGCAAAATTTAAGGAGGGACAAGCACAAAAGAAGAGCACTTTTAAGTGTAATTCCTGCCAGAACGTTACTCAGCGTATTCGGGGGTCAAATGATACAATGGATAGTATTAGATGCAGCTTGATACACAAGGATGGAAATGATTTATCATTGGTGGAAAAGGGTTCTAAGGAGACACGATCTGAGGAGTTGGAAAATATAATGGATAAAGTCAACGGAATAATTATGGCAAAATTGAGTGCATTAGAAGCAAAACTGATAGAAGAAATTAAAACAAGTGTAACTGATATGGTCATAGAAAACTGTAAGTTAAAGCAACAGTTGGAGGAAAAGGACAAAAAATGTATGTTTTTAGAACAAGAAATTAAAACATTAAAGGAGAAAAATAAAAGTAATGAAGAAAAAGTTAATAAGACCAAAACTTATTCTCAAAGTGTTCAAAAGAAAATAGCACCACAAACAACAACAAATATTCAGAACCCTTCATCGCATGGTGATTTTGAAAACATTCAAGTACAATCACAATCTCATGCGGGAGTGGCCAGAAAATCAGCGGATTCTCAAAAATTCGATGACGGTAAAGACAAGTGGAAGGAAGTAAAAAATAAGAAAATAGCGAAACCAATAAACAAGGGGGGAAACAAATCAGTAGTGTCCTTGAAAACAGTTGAACGCAAGAAATTTTTACATGTATGGAGGCTAAGTAAAGAGACTACAGAAGAAAATATAAAGGAATATGTTAAAAACGTATTAGGACAGGACAAAGAAATAATAGTGGAAAAAATTAAACCCCGAACGGAACGTGATTATGCTTCGTTCAAAATTGGAGTGCCAGAAGGAAATTTTGATAAAATTTGTGACTCGGAGGTATGGCCGTTAAATGTAGAGTTTTGTGAATGGGTTTTTTTTCGACGGTCAATCAAACCAATGTAGTAGTAAACCCTGCAGAAATTTTAACATTTTATACCAAAATGCTAGAGGATTGCGCACGAAGGTAAATTTATTTTCCAATAATATAATAACATCGGAGGCTGATTTATTTGCAATAACGGAAACGGGATGCAATAGTTCTATATATGATATGGAATTAGTCCCTAAGAATTATCATATAATACGATGTGACCGAGCGGATGGACGTAAACAAGGAGGCGCGCTTCTTGTGGCCACACACCGCCTCGAACTACGTAGTGTACCGATTCCAGGAAACGTTGTATTAGACAATTGTGCATTCGAAATGGTTTGTGCTACTGTACATAAAGATTGTAAATATTTATTTTTGTGTTGTGTTGTATATATACCTCCTAATAGTAGCGAGAATGAATACATGCTACTTTTTAGATTAATAGAACAATTATGTGTTAGATATAAGGAAATTATAGTAATAGGTGACTTCAATTTGCATTCATGTAACGTTAATATTATTAATTATTATGAATACTTTGTGTCTTTTTGCGAATTCACTCAGAGAAACGAAGTACCAAATTGTAATAATAGACAGCTGGACTTAGTGTTATGTTCGTTGAGTGCTGGCAACGGCGTGCGGGTAAGTGAGGCGGACGAGGCGCTAGTGCCTATCGACGCGTATCATCCACCGCTAGCAATATGCGTAGAGATGCTGGTGAGTAGACATTCGCCCGAGACATCTTCTCCAACATCAGAGGTGTTAGAGGTAAGTGGCGCTGGGAGTGACCCCTGGCCTCAATGGAATTTTTATAAAGCGGATTTTAATAGGTTATACGGAATGTTAATGGCTCATGATTGGAGTCCTATGTACCAGATTATTGAACCAGAGGAGACTTTGAATTACTTTTATAATGTTATTTATAGTTTTATTGATGACTGTGTTCCCAGAAAAAGGCGAAACCGGATAAACTCTAGGTATCATTACCCAGAGTGGTATTCGGCTGATATTATTCGCGACATTAAACTTAAAGCTAGGCTTCACAAACAATATAAAACAAGTGGCTTAAAATGTGACTATGAAATGTTTGCTCAGTGTCGGGCTAGAGTCAAAACTTCTATAAAATATGCACAGGAAAGACACCAAGAAATATTGCAACAAAACTTATATAAAGATCCGAAGTCATTCTGGGATTACGTACGGTCAAAACAGGGAGCAATTAATCGGAAAAAAATTACAAAAAATGGTAATATTTTGCCGGATTATAAATGCGCACCAGAATTTGCACAGTTCTTTCATTCGGTGTATAGTACTCAGAAAGCAAAACTAGACGTGGACGAGGCCATAGCTAGGAGTGATGCGAACAGTAGCAGAGTACATATTGAGCGCCTGAATAGGAAACAGGTGAGTGAGGCACTAGTGCGACTTAAACCAAAGCGCTCCGCAGGTCCAGATGGCATTCCAGCATTTCTGTTTAGGGATTGTAGAGGTTTCTTAGTAGAACCGCTATTGTACCTATTCAACCAGTGCTTGGACTTGTCTCACTTTCCTCAACGTTGGAAAATCACACGCGTAATTCCAGTACCTAAGGGTAATTTGGGATCGGAAATAAGTGGACACAGACCGGTGGCGGTCCTGTCCACGCCAGCGAAGGTTTTTGAGTCGGTCATACATCATTGTGTTCTAAAGCAGGTATCTGGGCTATTATCGGACTCACAACACGGATTTAGACAAGCATGTAGTACTACCACTAACTTATTAAATTTTATGGCATAGGTTGTACCAGAAGTCGATGCAGGAGTACAAGTCGATGCCGCTTATTTTGATTTCAAAAAAGCTTTTGATATGGTTGATAATGACATCTTATTAGCCAAACTAGCGGCAATCGGATGTACTCCTAAGTTGCTAAATTTTTTTGCCGATCATATGAGAGATCGCCAACAATATGTAGAATATGCAGGCTACAAATCAGAACCATATTATACCAAATCTGGGGTGAGTCAAGGAAGTAACTTAGGACCTCTTCAATTTATTATAATGATAAATGACCTACCTGGCGTGGTCAGGGATGCCACTTGTCTATTGTTTGCGGATGATCTCAAGTTACTCTTAGCAGTGCGAGATCAATACGATTGTGCGCGTTTTCAAAGAGATGTGGACAGGGTAGCGGAATGGAGCAGGAATAACAACTTGTACTTTAATATTTCAAAATGTTCTGTAATAACTTTTGGCCGCATGAGAACACCTCTTCATTACGACTACAAACTGGACAACACATCTCTACAGAGAACGGACACAGTGCGAGACTTAGGAGTAATGATGAACACAGAGCTAACATTTCGTGAGCACATAATAAAAGTATGCAAAAAAGCATATAGAAGCTTAGGCTTTATACTTCGCCAAGCGGAGGGTTTTACTAACTTAAGGGTACTGACTACGTTGTACAACTCTTTGGTTAGAAGTCAGTTAGAATGCAACGCATGCATATGGTCTCCACATGAAGTTAAATATAGTCTCATGTTGGAACGTATTCAAAATAAATTTACAAGATACCTTTATTTGAAAATGTATGGAGTTTATCCGTTATATCCATTGATGTATCCGACCTTGTTTGTTATAGGCATGGTAGGATACACTAAATTGGAGACAAGGAGGGACATAGCTCTTACCACGTATATTTTTACATTATTACGTGGTAAGACCTCGAACCCAGGAGTTTTAGAGCAAATAAAACTTAATGTGCCCGACAATTACTTAAAGAAACGTAAGAGGCCATGTCTATTAGCGGTACCGAAAGGCAAGACAAAGTTGCTCGACAAAGTCCCTCTGACGCGTGCCTTACTGACGCTCAATGAGGTATCACTAGACATAGACCTTTTTAGTTGCACTCTGAGTGAATTCGCAGAAGTGACTTTGAAGTGTGTGTGTAAATATTAGATTTACGAATATTAGATTTAAACATAGATTTATTATTTGTACCTTAGGAGTTAAGTATCGTATTGTCGCATTAGGTTTCCTGTAAGGACAGTATGTATTAAGATTAAATAAATAAATAAATAAATAAATAAATTTTAATAAATAAATAAAAAATAATATCGGTTCAGCTGACGACTAGATACTTGAAACAGTTTGAACACTATTATGTGTGCCATACATTTTAGAGAGATCGTATTATAATATGCGTTTATAATCTGCTGAGCCGCATAAAAAAGCTAGTAATCATATAGACTTGTATAATTCAACCAGTAATAAAAATAATAATAGTAATTAATACATTTTTAACATCACTCTGATGTTAAAAATAATGTATTTATTATTATTTTTAATCGTAATTTAATTGTAATTAGATCACAGTAAAAACAGTTCAATTTCTGTAGGTAAAAATCGGGGATCCCTCATAATATATCCAGTTATGCAAGTGTTGAACTAGATTACACAAATATCAAAGATTACTAAAAGCGTTTTATATCCTTTATTTACTCTAACTTTTTTCTCTAAATTAACTTTATTTTTGATCAGAAACAAAATCGATAATGTATAATCATATTTTGTTGTGCCACATCACTATTTGATAAACGAATGATTATAATGTTTTAAGGCAATGTCATCCTTATAGCAATGATTTTAAGGTTCAATTTATTTTATCTAAAATACACTGCCATCTCTTGTCGAATGGCTGAATTTCTTTAGAAAATTTATGCTTAAATTTAAAGATACAACGTCACGATAAACGTCATAAATACTTTTGTTTAATATTGCAAAGTAGTCTTTATTCTTAAGTACTAAAGTGTGTTTTGCTTCGCGGTCTATATAGTATAAGCCGATATGGGTTTGAAGATATTTGACCAATTAAAACAATTTTTTACTAGTAGTGCACTGTTTGTATGTGTCAGTTTGGCGACACTGGTTCCAGTACTAATTGTGTCCTAGCGCACTTCCACTTGTTTTTTCTGTTCCGTGAGTTGACTTCACTGCAATTGTTCGTGATGCTCTGTCTTTACTTTTTTGTTGGTCTGAGGCTCACGCAGGTAAACTATTATTCTTCATTCATCATACTAAAATATTATTTACTTAGGGTGTACTTTGTGTCCATTCGTTTCATGTTTGTGAAGCTCCCCGCGACACAGGGCTTGTTCCCTAGTGCGGGCGTTGTCTATTAAAAAAAAAAAAAAAAAAAACAATGATCCGAACTTCATATTTGTCCAACATTTGATGTGGATGTTGAAGGCCGATTTTCCACTAGAACAAAAATAATACATTATATTTTAGACATTGAAATTGACTGACAAACATTTATAGACTTAATAAAAAAAAGAATTATTTGTACCATTGAAATCCACACATTTCGCATTTTTTTGAACCCGTCTCAAAATGGTCTCAGGTAGAATACTGTGTTTAAAAAAATTTACTAGTTTCGGTATCATATTGCTGATAAATTCGTTATCTCGATAAACTTCTATAACAGTCAAAGGTTCATTGACTGAAATAAAACATAAGAAGTAGCACTTATCCATATTGCTTACACGCATTTGTCCTTGAACATGGAATAGATGTCAAATATTTTAGTAGGTAAGAGTAAATCACAAACTGAAATAATTTATAAAACAGGTGTGCAATAGAAATATCAATTTACTTGATAGTAATAATCATGATTTTTATTCATAACCAGCACATTATTATCCAATTTTAGAGCAAAACCTTTTTGTCCCATCGGCCATCAGTTCTGTGAGCCATGTGGCCTGCCCGCTGCCACTACTCTGTGGCTGCCACTTCAGCGATGCAATTCGGTGAGTTATGTCGTCAAATTTAATCACGCTGGAAAACTCCGAGCATAGTCTTTTCCATGGCACGCTGAGCGATTCTAATGTGCCCCATAGTTAGCGGCCACGTCTCAGTACCATAAGTCAACACACATTGGTTGAAGATTTTCATCTTCAAACTCTGGGATTTTGTGGACGAGAAAACAGTGCGTAACTTCTCAAACAAAATATTTCAAATGATCCAATAATTTTTTTTTCAATTTATAATAGTAGTTTATAAAGTAATTACAAAGTAAGTGTTGTAAACAAAACATTAAATTCATCAATGAAAATAGGTAAATATTTTTTTTATTACAAAAGTAAGTTAAAATAGTTATTTATTTAATTATAATTTACAAGATAAAATAATTATCTTCGATACTAATAATAAATAAGTACCAATAAAACTATGTAAGTACTTACATAAATACCGAAAGCAAAACTTTGAAATTAAAAAAATCTCATGCCATAAAAATAATTGTGTACACGAGTCCTTTAAACTGTCTAAGTATACAAATACCAGTTTTAAATCTGTTATTCCGGAATCGTAGGTAAAAATGCCGAGTTAGAAGCGCATGTCTGCGTTTACGCATATTCTGTGACCGTTGTAGTATAGTGTGCACGAGTTGGTTAAGGAGCGGGGATGCGCAGTGAAATAAGCTAAGCTCCGCCCATACTCTCAAGGTTATTGGCGACTAGTTACGCCTTAAATGAAACCACGTGTAGCATGTGATGTTAGAAGGCTATACCAGAAATTAAACAGAAATTTGCGATAGTTTAGACGCAAATGTACTTTCTTTATGTCACCGTTGTTCACAGTTTTAAACAACCTGTAGGTATTTACGTTGATCGTATGTTGTTATTTCGTCATTCAATTCATTTAAATATCTCTGACTCTTTAATATTATCTTATCTCTTACTCTGTTCCGCACTTTTGTCGTCGTCATGTCGAAAACGTCATGATAGAAAAAAAAACCGGTTAAGAGCATGTCGGATCATGCTCAATGTAGGGTTCCGCAGCAAAAGAGCTAGGATGTTCATATAGACTAGTATTTGAAAATAATCTGTTAAATTGTTTCAGCTTGAAAGATTGGATCATTTCGAGAGAGATAGGTGGCGCTGTTGGTAGGATAACGACCACATACAGAGTGGAATTTTGGTTTTGTTCTTATTTATTTCAACACATAATATATAGTAATATTATACAGTTATTTTTGTTAGATAATTCAATCCTTATGATTGAATCTATAGATCTATGCCATAAAAGTACAGGGTGTTATAGTTTTATTGGTACTTATTTATTATTAGTATCGAAGATAATTATTTTATCTTGTAAATTATAATTAAATAAATAACTATTTTAACTTACTTTTGTAATAAAAAAAATATTTACCTATTTTCATTGATGAATTTAATGTTTTGTTTACAACACTTACTTTGTAATTACTTTATAAACTACTATTATAAATTGAAAAAATTTTTATTGGATCATTTGAAATATTTTGTTTGAGAAGTTACGCACTGTTTTCTCGTCCACAAAATCCCAGAGTTTGAAGATGAAAATCTTCAACCAATGTGTGTTGACTTATGGTACTGAGACGTGGCCGCTAACTAACTTTTAACTAAATTTTTATTAAAATATGTTTATAAGGGATAACACTGGCTGCCTTATCATTTAATGTCGTATCGTCGTATAAACCCTGTATATTAGCCAAAGGATCAATAGTAGATTCATGAGGAAAAACTTACCATCTGGACTGCCAGCTAGTGTTGTTAGAAGGCTCGAGCCCTGAGCCTTGAAGGCTCAGTCGCCGAGCCTTCAAGGCTTCAAGGCTCAAGCCCTTTTAGAAGGCTCGCGAGCCTTATAGCCGAAGCTCGAGTCGAGGCTCAAGCCTCTGAGCCTTGACGGCTCAAGCCTCTGAGCCTTGAAGGCTCAACGACTGAGCCTTGAAGGCTCGACGACTGAGCCTTGAAGGCTCGGCGACTGAGCCTTGAAGGCTCGGCGACCGAGTCTTGAAGGCTCAGCGATTGAGCCTTCAAGATTTCAAGACTCGATCGGTATCTGAAACCATTGAGTACCCTTAAGATAGATAATATATATATAAATAAGATATAGACCTGTCCAATACAGCTCCTATTGGTTATAGCGTGATGTTATGTAACCTATAAAGTTCCTATATAGATACTATATTAGAAGGGTCGCGGGTCTTATATCGAAAGTTTGAGTCGAGTAAAGTACTACCTGGCCAATACAGCTCCTATTGGTTAAAGCGTGATGTTATGTAGCCCATAAAGTACCTACATAGGTACTATATTAGAAGGGTGGCGAGTCTTATATCGAAAGTTTGAGTCGAGTAAAGTACTACCTGGCCACTACAGCTCCTATTGGTTATAGCGCGATGTTATGTAACCTATAAAGTACCTATATAGGTACTATATTAAAAGGATCGCGGGTCTTATATCGAAACTTTGAGTCGAGTAAAGTACTACCTGGCCAATACAGCTCCTATTGGTTATAGCGTGATTAACTTAAAATACAAATGTAAGATAGAAAACAAGCAAATGTATGTAGTTACTTTACTGAATACCTACGCTCGCTCGGCGCTCGGCGTGGTCAAAATTTATAAATGTGGCCGCCATCTTGAAATTTGTTGTTTTTGGGCTGATTGACTCCAAAATCAATATTTGACGATCCCTTTGACTGTTTGACATAGTGCTGAAGTCAAAATTTGCAAAAGTGGCCGCCATTTTGAACTTTGTAGTTTTTGAGCTGATTGACTACAAAATCGATATTTGACGATCTCTTTGACTGTTTGACATAGTGCTGATGTCAAAATTTTCAAAAGAGGCCGCCATCTTGAACTTTGTAGTTTTTAGGCTGATTGACTCCAAAATCGATATCTGACGATCCCTTTGACTGTTTGACATATTGCTAATGTCAAAGTTGGCAAAAGTGGCCGCCATCTTGAACTTTGTTGTTTTTGGGTTGATTGACTCCAAAATCGATATCTGACGACCCCTTTGATTGTTTGACATTGTGCAGATGTCAAAATTTGCAAAAGTGGCCGCCATCTTGAACTTTGTTGTTTTTGGGCTAATTTACTCCAAAATTGATATTTGACGATCCCTTTGACTGTTTGACATAGTGCTGATGTCAAAATTTTCAAAAGAGGCCGCCATCTTGAACTTTGTAGTTTTTAGGCTGATTGACTTCAAAATCGATATCTGACGATCCGTTTGACTGTTTGACATAGTGCTGATGTCAAAATTTTCAAAAGTGGCCGCTATCTTGAACTTTGTTGTTTTTGGGCTGATTGGCTCCAAAATTGATATTTGACGATCCCTTTGACTGTTTGACATAGTGCTGATGTCAAAGTTGGCAAAAGTGGCCGCCATCTTGAACTTTGTTGTTTTTGGGCTGCTTGAATCCAAAATCGATATCTGACGATCCCTTTGACTGTTTGACATAGGGCTGATGATTGGTTATAGCGTGATGTTACATAACATCACGCTATAACCAATAGGAGCTGTAGTGGCCAGGTAGTACTTTACTCGACTCAAACTTTCGATATAAGACCCGCGACCCTATTAATATAGTACCTATATAGGTACTTTATAGGCTTCATAACATCCCGCTATAACCAATAGGTGCTGTAGTGGCAAGGTAGTACTATACTCGACTCAAACTTTCGATATAAGACTCGCGACCTTACTAATGTAGTACCTATGTAGGTAGGTACTTTATAGGTTACATAACATCACGCTATAACCAATAGGAACTGTATTGGCCAGGTAGTACTTTACTCAACAAAAACTTTCGATATAAGATAATAAGACTCGCGACTCTACTAATATAGTACCTATGTAGGTACTTTATAGGCTTCATAACATCACGCTTTAACCAATAGGAGCTGTAGTGGCAAGGTAGTACTTTACTCCACTCAAACCTAATATAGGTATCTTATGATATCATTTATCAAACTATTTTTCTTTTATTTTTCACAGGACACACTGCACTCAGAAGATACAGAGTCATTGAACTTTGAATAAAATATTTATTATTATGTACTTATAGTAGGTTATTAATCATACAAAGCTCGCTTAGGGCTCGCTTTGAGCCTTAAGGCGCGGGCCTTCTCTTCAGGGCTTGCGAGCCTTGAAGGCTCGCCAGCCCTCAAGGCTTGAGCCTTTAAGGCTCGCGAGCTTCGACTCAGGGTTCGAGCTCCCGACTCGAGGCTCATTTTCTCAACACTATGTGTACCTGCTGGTGAGTAGTGGTGCTCAGAGCTGCCAACGTTACAACTACACTACCTATGTGCACTCACACAAATGCAAAGCTCAGCTTAAGCATCGCGGACTGTATATACCTGTGCAAAGGTTTTTTTAATATCCATTGCGTAGTTAAGGCGTTAAAGTGTTGTTATAAATTTAGATAATTTAGATCTATTTTTTTTTGTATCCTGACTAGGCATGCTTACCTTAGTTAAGGCCGTTATAAACTAAGAATTTTAAATACATTATACAACCTTTCTCCTCTAATTGTCCTGCACTCACACTAATCACTTTTTTGGTAATACTAGTCATCTATTAGATTTTCTGACGTGTACTTAATATTACTTACATAAAATTTAAGTTTATTATAAAAAACCACAATCTGGAATATACAACGCATTAACTTAGGGTTTTTCAAGTGAATATTCAAAATCCTTTTACCTTCAACTTTCTAATTTTAAACTATTATGATAAAGCAATAAAAATAAAATTACGGTGGTTACGAGTATCAACAAATTTTTTTTTTTTTTTTTAAAACCTAATATTCCATTATTAATACAATGGTTTTCATGTAATAAAGTCCAAGAAAACTAATAAAATCAGAGGAAATAATTCGTGTAGTTTTGTAAATTGGTACAGTTATACCTTGCGGTATCCAGATGAACATACTAAAAGTCCTCAAGGGAGGGGGGGGGGGGTCGTGCTGAGGGTGTAAAGGGAGGGGAGAGAGTTGAAGGTACCTTTTTAAAATTTTTACTCTTATTGTCGTCGTTTGAAGTCATTTGACAATCCGCGATAGTTGCGAACTGTAGGCAGTGGTGATAGGTACTGTTGTGTTGCACACATCCCTTGGGAAATTACATTTGGTAGACAAAACTTATTTTGGAAAAGTATTTGTTCCCAAGTTGAATATCGTCAACAGGTAATTTTATACTTTCAACATAACTAACTTTTATTTTATGCTGTATAAGTAATGCCAGTTTTACAAAACAGTTTTACATGAGCAAAAACTCACACTATCCATTACAAAAGTCGTTTGATTTAAACTTTTATGTTGTAATATAAAATATGATTTCTTGTTTATTAGGTAGGAACAAATAAAAATTGTAACAAACACTAGTTTGGGTATGTGTATGTATTTAACCTGAATAAAGCACTTGAAAGAAATAGCTATTTATCTGGCCAATGCTTGACAGTGACAGATAATGCGGCAGAATTATTATTATTTACATTGTACGCGTTGATTGTAAGTATATAATTAATAATTTCTGGGTCAGTCTGTATGAACCGTGTATCCAATCATATAACGGATTTTGATTCGCTTTTCACCATTGATCGACTATAAACAATAGTTAATAACAACCTAGTTGGTAACAAATCTCCTTTGCAGCTAAGCAGTACCTACCTATTATGCACATTGAATCTCTCCGTTCTAGCATCTTCAATACTTTGGTAAATTAAAATGGCAAGAAATTATAATTCAGCTCGAATTTTATAGTCAACTTTCTGTGAAGACTGGCAAAAGTATTCAATGATGAAGTTCAAAACAGTTAAAATATTCATAAGTTTAATGATTTCCATTGCTGGATATTTTAGAGTTAGTGTAAGTAATGTTTATGTTATTTTTTATATTTGTTTTATGAATGCGTAGTGTACACGTCAGTAGGTATAAAAGTTTCTCATTTCTGTTTCCGAGACTATAATTCCTATGCACCTAAGAGATTTACAGAGTTAGTTTCTTGTTTTAACTGTTTTAACTGTTGATGGCTTTATAGTAGGTATAGAATGGAACAGCTGCAACAGTAAATTAGAGCCCTTTAATCAGAGACGATATCGGGGCTAGTGCCGCCAAGCGCTAAATTGGAAAATTTGAAATACCTATGTATACATTTTAATCACCTATTAAATACTTATCTTTCAGTAACTGCAAGTGAAAATGCTATACCAAAGCAAATGTGCAAACTCTATATACAGTAGACTAAATCCCCTCCACATTCTTTGGAGGAGACCCGTGCCTAGCATTGGGACGTTTATGAGTTAAAATGATAATGATGATGAAGATGAATTGAACAGCAGTCTCTCCTAAAAAATCTATAATCAAACAATCTTAGGCCTTTGCCTTGAAAATTGAGTAGGTAGAACTAATGCCAAATGATTAATTTCAGTGTGCTGATGAGATGACCGATAATATTGTAGAACTTCCGAAACAAGTATTACCGCATGAGTTGAAAAATGCAAGCTTAGATGGACCAGTATTATTTTTTCCTCAGCCATTTTCATATCCACGTTATCCTGTTGTAGTTTATTTGTAAATTAGGAGCACATGATGTCATGTAGGTATATATTTTTTAGTTGAACACGCCACTTCTATACCAAAAACGACAGACAGAGGTCGAAATTTTATCTCGATGTTACGTTTTAAGATAGGTATTTTCTACTAAAACTTACACGTGATTTTGTGGAGAGGTTTGTCGAAAACCAACGTATGACGGAGGGAGGGTCTATAAGTTGATAAAATACATCACATGATTAATGAACGGCCCCTCAAGGCCTCAACCGATAAGTTTGTACGACTTGAAAAAGAATGAATAAAAAGTAAATAACATATTTGCTCGTAAAGGGTCTCTAATTTCACCAATTTCAGTGTTGTAATGTATCTCATTACGCACTAGTGCGGTAATGTAAAGTAAATTGCACGGCTTCTCATGCTCACATACTAATAATCATGGGGCTCCGTCTAAAACGAACGGTACCTACTTTTTTAAATCTTAGCAAAGAGTTTTTATGTCAGAAAAGTGGTCAATATTTTATGAATAAAATTAATTTTGGGAGATAAAATAATTATGATATAATTATATAAAATAAACATTTAATTCTTTAGTTTAATTAATTTAGACCATAAATTACAACCATTTATCTGTACTAAAACACAAAAATATTAATTTATAACATAGTTGCTCGTAAAGGGTCTCTTATTTCACCAATTTCAGTGTTGTAATGTATCTCATTACGCACTAGTGCGGTAATGTAAAGTAAATTGCACGGCTTCTCATGCTCACATACTAATAATCAAGGGGCTCCGTACGTAACGAACGGTACCTATTTTTTTTAATCTTAGCAAAGAGTTTTTATGTCAGAAAAGTGGTCAACATTTTATGAATAAAATTAATTAACTTTGGTAGATAAAATAATTATGATATAATTATATAAAATAAACATTTAATTCTTTAATTTAATTAATTTAGACCATAAATTACAACCATTTATCTGTACTAAAACACAAAAATATTAATTTACTTTATTAGTAATACTGGCTGTTTTTGTGTTTTTGCCTTAAAAAAAAAGCGCTGATGCGCGCGCATCGATAATTTGTGGCAAGGAAAAATAATTCCGCGCGCTATTTCTTTTCGCTGTATTTGTTTTTTTCTAAGAAAGTCCGAATTTTATTTATTTCCTCGCAAATATGTTATAAAACGTCGTATGACACACGTGCGGTTTGATAATTACAGCCTCTGCTTTCTTATAGCCCTCGCCTGCGGCTCGGTCTAGCAATATCGCCTCGGCTGTAATTATCAACTTACCGCACTTATATCATAATGTACTATTATTCCTACCCAGTGACTTTTATTTCTAGTACTTAACGTAGGATTTTGAACTCTTGTGGTAAGCAGTATAACCTTTACATAGTTTATCAGATGAGATTGATAGAGACTACCGACTGCCAGCCTGCCCTTTCGAATCTCTGTAGCTCTGTGCTCTTTCATTGGTAAGTAGATACTTAGTTAAATGTGTAAAAAACCATTTCAGTTCAAGTACCTAATGTTATGAAATTTTACATAATTATATCCATATTTAGACCCTATCGATTTCCTATTGTTTTTTTTTTAGATTTTATCTGGTTCGATTTCCAGGCGAAACAAGCAAGAATTTCCGAAAATCTATGAATGCAGTTTTGTTTCTTTTGAAAAAGAAAGGAATGTATTCTTTTGAGTAAAATCATCTATCTCCAGTATTTAGTGTACTTACTTTCCTTCCAAGTGGCATTACAAAATTATACTCTATATGTATATGTATAGTTATACTCGTAGATTATTGAGTATTTTAGTTTTCTCCAGGGTGGAATACCTAATTTAAAAGAAAGATTAAAACATCACAGATTTAATTCAGATTTTATTTGTCATCTGCTGCTGCAACTACTTAATCTATATTGAAGTGTATTTAATCCGTGAACTTGCCGTAGGTCCATTTGCTCTTTCGTCTTACACAGTAAATTATCTGGAACCATTAAGCAGGTATGTAATTCGAAAGTATTTTATCCGTTTAGTGACGAATTATACATAATGTCACTACATCATCTCAACCTGTGCGTGTCGTAAAAGTCGATTAAGGGAGTAACCTTATGCAGATAAGAGCACTACGAGAAAAGGAAAAATCGATATAAAACCCTTTACCAACCCGTCTGGCCAGCGTGGTATAGGTAGTAGGCTAAATTCCCTCCACATTCTTTGGAGGAGACCCGTGCCCAGCAGTGGGACGTTTATGGGTTGAAATGATGATGATGAATAAGTAGGTATGTATAAATATATAACTTAAAAGTATTTGGTGCAGACGGAATACCTTCCGTTTTTGCTGTCAACTGCGCTCAGCAATTGTCACTGCCACTCACGCTTATATTCAATGTGTCGCTTTCCTCGGGCCTATTTCCTTCATCTTGGAAGTTAGGCGTTATTGTGCCTATTCACAAGTCGGGTGATGTAAGCAATGTTGAAAATTATAGACCTATTACTATATTGTCTGTTTTCGCCAAGTTACTTGAATCATTGTTATGTCCATATGTCTAATGGGATATTAAGAGTGTACTCGCCGATTCCGAACATGGGTTCATCGGTGCTCGCTCTACTTGCACCAATCTTGTAGACTTCACCGATGATATTTCGCATTCCCTGGATGGTCGCATTCCCGTAAACGTCATTTATACGGACGTCTCGAAGGCATTCGATAAAGTTCCCCTAAGTATCCTACTCTAAAAATTATCGCTGTGCGGTTTTACTGGTGCCTTCCACAAATGGTGCATGTCATACCTACATAACCGTGCATCAAAAGTAGTAATTAGTGGATATGAGTCGGATCTTTTCCCTAATTTATCCGGACTTCTTTAAGGGTCCCATTTGGGACCTATATTTTTCAATATATCATTAATGACGTCACCTCTTGCTTCAGAAGTAGCAAACTATACCTGTACGCAGATGATCTTTAAAGTAATGAGACCAATCAGGGACCCTCAAGACATAATGCTATTACAGGCTGATCTGAATAGATTTGTGTGCCGGTGCAGAGACAATAAAATAGTTTTGAACGCAGACAAGTGCTGTTATATTCACTTTACCCGTAACCGTAATACTGAATTGTCGGGCGCTTACACAGTATCTGACCAAATTGTTCAAGAAGTTGATTGTGTTCGGGATCTTGGTGTTATCCGTGATAAACAGCTGAATTTTAGGAATCATTATGATCACATCGTCTCGAAATCACTCAAAACCCTAGGTTTTATAATAAGAGACACCAAGAACTTTAAAAACTCAACGACGGTTATAAGATTGTACGAGAGTCTAGTCAGGTTTCAACTTGAATGCTGTTGTGATGTTTGGCATCCGCATTATGAAATTCATTGTAATAAAATTGAACGCGTGCAAAAAAGATTTTAGTACCACTTAGCTTATAATTTAAAACTGTCAAAAAAACTAACTAGTTACATTTCAACATAAAAAATTCATTTCAACTTAAAAAACGTCGTAAAATCTTAAATTTAACATCTTTACACAAATAATGTAAATTGTACTCAACTGCTAGGTACGTAAACTCAATATTACAGTCACCAATAAACTCCCACGACTGTCTCGTTATTCTTTGTTTACACCTAAGTTGTCCAAAACTAACCTAGGCCTTTTCTCTCCCATAAATGGGCTCCAAGCGCAATATAATTCTGTCAGTAAAAATAAGGATATTGATATATTTAGTCTAAGTTTACCTAGAAATTAATCTCACTAAACTGAGTTATACTTTTTATTGTTACTTTGTATTCATAAGTACCTACATATCACGATGGTAAAACTTGTTTAAGTTTTTTAGTTAGGGGAAACCTTATGCTCTCAACTACCCCTATTTGTTTTGCTTTCCATTGCCACCTTTATTAAGGCAGCACCATCACATGTATACAATTGTCTGTATATTTCTTAGCTTTTAAGGTGTATGTTCTTGTTGGTTGTTCTAATAAATAAAATAAAAATAAAATTTGTTTCTAATAAGGTAAATATATGTATACTAATATTATAAAGCTGTATGCTGCTGTGAGTTTGTTTAGTTAAACGCCAGGAACTCAGGAACTGGTCCGATTTGAAAAATAGTGATCAGTGTAAAACATTTAGTGTTGAATAGCCCATTTATCGAGGAAGGTTATAGGCTACATAATATCACGTCACGCTACATAGGAGCTGAGCAGTGGCCAAATAAAGAACGACGGGAGTGAAACCCCGCGTGACTTCTAGTAGGTAGGTAGGTCAGTTAGTCAGTTAGTTAGTATGTTATAAGTTTCGGACGAATGTGATACCCATTAAAAAATAGAAATGGCACCAACAAGGTCATTGGTACGTTCGATGAATAATTTCTATAATATATATAGACAATAATTACTGTTATTTTAAATCTAAATAACTTAATTAAATTATATATTTTTTTACTGCTGACATATAAGTGAAACATACACTAGAAATAATTCTAAGTGTATGTCAGATCCACCAACCTGCACTAGGCCAGCGTGTGTGGATTATTGCCTAAATCCTATCGGTTCTATCTCATTATAATAGGTGTTCTACACGGTTATAAACTTGTGTTCCAACAGAGTGACCTTGGTGGGAGCTTGGTTGCCATCCGCGTAGTTTGTATGAAATTTGGTTTACAACAGCCGGCTACACGGTTGGAATCCACCAAGAGCACCTCTGTGGAAGGCAAGTTTATAACCATATAGCACGGCTTTAATCATCTCATGCTAAAAGAACACAGCAATGTCCAAGAGCAGCGGTTACCACCACAGGTGTAACTATATCATTTGGGACCCGTGGCAAATTCGTTTGAAGAGGCCCTATCAGTAAGAATCGTCACGTTGTACTTAATTTTATTTTAATGATCCACTTAAGAACTTAATAATTAACTTGAATTTGTATAATGGTCTCTACTTGTCTCACTTAAAATCTATTAAAAATTTTAAGCAGATACTTAAAAAAAAAGTAAATAATATATTTTTGAAGTAAAATAATTTTTATATTAATCAGGTACATTGTTAAACATTTACTTCTGAGCTCGGGGCTTCTTAGGCCGGGGCCCTCTTGGTTTGGGGGCCCGTGGCATTTTGCCAGCTCTGCCACCCTATAGTTACGCCACTGGTTACCACTTACCATTAGATAGACCGCATTCGTGTGCGTTCCCATTGAGGGACCATGCCTATTTGCCAAAAATAGGTATGGTCCCTCAATAGGAACGCACACCCGCATTCTCGTTTGACACGTGCGTCACAGGCGTCTCAAAAATAAAGATAGTTAATAAAATCTTTATTTTGTGGCCGCGTCGGGCAATAAAAAGAAAAAAAAAGAAAGAGGAGTTGCACAGCCCAAAATATATCTTGTTTTTCGCCATGATGAAAACTGAAAATATTTACATTAGAGTTCTTAGATAGGTAGGTACGCTATAGCCCTGCAGGATCTAAAAATCAAGAAACGGTTTTTTAATTGACTTTTGCGGTATGAAGTTAAGGGTTTAAGTTGAAAATAAAAACGTCTGCGGAAAAAATAATACTGGTTCGTCTAAAATTGCATTTTACAACTTATGCGGTAATACTTGATCCGAAAAATCAACAATATCGGTCATCTCATCAGCATACTGAAATTAATAATTTAGCGTTCACTCAATGTTCACAGGGCCCAAGATTGATCGATTAGAGAAGTTGCTCGCTAATCTCGAACTTTCCTATGAACTACGTGATGGTAGTCGAGAGCGGCAATGCGCTAAGGCTTAACTTATTTTTTAGGGATTTTAATTTTAAGGTTATTATGTTTTTAGGAAAACTGGCGCAAAAATATTTAAAATCAAAGACTTTTATTTGAAATCACATTTTAGATGCATAAATAAACAACATACCTACCATGCTTACATACATTGTTAATAGTACCTATCTAAAACATATTATTGACACAAAGTCAAAGTCAAATCAAAGTCAAATCTTTTTATTTCATTTAGATCACATACATGATACTTATGAACGTCATACAAAGCCAAAAAAAGGTGTCAGCAAATTTGCCTACGGCCAGTTCACTGACAAGGTTGAGCCAGTTGAGCTCTGAGAAGAACTTGGCAAATGTAATATAGGTACCTACTTTATTACACAGGGTGTGGAATTTTGTAATGTCATCTGGAGGGAAAGTACTCTAAATACTGGAGATTAAAATAACATCTTGTACTTTTATGGCATCGATCGATAGGGTCGACCATAAGGATCGAATATCTCTAACAAACGTGGTTAACTAAACATAATAACAAAACCATAAAATCTTAACTTACGTTACTTACGTGGTACTGGTGAACTGTATTACAACCACGTGCAATCTTCCTATCAAATAGTTCTCCCTTATTTTAGTGAATAAATGACGTCAAAGATATTTTTTTTTATTACGACCATAAAATAATAACAATGTAAATTGACCATTGGACCATTGAGTAATAGTACCTACATTATGATATATAAGTGCGGTAAGTTCATAATTACTGCCAAGGCGATATTGCTAGAAGAAAGCAGAGGCTGTAATTATCAAAGCGCACGAATGTCATACGATATTTTATAACATATTTGCGAGGAAATAAATAAAATTCGGACTTTCTTAGAAAAAAACAAATACAGCGAAAATAAAAAGCGCACGGAATAATTTTTACTTGTCACAAATTATCGATGCGCGCGCATCAGCGCTTTTTTTTTAAGGCAAAAACACAAATACAGCCAGTATTACTAATAAAGTAAATTAATATTTTGTGTTTTATTACAGGTGGTAACCAGCTAAACTCCCAAAAAATAACACCCTGTACTTTTGTAGCCCTGATCGACAGGGTTAATCATTAGAAACGAATCTCTCCAACAAACATGGTAAATTATAATTTGTAAATGTGTTATAAAGTACTTTTATTACACATTTGCTCGTAAAGGGTCTTTTATAACATATTTGCTCGTAAAGGGTCTATTATTTCATCAATTTCAGTGTCGTAATGTATCTCATTACGCACTAGTGCGGTAATGTAAAGTAAAATGCATGGCTTCTCACGATCACAGACTAGTAATCAAGATGCTCCGTCTAAAACCAACGGTACTTTTTTAAATATTAGCAAAGAGTTATGTCAGAAAAATGGTTTACATTTTATGAAAAAAAATAACTTTGGGAGATAAAATAATTATAATATATATATATATATAGTTAATAAACATTTAATTCTTTAACTTAATTAATTTAGATCAGAAAGTACAACCATTTATCTGTAATAATAAAACACAAAAATATTAATTTACTTTGTTAGTAATACTGGCTGTTTTTGTGTTTGTGCCTTAAAAAAAAGCGCTGATGCGCGATCATCTAGCAATATCACCTTGGCTGTAATTATGAACATACCGCACTTAAAAAAAAAAATTCAAACCCACAACGGGACTTAAACCTGCGACCCTGCCATTCATTGCATTACATTAGCAGTGCTCTGCCTACTGAGCTACGCGGGTGGTGAGAATCTGAGATCGAATTTATCCACTACCTGTTAACATGATGACATCATGACAATATATATATGTATATAATGAACTATGTAACTGCTATGTAAATATGTAACTGGAAGCACCTACCTCAATTGTCTCTACATCACCCTACAGTTTACTGGTAGACAAGGCCTCAAGCATTAAATCCGTTTTTGTACATACCTACTTCTTTTGTGCAGAAAGTTTAATAAATAAATAAAGATAGTTCACAACATCACGTTTGGGTCAAAAATAGTCTCTCGTCTCCCCTAGGTCAAGCTTCGCCTGGGACGAGTTTTGTTACCTTTCCTGGCACATGGACTGCAACTTGGCTTGCAACTTGGCTTGCAACAACTATTGCAACAACTATTGCAACAATGATTGCAACTTCCCTTTCCACCCTCTGGCCCATTTTCTGACTCTGGGTCCATGCCTGGCCCACCGGAACTTGGATCATCGTAACCTGGTCCGAAACCCGAAAAACTTGGTAAACTTGGTAAACCGGGCATCCAGAATATCCACGAGAGGATGCCCCTCATTTGGTCGCTGCATGTCTGTTCAGATATAAAAAAATATTTTTTTAAATTAGATCGAAATGTAAAATAATAATAGTAGGTACCTACTTTGCTGGCTACTTCGCATTTTGTACAATATATTATGCACTGTAAACATTTGTTTTCAATGTGGCTGCAAGTACCTAAGCACATAGAAATAAATAATGTGAAATCTAAAGAAACATATCTATAAACTAAAAGTAAGTACTTTAACTTTAAGCAGAAGTAAAGATTCGTGGGCACACCAAATTGTCAAGAATCGTTTTTGAGTCCCGTTAAATGAATAACCCGACCTGGACTGGTTAAATGTAATCTTCTCCCATGAAACTCATATCATAGTAGTAGTCATAGTCCTGGTCAAGCCACACACTAGTCTATATAGTCAGTTACCAGTCCAATACCTACTTACTAAGATGTTGCCTACTATGACTAAAGCCATCTATTAGTTAAAAAAGTAACTTAGGTACGTACTTTAGGTTTAAACTCAATCTAAGCCGATCCAAAATGTGCAGATTTCGCCCAGAGTCAGAGGAGACTGCAATGCATGTCATGCACAAAAGAATGATCCATTAAGAACAGCACCGTGTGCAACCAGATAAGATATAGCTCTGCTCAGACAGTCTGGATGATTCCTAGACTCTATACTAAGACTTTATAAAAAAAAAACTAAACCATTACTTACACTAACTGGAAAATATTTGGCAGCGAAAATCATTAAAATTATGAACAATTTAACTGTTTCGAACTTCATCTTAAATACTTTACCAGTTCTCACAAAATGTTGATTATGAAATTCGGATTCGGATCGAATTTTATATTACAACATAAAAGTTTAAATGAAACTACTATTGATATAAATGGATACAGATAAGAGTTATTGCTAATGTAAAACTGTTTTAGTGATAGTGCCATGATACATTTTATGATAAAAGTACTTATATAACCTACTGACGACATTAGCAATCATTATAGGTATACCTAGTTTATTATCTTTAAAAAATGTATTTAAGAGGGAACGCGGCACACGATTCTTCATACAAACGTATTCCTCTGTTTTCTCCCTGAATAACGGCTAAAAGGTAATTTTTTTAGCTCAAAAATTCAAGGTTGCTGTCTGCTGTAGGCATGTCCCTATCATTTCCATTTTTTAAAGAAAATATGACCCTCCAAATATTGCTAAAATTGCCCTATTTTTACTGTCGTAATTCGACTACCAGAGGAATTCTATTGGTTATTTACATAAAAAAAAAGATAGGAACCTAGCTATATTCTTTTTAGAATTGAATCGGCTCAGTTTTCGAGAAGAAAACAGGGGAATACGACACGTCCATTTCGTCAACATTTTTGTCTTAAAATCTGTCTGAGCTGTAGCTGTCTCTATCGCACTCTTCGGGGGTGACTTGAGGTAAGGGGGGTCTAGGGAAGTGGTATCTGTCGATTTTTTTTTTATCGATACTCTAGTGATGTCCATCAATGTCGATGTTGATGTTTTACTGTTTTTATTTCTTAAATTGTGAAACTGTAAGGTAAATTTCCGACTTTTGTTGTAGGAATTTGTCGTAGCTACTTGATCTGAATAGTCTTATTAAAAAGTAAGACTACTCTTATCAAGTATATTCGTAAACACGCGTTATAATGGATGCAAGAGTGGTGTAGATTGTGGGTATATTATTTAAAAGTATAATACTTAATAAAGTTTAACTTTATAATAAAAAATATAATAGATTCGCGCACCGTCTCTTTCTTATTAATTTTTTTTACGAGTATCATTTTATACCCGTTCCAATAAAGTTTTAATATATTCAGTGATAACAATATAACTACACGATTACGGACTTTTTGCTTTACTTGTGCAACTTAATATTGATTTTCGCCAAATTTCATGATTCTAGGTCAACGGGAAGTAGGTACCCTATAGGTTTTGACTTTTTTTGATCGTCAAGATATGCAGCAAAAATGGAGCATAAACGGCTATATCTTTTGATGTCTTGCATTTACTTAGAACTCTGATCTTTTATTATATTCCAAGGGATTGTAGACCCGAGTATTTTTAGGGTTCCGTAGCCAACATTGATTGATACCTCTACGCGTTCTTGAAAAAATATTCTTGACAGATAGACGGACAACAGAATGATACTATTAGGTTTCCGTTTTTTTCCTTTTGAGGTAGGAAATCCTAAAAAACCGGTTAAGAGCATGTCGGACCAGGCTCAATGTAGGGTTCCGCAGCAAAAGAGCCTATTTTCAAAGTGCTTATATCCTTTTGTTGAGAAGCGCAGTTTCTTGGTAATAACTCAAATACCGTATATCCGATAATGTTAGAAAACTAATGCAATATGTTTATTTTCAAAGATTTAAGCACAGATTTTTGAAGCCAGCAGTTTAGCTTTTAAAGGGGGGGACACCCTACTCGAACAAAATTTGCTATTTAAAGTTTAATATTTCGTAAATGGACATTGGATCATTAAATCGAAAAATAATGTTAGTTACCCCCAAGTCATTTTAGAAGACCTATTCATTCAAAAAAAATATTCATCCCCATTTCACATGTATGGGAGCTACCCTAAAAATATTTTTTTTTTCAAAATTTTATTTTACCGCTGTCGACGTAATTAATATACACACTCCTACAAAATTACAGCTTTCTAGTACTAACGGTCTCTTAGCAAAACCTCGGACAGACAGACAGACAGGCGGACATAACGAAACTATAAGGGTTCCTAGTCAGAACTACGGAACCCTAAAAATTAATAACAATAAATAAGACATTTATTCTATCGTCATTTCCGTCCTTTCGCTGACGGGTAAATTGTGTGATCCCGTCAATTATTTCAAGCAAAAGGCATTCGTGAAAAGAAATGTCTAGTCTAGGTAGGTTCGATATTTTTGTCAAAATAAGTTGTATTTTTTAACCGACTTTCAAAACAAAAGAACGGAGATTCTCAATTCGACACGTTTGTTTTTGTATGTGTGTGACGCGATTTCTCAGCCGATCATGAATTATTTTTGATTATTCTTTTTTTAGTTTCTATTCCATTCCATTAACATATATGGCATCAATAAAATGACATGGTAAAAGATAATGAGTTGTTGGATATTTTTGACTATAACCTGAATGCATAATAATATATCAAAATTGTTAATGATATCCTCCACAATAGACTGGCCTTGATTAGTTTTGAATAAATTAAAAATGTAACTAGCGTCAATTTAAGTTGCCTTTAACTACATTTATGTGGAACTGCTATTGTGTTTTGTTGTATGAACGTCTATTCTACTTTACGTTATGATCCAGATCAAAACATTCATTATGTGATATTTTTAAGATTATAATGTGTTTTGTGCTTAAACAAATAAAATAAAATAAAAAATATATGTTCTGGAGTTTTTCAGAAATTTTATACGGATATTTTATTTGTATATTTATTGAGCCATAATATTTTATAAGTTCATCAAGACTTATAAGCTTTTATTGTTGTTGACGAAACCAACCCACCAAACCAAGTTGATGGACAATCTAGTACTACTATGCACGTGGAACGTGGACCGTACACTCACAAATTTAAATCTCAGTTCGTGGGGCATAGTGCGACGGCAATAGCTGCTTCAAATACCTACTTTTCTAATTCCTCGCAGACCGCGTTCCCTCCTACTATCTCTACTATCACTAAAACAGTTTTACATTAGCAATAACTCTTATCTGTATTCATTTATATCAATAGTCGTTTCATTAAAACTTTTATGTTGTAATATAAAATATGGTGTTTATTGTTTATAGGCACAAATTTAAAGTATTTGAATTTGATAGTTTACCAAATACAATATTTGTAACAAATAATATATCTATTATATTTGGTTGAAATAGCCAGATAAAAAAAAAGATTTTTTTATCCGACTCATGCTTGACAGTGACAGATAATGCGCATAATATTTGTTAAAATATAATATTTATTTGTTGTACACGTGTTTATTGTAAGTACCTATACAATTTATAGTTCACCATATCTTCTCTAAACAAAGTCGCTTCCGGGTCTGTCTGTATGACCGCTAACACCTAGAAGCCCTAGATTTTGATGCAGTTTTTACCGTCAATCGACTATTACATTTTTTACGGATTTTTGTAAACGGGAACACCCAAATAGTCCGAAAATCTATATTCCGAATTTCACTACTCCATTACATTAAAATATCGAAAATTGGGGCCGCGGCATTATTGCTTGTTATTAATCAAAATAAAATGAAAAATAATACCTATATTTGTTGCTTCTATTGACTGCTTCGGTGGCGCAGTTAATACTGCCACGGTGTACAGTTGCGGTTACTGAGGTCTCGGGTTCGATCCCCGGCTCAGAATAAATATTTACATGATGATCTGCAAATGTTTATTTAAATGTATGTACTTATTTAGAAATATATATATTATAATATTCATAAACAAACAAACCCTATACCAAACCTTCTGGCCAGCGTGGTATAGTAGGCTAAAAACACTCCCCATTCTTTGGAAGAGATCCATGCCCAGTAGTGGGACGTTTATGGGTTGAAGTGATGATGATGAATATATTATATATTTCTAAATACATACATAATTATTGGGTTATGTACCAATGTTTATCAGTTGTAAAAAAAATGTCTTAATTAAATTATTAAGAGAGAAAATATTTTGGAACTAGGTATATAATGTTTACTAGTTTTTATTTTGGAATTCTAATAATTCGGATAATCAATATGTCGGACTTTTTGTTATTTCATATATAATTACTGTTATATCTACTGATACAGATGTTCGGAATATTAAAATTTTCGGATTAATAAAAATAGCATGAATGAAAAACGGAGTTGTTAAATTCGGAATTTTGAGCCCTTCGGAATCATGAATATCGGGATTATGAAATTCGTTTTTGTGACTTTCGGAATAAAGTCTTTGGTAATTATGTAGTTTACCCGTTTTAAACATAGGTACATTGGTAACCAACCTCCTTTACAGCTAAGCAGTACTAAGCAAGAGATAGGATACCTATGTAAGTTCTTTATAAGCAAGTTGAATCTCACCATTCCAGCTCCTTTTATATGTTGGCAAATGTTTATGGCAAGAAATTGTAATTCAATATAATCAACATTGAGGCCAGGCAAAGTATTTTAAGATGAAGTTCGAAACAGTTAAACTGTTCATAATTTTAATGATTTTTACTGCTGAATATTTTCCAGTTAGTGTAAGTAATGTTTTTGTATTTGTTTTATGAAGGCATAGACCACACGTCACCTCGCAGTATAGGCTGGCGCCCCATCCAGCAGCGCGTATGAATTGATTATAGAATCTGGTTAGGTTTTCTGCTATTTAATTAAAGAATATCACTACCGTACTACGCGCTCGTCGCGTTGCAACTGGGCTCCCTACCCGCCCTACGTGTTATTACACTTACACGGGCCACACACGGCCCATAAATCAGAGGTGATATCAGGGCCAGTGTTGCCACGCGCTAAATTGGAAAATCAGGTTTCTAATGTAAAAAATCTATATAAATTTTAATTAACTAAAATAAGATGAATATCTTTTACTTGCTGAAATGGCAAGATATTCATCCTATTTGTATTATGTTACCGGCAATCTATATAATTCAGAGATTCTATACTTCTGTATATACACCATGAAATTAGGTATGGTTTTGAAAGATTTAAGATGTGATGTAAATCCATTATAGCTAAGTATTACCCAGAAAAAGGTTCCAAAACCATTATAATTTCATGTTGTATATTACTATTATGCTATACGTTTCTTTATATTACTTACACATTATTTATTTCTGTGTGCTTACTTGCAGCCACCTTGAAAACAAATGTTTTCATTGCATATTAAACAAAATGCGAAGTAGTCAGCCAAGTGCTGCTATTAATTTTTCTTTTGTGTTTACTTAAAAAAAATATTTTTTTCATGTCTGAACAGTCATGCGGGCCCCTCAAATGGCTCCTCTGGTTGCCACTGCCAAGTTTACCAGATTTCGGTGGGATGTTTGACGAATGCTTCTCGGGTGGTGATGGATGCGGGTCAAGTTGCAACAATGGTTGTGGGTCCTGTTGCAAGCCAAGTTGCTCGCCATGTTCCAGGAAAGGCAAGCAGGCAAGCTAGGTCATATTTGTGTCAGTAATATGTTTTAGATAGGTACCCTGAATTTATAAAATCTCACACACGATAATTTACAAGTTACGCAAAAAAGCACTTGGCAAAAAAGCAATTGTATTTGAGCTTGGTATTTCGTTTTTGCATCTAAAATGTGATTTCAAATTAAAGTTTTTGATTTTGCGCCTGTTTTCTTATAAAGAAAAATCCACCAAAAAATTAATCATAAGTTAAGCCTTAGCTAGCGCATCGCCGCTCTCGACTACCATCACGTAGTTCATAGGAAAGTTCGAGATCAGCGAGCATTTTCTCTAATCGATCAATCTTGGGCCCCGTGAACATTGAGTGATCGCCAAATTATTAATTTCAGTGTGCTGATGAGATGACCGATAATATTCTAGAATTTATCAAATATTATCGCATAAGTTGTAAAATGCAAACTTAGATGGACCAGTATTATCGTTTCCTTAGACGTACCGAGTCGTCACTGTTCCGCTTCGTCATCAAAAATGTTGTCCATACTAAAAATCCCGACTCGTCATTGTCAAAAAATAAATAAATCTTTATTAAACATTCATGTCCCGAATCGTCACCATTACAAAATTTCTAAATAAACGGTACAGTTTGCAAGAAAAGCTTATGGGGGTACTAGTTACGTTAAATATAATAGTGGTTTGATTTTTGTAAGTATTAAATTTGTAAATAATCTATCACTTGCACATAAATAAAAAAATATAAAATATAAATTTACACTCTCAAAAAATACCTTACCAACGAAGCCCTGCCATGGAGGAACGCAAGGCAATGGTGGTGAGGTGTAACATGCTAGCTCGCAGGTTTGCACGCTGAAGTAAAGCGTGGTAGGTGTGCTATACGCAGAAAACGTTAAATGCCCTGTGTGTTCAATATAAGAATGCTGTTGGGGATGCCACCCTTTTGCAGAGCATCCAACATGTTCGCAGAAGTGAGGGTCGATAGGTTTTATGCAGTCAGGGGAAAACATCGGTCTCGTTATTGTACCGGATAAGCTAAAGCTGATCAGTATCAGTCACCCGTAATGAGGCACATTGATGATGATGATGATGATGTCCTCCATGTCGATTGCGACTGCCACTGCGTATTGTTAATTGAGCATGATACTGCAGTAACAATCAGATGCGCGTGATATACCTATTTTAGTGCATGTTTTTGCGCTAAAACAGATGCACTCTCTCGTCCAAAACCCCACAGAACCCAATGGAATGATAACCATTAGGTACAATTAGAGTGGAGCTGGATGCTGTGTACTGGGCGGCGCTAACTTATCGACTTCTTCCATCGCAAGTAGTATATTACATAAATGTGAATAAAAGAGAAAATAATTATACCTAAAATAAATCTTAGAAATGCAATTTGACGTGTGAGGCACATTATTAATAAAGTGAAGCCTTACATAATCACTTTCATAAATTAAATAATTGAAAATCATTCATTAATGATTCGATGAATTAATTTAATAATTATTTTTTATGTAAACTGTCTGCATTCTATATCTCTTATTAGTAACAATAGATTTATATATATGATTATTGTTAGTAACAATAGATTTTTAAGTCAAAACTGTGCACTAAAGAACATCACAATTGTTACATATTTCATATGTTATGAAATTTATAGTTGCTTTTCGTTCTGTCTGTACTTTAACTAAAATAATGTAGGTACTGGTGACGAGCCAGGACTTGATTTTAAAAAATAAATGATACGGGGACGACTCGGGATATGTTTTTTTATGGTGACGAGCCGGGATCGTGACGACCCGGGCCTGACTCGTTTTTATGAGTTTTTCAACTTAATCCTTTTGTTTAACTTTATTTGTAAACTAGATAACTTCTAACTAGAAGCAATATCAAGTTGCACAAATTAACGAAATAATCCGAAAACAGTACTCTCTTTGTCGCCTTTTACGACATTCATAGGTTGAGATGGGGTAGTGACATTATATTCTTAATCCGTCACTACAAATAAAGATAAAGATACACGACGAAAGATACAAGTCACGGGGAAAAATATAATCGTTGGTAAATAGCTATTAAGTAGGTGTATAAATTGTGCAATTATATATAATACAAATTAGGTTTTATTCTACTAATAACAATATCCGTGAGTCACGACCCACGGGCCACGTGTTGAACAGCCAAGAAGATAAAGCTACGATGAATTTTTAATTGCTGTCTGGTGGCAGAATTATATCGATGTTTATGAAAAATGATAATAGATGGCGCTGATTACATTACCAATAGAAGTTGGGTTATAAAACAGGTATTTACCATTTACTCAATGCCAGTAGAGGATTTTGCGGTGTCTGGGCCGTCTGTTTTTCGATCAGAGAATCGGAGCATCAAACAGCGCTCTAACTTGTTAGCATAAGAGCACCCGTTATCTTCAGCCTCTGTAAAAAAGTGTATGGTCCGGTAATATATTAAAGCAAAAAACACAGGTACCCACACAGAACAAAGCTGTCTTTTTGTCGGATTTTTAGAGCAATGGAAGGCTGCCTCTGTTGGTTAATAGGATAGGTATGTAAGCTTAGGGTTGCCACCCGTACTATATTATATAGTATCGTGCTATATTTCAGTCCATTGTACTATACATAAAAACATAAACATAGCATCACGCCTTTTTCCCCGAAGGGGTAGGCAGAGGTGTTTCAGACCCACATTTCGCCAGCTATGTTTGGTCCCATGAAATAGGGGGCGAGCCTATTGTCATCAACCGGGAACATTTGTTTACCAAACTCCGGGAAAATCTTAATACTGGAATTTCATGATAGAAAAACCCAATACCATTTTCACCCGACCCGGGACCTCTTGCACAGCAGTCGTATACACTTCCCGCTGCGCCACCGAGGCAGTTACTATATGTATAGTGTACATGTATATATGTTCTATAAAAATAATTATAATACGAAGAATACCATATTTTCATTGGTAATTCAGTTTTCACGCTTTGGGAATATCAGAACGAAACGCATTCAATTTATCAGATTCCTATATTTATTTTAAAAATAATAAGAGTTTGTTAATCAAAGCTAAGACTAATAACTAGAGATCGGATATTCCAGTGCATATTTACCTAAACTACGAGAAAGTAAGTAACATAGAGTGGAATACCACCTTTAAAGTACCGCCATACCGATTTTAATACCGGGATTATAAAAATCATTAATTAATATTAGATTTTGGAAAAATACTAGCTTTCAGGCCCCAGCTTCACCCGCGATTTTCTCTTTGTGCTCAAAAATCTGCATCAAAAATAATAATTATAAAATCTTTACCTATATCTCTAAACCGGTGCATCTGAGAGTAAAAATAACGTTTTTCTCGTCCCCCTCTGCCACCAATAAATGTTGCCGTTTTGGGTAGGTATTGGCGGTTTGACACTCTCTGGTTCAGACCTTGAATACTGGTTGTTTACCTGATTGTAATTCCTGGAAACATGCTCGTATCTGATCCCGAAGTGCAGACCGCGATTGCTGTGACGTCACACTTGTCTGAACTTTGTTCCACAGTTCCGCCTCGCGGGGGATCCCTCGTGAATCAACCTGTTAACATGACTCAGGTCAATCACTTACAATTTACTAAAAACGTAAATACATATTGATAATGTAAACATATTGAACAAGTACTTACGACTTGTAAATTGGCAAACACACACTGACTGAGACACTGGAAAATACAGATAGATAGGTTAATAATGTTAATATTGCAATGTTAAGGTAAAATATTTACTAATAGTGACTTATTCGTCAACTCTCGAGCTTGGAACTGGTTTGTTATTGGCACCTTCTGATTTTACCTATTTTTTTTTGCTGTCAACTGGCTCGCACCACCGCAACACAAAATTTTTAGTCCTTTTTCTAATGACTACTTTAGAGGAGCGCGCGAGTTGACGACAAATAAAAAAACAAAATTAAAAATTTTTAAAAAACCCACGACGTAAACATCTGTACAAAAGAAGAAACGAAACATATAAAAAGGTTGAAGTAATTTTATTTAAAATCCCCGACGAAAAGAAAATAAGTAGCGTAAAAACAATCCCAAGAAAATCCGTCGGGGACTTTTAATTTTATTTTTCTTATTTTAACCTTTTTAAAGAGCGCCTTACCTTACTATGTAAGTAACTGGTAACCACTACCAAAGGTTTTCCCTACCTTTGGAAGCACGTAGATGCTCTAGAATAATAAAAACAGTCAAGTGCCAGTCGGACCCGCGCACCGAGGGTTCCGGACGATTGTGCAATTTTTTGGTCAAGGTGTACCTTAGTGGGTGCACTAAAATGACACATATTTTTTTTTCTTAAAATACGAATAATGTAGGTTTAAAAATTTAATGTATAAAAAAATATTTTTAATGAAATTTTCATGGATCTTCGACTATTTTATATATATCTTTTATTTTTTGTCGACATGTGTGCCCATCCGTCGTACAAAGGTCGCCGAAAGCCCCGCCTGGCGGGGCTCCTACTTTTGGGTGTTTTGAAAAAAAAAATAACCCTAACCTAACCAGTCCGATTCGGATTCAATCGGGGGTGTTACGTTTAGCTATCGCACATTGATCGTCGTAGCCGGACTGCCTTCGCCGTTAGCGCAGATTTCCACCTATAATAGCTTGTATCACGAAAACGGTGCGTGCTATCGCAAAAATAATGAAAATTTGGCTACACCCTGAGCACGGGATAACTATAAGTTTGAATAAATAAGGTAGGTATGTGTTTATATAACGTCAGTCCGGAATAAACTCTCACTCTTACTAAAGTTTTCAGTTATATAACAACACGAGATCGGTTTTCTGATTTTTTCCTTTACTTGTGCAACTTGTTACTGCTTCTTGCCAAATTTCTTAAATCTAGGTCAACAGTATATACTGTACTTCCCTATAGGTTATGATCGTCAAGAAAAATCGACAAAAATGGAGCATAAACGGCTGTATCTTTTGATTGCGTTAATTTAGAATTTTGATTTTTTTTTATGCTTATGATTTGCAGACCCAAGTATATGATATTAATTTCAGCTTTATACCTCTACGCGTTCTTGAGAAGAAACAAGGGAGAGATCCTATAAGGGTTCCGTTTTTTCCTTTTGAGGTACAGAACCCTAAAATTGCAAAAACGGTCACCCATCTATGAACTGACCTTATGCGAAGTTGCTTAACCTCATGATTGTAATCAATATCTCAGTACTACAATGCTACGTGTCCCTATATACAGTAACAGGTCTAATTATTTTACAGATAACTGTAAACATAGGTTTGCTAAGTCTATTGCAGCGCCCCCTGGCGAAAAAATACGATACTATATATCCAAAAACCATCCTGAATAAATCATAAATACATTACAGAAAACCGTATCGAAATCGGTCTAATCGCGCCCGGGTTTCACGCTCGCGAGTTGACGAATAAGTTCTAATAGTATATTTTATTAATTTACTAATATTATAAAGTCTAGAATATTGAAAATCATATAGGACAAATTAATAGCAAAGTACCTGATCTGTGTCTGGTTTACCAAACAGTGGTTCACTTCTTTTTGTTCGATCCGTATTCGCTGCACTGGTATTACCGTTACTATTTCCAGTGGAAGCAGACTTCGGAACCGAAGTCAATAGTTTCTCTCCCATATTACCACTACCATAACCATCGTAATCATAGTCAGTGGCATTAATGACTTGTATCTGATCACGGCTATCGTTCGTGTTGCGTCTTTCATGACTGTAGTGGTTCCCGTGTTTTGTATTATCATCAATCTTTGGGGATCCATCGTAAGAGTTTTCTGAACGGCGCTGACGTTCACTGCTACCGGTTTCTTTGACGTTTGCATATTCGTTAGGGTATGTGCATGCCTTCAATGCAACTGCTACCTCATCTTCAAGTAACCGAATATTTCCTTCGCCTCCACACGCGACTAACGCAGGTAGCAACGGGAGTAGTATCACCACACTCACCATCGTAACGAGTTAGTAGGTTTGCAAACAAGCATGCATTTAAATCAGAGTGGTACAGGAAACTGTACCATTAAAGCTGACATTTTGAGTGATCTGGCTGTCACAAGTTGTGAAACTCAAGTAAAATCTTTTCAGTCATCATTTTGTCATTGTTAGGCGAATATTTCTCATTAAACAGATCATTATGTCTGTCTGTTTATTGTACCAGTAATTACCATTGAATTCAGGGCTACAGAAATGTATCAGGTGATTTGATTAATGCATTGTGTAAAAGAAAATTGCAGTTGTACCTACTGTTGTTTGGAAACAGGTTTTATCAAAATCGGTTCAGGTGTTTCTAGGTTATCAGCTCTTTTGTTGATACAATGTACTTTAGTTGCTACGGTTGGGATCTTAGATGCATAATGGTCTTACTTTCCTTTCTAACATTCTGTTTGGTTTTCTATTTTCCGTAATATTATTGTAGTTTTTACTTTTTACATAATTGTGTATCTCTGTACCTCTATACTTATTGTTTGTCGTAATCGTTTTATTTTTAGTAGGTAATAAATCTTAATTATTAAGTACGTGCCTAGACTATTCTGTATGTAGGTATCTAGGTACTACTTCTATTAAGGGATTTTATAAATAGATTTTCCTGTTAATGTCGTAAATCTACAAAGTTATTATTTTTGCTGACATCATTCCAGTGTTATTTTATAACGTTATAAAACGAGCTATTCAAATTGATAGAAGATGTACCTATCATCATTATAACCCATAAATGTCCTACTGCTGGGCACGGGTCTCCTCCAAACATTTTGGAGCGAATTTAGCTTTCTATACCACGCTGGCCAGACGGGTTGGTATAGAGTCAATAATGATTTCATGAGTATGGAAAAATGATGCAAATGTATATTTGTATGACTCGCTCCTTAGAGACTAATGACTCTTATTACATTACTATGGTCTAAATAGTTGTTTAGCATTATTCTTGTTTTTTATCTAAATGTATACGGCGGGCTAATCTTCTCGACAGGAGGAGATTAAAAATCGGAGAGTCAATTATTTAATTACCTAATATCATAATATTTTTTGACCGAAATACAGACAGACATAACTAAAAAGCAAACATAGTTATTAAATTAAAATAGAAACCAAGATTTGCAGGACGTTTGGCTTTCTTTTGGTGGTTGTGTTGTGGAATACGTATATAAAAATAATATGCATATAAAGTAGATTGTTTTTACACCATTATGCGAAAGCGATGTGCATCTCTGGTGAGCAGGGTGCGGGGCAGCGCTAACAGCATTCTGAGCATGATAGCAAGCAGGTTAGACTGCTCGTATATAAATCGCTACAGTGCTATCTCTCATGGGATGGTGCTGCGGTTGATTTGATTTTATAAGTTACTAACATAGACTTAAGTATTACTAACCTAATGAGTCTTGGTCACTTAATAAATAAATATTCTATTCTATATAAATAAACTTTTGTTCATAATATGAGCAAGATTCGCGATGGTTATTTATCCACCCGTGATCTAGATACATGAATCAAATATTATAAAATAAAAAAGAAATCCACAATAAATACTATAATATTAATAATAATATTAAAATTTCAGTCTTAAATATCAGTCCAAAAATTACTCAAAATAATTTAATTCTTTATCCTTTGCCGTAATGACCCCATTTGCCGTTGCCCCATCCGCTCCATGCTGGCCCGTTTTCCCCTCTGTAGATTCTTAATCCGGGGTTTGATGTACGGAAATTCCCATATCCAGTGCCAGCCAATGCTGAAACAGCCGTACCTCCAATATCAGAGACAGTCCCATAACTGCTCCCTATGATACCGGTTCCAAAGGCCCCAGGAGCATATTTCCCATAGATTCCTGATAGGCTGAATGTCAAAGGAATTTGTATGTTGCCTGTGCCAACGCTATAGTGCGATGGACGAACTGATGGCCAAAATAGTTTGGCCTTCTCCTTTGGCTCTGGATTTTTTTTCAGTTTTGCTGATCCTGTAGAAATTTAAAACTAGTTAAATAAGCCTTCGAATTAACAATCGCAAAAAGAAATAATGATTCATGGGACACTAGGCGAATAAAGAACTTGTATCGCACCTTATTAATCCAAGAAATTGCTACTGTGTCCTAGGCATCATACATAAAACAAGACTAGCTGCATTGGTATTAATAATAATAATAATAATAAATCATTTATTTCAGGCATACACCCATATTATAAACAATACAATTTAAACACACGAAATGAAATAAAATAATTAAAATTTTACACAAACACACACACATAACATAACTACACACAATCTAAATTCAAAATAAAATAAAATAAAATTGTACGATAACATAGCATAGTCAAAATAAACATAAATAAATTAAAATTCCATCATTATTATACAGCGAATATAAATATAAGATAATTATACATTTTACTCTCAGACCAACAAAAAAGTAAAGACAGAGCATCACGAACAATTGCAGTGAAGTCAACTTGACCAAGACATTCCAAATAAACACACAACCTCACGCACACACCTACACTAAAACCGAGACAATTTCTTTTAGTACGTCACGAGTCGTCGCCGCGTCGTAAACAAATAACTAAAATAAAAAAAAGTAATAATGCCTACCTGTGTTGTGAAAGGTTGCAAAAACAACAGTAATATACAAAAGAAATCCCATGGAATCACTTATCACTTGTAAATACTTGAATTTACATCATTTCTTAAATAATGAAACTGTAAATTTAAGGTTACTTTTAGGTTAGTTGGTACCAATACTGCCAACAAAACAAAAATAATAATGTGGCCATAGCTATGATTTGATATTTCCCCATTTATTAAACCACAGATTATACTCTGTAGATTCGTTTTCTTTTGTGAAATTTGTAATGACCTTACAAATTCATGATTCGATTTAAAATAATTAAAAAAATGAGATATTAAATAAATAATTAATTAATTTTAAATTTACGAATTTTTAGAATATTTTCTTAAACGATTCAGAACACATAAATCGAAATAATTTAAATTAGTCTCTAGTAAATAGTATTCATTGCAAATAAAACGATTTATACTTAGATATAAAAAATAATTTATTTTGACAACAATACTACCTACAGCGTTGTGTCTACAAGGGTAAAAATAGGTAATTTTTTTTTCAAAATCAGTGATTTTATTTTATTTTACTAACATCCATCCATACATATTATAAGGCTTTGTCCTGACTGACTGACAGACAACGCACAGCCTAAACCGCTGGTCGTAGCGACTTGAAATTTGGAGGGTGTGTTTGTCTTAATGTCTAGAAGTGTACTAGGAAAGGGTTCTTTAAAATTCAACCCCTAAGGGGGTGAAAAGGGATAAAAACGATTGTATGAAACTTCTTTGTTTTTTAACTTATAGGTTTGAAAATTTGTTTTGTGGTACTACTATCAAAATATAAAATACCCTCATCAATATTTTTGACAAGGGTGGCTTTGGAAGGGTGAAATTGGGGATGAAACGTAATAAAATTTAGAAATTATCTTAATATATGTAACAGGCTGATGTCTGTACATTATAGATCTTAAAGAAAAAGTATAGGTCTTTTTAGGGCAACAGGAGCCAAAATTGTCTGTCTACCTATCTGTCTGTATAAATGTACGGCATGTACGCGTATAATTTCACCTATGATTGATGACCCACAATTTATAAATTATAAATAAATTTCACCAATGTGTTGCTAGAGGTCTGATTTAATACAGGCCTGTGGTAAAATATCTGTGAATGTTAAATATGTTATTCCTACTGTTTTATGCGAACCGAATTATGAATGTATGAAGTTTTTATACGCACTAGAAGTCATTCTAAACAATTGAGATACAAAACATACACAACAATATCTTACTCGTACAATATACATACTTATCCCACACACATAATATGATTTCCCAAATTATAGGGAAAATGTTTAACAAGTGGCAACCCTGCCTACAAACACATAGACAAACAGGTGGCTTCATTTTGATGTTCGTGATGCTCCGTCTTTACTTTTTTGTTGGTCTGAGATTTTACTATATTATTAAATCCACCCAATGTTTTTGGAAAGGGCAATCATATCTAGCACCGATTGAATTCAGGATGCTGTTGCAACCGCCGTATTAGGTATATGTTAGTAGCTACGTAGGTTCTATAAACCACTTTTATGATTTAAAATATTATATTGTTTTTTCAATGCATAAAATGAAGTCTGTTCTCAAATATGAGCGCACTGTTTTCTAGATGCAAGCTGTTAAAGATATTGTATATGTATATTGAAAGTATGTCTATTTAAATATAATGCTATGCATATCATGATCTGATACTTACGTTCTTCTACATGTGGTGGAGAGCCACTACGGATCTCTAAAACTTTAGAGTTTGCTGAACGTGACCACAAGGCTGCTGGTGGGATGCTGTCGCTAGTATCAGTCAATGGTGGTCTTGGAGACAGGTAGAGAGAAGGATCCAGTACGGTAGCCTCTATCGACCAAATGTATGTGACGCACCATATTGACAACAGCTTTAACTGAAAACGAAGACGAAGAGGTAGGTAGGTTCTGGGGAGAAGATACCTTTCTGGACTCGAAACTAGGCATAGTGTTAGCTAATTTCTTAACACAGATCATAAAGTGCACATGTACTGAAAGTTTGCGTCATTGGCATTTCAACCCACGATTGCCGATTATTTTGGAGATATCGTTATGCTAATATAAAGTTAAAGGTTTTGGTTTTTTTAATTGGTTCTTTTTGTTTTCTAGTTTATATACACCTATAATTAAATTTTCCATAGATAAGTAGGTACATATTATATCAAATTGATATTAGAATTTAATAATAGTTAAATTGTAGGAATAGGTAGTAATAGGTGTTACTTTGTTACTTATGAAAAAAAAGCAATACTATAACAGGTTTTTTGAAAATATTCACGAAAACTAAAATAGCGGTACGAAGTTTGCCGGGTCAGCTACTAAACAATAAATAAATAAAATTAAATAAAGTTATCTCTTCATAAATAATTTAAAAAAATATTTCAAGTTTACGAATGCATACATATTAAAATGGGGTGAGAAAAGTTCATGGCAAGTTTAATCATCGTACCTTTTGTAAATAAAGAACATATTGTGTGGGTAAATAGAACGTTGCATTACAATCAGCAGTACCATATTTCTTAAAATAATAGCAGTTTTATTTATAACAGTGATATAAGTACGTGATTGCGCCTTTAATAAAAAAAAAAACTATTGTGGATACATAGCGACCTTATGGTCAGTTGATTAATGACTTGTTTAATTAAATTGCTACATACACAATTAGATACGGATCAATGTAGGTTCATAATTATGGGATTTTTACATAATTATGACAGCATGCGTTCTTTATGTGCTTAGCAATGATATTGTATGCTTTTTTAACATACAATATCATTGGTGCTTAGCTTACAATTAACTGGAACTGACATCTCGTTAGTGATTATTATATGGCAAATTGAAAAAAACTATTATTAAAACTCATTTTATGGATATAATTACTGCTTGATCTTGAAGATAAATTGTACAGGATTATGCTCGGTGAGCATGTGAGGTCAAGAATTTAATTTCTATTCAAACCTTAAATAATTTAATGTGATGCTATTATAAAATATGATAATTTTAGGAACTATCAGAGCGATTAAGTGGAATATTCTTGCACTAGCCGTTATACAAAAGGTTTTCAAAAAATATATTGTAATTTTCATCGGAATGGAGAAGACGTAATGCAAAGTGTGAATTACAGCTGGTTTTGGACGCCTGCAACACCAGGAGCATAATTTGTGTGATACCGAACCTTTAGAGCCCTCCCTAATAAGCTCTGGATCTGGACATCACTATTTACTGTGTGAATGTGGTAGAATATTATTATTATTATTCACCAGCAAGAATAATAAATTTTATGGCTCCGGTCGTGTAGGCAGGGTGGAGGTACTTTTTTTACAAGGTTTTTGTTATCTTGCAATGTTGTTTCTGTGTTGTGACGGATTAAGAATACATTTCAACCCGTGGGCGTCGTAATCGGTAACTTAGGAAGTAACCTGATACAGATAAGAGCACTGCGAGAAAAGGAAAATTCGAAACAAACCCTACCTATATACCAACCCGTCTGGCTAGCGTGGTATAGTAGGCTAATTCCCTTTACATTCTTGGCAGAATGGGCTGTAATGATTATGAATTTTTTTTTCTTTAAAATTTGGAATTAATTTTATTCAAATCTTGTGTTGTATGTTTTTTTTCTTCAAATTTTGCAATTAATTTTAGTTTTAGTTATCCTCATCCTCTAAAAAACCTATCTCTGTTCTGTGTCCTCAACCGATTGAGATGAAAATTTGCATGCATATATAAATTGATTCTAACAAACTCTAATTCTATCTATATATAAAAATCTAAGTAATCTAACTAAACTCTGTTATAAAACGACGGAAGGGATACCATTGAGTTTGGGCTCATTTGATTTGTCTTAAAGAGGACTTCAATTAATAATTATAATCGAATCTAAAGGCTTGTTAGAAAAAGTAGATGGAAAAAGTAGATCATTATTTAAACTTACTTAACTCTATTATACTCAACTAGTTAGTTGAGTCGCAACTAGTTAGTTGAATAAAATGATTTAATACAAAAGAAATAACTATTTGTTATTCAACTTAGAATGTTTTATATTAATTTAGCAGGTATCGTGCTCAAGATTATTATTTCGAGTTGTGCAACAAATTTGAGTTAAATAAATTATTAAATCCATAAAAGCAATAAATAGTGATTTATAAACATAATATCAGATCTATTATTTTTATTTTTACACAATATATTAACGAGGTAAGCAAAAAAGAAAAAAAATGTATAAACATTAAAATTTTAATAAAACCGGCTTTCGTTCTCGACTTAACGCCCGCCTGACTTATTAGACCTCAGACTGTCAGACTAAGAGTGTTTATACTTATGAACGGCAACGTCGCAATTTAGAGTTTTCAATATTTATGTTTAATGTCGGACCTATATTTTAAAAATATGTTGTATGATACTTTTTTAATACACGTTCACGTAACTCTAAAAAGTGTATTGAACATATTTAAAAAAAATAACTCAGATTAAATAATTAAGAATGGAAACCACGAAAAATTACTCTTATTTGCGTGGTTGCTGTTCCTAAGTATAAACACTCTTAATTGTTATTCTAAAGTGAAGTAAGTAATTCATTAAACTCGTCCTATATCCTCGCCCTTTAGGAAGACTTATACAACAAAAAAAAATTCATTCTGCAACTCGTCCCACTTTTTTTTTTGTGTGGAACTTTATGAACGTTTTTTAAGTACAGAAAAATATTATTTATTTAGATTTTCTGCTTTTCATCCTAAATAGGCCGGTAATTTAGCAATTTATGCGTAAAATACAATAGAATATAAGAATAAAAAAACATTAGCACCAACATAAAAAGTAAGATAAGTGTTAATAATTACTCACAAACATTGTCGACTATTTCAACTTCATAAGTTTCTTTCACTATAGCAAAGCACACGTCACGAGTTTATACACCATACTAAGTTAACTTGTAGTAACCCTAAAGTTATGTAAGAAGCTTTCTCCCACTCACCATGAACTGGTAGAAATATTAAAATTTTAACCGCGGTCAAGGTCAACGTGTTACCATAAGTAAGGGTGAATGACTTTATAGATGCAACACGATATTATGGTGTTATTGGTAAACAAAACGCTTTAATCGAATCACTTTGTATTCTTCTAAAGCTAATAAGACGCCTTTGTTAGTTAGATACATATTTGAGTAAGCAGGGTTACGACGATGATACGAAGAAAATATAAACATAATAATTTTATAAGATGAAATACCATTTTAGTTTTTTAATCTGTTTTACTATGTATTAATGATATTGTGAATTATACACACTTAAAAAAAGGTCAAGGATTCGTAACATTTGGGTACCTATCAGTAAGCTATTATTTATATCAAGCAGAACCAACCTCAGGTAAAATCTATACTTAATATTATAAAGCTGAAGAGTTTATTTGTTTGGTTGGTTAAATTAATCAGGAACTACTGATCCGATTTGAAAAAAATATTTTAGTGTTGAATAGCCCATTAATTGAGGAAAGCTATATATTATCACGCTACGCCCAATAGGAGCTGAGCAGTGGCCAAATAAAGAACGACGGGAGCGGAACCCCGCGCGACATCTAGTAAGGAAATAAAAGGTCACGCGCAATGTAGCGTTCTGTATATTTACTATTATTTACCAGTCACAACAATGCGGACAAAATATTTTATAAGATTTTTTTATTCAAACGTTTCCAAGAAAAAATATTAACTTATTTAAACTTACAAGTATTTAATAAATCTTTTATAGTACATTAACTGGATCTATATATACATACAAACCTGTGTCGTGGGGTGACTTTCTAATAATAACAAAGTTAATATTATTATGTAGGTACACACAGCGTGATTTAGGGACTTCGACGTTTGATACCACGCGGTGTGAATCGCACAAAGACGTTTTTTGAATTGGCTGTTTGGGACGTAGATACATCCATCGAAAGTAAATAAAACTTTGATAACCAAAATAATGTAAAACAAATTAAATTATGATGAAAGTGTGTGTACAACTTTACTAATGTGATTTATTTTTTACATTCTGGTTAAGTTTTTTTTACTTTTCTAAAATTAACTGCTAACACTGTTTTTCGGATAACATGTTACATTCTTAACTTGTTACTTTCATAAGAGTTACTTTGTTACTTCGATGAATTTTACTTTATATATAGGTACGAGATTTCATTTTATGACTATTTAGTGGGAATGAGAAAAGTAGATACTTTATTCTGATTGTCAACCACAATATTTCTGATAGCCCTATCTAATTTCATCCCACTTGTCAGTATGCCCACTTATATGTAGCGGAGTTAAAAATAAATTAATCTCTCTTCTCATTTGAATTACCTTTTATCAAGATTTTATCTTACCAATTCGTTGGCATGACAATTATGTATATTCAAGTCAAATTACAGCTAGTATTAAAACTGTGGACATGGTGAAGCTTTAAAATATTCTTTGTGGACTACGCAACCCCAAAAACTAAAGGAAAACTTCGAGAAATACTAGATAATTATTATTTTGAAAATCAAAATAAGAGTCTGTTAAAGGTCATAATGAACAGCTCACTGAACGGGTTGGTAGATAAAAAATGAATATAGGTGTACCTAGCAAGATTTATCATATTCCTAAATGATCATTAATATTTTGATTCTATTTCAAGGCTAAGCATGCAAATAGCCTAGGTATCATTTTCAAATAAACAATTTATTACGGAAACAGTTTTGCTCTCGTGTACCCCGTATAGTGTGGAATGCAGTGGTGGTTTTACACTTTTGCCGCCAGGAGGCTATTGAAATTTAGCCGCCCATAGAGACCATTTCAATACGATACCCTAGAACACAATCATTCAATTTTTTTTATTTTTGTCAATGAAATTGCAACTTTATGATTTGAGCAACATCGTACTCATTTCATCACCTTTAAAAACAAAATAAAAAATTTAAGTTTGTCCCTCAGCAAGAGCTGGTGATCTTGAAACGTCTTTACTAATTTTAATAAAACATCACTATCATGTCATCTTTCAAATAAAAAAATACAGGTACTGTACCCACATAATAATATTATTATTTTATGATAATAAAATAAAAACAAACTAAATCTTCCAGTCTTCAAGGTGATTATCAGAAAGTAAGTCAGTTAGAGTTCATCCATACATACATATTATAAAAGGCTTTGTCCTGACTGACTGACTGACAGGTCTGACAGACAACGCACAGTCTAAACCGCTGGTCGTAGCGACTTGAAATTTGGGGCTGTGTTTGTCCTAATGTCTGGAGGTGTACTAAGAAAGCGTTTTTTAAAATTCAACCCCTAAGGGGGTGAAAAGGGATAAAAACGATAGTATGAAACTTCTTTGTTTTTTAACTTATTGATGTGAAAAATTATTTTGGGGTACTACTGTCAAAATAAAAAAAAAAACCTCATCAATATTTTTGACAAGGATGGCTTTGGAAGGGTGAAGTTGGGGATGATACCTTATGAAAAGATCTTTGTTTTGAAGTTAAAGTTTTGCAAATTAGTATTGGGAATGGGATAGGACCTTAAAATGTTGGGAATCGAACCCGGGACCTCTTGCACAGCAGTCATATACACTTCCCACTGCGCCACCAAGGCAGTTCGGAACCTTATACATGTGATCAAAAACACAAATACGTGTTCCTGTCATTTTTTTAAATTATATCCCAAAGGGGATGAAATTGTGATTTTATTTATATATTTATTTACAACGGTTTACACCAATTACAGTAAATAATTCAATTGTTTTAATTTATATTAAAAAATATAGTTTTACATAAAAAGAATAAAAATAAACATAAAAAAGCATAAATTAATTCATACATCTAAATACACTTATACATTGATGATAATTTTTTTAGATTTTTAACATTAATACATTGTGATAAAGACAACTAAGTACTTAGTCGTTATTTTTTAGATTTTTATGGACGGATAAGACGCAAATAGAACATCAGTTAAGAAGTAAGTTGATGGGTTGTTTTTTGTGTTTGCCAACTTACCCTAAGGGATGAAATAGGTGTGAAAATTATTAGAAATTGATATGGATGTCGTTTTCAAGGTTTTCAGGGACGCTGATTGCGAAAATTTTATCTATATTGACGTAAAATGAAATTCAACTCCTGTAGTGGGGTGTTGTGGAATTCATGAATTGCACTTAAAACAAAGATCTATGTAATATCGAAATCTACGCGGACGAAGTCGCGGGCAAAAGCTTACTAGCTTAGATACTTCTAATAACAAAAAAGAAGTCGCATACATAATCAACCCAATAAACTTGTTTTAGTTTTGTTCATTTTTAAAAGTTTAGTAGTACATATCTATATTTTATGGCTACGGGATAATCCCTCCTCCACATTTTCCATTGTGACTCCTGCAAGCCAGGATTAACACTTGCAAATAACGAGCTATGATACTCGGGAGTTCCAGTCATCATCGACAACCCATTAATTCCCACTGCTAGGCTCGGGTCTCCTCTCCTCTATCCAGAGAGCTTAGAGGGTTAAGGCCATAATCCACACGCTGGCCTTGTGCGGGTTGGTGGATCAGACATACTCGTAGAATTTATTCTAGGGTATGTGGGTTTCCTCATAATGTTTACCTTCACCGTTAGCAGATGGTAAGTTACTGGTGACTTGACTAGTACATATGAATTCAACAGAGGGAAATTAGGTTGGAAAAAAAAAACCTACAAATATTAGCAGTTGTGCCTTCGTTTCGGCGATGGTCACCTCCACCTTTACACCGGGTACGATGTTGAAAGAGGTTTTCTATTTGACGATCTTGGATGATCAGCGAGTGGAGGTCGATCACTGGCTTGTGGATGCGCATCTGGAACCTGTTCTACGTCTTGGAACCTTCATCACAGGGGGTCTTGTAAGTAGTGTTGCGCAGAATCTTTGTTGGCATGCGGACTGGGCCCCTAACCCGCAGCTACTGTTTCTTGGCACGATTGGTGAGGTCAGCGCAGCTCTTTTCTAATGAGCGTACGTTGCGTGACTTCAACGCGATGGATCGATGAGATCTCAGCCTGGGGCTTCTCGATGTCCTTGCCTGACACGACGGCTGCCATTTTGATGCGATATTCCGGTCGATATAAACAATTTTCAAATAAAAAATTACGGTTGCGGATTATACAGCCTCGGATTAAATCCCCGGGTCGCAACAAATATTTGTATAATCTGCAAATGTTTGTTTCAGAATTTGAGTGTTTTCCTATGTATATGTATGTATTTAGAAATATATAATGATGTATGTTTATTATTTGTCTAGATCGCGCTGTGTAAAAATATCCCAAACAAAAAAAAATACGTATCTAGATCTCATTTAAAAGGGCTCGAAATTTGGGACATACAGCTATTTGCAAGTATAACATAATTCATGATTTAGATCTTCAGTAACACGTGTGCAATTCTGCAAATGTGGTCATCCTAAACACGTTAAGAAAATTAATTAATTCGATTCTATTTATTTTTTGGTTTTTGTTTGACTTTAGGATGACCTCTAATAGACAGTATATAATGTTGGACGATACAAATAATTAACATAATCGTTTTGAAAATCAAACCACAATGAAATACGTAAGTTCAAACCAAAATTAATATTTTGTTTATAATTTGTGTTAAATCTAAAAAAATATAACTTATATTTCATTATTATCTGCCTCGGTGGCGCAGCGGGAAGTGTATACGACTGCTGTGCAAGAGGTCCCGGGTTCGATTCCCGGGTCGGGTGAAAATGGTATTGGGTTTTTTTATCATGAAATTCCAGTATTGAGATTTTCCCGGAGTTTGTTAACAAATGTTCCCGGTTGATGACAATAGGCTCGCCCCCTATTTCATGGGACCATTACATAGCTGGCGAAATGTGGGTGTGAAACACCTCTGCCTACTCCTTCGGGGAAAAAGGCGTGATGCTATATTTATGTTTATGTCATTATTATATTATTTTCTAAACACTATAAATAGTTATTATTATTATATTATTAATGTTCCTATTTGCAATACCTTGTGTAATGATTTCTAATAATATAACTAAAGGATAACATCGTAAAGACTCCCAGAAACACTAGCAGCAACTTATAAGGGTTTATCTCATATACCTACCCAAATTGGGCCAGCCTGTCTACTTTTTTTTTATTGTTTAAAGTGACAGAAGAGCAGGTCCACCTTATGTTAATTGGTAACCACCATCCATGGAAAGGATCGTGTTCGCATTGTTTAGTCAATGCTAAGAAAACGCAACTAAGCCACTGACTACTTAAAAGGGAATAACAACACTGGGCGTCGGGCGCTCCGTACTCACCGGACGAAACGCATAATATCTATACTGCTACTTACCGTTGATATTCTATGGGAGGGATTTCATTTAAGGGGTAATATTTCCTTTGACTTGCCTGCTGACAATCCCCATTTATGCTGGCATGGAAGCATGCCAGCGAGACACTACTACCTTAAATTATGGCCCAAACCCTCTCAGCTCCGGATAAAGGAGAAAAGATCCTGGCCCAACAGGGTACATTAATAGATTAATAAGTAATTTTTTAAATTTGACATTTTGTTTCTAGTTCGCTGTCATCTTCGCGGTAGTGTTGGCCATGTTGGCCGTGGTGAGCGCTGAAGTGTACCAGCGGACCAGACCAGTCCGCGCCTATGGGGATAGCTTATTTCCTGGTTATCTCGGCGCACCTAGTGACGAATACTATGGTCCTGGTGGATACGGCTACGGCCACGGCCACGGCTACGGACGTTAATTGAGTAACTAACTTGCAGACTTGATTTTTATGTACATTGGCACTGTTTTCCGGTTTTAATAAACTTTCATTTTATGTTCATTTAAGTCGTGTTTTTATTAATTTGTATAAATAACGCGGTCACATAGTTTTTCAACAAAGTGACTGTGACACTTTGTTGAAAATTGTTGTGGCATCTTCAGACGTGGCAACGTTAGTTTATACTATATCACTAGATTTTGATTTTTGGCCTTAACAAAAGACCACATGTTATGTTTGTTGAGACTCCCGAGTGTCATAGCTCGGTGTTTGTACGGTGTAGGTGAAGGCGTGAAGTGAAGGCACGCCGCTTCCTCACCATGTTGTCGACTCCAGGACGCGCGGCGCGACTCGAGCGTGGCGCGAGTTGCACTACGCTGCTTGATTGATATACGGTGTGTTCAAAATTTACCATAACTAGAATCGGATATAGTGCGGCAACACCCTTAAATAATAAATGTGAAAAAGTTGGGCTATTTGGGAGAGTTTGGGAGTTCGGTTGAATGGTAATATCCAGCGATGAATACATGATGTTAAATGAGGATTAGGACAGACGGTGACTCGCCTTATACTAGATGAACCCCTTACACAGCCGACATGGGCCGAAGCCCATGGGTCTCAGGGCAACACCATAGTGCGCGGCTAGGGGTGTCGAGCAGAGCTGTGTCGATTTCGCCATCACGGGTCCTAAGTGGACACTGGAGCGAGTTTCCTCGTAGTTATGCCCTTGAAAATGACATTTCCACGTTCGAGCATATAGTTATTTGTGCAACAAGAGAGCAAAGTCGTTTTTTGTTGCGAGTGCTGATTTTGAATCCTGAGCAAGCGAAGGATTCAATGATTGAATCACGAGCGTAGCGAGTGTTTCTAAAGTTGAATGCTGAGTGTGGCGAGGGATTCAAAGGCACGAGATGCAAACAACTTTGCTCTCGTGTAACACACATAGCTTTTCACTTCAGCAGCGAGAACACTTTAGGAGAACAAATAATAAACAGGAATAGATTGAAATAAGAATAGTAATAATAACATAATATATATTAATAATAATATAATATATTAAATAACTATTTATTGTGAATCAAAATAATTAACATTGTAGGTAGAGGTACCAATTCAATAATTTGGAACAGTTTAAAAGTTAAAAGTAAAATTTTATGTAAATTAAGGCGTGTTCGGAAATAGCACCCATGATATTTTATTATAATATTCAATATATATTACGTAACATTTTTGAAACTAGAAATAAATATTAATAATATTAATAAAACTTATTTTCGTTTAAATACAACGATAAGCTAAAAATTCAATAAATTACAGTAAAAGACATAGGTAATTATCTTTTTGCTAAATTTCTATAGTTAGTACGAAATTCCGAACGTGTTTGTCTTTGAGGTCGAATTCAAAATCGGAACTTCGAAAGGGCTGGTCTTTGTCTCTCTCTGTCTTTTTAATGGCGGGAAAGAGATAGAGTGTGAATGTTTGGAATTGTACGATTAACCTAAGGCTGAATATGATTTTCAAGGCTTTCTGAAAAAAACAAATTAATAATAATAATATAATAATATTCTACCACATTCACACAGCGCCATCTAGTCCCTAAGTAAGCAATTATATTTGCTTGAGTTATGAGTACTAAACAACTGATATACTACTTAAATACATTTTTTTTTGTAAATACATACATATTATAGATAAATTACACCCAGACACAGGAAAAATCTTCATGCTCATCACACAAAGATTTGTCCTGGGTGGGGATCGAACCCACGACCTCCAGGTTAGCAGTCAGGGTCACTAACCACTAGACCAACAGGCCAAATTAAAAACTTACTTTGTCTCACTCAGTGAGCAAAATCGCATTTTCCTCACTGATTTCAGGCAGCAAAACCTGCATGTTTGAGCTATTGAAGTGAAAACATAATTTCCTTTATTGTATAGTCGAGTTCATTAATATATTGGCACCATTAAATATTTTTGCTGAAAAGGGTGACTACAAATTATTGCATAATGTACAGCATATTTTATTGAACCATTCACATGAGGACATATATTTAATCCATAGGTTCTATAGTATTTATTCAGCTATTCAACGCTCATAATGTTTTGAATCCTTGATGGTGCCAATATATTAATGAACTCGACTGTACATTAATGCTCATGCTTTGACGTAATTAAAATATTATTTTCTACTCCTTTAGTTTAAATTTGTACGTGTACCTAAATATGAACTTGAAGTCGGTTTTTTTTTTTTAAAGATTTTATTACCTAACTAGTCCACAATTATTCATTGGCCAGAAGGTCAGAATCCACGTGGGTATACATTGCGACGCGCCGCTAAGGCCCAGATTAATTATTTTGTCCCGTGAATATTTTTATATTGCGATATCTTCTAAGATATTTGTTTAAACTATATAGTGTAAAGGGCACAAATATTCTATATTAAATTACCGTTCTAACGAACACATTTATTTAGATATAGATTAATACCATATACGTACGTTACGTAATATATATTGAATATTATAATAAAATATCATGGGTGCTATTTCCGAACACGCCTTAATTTACATAAAATTTTACTTTTAACTTTTAAACTGTTCCAAATTATTGAATTGGTACCTCTACCTACAATGTTAATTATTTTGATTCACAATAAATAGTTATTTAATATATTATATTATTATTAATATATATTATGTTATTATTACTATTCTTATTTCAATCTATTCCTGATTATTATTTGTTCTCCTAAAGTGTTCTCGCTGCTGAAGTGAAAAGCTATGTGTGTTACACGAGAGCAAAGTTATTTGCATCTCGTGCCTTTGAATCCCTCGCCACACTCAGGATTCAACTTTAGAAACACTCGCTACGCTCGTGATTCAATAATTGAATCCTTCGCTTGCTCAGGATTCAAAATCAGCACTCGCAGCAAAAAACGACTTTGCTCTCTTGTTGCACAAATAACTATTACACATACCTATTTACAATTTATAAGCACTTATTTTTCCATTCGTTTGTTTTAAATGTGCCTCAAGCTTTTAAAATTTATATAGATTTTACATTTTGAAAAGATCTGTGTTTATATCCTACCTACGGCCCTTAAATTTATTTTTTACCTTTTAGTTCACGTTTTTGTCTATTGAAAGCTTGTCCTTAAAAAATCTTTTTTTTTATAATCTTTTATTTTAGTTAAAGTACAGAGTACAGACAGAACGAAAAGCGACTATGAATTCCTACTTATATTAAAGTCCTTATAAACGAAAGTAGGTATATGAAGTGCACTATAAATGTCGGTAAACTAGATAATAATATAAATAGCCTAATATCTGAAATATGTAACAATTTAAGCACAAGAATTTAAGAATCTACCTAACTGTGATTATTGAATGATAATATCCCACCAAAACATAAATGTGAAAATGGGAGCCCCTAGTAGTTCAAGAATACCTACTAGTTGTTGCTAATTTCGCAGACAAAAGAATTGAGACTGTTGTGATGATGATGATGAAGAATAATGTAATTAAGTCTATATTCGTCTATACGATAATCCTTACCACCTGTATGTTTTAGATAAGGCTATAACTGATAAAAAAATAATGAATTCTTTCTCATATAATATACATAATATAAATAACTAGCTACTTGGAAGTCATAAGCTCCTATTTCAGTGTTTATTAAAACGATAAGTAATAATTCATTGCTAATATAATTTAAAAGGCGCTATGGTTTTTTTTTTTAATATTAATAATAATTATGAATAATTTATTGTTCTCTAGTTTTTTTATTTGTATACACACAATTACACAGCTGGACGCCAAATTTCAACTTTCTAGGTCATCTGTATGGGTGTTATTTAAGGTCTATAGGTAAGTCAGTCAGTCAGTCAGTGGAAAAATAGCGATTTTTGAGCATCAATATCTCACTAACCACTTAAGCTGTATTTACGAAATTTGTGATTCTGGTTAGTCTAGTAGACTTTAATTCATATACCAAATTTCATGCGTTAATACTAAATAGATTTTGAGTTATCGGTGTCTTAAAAGTGGCTCCAACTGGTTCGTGTAATACTACACACGACTGCGTGTCACCCGCTTTGATGCTGGAACTGGGGCTGGACAGCCGCGTGTCTTGAGATATGTCTTTATTTACGACAAATAGGTCCAAAATTAAAATCTATTGTTAGTAAGAATGCTATATATAGTTTACATAAAAAACAAACAATTATTAAATTCATCAAATCATAAATTAATTCGTTTTCAATTATTTAATTCATGAAAGTGATCATGTAAGGCTTCACTCTCGTAATGTGCCTCACACGTCAAATTGGATTTCTAACATTTATTTATTTCTTTTTTATTCACATTAATGTAATATAATTTGGTCTTGTGTACGTCCTAGGGCAACGCGCGACAGCAGAAGTCGATAAGTTAACGCTGCCCAGTACACTGCATCCATTGGCCTCTGAGGGGTTTTGCACGAGAGAGTGCATTTGTCTGCTTATGTATAGCTTATGTACTAAAATATATCACGCACATCTGATTGTTACTGCAGTATCAGGCTCAATTGACAATAGGCAGTTGACAGTAGCAGTCGCCGTAGCCGAAATCGGCATGGAGGGCATCATCATCATCAATGTGCCTCATTACGGGTGACTGATACATATCAGCTTTAGCTCTTAGAATACTATTGGGGTTGTCGCAAATCCGGTACAATAACGAGACCGAGGTTTTTCACCTAACTGCATAAAACCCATGGACCCTCGCTACGAACATGTTGGATGCTCTGCAAAAAGGGCGGCATCCCCAACAGCATTCTAAAAGCATTCTTATATTGAACACGCAGGGCATTTAACGTTTTCTGCGTTTAGCACACCCACAGGCTGCTCGTGTAGAAGTTCTGGCAGTATACCTTGAATGGTGTGATTTTAACTTCTTTACTTCGGTGACATAATTTCCAAGGTATTTTTTGAGTGTCTGTAAATTTATATTCTATACTTTTTTATTTATATGCAAGTGATTGATTACTTACAAATTTAATACTTATAAAAATCAAACCACTATTTTAGTACTTATACCCACATAAGCTTTTCTTGCAAACTGTACCGTTTATTTAGAAATTTTGTAATAGTTAATAATATTCGGGACATGGATATTTAATAAAAATTTATATATTCTTTAACAGTAACGAGTCGGGATTTTTTGTATGGGCAAAATTTTTGATGACGAAGTGGAACAGTGACGACTCGGTACTAACTCATAATGTTTCAACCCATAAAGGTCCCACTGCTGGGCACGTAACAGATACTGTCAATTATTATGTACCTATCTATTATATAAAAAGAACATGATACATTAATGATGAATGTCATGATATTTGTGTTAATTCAAATTACATGGGTGCTACGGCACGGCTGGATCGTGTGCAGCGCATTCGGGCAATTAAATATTTGATAACGTTTTTTTTGGTGCCTTATCAAACAAATTAAAAAGTGAAAAAGCAAGGCATGCCTAGATTGACCCATCTTTAAAATTAAAGACCTAATTCCATTGAAGTTGGTCAGTCTGTTATTATTATTATTTTCTTTGTTAAATTAATTTCTCACATACAATTACATTTGTAAATATAAATATAAAAAAATACATTTACAAATATAAAAATTATGTGGGGGTCCGCCGACATCGAAAACAGAGTCCAAGGTACCGATGGTTAGGGCTCCAGGGAAAGGAACCTTCTCACAATACGTGCCGTGTCGAGAAGCATTACCTTCTGTATTATTATTATTACAACCCATAAACGTCCCACACTGGGCACGGGTCTCCTCCAAAGATTGTGTTAGCCTACTATACCACGCTGGACAGATGGGTTCGTATAGAGTTTTGTTTCGAATTTTCTTTTTCACGCAGAGCTCTTGTCTGCTTAGGTTACTTCCTTGGTCACCCATGTAACGATACCCATGGGTTGAAATAGGGTAGTGACATTAAGTAGGTATTCTTAATCCGTCACGCAGACATTTAACTCACCTATTGTGTTTTACAACTGTAGGAAAAAGCCATTTATGATAAGTAGGTATCTAATTTTAGAATTGTTTGTCCCATACTAGATATTTTTGTTTATAACAAACGATAAAATATGTTATTTTCCAGTTATCTTGTTTGTGTTGAATGAATTTACTAATAGACTTGTAAAATATACAATTTATATAAATAGCAGTGGCGAAGGGTGGATTCTTATAAAAGATATTCCGAAGTAAAAAATGCTTACCCTGCCCTGCAACAACCGAAACGTGTTGAATGCAATATAGGAATTTAACCACTTTAAACGTCTGTCCCGTGCGGTTAAATTTACGTCATATTTCCAACTACTTGTCGCCACAACCCGCGCGCAAATATGCCTACTATTTGGTCAAAAACCATTGTAATAAGTGATACCTAGAGAGAAAGAAAATAAAGAAAGAAAAGATCTTTATTTGTTTGCACATAATATTTGTTAAAACACATCAAAGAATAAAGATATAAAATGATGTTCATAACAAAAACAAAAAACATGTTTATATATTATAATAGTCATAATCTATGAGGTTTTAATAATATGAATTCCCGAAAAAAAATTTAAATTGTCTAGGTATTTATATTAAATTTGTTTTGTAAGCTAATGTAGTTTAGTTTACCATCCAAACATTTAAAAAATATTCTTCTCTCTAGAACACTTGACCAACTTGTTGAGAACCAAGCACAAAACAAACTTGGTGACGCATAGACTGAAATTACATTTTTTTCTACGTAATAAAACTCTTTACACTGCCCTCTTTTGCTTTTTCTAGTTAAACATTACATAGACGATCAATAAGCACAACGTGTATTTAGTTCCGCACTTTTAAACTAAATGGTTAAACATCACAACATCCAGGATGTATGACGGCAAATTTGTTTTCAATTCGTTAAATCATTTTGAATATAGCAATATCTCTAGAAAGACCAAACACATGATTTTGTTTTGAAAACCCTTGTTCTAAATAAGAGTCCATTACAGTATGCCTATGAGCCATTGGTAATATAACTTCTTGTAAAGAAAATTTCACAATGTTTGAAAAAAAACCGGTTAAGAGCATGTTGGATCATGCTCAATGTAGGGTTCCGCAGCAAAAGAGCTACGATGTCCATATACACTAGTATTTGAAAATAATCCAATCGATTTTAATGAAATTTCATGAGTCTGTTAAATTGTTTTAGCTTGAAAGATTGAATCATTTCGAGAGAGATAGGTGGCGCTGTTGGTAAGATAACGACCACATACAGAGTGGAATTTTGTTTTTGTTCTTATTTATTTCAACACATTTGTTAGATAATTCAATCCTTATGATTGAACCTGTAGATCTATGCCATAAAAGTACAGGATGTTATTTTTATTTTATTTTATATAATTAAGTTATTCAATTGCTGAGTAAGCAAATTTATATACTTATTATTAGTTATTTACTTGATATTTTGTTTTTAAATGCAAGTCTTTACCCGTTATAAACAAGCAACTACTTTATCTTAGTCACTGTAAAGGATTAATGCTAAGGATTTTGTATTTGGTACAAAATTATCCAACACCCAAGTTTAACGACTATTATTGCTAAACTAATAAAGTTATCTTAACCGCTATAATTTTCATTTAAAATTCATGAAATGCACATCATCATGAATTTTCTCAGATTTTTCCAGCCAGCAGTTTAGCTTTTAGAGGGAGGGACGCCCTACTGGAACAAAAATTTGCTCTTTAAAGTTTAATATTTCGTAAATGGACCATTAAAGCTAAAAATAATGTTAGTGACCCCCAAGTCATTTTAGAAGACCTATTCAACGGTACCCCACACGATGGGGTAGACGACAAAAAAATATTTATCCCCACTTCACATGTATGGGAGCTACCCTAAAAAAAATATTTTCCAAAATTTTATTTTACCACTTTGTTGACGTAATTGTAAATTCTATGAGTATGTCTGATCCACCAACTCGCACTAGGCCAGCGTGAGTGGATTAAGGCCTAAACCCTCTCAGCTCTCTAGTTAGAGGAGAGGAGACCCGAGCCTAGCAGTGGGACTAAATGGGTTGCTGATGATGATGTAATTGATATACACACTCCTACAAAATTACAGCTTTCTAGTACTAACGGTCTCTTAGCAAAACCTCGGACAGACAGACAAACTGAGATAACGAAACTATAAGGGTTCCTAGTCAGAACTACGGAACCCTAAAAAACGTCGTTTTGTTTATAAATTATAGTCATTTAATATCTGAATCTGCGCGGCCTTAGGCCTAACTGAATTAAATGTTTTTTTTACTTTCAAAACTTAACTTTGAAGAACATGTCTCTTCACTCAGCAAATAATCTTTCAGACAACAATCTACGACGATTATTTATCATTGCCATTCTACCACGTAAAAATCTTTCTACCTATTAAAACTGTTACATTTTTTGTTTATATGGCAAGTGTTTGAAAAGCCACACTTATCTGCCCTCCAAGTTTGTGTTAATCTTACGAGAACGACTGCTCCAGAGGGGTTATTATTATTATAATCGTATGCAGATCACATTTACCTACAATTGAAGGGCTCGCAATTTGGGACATTTTGTATACAATTTATATGGTATGTATATTTTATGTACACCTGTATTGTTAAGTTCAGCAAATGTGGTCATCCCAAACACTTGCGTAAAGTTACGAAAATAATTAATTCGAGATAAACGTGTTCTATTTTTTCTATTTTCTTGTGACTTTTTTTTATAGAAGCTCCTCTTCGATTGTCCTTGAAGAAACAGTATATAATGTTGAACGATGCAACTAATCAACATAGTTGTTTTGAAAATCAAACCCCAATGAAATACGTAAGTACAAAAAGAATTAATTTTATTATTAAAATAATATTGTTTTAAATCTTATACACTATTAAACTTTATTATCGTTTCTTCTTGTAAATACCTACTTATTATTTAATTAATGTTTCTATTTGCAAAAGTGATATCCGCTAATACAGCAAAATCCTTTTTTTTTTTTTTTTTACTTTTGGAAATGCCTGACGCATACCGCACGCCCTCGGTCTTGGGGAAAGAACCGAGGGGTTATGTGGGGCTCGCACCCACTAAAACCCCAAGGTGTTCCTCTCGTCGCGCTCTGCTGTGGTCACGGGAGCGCAGGAACATTCGTCCGCGACAATACAGCAAAATCCTGCATCAGCAACAATCCTGGTCTCAGCCGTCTCGGCTATAAAGGAGAAAAGACCCCTTCACAATATAGGCCATAAATATTGTGTTATTTTTAAATTGACATTTTATTCATTGTTCATTCTAGTTTGCTGTTATCTTCGCGGTGGTGTTGGCCATGTTGGCCGTGGTGAGCGCGGCGAATAGTATCGTTTGGCCCAAACCAGACTCCTACGGGTATCGTGGTAATCCCCGCGCCAGACCAGTCCGCGCCATTGGGGATAGTTTCTTAGCTCCTGGTCGTCATGGCTACGGCCACGGACGTTAATTGGGTTCTATGTAACCAACTTGCAGACTTCGGTTTTATGTACATTGGCACTGTTTTCGGTTTTAATAAAATTTCATAAAAAATATTTTTAGTTTATTTTAGTGTTTATTTTTAGTTTGTATAAATAACACGTTTATATAGTCCCAGTTACCGCTTACCTCATTGTAGACAGGAATGGTGTATCAAGCTCTTTACAAATGAACCACCATGTTATTATCGGTCACAGAACAGAGATAGGTATCATTGTTCTGTGATGTCGGTACAGGTGTAGAAAATATGACTACTACAGATGCTATTTGTGTAATAGAATGATTACATTCACCTTCAGCTACCGACTGGTTTTTTTGTCAGACTAGTACTGACGTGGGGTCTGAGAGGCAGCTAATACAACACTGAATTTTGTGGAAAATCTCATGTATAATATGTATCAAATTATAGTTTATATTGTTAATTTGGGCTAAAAAAAGAATATGAAGTTAAAATAATAATCACCTCTTCTAGGATTTGAAATTCTATGTCATTACTTCCTTGGCTCTGTTTTTTAACTAAAAGATGACTACTATACAAAATAAAAACTTTAAAAAATTTCACCTCTTTAGAACTAGAATAAATACTTTCCTTAACACTTTAGGGCTGTATCTATTAGAAAAAGAAACAGTGCTTGGAATGCTCCAAATTAGGGTATATTTGTTTAGATAAAAAAGATTTATAGGACGCCGTAGTCTTTTAAAAAGGCGTGGCTTGTGAGTAGGGTTAGGGGGTTTACTTCTCGATGATTAGATTCTATAAACAAGTACCTACCTACTTTATGTTGACGATATAGTGCAAACAAAAAGTCACGTAACTGCAGACGTTGGGCCTGATAGGCCGGGTCGGAAATACAAAATCGTGTTTGCTGGAACTACTATATAAAACAGATAGTTAATTACAGCTGTTAAAAAATACTGTTTATTATAATTATGGTAAATAAATAAAAAAATATTAGAATAACGTAACATACCATCATCATCATTTCAACCCATAAAGGTCCCACTGCTGGGCACGTAACAGATACTGTCAATTATTATGTACCTATTATATAAAAAAAACATGATAAATCGGTCATGATATTTGTGGTACATGGGTGCTACGGCACGGCTGCGGCTGGATCGTGTGCAGCGCATTCGGGCAATTAAATATTTGATAACATTTTGGTGCCTTATCAAACAAATTAAAAAGTGAAAAAGCAAGGCATGCCAAGATTGACCCGTCTTTAAAATTAAAGACCTAATTCCATTGAAGTTGGTCAGTCTGTTATTATTATAATTTTCTTTATTAAATTAAATTCTCACATACAATTACATTTTTAAATATAAATATAAAAATACATAATACATTTAAAAATATAAAAATTATGTGGGGGTCCGCCGACATCGAAAACAGAGTCCAAGGTGCCGATGATTAGGGCTCCAGAGAAAGGAACCTTCTCACAATACGTGCCGTGTCGAGAAGCATTACCTTCTGTATTATTATTATTACAACCCATAAACGTCCCACAGCTGGGCACGGGTCTCTTCCAAAGATTGTGTTAGCCTATTATACCACGCTGGACTGATGGGTTCGTATAGAGTTTTGTTTCTAATTTTCCTTTTCACGCAGAGCTCTTGTCTGCTTAGGTTACTTTCTTAGTCACCCATGTTACGACACCCATGGGTTGAAATAGGGTAGTGACTAGTGACATTACGTATTCTTAATCCGTCACACAGACATCTAACTCACCTATTGTGTTTTACAACTGTAGGAAAAAGCCATTTATGATAAGTATCTAATTTTAGAATTGTTTTTCCCAAACTGTGGATATTTTGATTTATAACAAACGTTAAAATATGTGATTTTCCAGTTATCTTGTTTGTGTTGAATTAATTTATTTATAGACTCGTAGGTATGTACCTACAGTTATATAAATAGTAAACGGAATAAAACAGAATTAAATATTTGGGGCGACACCACTTCATATAAATGTTATCGATCCAAATTAAAGGGCATAGATTCTCACAAACTGTCAACATGAAAACAGTGAGTATCAATTTCCTCAATTAATATTTTGTCTTTATTTTTAAGTTGAGCCTGTTGTCAAATGAAATAAAAATTATCTGCAAAAGTTATATACTTAAAATATTTGTATTTTTAATAGTACCTAGCAAAAATATTGGTAGGTGCTATTCGACGAATATGTTAGGTGCTATTCGCGTAGGTGCGATTCAACTGGGTGCTTTTCGAGGAATTTATCACTGTTTCGGCCAAGTGTAATGTCAGTAAAATTTACGTGTGTGCTATTTCAGACTAAATCTATCTGTCTGTCAGATTTCGTAAAGATTCATTTAAACATTCTGTCGTTCTAAATTAACACAATATCCATAGAACCATCTAACTTCTAACTTTCTCATTTAAAAAGCAACAAATTTATTCGGGCCTTTATTTCATCATCATCACCATTAAGTCCCACTGTTGGGCTCGGGTCTCCTCTCCACTAACTAGAGAGCTGAGAGGGTTTTAGGCTATAAACCAATGACGCTGGCCAAGTGCGGGTTGGTGGATCTGTCATACTCATAGAATTTCTACTAGAACATACCCTATTGTGGGTTTTCTCACGATGTGTTTCCTTCACCGTTAGCAGATGGTAAGTCACTTGACTAGTACATCTAAATTCCAAAAAGTGGAATCCACATTGGTACTGCGGGTCGGGATCGAACTTGGACCGTGTGATTGCACGCCGGTCCCTTAACCATTCAGCTACCATATCTTCATCCTTTTATTTATACGGGTGCAAATAGTTTTAATCGAGTTGTGGACTATAATTTTCTTTCATACATATACCTTGTTCTGACAATAATTACAAAATAACAATAACATCATTTTTGAATAATAATTGACTGACCTGTTGGCGTAGTAAAGAGTTAGGGACCGATTCCCACCCAGCATAAATCTTAATAGAATCTTAATAGAATATCGAATAAGTAATAGTACTACCGTACCATAACACAGGTAAATATAATAGCTTAATTTAAGACTAGATGGCGCTGTGTCATCATGATCATTATCAGCAACCCATTAATGTCCCACTGCTGGGCTCGGGTCCCTTCACCTCTATCTAGTGAGCTTAGAGGGTTTTAGACCATAATCCTCACACGCTGGTAGGCCAGCGTGTGAGGATTATGGTGGTTTCTCACGTTGTTATGAAAAAACGTGAGAAACTAAAACATGAGTTAAAAACGTGAGTTTTTCTTCACCGTTAGCAGATGGTAAGTCACTTGACTCGTACGAGTACATTCCACAAAGTGAAATCCACATTGGTGCTGTCGGTCAGAATCGAACTCAGACCGCATGCATGATTTGCATGCCGGTCACTTATTAATTTTCGCATAATTACGATCATAATAGTTAATCACTTACATAATAATATAGGGTTATAAGTTTCAGATATCTAGCACTTATTTGCTAATAGTGAAAGAGACCCAAAGAATAGTTAGGTATAATATATTGAGCAAAGTATCTTATTCCCGTCTGACAGGAAGGGTATTGTTTTTGGCGCGTATCTTGTATGTTTGTAAATTTCTTTGTTCCCACGTTATGTATTTAAATTTAATCAGGAATAATATTACAACAATTTTTCGGTCTGTTTAGTGCGTTGCTTAGGTATCTGTTGATTTTTTGCATTCAGGTTATTTTAATTTTTAATTGTTACTTGTTGAAGTTGTATCACTCTATTTGGCGACAATAACAAGTTTGCTTATTGAGATCAAATCCTGTTCAAACTGCGTATATTGATTTCATTCAACTCGAATATTGTGTAGTATTTGCGTAAACTTATACCTAATACTCATGTGTAAACAAGCTTATAATAATAATTTTATTTATTTCTCTCAAAAAGGTTACAATGGTATACAAAATTAGCTTTAAAAACTAGAACTTTTTGAGAGCTGGAGTCTGTTATTTTTGATTCGGAGCAGATACTTATCATCATCATTTCAACCCATAAACGTCCCACTGCTAGGTACGGGTCTTCTCCAAAGAATGTGGAGGGAATTTAGCTTACTATACCACGCTGGCCAAACGGATTGGTAAAGTGTTTGTTTAGATCTTTTTTTTTCTTGTAGTGCTTTAGTTTACATAAGGTTGAAAGGTTTATATAATATATAAACCTTAAGAAACCTTAATATTATTAAGTTTTCTTAAGGGTCGGCAACGCGCTCGTGATGCCCCTGGTGTTGCAGGCGCCCATAGGTAACCGCTCACCATCAGGCGAACCGTACGTCTGTTTGCATTCGTCGTAGTATAAAAAAAAAGGTCAGACCTTTGGTCGCCTTTTACGACACCCACGGGTTGAAATGGGGTAGGGAAATGATTGTATTCTTAACCCGTCACTACACGGGTACTTATAATCTTGTTTTTTTTTTTAGCTGGTGCTATTGGGTGTGCTGTGTGTATCTTTTGCTTTGGTGGTAGCTGCGAATGTGTCTCCTTTGCCAAGTGATGGAAGTCTGAGTGCTGTCACCAACGATGCTCTTACTCCACACGAAGCCATGGATTCAGCGGAATCTCGCTATATTCGTTTTCGTTATCGAGAACCCCGATTGGTCTACTATCGTTATTACTATCCATACCCCTATTACTTCTTTTAAAGAAATCTAGCAATTCTTGTACATTTTTGAAATAAGGAAGCGGATCTTTTTTTGTGACTGTATCTGCCGCTATTAGGGGAACGTGAAATTTACATGAAACGACATAATAATTTCAACGCTTTTTTAATCTCGTAGAATTTTAGGTTATTATTATTAATGTAAAGTTATTGGTTGAACCGAAATTCGGTCTCTCAGATGGTTTTTATTATTATTTGTTAAGATATAAGTACCTTATGGTAGGTATTAGTTTACTAGTAGAGTTCTAGTCGTTCGTAGCGTCATGGTAATATGGTGTTCATTACTTTATCGAAGTTAAGTATTATTTGCCTTGATTGACTCATAGACGACTTGGTTTTTGAAGTGTTTCCACAAAACCTCTTGTTTCAATTTATTTGTAAAACTCTTATTGATTTACATCATCTACCTAAGTGATGCTTATGTACGTGGTTTTAATTTGGGCTGCGTTTCCACTGGAGCTGTGTGAGGATGCGATGTTTATTATGAACCAATAGAATAGCTTCATTTACCTGACGTTAGGTGAAAGCAATCAAATGAAGTGATTCTATTGGTTCATAATAAACATCGTATCCTCGCACATATCTGGTTGAAACGTAGCCAGTGATATCAGGGATGTTATGGGTATCCCTGCCAGTTGTACTTTCGGGTTATAAAACCAAAACATTGAAGTAGTACCACGTGTAGATTTATTTTCCCATAGTACTACTGGACTGCTTGGTAGTACTATGGGAAGAAAAAAATTCCCGTGGTACTACTGGTAGTACCACGGGCAAAAAAGGCTTTCTTTGTATATAATTATATCATTCTTAAGGTAGATGTTCCCATACGCCTCCTCCATACACTTTACTGGCGTTGTTGTCTTTGAACATTGCCACTGTTTTTACATAGAACAACTCATTTTATCACTTTTCTATTATAACGGATAATAGGCGGCGTATCGGAACATCCACCTTAAGGGGCTAAATGTAGTACTATGTCATGGTAGGACGTATTCAAATGCAAGCATAGCAATGTCTAAAGTGATGCAACCGCAGAGTGTGACTTTTTACTTTTTGTTTATTATTCAGTTTGAAAACATTCATTATAACTCGTTAATCTAACGGTGTGGTGCTCTGCTGCATCACTTTACACGCTACCCAAATTGTAAATTGCAAAAGATTGTAACTATCCATTTTTTTAAAAAGAGTGACGTGAGTTTCTTGCCAGTTCTTCTCATAGCTCCACCCCGTCAGCGAACTGGTCGTAGGCAAATTTGCTGACACTACTTTTCGGATAACCTGTTACATTCTTATCTTGTGACTTTCATAAGTGTTACCTTGTAACCTAGATGATTAAACGAGATTTCATTTCATTTCAAGGACCACAGTCCTTATTACTATAGTATGAATCTAGTAAGATAAGAAGTTAATATAAAATAAATTATGTTTTTGATATAGTTATGTTTTTTATTATTAACCTTAAGATTATTTTTATAATTGGTTGGTTTAAAAGTTAAGAATTCTATCCTTGTGTGGTGCCAGATGGTCATGTACTGGCTGATAGTAATAATGATGATGATAAATGAAGCAATCATGCTGTTTAAAGATTAGTAGGTATAGACTGGAGTGGTGTTATATGTTTGACGCAACTGTTGTCTGTGACATAGCGGCTCTTAAATGAATGGACCGATTTTGATTTTTTATTTGAAAGCTAGGGTTTTGCCTTAGCAAAGCGCATGTGAAATTTATAACACGAGCTTTTTAAATCGCTCAAGATAAAGAGCACTTACTGATATAGAACATAGGTATCATGTTCGATGTTTAGATCTGATTGTACCACACGGGGTTACGGGCTGGCGAATGCTGAGCCTGTACTAACTATTTCTTAAAATATTAATACGCTACGTAGACCCAAATAATCCGTGTAGTGACGGATTAAGAATACATAATGTCACTACCCCATCGCAACCCGTGGGTGTCGTACAAGGCAACTAAAAGAGTAACCTTATGCAGACAAGAGCACTGCGAGAAAAGGAATATTGGAAACAAACCCTATATCAACCCGTCTGGCCAACATGGTATAGTAGGCTAAATTCTCTCCATATTATTTGAAGGAGACCCGTGCCCAGCAGTGGGACGTTTATGGGTTGCAATGAACGTAGACCCATTTTGTAATAATTACGTATGTTTACTAGTCGCGATATAAAGAAAACAATTATATACAAACTAAATACCTTTAATCCATTTTGATATTATTTAGAACTTCATTATACAGGTCGTTGTCAACGGCCGTATGCATACCCATAGCCATAGTTCCTTCCATGATGATGATGATGATGATGGTGACGAGATTCTGCTGTTTGAAGACCCTCGCTGTCTTCTGGTATAGGTAAAGCTTCAATAGAGCTAACAGCAATGCCGGCGTTAACAAACGCAAATATTGCGCATATCAAAACTGCGAGGTAAGCAAACTGCAACGGTTAGAATATTCATTAGATACATCAGAAGGAATGAGAGAAGAGGCGTACCTACTTTGTGGCGTTAATTATATGTCTGTATACCGTGAATATGCGATGGTGGCTGAATAAGTGACCGGCGTGCAAATTACGCGGTCCGAGTTCGATCCCCACCGGCAGTACCAATATGGATTCCACTTTGTTGAATTTATATGCTCTAGTCAATTGACTTACCATCTGCTGACGGTAAAGGAAAACATCGTGAGGAAACCCACATACCCTAGAAGTAATTCTAAGTGTATGTCTGATCCACTAACCCACACTAGGCCAGCGTCAGTGGATTATGGCCTAAACCCTCTCAGGTCTCTAGTTAGAGGAGAGGAGACCCGAGCCCAGCAGTGGGACTTAATGGGTTGCTGATTATCCCGCGACACAGGGCTTCTTCAATGCGGGTGCTTTCTTTAAAATAATAATAATAATGCCGTTTATTAGTTAAAAACCAGTTACAGCTGTTTTATATTTAGGCAGTGCATTGTTTACTTTCTTCATAATTTGAACCCATAAAGTAAACGTCCCACAGCTGGGCACGGGACTTTTCCAAAGATTTTTGAGGGTATTTGGCCTACTATACCACGCTGGCCAGACGGGTTGGTAGAGGGTCTTGTTTTTAATTTTCCTTTTCTCGCAGTGCTCTCGTCTTCCTTAGTCGCCTTTTACGACACCCACGGGTAGAAATGGAACATAAAACATAGCATCACGCCTTTTTCCCCGAAGGGGTAGGCAGAGGTGTTTCACACTCACATTTCGCCAGCTATGTTTGGTCCCATAAAATAGAGGGCGAGCCTATTGTCATCAACCGGGAACATTTGTTTACCAAACTCCGGGAAAATCTTAATACTGGAATTTCATGATACAAAAACCCAATACCATTATCACCCGGGTATCGAAACCGGAACCTCTTGCACAGCAGTCAGTATAAAAAAAATAAAAAATAGTTAAATTAAAAATTATTATTTCGCACAAGTGTTTCAAACAGCGAGTGTTGTTCGATATACTTACATAAATTAAAGATAGCATTTACAGAAGAAAAAACAACTATAAGATGAAGTTATTGATCTAGTAAAATTATTATAGAAAGTTACTTACAGATTTCATGATGATTGTTTAGTTGAAACTAATGGCTTCTAAGCGTGGTATAAGATCTTTATATACGCATATTATCGCATGAATGCCAATCACTTCTTGTGGTGCATGTTCCGGTCGCCTTCTCTATTCGTTTTTCTGCCACTATTGTCATAGTAAGAGTCATAATCTATAGTTTATTTGGATCAAATATATGTCATGATACTTATGAATGCCATACAAAGCCAAAAAAAGGTGTCAGCAAATTTGCCTAGGGCCAGTTCACTGACAAGGTTGAGCTCTGAGAAGAACTTGGCAAGAAACTCGAGCCACTCTTTTTAATAATTGTCTGTAAACATAGACAGTTTTTTACATAGAATAATTCATTTTATCACTTTTAAACAACAAATTGCCCCGCTAATTGACAGAGTTAAATTTTCTCTTTTTTACTCTCTATAAATTAGGCAATTTATGCCCTTTTTGGTCATAAATTGCCTAATTTAATACGGAATTATTTATTGTTGAAAAGTGATAAAACTTATTGTGTCTAGGTTCAGCGACAATAGTCAGTAAAATGTATAGAGGAGGAGTATCGGAACATGCACCTTAATCCAAAATTCAATTAATCTTTGAAAATGTCAGTCACAATAACATGCGATTTGAAACTGTATTGAGTAAATGTTTCAATTTGATTTACATGCGTATCTCTTTTTTCCATCTGCTACATACGTCATTCCGCAATAATATAAAGTTTTGTGAATCAACAAATTTAATCTAGGTACTTTCTGTGAATTATATTTTAGAATCAGTTCTGTCAAACCCTTGTCTTAAAGGTTAATTGGCTCAAAATATGCAACGCTAAGGGTTCTTACACATTAGCGTTAATATAATTTAAAGAGTGTATTTGCAGATGTCTGCATGATACTTTATTTCAACCCTAAATACTTAATACATTTATCTTATCTGACGTCCGTCGTTGACGCTATCAAATCCCATTGGTGGTACCAATTTAAACTAAGTACTACAGGCTGATAATGTAATATTTTTAATGAAACATGTAATAAATCGTAAAGAAATTTATTTAAAATAATTAACTAATAAATATTCTATTCTACTAGTCTCTTATCCGTGATAGTAGCCATGGTGACCGTAATGTCCGTGGTGGCCATAATGGCCTTGGTGGCCATAGTGACCACCGCCGTGGTGACCGCCGTGGTGACCTCCGTAATGTCCCTGGTGGCCATAGTGGCCGTTCGCAGACTCAGCTACGTCGAGGTCTGGTGCCGGAGCCGCAAGGCCCACGACTGTCGCGCCATAAGCACCACTGATCATCGCCAAAATGGCGCACGCTAAAAGGGTGAAAGCAACCTGAAAATAAAAGTAACATGTTAGTTATTTCATTAACCTATAAAGTGGAAAATTTCCTTTCGGTACTAAAACGTGTGTAGTACTAATGACACGGGACACCTGATTAAAAATAAACAAAGGAAAAGCTAGGTTTTTACAATAAATTATATTTTTAAGAGCGTATTCACATTTAAACAGAGTGGCAACGTCACAATTTATTTCATATTTCGTGGTTTTCAATTTTTACCCGACTGTCAGGACAGGTATTGGCGCGTATCTTGTATGTTTGTAAATTTCTTTATTCCCACGAATCTTCCAAACGGCTGAATGGATTTTGACAATTAGGGTATCGTTAGATTCGTCTAGAAAACCCAAGTGTCCTTAGATAGGTTTTAAGAATAAAAAGACTTAAACAGCGGGCTTTTAACGCCAAATTGTAAGAAGTTAAATTTTTTTTAAACCTATCGTGTTGGTTATCAAAATAAAGAGAATTAAAAGGAGATTACATATATTCAAAAAGATATTATACATAATTGAATGGTTCCAAATTGTAAGTAGTTCTATTATTTTTTTTAACCAAACCTATCGAGTAGAGTATCAAAATAAAGGGAATCAAATGGAGATTACAAATATATACCTATGTTATGTATTTAAATTTAATCAGGTATAAAAATATAACAGTAATTTTACGGTCTTTTTAGTGCGTTGCTCTTTGTTGATTTCATGCAGTCGGGTTATTAATTTTTTTAATTATATTTACTTGTTATTATTTAATTGGAGCTTAATTTTAGTTTAAAATAGTGTACATAAGACTGTTCAATAAATAAGCATTATATTAGCATATAGCATATTTTTTCAATTAGGAGAACAAAATTATTATTTCATTTTTTTTGTTTTGTTATAATTTTTCTTACTGTATGATGACAGAATTATTGATTACTTCCTAAATAATAAATAAATACCCACATTGGAGCTATATTTAAAAAGTATTTTCACTACACTTTTTAGAATTACGTGAAAGTGTATTAAATTTTCCTTTTCCCTTAATCGCCTTTACGACACCCTCGGGTGATAATGGTAGTGACATTATGTATTTTTAATCCTTCACTACACGGAATTTTATGTGTTACTACATTTTTAAAATTGATTTTCCTGGCTTGGCGTTAGATGGCACAGAGATGCGATTATGGCGTGGCGTTCAAACTATTTTTTTTTTAAATTAGCATCGAAAAATTTAAAGTAACCTAGCCGGTTTGTGAGTTGAAAAGCCAATGACCCGCGTTTTGGGGGCCTGTAGTTATGTAGATATGTGGTCAAAATAATATTGTACAAATTGTACTGTTTTAATTTATTTTAGTACTTTGATGGTAAGAACATGTTTGATATTTGATATTACAATATTTAAGACACAACTTTGTTGTGTCTGGTGGTCTGGAGATTTGTAATACGGGTCTTGAACCCACAGGGATTACTCTGAATTGCGACATTCGATTAGTCGGTTTTGATGTCACTGTCAATTGTAAGGAAATTTCAAGGAACTTATATTTCCTGAGATATACGTTCCTTGGGAAATTTAGATATGGTCGCAGTTACTTTCAAACATTTGACAGCGACATCAAAACCGACTAATCGAATGTCGAAATTCAGAGTAAGCTGTACAGACTCTAGCTCTCATTCTGGAAACATAACACTTTCGAATTATTTCCTTATTGTTGTTACATGTACCATTACGAAAGAAAGAAATAAATAATAATTATTAAAAAATATACCTATATTATTAAAATAAATTTCCACTAAAATACAGAATTGAATATTTATAAAAACAATCATCATTCAGCATTCTGCATTCGATGCAGATTCATTGAAAAAAATCTTTATTACTGTTCGGAGTACAGTAGACATTCATTAGCAATGTTATAAAAAATAATATTAAAGCGTAGGTACTCACAAATTTCATGGTGTCGATATGAGGTCCAGTTGTATAATATTTGTGTTAACATTCGCCGACACATATTTATACTCAAACTTCGTTTTCCTCAAGGGTCATTAACATTTTTTTAAAAACATCAACACAACTTTTGCAAATGTAACTTACCAACCAAGTACCAATTGATTGGTTGTTTAAACACGTCATAATAATATTAGGTGCATCTTTTTACCGACAGGGTATTGTTTTTCGCGCGTATCTTGTATGTTTGTAAATTTCTTTATTCCCACGTTTCTTCCAAACAACTGGATGGATTTGGACAATTAAGGTATCGTTAGATTCTTCTCAAAAACCCAAGTGTCCTTAGATAGGTATTAATGGCGTAAAAAAAGACAAAACGGCGGACTTTTTTACGCCAAATTTTAATCAAACGTATCGAGTAGGATTTCAAAATAAAGGGAATCAAATGGAGATTACAAATATATACATTATGTTATATATTTAAATTTAATCAGGAATAATAATTACAACAATTTTTCGGTCTTTTTAGTGCATTGCTTATCTGTTGAGTTTTTGCAGTCGGGTTATTTTAATTTTTAATTATATTTACTTGTTCTTATTTACTTCACTTACAATGTTTTTATTTTTTTTTAATTATTCAGAACAAGAAGAATTATTCAGATATTAGAATTCGCGTGGGGCTTCACTCCCATCGTTCTTTATTTGGCCACTGCTCAGCTTTTATTGGCTGTTAGTAGCGTGATGCTATAGCCTTCCTTGATAAATGGGCTCTCTAACGGCAGTATCTTTTGATTGCGTTTACTTAGAACTCTGATTTTTTTATCGCGCAAAGGAATTGCATTGCAGACCCAAGTATTTGATATTAATTTCAGCTTTCTTGAGAAAAATATTCTTGACAGACGGACAACCGAGCGAGTCCTATAAGGGTTCTGTTTTTTCCTTTTTAGGGACGGAACCCTAAAAAGCTTCATAGCAATTTATGGCAAGGCCTTCAAATAGAACTCGTGTCTATTGGACCTCCCACCTAAAAAGCCCCACCACCCATTTGAGAGACGATAGCAAGATGGAGTTGGGTCTAGCGAACCACATAAGGGCTCATGCTAGAAATTAAATCGTTATATATCCTCTTTTTTTAACATTATTAAATCCAACTTATTCATAAATATCATCAAAAAAATCGCCGTCATCGAAAACGATAAGGAGGACTATATATCTGACCATCTCTTATATATCCGATCGTCCATTTTCTCAAGAACGCGTAAAGGTATCAAGCTGAAATTAATATCAAATAGGGTCCGCATTTCTGCAATCTCCTGAAACAGTAAAAAATCATCATAGTTCTAAATAAGCGCAACAAAACATAGAGCCGCTAATGCTCCATTTTTGTCGTAAAATTTAACGATTGCAAAGGTCAAAACCTATAGGGTGCTGTTCTATGACTTAGAATCATGAAACTTGGTAAGAATACATTAAAAGGGTTAAATATGATACGCGTAATATCTTATTACGGACTGACATTCTGTACCTACCTATATATAAATATTTATTCTAACTTATAACTATCCTGTTAGCAACCCTACGTCACCATCATATCAGCCTAACGACGTTCACTGCTGGATAAAGGCCTCACCTCATTTACGCCATACATAACTCCAATAAAATAAAAGAAAATATGAAAAAATGCATTTGTACAGAAATCTCAGTGCGCGAGTTCGACTCACACTTGACGGGTTTTTTTGACATGAATTGCGTCTACAGTCCACAGATTACGGTATCTGGTTACCATACCCATAGGTGAATGGCCAAACTTTCATTTGCAATAGAAGTTTCTCTATACTTTATGGATATAGTATTATAGTCTTCATTAATTTGATATTTGATGTACCTACCAAGGAACTTATTAGGAGATATAAGTTCCTTGGTACGGTACACTTGGTACCTACTACAAAGCTGTACCTACTACAAAGAGTTTGTAGTTTGTTTTGTTTTTTTGGTTGAACGCTAGGATCTCAGTAACTGAAGGAACTCCTCAGGATATAGGATAGGTGTATACTCAGGAACTGGTCCGTTTTGAACATTCTTTTAGGGTTGGATAGCCCATTTATCGAGAAAAGTTATAGGCTATATATATAACTAGCTGACCTGGCGAACTTCGTACCGCCATATAATTATAAAAAAAAAAACATCATAATAAAAAAAAGCGCGCGGATATTTGTATTTTGCTACTATACTACCTTGATACTGCAATGTATTTACTTTTGTACGAAACATATTTTATTTCATGTTTTACTTTATTTCATATTTTACAATATCCACAATTGTTTTATTTTTATTAGTTTATGTCTTTAGGGACCATAAATACAGACAATGATATTCACTGTCAAATGTCAAATGATAGACCGAAAATAAATGGCGCGAATACATATAATGATAATTCACTGTCAAATGTTAGACCGAAAACAAATGGCGCGCGGATTCTAGGTCTATAGTATTTGTATTCTGCTACTATACTACCTTGATACTGCAATATATTTACTTTTCTACAAAAAATATTTTATTTCATATTTTACTTTATTTCATAATTTTACTACACAATTGTCATAATATATTCTTTGAATTTACTGGTGAATGATTGGTAATATTATATTCAAGTGATGAGGTTGTATAGTAATCAAAAAGAAAATAGAGATCTTTGATTTCTTTTTAATCTGTGTCATTAGGGCTGACGTTGATAAATATAGTAATATACACACACAAAGTTGAAAGGATGAATGTTTGTTTGGATGTTTGATAATTTTAACCAAAAAGACACGGGATGGATGTTTCACAAAGATAAGCACTATTCTAATCAATCACGTAATATTGGTTATTTTAAATCTGAAGTAATATCTGTGCTTAGAAAACATTGGCCGAAATTTTCCCTCTAAAAGTGAAAAGTTGCTGTGGTCACAGGAACAAAATAACAGGTAAGCGAAGTCACGGGTGACATACAGTATTATTAAAAGATTTTTGGGATTATATACATTTCATTTAATATCGTAATAACTTTTAAACTATTTGTCGAAATAACTTAGTGTAAACGAGAAAATTTATCTACATTAAATGACAAAAGTGATAAAGGTATTTGCATTCCTAGGAATAGGTTTAATACCATGAAATTTTTCACTTTAAATGCAGTATCCGATTTAAATGTATTTCTGGCTCACTATTCTCTCTGTATCGACTTCCACATAAAAGATAGGCATATGCTGTCGCGGACTTTTTTTTATAACTATTTAAGAGTAACAATTTCTACATACATTATCCTCATGTAAAACTAACGGTTTAGGTAGAGGAAGCAGAAATAGCTATAAGATGGCAGATTTTTCTCCGACTTACTTTACATTTGTTCTCATGGTTTAGCCAATTTACGCGATATTTGTATAAAATATAGCCTATATGTTATTCTGATGTATAAGGTACATTACTGCAAAGTTTCATTGAAATCTATTCAGTGGTTTTTTCGTTTACTGGTAACAAACACCCAAATATCCAAACATTCTTACAAACTTTCGCATTTATAATATTAGTAGGATAGTAGTTGGGCAGTGGCCAAATAAAGAACGACGAGAGCGAAGCCCCGCGCGGCTTCTAGTTATTTAAAGAAATATAGCGTATAACCTTCCTCGATAAATGGGCTATCAATCATTAAAATAACTTTTCAAATCGGACCAGTCGTTCCTGAGATCCTACCGTTCAAGCAAACAAACAAACTCTATAGCTTTATAATATTAGTATACCTAGATAATTTGAATGTTTGACACCCTTCAATGTCCGAGGAGTAATTATAATATTAATTTGCAGTGGTAGTTCAACTAGAAACTTTAAGTAGGTATATTATATTTTTTTAGTTAGTTATTATCTTCATCATCATAATCAGTCCAAGGACGTTATTTTTGGACGTAGCTGACACCTACTTTCTGCCATATTATACCAAAAATAAATGAAAGATATTTTTTTGCTTAAATTGAAACCACTAAATTTTTTAAGAATTTAATTGGAAAATTAAAACAATTTAACATAATGGATTTAATAAAAATATACACAACATGTAAGGCCGAATATCATATAATCCAGAATTCAGAATGGCCGAAATATATCATCAGTTGTTAACGTCCGTGGCCATGACTGTTATGACCGTGGTAGCGACCACCGCCGCGTTTGTAGCCGCCTCTCCTGTAGTAGTCACCTCCCCATGTAGTACTCGCCTCCCCTGTAGTACTCGCCTCCCCTGTAGTGTTCGCCTCCCCTGTAGTACCCGTGACCACGGGACTCAGCACCTTCGAGCATATCTGGGGTAGCTGCTTCAGCGGCTATGCAACCCGCTAAGGCGGCGATCGCGCAGATCACGATAGCGAACAGAGTGAACTGGGAATAAATGGGTAAGTACTTATAGTAAAATGTAAAAAAATATAGGGTTGCGCTTAATGCCAAAGGTATTGTCTACCAGCCAACCATCGGGTGATGCAGAGAAGAGCATGGTAGGTGCTAATTAATCGATGCTAGTGACACATATTATAAGTACATAGATGACTAAATAACTTCACATGCTCGTGCTGTATTCTCCTTTAAGTTCGTTGATGGAAAACTCATATGTAATACCTACTATTTTCTTGTTATATTTATTTATTTTCATTACAGCAGTAGCTATACCTATTGCATGAACTAAGACAATAGTTAATGTGAATATATATATACTGGTGTATAGGTTAAACTGGCATATACTGGCATACTGGGTAATCTGAGATGAGAGTGAGAGAAATAGACGTTTTGAACACACAATGTTAGTTTTGTCCCTAAACATAGTTCATGATAATAGAGATGATATTCTTCAATATTTTACAGAATTTTATATTGGTACATACGCTTAGACTTCATATATTCGGGTTTATACATTATTGTTGTTGTAATGCTGGTTCCCTATGTTTAGGTACATTCTATGTGTATATTTTTTAATTTATTGACATTTGCTTAGCTATGAAAGTTAAAGTAGTTAAAGTCCTTATCGCAATTAAGGCGTTTCCAATAGCCACACGGTGTAATCGTATTTACGACAACAATCTACACCAGATTGTTTGTAAATAGCTTTCTTAATCATTGCATATTGAGGGAAAATTAACTGCTTAAGTTCACGTGAGTTTTATTTAGGTTTTGAATCATAACAACATAATATATATTGTGGAATAATTCCAGTTCGGGGGATTATGGGATCTTGCCGTACAGGAATAGAGGTGTTATCTCACCGTAGGATTAAAGAGAAAAAACGTAACCCTTATAGAATCACTCCGTGTTGTCTGTCTGTCAAGAATATTTTTCTCAAGAACGCGTAGAGGTATCAAGCTGAAATTAGGCGCAACAAAAAATCAAAGTTCTAAATGCAATCAAAAGATGCAACCGTTATGCTCCATATTTGTCGCATATCTTGACGATTCAAAAAAATAAACCTATGGGTACACCTAGAATAATATACCTAGAATAATAGCAATATCAAATTGAATAAGTAATAGAAAAATCCGAAAACTGTACTCGTTTTATGTAATTATCATCATCATCATCATCATATCAGCCGTAGGACGCCCACTGCTGGACATAGGCCTCCTCAAGTGACTTCCAATAGGACCGGTTGTATGCGGCCTGCATCCAGCGCGATCCTGCTGTTCGGATCAGGTCATCTGTCCACCTTGTGGGTGGACGTCCTACGCTGCGCTTATGTAATTATATCACTTAATATTAATTCAGAACTCTCGGTGTGCGAGTCCAACTCGCTTTTGGCCGGTTTTTTTAAATGGATTTATTAAAAACAACGTCAAATTGGTACTCACTAAGTTCATTGTGAATGGTATTGACACTATCTTGGTTCAATGTACAAGATGTACTTATTTATATACCCTTGTTAGGTCAATAAGGTCGCTACAGCTTTATACATCATACCTAACATACTTAGGGCTGTCTTAGAATATTGAGACTTTTGTTAAAAGACAAATAAAGGTTCGTCCGCGACGGTTCGTAGTTCACTCCACTCGAAAGCAGCAGACGACATGTAGTCGCGACACTACTGGTTTCTATGTATTTGTATGAAACAGAAATGAAGCGAGTGACGATTCGTCGAGCGGCAGACGAAATTGTTGTCCGACTACAGATCCTGTAGCCCAATCACGAAATATATGCGTAATCGTAACGTTATCGTATCGAGAGCTCAATACGATTACCAGACAACAGTAGCTGTCAAAAGTTCGTGCTACCAAAATTAGTTCAACTTACGTACGAAAGAGGCGCAGTATCAAATTTCATACATTTTTTCTCGATGACGATACGATAACGTTTACGTAGAGTAGTTCGTGATTGGGCCTCAGGTTAGTAGTGTGGAGCGACACGTCAAGAGTTTGAATATGAATAAGGCGCTGTTGTCGCCTGTAGTCGGGTTCGGAATCATAGCTGCCGCGACATGATGCCACGACATGTCACTATTTTGTCGTCTAGGCGGCCTATCTAGTTCATTTACTATAGACAGTAGTAAATAAAATCGGCCAAGTGCGAGTCGGACTCGCGCACTGAGGGTTCCGTAAAATCAATTATGCAATTTTTTTTGTTATTGTAATGTAAGTAGGTAGTAGGAGAGCTATAATTTAGAATAAATATTCAGGTAAAAATCAGAAAATCTTGCGACAGCCCTAAACGAGTTTAATAAAATATTATATGATTTAAACATACTGTCAGTACCTATGTATTAATACAGGGAAAATTTCAAGAAAAATCAAGCATGTGTACGTAAGTGTGATGAGTAAGTTAGTATCCATTAATAACAAGGGCTTAAGCCCTTAATGACCCTAAGCTTAAGTCATTAATGACTAATAACAAATACTGTTGTTTGGGTTTGGATTTTTAAGCATTCAATGGTATCTAGATAGATAGATATATAGATCTAGACTGTTATTACCCGCAGTCAGTAATATGGCATGGATATAATATTATAATAGTCATGCCGACAAAGTCGTGTGGGATGTCTTTAGATAGGTCTTTAAAAAATATTATCGGTTTGAAATTTATCAAGTGAACGGGCTCTGCGGGTGCACTTATTTCAGCTACTAATGCTGGCAACCTGCCCCGCTAATTGTAACTCGTCGGATTGCTCCCGGATCGTAAACTTTTTCGAATCCAAGTACGATGTATTTTTAAGGCTTAAGTTATTTAATGTTATAAAGTTGTCTACCATATAGAAAATAAAAACTGATTAATATATTTTTTCTTAACTTAACTTATCTATTTCTTTAACATAATGTTTTTTAACTCTCAATTAAACTGACATTTCCGGCCGAAAATATTCCGACAGCTCAGAATCAGAGGGCTGTATAGCGGTATCGTAAAGTGCAGCGCGAAAATCAGACAAAGAGCCCGTCCATATTATAGTACCTACAAATTTTCATTCTCAATTCGTTAATGATGACTAAATACCAGCAATGACCAGCATACTCACTATACATCCTTTAGACACGAACACTTCGACCTTTTGGGGGGGTCGCCGCCCGCGCCCTCTCTTCATAAGTTTAATCGACCACCCTGATCTAGCTCCTACGGAAATTTAATCAAGGTGGGCAGATGGTTAAGATTTCAAGCTGCTTGTAAACATTACCGCCAGTTTAAGCCAAGTTCAGCTTGATAACTATGCAAAAAATAAGCACATGTGTAATAACTGGAGCAAATGTTTTAATTTTTTCAAGTACTGAACTTAACTTAACTTAACTCAGTTAAAGAGACTATTAGAAAAAATTTAAAGAAAAATATTAATTGACGAAAAGAGCTTTGTTCCTTATTCTAGACAGACGGACAATAGAATGATCCAATAAGGGTTCTGTTTTTTCCTTTTGAAGTACGGGACCCTAAAAATAATTTGGTCTGGTATTCTTACATTTATTTGTTTTGTCGTATTTACCGGGAGTGTGACACTATTAATATGCGATAACTCCGGAGTCCTACGACTAAATATGCAATTTATTCTTTAAAAGTGTACTCATACAAGCAAGTGATGAATATTTGCATATAAATGCATTTTTTTCGCACCACTTATTTAACTTTAAACATATAATTATAAACATATATATGTTTAAAGTTATATATATAATTTTATGAAATGGGTGGTAATGGGTGCAGATTTTAAAAGATCGTTATTAGGTGTGTTCACCTTATCTAACTACTGCACTTCAGCAGAAACGTATAAAAAAAGGTTACTATTATAATATTCTACCACAATCACACAGCGCCATCTAGTCCCAAAGTAAGCAATTATATTTGCTTGTGTTATGGGTACTAAACAACTGATATACTACTTAAATACATTTTTTTTTGTAAATACGTACATGGTATAGATAAATTACACCCAGATACAGAACAAACCTTTATGCTCATCACACAAAGATTTGTCCTGGGTGGGGATCGAATCCACGACCTCCGGCTTAGCAGTCAGGGTTACTAACCACTAGACCAACAGGCCAGTTTAGATTCTTATTAACTGTATTCATGATATATTGTTTAAAAACATGTCCATACAACAAATACTACTCATACTCACCAAAACTGAAGAGAACACGAGATTTTGAAATTCCGAAGTGCACTGTCGCCGCTGGTTCTTGTTATGCTTCATTGTCTTCCTCATGGTTCAGATTCAGACATCGATATGTTGGATGGTGGCCGAATGACATATTATTATGACCAGCGGCACCAGGCGTGCGTCTAAAATCCTCGCATTAGTCTAAAACTGAGTTTGAGAGAATAACCGAGACGTTGGGTTTTGGCCTTCTATTTGTTTCCATTTTCGTGAACTTTTGCTTGCTACAGTCATTGAGTTACTACATAATAACTCAATGGCTACAGCATTGTTACAGTCAGACATTTGAATAGATTGTCAACAAAAGTTGAATGCTGTCAGTAGGTATTCATTATAGTGTATTTATCTATGGTCGTTCGTTAAAAATAATTAGAAGGAAAGGTTTACGTTGTCTTGTCACAGAACAATGAAAGTACTCTGTTCTGTGATTCAAATATTTAGCGATTTATGGGTGCAATGTCGTAAATGTATGAAATTAGCTTACGAAGGCAGGACGGGAAAAGACGAACTTGATCATTTCCATTGCTTCTGTTGTTAAGGGGCAAAATCAGGTACCTATAATTTGAGGTATGAAAAAAGTGATCTTGGTAGCAAATTATATGATTTTTAAAATTCTGACATCTTATGTTTAATTTAAAGTTTCCCTTAGTGTTCTGGTTTTACCCTACCTTCCTCCGACTAGTCAAGTGACTTACCATCTGCTAACAGTGAAGGAATACCAAGGAACTTATATCTCCTAACTAGCTAGGAAATATTAGTTCATTGAGGGATGCCTCGTAAGGAGCCATATAACCTATAAGAAAATCCAAGGATATTATGTGATCCACCAACCCGGATTAGGCCAGCATGTATGGATTATAACCTAAACCCTCTCAGCTCTTTAGGTAGAGGAGAGGAGACCCGAGCCCAGCAGTGGGACATTCAAGTGTTGCTGTTGTTTGTCGTTTTGTAAACGTATTAAGTATTTCGTATTCACAATTACTATTATTTACGCACAATTATTATTATTTAGTGCTTAACGCCTAGTTATAAGTTTATTGCAATTTGATGTTTTAATACACGTTGCTTTTGTACCTACTATACAGAAATATATACAATGTATGGATGCTTAGATGTATTGTGTACATGAAACATGATTAAATTCTAGCACGAGATAGTAATAAATCAAGTATCGAATCAAATCTAATCTAGAAGTGGGAACTCAAATAAAAAAAATAATTAATGTTAATTGCTGGAGATTGAAAAACTAATACCTACAGGGCGTTGAAGTGAAGAAGAATATTGTTTCTTTATTCTACCGAAATGGTTGCTTTTACCGAGCTTATATAAATAAGATATCAACGAATCAGACAAAGATGAAGGGTAATTTACTGAGCATATACAATATTTTGTAATACTCGATAATATAGGAATGTAATTTTTTTTAAAGACGTACCTACCTAATTATTTAGTAGGTATTTTTAAATAAAAGTATGTAGCTATGTAAACACTTATCATTTAATTAGAACAAATATATTATAATTGTACAGTTAATTTATTGAGTAATTAATCATTTAAATCAATCTATTCTAGTTAGGGAATTCCGAACTTTTCTTAAACAATCATGTCGACTGTATGAATATGGTCAAAAGAAGTTCCGAAGGAATGAAAATCGAAAGAGATGTAATTTGAAGAAATGCTAATTAAAATGAATTATATACACAAAATAATAAATAAATACAGAATATTATTGCAATCTGCAATAAAACACATAGCCCATAGGCACAGATATGCACTGATACTGGCTCTGGTCTTTTTTACGTTTTTTGACCGAGCTGAAGTTGACTAATTTTAGAATCTGTTGTTCATTGACGACACAAAGTTGAAAAAATATTATCCGCATAAAAACGCCCGTCAGATTTCAGCGAATATTTAAAAAAGGATTAGTAGAATCGTTCCAGTCATTCTCAAGTTATGGTGTGACCCGTGTGACTAAGTGTATTTATATTTTTTATTAGTTTTTACGAAGCGGTGCTTTTTTATTAAACAATCTACAAACTTATGCCCGTAGTCATACAAAAACTATTTTTACAAAATTAAACTAATATCAATTTGAGTCAATTTTTATTAAGTGGATGTACTAACGTATATAGGTTCCGGTTAGAATTAGAACCTATCTCTATAGGTTCATGTGTTCTTTGGGGTCAACGAAAGGCTTAAAAAAACCTCTCGAATTTAATGACGTTGGACAATATACTTATATAAGATAGTGACGTCAACCAGTCAATGAGGCATCTTGAAAAAACGAGTTGAACATACTCAAAAAACATCACGTGATTTGTAAGGTTTTCACTGGTTATGCCGTAATTATGTTATTACGTGTCGATATCGGCTAAAACGTGTTCCAACTAATTTATTAAGGAACTGATATTAAGTCGTTCCACGTAAAAACCGAAATTTGGTAAACGGTTAAAATACCTACGCCGTAATACCGTCTATGTTAAAAAACCATTTATTTTTAATTAAACACGCACATTAATGAGGAAATTAGACTTACTTACTTTAAAAACTGAACTAAATCTTTTATGTTGTAATTTTTAGGGTTTCGTAGTCAACAAGGAAACTTATATTTTTATCGTTTCTCTCTGTCCGTATGTCTGTCCGTCTTTCCATCCGCAGCTTAGCACAGAGACTGAAAGCTGTGATTTGGCATAGTTATATAATATTATGTTAGTTATGCCAATAAAACGGTAAGATAAAACCTTGAAAAATACTTTTTTAACTCCCCTATCTTTGATGTGGAAATGGTTTTTTATCCTCTCGTGTACTCTATAATTGTGGGGACACACCACACCTCGTCTAGATAAGTCTTTTAAAAATATGTTGGAAACTCTTTCTAAGTTCATTCTAAGGTAGCATTTCTTCACAAGATAATTCCGGTATAAGCATTTCACAGTCACGTATATTATACTATACTTATCTACACTAATATTATAAAGTTGCATAAGTAGTTTGTTTTTTAAACGACTTCATTTGGTATACGGTAGAATGTTAGGAACATGAATAAAAAATATCATTATAATAATAATAATATTCTACCACATTCACACAGCGCCATCTAGTCCCAAAGTAAGCAATTATATTTGCTTGTGTTATGGGTACTAAACAACTGATATACTACTTAAATACATTTTTTTTTGTAAATACATACATATTATAGATAAATTACACCCAGACACAGAACAAACCTTTATGCTCATCACACAAAGTTTTGTCCTGGGTGGGGATCGAACCCACGACCTCCGGCTTAGCAGTCAGGGTCACTAACCACTAGACCAACATGCCAGTCAAAATTCCCATTTAAAAAAATAATTTAGTATTAGATAGCCCATTTATCGAGGAAGGTAAAAGGCTTCTATAACATCACGCTATGGCCAATAGGAGCTGAGCATTGCCAAATAAAGAACGATGGGAGCGAAGTTCCGGGCAAGAGCTAGGTATATGTTTACGTACTTGAACTTGACTCTTAGCTTTTAAGAATATATTTCACAACTGGTTTGATGATATAATAATATTGCTTTATCAAACAGGTTTTTGCAGTTTGTAAACTGCGTAAAAACCCGTCATTTACGCATACCACATACTTACTAAGTGTTTTCTGTGGTTTATTGTTGGTAAATGACTTTAGAAACATAGAGTATGTATGTTTTGTTTGTCTCTTTAATTATATATCTAAATAAAACCGGATTTAATATCTCAAAACTCATGTAAAGTGCCTAATATGACGTAACATTTCCTGCAGTCAGATACGCATCACAAAATTAATTAGTAGCTAAATGATTCGTTGGGGATAAGACATTTAGACCAAAGCATTGTATTTGTATTTGTTTTCTAAAAGCTCCCGCTATTAGTTCGACTGGCATGTTGGTCTAGTGGTTAGTGACCCTGACTGCTAAGTCGCTAAGGTCGTGCCACCCAGGACAAATCTTTGTGTGATGAGCATGATTGTTTGTTCTGTGTCTGGGTGTAATTTATCTATAATTTATGTATGTATTTACAAAAAAATCAGTTGTTTAGTACCTATAACACAAGCAAATATAATTGCTTAATTTGGGACTAGATGGCGATGTGTGAATGTGGTGAAATATTATTATACTATTATATTATTATTATAATTTATTAGTGTTTCCTGCTTCAGGACCATTGACCTAGGATCTACCGGCTACCGCTATTCAGGACTAGTAAGCATATTAATATGTTTTTTATAATAATAATTCGATTGCCTAAATTCCATTCATTGGTTACAATAATTTATTCAAATATTCCGTCCGTGACGAATTTATGTCTAACTTGTTTGGTATAAAATTGACGTAAATATTTGTTAAAACAAATTAAAAATACAGATATTAGAATAATTGGTTAACGGATGTTAATCATAAAATACCTTTGTGAACTTGTTCGTGAATCAGTTCGTGACTCTTTGTATTTTTTCTATGGACCTGTATTTTTTTGACGAAGTAGTAAAGTTAGGTTTTAGTAGTAATGTTTGAGACACCAGCTAAGTCTCTACCTACCTTTCGATGCAGCAAACCAAAATCCAGCATAGTGATTTCAGCATTACATGGGCAGTGTGAAATTAACTTATTACGTATCGTGTCTGCTCAGTGAAATCCTTAATTTAAGCTACTTTAGCTAGAACCAACAAGTACATCTGTAATGCCATTGGTATAAATTATTTATGGTTTGTGACTTACCAAGAACAACGAATGATGTTTGGGATGAAAATTTCATACAATTTAAATATATTCTTGTTATAATCAAACCCGTAGATGTAACGTATTTAAAGATCCGTCATTTTATATATGTGGAATTTTGAAATGTGTTTCATGCCTTTCAAAAATACTATAACTATACTAATATCTAAAAACCTTAAAATATTGACTTAAATAGTATTTTAACAATTCTCGTAAATATAGGCACTCATACCCACAGTCATATTAATATCAATTACAATAATCAACAAATATAATAATATTACGGACTACATTACGGATGGTAATGTAATCGATGTCCATTGGCAAGTCGAGTCTCTTCTATTGAAGACTTCAGATATTCTGAGCCATTGCCCCGAGCCAAGAGTACTCAAGAGTAACGTAAATAAAAAATTCCATTATTCATCATAAAAATTTGCACTTGGTCGTTTGGGCGAAAAACTGGCGGGCGAACGACGAACGACGCTAGGACTCGAGCCAAGCCCAGCGTAACTTCTGGTCTAGTATACGTACCTAGGTAATGAACAAATATTGCTAAAATTGAAGTTATTTTTTTATCATTTTTACAATTATTATAATAATATAGCATCTAAAAACCACTGAGGGTTATGTATTAGATATCAGCTACTATAATAAAATTTAAAAAACAATGTTGTTTCCTTATCACATATCTACTTCCCACACACTGGTAATGCTTAGGTACTAATTGTTTTTTTGTCTTCTTTTGTCTTCTTTAAAAGACAACGCCCGCACTAGGGAACCAGCCCTGTGTCGCGGGGAACTTTACAAACATGGAACTAACGGACACAAAGTACACCCAGACTAGAAACAAATATCTATGAATCACACAAATATTTGTCTCGTGTGGGAATCGAACCCACGTCACCCAACACGGCGATGTAGTGGCGAGGTGACCACCTTAACCACTGTGCCACGGTGACAGTTGCTTATTGCAGACGGTTGCTTATTATAAGAGCTTTGCAATAAAGTTTAATGATCTTTCATTTAACGCTTTTTCCTTTTGGGGTCTTCGCATCTTTAATTGCGTTGGTGCTTCTTGATCGATCGGTTTTTGGTAACTGTTCAAATGAATTGCGTGTTGTTAAACTGGGCAAACCACGTTTTTATGATAATCAATGGTTTACTTTATTAAATATTTTGTCAAGACTTATTGATGTTTGTATAAAGTTAGAGTCATTGCAAAAAATATATTGACGTTGAATTGTAAACAATGAACATTAAGTTCCGTGTCGTATTATTCCAAATTGTTATTTTTTAATAAAATAACCTTAATAATTGTACTATAATAATATAAATGCCAAAGTTAAGATGGATGTATAGAAGTAGAGATAATGCAAGGACTGCATGGCGTATAATGCGTTGGTTTACAGAGACTACAGCCTCCTGATTCTGACTTGTCGGATTGCTCCCGGATGTTATTTAATGTTAAAAAATAGTCTAACGTATAGAAAATTAAAAACTGATTAATTTAAGGTTTTTTCCTACAACCATTTATTTCTTTAATAATATGTTTTTTAACTTTAATTACACTGACATTTCGGGCCAAAAATTTCCGACAGCTCTGAATCAGATCGCAGGGGACAACTCTGATAATAAACCTTTATTATTACAGTGTTATCCGACCATCACTCTCTCCTAATATCACCATGTCAAGTGTCGTGGATTTGATTGCGATTCGTGAAAAATATTTGTGTAATGCATAGACATTTTTGTTTCGAGACTGGGTGTACTTTGTATTTTATAAAGCCCTGCAATCCAGAACTTGTTTGGCCAAAGGGCGTTGTCTTATAAAGAAATAAAATTTAACAAAAATTACTGCACCTAATTCACAGTTAAGCAATATTTTAAGCAAATTGAAATACTGAATACTAGACGTAACATCGTTACAAACGTGATAGGTAATTGCAAAGTAATGACTGTGTATACAACAATGTGGTTACCGTTTTAATCTTGTGATGCTTGTATGCCTAATTTAATCTATTGGATTTTTGTATGTGTAGTTAATTCTCTCAAGCAATCACATTTTTGATTTGATGGAGATATTGCAAATTGCACTGACTTTAATTTCAAGTAGGATGTTTTATTTAGGGTTATTGCTGGTGTATGTAGAGGTGACAATGAGCAGTCTCCATATAACACATTTCAGGACACGGGAATTGTGTCTATGTGACTATGAATTGAGGAAATTCTCGAGCAAGTCGAACAAAACACGATCGACCAAAATTCGCCTTGATCGATTTCGGTATAACTGTCATTATTCAAATTCATCATTCAAACATCGAAAAAAACATTGGTCGTAAGTATTTTCAATTATTTGACAACGATATCAAAATGTTAAAGGCCAGATTTCAGGTAGGTTTTTCTTTCAGGATTTTTTTTCAAACTAGTCTCAGGATTAAATCAAATTTTATATCAGCCTCAATTCGTAGATATACTAAAAACGGTCGACGTCAGAACTAAACTAAATACACTCTTCTCTGAAAGTAGCGATGAGCTTGCGATGAGATACTTACTGAAAGATTATTTTTCATCTTCCGATTTGTTTATTATAATAGAATCATTGGAAATACATAATTTATGTCATTGGATTGGAAATATATAGCTAAGTAGAGCCGTGATACGTCGATAATTTAACAACTCAATATCTGTAAATTTAACCTACCTACATTGATAACTAAATATTTCTATTTCTGTTTCTAAAAAGTAGCCTATGTACTATTCTAGACTATATGTAATCTGTGTGCCTATTTTCATATAGATCCTTTCTGCCCGTCTGGTTAGATTGAGAACCAAACACAATTTATAATATTATAGTAGGATAGGATGTAACTAGGAAACATTACCGTCAATGGCGTAAATATAGGGTGGCAAGACTGGCAAAATGCCATGGGCCCCCGACCCAAGAGGGCCCCGGCTTAAGAAGCCCCGAGCTCAGAAGTAAATTTTTAACAATGTACCTTATATACCTGATGAGTTATATTAAAATTGTGTAAAAAGAGAGACAACTAGAGACCTTTTTAGAAATTCAAGTTAATTATTAAGGATTTTGAACTTAAGTGGATTATTAAAATGTTATAGATTTTATTAAGTGTTTAAAATTTGTACGCCAACATTGGCAAAACACAGAAATGTACAACAGTTAATATTGTAACCATCCTTATCACCTGTGTTTTAACAAATAAACGATTTGATTGATTGATTGATAAACTAAGTACAACGTGACAATTCTTACTGATAGGGCCCCATCATAAGAATTTGCCACGGGCAGAGATGGTATAGTTAATAGTTATGCCTCTGATTACCGTCCTTTTTAGTTTCACTACAGGAGTTAATTACGCACAAAGTTCTAATGATACCAAACGCGTACGTACATACCTAACTGCCGCACTCAGAGAGGTCAATTAGCAGTAATCTGTCATTAACACAATTTTTTCATTGAATAATCGTCTTTAGGCGTATAGACTTAAGTATTACACGTTTTTACTAAATAAACTTTAAAGTTAAGTAATGTCTCTGAGTATGGCAGTTAATGTTATGTCCGTATCTCTAGTAGTTTAGTTAGTTACAGGCCACCGAATCCATCATTATGCGTGTTTGTCACTTTGATATTATTAAAGAGACAACTTCAAAAAAAGAACATATCAATAGTCTTAAAGCACTATAATGTATCGTCAAATTTATAAACACTAATCACAGATGTCAATACCGGTCAAATTAGGAGTAATAAAAGAATATGAAAGACGGTTTTAACGTCCCCAGCCTCCGCCACCGCCTCCGCCGCCGCCGCCGCCGCCGCCGAAGCCTCCACCGTAACCTCCACCGTAGCCTCCGCCGTAACCTCCGCCGTAACCTCCGCCGTAACCTCCGCCATAACCACCGCCGTAACCACCGCCGTAACCACCTCCATAGCCACCTCCGAAGCCACCCCCGTGACCTCCCCCGTAGCCGCCACCGCCGCCGTATCCTAAACCGTAACCACCGCCATGTCCTCCGTGGTGATGGTGGTGATGGAAGTGTTTACCAAATCTTCGAGACTCTGAAGGTTCCAGAGTTTCTTCTTCCTCAACATTAGATGACACCGCAGCGGTCTCACTGTACGGAACTACTATTGGGACTTCCACTGGGAGAGCAGTCGCGTACGCGACGCAGGTGCACACCAACAAACCAACACACAGGATCTGCACAAAAAAAATCAATTTAATAAACATTGGCCCGTCAAATTGTGAGATGGGACATAAAACTGTACTTTAAACCAAAGTTTTTAAGGGCAATTATAAAGGTAAAAAACTAATTTTTGATTTAACACGTGTAGAACAGTATTTCATTAAAATGGTAAATTGAATAGTCATTATTTCCAAATTTAAAAATAGCTGATACTCACAGTCCTCATTGTGTCGCACTCTGTTAAGTAATGATGGTGGTTGGTCTTAGTGGAGACATATTTATATACGGCGAGACGGGCTTTCTGACTAAGCGTAGGTAAATAACCGCGACTTCGCCCATGTAATAATGATATTACCGTATTAATTGAATAATAAACCAAGAAATTCAAATCAATTACAACACTTAGTCTATTTTACAGATCAATATATAAGCTTCGGTGGTCATTATTAGAATGTGAGTATGACAATTTGACTTGCATTACAACTTGGGTGCAAAACCGGAGCAAATTAGTTTTCAAAAGTTCTACAGGGTATAAGGAACTTTTAAAATATCTAATATAATAATCCCACCAAAAACATAAAAGTAAAAATTCCCATTTTTCATCATCTTAACTCCCGCCAAGTTCAATATAATAGACAACTGAATTTTTTGTGTCGGATTAATACATAATGTCACTACCTCATTTTTACCAATGGGTATCGTACAAGGCGACAAAAGGAGTAAAACTTAAGCAGGCAATTGCACTGCCGGAAAAGGAAAATTCGTTACAAAACCCTCTACCAACCCGTCTGGCCGTCGTGGTATAGTAGGCTGAATTCTCTAGTAAGCTCCAAAATGTTTGGAAGAGACCCGTGTCCAGCAGTAGGACATAATATATCGGTTGTAACTTAGTTCCTTAGTCGCCTTGTACGACACCCTTGGGTTAAAATGGGGTAGTGACATTATGTATTCTTAATCCGTCACTACACAGAAAATTCAGTTAATCTAATAGGCTTAATTTATATACCAAATTTTATGGCTTTATGTTAAACAGATTTTGAGATATCGGCGTGTTAAAAGTGGCTCCAAATGGTTCGAGTAATATTACAAACGACTGCGTGTCTTCAGTTCTTCTTTATTCTTGAACTCAGCTTGGCACGCTGATGTGTTGCTAGACTAATACAGTATTAATCGAAAAAAAAAACAAAAAAATAATAGATAACAATAAGTCTTTTTTATAGATCAATGTACGTCATTGTATAGTTTCCGTGGTCATTAGTAGAATGTGAGCATGAAATTAAGATTTGTTTAAAAACTGGGCTACAAAATTGAAGAATATTTCTTTTGTAATTTGAGTTTGAATGTGTGTGTATATTTAGGTGTATCTGTTCTTGCTTTTTTCCAAAAGTTGTACAGGGTAGTAGGGACTTGAGAAATATGATGTTGACCTCAACCTTATACTCGTAGTACAAAAAGCGAGTAACTACTTTATATATGACGTCATTTAGTGTAAACGAAGGTATAAACTTGACTTCAGTTTTTCTTAAGTTATTTTTATTTTCCCATTAGTGTTCATTGTAATTAGATATATATATTTTTTATATTATTTAATTTAAATTATCAGAAAAATAACAAGAAGTTATTGCATTTTGAATAATATTATGAAATGCCGTTTTTTTCTTGTCTTCTGTCTATCTGCGTTTTCGCATTAATTGCGTCTTATACGCTCGTATCTATCAAAGAATCGTATACTTTCTGCCGAATGCGCAACTGCGCCAGCGCCTGCGGCATTACTGATACAAGCGTTTTAGATGCATGTGCAGGCTTACTACAAAACATTGCAACGTAAACTACGCGTTAAATATGGTATATCCATTGGGATATACCATAATTATTTAACCCCGTAAGTAATCAGCAAATCAGATACAGCTAGAGGTTTCCATTCAATTTTGCAACTTATACAACATGCGAAAAAGAGTTAAAATCTAGACACGGAAGGCTAAATTAAAACTTTATTCTCAGCGCTTGATGTAGAGTTTATACATATGGCTGTGTTTGGAACATGGAACTTATATCTCTAACTAGCTGGAATGCTTACGTACACCTCAAAAGCGTTCCGAAAACATCTATGGAAATCTCTCTCTCTACTGCATATCATTGTCCCGCTTTTTATAATTACTGTCAATTGCGAGAAAGGGAGAGATTCCATCCATATTTCGTTTTCGTTCTCGCTCTCATAGGAATTTTTTCCTCTCATTATTGTAACGAAAAAATTTCAACCTTATTTCGTAAGTCACAGAGGAGCTTTTAATTTTTTTAATATCGTCCCTTAAGCATTCCAGTTAGTTAAGAGATATAAGTTCCTTGGTTTGGAATTGCTGCCGAAAATTGAAACGATGAAGTCACACAATGTCAAATGAGCGGCTATGTTAGCAGTAACAAAGCGATGTGGTGTATATTATCATTTGCAATAGGTACATGAAAGACACCCCACAGTTTTTCACATGGCCGTACATTTGGAAAATGGTCAATACCAAAATATACTTCAATAGAAATAATTATTATTAGTAGGTATAGTATTCCAGTTTGAATTCTATAACAGGACAACGTCGGGTCCGCTAGTAATTTATAATTTAGAAGTTCTACAAAAAAAAAAAATCCGTAGGTAAATTGATGGCCTATACGTCGATTCACACGTTTTTCATTCACACCAAGTATGTATATGTAACAACGGGGATCGTAACTCAGGGTTGGGAAGGTGGAGGTTTCAATATTACGAAGATAAACTCGTTTATGCATTTATATTTTCATTTATTTGTGTTTTATTAGTATTATTATTTAACCGAGCGACAAAGAGGAGCGGTAGTAGTGGAGCCTTCTGGAGAGTTCTCTTTTCTCCAGAAGCTTCTTATTTTTTCTACCGATCCAAAATCAAATCTTAAAGCATTTGTGACAGCGCGAGCGTAAAGAGGTTTTCCAAACCAAAGAAAAGGTTATAATTGGCAAAACTCTACATACTTGGTGCGAATGAAAAACGTGCGGTTTTGTATCATGTATCATATTGTGTCATCATCATCATCATATCAGCCGCAGGAAGTCCACTGCTGAACATAGGCCTCCTCAAGAGATTTCCAATAGGGCCGGTTGTTTGCGGCCTGCATCCAGCGCGATCCTGCTATTCGGATCAGATCGTCTGTCCACCTTGTGAGTGGGCGTCCTACGCTGCGCTTGCCGATGCGTGGTCTCCATTAGAGAAAAAAAAATTACGGCCCCATCGACCATCAGTTCTACGTGATATGTGCCCTGCCCACTGCCACTTCAGCTTGCTAATCCGGTGGGCAATGTCGGTAACTTTGGTTCTTCTGCGGATTTCCTATTGTGTAATAGATCACTATTGGATGGGTGATAACGATCACCACACTTGGTGCGAACGAAAAACGTGCGAATCGATGTATAGGCCAAATTGATCCTAAACCATTTAATAGATAGTTTATGTAGGTTGAAAATAAAACGAAATATTATTTTGCTGATTGAGCTAAACTACTTTAATAATAATAATATATTTGATAACATTTCCAAAGTCGATGCCGTTCGAATGAAGCACATTGAAATTATAAGGGATCAATTAATCAATAGTGTCCTTATCCATAAGTTTTGCCTTGTTCAACTTGAGAATATCTTGTATCAGAATATTTTTTTTGATCATAGTTCGTTTGTTTGTAATATGAGTCAGGATAACCATAGTCCCCCCTGTTTCTGTCGTCGTGATACTTCCGAGAGTCAGTGTCATAGGGATAATAGTGGTCGTCTTGGTAGTGTTGATTTCCGCTGTAGGATCGTTGGTATTTGTCGAAGTCGAGCCCAGCTTTTAGGCGCAAACGTGCTGCGTAATCATTACTCGTATTATCCCAAGAAGAAGACCTGTAGGATGGTGACGCTTGTACGGCGTAAGCGCACATCAGGAAAACGATACACAGGATCTGCGAAAACAAAATCGTACTATACTAATACATAATTATCATCATATCAGCCGTAGGACGTCTACAGCTGGACATTGTTGGACAGTGCTGGTCGTTTGTGGCTTACATTTGTTTCCATGTGATATAATACATACATATATATATATGTATATAATGTTGCCCATCGGCATGTGACCACCCGAAATTTTTTTTTTTTTTTGAAAGAGACAACGCCCGCACTAGGGAACAAGCCCTGTGTCGCGGGGAGCTTTACAAACATGAAACTAACGAACAAAAAGTACACCCAGACTAGAAACAAATATCTATGAATCACACAAATATTTGTCTCGTGTGGGAATCGAACCCACGTCACCCAGCACGGCGATGTAGTGGCGAGGCGACCACTTTAACCACTGCCCCACGGTGACAGTCAAATTTTCTGAACTCTCATGAAAATTTATGTAAACGTCTATCTGTAATATTATTCATGTTATTCAAGTTTTTATTTCTTTGAGTAGCGTGTGTTGCTTTTGGCAAATTAAAAAAAAAATTAATTTGGCTCCGTTTTTCTCTTCGTAGTCGATATTAATAGAAAAAAATATATGTCCGTTAAAGTATCTCATAAGCTTTTAGAAATAAAAAACAGAATCCCAATCGATCTAATAACTTCGGAAATATAGCAAATAATGTAAAGCAAGGTCACACACACTACTCAAAAAATAAAAACTTAAATAACGTGAAGAAACTACTGAACGGATTTTCATGTGGTTTTAACAAATATATAGTGATTTATGAGGAAACTTTAAGTATATCATTTTACTAACTACCACGCGGGTAGAGCCGCGGGCTAGCTAGTATAAATATAAGAAATACAATAATTATGAAGAACGTTTGGCTGAAATCACTTTTAGCGATAAGACCGTCCATTGTCGCTACTCTTTTGTTTTGTACTGTAATGTCTGGTGTTTATGGGTAGGCAGAGTTGCATTAACCACCATTAACCGACCTTATTATTAGGAGTAATGCTGAGAATTTCATAATAAAAAATCCAATACAATAAAATTTAACATTGATTTTAGGAGTTATATAAACGCTCTATATAACTGACTGGCCTATTGGTCTAGTGACTCTGACTGCTAAGCCGGAGTTCTTGGGTTCGATCCCCACCCAGGACAAATCTTTGTGTGATGAGCATCAAGGTTTGTTCTGTGGCTGGGTGTAATTTATCTATAATATGTATGTATTTACAAAAAAAAAAATGTATTTAAGTAGTATATCAGTTGTTTACCCATAACACAAGCAAATATAATTGCTTACTTTGGGACTAGATGGCGCAGTGTGAATGTGGTAGAATATTATTATTATATAATTAAGTTGGTACTCACAGTTTTCATTGTCACGTACTCTTCAAAGTAATGATGCTTGCAGGTCTTAGCGGAGACCTATTTATACAGGACAGAGCGTCATGGTTCTTTAAAAATATCGTAGTCAAATGATAATAAAATTATGTTAATATCCATGTCCTCATAACATTTCACTGATATAAAAAATTCCACCTTTTAGACCCAGCGGTATGAGCTTCAATAAAAAACCGGTTAAGAGCATGTCGGACCATGCTCAATGTAGGGTTCCGCAGTAAAAGAGTGTATCTTCATAGCGTTTACGTCCTTTTGTTGAGAGGCGCAATTTTTCGGCAATAACTCAAAAACGGTACATCCGATCATGTTCAAAATACTTTAGTTGGAATATTAAAATTTATTAAGCGTTATTTTTGTAATTTTGTCAGATTTTTAGGTTTTACGGTTTATATAAGATCTGTTGAAGTAGGTATGTGTAACTAGTAAATGTTGCCAGAAAAAAAATCAGTTTCTGTTACATGTATGGAGTGCCCCCTTAAAAATATTTATTTTTATAATTAAACTACCAAACCTATAACCGTTTCAAACCAAAAAAATCTGTAAAATCGGCTCATTCGTTTAGGAGCTACGTTGCCGCAGACAGACACACAGACACGTTAATAAATATAAAATAAACCCTCTTTTTGAGTCGGGGATTAAAAATGATTTTTCTGTAAGGACAATGTTTCGCGCATTTCGTCCATTTTGAGGTCGCCATACTCAATATGTAAATATGTAAAATGGTTTTCTATTACGGAAATTATCTTAAGTTATGAAAAAAAAAACAAATTCATGTTTTGTGTTGCCAACCCTAACATAAAACGAGAACAATTAATATAAAATTTCACAGGTCGATATTTCAAAACACTTAGTTTGTAACAGTGATTAGTAACAGATCCTGTTAACAGCGACTACGTGCCGTTCTTAGCCTAGTATGTACACGTAAACGACACGTACCTACTGCCTACATTGTTGGACCATGAGTCTAAAAGCATCACTACAGAAATATTGCCTTTTGTTTAAAATATTTAAGAATCACTTCCCTTCAAAATGTATTTGAAACTTGTGGCATTTTGGAACTGAAAAGTTAACATATGTATTCGGACCTTTTTTTCTGAGCCTGAAAAATTAGGTATACGAGTATATGCGTTTGCAAATTTGTGTATTGCCTTTTGCAGGTGAATTATAGGAATGGTTCGTATTAAAATTAGATTTTTGTCCTGTAGATTTTAAGTATCGGGCATGTACCTAAATACTGGAAGTATCAATTAACGTAAGAGATATTTTGGAGAAAATAAGTTATATTTATTTTACTGGAGTCATAATTTACCACCTATAACCACATAAATTGAACTATTCTAATATCATAAAGAGGAAAGATTTAGATTTGTATGTAACGGATAAACATAAAAACTACTAGACCGATTTCAAAAAGTATTTCGCCGTTAGAAAGCTACATTATCACTGAGTAACCTAGGCTATATAATACTACGCCACGGCCAATAGGAGCTGAGCAGTGTCCAAATAAAGAACGACGGGAATGAAGCGCCGCTCGACTTTCTATTTATTATAATTATAATTTAATAATCAAATATAAATCAATGTCAAATAAAATCAATGTCCCTTACATTATATGGATGTAGAGACCTAAAACATGGTGAAACAACATACTTTTAAACACATTGGTTAAAATTATATATTATGAAGATGAAGTGTCCAGTTTTTCTTATTCCGTACGAGTATAAAAAAACTTGTGTATCATTGTCATATAAAATGTTTTGTGTGAATCCCCGACGGGTCATAAAGATTAGCTTATGGCAACTAGCGGAGCGGGGACGGAGGCGTATTGGAGCTTACAACAGACTCAAATTTTTTATTAATTATTTGAAATAGAAAGTAAAAACGCAAGCTTCTCACTCAGTACTAGCATTACTCATGTGGTACTAGGGTACGCATGATGAACTAGTAGCATACCAACACGTATTTAGAATAAGAATAAGAATATGTTTATCATAAGTATTACATACAATATTATGTTAAAATAAAATAGAAATAAATAATGGAACATAGCATTGAACATAGTGTTTAATTACCGAAACTCCCCACGCCCCACACTAGGCAAAGCCTGTCCCGTGGGAAGCTTCGAACAATTGTCAATACAGATTTGTATGCATAAATGCAGCATTGTATATGAAATAAAAGTACACTATTTAAAAAATATAAAATTATACCTTATTATGTAGTATTTAAAGACTAATAAAAAATAAATTTAAAATAAAATAAAAACAAATCATTTATCAAAACTATACTTTTACTACTTCTGAGATCATATTATTATATTTAAACAAAAATTCCAAAAAAGAAAAAATAAAATAAATTCTAAGATTGTGCATTATGTTACACTAATCTTTTATTTTATTATAATTAAAAAGTTTGCATGTTTAAGTTTCTAAGTTTTAGAACATATATAGGTATGCCTGATCTTCTAACCCGCATTAAACATGCATTGCATACGTGTATTATGGCCTTAACCCTCTGTCTGATTTACGCAATTTGTAACTTATAATTATTATTAATCAAAATTGCATATTTTCTGGTGTTTATTGCACTGCAAGTAAAAAAAAATGTCTCAGTATAAACTCTTTTCGTCCAAAGTCAAAGTCAAAGTCAAATCTTTTTATTTCATTTGGATCACATACATGATACTTATGAACGTCATACAAAGCCAGAAAAAGTGTCAGTAAATTTGCCTACAGCCAGTTCACTGACAAGGTTGAGCTCTGAGAAGAACTTGGCAAGAAACTCAGGCCACTCTTTTCAATCGCCATAGTTGTTACAATTTTAATTGGTTACAGTTTGAAATATCACAGAAAGTACAGAACCAAAACACCATACTAAATCAAATTCAATAAAATTTGGATATGAGAAAATAATAATAGTAATAATGAGCAATCAAACTTTAATTTGTTTTCGTCAAGAAGTATGGTATGTGGGATCATCACTTGTTCCATGTCCTGACGGATTAAGAATACACAATGTCACTAACCCTTATTTTTTTTTTTTATTTTTTTTTTTTTTACTTTGGGAAATGCCTAACATATACCCCTCGGTCTTGGGGAAAGGCACCCACTAAAACCCCAAGGTGTTCCTCTCGTCGCGCTCTGCTGTGGTGACGGGAGCGCAGGAACATTCGTCAGCGACAATGTCACTACCCCATCTCAACCCGTTGGTGTCGGGGAGTAATCTTATGCAGACAAAAGAACTGTTAGAAAAGGAAAAATCGAAAGAAGACCATATACCAACCCGTCTGGCCAGCGTGGTATAGTAGGTTCCTCCATCCTCCACATTCTGAAGAGGAGACTCGTGCCCAGCAGTGGGACGTTTATGGATTGAAATGATGATGAAACTCTTTTCATAAACAATACCCTAGTCTATGTGCCCGCTAGTATCATTATCATACACTAACCTTTACTCGTAACATAAAGTGATTTACTCATACATCATTTTGATATAAGTGAGTCAAGTTGGACATAGTGACGACATGTAACGAGCAAAACCGGTTCTTTAAAGTAAGTACTATAAGTTCACGATAGAAGATAATAACCTTCAACAGCTACAGGTTTGGGAAACTTGTACTATTTAGTACTATATAGGTTTTTTTTAAAGGGGCTTTAACAGAAATATCGAATTCCCTCGACGAGCATGAGCATTAAGCAGTCTACTTTATAACAAATTTCAAAAGTTTCGATGGAATTACCAAACCTTATAGTAAAGCTTTCTACAAAACACACTTTATATGTTTCGGTTAAAAATTTCTTACGAGTCGCTTCAAATATGTTTGTGCCGTAATCGATCTTAGACATGGTCAGGTCATCATACTGGCAAAAAGTCGTAATTTCAATCGAATCTTAGGATTATTTTATAGAAAACAAAATTATAAATCTGTAGTGGAGGGATGGTACTGTGGAAATTCTCGTAGGTATCACGTACCCTTGTGGGATGTGTAAAGGTAAAAAAAAAACGGCAAACACACGTACTATTGGAAAAAGGTTATTATTAAAAGTCAGTACATAATAATAATAATAAAAAAATAAAAACGCTTTTGTTTGTAGGTTTACAACGCATGTCAATTTGTTATTATGAATTAATTATTATTATCTTTACAAATGCATGCGTAACTCAAAATACCAGCGTTTTTAAATGCTGCTGTGTAACCGATCTATAACCACACAGGTAAAATCGTATGTAAGTTTATTTGGAAAATATATTAATTAATTTATATTTGTATTTCAATTAAATGTTTCGATTTTATCTGTAAAATATACAATAATAATAATCTTCCCTTGGTTAGTCATTTTTTTCGTGGTTAAATAACAAAAGCATGCACAATTTAATACATTTTATATTGCCTTATAATCATAACATACAATACGTTCTTTTTGCTCAACACATTCTGTCTTAACCTTTGTTTTATCCTCTCTTAAAATTTTGATGGTCTTTTCAGTAGTTTCAAGTTGTGCGTAAGGTTTACTGAACGACGTGCTGGCTGTATTATGATTAAGAAGAGATGTTGAGTCTGTTTTTGCATATTCTAATAAGTTTTTTAAAGGTTGTGGTCCATTAACTAGACCTGGTGAAGTTAATGTTGGATTATTTGCTCTAATTTCTACTGAAACATGTGTCAACTGTGTTTTAAGATCTGCGTCCTCTGAAGTTGATAATGAATTTCTTTTTAAGGCCTCAGTTAGATTTTTCAAAGATTTTTCAGTTACCGTAGATGTTGATAGTTTTATTATATTAGGATTATTATTGGTTACTGTTGTAATCATTTCTGTATCTTTTGGTGATCTTAATACTTGCTCATATATTAGTTTCTTTGCTTTATTTTTTTTAATTTTGTAAGCTATGCTTTTGTTAGTTTCAGTTAAATTAGGGGTGCTTATTTTTGTAGGTATTTTTATTTCATCAACCATACGACGATTAGCTCTCGTAGAGGCATCGGCTTGGTCTTTATAATTGTTATTATTGTTTACTTGCGTAGTTGGAGTGGAAAGTAAGGTTGTTGCAAATAAAGACTTTCCTAGTTTTTCTGATTTAGACATATCTGACGTTGTAAATTTGGTTGGTAATATGACTAATTTTGCATCAATGTTGTCTGAGCTGTCCAATCGAACTAGTGGTAAATTAATATTTTCTTGTAGCTTGACTGGGTAAGTTGTTGGTAGAATTAGCGTTGCTGGTTTAATGGATTCTGTTGGTGACATTGGAATGGCAGCATCTTCACTTGCGACTGAGTGGATCGATGGTTTAACTATCATAGTTTCTTTTAAATTAGTGTTGGATGAGGTTTCTCTTTTATAAGTCGGTGTTCTTGTTGGCATCATAATTATAGCTCTCAAATTAGCTAATTTTAGCTTAGTATCAGTTGGTATGTTGCCATATCCACATTCAATTCTATCGCCACGACTACGACATCCATCTCCCATGTCTATAGATATAAATTCATTATTGTCACCTTTATTTCTATTGTACCCACATAATATCCTTCCGTTAACGTGTTTACATATGGTTTCATCAAATATATAGCCAGCATAACCAGGTAGTCCATCATTCCTTCGGATATTAGGAATCAGAATATCTTTCCTTCGGAAATTAGGAATTAGACCATCATTAGATAGATACTCATCTGAGAACCCAGGATCATTATATATCGGTTTTAATTTGATATTTTGACCACCAGTTTTTAGAGGATCATTGTATATACGAACTAATTTCGGAGCAGAATCAACTATTGTTATCATTTTGATAAGCAGCAAACTGACCTGTAAAACAAATTGGAAATTGTGTCGGAAACTAATAGTCGTGGTAATATTGAATATAATTTTGAATGATTACAAAACCAACGAGTATAATTCAATGACCAATCTACGAGTATTTGTTTACTACCATGTAGTTTCAGTTTTAATACCTACTGAAATTGAACATTATCTAGAATCAGTTAAAAATGAATTATAATTGACGAAAGAAGATCACAGAAGTTAAATTCATTCAAATCATAAATATTATTGTAGTCCAAAATAAACGTTATATTATGATTATTAAATCAAAACAGATTCTTACCAAAAATAGTAATGACATTGTATTTTTAGTCTTTACTGATTCGATATGTTTAATTTCACTTCAAGTTAATTAAACATTGGTCACATTATAGTACAGTTAGCAAAATATTTTGTTCGCTGCACCTACTTCTATTATATTATTAGAGTAAAAATTAAAAATATACATATTGCTTTATTAGTATTTGTATGTTTTTGAACACCATAAAGGTTTACCGAAATTTCAATTGCGTCTTTGAAGATGATATTCATAGATCCCGTCATATCGATTGCTTACCAGATAATTGGTTGTAGGGTATATCTCACTACAACCTCATGACACCATAGTCTAATGTTGAAATTAGTATGACTCGGATAAATTCTGAGGACTATATGCTATAAGTTCACCACTAATAGTTATACTAATTCTTTATATAAAAGTACGAACAATTTTAATTTCAAAAGATTTTATGTTATCTGTACCCTTTTTCAGAATTAATTAAAATGCAAAGGCCGTGATTGTAGATAAGTGACATGCCGACATATAGCCATACGTATTATTTAATCGTGGTTAGTTATTATTTATTTTGACTTTAAGGCTTGGGTTTACATTTTAATAAATCTCGTTTTGAATTTTGAGGCTTACTCTAATGTAAATTAGTTATAAAATGGTCTGACATAATTATTTAGAAATCGTTTCACTGTATAATTTTGTGTATTTAATTTTGTAATTCTAATTTTTTTTTTGTTATTTGTTGAGGTGTTTCATAATTTGTTCATATTATATATTACAGAATAGTGTTGGTTTGTCCAGTCGTGTGTGTTTCCATGATAAATCAGCTTGGTTGTGAATTTCTTTTAACATAGGGAAATGTTCTAGGAGTGGTTGAAATAAGTATAGCACTATTTACAATAAAACTTATATTAAATAAATACATATTATAATATATAATATTAATATTTTTGAGCCTTTTGGGGTTGAAACTTTTGGCCCTGGAGGCCAAACGCTCACAAATTTTATCGTGAATTTTGTAAGCTAGCCTTTTGGGAACGTTTCCTCAGGAATCTGATCTCAATCAGATATTCTATTTATAGGCATTTCCTGTAAACAGAGTATCTGGTTCTTTTTTTTAAAATAGATTAGTTGTGTATAATTTTTAAGTTATGTGTAACTATTTTATTGAATAAATGTATATTAATAAATACATATTACTGTTACAGGTATCCACATTTCTTGTTTACTTGTTGCCGGTAAACAATTGCCAAAATTATAATAAGTTTAAAGAAATTGCCGATAGACTATTCAGTGATGGCCGTAGAAACTCACCTCAAAAGGAAACTAAAAACTCCAACCCTGTGAACAGTCGTAAAAGGCGTTGTTGTCCTTACGACTTTGATCGTAATTTCTGTAGAATAATAGACGATAGAACTCTTTGTGGATACAATAAAAATATTGGTCAGCCTAAGAGTGAGCAGGCGATGGAACAGTTGAGTGATGGGTGCAGGTTACGAGGAGAAAGATTAGAATGTGGATACGAGAAAGGTCCATACACCCGTCCTAGAAGACCACCAGTTTGGGACAATAAACCCTTGGATGTTCGCTCTGGTGAACAGAGGGATGAAGGAGAGCGTTCTGGTGTGCCGGATAATGCTTTGGACGCCTCGAGAGATGACCGTGTTGGTGCTTCCACAAGGAGGGTATACCGCGCAACAAGATGCATGGAAACCGCAGATAATCGTATTGTGTGTCGAGATTTGTAAATTTTGATGTTAATATTATCTGTTTTGAAATCGAGTGTATTTTATTTTTCAATATAGTGAAGCGAGTAAAGTTAATCTTTACCTAGGTACAATAACTTGCTTTTGATATGAGAAATATAAATAGGTAAGTATGAAATTAAGGTCGTTAAGTTACAATATAAAAATATTAAGTTGATAAGTATCCGTCTACCATAGGATTTTTATTATGTAAGTCTAATAAAGACCTACAATTGGCAAAGTTGTCAAAAATGCTTAAGAATAAAAGTGTTATGTGCAGATTTAAAATACTATTTGTATGACTAATTTACGTACTTAACATTGAAAATATTCGCTAAAACACATAATGTAAATTTGTCATAGCACCTCTTGAAATTTTTGCAGCAAATTAAGTGCCACAACATATTGCTATAGCAATAGTAGTAGTAGTATTTGATACTTTTTAAATATTAACTATACCATCATCTTGCTATAAGAGTCACTAGGTGACTGCTAAGGTGGTCATTGTTTAACTTCTTTGCCCACCAAATAAAAATAGTTCTAGTATTGTAGCTAGATGTTAAATCTGTTAAAAACGATCTCTGGTTATTCTATCTATAAGAAAAGGTTAACTAGCTTTCAAGGTTTATGTAGACGTAGCAAGACAGTTAACCTTTCCTTTGATCTGATCAATAGATCAATTAGCCTGATGGCTACCAATTGGTCGTAGTTTTTACTGTCCTAATCATATCGACAAAACCACAACGAGAATTAGTGGAGTACTGTATTTGCTGATTTGTTTTTGCTAGGCGTTAACTAAGTTTTTTCATATCAATATATTAATTAATCTTTTCAGTTCTTAATTGTATCGTAGAAGACAATACTGAGGTTTCTTATTTCATAAAAATGTAAACTACAATTTGTTTCATACAAATTGATATTTATTTATTTATTTATTTATTGCGGTATAAGAAACATACAGTACTGTGATAACAATAGGAAGAGAAACAATAGTGCTAGCAATGTCACCAATTATGTTTCTAAAAATTAAATTGTACTCGACTGTGAGTTGCATATAAACCACTTACTTAATAAACATTAAAATAAAAATAAACACTAAATTAAAAAAATAAAATTCTAATCAAAAGCAAGTAAACAATCTAGTCGGCTACATTAAATTAAAACCAATATTTTAGAAAAAAGTTGTAATAAGAATGACGCCTTCCAAGACTTTTATTTTTATACGATTTATCTTTAAGTAAAAGTTTGTGTCTTAACGATATAATGCGTTAAGCCACTTTTACTAGACACTCACACTATTGTTATTTGTAATTTAAATCCCTTCAAAACCCCATAAATGTTTACCGATAAATTGAAAGCTAATAATTAGAACGCCTAATTAAATTAACATCGCAACGTTAAGCAAGATCTAGTCTAAGTCTATCTAGAAAGCTGAGAGGGTTTAGGTCATAATCCATATTCGTGGGCCAAGTTGATGGGCATACAGTTAGAGTTTCTTCTAGTCGTGTGTAGTTCCATCGTGAGGAAACCCACATAGGGTTTCCTCACGATGTTTTCCTTCACCGACCGTTAGCAAATGGCAAGTCATTTAACAAGTCCATATAAATTCCACATCCAAATAATACTATTTCATTGTTATTACTTCACAAAGGCTGAAAATTAAAGACAATACAAAACAAAAACGTATTTTTTTATTAAAATAAATAAGTAATCTTCAACAAAACTATGTACAATAAGGATTATTTTAACTATTAATTAAAATTCAGTCGCAACATTACTGACTACTTAATTTAAAAATATAACTAAATATTACTATCACTTGGCTTTCACTTATATAAATCTTTTTATTTTTTATTACATTAAGCGTATAATTATACAGAGAGGAAATGGAATACTTGAATGTTATGATATGATTTTAATTATATATAGCATAAACAATTAAATTTTATAGGACGGTCACGCAGCCCTCCAGATGTTATGTGGTAACCGGCGCCCTTAAATATGATGTACATATCTTAGGATTTCACACTACCTCTCTTTCGTCATCATCATCATATCAGCCCAACGAAGTCCACTGCTGGACATAGGCCTCACCTAACTTCCGACACTGCGAGCGACTTTGCGCCGCGTGCATTGCAGTGTCGGGCGAATCCCACGAGATGGACCGACAATCTGGTAAGAGTTACGGGTGGTCGATGAATACCTCTCTTTAATAAGAGTGATTTTGCTGCACTCATTTTCAGATACCCGCTAGTATGTAGAGGCCTACTAGGATAGAAATGCATGAAAATATAAAAATATATGAACTGGGAATTCACGCTTTTATGCGTAATAGTATGACGATGCGTGCATAATATAGAATAATTTAAGGATAAATCTAGAGAAATCTACTTCAAAAATAGTGCAAAATCACGTGTGCTTGTATCTAAATATACTTCCAACATTATATATTTTCTTTGATGATTATCAAGAGACTTTTTTTAACTAAGGATACGCAAAAATTAACCTCCGATAGATTGATCAGATTCTTTGGATAAGAGCAGATCTAATGTTACAGTTGCCTCTCGTCTGTCAAAAGAATTGACTGGATTTGGAAGACACAGATTTTGCATTAATACAGTGTTAATTACAGTGTACAATTACAGTCATATTTGTTGCTCAGCTACAGGAAACATTTCTTTCATGGCATATCTTGGCAGTGCACAAACTTGTCCTTTTATTGCCAATAAATGACTTTATCTTTATCAATACTGAACTGCTGTCGTTTAATCGATGCCAGGAAAGGGGTTAATCAAATATAATGTAGTAAAGAGTTTTTGTTTGTTCAGTGCCTTAGGATCGTTGCATGATGTTTTTTTTACGAAATTTCTATTGTATTAATAGATGTTTAAAATGAAATTCACATAATATATCACTTAGACGTAACGTGTAGTAATTCGGTCACTTTCCCGCTTGATTACGAAATTTTTTTTTTGTAAAAGTTGTCAACAATAAGTACTTTCACTCCTTAAAATATTGACAACGTTTTTAATCTTTAATTACATACATATTTATATTATTAATTGAGGCACTTTTACATTCCGTTCGTATAGCCAGACAACATTTCATCTTCGGCAAGCATTGAGAAAACCCATTTCAGCACTTTGGATTCATAGTCATCTTTGGGAAACACGTAGTCTAAATAGTCCATAACAGCAGACGCCATACTTCTTTTCTCACTCACTCTGGAATTATTTTTAAACCATTGGAAACCTTCGCATGTTGCCAATAGTATTGCCAGGATTAGTATTGATGCGATTGTTCTCCGATACATTTTTCTGTAATTAAAAACAAACAGTTTATTATTCGTTATGATATAAAAGTAAGCTGGCCAGTAACAAAATAAAAAGATTGAATAATTTTTAAATTGAATCTTGAATTTATTTTTCTTTATATTTACGAGACACCGGACTTTATTCCTTCGCTGTTTAATTTTTTATTTATGTGCATTGGTACCAGATTGCCGGGCACTTGATATTGACCTACTTACAGCAAGCCCTGGTTTGGCCCCAGATCATCATCATTGCCACCCACAAACGTCCCACTGCTGGGCACGGGTCGCCTCACAAATATTTTGAAGGGAATTTAACCACTATACCACGCTGGCCTGACGGTTTTTTTTCCTTTTCTCGCAATACTGTTTGCTTAAGGTGAGCCTTAAGCAAACAAGAGCACTGCACCTTATTCGCCTTTAACGACACCAACGGGTGAAATAGGGTAGTGACATCTGTCACCACACGGATAATATATTATATGCTACTCCATGCCTTCTAGTGGTATGCTTTCAACAATCTAATAAGGAAGCTATGAAGCTAGTATATACATTTTAAACATCTGCTGTAAACGTAGCCTTTCGTATTACATAAATAAATATAATCACCTTCATAAACTCAATTAGTGTTACGTGATTTTCTGTGAATTTGATTAATATTAAAGTAGGCTAACTGCTACATAGTAATTTTAAGAAACGTAATATGGTGGAGGGATTTTAGTTTAAAACCGGTCATTGAGTTATTGTCATTCATTGGAAAGTTTTTCGTCTGTTTCACTTTCATTTGATTTGCATGAAAATGTTCGTAATCGTGAATATGTAGAGTGATTTATGTCAAATTTGTCCATTTAATTAGCGAGTATGTGTAATGTGGGGAAACCTTCCAAATATTATATCTTTAAATATATTATCGGCATGGTACAACGATCGTTTGGTTAGCTAATAATGTGTTGTTCATAATGCCAACGCTTTTAATAAGTATACATTTAATAAAGTATACATAAATAAAGTATACATTAAAAAAAAATCATTTCTCGTCAGAGCACGCCGCACATTTAACGGCGAGTGTTGGAAACTCGATCTTTACCTGTTTGCTTCAACTATTTCTCATTTAAAAAAATCTATTAGCAAAAAATTTTTTGAGCCCTAGCTGTTACCTACTGTTGTCCATTCTCTTAGTGTTTTTCTTTTTCTTTTTCTCTTAACTGGTACAAATCCACTTAACATTGTATGTAACACATCGCTGTCAATGTACGTGTTTTTATTAAATTGTTACAATACTGCTCATCTGCGAAAACTTGTAATTGGCCTTTTGCTACTTTGCTTGTTTTAATAATTGTTAGCTGTAAATTTTCCAAATAAAAAAAAATTTGGATGCGATGGTGGCTGAATGGATAAGGGACCGGCGTGCAAATCACGCGGTCCGAGTTCGATCCCGACCAGCAGTACCAATGTGGATTCCACTTTGTGGAATTTATATGTACTAGTCAAGTGACTTACCATCTGCTAACGGTGAAGGAAAACATCGTGAGGAAACCCACATACCCTAGAAGAAATTCTATGAGTATGTCTGATCCACCAACCCGCACTAGGCCAGCGTGAGTGGATTATGGCCTAAACCCTCTCAGCTCTCTAGTTAGAGGAGAGGAGACCCGAGCCCAGCAGTGGGACTTAATGGGTTGCTGATGATGATGAAAAAAAAATTTAAAAAAATTTAAACATGTTGTGTATCGTTGTGGATAAATAATTCTTAACTATTTTTTTGTTCTGTAAGGCCTTCATAATCACTGTTATATGTACAATTTTTGTATTTAAATAAACATTTTTGTTAATGACGTTTGTGGAAAACCATAATTTGTTGTTGATGTCTTTATTTACATTAGTAATAAGCGCGGAAATATGTAGAAGTTGACTAAACGTCCTTCTAAACAAATATATAGATTTGTTTGATTTAAATATCATGTTGTTTTGCAATACATAGTGAATTATTTTTTTAGAGAACTTTAAACAGGTAAATAGTTATTTATTGTAAACAAAATTATCTGAAATAAAGTCTGTTAATATTAAGTAAAGAGTGAGTACATAATAAGTACATAATGGATATGTCGTGGTAATTGGCGAGTTGACGAATAAGTCATTTGTGGATATGAAGTAAATTATAAATCTCTAGATTTTGTTTTAGTCGACTTTTAAAACTATAAAACCTCTATCACCATTAATATAAATTATGTAGTAAACCTTATATTATACATTTACAATTGTAAATGTATAATATTATACCTAATTAAATTTAAATACATAACATAATTAGGTATGTATATTTATAGTTTATAAAAAATAATAGATCTACTTACAATTTGGAACCATTCAATTGAATGGTTCCAAATTGTAAGTAGGTCTATTATTTTTTTATCGAGTAGAGTATCAAAATAAAGGGAATCAAATGGAGATTACAAATATACATACCTAATTATGTTATGTATTTAAATTTAATTAGGTATAATATTACAATAATTTTTCAGTTTTTTTAGTGCGTTGCTCTCTGTTGATTTTTTGCAGTCGGGTTATTAATTATTTTTAATTATATTTACTTGTTCTAACATAGATATAACTTACTAAGTCCTGGTTGGCAGATTCACCGAACTACATGTTAAAAAGGTTCGGTGAGCCTGCCTACTAACTGTGGGGTGTTACTTTGTTTATATTTTTGTTACTTTTTTTTATTTTAATTATACTAACATAGTCTATAAGTTATATTGTTACTAACACTCTATGGATCTGTGGTCTGATAATAAATGATTTTTATTTTATTTATTTTTATTTTATAAGTTATAACTTTACACATTGATCTAGTACACACATTATTCATCTATACTAATATTATAAAGCTGTAGAGTTTGTTTGTTTAAATGCCAGGATTTCAGGTACTACTGGTCCGATTTGTAAAATTCTTTTAGTGTTGGATAGCCCATTTATTGAGGAAGATTATAGGCTATAATATAACATCACGCTACGGTCAATAGGAGCTTAGCAGTGGCCAAATAAAGAACGGCGGTAGCGAAACCTCGCGCGACAGTTAGTCACCATATAATTGACTGTCACCGTGGCGCAGTGGTTAAAGTGGTCGCCTCGCCACTACATCGCCGTGTTGGGTGACGTGGGTTCGATTCCCACACGAGACAAATATTTGTGTGATTCATAGATATTTGTTTCTAGTCTGGGTGTACTTTGTGTCCGTTAGTTTCATGTTTGTAAAGCTCCCCGCGACACAGGGCTTGTTCCCTAGTGCGGGCGTTGTCTTTTAAAAAAAGAAAAAAAAAAAAAAAGAATTATGACCCGCGTTTTCACATGTAAGTTCAAAGAAAACGTGTATGTAATTGTTAGTTATGATAGTAAGGCGATAGCTTTCCAGTTTAATAACATCGTTAAATGCTCAGAGACACAATGGCCGACTTATCTTGTGACGTGTGAAGTTGTCACATTGTTGGTGCCGTATTACGTGTTATACTTTAATTATGTCAATTACAGTAATCTGTCATTAACACAATTTTTGCATTGAATAATCGTCTTTAGGCGTATTGACTTAAGTATACACGTTTTTACTTATTAACTTTACTAAGTAACGTCTTAGAGTACGGTAGTTACTGTTATTTGTTAACTTGGCTTCGATTTCGGTGGTGCAGCGGGATATATGTACCGTCAATCATCATTATCATCATTTTAATCTATTAACGTCCCACTGCTGGGCATGGGTCTCCTCCAAAGAAAGCAGGGAATTCAGCCTACTATACCACACTGGCCAGACGGGTTGATATAGAGTTTGTTTCTAAATTTCTTTTTCTCACAGTGCTCTTGTCTGCATAAGGTCATATACCCTTAGTCCCCACGGTTTGTGTGTATCCCAGGTTCAATTCTTAGATCAAAACCAGTGCTCTACTATTTAGATAATAGCGCTATTGGGTCCAAGTAGTATTAAAGTGTGAAATAAAACAATTTGAGCAAATTAAATTTGACGCAAGTTAATAATTGTTTTTATAATTATTTGCATATGTGATACTCAAAACGTTTTTAAATAGCATATGGGACCTACTATATTTTTGCAAAGAAATAAATTTCATTTCATATCATTTCAGATACCTACAGTAAAAAAAACTGATTGATTCATTGTCTAGTCAACATAATATATTATATTAGTCTTCCACAAAATAATATATTGTTTCAAGTCAAGTTTGATTCCCGTGACTCACAACTTGTTTATTTCGGTAGGAATCGCTTGATGGCCTATCCATAACTTACGTCACTCCTTTCTCTGGGTTCAACTCCACTGGTATTGGGAAATACCTTACTTTCGAATACAAAGGTAGTAAAACGTATTAACTTCTCTTACATAAACTTTTAAAACGATAATTATTTATGACTAATCGTTTGCGGTACTAACCGGTTATATTTGTATATTAATATGTATAATATCAATAACCCTTCGAAAGTTTCTTTCTTTGAGGAATTTTGCTAACGTTTATCTTTAGAGAAGTATCTCATTTGATAAATTTTTATGTTTACTTGTACTTTTTTGGCAAAAGGGTATGTTATTAGCCTTCCTCGACAAATGGGCTAGCTATCCAAAATTTAAAAAAAATTCAAATCGACCCAGTAAGTCCTGAGATTATCGCGTTCAAACAAACATACTCTTCAGCTTTTATAATATTCGTATAATAGGTAGATATTAATGTAGTAGGTATAGTGAAATTCGCATATTTGATAAATCCATATTATTTATCTGGGGCAGTTTGGCTAAAGGAAATCCGAATAGGAATATTAATGAGCAAATTTAAGTAAATTTCTCGGCATACCGACTACTCATTAAGACTCACTGTTGTATAAGAATCTCTACCTACATAGGAATAAATTACAATTATGAAGATTGCATTGATATGTGGGTGTAAAATACAAGTCTGCTTATGCCTTTGAGGAACAAGGCGTGACGCTGTCTTATTTAAATTGCTATAATTATACTGCATAAAAGGGGATCCTCTCTATGCCCAAACTTTACTGTACTGTACATCTATGTCTGTCTGTATGACGAGCCTGTTGGTCTAGTGGTTAGTGACCCTGACTGCTAAACCGGAGGTCGTGGGTTCGATCCCCACCCAGAACAAACTCTTGTGTGATGAGCATAAAGGTTTGTTCTGTGTCTGGGTGTAATTTATCTATAATATGTATGTATTTACAAAAAAAAAATGTATTTAAGTAGTATATAAGTTACGCAATTATATTTGCTTGTGTTATGGGTACTAAATCCATAACACAAGCAAATATAATTGCTTAATTTGGGACTAGATGGCGCTGTGTAAATGTGGTAGAATATTATATTATATTATTATTATATATCTATACTTATATTATAAAGCTGAAGAGTTTGTTTGCTTAGTTGAATGCACTAATCTCAGGAACTGCATATATATCATTTATCGAAGAAGGCTTAGACTATAATTTTAACATCACGCTAATACCAATATGAGCTGGTAGTACAGTAGTACAGCTAATTTAAGTACAATAAATTCATGATAACTGCCTCGCTGGCGCATGTCGCATTGAAAATGTGTATGAGACAGCTGCGCAAGATCTTTTCTGTTGATCAACATCATCATTACAATCCATAAACGTTCTACTTCTGGGCACAGGTGTCGACCATACATTGTAAAGGGAATTTAGCCTACTATACCACGCTGACCAGACGGGTTGGTACAGGGTTTTGTTGAGATTTTTTCTAGTCTCGCATTGCTCTTGTCTGCATAAGGTTACTCTCTTAGTCTCTTTGTTTGACTCTCTACTCGGGAAAACAATTGAGATTTCATTCAGGCATGATAGAATTTTTTTAGTCCAACATAGTATATCTGGCGAAATGAGGCTATTGCACCTTAGGAAGTATGAAATTTTTTACGCATGATATTTTATGTCGTAGGGGCAGTAGGAGAGGACGAATCTATTGCCATTGATCGGATAAGATTCTAAGCGAATAAAAATCCAATACTGCGAATCGAGTTCAAGACCTCTTGTGCTAAAGAAGTATGAGAGACTGCTGTACCACCTACTTAGGCAATTAAGCTACGCTGATACTAGAAGATATTGTGCCTGAATATAAAGAATATTATTATTATAAAATCAAATTTATTAAAATTATTTTGTGCCTACATTCATACAAACGTCAGGGTATCGTTTTAGACATTTGACATTTTTTCAAAACCGAATTATGTATTTATTTATAATATCAATTTTGTTTTTTATTTATTATTTACTCAATCGGAGTATCATGAGATTCATGGTACTTACGAAGTACCTACAGGGCTGAAATTTGGCAAAATAATTATTTCTCGGCACAAAATCGCTCGCTGTGATGCGAAAATTAGGTAAAGCCTATGTTCAGCAGTGGACGTCATTCGGCTGATATGATGAAGATCTTAACAACATAATTTTATGAGATGATCATTCAAGAAACATAAATCTATGAATAGAATTTTTTTTATCTCGGCAATTACCATTATCGTAATCTGAATAAGAAAGTGAATTACTAATTAATATTACGTACCAGTATATATACCAAAGATGCCTAAATTATGTTTAATCCTTAAATCCTTTCACAATTAACGTATATCCTGTATCGATTTTATTTCGCACATAAATAGCCTAAAACTTCACTCACTGAATGAACTAATATAAAATATCCACTTCAGGTTGTATATTAATTGTTTTCCCAAAAGATGGTAAGCGAATAACGGTGGTCGCGCGACTGTATGTGTGCCTGTCTTTCGTAATCGATCCCTTCTACTGCCACAGAACAACCACTTTCTTTCGGTTAAGTCTAGTTTCCACATACACCCAGTACACATACTAAATACAAAGAAAGCCTATATTTTGTTTACATTGTTATTCCGATACAGTGTAAGACAAGCGTATTGTTTTATAAAGAGGATGGACGTTGCTTGAATTAATTGTTTGTCTTCGTGTTTATATAATTTATAATATGGTATTGTTGAATTTGGGTTTTTTTTTACTAAAAACTGAACAAACTGATGGTTTGAGCTAATAAAAGACTCAGACGTAGGATTACGTATGTATTGTCTTTATTAATTTATTATTTTGTTCACAGTGGCGTAAATTAGGTGAGGCCTATGTTCAGCAGTGGACGTCGTTGGGCTGATATGATAATGATTATATCAGCCACCATTAATGTCCTACTGGGCAGGCCTCGGATCTCTTCTCCTCTATCTTAAAAGCTGAGATTGTTTAGGTCATAATCCACGTACACTGGCTTAATGCGGGTTGGTGGATCAGAGACACTTAGAATTTCTTATAGGTTAAGTTTGGGGGTTTCCTTCAACGTTAGCAGATAGTAAATCACAATACATGACTAGTATATATAAATTCCACAAGGTAGAATCCACATTGGTACTGCTGGTCGGAATCGAAATACTGTCTATACGATATTAAATAATTTGTATATGATTACGATATTTATAGCTCAGTATTTAGGTTATTTCTGCGCTTTCCTTATTGATAAGGATTTTTTACAATTAACTAGTAGCATTGAATCATGAATACAATACAAACCCTTGACAAGTTTAGTGCCATAGCGTGCAGACTTAAAGGTCAGACTAACTAGTAGCAGTGAACCAGACCATCCTATTGTTAATATAAGGCTAATTTAAAGTAGCCGATACGATTTTAATTTCATTTTCACTTTGGCATTCTTTGCAGAATGTCTACCTCTGTTCAGGTATTAAATTTCGTTCAGTGAATATCGTTTGTTAAGTGTTATATCTGTTGTTATTGTGTTTTCTTCTGAATTCCAGATTCTGATAGTGGCTATCGCTGTGCTCGGAGCCAGCGGAAATCCTTTATTCCAAGGCATAAGTTTCCAAAGAGGTTTCGAGATTAATTTCAAGCCGTTACCATTTAAACCTCTCGAATTTATCAAAGAGAAATGGTCCCCAATAGGTGTGTTTGGAAAGAAATTGGCTTTACATAAGAGAAGTTTAGATGACATGGTACCACCGAAACCACCAGAACGTGTACCACGGCCTGCTGCACCTGTGTTTGAATATATCGAAGAAATAGAACATTCTGGTCCTTTACTTATCATATCCAAAGTGGATAAATTTCCTCCAGGACTGGCTCCAGTAGTGAACTCCAAACCACCACCTCCTCCACCTGAACCTCCAATAGAAAATCTTAATCCACCTCCTGTGCCTCCAGTTTCTCTACCACCACCACCACCACCATTACCAGTCCCACAGGCAATTGTAATAACTGAACCACCGCCGCCACCTGAAAATTTGCCTACAGTCCCTCACATATCCACTAATATGGTTATAATACATTCACAAAAAGTTATAGACGGTGAAAAATCGCCAAAACCGATTCTACATACTGATATAACTCGCACAGAAACAGTGAAAGAGCATTTAGATTCTGTGGCACCACCTCCACCTCAACCTGCACCAGTTGTTGAACATATTGTTGAAGCAGCAATTGCTCCATCACCTGTTCCCGTAGCACCTGCACCTCCTCCAGTTGAACATGTTGAATCTCCTGTACCCAAACCGGTTGAACATGTTCAGCAACACGAAGCTGTAGAGGTACCTATTGCGCCTGTTGAAGTATCCCCTGTTCCACCACCAGTACCTCCTCCTGTTGCTTCTGTTGAACCTATACCACCTGAAGTCCCAGTACTTGTTCCTCCACCACCAGCGCATATTGAGGAAGAGAAGAAAGAAGAGACAGTACCAAAAAATGAGGTATTTTTAAAAGACAGTACACTAATTAGAGGTTCAAAGATGGCATTACAATTTGGGACTGTATTTTTGACTCTGATGGCTCAATTTTTTGATAGTGCACGAGCAAGTATCGATCTAATGACCAATCCACCACCGAGATTAATTAATCCTTAGGGTATCTAATTGACTTGTTAATGAAAGCGAGTTATAAAAACATCTCGATTGTTCTCGGTGATTTTCTCAGGCATACATCATGGTCATGAATTCAATATTCAAACATTGTGTTAGAGTTAGAGTTATAGTTACTATGAATGGGATTTTCTACACCTTAACACTCCAGGTTTTAAACACCCCAGCTATACCTATGAATAAGTCTTACTTGGTCAACTAATTTAGCTTTACTATTTGTACCAATTCCAACAACTACAACTTTATGGCATCTAGGAGCTTACTCTGAATTTTGACATTCGATTAGTCGGTTCTGATGTCGCTGTCAAATGTAAGGAAATTTAGATATGGTCGCTGTCACTTTCAAGCATTTGACAGCGACATCAATACCGACTAATTAAATATGGAAATTCAGAGTAAGCCCCCTTGATATCTTTATATCGATTTTATATTTTGATATTGGATTGTTACACAAAATTGGATCTTTGATTTCTGTATTAGTCAAAGATTACTATTTTCTTTCAACCTCTCCAGTTAGCCTTCTTATGTCAATACATTTTTTTCTTTTATCACGACTGTATCAATAATGCATATGATAAATATCCTTATTTACCAATAAATGAAATTGTTGTTATTGTTGTTTGTTGTTCGCTAACTTAGTCGGTATAATTATTTTATAGTAGGTAAGTGTTTTTTATTTGATGCAAGTTTTTGTTCAACTACGCAATAATTATGAGGCAAATAAATTAGTAATAGAACAGTAAAAACAATTTGTATTTATGTAATAATTTATTAAATAATTAAAAATAAACTAAACGTTGTGTTCTTTTTGTCCTTCAAATTTTAATTGTGGGAAGGAGGGGATTCCCAGTTATAATAGGGATCGTCCATATCTTCTGGGCTATTGATACGGTATAAGTCATATAATCCACCACCAAGTCCGCCAAAGTTGCCGGGTTTTCCAGGCTTACCACCTAAGCCCCCAAGACCGCCTAAACCTCCTAACCCTCCGAAACCCGGTTTTCCAAAAGGTTTGCCGAAGGGCTTGCCACCAAAACCGAATCCAAGATCTCCCAAGCCGCCCAGTCCGCCAAACTGCGCAGTGACCGTGGAAACTAATACTGCCACAGCGTATGCCAAAAACACGATCTGAAATTTATATATTTTTGTGTTTAAATTACTGTAACTATGTACTAATAAACCTCTTTAAGGGTCTGTTCACACAGACTGGCTCGGAGAGGAAAGCAGATTTTTATTACGCTAAAAACGAAAAAATTTTTTGAATTGAAAAAAATTGAATGAAATTGGGACTTTCTTTGTGCTCCCCTCCTCGAGCTCACCTCGGGTCGGGTCGGGTCGGATAAGGACTTTTAGTATGTTTATCTCCTAACCAGTCCAAACAATGTTTCTAAGTCAAAGTTTCTGCTTTCGACATTTCCCTCCAAAATCATTCTTTGACTGGCCTTCTTTCTTTTATTATTGAGAATGCTTAAGAGCAAACCTAACCTAAGCTAACTTAGTGTGAAATAATAAAAGGCACCGACCAGCTTGATGACGTACTCTTTCGCACGCACGCAGCTGACCGGCTCCGGCCAGTTCCAAGCGCGATGATTGCGATGATTTGTGTGAAAAGAATAGTCGGCCGGTGCTCTCCGATTATCCGTGTTTTAATGCCAATACCCCATCTCAACCCGTGGGTGTCATAAAAGGCGACTAAAGGAGTACACCTTATACAGATAAGAACACTGCGAGAAAAGGAAAATTCGAAACAAACCCTATACCAACCCGTCTGGCCAGAGTGGTATAGTAGGCTAAGTTTCTTCCACATTCTTTGGAGGAGACCCGCGCCCGGCAGTGAGACCTTTATGGGTTGAAATGATGACTCTTCGAGCTACACCGAGAACTAACCCTAATGCTTATTACATTCCTCCATCTTTAACTTTAACTTTAATGCCCCATCGCGGTTTCACAAGCGTCTATAAATACGGACGTAGACGCAATTCGAGAGAAAGAAGATATTGAAAGACTGTTTTACGATTTTGGATAGAATTTAAGTAGTGTTTAGTTAGTTCTGGTCAGAGGTTTATTAGCTTTGGACTTGAATAATGATTCTTTAGAATATAGTCATGGTAACAATTTCAGAGAATTTGACGTGCGTTGGTTTCAATTTGCAGTACCAGTATACCATTGTTCTGGGGTAATACATCGTTGATTAAACATTAAACTTAAGCTTGGTAAACAAAATAAAAATATGAATTTTCTTTTATTTACAATTATACTAAGACTGATTTCTCATTCTGTATATCTCGGCTTTCAAAATGAAAACTAAATGATGAGTAGAGCTGATGATGATGATGATGAATACGAAAAAAAAATAAGAATTTGAAAAAAACCTTGAATATTATTTTCGGAGGTTAATTTCAAAAAGGTTATAATTAATTTAAGTATTAAGAATATTAGTAATAGTACATTTATGTAATAGTAATCTTAAATTAATAAAAAAAAGAAAATAGATTTGAGTTGGCTTACTTTAGAGATCACCATTTTATGATGTTTCAGCTATGCCCTCTATTAACAAACTGATTAAAAATCAATACAAACGGTTTAAATAGTTCCAAAATTTTGAGAGCTGAGGCTACATTTCGAATAAAATGTACGTGTTTCTCAACATTTTGATACCTACCATACTCAACTTTCTCGTTTTCTCTATTAATTCATACACTAAAATTTGACAAGCTTTGCTATTTAATTTCACCCACGACAACTGTTACATTTTCACAGTGAATGGCGTGATATTTAATAGAATAAAGACTTCTTCAGGGATTGACCAGATCACACTTGTAATCCCTGAGATAATAATATTATGAGTAGATTTTTTCAGTAAAATATTTACATTATATTTTACATAATATACATAACTAACCTATTTCCAAAAAAAAGCTTAAATTTCCTATCAATAGAATACCTAATTGAGGTCAGATTCCTGAGGAAACTTACCCGAAAGGCTAGTACATTACCACATTGGGTGGTAAGCCTAACGCTCCAGGTATAGGCCAGCCTTTTGGTCACGTCCTGCTATACTTTTTAATTCATTTTTTGTTTTATTTCTAGCTAGCTGTGCCCGCGACTTCGATCGCCGTTGATTCCATAGTTGTTTTTATTTTTTCACGAAACTCTGTAGTTCTTTCCAAAACCAAGGAAAATAGAGATTCATTTGATAAAATTAGGCTTGTTACATGAGAAAAGAACAAAAAATTAATTAATTAATAGTTTAATAAATTATCCAATAAGTTACACTGTACATTATCATCCAAAATCACCAATTTATTTAGCCTCCATAATAATTTCCTAGGTTACCGATGTTACTTGGGAAACCACTGGAACCCGGCTTTAAGAAATTGCTGCCAGGAAATGCATTATTACCATTTATGGCAGTAATAAACTGGTTATAGTTAACAGGTGGACGGCCACCTGACGGAATACCACCAGATGGGAATGACGGAATAACACCAGATGGGAATGACGGAATAACACCAGATGGGAATGATGGAATGCCACTAGTTGGGAATGACGAAATGCCACCAGATGGGATTGACGGAATGCCACCAGATGAAAAGCTGGGAACATTAAATTGACGAGACTCAGGGCCCTCAAAGGTTACTACACCGCCATTAGCCGTGGATATTACCACCGTAGTCAGCACAGTCAACAGCAGAATCTGAAAATAAACAAGTCTTTTAGTACCTACACATGATGTACCTAATAGACATCATAAAAAGTTGGCCACAATTGTCGTGCCAATAATCTTACATGAAGGAACTTAGTGCCAAAATTCGACTTAATAATTTTAAACCTTATACTAAATAATACCAGATGAGAATTAATAGATACATAGGTTGATAGATAGTCCTACGGCTTTTGGATTATAATAATAATAATATATTGAAGTATAGCCGTGAAAAAAGAGAGAGATTTGTAAAATGTATGAAGGAAAAATGGATACATTAGATGCAATACCGTTAATTCTGAAACAAGTAATTTAATTTCTCCTATTTAAAAAAATAATTTACTCTCTAGAAAACTAAAAATGCTTCAGTCTATGGATAATAAAAACATGTAATGTAAATCAAGAATTCTAAAGAACTTTGTAAGATACTTTAATATATATATATATATATATATCTACTTAGGTAGTTTATTTTTATCTGAAATTATGATAAAAACAAGCGATATTTTCGTATAATTTTCTTACCTCTGAAACAGCCATTGTGAGATGTTCTAGCTTCGTCCTCGAAGCACGAACTGTTCAAATTAGAAATGATACCGCTTAAATATATCTTAAATTTATGGGATTCTATCCTACCTTATAATTTTCTTGTTTTTCTACATTCTTGCATTCTATTAACTGCATAATTAAATGCAGTTATAATTCGATATTTTATTGCTATTTACAGTAAACCGTCAAGTTTAGTAGAAGTTTTCAATCTGCTGTCACTTTATTAGCAAAAGTAATGTTACTGTCACGGCTTTTACGAACTGATTTAGCAAATGAAATGTAAAATGGGCTACCTACTATTTTTGGTTACAATTTGTGGTGAAGTAATAGTTTGGGAATCACTGTAAACTATAAAAGATAATCGTATACAGATAAGAATCGGTGAAACTCAGTATTACGTGTATTATAAATAGGTTTTCGCAATAAGATATATTTTGAATAAGATAAATAAAATTATGCCTCTCACACGATAAATAAATTATCAAAAAAGTAACAAACGTCTATAGGTCCATTTTGCGTATTATTTCTCACATTTTTAGTCGCGAAATTCAATACAAAAATTTGATATGACGGCATTAGAGTATTTAATAATGTAGTATTCAATTAAATCTAAGAATCAGTTGAAAAAATAAATAAATCCATTTCAGTGCATTTGTATCTATCAGCCTTTTTTCTACAATCATCTCAACCCGTGGGTGTCGTAAAAGGCGACTAAGGGAATAATAAAGCAGATACGAGCACTGCTAGAAAAGGAGAATTCGAAATAAACCCTATACCAACCCGTCTGGCCAGCGTGGTATAGTAGGCTAAACTACCTCCACATTCTCTGGAGAAGACCCATGCCCAGCAGTGGGCCGTTTATGGGTTGACATGATGAATGAATTATAAATATACGGCTATTTGTTGTATGTTGGCTACAAAATAGGCGATAGCGGATTTTTGAATGAGAATGTTTTTTTCTAGGACATTTGTCAAGTAATTGTCTGTTTGTACTCAGCAGTTTTATTTAGGACACGTGCTAATCGCAGTTTGTGGCATGGTTAATGCACATGGACGTTGATTAGCATAGAATCTATGGTCACCGTTGTCTCTGTCTAAACTGATCTATGAGTCATGACTAATGCGTTATCATACGTGCCACAGATGGCACGTGAAACAATAATTAAAGAAATTTATATTGAATAAAAAAAACCCACACCGTCAAATTTATTATTGGTATATTAAAATACGGTATGTTCGTCAATAACGGTTTGCCATCCCTGATCGGGTGGACCAGTCGGTAGCTCACCAGTCACTTTCAAATTGGCTTATTCCGCTTTATTATAAGATTTTGCTCCAAGATTTTGCTCCCAAGTGCCTCAAAATGTTATAATTATTTCGTTAAATTTTATTAATTGTAGGAATATAAATGTTTTTGGAGCTCCTGGAAATGAATATATGGAAAAAATTATTTTGAGAAAAATAGACTACTTTAAAACAATAATTGAAGGAAAAATAGAAGGAAGGAGAGGCAGGGATAGACCTAGGAGAAGTTTCATCCGGCAAGTGAAGGAGAAAGTGGGAGTTGTGTCGTATCAAGAAGTGAAAAACATAGCAGAAAATAAAAAAGAATGGCGATTGCTTCACCGACAAGAGCAAAGCTCTTAAATAAGAGAGAGAAAGGTTTAGAGCGCACGGGAATAATCGAATAAAACGGTATGGAGAAGTCAACGTAAAGATAAAATATTTTATTTCTAGTTAGGCATCATTTCAACCCGTGGGTGTCGTACAACTAACCTTAGACGACAAGAACACTGCGATAAAAGGAAAATTTGATTTGAAGAAAAAGTGGCAACCCTATTGGTTACATTTCCTCAAGAAAATAACCTCAATAAGATAATATTCTATTTATAGGAAATTGCTGTGAATAGAGTAGGTATTTAGTTTTTTTTTGTAAATAGGTTAGTTGGATAAAAAAAATAAAAAAAACTGTTTCTGATACCGTTTTAATACTATTGATCTGTCACACCGGCTTTCTAAAATTGGCTTGTTGTCAAACCGGTATTTCTTATCAACGATGTTTGTCTGTTAACTTATTTACGTACATTATTATACACATAAATAATGTGCCATTTTATTTTATGGTTATTAAACGGTATAATTGTATAATTAAGACGAGCTTGGGTCGTCATTTATGCGTTATTTTTTTCAAATAATCTGTTATTTTTTATATAGAGCAAGATATATTTTATAGTGAAAGATTTTCCAAAAAAAAAACTTTTTTAAAGTTTTTAATGAATGCTTCCATCCGCGGCTCCACCTGCGTGGTATGTCGGTAAAAATAGCCTATTTGCTATTCCAAACTATAATCTATTTATGTACCAAATTTCATACAGACCCTATAAGGCGATAGACCGCCCTTAGTCACTACCTTTTTACACGACTGCCCAACAAAAGGAGTGTTATGTTTTTATAAAATTGTTTTTTTTATTATCATGTAAGTAATTTTGTGGTCTGCAATAAAGTGTGCAGACACTTTGACTTGACACTTGACTGCAGTCTGCACTCTGCGGCAGCTCCTTGACGATCTCTATGTGATATGTCAAGAAGATCGGCTGTGTGTTAAGGTGTAAAGTGTAAATGCCAAATTGACATCAAAACACCTTGTTTCAATTATATACTACGTCCAGGAGCTAAGATTATATAAAAATATAAGTCGCGTGAGGCTTCGCTCCCGTCGTTCTTTGTTTGCCACTGCTCAGCTCCTGTTGGCCGTAGCGTGATATTATATAGCCTTCCTCGGTAAATGAGCTATAAAAGAGTACTACAATAATAAGCTAAGTACTAATATATAAATGTAAATTAATTTCCTGTAAATAGAGTACCTGGTTTTTTTTTCTTTTAATAGGTTAGCTGTGTATGTTTTTAAGTTATGTGTAAATATTTTATTGTTTGAGCAATGTAAGAATATTTAAATTAATATTATGGCATTAAAATCTACTAAGACTAATACACTCAATAATTTATATTTATATATACTGTACTATTGCATGCCTGAGGTAAATTGTGTTGTGCTTTTTACTTTTAAGATGACACTTGTTGTATTACCACAATTTTACGCAATAAAGATATTTGAATTTGAATTTCATTTGAATTTAAATTGAACACATAAATGTCCCACCGCTGGGCATGGATCTCCACCAAATATTTTAGAGGGAATTTAGCCAGACGGGATTGTATAGGGATTTTTTTCGAATTTTCTTTTTCTAGCAGTCCTCATGTCTGCTTCAGGATACTCCCTTAGTCGCCTTGTATGACACTCACGGGTTGAAATAGAGTGGTGACATTATGTATTCTTAATCCGTCACTATACGGATAACAATATGCCTGGCAACAAATAAAAATGTAGGTATCAAATTATGTTAGAGAACTTCACATCACATTACATAAGATATAAACTTTACAACAGTTTGTAATGTATAGCTGTCGTAAACATTACAACTACGACACCAAAGCATCGAAATTATGATAAAGTGGAATTAGAAGACTATGTAAAATTGTCAATATTGTTTGTAATAGGTACTAACCTACCACAAACCTTACATCGAGTGATGTATTTTATATAAAAAATAAAACACTAACAAAACACTTAAAAATATTTATTACTTTAGAACAATATCAAACTGGGTCTATCTATATCTTATATCAAATTGGTTACGATCATCATCTTGACTGAATCATCGTCCAAATCCTCCGTTTCCACGTCCGAAACTGCTTGGAAAACCGCCGCCGCCATAACCACCTCCGCCAAAACCACCGCCGCCAAAACCGCCGCCGTATCCGCCATTTCCGTAACCGCGGTTTCCGTAGCCACGGTTTCCGTAGCCACCATTTCCGAAGCCACCACCACCGTAACCTCCGCGACCATAACCTCCGTTCCCGTAGCCCCCTCCAAATTGGGATAAGGCTGATGCTACGAGAGTCATCAACACTCCGAGAATTAGTAATGCCTGTAAAAATAAAAATAACGTATAATTATTATTTAAGTAGACAAGAACACTACGAGAATTGGAAAATTTCAAACAAAATCCTATACCAACCCGTCTGGCCAGTGTGGTATAGTGGCTTAATTCCCACCAAGATCTTTGGAGACCTGTGCTTAACAGAGTTGTATTAAATTAACTTTTGTAGAATGCACCCAGATCGATGTACTAGAATCATAACTCAGACGAAAAGTCTGGTATGATGATTTAAATGCTTTTTATAAGGAGGCGTGGAAAGAAAAAAAAAGAAAAAAGAAGAAACGACATAGAAACAAAAAAACTATTGCATCACACTGCTTTACATGGGTTTCATTTCACATGAGGAGGATATTAGCCCACTGTTACTCATCTGACTAGACATGTTGGTACAGTTTCTTTCAATAAATCATAGTATTAGTAGATGAGGTGATTATTCGATATCCTTATGATATAGATGAATTTACTACTTGGAGAATGACACAAATATTCGCGACTTTTATTATCTTGAAGACGTTGTACACTTACAACAGCAAAAATAAATTCCCGAGATCTTTCATCGTATTAGAATCAAGAACAACAAATAATAAAGCATTTATATACATCGGACTTATAGTTTTTAATACTACCGTGTTCAAATACGTAAACATATAATCTGAGTATAAAATAAACTATTCTGCTTTATAAAACTAGAATAGATTACAATGAATATTACCTTGAACGATGCCATAGTCGCGAATATCACACTATACTGTCAATAGCAATAGTCCAATACGCCTTATATACTATTCCATGTATTTACCTTTTTTAGGTTAATGTTAATTTATTCTTGTGACGTAGAGTCACCTATCTATGTTTGAAGATAAATATGGTAAATACGTTTATTTTTGAATCGATCTGATAGCTTCATGGTCTATTTATTTTTGTCAATATCTAAGGAATATCATATTGTACTATAGTATCACGCCTTTATCCGCAAAGGGGTGGGCAGAGACGCATCACATTATTATAAGTAGATGTAAACATGAACTTTATGAATACCTCTTAGGTTTAACTTATGATTAGACAAAGGACGTTTTATTAGTCTGTAAATAGTTAATTAATTATAAGTTCATTGTCTTTCTGTTATTAATATTTTCTTAAAGTCCATTTATTTATTACATGCTAAAATATATATTATTACCAGCGGACCCGACAGATATACCAACCTGCATGATATACCAACTGATTGTATTATTTATTTATTTTTGAATTTAAACCATCCTCGAATCCACTTGAATACACAAAAAATCATTCAAATCGGTTCAGCCGTTTAGGAGAAGTTCACTGTCAACACACGTACAGAAGAATTATATATTATATAAAGATAATTGTAGCATGTTAGAACTTGTCGCCTGAAGCACAGGTTTATCCTAGTTCAGGCAATTATGTATTTCATAATTATTATTTTTTTACATATTTGTACTTTTTGATGAAACAATTTATCAAACACAACGAAGTCTGCGAGCATCGTCAGCGACTGAGAGGAGGAATTGGGCCTCCAGCGCTCCCACTCACCAGACAAAATGTAACAGTATATATAATATGTATGTATATGACGACTGTCACCGTGGCGCAGTGGTTAAAGTGGTCGCCTCGCCACTACATCGCCGTGTTGGGTGACGTGGGTTCGATTACCACACGAGACAAATATTTGTGTGATTCATAGATATTTGTTTCTAGTCTGGGTGTACTTTGTGTCCGTTAGTTTCATGTTTGTAAAGCTCCCCGCGACACGGCTTGTTCCCTAGTGCGGGCGTTGTCTTTTTAAATAGAGAATAGAGAATATACTGCTGCTTGGCATTGTTATTTTATGGGAGGGTAGAACTTCCTCGGACGTGCTCACCCATTCATGCTAGCATGCCAGCGAGAAATAACTACTTACTAATATTTACATTTCCACTAATATGCATTTGATTATTGGTTTTTACAACATAGAAACTCACAACAATCTGTGTTTTGTTGTTGTTGTTTGTTTTAAAAAGACTGGTTAGAGTTTCTTGGCAGTTCTTTTTTTGGTTGTACCCTGTTGTCGAATTAGCCTTATTGCATATTTTTTAAATGGATAAGTTCTGTTGTTTGTTCTGTCTGTGCATTTATCTATAATATGTATGTATTTACAAAAAAAAATGTATTTAAGTAGTATATCAGTTGTTTAGTACCCATAACACAAGCAAACATAATTGCTTACTTTGGGACTAGATGGCGCTGTGTGAATGTGGTAGAATATTATTATTATTGTTGTTTTCTTAACTTATTATTATAACTTTCTTTGAGATTATTTTTGACTTACACGGGTAATTTTCAAAGTCACATGTGATACCAGAGTCATTTTCTACTCATAATTTTACTGGGTGATGCAGAGATATTTGAAAATCGTTTACATATCTTAGAAAATTTCGTCATCAATGAGCTCATTTTCAAATATACCATGTAAAGCACCTATACCTAAGCACTTATTATTTGTTGTTTTGTACTATTCAAGGCAGTGTTAGTATTGTTTAACATAGTGTTAATTAGTTCTGACACAAAGGCTTATGTTCAAAGTTTACCGAAACATTATTATGATATTGTTTTGCTTTCACATAAAGAAGTATCTTATTCTTTTTTAATGTCTTCTACTGATCGGTGAACTTCGTACTGCCATATTTATTTTTCGTGAATATTTTCAAAAATCCTGAAATACGTGTTTAACTATTTATATCCGCCTCGGCCTCACACAAATTCTACCGCACAATACGCACATAACGGTTATCTGTTATAAAGTCAATTATCCTTACCAAAAACAAGATAAGAATCGTATTAACTATAATAAGACTTTTTTTGACAGATTTCATATGAAAAATACGTCAAAAGTCGGTCAACGAAGTTTTAGATAGGTAGGCAATTTTTTTTGCCAGTACTGAAACAGGACCTAAATCTAAATCAAATGAAGTTGGCAGTTATGGAATAACGTTACAAAAGCCCGTATAATGGATACTTCGCCGTTCGACACCACGAGTTATTGGCACCACGGTGTCAATCGCACAAGGAGTTTCTTGGTATGTAAGTAGAGATAACATGTAGAAGGTACGATGGGGGTGACACAGTGACATTGTACCTAATAATGTGATACTATGTTCGTATGATGCTATTGCAAAATATAAGTATAGAATCAATATACGCAATACTTATTCACTTAATCGATAATCATGATACTATCCGTTAGTTTGTTTTTTGAAATGAAGAAAAATAAGAATAACTATATTATTTTTCTAATAATAACAAAATCCAATTACCATATAAAGCTGTAATTAAAAAACATTAAAAATATTTTTTGTTAACAATAAGGCCTGGTCGATTCTATAAATAAATAATAGCTAATTTTACAACACGGAAACAAACAAGTATACATTAAACACGTTTAATTGTTTTGTGTTTCGGGCAAGTTAATAACTAATAACGATAAACGGCGATTTTTTTAACCGGTTAAAGGTTTTCAATTCGTCTCAATATATTATTTTTGATTGAAAAAGGTAAACATTCCATTGGTTCTATTGTCATAGAATTGAATGGAACTGATTTTAAAAAAGAACTATAAATATTATTAGCTAATAAAACCTATTATAACATTTCAAAATACCTTACAGACAAATTTTAAAATTGACATTAGGTATGTATTTTTTTAAATTTTTGTTTTTGGTTTAGAGGGTTAAGGCCATAGAGGCTTCTTTGCTTCGTCGGCCAATTTCTGATCTATAGTAGCGCCCACACATACACTTAGAATTACTTCTACTAGTATGTGGGTTTCATCACTATGTTTCCCTTCACCTTCAGCAGGTGGTGAGTCATGTGACTAGTACATAGAAATTACACAAACTGCAATTTATATTGGTGCTGCCTGCCGGTCGGAATCGAACTCAATCCACATGACTAGCATGCAGGTCACTTATCCGTTTGGCCACCATAGCTTGTCATCATCAGGTATGTACTTTTAATAGATTGTTAAAGATGACATTTTCATTTACAATGCGAGTCAAATAAGTACGGGACTGTCAAAACAAGACGCCATTTCTTTACCATTTGAAGATAACTTCATACCCTACAAGTAGGGTGTACAAAAAACGGAACACATTACAAGTACATACATACTTATTCGGTTTGAAGATCTTTATTTTCTGAATAAGTTGTCGTAGTAAGTAATAACAACAACAATAAAACTATAGCAAAAAGAACATTAACAAAAAAATCAATAACAATTAAATTAACACTTGTAACAAAATAACTTATTTTATTTCTGCTAGCTGTAAAAAAATGTGCACATTCGACTGAAGTTTGCGGCAAATGCTTTCAAGTGCGATCTCATTTTTATTTAAATCGCATAATAATATTATTGAAATATTGATTGACATTAGTTATAGACATTAGACATAGGTTCCTACCTACCTCTATTGTATGAACTCAGCTGACATTTAATTTATTGTTACTGAACAAGTATTATAATTTCCTAAACTATTGTGACATTCAATTACCTCGTTTATATTATAGCTGATACATTATTGTGTTAATTGACAAAACCAATGTACCTACGTATTTATAATTTTTGCATGTTTAACTTAAAATGTAGTTGTTCATAAATTAATATAAACAGCTTTTGTACTACATTTTGGGCAAAAAGTAATTTGAAATATGTTAGGATAAGATGTTGGTGATAGCGGAGAAGCTTACTAAGAATTAACCTTTTTTGCATAATGATTACTTGCACAATTATGATAGACTGTTCTAGACTGATCGTCTCTTTATGATGAAATAATATGTAATACAATATTTAGATTTAAAACTAATACCTAATAACTATTAGTACAATTGTTGTTGATAAAACTTGTTTGAAATCAACTATCTACCTACAATCAACATGTTTTGTATAAAATACACAAAATTACATGATGGAATAGATAGGAATACTTGGGGTGGGTATTTTAGTAGGTGGCCGCTGCACAGTATGTTATTTTCCTTAAATTGCGGACATCTCGTTTTTATCATCTTTTTGGAAAGATAATAGCTAGAGAAAATTTCTAAAAAAATTCCCAAAATTCTATCTTTCATAGTTTAGGAGATATTTAGAAAATCGAGAAAAGTCCATAGAAACCATAGAAACGCTTTATCTCCTTTATCAATCTTTCTTTTCATTGGATTTTTTTTTCATGATTCAGTAATACTTTAGGCACCAATTTATAAAAAAAAAGTAGAATAATCTCGTATATTTAGCGTGAAAAAATTTTTTTCCCACTATTTACTTTTTATTTTTTTACAGCAGCATCCCTTAACGGTCGCATTTTTTTAAATTGCCAAATTGTTACTACTAGTGCTTATTACTACCACAAAAAAAATCAGACACTTCAAGCGCAGGACTTCGGAGATACAGAATTTTAAAATTTTGAGTTAGGGTTGTCTCTAGTCTGTGATTTCACTTCAGTTATTACAACTCATACATCATAATTTTTATATAATATTGTATTATGAATGCAACTAGTGTCTTCATTTATATTAATTACCTACATACTAGAGTCAGACCAGCGAGTCGTTGCATAAAAAATGGTAAGATTTTTATCTTAAATTATTTAGATGATTTTTTTATTGAAAAATCCCTTAACGGTCGCATTTTTTTAAATTGCCAAATTGATAGTACTAGTAATTATTACTAACACAAAAAAAAGTAGACGCTTCAAACCCAGGACTTTGGAGATACAGAATTTAAAATTTTTTTTTAATTTATTTAGTTTTTATTTTTTACAGAAAAATTCCTGAACGGTCGCATTTTTTAAATTACCATATTGATAGTACTAGTAATTATTACTACCACAAAAAAAGTAGACGCTTCAAACCCAGGACTTTCGAGATAATGAATTTTAAATTTTTGTTTTAAATTATTTAGTTTAGTTTTTTACTGAAAAATCCCTTAACGGTCGCATTTTTTTAAATTGCCAAATTGTTAGTACTAGTAATTATTACTACCACAAAAAAAAGTAGACGCTACAAACCTAGGACTTTGGTGATACAGAATTTTAAATTTTTGTTTTAATTTATTTAGTTTTTATTTTTTTACAGAAAAAATCCTGAACGGTCGCATTTTTTAAATTACCATATTGATAGTACCAGTAATTATTACTACCACAAAAAAATGGAGACCCTTCAAACCCAGGACTTTCGAGATAATGAATTTTTGTTTTAAATTATTTAGTTTAGTTTTTTATTGAAAAATCCCTTAACGGTCGCATTTTTTTAAATTGCCAAATTGTTAGTACTAGTAATTATTACTACCACAAAAAAAATTAGACGCTTCAAACCCAGGACTTTGGAGATACAGAATTTTAAATTATTGTTTTAATTTATTTAGTTTTTATTTTTTTACAGAAAAATTCCTGAACGGTCGCATTTTTTAAATTACCATATTGATAGTACCAGTAATTATTACTACCACAAAAAAAAGGAGACGCTTCACACCCAGGACTTTCGAGATAATGAATTTTAAATTTTTGTTTTAAATTATTTAGTTTTTATTTTTTTACAGAAAAATCCCTTAACGGTAGCATTTTTTTTAAATTGCCAAAATGATAGTATCAGTAATTATTACTAACACAAAAAAAAGCAGACGCTTCGAGCACAGGACTTTGGAGATATTGAATTTTAAAACTTGTGTTAGCATTGTCTCTCTAGTCTATGATTCAATTTCGAGAAAGTTTCTATCACTCTCTGAGGTATTTCGATAAAATAGATACCATAAATCTCGCGTAGTCCTCTATTGACTAACTCGGTAAATAATTATGATATGTCTAATTAATTATTCACAAACTTTTTGTGACAACCCTATTTCCATAGAAATTCAGAAAAAACTTAGAAATGCTATATCTCTGAAGTCCTGTGTGATACATATTCAAAATTTTCTATTTAGGAAGACACATTATTGAAGTGTATTTTGCTGGTAAAAGAAAATGCGACCGTCATATAGAAATTTTTTTATGATTTTTTTTCTGAAATTCATAAAATATTTTTTTTCTCACTTGCCAGAGCACATAGAGACTTGTAATTTATACACTCAATTAAATATTTATTCTTCAATTAGTTGGTAATTTTAAATTAGATTAGTGATGGTTAATTTGGGGTAAATATTACAAAAATCTTTATTACAAAGTTCAATGACCTTTCAAAAAAAAATTCGTATCTTGAAAATTAAGTAATATTTTCAACTAGTTGTTTCATATTTAGCTGTATTACGATTATATCCATCGTTATGGACTATAAAAAGAGGGTGTCCGCTACTGACTTGTTCTGACACACTGTGCGCTGATGTCATATCAAGTTCCGCGGCGGCCCACCCATTACAGGCGAAGAGTCGGTGCACAGAGGGATTGAGAGGGTATTCCGGTCTCGACCGGTGAGTAAGTCCCATATAACCGTCCTGTATCCCCGTACGGGGCGGTATGTATGTGTAAATGCGTTCCCCTATTAAAAAAATAAATAAAAAAGCAAAAAAACAAGAAAAAGGTATTTTAGTTTAGTAGGTAGTAAAATACAAAACAAAAAGTTTCTACAAAAATATTTTTTACAAAATACCTCTGAAATAAGGACAATATCATTTTATATTATCACAAATTAGTTCTTATAATAAGGTACATAAGGTTTATCCTTGTCATTCTTTTTAATGTAATAACCATGATCATAATACGATACATAAGGCTTATACACAGGGTATGCAGCGACATCACTATAGGCATAGTACGGATGTGTATGAACTTCCGACACGTAAGGCTGTGGATACGGCTTGCCAAATATAGCTTGAATTATATATTTGTCATCATTTTTAGGAGGCACTTTCAAAGGCTTCAGTTTATCTTCATAATATCCAACAATAGGCTTCCAAGTATTCGTATCGTAATGATAATCACTGTGTTCATTTTTCTCAAGTTCCGAAAAAGTTCCACTAGTTAAAACTAACATAGTCGATAGTAATACAAATACTGAATTCATTGTTCTAAACCGACTGTGTAGAAGAAAGGTTATGTGTCAATGTATGGACCAACTCGTTCTCAGCTCTATTTAAAAGACACCAATTAACGTTATCAGTGGACTACCTTAGTTTTATCTTTACATCCTAACAATTTTCGTTGTGTTATAATTGTTTTCAGTCATTTAAAAGACTGCGCTTTAAACGTTGGGAAATACACCTACATTGTTATTTTTTTAGTTTTCTTTATTTAACTTACTTACTTTTTCTTACACAGAATAAGAAGATATCTACAGTATTTAGTAGAATCGTAATCCATGATGATACAGTGATGATAATTTTATTGGTTTTTGTTCTTCTAACGTTAAATTGTTAATCATTGTTGTTAGCTATTGTACAAACTGTAAATTTGTATGTAAATGTGTCTAATAGCAAATGAATTAGACTTAATACGTTATTTTTACTCTTTACTACAACACCATCACGCAACGCATTAATTTCTTCTAGGCTAAGTGGGTTTCCTCACGATGTTTTCTTCCACCGTTAGCAGATGGTAACATACTTGACAAGTACATAATATGAATTCCACAGTCGCTGAGGTGATAGGTCCATATTGGTACTGCTGGTCGGAATCTAACTTGGACCGCATGATTTTCTTACTGGTTACTTATCCATTCGGCTACCTATAACCACTTCTGCGGCTACTCTTAACTACATAGGCTCCATTATAGTGAAAAATATCAGTTAAGTTTTCTTTCATTCAGTAGTTTTGATATTGAGTAAAATCAATTCGATTTCTGTTTCGTATGGTTGTGTCGAAATTTGCGTGTACACATTAAAATAAAATTAAATATAATAAACAAATACAGATATTGTGTTCAATTCTGTGTTTAGATAGTTATACATTCTGTTTATAAATGAGCTTCTAGAATATTATGAACCGTCATAAAAATGTTTTCTGAAATGTGAAATAATCTTTACATATATATTTTAGGTATGGTAAACAGTGTGTAAGTGATTCGTATCCGCTTTGACTGGGAAATACAGTTTTATTGCACCACACTCATTACTTCGGTGTGTTTAATTACGTAATGATTGCAATATTTTTTACGTAATGTGTCAACACAGGGATGTGATAATTGCTTTTGCGAATGTTAGGAATGGCTCATTTTTCTAACCCGTTTTTGTTTGCTATCTTTTGTTAGTGCTTTCGAAAAGTTTTGTCAATCATAAAAGGTATTTACCTATGTTTTACTCGTGATATTTCTTACTTCTAATGCCAAGTCTTATTTATAATGCCAAGTCTTTATTTCCTCAAAGGGTAGAAAGCAGTGTGTCTAAATTTGGTGGTGATAATAAATTTAATTTTGTTTAATTGTTATGGGTGTGATACATAAATTTCGCTAGCTTCCGTGTAGTGATGGATTAAGAATACATAATGTTATTACCCATCTCAACCCGTCGGTATCGTAAAAGGCGACTAAAGGAGTAATCTTATGCAGACAAGAGCATTGCAAGAAAAAATTCGAAACAAACCCTATACCAACCCATCTGATCACCGTGGTTTAGTAGGCTAAATTCCCTCCACATTCTTTGGAGGAGAGCCGTGCCCAGCAGAGGGAAGTTTATTGGTTGAAATGATGATGTTTGGTCTCCATGTAATAGAGCATAAGACTATATCCATTATCGAGGCACAATCCACGTATCAGGCAGAGAGTAATAGGTAAAAAATGCTTCAGGCAGTTATAATTGCACGACCGAAAATTCCAATAACAAACTTTCTTGATAGGATATATAATATAGATATTTTTATTATGTTTATCGAATGCATTTATCCACATTACAATTATTCTCATACTACAGTTCCTTTCCGGTCACTTGTTTGAAACAAATGAGCATGAAATAATGTTATGCCTGTTAAATTAGTGTTGTTAACATCACGACTGTGAAATGGTTACTACGAGTAGGTATAAGGTACATTTGTGAACTAAAAATATGCCAATACTACAATTCGTTGTGTATTTCATAACAAATCTCGTTTATTAGAATATTTTAAGGTTAAGAATGTGGATTTCTTTGCAATGTATAAACTCTATTTTTAATACAGTTGCTCAAAAAGTGGCGTATTGCAGAGACGTATAGCGTTCGGGATGTGGGCTATTACCATAGACCTAGGATCCGCGCGCTATGGCTATTACATACTCGTGCTTTTTTTTTACCTTTCCCGAACTCTTGCGTTCTCTTTCCCAACTGTCAAAATAGTGTCTATTAAAAAGAAAAACCAACCATGAAGTTTTTACTAAAAAAAAATTATAGAAGTTTTTATGATTCATGCAAATAAGTATATTTCTAAAAAGAAGCTACTAATTTGTTTCTATATCAGATTTAATGATTTGATTGAATGAGTTATCTTAGGTTTCATTTTATTTCATCTCATTAAATTTCATTTCATATCAAAAAAAAAATCTTCTGAAGACTTGGCTGTATGGGCATAGTTCCCTTTGCCTACCAGAATAGGTGAAGAAAAAAAAAACTGTACCAATGTCAATGTATATGTGAATTATAACTTTTATAAGAATTAAATGATTAGTTAGTTGAGTTTATTGTGTTTTTATTATTTTATTAAATTGCTTCATTTTTTCGCAACTGTATTAAAAATAGTCGTTCAGTACACGTACGGAACCGTCATTGCAACTTGTTCCGACTGTCAACCCTCGCCTTCGGCTGCGCCTCGGCTCGGGTAGACATTTGTCGGAACTCTTTGCAATAACAGCCTTTCCGAACTTGTAATGAAATATACTATTTTCATGTATTATGTATATTAATTGTAGTAAGTTTCATTGTATGTAATAGATTTTGATTTCACATTCAAACTATTAAAATACAGTTTTGTGAGATAAGGTTTCATAGATCGTAAGGTTAAGGCTACACTGTACCTTTTAATAATCAATAAACAATAGAAGATTTGCTAAGGCAAGACTTTAGAAAACAGTAGTTTATTGCAGAGCTATTTCCATGTAGAAGAGATTATCGTAATACCTACTAAGCGAAGAAAGAAACAATAAAATATATATTTTAATTTTAAATATATTACATCATGCTCCTGTAGAAGACCAAAAATAGGTCCTATCTCAGCTAAGGCAGCAGCAATAAATTAACCGCAACGTTGATATTCTAGAAGGCCCAGTAAAGAGAAAATAACTAAACAAAATATATATAAAAATACAAGTAAAAATAGAGTAAAATATGATAATAAAAATATATTAATATAAATTTAAACAATAATAAATAGATTTACATGAGTAGGGCTGAAAACCCTTCTATCCAAAATCCGAGGACAGCCTATATAAGCGCCTATACATTTGTGTAGTGCAATATATATAAACGCCGCACTTGTGCTATTACTAACTTTGAAGTGTCTTCCTTTCCATTTCCAAATCAATTTAATCTTCGGTATATACTTATTAAGTACTTAACCATACTTTGAACAATTTGATTGGTGTATTTGAAAAATCTGATGATAATTTTATAATTTTACAATAGGTACACAGTTAGATTAGTCATTTCTCGATGACGTAGATATACATTATTCGAGGTAACTAAAAGAAACATTAACACGATGAGACGACATATATGAGATATTGATAAAATTAGGTTATTTTTTCTTGTTAACATAATTATTTACCGAATTTTAATTTTGTTTAAAATTTTATTTTTAATCATAATTAATCATAATTTCAATCATCATAAAATCTCATTTTTTGGACCTCTTGAGCGTTATAATGCTAGTATAGATTATATACATTCTCAAAAGCAAATTTGAAATAAAACATCATGTTTCAATATTGTTCTATATTACGGCAAAAAAATATTCTAAACTGATATAACCAGTTCAATACACAATAAGTATTGTGTTAACGGAATTCAATGTCCTCCAAATAAGCCTTGGATATTTTTGAACCAGTTATTGGCCTCCTTCATCCAATCAGGAGAGGTATTAACGTTAAATATTTGACTAACATTATCAATTACGGAATTAACGTCGAAAGGATTCTTGTCTTTGTTCTTATCTTTATCTTTGTCAGTTTCTGGTTTAGGTTTATCTTTCGAAGGATTCTTTTCAGAATCCTTATCATCAGTGGGCTCTGGCTTTTTTTCTGGTTTGTCAATTTTCTCTGGCTCTTGCTTTTCAAGCTTTTCTGGATCTGGTTTATCATCCTTATCATCTTCACGTTTTACACGTCCATAAGAGGCTGAGTGCAGGGTATCTATCAAGCACATGAAGAGCACTATGCCAACAATTTTCACCTGTTAGAAAAAAAAAACATTTGTATGAGTTTATTATTATCGCGTTTTCAAACACAAACGGAACGTATAATGGTTGCTGTGCTGGTTTGATTCCAGGCTTCCCGTTTGATCCCAGGGATTCTCTGGTGTCGAACGGGAGACCTCTAGCAGTCGTTAGACAAAATTGGTATCTGCATTTTTTGTCATAAATTATCCGGGCAGTCTGGAAATGTGTTCGATAAAAAACGAATAGGCAGCTATGGGCCAAAGTACTACCTTGTGGTACACCCTACAGCGGCAAAAAATCGGTGCCGCGGTAAGCCTCGGCAAAGAAGGTATGATAACTTGGACAAACACTCTAAAGACTGGCAGCGCTTTTTCCCTAAAGACGAAGGCAGAAGCAATAAACACACATCTCCAGACTTAGCTGATACGAGAATTAAAGACAGAAAAATCTATTATTATTTTTGCTCAACAATCGTATAGGTAAACAAAAGAATTTATTTAAAAAATAGTAATATTGTGTTACAATACCTTAAAAGCCATGGTTGCAGGTGTCCTGTGTGTGAAATGCGCATGCAAGCCAATTTATATCATTTCCATATCTATTTTCATGAACATAACCATAATTTTGTTTAATCTTAGCTTCCAATTGACATAATTTTGATAACAAAAGTTAATGGTAGGTAGTTTATAATTAAAACAAGGTGTTTTGATGTCAATAACCCTTGAATTTCCTTTATTTTCATTCATACTGAAATACGAACATTATTGGATGGTGGTGTTGGTTTGGATATGTGATAATTAGGTTTAATAATATCGTAATAATTATATCCAACCACTACAAGTCGCGCGGGGCTTCATTCCCGTCGTTCTTTATTTAGCCACTGCTCAGCTTCTATTGGCGAACGTAGCGTGATTTTAAATAGCCTATAACCTTCCTCGATAAATGGGCTATGCAATTAAAAAAAAAGATTTTTTTGAAAATCGGCTCAGTAAATACCGAGATTACCCCCTACAACGTCACAAACTTTTGTTTTGTGTTTTTTTTTTGTTTTTTCAAACCCGCTGCTGGACAATGGTTTCTTGTATAGATACCTGAGAGGGCTTAGGCCATAATCCACACGCACTCGTCTAGTCGTAGATGTTATATACCTTTAGAATTTCTTCTAGGATATGAGGGTTTCCTCATGATGTTTTCCTTAATAGTTAGCAGATGGCCAATCACATGACGAGTATTGAGTAGTCCCACAAAGTCAAATCTTCATTGGTAAGTACAAGTACTACCTACCAGTCGAAATTGAACTCGATCAAGCTAAGCAGCATGATTTGCATGCCGGTCACATATCCATCCACCGTCGCTATTAGTTATACGCACATTTTTTTTCGTGTAACAATAGTACCTACTTGGAGATATTGTACAGTAACTTTTTTTTTAAATGTTTTTGAGATGTTTTCAGATTTTTTTCATAGCTAACTAGGTATTTCTGTTGTGGGGGTCACAGGGTAACAGTCTTTTGTAAATAATAGATTTCATTAATATGGAGTACTTTGAGGCGCTGATAATTATTATGATAAAATGTAAACTGTTTTTCTCCAATGGCTTATGTGTTGTCAGAAATGAGATTTTAAAAATATCAAAATTCAGACACTTATATATTAAAAAAAATATTGAAAAGCAATTGAAATAGGAAAGAGGCCCTGTACTAAGCCAATGTTGAGCTAATCCAGGGGGTGAAGCAGGGAAGCTGAAGCACGAGCCCCCCGCGCCTTTCAACAATTCATCCCAAAGAACAAACTCGCATTCACGTCAACCAGCGGCGGCCTTATTCTCGCGCCGTCCGTATTCTGGTCGAACAAAATAATTATTAGGTACGGTAAAATATTTCTAATGTTTTCTATTTTTAAACCAAAAGTACTTAGTTTCTTTCTTTACCCTACTGTCAAGAAGGAATGGGAGGGTAATGTTTTTCGCGCGTATGTATGTATGTTTTTGGGCATGTCTGTTCCATTGTGACCTTCTTTAGCCTAAACGGCTTGGCTGATTTTAAAGTGTGAGGTGTCATTAGGTTCGTATTTTTTCCTCGAGTGTCATAGGCTATGTGACGTCAACAAAAAAATAATATGGCGGACGGAAACTGTCTAAACAGAATTTTTTTAGGGCTATCGCAATATAGATATCAAATGAAATGAAGCCACTGCTCAGTTCCTATTACCTGTATCATGATGTTATATAGCCTACAAACAAAAACTATTTTTTTGGGGTTTTTTGGTTTTTTAAATTAACTCTTGTTCAATAGATGATGTCTGAACTGAACATACGCAAAACGTGCAGTTTAAATGAAGTGATATACAAGGAATTATAGTTTGTACCAAGTATTATAATCGTCTAGCATCGTATTAAACACTAGAAGTCGCGTGGGGTTTCGCTCCCGTCGTTCTTTATTTGGCCACTGCTTAGCCCCTATTGGCTGTAGTGTGATTTTATATAGCCTATAACCTTCCTCGATAAATGGGCTATCCAACACTAAAATAAAATTGCCAGTTGGACCAGTAGTTCTTTAGATCCTAGCGTTCAAACAAACAAACTCTTCAGCTTTATAATATTAGTATAGATTTTTCGCGATTTTGCAACTTTTTCACTGATGCTTCGCTCCTATTGGTATCAGCGTAATGTTATGTAGCTTAAAACCTTCTTCGACAAATGGACTATCCAACACTAAAATAATTTTTGAAATCTGACCAGTAGTTCCTGAGATTAGTGCGTTCAAACAAACAAATTCTTCAGCTTTATCAAATTAGTATAGATTACACGTGCGATATAAACAAATAAAAATTATATTATTATAATAAATTGACAAACGAACTCAGGGAATGTAATAATTATTAATGTAGGTGTTTAAAAATAAGCTAAAAAACAAATTTTACAAAAACCATTTAAATGATAACTTCACACCAAGTCCCGGTTCCTGATTCAGCGAATTGCTCCTGGAATATAATTTTCATTTAAAGATTTCTAATACCTACCTACCTACCTACTTATACAGTTATGTATTGTTAGTGACTAAGTTTAATACCTTTATATGTCTAATGCATGCCAAAATTTGTTAAATTTACTTAAGTAAATATCATGTAAATCTCATGTAAGTGAACTGTAGTTCTTTTGAGAAATAAAGTATCTTTAAACCTAAATATCTTCATCATCATTACAACCCATAAATGTCCCACTGCTGGGCACGAGTCTCCTGCAAACATTGTGGAGGGAATTTAGCCTACTATACTACCCTGGCCAGACGGGTTAGTGAAGGGTTTTGTATCGAATTTTCCTTTTCTTGCAATGCTCTTGTCTGCTTAAGGTTACTCGCTTAGTCGCTTTGTACGACACCCACGGGTTGAAATGGGGTAGTGACATTATATATTCTCAATCCGTCACTATACGGACAAGGAGTATTCCTTAAAATTTTTGATCTGAGTATCCTACTTTAGCAATCCAATTTCTGCCGAGTGCTTCTTTTCGGCTTTCCGCTATGAAAGCGGAATGGAAGAAAGACATCTTCCAATCTTTTTAAATGTTAATAAATAATTTTGCTGACTTGTTCTTCACAAGCTTCTTCTAATTTTTCAGAAAGTAGGTAGTTTTAAGCAAATTCAGAGAGTGAATAATGTTCATCAAATGAAACAACCCGCTTTATATTAGACAAAATGGATAGCACAAGGTATAAGAAATAATATGAGCTGTTAGAACTTGTTTTATTATTCCAATATATTACCTTAGAAACTATCAAAGTCCACATTCTAATTTTAGCCAGCAACTTCTTGTGACGAATTATTCTGATAATAACTGCAATCTTCACTGCACGGTCTATTACAGCACTTTGAATCCGTATGATTATGTTTGGGTATCTTAAACAGCCTACAGAAACCCAATGCACATAGATTTATTTTGTGCATTGTACCATTAAGGCATCTTTTCACGTTTTCCCAATAATACCGTGAGATAGAAAACGTACGTGTTACCTCGAAATTACACATATTTATCTAAAACAAACCACAAACTGTGACAATTGCAAATAAAAACCTGCTAAGCGCAAGTTGAATTAAAGTGCAAAGTGTTCCGTAAATAGTTAATGCCATTTTTGCTCAAACACAAACTTATCATGCACCATCTCTCGCTCTACTGAATCGCGGATTTCCTAATCGCGCAGATCCTGTGTCGCGAATTCACAGGATTCACGGAAGACTTCACATTTGAACAATAAACTCATCCTCCATGCCTACGGCCTTGCAGAAAATCAAAATAAATAATATTTTCATTCTCTAACTCGTCCCAAACGCTAAAATAGAAAAAATATTGAAGAGATACGATTAAGGTGGAAGTATGATTTGAACAATGTGTATGTTTTGTAAGTTGTCCTATTAATAAATAAATAAATAAACAACCCTAGACTTACGGAACCATAATTTCACTTTCAAATTATCATAAAACGGGTCTACCTCACGTATTATATTATATGGAATATAGTAAATACCTTATTTACCAAAATATGGTATTTGTGGTATTTAGAAAGAAAGAAAGAAAATCGATTTATTTCCAGACTAAATGTAATTACAGCACAAAAATAACTATGTACTATTTGTGATGTAGACCCGTTTTATGATATTTTAATATGTGTACAAGTCGTGAAAGTTTTGAGTTTTACTTTTTTCCACAAAATAATGAGATTGAGACTGAAGTAGGCTTAAAATAAAATGATTTATTTATTTACTTTAATTACAACGGTATAAGGTACCAATTACAAACTTAAAACACAAATTACATATAACAAAAATAAAACAATAAAATAGCAAGATTCAAGGGCACCACATTAATACTTCAATCTCGCAATACGACAGACATACAGATAATATCTTCGACCATCCGTCCACAAACAAGTCAAACTCTGGGCTAGAATCCAGGAGCCTGTTGAGTGCACTAAGTGTGCGAGGTATGGGAGCTATTTTCCAACTTGGTTTTAACTAATGCATTATACAACACTCGATAAACTTTGGAACTATCAAATGCCCGAGCGTTCCTCAAGACAAACCCAAGTCGTTGGAATGACTCTTTGGCAATGGTGGCTATATGGTCATGGAAATTTAGTTTACGATCGAATGTGACTCTTCATTTGTTTTAGTAATGGTGACGTTGTTAATATTGTAATCAAAATCGATGGGAAGCCGCATTCGACCGAAAGACATAGCGTAACATTTACTAGGATTGAACTCCATCCTATTTTTACAGCTTCAGTTGTACACTGCATCTATATCACGCTGGAGTACCATACAATCATCTTCATTTTTGATTTCGAGATAAAGATTCAAGTCGTCCGCATAATATAGTAGTCTAGCATGATGAAAGATCAATGGAAGATCATTAATCATGATTAAAAATAGTAGAGGGCCTAAGATTGATCCTTGACTAACACCGGAACGCGTGTGATAAGGAGCAGACTCATATATGCCGAGTTTAACATACTGTTGACGATCGCGTAGGTAATCAGCAAAGAGACGGACAAGATCTGGGCTAAACCCAATATTGCTAAGCTATGATGGTATGATGATGATGCAAAGGGTACCATTCTCTCTCTCTTTTCTCTTTTTCAAAAGGCAACGCCGAAATAGCGAGCAAGCCTTGGGTTGCGGAGGACTTTACAAACATACTGACATATTACACCCAGATAACTGACACATTACACCCAGACTCTAAACAAATATCTATGAATCACATAAATATTTGTCTCGGGTGGGAATCGAACCCACGTCACTTGGCACAGCGATGTTAGTGGCATGCACATTAACCGCTACGCGACGGTGATAGTTTGACGACATTAACTAATTTATATGCTACTAAAAAATCACAAATAAAAACAATTAATTCACCAAAATCATCGCAAGCACCATTTTTGTATGCATTTTATTTCTTCCTTTTGTTTGTTCCTTTTACCTGGTCAAAACTTTAAGCCAATGTTATATATATTTAAGTTATGAACAAGCAAATCTTGTACAATATTGTGAAGTATATTTATTTCGTAGTTTAATGTTTCCTGTTCAAATAAATATTTATATATATATCGCCTGAAACTTACGAAATCTCTATTGTTAGTGTTTACTCGATAGTAGAACAATAAATTTACTGTTTGAAAGAAGGAAAGAATTTTTTTTTATTAGTGATCTGCTGCTGGAATTCAGGACGTAGGTAAATATTAAATTATTTTTTTAAAATTTAAATTAAATAATGCATTATGCAGGAGTACCTACTCCTGCAAAAGACCAAAAAATGGTTCTCATTTGGAGTCTGTAAAAATAACTTACCTACTGAAAATTACTGTTAAGTTATGCTCAATCTCTAAACCAATTTTTTTCTAGTAAAAATAATAGATACAGCCATATTATATTCGAATTCGGAAACGAAAGTAGAACAAACGGGAAAAGCAAGGTTTTAAATTTTAGAAGCCCAACTTGAGAAAGTACTCTCACTTTATAACAAACTTAATAACGCTTCTGAATAATGTTGTTCTTCTAGGGAGTAGTATTTTGTAAGTTCTTTCGGGAAGGAGGAGGAAGGAGACGTTGTCTTGGCAATAGATGGAATTTTATCCATGTGACTGCTACCAGAAGTATTTAATTTTAAGTAGAGTTTCTATATAATAATGTTAAGGAACTATGCTCGGAATTTCCCTGCGTGATCGAATCAGAAATGAGAAGATCCGCAGGAGAACTAATGTTGTCGACATAGCTCACCGAATCGCATTGCTAAAGTGGCAGTGGGCAGGGCACATAGCTCGTAGAACTGATAGCCGATGGGGGAAAAAGGTTCTCGAGTGGCGGCCACGTATTTGAAGGCACAGTGTGGGACGGCCCCCTTCCAGATGGATCGACAACCTGTTCAAGGTGGAGTCAATTAGGTGAGGCCTATGTTCAGCAGTGGACGTTGTTGGGCTGATATGATGATGATGATATTTTTTTAATTTTGATGTATCGTCGATATGATTCTTTGTTGCGTTTCATCAAAATGTAGCCCCCAGAATATTATTAATTCAATTCAATTCAATTTATTTATTTTGCAAAATATAGGTATATTACAATATCACTATATTTTGTCATCATAAATGTCAAAATCTCAATTAAAATTAACATGTTAATTCAAATTCCTTGATTTTAATTGTGATTTTAAATTATTGATAATTATATTGATAAGTTATTTAGGTTCTTTCTATATAATAATGTTCGATATCTAATTAGATTAAGTACTGATTTGATTGATATATTATATGAAATCGCGTGTTGGAAGTTTTAATTATGCAATGACGTAAATAAACTTTGTAAATAATAAAAAAAATTGTCAACGTTAAATACATTATATAATTCTTTGAAATATCAAACCCAAAACAAGTCATGGCTGAGATTATCAGTTCTCACAGATAAGTGCCCGATTTTGAATAATTCACTAAAAAATGTGGATAGGCTCTTAAAAATTTGTGTCATATTCAGTGTCATATGGTGCACCTTACTGGTTGTTTTATTTATAATTGAGTTAAAAGTGTCAAGAAAGCCTGATTGTGGGAATTTCCCATCCGTGTCACCATTCCAATCCTCATTCCAATTCTCAGTCCAATTCTCTGTGGTTTTGTTTGGCAACTCATTAGAATCAGAATCGGTATAGTTTAGCATCTCATCTGAAATCTCCTTGGATTTGGGTACCGCTTTCACAGCCAAACTATACGTCAGTACTCGTACCTGAAAAATATCACATCACTTCTCAACTATTATCTAAATAAAATTTAAAACAAACAGGATATATTATAATATATTGAGTGAAATTGAAAAACTGGTTAGGTGTGTAAGTTTTAATCGCTTTGAGAGCGCTCATTACATAATATTTTGGTATCTAATATTGAAAAATATCCTGTTTTTCTTTCATAATGATAGATTTCTAATACATTTTCCTGTAATTAAAAATCTAAGCCCAGTGGTTCTTGATAATTGATAAAAACGATATAAATGTATGATTAATTGTATTCAAGAGCATTCAGTGGTCAATGGCAAATGGAATGCGAACGGAATCTTACTAAGATTTAAAAACACCTGGCAGTAAAATCTAATGGGTCAAATTTACTGTTAAAGATTCTAAGGGCCGGTATTTCAATAACAGCTTATTAATATCTCGAATTGATCTAGGCTTGAACATAAGTAGGACTTATGTGTATTTCAATATAGGATTAAAGTTAAGTGGCACCTATAGTCTACCCTAACTAGCCTTGCTCCCAACTGCTACCTGGCAGCCGTCTTGGAAGAAAACTTCTGGCCGCAAAACGTGGTGCCGTCGCCGTCGCTTCCGCGGACAGGTGCCACACGAACGCACAGTGACGTAGTGACAGTGCTAAGGAAGTGTTACTAACGTAGTTTATAAGATTTATGTACTAACAAAATTGTTATAAATTTATATATGTTAGTTCATAAGGTATTTATGTATGGGCCATTGAAGCCTGAAATAAATTGATTAATATTATTATTATTAATCTATAAAATGGGGTAGGACTATTGATAATATTAAATCTTTTATTTTATTGCATAATTATGTCGGCTAGTAACATCTAATAGAAAAATTTACATTAATGTTAAAGATTCTAAATGATAAAATGACCTAGGACTAATTGCTCGTTTTTGTTAATTATTGTGAGGTTGAAGTGTTTTGAGGCGTTAATTTTCAATGTTTTATTTTATAAGCACCATGTCGGCTATTATTGTTATAGTTGTTCACTAAACTGTCGTTGCTAATCAATAAAAACTTGGGTCATTCTCGTCTCTGTTATAATGATAATGTCCATTTTACCATAATATAACAGAGAGGAGATCATTCAAATGATGGCTGGTCTGTACGTCATGCTCGAGAACGGACGCTAATTGGAGTGACTGATCAGTCATGCCATGTCAATACATGCCATGACTTATCAGTCACTATATAAATAAATAATTAAGAGGTATAGAAGCAATCTTCTATACCTCTTAATCATTTATTTTTATTTAGTTTCTTATTTCAAAACAGTGTGTTCACAAAATACTGTTACAGTTTTCATTTCTACTTAAGTATATTAATTGATACCAAAATGATCACCCATGTACCATACTGGTGGACGAAAATCAAATTAATGTTTGATATGATTAAATACTTCTATAACATTTATATTTATGTTACTGTACCAATTCTATTCTATGTTAATTCAAGTTGCGATGAAAATTGCAATTATATAAAGTTTTTTGACTGCGTACTCCATTCAAAATATCATGGGATAAGATCTAAATTAATATACTTCTTCATTACTAAATAAAAACTATTAATTCACCAAAAACAACAGCAGCATCAATCTTCGTTCCATTTTATTAGGTATTTTCTGTCGCTTGTGCAACGGCCGGAGCTATCTATTAAAAAACTAACAACAATCGCTTGTTAACATTATACAAGCAATTATTCTTCTTTTCCTTGCAACCTTATTGTTAGTCAATGCTAAATCTGAAACACCCAGTGCACAGTAACTGAAAGAAACAGAATATAATCACAAAAATGTTGTTGAGAAAGAAAAGATTATAAGCTGTTTTGGAAGAAGTCGTGGATTGCAGAAATTGAATAGATATAGGGTTCTAAAAAGGTTGTATTCGATACAATCGTTTCGAGCCTTGGCCTTGGCTTCCTATGTAATAACTTTAGACTTTATATATACGGAATAAATAAAAAATATTGAACACGACATTAAATAATTTTAAGTAAATATTCTAATTATCACAAGCTATACGAGTTTATTTATATATTCGGCTGTTGTCTTCTAATTGAAACAAATACGTCTAATTGAATTAAGATTGACTAGGGATCTATTTTTTATACTTCTGTAATGAGGTTACTAGCTATGGTGCTAATATCAATTTCTTACCTTTCTCAGGTAAAAAATACAATTATTTATAAATCAATACGTTCTTTTATTGAAAGCAAAATGCCACGTTAATTAAATTTGAAATTTAATCACAAAAATCCATCAATTTCAACCATCAATTCTAAAAATGTAATATTCATTAACAGTGTACCTATGTGCTTTTTCTTACATTGGAATGACAAAAAGTCACTGTGTGAAGTATCTATTTTTACGTGTTACCTCAATATGGAGAGAACTAAAAAATTTTTATTTGATGCAGTGTCCAACTGAACTTCAAATAATATGTAGTAATGCCACCAAAGACAGCAATATAGTGTTGAATAAGAGATTAGGAAAGCGAAAAACTCAATTTTTTTTTTTTTGGAATTATTGGCCGATTGAGCGGATTAAAATTTCTAATAACTTTAATCAACTCCAAATATGTATCAAACCTGTGCCACAGAATATAAAGATACAGACAGCAAGCTACATACAAAGCGCGCTCAAGAAACGCCCGCACAGACATCGTGTCTTTATATCTTGATGCTTTAGGTGGCACAGTGCGGCTCCGAGTCCGCTTCAGACGCGCGTCTTAAAGTTCTTTTGTACAACGATGGAGCAAAAAACAAAAGTTGCCAATGCTGTATGTCTGTTTATGAATGTTTAAATTCTAGTTTGAATACTAATAATAATAACAGTTGCATCAGATAGGTAAGTGGAGGATTTTATTCAGTATACAGAGCAGTAGGTAAGTGCTGCCACCCGCCGGCTGAAATAGATTTTAACTTTATACCATTTATAGGTAATTTGTTTAGAATAGGTACATAAGTATTAATCTTTTTAGGTGTTGCTACCTCGCTACCTGTCTTGCGTTCTGTATATTTATATTCTGTGCCCGTGCGTTGTATGCGGTAAGTAGTTAGGACTTAACAACATTAAAAAAAAATACACCAAGGCCTCATACTAATAAAAAACTTACAATGATAAAATATATAGATACAACTATTTTCTTTGAAGCTTAATTATATTTTTATTGTTATTTTTTCAGAATTTACTAAGCACCTCATATTTCAAGCTGCTGTAACAGTAAGCGATAGCTGAACTTGACATAGTATGTTGGAGCCCCATATAGGATATTTATTTGTGAATGAATTGTTGTTCTGAACGTAATTTTTGTCTGTTACCCCGTGATACAAAATTTGTTAATTGGTGTGCCGTGTTACCGTCTTTCAAAATGAGAGCCACGTTAATCGTATTCCAGGTTCAATAGTTAATTGACAACAGCACTCTTATTGGAAGCATTCACAAAGAAACTCACAGTTTATATTGTAACAACTTTGCTGCATTTCTACTAAACGAGATGACTGCGTAATTTAAGAATTCAAGCTATCTAAAGGCTAATTGCTAGCATTGCCAACTAGCATGACATAATATATATAACTTACTACTTAATCCATACATATCATAAAAGGCTTTGTCCTGACTGAAGACAACGCACAGCCTAAACCGCTGGTCGTAGCGACTTCAAATTTGGAGAGTGTGTTTGTCCTAATGTCTAGAGGTGTACTAAGAAAGGGTTTTTTTTAAATTAAACCCCTAAGGAGGTGAAAAGGGATAAAAACTATTGTAACATAAAACTTGCTAACTATATACTAACTATTGTATAAAATTTGGGGTACTTACTACTATCAAAATAAAAAATGCCCTCATCAATATTTTTGACAAGGTTGACTTTAGAAGGGTGAAATTGGGGATGAAACGTTGTATGAAAAGATCTTTGTTTTGAAGTTAACGTTTTGCAAATTAGTATTGGTATAGGAACTTAAAATGTTGCTTTTAATATTTAGTTCAGGGGGTGAAATATTAAATAGACAGTTCTTTGTTTTTCAAGTTATATGTTTGGGGCGAGCCTATTGTCATTCACATTTGCTTACCAAATTCCGAGAGATCTCAATACTGGAATTTCATGATAGAAAAGCGCAATTCCATTTTCACCCGACCCGGCAATCAAACCCGGGACCTCTTGCACAGCAGTCGTATACACTTCCCACTGCGCCACCAAGGCAGTTTGGAACCTTATACATGTGAACAAAAACACAAATACGTGTTCCTTGCCTTTTTTTAATTCTATTCCAAAGGGGATGAAATTGTGATAAAGACGTTTAAAAACTAAGTACTTAGTTGTTATTTTTTAGGTTTTTATGGACGGATAATACGCAATTAGAACTTCAGTTAACAAGTAAGTTGATGGGTTGTTTTTGGTGTTTGAAAAACTTACCCTGAGGGATAAAATAGGTGTGAAAATTATTAGAAATTGACATGGATGTCGTTTTCAAGGTTTTCAGTGACGCTGATTACGAAAACGTTATCTACATTGACGTAAAATGCAAATTCAACTCCTGTGGTGGGGTGTTGTGGAATTTATGAATTGCACTTAAAATAAAAATCTATGTAGGTAATAGCGAAATCTACGCGGACGAAGTCGCGGGCAAAAGCTAGTCAATATAATAAGCGACGGTGGCTGAATAGATAAGAGACCGGCGTGCTAAACACACGGTCCAAGTTCGATTCCGACCGGCAGTATCAATGTGGATTTCACTTTGGGAATTTATTTGTACTTACTAGTCATGTGGCTTACCATCTGCTAACGGTTAAGGAAAACGTCGTGAGGAAACCCACACTAGAAGAAATTCTAAGTGTATGTCTGATCCACATCCCGCATTAGGCCAGCGTGTGTGGATTATGGCCTAAATCCTCTCAGCTCTCTAGATAGAGGAGAGGAGACCCGATCCCAGCAGTGGGACATTAATGGGTTGCTAATGATGATGATGATGACTTCATAAATAAATAAATAAACTTACTAATTGTTTTGTTAAATGGAAACAAATCTTTATTTCTGTAATTTTGATGAATTGTCGATAAGATTATTGTTTATGTTTTATCAAAATATAGCGCTCATAGCAATATTAGACCAATTAAGTATTGATCTGATCGATTTTATGAAATCGCGTTTTAGAAGTAAAGTAAAAAATAAGCAATTACGTAAATAAACTTCCTTTGTAGTGATGGAGGCAAATGTTCACACTTAGATATAGTCACGGAACATACGAACTTAGGCTTAATAAATTGATAACCGAATTAAATTGCGGTGCACACATTATTATTATTTGTAAACAGTTAAAAGATATACTTAGCAAATTGTTTACATTAAGAAAAGCGATGGTGGCTGAATGGTTAAGGTACCGGCGTGCAAATCACGCCGTCATCAAGCAATCGTGCCATTTATCACGGAAACGGTTTGACCGATTTAGATGCGGTTTTCTGTAAAGTGCGTGCGGTTCTTGGGGACAGGTTATTAGATAGGTTTTATGTTAATAGCTCGCCAGGGGGCGCTACAATACACTGATTCCGTCATCGCATCCGGTACGCATACGGTTTTCTGTAATGTATTTGTAATTTATCGAGGATGGTTTTTGGATTCAAGATTTTGTATTTTTTTGCCAGGGGGCGCCACAATAGAATAGGCAAACCTATCTTGATTTCGTTGAAACCTTTGTGCCCTCCTATCTTTAAAATGATTAGACCGATTTCGATACGGTTTTCTGTAATGTATTTGTGATTTATCGAGGATGGCTTTTAGATACACGATATTGTATTTTTTCGCCTGGGGGCGCTGCAATAGACTAAGTAAACTTATGTTTACAGTTATCTGTAAAATAATTAGACCTGTTACTGTATAGGGACACGTAGCATTGTAGTACTGAGATATTGATTACACTCATGAGGTTAAGCAACTTCGGATAAGGTCAGTTCATAGATGGGTGACCGTTTATGAAATTTTAAGTTCTGTACCTCAAAAGAAAAAAACGGAACACTTATAGGCCTTATAGCCCCCAACGAATTTTCTTGGGATTGTTTTTACGCTACTTATTTTCGTTTCATCGGGGATTTAAAATAAAGTTATTTAAACCTTTTTATATGTTACGTTTCTTATTTTGTACAGATGTTCTCGCCGTGGGTTTTAAAAAAAAAAAATTTTGTTTTTTATTTTTCTAAGAAGTCCGAGTTTTATTTATTTCCTCGCAAATATGTTATAAAACGTCGTGTGACATACGTGGGCTTTGATAATTACAGCCTCTGCAGCAATATCGCCTCGGCTGTAATTAATAATCATAATGTATTATTATTTTGCACAGATATATTAACTTATAGGGGACTAGAATGTGGCACTTTTTTATTATACTAGCTGAGATCTTAAACACCAGACCTGAGAGAATACTTAATAATCACTTAACCAAAAAGTCTTAATTATTTAGGTTAAAAAACTTCTCGTTGGAAAATATTACCTATGTTTGAACTTGAATTATTGTTTATGTTAATAACTTATTATTAGAAGATATGAATTAGATACAACTTTGAATCATATTATAATAATAGACACAATATATCTATTTGTGTATTATTGTATTACTAGCTGTGCCAGCGACTCCGTTCACGTGGACAACTTATCCCGCATTCATGGAATTTTAATTTTATTTTACGGAACCCTGTAATTTTTTCAAAACCAAAGTAAGTTACTCCTTGTGACATTAGCTATTCGCCAGTGAAAGTCCCGTCGAAATCGGTCAAGCCGTTCCAGAGATTAGCTGGAACAAACAGACAGACAGACAAAAATTGTAAAAAAATGTTATTTTGGTAAATGTATCGTATATACATTCATATTATGCATATAGTAAAAAGCGGTTATTTTATTATTTCAAACAGACACTCCAATTTTATTTATTTGTATAATAATAGATAATATAAGAATAACTTATAACTACCTAGATATAGTTGCATACAATATTATTATAAGTATAACAAACTGAATCATTGTGAACTCCTTCTCGCATAAAACCTTACATGGTTTAGCGAGTATATAAAATCAATGCAAAACAATTCTGTACATATTGAAAAAAAAAATCTTTGCCAATAATAAAAAATATGTCCACGATATATTTATAATTCAGCTTCGGAAAATCAATTCTCCAACAGTTCATAACTGAGATTGTTACTTCTCACAATAAAAGTATCATTTTTACCGAATATTTCAGTCCACCATGCATAGCCATATTTCATCACTTTCTTAAAATAATCTGTAGTTGCATTTTTCATTTTTTCTAAAGTGCTCGGTTTATCTGGGCAATTTATATCCCAATCCAGCTCATTCGACTCGAATTGTTTCCTCGTATTGTCCGCCGTCGTATTATCCGTCGATTTGGTTTGGACCTTTTTCTTTTTGATTTGGACCTCTTTCGCAGCCAAACTATACATCAGTACCTGGGAAAAAAAAATAATATATCACTTTTATATTATTATGTAAACAAAATTTAAAACAAACAAATTGGATATATACTGAGCGAAATGGAAAAACTGGCCAGGTCTGCGAGCTCAACGTTCAAAGTTGTTTTTAAATAAATCTAATTAGTGAATCTTGTTAATTATATTATATTAGGTATAGATGTTACTGTCAGTTGTTTAAATTTATGTAAGGTTCCGTATACCATTGATTTTATTCGCATTCACGTGAAACTGCTCTTGAATATAATTAATCAAACATTCCTATCTTTTTTAGGGTTCCGTAGTTCTGCCTAGGAACCCTTATAGTTTCGTTATGTCCGTCTGTCTGTCTGTCTGTCTGTCCGAGGTTTTGCTAAGAGACCGATAGTACTAGAAAGCTGTAATTTTGTAGGAGTGTGTATATCAATTACGTCGACAAAGTGGTAAAATAAAATTTTGAAAAATATTTTTTTTTAGGGTAGCTCCCATACATTTGAAGTGGCGATGAATTTTTTTTTTGTTGTCCACCCCATTGTGTGGGGTATCGTTGAATAGGTCTTCTAAAATGACTTGGGGGTTACTAACATTATTTTTCGATTTAATGGTCCATTTACGAAATATTAAACTTTAAAGAGCAAATTTTTGTTCCAGTAGGGCGTACCCCCCCCCCTCTAAAAGCTAAACTGCTGGTTTGAAAAATCTGGAAAAATTCATGATGATAGTGCATTTTATGAACTTTAAATGAAAACTATAGCGGTTAAGATAACTTCATTAGTTTAGCAGTAATAGTCGTTGAACTTGGGTGTTGGATAATTTTGTACCAAATAAAAAATCTTTACCATTAATCCTTTATAGTGACTAAGATAAAGTAGTTGCTTGTTTATAACGGGTAAAGACTTGCATTTAAAAACAAAATATCAAGTAAATAATACATCCATACATATTATAAAAGGCTTTGTCCTGCCTGACTGACTGACTGACTGACAGACAACGCACAGCCTAAACCGCTGCTCGTAGCGACTTGAAATTTGGAGGGTGTATTTGTCCCAATGTCTAGAGGTGTACTAAGAAAGGGTTTTTTAAAATTCAACCCCTAAGGGGGTGAAAAGGGATAAAAACGATTGTATGAAACTTCTTTGTTTTTTAACTTAAAGATTTAAAAAATTGTTATGGGGTACTACTATCAAAATATAAAATACCCTCATCAATATTTTTGACAAGGGTGGCTTTGGAAGGGTGAAATTGGGGATGAAACGTTGTATGAAAAGATCTTTGTTTTGAAGTTAACGTTTTGCAAATTAGTATTGGGATAGGAACTTAAAATGTTGTTTTTAATGTTTTTGATAGGGGGTGAAATATTAAATAGACAGTTCTTTGTTTTACAAGTTATATGTTTGGTAATACACAATTAGAACTTCAGTTAAGATGTGAGTTAATGGGTTGGTTTTGGTGTTTGAAAAACTTACCCTAAGGGATGAAATAGGTGTGAAAATTATTAGAAATTGATATGGATGTCGTTTTCAAGGTTTTCAGGGACGCTGATTACGAAAATGTTATCTATATTGACGTAAAATGAAATTCAACTCCTGTAGTGGGGTGTTGTAGAATTCATGAATTGCACTTAAAACAAGGATCTATGTAATATCGAAATCTACGCGGACGAAGTCGCGGGCAAAAGCTAGTGATATATAAATTTGCTTACTAAGCAATTGAAAAACTTCATTATTATTATTTCAACCCAATAACGTCCCACTGTTGGGCACGGGTCTCCTCCAAAGATTGTGGAGGGAATTTAGCCTACTATACCACGCTGGCCAGACAAAAAAAACTAGAACTAGTATTTAGAAAACTTACTTATCTAAAATTTTTAATGGCATAGATCTATAGGTTCAACCATAAGTATTGAATTATCTAACAAATGTGTTAAAATAAATAAGAATAAAACCAAAATTCCACTCTGTATGTGGTCGTTATCCTACCAACAGCGCCTCCTATCTCTCTCGAAATGATCCAATCTTTCAAGCTGAAACAATTTAACAGACTCATGAAATTTCATTAAAATCGGTTGGATTATTTTCAAATACTAGTGTATATATATGATGAACATCGTAGCTCTTTTGCTGCGGAACCCTACATTGAGCATGATCCGACATGCTCTTAACCGGTTTTTTTATGTTACTGTACCATTCTGTGATATTTCAAGTTGTGTGCCATTGCAATAATTTAGAGTTTAAATAGAGTGACCCGAGTCACTTGTCAGCTTTTTCAGCGAGCAAGGTCCACCATTTGACTATACATATACGTCATTCACAACTTTTATGGGATAAGATCTAAATTAATTTATTTCTTGATAACTAAATAAAAACTATTAATTCACCACAAACAACAGCAGCATCAATCTTCGTTCCATTTTATTAGGTATTTTCTATCGCTTCTGCAACGGCCGGGAGCTATCTATTAAAAAACCAACAACAATAATTTGCTTAGTATCATTATACGAGCAATTTTTCTTCTTTTCTCTGTAATGAGGCTACTAGCTCGGCACGATGTGAATATCAAAATCTTACATTTAACAGGTACAAATATAACTATTTATATCAATGTGTTTTCTACCGTTACGTTCTCTTATTGAAAGTAAAATGCCACGTTAATTAGTTTTGAAACTTAATCACAAGAATCCATCAATCTCAATCATTAATTTTAAAAATGCAATGTTCATTAGCAGTGTATATGCTTTTCCTTACATTGAAATGACAAAAGTCACTGTGTGAGGTATATATTTTAATACGTGTTACCACATCCACATCCTCCTTTGTATAGAACAAGATAATTCGTTATTTGGGGCAGTGTCCAACTGAACTTCAAATTATGTGTAGTAATGCCACCAAAGGCAGCAATACAGTGTTGAATAAAATATTAGGAAAGCGCTAGAAACTCCAGACACATACAGTTCAGCGATTGTTCTCGTAAGAATGAATACAATTTATTCGAAATCTTAATTTATTTTTGGTTTGACAAGACAACTTTAGACAAAATAAACAACTTGTATAACTTTTTGAATCGTTATATCTCAGAAACAATTGCTCGTAGGAAAAAAGTATTGATACATTTTTATAGATAATTTTATGATCTACAATTGTCTACAGTACTTATATGATAAAACTTACCGTTTTGCTGAAAATCGCGAAAAACTCATTTCTTTTACCTTTGACCTTGAATAAAAAAAATTCCATACACGGGAATGATGGGGAACTTTTTAATATTATTTATAATTATATTTTGAACAATTTTAGTGATTTTCAGCTTGTTGGGACTTTATGTACCTTTTAATGTCTAAATTGACCGGACTATAGCATTATTAGACCAATTGTTAAGTATCGATCTGATTAATTTTATGAAATTGCGTTTTGGAAGAAATGATTTAAAAAATAAGCAATTACGTAAATAAACTTTGTCAATAATAAAATACGATGTCCAAGATATATTTATAATTCAGCTTCGGAAAATCAAACATAGTAATACTTACAATAGTTCATAGCTGTGATTATCACTTCTCACAGTAAAACGCGAATTCATTAATAATTCAAGTAAATATTTTATCATGGTCCCAATATAAAATGCAGTGTCATTTTTAAACTCATTAAAAGATATAAGTTGTTTTGGGCGATCTGCATCCAAATTGGTAATGTTTAGCACATCATCCGTATTCGATTCAGATTTGATTTGGACCTCCTTTGCAGCCAAACTATACATCAGTACCTGAAAAAGAAAACACCTTAACAGAGTTTAAATAAAACTGGATGAATACTGAACGAAATAGAAAAAGAACTGGTCGGGTATGCGAGTTGCGTAGCTCACGTTGAGTGAGACGGCTAATTATTTACCTATGTCGTATTGAGAATTCCTTATTTTACTTTCATAATGATAGATTTCTAATACATTTTCCTCTAGTTTGTAAATGTTAGCCCAGTGGTTCTTAATAATTAATAAAACCAGTTAAGAGCATGTCGGACCATGCTCAATGTAGGGTTCCGCAGCATACTTTCATAGATATACATACATAGCATCACGCCTTTTTCTTTTTTTTTTACTTTCACAGATCTTTTAAAAAAACTGTATATATACCAAATAAACTATTAATTCACCAAAAACAACAGCAGCATCACTCTTCTTTCCATTTTATTAGGTATTTTCTGTCGCTTTTGCAACGTCCCGAACTGTCTTTTCAAAAACTAACAACAATTGCTTAGTATCATTATACAAGCATTTTTTTTCTTTTTTTTTCTGTAATGACGCTACTAGCTCGGCACGATGTGAATGTCAAAATCTTAAATAATAACAGATAATAAATATAACTATTTATATCAATGTGTTTTCCACCATTACGTTCTCTTATTCAAATTAAAATGCCAAGTTAATTAGTTTTGAAACTTAATCACAAGAATCCATCAATCTCAATTATTAATTCTAAAAATGTAATATTCATTAACAGTGTACCTATGAGCTTTTCCTTACATTGAAATTGACAAAAGTCACTGTGTGAGGTATATATTTTAATACGCGTTACCACAATTTGGTTAGAACAAGATAATTCTTTATTTGGGGCAGAGTGTCCAACTGAATTTCAAATAATGTGTAGTAATGCCACCAAAGGCAGCAATACAGTGTTGAATAAAATATTAGGAAAGCGCTAGAAACTCAATATTAGGCACATACAGTTCAGCGATTGTTCTCGTAAGAGTGAATACAATTTATTCGAAATCTTAATTTATTTTTGATTGGACAAATTTCGAGGCGGATTGAGTGGGTCCAAAGTTACTATAAATTTAATCAACCCCAAACATAACATCGAAGCAACTTTGTAACAAACCTTTGTCACAGATTAGATAATAGTTACTACGTAACAGATACATCACTCCTATACAAAAGCGAAAATACCTACGTTATAATTAGCCTACAAAAACGAACAAACGACGCTGCAAGAAGAAACGTATTCTACGCACGCGAGCCGAGAGTCGAGATTCCCGCGTACACCGCGTGAGTCCGTCATCGAGCAAAATCATTAGGGTTGTACAAAGAACATGAATGAAAACAACATGGCTGAAGTGAAACTTAAATTTTATAATTTATGTTTAGTTTATGTACAATGAATGCAATGAAGTGAATGCGAGGTAAGCCGTTAACTTAAAACTTTAATTTCACATCGAAATCAGACTTTAGTTAAGATTAGCCGCTAGACAATGCGTGACAACTGTACCTGTAATGATAGATGTAAGCGTGGAAAAAAAAAAACTTTTTTATTTAAACCCGTCAAGTACTTTCGGAGATTAGCGTGTACAAACATCCAAACAGACAAAACATTTGAATATCGTCGTATTGTATTGTTACTATTTTTACTTATATTAGTTTTTTTAAATATATTCAATGTACACACAATTAAACAGTTAATGTCTGATTCCGACTCGCGCTTGACCGGTTTGTTTTAAGAACTCCACGCCACGCAAACTCGAGCGTAATAGATAGATAGACAAACTCGAAAACGACTTGATAATGTACTTAGGTAATGAAATACAAACTGCATTTATTTCTGTAAGATCGCACGTCCGCACTGAACTTTCTCGTAAATTTTAAAGAAAGAGTACCAACACACAAGAATCATTTTAAAATTACTAGGTACTACTAACTAAAGCCAGCTAAAATACGTACCTACTTTCAAATAACGTAACGTACCTTTCTTCATCTTTCGGCAATGAAAAAAAAGACATTTTTTTATTTTTCTTTTGTCTATGACATCCAACAACTTCACAATAATTAACCATCGTGTTGTTAGTCAAAACTTAAATACCTACGTAGTGTACGAAAATATCGTTAGTATCGTATGCGTTTTGAGCGGGAAACGTGCTGTGCGCGCTATCAGTGTCGCGTGCGGCAGCCCTCTGGCGATTTGGCTCGGTTGTGAGCTACATAGCGGTAGGCACATAGCGCGTGACCTTGAGCGAGTGACGGAGGCCTGCCTTTGTGCCGTATGTGGTAAGCTGTTACGACTTTACAACATTAAAAAAAATACACCTAGGGTCGTACCATATACTAACGAACTAATAATATGTGTTGTTGCAATATGAAACGTGTAATGATAAAATAAAGATACTATTTTCTTTGAAGGTATTTTGTTACAAATTATTTGTTATTACACAACAACACTAATAAGCGATAGGTGAACATGATCTAATGTGATGGATCCCCAAATACGATATTTATTTGTGAAGCCTACGAATTGTGTTTTTTTTTATACCACGACGGTGGCAAACAGACGTACGGTCCGCCTGATGGTAAGCGGTTACCGTAGCCTATGTTCTGAACGTAAATTTTGTCTGTGACCCCGTGACACAACAAAGACCACGTTTTTTCATTGGTAGTATGAGTGTCTTTTAAAGTGAGAGCCTACCAGGTTCAATAGTTCATTGACAACAGCCTTGGTATTACAAGCGTTCAGAAGAAACTCACAGTTTATATTGAGATGACTGCGTAATCAAAGACTTTCAAGCAATCTAAAGGCTGCTACTGCCAACCAGCATGACATTACTATTTTTATATTTTTTATTATTATATTTGACTGGCCTGTTGGTCTAGTGGTTAGTGACCCTGACTGCTAAGCTGGAGGTCGTGGGTTCGATCCCCACACAGGACAAATCTTTGTGTGATGAGCATAAAGGTTTGTTCTGTGTCTGGGTGTAATTTATCTATAATATGTATGTATTTACAAAAAAACAAAAATGTATTTAAGTAGTATATCAGTTGTTTAGTACCCACAACACAAGCAAATATAATTGCTTAATTTGGGACTAGATGGCGCTGTGTGAATGTGGTAGAATATTATTATTATTCCCTTTATTTAAATTAAATTCTCCCATTCTTACATTTTTAAATATAAATATAAAAAAAAAAGATACATTTAAAAATATAAAAATGTGGTGGCCCGCCGACATCGGGAACAGAGTCCAAGGTGCCGACGGTTAGGGCTCCAGAGAAAGGAACCTCCTCACAATACGTGCCGTGCCGAGGAGTACTGCCTTCTGTATCAGGCCCTTTAACCAGCTTCCTAGCCCGAGCCTCTTAAGATGTTGGTCGAGGCTCTTTGCTACAAGGCCATTGACTGTCACAACTATCGGTACAATGATTGCTGAGTCCACATCCCACATGTCGACAATCTCGTGAGCTAAATCAAGATATTTAGTTTGTTTATCTTTTTCAGCCTTCACGAGATTCTCATCATGAGGGACCGTGATATCAACAATCACTGCAAGACGCTTTGATCGGTCCAATACCACAATATCGGGCTTGTTAGCTATAACAGTCCTGTCTGTGATAATGGACCGATCCCAGTACAACGTCGTATGACTATTTTCGAGAACTGGCTCAGGAGCATACCTATAGTACGGCACTTCGACGTCAACAAGTTTGTATCGCAGAGCAAGTTGTTGGTGTATAATCCTGGCCACTTGGTTATGTCTGTGCAAGTACTCGCCGTTAGCAAGACGCGAACAGCCAGAAACAATATGCCTGAGAGACTCACCCGGCCGATGACATGCTCGACAGATATCGACCGTGCCGTCCCTCAAGATATATTTCCGGTAGTTGTTCGTCTTGATAACTTCGTCAGCAATTGCACATGCAAACCCTTCGGTTTCCCCAAAAAGGTCACCGAAGCGTAGCCAGGCAACGGAAGCGACACGGTCCACATCAGGACCATGTAGAGCTTTGTAGAACCTTCCGTGGAGTTCTTTGCTCTGCCATACCTGCCTGCGATCATCTGTACTGAGTACAATAGGTCTGCGCCAGTTGTCTTTCGCCAAGGAGAGCGGGGTGAGTCCTGAGTCCACAGCCACCACATCACGATGCATACCCTCGACCTTTCCCATAAAATATTCTCTAAGGTTGTACACCTCACGATTATGGAAGGTCTTGGCATTTAAAAAACCTCGACCCCCACATTTTCGCGGGATATACAACCTCATAACGGATGAACGAGGGTGATGCATTCGGTATGCGGTAAGCATGGTGCGGACTCTTCTATCAAGGGTGTCCAATTCGGTTTGAGTCCATTTGAGTATGCCGAAAGAGTACATTAGAAGTGGCATGACCCAACCATTACAGGCTCGCACCTTGTTACCGCCCGACAAAAGACTATTCAATACTTTTTTCAGGCGGCCAAAGAAACGCTCCTGTAATGATTGTTTCATATCCGTCTCCTTAATGCCCAAGGCTTGCGACATACCCAAGTATTTGTAGGTGTCGGTTACAAGAAGTGACCTAAAGTTAATGGAATCAGAAAGTTGAATCCCATCTGATTCCACTATCTCACCACGTTTTACATGCATGATAGCACATTTGTCTACACCGAAGTCCATTTTGATAGATTTACTGAAGTCTTCAGTAGCCTTTAGTAAACCTTTCAATTGAAGATCAGTAGGCGCAATTAGTTTCAAGTCATCCATGTAAAGCAGGTGGGATATCACGTGACCACCTCTGCGTAACCGATACCCTAACCCTGAACTCTCCAACAACGTGCTGAGAGGATTCAGGGCTAGGCAGAACCATAAAGGACTCAAACTGTCACCCTGGAAAATGCCCCGCTTAATCCTTACCGGTTCCCCGTTGCCACAGATGAGTCGACACCCTGGATAGGTAAGAACCGTTCTCCATTGCCGCATACACGACTCCAGAAAGGTGCGCAAAGTTATATCTACTTTATATAACTCCAGCACCCTAAGGAGCCATGAATGCGGCACGGAATCAAACGCTTTCTTATAATCTATCCAGCATGTCGCCATATCCTTTCGGCTACGGCGAACCTGTTGGCTAATAGTCATATCGACAAGGAGGAGCTCTTTGGTGCCACGGGATCCTCTCCTACATCCGTTTTGAGAGATTGACATTGTTCTGGTGTCATCAATATGTTTAGTTATTTTAGCTCTCAAAACGGACGTGAGGAGCTTATAGACCGATGGTAAACAAGTGATCGGTCTATAGTTGCCAGGTTCCGTGACACTACCACTCTTATGGAGCAAGTGGGTACAGCCAGTTGTCAGAAATTCTGGTAGTGACCCAGACTCTAGGGCAGATTGGAATTGAGATGCCAAACGACCATGCGAACTACGTAGCCATCTCAGCCAGAAATTGTGCAATCCGTCCGGCCCTGGAGATTTCCAATTTGCCATTGGACGGACTGCACTAGCTATATCTTCGGCCGAAATGACTACGCTCTCCATTAGCGGAATACGTTCACATGCTCGTTCGACATCCCATATCCATTCTCCCTCGGAGTGAAGCACGGGCTCCGACCAGATGCTACTCCAAAATTCGTTTGTAGCAGTAGCATTTGGTAGCCGCTCATCGCTCACTTCTTGTGTGGGTCGCTCCCAGTTCCTGTATACCCGCCTTTGGTCTCTTTGGAACAAGCGATTCACAGTGTATCGATCCACACGTTTTTTAAATCTACGGATTCGATTAGCCCATGCATATACCTTCTGCTTTAGGAAGTCGATGCGCTCCGTGACCCGAGACAGGTATTCATTCGGACTGACATCAGTCCCGGAAAATGCCTGGTTCACAAAGCGCATCACCCTCGGGCGCGTATTGCCCGCCCTAAAGGAGATCAGCTTGCCAATTAGTATCCTTGCCCCGGCAATGCGCCGTTCAATCCTGCATTGCCAGGCTGGTGTAGAGGGCCGCTCATGGGAAGGGGGTTCAATTCCTAAGAATTTAACCCCCGCAAGCCTACATGCCGCTACAGCCGCACAATACAAGATTGAATGCGTGTCGCCGAGATTTTCACTATTATCAAAATAATCAGACAATAGTGAATCAAGGGTAATAACTAGCGCTAGGTTTTTTTTATGCATAGGCAACCGAGGTAGACGTGGCCTAAATTGTAGGGACGTGAATCGATACTCCCGCAACGCCCGTTCCAAAGCTACCCTAACCTCCTCGTTGCACTGAGTGTCTACAGAAGAAATTCCATCAACCTCCTCCAAATTATGGTCTGCTTGGATGGTGATTGCATTGGAGATAATATTGTTTAAATTATTTACCTGGAGGGGGACAGTGGGATTGTTTTGTAAGCACTCCAATCGCAGTCTATCAAGCACAGTGTCATCCAACATGCGACAGCGTTGGATGGCACGTACCTGATCCGATAATCGTTGAGCCGTGACCTTGGTAGTTGGTTCCAGGTCCTGAAACAGAGCAAGCATTCGACTACGGTACGCAGTGAGGTTAATTCCTCCCTCTGTTGCCGCAAAATATGCGCGAATGACGTTTTCATTGACCGATGATGACCATCGCATGCGCTGCACATTACCGCCGGCAGCGGGGGCCCTGTTCACAGCCGGAGGGCCGCGGGGTCCCAAACTAGCCGGTGGCCGGCCTCTCCCTCGCCGAGGCACAGGTGTTGGCGACGACGGCGGGGAGAAATACTCGTCGCTTGATGAACTTGAGCCCGCCTCAGCAGTTAGCGGTGTCGTTGGCACGGGGTCTGAGCGACGAGTCCGGGGGTGGAATTAGTGCTTCTCGTTTCCTGGCCCTAGTTAACATCCTCTAAGCATTTTTTATCTCGTTGTAAAATTTTTGTTGTCTGTTGACAGCTGTCATTATGGTGTTTTTGGTTTTCAAAGGTTTTCCATGATTATTGATAAGTGTGTATATAATATAACTGATAAATAAAATAATAAAAGTATTCTTCAAACCAAATTTTGTTTGTAAATTTAAATATTGAAAAAAAAAATACGAAAATAAAATATGATGGATGATTTCTTCTTGAGGGTTGCCAGGTTGTTAAAGTTAAGTTTAAATTAACTGTCACACGAGTTTTTATACAACTGCAAAGTTGTAGAGGAAGCTCGATAGATGGCGTTGTGCCCATCGGCTGAATCGCGCTATCAAGATTCTCCGACTCAGAATGACCTCCCTTGAAGTTGACAAATTAAATGCTTCGTTCCGAGCCTAGTGTTTTATTATAGACTCTAGGGCGACTCCTCGGTTCTTTTTGGAGATTGTACATTGGTATTATTATTATTATTATTATTATATTATTACTATTGTAATTGTTTTGTTAAAAGCCCAACTGCCGTACTGAGAGATGTTACTTAACTTTAAAGATTATTTAGTAAAAACGATACGGGTAAAGACGATTATTCAATGAAAAAATTGTGTTGATGACAGAGTACTGCTAATTGACGTCTGTGAGTGCGGCAGTAACTGCCGTACTCAGAGATGTTAAAGTTTATTTAGTAAAAACGTGTAATACGTACTTTAGTCGATACGTCTCTGAGTGCATTTTTGTAATTTTAATGTATCGTCGATAATATTCTTGTTTATGTTTTATAAAAATGTAGTATTATTAGATCATTGTTAAGTATTGGTCTGATTGATTTTATGAAATCGTGTGTTGGAAGTTATGATTTAAAAGATAAGCAATTACGTAAATAAGCTTTGATAGTAATAAAAAAACTTTGTCTGCGTTAGATATTATCTATAATTTAGCTTTGGAAAATCAAATTTACAACAGTTAATAGTCGATATCATCATTTCTCGTACCAACTTCATTCTTTTTGAATAAACCAGTAAATTTATAGTACATGTTCTGAAAAAAATATTTCACTCTTGCTGCGGCATTACGCATAAAATTTGTAAATCTGCTAAAGATTCCGTCCTGTCGCAAAATCCCGTCGCTCGAACGTTCATTCCAAACCTCATTGGTTTTGGTTGGCGCTTCCGCAGCCCAACTATACATCAGTGCCTGAAAAAGAAAACAGATATATCACTTCTCTATTATTATCTTAACAGAAATTAAATGAAACTTGATATATACTGAACGACATGGAAAAACTGGCCAGGTATGCGAGTTTAACTCACGTTGAGAGGGTTTATTGCCTATGTATGACATATTGAGAATTTTTTATTTTAGTTTCATAATGAAGATTTTTTATAAATTTTCCTGTGGTTTGTAGGCTAGGTCTACTATTTTATGTAGTGTAAAAAAAATCTTAGCCTAGTGGTTCTTGATAAAAACCATTTAAGTGTTTGATCAATTGTATTCAAGAGTATTCAGTTTCATGTAAATTCATAATTATCTACTTATAGTTGATACCAAATGATCACTCATGTACCATCCTGGTGGACAAAAACTGAAGTAATGCTTGATATGATTAAAATACTTTTTATATCTTTTTTATGTTAGTCTACCATTCTATGTTAATTCAGGTTGTGACGAAAAATGCAATTATTTAAATTTTAAATGTGACCCGAGTTTCTTGTCAGCTTTTTCAGCGAACAAGGCCCATCATTTTACTGTATACGTCATTCACAACTATTATGGGATAAAATCTAAATTAATATACTTCTTGATTATTAAATAAAAACTATTAATTCACCAAAAACAACAGCAGCATCAATCTTCGTTCCATTTTATTAGGTATTTTCTGTCGCTTGTGTTTGTTAACAGCCGGAGCTATCTATTCAAATTCTAGCAAAAATTGCTTATTATCATTATACGAGCAATTTTTCTTCTTTTTCTTACAACCTTACTGTTAGTTAATGCTTAATCTGAAACACCCAGTCCACCACACTATCTGGAAGAAATAGAAGAAAGCAGTCGTTGCAGAATTTAGGTAAGTATTAGGGGGTAAGTATAGGGTTCCAACAAGTAAATATAATTAAAAAAATTTAATAACCCGACTGCAAAAAATCAACAGAGAGGAACGCACTAAAAAGACCGTAAAATTATGTAATATTATTATGCCTAATTAAATTTAAACACATAACATATGTATATATTTGTAATCTCCATTTGATTCCCTATATTTTGATACTCTACTCAATAGGTTTGGTTAAAAAAAAATAGAACTACTTACAATTTCCATTTAGTTATGTATAATCTCTTTTAAAATATATGTAATCTCCTTTTGATTCTCTTTATTTTGATACCCAAAACGATAGGTTTGGTTAAAAAAAAAATTGAACTTCTTACAATTTGGCGTCAAAAGGCCGCCGTTTAAGTCTGTTTATTCTTAAAACCTATCTAAGGACAATTGGGTTTTCTAGACGAATCTAACGATACCCTAATTGTCAAAATCCATCCAGCCGTTTGGAAGATTCGTGGGAATAAAGAAATTTACAAACATACAAGAAACGCGCGAAAAACAATACCCGTCCTGACAGTCGGGTAAAAAGGTTTTCGATTACTTTTTATTGATGGAAATGGAGATGAGAAAAGCGCTAAGCTAGCCTTATTTATATTCATAAACATTCTAAGAGTACTGGTAAACAACAGTTCATAATCTTCATCATTTCAACCCATAAACGTCCCATTGCTGGGCATGGGTCTCCTACAAAGGATGTGGGGGGAATTTAAACAATAATAATGAATGATGCATAATATATGCAGACTGCGTTTGCTTCAATTTTGTAATATTTCGAAAGTTTTCAAGGTCTATAAATTTGATTGATTCGCAATCAACAGAAATTTGCTCACCTGATTATTTACTGTATGTCCTGTTAATCCAACTATTATAACTATCTAGATATATTAATTATAATAATTATTTGTGCATCGCTTTTTAAGTACATAATTGCTAAACGAAAACTTAAATTGAAAGGCTACGTTCAGATGGTGACTATTCAATTTGAATTTTCACGTTAACTGTTTTCCACGACGATAATTTGCATTCAATTTTAACGTACGTAAAAACAGCCAGTTATTACGCTGCACCACAAATTTAAAATATACAACTTTGTTTGTTTGAACGTAATACGACAGTACAAAAGCGCAATTGTATGTTCTATTCTATACAATCTTGGACACGAGATTTTATAAATTCATGTAAATATTTTGTTATCACAAACTATTCAAGTTTATTTATATATTCAGATGTTGTCTGGTTACTCTTCTAATATATACAAATTCAAGAATATCTAAGGATTTATTACTTAAGTGGTACCTACTTCTGTAACGAGGCATCTAGCTACGATGTTAATACGAGTATCAAATTCTTACCTTTGACAGGTAAAAAATGTAACTGTTTTCATCAATGTGTTTTCTACCGTTACGTTCTCTTATTGAAATAAAATGCCACGTTAATTGGTTTTGAAACTTAATCACAAGAATCCATCAATCTCAATCATTAATTCTAAAAATGCAATATTCATTAACAGTGTATGTGCTTTTCCTTACATTGAAATGACAAAAGTCACTGTGTGAGGTATATATTTTAATACGTGTTCCCACAATATGGATAGGATAAGAAAATTCTTTATTTAAGGCTCTGTCTAACTGAACTTACTGTAGTAATGCCACCAAAGGCAGCAATACAGTGTAGAAAAAAAGATTAGGAAAGCGCTAAAAACAATCAACATTAGGCACATACAGTTCAACGATTGTTCTCGAAAAAATGAATACAAATATATTCGTAATCTTAGTTTATTTTTGGTTGGACATAATTATATTGACGAGGATTGAGCGAGTCCAAAATTTTGAGTAAATTTAGATAATTGCAAATACATAATTATATCATCGAAGCATCTTTGTAACAAACCCGAGCGCTGAATGCGGTAAGTAGTTACGACTTTACGAGATTAACCGTTGAAGTTGTTACCTATGTTTGATATTAATAATCCCCAAGTTTACTGTAAAGTCAATGATGATGGCAAATTTGGGAATAGAGATTCAACTAAGATAAGAGGAGCTATGTAAAAGCAATTCCTAAAAAGATCCGAGAATTACCACCATCTTTATTCAAGTCAAGACTAAAGTCTCGGCTGGTTGAAAAATGCTTTTACAACTTAAATTAATATTTTAATTATAAAACTTTATAGGTATGTTGTGTATGTGATGTAATAATCTACATGAATTTTGTTCAATACTTCTTGTAAATTCGCATGCCTTAAAAAGGTGAATATATAGGATTTAATTACCATGTCTTTATCTTTATTAAAATAACACCTAAAGATTTTACTGTAATGCTACAAAAAGGTTACGTGCCCCATCACTTCGCCGAGACTTGAAGAGCCATGCACCACGTGTCGTACACAGATGCACTATAGGTTCGCTCGACTGATAAATGACGTAATCTGTAGCTGCGCTTTTTTCTATATACACTCTTATAGATCTATGTTTCTATTATAAACTTCATCATCATCATCATCATTTCAACCTATTGCAGTCCACTGCTGGACGTAGGCCTCTCCTAACAGGCACCATAACACTCTGTCCTCCTTCCGCCTTCCGCATCCAGTCGTCGTCAGACCATCTAGGCGTCCTACTCTAAGCTTGCCGAGTCGCGGCCTCCACTCTAAGACACTCTTGCTCCACCGTGCATCGGTCCTTCTGCAGATATGATATAACTATTATGAACGAATGTAAGAAATTTTCTATTTTATTTTCAATACCATAGACTTCTAATAGATTATTTCTGTAGCTTGAAAGTAAAATAGTATTTTCTGTATTTTAGGGCTCCGTACATTAAAAGGCAAAAAGATTGGAAACCATAAAGGATCAGTTTGTCTGCCTTTCTCTGTCAAGACAACTTAATATCAATTACCTGGATCTGCAATCCCTTGGAGCAGTAACAAAAGGCAGACAACTCTAAGTAAATACAATACAATACAATAAGATACAGTCGTTTAAATTGCTCCGTTTATGGCTTATATCTTGACATTTACAAGGGAAACAAAACCTATAGGGTAGGGTATTATAGGGTATTTCCCATTGACTTAAGATAATGAATTTCGGGTGCCTTATCAAGGAACCCGATTAGCTAACCTGATATATCGCAGATAGTGGTACTGGTCTATTGTGAGGGTTCCACTTTAATGGAGGCCCCCTCTCTTCGCTCATCGATAACATAACAAAGGTAAATATTTATTTCTTCTGATTTTGTTTCACTTCACCATTGATTAAACCCATAACCATATATTTTATAAAATAAATTTTAATTATAACTTTATTGAAGTATGTAATTTATTTAGTTATTTATTAATAGGACAACTTATAAAACATACACTTTGGAAAGAATCACACAATGTTCTAAGTGGCTCAAGCAATAGTGCTGTTTCAATTACAAGTTGCCACGACATGCATTAAAGTTAACAAGGTATAGGTATGAGCAAAGAATGTTATTGAAATATTTTTAAGAAACAACTAATTTTATATTATCACTTAAAACTAAGTTGGTACCAAATAACTTATTAATTGGAGCAAAAACAATATATATTCTATGTCAAATCTATTACTTCGGCTGTTTAGACAATTATTAAGTATTAGCGGTAACAAAATAAGGAACCGAGTAGTAGATTGTAAACAATAATAATTTTAGACTAACAGACTTGCTGATGTTGGAATGTATGAACAGTAAATACACAATAATCTTAAAGCTATGCAATAGAAATAAGCTGCAGAATTATAAGGACATATTATATTAAAAATTCAGAATTCAGACAATTCTTTTTAGTTCGGCTTTGTATCTAACAAGATTGTGCGTAAACAAATCGCAGTCTTTATTAATAGACATAGTAATCATGTGTGTTTATTACATTTAGACATAATTTACATTTATTTTTATTTCGCCTCTTTACAAGAGCAATGTGACATCTCATAAAAAAACTTTTTTTTATTTATCACGTTGTTCTTGTAAAGAGGCGATTTATTTATTTACTTTTATTTTTTTTCATTTTACATTTTTTTTTCATTACATATTACATTTGGATCTGGTGTTGACCACCACATCATCCTGTTTAGTTTTAGAATCCACCTGTCCTTTAACCGTCATTGACGAATTCCATCCCCCCTTGATATAACTCTATCTTTTTTGAAAGAAAATTGTCTGTTATACAATAATCAAACCACAAGACCGAACTTTCACAAAGCTGACTACAAGCAAATTAATAACTACCTGAGTAATCAAAATTGGTATCATCTCTTCGCTAAAACCCCCGACGTCAACGATATGCTCGAAATTTTCTATGGTATACTAAAGGAAGCCATTCGTAAATTCGTACCCAATTGTAAACCATTAAATAGTCGTTATCTAAATTTGACTTACAACGCAAAATTTTACGAGTCGCGGCCTCGCAGGCGATGGTTAGTATTCTAGGGTTAAATATAAACAAAGGAACCGGTCCAGACGGTATCCCACCCATATTCATATCTGCTTGTGCGTCAGCTCTTACTCCTCCATTACACTATATTTACAATGCATCGTTGACATCTGGCCAATTCCCACGCGAATGGAAAAAAGCAAAAATTGTGCCACTACATAAATAAAAAAATAAAGAAGTAATTGCTAATTACAGGCCAATCAATTCTCTCCTATTTCGCTAAAATCTTTGAATCCCTTCTATGCCCTTATATACAACAACATACAGGGTTATATCTTAGCAACCGACAACATGGTTTTATACGTAGATCTACCTCAACGAATTTGGCATCATCTATGGAATCGATAGTGCAAGCATTAGATATCGATATCCTATGGGAAAAACTGGAGAAGACGGACATGCCACGAGAGCTCATTAGCATACTCCGGTACTGGTACGGGCATCAGATCAACAGTATTCGCTTGGGAGCGACGATGTCGGACTCTTATAATCTTGAATGTGGAGTAAGGAAGGGCGACCTCACGTCACCCACGTTGTTTAATCTGTACATGAATGAGCTGATCGTTACGCTTATCAGTCAGCATGTCGGTTGCCATATAGATGATGTCTGCGTCAACAATTTGAGTTACGCTGACGACATGGTGCTGCTGAGTGCGTCGATATGTGGACTGAGAAGGCTGCTCAATACATGTACAGATTACTCGTTAAGACATGGGCTGAAATACAACGGCAAGAAGCTAATACATGGTCTTTAGGGCTGTCGGTGCGTCTAGTCCGTCGATGACACCGTCTATTTACCTCGATGGTATCATGCTAGATCGAGTGAGTCAATTTAAATATCTAGGGCATGTACTCACCGACGACCTTAAGGACTTAGCCGATATGGAGCGGGAGCGGAGGGCACTGTCAGTACGCGCCAACATGATTGCTCGCAGGTTTACACGTTGTTCGGTGGGTGTGAAGATTACGCTCTTTAGAGCGTACTGCACATCTCTGTACACGTGTAATCTGTGGGTTGACTATACTAAAACGGTATACAGTGCCCTCCATGTCCAATTTAACAATGCGTTCCGGGCGGTGGTGGAGCTGCCTCATTTCTGTAGCCCATCAGGGATGTTCACGGAAGCGCGCACAAATTGCTTCCATGCTACGATGCGTAAGCGATGTGCTTCCCTGGTGCGCCGGGTGCGGGCCAGCCCCAATACTGTCTTGGCAATAATCTCAGCCAGGCTGGATTGTGCTTATATCCGGCAAGGTCGTGACAGGCACATTTCTGTCTCGCTGTGGTCGCGGACGAATGTTCATTTTATGAGATCTTATGTATTTATATTATGACATTTTATTTGGTATTATATATGTGTGTGTACGTTTTTCTGTAATTGAGCCTCAGTTGCTTTATAAATAAATGATTATTATTATTATTATTAGACGTAAACAAGCAGTATGACGTCATTTACACGGACTTCAGCAAAGCCTTCGATAAAATCTCGCATAAAATCCTATTATATAAGCTGGCAGCATATGGCAATCTTCCGCCGCGGACGCTGTCGAGTACAGTCGTGTTTAAAGTTTATACAAATTATTTTCTACATATTCGCAATTAAAAATTGCTATTGGCTATTGACATTAACTTTCGATTCCTTGTCTATCCTACATGATTTATATGAGTAGACTCCGCCCCTTAGAGCGTATAAAGTGAGACAAATATAATAATCGTTGTTGTGACTAATTTAAGTGTGAAGTGATTAGTGGGGTTTGAACCGGGTGCCACCTAATTCGTCGCGTGTTTTTAGTCGGACGATTCCCCACCGCGCCACTACTACTTAGCTACATAACAGCTGGCAAAACTAGTTATCGCTACGTGCAGTGAGTGACGTAACCTCGAACGCTACATTCCTGGAAAACTGATCAGGATACTAGACTAACGGCCTGGAAAGTGGAACAGGATGCAACCTTATCTATTATTACTAGGGATGTACTTAGTCTGAAGAATGAAGTGGCTACTATTAAGAAGTCTACCTCGGAACTGGACTCAGGTATGACTTTTATCAACAAAGAATATGAAGACATGAAGGGCAAGGTTTCAACATATATATACAACACAAGCATTCAAAAATTAGAAAAGCGTATAGAGGCAATGCATCAACAATCTCGCTCAGCATCACTTGAAATTCGCAATATACCAACTGGACAACAAGAAAAATCAGGAGATCTTTTGGCAATCCTTCTAAACATTGGGAAAACTGTCGAGATGGATATGCAGAACAGTGAAATACGAGACATTTACAGACTACCAGGCAAATCGGACAAAGACCGACCAATTCTTGCCGAATTTCACTCAGTATCTGTTATAAATGACTTGTTGGATCATGTCCGTCAATATAATAAGAAGCGTCTTGTTCCGGAAAAATTAAACTCATCGTTGATTGGGATTCCTGGTGACTATACCAATATATGTGGACGACCACCTTTCGCCAGCTATGAAGAAGCTTTTCTATGACACTCGCCAATACTCAAAGTCACAGAAGTATTCTTGCTGGCAGTCCAAAGGAATAATCTTGGTTAGGAAATCTCCAGAGGATAAACCAATTCGAATCCGGTCTGAAAAGTGTCTTATAGATCTAAAAAAAGATTATTATTACATTCTTATCAAATTTCTATTTTATAGTTATCTCTGTTATTTTAATAAAATTTTGTTACACGTACTTACTCACATATTATTATACACTACAATCGTATCCACTAAACAATTCTACTACATATTTACACACTAGCACCTACGTACATCCATTTATAACTACTAACAATTCCACATAACCATTATTACTTCTCCTTTTCGAAACATACGAAAACAAACAAAACCGTATCAAACTGTATACACAATCTCAGTTCTGTTGCTACTAACTCTATTTTCAGATATTTACAAGCTCTAGTATATAAGAGCTATTGTTATGGCACTCTTATAATGCATATAATTAATATTAAAATTCGATTTAAATCTACAAAACTGTATTGACTCTTTTACTGTTTCGGAATCTACTAAATGCGACATAGATGACTGTCCACAGCCTCATTGTTAATCCGACTCATTTTCTGAAAATATTAAATCATAACATTAGAGGTATAGCGCGCAATTTCTCAGGGCTAGAAGCTTTGATCGCACGGTCGCGTACAGACTGGGACATTTTGGTCCTAACTGAGTGCTGGCTGCAAGGTAACTCTTATTTACCAGTGATTCAAGGATACAACAATTTTTGCACTACCTGTAATGTACTACAAAATGATGGCGTAGTTGTTTATGTCAAAGATTACATTCGCGCTGAGATCCAAGAACCATCATTCACTGATGGAAATAATTTTGTCTTACAGCTAAAATTAACCGTGACACTATCCTGATAGCGATTTACCGCTCACCGTCATACAGAGATATTTCAAACTTTTTGGCTTCATTGAATAATATTCTTATAAAATTCTCAAAATATAAAACAATTATAGTCACTGGTGATATCAACCTCAATATCAGGGGTGAGAATTTGGACAATCAATGTTTGGATTATCTAAATCTTGCAGCATACCATGGTCTTCTACCAACCCACACCCTAGCAACGCGTAATAACAACTGCCTTGACCATGTACTAATCAAAACTGGTTACCAGGTTAGTACCTATGTGGCTTTAACTACTCTTACTGATCATAAAACAGTCTTACTTTTCATTAAAACTAAATTTAAAAGAAATATAAAACCCGTAATGATCACAGATCAAAAGGGCCTTACAATAAGTCTTAATAATATTAACTTTAATCCAATCTTTGAATCAAATGATGTTAATTTTGCTACAGATTTCCTAATAACAGCCATTACTACAGCCATCAAGTCAAACACAAAGCAGTTCGCCCGCTCTAAACGGAAAACTATTATAAAGCCCTGGATTACCCCTGGTCTTTTAAAATGCATACGCAATAGAGATAACCTTCACAAAAAAACCAAAAAGTGTCCCAACAATGAGGCTGTTACTATTACATACAAACGTTACCGTAACTTTTGCAATAAATTGCTAAAAAAAATAAAACAAAATTATGAAAGCAACATGCTTAACCAAGCTAAAAATAATTCCAAACAGTTGTGGAAATGTATTAATGACATATCGAATAGACAAAAAGTTAATTCTACCGCCACTGAATTAGTTGGTAATAACTGCAAAACTAAAGTTGCACTTAATAGGGTCAATGAATATTTTGTTAATGTTGGCAGGAATCTAGCTCTAAATATACCCCAAACTGCAGCATTTCTAGAGGATGACAATGTTCCTTTTGGCAAGAGATGTAACTCCTTTGTGTTCTTACCTACAGATGAATCGGAAGTAGATAGACTCATAGATTCATTGAAGAGTAACGCCGCGGGCTGTGACAACATAAGCGCTAAACTACTAAAGTTACATAAAAGAATTATTGTGCCCCCTCTCACGCATATATGTAATCTCGCTCTTTATAATGGTAGATTTCCCTCGGCATTCACTCTTGAATCCCTGTCCTGTCTTGTGTACAGGAACAATCAGAGCAGAACACAAGACAGGAGCTAGAGACTGTGTCAACAATTACAGGCCTATTTCTATACAGCCCTCTCTGTCCAAGGTCTTAGAGAAAATAATGAATAACCGTCTGGTGGCTTACCTTGAGGCGTATAAAATATTATCTCCCTCACAGTACGGATTTCGATCTGGGATTTCAACTAGCGATGCGATCCATGCTTTGACAGATTTCGTATTTAGGGAACTTGACCAGGGCATGAAATGTGTGGGAATATTCCTGGATTTAGCCAAGGCCTTTGACACAGTCTCTATCCCTACGCTTGTTAGGAAGTTAGAGCATATAGGTGTGAGAGGTATTCAACTGGAACTTTTCAGCGATTATTTGAAAAGCAGAACTCAACAAACAATAATAGATGGATGTGTGAGCGATGAATTGGCAGTAGAATACGGCGTTCCGTAGGGAAGTGTCTTAGGACCTACCCTTTTTCTAGTTTATATTAATAACCTTAGCAACCTCCAATTGACAAACGGACTAATTACTACCTTTGCGGACGATACTGCGCTGATATTCAAGACCTGGCCTACTACCTGGGAGAAAGTTTTTGCTCATGCGCAAAGTGGCTTTGATGTAGTCATGAACTGGTTGAAAGCTAATGCCTTGACACTGAACACGGATAAAACTAAATACATGACATTCACTAAACAACGCAGCCCCATTACGCATCATGGTTCTATTGTGGCCCATTACTGGTCCCTGTCCAGTGGCACCCAGTGCACCTGTCCGGCATTGCAGAGTGTTACTGACATTAAATATCTTGGCGTTACTATTGACCGTAATCTAAGTTTTAGCAGCCATATCGATGCTCTCGCTGCTCGACTGCGCAAGCTTATGTTTGTATTCAAAAGTCTTCGAAATGTGGCTGATAATGCAACTATAAAAATGGTGTACACTGCTCTAGGTCAATCACTGTTGATTGACCTAGAGCAGTGAGAGAGACGAAAATTCTGGAAAGTTACAGTAGCTACATAATTTCCGAAGCCTACTCTAAAAATCTCTTATTTTGATTGTACAAACAGACACTCCAATTTTATTTACTTCTATAAAATAAAAAATAAATAAAATATAGTTAGAGATAAAACTTTTACAAAATTTTTCTTAAAAATTAACTATGAATACTATAACGATATTATAAAACTGAAAAACCAAAACAAAAGATTAACAAAAAAAAGTTTGTTAAGCGGCCGACCGTTTTGTTTATCCGTTTCAGGATACTATAATATGTATTTATTGTTCAAACAACCTTTTTCAAAATATTTACCTACTGATTAATATATAACAGTAGACATTTATTCAATAAATAAGAAAAAATATACACAACTAACCTATTTAAAAAAAGGAACCAGATACTCTATTCACTGGAATTTCCAATAAAAAAATACATAATGTCACAGGCTAAATTTCGTCCACATTCTTTGGAGGAGACCCGTGCGCAGCAGTAGGAACTTTTGTGGGTTGAGATGATGAAGGCAAGAAAGAGCTTTTCCGTCCGACTAACTACCGCCCGCAGCTCCGCTCGCGTAGTTTGTCGGTAAATAGCAGCTATGTGCTATTCCAGATTACCTATAATATGTGTGCCAAATTTTATATAGCAAATTTTAGCTAATCTCGGCGTGATTGAGTAACAAACATTCATCCATCAACATCCATCCTAACTTTTGCATTTATGATATTAGTAGTGTATTGTTTAATGTAGTACATTGTTTTGTTCTATTATCAATATAGTTTTCACAGTACATGCGATGAAAGACTTTTTATGACAATTTTTGGGTACATATTTCAAGTTTTAGTAGGGATCTCTATTTATTTCGAGAAATAAATATAGCCTATATTACTCGGTGATGATGTATCTTTCAAACGGTGAAAGAATTTTAAAAATCAGACCATTAGTTTTGAGTTAAGTCGCAACAAACAAAGAAACAAACAAACAAATCTTTCCTCTAAATTAAATCAGTATAAATAAAGATAGAAGTATAGACTACTCTTCAAGCCCTTTCATTTGATACACATATTATGTGGATCGAAGAAAAAAAGGGGGTCCGCCATTTTGGGACGGCGGCCATATTGAAATTATTAGAATTTTGATTTTGGAATAGTGTATTGTCAACGGAACTAAAGGTGTACGCCAAATTACAGCTCCGTCGGATACCTACAAGTAGTCATAAAATGATTTGCCAGATTTGAAAGTTACATACATACAGTGCAAGTTAATAGAAAGCTCTTAATAAATATTAGGAAATTTATGTATTTACTACCCTAACAGAATCAAAATATGCCACATATTTTTACCCGACTGCAAAAAAGGAGGTTAATGTTTTTAGCGCGTATGTATGTGGGCATGAATGTTCCATTGTGACCTTCTATAGCCTTAACGGCTTGGCTGATTTTAAAGTGTGAGGTGCCATTCGATTTGTATTTTCCCCCCGAGTGTCATAGGCTATGTGACGTCAACAAAAAATCAATATGGCGGACGTAAACTGTCAAAACAGACGTTTTTTTTTGTGCTATCGCAATATGGGTATCATATGAAAGCTAATTAATAGCCTAATTCAATGATATATGTGTTACGGCTAAAACCCGAAGTGCGGCTACACCTAGTTTTACCCGGTAAGAACTAGGTGTAGTCACTTACTCTTGGTTAAATCTAGTACGAGACGATTGATTTCGGGTAAAACTAGGTCTATCCTTCATCATGCCGGCTACAACTAGGTCCAGCCATTCCCTGTTGGATAAAACTATGTCTATCCGATATCATTCCGGCTAGAACTAGTACCAGACAATCCCTGTTGGATAAAACTAGATGCAAACAAGGTATAATATGCAACTATTGTCTGTTGTTAAAAAAAATGTTCCTGATTGTTCCTATTATATTAAAAATTGTACTCCTAATAATTTGTGTTAATTATAACAATGTGATTTATAATTATAATAATATTCTTTAAATTATAATGCACATTTTGGTTTTAGGGAGAATCTCTCAACTGAAAGTGCCATACTTACTTTAAAACAGACCGCCACATATTATATCAAAAGGAAAACTCCAGTTTATGCATGTTTCCTAGACCTATCGAAGGCTTTTGATCTGGTCAATTATAATAAGCTCTGGACGAAACTTGGGGAGGCTGGCACTCCAGCTGAACTCAATAGCATTTTTTCCTACTGGTATAGTCATCAGAAAATCAGTTGTATAAAAAAAAAGAAATTTGTATGTTGATCGGTTGATCGGTGAGCTCAGCAGCACTCATGTTGGGTGTTACATAGACAACGTATGCGTTAATAACATCAGTTACGCTGACGATATGGTGTTGCTGAGTCCATCGCTCAACGGATTAAGGAGATTTCTCGGTATCTGTGAGTCATATGCAGGGATTCATGGTTTAAAGTACAACGAGTTGAAGAGCGAGTGTATGCTTATTAGAGGTAAGAACAAAGAACCTGAGCATATACCGCCCCTATATTTGAACGGAGTACCCTTGATACGTGTCTCTCATTTTAAGTACTTAGGGCACATTATAACTGAGACCCTAAATGACGATGCAGATATCGAGAGGGAACGGAGGGCATTGTCGGTTCGTTCGAACATGTTGGTTCATAGATTTGCAAAGTGTTCCTTAAATGTAAAAGTTACTTTATTTAGAGCGTACTGTCAAAGTTTTTACTCAAGCGCTCTATGGACCAACTATACGCAGCGGGCCTACAATGCACTGAAGGTACAATATAATAACGCCTTTAGAATTCTGGTGGGGCTGCCCCGTTTCTGTAGTGCTTCAGGCATGTTTGCTGATGCTAGAGTGAGAGATTTCTACGCTGTAACGCGCACTAAGACAGCATCACTGATGGACATCATCATCATCGGCAGATTCGGAGCAGTACCAACGGAATTCTAAGGATGATTTCTGAGAGACCTGAGTCCATAGTGGTGGAGAGACTGATTCGCTTGCATGTGCGATGAGTATCATTGCACATGCAGCATGAAATAGGGCCTACTGTTGTTTTGCTGTTCTATTATTGATTTCATTTTTGTATTTTTATTTGGAATTTTAATTTGTAATTTTAATTTGACATAATGATTAAATTTTACTAACATAGGTTTTTAAGACAATGTTACTAACAACATATGGACGAAATGGTTTGCAATAAATGAATTTTATTTTATTTTATAATAATGCAACTATTGTCTGTTGTTAAAAAAAATGTTCCTGATTGTTCCTATTATATTAAAAATTGTACTCCTAATAATTTGTGTTAATTATAAAAATGTGATTTATTAGATTAAAAAAACTCTCTACGGTTCTTATTATTGGGTGTTTTTTTTATACCTAAAAAAGCTCTGCCGATAGCATGCCCGCTACAACTATGTACAGCCAATCCCTGTTAGATAAAACTAAGGCACGCGCTGCTGCTGCAGACGCTGTGAGCCACACTCACTAGTAGACCTGCAGTAGATCAGCAGCACCTGGCGCTCACAACCTGCAGGGGCGCGTGCCTCGCTACGCCCTCCACCCCGCGCCGCTGCTGCAGATGCTGTGAGTCATGAGTGTGACGCGGGGCGGAAGGCGTGGCGGGTCACGCATCTAAGTTTTATCCAACAGGGATTGTCTAGACCTAGTTCTAGCCGGAATGATATCGGATAGACCTAGTTTTATCCAACAGGGAATGGCTGGACCTAGTTGTAGCCAGCATGATGAAGGATAGACCTAGTTTTACCCGAAATCAATCGGCTCGTACTAGATTTAACCAAGAGTAAGAGACTACACCTAGTTCTAACCGGGTAAAAATAGGTGTAGCCGCACTTCGGGTTTTAGACGTAACATATGCACTAACTATTGTCCGCGGCTCCACTTGTCTCTTGTAACCTGAATAGCTTGACCGATTTTGAAGTGCATGGTAATATAATATTCGTATTCATCCCCAAATCTCTATATCTATACTAAACTAATATTATAAAGCTGAAGAGTGTATTAGTTTGTAAGCTATATAACATCATTCTACGGCGTGCGGGGTTACGCTCCCATCGTTATTTATTTAGCCATTGATCAGAAATGTGAAACAGTTAAACGATTTTGATAAAACGTATTATATAAGAACGATCGCTAGAAAACGTGCTTTCAAATAAATTAAATAAAAAAGTTAATTTAAAAAACCGACTGCCTAAAAAGTACTAAAAAGATGGAAATAAGTCACATTAATAATTAAATACCTATATTATTAGCATTATAGAAATAAGTAATAATATACTTACATTTGACTGACGAACACTACTTTTTGGCAAGGCAAAGCAGTCTGGTTTTATGTTTTTTTAAAATGAACACTTGTTATTTCCTTGTCCATAAAAATTTAAATTAACTAACTGTCATAAAAAAGTTATAGTATGACTCGGACTAAAAGGATGCCTTTGTGAAAAATAAGTTTGTTATTGAGGAGAATTTAGCATTTTGTTGACTGTTCCCTATTCGTCCCTACAGGTGTTGAGGGCAAAGGATGTCTTCAATGAATGTTTTTAATTTTTATCAATATAAAACGTATATTTTTTTAATTATTACAATAATTTGAGCCCGAGAAACAATTCTTAGAAGAGCTATATTCAGAGTGTTGCGACGGTGCTGCCGCCACCCATCGGAGATTGCACGATGTTCACGCAGATTGGTTTTTTCACAACTAGCCGCTAGATGGCGTTGCATTGCAGTATATTGAACACATTTTATTCATATTTGTAAGGAAAACTTAAAAAAGAAAGAGCCAAGAGATTCAACAACCGCAAAAATTGATGATCAACCTCCGAAAAGAAAAGCTTTAGTCAAAAATTCCTTTATCATTTGACCTAAATGACGCCAATAACTTTCCTTGCCACTCTTAAATTTATCAACCATGTCCCAGACCCTATCAAAGTTAACTGTGTCAGCCCAATAAAATTCCTTTTCCTCATCTTTGATTTCCAGCTCTTTCGCAGCCAAAATATGAATTGAGATCTAAGAATTGAAAAAGAAAAAATATTTAAATCTCCATCTATCTAAACAAAATTTAAAACGAACTGGACAAAACAGATACCCTTCCTTTGTGGTATTATCTGTTTTAGCCAGGTTGTTTTAAATTTTGCCCATATTTGAGGTGTCAAACTATGTACCTATATGAAAACAGTAAATGTAAACCTATTGTTCTGGAATAAAAAAGCAATGATCCACATCTCAGAACGTTTGATGAAATAAAAAAAATGTTTGAAATGATTGTTTTTGAGCGCCCTATGGGTCACCAGTGTCCCCCAAACAATAGATTTTCCATTGTGTCCGGAAGCTTGGCGTTCAAAGTGTAATACTATTTTATGTAATTTTAGCTTCTTCTTGTTGGTATATTAACAACTCAACTTTTATTTTTATTTGTTTAAAAAATTCATAAATGGAAATAAAATAATTCACCAGAAACAACAGCAGCACCAATAATCGTTTCATTTTTTCTTTCTTGTCAATTGTCTGATCAAAACCTCAAGCAATAATTATACTCATTTTATATGATTATACGAGTACCTAATTCTTTTTTTTAGCAGTAAATACTTAATCTGAAAGATCCAGTGCATATTAGCTACAAAGAAAATATTGAAAAAATGTAGTACAATTGAAGTAGATAATTTATTATAGGCTGTTTTCGAACTAGTCGGGGAATGCAGAATGGTGTGTGTAGGATTTTGGAGTGGTTTTTTGTTATTTTTTTTATGCAAAAGAATAGGTGCAGTTCTGAGGCGGTCTTAATATTTCTATAAACTTTCCTAATAGTTATACTGTAACAACAATGAACGATGCATTATTGTATTAACGATACACGCAGTCATCGTTTGGTTAATTTTGTAGTAATGCGAAAGTTTTTAGGGTCTATTATTTCATAAACGGTTTTACAATCAGCAGAAGTTTCTATTCACTTGATCTGTGTAAAGCGATGCACATAATACCTACAACTATGTACCTTGTGTTTTAAAAACCGAGACTATATAATATAGTCTTAGTATTTTTTGATTTTAGAACATCGTTTCTTCAATCCATTCTCCTTCCTCAATCCTTTCTGTTTGAAACAAACACCAGAATAACTACGGATTCATTTATTTAAGTGTACCTACTTCTGTAATAGGGCTACCACCTACAATGATAATTTCAAAATTAAATCCTTACCTTTTTTAGATAAAAAATATAACTTTATAAATTACCGTACCGTTACTTTCTCTTATGACTGTTAAACCGAATGTAAAATCTCATGTTATTAGTTTTGAAACGTAATTCAAATCAATAAATCTCAATAATCAATTCTACAAAGGATTTTCAATTTTCGTTAACAGAGTATGTACAAATCGCTAGTCCGATGAGGATGTGAAATGGCAAAAATTTCACGCTGCGCGCTCTTCGCGGATGGACGTCTTCGACGTTGATATTATTAGCGAAGTGCAAAAAAGGTCGCCATTGTACGACACTTCGTTAAAAGAATACCATGATATAAAATTTAAAAAGAAATTATGGCACCAAATTTCCCAAATAGTTTATACCCTGGCAGTATGAGATGAATTTCTAGTTACTGAAAACTACATGGTAAGTTTAATAATTTATATAATACGAGCAACCCGCCCCGGCTTCCTCAGGGGGTATAGTGTTATTGTGAAGCAGACGTGTAACTATATAACTTCTATCCAAATCCAAATCATCCAAAGCACAGTATAAAAATATAATTACAAACTGTGTTCAAATCGCCCGTCCGCGTCGGGCTCACGCACCTATATACGAGTAAGTAGCTTTTTACCTACAATTCATCTTATAAAATTTCGGTTATTTTTAAACTAAGACCTCTATTTTTGACTGAATTCTTTGTATCTCCATAGTATAATTTGATGACGACGTGCGCGTCCCTAAAACGTATTCTCCAAACCGAACTAACTGCCCGCCGCCGCGGGCATGGCGCTGGCAAACGCGGGTAGACACAGTCAGACGCGGTCGAAAAAGACCAGCCAGCCCCACCCCTTCGTCTGTTCAGGGTCTAACAGTCAGACTTCGTGGTATTTTTTTTTTTTTTGGATTATGATGTGAACCCTATGTCCAGCAGTTGACGTCATTGGGCTGATATAATAATGATGATGATGTTATAAAAAGACGGTATTCGTAGTTTTTTTTAACCTAGAAATTCCTTTTAGTTCGGAATCAATATTATATCGATAATTTTGTGTGAAGTGAATTGGATATTTGATATTATTTTCCAGTGATATTAGATACTTTTATAAAATTCTTAAAAACACACTTCTTTATAGATATTGTTATAGCTTTGGTGATTCAACTCTGGTGCCCCCCTCTATTTTCTAAACCGTACAACCTAAAAATCATAAAGGATATACATTCTTCCAAACAAAATTATTTTGAACATAATCGGATAAGCTGAAATTATGAGTTATTTCCGAAAAACTGCACTTCTCAAGAAAAGGACGTAAGGGCTTTAAAGATACGCTCTTTTGCTGCGAATCCATACATTGGGCATGGTGCGACATGTTTTTAACCGGTTTTTAATTATTAATTTTGGTTATTTATGCAGGAGATGCAAAAGTACATCGTTGATTGTTGTTTACCAGTATCTAGAATCCCTGCCTACCACCTTCAAGACAAGAAGGCTTCAAGTCTTCCGTGTAGTGACAGATTAAGATTACAATATAATGTCACTACCTCATCTTCACCCGTGGGTGTCGTAAAAGACGACTAAAGGAGTATGCAGACAAGAGCATTGCAAGAATAGGAAAATTCGAAACAAACCCTATATCAACCCGTTTGGCCAGCGTCTATAGTAGGCTAAATTCCATCCACATTCATTGGAGGAGACCCGTGCCCAGCAGTAGGAACGTTTGTGGCTTGAGATGATAAATCTTGGCGTGATTCAGTAACAAAAATCCACCCATACACTCATCTATCCATCCATCCCAACTTTTGCATTTATAATATTAGTAAGTAATGGACCAATATTTATGATTTTTCAATTCAGATACTCTCGTTTGTGTTTTGGTGTTCTTTTTTATATTCCATTGATAGCGTGGTATAGCAAACAATAAAAAAATATTAGGAAATTTATAAGGCATTACTATACTAACCTAACGGAATCAAAACAAGCCATATTATGTTTTTATTACCCTGGTCCACAAAAATTTAAATTAACAAAAATACAATTGTCATTGTATGACTTGGACAAAAAGGATGTTTAAGTGAAAAATAAGTTTGTTATTGAGTAGAATCCAGCATTTTATTCATATTTGTAAGAAAAACTTAAAAAAGAAAGCGCCAAGGGATTCAACAAACGCAGAATATAAAGATCAACCGATAATGTTATCGAAAAATGACTTAAATAGTTCAAGTGCATGATGCATAAGCTCATTGTCGCCATTCTTCAGTTTATCCACAAGTCCCCAGATCCTATCAAAGTTAAATTTGTCCCTCCAGTCTTTTTCCTCATTTTCGATTTCCTGTCCTTTCGCAGCCAAAATATAACCCGATATCTAAGAATTGAATAAGAAAAAATGTTTATATAGATGGAGATTTAAATATCTCCATCTATATAAACAAAATTAAAATGAACTGCATACAACAGAATACCACAAGGTGCCCAGATTTGGCACCAACTATGTGTATGAAAACAGCCAAAGCAGTTTGTAAACATATTCTTCTGGAATAAAAAAGTGATGATCCACATGTCATAACGTTGGACGAAATAAAAAAAAATGTTTGAAATGATTTTTTTTTAAATCTAATTTTCATTGCTTGTTGGTATATTATCTACTTAACTTTGTTTTTGTTATTAATTTTTTTAAACATAATAAAAAGAAATAAAATAATTCACCAGAAACAACAGCAGCGCCATTTTTCGTTTCATTTTATTATTTCCTGTCAATTTTCTTACGGCCGGTGTTATCTGATCAAAATCTCAGGCAATAATCATAGGTAGTTATTTTAAATCACTATACGAGTACCTCATTCTTCTTTTTCTGAAAGACCCAGTGCAAATTAGCTAAATAAATACAAAATATATTGAAAAAATGTAGTACATTTCAACTAGATAGACTGTTTTGATACTAGTCGGGGAATGCAGAATGGTGTGTAGGATTTCGGAGTGGTTTTTTTTTATTTTTTTGTGCAGTTCTGAGGCGGCCTTAATATATCTATAAACTTTCCTTGTACTTATACTGTAACAATAATGAACGATGGATTATTGTATTAACGATATACGCACGCAGTCATCGCTTGCTTAAATTTTGTAGTAATGCGAACGTTTTAAGATCTATTATTTCATAAACGTTTTCACAATCAGCAGAAATTTCTATTCACTTGATAAATATCTGTATAAAGCGATGCACATACCTACAACAATATACTTTCTTGTTATTAAACAAAAACTCGTGTCTTTTTAAAAACGGTGACTTTATAGCAGCGAGCATATGTTAGGTGCTCATAGCTTTATAGTCTTAGTATTTTTTGATTTTAGAACAGCGCTTCCTCAATGAGGAAGTGTTTAACTAGAAAGTTGAAACAAATACAAGAATGACAATACCATTTATTTAAGTGTATCTGCTTCTGTAATAAGGCTACCAGCTACGGTATTAATATCAAAATTAAATCCTTACCATTTTCAGGTAAAAAAATATAACTTCATAAATCAATATGTAGTCTACCGTTACATTCTCTTATCGAAAGTAAAATGCCATGCAAATTAGTTTTGAAACTTAATACAAATCTATTAATCTCAATTATTAATTCTAGAAAGGCTTTTCAATTTTCATTATCAGAGTATATCGCTAGTATGAAACGGCTAAAAGTCCGCTCCGCTCGCTTTCCAGAGATGGACGTCTTCGACGTTGATATTAAATAAGAATAATAAAGAAAAGCAATAAAGGTCACTATTGTAAAAAAAAAAAAGAATACCATGACATAAAATTTTAAAAGAAATTGTGGCACCAATTTTCCCAAATATTTTATACCCTGGCAGTATGAGATGAATTTTGAGTACTGAAAACTACATGGTGAGTTTAATAATTTATATAATATTAGCAACCCCCCCGGCTTTGCCCGCGTGTATAGGGTAATTTTGAAGCAGATCGTGTAACCATATAACTTCTATAAATACAATAGCCTTCCGCCCAGTGTAGTGTCAGGTAGATATTTAAATAAGAAAAAATATAAATGCTTAGTTTTTCATTTATCATAATACGTACATGTCTCAACTATTTTTATGATATTATGTACAGTACACGTCCAACTACCTCTTCTTGGATAAGTGAGAACAACGCGTCCCAGCCGCCCGGAAAGCTTAACTACGCCCTTTATCATTTTCATACATCGATTAACATGGTGTAAAATATAAAATGATCTCCATGAAATTCATAGGGTATACTTAAAAAAACTGCATCCAAAGCACAGTATAAAAATATAATTACAAACTGTGTTCAAAGCATCGCCCGTCCGCGTCGGGCTCACGTACCTATAAATATTTTTTACGTACTATAGATTTCATAAAATGTCGGGTGTTTTTTTAACATAAAAACCTCTATTTTTGACTGAAATATAAACCACCCGATATCTTTGTATCTCCATAGTACTATTTAACAACGACGTGCGCGTCCCTAGAACGTACCTACTCTTCGAACTGAACTAACTGCCCGCCGCCGTCGCAGCACGGGCCTGCCCCGCCCTTTCATCTGTTGAGGGTCTAACAGTCAGTCTTCGTGACGTGAAAAAAAATTTGTTTATATTTAAATAGCTTTCTTCCTCTCAGCTCTCTAGTTAGAAGAGAGGAGACCTGAGCCCAGCAGTGGGACTTAATGGGTTGCTGATGATGAAATAGCTTTGGTGATTCAATTCTGGTGGCACATTTATTATTTCGAAACTCAATACAATTATTTGATGCTTGATATTATTTCAAAGTATTATTAAAACGGTAACCTCTCTATTTTGAGGTTACCGTTTTTATATTTAGTGATTCAATTTAGATGATCATCGATTTTTGGAACAAATATCATTTATTAGACCATTGAAATAATTGAAATGTATACTTAGTAGATAATTGATAAAACACCCGTACCTTAATACCTTTATTGTTGTGCAAATATGATTGTGATATATTTGCAGAATGTTTCATCATCATCATCACAGCCTATTGCAGTCCACTGTTGGACATAGGCCTCTCCAGAAGGAATGAAGAATGAAGAATGTTTACACTCGGAAATATTTAATTCATCTTAGAAACTCACATAAAAGACATTTTTTAATTATAATATTATTAGTACCAACCTATTAATGTCCTTCTGCTGGGCACGATGAGAGTCCAACCTGACAGTAAGTGGTTACCGCTGCTCATGGACGTTGGCAATGTTAGGGACACAGCCAAGTCACTGCCTACCTTGAGAGGATAGCTCTCTTTAAACTTCGTTTTAAGAAGGCCAAGTAATAGCGCTCAAGAAACACCGCGCTTTAGGAATTTCACTCCTGAGCCGGCACGTACGTGGGAGAAATGATCGACGGAACCTTACCATTCTAGACGATATCGGCTCCAAGTAGTGTGGGTGAAGACTACAGCGGCGTCGAGTGGGGCGATGATAAAAAGGCAAAGATAAAGGAATTAATCGGAGCACTCCCCATGGGACAATCGATAGATCACGCAGAGTGACCCAAAGTAGAGACTTTGTTAAACTAAATTTTAATTTCATATAGTGAAATCCACATTGGTACTGCTCCGCTTGGAATTTAACTATAACCGCGTGTGCGTGCTCGCACGCCGTCGCCCGGTCGCTTATCCATTCGGTTTGTAAGCTAAGCGAAACAAGCCAATAAATTTATAATCTAAAAGAAACACTATAAAATTTAATTTTATACAATTTTAAATTTTCTGTATAACGTAACATAATCTAATTTGTTAATAAGTACTAATAAGTATTGAAAGCTCGCACTTCTCCCACGCTCTCGTTTTTCACACATCATTCGTTAGGTAATGTAGAATACCTTGGCGAAGTACAAAATAAATAATATTTTATACATAACTTAAACTTTTTAGATATTCTATACATTGCCTAGATATTGTATGTATATGTTATGGACCAAGTGATAAATTGGGCAGTATACATAATGCCCAATGTGAGAGTGCAGTTTGATAATAATTATTCAAATAATCAAATTGACTGGGCATTATACATATTGCCCGTCACCTTTTGGGCAGTGTTACAAACATATTTAATTACTATTTTTTTATTGTTATTGTCATTTAACTTAAAATAAACTAAATATTAAACCACTTAAATAATCAGACTCATTATATGGATTAATTACCAAGGACTTCTACCTTAAAAAACTAGTTTTTGCATTTAAAACTTAAGGAAAGTTATGACTGGCCTGTTGGTCTAGTGGTTAGTGACCCTGACTGCTAAGCCGGAGGTCGTGGGTTCAATCCCCACCCAGGACAAATCTTTGTGTGATGAGCATAAAGGTTTGTTCTGTGTCTGGGTGTAATTTATCTATAATATGTATGTATTTACAAAAAAAAAAAGTATATAAGTAGTATATCAGTTGTTTAGTACCCATAACACAAGCAAATCTATTTGCTTACTTTGGGACTAGATGGCGCTGTGTGAATGTGGTAGAATATTATATTAGAATATTATAAAGTCATATTAAAAATATAACATAAAACATAATTAAATTTAAAACAAAAATTTCACAACATGTCATTGTTTTATAGAAATGACTTATTATTAGAAAACAGAAAATAAACTAAAGAAAATTTAGCTCCTTTTCCATTCGGTCTCTACCACCATGCCCTACACTCAGATGGGTATCATGCAAAATCTGAAATATCTCGATGTTTTTCACGTAGTACCTAATCATATTGTCTTTGACTGGAACAATCAATTTCTCTGTTTCTCCAACAGCCGTGACGTCAAATCGCGTACTTCCCTCCCCGCCCTCGCACCGCGTCAAATATAGCTTTATTATCAAATTGCCCAATTGTCATGTAGCAATATAATAATGACCGTGCAATGTGATAAATAATGAAGTTAAGATAGTAATTAATCACTTAGCCCGATAAAGCTAGACATTATTCATAATGCTCGTGCATTATTAATAATGCCCGCATTAATCACCTGGTCCATAACATATACAATACCGTACTATACAGATACCCGCTATAGGCTTTTTATTATTCTATAACAAAACGCAAAATAGAGTACATATTTTTGTGAAAATTTAATGCTACTTATGTAAGTTAAAGTTATTATCTATTTAAAAATGGGCGTTTAATTGTTCGAAAGAATAATAATTATATACTCTACGGTACCCATGGTAAAATGAAATCGAAGACAGTTTTTGTAACCTTGCCTGTATCATTAAAAAATGGGACCATCCTTTTACCCAAAAAGTCTGAGATCACTTTTATTTTTGAGGTATTCTCGTATTTCTTGCTTGTTGAAATAAAAAATGATTCCAGACCGTAACCCCATTTCTCCGCGAAATATTGCATCTTTATGCTTGTTTTATTTAAGCATGGTTTCACGCTTAGCGCTTTTGCAGTCAAAACATACACCAGAACCTAAAAAACACAAATAAATAACTCTCTATCTATAATATTCTACCACATTCACACAGCGCCATCTAGTTAAAAATTAAGTAATTATATTTGCTTGTGTTATGGGTACGAAACAACTGATACACTATTTAAATACATTTTTTTTGTAAATACATATAATACCATATTATTTTTTTGTAAATACATTATAGATAAATTGCACCCAAACACAGAACAAACCTTGATGCTCATCAGACAAAGATTTGTCCTGGGTATCGAGTCAACGACCTCCGACTTGACAGTCAGGGTCTTTAACCACTAGACCAACAGGGCAGCCTATCCATTTATATAAACAAAATTTAAAAACACAAATGTAAAACAAATAAGTCCGAGTTTAACTGGCGGGCGCATAGCGTTGAGATGATTGCCTATTATGAACTAGATTTTGGAGTCCTGTAGTCTGTAGGCAATAAACTATCTTTAATTTTGTTCTCTCTAATTTTTAGTTTTGTTATCTGTTGCTGCATTGATGTATTGGGTCTTACCTGTAAAAACAATGTATGCTTAATAAATAAATAATTAAATAGGTAAATAAATCTTCTGTTAAAAAAAATAAAGGCTCAGTAGTTTCTTACCTTTATTAATATAAGTATTATAAGGACTAGCTGTTACCCAGGGCTTCGCTTCCGTCATTCTTTCTTTGCCTACTGCTCAGCTCCCATTGGCCGTAGCGTGGTGTTATATAGCCTTTTCAATAAATGGGTTATCCAATACTAAAATTAATTTTCAAATCGGACTAGTAGTTTCTGGGATTAGTTAGAGGATTAAAAAATATATATATATTTCATTGCATGCAAAGAAAAAATTCATAAAATAATTTTAAAATACATGTACATAAAAAGCATATTATGTACAAGGGCGAGCTTAACTCAGAAAAAATTAAACAAAGAGATTATGGATTTAAAGACCGTCATTATTGATTCTCTTTGAATAAGAACATGTCTACTACAAACAAACATAGCCGCATATAAGGAGGGGATCTATGCTGCAGGACGCCCTCACCCTTAGCTCTTCAAAATCGCAGAATTTTTGATAGAGGCTGATGTAATCACTGGTACAAAATATATTATGATTTCGGATTCATTGAGCTCCTCTTCTTGTTGCTTTGTTCTTTCACTTGGTTTGTTTTTACCCCACTGCCAAAGAGGAGGGTAACGTTTTTCGCTCGTATGTATGTGGGCATGTCTGTTCCATTGTGAAGCCTTCTGTAGCCTAAACAGCTTGGCTGATTTTTAGTGTGAGGTATCATTAGACTTGTATATTTTCCCCGAGTGTCATAGACTATGTGACGTCAACAAAAAAACACAATATGGCGGACGTAAACTGTCAAAACAGATGGTTTTTTAGTGTATCAGAGAATATGGGTATCAGATGAAAGCTAATTAATAGCCTAATTCAATTATATATGCACTAACTATTGCCCGTGGCTCCACTTGTCTCTTGTAACCTAAATAGCTTAACTATTTTAAATAGAAGTTGTTGTTATATTCGTATTCATCATTGAATCTCTATATCTAAGCTTATAGACCTTTTACACGTATTCTTCGAATTCATGGCTTTAAATTGACTGTCGAACGCTACTTTTAGGCAGACAGGTTTTTTGGTTTCTTAATTAAATTAATACTTGTTGTAATTTGTTTCAAAAGAATTCATACATAAAATACTTAAAATAATTCACCAAAAACAACAGCAGCCCCGATATTCGTTGCATTTTATTATTTCCTGTCGGTTATGCCACAGATGTTATTTGGTCAAAACCTCAAGCAATAAGTTAGTTCTTCTTCTTTTTTTAACCTCCTTTGGTTACTTCATGCTTAATCTGAAACCCTCTATCAAGAGACTCTTTTCAGATTAAGGTGTCATGTAACAGAAGATGAATTATTTTTTTCAGCAAACATTTTCGAGTGGCACATAAGTATACTTCGACAGATATATATTAAAAACGTTAAGATAAAAGAAAATTGAATATTTAAAATATTCGGAAATAAACGCTCCGGAAGTAGCATAAATTGTGCCCCCCCTCCTCCTCTATTTTCTAAATCGTACAACCTAAAAATCTGAAAAAAAAACATAAAAATAAATAATTCTTCCAACCAAAATTATTTTGAACATGATCGGATAAACTCATCATCATCATCATATCAGCCGTAGGACGCCCACTGCTAGACATAGGCCTCCTCAAGTGATTTCCAATAGGACCGGTTGTATGCGGCCTGCATCCAGCGCGATCCTGCTGTTGGATCAGGTCATCTGTCCACCTTGTGTGCGTGGTCTCCATTCAAGAACTTTTCGGCCATCGGCCATCAGGATAAACTGTTTTTGAGTTATTGCCGCAAAACTGCACTTCTCAACAAAAGATCGTAAAAGCAATGAAGATACGCTCTTTTGCTGCGGAACCCTACATTGACCATGGTCCGACATGCTTTTAACCTTTTTTTTTAAGAGGGGTATGCATTTACGCATACCGCCCGGGTGCGGGGACACGGGACGGTTACGTGGGACTCGCCAGCCGAGGCCGGAATTCCCACTAAACCTCTCTGTGCACCGACTCTTCGCTGTAGCGGGTGGGCCGCCGGAACTTCATATAACCCAACCGGTTTTTTACCCGACTGACAGGACGGGTATTGTTTTTAATTATAAATTTTCCCCAAGTAAAAAAAAAAGAAAAAAAGAGGGTTTGTTTAGAATTTTTCATTTCTTGCAGTGCTCTTATCTGCATAAGATTACTCCCTTAGTCGAGTTATCGGTCGTTTCGCCCGCCAGTTTTTCGCCCGAGCGGGCAAAACGACCAAGTACAATTTTTTATAATTTTTGAACGAAACGCCTGATCAAATATTAAAATATATACACTGGCGGGCGGAACGACCGATAACTCCGTCGCCTTTTACGACACCCACGGGTTGAGATGGGGTAGTGTATTATATATTCTTAATCCATCACTACAAGGACACCTTAACCTTACTATAATACTACCGTATAATACATTATACGGTATCATGTTCGGCTATTAGCTTATTATTAGCTGTAGCTGCTGTACTTTGCTATAGCCGAACATGATTGTGTGTCGGAGCACCACATACGATATTTATTTGTGAAGCCCATGAATTATTAATTATTTTTCTCGTTTATTGGTGTGAGTAATGAGTATAATTGTCTTATAAAATAAAATTAATCAAAGGAGAACGCCTAAATTGCGTCGTAGGTTCAATATTTCATAGGCAGCAGAAGTGGTAATTGACATATGCCAGCGTACACGAAAAAACTCCTAACATTTTATATCGTAACTACCACTACGCTGTATATAGAACTGAAATGGACAATATTTTTATTAAAATTTAATTTTATTACATACCATAAACTGATTATTAATAGTTTTTTATACCACGACGGTGGCAAACAGATGTACGGATTATGATTTATTATTTAAGCGCCTACTTAATTTATAAAAACAGTTTTAGAGTAAACATGAAACAAAACTACATAGTTTTCCAACTTATCGACATAATTACTGGTTTCATGTGGAAATGTATGTAATATATGCATCGAACATAAAATGTGTTTGAATAAAGTGTGTATTTTCGATAACGGCAATTGGATTTCATATTTGATGATTGTAGAATATCGTAAGGCAAAATATTGTAATTTAATCTCAAAACCAATTACTTACACACTACACCAATAGTGAAAATAATAAATTGTTTTATGTTTGAATTCGGTCACAATTAGGTATATCTAATTTTACTTCATATTAGTTCATATAAATTTCTTCAACGTTCTTACGTTTTCAGTTGGTGTATCACTTTATTCGGGAGAGTCTCACCCTTACACCCGACACTGCAAATATTAACCCACAGCCTTGGAACATGCAACAAAATTAATCCAAAGTAGGTAAATGGAGAAGTTGGAAATGGAAACAAATTATCCACCATATCCATAGCAAAGCGGGAGGCAAAAGTAATAATGGGAGCTGTTCCTGTTGGAAATAAAACATTTTACGCATTTTTTTTTTGTGTAAAGTCTTTTCACGAACTAATCGTTTTGCTCCCTAGTCATTCAGAGATATGGGTTATCTATAGAGATGGTCCTTCTAAGATGTAGACCTTATGATGGTTTAGTCGTTACGATCCCAACCCCTATTTGTAACTAGCTGACCCGGCGAACTTCGTACCGCCATATTTTTTCGTGCGATATATTCGTGAATATTTTCGAAAATCCTGAAAGACTTGTTTTAATTATACCCACCTCATGACAAAAAATAGCAATACGCCCAGTAATGTAATAAAATTACAATTAAATAATTCGACTATATTTATTGTGATGCCTTGTAATGTACCTACCATATTATTATAACCTTAATTAACACGACGAACGACTCAAAACATCGTTATCATCATCATTTTCAAGCCATAAACGTCCCACTGTTTGGCACGGGTCTCCTTCAACGATTGGAGTTGTGGAGTGAATTTAGCCAACTGTACCACGCTGGTCAGACGAGTTGGTAAAGGGTCTGTTTCGCAGTCTAAGTCGCCTTGTACGACACCCGTGGGCTGGGATCGGGTAGTGACATTATGTATTCTTAATCCGTCACTACACGAAAATTTATTCTTTTTTTCGCATTGTCTGAGGTATCTTTTATCTTATGGCTCGTTTAATTCGTCAATGATGTCAAACTTTTACCAATAAGATCCGTATTATCTACTGATTGAGTCGCATCTTCTGAGTTATTTTAGTCGTAACTAACGGACTTATAAGTCCTGTTTGATCCCCAACTGAGGCCATACCACTACCAATATGGCCTGCAATATTTTTAGTTATTTACAAATGAAATCATACCCCTAACAACATGGTCAGAGGTACTATTAATTAAACGTCTTGTTAAATTAATCAACCATATCACATCTGCTCTAGCATAGATGGAAGCAACTTTAGCTAAAAGTTTCGTTTCATTCAACAATGAATTTATTACTAGATCATTATAGTTTGGGTTATTTTGAGTTCCTCCCTTCTTTTCTTGATCAACATGGCCTGAGATAAATTTAACTGATTTCATTTGTGGACCCATTTGTTTTCGTGGCATTTTTTTGAAGTATGTTTTAATTACTTGCTGAATTAGGTGCTTTGCGGTGTCTTTAATCACAATGCCAATTCCTTTAAATAATGACTTCACTGCAGAAAATGTATCTTGACCTAAATAACTAGTCGCATTGCTTACATCATTCCAAGAATATGCATCGTTTAAATATTTATATATATCGGTTTCTTTTTTCGCTTTCACAGTAAAAAAATACAACAGCATCTGAAAAAAGTCAGTGAGCTATATTTTTTTGTTTTGTAATTATGGGTATACAAGATGTTTCAAGGGTTTATATTTATTTTTATGCTACTTAACGCGAAAGTAACACTATCTATTGACGATTCACGATTTCGAGGATTCACGCGATACCCCATAAGTGTTTAATACACATTACACTATTTGTGTTTTGATAGCGTCTTCTTGCTAGTATATAAACTACTGATGTTATTGAATAAATGGAAACGAGGCGCTCGTAGCATTGTGGTACTGAGATGTTCGTTACGATCATCGAGGTTAAGCAACACTTGGCAAGGTCAGTCCATGATGGGTGACCGTTTGTGGCAATTTCATTCTCGAGTGTCTCCGTGATTCGGAAGGCACGTAAAGTCTTTGGTCCCGGTTATCACTTAATGTGATAGTCGTTAATTCAAGTTGGAAGTGTTCTAGGCGACTTGATAAATTCCAACACTAGGGTCTGCCTCTAGCCCATACGATAAGATAAGAAGAAGATTGAATAAATAATACTTTAATAATAACTGTTAATTTACCAATAGCAAAAGCGGCGCCAATTGTCCGTCCATTTTATTCTCTTCTGTCGCTTATGCCACTGCCGGTGTTGCCTGGTCAATAGCTTAATATTAAAAGAGAAATTCTCTATCTTCTTAGATTTTTTTTTAAACTTACTGTTTTAAGCTAAAACATATAAAAAATGTTGTTAGCAGAAATATAATACATAAAAAGTTGGTGAAGAACATGTTAGATCAAGCTTAAGGTAGGGTTCCGTAGCCGTTAATACGATGATACAAAATGTACCAGCAAAAGAGCGTATCCTCAACGCACTTAGATCCTTTTGTTGAGAATAGCAGTCTTTCGACAATATCTGATTATGTTCAAAATAATTTTCATTGCGAGCGAGGAATTTATAAGCGTTCTCTTTGTATTTTTTCATATTTTAAAGCTCAACGGTTTAAAAAATAGAGGTAGAGGGGGCGACATACGGCTTTTTAGATGAGATGGCAGCATCAAGGTCTTTGTCAACGGTGCATGCTATCAGGGAAGGAAATTCAAACCCACAACGGAACTTGAACCCACGACCTGGCATTTCGTGACCAGTGGTCTTCCAACTTTATATAAAATGTTAAAACAAACTAAAGGAAATTCCTTAATATTAAATTTAAAAAAAAGAGTACCTAGTGTTTGAGAAAAATGCCTGTGACATACGGACGGATATGACGAAACTAATAGGGTTCCGTTTTTGTCATTTTTCCTACGGAAACCTAAAAATGGAACTTTAGGAAGCTGCAAACTGCTTTGGCAGCTATCGAGAAATGCAGAATGAGATGATGAAATGAAACTGAAAATTACATAAAACACGTACCTATTTAATGTCTTTACAGAAGTCTGAATAGTAGAAGCCTTAGAGAGAAATAGTATATTGATGTCAAAATACCACTTCCTCAATCCATTCCAGTTACCCATAGTTGAAACAAACACAACAGTGATTCAGGATATTTTAAGTATTTACGTAGATTATACACAAGTCTTGATCGAGCATAGAGACCTGCACCAACAGCACTGATTCACTTTGTGTTTTCTATTTTTACAATGCACTAAACGCGAGTATACGTAATATAATTTATTATTATTATAAGAAGGGAAACTTAAACATGATTACATTCCATCGATAAGAATTGTGATTGTCTGTCATAATAATTTGATAATATTTGTTCGGTTTGTCGTTCAGGTAAAGTTTTTTTTTTAGTTACGTAGAATCTAAAGAATTTAACTGAATATAATATTTAATAATATTTTATTATTCATATTTTATCGCATTATTATAAGTAGTGTAGTGTTCAAGAACGGTCGTGTGTCCACTGCACAGCGTAAGGTTTTCGTGTGACGTGCGACTTTAGCCACCACACGATAGACTTTGATTATGAGTGTGCATCAAATGATAGTAAATGAGTTGTTGCATTAATTCAACATTACCGACTTTGCCCACCGGATTAGCAAGCTGAAGGGGCAGTGGGCAGGGCACATATCACGCAGAACTGATGACCGATGGGGCCGAAAAGTTCTCGAATGGAGACCACGCACCGGCAAGCGCAGCGTAGGACGCCCACCCACAAGGTGGACAGACGATCTGATCCTAATAGCAGGATCGCGCTGGATGCAGGCCGCATACAACCGGCCTTATTGGACAACTCTTAAGGAGGCCTATGTCCAGCAGTCGACTTTCTACGACTGATATGATGATGATGATTAATTCAACATCCCATACCATAGATGAGGTCAGATCTGCAAGGAGATAACAATAGCAAAAAGTACCAGTGCCGCACCAGTTTCGCGACGAAAGAGTTGCATATTTGCCTTCAGTCACATCCAGCTACGCCGACGTCACTAGGTTACTTATGGATAAAACATTCTTGGAGGACGTAGCCCAAGTAAAAGGTGTCAGATAACACTATTAGGTATGTGAGTTACGTGCCGAAGTAGTACAGCTGTAGTGTGGCTACCCAATGCTGTTTCAAAAAGAACATATTATATCAACGTGCGCCTACAACGTGAACACAAGACGTGGGGCACAAAATGCATCCATAGTTATTTTAGAGGCGGAAAGTTTTGAAAAAGAAAAAGAAGTATAGGATATTGAGCGTACTTCGACTCCAAAACGTACCTACCTCAATACCTCAATATTGCTGCCACCAGCAAACCCACCAAAACTTTAAAACGCCTTTTGTTTGCTGCCACGAGACACATATTTACTACTGATGTTAGTAATGTTGTTGTTTTGTTATATAATTATGATTTCGTATTTTATTTAAAGTATTGTTTTATTTTATATTGTTTGTAAGCCTATTAACTTCTGTTATTTTTGTTGGAGCTACCCTAAAAAAAATATTTTCCAAAATTTTATTACCACTTTGTCGACGTAATTGATATACACCACACTCCTACAAAATTACAGCTTTCTAGTACTAACGGTCTCTTAGCAAAACCTCGGACAGACAGACATAACGAAACTATAAGGGTTCCTAGTCAGAACTACGGAACCCTAAAAAGCAGTATTGCTACTAAATTTACGTTTTGGTATAATTAGAAAATTTGTTTTCAAACCACGTTCCAAAGTTCTGCATACTCTTTGTATTGAACGCATAAAAGTGGCAAACATCAACCAGGATGCTGCTAAGATTGACAGGAATCCCTTGGTCGAAGCTCATACTGCGAATAAAAGTACATTTATTTTTAATGACATTATCCTCGGCTTATATAACATCTATGCCCCTGTATGAAAGGCCAAGGTCAAGCGTACACGAACGCCTTGGATGTCAAAAGGGGGTTTATATATAAAAATCACCAATATAATAATAATATCAAGCTATAGTATCAAAATGCACGAAGCGCACACGAAATAGATAAGCTAGGTTATATACTAAAAGTAGCTTTTGCTCACAGCATAACTCACGTGATAGGTTGATAGGTTAAGTATGTACCTACAGCTCGATTTTCTCTGAGGGATCGAATCCAAAACGAGATGAGACAGAGAACCAAAGTCGTAGACATAGCCCACCGTAAAAGCAAGCTGAAGTGGCAGGGGGCAAGCCACATCACTCCTAGAACCGGAGACCTCGTTTTGGTAACTGTAGATGAAAGTAGTGGCATGCAATTGGAGAAGTCTATATCCAGCAGTGGACTGATACAGGCTGATGACGATGAAAATATGTACACAAAACCTTCTTCATGAATCACTCTACCTATTGGTGATAACTAAAACCGTTGCCTTGTTAAGAAATGGCTTATTACGAATATTATACATACCAAGGCTGAATAACATTTTTGATTACGCTTCCAATAAATTAAGTACAGCTTCTAAATATTTTCCAAAATATTGTTCATCTGGCATACGCAGTAGTAGTCGCCGCTGTAGCCGAAATCGGCATGGATGACATTATTATTTTTTTGGTTGTAGTAAATACTAAAACCTACCAATTAAAACTGACTGACTGGCCTGTTGGTCTAGTGGTTAGTGACCCTGACTGCTAAACCGAAGGTCGTGGGTTCGATCCCCACCCAGGACAAATCTTTGTGTGATGAGCATAAAGGTTTGTTCTGTGTCTGGGTGTTATTTATCTATAATTCTGTATTTACAAAAAAAAAATTGTATTAAGGTAGTATATCCGTGGTTTAGTACCTATAACACAAGCAAATATAATTGCTTAATTTGGGACTAGATGGCGCTGTGTGAATGTGGTAGAAAAAAAAAACTTAACTAACTAACCTAATTATAAAGGTAGAATTTATAGGTCAATGCGTTAAGATTCACAACATGCATTTTGCTTTTTCCAAAAAGCGAAAACAAATTTTAGTAATCAGTTTGCGACTTTACCATAGTCTTTTTACCAAAAAACGAGTTACCGTTTGTTATTTCCTTAAAGTTGATAACGTTCACTAACGCAAAACATAGTTTGCCAGGTATACGAATGCGTGTTTCTTGCTGGATACACTTTATTGCTATATTTATTATGGACTTATAACTTTTGTGTTGTGTCATAATTTGTGTGTTGGGTTATTATTATGGTTGTTATTATAGTTTGCGTATTAATTTCTTATTGTTTTGACTAGAAAACTACTGAAAATTTATATTTTTGTGATATGACGTACCTAGGTCACGAAAGCGATTCTAAAAATTGAAGAAAATCATTTTGTGGTTTGAATACTAGATTTTATTATATATTATGGAAACAAGATTGGTGCTACTCTTACTGGTAACTTTTTTTTTTTATTATTCTGCAACCCATTGGACGGCCCTCAATAGATGAATGGACGAACTAATAAAGGTTGCGAGGAGCTGTTGAGCTGTCTACTTTCAGCAGTAAACCAAAATAGGGAGTACATTACGAACCGGTCTATTCAGCGTGGTTAGACTTAGCTTATCCTTTTCATATAATGAAAGACCAATAGCCTACGTGGGAGTTAATGGATTGGTATGATGATGGTTATTCTGGCTAAACTCCAATCTTGTACAATGTAGATTAATGATATTTCAATATACCACTTTTATAAGTTGAAAAAAAAAGTTCACCAAAATATTACTTCAACAGTAAATGTTTGTTTTCTGTTTAAGTTTATTGTATTAGTTTAGTTTCACCATCATTTCAACCCATAAACGTCTCACTGCTGCTGATTACCGGTCTAAAGAAGGAGAGGGAATTTAGCCTACCACACCACGCTGGCACGGGTTATCTCGTTTAATTTTATTTATTTATTTCCTTACAAAAATTAAAGTTAGGATAAATTTATTTAAATGCAATAAACAAAAATTATAGTAAGGATAAGCGCTTATTAAAGGATACGACAGAAATCGTACCCAAGAGCTGCTACAACTCAATAGGTACAAAGTTTCGGCGGTGACAATAATCCTCACTGGCCACTGCAAACTAAACTACCACATGTTTAAACTTAGCCTGAGTCAGTCCAAAATGTGCAGATTTTGCCTAGAGTCAGAGGAAACTGCCATACATGTCCTCTGCTCACGCGGACCACTTATGCACAAGAGAAGTATCCATTTAGGACAACACCAAGTGCAGCCTGATGAGATACAAAATCTCTCTGTGCAGAAACTATGGTGGTTCCTAGCCTCTACAGGACTAAACAGAGAACTATAAACAACAAGGGCGCTACAAAAGATCAGTCCTGGTCGATACGATCGATCGTAGTAAAAAGGGCTGACGGCTCCAGGCCTAGAATAATAATAATATATAGTAAGGATTAGTATGAAGTTAATACAGACTACTGTTTTAATATAGGTGTACATTAAATATTTGTACTGTTTATTTATTTAATACTTCATACAAAACAATACCCGTCCTGTCAGTCGGATAAAAATATGTACAGGCGGACTTAGTGCCATTAGGCATTCTCTACCAGTCAACCATTTCGGTGATGCAGAGAGTTAGTTGAAGTAGGTGCATAAATAAAAGTAACGAGGCAATGAAGCAAAAAATAATAGATATATTCTCAATAAATAATTAAATTTATGATATATAAATATAAAACTACTTAAATACGTATAATACTATTGTGCATAAAGTTTTAAAATAAAACTAATAATTGCGTTATTTTCAGATAATTGTTGTAGAAGATATTTTGGATGTCACAGGGCATGATTGCAATTGCAAACACGAATTACGAAAAGACGGAAGTAATCGTTGGGACGATGTCAAATCCAGTTTTTTGAATATGGGTGGTAAAGTTCAAAATGCCACACGGAGAATGGGTTCTCAGATCAAATCATTTTTTGGGGATACAGGAAATTGGTTAATACGTTCCATGGGGATGCGCTAAAAGAAGACTTATTTCCAGTGTTATTCTATACAAGTCACATATTACTCATATCAATAATACCAGATATTATGCGTTACGACTTCTATTTTCCTGTACGTTGTCCTGACTTCAAACCTCAAAGAAGACATCGAGTTGGAATTTTTTTTTATACTTACCAATAACTAGGTGACATTCTTTTATATATTTTCTATAAGTTCTAACTATTATTGCAAAATAAATTAAGGATTCTTATTTAGTGGTTTATTTAATTATTCAAAAATATGTTATTATTATGTTTCATAAAGTTTTTTAATTATGGAGGAAATAATTTTCCACACTAATGAATATTGAATATAATTTGTGCATCAATAGAAAAGTACAGATTGTTACAATCACTACAAAAAGGGCTGTTGTTTATATTTAAAAAAATAATTATTGTTAGTTTTTTTAAACTTAAGTAAAGAAATAAAGAAATTATGAACACAATTTTTTTTTTCAATTATGTATCGTCAATAAAAAATACTACGTGAAAACAGTAAATTAAGCAGGTGTTGCAGGCGTCTATATAGGCTACGGTTAGGTAATCCCCTACCATCAGGGTGGTAAAGATTTTTTCATTATACACTTTCAGGGAACGCAAAGCCACACGTAAACACACCTTGCTCACCAAAGAAAAAGGTAACGTTTGACAAAATGCAAAGTCTGTTTGCCGCGGTAGTACGGTCAGCAAAAAAGTAGTTGAATATATCCATAATTTCAAAATGCATGTATACCGTATTATACATAAATTACTTAACAAGACTATTGCCAGAATTGACTTTATGATGATAATTGTTAATATGATGCTGACTGCATATACAAGAAAAATATTGAAAAAAAATTAGGCACCCTAATGCCTAAATTGCGGCAACAGCTAGTGCCAGTACAGAGCTGCATCATGATATATAGTTATTATTTTATCTTTCTAAAGGTTGCACCGCACCTAACTGCATGCAACCGCACTTGCCTACGCTTCTATCCTTATTTGTCACTGAGCCGTCTTTTACTGGAGCGAGATAGAGTGTGAGAGCCGAGTGTACCGGCGATTCCGCCGCGAGCGGTCGCACTCCCGCTCACGTTCTCGCTCTTGTAAATTACAGTTATAAGTGAGAGAAAGAGATCAACATAGAAAAGTGCGATTCCGTGCGGCTTCATGTGGTATTTCTTGTAAATTGCTTAATGATATACTGTGATTGTGAAGCGGTGTCTCGGTGAGATCAACTTGTCACCTCCGGAGGACGGCCATTACTCAATTTAGGCTACGGTCAGGGTAGTCAGAGGTTCTTAAACAGTTTTATATTAAAACTACAAGTCGCACGGGGCTTCGCTTCCACATCATTCTTTGTTTGGCCACTGCTTTGCTTCTATTGGCCGTAGAGTTTTCAAATTGGACCAGTAGTTCCTGAAATCCTAGCGTTCAACCAAACAAACAAACAAACTCTTCAGCTTTATGATACTAGTATAGATTTATAGATATATCACAATTTTTTATATCTATATATATATAATTCTTCTGTACGTGTGTTGACAGTGAACTCGTCCTAAACGGCTGAACCAAATGATTTTTTTTTAATTTGATTGAATGAATTTTTGTGAAAGTGTTCAAGTGGATTTGAGGATGGTTTAGATTCACAAATAAACCCAGCAGATGGCGCTGCAACCGATTGGTATATAATGCAGGACAACGTCTGTCGGGTCCGCTAGTACAATATAATAATATAGGTAGCGTCAACTGAAACCTGTAAAGTAATAAAAAACAAAATTAAAAATTTTGAAAAAACCCACGACGATAACATCTATACAAAATAAGAAACGTAACATATAAAAAGGTTTAAATAACTATATTTTAAATCCCCGACGAAAAGATAATAAGTAGCGTAAAAACAATCCCAAGAAAATCCGTCGGGGGCTGCCATACCCTGACTTGAAATGAACGAAAGTATTGCAGTTTTATGTATTTGATACCTACCTAATTATTAACAATATTATTAATATATATTTAATACTAGAAACAGTAATGATATTGGCAGCCCCCGACGAATTTTCTTGGGATTGTTTTTACGCTACTTATTATCTTTTCGTCGGGGATTTAAAATATAGTTATTTAAACCTTTTTATATGTTACGTTTCTTATTTTGTATAGATGTTATCGTCGTGGGTTTTTTCAAAATTTTTAATTTTGTTTTTTATTTTAAGTATTTTCAAAGAGCGCCCTATCTTACTAACTGTAAGTAACTCGTATAAAATTGTAAGAACCTTGACAGATAAATAAAAGTTTTATACTATGTTATAGAACAAACACATTTTTTTTTTAATTTGCTGTTGCAGTAAGTCTTATAACTTGAAATTATCATTTTAATTTTCTTATTTTAAACTTTTTAAGGAGCGCCTTATCTTACCATGTAAGCTCTAGAATGAATGGAATTTGCATGGAGCTTCGACTATATTATATATATTTTAATTTTTTGTTGACTTGTGTGCTCATCCGTCGCACAAAAGTCGCCGGAGCCCCGCTTCGCGGGGCTTCTACTTCTGGGTGGTTTGAAAAAAAAATAACCCTAACCTAACCAGTCCGATTCGGATTGCTCTGAATCGGGGGTGTTAAGTTTAGCTATCGCACATTGATTGCCGTAGCCGGACTGCCTTCGGCGTTAGCGCAGATTTCCACCTATAATAGTTTGTATCTCGAAAACGGTGAGTGCTATCGCAAAAATGATGAAAATTTGGTTACACCCCGAGCACGGGATACCTGTAAGTTAGAATAATAAGGTAGGTAGGTGTTTATATAACGTCAGTCTGGAATAAACTCTCACTCTTACTAATTTTTTTTAGGCTTATCATTGTATACCTCAGTACTAATATTCAGTGATATAACAACACGAGATCGGTTTTCGGATTTATTCCTTTACTTGTGCAACTTGTTATTGCTTCTGGCCAAATTTCATGATTCTAGGTCAACGGTAAGTTCCCTATAGATTATGATCGTCAAGATAAATGGAGCATAAACAGCTGTATCTTTTGATTGCGTTAACTTAGAATTTTGATTTTTATTTTACGCCGAGGTTTTGCAGACCCAAGTATATGATATTAATTTCAGCTTTATACCTCTATGCGTTCTTGAGAAAAATATTCTAGACAGACGGACAGACAGACAGACAGACAGATATACAACGGAGTGATCCTATAAGGGTTCCGTTTTTTTCTTTTGAGGTACAGAACCCTAAAATTGCATAAACGGTCACCCATCTATGAACTGACCTTATCTGAAGTTGCTTAACCTCATGAGTGTAATCAATATCTCAGTACTACAATGCTACGTGTCCCTATACAGTAACAGGTCTAATTATTTTACAGATAACTGTAAATATAAGTTTGCTTAGTCTATTGCCGCGCCCCCTGGCGAAAAAATACAATATCGTATATCCAAAAGTCATCCTCGATAAATCACAAATACATAACAGAAAACCGTATTGAAATCGCTTTAATCGTTTTAAAGATAGGAGGGCACAAAGGTTTCAACGAAATCAACATAGGTTTGCCTAGTCTATAGCAGCGCCCCCTGGCGAAAAATTACAAAATCTTGAATCCAAAAACAATCCTCGATAAATCACAAATACATTACAGAAAACCGTATCGAAATCAGTCTAATCGTTTTAAAGATAGGAGGGCACAAAGGATTCAATGAAATCAGTGTATTGTAGCGCCCCCTGGCGAGCTATTAACATAACACCTATCTAATAACCTGTCCCCAAGAGCCGCACACACTTTACAGAAAACCGCATCTAAATCGGTCAAACCGTTTCCGTGATATAAGGCATTATGTTGGAACACACAAACACACAAACACACAAACACACAAACACACAAACACACAAACACACAAACACACAGCCTCTCACCCCAAACGCATATACCGTCTCCGTTCCGTCGTGGGTAAAAATAAATAAAATGGAAAATAATTGATTTGCATTTAAAATGTTTTACTATTCATCATCATGACATGGAAAAATTTACTTCTGCCTAATTTACAAGCAAACATAAATTCTCGTCTTTTCCCCGAAAGAGCATGCAGAGCCTCATCTCACCAAGATTTTGCCAGCTATGTTTGATCCCTTAATTTGCAGGTATCAACTAAAGTTAAGTATGTGTAGTTAGGTATCATCATCATCATCATCATATCAGCCCAATGACGTCCACTGTTGAATATAGGCCTCACCTAATTTCCGCCTCAGCGAGCGATTTCGTGCCGCCCACCCAAGTTAGGTATACATAATCCCAGAAGAATTGCAAAATTTAAAAAAAAATGGGATCTAAAAGTTTCAACTACACTACATCTAAACGCCATTTTACACATGATGCTTTATAATTAAAACAACAGTATTAAAAGTTAGTAAATAAGTTGATATTTTTATATAGTAAATATTTAGTTAATCGACTATCCAGCACACGGATAAACCCTGTCAGGTTTTTGTGTGTGACATTATATGTAAATGTAACAATACAAAGGATTTTGGATATAAAGAAAAAAAAATTATATTTAAATGAATGTCTCTTTTGTCTGGACACCCTATTCGGTATAGGTATTACTGGCATGTTGCGATTTTTGTTAACTGAAACTACTTAACATCAGCTTGCCTAATCGAATTTGTATTAATGTGTAAACAACATTCAAAATTTATTATATTCAGTGTAAACAATATTTCGACCGTAAACCTACGTTTCTAAAGCTATTTGAAAGGTAAGATTAAAGACGTAAGATTTTAAACAGCTCGACTGCCAAAGTCCAAATTGTTACTCGTCTAAAGTTTTTTTTAATGAATTTAAATTAAATATATTGAAGAAGTGATTTCTAAGGGTTTACCATGAACACAATACGCAACTTGACATAAAATTACAGTTTTCAACTTTTGAATGGAAACTCCGGCTATAGAAGAATGCGTGTTTTGTGCGCCGACAACATCTATAGCCGACAAAACGCAGCCCCATAAAACTTTTATGTTTTATTGCTATATCTTAAAACTGACCAAGTGCGTGTCGGGCCACGCACAGTGTAGGGTTCCGTAGTAGCCGATCACTGCCAAGATATTATTTCAATTCACAAAGTTCGTTTGTGACTTCTATAGGTACTCGAATGAAAACGTAACCCGTTTGTACAGCGCCATCTAGCGGCAGTATTGAAAAACTTATGATTTATTATATACTTGATATTTTGTTTTTAAATGCAAGTCTTTACCCGTTATAAACAAGCAACTACTTTATCTTAGTCACTATAAAGGATTAATGCTAAGGGTTTTGTATTTGGTACAAAATTATCCAATACCCAAGTTCAAAGACTATTACTGCTAAACTAATAAAGTTTTTAAAATCTTAACCGCTATAATTTTCATTTAAAGTTCATGAAATGCACTATCGTCATGAATTTTTCCAGATTTTTCAAGCCAGCAGTTTAGCTTTTAGAGGGGGAGGGACGCCCTATTGGAACAAAAATTTGCTCTTTATAGTTTAATATTTCGTAAATGGACCATTAAATCGAAACACTTTGTTTACGTAATTGATATACACACTACTACGAAATTACAGCTTTCTAGTACTAACGGTCTCTTAGCAAAACCTCGGACAGACAGACAGACGGACATAACGAAACTATAAGGGTTCCTAGTCAGAACTACGGAACCCTAACTGTCGTCCAGGACTCGGAGACAACCGGTCACCAATCAAAGACTGACTTTGCTCTACGTTGCATAACCTCAATGATCGAAGCGAAAATCAAAACCACAATGCTACCTACACGTTCCAAATTTGATATAAGAAATTCTGTAATTTTTTTGGCTGCGTACCCGTTGGACCTCCAAGTTTCGACCTCATCAAAAAATATGATCCATTGGACCTCCATGTTAAGTTTGGACCCTAAATCTTGGATTTTATTTTATTTTATTTTAACGGCCTTACAATAGGGGACCAAACATAGCTTGTAAAATGTGGATGTGAGGCATCTGTGCCTACTCCTTCGGAGAAAAAGGCGTGACGGTATGGTACGAATTGTTTGATACTTTGCATTCAAGACATCGGAATTCTGCTACAAAGGCTTATCGTGGGTCAGCTATTTCGGGTCAGCAGTTTCGGATCAGCTATTTCGGGTCAGCAATTTCAGGTCAGCAATTCCATCTGCAACTTTCGTGGTTTGGTTTCGTGAGTTTATGTTGTGAACGCGTCATGAGTGATTACTTATTTTGAAAAAGTATTGTATGGCTCTAACGGTTTTAAATATAAAACAAAGTTGAAATCAAGCAATTATCACCGACTCTTGCTTATGAAATCAGATTCGCTCCAACACTCAATTTTGATATGGTTGACATATCGTATCGAATCAATGTTAAAATGGATGGCGAATCTATAAAAATAACTGTTCATTTTCATATAAACGTTTAGAGCAGACTATATTTTAGATATATCTTGAATTATTTAAAGTTTTATGTTGACTGTCACGGCCTTTGTGCGTCATCTATTGTCCCCTATAATTTTGTCTGATCGTCTGATTACTGTGACACACGTGCGTGCAAAAGCAAATCAGACCTTCCTGTGTATCCTTTGTACCCAATAGCACAGTAGGAATTGATACACCGAGCATTCAGCACACCCATTGTTGACTTCAACAATACCTAGTGGACTATAACTAAATACTTATCAATACTGAAAACATCGTTCACAGTATTGTGATATCAAACGCTGCCATGGATTTTCAGCTGACATTCTTCTTCTGTCTCGTGAGTACTATGTTTTATCTTCAAATACTACAGAGCACTTTGTACTAATGGGATTTCATATAAATGATTGAAGAGTTTGTTAAGCTACGTACTACTTAGTACGTACATCTGTTACCACTCGCTACTTCACAACACCTCGCACTTGCGTGTGATCGTACCTAGTGGACGGCTCAAACTCAACAACCTCATTAGGCTGGCACCGACTTCAAACAGATTAGTAATAGGGTATTATACTTTAAACAGGTAGGTAGGTATTTTTTAGCTTGGAATTAAATATCTAATTCAGTTTATTTTTCGCTTTTTAGTACTGATTTGAAGTCGTTTTAATATTTTTTTGTTAAAAATAGTTTATTTTTCCATTTTTAGTGTACTTTTTATCTAGCAGATTTAAATCATCTTCTTACTCCTAAACATTAAGAAGTTTCCCTGCCAGTGACAGCTCACCTAAATAACCTAGAAGAATACAACTATAGGTTTATAAGTACCTATAATGTTGAAAGAATTATCCTCCAACTCCTAAAAGTTAAGGAGTTATACCTTCCAGTGACAGCTCACCTGAATAACCTACAAGAATACAACTATAGGTTTATAAGTACCTATAATGTCGAAAGAATTATCCTCCAACTCCTAAGAGTCAAGGAGTTATACCTTCCACTGACAGCTCACCTGAATAACCTACAAGAATACAACTATAGGTTTATAAGTACCTATAATATTGAAAGAATTATCCTCCAACTCCTAATAGTTAAGGAGTTATACCTTCCAGTGACAGCTCACCTGAATAACCTACAAGAATACAACTATAGGTTTATAAGTATCTATAATATTGAAAGAATTATCCTCCAACTCCTAATAGTTAAGGAGTTATACCTTCCAGTATCAGCTCACCTAAATAACCTACAAGAATACAACTATTGGTTTATAAGAACCTATACTGTCGAAAGAAATATCCTCCAACTCCTAACAGTTAAGGAGTTATACCTTCCATCACCAGCTCATCAACATGAGATGTTGACTTTCAGACGTAAATACTTGAATAACTTTAAAAAATATATGAAACACGTAACATGTGCCTATAAAATTTGAGGGTTGCCTTCGATTTCCCTGAGATTCCATCATCAGAACTTGACGTGATGAATAGGGGACCAATTCGGAAGTATACCCTTTCAAACAAAAAAAGATTTTTTTAAATCGGTTCAGACATCTCCGAGTAATCGTTGAACATACATAAAAAAAAAAAAAAAAAAAAACAGTCGAACATATAACCTCCTCCTTTTTTGAAGTCGTTTAAAAATACATATTAATTATGAAAGTTTGATAAAATTAATAGGCATCTATAGAAAAATAGCTACTTTTAAATTTAGCCCTCTTCCTCTCTCCTAATTATTGTGCTGTGCCCGACAGGGTCCATAATAATTGTTATCTACATTATACCTACCACCTGTTTGTAAATTATGGAAGCAATAACTGATTGAATATTAAAAATCTAAAAGTAATTTAAATTATGCACAATATTGTATGGATGGTGGTGTACCTAATTTATTATGTTTGACTGACAGTGACTGACAGACACACTGAGACTGACTAATACTATACCTATAGGTTTTCTTTTGCACTTAGGTAAATTATATTAAAGCCCTAGTCAAGGAAACTATGATACATATTATTATTGTTCCTCAGTGGTTAGACTACTCATACTCAAAATCATATTCCACAGTTTAGTCAGAAACATAATATAATAATATATAATCACAATGCATACAATATCATTGTATAATCACTACATAGTATAAAACAAAGTCGCTTTCTCTGTCCCTATATCCCTATGTATGCTTAAATCTTTAAAACTACGCAACGGATTTTGATGCGGTTTTTTTAAGAGATAAGAGACTGATTCAAGAGGAAGGTTTATAGGTATAAAATACATACCACGCGGGTGAAGCAGCGGGCGGAAGCTAGTATGTATATAAGATTAGACACAATAAATTTGTCCAATGGAAGGCTTGGGTTGAAATAATTAAGACTGGAAATGCTGTCTGTCAATACTATTAAGAAATGTGGTAGCATTTGTCATATTAAACGACGTAATGAATGTTAATGGTATTATAATGATAAGAGGTATCTTCAAACACGTATACAAGTACATACATAGGTAGCGGTAAAATTCCCAAACTGTTAGGCTGAGAACAAACGCAGTTTTGTGAGCTGTGAGTCATGGATATGTCTTTATTCGTCGTCTTATGGCACAAACTGTATGTATGGACTGGATGATGGAGACTCAAAATATGCGACTCATCATCATCTTCATCTCAACCCATTAACATCCCACTGCTAGGCACGGGTCTCCTGCAAAGATTGTAGAGGGAATTAAGCCTACTATGCGACTCATTGCTCATAAAATTACGTTCATTAGGTCCTAGCCTTAGAATACTATCTAATATTTATTCAAGATTTAAATAATTAATATTAAATCGATTACTCTGATTTATGGATTGCTGAGATAGTCTAAATTAAATATAGTTTGTATATACTATATAGTAGGTCAAATTCCGTTCATATTCTTTGGAGGAGACCCGTGCCGTGCTCAACAGTAGTACGTTTATGAGTTGAAATAATGAGATAGTCTATAGCCGATAGGTTTGCCATTGTTTAGGGTGTGTCCCTGCATTGGTAAATTTGCTTGACAATTTTTTGTAACTTGACTTGACTCCACTTCACTTCACTCTACTTCTATACTCAGTATATTGTGTCATTTTGATTGTAGAGGCCCATATAATACTAATGATGATATCATTATAAATAGTTAAGCTTTAGTGTGTGGGAGGTGGCTTTAAAATATTTAAAAGTATAAACGCCTGCGCACCTTGACATTATAATACACTACAATGTCATGCTATTGTGCAGTCTACTAAGATTTGTGTATATATACATACATTTCGTAGAGATATTGTATGAGTATATTGACTGGCCTGTTGGTCTAGTGGTTAGTGACCCTGACTGCTAAGCCGGAGGTCGTGGGTTCGATCCCCACCCAGGACAAATCTTTGTGATCAGAACAAACCTTTATGCTCATCAGAGCATAAAGGTTTGTTCTGTGTCTGGGTGTAATTTATCTATAATATGTATGTATTTACAAAAAAAAAATTATTTAAGTAGTATATCAGTTGTTTAGTACCCATAACACAAGCAAATATAATTGCTTACTTTCGGACTAGATGGCGCTGTGTGAATGTAGTAGAATATTATATTATATTATTATATTATATACAATATCTCTACGAATACAATAATTATGAGTAATGTAGAAGCAAATTTATTATTCCGTGTAGTGAAGGATTAAGAATACATAATGTAAAACCCCATCTCAACCCGTGGGTGTCGTAAAAAGCGACTAAGAGAAAAACCTTATGTAGACAGAGTACTGCTAGAAAAGGAAAATTTGAAATAAACCCTATAAACCCCCCCAACCAGACCATGGCCAGCGTGGTATAGAAGGGTAAATTCCCTCCACATTCTTTCAAGGAGACCCGTGTCCAGCAGTGTGCCGTTTATCGGTTGAAATGATGATGATGATAGAAGCAAAAGTGACAATCCTCAATGTGTTAATTTTAAGAAATAATATTATATTATTACATCTGTTGACTAGAAATGGATGGATATAAAAAGCAAGTTTGAACTAAATTTACATTTTTTTTATGGCAAATTATCCGTTATGAACAACATTCAAAATAAAACTTTATGAATAAACATAGTTTTTCAATAAACCTCGATGTGAATTTGGAGATTAGAAAGCAACACAATTCAATTCAACTCAATTCTTTATTGCATGCCACAATTACTTATCTCAAACAAAAGGAGAAACTTAACATAGGTAGGACTCTCTTGCTAGCTCAATAAAGTGTGCCAAAAAAAGGAACCCCACCGACGGTACTTTGCCGTTTGACACCACTAGTTATTGGCACCACGGTGTCAATCGCACAAGGACTTTTTTTGAATTGGCTGTTTGGGACCATTTTCATATTAATTTTGTAACATTGTACCAATTGGTGCAAAACAACGAATATCTTTTTTGCCTTCTTCGTTTCACACCATGGTGATTTGAACCAGTATAATAATAAACTGTCCTTATCAACAATGCCAAAAAGAATTCTACGCTGTTTCAAACCTTGGTGTAAATCGACGAAGACAAACAAGACATTCTTCGATTGACACCATGGTCCCAAACTGTCAATTCAAAAAACGTCCTTGTGCAATTGACACCGTGGCGCCAATAACTGGTGGTGTCAAACAGCGAAGATGCGACTGATGCTTCTATAACTCTCATAGGTATAAGGAAAAATACGTTCACATGTGATAAAAAAAGTGGCTAGACAAATAATGTTTCTCAAATCTCCAGGTTATCATTGTAATGGCTACGGCGGTACCCTCCGAGCGCGTAAACTCCGTTCGGGAGAGGCGTGATGTCATGGACTCGATGAAAAGCGCATGGACCGAGGTGATGAAGACGCTGAGTGATGCTGGTGATGCTGTAGTCCATGTATTCAAACCAACAGAGAAGAGTGTTGTTGATAAAATGACAGACGGCATAAAGAGTCTCACGCAATAACCTGTTCTTCGATATCGGCTAGTGATTACGTAAAAACCAGTATTACCATACTTGGTATAAGTTGTACGCAGTATTTATACTAAGTATAATATGCTGACATTTTTATAAGGATAAAAGTTTATTATTATTATTCATGTTTTGTATTAAGGAACATTTACTCTGATCAGCAGGTTTTTTTGGGTTTTATTTATTATCTAAACTGTATTTATCTTCATATTATTATTTTCTGCTACTTTTAATTTAATGAGCCCATATTGCGCTCCAATGGAAAAAGGTAATAAGATGAGTAAGCCACTGAGCCATTTTAAACAATAGTGAGAAGATATACATTGCTAGGCATTCAAATCTCTATCTATCTGTTTTACATAGTCAGTGTGACACTTATAATCTTTGTGAATAAAATAGAAAGTTCTATTTAGTATTTTATTTTATAACAATAATTAGGATGACTTACAAGATATAATTTAATAATAAATGCATTATATTGTTCAAGGTGTAAATTTTGAGGCACTTACACTTTTTATATTTGTTTACACTTCACTATCAACAGCACAAGAGCGAGTAGTAGTAGTAGTGTCGCGTGTTACTGGCGAGTCGACCTCGTATATACCGTCTTTGTAGCTTGAATAGTCATCCAGCACATCAATCAGCCTATCAGTACTCTGTTTGAACTTCAACGAGCTTTCTGGATAATCCGGTCTTCTAGGGAAATCGTCATCTTTTTGTTTATGTCGCGACGGTAACACGAACACACCAACAGCGATATCTTTGTTTTCTTTTTTCTCATTTGGAGGCTGGTCATCTTGTAGTTGCAGTATGTTGTTTCTGCGTTGTATATCATCAATGTTATGATGATAAAATTCAGATTTATGTTTTTCTCTGATGAACATACAATAAGCTAGCCATGCGATTACTAGTGCCGCCTGTGGACAAAACAAAAACAAAAATTAATAAAAAATATTTCTCAAACATAAATCAGATACTATATTTTTAGAAACAAAATCAATATGCCTGGGAACCATTATGGAATGTACATAGAAAAAACAAATATGGTGATGTTAAATCAAATATCAACTTACCAAAACCAGAGCGACGATAAAGCCTGTGATATAGAGACTCATTTTAAAAAAATGCGATGTGTTTTTCGTAGTCGATAATTCTCGATAGTGAGACGAGTGTTGCAAACGAGGTTAGATTGGAACAGTCGCGCTGGCGAGCGGTCCCGTCGTCGCATTCAATTAATGACAGTATGAACTCGCAACTCTTTTAGTCCGTGATGTCATTGGGATTGATTGAAGTAGCTAATTTGAACATAGAACAGAATACAGAAGGGACTCACTTCCAACGACTTGTTTCTATAGAGAGCGAGGGAAAAATAAGACCTTTCAACAGACTATACGTAGTAAGTCCGTTACGGAATTACCAGGTGTTTTTTCCTGTTTAAAAGTGACGTTATTTACCTAGCTGTAAAAGAAAGAAACAATCTTAAAGAATGAGTTAAGAATTGCAAATAAATGTGTAATAAATACAACAGATTTCATAACTTTATGTAAGAAATCCACAAGTTTTTATTGGCAGTCGCCACGGATATCATTATACGAGTACAAGTAAAGTGAGAATCGAAGGCTTCGAGTGGCTTGAACGTAATGATAGTTGAATATTAGCACCAAGTGAAAAATGCTTATTTTTTTTCAATAAGCACATGGTAATTTTCATGCTAATTTTGGCACTTCTATAATTTCGCCTATTTATGTATTCTTTTGGTTTTTATTGCTTGCTTTCACTTAAAAACCAATTATTGTTCAGTTATTTATAAGTACATACTTTAAATTTTATACTGCTGTTCATCCTTATCTAATCAAAAGAGGGATCCTCAAGATTTCTCACACAGGTTTCGAACTTATACTAAGTCCCTAATTTAAGACCATACCATATACTTACCTTTGCGAGAGAACAAATGAATAAATAAAAACTGTTATTATAATATTAATAATAGGTAGTACGATGAAGATAAAACCTGCACATCACGAGTGACACGAATGACCTCCAAATCTATAAATAACTATATTTTTCGTTATATTGCTATTAACACATTTATATTGCTGATATTGTCAACCAATAACAATAAATACATAATTCTTCCATTGAAGTTTTCTGCTGCTGCTGAAAAAATGGAGAATAATATGTTTTCTTAAGATATTTTTTTTTTTTACGATTAAGTAGTTAATCTGCTGTTTTCGACACCGTCGTCAAAAAAGCTCTAGTTGAAAATCAGCACATGGCACTTATGTGCCATGTATTTTAAGCTGAACTGGAGCCTATTTTGATGACTTTAATATAAATATGTTAATCTGTATTCTGTTTGTGTATTGTGTTTATTGGTCACCCAATAAAATATTTTTCTTTCTTTCTTTCAAATGTATATTTAAACAGTGTACCTATATAAATAGTTATTTATAGTTGTTTTATAAAGCCTTCTGTTGAATCGTGTATCCACAAAATATTAACGTTACTAATGAATAGGTTGGTCTTTCTCCTATAAAAGTCTTATATGACAGGGTTTAACCCAAATTTTATAAAAGCAATAGGTAGTTATTGCCTAATTAAGGTTTCTCTGTATGATAATTAAAAGTATGTAATACTATACGCTTAAGGAAAGCCTATGTTAGCAATGGACTGTTAGAGCTTGATAATATTAATTGATAATGGTAAGAGTAAATTACGAATCATCGAATTACTAACATTAGAAAGATCGACTCTACTTCCTCAAACCGCATCAGGGGGACAGACAGACTTAAATGTAACAGCGACCATATCTAAATTTCCTTACATTTGACAGCGACATAAAAACCGACTAAGTCGAATGTGGAAATCCAGAGTAAGCCCCCTAAGACTAGAGCTATGCTATCTACCTGCACAAACTCTAATAGCAATACAGATAGCACCTACATGTTGCTATGAATCTAATCGATTGTTAGTAGTTTTGCCTTAAGAAGGAACGCGGTCTACAAGAAATTTGAAAGATATAGAAGGTATTCAGAGAAACTATAGCCGTCGCGCTTCTCACATGAAACAATAAAATGTATCCTCTTACCTTTTTCAATTTTTTTAATTTTTTAACTTTTGTTTCTCTAACGGTCCTCGGTATATTAATAGGCTTGCCTAGTTTGAGGACCTAGTAAATCATGTACCCACCTCCAATTTTCAAATCGAACTAAGATAGCTGTACGCGTAGGTACTGTTCGGGAATATCCTTGTCACTCCTATAACACAGTGTAAACTAGCATGGGAGTGGGGGGGGGGGGTACCTGTACTGACCGCTGCAGCTAGAATAATATTCATTATCTGTTGGCTCTGTTTTAATATTGTTTAAGTCAATAAACTATCTATCTTCTCCATTAACTCAAGTCTGCAACCGTAAACCGAGACAACTGTAGCTCAGACAGACTGATAATACGAAAAAAAAAAATTACGATATTGACGTTTCGTAGAAAACAAGTGAATACGTTTGTATGAAGAATCGTATGACACGTTCCCTAAGCGTCATCACTACATAGTATAAAACAAAGTCGCCGTAGCTGTCTGTCCGTCCCTATGTATGCTTAAATTTTTAAAACTACACAACGGATTTTGAAGCGGTTTTTTTAATAGATAGCACTCTATCAAAGGTGTATCTATAAAGACGTGATTCAAGAGGAAGGTTTATAGGTATAAAATACATAGCACGTGGCGAAGCAGCGGGTGGAAGCTAGTAAACTATAAACGATTAATATCTGGATTAAATACTATATCTTAATAGGTACAGTTACCTATAATCTATCTTTATATATCAACAGACAGGAATATAAGAACCGATTATGTTAGACAGTAATATTAATGTTGTCTTGGTCGTACCTATTTCGGTCATAGCGGTTACTGTTAATGGCTAACAAAATTGCGTAGGAGATATTATAGTCATTAGGAGATAAAGACGAGAATACTTTATTGGTAGGTATCTATTCAACTCTTCTCTGACCACTGCTGAGCAAGAGGTCCCGTGTTCGAGTCCCGGGTCAGGCTGCAGGCATAAACGGTATTGGGTTTTGCTATAATGAAATTCTTAGTATCAGTCAAAACTGAAAGATGCAAATAAAAGTGTCTGGTTGACAGCAATAGATTCTATTCTCCGCAAAAAAAGTTACTTATTTAAGAATTAAATCAGTTGTCTAGTATCCATATTATAAGCATTAGCATAGTTTGGGCCTAGATGGCTCTGTGTGTGAATATCCAAACATTATTATTATTTTATCATTATATCATTATTATATGTGGTTTAATGTGGGTAAGATGAAGCTCTGCTTACCCCTTCGAGGCAACCTATACCTATTCAATCCCTTAAGTATATACATATTTATCATAGCCAGTTAAGATCTCTTTTTTACTGTCTAAAGTAGTACATGAGCAAGCGATCCACCTGATGGTAAGTGGTTACCGCCGCTCACAGACGTTGGTAATGTTAGGGGCACAGCCAAGCCGCTGCCTACCTTAAACTCTATAAACGTTTTATAATTTTAAATTTATTTTATTATTTGTTTAAATTTCGAATTAATTATTTAATTTATTTTATTTTGTATTAATTATAATTTGATATAAAAAAATGTCATCACTATTGTGGGGAAGCACTGGTGCCTACACCTCAGTATACTTGTATACTATCGTAGGTACTAGGGAATCCTTTTATAATTTGTACCACCTTTATATCAATAAAGTTTATTATTATTATTATTATTATAAACCTCGTTTGAATTGGGACAAGCTCAACATACATTATGTAGAGATGGATAGCACATATACATACATCTGGTTGCGTTATCATTAATTTCATGAAAAAATGTAGATAAATAATATTTTTATTTTATGAACCATAAGCCATATATAACCATATATAACCAAATATTTTTTTAAATAAATTGACAAACAGAAAATCACTCAATCCCAGAAATCGACTGACAACGTGGCATAGCAATTAATTTGGCTGCGTCGCAGAAGAACTTGATAGCCACCATTGTAATACAATGCATTTGATTCACACAGCAAATGTATTTGCCAGAAAATACTGATATCAATACTTTCTTCGAAATCCATTTAATGTTTGTTGTTAATTATCTATCTATATATATTATAAAGGTGAAGAGTTTGTTTGTTTGAACGCTAGGATCTCGGGAACTACTGGTCCGATTAGAAAAAATATTTTAGTGTTGGATAACCCTTTTATCGAGGAAGGTTATAGGCTATAAAACATCACGCTACGGCCAATAGGAGCTGAGCAGTAGCCAAACAAAAGCGACCGGAGCGAAACCCTGCGCGACCTCTAGTACCTAATACTATGAATTCATTGATATTCACAAAGACATTTACGTAGAATGGATATTTTCTATTACACACTTTTAGAGTACTCCAAACCTCTAAGTCACGTATTCATATTACGTATAAATACCTACTATTATGTTTACGTCACCTATTTATTAGTACACGCAATAATAATACTTAAGTACATAACAATATGAGCCATTATATTATTAATACTAGCCGTTGCCTGAGGCTTCGCTCCTATCGTGCTTTGTTCGACCACTGCTCAGCTCCTATTGACCATAGCGTAATGTTATATAGCTTATAGCCTTCCTTAATAAATGAGCTATCAAACGCTAAAAGATTTTTTAAATCAGACCAGTAGTTCCTGAGATTAGCGCGTTCAACAAAACAAACTCTTCAGCTTTATAATATTAGTATAGACTAGAAGACACGCGGGGCTTAGCTCCCGTCACTTTTGTTTGGCCACTGCTCAGCTCCTATTGATACTAGCGTAATATTATATAGCTTATAGCCTTCCTTGATAAATGAGCTATCCAACACTTAAAGATTTTTTAAATCAGTCCAGTAGTTCCTGAGTATAGCGCGTTCGACAACAACAAACAAACACTTCAGCTTTATAATATTAGTATAGACTAGAAGTCGCGCGGGGCTTAGCTCCCGTCGCTTTTGTTTGGCCACTGCTCAGCTCCTATTGACACTAGCGTAATTTTATATAGCTTATAGCCTTCCTTGATAAATGAGCCATCCAACACTGAAAGATTTTTTTTAAATAAGACCAGTTCCTGTCAGCTGTTATTTTTGCAATATTATCATAGACAACTGTTTATTATTTACCTTGTATATATTTTTACCCGACTGTCAGGACGGGTATTGTTTTTCGCGCGTTTCTTGTATGTTTGTAAATTTCTTTATTCCCACGAATCTTCCAAACGGCTGGATGTATTTTGACAATTAGGGTATCGTTAGATTCGTCTAAAAAACTCAAGTGTCCTTAGATAGGTTTTAAAAATAAAAAGTCTTAGATGGCGGGCTTTTGACGCCAAATTGTAAGAAGTTCAATTTTTTTTTAACCAAACCTATCGAGTTGGGTATCAAAATAAAGAGAATCAAAAGGAGATTACAAATATATACATATGTTATGTATTTAAATTTTATCAGGTATAATAATATTACAATAATTTTACGGTCTTTTTAGTGCGTTGCTCTCTGTTCATTTCCAGTCGGGTTATTAATTTTTTTAAATTATATTTACTTGTTATGTATTTTCTTATTAAAACTATAAATATCTATTTGTTAAAATATTATTTAATTTAATTAGTAAATGACGTATGATGTCCGTCCCAACCACAAAGGGTCCTAACAGAATACCAGCGCTATCTTGATATAAATTATATTTCAAGGTAGCTATTGCTGAGTTGGGATCATTTTTGTTTCTCACAAATAGTAATAAGTAATTTCGTCTTTACCATAATTATGTTTAAGTGAGACCAGAATAAATTATTTTTCTTTCTTTGTTTCTTTCTTTACCGTTACATTTAGTTCGTTCAATCAAACAAACTCAATACTCAATACGTTTATTGCACACCATATAGTAATACAGATGTTATTATAAGCACAGTTCAATATGGACCCTGTCGGGCACGGCAAACGTAGGAGAGACGATGAAGATATTATCAGAATTATAATATTAACTTTTAAATTGGAATTATAAATTAATTTTTAAAATGGCATACATAAATTTTATGAATATTATGTGTAGGTAATAAGTGACACTTCCTTGTTACAGTGATGCCGATGAATACTTTGACGCCTACTCTCTCGGACGAACTCTTCAGCTTTATAATAATTAGTATAAATCTGTGTATAATAAGTATACCTACTATGCGATTTAAATAAGCATGGGATCGCACTTGACAGTATTTGCCGCAAACTTCAGTCGAATGTGCACATTTTTGTACAGGTAGCAGAAATAAAATGGGCAAAAAAATTATCTCGTTTCGTTATGTTATTTTGTTACAAGTGTTAAGTAATTTAATTTTGTTATTGTTCTTATTCAAAAAATAAAGATTTTCAAACCGAAAAAGTATGCATGGACCTCCATGCATACTTTTTCGGTTTGAAAATCTAAGTACCTACTTGTAATGTGTTTCGTTTTTTGTGCACCCTACTTGTAAGGTATGAAGTTGTTTTCAAATGCAAAACAAAATAGCGTCTTGATTTGTCAGTCCCATACTTATTTAAATCGAATAGTATGTGTATGTGTACCTATTGTGACCACATTGTACCTATTTCTAATCAAATTATGGAGCTCGCGAATCATCCCACGTAAGGTCGCGTACATTCGCACTGGGAATAACCATAGCAAGCAGAATACTTAGGTACTTAGGTTCAAGGTTATGACACAGAATAATAATGAGAACTAAGGTTGTCTTGTATTTGACTTAATTGATTATATTTGACTGGCCTATTTGGTCTAGTGGTTAGTGACCCTGACTGCTAAGCGGAGGTCGTGGGTTCGATCCCCACCCAGGACAAATCTTTGTGTGATGAGCATAAAGGTTTGTTCTGTGTCTGGGTGTAATTTATCTATAATTTTGTATTTACAAAAAATAAAAATGGCTTAGTACCCATAACACAAGCAAATCTAATTGCTTAGTTTGAGACTAGATGGCGCTGTGTGAATGTGGTAGAATATTTATTTATTTATTAATCCTGGCTCATGAAGAATGGTATTCAGAGCTCATTGGAGAGGGAACACGTTTTAAAGGTTCTTTCAGACAACGAATCTCATGTTTATATTAGACTAGAAGTCGCGCGGGGCTTCTATCACGTTGTTCTTTATTTGGCTACTGCTCAGCTCCTATTGGCTTTGTTATATAGCCTATGTTACTCAGTGTTAATGTAGCTATCTAACGGAAAAAGTTTTTTTCGTTACATACAAAAATACAAATCTTTATTCTTTATACTATTAGTACCTATAGACAACAACTAATCTCGTATTCTATTTTCACTGAATCCTAATATGTTTTTCTCTAAGTAGTCAGAGTAGTTTAAGTGACTCCTTGAACATTTGCTATCCGCCAGTAAAAGTTGCGTTGAAATCGGTTCAGTCGTTTTGGAGTTTTAACTGAAAAGTGTGTTTTTGTTATGAACAGTGAAAAAAGGTGTTCTTTTTATAATAAAAGCAGACACTTCTATTTTATTTATTCGTATAAATGATAATCATGTCCGGACGAGGTGAAGACATCTCTTGAACGCATAAAGTGGCTGATGAGCAAACTTGACCTACTTAATCAATTGAAGAGGTCATTGGGTCATTTATCATAAAATGTTATTGAAACTTGTTAGTACGAGTAGGATGTTTATTTAAAAACATATCGAAACAGACATGTGTAATGATAAATATTTTATTGACTTTATAATAAATACAAATTTAATTGAACATCATTTTGCTGTAAATAAGAATGATGCCATTGTGGATCAAGTTCAGACAAAAATACATTTAAAGTTCTAAGCATTAAATGCGTTTTCCTCGTGGCCTGAGTAAAACAATTATGTCGGTCTATATTAGCAGCGTTTTTCTCAAAAAAAGTTTATTTACTTTAAGAAATAAAATTAGTATTATTTCTGAGCTTATAACCTAGCATTATTTACTTAATAGTTTTCAGCTACTTCGACCCATCACGCGGCTTTAGTTGATTTTCTGAAAAAAAGAATCTCCTATAACATACATTGTCGAAAATACATATTTGAGTTGGACTGGTAGTTAAACAAAATGTGGGAAAATTTGCTTCGTAAGAAGATCTTTTAATTGTTCATTAAATAGTAAGAGAGGAATGTTTATTAAAATAAGAATTAATTATAAATTTAAACAAATAAATCAAATCATCTCATACAATAATATAATATAAAAAAAAATATAAAAAATTTATCGTTGTATGTTTCATAGGGTAGGCAACTAGGTTTTACACTTTAACTTTACACTATTAGGTTTCTAGTCTTTAAAGCTACATCAATTTTGTATCCCATCCCTTTTGAGAGAAAATAAAATAATAATTATTATTAATACAACAATGTTGACTTCTGAATGGACTGTTGGTCTATTGGTTAGTGACCCTGACTGCTAAGCTGGAGGTCGTGGGTTAGATCCCCACCCAGGACAAATCTTTGTGTGATGAGCATAAAGGTTTGTTCTGTGTCTGGGTAAAATTTATCTATAATTTTGTATTTACAAAAAAAAAATTGTTTAGTACCATAACACAAGCAAATATAATTGCTTAATTTGGGACTAGATGGCACTGTGTGAATGTGGTAGAATATTATTATTATGTCTCTTTTCTCACGGCTATACTTCTCTCTTCTGTAATTATTATTATTATTAAGGTTATTTTTTTAAATAAAATAATGCGATCGCATGAATTTGCCTTTACGAACCTTGCACTGTGTTTACTATTAATTAATAACCACATCAGTTTTGTTATGCAATTCTTATAATTATTGACTCTATATAATTCGAGGCAAAAAGAGTTATCGCATGAGGAGAGAATTGTTCAAAATGGCTGGTCTTATTAGTAGATTAAATAAAGTGAGTACAAATTTAATTACCTTGTGCTGTATCCACAACGTTCACTGGAAAAGAAGAAATAATAATACAATAAACTCAATTATGTATTTAGTAAACTATTATACATCTATTGCAAATACCTATGACAGTCCAAAGGTTACGTAGCAAAGACAAATATTTGAAAATGTTTATTCGCAACTAGGTACCTTTTTGCACGTGTGTTTTTCACATTAATGATTCATCATCATTTCAACCCATAAACGTCCCACTGCTGGTGGTTTCCTCCAAAGAATGCGGAGGGAATTTAGCCTACTATACCCCACGCTGGCCAGACGAGTTGGTATAGGGTTTGTTTCGAATTTTCCTTTTCTCGCAGTGCTCTTGTCTACATAAGGTTACTCCCTTAGTCGCCTCTTACGACACCCACGGGTAGAAATGGGATAATGACATTATTTATTCTTAATCCGTCACTACACGGATAGTTACATTAATGATTAAATAATATCATCATCATCATCATCATCATCAGCCCACATCCACCCACTGCTGAGTATAGGCCTCTTCTCTACAGCGCCACTTCTCACGGTCCTGTGCTAGCCGTGTCCAATGAGATACTATGATCTTGACGATATCGTCTATCGTCGTTAAATAATATGAATAAGAATAATAATTTATTGTTCAGAAAAGTAATAAATAATAATAGCTTAGGTTACAGATATAACACTTTGTAGGTAGGACTTATTATATAGTCATCAAATTACTAGTGCATAACACAAACCCGCATACATTAGTTATAACAGGAATGTGATGAATTTACGGCTCAAATACATAATATATTATCTATATGTAAATGATTTTTATTTCCATTAAAAATTCAATTGGTACATTCATCATAATTTTTTCAACCCATAAATGTCCCTCTGCTAGGCACGATTCCGTCCACAGAATGTGGAAGGAATTTTTAGCCTACTTAGGTACCACTGCGGCGAGACGGGTTGGTATAGGGTTTGTTTCGAATTTCTCTTTAATGATTATTAATTTTAATATAATAAAAGCGATGGTGGCTGAATGGATATGTGACCGGTGTGCAAAACACGCGGTCCGAGTTCGATCCCGACCAGCAGTACCAATGTGGATTCCATTTTGTGGAATTTATATGTACTAGTCAAGTGACTTACCATTTGCTAACGGTAAAGGAAAACATTGTGAGGAAACCCTAGAAGAAATTCTATGAGTATTTTTGATCCACCAACCCGCACTAGGCCAGCGTAAGTGGATTATGGTTTAAACCCTCTCAGCTTTCTAGATAGAGGAGAGGAGACCCGAGACCAGCAGTGGGACTTAATGGGTTGCTGATGATTATTAATTATTTGTTTTCCCTTTTTCTTTATTGGTGCAAGAATAGTAACAAGATAGGTAACTAGTGAAGGTATGCAAGAACATAATTTGTGTAGTAGACTATTCTTTGAAATATTATTACTGTGGCGAACTAAAATTCTAAAAAATAATTATTTTTAAATAAAGCAAGCTATCTCATGAAATAATTACCTTGGCTATCACCATCAACAATGTCGACTGAAAAAGAAAATAACACATTATTACAATATAATATACTTACCTAAGTCATTTTTGCACCGGCCCAGTGGCACGGCATTCAATAAACGGATAAAAGTACACAGTGCCGTGTGAGGATCGAACCCACGAACTCGGCTAGGCGTTTTTAGTGGTGCCTCACCAATAGAATCGTCATTGTCTAATTAAATTAAATTGTTAAATCAACATACAATCATGTTGGGACTACAGTATGGGGTTCTTCAAAAAAGGAGTGAATAGGTTTCTTAAGGGTCGGCAACGCGCTCGTGATGCCCCTGGTGTTGCAGGCGCCCATAGGCTACGGTAACCGCTTACCATCAGGCGGACCGTACGTCTGTTTGCCACCGTCGTGGTATAAAAAAAAAAAACATAATAATATGACATTATACATGACTGGGATTCATGGTAATATTATAAAGAAAACTTTCTGATTAATTTTATTAAAGAAATAAAATCTAATTACTCTTATACACGTCCGTCTCATATGTCACCCGTCCTCTGTCTCCCCTTCAAATCCCATTCTTTTCTCCTTCATCATTCACTATTTCATACTTCACTTCAGTCATTCATCATTTTCATTCTACTCATCTATCATAAACGTTCCCTTCCAAGATACATACAATTAATTCTTTGATTTAAGATCGTCCTTTGTTCAGATTACTTACGTTGCTGTTGACCATCAATAACGTTAACTGAAAAAAGAAAAAAATATATAAATTAAGTTATCGTTCAAATGTTTGAAAGTGACAAATATCATATTAAATTTTTTAAAGATTTGACAGCTAATTTATATAGACTAATTTGAATGTCGAAGTCGAGTAGATTGTCGGGTTACTGAGTCTGCTTGGTACCGGCTGATGTAAGTTTGGCTTTATATATTTTAATTAATTAAAAAAAAATGTTAGTTAAAGAGAAAACATTATTATTTGTATTGCATATTAACATGCTTACCTGCACCGGGATCATCTGTAACAAAAATAAACTTTGTTTAAAATACTAATAAATAAAATACGAATAAGATCTTCACTAAATTCCATTAGTAGATATTTATGTGTGACTTATACTAAAAAGATGCAGACCGTTGTCTATTATTCATAACATGAAATAAATAAATCACAGCGTTTCAAGGAAACAACGCAGGAAATATTTAAATGTAAATAAACGTAATAAATACATAGGTACATACAATACCTAACCTATGTATTTAATACGTGACCTTTCTCTTATTTATTTCAAATGTTTACTTTTAAAGCAGAGATGGTGGATCATATTTGTAAAAGAAAGATGTTTTCATCGACCACACTATGCCATACCATGTTTATAAAGGTGAAGAGTTTGATTGGTTAGACGCGCTAATCTCTCACTGCTGGTCCGATTAGAAAAAATATTTTAGTTTTGTATAGTTCATTTACCGAGGAAGGCCATATATACATATCTAACATAACGCTACGACCAATAAGAGCTAAGCAGTGATCAAACAAAGATCCACGGACGTGAAACCCCGGGCAACAGCTTCTATTGAGTTTAAAACATAATTACTTATATTAATTTGATCAGTGTTTTGGTGGTTTATGTATCTACTATTATATAACCATATTTTTGTTCATAATAAGAGCAAGACAAGCCGTGTTTTGACCACCTAGGGTCTTATCTTAATAGCAACGAGTATCTGTGAGAATAGACCTTTTGACCACGTATGTATGCCATAAATATGCGACATTATGAAATATGATCTTGTTGCTTAACCAATAGAACACATTTTTATTTTTCAGCCATGGTATGTTTGGTGGTTAGGTTTATTGATGACAAGGTACACGATTGTAATAGCTTATCGGTGAAGTCACAATGACAATAAAGCTAAAGTTGAGGGCACTCAGTGCAGCTGCACTTTAACACTAGGTGTCTTTTAATACGCTTGTGACTGACTTCATGATAAGTGCTTTGTCGTACATGTAGATGAATCTGTCTATCCAGCGAATATAAATGATGGAAATCGAATAATCAAGTAAGTATTTGTAAGTCTTTTTTAAAAGTAAGTGCGATATTTCATTATTTTTGTATTTATTTCTCTTGATATTGTCTTTTACAGTAGAAAAACTCTTAATCGATTATTTAGAGTTAAACAAAATTTTAATTTATAATACATTTTAAGGTAAATAATTTTTATTTAATCATACGCTACACATAATTTGTAAATTTAAATATTATGTTGTTATTGCTTCCTTAATCAAAAAAACATGTTATGCATACTGCATCGATCTCGCAGTGTATGAGTAATAAGTATAGAAACGCCTATGGGCAATTTTCAACCTTACACCAATACGCAGAAGACAAAAATTGCCAGACACAAATCTCAACTTAAATCTGTTTTATGTTTTTTGGTGTTTACTATTCAGTCACGTTCAGTGCAGTGGTTTAATTAGAGCCACAAACCACAAATATCCATTTGAATCCTCTAGCGAAATGAATTTTATTGAGATGTAACTTTTATTAATACGCCGCATGACGTCAATGCGAGGAAGTTAAGTGATTGCGATCCTATCTCTAAATAGTATAAGACAAACGCTTTTTGCATGTGTATCTCTGTCTGTCTGTATATCTGATAGCACCTCTTGAACTAATCAATGGATTTTGATTCGCTTTTTAGAAAAAAAAAGAGAGAAGAAAAGAAAGAAAATCGTGTTATTTTCAGACTTAATTTGCATAGTACAGCACAAACATAAACTATAAATAAGACCTTTGTGAGTCTGAAAAACGTCCCTGTCTCAGCATAATGCTACAACATAAATGTTATAGCGCTGGTTTTCAAACAGAGCCGGGTGGTATGCCACTAAATTAATACTAAACAAAAATCACACAAGTTCAACTTTTATTTATTTATTTATTTAAATTTATGCACAAAGAACTTTACAAAGGCGGACTTAATGCCAGAGGCATTCTCTACCAGTCGACCTTTGGGCGATGCAGAGAAGTGAGTTGTAGGTGCAAATAGAAGAGATGTAAAAATGATAATATAAGTTCAACTTTTACCTTACCACTAGTACTTTTACCACTAGTTAAATATTTTTTCAAGAAATGGGTTTATTTTTTTCGTCATAATCATCACAATTTTAACAGCCATAGGACGATTAATGTTGGACGTAGGCCTTAGGCATTTTGATCATCGTCGATCATTCGAATTATAGTGAAATTCCTAGAAATTTTGAAAAATTTGGATAATAGAAAGACTGAAAACAGTTCTCAACATTACTTAAAAAAGAAAAGAATTTTTGGTTTAAAGGGCGGATCCGAAATAGATAAGTTAGGTTAGAAGGCTGAGGTGGGAGCGACGCGAGATGTTTTCAACAAATACCTACAAAAATATTTTATCTGACATATCACGCCAGCGGAACCACTGGCAGAAGCTAGTATCTTATATTATTGAAGGTTTCGTTAATATCGCACATATTCGGCTACAATAAAACAGGTACGAGTATGTAAATACTTAATGACTACAAACAAAAAATGGAAATCACCATCTCGAGTGATATATTTTCGACATTGTCGCATTGTGAGTTGTTACATTTCTGATCACGTATTTAATGTGAAGTGTCGGTAACTTTGAAGATTAATCTATGAGTTTTGATGGTCAAACATGAGACGTGATTTTAAATAACATATTAAATCACTTGTAAAAGAGCAAAATTGTGTAGTAATAATAATAATATTCTACCACATTAACACAGCGCCATCTACTCCCAAAGTAAGCAATTATATTTGCTTGTGTTATGGGTACTAAACAACTGATATACTACTTAAATATTTTTTTTTTAAATACATACATATTATAGATAAATTACACCCAGACACAGAACAAACCTTTATGCTCATCACACAAAGATTTTTCAGTAATTAAATTAGAAACGTTTAACGTATTTGTATTTAGTTGATAATTTTAACTAGGTAGTAATACGTAAAGTGTCGGAAGTAGGAGTAGGCAGAGGTGTATGACCACTCCAAGCCAATACTGAGAATTTTTTGTCTGAACAGCCCAACCTGGGGATCGCACCTGAGACCTCTTATACGGCAGTCGTGCACACCCGCTATGCCATCGAAACATTCATGTTTTATTGACGTAATAACTGTTGTAGTTTGACTTAAAAAGTTACTTACTTTGAGGTTTCGCCATGGTCACGGAGACCAGGCTGACGAGCATAAGCATGATCTGAAATACAAAATGATTTTTTTATTGCATTGTCAATTCTATTACAATAATGTTAGATCGTTTATAGAGTGAAAAGTATGTCTAATTGAGGTATTTAAGGGAGAATGATAAAAAATGCTGCTGGGCAATTTTGAATCTTAGAATGATACACATAAGATGATAATTAACATTAAATTACTGGACATGGGTGTCTCCTTACTGGAGGATCAGCCTCTTACCACGCTGGCCAAGTTTTATATTGAATTTTCCTAGAGTACTTGTAACATAATAAATTATTTCTTACGATATCCTCAGGTTAAACTTTTAACTTTAACTTCTGTGATTTAAGTCACACTTTTGGTTCGCTAATTCTACGAAAATTGCCATAATTTTCACTTGATTTAATACGAATACGCTCAAATTTACCCATTTACTACAACCTCTTGTGATTATGATTTATAAACCTAGACTATATTTCGCAGCTTCTAAAGCTTGCTTTAAAATGACACATGAAATTAAAAAATAAAATATTAGTGTATTACGCACCATAAACCGACTCATGATTAAAATAGTATGTATTCTTCACTGTGTGTAATTAAAACAAAACTGCGTCTCCAATTTCAATCTTATTCTTTTATACAGGACCGTTACTAATACTGATAAATATTATAAAAACAATACGATAACCTATGACCGTTTATTTGTTTTGGATTTATAACTAAATTTTGTTAATTACGCGGAAATTATTGAGTAAATAGATTACACGGTCATGAGTTTCCTCATATTATCTGTGGTGTTGGTTAGGACTTCAATTGTCTACTATTTATTTTAATACTTTTACTAGGTAATAATCCCTCGCTGGCATGAATGAGCCGACTGGTTCGGGGTAGTAGGTCCTACCGCAGAATATCAATTATCAACGCTATACAACAGTAAATAATGTTGCGTTTCGTCTGGTGAGTGTGAAGCGTTGGAGTGTTACTCCTCCTCGCAATCCCAGTTGTTTTTTTTTTCTTCCATATTTTCCTTGTCCTTTTCAGTAGGCAGTGGCAAAAATTGAACCTAAAATAGACCTAAAATAGTCTTTTTTTTATTACTATCAAGCTAATTTTTCGTGAGTAGCTTCATTTCGATGAGACGTCCAACAATTTCGTATTCCAAAAGTTTGATTGTCGTAGCTAACATACGTAGCAAGGGTATACCGGACTGGGAAGGAAATACCGGGATAATGTACCATGCAATTTGTAGGACTGTTCAATTACATAAATATAAGTAAGTAAAAATAAAAAAATCAGCTGGTTAGTGTTCATTTATGATGACCTCGTTATCGATACAAGTTGTAAGGTCCCCTCCTTCGATCAAACCATTGATTTTGTCGGACCATATTTTTTTTTGTTAATTGTTGGGCGTCTCATCGAAATGAAGCTACTCACGAAAAATTAGCTTGATAGTAATAAAAAAAATTTGGACCAGGGATCCCGGACTATAAAGTTTATGAAAAATACAGGTACAAAGATTAGAAGAATTTACTGAATTATAATCCGTGTAGTGACAGATTAAGAATACATAATGTCGGTCACTACACGGACGCACTAATTAACTATTCGAAATTTAACTTGCTAAAATTGTTAAAAACACCAGTTGAGGGAAAATTATGATGAGGCACCGCTCTTCTTTGAATTTGAAAATATCTGACAAAAATATCGTATATAAATATATAATAAATATAGAAATAGCCAATCGTTGAGGATAATCTGGTCCGAAGAGCACGATTGCACTGAATGCTAGCCGCACACAACCAATCCTATTGAAAATCTCTTGAGGTTGGCATATGTCCAGCAGTGGACTTCTTGAAAGTGAAATGATGATGATGAACCGTTGAGATATAATAGTCTTTATCAGAAATCGCGTCGTGAAGTCGTGACTACTATCAACCAGACAACATATTATTTTTTTCTGATGAGTTGCGGTCACACTCATGGAAAAAATTGTTATTGACGTGTAAATTTTAAATTAAAACCAATTAATATATTCATACTGACGTACCGATTGGTTCTAAATAGTTATTGCGTTGCCACTGGGATATGTACCTAAATGTAGGTACATAATTTATTAATAAATAACATGATTGATGCTAGTTTTATAATCATAATATATGCTCATTTTTTATCGATACCTTTTTTTAACTCTCGACGCAAAACCGACAGGGTGTTTATAACAAACATGTGTGTGGCATCGCAGCTTTCGAACGGATGAACCGATTTTGATTTTTTTTGTATGAAATGTGAATTATGTTTAATATCTATATTTTTCATTAGTCTTTTTTGAATGTATTATTATTTTGTTATGGTAACATAACATAACATATTTGTTTTTTGTTTTTCCATTTGTTTTCCCAAATAAATAAAATAAAATAAAACATAACATAGCATCACGCCTTTTTCCCCGAAGGGGTAGGCAGAGGTGTTTCACACCCACATTTCGCCAGCTATGTTTGGTCCCATGAAATAGGGGGCGAGCCTATTGTCATCTACATTTGTTTACCAAACTCCGGGAAAATCTCAATACTGGAATTTCATGATAGAAAAGCCCAATACAATTTTCACCCGACCCGGGAATCGAACCCGGGACCTCTTGCACAGCAGTCGTATACACTTTCCACTGCGCCACCGAGGCAGTCTTTTTTTTTTTTTGTTTGTTATGGTAAGTATATTATTTAGTTTTGCACAAAAAGGTCATCTTATCTCTGCATCTGGATACCTCGTTAAGGTACAAGTTCCGAAAGGCCTCCTCCATAAATTTTACTGGCTATATTGTCATATTGTATAGGTACGCGGGAATATTTATTGTAAAAAAGAGATAAAATGAATTGTTCTATGTAAAAAGTGTCAATGTTCAGAGAAAATAGCGCTAGAGAAATGTGTGAAGGAGGCGTATCAAAACATGCAGCTTGAGCTGTAAGGTAAGGTAATAAGGTTCATAAGGTTTCCTTCAGATAGCTTAGCTTCTCACGGAACACTACTTACCTACAGGAGCACCTATTAGACCAAGTAAGTAAGTCAGTAATATTTTGATCAATAAAATTGCGTAAATACGAAAATATTAAGTAGCTGCTAAGTGTTAAGGTCTCTGCACATTATGTCGTACCTTCTATTTTCCAAACAAAAAAATATTCTTCTTGCCTTGCCCTTGTACAAAATGTTTTCCTTTTCAATGTTAATAAATTCTGATCTTTTTAATCCATTGACATACCTACTACATACAATTTATTATGTTGACAATCAAGCATATTCGAAATTTTCAGCCATTGTTAACATTCTTAAAAAATTTAAAATGACGAAAGCTAGGAAGTTCCTGTAGTTTTACCTCAAATTAATTTAAAATATATATAAAATATAATGATCAAAGCTATACCACTATAAAATAAATTTATTAAGTCTAAAAAGCTCTGTTACTTTGAAGGTTCGATATGGCTACATTTGACATTTGACATAATCTATTTTGGTTTCATTGTCAAATGTTTGAAAATGACAGCGAACGTATTTAAATTTTCAAACAATTGACAACCACTTATATTGAAATCTGTCCGCGTAGTGACGGATTCAGAATACATAATGTCACTACTCCATTTCAACCCGTGTATGTCGTATAAGGCGAAAAAGGGACCTAACTTTAAGCAGACAAGAGCAGTGCGAGAAAAGGAAAATTCGAAAAAGAACCCTATACCAATCCATCTGGCCTGCGTGGTAAAGTAGGCCAAATTCTCTACAAAATCTTAGGAGGAGACCCGTGGACAGAAGTGGGACGTTTGTGGATTGAAATGACGATGATGATGATATATCAAATTCAATTAATGACGAGATTTGGAGTTTTCTCAGGTGACGAACTAGTATACAGGAGACCTTTTTAGATGACAAATTATCACGTAGATTCGAATCATGTCTAGCGACAATATTCTAAAGTGGAAGTTTACACGTTTTATTGTCATAATGACAGAAACGTCACGAACGGCTATAATACAATCCGCGTCAGCGTTTCGTCTACAATGCTGACCAACAAGTTGACATTGAGTTTTCCTTGTCAGAAATTCTAATATATAAAGATACTCAAGAGCCAGAAACTCAGTAGCGACGGGACTAGCCAGTGAAGCTAAAATGTAAGTTTTTCACCTTAATATTCAATCAAAGTCACGCATTAAGGAACCGGAAATCTTCTTCAAAAGTGTTCTACCTTGAACCGCGTCAAAACTTATGTTAATCAGTCTGTTAGAAGATATTAGATTTACATTACATTTAGCTTGTTATTCTAGTTGATCGAAGTGAACATACACATAATTTAATCCTTCTTTAATGTTTGACATTTTTAATTTAATAATATTATTAAAGTGAATTAATTCGAGGCATCAAGTAAAGTGGTTAAGTGTTGGAGTAAGTGTCAATGTGAGAATCTTATTTATATATCTCAACTTGGATGTGATCACCTGTAACTACCTCTTGAGGCAGAGACTTATTGCGTTCCACCTGTTATGATTCTAATACACATTTTACGCTTCTTCAATATTCATCAATCTTTTCATAAACCTACAGTCATGTGCTCGCTGATTTAGGATACTTATGTCCTTCTATAGATCGGATTACCCCGATTACAACTGTTTAATTTATATAGCAAAAATCAATAATCAATCAATCAATAAAATCAACCCCGCCTATAAATCCCAAATGTCTTCCGTAGGGTTAAGAGAAATACATTATACCTACATTTCGCCAGCTATGTTTGTTCCATCGCGCGCGGATCCTAGGTCTATGGTTCCATCTAAAATTATATTGCCATTAACTTGCACATTTCCAGAGTCCAGGCTATTGTAGAGAATAATACAATGTATATCCGACCTCACAGAGGCAGTATTCTCTGACGTAACTAAAAAAATATTTTCTTTCTTTCAGTTGATAATGAAGTCGGTTCTCGTTTTATGTGCACTGATAGCTGTGGTGTATTCCCGGCCTGAGGGCTACGACACTCGATATGATGACTTCGATGCAAAAGGCTTGGCTGAAAACACACGTTTGCTGAAGGGTTACGGAAAATGCTTCCTTGGCAAGGGACCATGCACTCCTGAAGGAACTGACTTCAAAAGTAAGTAGATTTAATAAAAAATTTCAAGTAACTAATTTATTATAATCTAAACAGTTTTTATTATGTAAGCAAGACTTTTGCTGGGGTGTCACACACCGTTAAAAAATGGCATACCTAATATGTGTGAATTCAGGGTATCAACTACCTTTATACAGATTAATAAGGAGTATCAAAACATATACCCGCACAAACTTTCGCTTTTATATATTAGTGTGATATCATTTAGTAGGTAACTATATTATGTCAATTCTATTTTAGATGTAATTCCTGTAAAGTTATCATTGTTTTACTTATTCTTTAAAACAGACAGTTTTAATGACATCTTTATCAATCATTTACTTAACTTATGTAATTAAAACTATGGTTACAATAGCAGTCAACAGAATATGAAAAGGTTATCATCGTTTACTTGATAAATAACAATAACCTTAACAAAGTATGACTAAATATTAATACAGACATAAAATCTACACGTATAATAAATAAGGGGGGCACTCCATACATGTAGTATTGAGTACCCCCTTATTTTTAAATTTTTATGATTTAACTATCAAACTAAGTTGCGGTCCACGCAAGACACCTATTCTCCAAATTTTATCAACATGCATCGAGCAGTTTTTGGTTAAAATGGCTGTGACATACCGGCGGACGGACATGACGAAAGTTTATGGGTACCGTTTTTGACATTTTGCAGAACCCTTAAAAAGTGCATAGGTAATCAGACTAATATTCCGAATACGGAAGTTCATCATCATCACAAATATCCATCTGTATGGATGAGTGGATGTTCGTATGTTCGTTATTCAATCACGCCAAAACGGCAAAACGGATCAGTATAAAATTTGGCACACAGATAGATTAAAGCCTGGAGTGCTATTCTAGGCTTTAATATGTGTGCCATTGGCTACTTTTTACCGTCATACTAAACGGGCGTGTCTGACGTAAATTAAATTGTTGCATGTATCGATATTCATTCAATTATCGCGGCATACCTATGACTCATCTGCCATCTTTAGAAAACTTTAGGAAGGCTGTGGCTCCAAAAGTTTTCTAAAGATATATATAAATGCTTAACATGACTCTTCATGTCACGACAGAACACACACACATCATGACAGAAGAAAACATGCTTTCGGCTGTCTAGCCGAAAGCATGTTTTCTTCTGTCGTGATACAAAAAAAAGTACTCGCAGCTACTCGGTACTTGCAGCATTTCACTTATATGTCACTTATTATTTACAGAAACAATCCCAGAAGCTCTGAAGACAAGCTGTGCAAAATGTTCGCGTAAGCAGCGTGAGCTGATCCGTACTGTTGTGAAGGGTTTCCAGAAAAAGACTCCTGATATCTGGAATGACTTGGTGAATAAAGAAGACCCCAGTGGACAGTACAAGGCGTCTTTTACGAAGTTCATCAATGGCTCTGATTAAACCTTCTAAACGATGGGTTTTAATGAAATACTGTATACTATGTACAACAACTATTATTAAGTTTAGCTTCTATTTTATCTCATAGTTATGAAGCTTTTTAAGTCTATCTTAATCTAAAGTAGATTCAAGATATTCATTTAAAGCTTCGAAATAAGCAATATAGGTATACCTAATTAATTATGTCTTTTGCAACATCACATTATTTATTGTAAGTATTTAACGTATTGTACGAGTTTTCGCCTTTTATATAAAAAAAACAATAAAAATTTAAATTCAATCTTGTTTTTATATTTATTTATAATTATCTTCATCTAAATATTTTATTGATAATTAATGAGATCAACTCTTGCCAGTGCAGCCACTGGCTCATTATTTATGATAATATAATTATATAATAGCTATATTATAAAGAGTAAGTGATACTTATTATTTTAATTTCTGTAAATTGGATATTAACGCTGGAAAAATAACAGATGCAACCCCTGCATAATGAAAACATACTTTAATTATGTTTTTAACAATAAATATTTTTAAATATTTCTTCAGTTAGGTCAACTTTCACAATTATTTTTGCTTTTTATGCCTCAATTAAGTAGTTAGTGGTAACAGCATTCATACGTATGAAGACTAATATAGCCCCACAGAACAATGAAAGTAAAACCTATCTCTGTTATGTGCTAGACCCATATTATATACTAGTGGTAGATTGCGTTTGGCAGCCTATAATTATTAACAAGTGTCTGAGGCTTCTTTTTGTGATTAAAGTGCAATAATCGATCGAATCGATTATCGATTCTCTTAAACTATGTAATCAATCGAATCGATTATCGATTCGATTGATTACATAGTTTAAGTATTGTTATTTTATAATTATTTACTTGGTAAACTAAGTCGGCAGCCTTGATCGGCCAGTTGTTTACTATTTAGGAATGGTTATATAATGGAATAAGCCTGGTAACTTGAAAAGTAACTAAATCGTTTAATATCTTCTTGTACTAAGTTAGGACCTTTAGCGCTGCGTTTTCACCAGAGATGTTTGAGGATGCATATCGAAGGATGTGTTTGTTAAAAACAATAAAATCGCTACATTTACCTAGCATCGATCGGTTGAAGCGTTTCTATAGGTTCTTAAAAACACTTCTCTCACTCCGGTGGCACGCAAAAGGCAAGAAGAGAATAAAAGAAAGACTTGTTTTTTTGGTTTAAAAAGGAATATTATAACTCATTTACTTTCATGTCTACCGGCACAACCGGATAATTGAGTTGTATTTTTAAACATGACCTAGAAACAAGGTATTATCTGGTTTCTTTTAAATAAAACCTGTATTTTGTATGAACACAATAATGTGTTTTGTATATCAATATCAATTAAGGATGCAAATAATGAGAGCTTGTTTATATAATAAATAACAAAGACATGCTAATCGCAAAATCTATGATGAATTGTGTACTTGATGGTTTGTATTTCCTTATGGAAGTTGGCAGTGCCTACTATTGATCTGACTGCTTATAAATATTACTAAAATACTTCTATGAGTAATAAATTCAAGACTGAAATTATAAGTTAAACTGAACTTATAATTTGTTTAAATTCGCACCCAAAAATAATGTAACTACATTATTTTTGGGTGCCTCTAACAAAATATTACCACTTGCCGCGTTGCCGCTGTCGGAAAGTGTCCAGGAGTACTGAATATTATGTTTAAAGAGAGCTATCCTCTCAAGGCGGGCAGTGACTTGGCTGTGTCCCTAACATTGCTTACTTAACATTATTTATACTTACATGTCTCCTTCCACCTCTTTGCTATGGGTGTTTCATATTTTTTTTTTTTTTTTTTTTATTCTACTACCGCATAAATGTACTGATATATAATTTGTTGAGATAAAACTTGTACTATTTATACTTACTAGTTATGGGGAACTGGTGATCGGAATGACAGGGTAAAACCTAACTCTAGACACCAGCTCCTCACCAAAATAGACTGTACCACAAGAATTATCTTGGTAAAATTGTTTTATTATGTAAGTCTTTTTGTGAGGAGAAATAAACTATATTATTATTATTATTATTATTATTATTGCCAACGTCCATGAGCGGCGGTAACCACTTACCATCAGGTGGGCAGCTTGCTAGTCTGTCAAAAAAGAAAAAAATAAAAGAAAGGGGTTTTTGTCGGAGTTTTAACTTACAAAGTAAATTGGTCATCGGCCCAAGCTACCAAGTTTGCATACACTCAAAGTACATACTAGCTCTACATACATGTTATTTATTAGAAAATAAGTAGGTAAGGTCTGGTAGGCCCTGTGATCTTGGTCCATATGCAGTTATTTTTTTTTTACACTACAGTAGCGTTATGAGAAGGAGAGGAACCACCATAATATATATTAGCAATATCTAAGCACGACTCAGTGAGTATTTTAAACTAGGTAAGCTGCAACAGTATATTATATTCTCTTGCAATGTTGATATACATAGGTGAGGAAAAAAGTATGATCAGTTCAGTTAGCCCTTTATATTAAACAAACAAAAATAAAGTTTTAATTACAATTGGCACATGGTGTCGCAGCGCCTACAGAAATAATTCTATAAACGCTTAGCGCCTACAGAAATAATATTATAAGTTTCAAGTTAGTATGAAAGCCACTATTATATTTACAGGTTTTTTTGATAACAAATTTGATTTGACATTCGCGTGTATTCCAAAGCACCAAAACATTTTATTCGACATATTATTATACATTTTGTCGAATATTGAAGTCGGCAAAATGCACCTATCCCCGCCGTCAGCTTCTCTTTTTCCTGAAGTGTGTAATTAAAAAGTTGGATGGGTTTTTTTTCCTAATGGCAAATACTGATCTACTAAATGGAAAATACTATCTAAAAATAACTTTGAATGATTTTTTAGTAATTATTTAATTAGTTCTAATTATTGTTTTTATATTATTTACTATTTGATCACAATATTAGAAAATTCCGTCTTTTTAGGTTTCCCTATATTTGATACTAGTCACAAATTACATCTTGTTTATCTGTTTGAAATATATGAAAATCTAATGTCTCTGGATTTTTCAGAACGCTACTGCACCAAAACGTGTCCCTTCATCAGCAACCCATTGTCCTACTGCTGGGCTCGGGACTCCTCTCCTCTTAATAGAGAGCTGAGAGGGTTACATTTTACCCATAAAAAACGTGTCCCTTACTGATTTGCAAATATAAAGTTGAAACGAATTAAACGAAATGCAGAATTTTAACTACCTATTTATCTTTAATAGCAAAAATAACTATTATTTAGAAGTACCAATAATGAAGTACAAAGTTGTCTTTGCCATTTATAAAATAATAAAAAAATAAAAAAACTAGTTCCAAGTCACGATTGATTCTCATAATCAAGCGTTAAACGTAGAGCCTACCCAAATTGTTCTTTTTTTAAAATATCTCAAGGTTATTATAGGCTATAATAATCCATGTTTAAAACAATATCCAAACGGTCAATCTTCCCATAAAAATCGTCTTCATGCAAAACGACGTCATGTTCTAAATATAAATTTGTTTACTAAACAAGATTAATATGACGCAGAGTATCGTTTTTCAAAACCATGGTAATAAACTATATTGATTTAATAATGCTTGTATTAAACGCGTAACTAACAGAAGCATACAAAAAACTGGCAAGATTATGTGGTATGTTTTATTTAAATTCTTTCAGTATGTTAATACATTTTAATGACAAAAATTATATGGTACTCGCTTCCACCCGCGACCTCGCCCACTTGGTTTATTGGTAGTAAAATTTTATACCTAAAAACCTTCCTCTTGAATCTATCTATCTATTGGTAAAAACTACATCAAAATTGTAATTGTAATGCGCAGTTTAGAAGATCTAAGCGTACAGACAGCAGGGTGAGGGGAAATCTCTATGTAAAAATAAAACTAGTTGGTGACATAATTTTATGGTAATTAAAATATCGCAAATGGAAATTAACACTACCACGTGTCTGTAGAAAAAGTGATATAAGCTACTTATTATCTAACTGAGTTTCTTCATTCATTACAATAAAATTGAGGCGCCTTGACTCATGCCTCTCGCAGAGTTCATGTGAATTTAGAAACAAACACCTTTACACAAAGTCGTGGGAGTGTTGAATTTTGATGGATTTACACTCCGTACTGTGGAGTTTAAATAAGAATAATATTTTTTAGCGTTCCGTAGCCAAGATGGCAAAAACTGTAGTTAAATAATAAAAATAAATATTTTAAAGGCGGCATAAATATTTTTTTTGTTATATGTATATTTTGGGAAATAAACGCTCGGAAAGTAGCATAAAACCCCCTATTTCCTAAACCATAAAACCTAAAAATCTGAAAAAATAACAACCAACCAAAATTATTTTGAACATGATCGGATATACCTACTGTTTTCGAGTTATTAGGCTTTAATACAAGCTTAATAGAACTACCGCTCACTAAGCTACGATCCAGTTGTTTATTATTTGGGTGTACTTAGTTCCCATGAATAGTATAGTATGATTACTTTGTGGTGTAGAATACTTCCTTATTAATTCCCCTTTGGGGAATAAGGCCTGATTGCTTAATTAAAGCAGGGTTCGGTTAATTGGTTCGGTTCTTTGAAGAAAAAACGCCTTTAAATTTAGAAACATAACCTATGTTGCTATAACTTTTTTACTATAAGCCGTACAGTGTTGATTGTTTGAACCAACTGAGCTGATAGTTAGAGCTCATACTAAACGGTTGCTGATAAATATTAGGTGTTACGTCTCTGAGAAGTATGGTTATCTTGTATGCTATGTCCATTCGGGTTATCTCTAGTTAATAATGATTTTGTCACAAAAATTGTGACTGCCGAGTTATACGTCCTGTCTCTTCGCCTTCATAGGACACATAAGGATAACAAAGTCTGAAGCCAGTATCACTTTCAAAACTATCTAGTTCGTGTTCTACTTGTTGTTCTCGTAACCATCGTAATATTTCTCAATCAAAGTGTGATTCGAACGTGTGTAATAAGAACTTTAGCACACATTTCACAGCGATTAAGAACTTGTTTTGGCACCAATTTTTATTTAGAGAAAGAGTACCAAGGTTGCTACTAATATATGTCATTTGTATTTCACGATCTGCCTTTCGTCTTTTTCCTATCTACAAACATGTGGTAGGTGCTCTAGGTAAGAATCACATTAAATTAGGTTAATTTTATTTCTATAAGTATATACAATAAACCAGTAGGTATGTTGCCAACAATAAAATTATCGCTGTTTTATTATTTACTATCTTCTTCCAAGGTTTCACCCCCATGGTAGGTAAGTCGTAAAACAGAGCCTATCTTCCAGGGTCTGACTCTAGACTATATCTATAAGTTTAATGAAGATCGATTTAATTATAAAACCGTGTCAAAGAACTAACGTTAATTTTGCATTTATAATAATATATCTCTAGTTAGAGGAGAGGAGACCCGAGCCCAGCAGTGGGACTTGATGGGTTGCTGATGATGAATAATATATCAGTCGGAAAATAGCCAATAATCATCATATCAGCAGTGTATAGGAATAGAATAAACATTCATGCGTCCTCAAAAGATTTCCGATAATTAAATACTAACGAATCACTGAATTTGAAAATCTCACTCGATTTTTATTTAAAATTTGATTGTAATTTTTTTTGTATGAGAGGTGCGCCGCAGTTTTTACAAATATAAGCGATTAAACGATGTTTCTAGTGATCAATTAATAGCTTTTTGTTATGGAAATCCCCCACACGTCAGTAATAACTTATAATAAGTATCTATAAATATATCGACCGTGTAGTGACGGATTAAAAAATTTGTCACTACTCCAATAACCCGTGGGTGTCGTAAAAGGCGGCAAAAAAAACTGAAATACATAAATAAATTAAGTAAAAGGTTTATTAAATTTATTTATGTATTTCCGACTAGAAATCGCGCGGGGCTTTGCTCTAGTCGTTCTTTATTTATCCACTGCTCAGCTCCTATTAGCCGTAGCGTGATGTTATATAGCCTATAATCTTCCTCGATAAATGGGTTATCCAACACTAAAAGATTATTTTTCCTCTTTAAATGCTAGCGTAGTTACATTATAATAATAATATTCTACCACATTCACACACCGCCATCTAGTCCCAAAGTAAGCAATTATATTTGCTTGTGTTATGGGTACTAAACAACTGATATACTACTTATATACATTTATTTTGTAAATACATACATATTATAGATAAATTATACCCAGACACATTAGAAAAGAAGATATAAAAGGTTAACCACCTTTCTATTTATAGTAAAAGCATGGGTTCTATTGCACCTCAGAAACATAATTTGAAGTACGTACTGTTACGTCGGTTTCTTAAGAAGTGCCTACACTGTAATTACACTGTCGGTTTTTTGTGATTACCGCTCTGTGCTGTAGAACTGAATAAGCTAAGCAAGTAATTAAATAATTACTTGTTTTTAATCTCCTTACTAATTTTAAACTGACTTGTTTTTGCGTTTTGTTTTAGTTCATGAATGTAGATATGAGTGTTATATTCATATTCATTTAAACATGTGTATTAAATTAGGGAAGCAATGTATTTTTTTGGTTATACATGAGACTGTGCCCTTTGTTGTTTTTACGTTTATTTGATACAAAAAAAACAGTTATTATGTACATTAATATCAAGATTTTCTTAATTAATAACAGCGTAATAAATACGATAATTTGATGGAAGACGCTAGATATTGTGGTAAATGTTATTTTGATAATAGTTAGACGAGTTTTACCTGAAATCAAACGCATATTAAACTACCATATTTTGTTCTTATTATTAAAATTAAGCATAAAATAACAACATTTATATACGCCATCATCAGATGTGATAATAAAGTCGACAATTTAGCAACTTTGATTTTAGAAAAAAATATCACGGTTCCGTAAAAAAAAACTATTCAATCGCACACGAACCAAGTCGCGGGCAAAGCTATTTTTTTAATTATATTCTATGGCTATCACAAATCAGTTACGAAGGGGCTTCGTTGTTTTCACTATAATATAGTATGGTCCGAGGCCTGGAGATGCACAAAAGTTATTACGATATTTTCTGTACGGATAATTCTTCGATGAACACCTAATAAAAGGTTTGGTTTACTTATGGACATATTATATGGGATATTATATAAAATGTATATAAAAAGGTAGGTACAAAATATTTAAAATACCTAATACATCAATAGGTATTTAAATATTATGTGCCTACCTTTTTATATACACATTAACGATAGGTAAGTAAATCGATTATTTATTCATCATTAAAGTCGAATAAAAGACCAACAACTTCTAAAACGGTGCAATTTTTAGGTATTTATTTGCTGATGTTGCACTCCGGCAAAAAAAGAGTCATAACATGTAATAATTCGATTTGGCATTATGACTCTTTTTTGCTGAAAAAAAGAGTCAAAATAACAAAACGAATTATTACATGTTATTACTCTTTTTTTGCCGGTGTGTATAATCCGCCTTTACCTATTTACTTAGTATTTTCCTTAAAAGTGTCGAAAAATAAATATTGAGGCGCATGGTATCGATTTAAGTATTAATTTTTTCTAATTTATTTTGGGTTTTTCTTAGGCAGTTCAACGATCTTTAATAATTATGTTTTGAACAATTTATTCGATAGCAAAAAGTTAGTATCGATTAATCTCATTTGTTATTATAAACCAAACGTATCAAAAAAATTGAAGCCGAATCACAGTAGCACATGATGACATGACGTATCAAATAGAATAGAACAGGGGTTTTACTCTGAATTTCGACATTCGAATGTTCGGTTTTGATATCGCTGTCAAATGTTTAAAGGTGACAGCGACCATATGTAAATTCCGAACATTCAAATATCGAAATTCAGAGTAAGCCGCCAGAGCAATTAGCAAGTTTTCACAATGTCTACGTGAGTACGTTTTGTCAAATAAGCAATAAAACATTAACATTTTAAATAAGTGCTAATCAAGCAATGGAAAAATTTAAGCCCGAATAGGTCAGTTGGAAGAGCACTCAACACGGCATACCAGGGTCGCGAGTTCAAGTCGTCGATTAGCATTTATATAAATACAATAAAACATCTAAAAAAACTTTAAGTCACCCCCGACAAGATCTGAGAAACTTGAAACAGCTATTTTATGTTTTACTCCCCTGAACTTCTATTATCACACCGCTTTTTCAGTGTGAGTTAAATAGCTCAATTCATTCCTCCATATAATCCGGAAGGTTCGTCTAAGTGCTAGAATATTTGTTCTAGTTCGTTCTATGTAGTTCCTGGAATCAGCGCTCTCGAATCAAAGAGCTAATAATATTAAATTGGCTAATTATGTTCATCATCATCATCATCAGCAACCCATTAAGTCCCACTGCTGGGCTCGGGTCTCCTCTCCTCTAACTAGAGAGCTGAGAGGGTTTAGGCCATAATCCACTCACGCTGGCCTAGTGCGGGTTGGTGGATCAGACATACTCATAGAATTTCTTCTAGGGTATGTGGGTTTCCTCACGATGTTTTTCTTTACCGTTAGCAGATGGTGTCTTTTTTTTTTGCCTAAATTCGCAGACGAGCAGACGGCTCACCTGATGGTAAGTGGTTACCACCGCTCATGGACGTTGGCAATGCCAGGGGCACAGCCAGTCTGCTACCTACCTTGAGAAGATAGATCTCTTTAAACCTCGTTTGAAGAAGGACATGTCATAGCGCTCAGGAAACACCGCTGTAGGAAGTTCATCCCAGAGCTTGCACGTACGTGGGAGGAATGACCGCTGAAACCTTACCGTTCTAGACGATATCGGCTCCAGGTAGTGTGGGTGAAGCCTACAGCGGCGTCGAGTGGTGCGATGATAAAAAGGCGACGATGGCACCAAATCAAAGAGTTCGTCGGAGCACTCCCCATGGAACAATCGATAGAGCACGCAGAGTGACCCAAAGTCTCTCCGTTGCCCCAACGATTCCAAGTTGTCCCTCAGATTGGGATCATCGACGATTCGAACAGCCCGCCTTTGGAGGAAGTCAAGTGGGTCGAGCAGGTGAGCGCAGTACTCCAAATGCGGCCGAACCTGTGCTTTGTACAGCACAAGCCGCTGTTTAGGTTTGAAGTACTGCTTCGCCCTGTTCAGGACACCCAGGTTTTTTTTCGCCAATTTGGCTACAAAGCCAAATTGGCGAAAAAAAACCTGGGTGGTCATTTGGAGTACAAACTCCAAATGACTCCCAAACTGGACTTTGCTCGAGATATTAACGCCGATGATCCCAATACTTTCGGACAACGGGAAAGATACTCCTTCAAACTGAGGCGCCATAACAAATGCGTCCTTCTTCGCAGTGACTAGTTCACTTGACTAGTACATATACATTCCACAAAGTGGTATCCACATTGGTACTGCCGGTCGGGATCGAACTGGGACCGCGTGATTTGCACACAGGTCACTTATCCATTCAGCCACCATCGCTTCTAGATTAGAACACATCTTTAAAAATTTGTCTCGTGATTCACACGACCTACACCTTACATTATGTTCGAAACACTGATTCTACAAGTACATTTTGCAGTAGGTAACCAATAATTTTATCTGATTACATTAACCTTAAAAATATCTAGAATTTTCTGACAAATAGAATCTTTTAGTTAGAACAAACATATAATTTTAGAGACAAATTATCTCACAATGTAGTTTACTTAACAACTATGAACAAAATTAAAGTTAGGTAGTGTAGGTACTTACCTACATTAATTAATTAATTATGTAGTATTTTTAATCTTTTGAATGACATGGAGTATCCTTGTAGTGACGGATTAAGAATACATAATGTCACTACCTCATCGCAACCCGTAGCTGTCGTAAAAGGCGACTAAGGGAGTAGCCTTATGCAGACTAAAGCACTGCGAGAGAAGGCAAATTCGAAAGAAACCTTATACCAATCTGTGGCCAGCGTGGTATAGTAGGCTAAATTCCTTCTACAATCTTTGGAGGAGACCCGTGCCCAGCAGTGGGACGTTTATGAGTTGAAATGACGAATGAAATGGAGACGTCAAACGGATAATTATTTTATAAAATGTTCTATTTTTTGTTGGTCAGCTAGGATGGCTTCATCATATCAGCTCAATTAAGTGCAATGCAACGGAAACCGAATTACTTGATGATGTTCAATCAACAAAAAAGCTCATTGAATTTGTGCATCATCATTATTCATAATTATCATTAACAATATGACGAATTTCTAAGTTTATTGTTAACACGCTGACTAGAACAGAGAAGTGAGTGAAGAAGAATCAAAAAATGTTTCTAGTTTGGACAATGACAGGTCCTTCAAAATTTACAATAAGAACTTTTAGATTTGTGACAGCAAAGTACTTACAATACTTAATAAAGATTATGTAAAAACAAATACCTTGGCAAAATCAAGCACTAAGTCATAGCAGTACCTAAAAATGTCATCAGTGGTATCAAATTTTATCATTAAAAAAAAATACTGAACCAAGTGACATGGATTTTTTTAATTTTTTTTTTCAGAACAGGTACAGTCTATACCATCGCCCAGTAGCTGCCAGTAACATTGAGTTTCGGGACACCCTGTATATATATATAAATGATCTATGGTATGAATAATCAATGGTCTAATATATTGTAGTACTTCAAAGCATTAACCATCAAATAACAAGCCACTAAATATACATAACAGTAACTTTACTCCACTGCTACATCAAAATACCTGTAATACAATTATAGTCAGAACTCGGAGTATTTAATTAAACACTTAAGTTTTTGTTGGTCTCTTCCTTCTAAATATTATTTTTGTTGAAGGTCGCTCAATGTTGGGGTTTTATATACAAGCATTCGAGATGTGCACGTCATTTACCGTAGACATAACACGAATTTCATAACATTTAACTGGCTCATTAGAATAATAAAATATTTTCGTCTAAAGTAATGGGCAAATACAGCAAATATAATACACAATGTTTAATGATAATAATATGTTTATTAATACAGTTAATTTGTGCACAAGAAAAGTTTTATGATAGAAGATACGATTATTATGAGATAGATAATTTGTTACAAAATCCGCGGTTATTGAAAAAGTATTTGGACTGTTTTCTAGGAAAAGGACCTTGTACGCCTATTGGGAGGGTGTTCCGACGTAAGTAATTTTTAAAATAGTATTATATAATAATATAATAAATGTGAAAGCCAGTAGTAGTCTGTAATATTCTACACTTTAAAAAAAAATCTAATTAATATAACAAATTATGTGACAAAAGGCGGGCTTTGCTAAAAGCATTCTCTTACAAAAAACATTTTGGTGATGCAGAGGTAAAAATCCAATTAATAAAATCAATAAAAACATCATCTAAAAAATATAACACGAAAATAAAATTAACTTACTGCCGTACTCAGAAACGTTACATAACTTTAAAGTTAGTAAGTATTTAGTAAAAACATAATTCAATGAAAAAATTGTGCTAATGACAGATTACTGCTAATTGACGTCTCTGAGTGCGGCTGTATATGTTGTATTATAATGTTGTAAGAGCTACTTAACGTGAGGAATAATTACGATGCAGTTACACAAGGAACGGAAAACTTGATATAGGTAAATCCCGTCACCTTCTGGACAACGTAGTAACTACAAGCTCATATTGTTTTCTTATGAGGACAGACTTTTGCCTAGCATGAGAGATATAGGATGAGTTATTTAAGTTAGGATTATTGGCCGCTTTTCTATAAATCCTACTTCTATTTATAATACGCGAAACTTATCCTAACTTTTTAATGAATGGATGGATGTTTGTCTAATGATATTTTAAAATTATTCTAGAATAGTAAATAGGCTACCTTTTACCGACGTACCACGCGAGCGGAGCCGCAGGCGGAAACTAGATATAGACATTTTAAAGGGGTAATATTTCTGACTTTTGTGAATTTGAACGTTCAAAATCACATCTTCGTCATCGACGAGCTTCATGAATTTTCACACAGACTTCGGGGCTTCGCTCCCGTCGTTCTGTTCGCCACTGCTCAGCTCCTATTAGCCGTAGCATAATGTTATATAGCCTATAAACTTTCTCGATAAACGGGCTATCTAACACTAAAAGATTTTTTATAATCAAATCAGTAGTTCCTGACGTTTTGGTGTTCAACCAAAGAAACAACAAACTCATCAGCTTTATAATATCAGTATAAATTCATGCACGTGTATGTAATATAAAAATAAAATAAGTTACAGTAAATTAAATAAACGGCAATTGTTCTCACATGGCAATAAGAAAAAGATAATAATAATCAGATAAGTACGTACACACATAAAGCTAATTTATGATACTAACAATTTTACGGTTTCATAGTTTTGGTATTTCATTGTTGCTTAATTGTATTTGTAAAAACTTTACATACCGTGGTAATGACGTGAACAGTCAAGTTATAAGATATCATTATTTTTCTACTCCTTCAAAAATTATATTATTACATGACTGCCAAAAAAAGGACTGTTATGTTTTTTTAACACTTTGAATGCCAGATGTGGTAAGTATTTTGTCTCGTAATACATTTACTAAAAGATTTTTCAAAAAACTTGACTCGTTTAAACATAATTATTATGCGTTCGTAATTCAGACACTTTTATATTTACGTCATATTTATAGATATTATGTATTCAAAATTAATTAAGGTGGTATATCAGTTGTTTGGTACCCATAACATAAGCAAATATAATTGCTTAATTTGGGGCAAAATGGCGCTGTGTGAATGGCTATGTGGTAGAGTATTATCGTATTATTCCAATATGAACTCGGACTCGTAACTTAACAGGTCGAAGGCTATTTTTTTCAGTAAAATCTAAGATAATATTAATTATATAAAATAACTGCTTTGATACATACCTAATTGTTTTTTTTAAACATAACCCAAATGTTTATTTCCAGAACTCCTACCAGAAGTAGTAGAGACAGCTTGTAAGAAGTGTTCACCATCGCAGCGGAGGCTTGCACGAAAAACCTTCAACGCATTCAGAAGATTCTATCCTGAGGGTTACCAGGAGTTGATGGACAAACTTGACCCCAAGCAGAAGTACTATGAAGCCTTCGAAAAGGCCATCAACAATGCATGATAGTTTAGAACGTCTAGATGTAACATGAAGTAAGTATCTGTTATGTAATTCGCTAGCTTTTGCATCCGGGGGAATCGTATACCGGTGTTATGGTAAACAAAAGTACATGTCAAGTATACAAATATTCTACAACATTTATTCTTAATAAAAGCGCAGCTAAAAGCCTCTTAAAATTGCCATATTGAAAAATAGCATGGTCATTAAATCAATGAACAAACTGGTAATCTCTTTGCTGTAAACTGAGCTATATAAAAAACGAAATCTTAAAGATAAAATATATGAGGCGAATGTAAAAGGAAACCAAATAGGTGACGTTCCAAAGAAGTGACAGATCAGGAGTACCCTCAACCGGCGAGAACGCATGAAAAGGCTAATAAATTTTGAAGAAGCCAAAGATGTATGTCAGAATCGTAGCAAGTGGAAGGAAATAGTCTCTGCCTACCCCTCTGTTGAGAAAGAGGCGTGATCTATATGTATGTATGTTAAAGATAGAAGAATGGAGGTAGCGTAGATACACTCCATGAAAATGCGGAAGATAAGGAAAATTGCTATCATTACGCCATTGGTCAGTACTCAGTAGTAGACTACTTCAATAGGGAAGTTAGCAAAAGTATATAGAACACGGTTAATTTAACGCGGCCCGCTGGACGTGTTTTTATGATCCTAATACGAACAAAAGTAAATTTACCTATATAATACGTAAATCTAACAAAACAACCAAAATATATTTATTTATTCTATTTTAATAACGGAGTAGATTAAAATAGACATGTAGGTATATAATGTGTGATTCTTAGGTCTGTTTTATCTCTACGACAAAACTAGATAACAACAATATCTACTATATTTCGATGTATAATTTATTCATCATCATTATCATTTCAACCCATAAACGTCCCACTGTTGGGCATGGGTCTCCTTCAAAAATTGTGGAGGGAATTTAGCCTACTATACCACGCTACTATGTCCATGTCAGTGTTGGATGTCCGTGTAGTGATGGATTTAGAATACATAATGTCACTACCCCATTTCTACCCGTGGGTGTCGTAAAAGGCGACTAAGGGAGCTAACCTTAGGCAGACAAGAGCATTGCAAGGTTACTTCCTTAGTCGCCTTTTACGACACCCATGGGTTGAGATGGAGTAGTACATAATGTACACGGATCTCGATGTAAAATTGGTTCGCTTGCCGAGAAGAAAGGAAGAAAAAGAAAAAAAAAGCATTTATTTAGAGTTTAAGAAAATCACATAAATTGTTTAATCGTCTGCCAAACTGCACAGCAGTTTGTTGGCAGATGAAAGCTCCTTTTAAATTTTTGTCTTACATTTATAATATGATTTTAGAAAGTTAGCTATTTCTGAAATTGAGTAGATATTTGTTTTTACCACTGACCAGATCCAATTCCGATCAGCTACTATCGCACTATATTCATGTTCTAATTTGTTTTGCTAGATTACTATGGATATTCTAGATGTTTTTAATATATTTTTAGTATTTGCATGTTATTATGAGTCACATTATGCTCAAAACCGCAAGAAATATTTATCTATCTACTAGTGGATGAGCTGGGAAAACCTGCCTCTATACTTATTATGAATATAAGCAAATATTAGACTACTTCAAATTTAAATCAAACATAATTGAGATTCAATATTGTAATAAAATACTTTTAAGAGTGGAGATCACACTTTAACCTTCGATTCTTGTTGTCATCAAAATTATTATGCATCCAAGAGGGGATTACCTACGTACTGTAAAAGGAAATGCCAAGCTATGTTAACTTATATTTAGGTCAACGAAAAATCCTTGGCACTTCCAAGTAGTTGGTTAATTTCTGAGTGCGAAGCGTAATTTATTTTCGCCATAAATGTATTGTAGAACAAATTTTTACATAATATAAATAAATACAAATTGAGAAGTCATTAAGAGTTGAACTAATGTTTAAATAAAATTTGCGAAGCGCGGAAATGATCTTGAATTGTATTTGCAAGTGAACAATGATTTTTTAAATGACATCATTACTTCGTATACTATAATGAGCGGGCAAAATTTCAAATACTTAAGGTGTGCTTCGTCTGGGTGTGCTTCGTTTTGGTGTGCTTAATAAAATACCTCCCATAATATCTGAAATAACAAATCGTTAATTCAAAGTACATACATACAGATCACGCCTCTTTCTCAACAGAGGGGTAGGCAGAGATTATTTCCTTCCACTTGCTACGATTCTGACATACATATTGGGTTTCATCAACATTCATCAGTCTTTTCGTGCATTCTCGCCGGTTTGGGGTTCTTCTGATCTGTCCCTTCTTAAGAAATATTAAAGATAGATTCAAGGTACTCAGTCAAAAATAGTATAATTATTGTTTTATTATACTTACAATGTTTCGTTTACATATACTTACATACGTTTAACCGAAATATTCTGGTTCAGATTGTTTATTGCTATTATTTTTTCTAACGCCTAAATTTTATCTATCCGCAAACTTACTTGAGTATGTTGAATTAGTATTAAGTAACTTTATAAAGCAAAAGCGTTTAACATAAACAACATTATGTTTGTGTTAGTAAATTCAAGTATTTTGTATATCTTTAAACTAGCTTTCACCAGCGGTTCTACTCGATTTTAGGGTTCCGTAGCCAAAATGGCAAAAACGCAACCACAAACTAGTATCATCAAGTCCGTCTGTACAGGCATATTATAACCTATAAATCTGAAAAAAATCACAAAGATAACGCTTAAAACAATACGTAATAACCCAAAATAATTTTGAACATCATCGGATGTACCGTTTTTGAGATATTGTCGAAAAACTGCGCTTCTAAACAAAACGACGTAAGCGCTATGACATTACGCTTTTTTGTTGCGGAACCCTATATTGAACATGGTCCTGTAAAATGGTATTACAATATTGGAATCGATTCTGCTAATGATTCTGAACAAACTATATTCAAGGCTGTAGATAATCTTGAAAAGCAGCACTAACATATACAAATTTTATTCAAATTTTAAAGACGTTTCTTATATGAAACCTTAGAAAGTATTTTTCACTCCAAGAACTTTTAAATTATTTTCCTTCTAATAAGTACTTGATGACAAATGATTTTCTTTGTTTTATTCAAGTATTGTCTTTGGATCAACAAAGAGCTCCTTCGATTGTTTACCATATTGATTCATCATTCACATACCATTGAGTTTATATATATTTTGAACTGGGTTTTATTGCATTTAGGAGTTATAAATGCTTTAGAAATACTAACAAGTATATTAAATTAAAAAATTAAAATAACCCGACTGCAAAAAATCAACAGATAAGCAACCCACTAAAAAGACTGAATAATTTTATTATTCCTGATTAAATTTAAATACGTAACATAATTATGTATATATATTATTTCTAATCTCCATTTGATTCCCTTTATTTTGATATTTAAGTCGATAGGTTTGGTTAAAAAAAAATAACTACTTACCATTTGACTCCATTAAATTATTTATAATCTCTTTTTGAATATATGTAATCTCCTTTTGATTCCCTTTATTTTGATACCATACTCGATACGTTTGGTAACTTCTTACAAATTGGAGCCAAAAGTCCGCCGTTTTGTCTTTTTTTTTTATAATACCTATCTAAGGACACTTGGGTTTTTGAAGAAACTTGGGAATAAATAAATTTACAATCATACAAGATACGCGCGAAAAACAAAACCCTTCCTGTCAGTCGGGTAAAAAGATGCTGAACCGTCAGTAATGCCATTATTCTTCTATTCAAAACTTAGTTGACAGATTTTTCATTTACAATACATCATTTAACTCCCAGATAATTTGACACTTGTCTGCCAGGGTAAAACATAGCCTAGTAAAAGTTGTGGTTGTCATGGCAAATCTCTTGAGAATATATAAACAGAAGGAGTACGCCCATAAAATTGGTTACATAAGCGTCATGGATTACAGCACTTTATTTGTTTGCAACACAACTGAAAATGAACACAATCGAACATAATCTGGTGATATTTGGAGAAAAAATATGTTGCCAAACTATTCGGCAACTTATTTCATTCAAATTGCTTATTATAGTCAATGATAAAATATTGAGTTCAAGTGAGATAATAATAACATACTTAATTATAAAATCCTTATAGTCTAAAATACGATGCATTTGGTAAAAGTTCCGTTTCAACCCATTTCAACCCGTGGGTGTCGTAAAAGGCGACAAAGGGAGTAATCTTATGCACAAGACAAGAGCAATGAGAGAAAAGGAAAATTCGATACAAAACCCTATACCAACCCATCTGGTCCAGTATGGTACAGTAGGCTAAATTCCCTTCAAAAATTTTGGAGGAGACTCGTACCCAGCAGTGGGCCGTGTATGGGTTGAAGTGATGAGGTAAAAGTTAAGCAATATATTAACTTATAGATATTTATTTGTGAGTATAGAGACATATATATCATTTACGGCTCCCCGCCAAGATGGACCGATGACCTAATAAAGTTTGCGGGTGGCCGTTGGATGCGGGCGGCACAAATCTCGCGCTGTGGCGGAAATTAGGTGAGGCCTATGTTCAGCAGTGGACGTCATTGGGCTGATATGATGATGATGAAGATACATATATATACATACGGCATACCTTACCTTTCATAGCTAACAAGCCATGTTGCGCTATTCTGCGCAAAACATTAAAAATATAAACTAAATAAGTATATAAATAGGTAAATTTATACTAATCAATATTGATCTTACTTAATATTCAAACTATATTTAAGTGCTAATCAATAAAAGACATTAGGCAGGTTCTACGAATTAGTTTATAGTGCATTAGCACTAAATAAATAAAACATGAATCTGATGTTTTAACAGGCGTCCAGTATTCATTTTCCTTATACCAAACTGGTAAAGAGATTGCTTAAATTTCCCGGTATCATGCAGCAATATATTGATAAATAATTGTTTATGATCAACACATTTGTCATATACTTAAAATTACACTAACAATACTGGATAGGCTTTAACAAACTGCTCTACGAATAAAGTTCGTATTTAATTTGATGAAAGGTTCAAATTAGTTTGTGTTGCGTACGTAAGCAATGACCCATGTGCCAACGAAGGTAGTGGGTATATCGTCGTCAATATAAACCACTGTCGCTTTCAGCCACCGCTAGTTCTTTGAGAGTAAAAGGTGGGTGAATGAACTACAATTCGTAATTAGTGACGAATTAATTTGTGATTTGTGATACTTAATGTTAAAAATAATCCATGTGACATAGTTCCTTCATAGTATCGTAAAGAAGCATTAATTTATAAATCGCGTACTCCTTTCGACTAGTAAATATAATGTGATAATATTAGCCCCTTAAATCATCAAATTTTAGATTGATCCAGTAATTTGTTACTTCTTACGCATAAAATTCCATTAAAATTCACTGCACGTATAAGTTTGTCCATGGAAATTGTTCGCTAAATAGATTTTATCGCTTAACATTCGGGACAGGCGACACTCTTTGTTCCATTGTGATCGGACGAAGTTGATTAATCGGAAGGGAGGAATTCAATTTGGTTGTTCTTTACAGAATATATACAAAATGAGGGTCCTGGTTGTGTTGTCATGTGTGATCGTTGCGGCGCTTGCAGCTGACAAATACAGCGCTAAATATGATAATTTTGATGTAGAAACTTTGATCACCAACGATAGACTCCTGAAGGCTTATATCAACTGCTTCCTCGAAAAAGGACGTTGCACACCAGAAGGATCTGATTTCAGAAGTAAGTGATAAACATAATAATAATTCTAAAATTGTCGTCGTGGAAACAGTTTCAGTAGTTAGCATCGTTTACATTAGGTAACGTGGGTTAATTGATGTAAGTGTTGACACTAGACGTTGTAGCTATATACTTATTTACGTAACTCAGGATAAACCCAATACATACTACCACTCGAATGTGTTTGCATAAACGGGGTCAAGGTCAAGGCTTCCAAGGAGGAAAACATATTGAGCCACTGTCCAAGTAGGTGCATGAGTGTTGATGCAGAAACTTACATCCTTTAGATGTTTCCGTCGTTTATGTACCTAATTAATACGTTCAGTTAACAACTCACGAAAAGCTTTAATCTTAAATTAGTTTAAGCAAAGCAAATTATTTATCTAGACCGTTGCAGCGTTGATATCTGTGCCTTATCAGGGGAATATTTTGATGGGAATTTTAGTAAAATTTTTTGTGGACGTAAGATTATATTTTAAACTTAAAAATAATATAATAGATTATACATTTCCTCCGAGTATATTTCAATGATATATTGTTGCAAATACGATATCAAAATGCTTGGTTAGTAAAGAGCCAAGTTGCTTTTTACAGCTTATTTACATTTTTACATGGATATTGTACTTTCTCTTCAGAGACCCTGCCAGAAGCTATTGAGACGACCTGCGCCAAGTGCACAGATAAGCAGAAGAATAACATCAGAAAAGTCATAAAGGCGATCCAAGCTAAGCACCCTAAGGAGTGGGAAGACCTTGTCAAGAAAAACGATCCCAGCGGCAAGCACCGTGACAACTTCGACAAATTCATCCAGGGTTCAAGTTAAGAAATTTTCTGCCAAAAAATGTGGAGAAAATTTAGTAATAAGTGTAATATAGTGTGTACTTAGGTTTAGTTGTATGGGTTTTGCCACAACTGTAGCTATTAAATTTTGATTACAGCAATACTTGTACACCACGATCCCAATCCCACCAAAAATTGTAATTCATTCATATTTCTTCATTCTTCTCATTTTCCGGGATCGTAATCCTTGTGATTTTATTTATATGTAGGCTTTTAGATAATCGGATGACAAATTGTTGAGTTATATAATTGATATCACAATGTTGACTGATATTGTAATAAAAAAAAAGATTGGAAATTTTTTGTCTGTTTTAACTTATTCATCGTTAATTTTATGATATGTTTCAAGGTTTTTGTGAAGGATGTTCATAAAACTAGTTCTTTAAACAGATGCGTATATCTACCTCGTTTGAAATAATTGTCTTATTATATCAAATCGATGCCAATGAGCCCTTTCAAGCTGCAACTTTCAACCAAAAATTTCACTTGATTGTTCTAAAAATATCCTGTATATGGTATGACTATCGTTTCCAAAATTAGAACATCATTTCAATCCATAAACGTCCCACTACTGGGCACAGGTCTCCTCTAAAGAATGTAGAGGGACTTTACGCTACTACCTATACCACGCTGCCCAGACGGGTTGGTATAGGGTTTGTTTCTAATTTTCCTTTTTCTGCAATGTTCTTATCTGTATAAGGTTACTCCCTTAGTCGCCTTTTACGACACCCATGGGTAGTGACATTATGTATTATTAATCCGTCACTACACGGAAAATTAGATCAATTACATTTAATAAGACAATTATGAAATTAGTGGGTGAGCAATTGGTTGCATGTAGGTTTTTGTGTCAGGCAGGGCCGGCTCGACGGTCGTTGCGCATGTTGCGCCAGAGAGCCACTTCTCTACCACACCACTGCATTCTGACGTAACTATATAGATTGTGCAATGCTGTCACATAATCTTCTACGACGCAATCGTTCCGCATCATATGTCACGATATTTACGTCACTGGCAAGCTACGGGATACTATTCTACTCTACCATAAAATTTCTTCTTGGTTTATTGTGACCACTGTTTATTTGAAACCATTAGAAAATACAATAGATAGGTACTGTGGTTGGCACTGTGACGTAATAGTTAAGGTGGTCTCCTTGCCTAACAACGCCGTGCCAATTGTCGTGGGTTCGATTCCCACACACGTGAGACAATTCATAGATATTTGTGACCACTCTGAATTGACTTTGTATGCGTTATTTGTATGTTTGTAAAGTCCCTTGCAACACCGGGCTTGATCCCTTATCGGCGTTGCCTTTTAAACAAGAGATTATCTTTTAAAGACGTAAAAACCTATCTCTGTTCTGATCTTTATATTTTATGTACTAGTAGTACTACTACTATGATCGATGTAAGTCATCATCATCATCATTTCAACCCATAAACGTCCCACTACTGGGCACAGGTCTCCTCCAAAGAATGTGGAGAGAATTAAGACTACTATGCCATGCTGGCCAGATGGGTTGGTATAGGGTTGTCTGTCTTGTCTGTAAAAATTTACTCCCTTGCGACTAAGGGAGTAAATTTTTCATGATGTATGTAGATTGTAGGTAAGTACTTATCAATAATTAATTAATTCATTATTGATTTAAAAATTAATTATAATCTATATATTTATGATAACTGTCTTGCTAGCAGCAACAACAATCAAAAGCTAGACGCACCAGAACTCTTTGCAACTTATGGGACGATTTCTCGTAAGTACTCAAAATATTGACCACTTTGACAATAACGTGCACCGAAAGTTATGTTAAAAAAGTGTCCAAGTAAAATGGCATGTAATAACAGACTATAATTATGTTCTAAGAATAACCCATAGTTACGTGATGATAGTATCTCATCGGGTGAGGCTTCTAGAAATACAATTAACCATAGACTGGTGTGTGTAAATGACAAAATGAGCTGTTGTTTTTTTTTTTTTATATACCACGACTGTGGCAAACAGGTGTACGGTCCGCCTGTTGGTAAGCGGTTACCTGCAACACCAGAGGCATCACGAACGCGTTGCTGACCCTTAAGAAACCTTAACCTTAACCTTATTTGTTTGCCTTTCACTAGTTGATTAGGATTGCTTATCCAGTAGCTTTGCAAAACAAATATTTGTGTGAATTATAAACATTTGTTTCGAGTCAGGAGACATCCTGACTGACGTCAATCAATTATATTTTTGTAAAGTCGTGGTGGGCGTCTTTCACAGAACTGGGCATGTTCTGTAGTGCGTATGTTGTCTGTGTTAACAAAATAAAATTATCAATAATTATTATATATATATAATTATTATTATATAATTATTATTATATATATAATAGCACCTGCTAGGTATTTGTTAACATAATATGACTTGACTAACGAGTCAGAATTAATTGGAGTAAAAATATAATTGATCTATAACAAACACAATTCAAGTGAATAAAACCTTGTTTACAAACAGATCATGCAAACAATATTGATGCTTGAATTATTGATTTGTTAAAGGACTTGAGTCTGCCTTGATCCGTTTTATATCTAGAGTAACTCATTGTTTCTTGTCATAGTGTTACAGTTCAACCTTATTTATACTTAATGTGATGTTATATAAGATTGTTATTTTATGCCTATAGCCTTCTTCAATAAAGGGACTACACTACTCCAACACTAGAAGAATACTTCAATTCGAACCAGTAGTTCTTGAGATAAAGGCGTTCTACCAAACAAACAAACTCTTCAGTTTTATAATATGTTTGAAGTATGGATACTAGTATAAGTAGATTTTAACTTGCATCCTTACACACATTGAAAATTATAAACGTAATAGGTAATGATCATAAGTTTAGTTACTTATACTTTTTGTGTTATTCGCCTAAAAAGGGAGCTAAAAACCAGTTCGATCTAGTAAACGTATAATATTGCGTTTGCCATCATTGAAAACAAAATATTCGAAAAAATAATGCGTAAATTCATTAATGATTTAACCTTCAACGAGATTCCTCAATCTGCCACCGATTCATTGTAATTTTAAATCAGTTTTTGTCATTTGAATTACAAACCCATTATATTTCACCATCAAAACCAAATTAAATTACAATCAATAATTTCCGTTATATACATAATTCCAAGCTGATCGTCAGAATTTTGTGTCAGAAAAACCCGATTTAATTTTAACCCAGCCAAGGATTTTTTTTAGTAGATGTCATTTACACTCACAGCATTTTAGAAATTCTTGTCATTATAAGCCTACAGAGTCCATTCAGTGTGCCATTAGCATTATTCTCATAAGTAATGATGTTAGTATCACATTATATATAACGAAGGCTTAGGTATATATTAAAAAAAACAAGATTCAGTATGCAGCTTATAATTAACAATTTAAACTGTAATGCTCCACATTGTAGTTCTAATCCATTGATACTTCGCAGCCGCAGTCAATTAGAAATCCACTCCAGTTCTTTTGTTTAGTCAGTTGCGAGGACGAAAGCGGTGAAGTCCTTTTCGTATTCTCCTTTAGGGTCATACTTCGCTCGGAAAGCGTTAAAGTCATCAGGTCTCTTCTCACTCAGTGCTTTCACTGTTTTCCTTACGTTAGTTTTTTGTATGGGTGTGCATTTGGCACACGATGTTGATATCACTTCAGGAAGTAGTTCTGTGAAATTCAAATAAATATATTTCGACAAATTTCAATAAACAATTCAATTCCGACTAACGGTAGAAAACATAGATTAAAACTTTTTGTAACTCGTTCTAAATTTGGATAAGTTGTTTTTGCCTTTAGTTGTGTTTGTGGTAAATTAATTGATAAATTTGGTAATTACCCTATGACGTCAATAAACTATTAAAATTTATTATTAGTCGAAATATATTCAAGTTATTAATATACCAAAATTTGTGGTAGGATAACATAAGGCTACGTTGGCGAGAAATATTATGAAACACGGGAGAATTGAACCCGGGACTTTTCGAAATTTACTGTTGCATTTAGAGACCCCCCCACACTAGCGTCGTCGTCGTGTCAGCGTCCGCACAGCGTCGACGCGACGTCGACGCTGCGGTGGCGTGACTCCAGTGCTGGACGCCTGCCGAACGCCCCGGGCTAACGCGACGCCAGCAAAGCGTTTAGTAGCCGGCCAGCGCTGACGTCGTGACGTGTTGTCATAAAAAGTACTTGTAAATATGACTTACTTCTGAAATCTGCTGAATGTTCAACGTTGCAGTCACCCTTGTCCAGCATGCAGTTAGTGTAAGATGTGAATAACGCATCGTCTCCAAGAATCTTGTCCACGTCCAGTTTGTCATATATCTCATCGTACCCCAGAGCGAAGGGTGCCGCTAGCGCTATCACAGCCACAAAAAGAATCGTCATATTTGTAACCTCTGAAAAAACAAATTGTATTAATAATAGGGTAGAATGAACAAGAAATTTAATAATAATATTTTCACACAGCGCCATCTAGTCACAAATTAAGCAATTATATTTGCTTGTATTATGGTTACTAAACAACTGATATACTACTGAAATACATTTTTTTTCGTAAATACATAAATTTATTATATTTAAATTACACCCGGAAACAGAACAAATAATCATGCTTATCACACAAAGATTTGTCCTGGGTGGGAATCTAACCCACGACCTCCGACTTAACAGTCATGGTCACTAACTACTAGGCCAACAGGCCAGTCAACTTATTTGCAAGATATGCATGTTTTGCTGGTAACAAACACCCTTCTACTAAAAGTAGGCATTTTGGTTTGATGTTGATACATGCATAGGTTTGCCACGTTTTATATAATATCCAAAGGTGTAAAAAGACGCCTTTTTTTAGATAAGGCAATTATTTTGTACTAAGGAAATGTCCTGTGTCACGGGGAACTTTACAAACATGCAATTAAAGAATACAAAGAAAAAACCTCGAAACAAATATCTATGAATCACACAAATATTTTTAAAATTTGTCTCATGAGACAATCAAACCCATGTACTGACATGGGTTCGTTTCCTATACGAGACAAAATAGCATTACACGTAGGTAATGTTAATGGTGAAGCGACAGTCTTAACCATTACACACATACATAGCATTACGGCTTTTTCCCCGAAGGGGTAGGCAGAGGTGTATCACACCCACAAGAACCAACCATTACGCTCTGTTTAAAATTAAATAACATAACAAAGGGGCTATAAGTGGCAATCAATTCGATCTATTTACTCTAACGACATGTCAAATTAGTACATTGATCACGTGACATGTATATACACATCATTTATGTCAGGGATGGATTCAAATGTATTGAAGTGACAATTAAAATTTAGAATCAGCGATTTGCCTCCAGTCTAGGAGGGCAGGTTTTTCATAAAAGCGTTAAACAGAGCTGTGTTACTTACTGCCGCACTTAGAAACGTCAATTAGCAATCTGTTTTTTCATTGAATAATCGTCTTTAGGCATATAGACTTAAGTATTACAAGTTTTTACTAAATAAACTTTAAAATTAAGTTACGTGTCTGAGGCTGAGATCTATAGAGCGTACTTGGACTTTACTCAGGCTTCACTCCAACAAAACTTTGCTCAGCCTAATCTGAGCCAAAGCATTGATTTGGAATCTATAGACAATATCATTGCTTAGCACTAGCACGAGTAGATGTTTCATTTCATGCATCATCTTCTGCTGAATTCTTTGTAAAATAAAAGTTAAAAGGAATGATACAATACTTTTTGTAATTTATAATATAGTCCAAAAACTCCGTTTTCTTAAAATTACTAGATTATTTTTAAATTTTGTTGTCTAATATTGGTTTAATGTAATAAATATTAAGTTATGAAAGAAATTGAGTAAAGGATAGCTAATGACAGCTATTCAATGTTCAATTAACGTTATGCAAGAAAGTTCAATAGTCATTTTAAAATTATGACATTTGTACACCATTATTTTTTACAATATAATAGCCAAAGATTTTCATAAGTCATCGATTTTGAGAACTTAGACTTTGCTTAGCTTGGGCTTGGAGAAAGTCAAAGTTTGCACTATAAATACCGATTTTCTCTTATCTCGAAAGTTTAGTCGGAGAAAAGTCCAAGTACGCTCTATAGATCTCAGCCTGAGTACGGCAGATGTTTCCTTTCTTAAAATAAGAAGTGCACTTAATGTCATAAACAGAAGACAATTCCAGTTTTTGTGACTTTTTAATCTCTTTAAGGATGTAGGGTGACAATCAGGACTAGTCAAAGTATCAAAACCAATAAAAATTAAACAACAGTTAGCTATCTTACCTGAATATACCGTCCACTGAAGTGTACACTTGACTCAATGACTGGATCAAGCGCATTTACATTTTATACAGTACAACGACGGATATTCACAATTATAATAATTCCCAAAAAAATATAAAAATGAAATTGCTTTGTTTAACATCATTATAAAATAATTTAGCTAGATCTAATTGCCAGATATCACGTTATTAGAACTGACCTTCAGGGCAAACATTTTTGTAAATACTAGATGGCGTATATTTAATGAGAAAATTATGCAAAATATTGGAATTTAATGCAGATTTAGCTGATAATGCCAATATCAAGGTTATCAAAGTTTTATTTTATTTAATAGTTTAGTTTAGAGATGAAAGATAGTGTTCTGTTTAGAATAATTCTATAGGTTAATAATGCAATTACTAACAGAATAAAGTACCAACTGATATGTTATTTATTAAACTACTATCAAATCAATCTGTTTTTATGTAGATGTATTTACGAATCAGAGTAATTAGGTACGTTTAGTTTCTGCTTATCACACTGGAATAGTAAATTTGCTAACAGGGTATATACCTGGGACTCTCAAGTATATCTTAAAGAACACAACAAATTGTTTTAGTAGGTACCTATGAATCCATAAAACAATCACCGACTGCCGCACTCAGAGACGTCAATTAGCAATAATCTGTCATTAACACAATTTTTTCATTGAATTATCGTATTTAGGCGTATAGACTTAAGTATTACACGTTTTTACTAAATAAACTTTAAAGTTAAGTAACGTCTCTGAGTACGGCAGTAACTGTTCCAATATTAAAAAGTGTAAGAAGCGCCTGAGAAAAATATAATAGCACATCTGAAGTGCGTCAAAATGTTGCAACAGCTTAATAGCTTCAATAGCTTTTTTTATTTCATAGTAACTCAGCATAGTGGCTTTTTTTCACCTGATGGAAGGTAAATGAGAAGCCCAGATTGCACTGGTAGCTGGTAGGACACTTTGATATTCTGTCAGCTGGCAATGCCATGCTGGCTCGCAAGTGCTTCTTCACGCTTAAAGAATCCAATATTTCAGGAAAGACTTGAGTCGACAGTTCATCACATAGATCGTACGGTAGAGATAAGTTGCCGAACTTTTAGTAAGACATTTCCCACATAAAGGGATGAGATAACGCAAGTCAGTACGCGTGGTTAAAGTAATGCGTGAATGTCTTTCCTCTCTCAAATAATCATCATCATCATGGTCGTACGCAAATTTGCTGACACTACTTTTCGGTTTCCTTTGTAACCTAGATGAATAAACGAGTTTTAATTTAATTTCATCATCATCATCATTAAATGTCCCACTTTTATGCGCTGGTCTCCTCCAAAACATTTTGGCTGAATTCCTAGCTTACTATACCACGCTGGCTAGACGGGTTGGTAAAGGGTTTTTTACGATATACGATTTACGATTACGATAGTGTCAATCAAGCTATTTAAGGTTTTATTTTTATTCTTTTTGATTAAGCTAAATGATGATAAAGGAAAATATAAACATTTTGAAAAGCTCCTAATCATAACAGTGAAATATGTAAAACATTTATTTGCAATGATAATTTCATAAGGCGTTTTATTGAAGAGGTGTAACTCTCCTCCACACAAATAAAAAGACTAAAACTGATAATAGAATTGTACCGATTTTAGCATTTATTTTAATTGCTGAACAATGTAATTTTTACTTCCAAAACCTTTCTAGAAAATAATGCTATCGGCATGCCGCATCCAAAAGAAAGCTCGTTGATGTCTATTAAACGATTACGGTGAAGTAGGGTGACCACTTCGATCTGCTGGGGTGACTTTAGTCGTGCAGTTTTTACGCTAGATACCTTTAGTAGCTCACATACAGTTTTGTAGTTTTCTACCTGAAAGTCAGTGAAATTAATATAGTACACCGCTACTTTTACTACAAAAATTGTATTATCAAAGTAACCCCATTTTTTCATAAAGTCCCCCCAGTTGGCGGTATATTTAACGTAATTGCATTTTAGTTTAAGCATCAATGAATTATATGAATAAGGGTTGAAACAGGACCGTACGTCTGTTTGCCACCGTCGTGGTATTAAAAAAAAACAGGACACTTTATTAATTAACTATATTAGGATACGAGTAAGTATAACTTTAACTTTTAGATTTGATTGAAAAGTAATTGAAATAAAATAAGTTCATTATGGGTAATTACCCAAAATGGTTACTTTATAGTTATACATTTCATATAGTATAGGTATAGGGTTTGTTTCGAATTTTCCTTTTTTTGCAGTGCTCTTATCTGCATAAGATTATCCCTTAGTCACCTTTTACGACATCCACGGGTTGAGATGGGGTAGTGACATTATGTTTTCTTAATCCGACACTACACGGACTGTATTCGGTTGTTTTAACTTTGTGTAAGAAATAAATCGTTTTTATTATTTATTTATTTATTATTATATGTTTTGGGAGAATTACGAGGGGACATAGGACTAACAGACAGAGGGGTGTAATTTAGTGTAGTGTAGTTTAAATTATTATTGCAACATCCATTAATTGGTAAAACTCACAATTTTTTGATGACGCAGCGTAACAGTGACGACTCGGTACTAACTCAAGCCTTAGTATATTCATTGACTCACATTAAAATTTTGAATACATTAAAAGTAGGACGATAGGTGTGTTAGCCGGCCAAAAACGGTAAATTTGCTACTAGGTAAGTAGTGTGTTGGCGCCAGCAGACTAAAGTGTAACAACTATGTGTAAGTATACTGTGGTGTATAACTTTGATATGTATAGAAACCTGTTTGATGGTTGCAAAAAATAAAAGTGTGGTTGTTAATGAGGACTTGTGGTTAGCTTTCCTTTGGTACAGTTATTGTTGATGTGCACATATTTTAAAAATATCGGCCTTGATTAATATTTCAGAACAGTGACTTTGTTTAACAAAACATTAAATTCTACAGTATTGCTGGTATGTGTGTTACAATTCTGAATGCCCACTCAAAAAAGTTAATTTCAAACTAATCAAAGTGAGATTTTTAATCATTTCACCCCATAAACGTCCCACTGCTGGGCACAGATTTCCTCCAAAGAATGTGGAGGGAATCTAACCTACTATACCACGCTAGCCAGACGGGTTGGTTTATTTATTTATAGGATTTTTTTCGCATTTTCCTTTTGTTGCAGTGCTTTTGTCTGCAAAAGGATACTCCCTTAGTCATTTTGTACGCCAACCACAGGTTGAGATGTAGTAGTGACTCGTGACATTATGTATTCTTAATCCGTCACTATCTAAAATCAAAATATAGCTGACGAAATATTGGTGTGATGCTTCTATATATACCCATTTGAGCAAAAAAGCGTGTTTCCACGTTTTGTTCTATGTAAATAAGATCTATTGTTGAACTGGACACTTTCACTATTAAATAACTTGTAAAGTACTCCGTCATTTTTAAACAATAAATGGTCAATGTCAATATTAAAACAAAACCACTTGTTGTTCCACAAGCAAAACTAGTATGAAAAGGAATAATAGGTACCTACTTCTAATAATACTAAAAGTAAAACTGAAACTGGTGACGTACGTCGTTCGACAATGACTACGATAATAGAAGAGTTTCCTTACTATAGTCGGTTCGCGAAGAAAATAGCCTAGTAACTAACCAGTGCAGTGTGACAGCAGATTATAGGCGTATTATTTGGTTAAGAGGGTTTATACAGTGAAATGGCAACGTCGCAATTTAGTGTCATATTTCGTGGTTTTTGGAGCTATTTGTTTGATTTTCAATACACTTTTTAGAATTAGGTGAAAGGTGTGTAAAAGGTACGAAATCATTGCGTTTACAGTTCTATTTATATGACAATAACACATTGGAACTTGCAGGGCGTTTTGTCGCACTGGTGAGTTACTATTTTCTTTACGCGAACGGACTGTAATACCGAAAGTATAATCTCTGTTCGTTTATTTGTTTTCGTTTTCATGATGTAACAACTCAGCTGAACTTCATATATTATTTACATAGCAATACACTTAAGCATGGAGGAAGATATAGGCATTTATACCAGTAAATTACGCGACCAAAGCTGCGAGTGGAACTTGTTTCGAACAAAGCTGGTAATTTCAATTATTATTGTAAGTAATTTGACCGTCACCGTGGCGTAGCGATTTAGTGTGTCCCCTTGCCGCTATAATCGCTGCACCAAGTGACGTGGGTTCGATTCCCACACGAGATAAATATTTGAGTGATTCCAAGATATTTGTTTCGAGTCCGTTATTTGCATGTTTTAAAGTCCCCCGTGACACAGGGCTAGTTTCCAAATAAAAACAAATATAAATCCAAAAAGAGATGGTGGTCAACATTTTAGGCGTCCAGTCAGGTTTTTTTATAGATCAATGTTAGTCTGCCTCTTCTATCTATGCCAGAGGTCGAATGGGTACTCAAACTAAGAAAGGGTCAAATTTTTAGGTACTTACGAATGGGCTCGTAGCCCCTCTTCAGTTCGAGAAAAAATTAACTTTAGTACAATTTAAGGATAATCTCTCGCTCTTGTCGGTCCCTCATGGCTGATGATTGTGGTCATCATTTGATGTGGATGGTTTGCCCCTGTTTTGGACGATCTGTCTCCACCGTCATCTATTCATGACGGTTCGGACAACCGAGCAAATGTTGGTTGTTGGTGAGCGTACAAGATAAGGATAATCTAAGGATTTTTGTTTACCTAGAAATCAATTAGGTACTTAATAAATTTTTGTACCTATTGGCTAATTTTTTTGTAACCTTCTACTTCTTCAGTGCTATATCCTAATAATCATTAGCCAGCCATTACCAGCTACTTTAAACGATTTAATTTCTTGATTTTCTTTTCTTGTTTCATAATCAAGCTGGGGTGAATGTAACGTACTTCCTAAACCTGTTTGGATAATTACGGCACCTCTTTCTTTTAGGACCTTTGTTTGTAGTAACTTTACAGTTTTTATTACCGTAAGCAACAAAATGAAAGATTTGTACCGTTATGGCTCGAATGATCTCCTAAAAGAGCAAAAAGGGACCTTAAGATATTAAGTGGGTTCCGATGGATGAGAAATTTGATAAACACGCACTTGCATCATAAATCTATTTGTAATGAGTATACAAACTAATCATTTAGTTTAAATGATTTTACACAACGTCAAATTAATAAAATACTACACAACGGTCAGGTACCAAATTATACCAAACTAAATTTTAAATATGTTTGTTATTTAGATAATTATGTTTTTTTAAATGTTTTAATTAAACATAGAAAAACGCCCAAACTCGAATTCAAAATTTGTAGAAATATCATACAATATATCGACCCGGGGATCAAACGCGAGGCCTCGGAAACCGCAACCGAATAAACTACCACTAAGCTACCGAGGCAGCCACTCAAAAAAAAAAAGTAAACAACTTTCAAATCGATACTAATATTATAAAGCTGAAGAGTTTGTTCATTTGGTTGATCGCTAGAATCTCAGGAACTACTGAACCGATTTGAAAAAATATTTTATTGTTGGATAGCCCATGTAACGAAGAAGACTTTAAGCTGTACTGTACTGCAGGTACGACTAATATTATAGGAGCTGAGCAGTGTCCAAATAAAAAAAACGACGGTAGCGAAGCTCCGCACGACTTCTAGTTTATTATAATGTGCAAAAAGAAATCAGCAATTATGGTGACTCAATTCCAGAAGCCCAGTTTCGCGATCAATCGAACTTCAAAATATCCAAATTTCTTAGTAATTTGTTATGCATCGTGTAAATTTATAAACCTTCCTACGTCAATAGTTGGCAAATTACTATTTAATTTATATTTATTAGTAGCTGTTCTTGTTATTTATTAAATAGAAATAGGTATAAGCAATTAACTGGCATCATGATCTCGACTATTATCAGACAATAGTGCGTCATACATAGATTGAACATGATTAGGCAAACAAAGTAAAGTACAGAGTTGTTATGGGTTGATAAAAATATATATAATGAAGTTTAATTTCAATGGAAAATCCTTATTTTCACATCAAATCGATACGTATTTGATAGCTAATAGTGGGTATTGCATGTACTCAGTAGATCAAAAATAGCAAAAAATCTACACATTACAACTTAACAGATGACAAACTTTGAAATACTTAGAGTGATGACTATGATATATAATATGATAAACTTGTCAGCTAGGCTTAATGTGGCAGAATGACGAATGAGTTATGTAAAGTTAAAATAAATTAAAATACTATGCCTTGCATAGTTCAAAGTGCAAAAGACGTGTAATAAATTCAGAAAGTTAGTAAGGATCTCAGAGGAAAATAGTAACAATGCAAGTAGATTTAATGCAATGTATGTATGTATGCAATTTTAGATCATGATGCTACTGTTCCGAGAAACTAAAGAAAATGTTCATTTAGCTCAACTAGTAAGAGCATACATCCAAGAAACAGTGACGCATAATAAGATCATGCGCATGCAGAGAATTTGATCGGCAATCGTACTGCTTTCTTTGGCTTGTTTGTATGCGGTCCGTTACGTCGACCTCTTCCTCCGACAGGTTTGAGAAGCACCCCGCTGTGGAGCCCACAAACGCCATACCGCCAGTGGACGCCGCACTAGGAACACTTACACAACTTTCTTTGACCGTGAGTATTTTTCTATTAAAACTTCTTAGAAAGTGCCCTGTGAAAGTAAGCGGCAGTCAATGCAAGATTTAATTACGCGGTTCCCATAGCTCCGGAATTCCTGCTTCTTGTTATCTTTGTATCTGTTTTTGTTTGGTTAAACTTATCTTTTTATTTCATTTTGTAAGTATAAAAGAGTTTATTCTATGATCTCGGGTTCAGATATCAAAAGGTTAGCACCTTCTGCATGCATTATTAAGTGAATCACTGCGTTTATTGGGTATGTAATAACTATTTTAATTTTTTCATTGTTATTTCTAATTGTTTTTTATTTGCGTATTCTAGTAAATTTGTTGTGAGACTATGTTTTAGAAAGTGGAGTTTTTGCCGACCTTGGCATTGTTGTGGTGTTTTTGTTGTGAACTTTCTTTATTTATATTCAGAGTCGGCGATGTAACAGATTCAAACGGTTTATTCATGAATTTACTCTAATTTGCGTATATTACGTTTATTTATATTGAAAAACACTTTAATTTAATATTATTGTCATAGAAAATTATATACCTAAAAATGATAAGTACTTTGAAAAGTTCATTTTTAAAATTCAATAATTGAAACTTACCCCGAATAAGACTAGGAAAAAATATCTAATTATAACCTGCACTATTTAACCTGTAGAGAGTCTAATTAATTGACTGGCCTGTTGGTCTAGTGGTTAGTAACCCTGACTGCTAAATCGCAGGTCGTGGGATCGATCCCCACCCAGGACAAATCTTTGTGTGATGAGCATAAAGGTATATTCTGTGTCTGGGTGTAATTTATCTATAATATGTATGTATTTACAAAAAAAAAAGTATTTAAGTAGTATATCAGTTGTTTAGTACCCATAACACAAGCAAATATAATTGCTTACTTTGGGACTAGATGGCGCTGTGTGAATGTGGTAGAATATTTATTTATTTTTTTATTAAATTAGGAAATTGGAAGATGTAATCGAAGTTAGAACGGTTAGATTCTAGTTTAGTTCTATTGTAAATTCCGAACCGTGCGGTACTTCCTCCCATACTTCCGAATTAGATTTTCTACTAATTGATTAGTGTATAATGGGCTTTACATGTGACCTTGATATCGAGACAGAAAGATGCTGATGATAATGACATAATTATTTATCCTGAAGAAGACATTTTTCTTCTCAATTTAATGACTATACTTATAATTTTAGATATTAGTTTTTACTATGCGATTATGTTAAAGTACCTCTCTGTACCAAATTGTAATTTATTTTATTTTTATTTTAGTAGTGAAATATTTTTTTTTTTTATATTTATTATTTATATACTTGTATTATTATTTATTTATTTTATAAATATTATTTTTTTGTCAACAGAAAAATGAGGAACTGGTTACTGTTGGTTTGCGTGCTGACGGTGGTGGTATCATGCTACTCGCAGCATCCTAATCGCTACGAGAACTTCAATGCTGACGCGATCATATCCAACGAAAGGATCCTGCTAGCTTACTACAAGTGCGTCATGGACAAGGGACCTTGCACAAGAGATGGGAAGAATTTCAAACGTGAGTTCAACTTTTTTTCCAAAAAACTTTTTAAGTTCCTATATGGGCACTAAACAAACGATATACTATGTAAATACATTTTTTTTGGTAAATTCATTAATGATAAACCCACGACCTCCAGCTTAGCTGTCAGGCTCACTAACCACTACGCCAACAGGCCAGTCAATAATATAATCTATGTAAAGATTTTTATATCATAAAAATAATTTTATTGATTCCATATATTATATTATACCATAGCTCTACACTCATCGTTGACAGATTATGATCTGTCATCGATTATAGATATACTACAATAGTGCAGCTACGATATGGTGGCGATAAGTGTCTCACCCAATTTTAAATTTAAATTCTTTAAAGGCCTTTGCGTGTTGGACCTGTATCCTCGCGTAAGACTTCCAAGAGAACCGGGTATACTTCACACATTAGAGAGATGTATAATAACCATGAAAAAGAAACCAAATAAAAAATCAGTTAAAGTGGCAATATATTATTAAGAAAAAATATTAACGAGGAGTCGTAAGAATTAATATCATCATCATCATTATATCAGCCGAATGACGTCCACTGCTGAACATAGGCCTCACCTAATTTCCGCCACAACGAGCGATTTTGTGCCGCCAGCATCCAAAGGGCCGCAATCTTTACCAGATCGTCGGTCCATCTGAAGAAATAAGAATTAATATATTATGCATTTATTTCATAACTAGCTATGCCCCTGACTTTGTTCGAGTAGACAAAAAATCTCGGGTTCTATTATCACTTCTTACTGAACCCTAATATTTTTGTCACGGAACCATACATAATATTATATATTACTTTTCCTAAATCAATGTAGTTTAAGTTACTCCTTGTAACATTAGCCATCCGCCAATAAAAGTCGCGTCTAAATCGGTGTTTCGGAGTTTACCTCAAACATACAGACAGACAAAAATAAAAATGTGTTTTTGTTGTAATATCTAACTTACATAATTTCATATGCATACTCTAAAAACACTATTATTTTGATATTAAAACAGACACTTTAATTTTATTTATTTGTTGTTGTTGTTGTAGATTCATACCTACAAGTATTCTTTCTTGAGAATCAATCGTAACGAGAAGTCATAAGAATTAATATATGCATTTATTTCTTATTTATCATTAATATACGGAAATACCAATGGACATTGGAATACAACAGCTTTGCTTTATTTATTTATTTTATTTATTTATATAACAATTTTATAACTTGTTTGTATGTATTGTTATTGTAATTTATTGTATTATTGGAAGTGCTATGGATAAGTTTGTCCGAAATAAACTATTATTATTATTATTTATAAACTTACATCTACGTCTACTGGTGTTATCGTTGTGCAATTATTCTCAACTTTACCGATTAATTCTCTTGAACGGCCTGTTGGTCTAGTGGTTAGTGACCCTGATTGCTAAGCTGGAGGTCGTGGGTTCAATCTCCACCCAGGACAAAATTAAATCTTAGTGTGATGAGCATGATTGTTTGTTCTGTGTCTGGGTGTAATTTATCTATAGTATGTAGGTATGTATTTACAAAAAAAATATTTAAGTAGTTTATCAGTTGTCTAGTACCCATACCACAAGCAAATATAATTGCTTAATTTGGGAGTAGATGGCGCTGTATGAATGTGGTGAAATATTATTATTATATTACATTTACTTTCACCTTAAACTCTACCGGTTAAGGTTCATATTCCAATACGCCTGCTCCATACATTTTACTAGTACCGACTATTGTCTCTAAACATATACAATTTTTTTCATAGAACAATTCATTTTATCACTTATCTACAGAGTTCTTTCTAAAAAGATGAGTAATATTAGACTGAACATAATACTTGTTATTTTATATAAATGCTAAACAAGTAATGGAAAAATTCAAACCCACGACGGGACTTGAACCTGCGACCCTGCCATTCCTTTGAGTTTCTACTTTCATCACGATATTAACCTACCTGCAATGGAGGAATATCGTCTATAAGTTTCTGTAACGAGCCACGGTGATAAGTAGAAAAACGTTGTCATGACGTCATCATGCTAACAGGTAATGGATAAATACGATCTCAGGGACGTCCACCCGCGTAGCTCAGATGGAAGGGCACTGCACACGGAATGGCAGGGTCGCGCTTTTACATAAAATGTTAAACCAAAAGCGATGGAAATTGCTTAATATTTAATGTAAATAATACTTGTTACTTATTGACTACTGACAAAGCTTTTCGAGTTGTGGGTTTATTCCACAGTTAGATGTTCTGAGTCAGAATGTTGTGTGTAATATTTTTAGTCCCCACAATACAAGACTGTGTCAATGTTTTCGCTATTTTTAAATAATTTTTAGTTATTTTTTAGCTCCTAAATTATCATAATTAGATAAATAATAATAATAATATTCTACCACATTCACACAGCGCCATCTAGTCCCAAAGTAAGCAATTATAATTGCTTGTGTTATGGGTACTAAACAACTGATATACTACTTAAATACATTTTTTTTTGTAAATACATACATATTATAGATAAGTTACACCCAGACATAGAACAAACCTTTATGCTCATCACACAAAGATTTGTCCTGGATGGAGATCGAACCCACGACCTCCGGCTTAGCAGTCAGGGTCACTAACCACTAGACCAACAGGCCAGTCAACTCAAATAAAATGATTTGCTTTTAGAAACACCCTTATATGGGCTTGAAGCAGACCCTAGTGTTGGAATTGATCAAGTCGCCTAGAAGGCCTCCACCACATTAAGTAATAACCGGGACCAACGGCTTTACGTGCCTTCCGAAGCAGAGACGCTCGAGATTGAAATTGCCACAAACGGTCACCACTCTTTTATTAGAGCACCCACTCATCCAACATACCCATCCAAACCACAACCTTTAACTACTTTGAGACTTTAGTAGTAAATGGGACGTCTTGCATCCTTCGTGAATCTAATCTAATCGCTAGGCACCCAAATTATTCCAAAAATTCAGTAACAAAAGAGTAAATAAGTGTATTTTGTTTTTATTTCAGGTGTACTACCCGAGACTTTAGCAACAGCCTGTGGCCGTTGTAATACAAAACAGAAGACAATCGTCCGCAAACTTCTCCTCGGCATCAGATCGAAGAGTGAGCCCAGGTTCCTTGAGCTTCTTGACAAGTACAACCCCGACCGCTCCAACAGGGATGCCCTTTACACATTCTTAGCCACCGGAGCTTAGTGATGAGCTGTGACAGTCAAATTATTATTTAATATACTGCCTAATTTATTAATTGTAAAGTATGGAGTGATTGAAAGAGGAATAAATTGATATAGATTGTGTCGACTGGTCATTTTGAGGTACAGTTGTGAACATAAAATACTCTATTTATAAATATAATAATTATTAGTAATAGTATTTTTTTTATGAAATCCTTTTATTGAACACTAGCTTATGCCCGCGACTTCGTTCGCGTGGAGTTTGATATTTACCGGAAGAGGGATTAAGTTCAAGAACGAATCTTCTAAGTGTTTCCGTCGCGAAGATACCGTGCCGAAATTTCTGGTCATCATCAGACTCTGAAGTAAAATGGCATATTTTTTAAGTTAGACCTACAGCAATGCAATAGTGAAAACCGCATTCAATCCGATGCAGTAGTTTTTGCGCGATACGCATGCAAACATACAGACAGGCAGACGAAAATTCTAAAAATTGTTGTTTTGGCTTCTGTGGCTCTAAAAAAGACTATAAAGAAACATCGGATCATTAAATTTGATGTTCTGAATTCATAAAATAAATAGACAATTCAACATTACTACAATAACTATTGTATAACAGACAATTAAAATACAGTGGATACATTTTTACCTTACGTCCATGTGAATGTAGCGAATAAGCCAAGCCATATATTTCGACTAAGGTGTAGAGCTTGTGAAATTAGGCCTTATAGAGTTGGGGCGTATAGAGTCCGAAGCTTGGCTTTACATGAGATCTGATAACTTTTTGACAGTGCGAGTCATAGGTTTCGTCTTGGCAACATTTTACATGAAAATGTTTTTGGTGGGATTAAATATTTGAGAATAGTATACCAAACAGTGCTTAGGAGACCCGTGCACACTAGTGGAACGATTATGGGTTGTAATGATAATACCAAACTGAAGCTTTTTAAACTTTTGACAACGCTTTTTATCATCATCATCATATCAGCCCAACGACGTCCACTGCTGAACATAGGCCTCACCGAGTATCACCACCTACATGAACGACAACGCTTTTAAATGATATATAGAGTAGGGTAGGTACATTCTGAGCACATAAAATGAACAACTTTATAATCTTCAGCTTCACATAACAACAAATAATAATTTATACAACATATCCTTAGTTCCGATCATTCATTAAATTCATTAGGCTCAATTAAACGCTATTACAATCTAATTCACCACATAACAATCATCAGTGAACAGATAATTGTAGAGATATATAAGTCTATGCATAATTAGTTGTGACATAGCTTCCATACTGTGGTTTACGTTCTAGGAATTACAAAGGACATGTTTAGTATATATATGGGGAGTCTTGTGAATAACAACACAGTTCTCATTTATCACGAGAATCAGATTGTTGGATAATAATGAAGGTACTGTTGGTTACTCTTTGTTTGGCGCTGTCTGTCTTCGCTCAGGAGCAGTATAATGGAGATGATGACGACTTTGATATTTCTGAAGTATTGAGCAATGATAGGCTTTTACATTCTTATGCTAAGTGTCTGTTGAATAAAGGACCCTGCACCCCTGAGGTGAAGAAAGTTAAAGGTAATTATATTATTATTCCCTTTATTTAATTAAATGCTCACTTTAACACTCATATTTTTAAATATAAATATTAAAAAAAATACATTTAAAAATATAAAAATGTGTGTAAATTATTTTTATTATTATTATAACGTGAATGCATCCAATTTTCATTCCAATTTATAAACTTTATACCCGGCTGCCATGGAAGGGTACTGTTTTTCGCGCGTATCTTGTATGTTTCTTTATATGTAAATTTCTTTATTTGTTACGTATCTTCCAAACGGCTGTATGGGTTTCGACAATTAAGGTATCGACCAAAAACCCAAGTGTCCTTTGATAGGTATTTTAAAAAAAATGGCGGATTTCTGGCGCCAAAAAATTGTAAGTAAGTAGTTCAAATGTCCAGCAGTGGACGTCATTGGACTGATATGATGACGATGATTGTAATTTTACTATCTTATTTTATAAAAAACTTATTCTATAACTATATTCAACCTTGATAATGATTGGCTAATAATAATATACTTAATTGTTTGTTGTTTTAAGTATAAAAGAATAGGTATTTTTGGTTCAATTCTGAGAACTTAGTATTTAATCAGTTTATGGATATTTTCACATGGTTCGTATTTTATTTTCCTTGATAGTATTTATGGAAAAAATAATTAGAGTATTTTATCACGTCGAATTATGGTTAGATACACGTTTTAGTTTAATTTTTTTTTTTATCTTTTAGTACTTATATAAATTTAGAAGTCCCATTTAGTTTGTTTGTTTGGACGCGCTAATCTCAGGAGCTAAGCATTGGCCTAACAAAGTAAATTATTAGAAGTATATCATCATCATCCGCAACCCATGAATGAATGTCCCATAGCTGGGCTTGGGTGTCCTCTAGTCTATATAGAGAGCTGACACGGTTTTATGCTATAACACACGCTAACCTAATGCGGGAATTGAATTACCTACATAATTTCTTTAATTAAAAATATTTCAAAGCATACAAACAGACGTTAGGTTAGGTTATATTTTATCAGGCATTCTTTGCTTAAACGAAGGCTCCAATCACAAAAATTGTATACACTTTATCGTAATGAAATAAAACATTTGTATTTGTATTATAATGTATATTTAAAATATCATTTCAGATAAACTGCCTGAAGCATTGGAAACAAGATGCGCGAAATGTACGAATAAACAAAAGCAGCTAGGCAAACAATTGGCTCAAGAAGTTAAGAAAAACCACCCTAGCATCTGGAAGGAGCTAGTTGCTCAATATGACCCACAAGGGAAATACCAACAGGCTTGGGAAGACTTCCTTAAAGAATAAGCGAGATTAAACAATGTGAAGATCAACTATTTGGACAAATTAAATTAATATATCAGTGTAAATGTTATCTAAAATAAACATGCCTGTGAACTTTATAACGGACTTCAGTCTTTTTCTTTTAATCATAGTGGTCAATGTAAGACTGTCCACGGAAAAAGGTACCTTATGATCATTGGCACTTACGACGTTGCACTTATATAAGCTAAGTAAACTTATTCGATTTTTGTTTCTAAAAACTTAAGCGGCTATGAGCATAAAGTGCTTTTTTCTTGTGGAGTGACTCTATGTATTTCCCATTTTCAACCTTGTGAACTGTGGTAGTAGACCACAAGCAATAAAGGATTCTTACTTATTTGTTGGTTATACTAATAGTACACTACACGGTGTTCAGGAGGTGCCTTAAAGGGATCCTGAATATCGTGTAATGTAATCCCATCAAAAACATAACTGTTAAAAGTGGTAGACAAAGTTCAATGTAAGAATAGGTACGCGTGGTTATCGATTTCACCGACAAAAGAATCGAGATCTAAATCAACGACAAGGTATGTTCTAGTCAAATTATTTACAACACTTTTAACAGTTATGTTTTTGATAGGATATCATTTCTTTTTGTAAAAATATTATTTTTTCTTCGTTTAAGTTTTATAATTTCTCTTTTGTCGTTTTTTAATTATTTATTTTTTGATTCGGTTATATTATAAAGGACACACACACAATAGCTGTCAGTAAAAACCTTTAGGTTAAGGTATAGGCAAAGAACTAGGAGATATAAGTTCCTTGGATGTAGGTTAAGGTTTGACATGTAGTTTCGATATTCGGAAATTAAAAGTCAATAATACCTATATTAATTTTTCTAGTTTAAACCAGAAACTATAATGAAGTCGTTTAAAAATATGTAGATATTATATTGTTGTCAATGTCATTATATATAAAATGAATTCTTAGACATATTTGAAGAAAAATACTTTTTATTAAAAAAAAGTATAAAAACTTTTTTGTAAAAGTAAAACACTTTTTATAAAAAATTGATACAAGTTGATATGACAGGTGACAAACAACAAGATTTTATTTTAGGTTGTATTATTTGTTCATAAAAAAAAAAAAAAAAAAAATATAATAATAATAATATTAATTTATAAAATATTCTGGTTAACCCTCTTAGGTCTCTAGTTAGAGAAGAGAAGACCCGACCCCAGCAGTGGGACTTAATGGGTTGCTGATGATGATGATGATAGTTAATTCTAGCATAGGGAATTTGGAATTTTGAAAAAAAGAAAGATTGTAGAAAGTATATAATATCTATAGTTAGTATAGTAAGTACATTCGTTGATGTATGTAATTATAATGTAATATAGTAGGATACTCTCAAAGGATATAATATAGCACTAGGCCAGCCAGCGTGAGTGGATTATGACCTAAACCCTCTCAGCTCTCTAGTTAGAGGAGAGGAGATCCGAGCCCAGCAAAGGGACTTAATGGGTTGCTGATGAAACCGTCTTCGTGGAATATTATGATAGTGTCGCTGTCTATATTGGGTGAGAGTAAATGCATAAGTTTGTGTACTATTCAGTCTTAACCGTTCAGTTGGTGTGTGTAGTCCCTATGGTAGGTACTAAACACAAAGTTACATTTTATAACTGGATCTAGAAGCATGGATGTCTTATTGTGTGTAAATGAGTGTACATATTTGTTATTTGTTTCAGATATATACTTACAGTTCTGCCAAAGTTGCGCTAGAACGATTAAGAAAAATACATGGAACGAACTAATAAAAAATAAATATCTTGATTGTTTTCTTTTTTAATGGTCTATTATTTCTTAATAATATAATGCTCATATGACTCACTGTCGCTCAATAAGCCATGGAAAGAGCTATGCTCGGAGTTTCCCTGCGTGATCAAATTCGAAATGAGGAGATCCGTAGGAGAACTAAAATAGCCAACATATCTAAATTTGTATTACATCGCTAAAGTGGCAGTACTCTTAACACTGATGGCTGATGGGGCAAAAGGTTTTAGACTGGCGGCTACGTATTGGAAAGCGCAGTGCAGGGCGACCCCCACGAGATGGACCTGAACTGATAAAGATTGCGGGTGGTCGTTGTATGCAAGCGGCACAAAGGCTCTTGCAGTGGCAGAAGTTAGGTGAGGCATAATGTTCAGCCAGTGCACGTAACTCAAGTGATCGGTTGGTAAGCCGGGGTCATTGGGCTGTCATGATGATGATGAATAATGTAATTAAGTCTATATTCGTCTATACGATAATCCTACCCACCTTAAGATAATCAAATAGGAAGGATTGCGTTCAAAATGTTTCACCATTTCACGAAATAATAAAGCTATTACTTTTTTTTCTGTCTTCTTCTTCAATTCTTTTTCACATATAAATAACTAACTACTTGGAAGTCATAAGCTCCTATTTCAAAGTGTTTAAACGTAACGTGTGTTAAAACAATAAGTAACAATTCATTGCTAATATAATTTATAAGGCGCTGTGGTTTTTTTTTAAACGTAATAATTTATTGTTCTCTTGTTGTTTTATTTGTATACACACAATTACACAGCTGGACGCCAAATTTCAACCTTCTAGGTCATCTGAAAGTGGGTGTTATTTAAGGTCTATAGGTAAGTCAGTCAGTCAGTGGAAAAATAGCGATTTTAGAGCGTTAATATCTCGCTAACCACTTAAGCTGTATTTACGAAATTCGAGATTCTGGTTAGTCTAATAGACTTTAATTCATATACAGAATTTCATGCGTTTGTGTTAAATAGATTTTGAGTAATCGGTGTGTCAAAAGTGGCTCCAAATGGTTCGTGTAATACTACACACGCCTGCGTCTGTCAGATTGAACCTTGTCTGACACGCGGCCGCGTTCGTCGATAACCTCTTATGGGTAACTACTGCAGCACTGCGCACTGCCGCGTGCAGCCGAGATTGGATCCCACACATGATTACACTTGAAGAGGCCTTGCTTTTTTATGATATTGGTATTTCTCTCGTTCTTGTTGTTGTAATATTGCAACTTATCAAATCTTAATATTTTTTTTGGTAACATTAATGGGTTTGATTTCTGTGGAAATCCAAGTGAACTGATGGTAAATCCCAGCCGTTAAAAATAATAAATGTTAATTTGTTTTTAATTAAATTTTTATTATTAATACAGAATTAAAATTATACATTAATAACTTCATTTCTAGTATTTAGTGTTCTATTATTACTGATATTTTTACTATACGAAATTAAAATTAAACAATAATAACTTAATTTCTAGTACGAATAATAAATAACTTTACGTAATGGTCTATAATTAATACCTAATTATATTGCAGAAACAACTTATAATTATTTTTAGCATAACTAAAATCTTATTATTTTAAGCATAACTAAAATAAAAATTAAATAATGCTTATTGATATAGGTATGAACCATAGATTTAGTATGTACAAGATAAACAATGTCAGATTATAGGCGAGACCAAAACACAATTGAGTGATTGTCAATGTGTGAGTTAAAAATAGTGATTGCAACGGACTGTTGTGCACTATCGATATTCTGCACTTGGGATTATCGAGCTTATGAATTCGGTGTGTAATTGAGCGTCTTGAACTCTTGAATAATGTCGCAACAATTTGTTTTAAGAAGCATTTACAACAAGTTAACTTTTCATGCTATCGGGTAAAATTGTGCTGTTAGGCAATTTTTTTTTTCCAAACCGCTATCTTTTAGTTTTAATACTAGGATACCTACCATATATATATAGCCATAGTAAGAAAGCAAAAAAGAAACGATGGTAGCTGAATGAATAAGGAACCTGCGTGCAAATTACGCGGTCCTAGTTCGAACCCAACGCGGCGGCAGTACCAATGTGCATTCCACTTTGTGGAATTTATATGTACTAGTCAAGTGACTTACCATCTGCTGACGGTAAAGGGAAACATCGTGAGGAAACCCACATATCTACCCTAGAAGCAATTCTATGTGTGTGTCTGATCCACCAACCCGCACTAGGCCAGCGTAAGTGGATTATGGCCTAAACCCTCTCAGCTCTCGAGATGAGACCCGAGCCTAGCATTGGGTCTTAATGGGCTGCTGAAGAGTAAGAAAGCAGGCCATAAACCTTACTGCCTAAGTTTTTCATGGTCAATGTCATGATGACCTAGAACAATATATCTGATCGATTATATTCTATATAGCTGTACTTAATGATAGAAAATTTATTGGATGGTTTACAATCACAGGATATTTAAACACGTTGTATAACATAATTTTTTTTTTTACTTTTATATTCGGAAAACATTTATATAACAAATAATTGTGAAAATACAGCAAATCTTTGGGTTGGTTAGCCCATTTATCGAGGAAAGCTTTAACTAATGTTTTATATATATGTAAGTAGTTGAATATTTTTTTGAGGTCCAGTCTGGTCTATTTATAATACGTATCCATTTGTCACGTGACGCTGTTTTCGTTGGAAACCTAAAATAAAAGACAAAAATATCACTAACTTAATGGCTCACCTGACTCACTAAGCTTATATTTTAAGTACTACCTACTGAATTTGTGAGAAACAACTACTTTAAAAATAGGTATTAAAAACATAGAGAGATGTAAATAAGTTAGTGTGCTTCACTCAATTACAATAGTGGTTACCTTAAGGCGTTAACGCACATATTACGATGATTTAAAGAATTGACGGAATAATTACAGTTTTAAAAATACTATCGACTTTTATCGATACCCATGACGTCATCATTTCGTCAAGCCCTATCGTAAACAAACATTTTCCTATTTTACACGAAAAAAGCTTTAATATATCGTATATACATAAAATATTATCAACATAACGAAGAAGAAGCCTAAATACGTCCAACAAAATAGGTTTTTGCTCAGTTAAAAGCACCAATTTCACAAAATAAGGTTTGCAAAAATTCATTAGATTTTTGTATTTACCTAAGAAACGTGAAATTTCTCTGGGTTATTCCTTCTTGTCACGTCACAATTGGTTACGGAACAGATCACCATGATACTGGCACACCTTTTAAGCAATTTATTGCACGATTTGTAAATATTTTAGCAAAATAAGAGTTGACAGTAAAACACGCGAGCCGCTATGGCCCCCTAATTGAAAAAATATTGGCACATCCCATTTTATCTTTCATCTCTTTCACTCTTTTACAGCGTGCATATCAATTTGACCTCTCGTTTCCGCGCTATGTTTGTCTTCTGCGGTAGCGCGCGGATCCTAGGTCTATGGTATGAACAGTATAGACAAAGCATCGTTGCTAAGATAATGTTAAATCTTGCTCGCAGACTGCTTTGCACGGGGCAAGTAAAGTTTTGCATGCCGCACGTTTCTGTGCTCACTTTGTCTTACTCGTAAATAAAAATAGAGATTTCATGAGAATTGCATTGACATTTGATTGGCCCACTATATTAACGCAATATATTAATCACCGGTTCAGAGACATGGATATTTGGAAAATGTTTTTTTGGTGATTCGTAGATAATAATTATCCACTAACAAAGTATTTTTCAAAATTTAACCCCTAAGGGCCTTTGTACATGCAAAATAATGTATAGATAAGATAAATGTAAAGAATGAAGTCTGATCACGTTGTGAGATTGTTTAGTAGGTACGTCGTACCTAGCGCAGTCAAAAGTTTTCTTGGTCAGCGCCACAGCAATGTAAACAGTCTTGTGTACAAACCCGAATTTTTACGTAGGCTCGGCGATTTTAATTGAGGTTTAACAAGACTTCTAAGGATGTAAACAGGGGATCAAAGTTTTTGTGGAGAAACTCAAAAACAGTAACACTATAGAGGGGTGATACTTAGAATTTTAAGATTTCCACTTAAAACAAAGTACTTACAAACATCTGTGTAAATATTGAAATCTACAATGTTAAAGTACCAGGCTATGCTAGTATTGCTCACCAAGACCCAGAAGATCTATCCGGGGAACATTTTTTTTATTCATAAGTAATTCTTGAACTTACATCACATAATATTATCCCTAATTCAGACAGTAGGAGCCCTACTCCAGATAACAGCGTTCACTTGACTTTATGAAGTTAATTGCTTCTCATTAATATTTTTTTACTTTTTTTACCTTTTAAGAGTAATTTTCTAATACGTGCCTAAATGTTTCAAAGCAAACCAAACCTTGCGAATGTAGTTTTTGAGCTTCTGCCCATACAGCATTAAATTTGTCGTCCGTAAATTTTTCTCCAATTGCCTCAAAGACTTTTCTCACAACTTCAGGTTCTCGTTTTGTATACATATCTCGGTGAGTTACAAAACTATTAGTAAGAACAGATACACACGGAGTCAGATAACTTTTCATATTGGATTCATGCGGAAAGTAACTTCTATCTGCTCTACAATATCTTTCCGGCGTAATCGGATAGTCTAAATCAAAATATCTACCAGAAGGTAGACCTGCCATTCGCCGATTATCTGGCTTTTGACCTAGTTTTACCATTTCTGTATTAGTAGTACGGTAATCAATACAATTTGATGGTAAGTCAGGTATTTTAGGCATTTCAGGAGAAGGTTCTCTATAATTAATGACACGGATGAAGGTTTTGAATTCAATTCGAGCGCCGTCAAATACTTTCCACATCTCAAGTAAGGGTTCAATTAATGTGGGATCAAATCTAATAAAATGAAAACGACATTGGTTATATACAATGTCTTTTGGAAGCCAACCTGTTTTTTCTTTGTCTTCATATTTAAGTGACATGTAAAACTTGTTAAAAAACGTAGGTGAGAGCTTTTTGGTTAAACATCTTCTTAGTGTATTAAGGTGTTTCAAGCACTTCCTGAAAAACTCTAGTCCCTTATTTTGTTCACAGTATGTTAAACATTCTTGTAGGTTATCAGGTGGCTTGAGAATACCAAAAGAATATCCGACAGGTACATCACGTATGTTATTATTGGGAGATAAACTAGTCCCCAACTTTGGCTGCTTAGCTTCATTTAAATTAGCTTGAATAAAGTTTATAACCCCTTTAGAACCGGTCCCAATTTGATTTCTATCATCAGTTAGACAGCATTTAGCTTGCCGGTCTTGTTTTCTAAGAAAAGTGCGATGACCATGAGTCAAATCTGGATTGAAAGGCGGTTGACTATATTTTCGTACAGGTGGTGGAGTTTTATCTGGAAGTGGAACTTTAGGCATTACTAGATCATATAATGTGTAGGAAGAAGTTGTGTTTATGCCAAATGTAGTTCCTTCTATATCGAAACCATCTGGTAACAACGGTACAGGGTCAGGTGCTTTTCCAAGGGGCTTAGTCCAGTAAGATTTATACGATGTTTCCTTAAAATCATCCACAAGTGTTTGAAATTTTGTCTTCATTGGTGGATTAACTAATTTTGCTACGTCACCAAATGGACCTGTATATTGTTGAGTTAGTGGTATGGGCGTGCGCAACGGTGGAAGTATGGTGGAAGGATTGGGTGGAGGTATAATCGCATCGCTTATCAACGCATCAACTTCATCTTTAAGCAAGTAGTGTTGCAAGTGACTACTAACATTTTCACTCTGTTGCGCTGTAGGCAATCCTATAGCGACGACATCCTGGCCCCTTTCAATAAACATTCCTATATTACCTCTCCCGCCCTGAGTTGAATGCTGACATTGATATGGCATTATGAAACTATTTTTAAAGAAAACAGCAGGTAATAACAATCTCTAGAAGACAACATTTATAATATTTGTCAAATTCGACATAAAGTCAATCATTATTCTAGAAATATTAATATATATTTTTTTCATTTTATTAGTATAAATGAAACTACAACCTCCTTATATAAGTGCCAAAGTGGTAGATGATCAAGGAGATTGTATGGGTCATTCCAATACTCAATACTCAATACGTTTATTGCACACCATAAAGTATTATAGATGTTATTTGTAATTAAGAAACATATTATGGACCCTGTCGGGTAAGGCAAACGTAGGAGAGAGGAGAGATTAAGCTATTATGCATTAAAATAGTTTAATAAGTAGGTACATAAAATTGAAATGTAATATTGTTATATAAAATTAAATTAAATGTAATATAATTATAATTTTTTTATTATGTTGTATTATTATTTATTTATGATTCTTCATTTTAGGTTTTTATCATTTACATATTCTTTTATACTGTAATATGTTTTATTTATCAATATATTTTTTAGTTTATGTATAAATTTTGGATTACTTTTTTCGTTTTTGATATATTCTGGAAGTTTATTATATATTTTAATTGACATAGCATGTGGGCCTGTAGAATGCATGGCTAATTTAGATGTTGGGAGGTTAAGTCTATTTTTGTGACGTAGGTCCAATCTTCTGTGCATTTTTTTACTTGATAAAATAAAACAAATGAAAATCGATTTCTTGATAAAAAAGGACCATTATCTGCCGTAATCAGGGACATTATTTAATTTTAAAAGTAAAAACTTGTAATACTTAACTCGATACGCCTTAAGACGATTAATTGACGAATTGGTAATTGACGTCTCTGGTGGTCTAGTGCGGCCGTATATCTCTCAGATATTTGATGGTGGGAATGCCGGTGCGTAGTTTTCCTAGTTATAATAACAACGTAATACGTAGTTGTGTACCTGTTACTTTATTGAAGTAGTATACTTTGTGACACACATATTATTTTACAATAGTGGAAAACGGATTAAAACCAATACATTGTATTCTTAAAAGTATCCTTTTTACGGTTCGAGAATTACTTATTCATAATAATATTACTGAGTACTACTGGAGTACTAACCTATTTTTATGAAAATTTGATTACAAGATTTTAATGTTTCGGATGTATGCCTGTCTTCACTTTTGTTGGTATAATATTATTACCGCAAACATAGAAAAAGAAAAGAAAAGTTGTTTGGATTTTGTTGACAGTCCCTTACACACTTTTTAAAAACATATAAATAGTTTAACACAACAATAACGAACGACAATAGACACACAACAGACAGAGGTTAAGAAGGAAAATCGTTCATGGTGTTTACATGAACGATTTTCCTTCTAAACCTCTCGTAGGTATATCACAAAAACTTGATGTGATAAAAAATTATGTTAAATATTTTCATAATAAGGGGGGTAGCAAGTAATACAAATTCGATATAATAATAGTCTTTGGGTAAAAGAAAATGTAATTTAGTGTAATTATTGCATGGAGTTAATAAATTATTGTAGTTGTTATTCTAAGTCTATGGATTTAACAAACTGACACGAGACCTTCTTGTTTGTCTTTTTAAAATCAAACACTGACGTAACTATAAGTCAAACTAAATCGAACATATTTTTGGTTATATTTACGCTAGTGTTCTACTATTAGGTCTATGGTTATATTCTCTTGTATATTTTGTTTGAGTCAAATATTTGGCTCATATTTTGCTACGTACTTACATATTTTGTTCTGTAAAAAATATTTATTAAAATGCCATTAGAATGCCGACAATCAACTCAAGGAGGAAAAGGCAATCTAGGGAAATTCATCGAAAGGGATCCAAATGTGGTCGCTGCTGGAGTACCTTCAGCACAACACAGCGAAAACGTAGGACAATCTTTAGAACACTATTTACTCAAAGATGAAGTTGATGCGTTAATGAGCGATGCCATTATACCCCCACCGAAGCCAAAACCACTTCCACCGTTGCGCAAGCCCATACCACTAGATCAACGATATGCAGGTCCATTTGGTGACGTAGCAAAATTAGTCAATCCACCGATGAAGACAAAATTTCAAACACTTGTGGATGATTTTAAGGAAACATCGTATAAATCTTACTGGACTAAGCCCCTTGGAAAAGCACCTGACCCTGTACCGTTGTTACCAGATGGTTTCGATATAGAAGGAACTACATTTGGCATAAACACAACTTCTTCCTACACATTATATGATCTAGTAATGCCTAAAGTTCCACTTCCAGATAAAACTCCACCATCTAAGCAGCCCGGTGCACAGATAGATCGAAAATATTGCCAACCACCTTTCAATCCAGATTTGACTTATGGTTATCGCACTTTTCTTAGAAAACAAGGCCGGCAAGCTAAATGCTGTCTAATTGATGATAGAAGTCAAATTGGAACCGGTTCTAAAGGGGTTATAAACTTTATTCAAGCTAATTTATATGAAGCTAAGCAGCCAAAGTTGGGTACTAGTTTATCTCCCAATAATAACATACGTGATGTACCTGTCGGATATTCTTTTGGTATTCTCAAGCCACCTGATAACCTACCAGAATGTTTAACATACTGTGAACAAAATAAGGGACTAGAGTTTTTCAGGAAGTGCTTGAAACACCTTAATACACTAAGAAGATGTTTAACCAAAAAGCTCTTACCTACGTTTTTTAACAAGTTTTACTTGTCACTTAAATATGAAGACAAAGAAAAAACAGGCTGGCTTCCAAAAGACATTGTATATAAGCATTGTGGTTTTCATTTTATTAGATTTGATCCCACATTAATTGAACCCTTACTAGACATGTGGAACGCATTTGACGGCGCTCGAATTGAATATAAGACCTTCGTCCGTGTCATTAATTATAGAGAACCTTCTCCTGAAATGCCTAAAATACCTGACTTACCATCAAATTGTATTGATTACCGTACTACTTATACAGAAATGGTAAAACTAGGTCAAAAGCCAGATAATCGGCGAATGGCAGGTCTACCTTCTGGTAGATATTTTGATTTAGACTATCCGATTACGCCGGAAAGATATTGTAGAGCAGATAGAAGTAACTTTCCGCATGAATCCGATATGAAAAGTTGTCTGGCTCCGTGTGTTTTTACTCACTATTTTGTAACTCACCGAGATATGTATGCAAAACGAGAACCTGAAGTTGTGAGAAAAACCTTTGAGGCAATTGGAGAAAAAATTACGGACGACAAATTTAATGCTGTATGGGCAGAAGCTCAAAAACTACATTCTGAAGGTTTGGTTTGCTTTGAAACATTTCGACAAACTCTGGATAAATATTCTGATAGTAAAAATGAATGAAGGGAAACTTATTTGACTACTTGATATTAGTTAGTACTTTGTTAAATTAGTTTTTTTGTTATATTTGTTTATAATTTAAGTATGTTATATTAATTTTATTAAAAGACCTTGATACTTTACTAAATCTTATGGCTGCTCTATATATCTTTTGAAGGTTTTCATGCCTTATTTTTCGAAATAAATAGATCTCATATAATGTTCTTTACGACATTAAATTTTAATTGATTATTTTTTTATGTGTAAATTTTAATAATAGCTTGATTCATAAATCATAAATAAAGTTTTTAATATTCATACATATTTATGACTTTTCATTCAGGTTGATAATCTCTTTTAACTTTCACTTGACTTCTTGGATTCTACCTGCAATCTCGACATTGGTGACGGATGGTGCGTGGTTGCGAAAAGGGTTGTAGGTTTGTTGATCACGACAGCAAAGTGACACTTGGGAAGTGTTATTCGTTTCGATACGAACTTAAGATAGTTACTGTTTGTCACTTACGTAGTATATAAAATAACTTACTACAAACATACCCCAATTTGGCCATTTTAAGTCGGTATATCTTATATGTTTTGCTATCCATTTTTATCTTTTCCACAGTTTTTACGAAAATCTAACATGAAACTGCTGGATTTTTATTTTATTTTATAAAGGTTCCACAGGATGGTTATTTCGTATTATAGTTTTGCGTGCTACATCTGTTGAATTTATTTGGTATCTTACAAATTCAACATTGGAAAGGAATTACTAAAAAAAAATTGCGTAATTAATAGATAGAAATTCGATTAATGAAAATAATATAAAACTATTGATATAAAAATTTTAAACAACACGCATCAAAAACAAAATATAAATTATTACAATAGAAAGTAGTGATGTGGGCTGTCCTCATCGACCAACTCTAAGGCTGTACCTACTTATAGAGATCGTTCCAAAATAAGTTATGTTCCATTTTTACGTATTTGCAAGGAACTTATATCTCCTAACTAGCAGATATAAGTTCCTTGGGTATTTGGCATCGCAACCGGGCTATAAGCATATTCCGCAGCGCGCATCCTAGGTGTATGGTTCCGCGGATAGGTATATGGTATGCCTGCATATTTATGAATAAGAAACAAGTGATACTTTACTTGAGTCAGTTACAATAATGTGAATATTTTTAGTACTGTTTGTTTAGTATAAAGTTTTATAGGTAGGTATTTGACATTTCTATGCGACTTAATTATAGTTGTTTGGTTGTATATTTTTTCACCGTTTTCAAAGTAAGAATCACCAAATTTCATATACCTACTTCCATTAAGTTGCAAAAAAAAAAGAGTTTTAAAGATATGTCTTTTTGGAGAAGGTTTTATTCAAAATATTAAAGTAAGTAAACACTGGTGAACTAGTCAAATAATACCTACGACATTTTGTTACAAATTAATATTACAGGCAAATGCTCAATCACCGTAAGCATTACTTTCAAAAAAGTATATAGAAATGTTGTTTTGTTTGAGCTTTTGCTTGCGTTGTACACCACTAGTACAAACATTACTATACGTGATGCCCGAGAAAATTGAGGCACAAATAAGCACTAAGTACTTGCTGTATCAATTACCATTCTACAATTGAATCACAATTTATAGCTATTGTAATTTTACTCACACAATGAATTCTCGACTCTTCTTCAAATAGCTCTAACAGTCATTTGTTTTACTTAGCAAATCAGAGGAGCAGATCTCAAAAAGATTTTCTTTCAAGCGTTGGCAAATGGATTACATACATAGGTTATATATATAGATCTATAGAACATACCTATAGATCACGCCTCTTTCCCAACAGAGGGGTAGGCAGAGACTATTTCCTTCCATTTCATGCATTCTCACCGGTTGAGGGTACTCCTTAAGTATCGGTATATGGATTATTTATTAGATTTATTAGATAAAAGCACTCAATATCAGTCTATTGTCTTGTCAATCTCCTAATTACCCCTTTTAAGTTTCCCTAGGGATTGGTATACCATAATATTATACAGAATCAAGGATGCGTTAGCGGGAAGCTTCAAAATTTCTTGAATACCATGTCATGCATTACCATTATTATCAACGATGTATGATTATAATTATATGAACGTTTACATAGCTTTTTAATACTTAATTGATTCTTGAACTAAGGTCTTATAAGGTCAACGGAAGCTAAATATTCTCATCCTACTATTGAAATCAACTGACATAGGGCAGTTATCCATTGCAAAGTATAAAGGCGGCACTACACTTGGCGTGGCGTATTCTAATGAATACGCTACTGATTACATACTAATGTATATTCAGTATTTAGTTTCTATATCAAGAAACGCCTAAATTTTGAAAAGGAATTTGCATTAAGTGTGCTTTTAGTATGTGTAAGTAGCTAGGTTACTTACATTAACTATAAAAAGCCAGTGTTTTTTATAGTTAATACACAACATAGCCCATAACCAATAGAAGTTCAGAAGAGTTAAGGGTGCGTTCATACCTAACGTAAAAGTGTTGCGTGTCATCAGCCACGTTACGTCAATCCGAGATATTCCTCGAAGCGCTACCATTCTGAGGCGCACCTGATGAGGCACTCCTTTTTTATTCCTCGGAGCGCACCTTTTAGTTGCGCTCCCTTTTTAATTGTTATCGGGAGTGCAATCCGTATCAGCCTGACAGTAAGTGGTTACAGTAGTCTATGGACCCTGCAACACCATATACCTAGCTCCTTTTTGCTTCGTCGAACTCAGGCAAAAATAATATAACAATATTCTTAATATTAATAATATTTTACCACATTCACATAGCGCCATCATCATTATAACATACAGTTTATTCAATATCTCCAGAGTTATAATAACAAAGATATCCGAGGACCGCGAGTGGGAGTCAGTTGTCTGATATTATTTATTTATTGATTTTAACCTACATCTATCACTACAGGTTATGACCTAATTCGATAGTGTGCTTAATAATATTTATATACCATGCTTGCCGCTTGGTCCCATGCCATAGCGGGCGGGCTTCTCGGTGCAGGTTTCATGTTATAATAATAATAATATTCTACCACATTCACACAGCGCCATCTAGTCCAAAATTAGGCAATTATAGATGCTTGTGTTATGGGTACTAAACAACTGATATACTACTTAAATACATTTTTTTTGTAAATACATACATATTATAGATAAATAACACCCAGACACAGCTGAACAAACCTTTATGCTCATCTTTGTATGGGTGGGGATCTATATATCACTAGACCAACAGGCCAGTCAATAAAAAGTAAAAAAAAAATAAACCCCGTTCATCCAAGTGAAGCGCCTACACTAAACATTATTGACGGTGGAATCAGTAATGTAGACATTACGATGGTACACACGTCTTAGGATAGTAATAATAAGTGGTTTGTTGTCTGTATGCATTTATAGACAATGACAAACAAGGCTTTATATACAAGTTGATGTTCTACTTCCTTACAGTGTCGTTCCACGTTGACTTGACCTCATATAACAGGTACATTTTCAAGAATATTTTTAAAGTGACCTTGAAATGGATGCATCATCATTTTAACCCATAAATGTCCCACTGCTGTGCACATGTCTCCTCCAAAGAATGTGGAGGGAATTTAGCCTACTATACCACGCTGGCCAGACGGGTTGGTATAGGGTTTGCTTCGAATTTTCCTTTTCTCGCAAGAAATTATTTTTCTCGCACATACTGTGGATGGATCGTGACTAGCAGTGAGACGTTTATGGGTTGAAATGATGATGACGATGAATATACCAATTGAATTTTCAGTGGAAATAAGGTTACTTCCCTTAGTCGCCTTTTACGACACCCACGGGTTGAGATGGGGTAATGACATTGTGTATTCTTAATCCGTCTCTACACGGGAAAAATGTACGCATAATTCCAATTAAATTCAATTGAAGGGGACTTTTTGGTATTGCAAACGTAGTCGTGTTCATAGCTAGTTTAGAATATTTTTACCTGTACTGAAGTGAATGACCTAGCACTTATCATTAACAATATTATAATATGTGCTTACCAGCCAGTGCTGCAAGTCTATTTAATATAATAAAAATATATTAAATCTAATCGAGACATTCTTTTCGTTTACATCGATGCATAAAAAAACCACAATCTATGCAGTATAGAATTTTACTTGTCCTCTAATGGTCTTATAATTAAATAATTAAAACTATTAGGCACTTATCACCGGCGGTCATCATGAGGTGATAACAAAATTTGATGACTTTTTTCTTTTATGATAAATTAATCATTAACTAGTTTTTAATAAAATTGATCGCTGGTAATTCCTAATACATGCATGTTAAATGCTGAGTAGTACCCAAAAAGCGCTAAATAATACTAAAGATTTTTTTCGTTTCATAACTTTATAGTTTATTTAGTATAAACGTGTAATACTTAAGTCTATACACCTAAAGACGATTATTCAATAAAAAAATTGTGTTACTGACAGATAACTGCTAATTGACGTCTCTGAGTGCGGCAGTGAGTGAATGAATGCCTCAAAATTATTTTGGAATTCATTGAGCCGAGGAGCCTCTTCAATACAAACTTTCAGACAAACAAAAACAATTATAAAATACGGTTATCCAAAGCAGTTTCTTCATTGCTATACTTTGGCATTTATTTTAAAATCACAGAAAAGAACTTTAATTATATATTTGTTTACAACCTATAGTTTCTGTTGACAAAAACTGCTAGCCCTTTTACACAGAATAAGTTGAAATATTTTTCATTTTAGATTTTATTTCGTACAGCAAAAAGAAAAAACTGAACCCTTATCGCTCACCACACATATTACCTGATCACTCCGTTGTCCATCTATCTGTCTGTCCATCTGTCAATATTTTTCTCAAGAGTAAATTAGACAAAGAAGAAATTAATATCAAATACTTACTTGGGTCTGCAATCCCTGGCACAATAAAAAAAACAGAGTTTATATGCTCTATATTTGTCGCATATCCCACATACTTCCCGTTGATCTAGAATCATGAAATTTGGCAAGAAGCTATATCAAGTGGCACAAGTAAAAAAAAATAGTTATATCTGAATATTAGTACTGTAATGGAAGAGGTATAAAATGATAAGCGTAAAAAAATTAAGAAAGGATAAGAGTTTATTGAGGAGTACATGTACATAAAGATGGTACCATACCTACCTACCTTTACATGAATATTTTTTCTAACTTATAGCTATCCCGTTACCTACTAATATCTTACATTTCAATCACAAAAAATACATAATCGTAAGGAACCCTCGGTGCGCGAATTCGACACGCACTTGGCCAATTTTTTTGAGAGGGAAAATAATTATGTGTTAACTCGGGGAAACGGGACGGTTATGTCTGTCCGAAGATGACCGATTGCCATCATACTCATTAAAACCCCTCCATGACACAAGACTTCGCTTTGTGGGATGGACTGGATGGCCGCAACCCAATATGACAATAGCGGCCCATAAAGTTGCTTTTCACAACGTTGACAAAGCGAAGATGGCTAATGATCTTTCTCATTAGGTTGTGGTTTATTTATCTTGGTATAATTATATATAAATTGTGGTGTTGAGCTATATAGTCAATTTAAGTCAGTACTTTTGTTTAGTGAATAGTTACAGGTCACTTCTACAGGTAAATTATAATATTTACTTTTATTCAATTTGTTTTATTCGGAATATTCTCGAGAAGAATATTTAGGCAAATTCTACAAATAGAATTTATAAAGACACAAATTTATAAAAGTTTTATGTTATAAAAACAATTTTGAATAAACATGCTGTTTTACCTTTTTTGCTAAACTCTACTCACCCTCAAAAAAGAAGCGTAGGCGTACTAAAATGATCAATTCTTAACAATTACCACTATTATTATTATCATTAATTATTATTATTTAGTATGGGGTTCTTCAAAAAAGGAGTGAATAGGTTTCTTAAGGGTCGGCAACGCGCTCGTGATGCCCCTGGTGTTGCAGGTGCCCATAGGCTATGGTAACCGCTTACCATCAGGCGGACCGTATGTCAGTTATCCACCGCCGTGGTATAAAAAAAAAATCAAAATCATAATGCTATTTTGACTAGTAGACAATTACATATTATGGTTATTTTCACTTTGTGCCTTTCATGTTGCGATTTATTAAAACTAGAATTTTGTTTTCAGTCCACAATGAAGACTTACTGCATTCTTATCTTCGCTTTGATAGCCATGGTGACTGCAGACTTCTACAGTGCTAAGTACGATAACTTCGACGTACAGCCGCTGATGGACAATGATCGGATACTCCTCGCCTATATCAGGTGCTTTCTTGGCCATGGACGCTGCACACCTGAGGCCAAGGATTTTAAGAGTAAGAACTTTTGATTATGAGAAATTATCTAAGAGACTTTTGGCCGTTTGTTTTCAAAGTATTTACTGTAGCGACTACTTCAATTTACCGGACCTGGTAAACACACACACTTTTTTTACACTAGTGTTGTGTTGGTAAGTAGTAGTGTAGAACTCATTGTAGAGGAAAGAGGTTTGAAGCGTATCGGCAACGCACTCGTGATAACTTTGGACGGGCCTAAATCCAAGCGGGCCATACCCTGATTTGACACCGTCTTGGTGTAAAAAACACACTTATTCGGTCGAAATTACTACACAGTCATTGAATAAAGAAGGTCGTAAGTTCTTTCCAATCTAGTTTAACTGACAAATTTACTTATGTAACATAATTAATTTCAGCTGTTTGGTTAAATGGAAGATGATCTTGTTCCATTGCTTAGGGGAGCGATAGATGAATAAAATTAAATGGCTTATCTTGTGTGTGTAACTTTATGATTGTTATTGATATGATATTAATTGTTATGAATCTTATTTATAAATTTGAATTATTTACAGTAATTGATATAAATAAACAAATTATTAATTATGTATTTTCTTCCACAGAAGTGATACATGATGCTTTAGCAACAACATGTGGAAGATGCAGTCCAAAACAGAAGGAACTCATAAGAAAAGTTATTCGGACGGTGAGAGAACGTCACCCCGACATGTGGACTCAGCTGCTTAACAAGTATGACAAAGAAAGGCGGTACACGGCATCTTTTGAGAGATTCCTTCAAGAAAATTAATAATTTTATTTTTTTAGAAGTCTGACGCCTAAATTATACTAATTCAAATAAAAACTTTGACTTTTATGTAGGTACCGATAATGCACTGTTCAACAGGCGTTTTTTTAAAACCACCTCCACACGTTGACCCCACTTAAACCAATATAGGCAACAGTATACAAAATAAAAATATCACGTGTGTAAACTTAACATTAGAATTTGGATACACTGTGAACGTAGTTTGTTCATGTTTGACCATCGTATGGAGATAGCTTATCTAAAATGGTAGAGCAACAACAGCATTTATTTCAATCATGATATCAACTATTTGGCAGAAAATAGGCGAGGATTGTATACGTCCTATAGTGGAGATCATTTTGCTGATATGATGATGATGAACTACTTAATAGTCAGTAATAAATGACTATCAACTATTTGTTGTCAAACTTCTTATTAAATTAAATTTAAGTTCCAATAAGAGGCCTTACGTCACGATTCCAATGTACAATATATCGCTCGTGTTGTCATTCGCATCATCATTATCATATCAGCCCAATGACGTCCACTGCTGAGCAGGTGACGAGCCGGGATCGTGACGACCCGGGTCTGACTTTACGCCTCACCTTATCTCATAAAAAATGAAGGTAAAATAAATTTATTAAAAATGCAATGTAGGGTCACTTTGTAACGGTTGCACCCGTTGCAGGCTACGTCCTGCACGACTGCACCTCTTTCGACCAACTTTTGGATCTCTTTTGATTTCTTTTTAATTTACTTTTAATAATTTAAAATTCAAAATCCTAAATTAATTCAAATTCGAACCGAGTCTTCGTCGGACCACCCGTCGAAGACTAAAGGCTCACTATTATTCCGATTTCTTGTACAGTGCACGCACTTGTTGACATTTTAAATTAATACTATCAGTACGTATTTATCAGTTGTGTTTTATTGTGAGGGCCCCACGCCCTTCCCCATATATTATAGCCGGATCCTACTACATATTCTTGCCTAGCGCCCACCGGAGGGGACGGTGGAGACGCTAGACTGGCGCTCAACGTAATTTTTTCTGCCCAGAAGACTGACTCTTGAGGATACAGCATACTGGATACTGGATACTGGATACAGAGATACTGGAGCTCAAGGTAAAAGCAGCACAATACACAACACAGCACAGCAAATTGAAGCATATAAGCTTATTTTTCATCGTGCAATCTTATCGTCTTATCGTCATCGTGCTACGTAATTCATCATCGTACTACAACGACGTGCTACGACGCTGGATGCTGACTACGACGACGCCGTCCATCATAAAATTTATTTTTAACAAAAAACTATAATTGTGTTCATTTATTTATTACTTTTTAATCTTATTATACTATTCCTTCAATGTGTTTTTTCTTCCGTATCCTAGCGCATCTTTGGCTTTCGTAAGTACTATCTGGAAAATTATATTACACACATTAACATTCAGTACATTATACATCACCTACTTTACCAAGTGTACTCTACAATACACAAATTTTACTCACACCCATACATACAGCACCGATACAGCACCTATTCTCTGAATAGAGACACGACTCCTTCGACTTGTGGTTTAAACTGGTCTTCGGATTGGTTATCACCTGTTCGGGGGACGGGTACTATACGACTTGCTGGAGGAGAATATCCTCTGGTATAGGTTGTTTCATACTACATAACTCAACGACTGTACTCAATACCCGTTTAAAATATTATATTTATATATTAATCTAAATTTATTCTAAAATTCTCCTCACGCTATATTTTAACTAGCATTTTTCTATATTGACATAATATATAGAAAAATTTCAACTGACATTTTCTGTCAACCAATCAATTTGTTTTTTTTCTTTTCATAAATTGAGCCAATATTTCTTATACAGGGTGTATACGACGATACGACATTAAATGACAAGGCAGCCAGTGTTAACCCTTATAAACATATTCTAATATAAATTATTAAAAAAAAAACAAAAAAAAAAAAAAAAAAAAAAAAAAAACAAAGCTACACATTATTTAAAGTCGAAAAATTTAAGAATATAAAACTACACATTATTTTTCTATCATGACGTTTTCGACATGACGACGACAACAGTGCGGAACAGAGTAAGAGATAAGATAATATGAAAGAGTCAAGAGATATTTAAATGAATTGAATGACGTAATGACAACATACGATCAACGTCAATACCTACAGGTTGTTTAAAACTGTGAACAACTATGACATAAAGAAAGTACATTTGCGTCTAAACTATTGCAAATTTCTGTTTAATTTTTTTGGTATAGCCTTCTAACATCACATACTACACGTGGTTTCATTTAATGTCGTATCGTCGTATACACCCTGTATACAAAAAGTTTGTATACTTAACTTATTCATTTTACATATTTTATAAAATCTATTTATATTTTTGATTTTTACCCATTACTACCTACTACCGGTCGCTAATGTCGACGGTCATTACTACTTATTACTTATCTTACCCGTACCTATCTTATAATATTAATCTTAACTTTCTCGAATAAATACCACGAAATTTATTATCCTTTAAATATACATACCTACTCATCGCCATTATATATTTCGGCATCATTACTTATACGCTTGTTGTAGCATGTCATTTTTATCTTACACTTTATGTGTTTCTCATACAATGAACTTGAACTAGAAGCTGAAGCTCTGTTCAGTTCTACTACTTATTACCTTACCTTACCTTATTTGCTACTTAGACTATTCGTAATGTCTTTGGGCTAATTACGAGACTATTCGTAATGTCTTGTGCTAAATAAGCTATTACTTTTATCATCGTGCGGGTTTAGCGACACTTTAAATAAGCCTTAAGCTATTAATATCATCGTGCGGGTTTAGCGACACTTTAAATAAGCCTTAAGCTATTAATATCATCGTGCGGGTTTAGCGACACTTTAAATAAAGCCTTAAGCTATTAATATCATCGTGCGGGTTTAGCGACACTTTAAATAAGCCTTAAGCTATTAGTATCTTTGTAGGTATCTTACCTGCAGCCCTTCTTAAGTTCCATTCATGAGAAAACTATATATTAAAATAGTTTCCTCTATTATGTATGTTGTCTTCGATCCTTGAGGGATTATAGACTTTGCTAGTGGATGGATGACAGGTTGTATGAACTTTTATGATTGAGGGATGGTCTTAAGTGTAAATACTCATCGTCTAAATTATTATCATCCATTACCCATTAATATTTGGCTTATTAATTCTAAATTAACCTATTTTATATTATATCGATGTATTTTTTAAATATATTCTATAAAAAAAAAGAAATCTTTAAAGCAGATTTTTTTTTTTTTACCCGGGCCCCCCCGGTATTGTAACGGTTGCACCCGTTGCAGGCTACGTCCTGCACGACTGCACCTCTTTCGACCAACTTTTGGATCTCTTTTGATTTCTTTTTAATTTACTTTTAATAATTTAAAATTCAAAATCCTAAATTAATTCAAATTCGAACCGAGTCTTCGTCGGACCACCCGTCGAAGACTAAAGGCTCACTATTATTCCGATTTCTTGTACAGTGCACGCACTTGTTGACATTTTAAATTAATACTATCAGTACGTATTTATCAGTTGTGTTTTATTGTGAGGGCCCCACGCCCTTCCCCATATATTATAGCCGGATCCTACTACATATTCTTGCCTAGCGCCCACCGGAGGGGACGGTGGAGACGCTAGAACTTAAGTAAGTAATAATTACCTATACCTATTATTCACAGAAACAATATTGAACAAAAAAGTTTGTAGCAGCTCACATGAATGCACAAATTCCTAAATCGTGAACATGAAACATTGTTATTAGAAATGATTAGAAATATAGAATGTGAAGTCACCATCATGCATTAAGTAGGTACTTACAACGTTATTTTGCTTGAGCATGATCGCTATAATATTTTTCTATTATATACATGCATTGTATTTGAAAACTATAGGCACCTACTCGAAAGTGTAAAACTAAATATTGTTATGGTAATTTTAGCAGGCGTTTGCACTTAAAATAAATAAAAGCTCTCAAATTCATTATGTTAGATAGATATATACTCAATACCATATCTATACTCAAGATCTATACTTTCATTGAGGCTAAGTAAACTTAAAAAATGGTGAATGATTATAAATCTAACAAAATAATGTAGTATTTATGTATGTAAATACAATCAGTTATCAAATGAGTTATAAACCACTAATGTAACTAGAATTAATTTAAAAACCAAAAAACCCGACTGCCTGAAAGTAGCGTTCGACAGTCAATTTAAAGCAATGGATTCGAAGAGTACACTGGTAAAAGGTCTATACCTAGGCTTTGATATAGAGATTCGGTGATAAATACGAATATAACAACATCTTGGACTTCAAAATCGGTCATAAGAGAGATAAGAGAGAGGTTATAAGAGAGAAGTGGAGCTGCGGGCAATAGTTAGTGAATATAGATATATAATTGGATTAGGCTATTCATTAGCTTTCATCTGATACCTATAATATTACAATAGCACTAAAAAACGTCTGTTTTGACAGGTTGCGTCCGCCATATTGGATTTTTGTTGACGTCACATAACCTTTGCCACTCGGGGGGAAGATACAAATATAATGACACCTCACACTTTAAAATCAGCCAAGCCGTTTAGGCTACCGAACCTCACAATGGAACAGACATGCCCACATACATACATACATACGCGCGAAAAACATTAACCCCTTTTTGGCAGTCGGGTAAAAACAGAGGTGAAAGGGTGTAACAGCCACATCACCAACATCTAATTTTATACACATACATTGATTGTAATAACTTCCAATTTAAAAAAATTAAACAAGTTAGTAATGGATACATACAGACTTTATTTCCAATTAAAGCTTTAGTAGTACATACAACGTTACTGATCACATTTTCCCACAACCGTTCACCACATAATCAAAAATTATGATATTTAAGCACCGCCTTTTGCTGCTTCGAGCTTATCCTTGTATCTCTCTTGGTATATATGGTTAGGGTCATATTTGCTCGCCAATTCCTCCCACATTTCTGGCCGCTTGTTCACTAAATGCCTAATAACTTTATCTGACCCATCTTTTTGTTTCTGAGTACATTTGGAACATTCGTGTTCTAAAGCATCAGGGAGTGTTTCCTTCAACGCTTTGCCATCAGGAGTACAACGACCTTTATCGAGTAGACAGTCAACATACGCCCTCAGAATACGTTGAGATTCGAGGATTTCATCAATGTTGATGTTGTCCCATTTGTCGCTGTAGTTGGCTGCTTTGGCTGTTGCGGCCACCATACATAGCGCTATTAGAATGACGAATTTCATGTTGACCTGTAAATAAATATATAGCATGTTAAAATAATTTTATTACATACAGTTTATTCAATATCGCCAAAGTCATATCAGTATCAATAATAAAGATCACCGAGGAGTGGAAGTGGGAGTCAGTTGTCTGATTTTATTTATTTATTGATTTCATCTATCATTACAGGTTATAACCTAATTGGTTTGGTCCCATGACAAAGCGGGCGGGCCTCTCGGCGCAGGTTTCATATAATAATAATAATACTCTACCACATTCACACAGCGCCATCTAGTCCTAAATTAAGCAACTATATTTGCTTGTGTTATGTAATCCAAAATTAAGCAATTATATTTGCTTGTGTTATGGGTACTAAACAACTGATATAAGACACCTCACAATTCCTCAATTTTTTTGTAATACATACATAATATAGATTACGGCCAGACACAGAACAAACCTTTATGCTCTTCACAAGATTTGTCCTGGGTGGGGATCGTACCCACTATCTCCGTCTTAGCAGTCAGGGTCATTAACCACTAAACCAACAGGCTAGTCATTATTATGCACTTAACAGACTGTTGCCCGGAGTTCCCATGGATCTTTGTTTGGCCACTACTTAGCTCCTATTGGTTATAACGTGATATTATAAAGCCTTCCTCGATAAATTTTCTATCTAACATTAAAATATTTTTTCGATACAGTTCAGTAGATCTTGAGATCTTCAACCAAACAAACAAACTCTTCAGCAATTCAATTTTATAAGTATAGATATTTAATCATTGAATCTTGAAATAAGCTATTAAAAAACTTGTAAAAGATTGCTATTGCTCGACAAAGCTCAGTTCTAAAATATATTTTTTTGAAATCGGTCGAGTAATTTTTATGTTTAATCCTTCCATAAAAATATACAACAATATTTCCTCTTTATCATATTAGTGTGATGGTAATTACCACTATCAGAGGAAGCAATGACAACATTTATCTAGACTTTTTGAACCCAACAATGGATGAGAATTTGCAAAGGAGGTGGCTGAATACAATGATATTTTATTGTCAATGATTACCTATTGTTTCTTTGTGTTCCATTGAAGGATTATTGTTTTATAATCCCGTTTGATATTACGCATTATTAATTCGCTGTGTTTTTAGTCAAGTTTGGACATCTTATCATTATCAGCAACCCATTATTGTCCCACTGCTGAGCCCGGGTCTCCTCTCTTCTATTTAGAGAGCTGATTGTATTTAGGCCATAATCCACACACGCTGGTCTAGTGCGAGTTGGTGGATCAGACATACCCATAGAATATCGTCTAGGGTATGTGGGTTTCCTCACGATATTTTTCTTCACCGTTAGCAGATAATAAGTCACTTCACTGAAGAGAAATCCATATTAGTACTGCCGATTAGAATTGAACTTGGACCGCACGATTTGCATGCCTGTTAACCAGCCATTCGGCAACCATCGCTTGTTCCATATGAACTTGATGGATAGGTACTAAAACATAATAAGCCTTTTTATCCCCAAAGTGGTAGGCAGAGGTAGTATCACACCTACATTTCTCCAGCTACTGTAGCTTCATCATCAGACACATATTTGTCTAAACAGAAGATTTTCGGTTCGGTTTCGGTGCAAAGAGCCACCAGATGACCAAGCTTATAAAGTAATTTCTCGATGGAATTTCTTCCCAACCTTTGAAGGAGACTCGTGCCCCGCAGTGGGACGTTAATGGGTTGAAATGGTGACGATGACAATAATAGGGAATAAAATATAAGATAACGTACCGTCACAAATTTTAAACTTGAAAATAATAAATCACACTCCCATTTCGCCAGTTCATGAAAATACACTGTAATTTTTCCGCCACAAGCAATTAACATCCAAAAATGATTCCTCACAAATTTACGTACTAATATATAGGTGAAAGGTCATATTAACTGTACTCACCTTGTTAGTTCGTGAGCTCCGTTCGACCCTTCGTTAGGCTTTGACGCCAATAGTTTGCCATAACACCATTTATACTGCATTCACTGCTGAATTAATCAACCATTGTGACGACACTGCATCATAATAGCTATTGGGATATGATAAACAATGGCTATGCGTTACGCTGTAGTTTTAATTAGAAATCCGTGATCAATTAAATGATTCAACATTGACGATTATTATTTTTGTTGAGAATAGTTTGAGATGAGCTCGTCGCGTTATTGGTAGTAGCCCTGCTCTCAAGAAGCAAGGTTGAAAAGAAAAATAGATCATCATAATTCAATAGTCTACTGTAGTGTTGTCCGTGTAGTGATGGATTAAGAATACATAATGGCACTAACTCATTTGCGAAGCGATGGTGGCTGAATGGATAAGGGACCGGCGTGCAAATCACGCGGTCCGAATTCGATCCCGACTGGCAGTACCAATGTGGATTCCACTTTGTGGAATTTATATGTACTAGTCAACTGACTTACCATCTGCTAACGGTGAAGGAAAACATCATGAGGAAACCCACATACCCTAGAAGAAATTCTATGAGTATGTCTGATCCATCGACCCGCACTAGGCCAGCGTGAGTGGATTATGGCCTTAACCCTCTCAGCTCTTGATGAGAGTAACCTTAAGTAGATAAGAGCACTGCGGCAAAAGGAAAAGTTTAAACAAAACCCTATACCAACCCGTCTGACCAGCGTGGTATAGTAGGCTAAATTCCCTCCACAATGTTAGTAGGAGACCCTGTGGGACGCTTATGGGTTGTAATGATACTGTAGTGTGTAGGCACTTGGTCAGGGGCTGCTAAATTACACACGTTGCGGATAGCAGACCGATGGACTAATATTAACCAATCACAGGCCAGCAATATGTCGCGATTGACTTAGTAAGCCAATCACAGCTCGACAGCTGTGAGTCATTCGACAATGAGACCATCGGCTTACCATTGTGTTACAATTGTATTAGCAGGATCGGGCCCCAGCTGAGCAGCACAATTTGGACGATTATCTCTAAAGTTCCTACTACTATTGAAAATGTATTCAGTTCTCGTACTATTTTAAAAGCAATTGTGGCTGAATGGTTAAGTAACAAGAATGAAAATTATGCGGTTCAAGTTCGAGTCCAATCGACAGCACCAATGTGGATACTATCTGAAAACGGTGAAGGAAAATATCATAAGAACACCCATATACCTTAAAAGAAATTCTAAGTGTATGTCTAATGCGCCTACTCGCACTGGACCAACGTGTGTTGATCATGGCATAAACTCTCTCAGCTCTCTAGATAAAGGAGAGAAGATCCTAGTCCAGGTGTGGGACATTAATGGGTTACTGCAGGATAATTATTATTATCATTTTTATAATAGTACGAACCCTCTGTACGGGAGTTCGACTCTAACTTGACCGGTTTTGTTAGCTGACAGTCTAACAGATAATGTTATTCTTTCAAAGTGGTACCACGATCAGTTTTGGTCACTCAATTCAAGATGTTTACTTCTCAAAAACACTCCTTACGTAGTAATAGTAATAGTGTATTTATTTTATTTTTATTTTTTGGTTTATTAACAATTGTTTTATTGATACATGCATAAAGATAGGCTAGGCTATAGGCTATAGGATAGGAGATCTTAATTGATCTAAATGTACAATATCAGGCAGTGAACACAGCATGCATGAATATATCTAAATGTGCTATATTATGCTACTTTTGTAGTAAGGTCCGACCGAACCTTTTTGTTGTCTCGGCCGTGACCAAGCCCGGACCGAGATCTCGGTCTGATTTATGGCCGAGAATCTCGATAATCGAGACAGAGATCTCGGTTGGACCTTATTTTGTAGTGTTAGAGATTGCCTTAAAAGAAATAAGAAAAGTTTTTATCTCTCAGAGTCCCATAGATTTCACAGTAACGACCTTTAGGAAAAATTTAGTAATCACACTAATATAATTTAGGTGAAAATTTATGAGTGTGTATGTTTGATACTCCTTCATGCTCAAACAGCTGGACCAGTTTTAATAACATATCACAAGGAGGTAGGTAGTCACCCTGGATTAATACGTAGGCTATTTTTTTATTATTACGTTTGTTACTCCTTCACGATCAAATAGTTTTGATAAATTGTCCTATGTTGGTACCAGTTCTACAACGAAAACCTATTCTGCCCAGATACTCATCAACGGCAACAAAGTTGAAGATTAATTACATACGTCTACCTAAGATATTATGATCACAACATGACACATTAAACACTCACAATCACAACAGTGCAAATTTATTGTATCAATGACATCTTATTGTTAGAGCCAGATTGTTTTGATTTTGTGCTTGAATGAGTTTTAATTTCGTTCGCTTTTGTTATTTTCAGAGCAACAATACCAACGCACTGCAGTAACGGGTTAACTGCAACAGTATCCTAAATTAATGATATTGACGCTAAACTTAGATTTTTGAAGGATCCGATAAAGATTACATAATATGTGTTTGTGTGCGTGTGTGTATGGGTGTGTGTGCGTGTGTATATACTATGCCTCAATTTGTCTTACATCTTATGTATAATTTTATTTATCAAAATTGTAGTTTTTATAAATCTTTACGCCAATCTCAAAGTTAAGTAATCAGCTGTTAGTGAAGTTTAAGGAAGCCAAATTCATTTTTATCATGGAAAATACCTACACTACTTCCGATAACAAATACGTAAAAAACTAATTCAATTCCTTTATTATTTTTCCTCTAAGGAAATGTTCTTATAACTGGTCTTGAGGATAATGATGCTCTGATAATAATAATGATTCTGAACTAGAACAAAGAAACAGAATGTAGAAACCAGTTAAAGAATCGCAGAAGCCGTTGAATCGATTCATTTAGTGTTTCTATCAACCGAGACAAAGTTAGCGTGAACGGAACAGGATAATATTTGATACAAGGGCGGCAACTTGTGTTCTTGTCTTTTTTGCATCTTGAATAAATAATTTGACTTTAAGTATCTATAATCTATATTAAGTTGTTAAATGGAAATATTAATTTATATTTAACAAAAAGGTTCTTAGCTTTTTGAATAGGTGAATAAATATAGGTACGTAACATTTAATGCAATTACTAGTTTTTGCCCGCGTCTTCGCGTGGATATAGTTTTATAGTTAGAAGTTTCATTTCCATATAGCATCCTTTCATACAATCGTTTTTATCCCTTTTCACCCCTTAGGGTTTGTATTTTAAAAAACCTTCTTAGTACACCTCTAGACATTAGGACAAACACACTCTCCAAATTTCAAGTCGCTACGACCACCAGTTTAGGCTGTGGGTTGTCTGTCAGTCAGTCAGGACAAAGCCTTTTATAATATGTATGGATTATGAAATTTTAATTTTTACATTATTTAAATTTTTAATGAGGGTTCGTGGCCATCAAGCAAGAAAAGGAAAATTCGAAGCAAACCCTATAGCAACCCGTCTGGTCAGCATGGTATATTACTAAATTCCCTCCACATTCTCAGGAGGAGACCCGTGCCCATCAGTGGGACGTTTATACCCCACTGCAATCATGAATAGCCAAACTCCGGACCGATACTGAGAATTAAGAGACAGAAAAATCCAATCATGTTTTTTCCCGACCCGAGAATCAAACCCATTTCCTCTTGTGTCGTAGTCGTGAACATTCCCGCTGCGCCATTAAGGCAGTTCTGAATTCAAATATTATTAGCGATCCCACCAAAAACATTTCATGTAAAATTGGTGGCCAATACTCACGTTCAAAACTCAAAACGCTTTCGCTATAAAGAAGTTATCAGATCCTGGGAAAAGCCAAGCCTCTAAACCTAACACCTTGGTTTATATTGTATAGTTGGTGGTTTCCTAGATCTATTATCATTTACTTGAGTATGACTGTCAAATGTTTGAATTTGACAGTAACCGCCAACTAATTCCGTCGGGTAATAAAAAAAAACATCTAACAGCGATATCGACTCAAACTCCAACCTATTTACTGTCGAAATTCATTGTAGAGTCTAAACATTAGCCGATGATTTCACACATTAGTCGAAGATTTTACCGCTAAGCCTTGGTGGATTTACAAGTTGAATATCTCATAAGAATGTCTATTGTACTCGTGAGAGACTTACGTCCTCTTTAAACGTTAAAAAAACTTATTAACAATTAAAGTCATTAGCAAATTAATCACAAATTGCATTAAGCAATAATCTTGTTAATGATTTACGCTAATCTATGGACTAAGCGCATCATATAGAAAAAAATCAGTCAAGTGCGATTCGGACTCGCGCAGGGAGGGTTCCGAACGTACACAACAATTTTTTTATATGTTTTTTCAATATCTTATAATTTCAGTAGCATAACACGTAGGAGTACAATCAGATCACAATATTGTAATGGAATGGAATTATAATAATAAAATGAATGATAAATCGGAGTTTTAAATTCATTCCTGTAACTTTTGGAATAAAGTTCTTCGTAATCATGTAGGTAGTGTACGCGTTTGCATAATGCAGCCAACGCGCAGCCAGAAATGACATAATCATCATCAATCATAACACCAAATAAATATCAAGTCTAGATACTAGGTTATGCAAACCAGGAATTGAATTCAAAATGATCTATACAAACAATTGCAAACAGCTGTTACGCAAACATAGTTTGAATAATCGTCGCGTGCACACCCTTTATAATTTACTATTGTTTACACATTCAGTGATTAAGTACTTGTGATTCATGTTAATTTATATACCTAGTTATTATTACAGTCGCCGTGGCTTAGTGGTTTAGGTGGTCGACTCGCCACTAACAACGCTGTGCATTTTATATCTATACAAATAATATTTAATAATAATAATCTACCACATTCACACAGCGCCATCTAGTCCCAACGTAAGCAATTATATTTGCTTGTGTTATGGGTACTAAACAACTGATATACTACTTAAATACATTTTTTTTGTAAATACATACATATTACTACTCTTTGCCTCGAACTCGACCTTGGACGATGATGTTAGCACCGTACCACCTGACATCCCGTGGTGCGGAGTCTCTATGCCGGAAATCAAAATCTCACAACGAGAAGTCCGCGAGAGTTACTCTGTCTCGATGTCCATAAGTCGAGTGGGCCAGACGGCATACCAGCAGTGGTCCTTAAGCAGTGTGCCCCCGAGTTGTGTCCCGTGCTGACGCGACTTTTCGCACTTTCTTACCACAGTAGGCAAGTTCCGTCTTTGTGGAAGACCGCCCACGTGCACCCCGTGCCCAAAAAGGGCGATGGATCAGACCCATCGAATTACAGGCCTATAGCTATAACCTCCCTTCTCTCTAAGGTGATGGAGCGTGTAATTAACACCCAGCTCCTAAGATACCTAGAAGAACACGAACTTGTCAGCGACCGCCAATACGGCTTCCGCCATGCTCGCTCGACTGGTGATCTTCTAGTGTATCTCACACACCGTTGGGCTTCAGCCATTGAGAGTCAAGGTGAGGCATTGGCAGTCAGCCTAGATATAGCGAAGGCGTTCGATCGGGTCTGGCACCGTGGTCTTCTATCAAAGCTGCCATCTTACGGACTGCCCGAGGGATTGTGCAAATGGGTCGCCAGCTTTCTGTCCAGCAGACGCATAACAACCGTAGTCGACGGGAGCTGCTCCGATAGCATGGACATTAACGCTGGCGTCCCACAAGGCTGCGTACTGTCCCCGACACTGTTTTTGCTGCATATCAATGACATGCTGTCTATTGGCAGTATTCATTGCTATGCGGACGACAGTACGGGTGACGCGTCTTATACGGGCCGTGCAAACATCCCTCGTTCCATTGTGGAAGAAAGTCGCGAACAACTTGTGTCTGAAATCGAGAGTACTCTATCTAGAGTCTCCGATTGGGGCCGAGACAATTTAGTCCGATTTAACCCCACTAAGACACAAGTTTGTGCGTTCACCGCTAAGAAAACCCCATTCACTGTGGCCCCACAGTTCCAGGGTACAACCCTTACCATCTCACCTAGTATATGGATCCTAGGTGTCGACATCTCCAGCGACGTTCAGTTCCGACGTCATTTAGAGGATAAGGCCAAGTTGGCGTCCAAAAAGCTCGGTGTGCTCAACAGAGCAAGGCAGTACTTCACACCTGGGCAACGGCTGCTTTTGTATAAATCGCAAGTCCGGCCCCATATGGAGTACTGCTGTCACCTGTGGGCGGGAGCACCTGGATACCAGCTTGGGCCTTTTGACTCGGTTCAGAAGCGCGCTGTGAGAATCGTCGACGATCCTATACTAACAGGCGGTATCGAACCATTAAGTGCGAGGCTCTCCTCGCACTTAATGGTTCGAGTCAAAGTCTCTACTTTGCCTCCCTATGTGTGTTCTACCGCCTGTATAATGGGTTGTGCTCTGAAGAACTGTTTGAGATGATGCCCACAGCCACCTTCTACCATCGCACCGTTCGCCATCGGCAGGGAGTTCATCCCCACACCTTGGAACCGAAATGGTCTCGTACCGCGCGGTTCCAGAGGAATTTCCTCCCAAGAACTATCAGGTTGTGGAATGAACTCCCTAACGAGGTTTTCCCAAGGGACTACAGTATGGGGTTCTTCAAAAAAGGAGTGAATAGGTTTCTTAAGGGTCGGCAACGCGCTCGTGATGCCCCTGGTGTTGCAGGCGCCCATAGGCTACGGTAACCGCTTACCATCAGGCGGACCGTACGTCTGTTTGCCACCGTCGTGGTATAAAAAAAAAAAAAAAAAAAAAATTTAGATAAATTACACCCAGACACAGAACAAACCTTTATGCTCATCACACAAAGATTTGTGCTGGATGGGAATCGAACCCACGACCTCCGGCTTGGCAGTCAGGGACACTAACTACTAGACAGACCAACAGGCCAGTCAAATATACTCGTAATATTATAGAGCTGAAGAGTATGTTTGAACGCGATAATCTCAGGAACTACAAGGCCGATTTAAAAAATCTTTTAGTGCTGAATAGCCTATTTATCGAGAAAAACTATAGATTATATTAAAATATTTTTTTATATCACGCTATTGACAATAAGAGCTGAGCAGTCGTCAAATAAATAATGACAGGAGCGAAAGCCCGACTTCTAGTGTTCGATATAGAGGTTTCTTATACACTATGCAATTTTAATTGTCTTGGTCATTTATAATTAATCTATACGATATAGTTATTTAGCCATATTATAATTAAAAAAATAAAACAAGTTTTCCTTTGGCTTGTGTTTCTATTGATTTTCTTGGTACTATTATGATTTTATTATAAATTTTTGTTTTTGGAGCTAAAAGTATTCTACATCTGATTAACATGACCTTGACAAGGTTTGTAGTAAGGTTGTAAAAAAAAAAATTGTCTGAAGTGGCTGACAAGTTGGCAGTACACCTGATGGTTAGTGGTTACCGCCACTGCCTACCTGAGAGGATACCTCTCTTTAAACCTCGTTTAATATGCTAATGTGAAAGGAGATACACTAGATCATTATCACCTAAAAACATCGCTCACACGACAGTACATAAATTATGCAAAACTTCCTTATAAATGCAATCAGTCAACTGCATACATTTCACAAGCGATAAACAAACAACAACATTATGTTCAAGTTTGCCATTAATTACCTAATGAATGCCTTGTCATACTGCTCAAGTGCGTGACGTAGGTCAAGTGAAGTCTACGAAGTAACTTGGAGTAATTGTTCGATTTTTTATTACTGGGCGTTTAAGAAAAGATCACATTTGGCGTACTTTTTTTATTCTACCTTCAAACTAATGAGCAATCTGCAATCCCTATGTGGAATTTTAGAAGCATACTTACTGAGTTTTAAAGGGCACAAATTACACCTGCATGAGTTATTTGTGGACTGCACAAATACATTTTCTAAAGAGGGGTTAAAACTAAAAACAAACGTACGAGTAGATTATGTATGTCCTAAACCCCTGCAGCTCTCTAGATAGAGCAGATGAGACGCTTGCCCAGGAGTCGGAAATTGATAAGTTGCTTTTAGTTTTTAGTTACTTACAATGTTGACATTCGATTGGTCGAATGTTGTCGTTATGAAATCTTTGAAAATAAATATTGAATTCATTTGACAGCCATGCCATATCAATTTTTCGGCAACTTTTTTCAGCATATTGAAATGATTGTACTATTGCTTATTTTTACAAGATAAGTCATTTATTTTAGTATTTTTTGTTCTTTCTTTAAAAAACAAATAGTTTGTGACAAATAATGAGCTTAGTACGATTCTTCCTGAATCTATGTAGCGTCCTCTATCGAGAATGGAAAAACACTAGACATGCATTAGTATAGATCAAACGTGATTAACGTTGAAAATATCGTAATGAATGTTTTATCTAGATGGCGTTGCGTTGGAGTTTGTGGAAACAATTATTATATTGGAGCTGATAAATGCAAGCAATAATAGTTCTTATTTGCACAATACTGTGTACCTAAATAGCGATTGTTCATAGAACAATTAGTACAATTTTATTTTATTACAAATATCTTGTTAAATATACTTACGTATGATATCACACTTACGTATGAAGCTTTCTATTTATTTGCGTTTTATTAAGAGCAGATACAGATGTATAGGAGATGATATTAGTATTATTGTCAGCTAATAGACATAGGCACTCTTCTATTTTCTAACTCAGATAGTCCAATACTATGGAAATTGTGTAGTGACGGATTAACAATACATAATGTTACAACCCCATCTCAACATTCTCAACCTGTGGGTGTTGTAAAAGGCGAGGGAGTAACCTTATTCATACAAGAGCACTGCGAGAAAAGGAAAATTCGAAACAAACCCTATACCAACTCGTCTGGCCAACGTGGTATAGTAGGCTAAATTTTGCTCCACATTCTTTGGATGAGACCCGTGCCGAGCAGTGGGCCGTGTATAGGTTGAAATAATGATGATGAAAATCTCAATAAAACCCGAACCGTGTAGTAGTAAACTTATTTTTTTTTTATATTACGGCCTGATGTATTCTATATCTGATTTATAACCTAAACAAGGTTTATAAGTCAGCTAAAAGTGCACTATGTATAACTACATATATCACACTTTCCCAACATAGAGATGGGCAGATACCATTATCTTCTTCCATTTATTTACAGTATGAATGTGTGATGTGAGTGTGTGCGTGATTGTGCGTATGCGCACGCTTTTTATATGTAATATTTTGTTTACGTCACACAATGTGGAACGAGCCTCAATAAAATATTAATAGTTGCATGAGTACATGACTTCTAAAAATAGCTAAATTAGAACAAAAAATATAATTAACATTATCTTAAAATAAAGCTATGACGTTTATTGTCAATAACGGCAGCTAACCGCAACATGGTTTTGATTATAAAAACAGGCAGTTATAACGAAGCAAACAAAAAGTTATGCCAACAAGGCAAATACAAATTGAAATGCACATATTTTATCTTGATTCGTTCCTTTGTTTTTTTTTTTTAATTTTTATTTATTACTAGCTGTGCCCGCGACTTCGTTCGCGTGGACAACTTATCCCACATTCATGGAGTTTTAATTTTTTTTACGGAACCCTGATATTTTTCAAAACCAAAGTTAGGCTACTTTGGTTTTGAAAAATTACTCCTTGTGACATTAGCTATCCGCCCGTGAAAGTCCCGTTGAAATCGGTCCAGACGTTCCAAAAATTAGCTGGAACAAAAAGACAGACAGACAGACAAAAACTGAAAAAAACACTGAAGGGATGATTTAAAAGTACAGGAATGAAAAATAATTTCTACTAATTTGTTTTGAATTAGTAAAGCCTTTTTTTTCTCAGTACTCCACGTCATCTGCATTTTTATTCCGAGTTTTTGTTAATATTATTCAGTGACGTAGATATAAACCCTGAACTTGTAATTATGATAGAAAAGATCAAACAGCGATCTCGGTTTTCCTATAGATAATTACTATAATAATTAATTATAGGAAAACTTGTACTTTTAAGTGTTTATTACTGTTTTTGCGTGCTACTTAATTAAGCAACAAAGTGGTGCATAAATTATAATTATTTTGAATGCGTTTTTGTCCAGGACGGAACCAAGAATATTTGTTGCAAGTTTAGAATGAAGGTTATATATTGTTTGTGTTAATTGGTTGTTCCTAAATGTAATAAAGAATTCATTCATCAAATTAGACGAATTTTGAAGAATAGTAATCATCATCATCAACCCATAAACAGCCCACTGCCGGGTACGTATCTCCTCCAAAGTATGTGGAAGGAATTTAGTCTACTACACCACGTTGACCAGACGAGTTGGTATATATATAATATGGTCTTGTCTGCTTATGGTTATTCCCTCAATCGCCTTTTACGACACCCACAGGTTGAGATGGGGTAGTGACATTATGTCTGAATCTGTCACTACACGTCACTACACGAAAATAAAAACAAAATTTAATTGATTTACCTAACGTATTTATTTCCACAGAAGGTTTTTTAGGTTATTTCCAAGAGTCCTATATTAATACGTCACACTTTTGCTTGGGTCAAGGCAGATCGTAGGTTATAATGACGACAGATGGGACGCGTCTAATCTGTATAATCATGTCTCGGTAATACCGTACTCAAATTATATTTGTTGGCTAGCTATTATACATGTCATACGTAACATCAAATAAAATTAAACTATTAGGGCCAACAGCGCAGCACGACGCGACGTCATCGTGACATTGAACGTATATACTCTTGTTCCCACTACCGAGGTAGTCACTATTTTATCATTTTCATCATATCAGCTGTAAGAAGTCCAACGTTGGACATCAGCCTCCATGAGATTTTCAATAGGACGTCACCCACAAGGTTTTTGTTAAATAAATATATTTATTCACTTTCAGATACATACTTTTTAAATTTTTTACACAATCCCCAAACTGCACAAGCAATTTGTTGCAAAAGAGGCGCTCTTACTAACTAAATACATTATAATTAAAATTTAAACATTGTTTAATTCAAAGTTTTACAAAACTCCAGTGAAATAGAACTCAATATTGTTATACTCTTTATACACAAAAGCTGTCTTTATTTTTTTTAGGTGGACAGATAATTTGATCTGAACAGCAGGATCGCGCTGTTACTATTTAGTAAATGTTATATTGTTCTAAAAGATTTTATAACTGTACTGTAATCGTGATCATATTTTTTAAATTGTTAACAAATAGCAAGCTACGCGAACAAATTCAATGATGATAATCTTTTCGTATAGATTTTATCTGAATTTGATAACTGCCTAGTTAAACAACAATAGATATGATATGGTTTTATTTTTAACAAAAACTATTTTAATAGGATTTTCAGCAATTACAACACGGAATTAACATGGCATAATAATTAAGGAATACCACAAAAATGTAATTATCAATTAATTTACTAGCTATAATTATATAATATATTATGAGTAGGTACATCAATTATTATTATTTCCGTTTTACGATGTTGAAAATATTTATTATTGCTACTGCCGAAATATATAAATATTTTAATTATTTATTTTATTTTAAGTTTTTTATTTAATTTGGGAAACAAACAGATACAGTAGAGGTTATTAAATATGATACTTAAAATTAACTTAATCCAAACAGTTTCCACAAATTACTTTAGACGAATATATACCTACAAAATACACACACAAACAAACCTAATTTTTATACAATTGATTGATAAACAATTTTTTAAAGATAATGGTATTTCAGCAAAGCTAAATGCTCTTTTTTTTTTTCTTCCTAAAGTCGTAGTTTCACCATACACATATCCACCACGCCCACTGCTGGAGATAGGCCTCACCTAATTTTCGCAACAGCGAACGATTTTATGCCGCCTGCAACCAACCGAGTTTCACTATATTTAATGTTAAATGTACATTAGATTACTATTACCCAGAAAAAGTTTCCAAAACGACTTTAATTTCATGCTGAATAGTTGAAACATTTTTTTTTTACTCATTTGTACATTATAATTTAGTTACGAATTATTACTAAGTAAAACAGTCTAATACGAGGTAATTTTGCTCAACCATATTAAGAAACACATAGATTGTGATGGATAAGAAAATAACAAGTTTTAATATTAACAAAGTGCGTATGACCTAAACCTAGTTTATTTGTAGGCTTTTAAATCTAGTTATTATTGTCCAAGCTTGACAGCTTGCTAATTCAGGTGTTGATAATTATGCAAGTTAGTTCCAAGCCGATTTACCTTGAATAAAATACAAATTCAAAATGTTCATTTAACTAAATTGTATGCTAATAAAACATATAAGAACCATCACGATCATAGCAACTTTCACAAAAAAAAACCGATCAAAATTAGCCTATTCTTTTATGAGCTACGTTGAAACAGATAGACACACACAAAAGTATGTAAAACTTATAACACGCACCACTCTTTTTGCGTCGGGATTAAAAATAATAAAGCCCTTGGGAACGATTTTCAAAATAATAATATTTAATTTTAGTCATGGAGCGCTTGGGAGCGTAATCTAAAAGTCGTAGAGAAAAAATAAGTATTAAGTAATTCTTTCGAGTAACTCCATTAATTAACTTAAAAAAATTAATAATAAAGTTAAACGAAACAGTTGTTTTGTTATCTTATCTGGTAAATACAGTTTTTGTTATTAAACAAATAGTTAGCTTGACTTAATAAATTCAGACTTAAACAAATTCTAATTACCTAATTTAGTGTTTGATATACAAGATTTCATTGATATCAAGTGATTTCACAGATAAAATGGCTTCTAAAATGTTTGTTCACAATCAGCTGTTGCAGAATTGATTCTCATGGTTAAATACCTTGTTATTTTTCGGTTTTGTTTAATAATTTAATTTTCGCGATTTGGTTTTAGGTGGTAGGTATAATATAAAGTTTGCCAGAACAGCTACGTATTAAAATAAATTATACACGTGTTTACCCACAGTATTGTTATAGTCAGTGATTCATCTAATGCAGATAGACGCGTGAACTCATGAGCAAGTTGCTCAACATGGGCCAAGGCTGACCAACACGCTTGTTGCATCTTGTTTAGATGCAACAAACGTGACTTAATCACTTCACTTGTTGATCTTACTACTAGACTTAAAACTAGAAGAGCTTATGAGATATACTTTACTTCAGCTTTTATTTTGTTACAGTTTGCACCTGAAATTACTTTTTATATTGTCGTCATGGTTCTACCCACGTGGTACATCAATAATAAAAAGCAGATAAATAAAGAGCATATATAAATCCAGACTATAATCTGCCGAATGTTAAATTTCTTTACAGATCCTCTCCGCCGTTCTGGTTTCGTTCTTTCGCATTTTTAATATTGGATGGATGCACAATATATTATCTAGACAATCAAAACAGTCAAAATCTTAAAGGATAGGTTTTTTCCGTTGACCTAGTATCTGATTAGGCAAGAAAAAATATCAAGTTGCACAAGTAAAGGAAAAATCCGAAAATCGTACTGGTGTAGCTATATCACTGAATATCATTATATCAATATTAATACTATGCAAGGTTATAAATTGACAGGTAGCGAAAAAAAATTTAGTAAGATTGAGAGCTAGGCTCTACTACTTACCTACTACTACTCTACCTACTTACCTTTACGTGAATATTTATTCTAACTTATAGCTATCCCGATTCCCGTTACCCACTAATATCTTACATTTCAATCACACAAAAAAATGCATAATTTTACATAACACTCAGAGCGCGAGTCCGACCCGCACTTGGCTGGTTTTTCATTTGTAGTTAATTTCTTTTTAGCAACGGTTTAGGCACTTACATGGAGCATGGTCCAATATTTTATTTATTTGTATAGATAGAGAAGACTTAATTAAACTAATTAATTAAACGAGCTATGGAGAGGGCAATGCTCGGAGTCTCTCTGCGTGATCGAATCAGAAATGAGGAGATCCGCAGAAGAACCAGAGTTACCGACATTGCCCACCGGATAAGCAAGTTGAAATGGCAGTGGGCAGGGCACATATCACGCAGAACTGATGGCCGATGGGGCCGGAAAGTTCTTGAATGGAGACCACGCACCGGCAAGCGCACCGTAGGACGTCCATCCACAAGGTGGACAGATGACCTGATCCGAACAGCAGGATCGCGCTGGATGCAGACCGCATACAACCGGTCCTATTGGAAGTCACTTGAGGAGGCCTATGTCCAGCAGTGGGCGTCCTACGGCTGATATGATGATGATGATGAATTAAACAGATGAAATTAAAATAATTTCATCCCACAACATTCCAACCCATAAACGTCCCACTGCTGGGCACCGCATGGGTCTTCTCCAAATATTTTGGAGGGAATTTAGCCTACTATACCACGCTGGCCGGACGCGTTGGATTTTATGTCGAATTTTCCATTTCTAACAGTGCTTTTGTCTGCTTATGGTTATCCGTCACTGCACGGATTAAATATAAAATAATTTACTGTATGCTATTTTAACTATATGTCATGTTATAGCATTTTTCTTAGGTTTTTCCTATTGTTACGTGTAAAGATTATTAAAGTAGTATGTCATGTTTTAATGAAAAACTATAAATATATAAAAATAAATTGTTTCTTACAACAATAGTATGAGAATAAAAACTGATTCTTTGTATTAATGGATAGTGATTTACAACTCATTCTTGAGACATGATGGAAATGAAATGGAAACAAAGGATTTAACATAAGAGCGTATTTACAATCAGAGTAGTAATGTCGCAATTTAATGTTATATTTCGTGGTTTTCCATTTTTATTATTTAATCGAAGCTATATTTTATTTAAAAATATGTTTGCTACACTTTTCAGCTTGGTGGAGTTCCCCTAACACTGTGACGTTTTTTATCATGAGGAATGTAACCATTGGTATGGAATATGCGAGAACATGACTATCATTACAACTCACATAGAGAATGAACTAATAACGACAATGTTAGAATAGTTTTGTATCGATTTGCGTAAATTAATTAATTAATTAATTGTATATGTATTTACATTAAATATTAAGCAATTTCCTTTGCTTTGATTAAGCATTTATATAAAATAATTAACTGAAATACGCACTCCTTCGAAATATTTTAAACTAGAAGTCACGTGGGGCTTCGCTCCCGTCGTTTTTATTTTGCCACTGTTTAGCTCCTATTGCCCGTAACATGATGATATATATTAACCTTCCTCGATAAATGGGGTATATAATACTAAAAGATTTTTTTAAATCGGACCAGTATTTCTTGAGATACTAGCGTTCAAACAAACAAACTCTTTAGCTTTATAATATTAGTATAGATGAATAATTAATATATTATAGACGCCGAACTCTAAATATGTAATACACCATCCATTATGGAACAAGGAACAAGCACTGTTGCTGAAGACTTTGCAAACATACAATTTTCATTTTCATCATCAGCAGCCCATTAAGTCCCACTGCTGGGCTCGGGTCTCCTCTCCTCTAACTAGAGAGCTGAGTTTAGGCCATAATCCACTCACGCTGGCCTAATGCGGGTTGGTGAATCAGACATATTCATAGAATTTCTTCTAGAGTATGCGGGTTTTCTCACAATGTTTTCCTTCACCGTTAGCAGATGGTAAGTCACTTGACTAGTACATATATAAATTCCACAAAGTGGGATTCACATTGGTACTGCCGGTCGGGATCGAACTCGGACCGCGTGATTTGCACGCCGATCCCTTATCCATTCAGCCACGGACACAATATACAGCCAGACTCGAAATAAAAATCACATCACACAAATATTTGTGAATCGAAGCTACAGTGGCGTGAGTTTCTTGCCAGTTCTTCTGATAGCTCGAACCCGTCAGCGAACTGGTCGTAGGCAAATTTGCTGACACTACTTTTCGGATAACCTGTTACATTCTTAACTTGTTACTTTCATAAATGTTACTTTGTAACTTAGATGAATAAGCGAGGTTTAATTTAATTTAATTTAATTTAATTTCATTACAACATCTCTCTGCACAATGATCGTAGCCAGGCGAGTGAACGCGGTCTGCGAGGAATTTAAAAGATAGGTTTGAGAAACTATTGCCATCGCGCTTCGCTGTTACCTCAGGTCAATGGGATGACACTATTATTATTATTAGAATTAAAAGGTTTTTATACATACATACATACATATAGATCACGCCTCTTTTCCAACGGAGGCGTAGGCAGAGACTATTTCCTTCCACTTGCTACGATTCTGACATACATCTATGGCTTCTTCAACATTCATCACTCTTTTCATGCATTCTCGCCAGTTGAGGCTACTCCTGATCTGTCCCTTCTTTAGAACGATATATATAACGATATATTTGTTTATTCAGTCACGTTTAATCGCAGACTGACTTAGTTTATACTACAAATATATACTAATAATAAAGCTGAAGAGTTTGGTCGAATTTGGTTTGTTGAGTAGAAAATAGAAATCCCGTGGGTCTTCGCTTCTCTCGTTCTTTATTTGATCATTGCTCAGCGCCTATTGGCCGTAGTGTGATATTATATAGTCTTCTTTGATAAATAGGCTATCCAACACTAAAATAATTTTTCAAATCGGATCAGTAGTTCCTGAGATCCTAGCGTCCAACCAAACAAACGAAGTCTTCGGCTTTATAATTATTAAAAGTATAAATACAAGTTTGTAGCATAAATTATTTAATTACTGTGTATAGAAACTGTATTTCTATAATGGGATAATATAGAACTATTTTCCCACAATACAATTTCTATATAGGTACAGCGTGTTCTTAGTTTTGTAACTTTTTGCTCTGATTCATAATTCTTCATTTATATATCGGTGGCTGCGTTACAAAATATAAACAGACTAATTTCAATACTTACTAAGTTTCAATACTTACGTTAGCTAAGTGGTAGGACACTTTCTCAATGCAACATATGAGAACAACACACATTTCCTTACAGACTCACTACATCACAATATCTTACGACTTTATACAGTCATTAGCCATGGAATTAACACGTTGTTCAACGAGATATCACTGATCAAAACTATTGAGAGACTTTCCCTAGAAAAATCTATCCAGAAAAACTAAAAAAATCAATACTTTAATAAAGTAAACACAAAATTTCATCCTAATTCCTTTAATGAGCCACAATTTTGATTAAAGTATAAAGTTTGCCTTGTAGAACTAGGGCGTAAACAGTTAGAAGCTTGGCTCAACATGAGCTGTGATAACTTTTTGACAATGCGAGTTATATGGTCTCGTCTTGGCACCATTTTACATTAAAATGTTTTTGGTGTTATATTTTTTTTTTTAAGTAAGTGAATATTATTTTATTTTGCATAATTTTAGAAGAATTGTTTGTTTAATGGTATCTATAAAATTACACATAAAATGTGTGGTCCAAACAACAATCCAAATCATAGTGAAACAATCTTCTTGACCCATAAACGTCCCACTGCTGGGCACGGGTCTCCTGTAAAGAATGTAGAGGGAATTTAGCCTACTATACTGGCCAGATGGGTTGGTATAGGGTTTGTTTCGAATTTTTCTTTTCTCGAGTGGAGCAATTAAAATATTAATATGTCAAGAACACCCTGTACATTCGCAAGTTATGCATCGAAGATAGATAAAGTTATTACACAACCGAGGGGCAAATATGTAAAGTTTTAAGCCAATATCGAACTATATCATAACTCACCGACTGCTACTGGAGATCACAGGACAAAAACAAAACGGTAGGTCATCTATTTATTGTGGTTTTTTTTTTAATCTTTTTTTCAATAACAAGCTCATTGTCGCGGGCACTGTACAAACATAATTAATTGTAATTGTACAAAATTGACAATAACTCAATAACGTTATATCCGATCATGTTCAAAATATTCACTAAATATAAAAAACTTGTTTCGAAACCTTAAAATATATTGAAGTATGTGAAATTCATAGATTGCTGAAAATAATTTTAGCTTTTTTTACCTTCATGTTTGGCCCCCTTAAAAACATTTATTTTTATTATTTAACCATCAAACTAAGTAGTGGCTCACAAAAGACACCTATTCTTCAAATTTCACCAATATACATCGACGGACGGACGGAAATGACGAAACTATTAGTATTCCGTTTTTGCCATTTTGGGTACCGAACCCTAAAAAGGACTCTTGAAAGTTCATTTACTATTAACTTTTTTTTTTCTTTTTTTTTATTGCCTGAAGTGGCAGTCGAGCAGGCAGCCTACCTGATGGTAAGTGGTTAACTTAATATTTTGTGACAATCACCATCATCATCATCATCGATATCATCATTTCAACCCATAAACGTCCCACTGCTGGGCACGGGTCTCCTCCAAAGATTGCGGAGGGAATTTAACCTACTATACCACGCTGTTCAGACGAGTTGGTATAGGGTTTTGTTTTGATTTTTTCTTCTCTCGCTGTACTCTTGTCTATTTAAGGTTTCTCCCTTAGTCACCATTTACGACAACCGCGGGTTGAAATGGGGAACGCCGGATTAAGAATATTATCAACTACACGTCGGGTGGGGCTTCGCTCCCGTCGTTCTTTATTTGGCCACTGCTTAGCTCCTATTGGGCGAAACGTGATGACCTATGTCCATGATCTAGCCTTAGGCAAATTTGCTGACACATATATCTGTGGCTGACACCTTTTTTTGGCTTTGTATGACGTTCATAAGTATCATGTATTTTATCTATATGAAATAAAAATTATGACTTATGACTATGTTACTCAGTGATAATGTAGTTTTTTAACAGAAAAAGAATTTTTGAAATCGGTCGAGTAGTTTTTAAGTTTATTCGAAAGATTGACTGGCCTGTTGGTCTAGTGGTTAGTGACCCTGACTGCTAAGCCGGAGGTCGTGGGTTCGATCCCCACCCAGGACCAATCTTTGTGTGATGAGCATAAAGGTTTGTTCTGTGTCTGGGTGTAATTTATCTATAATATGTATGTATATACAAAAAAAAAATGTATTTAAGTAGTATAACAGTTGTTTAGTAGCCATAACACAAGCATATATAATTGCTTACTTTGGGACTAGATGGCGCTGTGTGAATGTGGTAGAATATTATTATTATTATATTATTATTCGTTACATACAAACATACAAATATTTCCTCTCTATAATATTAATATAGACGCATAGATTTAAACTACTAATAAGTATGTTTCTAACAATAACAGGTTGTAATGAAGATCACTCTACTGACGTGCTGTATCGCCGTGGGGGTCTTCGCCAGTGATCTACATAGATATAAATATGATTTAGTCTATCTGGATGAGCTTTTAATAAAAAGACACCTTCTACATAAATTTCTCAAATGCGCACTGGAGTTGAGAAGGTGTAATAGTTCAGGCACTGAAATGAAAGGTAAGTAACAATTATATTAACCTATTATTACACGACTGCTGAAAAGGAGGGTTAACATTTCAAACCATAAACGTAGTGGGACGCTGGGCACGGGTCCAAAGAATGTGGAGGGAATTTAGCCTTCTATATGTATATTGATGAAGTTTGGAGAATAGGTGTCTTGTGTGGGCCGATCTTATTAAAACACTTTCTCCGGTGTCCAAGATCTTTCTTTGATTATGTGAATATTTTCGGAAATAAATCCCCCCCTCCCCTCTATTTTCTAAACCGAAAAACTAAAAAATTAGAAAATGAACATGAACGAATGTAAGTACCGTTTTTAGATATTGTCGAAAAACTGCGCTCAACAAAAGGACGTTAGCGCTATGAAGATACGCTCTTTTGCTGCGGAACCGGTTTTCCTTTTTCCGTCTGGTCAGCGTGGTATAGTAGGCTAAATTTCTTCCACATTCTTTGAAGGTGACTCGTGTCCAGCAGTAGGACGTTCATGGGTTGAAATGATGAATCTATTCACATAATCACAACCACCTTTCTATCAGGACATCTTGTGAGAGCCATTCAAACTGGATGCGATGGATGTACAGAAGAGCAAGCGGACGCAGCGTATAGATTATTCGAACATTTGATCAAGTTTGAACCGATTTACTGGCACGAATTTACCACTAAGTACGATAATGAAGGTTACTGGACAAGGACGTACGAAGCCCGTGCGAAGGCTAATGGCGTCGAGATCCCTGTGTAAATTAAGTTATTAATACATTACGATTTAGATTTAGCACCTGTCCCATATATAGTGCTTTTACTTCCAGGAGGATTATGTTTGCCCACCAGCGTTTTTTAATACTCGCATCTATCAAAAAACCGTTTACGAATGTTTTTTTACACTATTTGTGCATCTAAACATTTAACACTTGCAAGAAAACGACTTATTTCTATTATGGAATGTCTAGGCTAGTCTTTTGGGTACGTTTCCTCAGGAATCTGACCGAATCAGATATTCTATTTATAGGAATTTCTTGTGAATAGACTACCTGGTTCTTTTTTAAAATAATAGTTGTGTATAATTTTAAGATGCAAATATTTTTTTGAATAAATGTTATTATGGAATACTTATTTCTGTGATCTATCCTAACTTTCGTATTTATAATATTCATCATCATATCAGCCCAATTATAATGACGTCCACTGATATACTGGCGTTTTTAATATAAGTAAGATTAAATTATAAGAATGGCCATTCAAAATGTATGTTACACGTAATCTCAAGGGTATGCATCACTCACACTCGTAACCCTGCAAGTGTTTCCCCGTAATACAGTTTTTATATACAGCATGTTGTAAATGCTGTGAAGTTTTTGCTTAGATTTTCATCATAATCATTTCAACCCACAAATGTCAGCTGGACAAGCGTCTCCAAAGAATGAATGGATTTTAGCCTACTATACCACGCTGGCCAAACAGGTGGATATGGGGTTTGTTTTGAATTTTCTTTTTCTCACGGTGCTCTTGTCTGCATAAAATTACTAGTCGTCCTTTACTATACTCACGGGTTGAGATGGGGTAGTAACATTATATTATATTATGCTATATGCTTAGATTTTAATCCTACTTAATATTATAAATGCAACACTTAGGATAGAATGAGGAATGGCTAGAGGGTTGTTACTCAATTACGCCAAGGTTTAGAATGACATTTGGCACACAAATAAAGTATACTCTGAAATAGCACATAGGCTTCTTTTGACCTACATATCACGCAGGAAAAGCCGCTGGCGCAAGCTATTAGTTAATATTTTCGTTGACTTTACTTCACATCAATATTATGGCGCAGGCTACCTACAGTCTACACTCGTAACTTCCGATAACATTTTCCCAGCATATTTTGTAATTTGCTTACAGCTTTACAGCATATTTTGTAATTGATTCTTAAAATAAATGTTTTATCTTTCTTTCTTTCTTTCTTTCTAATTTTGAAAATTTTTTTTTACTCGTTGAGCTATTTTATTTTAGCGACAATTTGAGTGCAGGCTACCTATTGCTAACTGTAAAGAACAAAACTTTCTCAATGCAGCTAAAATGTACAATACATTTCCTCATAGACTGATTACGTCACAATATCTAGGACATTAAGCTGCGCTCAATAGATTTAAGTCATGCAATAACCGTACGGTTCAACGAGATATCACTGACCATTTATGAGATTTACCTGGGCAAACTTACAGTTACAAAAAATCGAGGAAAGCAACACTTTATAAAGTACTCAATGTAGGTAAGTAAATAAACTTTCATAATTTTCTACAATAAAAAAAATGTTTATCTTAATAGATTAGATTACTAATAAATGCATGGTATCAGAATCACACAAAGTCGTAACAATACATTACATTTCAAATCCTAGTAGAATAATAATTAATATTTCGAGAACAGCCTGTACATTACGTGCGCAGGTTATGCATCGAAGACACATAAAATAATGAACCAACCAGGGGCAAATTAGATGTTTTAAGCACACACCGGCCACTATATATAGAGGCATATGATTACGAACTACATCATAACTCACCGTCTGCTACTGGAGATTACAGGACGTAAACAAAACGGTAGGTCATCTATTTATTGTGTTTGTTAACTTTCTAAAAACGGTCAACTTTGATAAGATAATCATAGAAATTCGGTGATATCTGCCATTTGAAATTCGTGTTGAATATATAATTGTTACTTGAAGATTTTTTGAAGAAACATTCGATTTCGATATCGATGTTTAAATGTTTGAAAATTTCAATACGATCGCTGTCATTAAAAATAATTTTCCAATGACATCAATATTACGAGTGGTATCCTTGATTTCCATAATATTGTTATGTAAATAACGGTAAAACATTAGCTTTGAAAAACGCTAGTAGCTAGTATTTTGTATTACGCATTTGGTAGAAAGGAAATCATAAATACAAGCATATACGTTGATGTGATAGTGCACAACATTTTCGAAATTTTGTCTCTCTTGGCGGTTGTAATTTGACTTATACTTCGTTTCAAAGTTTGTACTGAAAAGGTAAAAAAAATATCATTGTAATTGGATTTTTTTCACAACTTTTTTTGGCTGAATTTTAAAGTTTTATTTTCGCTGTTTTAGTTTGTAATTAAGTAATTATTACTATTGTTTTCTAGTTAATTTATTTGAGTTAATTTTTCTTTCGTTTTGTTTCATTCTACAATTTTGAAAGTTATCTTTAGAAAATAAATTCTATGATTCTTTGAGGCCACTCCAATCTTATTACAGGTCTTATTGTAATACCTGGTCGTTTTTGTATGACATGTACCTAATAGAAGAAGAGGGTAATTATATAAAAGACATGACAAACATCTATGTTTCATATCATTTCAAATAATACGCTATATGAGGTTGTACGGTGACGCAATCACAACGTGGTTATAAAATTCTTACAACTACTTGCGACACTCCAAAGCTTATATATGTATGACAAGTTAAAGCTAAAAGTGATTTAGTGCCCTTTCTTATTTTTTATATTGTTACGTTAATATATAACCGATCTGAGGTGAAAACGTAAAAAATTCCAAATTTGAGCTGTACATTTATATCCACTCATTTTGAGAAAGAAGTTTAATTTATTAATTTCTACCTTTACTTGCGTCGTATTTTGATCCAACCCAGTCATCTGCACCGACTCATTCTTCATCTATTTTAAAAATAGACGAAGAATGAGCCAGTATAGATAATAGACCGGGCCCTTTGGCCCTTCAGCTATTCCGACGAAAAATCGTGGATCCGTTGCTGCTTACAACGTGAAAAAAACAAACAAATTGACTTGTATAATTTTCATGTACGTTTTTAATATTTTATATTTATTAATGTGAAAGTTAGGATGAATAAATGGATGTTTATTATTCAGTCACTTTTATTAGTTACACGTTTGAAAGGGTCTGTATTTCATTTAGCACGTAGATTTATAGTCTGAAATAGCATATATTATAATCTGTTTTTTTTATAGACATACCAAACCGCGGGTTTATAACCCTAACTGATCATATTTCTAATAATTCCAGCTCACAATGAAGTACGTATTACTGTTATGTTGCATCGCCGTGGCGGTCTTCGCCGATGACAAATACACCGATAAATATGACAACCTAGATTTGGATGAAATACTAACAAACAAGCGACTTCTCACCAAATATGTCGACTGTGTAATGGAGAGGGGAAAGTGTACTCCTGAAGGCAAGGAATTGAAAGGTTGGTCGATTTTTACCTATATTATATTACTTGTGCCTGCCTACAATCAACGATCACCCGCAATATTAACCATGAAGGGCTGTAAAAAAAAATATTACAAGCAGACTGTAGCCCACTGTTTCGCTCCCGTAGATCTTTGTTTGGCCACTAATTAGCTCCTATTACTTGTACCGTGATGTTAAATAGCCAACCTTTCTCGGTAAATGGATTTTTCAGCTCTGTAAAATATTTTATTCAATTTAGTTTTTATTTGTAAATATTATTTTTAAATTTAGTTTAATATTACAAAGTAAGTATTGTAAACAAAACATTAAATGCCAATAAAGAATATTACATCAATTTTATTCAATTCAATCGAGTTCCTAAAATAAGCGCGTTCAAGGAAACAAACAAATATAAGTAGGTAATTTTCAGATTTATATTATTAAGTATAGATGTGCTTACTTTCAATTGAATATAATAAACATTCACGGTCACAGATAATGTTTAGGTTGGTTAATTAGATCAAGATTATAAACAATTGCAATTTTAAGAACCTTGATAATTCATTTTAATATGCTGTAGCTTGGCTTGCGATTATCCTTTTATTTTTAACTAGTTGTGGCCCGGGGCTTCGCTCCCGTCGTTCTTTGTTTGACAACTCGTCAGCTCCTATTGGCCTTTATATTGGCACCATCAAGGATTCAAAATATTGTGAGCGTTGAAAAGCTCAATAAATACTATAGAACCTATGGACCAAATACATGTCCTCATGTGAATAGTTCAATAAAATATGCTGTACATTATGCAATAAGTTGTAGTCACCCTTTTCAACAAAAATATCGAATGATCGTGCCAATACATTAATGAACTCGACTGTACAAATGACTACATAACAACAACTTCAGTTTGGTCCTAATGATTTCACTTATAACGAAACCAATAGTGTAGGTATTCATCATGTGGTCAACCTTAACATAAATTTCAACAAACAAACGTAAATATTTCTTACGAAGCTGCTTACCTTTACTTACTTGTGTACAATAAATATGCAATAATTTTGGACAAATCAACACACAACGTTCATCTTCAAATAACATCATAACATATGTATCGATTGTACATTAGGTATAGATGATGAAATGAAAGAAATATTAATTATGCATATGCATAATTATACATCGTGGTATAAAAAAACCTCAATATTGTCTTTTATATTAAGCCAAAGACTCAGTTACACAGGGAAATACCTAAGTAAATATAAATAATCCTAGAATATAGGTTTGACTAAAACTACTGACCACAATTTTTCACGTGCCGGGGTTTTTAAGAAATTTATTCATAATCTTATTCATAAATGGGCTATCCAACACAAAAATATTTTATCTATTCGGTTGAGTAGTTCGAATTCTTCAGCTTGAAAATATTATATTAAAGACGTATAATGTAATGTAAATTTTAGTATGATAGTATAATGTAAAATAAATGTAAGCATATAAGAATAGTACGGTAGTTAATTTGCATAAACTGGAAACATGACAATGTTTATTTCCCTTAAGATAGATAATAATAGGTACACTTATAACAAAGTAGAAGGAAAATTAAATCACAAACGCTACGAAATCAAACTGTTTATACGCAAGTCACGAAATCGTCACCACGCAACGTCGGAACTGTCGACATCCGCGTCGATTGATGATGACTTGAAGGAAAAATCTCTTATTACTGTTATCATACTTTGAATTACTGTGCGTACCTGTCTATTAAGTTTTTGGAAACGTGAATGTGCAAAGTAGTCTTTAAATATTCACGTGTATATTATCATAAATTTTTTTGACATTATTATGTACTGAAAGCATAATAAATTTACTGATTATTCTAAAAGCTTTCAGCAGTGGATTCACTTGAGTGGTTTACTACCGGGTTCTCAGCAATTTTCTAGACAAATTGATGAATTTCAACACTAGGGTCTGCCTCAAGCCCTTACGATAAGAAGAAGCAATTTTCTAAATGTTCTTTAAGAAAAATTGTCCCATTGCGCCTTGAAAACTAAAGAAGAAACCGGTTGCGAGTTTTTTTGGGATACCTATAAAGTTTGATTTTTTCCTGCTTCAAAGGATTGTAGACCCGAGTATTTGATATTAATTTCGATGCCTCCATGCGTTCCTAACGTGACATGACGAACAGACAGGTAGACGAATAGCGAAGTAATCCTAATAAAGGTTCCGTTTTATAATGTGCCGACCCTAAAAAACAAATGAATAAATTTTTAACAATATTTGTAAGAATTAGTTCTTTTGGCTGTATATCGTCACATATTGGTGACAGATTATTAGCTGACATCATATTTTTGGGGTTAATGGTTAGGTACACAAGTCTTTTATAATTATTATGATGAATTTATGTCATTACACAATGATTATCGATTCTACTCTACATACGAGAGGCGACAATATCCTTACAGCCATCTTTTCTATTTTCCAGATCATCTTCAAGAAGCCATTGAAACTGGATGCGCGAAGTGTACAGAAGCCCAAGAGAAGGGAGCTTACAAAGTACTTGAACATTTAATCAAGAATGAGCTGCCTGTCTGGCGTGAACTTACCGCTAAGTACGATCCCGAAGGTTCCTGGAGAAAGAAGTACGAAGACCGTGCAAAGGCCAACGGCATTGAGATCCCTGCGTAAATTCAGTACAATTATTTTTCGTAGCACCAACCTTTAAAAATTTTTTACGTGATTGACCCAAATAAGATAATGTTTTCTCATAGGCACTCTATTTACGCCCGTATTTACGGGACAATTCCACCCACACACAAAAATTTTATCCCTCTACGAATGCTTCTTTTACACCAAATGCGCATTGAGTAATTTCAACATTGTAAAACTTCTAGAAAAAATACTGAAAGTAATTAAGGTATTTTATTATGAAATCTTGTAAAAATCGTGGCAGTTGCAATTGTTTAAATAGCTCGATCATTACTGCAATCAAACAAATATTTTGTACGAGGTCAGTAAATGTGTAAATTGTATAAAAAAATAAAAGTGTACCTACTCAATTGTAAGGCCGATAAGAATCATTGTTTTCTCTGACTTATATTTTACTGTTTCGGCTATTTTTTTTTTAAACTATTAATTGTGTATACTCTCGGACTACAAAAAGCTCCAAGTAATTTTCTAGAAAAAATTGACAAAACACGTGGGCACTAAGGCCTTTTTATATAAAAAAAAACCTTTTTGATTCGAAATATTTAAATTGCGAACGTGAAAATTACTGCAAGATGTAAAAATATTAAACAGTGTTCTGACTTTATCTAACTAATTCCGAATAACAGAGACAGTATAGAACTCGCTTTCATTGTACAAGTGCAAACCATTTATAATCTAATATACAAAATGTAAATAATAATTTATAGTTTGTTAACTTTCCACTGAAACTTTTTGTGATATTTATGTTAAACTATTGACTAAGTATAATATATATAATCTTAATATTTGTAAATCCTTTTTTATTATTATAACAATTTAAGAAATAACTATTTTGTTTTATTACTGGACTAAGCTATACGTGGTGTCCGTGGGTGTCGTAAAAGGGAGTAATCGTAAGCAGAAAAGAGCACTAGAAAAGGAAATTTTGAAACAAATCATCTGAAGTTATGAAATGAAATGAAATCAAGGTTACAAAGTAACACTTATGAAATTCACAAGTTAAGAATATTACAGGTTATCCGAAAAGTAGTGTCAGCTAATTTGTTTACGACCAGTTCGCAGTTACATCACTGAAACATATTTGAGGGGTTATCTAATTGCATGCATCGATTGTATAATATCGAATGTCGGTACAGAACCCTCAGTGCGCAAGTTCGACTCGCTCTTGACCAGCTTTTTTAACTCCCCTAAATGGAAAGCTTTTTTCATAGCGTAAGGTATCGTTAGATACGTTATTGCGTGAGGGCTATGTCTAGCAGTAGATGTCATTCGGCTTATATAATGATGATAAAAGGAGAAACTAACTGACTGAGTTATAATATAATCAACGCACAGCCCAACCCCTGCGTCTAGAAACTTGAAATTACACACACACACGTACAAGATTCCTTATCGAATAGGTGCGCACTAAGAAAGATTTTTTTTAATTCCCACGGGATAGGGAATGAACCGGAGTTATATTTTACTGCCGTAACTATGTTTACTAAAAACTTCAAAATTTAAAAGCTATCCACTAGATATTCAGATTTTTTTTTTAATTCTCCTGGGTTCCTTGGCTCCTTTTTACCTACATATCACGTGAGTGAAGGTACAAGCGCAAGCTAGTTCAAATATAATATGTCACATTTGTCTAAACGCCTAGTATAACGTTCTTAGTTGAATAGAACAAATTTTAATACTGGCACTAGAGTGGTCAATTAAACGATACGTACTACACAATTTCCAGCTTAATTAATCTTTAAATTTATTATGAAATTGGAAATATATATAATAATAAATTTAAACATTACTCGATGTTCATATTAAAGTCTCCTTAGGGAGCTGTCGACTCTGATTTTGTTATACTTATGTAGTATTCATACGACTTCAACACGCTTAAGTTCTTTGCAACTACTTTTTATCAAGGCGTTGCTACGTTGAATATAGATATATCAGATGCAGAGCATACAACCTTCTTATCCTGTTAAACACTACCCATGTAGACAATTATTGCAGTTATTGACCTACAGACAATGTTATTAATATTAGGTATTATAATAATAAAAATTGTTTAAAATTATTAAATCCGACAAAGAACCAAAAATTACCGACATAGTGCGAAGAATAAGTAAGTTGAAGGGGCAGTGGGCTGGTCATATCTGCAGAAGGACCGATGGACGGTTGAGCAAGCGTGTCCTGGAGTGGGGACCGCGACTCGGCAAACGTTGAGTAGGTAGCCCTCCAGCCAGATGGACCGGCGACCTAAAAAGGTCGCTGGGTCTGACTGGCTGCGGAAGGCAGAGGACCGAGTGTTATAGCGCGTGTTAAGATAGGCCTATGTTCAGCAGTGGACTGCAATAGGCTGAAATGATGATGAATGTAAAATATTAATTGTAACAACCAAACCATCAAGATCATGTCAGCTTTGATACAAAAAAATAATAAAAAACCAGGATTCTGTGTGCTAAGATTTTTTTATATTTTAAATATATTTTAAATTTACTGAAGCTACTTACTAGCTTACTTATATTTAGAATCTAGTATCATGGGAATGCCTTTTCTATTAACGGGAAAATACCACCCTCATGCCTGCATTGCAACAAGGCCTGCACTGTAAGACAGGATTAACAGCAATGAATCCTGTGTACTCCTAGTTTTGACACTTGCAAGTCCCAGGGAATGCGCAACCAAACACTCAGCCGTCCGGCTTTATTATAAAATTTAATTATCAAACACTTTTCAATAAGGGGTGAACAAAGTTGCGTCTAGGCAACTTTGTAGTATTTAGCAGATTTATATGATCACAATTGTACCTATTATGGGCCATTAATGTAATTTTTAGGGTTCCGTAACTCAAAAGGAATAAAACCCAAAGGGTCACTTGGTTGTCCGTCTGTCAAAAATATGATTCCCCAAAAACGAGAGCTCTCGAGCGGTACCAAGCTGAATTTAATATCAATTAGGTACTCAAGTCTTCAATTCCTTGGCGCAATAAAAAAAAACAGAGTTCTAAGTAAACGCAATCAAAAGATACAGCCGTTAATGCTCAATTTTTGTCGCTTATCTTGACGATGAAAAACGTCAAAACCTATAGAGTATGTACGATTCTACGTAGAATCATGAATAAATTTGACAAGAAGCAATATCAAGTTGCACAAGTAAAGGTAACAATCCGAAAACTGTACTCGTGTATTTCATCAGTGAATATTAGTACTATATTGGAAGTGGTATAAAATAAATAACAAAATTAGAGCAAGAGTTAGAGTTTATTCCGGACTGACGTTACATAAAGATGGTGACTCTACGTCTAAGTGAATATTTATTCTTAACTAAAGCTATCCCATCATCATTACAATCCATAAAAGTCTCACTGCTGGGCACGACGGGTCTCCTCCAAAGATAGTGGAGGGAATTTAGCCTACTACACCACGCTGACTAGACGGGTTAGTACAGGATTTTGTATCAAATTTTCCTTTTCTTGCAGTCGCTTTGTACGACACCCACGGGTTAAAATGGAGTAGTGACATTATGTATTCTTAATCCGTCACTACACAGACTAAAGCTATCCCGTTACCTATTAATATCTTAAATTTCATTAAAAAAAAAATTGCATAATTGTCGGTGCATGAGTCCGTCTCACACTTGGCCGGTTTTTTTCTAAACCACAACTACCTACTTGAATACATGAAGTAATAAGAGAATCTATTAATCCAGAGTTGCAAGACAATTATTGTCACAACAATAGATCCGTTTTCCGTATGATTGAGACTTGATAGAATGGTATAAATAATATAATTTTTCTTAAACTCATCAGTTTCTTTGGATTCACCATAGAACATCGAGTGTCCGATTATCATAAGGTATTTTTTCTTTACAATTTAATGTTAATTACTGTTTAATATATAGCTTCCCTAAAAATTATAACCATTTACTTTTACCTACTTGATCATAAGGCCGTACTAATAAACTAGTCATATCAAAAAAGTTGTTAAAAGCTATCTTGAGAATGTGTTCTATTCTCAAAATTGCTTTTGATACCTTTTGCAAAAGGTTAATCCATACCTTAGGATAAAAAAATACTTTAAGGCTTTAGGTTTACAGCGACATTTTTTACTTAAATGCGTAGAAGGGTACTACGCTTTTGGAATCGGGTTACAAGTTTCGGTCATACAATTTAGATCACAATAATAATACCAATATGACAGTACTACAACGCACCATTACAAGCAAAAAAAAAATTCTTGGCTGTTAACCATTTGACAATAATACATTTAATTCATTCATATTACTAAGTATCTACGTTTCTTAGAAAATATTATGCATATCACAAATACTATAATTTATTACAACATTGAAAATATTTTAATTTTAATGTAAGTATAAAAAGCGTAAATTTGAAAACGAATATTTATTGTGTGTAGTGAAGTTTAATAATTCAGTTGTGAAAGACATTTTTTTGGCAATAGGTATATTACTTTTATATTTTTACGTAGATACAGCATAGCTCATGTTTCGGTAATTGCTATTTTGCAACCATAAAAAATTTAATTCCATACCTGCTTATCCATGTGTCTTGTTTGTGTGAGTTATTAAAAAGTGTTCTTTTTAATTATCAACTTAAATTACAAATTCTACTGATATTTGCGAAGGTTTGTGATGATGTTTGGATATTTATTTATAAACTTGCGCGTTACAAGGTAGGTATTATAAATATGGAAAGGCAATGCACATGGATGCATAAATGCATTAGAAATTTGCACACCTTAGTTTATTTAACGTGTCGATCAGGTCACTCAAGCTGTTGTCAGTTTCTGACCGTATGAAGAACCGAAGACCACCAGAAGAAGACCGAATGCCTGGGACGTATTCTCATACAATGATTAGAGAGTAGAGATAGTCTCTATAGAGATATTTGAAAAAATAATGACATATTCCTCGAGAAAACATTGTCAAATCTGACGTAATCTCTGTGCGAGAATAGCTCTTCTGATCAGATGTTTTTTCACGTCTTTGATGAAACTTGGCACACAGATAAAGTATCATCATCATCAGCAACGCATTAATGTCCCTCTGCTGGGCTCGGATCTCCTCTCCTCTATCTAGAGAGCTGTGAGGGTTTAGATATTGTTTATATTTGATTAACCTATAGGATACTTTTCATTCCGTTGTATCGAGCAATCAGAGTCGTTGGTACAAGCTAGTTAAAAGTATCTACGTCTTAACTGCCTTCCATTTATATTCATATTTTCAGAATGAATTCCTGCTTGTTACTTGCTGTGGTCGCTCTGGCTGGCTTTGCCGCTGCCGAAACTTACACGGATCGCTACGACCATATAAATGTAGACGAAATAATAGAAAACAGGAAATTATTGATACCCTACATCAAGTGTGCTTTGGAACAAGGTAGATGTACAGCTGAAGGAAAAGAACTCAAAGGTACCTACGTGTTTCATCTATTTAAATAATATTACGTACATAAAACGTACTCTACACGTACGTACATAAACTGTTACTAGTTTAGTAGGTCTAATATTATAGATCAGAGATATATATTTCCTTAACTACAAAATCATTATTTCTTGTTACTAAAAGTTTATGGCTTGTTGCTTAAATTATGCTTGCTTACTCTGCCCGATAATAGGCTGAAATGATTATGATGATGATGACTCTTCCCGAAACAAATTACAATACCCCAACCTCAAAGGGATTATTAATACCAAAAACACATATCTCTTTTCTGTGATTAGTACCCACTAAAAGTTGCTAAAAAGGGCTAAGCAATGACCAAATAAAGAAAGATGGGAGTGAAGCCCAGCGCGACTTATATTATATATATATATATATATATACAGCGCGATAAAATAAAAGAATCTTCCATACATAAAACGTAATATAATCTTACATATTTCATTAAAAAAAACTATCTCTGTTCTGTGATTTTAGCTATATAATTAATATTAAATTACTTTAAAACGGGTCTATGTCACGTAATTGTTTAAAGTAATTTAATATGTGTACAAGTCGCGAAAGTTTAAAAGTTTTTATATAATTAATTACTAAAATTCAACTAAATATTGAAATTTCAGTATGGAAATTACATACACAAATTTCACTACACCTATGTTGTATTTTTTTCTGTATTGACATTGATTAAAAATACAACGTCGAATAAATTTATATTCACAAAATCATTTGTTATTATCACGTCATAATTACGATGACTTGCGAAACAAAGAAAAGTGAATCGGTTATAAATACCACCAAGTACATAATAACAATAGACAGGCTTATCTCATCAGACAGATTATTTTTAATAAACCCTTCTTTTCTACGGGACCCGCAAAGTACCATTACTATTTCATCAGTCATTATCAGCAACACATTAATATCTTACTGCTGGGCTCGGTTCGGCTCTCCTCTAGAAAGCTGAGAGGGATTAATAACAATCCACATACGCTGGCTACTGGTTGGTGGATCAGACATACACTTCTAGGGTAGGTATGTGGGTTTTCTCATGATGTTTTGCTTCACCGTCAGCAGATGGTAAGTCACTTGACTAGTATTATAAATTCCACAAAGTGAAATCCACATTAGTACTGCCGCCGGTCGGATTTAACCATTCGGGCACTATCGCATTTTGACAGTATGTCAATATCAGAGCATCAGGTTAGATTTTTTTTTAATTATTATTATTTTTCTTTTTACCCGACTACGGTGAAGCCAAAAGGGCTATTGTCCGTGGCGTAATGTTATATAACTTATAGCCTTCCTCGATACCAGAGATCGAGTACCAAAGATTAGCGTGTTCAACTAAACAAACAAAAGATATAAAAGATTGGCTGAGGTCCGTCTATTTGTTCTTGGGTGATGATTGTAATTATTGCCCACACAAATACTTCTATTCTTAGTGTGAGACATTGTATGCAGATTCATTGATGCTAATCAATAGATTATATTTTATTGTTTAGGTGTTTAATTTGTTCTAGAAGCGCATTCGTGATCGCAATTATTGTCATAATTCTTGATAACTAAGATATACTATGCTCCTAATTATATTGTTTATCAATTAATTACAGCTTTGAGTGCACTAATAATAAATAGGTATTATATCAGTCAATTAACACAGTTGTCCGTGTCCTTCCCCATCTCAACCCATGGGTGTCGTTAAAGACGACTAAGGGAGTAACCTTATGCAGACAAGAGCACTGCCAGAAACCGTCTGGCCAGCACAGCGTCGTATAGTAGGCTAAATACCCTCCGCATTCTTTGGAGGAGACCCGTGCCCAGCAGTGGGACGTTTATGGGTTGAAATGATGATTATTCAGTAATAGGTATTTCTTCAGTAAGCCAATGATTGGCTGAGATTTTAATTCCGCTATGGTATTAGGTATGTTACTAGCGAACATGTATTGACGAGTAGAATGAGTTTTGGCATAAATTGAGAATGGAGACAATTGGTAGAAACAGAAAGTTCATCTAATGACGGAAGTGCTTGCGATGACGACACAGTACCTATACTCTGTCGATTTTGATATTACTGTCAAATAAAAATAGTCGCTGTTATTTTCTAGCATTTGACAACGATATCAAAATCCTTGCTTGATCTTGATTTTAACATTTTGTAGGTATAACTGTATAATATATAATATATATAATAACTATTGCCAGCCATTAACGGAATTTATGATATGATAAATAAGGAAATAATAAAAAACATCCATTTGCAGAGCTAAATTTAATGCATAAATTTAGCTCTACAAATGGATGTTTTTTTTAATGATTTCAGTGAGTTCACTACACACAATAAAACCACATCATGTTTTTGTTTTTAATTAAAGAACATCTCGTTAGGACTATTATGATAATGATTAAACTGGGAGAGGTATCAACGCACGTGAGCGGGGAAACATCGCAATTTTTAGGGGTGGTTTTTCAAATTTAATATTTTTAATGATGCTTCTAGAGGCACCTTATTTCGTGCGCTCTAAATCGATTGTTCTCCAAAATTAATGATTCCACACATTCATTATCAATTTTGATGATGATATCAGCTCCTATAGAATTTTTAATAGAAATAAAAAAATACCTTGAAAGTCTTGGAGCGATACCTACGACATAAGAAAGACTACAAATCTGAATCCAGATTTTTTTTTAAAAATCCATTTTCTTTTTAACAGCAAACCTGAAGGACGCGATGCAAACTGGATGTACCAAATGCACTGACAAACAGAAGACCGCAGCCAGGAAGGTAGTCAAACACATGAAGGAAAAAGAACTGAATTACTACAAACAACTGATCGCGAAATACGATCCCGAAGACAAATACAAAGAGACCTATGAAGCTTTCCTTAATGCTGAAAATTAATTTTTATAAAATACAAATTTTTGTTCGAAACAAAATATTATTATTTACTTCGAATCATTGGTTTGACCATTGCAAAATTAATTAGCACAGTTCAGTTGAAATAAATTATATGAATTAATCTAATTATTGTTTTTTAATTTATTTTTATACCACTATGGATAGATAGAATACTCTTTAATGCACACCACAAAATATGTAAGTTACATTAGTAACTTGACAAAATAAAAAGTAGTGACAATAGACTTCTTATCCCTTCGAGCGATTACTTCTAGACAACCTTCAAACGGACTGAATGATAAAGAAGAATCTGTCGGCAGCCAATGGCGTACATTATACGTACACAGAAACTGTTTGAAACTTTATACATTTCTAGAAATGCGTAAATCGCGAAAGAAAGAAGTGTGTTGAATGTTCTGTTCTACATGTGAAATTGGTTCTCTCTTCTGCAGACTATTTACTTAGTAAATAAAATAAAGAGGCTCAAAATCGCGAAAAATCCATGTAACAAAATATGTATATACAGAGGTTCTCTTACCTCTGCAGTAGTAGTTCTAAATTTTTTACCCCAGGATATCTGATTACTACGGCTAAAGGTGTGTATAAATTGAGCGGTAGCCAATGTTCAATTGAGCAGACGAACATTTTCTAAGGCATTGTTTGAATTGCCGCACGCGGTGAGCACGTTTGCCACCCGTAGTTTATACACACCCTTACATTGTTTTTACATAAAATTTATTAAATATATCAAAGGTATAATAATAAATGATTACGTAACAAAAATATGATGTCTGTGTGGATATTATAGTTGACACATTTTAATAAAGCAGTTATTTTGATAGTCATAATTACGGCAAATATCAGAAGTGCAGTGGGTCTACCGAATTGCATTACCCATGGTCCCACTGGAACTCACAGATAGAATAAATTTAAATTTTCTTCAGTGCGGTGGGACTACGGGGAAAAAAATTCCCCGTGGACCCACCAGTGGAACGTAGCGGTGGGACCACGGGTAATAGGGGGATTAAATCTGCAGTTGATATTTTAAAACTTTCTTAAAAAATGCATTTAGATTTCTGGGATTTTTTTGTTATTAAGTAGCTTTCGTACGTGGCTCCGCCCTCGTGGTAAGTCGGTAAAAAGCTGCCATGTTTTCTTTCCCGGGGAATTTAAAAACAGATTTGAATTTCTAGAAGTAAACAAACATTTCAAATCTGAAAATGTCAAAATGCACCCATAGTTTCTGAGATTAGCGCGTTCAACGAAACGAACAAACTCTTCAGCTTTATATTAATATTGTAGATTAAATTGAATTAATCCTCGGCTGGGGAATAAACTTCTTAATCTATAAATATCCATTTTGATATCTGCGTCAATGGTTCCCAATTTGCGTCATAACACATAAAACATACCTAAACTATGAGCCATTAAAATAAAAACCGGCTTGTCGTACCTTTTTTGTACTACACGTCAATTATATTAATAATTGCTCATCGAATCGATTCGACAGCTGTCATTTAGCTGGTCTATCAAAATACAATAATTTTATCCAACGGACTGAGTTGTTATTCTTTTTTAGGGTTCCGTAGTTCTGATTAGGAACCATTATAATTTCGTTATGTCCCGTCTGTCTGTCTGTCTATCCGAGGTTTTGCTAAAAGACCGTTATTACTAGAAAGCTGTAATTTTGTAGGAGTGTGTATATCAATTATGTCGACAGTGGTAAAATAAAATTTTGGAAAATATTTTTTTTAGGGTAGCTCCGATAGATGTGAAGTGGGGATGAATATTTTTTTTGTCGTCTACCCCATCTTGTGGGTATCGTTGAATAGGTCTTCTAAAATGACTTGGAGGTCACTAACATTATTTTTAGATTTAATGGTCCATTTACGAAATATTAAACTTTAAAGAGCAAATTTTTGTTCCAGTAGGGCGTCCCCCCCCCTCTAAAAGCTAAACTGCTGGCTTGAAATATCTGGAAAATTTCATAACGATAGTGCATTTCATGAACTTTAAACGAAAATTATAGCGGTTAAGATAACTTCATTAGTTTAGCAGTAATAGTCGTTGAACCTGGGTGTTGGATGATTTTGTACCAAATACAAAATCCTTAGCATTAATCCTTTATAGTGATAAGATAAAGTAGTTGCTTGTTTATAACGGGTAAAGACTTGCATTTAAAAACAAAATATCAAGTAAATAATAATATATAAATTTGCTTACTCAGCAATTGAAAAACTTACTTACTTATCTAAAATTAAAAAAAAATAACATCCTGTACTTTTATGGCATAGATCTATAGGTTCAATCATAAGGATTGAATTATCTAACAAATGTGTTTAAATAAATAAGAACAAAACTAAAATGCCACTCTGTATGTGGTCATTATCCTACCAACAGCGCCGCCTATCTCTCTCAAAATGATCCAATCTTTCAAGCTACAATTTAGCTAACAATTTAACAGACTCATGAAATTTTATTAAAATCGGTTGGATTATTTTCAAATACTAGTGTATATGAACATCGTAAATCTTTTGCTGCGGAACCCTACATTGAGCATGACCCGACATGCTCTTAACCGGTTTTTTTTATACTACCAATTAGACAAACAAGCTGTTTACTTGCTTTGGCTTGCTTGAAATTCTGCAGGTACTGTGTATCTTTAAATGATTGGATGGCACGACAATCAAATCAAAATCCTCGATATCAAATTTTCAAATCTTTAGCCCTCTAAAATCAAAGACATGGTAGTGCCCCCGCTATGGACAAAAAAGATTCTCTAATCCCTGACTTTACAACCTTGGTTTAAAAATTATGGTTAGTGGTTAATAAATCTATTATTTTTAACTTCTGCAACTGCAAATAAGGAAATTGGACCGTCTGTCTGGCGGATATGGTAAGAAATAAAGTTTAAGTCTGTTAGTCTTCAATATTGTGAATTATATTGTGATAATAATAATCTTCAGGGCTTAGGGCTTGGCTTTTCTTGGGATCTGATAACTTTTTTACAGCGAAAGGGTTTTGAACTTGTGACTCTTGGCCATTAATTTTACATGAAATGTTTTTGATGGGATACATTCTTACCGTAATCGACCGAAAAAAATGCAATTTTCCTCATGGTAGGTTTACTTATTCCTCTATTTAAACATAATTAAACTTACAATTCTTTTAATAATATATATAATCATACAGGTTTTCTCATAATCTATTCAGTGGTAAAGACATTACAATATAGTTGCTGGGTCAGTAAATGAGAACTCACGTGTAGTAGGTAGAACTTGCGTTTATTCTTCTTCGTTCATAATACGCTACGACAATATACTGGCATGGATACTACCGCAATTTCTCTTCTCTTAATCTTAATCAGACAGAAATGAAAAGAAGAGAAAAAGACAGAATGTCTTTGATTATCATCGTAACTCTATTTTAGGTGATCAGTGGTCTTCCTCCATCTGTTTCAAGATCCAAGCGACAGCTCAGACCAGATGGATGATGATTATTGATGCTTCACGATTTTTTTGATACCAAATTAAAAATAAATACTCAAAAAAAATTCACATAGCAACAAAAAAACTATTAAAATGTAAGCTGAGCTAAAAATACCCTTTAAACCGCAACTAGAACTAACGTAATAGGGAAACTCCAAAACATAGCGTGATTAGACCACGTGACATCGATGTTTATAAACAGAACGTTTAATTCAAGAAATAAGTTGAGTCACACTATTATGATGAATATACATGAATTAAGAAGGCCGTCAACTTGACAAGTATGATGATTGATTGGCCTTTGGTACTTTGTATTGACGTCACTATGTTTGTAAAGGTAGAAATACACTGCTGAGAGTCGTCGCTTTAGAAACGTATCGGCATGGTTATAAACACATACAGTTGTTGTGGTGTAGCATGACTGGCCTGTTCGCGTAGTGGTTAGTGACGCTGACTGCTAAGCCGAAGGTTGTGGATTCGAATCCCACCCAAGACAAAATTAGCTTTGTGTGATGAGCATGATTGTTTTTTCTGTCTAGGTAAAATTTTTCTACGAGTATTAGTAGTATATTTACAAAAAAAAATGTATTTAAGTAGTTTAACAGTTGTTTAGTACCTATATTAAAGAAAATAGAATTGCTTAATTTGGGACTAGAGGGCACTGTGTAAAAATATAATTATAGCATTATGTTAATATGTGTCACAAAAGTGTATTTCTACCTTTAGGTGACAAATGACATATGTATTATTTTTGACAAAATAATTTCATGATTGTCTTTTGTCTTGAATAGTTCGGCAGATAAAGGTCTATAAAAAAGCTGTCAATGTCAAGTATTGTTTTGTTTCCTTCCGTGGATATTAATGCTCACTTGCGCACGCATCCTCATCCTCTCAAAACGTTTAACGACCAGGAAGGTTGTAGGTTCCTTGAGTTTTAATACCAACAAGACAACTTTAATGTTGGTTACATTAAGTTGAAAAATAAAGTAAGATACATAGCAAGGCACCGACCAACTCATCTGCGTCATAAAAAGTGGTCGAACTTACCGTTCAATAAATTTTATCTGATATTTTTTTTTGTTTATATTTTTTTATTGAAACAATTTGTGTACCTACTTGTACTTATATTATAAAATGTAAGCAATCAATATTGTGTATATGAAATTACTTTTTATTTCTTTATCAGCATCATTTCAACCCATAATCGGCCCACATCTGGACACAGGTCGCCTTCAAAGAATGTGGAGGGTTTTTTCATAATCAAAAAAATTGTAGACACCCCAAAATGGTGGAATTTTTATAACGTCTACTGATTTTTTTTTCCATTGGTAGGCATGACAGGCTCTGGCCTAGGCCTATCTCATAGCCAGCAAATTAAGTCAAGTCAAAGAGTATTTATATATTTATTAATAGAAAATAACATATAAGTACAAATAAAACTAAACTACTATACTTATTAAATATTGTATATAATTATGTACGTAAGAAAATGAATGCTGGTTTCTTGGAAATGTATATAAAGACTAAAATGAGAACTTATGCTGTGTTAAAGTGAACATTTTGAAGCATATCCATATATATAGATCTTGGTAAAATTTCATCATCATCATCATCATCAGCCCAACTACGTCCACTGTTGAACATGGACCTCACCTAATTTCTGCCACAGCGAGCGATAAAATTAAAGTCAAAGTCAAATCTTTTTATTTTATTTGGATCACATACATGATACTTATGAACTTCATACAAAGCCAGAAAAGGTGTCAGTAAATTTGCCTACAGCCAGTTCACTGACAAGGTTGAGCTCTGAGAAGAACTTGGCAAGAAACTCAGGCCACTCTTTTCAATCGCCATAGTTGTTACAATTTTAATTGGTTACAGTTTGAAATATCACAGAAAGTACAGAACCAAAACACCATACTAAATCAAATTCAATAAAATTTGGATATGAGAAAATAATAATAGTAATAATGAGCAATCAAACTTTTATTGGTTTTTGTCAAGAAGTATGGTATGTGGGATCATCACTTGGTACCAACTATGTATGTTCTCTAAACGGTAAAAACATTTTGTGAACACATTGTTTAGCAATATTAGCTTAAAAAAAAAGGAATTGAATAATTTAGTAGCGCTAAAGCACAGCATACGACGACTGACCAGTCACCCCAAGTAGCGCTCGTTCACGGGCATGACGCACAGACCAGCCATCAATCTCTTCAACCATATTTGAGGGAAGAGAATGACCCGGCCAATACGACACCACAAGCAATGACAGTTTAGTGAGCATGACAATTATAAAATTAATATTAATTAGACCCGAGCCCAGCAGTGGGACTTAATGGATTGCTGATGATGATGATGATGGTAAAATTTACATTAATATAATTTAATAGAGCTTTATTTCCTCCGATTTACGGAAAACGAAAGCCAAATACAACATTATCTAGTGCTTCTTCTGCTGATTTGTGGTATCCAGCGCTCATTGTGGTACTGAGATCATCGAGATTAAGCAACGTTCGGTAAGGTCAGTCCATGATAAGTGACGTGTCCATGATAGTTGTGGCAATTTCAATCTCAAACGTCTCCGTGCTTCGGAAGGTACGTAAAGCCGTTGGTCCCGGTTATCACTAAATGTGCTAGTCGTTAAGTCAAGTTGGACCCTTCTTGGCGACTTGATATGCCGCAAGCCCATTCGATTAAAAGAAGATTGGTTACTTATCTACATAACAGTTCGATTAATTACATATACGAATATAAGAATCGAAGGCTTCAACTATATATAAAAACCAGTCTCGACTCAATAAAAAAACCTAGTAAGAAGTTGTTTTAAGTACATAGTTTGCACTTCACTCGAGACCTGTTTGGAGAGTTCATATATTATTTTATTTTCCTTAACATCGTATGAGAAGGTTGAGAGATGTGTAAATAGATCAATAGTTATGAGTTGAAAGGGTACATTTTACATACATACATACATTTTAAGTATGATGTAATAGAACTGTCGTTGGCTAAAGGTAAACATGCAACTTTAGATTCTGGAATGGAAATACGTGAAGCGATGGGGGCTGAATGGATAAGTATCCGGCATGCTAATCATGCGGTCCGAGTTGGATTACGACCAGCAGTACCAATGTGGTTTCCACTTTGTGGAATTTATAAGTACTAGTCAAGTGACTTACCATCTGCCAACGGTGAAGGAAAACATCGTGAGGAAACCCACATACCCTAGAAGAAATTCTATGGGTATGTCTGATCCACCAACCCGCACTAGGCCAGCGTGAGTAGACAGACCGCGTGATTTGCAAGCTGGTCATTATTAGCATCCATTCAGCCACCATCGCTTTCGCTTATATATACGTAAAATTTTAATAGTATAATAAAGTAACTAGTATGTAAGCAGTGTTTTCCTTTTTAGAATTAATTATGCAAAAGAAGTGTCCCCAGTAAAGGTTAACTTACTTCTAGGTTAAGGGTAAATACATACTAAACAACATTACAACTTAACCGTTGCATTTAACATAATTATACTCATATTAAATTAGAATATAACAGATGGCTTTGTTTGTGTAAACTTCCGTGTAGGTATTTTGGAGTTTTATTTTTATTTATTGTGTTTTTTTTTCATAATATAAAGCCTAAGCTGGAAAAGATTGCCAGACTTTACTACTCGTATAATGGCTGAGGTCATTGACACAGCGCCAAATAATTGATTCACTCAAGAAACTCAAAATTTGCTAATGCTATTTGTGTCTAAATTTCATGCTTATAAGGTTCTATCCTCTTCGACACTGACATTTTTTCATCCATCTCTTATTAAAAAAAATCTGTGCAGTAGGCAAGCAACATGCAACAGGTGCTACTATAACACTTTTGGAGATGCCTTATACAACAATGAACGTCTTACGACTGAATGATGGTGAAAGAAAAACCAAAATAAGTCTAACACAATTTATTTGCGAAATCAAAGCAACATCTTAGCCTTTGAGGGTTTTCAGTTCAGATTCATATTTGGTGGTGAATTTTCCATCTCTGTCGTACTTAGCAGACAGCTGTCTCCAATATTCATGTTCGTGGTTGATAAGGTGACCAATCACACGGCGAGTTCCTGATTGCTGAGTATTGGTGCATTTGGCGCAGTAGTTTTCTAAAGCCTCCTTGATATGAGCTGCGAATAGAAATATAAACTTCAGATAGACGGTTATTTTATACAAGCTTTTCATTAACTTGCAATGTATGTATGTTTGTAGGTTCGGGCCAAATCTTGTAACTGAATTTTAAAGCAGTTATCCTCAATAGAAATGAAATTTAGCATCATCATCATCATCATCACATCAGCCCAACGACGTCCACTGCTGAACATAGGCCTCACCTAATTTAGGTCACCTGGTCTGGGTGGCGGGCGGCCGTTGGTTGCAGGCGGCACAGGACCGTTTGCAGTGGCGTAAATTAGGTGAAATTTATCATGCATGTATAAATTGAATGAGAATGCAATATTTTTATAAAATAGAGCTGATCTGATGGAAGTGGAAGGTGCTATAGAGCGTGCTAGTGATCCTTTGAAAATGTTTTCCGTTCCCAATGAGCTCTGGAAACCTCTACTCATCAGCAAAAACACATCACTACAGAAATATATTTATTACGATTACTATCTTTTATATTTTGGAAGTACTTCTTAGACGCAAACCATAGAAATGCTATATCTGTGTGGTTTGCGTCATAAATGCAACAGAGCGTTAATTTATTTATTAAACAATAAATTAACAAATTTACTGTTATATAAGAGTTCATTAGCTTTTTCAACAGTATTTAGGAACATTAACATTTGACTTAGAGTAAAATAATAAGACTAGTTTCGTTAAGTTTGCGTAAAGAAAAATTCATTGAGCATTGGAAATCAAATAGATGTTTATTTAGACAATGGTGAAAACGTCTATAAAAAGCCAGCCTTCTAAATAAACTTATCCATGTCGGATCCAACCTAAAAAGTAAAATCCCTTTTTTCTGTCAGTTTGAGACAATCATGTTTTCACCTATAAAAATTGCAAAAGCCCTAATTTCGAATTATCTAATCATCCTACGACATAAATATATATCAGTTCGTCAATAAAGGAAATCGTCAATAAAGGAAATGTTAATGTGTGAAATGTTCTGATTTTGTAATCGGTTCTTGTTCAATACACATTACTCATTTTATACAGAAACACCCGTGAAACCAGTTCGTAAAGATTTTATCCAATTTAACATCATCTAAAAGGAAAACTTTTAAGATTCCTGTATCACGTGAATATTAAATTTATTACCTAAAGATTAATGCATATTTTGCATAAGGTATTAATTTCCCGTTTGACCATAACTGAAACTACAACACGCTTCCACCTTTCTGATTGTCTACAATTACAAAGCGTTTAAATCATACAGATGAAGTATCATTAACACGTTTAACTTATAAAGAAATACTAAAAAAAAACAAAAACATTAAAACAGTAAAACTACATTAAAATACTAGCTGAGTCTCGTAAAAAATAATGCCTAGAAACGCCAAGGAAATAGATACATAATAAAAAATATTAACGCTCAAGTCATAAACGATATATATGCTTAGAAGAATTAACTTAATGCTCAAGTCACTTGAGCATTAATTAATGCTTAATTTGTTCAGTGGTTTAAAAAGAATATACTTACATTTGAGTTCTTTGCCCTCAGGTGCGCACTTCCCCTGATCGAGTAGGCATTTAATATAGGGTATAAGTAGTCTCTTATTGCTTAAAACTTCTTCCAAATTTATAGTATCATATTTGTCAGTATATTGTCCTTGGGGTCGAGCGTAGACGGCCATGGCGACCACGGAAAGAAGAAGAAGAAGAAAGATAGTTTTCATTTTTTGACTGTAAAGATTAAAAAAATACGTTTAATTTTGAAAATCTTACGTTTAATCACGGCATTTTACCCGAAGGTGTAGGCAAAAGTGTCTCAAACTCACATTTAGCCTGCGATGTTTTGTTCCATGTAATGGACCGGGAGCCTAGTGCCAACATCAAGCTTATACTGAGAGTCTCAAGAAAAGAAAAAAAAATACCAATACCATTGTTACCCCACTCGGGAATCGAACCCAAGATCTCTTGCACAGCAGCCGTACACACCAGCTGTGCCAAGGCAATCATTCCTTACTTGATAATTATGATAATTAATATCTTCATATAAGCAGGGACCACAAAATGTTTTAAAATTAGAATGAATTACTACATAGAGCCAAAGAAGTTACTATTTCTATGTGCATTCGTTTACACATTTCAACTTTTGGCAGCGTATTCGTAGAAATACAGAAGCAATTTCATTGAAAAATAAATCATAAAATCCCTCCTTATTACAAAATATGGACTAAGCATTAAACCAGGGTCAAATTGACAACTTTGATAAAAATAATGCCCTTCCATTTTCAAAAATTTTCACATTATAAAATTAACAACAGCTGTTCATTCAATTAGTTAGTAGTGTCGAATAAAATAGTAAAACGTTTTATTTAATTTATTAATACAATGAAATCATAACAATAACACTCAACTGAAAAAAAGCCAATTAAGAATAGTCGGCGTCGGTAACCATTGCTGCATGGTAATATTATGATACCTACACAACTTTTTGTGCGGGGACTTATAGTTTTTTTAAATCTAATTATGGTTTCACATTACGAGGAATAAGATCACGTTTAATATAGTTAATAACTTCTTGGAATATACTTTATAAATTATACAGTACACTTAGATTTTGCTATACCAAAAAGTAAAGAATAAGAGAATATTATTTTTGAAAATACGATGTATATTAGGAATGATTATTCTTATAGTTAAGGGCATCATTTATAATTTAAAAAAAATTATAAATTATATAGCGAATCGATTTATGAATACAAGACTTACTTTATAAAGGGAGTCCGTAGGGCACAAGGTTCGATAATGGCGAATAAAGAGTATCTACAGGGCAGCTTTTGCTATGAGTATTTTATATACAATATAGGACACTGACTCCCATCTCCAGGGCTTAACTAAAACAGGTTTATCATTCGCAGAACTTGTATACAAACATTAAATACGTCACAGTTTCCCACTTAATGAAACATTTTACCTCGCGTATTCTTAATTGGTACCTGTTTCTGGTTTTTTCCCGGTCTTATTGCAAAAAAGATTACTTCCATACTGTTTTTCTGTAGTCAGCTGTATCTGATAAGTCAAAGAACTTGTTAATAATGCTCGCATTTAGCATATATACTAATTTTATTCGGTTATATGTAAATATGGACATAATACGTATATTATTTGTGTGCTGAGAATCTAGAATCAATGCACTACAAAATATTTTGAAAACAACATTTAAACCATAATTTATAGCTCAATAACCTTAGTAAGTTTTTAATTATTCCACAGGCCAGTAATAAAAGCTGATTTTCATCAAAGTTTAGTCATTAACACAAAATTTCGATCCATTTCGAGTCTGTATATCCTAAAAATATCTGGCATCTTGGGATCCCGAATTACACTACAAAGCTCAAAACTCGATCGTTATCCTAGAATATCAAAACATTAGAACATCAATCAATCATGAGATTGGGATCTTATAAAGACGAAAAATTGTTGACTGGACATTGGCATGTCCAGTTCGTTCTGGCAAACGTAACGTTTTCATTTATATCTATCGTAACGTAGCCACATAAATGTAGACCGACAAAAAGCAAATTAGCTTGGTGAGAAAAATTAAATGTAACGTAAAAGCTCCTATTAACGACCCCCTAAAATGTGACTCTATTAACGATCCAATTTTCAATCACTCATATTGGACATAAAATAGAGTTTCAGAAATGTCATACCTTAAAAATTAGTTACGTATTTTTGTTGGCCACCAAAAAGAGTAAAGTTTGTGTGTTTAAATAGCCAGTGAAAGAAATAATTTGAATGTTAATGGGACGCGCCCGAAGCGGACGCACATTTCATAGTGTCGCGTCTCCAGCCACGTAAGTACACCTAAATATTACTTAAGGAAAATAACACACTAAAAATGGATTTGTCTTCTTGTTATCACATTACAACTGTAACGTATATATTCTTTTTCTAAACTAACTCTTAATATAATACTTTTTATTGGTTTTTGTGTTATAAAATCATGTTTTAATTTAAGGCGGTAATACAATCCAAATTTCAAAACTTGATTCTAATAACGACCCATGGCGTTGTTAAAAATTTTGAGAACATTTAGTATTTTAAAATAATATCAATTATAAACTACCTCATTTGATTTTATTGTTTTCTTGTTCAGTTCTTAAAATTATTTTACATCGTTAGATCTATTAACGACAAAGCTATTTCTTAAAGATTTTGTGTAAAACTCGATTCAACGTTAGACAGTATCCCTATTATTATAATGGGTCGCTAATAGACCTTCATACTTGATTCTATTACCGACTCACAACTGTGACGATATTTTTGGTGATATAGTACACAAAAATAAAATGTATATTTTTGAACAATTTGGCTTATTTCTTGCATACGTGACGTTTTGAGAGATTTTGTCACAGGACATATTATTAATGTAAAATAATATTTGCTATCCAGTTTCAGTCATGCTTCATGGCATTGGCTTTATTTCATTTGTTTTCAAATCAAATAAAAATGGCGGGACGGAATGCGGGCCGTGTAACTTATATCTCTATCTATATCTCTTTAAAGATTGTGTTCTTTTATAGAATCATGGAGCCGTAGAAGCGCAAGCAGCCTCTGCTCAACTAGAAACTGCGCTTCTAGCTATAAATGAAGGGACCAGCATATACGAAGCTTCAAAAACCTATGGCATACCGAGGATAACTCTGCGTGCCAAGAGAAATAATACATATATATTATTATATATATATATATTATATTTTAATTATATATATATATATCACTAAAATAACAAAAAATAAGTGCTCTAAGCGTTGCAATAAATAATTATGTTCATATTGTGATAATGTTGATCTCATAACTATTGTTGTTATATAATAAATGCCTTAAAAACTATTTTTTTTTATTTAATAGTATAGAAGAAATGACAACTTCGTACCGGTCGGTAAAAGAAGTAGAAAAATCGTTAATAGAATCTTGCCGCATTCTATGGGTCGGTAATAGAATCAACTACTCTTTTGGATTAAATAATTATTTAGTAATTATTGTGTTATTGAATATTGAATTTAAGTACTGAATTGCAAAGAATACTTCGTTGAGATTAATTATAAATTATAACATCTTTCCTAACATAACAGCTTATATCTATTTTTTTAAAGTGAATCCTAAGACAGCTAAAACTGGCGGTAATAGGAGCTTTTACGTTAATATTACCTATTCAATACTTACAATAAAAAAAAAAAGCTGACAAATTCTATGGAAAAAATATTAATTTGTCTGAAACGGTACATTCAGTGTCGGTTAATATAAAACCAGCTTAAAACGTGAATATAATAACTGCCTATCTATTGGAGAAACATCTTGCTAGGCTATACTGGGTGGAAGTCCTTCTCTGTAGTGAAAACCAATGAAATTGTTACCAATTCCTGACACAATCAATTAGGCAATTATTTCAATTAGGCACTAAATACATATTTTTTTTTTCCAAATTTCTGCTTCTATCATGAGAGTGAAATAAAAATTAAATTTGAAAACAATTCTTTTAGTTTTCTTTTTAAATTGGCTTTGAAAGCTAAATTAAATCAGCTGGTTCGCGTGAGGTCACTGACTTCAACTTTTTTCGCATGTAGCGGTGTAGATATTCACTTCTAGGGTCGGTGAACTTGACTATTGTGTAGAGAATCACTAACACTAGAGGTCTATCTTTCCACCCGTTATATTATTATCACGAACTAAGAATTTTTTTGCCTTCGCCTCACTGGAATATTTTATGGTTTCGTTTTTTGTTCAACACGTGAGCAGGGCTTAGATGATGGTATTAAACTTTTTATATATTAACTGAAATAAGCTTGATCGACTAATCTATTATGTTAATTTATTGTGAGACAGAAATGGTGGTACTTATGACAAGCGTATTGTATTTCGCAAGGCGTGAGTTGAATTCCATTGACCTTTTTTTTTGAAGTACTTGTACCTACCTACTTAAATTCTAAAACGAAATCAGTTGAAGAAAAACAATATATATCTATATATAACATCCAACAAAACCGATTGAAATATGGCCATATTTATTTTCCATCGATACATGAGGTATGATTGTCTTCAAAGATTTGGTCTTTCTTAGGCTCGACGGTACAGTTAGGAACAAAAGTAGCTGAACATTCTATAATTTCAAAACAGATATTTTATACCGTAGCATACATAAACAACATAACAAGACTAGTACCAGAATTTACTTATCATCGTAAATTTAAATTATGGATATGTTGAGCTACTTTTGTTCCTGACTGTACAACTATTTTTATTGTACGAAACAAAAGTTTTAGTAAATTGTTAGTAAATATACAGCGACTGTGCACTGGGATTGTATACAAACTTACATCTCTTGTTATTTACTTTTTATCCATTTAAGTAGTAGGTATTAATACCTCCACTTTTTCTCAATACCATTTTACATGTACAGTCAGCACATCCATAATTTTAAAACGCATTTATACCTTATACCTTAGCATACATAAATTACTTAACCAGACTAGTGCCAGAATTGAATTATCATCGTAAATTTAATTCTGGCACCAGTGTGGTTAAGAAATTTATGTAAAATTTGTATGAACGAATGTATTTCGTTTTGAAATTTTGGATATTCGCCTCTTTACAAGAACAACGTGATATGTTTTAAACCACAACTTTACAGAAGAGCAATTTTAAACATTTAAGCGTTGATAAATTCTAAAATATTAATAATTTTACTTAGAACATTCACTTTTAAAATGCCGCGTTTTTATGAGATGTCACGTTGCTCTTGTAAAGAGGCGAATGTTCAGCTACGTTTATTGCTGACTGTACATACGATCTATAAATAAATATTAATTGCTTACAAACTTTTTACATACAGTTTTTCTGGCTCAATACTAAGAAGATCATACTCGTTATGATGTAATATTGAACAAACAATTGTATTAATAATTTTAAAATTTTCCGTGTAGGTATATTGTACATAGATAACGCCTCTTGCCCAACAGGAGGGCAGACAGAGGCTTGTTCCATTCAACTTTATTCTGACATAAATTTTTCGGTTTTTCAACATTCATCAATCTTTTAACTGTAAAACAATTTTTTTTTAAGTTTATATTTTTTATACGTTTTTTATTTCCACTAACCCACACTGGGGTGAGTGGATTATGGCCTAAACCCTCTCAGCTCTCTAGTTAGAGGAGAGGAGACCCGAGCCCAGCAGTGGGACTTAATGGGTTGCTGATGATTGTTACTTTTTATTAATGAATAAAATACATAAAGACAACTTATGATATTCTTAATATTTGTGTCATTGGCGTTAGGATCCGCATTCGTTTGTCACAAAATATGAGAATGAAAAAACCCACATGTTTTTATTTTTAATAAATATAAAGTCAACCCTATGGCTGTGATAAAGCGTCTTGATTATGTTCGTACTTTTTAGTGTTTCAAAGTTTTTTACAGGTTACGTGTTACGGAGGTATCTATGAATACGTAATATTTGCTCCAAAATTCGCTGAAACACGTGCTTCATTCATTCATTTTTTGGTTACAATTAAGACAATTACAATCTTATCTCCTAACGCTGATCGCATGCGTTAAATGAACTCGTAAAAACATCATGACGGTGGGTATGTAGTTTGTTTAAAGTGATTTTTTATTCACAGCTAATACAAACGTTCCGAGAATTGAATCATAGATTTAAAATTTTACATTATAGGTATGTAATATATATTGTACAATATAAATAGTGTATCTTATAAATGACATCAGAGTGATAATAGAACAAAACATTCGAAATACAAATATGTTGTTTTATTTGAAGCCACAAGACCCAGCAACAGTAAGTATTAAAATAATGAACCAGAATTATAGGATTTTTTTATATAAAGATGTCAGACAAGTCAGCGTCATTATGATCGTAAGCATTATCGTTAGTGTGATCAATAATAACAATTTATTACATTCCATTACTGTACACCGTAACCATGACAACCAGTCTAAAGAATGCCTCGTTTAGGGAAAGATAAAAAAGCCCTTGCGGATGAAACCCATTTGATCGATCAATCTGCTGTAGTAACTCCTTGATAAGTGCAGTAGTATGACCACCAGTAGGGTGAGATGACGAAAACTCGTGATGAACACGATATCAGCAGCATCTAATATACGCGGTGGAATTTTGTAACGCTACCTGGAGGGAAAGTACTCTTAATTCTGGAGGTAGATAATTTCACGTAAAGGAAACATTCCTTTATTTTTTAAAAGAAACATGCATGTATGCATTTTCGGAAATTCGCTTACCACACCCGGGAATTGAACCAGCTAAAATCCGAAAAACATAACACTGTACTTTTATGACAGTGATCGATAGGGTCTACCATAAAGATCGAATCTCTCTAACCTCCTCTAACTACCTCTTCCTTTTGCAGATAGCCCATCACCCACCCTATATCTTTACTAATCCTGTACCAATCAGTAGACGCAATTTATGACAAAATATCAAAATACTCGCCTACTAGTTACCTACCCGAGATAAAATGCTTAGCTATGCTACAAAGTTCGCTAAACAGTACAGGTATTTTTCCAGCTTAATTGAAGCGAAATATATCACTATGCTCTATATAAGTCGAGGTTATCACTCAGTTTCTGAGAAAACAGTACAATTCCATCAAAAGATTTTTCCTTTATTAAGTACGTCTGCAGAATATGGACCATTATTAATAAATTTATTGTAATGTTATTCATTCTAGGTATAATAAATATTAATTTGTTTATTTACATTCTTATGTTACTCACCTTTAATCTGCAAGGTGAGATTATATGTTTATACGGTATTAAGCTAGTGATTTTTATGATTGCCTTGACTCCAGCTCAGCTGTAAGCCCTTGAAAATATTTTTAGATTTTAGAATTCGCCAATTAGGATTGTTTGTTTGATGTTGTGAACTTCAGGTTCTTTTAGTAATGTTTGTAACCTGTTCTTTTACTATGTTATAAATTATGCCATGAAAAAATATACACCTTCAAAGTATTCTTTGATTTTTTCCAATTGTAATGGATACGTTAGCTAAATCCAATTTCCATTCATTCATTCATTTAATGATTTTAGGGAATTTAGGGTGATGTAGAGACAAATCTGAGGTAGGTGCTTTCAGTTACAATATACTGATTTTTTTAAGGTTACATCTAATTCACCGCTTTGTTTATGACAAAGCGCCGAAATAATCTATATTTAAATTTCTATATGAATCTATATGAACTTTACACAATAAAATTTATGTTCATTCGTCCTCAGTTATCACTCAAATATAATCCTTGCTGAGAAACAAAAAAATCTAAATTTGAAACAATAATTTCCTAATGAAAAAAGCTCACTTCAACGAAACATGGGAACACAAACGTCAATATGCATAATTGTATGTTTAGTTTTATTACTCATTGATTACGTAGCTATGTAGTTTTTGTTGAACAAAGTTTTATGGTATATAAGAGCAAGTTACGTCCACTGATTCAGTAGATCGCTCAGCTTCTTCCACAGTCGTGTTGTGATTCAGTACAAGGTAGGTGCAATATTATAAATAATAGATACTTAATAGTATAAATAAATAATCTAAATAATTTAATAATTTATTATTTAGCTTTCTTTTTATTATTCTTTATTTATGTTTTGATAAAAGTTTTCTTGAGTTTACTCTCTTCTGTTCCTTGAGTTTAATCTTGCTTAACTTTAACTTAAGCAAGCTTTTTCTATTTTGATAAAAGTTGTTTTTGTTGTCCGACTCAGCCCGAGTATAGAATTTCTCACATAGCATTTAAATACTCTTTATCGTTTTTGTATATTGTGTATCCGTGAATATTTCTTATGCTTGTTTTCCAACAAATACGCATCATCATTTCAACCCATAAACGCCCCACTGCTGGGTAGAAATATCCTCCGAAGAATGTGGAAGGACTTTAGCCTACTCTACCACGCTAGCCAGACGGGTTGGTATAGGGTTTGTTTCAAATTTTCCTTGTCTCTCAGTGCTCTTGTCTGCATTTAGTCACCTTTTACAACACCAACGGGTTGAGATGGGGTAGTGACATTATGTATTCTTAATCCGTCACAACACGGATTTTTAGCGCCAAATCTAAATCAACAATGCTATAACAAACGGGAATATTCTAGAATACACTTCTAGTTCATAATTTTTTAAAGTTGTATATGGGGCTTCGCTCCCGTCGCTTTTGTTTGGCCACTGCTCAACTCCTATTGACCGTAGCGTGATGTTATATAGCCTATATTCTTCCTCGATATATGGGCTATCGAATACTAAAAAGTTACAATTATCTTCTGCATTTTACGATCTTTGACTAGGATTATTTTAAGTTAGAAAATAATAATAGTACCTAATTAATAAAATCAATTTTAATCTGTTACAAGGTGCAGAAATCTTACGATATTAATTATTTCATCAAATTGGGTATCAAATGAAAAGACTTTACTTCCACATTCTGATCCATATTTTTTTTTATGACAATGTAATTTTTTGCCATAATCCCTTATAGTACGGAACCCTCGGCACGCGAGTCTGACTTGAACTTGACTGGCTTTTTCTATCATTATTACCCTTGAAAATTCCAAAAACCCGAAGTAATTGACGATTGTTGTCTTTGCCTACCCTAATGAGTGACAGGCGTGATTGTATGTATCTATGTTTTGTAACATGTATTAAATTTGATGACCTTTACAGCTCATCAAAAATGAAGACCATTATCGTTCTGTGTGCGATCGTCGTAGCAATCTACGCTCGTCCCGAAGAACAGTATACTGCCAAGTATGATCATTTAGACATACCAGAGATCCTCAGCAACAAAAAACTGTTGATCCCTTACATTCACTGTGCCCTTGAAATAGGCAAGTGCACACCCGAAGGCAAGGAACTCAGATGTAAGTATCTTGAAATATCTTAGAAAATACAATCAGTGAACTCACAGTTCGGTTTTGCAATGTAGTAGAATAAATGAATGTTTATTTGAAAAAAAAAAACAAAATAAATGTTACATTTCTGTAGCTTTTCATAATATTTCAATTTTATGAAATATTGGCCCCGATACTAGGAAAATCCTGTGTTATTAGGGTCAATTATTCGTCCGATAATTTTACAAAATTAAGAAAGAAACTTGTAACAGTATCAAAAGTAAAGTAAGTAGGTTTTGCAATGTAGTTTCTATCAGGATCCACATGGAGTAAATAAAAACGTCATCAGTTTCTGTATGTTAAAAATAATGAACCACAAAATTTAATGCGGGTGTTAATTAATACGAACACTTATAAGACCGATTGATGACTGTATAAATATAAAAATATGCATATGCAAAGCTTTTGCGAACCAGTACATCGAACCAAATAGGTAACTTATCAGAATAAAATCACACCCCGAAGTAGCCCAATATAGCAAAAGAATCCTTGAATCCTTCTTCCTATCCATTGTATCATGCCTTGATTAAACTCTGTTTGAGTCTCTGTCGGTTACGAGACTCTCGATCGCTAACGAATATTTGTCTTCATCTTTTAAGCACACATTAAAGAAGCGTTGGAGAATAAATGCGCCAAATGTACTGAAAAACAGAAGGAATCAACAAATCTGGTCATCAAACACTTGATCAATTACGAGGAGGAAGAATGGAATAAGCTCGTTGGAAAGTACGATCCCGAAAAGAAGTACTCCGAAAAGTACGAGAAGGAACTGCGTGAAATCAAGGCCTAATAAGTACTCAAATTACAGATAAAGAACTTTAGTCAAGGTCCAATCAATTGACTAACTTTGTGATATACCTTATAAGTAAATAAAAATATATTTCAACAATTTTATATTTTCATTGTGTAGTGTACCTAAATTCTATAAATGCGATATTCTTACTTGAAGCGTACTAAACCCTAGTAGGTATGACAATCAAGGGAAAAAAATGGTTTGTTTATATTTTGAATATGCATTCGCAGTGGAAACATTCAAATTACATCACTGTATAACTGATAGAGTGTTTAAAACCGCCAGAGAAAACACTGCAATAACTTGGGTCTATGGGTTAAATTAAACTTTATAGCTCAAGCCAAGTTTGCAAAAATGAAGCATTATTTAGATAATACTTAAATTATATAATAAACCATTAATTATGTAAACAATTACAACAACAAAAAATAATAACATGAAATTCTTAATACACAGTACATTTTAATGCAGAAAATATTTATCTAAAATGGAAACTCTAAGTATTGAGTTCTACTCATAGTCAAAAGGACCTATAAGACTAGCCACATCACCTTCCTAAATTGCAAAGTAATGCAATCAGATCATGCTTTGTCTTTAATTTTAGTGAATTTCTCTGCGCCAGACTAACGTAAGGACAGATAGATAAAGGAAATAAAAGTAGCAATTCAATACAACATACGTACAATTGTAAAACTAGTAGATTTTGAATTATCAAAAATCTTTCATATTCTATATACACCATCGGAAGGCAGATCACACGGATCAGCGACTATCGGTGAAACTGTGGCCTGCTGTCGTTTAAAAGACCAGTAGCATTTACAGGATTGGTGTAACTTGCATTTAACCATCAGAGTTGGCACAGCTAGGCATGTTGACTAAACAAAACAGAGACCTGGATTGACTTTTGTACGTACATAATGATAGTTTGGAATGATATCACCAGAATATGTTATTCTATTTTTGAGCTTAATGCTCTTGCCTAGTCTAGTCTGACACTTGATCAAGGTAAAAAAGATTGGGACGCTCTACCACAAGATTTGGCCAAACATTTGATAGAAGCCATGGAACACTGGTGTTAAGCCGTTATCCGAGCAAGAAGGGACAATACTTTTTACCGACTGTCAGGACGGGTATTGTTTTTATTTATAAATCCATGTGTTAATGTTTCTAGTCTTTTAAACGACAGCACAGTTTCACCGATATTCGCTGATCCGTGTTTGGTACTTGCTTTTATGATAAAATTTCAAAAACTCATTTACTGCCTCGGTGGCGCGGTGGGTAGTGTATGCGACTGCTGTGCAAGAGGTCCCGGGTTCGATTCCCGGCTCGGGTGAAAATGGTATTGGTATTTTTCTAACATGAAATTCCAGTATTGAGATTTTCCTGAGTGGAGTAAACAAATGTTCCCGGTAGATGACAATAGGCTCGCCCCCTATTTCATGGGACCAAACATAGCTGGCGAAATGTGGGTGTGATTATTGTGTAGATTTCGTACCTATATCTGACTATTTTTTAAATAAATAAAACCTACCTATAAGTTCCTCCTATTAGCTTACTCAAGCTTGCTCAAGATAATCCATGTAAGCCACATAAGAAAACGTTACTAATAGGTAAGAACATTGTGCGCAATAACTATTGTTGAAAATTTGCTGATTACTCAATATTATGTCAATGATGAACGCCTGATGCCGATCATGAGCAATATGCGAATCGTTTACTCGTGCGAAATAATTTATAATATGTCGTACAACAATGTAGGAACGCTAGTGTTCTACTATTAGGTCTGTAAATGTATGTAAAATGAGTCCACCCGGGAATACAACCTATTAATTCCTTTTTTAAATTTTACAGTCAACCAGCTTCCTGATACCAAACCTCCTTGAGAACTCTATTGTTGGTAGTTGATATGCGGATAAAATAAGATGTCAATTAATATACCAAACTTTAATATGTAGCTGCAATAAAGATTTACTTATTTAAAAAAAATATATACCTGTAATTGTCAGTGACGATGATTGTACAGATGCCTGCGATCTACTACTGTATTAATCAGCAACCCATTAATATCCCACTGCTGGGTCTCCTCTCCTCTATCTTGAGCTGAGAAGGTAAAGGCAATAATCCACACACGCTGGCCTACTGTGGGTTGGTGGATCTGACATACCCATAGAATTTCTTCTTGGATTTTTTGATTTGCTGTAGATATTTTAAGTTATATATATATATATATATGTACAATGTTTAGGTTTCTTCCACTTAGCCTCATGCGAGAGCAATGAACAAACATATAATTATCATACAGTCAGTACGTAAGTACGGAGAAACCAACGCGTTTGTCATCACACTGTTAAATGGTATATAAGTATAGTTCATGTAGTTGACAATACTAGATCGTTACAAGACCTTCATACACCAACATTGTTCAGGTAGGAATTTTTTTGTTAATTTTTTTACACCATAGAGGAAGATCCAAAAAGCCTACTAAGAATTCCAATAGGGCTAGTTTTTTGCTACTTGCATCCAGAGCGACCCTGCAACTCGGATCAGATCATCATTTAAAGCCATGCCACACGGTTATAAACTTGCGTTCCAACAGAGTGACCTTGGTGGGAGCTTGGTTGCCATCCGCGTAGTTTGTATGAAATTTGGTTTACAACAGCCGGCTACACAGTTGGAATCCACCAAGGGCACCTCTGTGGAAGGCAAGTTTCCAACCGTGTAGAATGGCTAATAAAAAATACATTCATTTATTTACCTACGAACTGTTTTATTATTATGTGAAGGTTCTGGATCATGTGTTATAATTTTAAATGGACAATAATTAATTATTTTTTTAATTATATTCGAAATTGCATTAATCGTAATCAAGGGCTGACTGTGCAATTCTATCGAATAATAAAATTTATTGTAGGTAGGTACTAATCGCGAAAGATAAAAGTATTCATCAAACTTTTTTTGTTTCCTTAGCACCATAATGAAGATTGTAGCCCTATTTGTGTGTGTGTCTGTGGCCATGACTGTGGCACAACCTGCTGAAGACAAGTATACTGACCGATACGACAACGTCAATCTGGATGAAGTTCTGGAAAACAAGAGGTTGCTTGTGCCCTACCTGAAGTGCATTCTCGACCAGGGCAAGTGTGCGCCTGACGCCAAAGAACTTAAGGGTTAGTAACTTCCTTGATCATCATAAGCATTTCCCACTGCTGGGCTTGGGTCTCCTCTACTCAATCTAATTCGCACACGCTGTCCTGCAATACAAAAGGTACAACCGTCGATGTTCAATGGGGTTAAAACGTTTTTTTATGACTGCCTTGGTGGCACAGTGAGCATATTTACTAGTGCTGCACAAGAGGTCCCAGATTCGATTCAAGATTAGGCATATATGATAGAATGAAATTCCTAGATCTCCAGAGTGTAGGAATGTATCCGGTAATACATGGAACTTATCACTGACTTATGTGTGACTTGTGTGTATGACTTATGTTATGTAGCTCCTGTGTAATACATCTCTGTTGACCGCTTCGCGAAAAAAGTCATGCGGCTATGTTGTGTAGATGTCGCGAGGAGCTTTGCTCCCGTCGTTCTTTATTTGGCCACTGCTCAGCTCCTATTGGCCATAGCGTGATGGCATATAGCCTATAGCCTTCCTCGAATGGGCGATTCAACTCAAAATATTTTTTCAAATCAGACAAGGTTGCCTCGCCACTGAGATCACCGAGCCGAATGACTTGGGTTCGACTCCCAAAAGAGATAAATGTTAGTATGATTTATGAATATTTGTTTCGAGGATTTGGGTCTGGGTGTTATTTGTGTCCGTTGACTGTATATTTGCTAATTCCGCCGCGACACTGAACTGGCAAAAATACATTTTATTGTTTCTTTTAGAACACATCAGGGAAGCCCTGGAGGATGACTGCGCAAAATGTACTGAAACACAGAGGAATGGAACTCGTAAGGTGATAGGACATTTGATTAACCACGAGGAGGAGTATTGGAACGAACTGACTGCTAAGTACGACCCTGAAAAGAAATACACTACAAAGTACGAAAAAGATTTGAGTGAGGCCAAGGTATAAAGCTATCAATAAAATTTAATTTTCTGCTCTGTCTATAAAGTTGAAAAGTGAGCTAATTATCTTTAGAGCGTTGTGCAGGCACATTAATACCTACCCGGCAGTCACTTCAGGTGCTGGTCTCATAAACCGTGTTCATCAGTATCTGGGACATACTGTAACGGAGGATTTGAAGGACGACCTTGATGTGGAAAGGGAGCGAAGAGCATTGGCAGTTAGGTATAACATAGTGGTCCGAAGGTTTACACGTTGCAAGGATGCAGTTAAGATTAATCTTTTTAAAGCTTTCTACCAAGTTTTCTATTCATGTAGCCTTTGGACTAGCTGTACATTAAAGGCTGTCAATGCTCTTCGTGTCCAGTATAGCAATGCGTTCAAGATGCTGTTGAGGCTGCCAAGTTATTGTAGTGCGTCAGCTATGTTTGCGCTGGCGGACACAAACGGCTTCGCCGCGATTAGACGCAAATGTGCCGCGTCTCTGCTGGCAAGAGTACGAGGCAGCACCAACAGCCTCCTGAACGTCATTGCTAATAAACTGGACTGTCCTATACTCCACTACCTAGGTCAGTTACATGTTTCAGTCCAACGTATGTGATCATTATTTTATTTCATTTTGTTTTATTTTATTATTTTATTTTATTATTATTTTGTGTTTTTACTAACCCAATGTATGGAATTATTTCTGAAATAAATGAATTATTATTATTATAGCCACGATATCCGGTAAATGAAAATATGATCTATTGACACAAGATTAAAATCACATTTGCAATTAATTATATATTTATCGATTTGGTTATTGACGCCTGTGGCGAAGAAATTATATAATTTATAATAGAAAAATACTTTTGCCTAGTATTATTATAGGCTATTTAAAAAAATGTCATATTATGATCTAAATCATTACCTATTACAACTCAGTTTTATGAAAACTCCTGGTTTCAATTATTTTCCTGTTTCTATTCGTTACAATAATATCTAAAATGCCCAGCTCTGCTCAATGGAAATAGTGGCGGAAGAAGTATTATGCTAGTCCTCCAAAATTCTTCCAGATGGCGCTAGACGCTATAACGAGACTATTTATTAATTTTGGTTTTCTTATTTAAGCAAATATCTACCTATACCTAGATGAACTTCAAACACTTACTCAAAGTACTATTTTTTATCGAAATCAATATTCCTAGGTGTTTTCGTTGATATAGACTCTTTAAATTTATTGACAGAAACTGCTCGTATTTAGTTTAAGATGATGACGCCGTTAAAATCATTATGTAGGTAAGTACTTACTTTTTATATGCATAATTATGACTAGGTATGGCATCATTATATCCATTCATCGTCCGACGGAAGATTACCCGTCCTCAGTAAAAAAACTGAATGGTTTATGATTTTATGTTGTTTATCACAAAAATATTTACAAGAATTAAAGGAAACCGAATGGTTATCAGTCATGTATGAAGGATACACGCAAACCTATGGAATAATCAATACGTAAGTATATTTAGTTTTTTTATTTTGAAATTTACCTGAAGATGAAATATGAATTAAATGTATTTAATATGTTAAATGTAGTGAATAATATTATTGATAATTTATTTTAATTTAAATATTTGCATGCTATCTAAGATGGCTGGATGGGTTAGAGCTTATATTCTTATCTTTAATGTCACACCTATATGTACCCTATTTAAAGATTATGATTATGATTATTTTTATGTTTGTCGATAGCAAACAAATTTACGGCCCACCTGGATGGTAAACAGTTACTGCAGCTACAAGCATCCATCCATCCATCCATATGATCCATATAATAAATCTTATCTTTAGGAATAATTCGTGTGAGGGTGAGGATGTTATCTTATATAAAACTGCGATCCGCGAAATCAATATATAAAGCTGAGGACAAATTGCAAATATCACTCAATAGAGTCTGCCTATGTCAAATAGCTATAAGCCAATAAATGAATTTGATATTTTGTAAAACTTTGGGCAGAAATATAAAGTCTAAAATGCTTGCATTTATTTATTTATAACTCATAAAAATGGAGAAATGTATACATAGGACTTATTGCTTGAGTTCACGCAGTTCTTTCTCATATTTCGCGGTGAACTTCTTTTCAGGGTCGTACTTGGAAGTGAGCTCATTCCAGGCCCCTTCATGGTGGTTGATCAAGTGCGCGATCACCTTCTTAGCCCCGTCCTTTTGTTTCTCGTTACATTTGCCACACTCATTCTCCAACGCTTCCCTTATGTGTTCTTAAAATAAATAAAAAATATTGTAAAACCCTCAGCTCAGATTAAATTAACTACAAACCTGGGCCTGTTTCACCACCTTCAAATATGTATCTAAAACTACCTGAGACTTCTTTGACAGATTTTATATGAAAAATACGTCAAAAATCTATCAAGTAAATTTCATATGGGATATCTAGCACTTATTTGCCAGTGGTGAAACATGCGCTTAAAGTTATTTATGCATTATGAAAATAACGATAAAAAGGAAACAAATAATAGGGCAAGGCAAGAAGCATTAAAAAAGGGACACCAGGTAAAGAAGCATTTTAACAAAATGTAAATAGATTACTGGTTTGCATCCAGCGCAATCCTGTGGTTCCGATCAGACAAACTGTACACGTTGTGAAAACCATGTTAAATTAAGTGTTAAAACAAAACTAACCTTTTAGTTCCTTGGCATCAGGAGTGCACTTTCCCTTGTCCATGATACAGTCAATGTAATTATTCAGTATCTTTTCGTTTGACAGGACCTCATCCAAATTGACGTTATCATATTTGTCGGTGTAATGGTCATCACCAGGCCTCGCCACAGTCAGCGCCAAGAGCATACACAAGCACAGTGCTATAGCCAACTTCATTTTGATACTGTAAAAAAGATTTTTGTAAGTAAGACTTTTTAGATGTAGTACGTATGTTTTAAGTTTTAAATAAATAAGTAAATACATGAATGGATGGATGGATGTAAAAAGAATTATTATTCCTGATTAAATTGAAATACATAACATATTTATGTATATACTTGTAATCTCCATTTGATTCCCTTTATTTTGACACCTTACCCGATAAGTTTTGTTAAAAAAAAATTTAACTTCTCACAATTTGGCGTCAAAAGTCCGCCGTTTTGTCTTTTTTATGTATAATACCTATCTAAAGACACTTGGGTTTTTGAGAGGAATCTAACAATACCTTAATTGTCGAAATTCATCCAGCTGTTTGGAAGAAACTAAGAAATAAAGAAATTTACAAACATACAAGATACGTCCGAAAAACATTACCTACCCCTTCCTGTCAGTCGGGTAAAAACAGACAGATTATAATTTGGAATAGCACATAGACATATCAAACAGGCGGAGCTGCGAACGGAAGTTAGAATGATTATAAAAATATCAAAATATTTTATATAACTATGTTTACCTGGTAATTGTTGAGGTGTTTACAGAAGGCTGATGCTGAGAGATCTACTGCAGTCAATGTTGCAGCCTGAATATATATACAAATGTTTAGGTAGCAAAAACATACCCACGCACTACTAATGATAATAATCTTTATAATTGATGAACTTTTCAGTGAGGTTTTTTGTTAACTTTGTAATAATGATCATTTTTTTCTAAACTAGTAATATTGTACCTATTGTTAGAATTATGGTAGTGTATTTTAGCTTTGGGTTGCACTGTTTCATAAAAAGAAAAAGTTTTTTTTTATAAAACTGTAACCATAGTTACCTACATATAAATAGTATGCAATGTCCTTTGCATTGGTGAGATGCTACTTTCGTTACCATATTATCCTACCTGCAATAGATCAATATCGTTCGTAAGTTTCTGTAATGACCCACGGTGATAAGCTGGCATGACGTAATCATGTAATGGATAAATTCGACCTCAAGGACGTCCACCCGCCTAGCTCAGTTGGAAGAGCACTGGACACGGAATGCCAGGGTCGAGCGTTTAAGTCCCGATGTGGGTATGAATTTTTCCATGACTTGTTTAGCATTTACGTATATAAAATATAGTTACATAGTTAAGGTTTTTACTCACACATTTTGTGGTAGCGTGTAGATTCTAGGTTTTACCAGTTTCTTGAAAAAATCGCATGACTTAGAACTTTTTGCGCAACAGGCACGTAAGCAACGCTCGCAGCACCACTTGAAGCCTGTGCCCAGTGTCGTCACTGTATTGCATAGCATGGCAAGGGATTTTTTCGTAGACAAATGATTTTAATAAATTTAGCATTAACGTTGACTTATAAAAAATACAAGACACTCATCGATCATAAAACGACGCTCCAAATAGAGCTCAAAAATATTTCAATTGTCACACAATTGTTTCGTTGTCGTTGTTGTGAACGTCAAAAGTTTTGTTGCTTATAAATAATATTTTTTTAAAGCAATCGTAATGTGCATTAAATAAGACTGATTTTGATCATCACCATCATCATCAGCAACCCATTAAGTCCCACTGCTGGACTCCGGCCTTGTCTTCTCTATCTAGAGAGCTGAGAGGGTTTGAGACTGATTTTACATCAACTATTTTCTAAAAATCTATACTGATATTATTAAGCTGAAGAGTTTGTGTGTTTGGTTGAACGCATCTCAGAAACTACACCGGTCCGATTTGAAAAATTATTTTAGTGTTGGAATACCCATTTATCAAGTAAGTTATAAAACTTATATTTATAAAGCCTATATTTATAAAGCCTATATTTATAAAGCCTATATTTATATAAATACTTGATTGTTGCATTGTCCCCATTAATATTCAGAAAAGCAAAAGTATGTTTATCTCTGCGTATATCTCATTGCAACGGACAAACACACACATCAGAATGATTCTTGTAAAGGAATAATTGAAAAGTTGAAGAGAGATGGGGTACTATTACAATGAACTTACACAGTGAGCAAAGCCATGAAAAATCCATGTGCTCGGGCTCTTTATAAAGAGCTCTCTAAACGCTTGACAGAAACGTCATGTGACTAGCGGACTGGCTTTTTCTTGGCGCAAAGAATAATATGCATGGCCATCCAATGTGGCAATGCTGCCAGTCTGCTGGGCACGTTTCCGGCGGACAGCGGCATTGATGCGGAGGAATTCTTCAACGCATTTTAATTTAAGCTATTTTCGTATTTTTGTTTTGTTTAGTAAGTAGTTAGTTTTAGTTGTAAATATTATTTTCTTGTAGATATTATGTAAACATTTTTCAACTTATCCAATAAATGCAACAATAAATACATATTACTGAAAAGCTAAAAAAAAGATATTATACAATTTATTAAGACATTTTATTTACAATATACAAAAATAAAGTAAACTTATATTATTATATGATATAGTATTATATCATATACGCAAGACGGCTTTGTAGCTCTTCTCTGGTAGTTCTAGGTCTAACAGGCCAGTATCAAAATTATCGTCCACAGGAACAATGTAATTTAAGTATGGTTCCCCATCAACGTCTTCGTTATCCATGAAACGTCGACTGCCAGCACATTGACTACACTGTCGTTCCATCGCTGCCCTTGTCATATCTAAACAAGTAAAGGTAATTTTATTTTACTTTCCATCATGATCATCAGCAACACATTAATGTTCGACTGCTGGGCTCGGGTCTCCTCTCCTCTCTATCTAGTGAGCTGAGAGGGTTTTTAGGCCATTATCTATACACGCTGGCCTAATGCGGGTAGGGGGTTTAGACATACACATTGAATTTCTTCTAGGGTATGTTGGTTTTCTAGCGATATTTTCCTTCACCATTAGTAGGGAGATAGTAAGTCATATGACTAGTATACCTATATAAATTGGACAGGTCGGAATCAAACTCAGACCGCGTGTTTAGCACACCAGTCATTTATCCATTCAGCCACCATCGCTTCATATTTTACGTTTACCGTTTTGATATTTTTCTATAAATGAAACATAAAATCGAAATAAGATAATAAACTAGGAGCATGAAACAGAAATATGAAACAGCAACTAGAAATAGAAACAAGAAATATGAAACAGCAATAATATGTCAACATGAAATTGAAACAGAATATAGGACAATAGAACAGAAGTATAAAACAGTATAGATTGATATTTATGTTTGTTACATAAAACAAAAACACTTTTTAAAAGTTATGTCTGTCTGTTTGTTTGAGGTAAATTATGAAACGTCTGAACCGATTTTGACAGGATTTATCATTACAACCCATATTATTATACGTCCCACTGCTAGGTATGGATCTCCCCCAAACAATGTGAAGGGAATTTAGCCTACACGCTAGCCATACGGATTTGTATAGAGTTTTGTTTCGAATTTTCCTTTTCTTGCGTCTGCTTAAGGTAAGGTACTCCCTTAGTCGCCTTTTACGCACCTACGGATTGAAATGGGGTAGTGACATTACTTATTCTTAATCCGTCACTACAAGGTAACTTAAGTTACTTTGAATTTGGAAAAATAAATAAGGTTCTGTAAAAAAAAACTATGAATGCACAGCTAATAACATCAATAAAACGTTCACCTTGCATACTCTTTGTAGGAGGTGAGCACTGGCTCTGATCGAGGATACATTTGACGTGCGGCATTAGGCGTCTATTAACAAATATGACATGATCATTGTCAAAATTGTCGAATTGATCCGTATACATTGTACCTCCAAATTGTCCACGAGCCACTTGCATATACAGAACTATGAAAAATAAAACGACGGTATTCATTTTTCGCTCTGAAAAAACATAATTAAATCATCAAAAATACATATTAAACGTAAACATTTTCGTATTTAAAAACTGGTGCCATTTATTCAATAGACCATCCTCATTATACATTATAAAACTCAAAGTCAAGCGGCTACTGGGTACGGATTTTTTTAATAATTTTTTCAGTCAAAAAATTTAATTATGCTCACTGTCATTTTGAAAGTAAAGCGCTATTTACACGAAGCGAGAAAATCGTAGGCGAATATCTCCTGTCAATTATGACGTCATGTAAACAAAACGTCGGACGATAATCTCCTTACGAGTTTCGTATGACATACTCGTAGGTGAGTTTTTGTTCTTTTAGTCCGTGTAAACGTGTACAGGCGATTATCGACTTACCAAATCGCATACGATAATGTCATGCGAGTTTCTCGTATGAAGCGTGCGAGAAACTCGCTCTGTGTAAATGGCGCTTAAGTGTCATAATCATGACTCACGTCATAAGACGATTAGAAGCAAGCAATAGAAAAAAAAAGAGATTCAAATACACAACTTATATGTTCTCTGAATAATTAGGATAAATATAACATTAACATTCAAGCAACCTTCACGATCTTACTCGGAATTACTTTAGTACGCTTTACGTATACCTATATATATACTGTTGCTACGTCAAAACGAAAGAAGGAAATATTTATTTAGTGCAAGGTATAATGAATATAAGTCCAAAGTTGTGTTATCTTAATCGTATTAAAAAATAAAAATACATAGTTACCTTTATTGTGGCAAAACAAAATTACTTTTAATTGATGGCAGATTAAAATCCCGCAGTAGGAATTCCAGTATCGTGGGGTTCGCTTTAACTCTTAAAATCAAAAATTAAAAGTAGGAGAACTTAAAAAGAATTCGTCTGACTCAAGCACTGCACAGTTATCCTAAAATGAGAAAACGAAAACTTAAACCCCCATATTACAAAATACGGACTAACCATTAACCCAGGTTTAAATTGACAACTTTGACAAAAAAGCAATGGCATAAGTTAATTTAAACTTCGTTTAATACTTAGTCCATATTTTGTATAACGGGGGAAAGAGAACGCGGCTAGTGTAACAACAGAGCTACGTATAGAAGTCTCCATAAACAAGCGGCAATCGCTTCAATCTGTCTATTCTAAACGACTTGTCACTTCAAAACGTTTGAACACATCTCTGACATAAACTATCGATATGTCACGTGACTAATGTACTTATTGACATATCGATAGAATAGATTGCCACTTGTCTAGCCCCCCCAGCACAGATTACTTACCCAAAACAGTGGTAGAGAACTGATTCCATAAACTAAGTACCTACACAGGCGTTTCAGTTCAACATAATATTACGAGGAAAATGTATTTTCACCCATTTAAGTAGTGGTTAGCTGCCGCTATTGATTTTAGGACGTTGTTTTCATTACTGTACTTACATATTTTATAGTGCAATTTGATCGTTTATTTTTACTTTTAACGATTCTAACTATAATAAAGTGCCGTATCTAAACCGTATCCATAAAATTAGAAGATTAATAACTTCAGAACCTGACCAAGGTTTCAAAATATATTATATTTTGAAACCTTGGTCAGGTTTTATTAGTTTTTTAGTCCTAATACTAACACCAATAAACTGGAGATGATGTGATATGCCGCATGTAAGTGCGATGTTTGGTCCGTAACTCCGTACTTACATTAAATCTTCTAGCTACCGAATGAGCTTGAGGCAAAGCCTGTGTTAAGAAGTCACCCAGAAGCCTTCTCACTTTTAGTGGTAACTAGGACCAACGTGCCTTCCGAAGCTCGGAGACGCTCGAGAATGGAATTGCCACAAACAAAATCCATCCTACTTATATTATAAATGTGAAACTTAGGATGTATGGATGGGTAGATGTATGGGTATGTATGTATGGGTAGATATGTAGATGGATGGATGTATGTATGAAATGATCTGTATGAAATTTGGCACACATATAGATTTATAGTCTGGAATAGCTCACAGGCTTTTTACCGACATAACATGTGGGGGAAGCTAGTATTACATATGCATGTAAAAGTTTGGATAAATGGATGAATGTTTGTTACTGGGTATATGGATATATTATAGTCTGGAATAGCATCACGGCATATGACGTGGACGAAACCACGATTAGAAGCTAGTGCAACGTAGGAAATTCTCCCACAAAACGAATAGATACCGCACAGGATCGTGCTGGAAGTAGGCCGCATACGACCAGTCCTATTAAATATTTCTTGGTAAGGCCTATGTCCAACAGTAGACCTCCTACTGCTCATAATGTGAACATTGAAGTTCTACAGATTGATTTACACATCTTAAGCCTCCGGGTAGAGTCCGCTTTGATCTAATCACTGTCGTAATTACTCAAAAATAATTATTAATATCGTAACAAATTAAATAAAGAAACACTAATTAATAAGATACTTCTAAGATTATCTCGAGTTATTAACAAATTATGAAGTACGAATACGTAAACAATAGTTTTTTATCAAAAAATATTTACTATTATAACCTTGTTTCTTATACCAATTAGGTAGTTACCTTACAAAATAATGACGGAAGTCACAGTTATGCTTGCACATTGATGTATTAAAATCTATCCTAATATTATAAAACTAAAGAATTTGTTTGTTTGAACGCTAGGATCTCAGGAACTACTGATCCGATTTGAAAAATTCTTTTAGTGTAAGATAGCCTATTTATCGAGGAAGGTTATAAGCTATACATATAACATCAAGCTACGACCAATAGGAGCTAAGCAGTAGCTAAACAAAAGCGAGGGGAGCGAAGCCCCGCGTGACTTCTAGTTTATAATAAAATTGTTGTGTGTGGTTCGCCTTGTAATCTTCTACGATATATGCGTACCTATATTCTTATGTACCATAGACCTAGAATCGCTACAACCTCTATATATAATTATATTTGTTTGTTTGGTTGGTTGAAGGCTAGCATCTCAGGACTACTACTTACTGCTCAAATTTGCAAAATTCTTTTAGTGTTGGATAGCCCATTATGTAGCATTAAAGCGTTTAACCAACAATTAAGAAACATACTCTTCAGCTTTATAATATTTAGTATAAGTAGAGATAATAATAATAATAAATTTAGTATAAGTAGAGATAATAAAATAATAATAGATTTCACGACATCATATTCTGAGAGTTTAGTCGGAATCTCTGATATTGTCTTAATTCTTTAAAGTACGCAAGAAATACACATATACAATAATACAAAGAAAAAACAAGTTAATTGCTTTACCAGTTTTAACAAAAAATTCCATCAAATTAATAAAATTGATGACAACTGTAACTGTACTGATGTCACTTGCAAGCAAAAATATAGGTACATTATTGTATTGTGATATACAAACGACATTAAATTTACTGTAAGGGTGGTAAAGCCATTTTATTGTCGACTATACATGGGTGTGCTTAACTCAAATTAGAGTTTTCTTCCAGCAAACCTAAAAAACAGAGGATAGAAAATATAGTGTGAGAGCAAAAGAAGTGTACAACAAGTAAAGGTAAGGGAAACAAGAATACCTAAAGACTGTACTAGTGCTTTCACTGTGTTGCGGAAATAGCCGGGTTACTAAGTAGAGGCACAGAATAAAATTAATAGTTACTTTCTGAGCAGATACATCACACCAAAATGTCGCAGTGATACTTAAATAACAGCGCCATCTGTTGCCATACGTTTGAACTCCTAACAGGTCTACAAACTTATGTGATCAACACAGATCAAAAATTACAGCTCCACATAGGCTTATTCAACTCTATCAAGACAAAACTTTGAATTAGTACCTACTTATTAGAATATGTATTTAAGTTTTTAACCGCAAGACTTGGGTACTATTCACGAAGTGCATTCAATTGTAAATGATTACTTAGTTACCTATCCTCTAAAGAACAACATTATTTTTATATAGTAAAGCGTCAGTAAGGGGTAATTGGTCCTAAATATATGATTCTGATGAAATGAGCACGAAAATGTGGCTATAGATACGTACGTCGGATTATATAAATATTATCCGACGTACGTATCTATAGCCACATTTTCGTGCTCATTTCATATTGATATTTCACTTTGAAGATTTATTGGTCTGCATCATTTTTGAATCATGTATGATTAAGGTAAGTATATTCACAGTAAGATACGTTACGATCAAGGCTGTGGTCTCAGAACAAGCCTTGAGCAGTGAATACACACAGACTGACACTCGTAATTTATAATTGTGCACAGGGCAATTACATCAGAATGGCACCATAGGTAGTACAGTACAATAGACGAAGTATTAATCTCTTTGACAAAACACGTGTATAAAAAACACGCACGTAGTGTACCAAGCCAAATAAACTTGTTCATGCAAATTTTATTTTTTCAAAGAAGTCTTTATTGTTGTAGTCGAGGTTTAAACTCCCCACAACTAGACAACTAGCTCTGTGACGGGACTTACACTTGCACGTATATAATACTTACTGAATTTTTCTGAGTTTATTTTTTCGTATGCTTCAGGGGGTATCCGGAGCCTCTAGAACAGCGATTTCCAAAGTGTCTACAGAACCTCTAGCTTCCAAGGAACCCTCCTTGGAAGCTAGAGGTTCTGTAGAAAACTTACCAGGGTTCCGCCAAATTTTATTTAATACTCGTTAACAAGTACAAGTTTTAGTTCTTATTTTAATTACGAAACTCTAAACAGTACCGTACAGTCATTATATTCGATTTGTCTTGCAAGAAATTATGTGTCATCCCGGAGTCTGAAACTGTGCCCGATTAATTACATGGGACCCAACATAGCTGGCAAAATGTGATGTGATGCACCTCTGCCAACCCCTACGGAGAAAAAAACATAACGTTCTGTTAAGTTTGTAATAATAAAAATATATCGGTATGTATTCGAAAGAAGTGCGCATGCCAAACAGCGAGTTTACATTACTACGACCTCTTTGCAAACACTCACTAAGTGATTATCTTGGTAAATATTTTATGAACTTTGAAACTGAACATTACGTAGTATACTTCATAGAACTAACACGCAAACAATATGAGACAATAACAAATATTAAACACTATAAATAAGTATCTGGCAAACAGAAATTACATGGGAAAACCTTTTAGCTTTGCGGCGCATGCAGCAGAATCAATTTCCACTTTAAGAAATTTATACATTTATTATGTACCTACTAGGCATAAAAATAAAAAGGAAAGTAATGTAGATCACGGACTTTGTCGACTCAAGTCCGCGGCGAAACAGATCCTATTCGCTAATGCCGGCAATAATAAATCTATGGCGGGTAAACCCCGAACATAAGCAATATAGATAAAATCGGCATAGAGAAAAAAACAAGTATGGTCAAGATCGTTATGTTTACATTTAAAAAAATACGCACGTCAAAGACCTCGGTTGATAATACCGTTACAAACAATACGCATAATTTTAAGACACACGGATTAGCTTAGAAACACCTTCATTATAATAATAATAACATAATCAGGATTTTATAGCAACGCTTAGGTGTAGGTTGGTATGAATAAAATGCCAGTAAAATCTAGAGCTTATGTAGCCCTATAATGACGTATCACAATGAACATCATTTTTGTAAATAATACGTAAAAGTATCTGTATCGACATGATTTTAGTCGATCTCCATTTGAGATAAATTCCAAAATAATGTATTTTTTAAATAAATTTAACCTACATTGGTATCTTAGTGACGTCACTAACTAGTTGAAAAAATTATATCCGTCTCTATTATTTTGACAAAGTGTTGTAATCTATGTGTAATCTGTGTAGGTTAGTTCGTTGGAAAAGCGCAACTTTTCACAAAAACGCCTGTCTACATTGTTGTTCATACACATCTCTCTTCCCGTCATTACTAGAATGACAATATTGACAATATCAGGCAATTACATTTGGTCGATATCGTATCGATTGCCTATGGAATTCGGACAAACGACTGTGTAAATGAACTGAGTACGCCCGTCTTCGGAAAATTTATTTCAGCTTTCGTTTTGGTTACCCGGGTTACCCGAAAATAATGTAATTAGTGCATCAGGTGCCCGAATTCAAGTAACGTCTTTCGTGCACCCCGATGCAAGCTAACGACCAAGTGTAATTGCGCCACTTCTATTAATGGATGAAACAGATTTCCTCTCATCTCTGCACGCATATCTTCTTAAGTCGAAGTCATACACCAAACACTTACCTTAACAGATTTTTTTGAGTTAGCGGGAATCTAAATTGGGATGTTTAAAAATACGATGCTCTATGATCATAAGGAAAATCTCTGTTTGATATTAAATGATTGTATAGTCGATGACGATGGTGTCAAAGTTTATTCAGTGACAATGGTTCTTGACACGTGAGTAAAATTTTAATTATTTACTTGCTAAACCTACAATGGCGAGTACTCGAGACGAGTGTTGTTACTAAACGCATCTGTATGATTTTATTTAAGTTTTTAAATAAATAATATTCTAATCATTTTACTAGCGCTCTCCAGCAGCCTCACCCGCGTGTCCCACGGAAACTTACAATGATAAAATGTATCCAAGGCATACTCAACCTGAATGCTAAATTTTATAGAAAATCATTCTAACGAAACTGAATTGATAACGGTTTATGGATTCTTTTACGCAAATCCGTAAAATAATCCATAAACAGTTATATATATTCGTATTTATTGGTACTATTGGTAGAATATATTTTATACGAGTAATCAAAAACATTTTTTAAATGAATAGAGATTCTGTGGTAGAGCTTTATCTGTCTCTGTTACAAAATAAAATAGCAACATAACATTTCAATATAAATAATTTATTTTAAAATCGCACTATAACTAGATTTTTATATAATTCACAAGCCTTAGATTTTCATCAGAGGTGATAAGTCCCAGAAAATTAGATCTGAAATTACCCTATCGGTTCTCGTTCCCATTAAAACCTTATACCATAAATAATCCAGTTTTATTTCATGAGTACGAGTCTCAAATGCTTAGTATACGTAAATCTTCAGTCTGGAACATTAAGGATCAATTTCGATTGTTAGTCTTGTTCTTTAAGCCTTTAGTACTCTAAGTTCATTCTCGTATTTAGAGGAGAATTGTCCAGTGGGGTCGTATTTTCCTTTCAGTAGGGTCCAATATTCGGCCTCGTGGTTGATCAGGTGACCGAGAACACGGCGGGTCCCATCACGTTGTACCTGGGTACATTTGGCACAGTTCTGCTCTAAGGCTTCCCTGATGTGAGCTGGAAAACATACAAAATTTATTTAACTTTAATGGAAATCATGATGATGAAAATCTTCATAAAAAGATGAGAGTAAAAGTAAAGGAATGATCCAATAAACTATTGATAACCAAAGATGAAAGAACTGATACGATACGATTAGCTTATAAAAAACGATCAGAAAAGAAACGATTGAATGATTGAGGAAGTGGTATACCGAGGAGGACATAATGTGTATAAGGAAGATATCAATAAGAAGGTAGAATTTGTGACGTTCTAGCAAGTGAATTAATTGGCGGAAGCAAGAAGGGGTTGGAGTATATTCACCAAAAGAGAAAGTCAAATTGAAGTTAAGTTAATTTAAATACTGTAGAGAAAACAGAACATTGTTTTCAATTACTATTAACTCAAAAATAATCAAACAAACTGAATACAGTTGCAGCCGTAAAGATTTATGAAACCCTCGGTAGTCTGACTCGACGCAATTCGAAGTTTATTTTAACCCGTAGCAATAAATCCCTGATACGTATACCGCCTGTGATGTATAATCAAATCATCAACATTTAACAGCCGGTGCATAAGGAATAAAACTATAGTTCAAGGTCACCGACAATCGATGTGGTGTTTAAAGTCATAAAAGTGTTTATTAGAGTTTTATGTGGGGAAGAATAATTAATATTGCAACGACATTATTTTATGGGTTTAACTTAGATCCTGCTATAGCTTGTAGCTGAGAGTGGTTCGATATTACTATTATTGTTACTGGCAGAGGTGCTTATCACACACATTTGGCCTACTTGTTAGATAGAGTGTAATAGAGGCGAGCCTATTGCAATGGCAATGATGAATGCATCATCATATGAGCCCAACGACGTCCACTGCTGGACATAGGCCTGACCTAATTTACGCCACGAGCGATCCTACAACGGCCGCCCGCCACCTTCACCAGGTCGTCAGTCCATCTGGTGGGGGCCGTCCTACGCTGCGCCTTCCAATATTATATAATATATCCTATTGCCATTGACCTGGCAAAATTTCATTTCCAAACTCATTTAGAGCATTTCGTTAAAAAAAAACCAAAACCGTTTTTGTCCAACTCAAATATAAAAAGCAGAATCTCTCGCTCGCTTATCAGTGATATATACTACGGCATCGAAATAGACCATTTTTAATTTAAATTAATCTTATTAACATATTTTATACTTATACTATTTTACGTTTGCTATTTTTTCAGGAACAATTGTCATTATAGTGAAATATTCCTAAATACTTATAGATATAATATTACAAGAAAATATTACAAGTCTTTAAACGTTAACGAGAGCACCGGTGACCCCGACCAATAAAATCTCTATTGTGACTAGCATAGCGTATAATATTTTATAAAATCCAATAGTATATCTCTCAAAAAACCAGCTATTTGCCACCGCTAGTATATTTTTCACCAATAAGTAACTACAGTCATTACAAAATTGGCCCAGGAGGAGTAGAAGTAACTTAATATACTTACATTTGAGCTCCTTGCCATCCGGTGTGCACTTGCCCTTGTCAAGTATACACTTGAGGTAAGGGATTAGAAGACGACGGTTGTTCAGGATCTCATCCAGGTTAACACTGTCGTATCTGTTTGTATATTGACCTCCATTAGGACGGGCGAGAGCAACAGCTGTCAGACCAAACAGGCACAAAATAATGATGCTCTTCATTCTGAAATTTAAATTACGAATGTGAAAAATTTAATTATAAAATTAAATATGGTTCAGATGTTTTACATCATAGTATCATAGTTAGTTCAATTTTTTTAAGAAAATGTGAAAAACCATTTTATGCCATTAACAGGGTTTACACATTGGCATTTTTATACGTCCCGTACGTCCGTGTATGGCATACCTACTGTAAACGATCGCTTCCTTTTTTAATGCACATGCAATACCAATACTAGTGTAGAAAAGATGACAATTTGCAAACATGGTCTTAAACTTTACAACAGACAAAAAGCAGCTTATAAAATTTTTGAACCATGACAATATTTTAATTTACCAAACAAAAGACTAAAGAGATTTTTAAGTAAACATTTTCACAATTATGATTTTTTTATTTATTTTTTTTCACCTTGGTCTAATATTGCAACTTTGCATTATTATGATCGAGATGACATTGATATCGAGATTAAAAAACTGGTTTCCCATCTGTAAGGCCTCCTTGACCGAGTGACAATTATCTCTAATTATCATAATTATAACAATACGGTTCCGTTTTTTCTTATTCTGAAGGTTAGCTAATGATCTAAAGAAAATGTTGTCCTCTGATAAGAGATTCCAAGAACAGCTGATTCTTTAGGCCGTTTTATAAGTACCGTAATGTAAATGTATACTTAAATTTAATTAAATTTTTCCACTCTATAGGAAGGGGTATTTATAACAAAGTGATAAGCCTAAAAATATGAGTAAGGGTAAAAGTTTATTCCGGAATGACGTAAAACATACACGTACGACATAAAGATGATACACCTACCTTTACGTGAATATTTATTCTTAATTAGGTATAGTTTTTTTAATAATTGGATATTCGTACGGAAGACGGTACCCTGATGCCTGAGACCGACTCGCACTTGACCGGTTTTTTTAAATAATTATTACCGTTATCATTGTAAATTACTTCAAACTTTATTCATAATTTTTTTTTAAGTTTTTTTTTATAAAGATTAAAATTAAAAAAATAAAAACCTAAATTTACCATAAATAAAATAAAATGAAAATAAAAAAGCCTTACTTTTCCTGAAACACAATTTTTATGTGTTAATGCATTTTAACAATAAAATTAATTATTAAATTAATTAATTACGTACAATATGCACTATTTAATATTTTGAATTTTGTTTATTTATTTAAATTATAATTTCTTGAACTAAAAGTATATTAAAATTTAGCATTTTCCAATGGTCTCTATTGGCTGCTTTTGACAACCTTCTTTCCTATCACCTTCACAATATCGTCCTCCCAAGATGCTCTAGGCCTACCTCCTAAATAACTTAAACTGGTCCAAAAATAATCACAAAATTATTTTAGTCGATTCAAACAATCGACTAAAAGGATTAAAAAAGTTAAAAGATGATTAGATATTGTTCTACCTGAGATATTCACTTATTGTATGGTGAGTACTGTCCAAGAGCTCGACACTACCTTTATTGATACGACGACGACAGTTTGACCACTTTTATACTGAACACAAACTAAAAGCATAAACAAAACTTGTTTGAATTTGCCTCACTTTATTTCGGGGAATATGCTTTCGTCATTTCATTTTTAAATAACTTCCAGTAGTCTTGGGTTTTTTCTGAACAGATACAAAATTAAAACAAGGTACTTATTTTAATTATCACAGATTAGTTTATTAATATGATTTAATGTCTAGTTTTGAATGTGATCCGGATGTGGGTATAAGAACTTTAATTGTTATCTAAAATTAGGTGGAAAACCACTATTACAAATTACATATACCTACTTGCCTTACTAATGTGGTCATAATACAATTTAAGAAGAACCTAGGTAGGTACTCTTTAAATTGTCGATTTGTACTATATTGTACTATATTTTAAATTGTATTTATAAAAAAAAATCAAAATGCATTTATTCAACAGCAATATAAGTTCACAGTTTAACACCAAATCACTTACATGCTATGTCAATATGATACTAAATTAATTATAATAGAATAAGAATTAAATTAAATTATGTACTGGCAATAAAATTATTTCATAATACAATATATAGTAAATCCGTTGAATGGTTTACTTAAATCTAATTATAATATGGTTTACTTAAATCTAATTAATATTATAAATGCAAGTTTGGTTAGGATGGAAGGAAAGGGATGATATATAGATGGATTTCTGTTACTCAATCACACACGAACGGCTGAAAGAATCATTTAGTAGTCACACAACGAGATTATAGTCACAAGGAAATTTGTCAACACAGATATATTATAGTTCGGAATACCACATAGCCTACTATTTACCGAGATACCTCGCGGGCAGAGGCGCGAGCAAAATCTAGTATAACATATTGAAAATACGGGTCATTGACCGTTCAGCTCATAAACCGACTGATTTTCCTCCGAAAAAACTAAATTAAAATTAAATAGGTACAAACTACTCAATAATTATTTCATCTTTGGTCATTCACATCCTGCCACTACCACATCCTATTATACTTATGTACATAACAATTAAAATAAATTAGCTTAACTGTTAACCGATAATGTTTGAAACAACCGTATTTAAGACAAACTGATCTCTAAAGTAGGTGAGACTATTGTGCGTGTACTTATTTAAAATTTGAGTTAGTATTACCTGAGTCATTTTTTTCGGATAAAGAGGTTTAAGTACCAACAGAGAATTAAGAAAAACTAGCTCTGGCAGTGGCTTCACCGAAGTATGTCGTTAAAAATTTGCCTGTATCCGTCAGATCCTAGACTAGCTTTATGTCAAATTTCATTAATATCGGTTCATTGGTTTAACCGAAAAGGATAAACATTATTAGTAACAAATTAACTAAACTACATCTAATAGATTTTATTATAAGGCCAGGGTTTCGCTTGTTTGTTATTATGATAAAAAAGTAGTAACAGCCTGTTTCAGCTCCGAGACCATTTATATATTAATTGAGAAAAAGCGTAAAAAAAAACAATTAAAAAGCTACTTTCGTATATATAAGATGTGCGTAACGCAAGTCCAACTTTAGAGCCTAAATATACCTAAGTTATTATTATCTAAGTGTGTTCTATATCAAAGACATAGGAATCCCTATTTTTTTTATCATCAGCCTGTACTAGTCTACTGCCGGACATAAGCCTCTACTTTAGTTACTTTTTTTTTTGTTTTTTTTTTTTGTTTTTTTTTTTTTTTTAACAACGCCCGCACTAGGGAACAAGCCCTGTGTCGCGGGGAGCTTTACAAACATGAAACTAACGGACACAAAGTACACCCAGACTAGAAACAAATATCTATGAATCACACAAATATTTGTCTCGTGTGGGAATCGAACCCACGTCACCCAGCACGGCGATGTAGTGGCGATGCGACCACCTTAACCACGGCGCCACGGTGACAGTCAAACTACTATTTCATATCACATTATTGTTTAAATGTATTCCTAGCATTCAATTACCCTTTTTCTTGAAATGACGTCATAAAGACGATCATAATGCGAACTAATGAATGCTAAACTTTAATGTTCATAGTGTCGTACTCACATAACAAACAGACAATTATTATTATGACGGTACTAATGAATATTTACGAGTATGTGTACATCTATTGACTTTTACTCTTTGTGACTTCTAAAAATCCGCCTAATGAGATCCTAATGGCAAATAAATTATTCTACATTGTTCAAAAATACGTGAATATTTTTAAAATTCGATTAACCAAATATAATATTTATGAATCATTAAGAGACATTACTCAATTCTTTTTTCTTTTCTTTTTCTTTTTAAAAGACAACGCCCGCACTAGGGAACAAGCCCTGTGTCGCGGGGAGCTTTACAAACATGAAACTAACGGACACAAAGTACACCCAGACTAGAAACAAATATCTATGAATCACACAAATATTTGTCTCGTGTGGGAATCGAACCCACGTCACCCAACACGGCGATGTAGTGGCGAGGCGACCACTTTAACCACTGCGCCACGGTGACAGTCTTTTATGTCAATTATTTAATTTTATTTTTGGGTTAGATATCTTACGTCGACCAGTTACTACTGCTCTATCGTAGCGCCCACACATACACTCAAAATAATTACTAGGGTATGTGGGTTTCCTCACGATGTTTTCCTTTACCCACATATAAATTCCAAAAAGTGAAATCCACATTAGTACTGCCTGCCGGTCGGAATCGAACTCGGATCGCATGAATTGCACGCCGCGCCGGTCACTTATCCGTATAGCCACCATCGCTCAGTTATGAGTAAAGGTACAATGTAGGAAAAATCCTTCAAAAACTCTAGTTTATCTAATAGTTGTATATATATCTGTTGGTCTAGTGGTTAGTGACCCTGACTGCTAAGCCGGAGGTCGTGGGTTCGATCCCCACCCAGGACAAATCTTTGTGTGATGAGCATAAAGGTTTGTTCTGTGTCTGGGTGTAAATTATCTATAATATGTATGTATTTACGAAAAAAAATGTATTTAAGTAGTATATCAGTTGTTTAGTACCCATAACACAAGCAAATATAATTGCTTACTTTGGGACTAGATGGCGCTGCGATATTATAATATTCAACAATCGTATAATCAAAAATTAAAATATCAACACCATAATAGCAACAAATCATCATATCATTAATTAGATATTTCTGAGAAGATTTTATATTATGTATATGTTGTAATTCAATCTATAGGTCAAAAATCAGGGTTAACAAAAAATCTTCGATTCTCTATATAAGACGTCGAAATACGTCGTCAATATTATTGTTAAAGAAATAATGATTAGATTTCCAAGTATAGCTTACATACTTAAATTAACACTTTGCTGTCAAAGACGTGCTTGAAATGTTATTTGAAGTTAAGTGTACACATATCGCTCGCTTCATAGAAAATACTTAAGCTGAGAAATAGAGTTCGCAATCTTTCACCGTATTTTAATTAGCACATAATAGTCGTTGCGAATTTACTTAACAATAAGGTTTTGGTGAAATTCGCATGCATCAGATTTAAATTTTTTAGTTTATGCCCGCTTTGTATATTTTATTGTTTCCCTAAATATAGTATATATTTACCTGTTTAACTTAATAGCTACTCCTAGAAGATTGAGTGTTATTTTAACTCGACTGCGCGACGCAATGGACGGTAATGTGTTTATCAGCCTAATGCATATGTGTGTATGTATGCATGTTTATAACCTTGTGGTACACTAGAGACCAATTTGGGAAGACTCAATTTTTGAAGGTTCATGAAAAATTATTGACATTAGTTAATAAATTCTAAAATTACCTATTGGATAATTTGGGTACACTCCTATAATTTCGAAATCATAATCTAAATTACTATAAATTTCGACATTCGAATGTTTGGTTTTGATGTCGCTGTCAAATGTAAAAAATAACACATTACTAGCGCTGTCCCAATTGTAAAAATAAATCTTTGTGGCACTGATGCTGTTACGCTAAACAATAATAAGGTATTGTTTCATTTATTATTGCCATCAGTTCATCATTCATCATCATCATCATTGTGAATGTGGTAGAATATTATTATTATTATAGACAATAAGCTGATAATGTATCATTATTGAACCTTGTACCTTTTACACCTATCAATTTGTCTCTAGGTTTGCAACAAAGTTAGAATTTTGTACCTACCTACTCTTTTGGCGCAATCAAAAAACACTAAATTAACTGCAAACTTTTTTAAGTATGAAATGCTTTTATGAAGAAAACGATTCTTAAGGCACCTCCGATATCACTATTTCTGTTGGCACAATGCATAAGGTGCGGTCTACTACGGCTCTATTTCGGTACAACAATGTTTTATCATCATTACAACCCATAAATTGATGTCCTACTGCTGGGCACGGGTCTCCTCCAAACATTTTATACCACGCTGGCTTGACGGGTTGGCTAGGGGTATAGGGTTTTGTTTCGAATTTTCCTTTTCGTGCAGTACTCTTATTGCTAGTCGCCTTGTACGATGCGCCGCACACTCATGATATCTACGATTTTATAGACGCACACCAGAATAAAATCGTCACACAATTAAACTGAGAGCAACCGATTGTTCATGTATTTGGCAGAGGGGAAAGCCTGCGCTTGTGAGTACAACAACAACAGTGTAATTCGACTTAGTCGTGAAGTCGTGAGTACGAATAATTCGAATTCGAGACAAAGAAAATTGTTAGAATTTTATAATACGTTTACATTTTTTACAAAAAAATTACTTCTTCTTCTGTCTTCTTAAAAATTACGAGTCATTTCGATGTAATGTTTGTAGGTAGGTACATCGAAATGACTCGTAATTTTTTTAAGACGCCGAATCTGTTATTCGTCTAACTCCTCATGTGTGACTTATCAAGATCATTATCAGCTATTATGACAATGTACTCGCAGTTTTGTGAAACGCCGTCTCCGCCGCACGTGCCTTTCAAACATAGCAATAAGGAAAACCTGTGTTTATCACTCCAACAGGTCAAGCAAGCACCTTCAAGTTCCATAAACAAAGTCTATTGTGGTAATTGTTCAAGTTTAAATACAAAAAGACCTGTAGGGATACCTATTGGTACAAATATTATACGTATATCTAAGTAAAATAATTTAGAATATAGGTAGATATAATGAGGTATGGACTCGACCGAGACTTATGGTTTTGTAAAAAAATCCACGGCGAAGTCTACACACATATTTTGACTGGCCTGTTGGTCTAGTGGTTAGTGACCCTGACTGCTAAGCCGGAGGTCGTGGGTTCGATCCCCACCCAGGACAAATCTTTGTGTGATGAACATAAAGGTTTGTTCTGTGTCTGGGTGTAATTTATCTATAATATGTATGTATTTACAAAAAAAAAAAAAAAAATATATATATAAGTAGTATATCAGTTGTTTAGTACCCATAACACAAGCAAATATAATTGCTTAATTTGGGACTAGATGGCGCTGTGTGAATGTGGTAGAATATTATTATTATTATTATTATTATTACATATAAATCAATGACACACAGTAACAGGTGATCACTAAGTAAGTAGGTTACGATTTTAGTGCAATAGTTTTTAATTCATTACTGATATTGTTTTTAAACGCCTATATAATTGTATATTCACATCACAAGCATATTAATATAATATAACTCATAGGCGCAACTGGTAACTGTTTTTAAAAGAAACCGCAATCAACTCGTTAATTTCATTATTTATTCTTTTGTCTTTTACAACTTAAGTCCTGTTATGTATTTCATTAGGCACTTTATATGCATAAAATACGTTATCCTGTTTATGAATCCCCGACTTTTGGGCAGGGTACATCAAAATAACTACCTAGTTACAAGCAAGCCGCTATCAAAGACCCTGCACAAAAAATCTAATGGCAACAAACATTATGTAATTATGTATGTCGTGTACTAAACACGTGTTAGAGACGGTAAGCTATTTTGATAAACAGGTTTGGTAGGTTCCTACATATCAATTATGTAGGTAAGAACGACAAGTACTGTAGACTGGCCTGTTGGTCTAGTGGTTAGTGACCCTGACTGCTAAGCTGGAGGTTGTGGGTTCGATCCCCACCCAGGACAAATCTTTGTGTGATGAGCATAAAGGTTTGTTCTGTGTCTGGGTGTAATTTATCTATAATATGTATGTATTTAGAAAAAAAAATGTATTTAAGTAGTATATCAGTTGTTTAGTACCCATAACACAAGCAAATATAATTGCTTACTTTGGGACTAGATGGCGCTGTGTAAATGTGGTAGAATATTATTATACCTACGGTATTACTATAAACTTATTCTGTGGCATTACACTACATAGTGTAACACAATGTTCTCCACCGTATGGATTTTCATGCGGTACAAATAAATGAGGAAGGTTAAATTATGTGGAGTTCGCTGTGCCGAAGATGGCGGAAGACCAGCATAACTACTAAAACACAGAGGTTTTTCTAAAAAAACTTCGCTTAGTGAGGTGGGTCAGCGGAACCTGACCTATCTTTAAAACTTGATGAAAAATTTCAATGTAATTTGTAAGGTGTGAGATTTTTGTGTAGAAACTGGAGAAGGGTAACGAATTGAATAATTTATTTAGGGTATAAAGGTATGAAATAACTCTTAATTAAATACTTTCCAAAAAAAAGGAAAATAAAACTTCTTTCAAGTGTTAATAAATTTAATTTCTATTGGTGAACCTTCGTATGAATTTTCTGTAATATATTCACAATAACTGGAGCCTCGGCTACTCTCCGGCCGTTCAGTTTCTGTCATAGATAATCCTGCGATATCATTACAATAATAGCTCACTCTATTCTTGTAATGTCTGATTATATTGATAATATCTCCTTTGGCGTCCAATTTATCGTCCTCAGGAATCCTTTTAAAATCGCTGAGCAAAGACAACATGAATTGTTTATCCTCATCTATTTCACTCTCAGTCGTACTTATTGCAGTAATATCGCTATTTTGAAGTTGTTTGGGTTCAGGTTCATTGAGTATGTCGTCTCCTAATGATGTCTCTGTTCCGCATTGTCTCGCACGTTTTTTCCCTTTTCTTTCCTTTTGAGATCCTTCTCCGTTGAGCTGTATTTTTTTATCGTTTTCGTACAAATGGTTCAAGAATTCCAATTGCTTGTAGTGGGTGTATAATTTGCCTTTATTTAATTTCGTTGAGTCGTCATTTTTAATTCTGTTATTTTTCAAGCTTCTCGTAAAACCATCGCGCAGCACCTTCCATTTTCCTCGATACTCGCTAACTGAAACAAGTAAATACAAAAATTCAAGAATTGTCAAGTACCAGGGAAGGTTATTCTTGCGCATTCGACATTACCTCTACTTTAGAGATATAGGATATAAGTTGCAGCCCGAGGCCCCAGGATATAAACGGCCACCCGAACCAATAGAATACATTAGTCAATATTGTGAATTGAAAAAGTCTATTTTAAAGTTGTAATATAGGTCCTATCCTATCCTATCCTATCTTGTATAAGCTTCCAAAATACAAATAAAACCATATTACCATTCACATCTATTTGGTAAACATTGTCTTTAATTATTTGGCTGCATGTATTTAGGTATCAACTTTTGTTTGTACAAACAATAGATGGTAAACGATACAAATACATAGCAAAGAATGATAAGCAGGATGCCACTATACACATACACAAATATCTATCTCTTTTTTACTCGAAGCGTCTCTACGCCTGCGTCAGGCGACCATTGTTGTTGGCTTATTCTTCACACTGATCAAAATACTATTTGCTAAAATGAAGGCGCTAAAATACCTAGCACAATCTAATATTACAGAAATGTTTCATAATGTTACTTACCAATAGCAACCTTTTCATCAAACGTTTTTTTATGAAAATCTTCAACCATATCTTTACATATTGCTAACCAGTCGTCAGTTCTCTGCAACTTATTACCATAAACTCTGCACCTATAGTTCCAAATACTCTGTTTACTCTTTATTAAAGAAATAAACTTGTCTACATCGTATTGCTCTTCCATTTTTGGGTATTATATCAACTTGAATGGAAATATAATAACGCGGACACCAAGCTGCAGTGAAGTACGACTTCAGCGGACTGCGGCCGACAGCGCCTGACGGCAAGCGTACGGTACAGCGCAACTGCGGTATCGAACCGCGCGAAACAACATAAAGTTGGTTCAACGTTGACGTCATGTGCGCATAGGAGTCGAATTATAGGGCAGTATAGCTTAATGTACTCTGTGGAATAGGGTTGCATTGATGTTCCACACACTCATCTCATCCAAATCCATCGCAAACACTCATCCATACGTCTACCTAACCGGTATTTAATGCATAATCACAACATATAAGTTTATTTAAAACATATTATCTAACTTAACTTTATTAACATCTAAACTGAGTCCATTATAAAATACATTATTATAAAATTCAACTTTTCATTGTTATCTACTCTCAAAAAAGCGGTCAAGTGCGAGTCGGAGTCGCGCGCTGATGGTTCAGCATGCCATTTACTTATTGTTTTTGTGATTGAAATGTAAGATATTAGTAGGTAACGGGATAGCTATAAGATAGGATAATATTCACGGATTTTCAGACTGGGACCCGTACCCAGCAGTGGGACGTTTCTGGGTTGTAATGGTGAAAATGATGACAGTCCAGTGAATAACCACCTATTAACGCTTCAGTTTAATTTGATTAAACTTGCTGTGCTTTAGCCCTCTCAAGGAACAAATAATAAACCTATGTCTCACCTAATACCTACATAAATAACGATATAACTGCAAACAATAAGTTACATACGCTAAAGACATGTAATTTTAACATTATATACAACAACGTAATAATACCCTATTTGGAATAGTTAAACTATTGAATGTGGGTTTATAAAACGAACATTTCCTGGGTTATTTTATTTGTATTCATCTCTTCTACGACAAGCAGAACAACATCACTTTACTGTAAGTATTTTTTTACTTTTATATATTTTATATACTAGCTCACAAAATAGTTTTATACTGTAGCTCTGATAAGGATTTTTTCCTAGACATGTACTTCACATGCAGCTATTGATTATATGGCTACTGTCTAGTCACATGAAAATAAATATTTAGGGATTACCTTTGCTTTGGTACAACCATTTTATATAAATGCTACTAAACAAGTAATGGAAAAAATTGTCATGACGTCATCATGTAACAGGTAACAGATAAATTCGATCTCAGAGACGTCCGCCCGCATAACTCAGTTGGAATACAACACTGGACACAGAATGCCAGGGTCGCGGGTTCAAGCCCCGTTGCGGGTTGGAATTTATATAAAATAAGAACTATAAAACAGTAAGTTGTGTGAGCATATTGCCTTATTCCGAGTACAATTCTAGGCGCCACACGAAAAAGGTGGTATTAGAGGGAAATATCCAATTCCAACCCTCGGAACTCAATACTGAATAATCTTTCAGGCAATGTTTATCATATCGACGACGTTCTTAATAGGGTGTCTAATACTCCCAAACACGGCGTCAGCAACTACGACGTACACGAATAAGTATGACGGTATCAACCTGGATGAAATTTTGACTAACGATCGGTTGTTGACGAAGTACGTTGATTGTCTGTTGGACCAAGGACCGTGTACGGCTGATGGGAATGAGCTAAAAAGTGAGTAACAAAGATATATAAGAAAGAAGATTTTTTTATTAAAGATCTTCTACAGGATTAACACGTCATCATAAATTACAATGGTAGTAGGTAATAATAAACACATAACACTCATGCTCCTATAGGAGGTCAAAAGATGGTTCCTACCAATCCTACCTCAGCATATTTCTGCAACAATAAAAAAAACCACACAACTGATATGGAAGCCGTGCTATTATATTGTATTTATAAGTCTATTAATCAATTTGTACCTTTTTTTCTTTCATGTGTGTCGCTGTAGATTCGCTTATTTCGTCTAAATCTTACGACATGGTAGGGATCGAAGTACCTATTGATGACTAATTAACCAGTGTTGTTTCCCATCACCATAAGAAGCAATTTTTATGTATTAGTTTAACGAAAATATGTTAACGGGAGTGTTTTCAATAGGTATTCCATAATTAATTGAATCGTATGTACAGTCATACCAAATAATTTGTAAAAGCAAAATTAATTTTCAAGAGCCGAGTATATTTAAATGCGCATACTTTTGCAGAAAATCTCCCAGATGCAATTGAGAATGATTGTAAGAAATGTACTGACAGACAACGAGAAGGTGCAGATCAAGTGATGCACTACATTATTGATCATAGACCTGATGATTGGATTAAGCTAGAAAAAAAGTGAGTCGAATATTGATTAATTTTATCCCAACATGATGTCGCAAATAAAATTGCCCTTTCCTATGTTTCTATCCCTTTCCGTGACTTAGAACCATAGACGTACGTAGTATTCCTTAGTTGTCTGTGCCATAGACATAGAATCCGTTAGATCATTTACTAGGGTGAGAACTCGAGCGGGAATGCGATCACAAGCTGCGGAATTGTAATATTATAATAAAATAGATAATATTATTCATATATTTTCAATATCATTCGATTTTTTTTTGACACTGACACATACTAAACACCTATTACTTATAAATCACGAGGTGTCTCAGTTCATCTGAAAGTCTTACGTTTTTTGCAGGTACGAATCTGATGGCAGCTACAAAATGAAATATTTGGCAAGCAAGAAAACTGACGAAAATAAAAATAATTCTACGGAAATCAGCTCCGAAGATTCGAAAAGTGCTTCAAAGGAAGAATAAAACAAAAAATTGACTTTGACAGAAAAGCTACTTGACACAATTTAATGGAACTGTTACTTAATCTATGAAAGCCGCCTTAGATATTATATTATATTATAGTTGAGCATTATAATACTTATATTCTATTTATTTTGATTTTACCCAACCAAATATAAATTCATGAAAACAGAATCGTGGGAACTATTTAGGTACTCAAACCAAATGGCGATAATAAATACCGCCTACCTAGAAATTATTTATCAATATGTTGGTTTTGACAACAGAACAGTATATTGTTATTGATAAATATTCGATTTCGAAGCTAGAGTAGACTCGTGAGTAAATTATGCTAGATGCTACACTACAACTTTACCTTGTACATTTTTTTTTATAAATCTGCTTTTGCCAACAAAAATATGAAACTATCTTTAGAAACTTGGATCATCAATGGGTTATCGAGAGAATAAAAAACCCCATAACAAAGATAAAACATGACGGATCAAACATCATAAGACTCCCTTCACACCTGTCGGAAGGTCCGTCGAGCGTAATCGCTTTTGTATGGGGAATGCGCGAAATCATCGGTTAAGTATGAACAATCCAACATTTTTGTAAGTATTTGACTGGGGTACCAGCCGATTAAACGCTTCGGATCTTCTGTCAAGTGTGAAAAGAGCCTAAATCCCTAGACATTGTGGTTGTGATGCAGCCAACCACATAAAGGTTATCTGGTAACATCTGCCCCAAATGTGATGATGAAATCCAAATCCAAATCATTTATTGTGTGAAATTGGGTACAAAAAAAGATCTTAGAAAGCATAGTTACATTAGCGATCTAAAACAATCTGCCAGTTGGCGTACACAATTATATACATGTTAACAAAGATGACGAACCTCATACTTAAATAATAATTATAATTGGATTACATTATGTATGTATAATATATTAGAAAAGAATAGACAAAAAACTACAAAGAAACTTTTTCAAACAGTCGTCAATCGTGTAATGACCTCTTCTAATAATATGTTGCACTAAAAATTTAAATCAGGATATAAAATTGCCGTTTCCTCCTCGCTTATTATACAAGTTATGCATCTATTCTTATGCTCATGAAGACATTGCGAGTATGACTCTCACAATTATTTTATTTTACTTTATTTTTTTAATTATATTGTTATTTTTTAGATCATCTATATTAGTATTTTTATTTTGTTTTTTTTTTGTGTTATTTTTATATATATGTAGAAATTACTGCAAACACACCGTCACGGACATAGCTGAACCAGCGCTGTTTAATTATAATTATATAGCTAAACAGCATAAAAGCTGAGCTATGTCCATTTTTGTCCCCACCAAGATTGATTTAATTTTTTTTTGTTAAATAGGTACCTAGTTTTAAGCTATATTTTAAACCAATTCGTTTTTTAAATACTTAGTATAGTTTATCTGTATAAGCTCTGTGGGGGACAAAATAAAAGTATTTTCTTTCTTTCTAATTAAGGTAAAATCGATAAAGGACTAAAGACAACTCCAAAACTTGGTAATATTTTTTCTCATTGATTTTTTAGAAACAGACCATTACTCGGAACAACTAGGTACCTATAGAGTCTATAGACAATGGTATCGCGTCGTTTTAATATCATCCATTGAATCCACAGACTTCAGCACTATTTTGATGGTGACCACTTAAACCACAACGGCCAAAAAGCCAAAAAAGTATTTTGAACATTAGGTACCGTCATGAATGGAGAATAACAATAAAATAAGCATGGAAAGTATTTAAATAATTTAATAAACATAAATAACAAGTGTAAATGCATAACAGAAATGACACAAATCAGATATTAATTTGATGTAGTTTTGTTAAAAAGTGTTTCAGTTTTGTTAAAAACTGTTTCAGTTTTGTAGCCCATAGTTACAACAACGCCAGGCATTACAAATCTTTTGTTTATACGTACTCGATGTTCTCCTACTTGTTTTTTAGTATATTTTTCTTTTACACGAGTTTCTTCTTTTGGCTTGCTGTTGATGTTTACTAGAAGAGCAGATCTACAAATCAAGCAGGATGTTATGACCTAAATTTCGCCAGCTATGTTTGATTACATAAAATGGGGGGGAGCCTATTGCCATTAACCTCACACATTTTCAGATGGGTGATAATAAAGATTTTAACACAGAAAAACCCTATAAAGTTTGCCCGACAACCTAAAAAAGGTCGCTGGATCTGACTGGAAGCGGATGGTGGATGACCGAGTGTTATGGCGTGTGTTATATGTCCAGCAGTGGACTTCTATAGGCTGAAATGATGATGATGTTTGCCCTACCAGGTGAGCGAACCTGGAACCTCATGCACAGCTCACACACACTTTCGCTGCGCCACTGAGGCAGTCGTTAGAAAGTAAAAAACGTGATGTTGCTTTGTTAATCGGGATACATTATTACCAATATCGATAATTAAGATGAAGAGTTAGGCAAAATACTAAAATGAGGTGTTATAAGACACGTTTTCTTGTAATTGTGGAATGTGGAGCTTTGAAAATAACACTTGCTGGCAATCATATCTTGAGAGGTGCCTCTATGCTTACTTTTCGTTTTAATCATGATCATCATTCAAGACTAATTTAAAAAGTCCGGTTATAAAATTTTCTGTACACATTTTGTAACAGTATGTATCCGTTTTTAATGGAACTCGGCACAGATAAACAGACAGGAGTGACTGTTTTATTTATTTAGAGAATATCACAATTTATGCATGATGTTATAAATTGCGATGTTTTGAAATAGCTCTAAAAAGAATCCAGTTCAATAAAATTCAGATATATTAAGTTATTGGTCACGAAATTCCAGAAATAGCACTACATTCGCCGATCACTGGTAATCATGCTCAGGCGATAGATGGCGCCGAACTATTGTTCAAACCACCAATTTTCATTTGCCTTACCCTTCACCTCTTGATATAGTTATAGGATAATGATTTAAACCAAGAGAATATAAGAAGAACAAGTCGACTACATTCCATAAAAAGCTTAAATTTATTCCTCAACCTCTTTGGTTCAGATAAAGAACATAGTTAAAGCACGTTGTAAAGGTGTATTTATTTAGTAGGTACACCCCGAGAATCACGTTTTTTTTACCCTTACCTTTAACCTTCTATGATTTTATCATTATTGAAGTAAATAAGGTAGTAGATAATAATATACAATTTACAAAAGATTATTCAACACGTGATATAGAGCGAAGGTAGTTTTTAAAAGCCTCAGATATAATTTTTGTAGTTGTATAATAATTTAGTTGATGGTACACCCAGAAACAGATAAACAAAGGGATATTTACTAAGTAACATGCCGTTTCCCGTAAATCCCATAAATTTTGATAACATTTTCATAATAACATTTTCTTTAAATTTTGCCTTTCCCCATTGTTTTCTTGTGGGGTATACCTGCTGAGGAAGTGTTTCCAGGCGACTTGATTGTGGGCCAACATTGAAGCGACCACTTTGCCAGCACGTTGTTTTTCATCCAAAGTGCAGGTACGGCAATCTTCTGTCACTACTCGAATCAAAATATCTAAAAACCAAAATAGATCAAGTTAGAGGAGAGGAGACCCGAGCCCAGCAGTGGGACATTAATGTTGTTACGAAAAAATAGATATAAGTAATGAAACTCAAGTAGAACCGAGCCGGGCACGTCTGTCACATGCCTGATGAGATGTGGGCCAAAATTAGGACCTTGTGAGGCATGAGCAACACGAAATTAAGCTGACCTCTAAAAGATGGCGAGATAAGTTGGACAAATACTGCAAAGATTGTGCCATATTGAGTATGGATTGAAAAGTGTGGTAGTCATAGTAGAGGCCTTTGCCTAGTAATGGAATGACGCCGGTTTAACTGCACTTGTAGGTACCTACTGTTGAAAAAGCCCATTTAGTTATATATACCAGCCCCCGGATTCTGCGACGTCGGAATGCTCCCACATCGTAAACTTTTTCGAATCAAAGAACGAAGTTTATTTACGTTTTAAGTTATTATCCTATTGGTGGAAAATAGGTTATCATTTAGGAAATTATTTCTTCTACAACAATCTATTTTTAACAATATATATTTTTAACTTTAAATAATTTGACATATACGAATAAAAACATTCAACAGCTCAGAATCAGGGCAGGGTCCAGATACTATCAAGAATTAATATTAAACATACTTTCAAGAATTAAATACCAGGAAAAGTCTGGTACTTAGATTTTTGTGGATCGGTTAACCGACCGGAGTTTGGAAGACAGGAACTTAAGTTTTCCAATCAGTAAGAGTATAAAAACCAACAAAGCACTAAAACGTAAAAAATCAAATACTCACTTTTCATGACAGCCATCTCCTTATTACAATGCTTGTCAATAGACATCAAACACTTCACGTCTTGAGAAGGCAACGGTGGTAATACTTCAGTAATATTCTCCCTCAACTTAATATGTCTTTTCTCCGCCTCTTTAACTACTTCGTTTACTGAATCTATATCTTGGTTACCATATACAATTTTATATCCAATACTCTTTACTCCCTCACTCGCATATCTGAATACGCCAGGAGGACCACCTGGTAGTAAAATATCAGCCATTACAAATGAAGCAAGATAGGTGACAGAAATAAACTGTGACCACATTGTGATTGATTAAACACTTCGATTGCTCTGAACTCAATGAAGTATTCGAATCCAATGACGGTAAACCACCAGACGTTTTGTAATAATGCGTGTTGTGTACTTAATTATCGTGGTAAATTTATTTTGAACAACAAAATTAGGGCTGTCTCGTGATACGTGTGTTCGCTGCCATTTAAATCTCAATACTGTTTATTTTATAAGTCGAACATTTATTAAATACATTAATGTCAATTAAATTACAATGAAGCATTCATCTTTAAATCTTCATTGCAAGGATTTTATTTACATAGCGAGTATTATGTAGGCCAAACTCCTGTAAACAGGAAATATATTTAGATACTTTTAAATCCTTCATCTTATCAAATACGTAATTAACCTTTTGACCGCCACGTCAAATCGGTATCGCCGTGCCTTAGATCCTAATAGATACTTTTACGACTTATACCTATCATAAAGGCTCCTGGTGTTGAATGCGTCCATAGGCTACGATGCCGTCATACTATACAACCACAACGAGTTCTGGCAATGAAGAAAAGCAGCGTTCATATAAAATACTGACGGGAACGCGGCACACGATTCTTCATACAAACGTATTCCCCTGTTTTCTCCAAAACAGAGGAATACAAAACGTCAATCTCGTAAAAAAAATATCTTATTATCTGTCTGAGCTACACTTGTCTCTATCACACTTTACGGTTGCAGACTTGAGTTAAGGGCGAAGCGCGTTTCTCTGAATACCTACCTATCTTTCAAATTCCTTGCAAAACCATTTCCTCTTAAAAGTGTTCGCGTCGCCACTAATATCCCCTTACCGTGTGATGTGGATTTGATTACCACATGAAACTAATAATATTTGTGTGATTCATGAAATAAGATGATCATCAATAAAAATATTAATATAATAATATTTCACCACATTCACACAGCGCCATCTAGTCCCAAATTAGGCAATTATACTTGCTTGTGTTATGGGTACTAAACAACTGATATCATCATCATCATCATCATCATTTCAGCCTATTGTAGTCCACTGCTGGACGTAGGTCTCCTAACAACTGATATACTACTTAAATTTATTATTTTTTTTTGTAAATACATGCATATTATAGATAAATTACACCCAGACACAGAACAAACAATCATGCTCATCACACAAAGATTGGTCCTGGGTGGAGATCGAACCCACGATCTCCAGCTTAGCAGTCAGGGTCACTAACCACTAGACCAACAGGCCAGTCATTCATAGATATTTACTTCATGTCTCAGTGTACTTTGAGTCCGTTTATTGTACCATGTTTGTTAAGTCCCTATCCCTAGTGCAGAAGTAGGTATTTATGAAAAAATCACAACAAAATCAAATCAATGATAGAAATAGTATATCAAGTTCTGATACAACCCTATAGTGTTGTATTGAGGGCGCGTGTGACATCGTAAACAAACAACCTTCGTCCATACGCATACTAAGTGGAATGTGGAATGTTGATACTACAGTTATATATACGTTCTATTACATTTCATTCTCCTCGCCAGGACATACCTACTACGAAAACGATTAAACAAACGGAGGATTGAGTTTCATAACATAACATACGTGTTGCCAGTTTATTTATAGTTAAAAATACCTACTTGATAAAAATAAATGGTTGAAGAAAAAATCGAGTAGCAATCCGTTTTATAAAAATGTATATAAGTATTATATCAGTTGTTTAGTACCCATAGCACAAGCAAATATAATTGCTTAATTTGGGACTAGATGGCGCTATGTGAATGTGGTAGAATATTATATTATATTATTATTATTCCTACGGTAAAATATTTTCTAACAATATATATATAATAATATATTCAAGCAAGGAGGCCGCTAACGGCTTCTAGCCCAACAAATAATAATAATAATAATTATTTGTTGGGCTAGAAGCCGTTAGCGGCCTCCTTGCTTGAATTGAATTAATTCAAATTGAATTAATCTATTGTAGCGCCCCTTGTTGTTTAGTTCTGTCTGCTTAGTCCTATAGAGGCTAGGAACTTCCAGATTCTCTGAGCAAAGAGAGACTGTATCTCATCTGGTTGCACTTGGTGCTGTCTTAAATAGATGCTTATTTTGTGCATGAGTGGCACACGAGCAGAGGACATGCAATGCAGTCTCATTTGATTCTTGGTAGAATCTGTACATTTTGGACCGGTTTAGGTTGAGTTTAAACATATGGTAGTTTAATTTGGGATGTGAACAGTCCCCGTGTATCTATAGCGGTTCAACCGCAACACGGATGCTCTCGAACAGTCGGTCTCGACTGCTCTAAGTTGCCCGTGTATGCCGGCTCTAACACTGGAACGTGTCACAATGTGACTGTGGAAAAATAATAATATATTATAGTCGTAGGTTAATAGCAATCCCATGTCGTCCCAATGACGGATTAAGAACACGAAATGTCAGTACCCCATCTCAAACCGTGGGTGACGTAAAAGGCGACTAAGGGAGTAACATAACAACAGACAAGAGCTCTGCGAGAAAAGGAATATTCGAAACAAAACCTTATACCAACCCGTCTGGCCAGCGTGGTATAGTAGGCTAAATTCCCTTCACAATCTTTGAAGAAGACCCTTGCCCAGCAGTGAGACGTTTATGGGTTGTAATGATGATGATGATGAATAGCGATCACTCGTTACTCGTTGGGAATAAACAACCGCCACCTCATTCACTGTCTACAGATATCTATCTGTAAACAGTGAATGAGGTGGGGTGCAATCTCAACACCAGCGGTTGTTTATTCCCAACGAGTAACGAGGGATATCTCTCGAAAGGATCGATTACAGATTTAATGGACCAAACTAACCTGAAAATTTAATTGCTGAATTTTTGCTGCGTAGCTTCCTGTGTATTGCGGACTACGTCCCCGCACCGACCCATGGCAAAAATAATTATCGTTAAGCATGCTAATACCGAATGGATAAAGGACCACGTGCAAATCACGCGGCCCGAGTTCGATCCCGACCGGCAGTACCAATGTGGATTCCACTTTGTGGATTCCACTTTGTGGAATTTATATGTACTAGTCAAGTGACTTACCGTCTACTAACGGTGAAGGAAAATATCGTGAGTAAACCCACATACCTATCCTAGAAGTAATTCTATGAGTATGTCTGATCCACAAACTAGGCCAGCGTGAGTAGATTATGGCCTAAACCCACTCAGCTTTATATATAGAAGAGAGAAGACCCGAGCCCAACAGTGGAACATTAATGATGATCATGCATAGGCATGTCCTAGCAGTGGCGCAGTGAACGTTGAACGTTGGTATTGAAACGTTGAGCGAGTGACGACGGCCTGCCGGAATGATCATAAAATCTTAATAGACCTACAGAAATTCAAATGACATATCTCACTTTAAAGTAGGAAATGTGTAAGAACTATGATTTGTTAATTTATGTACGTAGAAATTAATTATGTTTGACCGGAACTAGTCGGTCTGTAACCAGAAACAAATTAGTGCTGTTTATATATTTCCGGGTCAATAGTCGAGTAACATACCTACATGTAGGCAGATGCTTCCTTAACGGTTTCTCTTTAACATATTTATAAGCATTTTATATTTTCCATCTGTAAAAGTAGGTAGTTAAATAAAAAAGAACCTTAAATTAATAACTTTATTATCACTTTTTCAATAACCCTTCCATTATCTTAGATGCTACGGACATATCAATTTTATTGTTAGACGTCTTAGACAATATTCCCATAAACGCTTTGAACACTTTCGTTTTACCATCTTTGTACTGTTTCACCAATTTAGGATTATTATCTAAAATATCAACACACATTTTTGTTATTTCTGCTTCGTCAATTGTTATGTTCAAAGCTTTTTCTTTTATAAGTCTTGCTGGTGAAACGTCGCTGTCAGATAATTCAACCAGGTCATCAAGTACTTGCCTAAATATATTTAAATTAATGTCTTTGTTGATAAGCTTTTCAGTCAGTTCTTTAAATTGTTCAACAGTTATGGGACAATCTTCTGGATTTAATTTTCTTTTGTTCAACACTGTTAATAGATCATTTAGAAGAAGATTGGCAGCTTTAACAGGCGAAGCAGTTCCGTCTTTTGTGAGTTCTTGGAAATATTGTAGAAGGATTGGTTCGTTGACAAGTTGTATAGCGCTCTCGGGCCGAAGTAAAAACTCTTGTATGAGTTTTTTTCTGGTTTGTTCTGGAAGTTCCGGCAACTTGTCTTGTATCAGAGGTACGCTTAGCACGTCGTTGTGATCGTCTCTGGTCTTCAAGTTCACGCGGAGTGGTGGCAGATTCGGTTCCGGCATGTATCTGTGGAAACGAAATAGCTTCATAAACGACTGAACTATACAGTTAAGATTTTTTACCACTCGCAGCTTTATTAATTACATAAAAAGTTTTAATATTCTACAAATCTCGTGTCATTAGATGTGAATCGGTAGCATGACGTAAATGATGGGCAAATCGAAGGTTTAAATTCAGGCAAACTCAGGTGATCTTATCTGAACAGCAGGATGGGGCTGGATCGGAACCACATACAAACGATGCCAAAGGAATTCTCTTACACATAGGCTTCCAGCCTATGTCCCACAGTGGACATCCTACGGCTGATATGAAGACAATGTGATTAATTTTGAATTAAACAATAACACAGCGTCACGCGTTTTGTCTCCGAAGGGAGACATTGCCTACCCCTACAATAGGCAGAGGTGTTTCACACCCACAATTCACCAAATATGTTAAATCCCACATTATAGGGTCTAGATTATGCGAGTCTATGGTCATTATTGGGACACAATTCCAAGCTACGGGTTAATACGGATAATTTCATTTTTAGTCGTTGCAGTCGTTTGTATTTAGACGTATTAAAAATATGGATTCAAAAAGAAATGGTGACATAAAGTGTAACCTATACTTGTAAATTTTCGCGTTGTATGATACTATTTTAAATTATAAAACGGGAATTCACACAATTACTTTTTAGGACCTAGGTTACAACGGCCGTGGTCATAATTTAGATGACTTCAGCTTGTCACCACGGCCGGTGTAACTTGGTCGAAAAGTCTACTCTACTTACTATACGTCAAAGTTTCGATTGTTATTTTTTCTGGAAAGTTTCGATTGTTATACTATATATTACAACACCTTACCTGTAATCTTGCACGACCTCCTTGTCCCTCATAGGTATAGTGACTCTTGCGGTCGCGTCCCAGGCTCGCGTCTCGTTGATAATGCGTCCTCCGTTGTCTAGGATCGTCTGCTGACGTTCTATCTCGTGCCGGATTGCACCCTCCACACCGCGAACTGACCCGATGTTCTTGATCTGAAGAAAAATTAAATATAAAATTAATTAAATAAATATTGGTTAGATTTAATCAGTAATAACATCTGTATTTTCGACAATAAAAAGAAAAAATAAAAGTCAAATCGCACTGTAACACTCGACTTAAATTTGTGCGCATCAACTAACAACCTGTAACTACGTTTCTAATTAAAAGGAAACATTTTTTTGATTGTACTTCCAGTAAAGACACCTGTTTTTATAGACTTGTAGGTTACCTATCTAATTATGCTAATAATTCCAAAGTGCTTAGGTTAATGATTATACAGTTTAGGTATTCCTACGTTCTTTTACATCAAATAATCCCTACCTTCAAGAAAAGCCACGTGATCACATTATCTCTACATGTTTGTTTTACTTCAACGCGCTCAGCGCTCTCAAGAGCCGATACCTATGACATGAGATGCAGTTATAATATTTTTACCATAATATACCTAAGTAGGTAAATACCATAAAATTCCGTTAGTACCTAGGTACTTAAAACCAATCACGTTTACGGTAATTGCATCACGTGCATGAATAAGTCATTAAATTCATATTAGGTACCTACTTCGTAACTTATAATAATTAACATGGTACTGTAGGTAAGTACCTAATATTTTTATTGACGACAATTAACTTCTATTTTCGTGTTATTAATAGGTAAAGTTACGTAGTGCAATTAAAAATGCTTTATTATTAAATTACACCACCCGCAAGGCTACAAACATCCTTAATTTTTTTAAGAACGGATAACTAGATAAGAATCGGAATTGCGTCAACTTGAGGGAAAAAATTAAGCACGTTTAAAATCCAACAATTATCTCTAGATACAGAAATTTCAGTGGTTTGACACAAGACGTTCCGGAAAATCTTTTTACCCGACTGTCAGGACGGGTATTGTTTTTCGCGCGTATCTTGTATGTTTGTAAATTTCTTTATTCCCACGAATCTTCCAAACGGCTAGATGGATTTTGACAATTAGGGTATCGTTAGATTCGTCTAGAAAACCAAAGTGTCCTTAGATTGGTTTTAAGAATAAAAAGACTTAAAAGGCGGGTTTTTGACGCCAAATTGTAAGAAGTTCAATTTTTTTTTAACCAAACCTATCGAGTTGGGTATCAAAATAAAGAGAATCAAAAGGAGATTACATATATTCAAAAATAGATTATACATAATTGAATGGTTCCAAATTGTAAGTAGTTCTATTTTTTTTTTAACCAAACCTATCGAGTACCGTTTCAAAATAAAGGGAATCAAATGGAGATTACAAATATATACATATGTTATGTATTTAAATTTAATCAGGTATAATAATATTACAATAATTTTACGGTCTTTTTAGTGCGGTGCTCTCTGTTGATATTTTGCAGTCGGATAATTTTTTTAATTATATTTATTTGTTAAAACGAGTCTTTTCTCTTCGATTTACTCATCACATGATATTGTTGTCACCTTACTGTGTTTTAATCTATATATTAAATTTTCCACCTCATTCAATTAAAAGACACACAACAGAATAATTATAACTGTCAACTGATAAACTATTTAATTGCAGGTTGCTTCCTCCTGATAAAAGTAATAATTTTACAAGCCTTTTTATAAAATTAAAGTCACTATATTTAATATAACAGTATTGTGTAGCCTTCTATTACGATGGTTGTTTACAAGCTCTTAGTTCATTTATTTATTAAAAACTTAATTCACATATGAACAATGGCGGACTTAATGCCACAGGCATTTGGCATGCAGAGATGATTGAAGAAGGTGCAGTTTGGAAATATATTAAGTGGAGAGAAAAAATAATAAGTTATATATAATATATAAAAAAACAAAGTACTTAATATGAGCATATACTACATACTCTTACATATAGATAATAAATATCATCATCATCATCATCAACCCATTAAGTCCCACTGCTGGGATCGGGTCTCCTCTCCTCTAACTAGAGAGCTGAGAGGGTTTAGGCCATAATCCACTCGCGCTGGCCTAGTACGGGTTGGTCGATCAGACATACTCATAGAATTTCTCCTAGGGTATGTGGGTTTCCTCACGATGTTTCCCTTCACCGTTAGCAGACGGTGAGTCACTTGACTAGTACATATAAATTCCACAAAGTGGAATCCAGGTTGGTGCGTTCGGTCGGGATCGAACTCGGACCATGTGATTTGCAGACCGGTCCCTTATCCATTCAGCCAGCATCGCTTTTATATACGATAATAAATATAAGTTAATAATTATAACAATATAATATACAGTATTCAGTTCGTCTGATGATTACGCGCTTACCATAGCCTATGACCGCCTATAACACTAGGAACATCACATGTCATCACATGATCATTGTAAGTTAGTGAATCAATGCTTACTTCTGTTCTAGTAGACAATGGGTCTCCGGGGCGCCTGAGAGACACGTTAGCGTCAACCCTCATAGCCCCTTCCTCCATACGTCCGGTGCATGCGCCAAGCCTCTGAACAATCAGAACTAATTCTTTTACCAGCGCTGCCGCCTCTTCGCCATCCTGGAAGAGAGAAAAACATAATATCTTTAATACCTACTTAGTAATCAGCAACAAGAGCTTTTGTAATTTTGAATGTCTAAGAAAAAGTTACAAGTTATTACTACAAAATTTTGAGTTTTACATAAAAAATTGTGGATATAAAAGTAAAATGGTGTTCACGTAATGAAGATGGCTTTTTCTTTTGAAGTATTATTTATATATTAAAGGAAAGCTAAATGGTTTGAAACATGTGTGAAGGCGAGTATAAAATCCAGATCTAAGGTCTGGATTTTAAGGCTTAAAGTAATAAATCTACTAGCATTAAATAAATATCTTAGCTATACCTAAGATTACAGGTAGTGTTTATATAGTCTGTATAATATTTGTTAGTCACGTTAATGATATTAAAAAAATCTCAGTCACAATTTGTTATGTAAATAAGGCTACCATATTTTTTATCAAATTGAATCTTAAGTAAAGTTAAATAGATTAGTCAAATAAACTATTTACATTGTCACATACGTGTCATTTATAAACTAAACTTTGTACCCAGAAAAGTACGCCTTGGCCTTGTATTAAACAAATAATTATGACAATACTTCATATAATTAGTAATTCACAGTAAAATGGTTAACAAATAGATCATTCAGAGTTATTTTTAGCTCAGTATTGTAAATCTGATTTGGTCTCTTACATATAAAATTCTGTGAAAATCAGCATACAAACGTAAAACGAATCAAACACACTTACTTTTCTATACAAATATATAAAATTGAAGTGTCTGTTTGTAATTTCAAAATACTATTTTTTAGTGTGGGCATTTAAAAAAATGTATGATATAAAAAAAGTCCACTTTTGTAAATTTTTTGTCTGTTTGTTTGAGGTAAACCGATATCAATAGGACTTACTGTCACAAGGAGTAACATAAGCTACTCTGATTTTGGAAAGAAATATCACAGTTCCGTGAAAAAAACAAAAAGCTATGAAAACATTGACCACGCGAATGATGTCGTGGGCACAGCTAGTAAATAAAACTAAAATTAACTCCAGTAATGTATGGTTAAACACACATTTACAATTGTAAACTTAATTAAGATTTTACATACACAGTAAACAACATTCACTTGTAACTTATTCAGTGATTGTTCATATGTAAATTACTTGCCTCCATTTTGCTACATTTGAGCCAAAGGTCAAGCGGCTACGTATTCAATGAATTTATTTCTTAAGACCTTGTTCTGTCTTAGAAATAACTTACTCCATTACAACATAACATTTTTTAATATTAAGCAACTTGTAATTTTGATGTTTGCATAAAATATTAAGTTCTATAAAGCCGTAACATACATGAACAGTTTATAAACTAGATAGGCATCGATTTATCACATATCATGTTTTCCAATTTCAATGGTTTACTTCGAACACAGCAAACTATGTTGGGTATGTTGTAAGACAGAGGGAGTGAGTGTATTGTTATTATGAGTTTTGAAGTCCAATTTGTATTAGTTAGAATTAAGTATATTAAAATAGTTTAAACAATAAGAAAACTGTTTTTAATTAAATTTAAGCAATTATTTTCTTTGAGAATTTGACCTCAGTTAAGCGAACATTGTCACTAATTATTGTATACTTCTGTAAGCTTTCTGTTCAATAAATAAATTTACCTCTAAATCAGGTTCAAATACAAGTTCCATGAGTGGTGCCCCTGCTCTGTTGAGGTCCACCAGACTTCGTTTGAGCTCAGCATCATGTAACGACTTGCCGCTGTCTTGTTCTAGTTGAATCTGCTTGATCTTTGAACTTTTCTTGTAAGGCTTTTTGTGTATTCCAGGGGTGTATACCTGGAAGAGAAATAAAAAAATGTTCAGATTCAGAAGATTCGCAAAAATAAAAGAGGTTATGTCCACATGTCTAATCTTGACTAGTTAGTTTTTTAATTATGACCTTTTTAAAACTGAATCTTTCAATACCAACTAGTAGAGTCCAAATTTAGGCAATGTGTTTATACGTTATGCTACGGGATAATATACCTGAAAATTTATGACACCGTCGCTAGCTAATGGAGCCCTTTGCTGTGTAATCTGATAGCCAGCCGGCAAATCAGCGTAAAAGTAATGTTTTCTGTCAAAAGTGGACACTTCATTCACTCGACAGGATAGTGCTAATGCAGTCATTATTCCCAATTCTACACATTTTCTATTAAGTACGGGCAATGTGCCCGGCACGGCAGCATCGAATAATGATACACAATTGTTCACTACACCACCAAAAGTGTTCTCGGCACCGGAAAACAGTTTCGAATTTGTGTTCAACTGTGCATGCACTTCTAATCCAACTACACTTTGCCACGTTTTGTCAAGCACTGTTGCATAACGACGAGCAAATGATGCATTATATTTGTAATTTATTTGATGACATAGCTTTGTTAGTTTCATTTTTATTTATAATTATTTTAAATTTAACATCTATTTATACTTTGATCAAATAAATCCACAGCTGATTCTGTCATTCTTCAATTACGCTGACACTTTTCAAACTGTCCGAAAACAAAAAGGCACAAAGACAAATCACTCAAACACTGCGAGATATTATTTGCCATTGAATTCTAATTTATTATTTTTATACATATGTTAAATAGTTGTAATATGTCTTATGTACATAAGTTATAAATATTATAAATAAAGAAATCGGACAGGAACGAAGATGTATTTTGCTAACTTGTTTGATAATTGTTACAACAGATGGCGCTGAATTGGCGGATCTTTCAATAAATTGACCGTATGAACTTTAAATTGTTACTTTATTTGTAATTTTTATGAACCCATAACAGTCATAACAATATTATTGAGTAAGTAAATAAGTTAAAGTATAAAGTTTAAAATTTACCAAAATGTTAAATTACAAAATTCAATTTTATGCAATCACTTACCTAGGTTTTTCTTTCTTTTGTTGCTGCAGTGTCTTGTGTCTTATTTTTATGAAAATATAAATAAATAATACCTAAACTCTTATTAAATAAAAATTGCATTGATATTTTGACTAAATTACTTAGGCCTAATTAAAATTACAGAAATTATCACATTTTATAAAAATGAAGTATTTTATTATTGCTAAACAACTAATCCTGCCACAACTTCAAACAGGAACGAAAAAAGATACAGGACAACGAAAGCCAAAGTAACTTCAGCGATTGAGTACATTTTTATTGATCTTTTATAAAGAATGGTAAAATGTAATAACGCGGGAAAGCGCGGTAAACGTACGATCGATTGCACCTTGTCGCGGGGTATGACCGCAAGTCAAAACAAAGCTGTGCTATAGCTGCAGCCTTGACGGCATAACACGATCGAGTTGTGACGAAACTTCACTCATCGATAGCTTCGAACATCTAACGTTCCAATTTACTCGTGTTATAGTACTTGCCAGTCTGGTACACACCCACCGGCTGATAAGGAATTTGTTAAGGGATTTCAGGGCCCTGATTCTGACTCATCGGATTGCTCCCGGATCGTAAACTTTTTCGAATCTTAGAACGACGTATTTTTACAGTTTAAGTTATTAAGTGTTAGAAATTAGTTCACGTTATAGAAAATTAAAAACTGATTAATATAGGATTTTTTTTTACATCCATCTATGTGTTTAACATTATGTTTTTAACTTTAAGTAAGAAAATATTCCGACAGCTCAGAATCAGGGGGCAGATAATAATATTGCCGCGTACCGTGTCACACAAAACGTCACACAATTATTTACGATCATTCTTCATAGTTCGCGCGTACTTTGAACAGGACACGCGATAAGAAAGCCCCACGCGTGCTTACTTTTTAGTGCTATCTATGTAGGCTATTAATATGTCTGCGAATAGATAAAAATATATTTATAAAGAATTATCTAACAAAGAAGACAGATTGATATTCTGAATATAGCAAATTAAAAACTCATTGTAAAATCCGATTTTTACTTTTGAGGTACGGAACCCCAAAAAAGACCGAAAGAAAATGAGTGTAGGTTGTTTACCTGTTTACTGTTTACCTAAGTACATAGTTAAACTCAATTTAGGTATAATATATTATGATTAGGTACTTTACTCAGAAGGAAAGTAGATACCTACTTAATCAAAACAAGTCCAGTTAAATTACCTACCTAGGTACTTAATTAATGTTCGGCATAACATAACATTCAAATTAATTAAGTAAGTAAGTACGTAGGTAGGTATTGTGTAATCCTGGAGGTAAAGTTGTTTGTTACATTTCAATTATTATTACTTAGATCAAGGAACGCGGCCGCGTTCCTAGACAAGTTTCAAGAGTCAAGAAACAGACACAGCCGTGTGTAGTATTTAGTATTCCACGAACTATTTGGAGCCACTTTTGACACACCGATTACTCAAAATCTATTTAACATAAACGCATGAAATTGTGTATGTGAATTAAAGTCTACTAGACTAACCAGAATCTCAAATACAGTTCATAATATTAATTCTATTGTTGGAAATGATTCGTCATTTCATTAGGTTTTTTATCTGTCATTTATGTATGTACCTTTGTACCTAAATCATTACAGCTTTATGGTACCTACCTAATGGATTTTTAATCACCTATATAGCTAGGTACCTACCTAAGTATCTTATTTTGAGTATCTACGAGTACTTACCTTTATACCTAGGTACGTACCTAGTAAATTAATTGAAACATGAAATTAAAAAATACTAAAGTACCCACAAGTACCCTAATTCTATTACAGTTTTTGTCGTCAATGAGAGCTCATTTAAGTTCTAGATGTTGATCAAAACGCTCAGGCTCAGACCAACAAAAAAGATTTTTCATTTTCTTTTTTGTTGGTCTGAGACATAACGTTATAAAATTATAAAAGGAGTAGATAAGGTAAGTTTAAGGTTACCTACCTAGGTACCTACATACATTTAACAATTTTACAACGGAAAGTAGAAAGATAGCTTACTACCATAACTAACGTTTAGTTAATTTACAGCGACAAAAGACATTTGACAATTGCGTTTATCTAGGTTAATTACAGAACCTAACAGTTTATAAGTAAAATATATTCCCTGTAAACGCACGACTTAAAACGTAGGTATATAATTAATATGTAAATAGGTAGGTAGTGTTATCGATTGTTCTCGACCTCATCGACACACACGCCACTGAAGCTCAGTACACATAATTTAATTTAATAAGGTAACGGACTTCGTACACGATCTGAATTTCTTTAGGCTGCCTGTCTATTCAGATTCGGCTTGGCTCCGCAGCTCCGCTCCGCGTTAATGGATCCCCATAAGCTTTTCTTGCAAACTGTACCGTTTATTTAGAAATTTTGTAATGGTGACGATTCGGGACATGAATATTTAATAAAAATTTATATATTTTTTAATAGTGACGAGTCGGGATTTTTAGTATGGACAAAATTTTTGATGACGAAGCGGAACAGGTGACGACTCGGTACTAACTCGCCCTTGTCTAGTGGATCTTTGTTTGGTGTTTCACTACTCAGCTCATCATTGGTCGTAGCGTGATGTTATATAGCCTATAGCCTTCCTCGATATCTATCTAGGCTATCTAACACTAAAATAATGGAGCCGTACCTAGTTCCTAAGATTATTGCGTTACCAAACAAACACACTCTTCAACTCAATGAGCTTTAGAAGACACCACTATCTTATTCACCAGCAGTAACACAACACAATATTAATATATACCTACTTAAAATAAAAAAAACATATATGTAACTTTATCGCTGTCTTTAGCTCTATATCAAATCCGTAATAATAATAAGAAAAGAACCCAATATATATTATCTCTTGGCAAACAGATAGTGTGATATAATATATTATCCTTCTTCGTATCCAAAAATTTAAGACGTAATTAAAGTTGAAAGTCATGTTGTTGTTGTGAAACATTATTTGGCGTAAACAATAATTTGTTTTTAGGTATAATAACCTCAAAAGGCATATCGCTGGATTAACCTGTTTTACATTCCGCGTTATTTTTTGATTTCCGCATACAATATGTAACCTTGATCTTCTGTATATCTAGTTCTATAATTAAAGTTGATATTTACAATTATAAGTGTGCAGTGGTTACCATACCATCATTAAAGGTTATAGTAAAAATGTACGAGTACCTACAAGTAGAGTGCACAGTTCACCACCAATTTTCCCCACTGAGAGCCTCCTGTAAAGCTCTGTTCGCTTGCAAACTTATAGCATACTATAAGTGATAAGTTTCAGAAATTACACTCTCAGTGGCGCTACGGCACAGTTCTTCAGGCAAAAAAAAAAGAATGAAGCAAGAGCAATTAAACAGACGTACCTATAAGGCGAGTGTTGTATGGTGCATAACGCTGGTAGGGGATAACTTAGAAGAACGTTTCATGAAATGCAATCTGGTTTATATAACTAGGTTACAAAGTAACTCTTATGGAAGTCAAAAGAATGTAACTGGTTATCCAAAAAGCAATGTCTGCATATCAATCTACCAACAGCCCAGTTATATTAAAATAAACAATGTATTTTTTCCGATACAGCACTCGTTTGAAACGGTTGGCGTCTATAGATAAAACGTACAAACTTTTTACACGGTTTGCCCCTACAGGGAAATTTTCTACAAAATCAATCAACAGGCTAAAAAAGTAACTATTTTATACAAGCCGTTATTACTTCACATATCGTGCCAATACATAAATGCACGTACATTGCATTTTAATGCGTTTACTCAACAATGTTGTGCCTATATTTAATCTATAGATAATAATAATGAAAAATCAGATCTAACTGCTTTTTTTTTTCTCAAGGTTATAAAAAGTTAGGGGATAATTATTTATTGATAATATAATTAATACATGTACCTAATTATGTGCGCAAAAAAACATCAAACATCATGATTCATGATACACAAAGTGATTATAGGTAACTAAGAGTGCATTTTCCCGAGAATTTCTTTTATAAAATTATAAGTTGCATTCATACAAATGATACAATTCAAACAAAATAGTAGGTATTTAATATAATGTATTATGTTGGATTGTATAGTGTGTGGATTTAATGCTCAAAGAGAATAAGCATTAAACAACACCATTATTTAACCTGTAAAATTTCTACGTAAAAAAACGACTCTATGTTTTTACAAGTAAATGCTTCAGTCAATTATCATCATGATTTCAATCCATAAACGTCCCACTGCTGGGCACGGGTCTCCTCCAAAGAATGTAGAGCGAATTTAGCCTACTATACCACACTGGCCAGACGCGTTGGTACCTATAGGGTTGGTTTCGAATTTTCCATTTCTCGCAGTGCTCTTGTCTGCTTAGAGTTTCTGCCTTAGTCGCCTATTACGACACGCACGGGCTGAGATGGGGTAGTGACATTTTGTATTCTTAATCCGTTACTATACTATATACAGGGTTGTTTGTAATTCGATATATTCCGGGCATGACGAGGTAGAGCAGCCCAAATGCAACAAATTTAGGCCCCCCAATGTATGGCCGAAAATTAACAGTTTTTGAGATATTGTAGAAATAGCATTTTTTTGGAAAATACCCAATTTTACCTGTTTCTGGCTAAATAAAAAAAAATTGGCAAATAGGATGTCGTTCAAATGTTTTTTTATTTGTAGATAAACTCGAAACATATCTTGAGAAGCAATAAAATAACTAGGTAAAAACATTTGAAATTACTAATTTTTATAGTAATTTGTACATTCAGTGTCATGGCATTTTTTTAAACTGCGCGACTTTTACTGTCGTATAATGTAAAATTTTTGAATAAAATAAAATACGTTATTAGCTCTAGCAAGCAAATTTCAAATGTTTTTAGTTATTTTATTGCTTCTCAAGATATGTTTCGGGTTTATCTACAAATAAAAAAAACATTTGAACGACATCCTATTTGCCAATTTTTTTTTATTTAGCCAGAAACAGGTAAAATTGGGTATTTTCCAAAAAAATGCTATTTCTACAATATCTCAAAAACTATTAATTTTCGGCCATACATTGGGGGGCCTAAATTTGTTGCATTTGGGCTGCCCTACCTCGTCATGCCCGGAATACATCGAATTACAAACAACCCTGTATATAAATCAGTCAATATCTAACTCATAAAATCAAGCCAAATTAATTCTTTTGACGTCATGTCACATTGATTTATTTTATGTAGTTGAGTGGGTAAACAAACTAAGTAAATATTTACATCCAAGTAGCGTTAATTTAGTTGGTAGGTATTAAATTTAATGGAATTAAATGATTAATTTATTGGAGTCTCAACAGGTTATTTCCTACAGTTTTCTGCATCGTTGATGCAGCATGAATGAGTACGATTATTGCCCAAAAGGTCGCCGGATCGATCCGTTTATCCGGCAGAAATGGTATTAGGTTACTCTGTCTTGAAATTTTCAATGGGTATCTGCCTAGAATCTGAACATAGGCCTAGTCAAAAGGCCTTATTTCATAGCAGCGCCAAACATAGCTGGTGAATGTGAAAATGTGGGTGTGACGCACCTTTTAAAAACCAATTTTATTATAATTATGATAAGTTACATTTTTACGCTTTAAAGTGACTATGATTATTTTTATGTAGAAAGAGTAAGCTTGCAAGTTTGTATAAAGAACCGAAACTCTGTTGACAGAATATCAATAGTGACGTATACCTAAAATAAAAATAATCAAATCAGTTTACCTGCTTGATATGCATGTTCCAAACAAACAACGTACGTACATAAATAAATATCTCAAGGATAAGACGAAAACTTCCTTTGTATAGGTATTATTTGACAAATACTATTTTGTATTTCTTGTGTTCGCGTTTAAAATTAAAACTAATCAGTAATCGAAGCTTTTACGCATGTCTACAGGTACCTCTGTGACCTCTGTTTATAGTATCTTCATTCCATGGGAGTATATACTTAATTTGACAATGGGATTCATGATCGAAAGTTCGAAATGCTAGAAAATAAGACAGGAAAGAAGAAAAAGACTATATAGGGGGTTTGATTAGGGGTCATGGTTCCTAGGATCATCCTCCCTGTGAGGACCCTACCCTTTTCTTTTTTTTTCTGGATTCCCCTGACGCTACACTGGATATTTCCAGTGGTAATTATCATAAGTGGAATAAATGCTAAGAGATTACATAATAGAATATGCAAGTGTAAGTCATGTTTGCATTGCAAAGGTGTTGAGTAATGTCGGAAGATTAACATCGCGTGTATATATTATAAATACAAACAGATGACAAAGTATATTTATATATAATCATTGTTAAGTTTATTACGTAATATAATACTAACAATAAAAAACTCAATAAAAGAGTCAGGCCCGGCTCGTCACGATCCCGGCTCGTCACCATAAAAAAACATATCCCGACTCGTCCCCGTATCATTTATTTTAAAAAATCAAGTCCCGGCTCGTCACCAACACATTATTTATTTTAGTCAAAGTACAGACAGAACGAAAAGCAACTATAAATTCCTACTTATATTAAAAGTACTTATAAACGAAAGTGGGCATATCAAGTGCACTATAAATGTCGGTAAACTAGATAATAATATAAATCGCGTATTAACTGAAATATGTAACAATTGTGATGTCTTTAGTAGACAGTTTTAACTTACAAATAATAATAATAATATAATAATAATATTCTACCACATTCATATAGCGCCATCTAGTCCCAAATTAAACAATTATATTTGCATACATATTATAGATAAATTACACCCAGACACAGAATAAACCTTTATGCTCATCACATAAAGATTTGTCCTGCGTGGGGATCGAACCCACGACCTCTGGCTTAGCAGCCAGGGTCACTAACCACTAGACCAACAGTCAAAAATGTATTGTTACTAACAATAGATTTTTAAGTTATAAGAAGATATAGAATTCATACAGTTTACATAAAATATAATTATTAAATTCATCGAATCTAAACTAATTAATGATTTTCAATTATTTAATTTATGTAGGTGACCATGTAAGGCTTCACTTTATTAATAATAATGTACCTCGCACGTCAAATTGCATTTTTAAGATTTATTTTATAATTATTTTCTATTTTATTCTCATTTATGTAATTTACTTAATATGGTCTTGTGTATGGCCTATGGTGACGGTAGAAGTCGATAAGTTAGTGCCGCCCAGTACACTGTATCCAGCTCCACTCTAATTGTACCCAGTGATTACCGTTCCATTGGGCTCTGTGGGGTTTTGGACGAGAGAGTGTATCTGTTTTAGCGCAATAGCTTATGCACTAAGATATATCATGCACATCTGATTGTTACTGCAGTATCATGCTCAATTAACAATACGCAGTAGCAGTCGCAATCGGCATGGAGGACATCATCATCCTCATCAATGTGCCTCATTACGGGTGACTGATACCGATCAGCTTAAGCTTATCCGGTACAATAGACGAAACCGATGTTTTTCCCCTGGCTGCATAAAACCCATTGACCCTCACTTCTACGAACATGTTGGATGCTCTGCAAAAGGGTGGCATCCCCAACAGCATACTATAAGCATTCTTATATTGAACACGCAGGGCATTTAACGTTTTCTGCGTGTAGCACACCCACAGGCTGCTCGTATAAAAGTTCTGGCAGTATTCCTTGAATAGTGTAATTTTAACTTCTTTACTTCAGCGTGCAAACCTGCGAGCTAGCATGTTACACCTCACCACCATTGCTCTGCGTTCCTCCATGGGAGGACTTCGGTGACATCATGTCCAAGGTATTTTTTGAGTGTCTGTAAATTTATATTCTATACTTTTTTATTTGTGTGCAAGTGATAGATTACTTACAAATTTAATACTTCTAAAAATCAAACTATATTTAACGTACCTAGTACCTATATCCCCAAAAGCTTTTCTTGCAAACTGTACCGTTTATTTAGAAATTTTGTAATGGTGACGATTCGGGACATGAATAGGTATTTAATAAAAATTTATATCTTCTTTGATAGTGACGAGTCGGGATTTTTAGTATGGACAAAATTTTTGATGACGAAGCGGAACGGGTGACGACTCGGTACTAACTCCAATAAAAGTATGTATGCCACACCTCCTTTTGATAATAAATAAGTTGAATATTCTACACATAATTATCATGCACATGGGTACATGTAAATATACTTATCATGTATTTTTTTATAATAACAATATGTACTCTTCTAACATAACATAACATAACATAGCATCACGCCTTTTTCCCCGACGGGTAGGCAGAGGTGTTTCACTACCACATTTCGCCAGCTATGTTTGGTCCCATGAAATAGGGGGCGAGCCTATTGTCATCAACCGGGAGCATTTGTTTACCAAACTCCGGGAAAATCTCTATACTGGAATTTCATGATAGAAAAGCCCAATACCATTTTCACCCGACCTGGGAATCGAACCCGGGACCTCTTGCACAGCAGTCGTATACACTTACCGCTGCGCCATCGAGGAAGTGCTCATCTAAATTATACCAAAGTTTTTTTACACGACTGCTCCGAAAGAGGTTCTCGGGTCGGTGCTATTGGTACTTATTGGATTTAATTTTGTCTTGAAATTCAATGTTTAAAACTTTTGTAAATAGGGCCTACTGTATATATTGATAAACAGGGTTACAATATAGCAGAACGTAACTACAATATGATCGTTTCTTAACAACTAAATGACCCGCTAACTTTTGTCGAGGGATTACAGGCTTACGTGGTGAAAGTTATAGAAAGCTGTTCTAGGTTCATCATATTATGTAATGTTCAACGGGGTTTTCTTAGGTCTTCCTCTAGGGGAATCTCGCGGTTATTCGAGCGGCGCGCAGCGCAGGCGCATGGTGCTTTTTAAAGTCACAGATGGCAACTTATGTTTTTAAATTAGCTTTTTCTTTTTAACAGTATTATTTTTTCTTGTAATAATTACTGCTATACACGCACTCTTGGTGTCACGCAGCAAGCACAGTGAAAGATAAATGAGTCTCCAACATATCTTTGTTTCTCTAACTTCCTAATATGTCGTCGATTGGTCGCGGAATGTGACAGAATGGGTACACAACTTTTGATTGGACAAAATGGACAAAATTATCCAATTTACTCTGAGCAAAGTTTTAAATGTGGCTTTGAATGACCGAGTCTGGCTCCAGGCGTCTCTCCCTATTCGATTTGGGGGGCTCGGCGTTCGCAAAATTTCAGATGTAAGTCTACCAGCGTTTCTGTCTTCTGTCCACAGCACCGATGAGTTAGTCAGGAAAATTTTAGAACCTACACTGTTTAACTCTGAAGTGCTGTGTAAGACCGAGGCTGTGAACGCTTGGAAAATGGCTTGTCCAGGTACTGATTTGCCGACCAACCTATTCTCCCAGAAGCTGTGGGACGGGCCGCTCAGCAGTATGAGAAGAAAAAATCTTATTTCTTCAGCTTCTACTGCTGCTGAACGTGCGCGCTTGCTTGCTGTGGGCGAATGGGAATCTGGTCAATGGCTTCAAGCACTCCCGTCGCCCAACATAGGCACAATGTTGGACGATACAACATTTCGTCTTGCCACTTGTCTTCGTTTAGGTGCACCGTGTGTTTCTCCGCATCATTGTCACTGTGGGGAGGCCGTCGATAGCCTCGGTCACCATGGCCTATCCTGCAGCAGGAGCGCAGGTCGTATACCACGGCATGCCCATTTAAATGACATTATCCGCCGAGCTCTTGTCACCGCTGGCGTTCCAGCTATTCTTGAACCGAATGGCTTGGCACGTGACGATGGGAAGAGACCTGATGGTTTGACATTATTACCCTGGAAGATGGGTAGGCCTTTGGTGTGGGACGCAACATGTGTCGACACCCTTGCGCCATCCCATGTTTCAAGCTCAGCGGGTTGTGCTGGCGCTGCTGCTGCAGCCGCAGAGACCCTCAAACGGCGAAAATACCATAATTTAATTGGTAATTATATTTTTGAGCCGTTTGGGGTCGAGACTTTAGGTACGTGGGGTCCGAGTGCTAGGTCTTTGTTTAAAGATCTGGCAAAAAGGCTTATCGACGCTTCACGTGATCAGAGGGCTGGTGTGTTTCTCGCTCAGAGAATTAGCATTGCCATTCAACGTGGCAATGCCGCCAGCCTTTTGGGTACGTTTCCAGTTGACAGTGATGCTGACGAATATTACGATGCCTAAACAAGTTTTCTTTGGGTAATTTGATTTTTTTTTTTTTATTGTTTAAGTTTTCGTTTTAGTTTCCTTTTTTTTGTTTGTATTTAACTGTATATATAGTTTTATGTAAGTAGATGTTTAATTTAATTATTTTTACTTTTGATTTATGTTCATTTCGAGGTAAAACACGTCTATCGTTTACCAATGCACATTCTTGTCTCAAGGGCGCGTCAACTCCATCGGTCATCGATCTTTCTAGAACACAAACTGACCAGATAAACTCACACACATAAGAATAAAAGGTCAGCTAATTATTATTCAATGTACCAACGCGTGTATAATCTTTTTACGTGTGCTGGTATTCTGTTAAACATAACTATGTTCGAGATCTTTATATGTATTATTGATTTCTTCGGCCCTGTTAGGGTCCTTTTGCGTCAGAGTCGTCGACTTCTATATAAACATAAAGTGCAATGTTACAGGCTTATTCGCTTGGGTCCCGTACGTAGTTTCGAATGACTTCTGAGTTGAACTGAGTACAATTGCATTTTAAGTACCTACCTACGCACTTCCATTCACTTGAGTTCGTTAACTCATACCCGGTTTTTTTTTCTAGAACTTACTAACTGGCGTAGGTATTAGGCCTTCAGCACACGAGGTGGCGGGCGGTGGCGATGGCGGGCGGCGGCGGACCGGTAGGGGCGGTCTTTTTGGCCGTCCGTGTGCGTTAGCACTAGTTAGCCAGTGTACGATTCCTTTGATCTATCCTCGCGGTGGATAAAGCCGGCACGCCCCGCCACCTCGTGTGTTGAAGGCTTTAGTACCGCCCCATCAGTCATAGGTTAGGTATTTAACTTAGGTAGGTACCTACCTATAATCAGAACATTACTTAGGAAATAAATAAATTTTGTTTAGAAAAAGTAAAAGATCTGTTTGTTACTTTTCTACTCAACCGATCTTCATGGAATACCTATTCACTTAATAGTTTAGTACCTAGGTATCTGTAGAAAGATTTTTATTATCCGAAATATCACGTAGACGAAGCCGGAAGCGGAAGCTATATTTTACGATAACTAGATGAATACATAACGGGTGTTTACTTAAAAATAACACATTATTATGCCATGCAGTCAGCAGCGCTATTAATCTGTCCATTTTAATAATAAAAAATGTCTCCCTTCGTACATTGAAAACTGTGTAATGACCGACTGTAGATGACTCATGTAATGACAGATATTTTGTAAACTTGCATGAATGCCAAAATGCTATAGGTAGGTACTTATCTATTAGAGAACAAGTCAATGCCCTCTTGGCTAGAATTAACTTCTGCAATTTGAGTAATTTTTGTCTAAATATAAATTATACGTTTACTTACATTTAGGTAGGTATACACCTACTGGTGTCTCAAAAACGGCACAATCGATTTGGATGTTAAAGTTACACTTCGAAATCGGCACCGACTTCAAAACAGATTAAATTACCTACCCTCATCAATATTTTTGACAAGGGTGGCTTTGGAAGGGTGAAATTGAGGATGAAACGTTGTATGAAAAGATCTTTGTTTTGAAGTTAACGTTTTGCAAATTAGTATTGGGATAGGAATTTAAAATGTTGTTTTAATATTTTTGATAGGGATGGGTTCAGGGGATGAAATATTAAATAGACAGTTCTTTATTTTTCAAGTTATATGGGAACTTCAGTTAAGAAGTGAGCTGATGGGTTGTTTTTGGTGTTTGAAAAACTTTTCCTAAGGGATGAAATAGGTGTGAAAATTATTAGAAATTGATATGGATGTCGTTTTCAAGGTTTTCAGGGACGCTGATTACGAAAATGTTATCTATATTGACGTAAAATGAAATTCAACTCCTGTAGTGGGGAGTTGTGGAATTCATGAATTGCGCCTAAAACAAAGATCTACGTAATATCGAAATCTACGCGGACGAAGTCGCGGGCAAAAGCTAGTATTTTATAGATAAAGAGTTTGCTTGTTTGGAAAATCTCAAGAAATACTGTTCCAATTTGAAAAATTCTTTAAGTGTTGGTTAGTTCATTTATCAAGGAAGGCTACAGAATATAGGTATAACGTCACGCTATGGCCAATAGCAGCTGAGCAATGGCCAAACAAAGAACGACGGGAGCGAAGCCCCGGTCAACAGCTAGATAGTATGGGATAAAATACCTGTGCCCGTAATACCTAGGTACCTACCTAATTATTGAAAAATAACATCGCTGCGCCAACAATTACAAGATAAGTAAGTAAGTAGGTACCTAGGTAGGTAAGTACTTACCTATGTTATTTTTCTAACGAGTTAGGTAAGTACCTGCATATGACGAGACAATTGTGTGTGTGGTCTGTGTTCAATAAATACAAAACCAGAACGACGCTAAATTGGTTTCCTTTTAAAAAAACTTACAGCGCACAACTCTCACGAGTTCAAACAAGGTCGTTCAAAGTCCAATTTTCGAGCCGAGCGCGACCGGTATTTGTGTGCACTCAGTCCAGTCAATAACAGATGATGAATAATAATCCATATTCATACCTACTTCAAATATAGTAGTCGTAAATCTTTTTTATTAATTTTTGCTACTTTATTACGTTTAGTTTTAGTAAATCTAGACCCACCCGCAACAGCCTCTGTGTTGCATGTCGGTAAAAGTAGCCTTAGTTACTTCTAATAACTTAAGTAATTTACTAGTTGAATTCCATACAAAATCCGTCCAGCTGTCCGAAGATTAGAATAGAACAAGCAGATAGACTGATAAAAAAATAATTTCATAGGGTAAAGTCGCCTAATATCGGCCACTGCCTAATATCGGCCATTTACACTTTTTTTGAAATGATTATTAAAATCAGTACTTTATTAGCCTAATTTTCGTGCGAAATGATACCTTATTTCCTTGAGCAAAAGTCTATTAAATATGGTTGCTGTCAAACGTCGCTTGGACGCTCAGTGAGAAAATGTTTGTAGTCCTGTACGAAAACCCGAATTTCGAGACATTTCGTAGTCAGATTCACGGAATCAGCTATGGGTGGGAAGTAAGTTTTTTACATATTTTTGTTATTTCAATATCTAATGAATATTTATATCGTTAATTTGATTAATTTACTAACGCGTGAGAAAGAAATAATATTGGTATTTTATTTATTTTATTAAATATAAGCCCGGCCGAGGTTAGGGATTAAAATGAACTAAAAAACGTTAAACCGGCCTAGTGGCCGGTACATTTTTAATCGAACCTTGCCTAAATTCGGCCTCTTCGTTACTCCAACATTCACCAGCTGTGGTGGATAAAAGGTACAAACTATTGCTCTGGCCATGGCGGTCAATTTATGAGAGATGTGTTTCTTACTCGTGCATCAGCCAGTATTTAGAAATTAACTAAATTTTCGGCAATAATTAAAATAGCTTCTTTAGAATTGCTATATGGATTTATTATTACCAGAGGGCTTAAATTTTACATTTATATATTCAATTAATAAAAGATAAAATCTGTTATTTAATAGCTGATATTCTTTTAACATATTTTAGCTATTTTGAAAAAGATCTGCTTGGTTCCCTCCTAAGTAACGATATGCCGATATAAGGCAACCAAACGGACGATTTTTGGCATGAAAGGCCGATTTAAGGGGTTTTTGACAAATCTGCACAACAAAAATTATAAAAAAATAACTGGGAATAAATTGAACAAATTAAGACGAAATAATGAATAATTAACTAACATATAGCATAAAAATACCCCAAGTATGTATCAAAGGCCAGGAATACCAAAGAAACATGCAGTTATATGCCAAAAAATGTTGACATGGCCGATATTTAGCGCTTTTACCCTATCCGTAATTTCATATTTATCATGCACATAATATCAAGATGCTCCGTCTAAAACGAACGGTACTTTTTAAAATCTTAGCAGAGTTTTTATGTCAGAAAAGTGGTCAACATTTTATGAATAAAATTAACTTTGGGAAATAAAATAATTATTATTATATATTATATAAAATAAAACATTTAATTCTTTAACTTAATTAATTTAGACCATAAATTACAACCATTTACCTATCTGTAATAAAACACAAAAATATTTACTTTAATAGTAGGTAATACTGGCTGTTTTTGTGCGTTTGCCTTAAAATAAAAGCGATGATGCGCGCGCATCGATAAATTTGTGACAAGTAAAAATTATTCCGCGCACTTTTTCTTTTCGCTGTATTGTTTTTTTCTAAGAAAGTCCAAGTTTTATTTATTTCTTCGCAAATATGTTATAAAACGTCGTATGACATACCTACGTGCGCTTTGATAATTACAGCCTCTGCTTGCTTGTAGCCCGAGGCTGCGGCTTGGGCTAGCAATATCGCCTCGGCTGTAATTATCAACTTACCGCACTTATATCATAATGTACTATTATTAGATAGTTAGTATTCATAAAGCATTTCAAAACGCTTCTGTCGCGGGTGTAAACTCCAAATAAATACGTTTTTATGAAAAAAAAAATTTACTCTCAAAAAATCCATGACTGTCATTTACCTAATTGAGAAAAATAAATTAAATTAATGTAATTATACAATCTAGTTATTCAGAATGCATTTACCGCAACTTGCTAGATTTTTGAGACGAATGCAACTTGTAGAGTGCCGAGTGCGACGTTTAACGTTGGTTTACATACATAGCTTCCAGTCAATAAATATACCTTCATGAATAAGGGTTACCATCTCTCAAATTTTGCAACCAGGACACACACAAACCCCGGATTTTAGAGGCCAGAACCCGGACAAGTCAACAGGTATTTTTCAGGATGGGAGGGGTGGGGTGAAAATAGTGAGCCGGTTCGCCGGTTATGTCGCGGGCGGCCCATAATTTTATATTTTTAAACCTGGACTACAAATGAAGCCCGGACGCTCCCCGGACTCCCTCTAAACTAGGACAAATCCGGGGAAACTCAGACGGATGGCAACCCTATTCATGACCCTACTTTGAGGCACCCAGTCGGGTAATAAGACGTCATACTACTAAAAAAGAATTAAAAAAAAAAATATATAATATATTATAAGATTATCTTATAAAAATAAAATAATCGTGCATTGTTTATTTTTTATCGTACTTACTTATAATTTGATTATGTATGGACTTTATAAAAAATAAGGATGTTCAAGTCAACAAATTGCGCATAATTTACATAATGCGTCACCATCCTCAATATTGTGTATAGATTTACATTTTAGCGAATCTGCTATCTGGTAAAAGATATTATGTGATGTGACACTCCACTAGACAAAGTAACTTATTGGTCATTCATCAACAATTGGCGCTTATGTCTATAGAAATACAAAATAAATCGTGCAGGTTTACTTAGCTTAAATAAGCACAACGTCGTAAGTGCCAACGACCAAGGAAACTCTTTTTGGAGAGTCACTTAAGTATGTACCTTTATTATTATGTACCAGAACCTCTCTCGCTTGCTCTACATTCACCAATAAATACCTAGTTAGAAGTTACTTTAAATTGACCCATTTTAATACATCTCGGCTATCGGTATTCCTGGACCAGAGGCGTAGTTCTCCCCAGAATGGCCAGAATAGCCCAGCCTGTATCAAAAATAAATCAGGCAACAACGCGGCAACGTTTGTCCTGCACTCCTGTCGCCAACTGTACCAAGATATGGTCCAAAACTATCCTAGTTATCAAGGGGCGAAAACTAGACTCAGAAAATTTCGTTGAAATCTGTTGACTTTTCATACAGTGACAAAGGTTTTTTTATACTGGGTAAAAAGATAAACTGGTACGGAAAACTGAGTATAGCGTAATTGATTCATAGCACAACACGAAGGTGATTGACCTCAAAAGTGCATCCATACAGCTACATGTTAGGGTCATTTACCTTCCAATTCACGAACTAGCTGAGTTACTTCAGATTTCTCTAAAGGAAAACTAACTTCTGACATAATTTGCGTCGATCGTTGATTCATACCATGAGCTTTTCGCACCACGCGGGGTGAAACGGTAAAGATCTTTTTGAAGTCTTTCGTCTCAAACGCCGACGCAGACGTAATACCCAGATTTTATTCTTTTATATAGGCGTTGCAGCAGCCTGTTATCAAATATAGTTCTAAATATTTACCAACATTTCGGTACAATATTTTTAGTGACATTGTATCAGCTAAAGACAATATCACCAGTTATGGTTATCCGTACCGAAGGGGAACAACTTCCACCAAGTATACATAAAAGTTAAGACACCATTTAAAACTAATTCAACAGGTTTTAAAGAAGGTTTTTGCTACATCCGTGGACTTTGTACCTCAAGCAGTTAAGCAGTATGAGCCAGAACAACTTTCTTGCTCATACGAGTTTAATCAACACTTATCACGAGACAAGGGAAATCCAACCATTCATACATATTTGTTTAACATAACAGGGCATTGTGACGTCTTTCGTATATAAACAAAATAACTACTTAGACCTTTTGACAAAGTATATTTTATCGAACGAAATTACAATTAAATTTAATTAGCCATTTCTCATTTAAAATATTTAGTCTCGCAGCTATTTTGAACCTAGTTTTAATAAATTAGAACGCAATTAAATGAATCCTTCAAGCGAACCGTGAGTTTTTTTGCTGGTCACTAGAATTGTGGTGTAAAAAAACTATGTAATTAAATCGACTGAAATTATTATGAGGTCAATTCTGACGCGCTGGAAACTGAAAAATCCAAAAAATTGGAAATTCCTGAATACCACAAAATATTATGATCGTTTCATTAGGTATCATTTGGAATTATACGGTTATACCTAGCTTATCAATTAGGTAGATTACAATTAGTTACACGTTAGCATCGATTAGTCACGGTGACATGATAAGTAATTATGATACTACCAGACATTCTTACATAAATTACAATATAATCTGACATCTGAAAACAGTTCCATCTCTGATAATTCACCTAGGTAGGTACCTACTTCACAGATAAAAACAATAACAAATAACGTGATCTGTTTAGTCTTGTTAGGGGATCTTACCTCTAAGGTGGTACATATGTACAGTCAGCGGCGAAAAGATCTGAAATTGCAGGGTAGTCAAATTTTGAATTCAATTTTATGTTCGCAGACAGCGTAATGAAAATGTAGGTATTTATAATTCAATTTCTGTTTTTTTTTACATTGTTTTGAGTAGGTAGGTACTTACACTGCAATTTTAAATCATCTTGACGCTGCTGACATCATCATCATCATATCAGCCTAATGACGTCCACTCTTGAACATAGGTCTCACCTAATTTCCGCCACAGCGAGCGATTTTGTACCGCCCGCATCCAACGGCCACCCGCAACCTTTACCAGGTCATCGGTCCATCTGGCGGGGGGCCGCCCCACACTGCGCTTACCTACCTTATTTTGCAGAGGGTATTTTTGGATCAACAGATATTATTATCTTTATCAGTTATGTATTATACATAGTATTATTATTATATTATTAATGACGCACGATATTGCTTGAAAATCTGCATTTTTTGCGCAGTAGCCTATCTTGTTTATGTACACTATACGAAATGCATTAAAATGAGCTGGAAACATTTTATTAAATTGCCTAGGTATAAGTAAAGAAAATCAAATTGATAAAAACTTATAAGTTATAACTATATAGTAAGTACTGATTCTGTGTTTGTGGTATGTAGGTACCTATAAGATGATTCCAAAAGTAGATTAATTTGATTGTAAAAACACTATCTAGAGAAAAACTCGACATTTTTAGGAGACTATGAATGATGTCGAATTTCTCTCTGCTGTGTTTTGATTCTAGAAACACTTAACTTGGGGTGGTATAACTACTAGTAGTTTTTGATTTTTTAGGTTAGTACTAGTACTAACCTAACAAATCAAAAACGTGACAAGAGAAGGTCGTCATCTATTTCTGACTTCGACCCTATAAATCTATCCCTATACAACAAAATTGTTTTTGTGTCAGTCAGTGAACAGTCCTACTGGGGCTTAGAATTCTACCTAGAACATTCTAGAATCTTACAAAACTCAATCTCGGGCTTCTGTTAAAATACAAAACAGCTAAAACTGGTCGCACACATTGTCAACACTTTGGGTACAAAGTACACGTTTTGTCCGCAAAAATAGAGAACGACCTCATTCCTATTTGCGTCTTAACGACATGCGGCGACAGACAGCTAAAATATATCTTATTAAAATATTCTACATTGTTGCAAATGTTGCAATTTACTTGAACCTATGTTTTTTAGGTCAATAGGAAGCCCGCCACCCGCTTCTCGGTTTTTAATTTTGCTGAAATTGTGTATGCTTTATGTAAATCGGATCAAAATGCTATATTAGAAGCATTCATCTACCTAATAATCTTTCTCAATTTTGATACTGTAATAAATATAACTCTCGAAAGTTCTACTGCTGACCTCTCCTCATCAAGAGAACCGATGAAGCTTAGATTGTCTACACACAAAACTAGAGTTTGCTATAAGTCCCTAAAAGGTCTTCACTGTGCTATCAATAAATCTAATTCATTACGTTTCATTCGTTACATTTTGCGTAAAACACTGTTAAATGAATCAAATATGCACTGTACTTGAACATAATATGGAGCGGAAAGTAGATACCTACCTAGATTATAATTTTTATAACATGTAGCCTTGACCAAAATTGTTAATGAATTTGAGAAATTAATGAATTCAGCATCAAATATTTGTATTACACAATGTGCTGCTACTAACATCTTATGTAAAGTGGTAGAAACACATGGAGCGAATGCGATAGCAGTGGGGCAACGACCCTGCTTCGCTTCTAGAATGTTCGGAAGTTGCTATGCTTTATACAGAGTGCATTTTGTTGCACTTTATTGAATGATGATGATAACTCAATAGTGTTCTTTACTACCAGTACCTATTACCTCCATTGAAGTTTTAAATTCAGAATACAGTCTAAGAAGACTTTTCTGCAACTCTGTTTTGAGCCGACCTTTTTTGTAGTAACAATGTTTACGGCTGCAGCGTTTTTGGAAATGCCGTAATCGCTCATCTACAAGATTTTTTAAATTCTGTTGGCTGTATGTATGTAAGCCACTAGGTAGGCGTGTGATGAATAACCACGATTAAATGTTAATGTCATACAACAACCTTCTTCTTATTACCTATGTCCGCTTATCCGCATACGGCTTTGCATAATATTGTGGTAGGCCTACACCAATATTAAAATTTTTAATATAATATTATTAATTATAATAAATTAATCAATAAACAATGCAGATGATAATTTATAAGCAAGGATTTATTATGTTTTAATAACTTTTTAGGATGGATTATTTATCGAGGTACAAGGTTCGTGCTCTGTGTGCCATATCTCAAAAACGGTTGGGAATTGGGAAAAGTGTATAGCACTAAGTTGTAGACAATTTGATAAGCTTTCGTTAAGTAAAAGGATTTTTTCGCCTAAGACGTACCGTTTTTGAGTTATAAGCCAAAAACTCAAAAACGGTACCTTTACCCCCCCTCCCCCCACTCCGGCTCACCTCCGAAACGTCAGGACTTTTAGTAGGTTCACTTTCTAAGCATCCTTAATAAGTTTTCGAAGAAATCGCTTAGGTTCCTTTTCACGCACTCCCTTTGTTGACTGAACTACCTATACCTAAATTAAAATTAATGACTTAGGTATAAAAAGGTTTCTTAACTGCTTTTTCATTAAAACTGGGAATTCGATACAAAGGTAGTAAGTACGCTCATTAAGAAAAACCCACTTTGGTTTTCCATGATGACGTATCAACATAATAATCTAAAACGTTTGGAGTTTGTATTTATTAATCATGTTATTAAAGTTGAGTACCTAAGTACTTTTGAATTTGATTTACTAGTTCCAAACCCATCTGACGTCACATTCATCACAAACTAAGGTAGGTACCTATAGGCAAAATTTTTTGACACAACCTGCGTATTGCTAAGCTTTTGTAACTGGCCGACCTGCTGGTAAAGTGACATAAGTTTATAGTCCGTTAGTCGTTACCTTCATAATTTTGATTTTTAATTTTTTTTTATACCACGATGGTGGCAAACAGACGTACGGTCCGCCTGATGGTAAGCGGTTACCGTAGCCTATGGGCGCCTGCAACACCAGGGGCATCACGAGCGCGTTGCCGACCCTTAAGAAACCTATTCATTCCTTGTAGTTAAGTATACAAATCTTTCTTTGGCAACAAAATCGGAGAGATCTTTGTGGCTTCCGTAAAAAAAAGTTGAGTGTTGACTGGTCTAAAAATATATTGTTGTACTTTTTCTGAAGGGCATTAACCACCCACAGTATTATGTACCTACTTACTTAATTCAACGGAGGCGCAAACAAATCGCGTACAAGGACGGCAACAAAATGCCACCTTGTGGTTGCGTAGTACACGAAGCAAGACACACCCATTGCTTGCACAAGGCAACACTAAAGGGCATGTTTACGCACGAATTTTCCTTACAGCTCTTAAAGTATTAAATACTTAGTAACGTCATAGTCATAGTGTAAATTTAGTAGTTGTAAACATTTCTTTAAAAATGTTATTTTTATTTTGACAAAGACAGTGGAAACTTGACAGAGTAATGGGCTTGTTTTGTTTTCAACAACTAAAAATAATTGAATAACACGAAGGAAAAATACTTTGCATAAAATTATACAAATAAAAATTCATAAACTTCTATAGGTAGGTACGAATAAAAATTGTTGTGCGTTTGTGTACAGTCAGCCAATTCCCTGCTCAACTGCCCGCTGGTCAAGCGTGAATTTTGCTGATTGTAAATAAACGCATCATAATTTCATAATGATTATGATGCATATAATCCTAAACGGTTGTAAATTTATAATTATTCTGATCTATTTTTATTGCGTCAGGACAAAATTGTATAATATAAATATATTTTTTCGGAAAATTTCAGGAATTCGGTGCGGCTCGCTAGTTTGAACCCGTTTAAACCGCTAGTTTGAGTCAGTTAGAACCGTTTGGATCAGCTGCTGGCCAAAATCAGCAACAACTGTACCGTGAATTAAAAATCATTCAAGAACCAACGATATGGAACTAAGGCCAACAAAAACATTATCAATTAAATGCATTTCAACACACCTCATTAATTGACTACACATTTAACCGATAAGCACGTATAACGCATTGTGAAGAAGTCACGGTTACATGACGCTCTATGTACTTACGTATGTACAATCACTATACTACACACCACAAAAAAGAGTATGAGTATGAGTGGCGCTAGTGTCTATTGTAATACAATAATTTTGTACTAAAAACCATTAGTTCCAAATTTATCTGCTGCATTTCTCCGTGGCGTTTTATCTGATATCGGTTGAGCAACGATGGACTTTGACCATCGCCGTACTACGACCCGGTTTTTGAGGCCGGTATAAGGAGAGATTTTATTTATTCTAAACTGTGATCTTTGCAATCAATTAACAATAATGACAGGTGTTTATTGATATCTTGTAACATTATCATTACCTATTAAGGATATTCCAGTCCCAGTTCCGTTTATGATAACAATTATTACAAAGCATTTTTGATAATTCCATATTTGGTTTAATCGATTTGAGTCACTTGAGTGAGCGTACCTAATTGTATTGTACTTGTACAACAACATCAAACTATAACCCCCTTATTATAAAATATGGACGAGGTTTAGCATTAAACCAGTAGTACAGGTATTTTGTAATAAATACCAATATTAAAATAAGTACCAATACGCAAACGTGGCAAGTATGCCTTAGTTAAACTCCAGAATAAACTGATAGTAATTCTCGAGTGTAACTTTGTTTCACCAATGGCAAATAGGTAGGTACCTAAGTGATATATACTTAAATTAAATAGGTCGCCTTTAAGAAACTTACTTGACAGATTTTTGACGTATTTTTCACATAAAATCTGTCAAAAAAAGTCTCAGGTAGTTTATAACTAAAGACACTTATTTGAAGGTGGTGAAACAGGCCCTTAATATCATCTTTACGATTTTAAATAGGGATGTATCCGAAAATTCAATCGTTCCATATTTTGATATCTACAGATTTGTCGGTAGGTACCTAGTTGGACCTTGTATTTTTATTCTCACTTTGTTTGTACCTTCTGTACAAATAATAACAAATAAGAATCTAAATAGGTATCATTTCCGAAAAATCGATTCGAAGAATATTCGATTATTCGAAATCCTTATCCGCTCGGCATACATTCTGACTCTGAGTTATTTTTACTTCTAAATTCTACAACGCATTTCAGATCGTAATCTATGTATTTGTTAAGATGACGTGATTTTAGTAAAATTGATAAGAGAACGATGATTTAATCTCTATGAAAGTAAAGTCCGATAAGAAATATTGGTGAAGCAACATCGTTAAATAAAGAACAGATTTGTTAGGTATGTCTGATTCAATGATGATTTTACAAGGCTTCCTCTGGTCACAATCGCATCTAATTGTATAAATATTATTAAATTATGACGACGGATCAGTATTCCTAATGGTTGTTTTTTTTCAATCTATAATAATATTTTAACAAATCATGTTTGTAATGAATAAGTACCTACATAGTTTATACCTAGGTACTACGTATATTTTTATACAGACTATTTATATTATTCACAATAAAACTATGTTTATGAAACTTCTTATTTAGAAATGAAATATAAACGAAGAGGAACATTGGATCTTTTTACCGTAGCTGGCATAAACTAAAAATAAATGTAGTTATTTATCCAGAGCGAAAATATAAACTTACTAATACCTAATATAAAACTAAAAATTCCGCGCTAATCTCCAGAACTACAGGGTGGATTTGAAAAAATCTTTTACCCTCTTATTACAAAATATGGACTAAGTATTAAATCAGGTTTAAATTGACATAAGCCATTGTTTTAGTGTCAAAGTTGTCAATTTAAACCTGGTTTAATGCTTAGTCTGTTATTTTGTGTGGTAGAATGTTATTATTACTTTGTATTAAGGGGGTTTGTGTTGGGTTGCCCATTTATCGAAGAAGGTTAGGCTATAGAACATCACGGTATTAAAATTCGAATCAATTTACTCAATACTCAATGTCTTTATTGCACTCCATATGTTATAAAGATCTTACATAATGTTATGGATACAATATGGACCCTATTGGGCACGGCAACGTAGAAGAGAGGAGGATGGGATATTGTTAGATATTAAATTATATTTATTTAAATTATGTAATTGCACATATCAATAATAATAATTATTATTTTTGTGTATATTTATTGTAATTTTTGCATGTATTTGTTTATTTCAAGATTCATTATGTAATTGTACCTATTAATTATATAATATTTATTATTGTGTAGTATTATATTTATTGTAGTTGTTGTATTTATTTATTTTAAATTAAGTATGTAGTTGTACCTATTAAAAGTAATAATTATTATTATATAGTGTTATATTAATTGTAGTTTTTGCATGTATTTATTTATTTTTATATTTATTTGTTGGAAAGCAGTGTGATTTGATTTTATAGGGTGGTAAATGCAAGTCTACTACGCTGCATGGTGCAATAAACCGAATCGTCTATCCGAGTCAATTGTATACCATCAAGCGATAAACATTCGGCTAATTAATAGGCTGCTGTATTTCCAAAAAAACCAGTTTCACTCATTATTCTGAATAGTCGTTAATCTTTCATTCAGTTGTTATGAATAAAGCATATTGTGCATAGTGGCATCTAGCGTTCAAGAATATAACTATTATCATTCTTTGTTGAGGTTTCTGTCCAAGTCACTAAATCAAAACAGTAGCGCTACCTATCGGCAAATGCCGAAAGTTTTAAAATTACAGTATACTTAACATGATATCTCTTTTTCATTCAAACCCAAAGATGTCGCTACAGTTTATTTATAGTGAAATATATTATGTATTTAGTAGTTGTGCTGCTCAAGAGGTCTCGGGTTCGATTCCCAGATCGGTCATAAACGGTATTGGAATTTTCTGAGTTGAAATTTACAGTATTAGTCCGGAGCCAAAAAATATGCATGGTCTGGCAAAATGCTCGCCCCTATTACAGAGGATTTAACTAATAATAATAAGTTTATTTCAGAAACATAATATCTAGTGTAGGTAATAAGGTAAGAAAAACAGTCAGCATAAATGCAAAAAGTCAAAAAATGATGCACTGCAGTAGGGAGGTAGCCGCATCAGCATCCTAAAGATGTTATTGTAATATTCGCAGAACACTGGCTGCCCGACGAGTATGACTCACCCATAGGCTGCTCGAGTGAAACGATTGACAATATGCCTTGAACAGCGTGATTTTTACTTGTACGAAGCCTCGTGCAAACCTACGGGCAATCAAATTCCCTCGGACCGCCAATGCCCTGCGTTCTCGCTCATGTCAGCGTTATCAGACAAATCATCTGTCACAACATGACCCAGATACCTAAAACTGGTTACTCTCTGCAACAATTTACCGTCTAACAAGGTAGGCGGAACATGAGCGGTTTCACAGTTCACACTAATGATCTAAATGTACCTATATGTGCTGTACCTCTGCCTACTCCCAGGATAAAAAGGCGTGATGCTAGGTTAAGTTATGACAAAATGTAAAGTAATTTTGACATAATATAGTTTGGATTAAAAATCAATTAAATCAATTTAAAAAATTGCATAGGTTTAATACCTACAGCTTAACGGAAAGTGAGAGACATAACTTAAAGGCCGAACGTCAAAAACGTTTTATATTATATTATTATTCTATTTTTTATTCATTAGTATATACTTAATATTTAATGTGTAGTTTTTATGATTTTTTAATATTTTTTTGGTGTCTATTTTTAATAATTAATATGTTAATATGTTTGTAAAATATGGGCTAAATTGCCTGAAATAAACAATATTTAATTTGAATTTTTTAATTTTTAATAGCTAGGGACCATTATTGTGCAATTAGTCGGAAAAAAAGAGGTCATCCAGTTCTTATTTGTGAAGTGAATACCTATTATACCAAAGGTGTTTTTTGGCTGATATCTTGTTTATGTAGGTACGACAAGAACATGCTAATATATACTTGTTTATTATCGCTCATAAGCAGATGCAGTAACTAGTCGATAAACGGTTTGCGAGGCTATCTATAAATATATTATGATCTCTTTATGTATTATAATATGTTTGTGAGGAGCTCAGTACCAATGAACCTGACCTGCTATGGTGGGACGTGTACATTTGAGAACAATCCTAAAACAGAACTTGGCCCTGATTCTGAATCATCGGATTGCTCCCGGATCGTAAACTTTTTCGAATCTTAGAACGACGTATTGTTACAGCTTAAGTTATTAAGTGTTAGAAATTAGTTTACCGTATAGAAAATTAAAAACTAATTAATATAGGATTTTTTTCTACATCCATCTATTTTTTTAACATTCTGTTTTTTAACTTTAAATAAACTGAAATATTCCGGCAGCTCAGAATCAGGGGGCTTATTGATTTTGACAGGTGTTGATTTTGGAATCTTAATTGTAATTAGATATATAAGGTATAACATGAGCAAAAATATTGAGTTACACAAAACAGTTTTTAAAAGAAGATTGTTCAATAGGTAAGTAGTAAAAAAAAAAACTATACAGCAATTTTTATGTTCACCCAAAATCTTAAATTACGATTAATTTCACTTTATTTTGCAGTACATTTATTGTAACTGTACAATAAAATTGGACTGGATTTTTTGCATTTTAGTACGGAACTCTACGAATATGACGATTATTGGAATCCGGACACCTAATTGGAATTAGCAAAAACATCTTTGAATTATCGACCAACCAAATATCAAATAAATACATTGACTTGTAAGTAATTTGTAACCGAATCATTTATTTATTAAGATTATTAATTTGCTCACATATATCTTAAAAAAAAACAGTTAGGTTGATTTTTAAATTTTTAGAAATAATATACGAGTGTATTAAAAGATACAATATTATTTTAATTCGCAACTATACTTTACAGAAGAACTATTGCGCGGCGCGGGTACGAAATACTTCTCCCGCTACGAAATTGAAGCTACGTTCCTTCTCTTGCTATGATGAAGGGACTACGTACATACCTTCTCCCACTTTAAAGCCTTAGGAGTTTAGTTCTTTCTCGCACTACGAAGAAAAGACTGCGTGCTTTTCCCCGTTACAAAGCAGGAACTACTTCGTCGTACATATCCATAGAGTTTATAGAATAACCTCATAAGGTAGCGCTTTACATGAATGATCTTAATGTCTCTACAAAATAATTTTGGTAGCGCATGAGTCGAAAGAAATACTATAATATATCTATGGATTATATCGAAGCTAAAAATCACCCATTTGTAAAATTTTTAAGCATATTTTTTTACAAACTAATTTAAATTTAGCCCCCATGACTACGATCGATACCCAAGACAGTATTTTTAAATTGGGAGTAAAGATTAAATTATTCTACATAGCAAGCTTAAATTAAAAATATATTTTGGTTTATCAAATTGTGCCAAGTATTTATTCGAGCTATTAAGTAGGAGTCGAACTAAAAAAGTGGAGGGCACTTTTTATGGAAAGGTGACCACTATAATTGATAGACAACATACAACACACGTGAAGTTTAATAATATTATTTTCTAGATTTATCTGTTTTGTTTTAGTTGTGAGTTTGTCTCACGTATTTGAAGAAGAATCCACGGTAAAACCACAAAACTACGGAAATAAAAATAGAACATTATAAAAATAGATTTGTTCACAACAGATCCTTAATGATGTTATTATGTTTTGACATTTTTATAAATATTTTAAAATCGGCATTTGATTAGGTACATTCATACGTGCTAATAGCAAAAACTGGACCATGTAGGCGTCTACCTACTTTTTAAATGGCTTTGTTTTTACAAAAAAAAGGTAGGTAATGACATTTTAGAAACTTAACTTTTTTAAACATATAACATTTCTATTAAAAAAATAAACAACAAAAATGAAAGTACAGAACCATAAACTAATATACGAATGTTCCTGAACCAATATTAAAATCACCTTCATTATTCTTGTATCAACATAAAATTTAATTTATAGACCTTTTTTTGACGAGACTACCTTAAAATGCGTTTAAAAAACTATCAAGATTTATTATATTAAATACAAATGAATTTTGTTATTGAAAAAAATCAGGATCTTTAAAGATGAAAAACAATCACACCGTTCGTCCGATGTTAAGAAGCAGTTATAGATGGAGCCTGTGAAAGAAACTTTTGGAGAACATCTAGATTATCTTCATATAAAATAGACAGCGTTGGTGCTGAAAGCCAATGACCAAATTACAATAGTATGAACCGCCCATCATCCTTACAATATTAAATACACCAATCCCATATTCATCCATCTAAAATTGTCTACCTTCGTGGCGCAAAAAGTACTGGGTGCAATCCCCTTTCGGACAAAAACGGAATCGGGTTTTTCTGTGTTAAAATTCTAAGCGGCTAGCAAGCCTAAGCCATGTGACCAAACGTAGATGGCGAAATATTGATGTAACAACCAGAAAAACTGATAATGACAATTACTATGATATAATATGTCAATAATTCCCTAAATACCTACTAGTTTATAAAGGAATTATATGAGATCCGCATTCATAAGATGATTTACATATTCCAGCAGTTACATTTTAAGGCCTGCATCAAATTTAAAAAGAGTCAACATTATCATTATTTAATACTAGAAGTTGCGCGGGGCTTCGCCCTCGTCGTTCATTATTTGGCCACTGCTCAGCCCCTATTGGCCGTAGCGTGGCGTTATATAATAATAATAATTATAATATTCTACCACATTCACACAGCGCCATCTAGTCCCAAAGTAAGCAATTATATTTGCTTGTGTTATGGGTACTAAACAACTGATATACTACTTAAATACATTTTGTTTTTGTAAATCATACATATTATAGATAAATTACACCCAGACACAGAACAAACCTTTATGCTCATCACACAAAGATTTGTCCTAGGTGGGGATCGAACCCACGACCTCCGGCTTAGCAGTCTGGGTCACTAACCACTAGACCAACAGGCCAGTCAATATAGCCTATGTTATTCAATGATAATGTAGCTTTCTAACAGCAAAAGAATTTTTGAAATTGGTCCTGTAGTTTTTAAGTTTATTCGTTACATATAATTACAAAAACACAAATCTTTCCTCTTAATATTAGTGTAGATTTGTAATGTAGATTTATAACATCAATTTATTGATGATATGCAAAGGTGACCAGAAACGTTAGAAAAGGACGATGATATTATTAGTTCATTTTTTTTATCCTAAATTAACAATATAAATACAGATTGCATTAGAAGAGTCAACATAAATAGTTATCCTCCAAACTAATCAAGTTACATAAACCTAAGCGCTCTTCAGAAAAATGGTAAGTTCGTTTGTATATTTCAAATGCCATTATAAACAATTAGGGTAATTTTATTTTATTGGTTAAATAATAAAGCTTTTGAATTGTGTCCATCTTTTCTTATTATAACAATCTGATTTTAGAAGTTTGTTCAATTTCAGACTGGCCTGTTGGTCTAGTGGTTAGTGACCCTGACTGCTAAGCCGGAGGTCGTGGGTTCGATCCCCACCCAGTACGAATCTTTGTATGATGAGCATAAAGGTTTGTTCTGTGTCTGGGTGTAATTTATCTATAATATGTATGTATTTACAAAAAAATATATTTAAGTAGTATATTAGTTGTTTAGTACCCATAACACAAGCAAATATGATTGCTTAATTTGGGACTTGATGGCGCTGTGTGAATGTGGTAGAATATTCTATTATTATTATTATATAAAATTACCTTATTATACAAATCACAATGCCAAATCTCGTGCTCGTCGTAACGTTTTGGCTTCACCTAAACGTAAACCCATACCTGGGTATTAAATGATAGCAGTATTTTTAGAATTAAGTAGTTGTCCTCGGGATTTTGTACGTGTGGAAAAATTTTCTCGAATTCTGTTAACACTGAAACCTAATATTTATTTCACGAAACCCTAATTCTTTTTCCAAAATCAATGAAGCCTAAGTTATAAGCCTAAGTATATCGCTCTGTTGAAACGTTCTGTCCCTATATCCTAATATTTTTGATAATAATACATGTCTTTGTTTATTGTATCATCTAGTCAAGTCATCGATTTTTATCACTTGTAATCTAATAAATACTTATATTGTATAATTCAAATCACACATAGCACGTTATAATTAACACCTTATTATTTCATTATCAAAAACACTCCACTTTGTTTTACCGTATAAGGCTAAGCTATAATTATGATAAAAGGCGTCCATATAAGTTGTATTGAACAGGATCTTATGTATGTACGTGTTGTTGGTAGTTAACACCGGTTATCGCTGCATTATATCTTTTATGAATTTGGCAAATAAGATGTTAATCATTCCAAATAGAGCAACAGTCATCGAACGTATAATACCTAATATAATCTAATAACCTATTCAAGCGATGGGATACACTGAATTCCAGTTATTTTTCTGTGAAGTGACGGATTAAGAATACATAATGTCACTATCTCATCTCTACTCGTGGGTGTCGTAAAAGGCAATCTATGGAACCTTATACAGACAAGAGCATTGCGAGAAAAGGAAAATTCGAAAGAAGCGCTATATAAACCCGTCTGCAAGTAATAGTAGGCTAAATTCCCTCCACATTTAAATTTGACTGTCACCGTAGCGTTGCGGACAAGGGGGTCGCCTCGCCACTAACACCGGCGTGTCGAGTGATGTGGGTTCGATTTCCACATGAGACAAATATTTGTGTGACTCATAGATATTGGTTTCCAGTCTGGGTGTACTTTGTGTCCGTTGGTTGTATGTTTGTAAAACCGTGACACAGAGCTTGTTCCCTAGTGCGAGCGTTGTCAAAAAAAACGCACCCCAGCTAAAACTTCCATTTTCACCACCTAGGCTATCTTCAAATTACATTTAATTAAAATTTGATAATAATTAAAAACGTATCAGAATTGCTAATTATTTCACAAAAATAATTATAAAATTTTATTTTTCAGTACGTGAAGATCTTCGCTCTATTTCTAATTATAGGAGTATGTGTTGCTATACCGGTAGATGACCATGAACCAAAATCTCCTGTACCTGCGTCTGTGTCTGGACACACCGAAGGTTCACCACCACCAACTGTACTGCCATCAGGTTTGCCTCCGAAGCCACACAATTCAGATGATCTGAAGACCGATGCCACAAGTTGGGGGCGTAGCTATTATCGTCGCTCATATCCAGTGTATTATACGTATTATAGGTAAGATACACATATAATTAATATAATTAGAAATTAGCTGTCATCCGTGTGCAGTTCTGCTCATACTGTATTGACTTCGAGGGTGTATGGGCTTGAAATTATTTTGGACTCCCATCGGAACCCACGTGGGGACATAGTCATGGGATACGTTGGTAAAAATTCCTGACTGCGACAGCAAGCAATTCTATTTTACGTTGCAATGGCTATAAAGAGAGAAGATTACTCACGATCTTTTAGGTCTGTTAAATTTCTTTAAGGAAACTCATGTTTTCAATAGTGATTAGTAAATGATTGTTTAGTCCTGTGACGGCATGTCTTTAAGTCTTTAAATGATATAACAATATCTAGATTTCGGAAAGCTCAAACACCATGGTCACGTCTTAGCATCTCTTACAACTGTAACGCATTGAATGTTAATTTACCTACTATTTTTTCCGTTTTACAGTTATCCCAGTTATCCTGCATATTCTTCGTACAGGGACTACTACTACTAATTTGAAATGGAAAATCTCTTTTCATTATTATCATTACTTTGTGATAATTCCTCTATAATATACTTATTTTGTTACTAGTTTTAATAACCTTGATTAAATGTTAATGTGAGAATTATTGCATTTTATTTTCGTGTAAGAAGACAATCATTAAAGCAATATAAAGAAGACAAAATTGATGTGATTAGAATGACACACCAAATAAAATATCACGAAGTACTTGTTGATGTTGACTACGATGGCGGTTTCAAGTCAGTTGCCTGATACAATGAATTAATTGCTATATCAGATGATACAAAAGCCATAGATTTTGCTAATGTCGCCAACGACAATGTGTCCATCACAATCCGATTGGCTACGTGGTTAAGATTGGCTCCGTGAGATTGCGCTGTATATTTCAGGGCCAGTTTGATCACTCGCTCGCAAGCCAGTGATTTTGACGTTGCACTTTTAGCTTCTTTCCCAGCTTGTTGCGCAGCCGTCTTTGCCAAGTTCATCATTAGATCCTGGTGATTAGACATTCCATTTTTCGCATACCTTACTGACATTTGAACTTCGATAGATGCTGTCAAGGCACGTCTTAAAGCCACTACACTAGCCGCAGTCAAATATGCTACATCACCAGCATATAAAATAGCTTTCTTGGCTTTAACTTCTAATCTCTCCAACTTTTGTTTAGCTCTTTTCTCATTTCCCCTTTCTTCATCAAATTCAGGTTGGTCAATTTCTATATCGGCAACAATATCAGGATTCAAGGCTGGTTTATAAATATTTTCTTTAGTGTCCATCCAATCATCCAACAGCCCAGGTGCAGTTATTTCTTGAGTATCTAAAGTCGGTGCATCTGATCTAACATAATGGGTTGCATTTATAGATTTATCCAATACAATTGTATCTGTTTCATTAATTTCGGCGTCCCCATTTTCAATATCTAAAACTGTTTGATTTAAAAATCCTTTACTTCCAGCTGAAGAACTTTGTTTAATAGGTACAACATGTATTGGTTTCTTTTCCATATGAGACATAACAGAAAATGATGATAAAGAGTGGGGTGAATGCTTGTTCATATGTATAATATTTTTGGCAGGAGCAGGAGTCGTTTTATTGAGTATAATATTGTAAACAGTAGTTTCTGCAACCCGAGGAGTTACTGTAGCTAGAACATTATTATCCGATTTAGACACAATAGAACGTTTCTTACGTAAAGACAAATCAACTGATTGTTTTTTAGATAGAGCTGAGGAATAAGTTGTATCCTTCAAAGCGGATACAATGGAAATTTCAGCTGCAATTTGTGCTAATCCATACACCAGACGATGGAGTTCTGGTTCAGTAGAAGCTCGTGTTATACTCAATATATGGCCTGATAATGTCCTTGATATATAATCCAAAATGCGTCTCGTCTCTATAGCGGTTATACCCTTGTTTCTCCCAGGAGCTTCCAATGCTTCTTTTGTTATTCTCGTAATTTTGTCTTGAATTTCTAGCTTGGATAAAATTGCAGATACCATATCTTTTGATATCTGGAATAAATTTTCATCCATTTCAGGATTTTGTGTAACGTTTTTGGTGTTTTTTAATATCGAATTGTCTAGATGTTTTAAAACGTTATGAGGGGAACTCAGTAAGAATCTTTCACCATAGTTTTTCCCGCCTGCCAATCTATCTTTCATATCGTGAACTGGAGAAATCCCAGCATACGACCCAGGAACCTGAAACATTTTGTTATTTTATTAAACTTTTAATATGAATAACTGTTAACTCGAAGGAAACTAAATGATTAAACATATAGATATTCTTAGAAATGAGGTAATTACATTTATTGTAATTTTAGAATAAATAGCAGATTAAAAAAGCCTATGTAACAACAACAATAACTTACAAACAGTAACATAATCACTGCCCAAGTACGACACAAAACCATTTTACCAGATTCTTTGACTGCTCTGGTTAAAAACAATTTTAAAGTAATGTTGTTATTTCAGTCGTACCTTTATCGCAATTATTTTACGACCAATTAGTCAAAATATCAATTATTGTAACTAGAATAATTTTATTACTCTCGAGTACACAATATAGGCATGATTATAATATAACCATTTAGAATTATATGATTTATTTTAATTTTACTAATAAGAAGTATGATAAAATTTCTACAGTGCATAAGTTTTATCTGTTTGCCATCATCGTGATAGGACCAAAAAAATCCAATACAATCCTTCTCGACCTGAGAATTAAACACATATCTTGCGCAGAAGTAGCATACACTCTCGTTACACAGCCAAGGCAGTAGACAGTAGACTAGAGGGAAGTACAGGCTCCCGAAACGGAGAACTAACTTAAGAGGCGCTAGAACATCGTTTCATAGCTCGGCGGATTGGTCCGTACTGGACCTGCTCCGGGTCCCGCACATCGTATCGTACTGACGCGATGACGTCTCGTTTCAGAGCACCGCGGGTACTACCAGTACAAATGTCCTGTGCACGGACAGCCCGTGATATTGTGCTCACTGAATGGATTTTAAATAGACTTGCTGCGTATATAGTTTATTGATGAGATAATGGATAAACATTTTTAGGTACACTATAGTATAGTTTTACACATACCTAATGAGCTATCCCGCAAAGGAGTTAAACATTGTTATTCTTCTCTTTGAATGATGAATTCTGCTATAAACAAACAGCGGACGATACACCTGATTACTACTTTCTGCTGCTTCGATGATTTCGTCATTTGCTTCATTTGAATCAACTGCATCCTCCTTCGCCTCCCTTTTAATAATATTACTTGTTTCTCCTGTAACACTATCTATAGGAATTTTTTTTATCATATTTGGGCTTTGTAGACTTAATTCTGTATTTCTTTCTAAAGTTTTTATAGATGATACTACATGAAATAATGCTAAAGAAACTGTAATGAAAAACATGGTGAAAATAGATCAATCGGTAAGAAAAATTGTCCTTTTTATTGTCTATGGTTTCAATTACTAAGTGTGTGTTAATTTTGTTAATTAGATTATCTATTTTTATCACAATTAACGTCTTACTTCAGAATTAATTAGTAGTTGGAAAAGAGTGGTGGCGCAGCGGGATGTGTAAGATTGCTGCACAGAGGTATCGGGTTCTATCCTCGGGTAAGCCAAAAATAATATTGGATTTTTCTCTCTTGAAATTCTTAGTATCATCCCGGAGTCTGAATTATCATTTAATTTTAATGTCGTATCGTCGTATACACTCTGTATAGTAAGCTTTATAAAATTACATTCAATAAAATTTTATGAATTCTTATTTTTTATCTTTATCTATCTATGTTTTATGCGATAGTGGCTGAATGGATAAGTGACCGGCATGCAAATCATGCGATCCGAGTTCTATTCCGACCGGCAGTACCAATGTGGATTTCACTTTGTGGAATTTATATGTACTCGTACTATAGTCATTCATGTGACTTACCATCTGCTAATGGTGAAGAAAAACATCGTGAGGAAACCCACATACCCTAGAGGAAATTCTAAGTGCATGTCTGATCCACCAACAAGCACTAGGCCAGCGTATATGGATTATGGCCTAAACCCTCTCAGCTCTCTAGATAGAGTAGAGGAGACCCGAGCCCAGCAGTGGGACAATAATGAGTTGCAGATGAAGATCTAGGTTTGATCTACAAAAAACAGGATAAAATAGCACTAATTAATAACGAAACAAATTTTAATGTCCATAATTATTTTTTATTAGGTACATAATTACATTTACATAAATAATAATACTTAAAGAGTTTATTTAATTTCCTAAATTTATACATGACATGTAGGTAAATCAACTTAAATTTAAAGGAAAACATATCCGGTTACGAGGCATGGGTCAGCATGTCAAATGTCTGTTGTTTAACCAAGGAAGGCAGGCAGCACCTTGATGCGACCACGGCCCTCCAACTGAGAGATTTCACCAAAAGGAGATACGTCGACATCATTGCTTGATGGAAGCAAGTCACTTTCTTGCCCATCAATAGCACGGCGAGCTCTCGGGTGTTCAATAGCACCAGCAACCTTTCCCGAAGCACCAGATTCCACATCGACGCCTGCGGTAACTGATGGTGTTTCCTCTACTTTTGCTGGAATGCGCTGGATCACGTCCTTCCCGACGGGGTCGCATACGCAGACCGCTAGCAGCGCCAACGACGCGACGATAAATAACGTTGAATGCATTGCCAAAAGATCCTATCTTGTACTTTCAATAATGAAACTGTATTATATCAAGTCTCGCCTGGCCTTTTATGTGAGACTATTGCTGACATAAATTATTAAGCTATATTTTATGAGCACACTTAGATAATGCGCATTGTTATTTTTAGAATAACACTGACGCACGTACAATACAACAAAAGTTCTGGTTTATGTGATCCTCTCATTATGATCCTTGGGCCGGGACTTGCTAATGACAAGTCAAACTTACTTGTTATCTGATAAGAATAAAGGGAAACATAGTCAGTTAACACCTGGTTATATATACTTAGTTGTGTTTTTATGTTATCCTAAATTATTTATTAGAATATGAAGCTAAATCACGTAGACTGCTTCCCAAACATAATACTTCCCAGAGGACAGACATAAATATAATTAATAAGAAGTTGACATATCCTAACGAAGCACAAGGATATCAGTTATGAGTTGCTTTTAAAAATCTCAGTAACAATACGAAATAGCACGTACGCGTAAACGAATTACAAATATTTCGGAAGACTTTGTTAAAATATTGTCTGGTCTTTATAATCTGATGATTCTAATCATAGGCGGAGGGAAAAGATTATCTCTATATACGCAGAGGACTCTCATCCTCAAGATTTTTAAGTACTTGTCAAGAGAGACAGCGTCACTTTCTGGAGACTGTTAAATTTTGTTTGGTGCTTGATATTTTACCCGTCCGTCACACAGAACAGAGATAGGTTTTTGTTCGTCAGATGGAAGGCTCACAGTCGAAAACCAGTGAAAAATTTGTATACCCGTGCTGATGTCGTATCAGGTCCAGGCGACCCACCCCACAAAGTGAATTGTTGTTGTATACGGGGTTTTGGGGGATATGCTGGTCCTTCTATCATATTCAGAGCCCCACATAAACATCCCGTTTCTACAAACAGTGCAGCAAGCCTAAAATGCATTTATTGCACTTTTTCAAAAAATATTTCTACAGAGAACAATAAACTTAATACAGCTGACAGCATAGGTACTTTTATTTAGACAACGGACAAATTTTATAATAATAATATAATATAATAATATAATATTATGTTTTATTGACGTCACGGTTATTTCTCAATTAGGTTAACATTTTTCACAGGCAGCAGGTAGTTTTGTAATCATAATAAATATTATCTTCCATCGGCTAAGGTTAAGCTCATTAACATGTATCTTCAGTATAGGATAAATATTTCTTACATAATTATAATCAAGACGTATATTTTATGCTTCATCAGCAACCTATTACTGTCCCACTGCTGGAATCGGGTCTTCTCTCCTCTATCTAGAGAGCTGAGAGGGTTTAGGCCATAATCCACACACGCTGGCCTAATGCGGGTTGGTGGATCAGACATACACTTAGAATTTCTTCTAGTGTATGTGGGTTTCCTCACGATGTTTTCCTTCACCGTTAAGTCACATGACTAGTACGTAGAAATTCCACAAAGGATCTGATTGGAATTGAACTCGGATCACGTGTTTAGCACGCCGGTCATATATTATTATGGTTATGCTTATATAATATCAACCCAGATTTCCTCTCTTATATTTGGAGAGCTGAGAGGTTAAGGCCACAGTCCACAAACGCTGGTTTAATGCGAGTTGGTGAAGCAGACATATCCGTAACGATTTTTTACCTTCACCGCATGCAGATTGTAATCCGTGTAGTGACGGATTAAGAATACATATTATCACTACCCTATCTCAACCCGTGGGTATCGTAAAAGGCGACAAAGGGTACAGTAGTAACCTTATGCAGACAAGATTATCTACTGCAAGAAAAGGAAAATCCGAAACAAACCGTCTTGCCAGAGTGGTATAGTAGGCTAAATTCCCTCTACATTCTTTGGAGGAGACCCGTGCCCAGCAGTGGGACGTTTGTGGGTTGAAATGATGATGCAGATGGTAAGTAGTTAAACATACAATATAATATATATAATAAATTACTGCCATATACTGATATACCTTAAGAACCATACCATACCATACCATACTTACCTTACCTTACCATATTATAAACAAATAATGTAATTTGCACTGCTACGTTATAGTAAATGCTATGTACACCGAAATTGTCATACATATCAGATGCAATATTATGTACTTATTATTACCTGTAAATGTTATAATATGTATGATGTGGTTGTGCTAATAAATATAAATAAATAAATAAATACCTGATACTAAAACTTCGAAATTTCATCTTAGTCATTTTATGGTTACATGTCACTAAGTCATAGGCCTTAGTAAACAAATACTGCACGAGATTTTTTAACTTAACTATAACATATTTTTAACTTAACTAATATTACAACTACCTACATTACTAACACTACACTAAGTTGGTTATTATATTTGTATTCATTTTTGTATTTTTCTCTGTAAGTGATTATTGTTAATCTTTTGAGAAAAATAAATGTCTTTAACCGTAAGTGATGAAAGTGGAATCGACATCGGTACTGCCTGTAGGAATCGAACGCCGGCCTCATGTTATGCATATGGTTAATATCACTGGAAATTATCTGTAAACATGAGTGAGAGCCCTATATACGACAGATATCAACATTGCTGAGTAACAAACAACAGTTATGCAATAATGTCAACCTTACTCACCAATAAACGGAAGGATGTACATACATACGTGATGCTGCATAATGTTATCGCGTTTTTGTACACAAATAAAATAAGCAAACAACGTATTTCTCACCGTTTTTCAATAGAATGCACAACAATAATTTACTCATGGTCATTATGTTCTTGAGAATATTTGCTCACCCTATTAACAAGCAATACGCGTCTATAATTCCAATTCTGGATAAAAATTAGCACAATTTTATTAAAGGTATATAAACTAAATACAACTCAAAACAACATCAGTACCCTACAGTATTGAGTCTAAGAATACGTGAACAAATCTTTGGGTTTCAATCCCCTATCATCGCGGAGAAGTTTCCAATAGCCCTCAATACCATGGCTTCCAAATTGATTGTCCTTCTCTCGCTTGCGATCGTGGCCTGTGCATATGCGGCCCCCGCGTCGACGAAGGCGAACGTAGCTGAAATTACAACAGAACCAGAAGATGTGCTTTTGGTTGAAGAGATAGAAATTAAGGAAATTCCAGTTGTTGTGGCACTCGTTGAACCTACCAAGCCTATTGAACCTGAAACCAAAGAGACAACAAGCCAGCCTGAACACAAAGTGGCGAAGAGATCAGCTCTGAGAGGTGACAACCCTAGCAACGATCTTCTGGCTGATCTGGACGGACTCCAGTATGAAAATGGCCTGTCTAGTTTCGATGGGCGCAGAATCAAGTTTTTACCCACTTGGCTCGGTTAATACCATGCTAGATTAAGTACCTATGTTTTTTAAATATGATTCAATATTATATTATCATAGAAGAATTTCAGCAGCAGTTTGCTCAACTGGATGTGATGATGAAGATGATCGTTTGGAGAGTTTTTAAAACTATAATTGTTAAGATTTATATTTGATACTATTTTCATGTAAATTTTTTGAAATAAATATATTTTTAATAATACTTATATGTATATATTATTTTTTCCTTTTCATATTATTTTAGTATTTAGTGGCGTAAATTAGGTAAGGCCTATGTTCAGCAGTGGACGTCGTTTATTAATAAATTCGCAAGATTATAATAGATACTAATGGTACCTAGCAATTTTTTGAATTCTGATATTTTCCGATGAGCATTGCATTCAAATATTACTATGATTTAGTAAAAAGTACAAAAATTGTCAATAACTACTTACCACTAAGAAGGAGAATAGACCAAACGTGTAGATAGTTTAAAAAATTATGTCTTCGGATTGAAACATTAAATTTTCAAATAATTCTTATAAAAATTAATAATAATCTAATTTTATTATGCAAATTTGTTAATTTGCATAATAAAATTAACTTACTGCCGTACTCAGAGACATTATTTAACTTTAAACTATAATAATTAGTAAAAATACGCCTAAAGACGATTATTCAATGAAAAAATTGTGTTAATGACAGATTACTGCTAATTGTAAATAATAAATTTAATTGTGTACTGTTGTACATAATTAAATATACTAATAATGAAATTAGACTCCAATTGCAAGGAAACGTTAGCTAAAAGAATTACAAATATTTAATCTAATAATCTATTAATAACGCCAATATATGCCAAAAATGGTGGGAAATGATAAAGAGATGGCTTTTCAGAATCTTACTAATAAAATAAAGGCGAAAGGGTAACAAATTGTCTGTGTAATACGCTTTCACGCCACTGATCTTCCTGAAATTTCACATAGAGAGTCTAGGACCTGGAGAAGAACATAGCCTTATTACCGACATACGCTAATAATCGTTATTAAATCTCATTAACTGCCGCACTCAGAGACGTCAATTAGCAGTAATCTGTCATTAACACAATTTTTTCATTGAATAATCGTCTTTCGGTTTTTTCTAATTATTATAGTTTAAAGTTAAGTAATGTCTCTGAGTACGGCAGTAAGTGTAAAAAACTATTAAGAATTGCTCATATAATAAATAGTATTAGATAGCTAAGTTATAATAATACTAGTAGAACCACATAACTACATTATTATTTATCTTAAAACCTATATACAGTCTTACTGTATTATTGGAACACGTATAAGAAATAATCTAGAAAACTTTAATAGATACAGAGTTGCATAATATACCTATGAAAACATGTTATAAGAATGCATTTGATTGCCGTTAACATAATATTCAATTTAAGAATCTTTGTTCTTAGATTTAGTTGTATCATTGGAATTTCTGTTTACTTTTAAGATAATAAGAATAAAAGACTTTATATATCGAAGAAAACATATTTATTCAATTTAAATAAAGCTGTGTGTATGTAATCTACACACATTAACATAGTGTTTCGTCTAACTATACGAGTACATGAATGCTCCCAGATTGTGTTTTAATTCGTGTTGCTACTTAAAACAAAAGACTTCTTCATTTCTTTTGTTTTAAGTACCAACTTCTCCATTTTCTCAGATCCTTTCTTTATCATTAGTTTTTTCTTTCTCTTCTCGAAATTGCTGAAAATCCTAAAATCTGAATTTTTAATCTCTCATCTTCCTTTTTTTCCGACAAAGCACCATCACAATCCATACAAACTTCTGATTACTTATTTTCCACTTCAATAGTTTCAATGCTTTCGACGACATCATTTGTTAATATAACAGGAATATCAGCTGATTCCCTATAGGCATGCAAATGTCCAGGATTATAATCCATATAATCATTGCCTATACGTATTTCTACGACAGTCTTCAAAATTTCTGGGTGCAAATGCAATCCGTCCAACCGCCCATAAGAAATTGCGGCCAGAGTTAAAAATACCAAAACTGTCCAAAACTTTGCCATAACCAAGTCCTTTAGCGAAATGATATAAAATGATGAAGTAAAGTATATTATATACGTGTGATGTGGCTTTGATATATTATAACAATGTGTTAATTGAAGTTATATGGTGAACAAACCACAAGGTTACCAATAAGAAAAACAAATATTTGCAGGTGTTGTCACGGAAGAATCGTGGAAACAATAATTTGTTCTAAGTAATACCGACAAAGTTGCCATATTGACATACTGATTAAAAACCCTTTCATCGATGATGATAACAATTTTAACAGCTTGAATTTAAATTATTATATCCCAGTCGTCGTTAGAGCATATAGGTATACCATGTATCGAGGAAGTCAAATAATGGAGATTATTTGATTAAATCTAAAAGATCAGCAATCAAGTTATACTGCCGTACTCAGAGACGTTACTTAACTTTAAAGTTTATTTAGTAAAAACGTGTAATTCTTAAGTTGATACGCCTAAAGATGATTATTCAATGAAACTGGTAATAGACGTCTCTGAGTGCGACCGAAAGTTATTGTGAATTCGTGACATTTCATTGCATTGTAACGTGACAAACTTATTGCTCCCTTGAAGGTACCGTTAGCTATATATTTGAAGAGTTATGATATTAAAGATAATATTTGATTTGAACTTTGATCGATTGATTTGATAACTGTGATGGAAATGACAATAAATACTCGCGCCTACATGTTTGCTTTCCACACTATGAAATAAATACAAAGCTTCAACTAACAGAGTGACATGACAAGTATTTAAGTCGATTAAGATTTATGTATTTAAGCACGAGAATATCTCTTATAATTTTAAACGATAAAGGACCTTTCATTCAGGTGCAATACCTATATATCTGATTATTAAAATGCAATCCATTTTTGCAATTATTCTCATCGCGTTTATTGTGAAATCAAATGGAAACAAACTTGTACCATACAAAGCAGTTAGATGTCCATCAATATTACCATTCAAATACAAACTACAAGCAACGGTACTAGACTTAGATGGAAAAACAAACGGAGACTTAGTGTCGTGTGTGATGAAAAATTTATATTATAATCAATCCGTACTATTAATTACTGGATATAATACTGACAGCATACCTCAATTACAGAAATATAAAACAACACATAATCCAAATATAATAATAATGACTCAAGTGATTCATCCCGATGTATTAATTGCACCATCGGTCAAACGAGTGTTAAGGTCTCATCGATCTATAGTCTACATAGCTGTCACAAATAGTACATTATACAATTGTAAAGATGGTAAACTGAACGACGATGAATTTATGGCTATACAATCTTTTATGAATAAACTTTGGCATAGATATAAGATTATGCAAGCTGCTGTTACATTCCCTGTATCCTGCAAAGATAAAGTCGCCGTTTATAGTGAAAAAACAAATATGAATATACCATTATATGATAGAACGATAAAATTAATTAATAGAGCAGATACAAAACTACTTTACGACACTGTTGGACAGAGTGGCTTGGTATTGACAAAAGGTTATCCGCTCAAAGCTGATATTTTTCCTAGGTTTCCAACAGTGATTGACGATTGTAAAAATTTACACTATTATACTAAAATGAACTTGGATTACACTAAAGGCTATTGTGGCTTGGACGCTTTAGTGATGCACAGTATCGTGAAGCATTTTAAATTCAAATTGTATTATCCAAAGGATAATGAAACTTGTGACAAATATGGTTATGCGATGCCAAATAACCTTACGGGTAGCCTCGGATGTGTTGTCCGTAATGAACTGGATATATCATTTAATGCAAGATTTATGACTATGTATTCTGAAGATAGTATATATTTCCTACACTATATATCAATAGATCAACTTTGTGCTGTGATAAAGAAAGCAAGTGTAATACCAATATGGCATTACCCTTTTACCGTCTATGATCTTAAAATTTCGTCTCTGATAACAGCTCTAGTTGTGCTGATTGGTATAATCATGTGGGCTATGGCGACAATAAAAAGGCAAATGATTGACAGAAGAAGAGAAGCTTTGTATAGTTATATCATTGACGCTATTACTTCTACAATGTGTGGCTTCTCGATAATGCACAATAAATATTATTACATGCTTAGGGGTACTTGTCTGTGTAGTTCTTTTTTGTTTCTGGCTATATTTCAGGTAAATGACATAGCTAATACTTACAAATCACGTAACAAAAAAATTATATTGAGAAAACAAAACCCGATATCACTAAACATTTAACACATATTGAAGCACGTAAAGTTTGATTTCTTGTCTGATCTCTTTGAAGGCGTATCAAATTGCCCTACCATCGGTCTACGAGTACAAGACAGCTATAGAAATCAACCCAAAACTAATCTATATTTGCGCATAGACCGCATAGTGCACACACTAGGCACCTTTAACACATGAAGTTTGTCTGCAGATTTAACATAAATATCTTTTGAAACTCTATTACAATTTCAGGGTCACATAAACCACATGTTCACAGCGCTACTTCGTTACGAAACCATCAACAACTTGGATAGCTTATACAAATCTGATACCACTTTGTACGTTTCACAATCAATGAAAAATATTTTAAAAAACATAGAAAAACTAGATAACCAGCTACAGATTGATTATTTTAAACGAGCTCGTTTGGCACCAACAAATAATACGATGGGTAAGTAAACTGCATCTACGAGTATAAGAATGCCACTGTCATCGTAAAAATATTCAACAATATTATTCATGAAAACGTATAAAGGGAATCACCTGATATCACTATAATATATAAAACTTTTGCCCGACTCATGGTCATGAAACAATTTATTAAATAAAGTCTCAATTTGTTCACAGATTTCATTCTCCAGCACCCTCAAGCAGTGCTTTTACTCAGAAAACAGGATACGGAGTTGGAGATCCTCAGCAAATATACAGATAAACACTCAAGTCCTCTAATTAATATAGTAAACGAGCGTTTCTATACTTTTTATTTGAACTACATTGCTAGAGCAGGTAAAGTAATTATATTAATCACTAGCTTATGCCCGCGACTTCGTTCGCGTGATTCTTATAATTATAATCGATGTAACTTTTTTATTTATGAACCGATTGCAATGAAACAAAAACTAAATGTCAAAAAAAACTTCAAGTTACGCTCAATCCTTGTGTATAAAACTTATCTACATTGCTTTCGTACATTTTACGTGATGCCCGAACAAATAAACAGACAAAAATTCGAAAAATGCTGGAAATGGGTTCTATTAGTTGTCCTTTAACACCCAGGCTATATTTTTTTGTTTTTTTTTTTATGTACAAAAACGACTTTTCTTCAGTTTTATTATATGTATAGATTACAGTCCCAGATTTGTGTGTCAGTCTTAATTCCACCAGTATCGTTTGTAGGTTTCCCATTTTACGAAGAGCTTCAAAGATTTATGCAGCGAATGGGAGAAGCTGGTTTACCGCTTATTTACCATAAATGGACTTGCAACATGCTTCGTGTACCACAAACTCTACCGAAAGTTCGCACTGAGCCTCGCTCCTTTGAAAAGATCAAACTAGAGGACCAACGCGTGGCTTTCGGTTTACTCACAGTTGGTTATGTTGTATCTTTCATTGTATTTATCGTAGAAATTATGAGGGATCGTCATATTCGTAGAGCTTGCAAGGTACCTAAAGGAGTGATTGAGAAATATGTATCATAGTTGTTAGATTAAATCAATAAAATATTGCTATTTGATTTTATTGTTAAATTGATATTTTTCTCAAAAGTGTGTTTAATAAAATTAATATAATGTCCAGATATTTTATTATTCATCATAATATGAAATTAATGAAAACTGTAAGTAGATATTATACGACCAGCTTGTGTGGACTATGGCTTGAAATATCTCAGCTTTCGTAATATAGGGAATAATGTAGCAAAGCAAGTAGGTACATTAACTAGTATATCGTTGATCAATAGGTATTTTGGTTTACAGTAGCTCTATTGCCGTCTATGCCTCTATGCCTTCTAAAAAACCCCTAGAAATTCAGATGTATTTTGAAAAACTCCTAGGATTTAGAGCATGGCAACGTCTTCCCCACGCAGGCCGAGCCTCGGCTTGATGGCAATAATTAAAAATGTAACCAATAGGTTTGACATGTACCTACAAAACACCCCAGTCAGTCCCTTTAACCAAGTAGTTATGAAAATATTTGTCTTGAACTTCGGTCGCTTGATTGACATCTCTTCGGAATATGTAATTATCTACGTATTTATTTACGTTCCAGACCTTGATAAACAAAGGTTTGTCTAACAGACTAAAATATCAAACATTTTAAAGCGATTAGGATTTATGTGCTCCTATTAGGATTTAAACGCGAGCAATTCTCTGCCTAGTTTAAACGTTCTAGGTTCCTTTAGCTTCTTTATGAAACGGCATTTTAGTAGATGTACAAAAAATGAAATCTGTACCACTTCTAGTTCTTATCAATTTTATTTTAGTTATTAAAGGAGACAAACTTATTCCATTTCGAGCAGTTAAGTGTCCATCCATATTGCCATTCAAACACAAGCTGCAAGTAACAGTCCTAGACTTAGATGGTAATTCTAATGAAGATTTAAAGACATGTGTGATGCAAAACTACAATCCGGAACAGTCAACAGTTTTAATTAACGGGTACTATACTCACAACATCCCTAAACTGCAGAAATATAAGACAACTGAAAACCCAAATGTTATAATCATGACGAAATTAATTCATCCAGATGTGCTTCTTCTACCGGCTGTCAGGCGAGTGCTCAGTTCTCATAGATCTATAGTCTATGTAGCTGTTACAAATGAAACAATTTACAATTGTAAAAACGACACATTTAACGATCATGAATTTCGGGCCTTACAAGTTTTTATGAACAAACTTTGGCGTATTTACAACATCATGCAGGCTGCTGCTACATTCCCTTTGTCTTGCAAGCACAAAGTCGCCGTTTATAGTGAAAAAACAAATACAAGAAAATCGTTATATGACAGAACAATCAAATTAATTAACAGAGCAGATACTAAACTACTTTATGACACTATTGGACAGAGTGGATTGGTATTAACAGAAGGCTATCCGCTCAAAGCTAATATTTTTCCTAGATACCCAACAGCTATTAACGATTGTGATAACTTACATTATTACACGAAGATGGACGTGAATCTAACGCAAGGTTTATGTGGATTGGACGCGTTGGTGATGTATAATATTGTGAAACATTTTAAATTTAAGCTAAGCTACCCTAAAAATAACACATGCAGTAGGTATGGGTATGCAGTGTCTAATGTCTCAACAGTCGGCAGCCTCGGATGTGTTGTCCGCCAAGAATTGGATATTTCGTTTAATTCAAGATTCATGACGATGTATTCTAAAGATGATATATATTTTGCACACTATGTCACAACAGATTCCCTATGTGTGATGATCAAAAGGCCTGGTGTTATACCGATGTGGCATTACCCTATTTCTGTATACGAATATAAACTATGGTTTTTTATTTTCGCACTAGTGGTTTGTATTGGATTGGTTATGTGGGCAGTCGGGACATTCAAGAGTACAGTGACCGGCAAAAGAAAGGACAACTTGTTTTATTATATCAAAGATGTTTTTACTGCGACTATGTTTGGATTTTCGTTAATTACGAATAGAAAATTGTACATGCTCAGAGGCACATGTTTGTGTAGTTCTGTTATGTTTGTAGCTGTGTTTCAGGTAAATAATCTTTACTTATTTGTAGTATTATCTAAATCGAGAGTGTAGGATCCTTATTATTATAAGCTTTATACCGTCAAAAAGCTTATGCGTTTACAATGTGTAAACTACCCGACAAACTTGTATGTGTGAGACAAATGTACCTATTGTATTTACTGAATAGATACAAATATTACAAATAGCAATGGAAATAAAATGATTTAGGCGTGTATTAATGTAATAGAAAACTGAAAGCTTACCCTCAATGAGCTACGTCATTAAAACGTGACAAAAAAATGAAAAAGATTTTCATTCGTGAAAACACGAGATATAAGCAATAAATACAATGAGATTTCCAATGAATGAAATTATTGTACAGACTAATAAAAGAGCTGATGAGTTTATGTTTATTCCTAGGTGTTCGTAATATGAATTCGAATATATCGACCTAAAGGCAACTGCAATTTTCAGGGACACATAAACCACATGTTTACAGCGGTTCATCGATATGAAACAATCGAAACCCTGGATGATGTTTACAGATCTAGTAATAACTTGTACGTGTCTCCATCACTACAAGCCATCTTAAATCAGCTAAGGAATCCAGATAATGAATTACAGCGAAATTTCTTAGAGCATTCCCGTTTGGCTCCTGAAAATTATACCCTTGGTAAGTAATCGAAACAGCTTAAGTACAAGGTAATAATCTTCAATATAAAGAGGCCCTCGTAGCATTGTGGTACTAAGATATTCGTTACGATTATCGAAGTTAAGCAACGTTCGGCAATGTCAGTCCTTAGATGGGTGACCGTTGGTAGCATTTTATTTTTGAGTGTCTCCGAGCTTCGGTAGGCCGTTGGTAGCTGTTAACACTTAATGTGGTAGCCGTTTAGTCAAGTTGGAAGCTTTTTGGGTGACTTGATAAATTTCACCAGGGTCAATATAAGACAGAATTTACGAACAGTAAGAATATGGTCACCATACTTGCGAAGACCCTGGCTAGCGAAATGGCTACCAGCACCACCATCCCGGATCTAGCAGCTACCTTCGCCATACGACCATACAAGTAGAAAGGAATTGAGTGACAGCTCCAATTACTGAAATATACCTAGATACTCGCTTGTTTAATTTCAGAGCCTGTTCAGATCATTCGTTCCATTTATGTTCTGCAATGGATCTATGGTCAGTTTTCTGAATCCCCTTTTGCCCTCAGACTTTTGTGGATCGTCGTTTCAAAATAAGATTTATTTATACATTGTAATTACCAACATTGTATCTACTTTCCACAATCGGATTTTGTTTTATCACTTTGTTGACAGAATTGGTTGTCAAAAACCCACATGCAGCACTCTTAGGCAGAAAACAAGATTCTTTGATGGAAATTCTAAGCCGATATATGGATGAACATGAAAGTCCTCTGATTAATATAGTACATGAATGTTTGAACACTTATTATTTGAGCTACATTGCTAGATCAGGTAAAACAAAACATTGTTGTGTATGAAGAACAATAGAAAATTAAGTTAACCTTTTGACCACCACGTCAAATCGGCCTCTCCGTGAAATTCAACATGATTAAAAAAAAATCGACTGAGGCCCTTCGTACACAGGGATACGCAATTCTCCGATTAATTGACTAACTGTCAATTAACAGTAATCTATAATTACCAAAAATTTTTCATTGAATAATCGTCTTTAGGCGTATAGATTTAAATATTACACGTTTTTCTCACTCTTCGCGATTACTTAGACACTCACAGGGGTTTTTACACATGGTCGCGTCGGCGACATATTGTTAATTCCGTTGCCGACACAAAGTCACGCGTTACCTGTTGAAGTCGTTGTTACAAATGTTTCAGCGATTTTATGTAAGGCGGAGCAATTACTAAGTATTGAATATTGAATTTGTAAATTTCGTGTGAGCAAGAGCTATATATGTAACTCCTTCACCTATACTGGCCGAATAGGCGAACGCATCTCCGTGCGTGCGAATCGTACGCTACAAGATACCCGCGACGCAAGTCAACATTAGTATCTGAGATTTGCGTATCTTTGTGTAAGACTAGCTGTTGCCCAGAGCTTTGCCCCTGTGGATGTTTTTTTGGCCACTGTTTAGCTCCTATTGGTCGTAACGTGATGTTTTATATTTATTATCCTATACCCTTCCTCAATAAATGGGCTTCCAACACAAAAATATTTTTAATTCGGACGTGTAGGTAGTTCCTAAGATTAGCGTGTTCAAACTCTTCAGCTTTATAATATTAAATATAATTACAGCATAATTAGCAGTAATTGAAAAAAAATGTAACGTCAAGACAGTCCTTCTAGATAATTTAATATATATATAGCACTAAGTAATATAAATAATATTGTCACTGTATGCACATATCTTTACTTTGCAATCCAGCTCTGTATTCTTTTTTAATATTTTACTGTATTTACGATTGTAATGTGCTTTGTGCATCTTAAATAAATAAATAAAAGTAATTGAATAATTACGTTCCTACTTAATATAAGAACGTCATCCATCGAGTATGCAATAGCGAGGAACTCACACGAAGTAGAAGAATATAATAATATGCATTATTTCAATACAATATTGATCAATTTACTTCTTTTCGTAGGTTTTCCATTTTACGAAGAGCTTCAGAGATATATGCAACGTATAGGAGAAGCTGGTCTACCAATTATTTACCATAAATGGACTTGCAACATGCTTCGTGTACCACAATCCCTACCGAAGGTTCGCACTGAACCTCGCTCCTTTGAAAAGATCAAACTAGAAGACCAACGCATCCCTTTCTGCATGCTTGCAGTTGGTTATGTTGTATCTTTAATTGTATTTTTTGTAGAACTTGTGAGAGGATATCGTGAACGTCGTAGAGCGCGTAAACTACAAAGATGGGCAGCTCGTAGATAAACTTAACACTAAAACGTACAAAATAAATAAATAAAGAATGCTGCTGCCATTGCAAAAAGAACTAAAAGGCAAAAAACAAGATGTATTTATTTCATCATCATCATCATCATCATCTCAGCCTATTGCAGTCCACTGCTGGACATAGGCCTCTCCCAACACGCGCCATATTTATTTAACTACATGCTAAACTAAAATTTTCATCGCGGTTGGGGGACTTCTGCTCAGTGGAATACTTTCATTACTAATAAGCCCCCGACTGTGATGAAAATTTTATTTTAGCTTAAATCATCATCATCATATCAGTCTAATGACGCCCACTGCTGGACATAGGCCTCACCTAATTTCCGCCACCAAGTAGCGGCTACTTATTGAAAATCGCGGCGTAGGACGGCCCCTCGCCAGATGGACCGACGACCTAGTAAGGATTGCGGGTCGGCGTTGGTTGCAGGCAGCTCAAAATCGCTCTCAGTGGCGGAAATTAGCTTAAATGCATATAAAGAAATACATTTCGTTTTCGCCTTTTCTCCGAAAGGGTAAACAGAGGTGCATCAAATTTTTTTTTGGCAAATTGTGACATGTTCCAAGTTATAGTTAGCTAGCCTATATAGCCACGTATGTACACACGCACGGTGCACAAAGAAAGTTCGTAAAATATCATTAGGATATTTTTATTTTGATTGCACGTGTGCTCTAGCAGTTTTAGTACTTTTAGTAGTCATGTTGCTTTTGAAGGGTCGAGTTTTGTGGATTCTATATTTCTATAACCACTTGAAGTAAACCTAGAAATTGTTGTTTAAAATCTAGATATAGTGTCCATTTATTGCGTGTTTGTAAAGTGTACCTACTAAAAACACATCCTTAAATTTAGTTTGGGAGTAGAAATAATTGTTTTTCTTCAATAAAACGATTTAAATTTCAGCACGTGAATGAATTTATTTCAATATAATTTTTAATAAAATTACAATATAATTTCAAATAAAATATTAAAATAATATTCATAGCTGCATATTATTCGGTTTCGATGTTTAATAAGCGTTTGGGATACATGTACAAACAAGTTAAATTGTACTTACTACTTTATAAATTCAATTCAATGGCAAAATTATTGTAAAAATAATATAAAATCAACAAGCGTGACATGGAAAGGTATAAAGTATATAAAATCAGAATATAAAACGTAAAAAAATAAAGTAATATTTAGGAACAATAATTGGCAACCACAAAACTAAACAATAATAATCTTAATATAACAGTATATATATTGTCTTTCTATACGTTACTCACAGTCTGAGGTTTGATAAAAGTATTTACTTATATAACTAAAAGGACAAATACCTAAATGAGCAATTATCAAATAATGTAGGTACTTGTGATCAATTCACTTCGCGATATTAAGCTCTGTTTCACTAATGACTGGTAAGTGTTTGATAAGGGGTCGTCCATTAATCATGTGATGTTTTTTAGCAATTTTTTAACCCCCCTTGCTCCTGGATACGTAGCGAACTTTAAGACTAATTACATGTATTTTTAGTAATAAAATTAACAATTTTCAGAAGCAGTCAATGCACACCTCATTTATCCCTCTCCCCCATTGTGATATTTCGTGATTGTATTTTGTATTGAACTCCCTCCCGTTCCTCTTTCGGGCCTCACGTGATTAATGGACAATCCCTATTCTATCTGAGACTTAAGTTACAGATTTTATATGAAAAAAAAAATGTCAGCTAAGTTTCGGATAATAAAATATAATAATATTATTATATACAGGCTGAAATTTTGTAATGCCACCTGGAGGAAAAGTACTATCAATATGCTGCTGCCTATTACAATTTTGAATTGCAATTAGCTGAGCCACATTGAAATGTCACTCAAAAAAAATACTTTAATGCAAGATCGCTTGAATTCTCGTCGTACATATTTAAATATAAATTTGGTATAATCTCCTTATGGCTTTGAATAAAAGAGCGTGGTTTTGTCGATATTACACTAATAACCGTAGGAAAGAGAAAACACTTGAATATGTAAAATATATGAGAGTGACATCAACACTCTTCAATAGACTTCGGCGTGCTTGCACTGCCAATAAAAAAGTATTGATAATTTTATTTAGAACGATAGTTTGAGCAAAGATATTGCACTAATTCTTCTCCTGCACAAATTAAGAACAATCTAAGCGTATATTATGCTTTAAAATACGAAATAGTCACATAACTATTCTAATATAATTCTTTAATACATCATTTAATATTCGTATTATTTACATTAGGCACTAATATAATATGCAACTTCAGTTATTTTCAACCCGTTCCCCACCAATATAAATTAGGTAATTAAATTCGCACCCAGTTTAAACTGTTTCCTCCTTATTACAAAATACGGACTAAGCATTAAACCAGGTTTAAATTGACAACTTTGAGTCTAAGACAATGGCTTATGTCAATTTAAACTTGATTTAATACTTAGTCCATATTTTGTAATAAGGGGGTTAAGGTTTATAGTCTTTATGGACGCGCGTTTGTTCAATTGGCAAACAATTCTGTTCAATACGTCAATATGCTACCGGTATTAGTGACGCCCTCTGTCGACGTATACGTGAACACGTCAAAAGAAAACGTTACTGTAAGTATCCGGTAGATGGCGTTGGCTGAATTTAAGTTTTCCATACTGTTTGTTATTCACCTTATTCAAACTATATAAAAAACGCACTACATATAACTTCTATTTTTTGATAATATCAAATTTATAAAATTCAATTCTTCAAATCTCATCCAAAGTTTTTCTTTACTTACTATTTTACACAACGGCTTCGATCATACTTATCGCTATAGGTATATATTAACGATATATATGTACAATGATTAGAAGACTTAAGTTCTATTTTTATTCACACAGCCTTGAAAAGAGCATTGCCAATTCAACAAATCTGAAACTTGGCAAGTTACAAACGCTCCCATAGCTTGCTCAGCCACCTTAACAATCTACAAATATACCAACAACTGACCAACTGATAGTCATGGCAAGACCAATATCATCTGCACAGAGGCAAGCACGCGGCAAACAATGCTAGCAGATAGAAAAGCCACCGCTATTTGGATATACTCCCATTCTTTTTATAACCACCGGAGACTTTGAAACTGCTTTGTGGTGTAACTGTGCTACTGCTTGAGTCAGATATAGTGGCTATTGATGAAGTTTCCCCATTGTACCACCCGCACATACGTTTGACGGCGTCCTGCCATCTTGCAAATGTTACTTCATAAGCCTTCTTCATTTGCGGGCGGGGATTGAATACGCAATCGATTTTGCGCAACGATTTTAATTCTTCTTTTGAATTCCAAATACCTAAAAATATATAATACAATATGAATTTTGAAGCAGTCTTCTATAAATAGTTTTATTTATTAATTTATTGATAGTTTACTATATTGTTTATTTGATTAATTTATAGATGATTAAGTTTTATAGATATACTCACCTAATTACTGCCTATTATTTTAATATGCAATCTAATCACGTAATGGCTATTTGATATTTTGTTGTATGTATTTAATTTTTTTTTATTATAATTTATAATCAAAATCATAACAAATTTTCATAATACTCAGTACTACTAACACCACCTATCGACATATTATGCCAGAACTACAATATACTTTATTAACTTACCTAATGTTAGTCCGACGATGTGTGCACAACCTAATGAGGACATCTCCACATGTACAGGGCGTTCCACTCGCAGTCCGGTTAAATCAGCCACCAGTTGCGCTATGAAATCATTATTTGAAACACCGCCATCTAGCCTGAAACCACAACAACTCTTCATAAATTTTAAGTTCACGAAAAAATTATAGATGGAGCTAGTTTGTTACTTCAGTTAGTAGTAAAAAATATATTTTCAGTTTTGTTTAGGTATAAATGGATACTGTCGAACTAGCGAGCTACTAGGTAGCTAGCGTAGTACCCAGTCTTATATAGATAACTATATCTCACAAAAAAACGGTTTTTTTAAATATTTATCTCGGTCCTTGCCACACGAAAACTGCTCTCATAACCTAATTAAATTATAAGGTCGATTTTCGCTTGTTGCAGTTAGCATGGATGAAAAGCATCCAAATGCTCGGTATGGTATGGCTGCCGGTTAAGATACAATACTTTAGACCAACCACGCATCAAATATTTGCAAAGAAAAAACGAAGTGAAATATTTCAACTGTTTCTGCAATATTTGCAAGTACAATTAAAAGATATAAGATATAATTACCTAATAGTATTGAAGTTATAACTAGTCTCGTTGCGCACGCAAGCATACAACTGCGCAGTTCTGAACGCGAGCGACTCCAACACTGCACGGACCAGGTGAGCTTTACTGGTGGAAGGTTTCATGCCCACGAAGCCTGATGCCGCTGACCCATCATTGTATGGTGGCTGGAAATAAATAAAAGAAAAATATTAAAAAAATACTTACTGCAGTATGGTGGCTGAAGAAAAAATCTGTAGAAATCACGGATCTGCTGGACCAAGGGCAAGGCCCAAAAGAAATTTTAATGAGAGAGGGATTTACTATTTGTACTTTTGAGTAGTTCACAAATTGATGATATTGACACCATAACTATGCCCTAATAAATAAGTTAAGACACCTTTTTACAATTGGGTATGAATATTTCGATATTTATCACCGATAAATATATTTATTTTGAGAAAATCAAATAATTATCACTAATTAGAATACCTAGGTCCTAAATGTGTGACATGTTTGAAACGGCGCGGCGCCTTATTTTCGATGCAAACGAAATCAAATGGAATTAATGGAAAAACGAATACAATGGGTTTATTTCGATAAAAGAATTCATTTACACAATTATTTGAAGTAAACAAAATTATTCCTGAATGCAATCAGAGCTTAAATGGTGAATAGAATTCACTACGACTAAATTGCGATGTTGCCGTTGGTTTGTAGCAACGCTCTTAACTAACTATGAAACAAAAATCTTTACCCCTAATCCACTGAACGCTGGTATGAAATAAACACCATCGGTGTCAGCCACTGTCGACGCGATTTCAGCCGTCTCCTCGGGATTGTTGAACAAGCCTGTAATGGATAGTATTTATTTGTTATAAATCAAAAAATACGCGGTCATTTTTCATTTATTTGCAGAAAACTTATTATATAATTAATGTTATTGCATAACTTTAGTCTAATTTCTTGACAAATCACAGGCAAATGTAGATTAATACTATAGTCGTGCAGTGACGGATTATGTATACATAATGTCACTACCCCATCTCAACCCGTGGGTGTCGTAAAAGGCGACTAAGGCGACCTTATGCAGACAAGAACCCTGCAAGAAAAGGAAAACCCTACACCAACCCGTCTGTCCAGCGTGGTATAGTAGGCTAAATTCCCTCCACGTTCTTTGGAGGAAACCCGTGCTGAGCATTGGGACTTTTATGATTCGACATGATGACGATGATAGTCATGGTCATCATCATTTCAACCCATGATGACTATACTCGTACCAAATATGATGTAGAATGTTTGTAAACCAAACACTGTCAAAAATTATGTCCATTTATCGAGGAAGGTTATAGGCTATATAATATCATGCTATGACCAATAGGAGCTGAGCAGTGATCAAATAAAGACCAAAGTCAAGTAATAAGAATGCAATGTTCAGAATCACGTTTCACATTAATACGGCAATAAAATTATAATAAATGATTAACTATCAACTTCCTATGTTTGTCAAAAAATGGCCATTAAATACAATAATTATTCTAATTTGCATTAATTAAATAGATAAAGGCCAAGAAAAATAAAATAGTTAAGTGAATTAATGATTTTATAAATAAGTGGTGGTTGCCTGGAGCTTCATTCGCGTAGATCTTTGGCCACTATTTAGCTCCTTTTCGTCGTAGCGATATGTTATATACCCTATAATTTTCCATAATAAATGGGCTATTCAACATCATACTCAAGATTTTTTAATTAGAACCAGTAGTTCCTGAGGTAAACGTACTTAAACAAACAAACCCTCCAGTTTTATAATAATAGTATAGATGACCTTCCGACCACGGATTCCATCGCGTGGTAAGTCAGTAAATGTCCATCCATAGGTTTTAGACTATCATTAAGTTAACATTTTTGACTCACTCAAAGTAAACAGACGTGCTCATCGATGCAAAATAAATTGCTTAAATTAACAACTCTATATAAATTGTGACCTAGATTAGTGACTTAGTGCATAAAAATTTATTGTTTATCGTATAGTTTTAAAATAATGGACAATTTCATAAATTCGTAAGTGACAACATGGATAATAGCCCCTTTAACCGGAGCGGAATAACGCGCCGCACCCCTCCACCAACCCCAAATCAAGACCAGACTGAAGATGCTAGTAATGTGGTCGCGACATGCGAAATACAGAGATGGATGAGATCTATTGACCAGCATCTCGATGAGGTCTGCCATATCGCTTCTGAAGGAAAACTAAACTCCGAACAGAAAGGTAAGGTCACCAACCTTTGCCGCAAAGTTTCGCATGGGGTAGGACAAATGGCTGTTTTGTACCAATCCTTAAAAAATAAAGCCCTTATCACGCACAACTCTCTACAAGCCATGACTGAACAACAAGGACTGGCCACAGCACTCGACAACATCAAGCTGACCATTCAGGAAACCTTAGTAAAACCATCTCCTAGCACATCTTTCGCAGAGATGGTAAAAAAGGGATCAAATAACTTTGTACGCCCAAATAACCTCAGCTCATTAGCTATATACCCTAGTGACAACACTAAGACTAGTGAAGAGACAAAAACCATAGTCCAAAAGATAATATGCCCTGAAGAAATGAAGTTGAAAGTAAGAGGACTAAGAAAAACGAGAAATGGAGGAGTGATTATTAGCACTCAAACAAAAGATGACTTAGAAATGGTCAAAAAGACCGTCCAGCTCACTACCTCAGGACTCAAAGTGGATGAACCATTCAAGCGCAAACCACGCATTGTGGTCATAGGTGTGCCAACAGCAATGTCAGAACCTGAAGTCTACAGATGTATATATGAACAGAATTTAGCAGAAAAAATCCCTTCCTTGACGCGTGATACGTTCGTGACCTCAATAAAACTGAGCCACAAATCTGGGAAGAAAAATGGTGACCAATGCAATTATATTATTGAAGTTCCTGCCGTCATCCGTAAAGCCCTTATCACACAAGAGCGATTATTTATAAACTGGACATCATGTCCAGTGAGAGACTTTACGCTTGTGACGAGATGTTTTAAATGTCAACAATACGGACACGCGGCTAAAACATGTAAAGCTGCCCAAAATACATGTGGACATTGCGGTGCAGATGGCCATTCAATACAAGAGTGCACTAAAAAAGCTGACTCGTCAAAATGTGCAACATGCTTGCGCTTCAATAAACCGAGCAACCACAAAACGGGAGACGAGGATTGTCCAGCCAAAAAAGCCGCCGAATATAGGTACATTAATTCTATTGATTATGAGGGCGCCTAAGAGCGCCGCATACTAAGTATAGTTTAGTACTTACTTAAGTTAGTTTTATTTACTTTAATATAAATAATATGGATTTTAATTTAATTACAGACATAGATAATACTTTTCAGACTGACTCAAGATCATGTGAGGTAGAGGATTGCAAACAATATCTTTCTGCTTACCAAAATTCATTAACCGTACTAACCCAGAATATTCGTAGTATCCATAAAAACATTGATAGTTTTCATATTTTTATACAAAGGCTAAACTACGAATGCGATATTTTAGTTTTAACTGAGTGTTGGTTATTAAATAGACTCAACAATATGCCTATAATACCGGGGTACAATTTACACTACAGTTTAAGAAATCATAATCAAAATGATGGTGTAGTAGTCTACACTAAGAATACATTAAAGGTAACTGTTGAGGAACCAGTAGTTCAAGGATGCAACTGTTTGATTATAAAAATTGGTAAAACTACAGCCATCATCGCTATGTATAGATCCCCCTCCTCTAGAATCCTGGATCCATTTAATACAACCCTAAACTCATTGTTTGGATCATTAAAATCTTTTAAAAATATTTTACTAACAGGAGACATAAATATAAACACCAATTCCGAACTTTCCGATGCTGGTATTCAAGAGTACCTTAATCTGTGCTCGTATCATGGACTCTTGCCCTCGCACACTTTACCTACTCATCAAAGTGGTTCTTGCCTCGATCACATGATGATTAAATCCTGCTTGCCCTACATTACACTTGTAACTAATTCCACGATCACTGACCATCACGCTGTCCTACTAACCATTAATATAACGCTGCCTAAGGTAAATCGTCCGCAAACAAAGTCCAAACTTAACATAAATAAACTCGATTATGATTTACGCAACATTGATTTTAGCCCAGTATTCAATACCGCTGACGCTAACATATCTATGTCATACCTAATAAGTAATGTCCAACAGGCAATATTGCGCAACACGAAAGTGACGACTGTAAATAAGAAATATTACAATATTAAGCCATGGATCACTCCAGGACTTATTCGGTGTATGAGACATAGGGATAAACTGCATCAGAGAACAAAACGCTGTCCTGACAACTTAATTCTTCAACAGACCTACAAAAGGTATAGAAACTTTTGTAACGATCTTCTAAAGAAGATTAAAAATTCTTATGAACAAATTGAATTACGCAGGGCCGGCAATAACAGTAAACTCCTTTGGAAACAAATTAAAAATATAACCTACACTTCGAAACAGCGCGAATCAAATTCGAGTTTACTACTTACTAACCGTTCTTCAATTGTGGCAGCTAATAATGTAAATAATTATTTTATAACTGTGGGAAAGAATCTAGCGGAAAAAATTCAATCACAGTCATGTCAAATGCACACTCTACAGTCTCAAGTAAGTAGTCAATCTTTTGCTATGTTAGATACTGACGAGCAAGAGATTGCACGAATAATTTCTGGGCTGAAAGATGATTGTGCCGTCGGCTGGGATAATATTACCAATAAGATCCTTAAACATTTCAAAGATATTTTTGTGCCCCCCTTAACCCACATATTTCAACTCTGTCTTTCAAAAGGAATTTTTCCAAAATGCCTTAAGAAAGCAGTAGTAATTCCTATATTTAAGTCTGGAAACAATAACCTAATTACCAATTATAGACCCATATCCTTACTCCCTTCAATATCCAAAATATTAGAAAAAATTATAAACAGTAGACTAGTACAGTACCTCGAAAAGAATAATTTTCTTTCACCCATGCAATTTGGTTTTAGATCTAAGTTATCCACAGCTGACGCAGTTCATGACCTGACGGATTACGTTAGCCAAGAACTCGATAAGGGAAATCAGACCTTAGGGATCTTCCTTGATTTAGCCAAAGCTTTTGATACTGTGCATATTCCTTTACTCTTAAATAAATTGGAGTCATTAGGTATAAGAGGTACACAGCTAAAACTTTTTTCTGACTATTTAGATAATCGGTACCAATGTGTAAAAATAGATAATATTACGAGCGAAGCCCAAAAAACCCCTAATTTCGGAATTCCTCAAGGAAGTATCTTAGGTCCTACCCTGTTCTTAATCTATATTAACGACTTATGTAATATAAAGCTAAAACACGGCAAAATTATTGCATACGCAGATGACACAGCGTTAATATTTTCCGCTAAAACAATCGACGAACTATACCAATATGCCCAGTCAGGTTTTAATATTGTGACTAATTGGCTTCAATGTAACTTATTAACACTAAATGCTGACAAGACTAAATATATTCACTTTGCTATGCGCATGCCTCTCCAAATCGCCACTAATTTTAATTTATTCGCCCACATATGCAATAACCCACAAGTAGACATATTATGTAACTGTCCAAATATCCTACGAACTAATAATTTAAAATATTTAGGTATTATTATTGACGATACGCTCTCTTTTAGACAACATATACAAACACTGATTTCCAGAGTGCGAAAATTAATATTTGTTTTTAAGAAACTTCGAAGTATTGCAGATTACAGATTGACACGACAAGTGTACCTTGCATTGTGCCAATCTGTTATTCAATACTGTATTACATCCTGGGGCGGAGCCTTTAAAACAATTATACTTCCCCTAGAACGAGCTCAGCGAGCAATTCTAAAAGTGAGTAAATCGCTTCCCTTCTTTTACCCTACACACCTTTTATATACATTATGCAACGTGCTATCTATTCGCCAACTGTTCATTATGCACACCCTACTAAAACAACATAGAATGCTTGCTTTTAATGTCGAAATAACTAACAAGAGACGGAAAGATATAGTCTGCATCTCAAACTTAACTTTCAGACATTCCTTTATAAATAGATTCTTTTCCTTTATAGGGCCTTACTTGTACAATGTAGTAAATAGAACATCATATATCTATAACTTAAATTACTTTAGATGTAAAAATGTACTTTTTGAATACCTCTTAGGCTTAACTTATGATCAGACAGAGGACCTTTTAATAATTTGTAAATAGTTAGGTTATAATAAGTTGATAATCCTTAAAATAATTATTACTATCATTTTTGTTATAGTTGATTTAGGTAATTTATTTATAATATTTCTGAATAGTTACATGCTAATTTATATTATTATATGTAGCATGTAAGAACTTCTCGCCTGAAGCACAGGTTTTACCTAGTTCAGGCAATTGTGTATGTATGTTGCATTACTATTGTATAATTTATGAATTTGTTAACTTATTTGTACTTTTTACATAAATAAACAATTTATATTATTTATATTATATTATTTATTAATTCGGTTCGAAGATTACCACCTACATGTAGACTCACAAACGCACAAACATTACCTCGCTATCGTACGCTATCCCTATGTAAAATTTCATGAAAATCGGTTAAGTAGTTTAGACGTGAAAGCGTAATAAACAAACAGGACATTCATTCATTCTATTAGCAAGAATTGGTTGAATCACATTTACAATGATTATAATTTGATTCATAAATCATCATCATCATCATCAACAACACATTAATGTCCTACTGCTGGGCTCGGGTCTCCTCTCCTCTATCTAGAGAGCTGAGAGGATTTAGGCCATAATCCACTCACGCTGGCCTAGTGAGGGTTGGTGGATCAGACATACACTTAGAATTTCTTGTAGGGTATGTGGGTATCCTCACGATGTTTTCCTTCACCGTTAGCAGATGGTATGTCACTTGACTAGTACATATAAATTCCACAAAGTGAAATCTACATTGATACTGCCGGTCGGGATCGAACTCGGACCGCATGATTTGCATGCCGGTCACTTATCCATTCGGCTACCATTGCTTAATGTTGATTCATTAATATATTATGTGTTTTAACATGCTTACATAATATTATGAATAGTCAAGGTTTGTTTGAAATCGTAACATTTACTACTTCAAACCGGTTCTAGCTTCTAGTTTTTAATAGGAAGTTAATTAATATACGAATTTAGAAAAATCCATCATTCTATGCAGATATGAAATATCTTAATACATGTATGGTTATTTGACCTTTAAAGTCACATTGTTATAAGACTGGAAACAACGAAAAAAATACAATCTGTGAGAACAGCTTATAAAGTTAGTATGACGTTTTAGGAATAAATTAACTGGTTGGAAGCATATCTCTGTACCAAATTAATTTATTGTAATTTAATTTTTGTTTTTCCAAAAGTGTTGTTATTACTACTGTTTCCTGGGGCATCGCTACTGTGGATCCCATGGATATAACATCGCGCTACGCTATCAAATAGGAGGTGAGTAATGGCAAAACATAGATCCACGGAGCGAAGTCAAAGGCATACATTATCATCAGCAACCCATGAATGTCCGACTGCTGGGCTCGGGTCTTCTCTCCTCTATGGGTAGGGTAGGGTTCAGGCCATAATCCACAGGCAACAGCTAATAAATAAATAAAAACAAAAAATAAAATATATATTAATAATTAAGTACCTAAATTCTGCGCCCACTTAATGATCGTCGCTGTATCATTGTTCGCTCCTTCTGCAGAATACACCAACTCGTCGCCAAGTTTCCACCCCACTATAGGGTAAAGCCCTGAGACGCTCGCATGAGGTTCAGTCCCCGTGTTGATGTTGAAGAACGTTCCCGTGCCCATGGTCAATTTCACATCACCCACGTCAAAGCAACACGAACCCCACATCGAAGCTGTTTGGTCAGCCATCTAGAAATAAATGGATATATTTTAGTTGGATAGTGCTGGATAAGACTATTAAAGCCCATAACATACTAATACTCTGAAAAAAAAAACAATATTTTTTACTCTAATTATTCGCACATGGGGATATATTAATATAAATACAATATACCTATTAGCTCGCTCAAACTTTTAAGTAAAAAGGACTATGGTTCTTTTCACACCTGACGGAAGATCCGTCGCGTATCATCGGTCGCGTTACGTCCGAAAAGTGAGATCCATATAAAAACGTCACTTTCACATTTGACTGATGATCCGTCAGCGTGTCTTCCATACTAAAATGACTACGCCTGACGTATCTTCCGTCCGGCGTTAATGGACCATATAACTCTGTGAAATTTCATGATAATCAGTTGACTTGTCAAGGTGTGTGTGAGCGAAACAAAAAAACAGTTACTTTTGCACCCCAACAAATATAGTCTGTTGTTCAGGGTGTCACGTTTTAAGCGCCATTAATTTCCATAAAAAAGTAAACAAACAAAAAAGGAATATAAATAATTCTTGAATAATTCTATTCTTCTCTATTTTTTGCTATAAAATTACTTGATGTTTACACAGAAATAATTGGGGGCCGGAAGGGATATAATAAGCCTATTTTTATCAACATAAACATATCAATGCGAAATAAATAAAGCAAGAGTTGGCTCTGATCTTGAGTATCTTAAAGAGATAAGATAAAGGTAAAGATTCTTTATTTGCCAAAGATATGGTTAAATAAATAAATAATAAATGATTTATTCTCTCTTCACAATGATTACCTTAAATCTAGGCATATCTAAGTAGAGACAAATGAGGTGAACGGAACATTGTGAGAGACAGGTGCCCGAGGTAGGTTTAAGAAAACCTGTATTACAGGTCACCAGGCCTCCACCTGATGCTAGCGTTCAGAACAATAGGAGCGTGATTAACAAGGTGATGTAAATGAAATAAAAAATTTAATAACTAAGGGTGACAGAATGGTTTTTGTGTGATTTCTGTGTGTGAGTAAAAGAAATGAGTGAGGTGCACTTGTGAGTCTGTGATGTGTGTGATTGTGTGAATGAAGTAGGTCGAGGTCAGATTCTGATATAGGTTTTTTATTTACTATTTAAAATGAGTCAAAAGACATTCTGTGTCCTGATAATCTAAGGTTTTGAGAAATGTGGAAATCGAATTTTTACAGTTGGATTTGGTAAGAGGATATATGTTAAGTTTATTGTATAGATGTGAGCCAAGAAAACAAAAGAACTGCTCCGCATGTGAGATGTGGAGTTTTTGAGGGTCACAAACTTTGTCTTTACGTCGCTTATTAGTTATTAAGTTTGGGTTGTATTGTAACTGGGAGAGTTTCGTTAAAACTATTTGTTGAATGAACGAATGAAATATGGTAGCACAAAGTTGTTAAAAAATAATTGTTTATGGTGCGTACATATCTACCCGTAGAGGGCATGCAAATATAAATAATGTTTTTGCAATATTACATTAAAACTATTAAATTTATAACATCAATTATTAGTATTATTACTTACAGAAAACAAATAAACCAACAACCTACATAATATATTGCACCTAATTATCTATACTTTATCTACACATCTATATAAATAAATAAAATTGGTGTGTCTGTTTGTAACAATAAAATAACCGCTTTTTACTACATGCATTTGAATGTGTATACGGTACATATACCAAAATTACATTTTTTTTTAATTTTTGTCTGTCTTTCTGTCTGTCTGTTCGTTCCAGCTAATCTTTGGAACGGCTGGACCGATTTCGATGGGACTTTCACTGGCGGATAGCTAATGTCACAAGGAGTAACTTAGGCTTACTTTTGTTTTGAAAAATATCTGGGTTCCTTAAAAAAAAATTAAAACTCCATGAATGCGGGATAAGTTGTCCACGCGAACGAAGTCGCGGGCACAGCTAGTTATTATCAATATAATAATAAAAAATTGCACATTTAATAAAATTCGAATTGATTGCTGTTCACACAGACATGTCAAAAATCACATACAAGTTATTTTCTTATTAAAATAGTTTGAACATGTAGTTGCAATACTCAGAAATTTAAGTTTAATAATACGGAAATTAACTACTAATAATTTCCGTATTATTAAACTTAAGTTTAGAGGCTTATCATCGTGAGACATCGTGTTATTGCATCACCATAAGTTGACTGTTAGAGAATGCTTGTTAAATCCACCTATGTACATTTTATTAGTGCAAAACATTATATCATAAATAAGTATTTTCTAAGATTACCCCATACAACTAAACTCATAAACTCACAAACATTATCTATGTAAAATTAGGAAGGATAAATTATTAAGCCTTATGTGTTGTACCTACCTACCTTTGACTGGCCTGTTGGTCTAGTGGTTAGTGACCCTGACTGCTAAGCCGGAGGTCGTGGGCAGGCCTCCGTCACTCGCTCAAGGTCACGCGCTATGTGCCTACCGCTATGTAGCTCACAACTGAGCCAAATCGCCAGAGGGCTTCCGCACGCGACACTGAGAGCGCACACAGCACGTTTCCCGCTCAAAACGCATAATGTACTCTGTGATACTAACGATATTTTCGTACACTACGTAGGTATATTAAGTTTTGACTAACAACACGATGGTTAATTATTGTGAAGTTGTTGGATGTCATAGACAAAAGAAAAATAAAAAAAAGTTCTTAAAACAAACTGGTCAAGCGCGAGTCGGAATCAGACATTAACTGTTTGATTGTGTGTACATTGAATATATTTAACAAAACTAATATAAGTAAAAATAGTAACAGAATACAATACGACGATATTAATGTTTTGTCTGTTTGGATACTTGTACACGCTAATCTCCGAAGGTACTTGACGGGTTTAAATAAAAAGTTACCACGCATTGTCTAGCGGCTAATCTTAACTAAAGTCTGATTTCGATGTGAAATTTTAAGTTAACTGCTTACCTCGCATTCAATTCATTGCATTCATTGTACATAAACTAAACATAAATAAGAAAATTTAAGTTTTACTTCAGCCATGTTGTTTTCATTAATGTTCTTTGTACAACCCTAATGATTTTGCTCGATGACAGACTCACGCGGTGTACGCGGGAATCTCGACTCTCGGCGCGCGTGGTAGAATACGTTTCTTCTTGCAGCGTCGTTTGTTCGTTTTTGTAGGCTAATATAACGTAGGTATTTTCGCTTTTGTATGGGAGTGATGTATCTGTTACGTAGTAACTATTATCTAATCTGTGTCGTGGGTTCGATCACCACCCAGGACAAATCTTTGTGTGATGAGCATAAAGGTTTGTTCTGTGTCTGGGTGTAATTTATCTATAATATGTATGTATTTAAAAAAAAAATGTATTTAAGTAGTATATCAGTTGTTTAGTACCCATAACACAAGCAAATATAATTGCTTACTTTGGGATTAGATGGCGCTGTGTGAATGTGGTAGAATATTATTATTATTATTACCTACAGAACTTTTAATAAACAAATATTAAATTATTATCATTTATCAATGTTTTTGTGTCAGATGGTTCAAGGACAACAGGACATTGACATTGCATTATGCCAACATATAAAAGGTACAAATACATAATCAAATACATACAAATACGCACCGAGCAAAGTTAAATTTAAAGGTCTACAAAAAATTTAATTATAAAAATACTTATGAACGTCATAAAAAGCCAAAAAGGTATCACCAAATTATCTCAAGGTCAGTTCGCAACAAGGTTGAGCGTTGACAATAAACTCTTTTTAATCGCAAAAATATTTAATTATAACCCGACCAACTTCGCACGAGTGCTAAGGGTATATTAGGATAGCCTATTGAAAAGTGTCCCTAAAGCCTGGTGATTATAACATATACCTATCTATAATACATACATCTATATACTGTATTTATTGTCTCTCATTCTATATTACAACGAACTAAAGTATAGAACTTAAAATAGAACATTAAATTGTCACTCTATTGAAAGGGCGTTAAGTGAAAACGAGAGCAATTTCTATCTTGTACTGATAGTACTAAAGTTGATAATTGTGAAGTGGTATTGATACATTACCTTTGAAGGTGCGTCATGTATATAAAAGTACTAACGTATACCTAACATTACAATGCCTAACAAATGTATAAACTACAATGTGTGCCAACGCATAACTCGAAGAGACATTTGGTACAAATATAATTCCGATGAAAATAGATTATAGAGTTAACAAAGTTGCAGTGTACCTATAGGCACGTGACATTTGTTGCCAACTAATATAGCCGCAATAACCACAAAGTACTTGTAGTTAGCAATACATAGCTTCACGCACACTAGCTATGTTAGGTTCTATAGGGGGCGAGTCTATTACCATAAACTTCCTAGACTCGATATTGATACTGAGAATTCTTAGACAGGAAAACTTAGTATAATATATGGATGACAGTATCAACAATGAATTTATCAGATCTTAAATACGACGTACTAAGAACAGGACAACCATTCTTGAGACTGTAGAGGCATTGTATATACAGCAAGGATTATAGCTGGTTATTAATAAAGTGCCCACATCTTAATGTTTTCTTCATTTCAACCCGTAAACGTCCCACTGCTGGGTACGGGTTTCCTCCAAACAATGTGGATATATAGCATACTATACCACGCTGGCCAGTTGGGTTAGTATAGGGTTTGTTTCGAATTTTCCTTTTCTCGTAGTGCTCTTGTTGGCATTAGGTTTACTCCCTTAGTCGCCTTTAAAGACACCCGCGGGTTGAGATGGGGTAATTACATTATGTATTCTTAATCCGTCACACCACGGATAGGACTTAATGTTTTAGCAACTCGTGAACGCATTCATAGAAATTTTTATGTATGTTTTCTAATTATTCATAATTATGTAACTGTCCGACTTTACACCATTGAACTTATTAAAATATTTGTAATGCTCTACTTGTTTTAGATACAAGTTTTATAATTAAGTAGTTTTTTTTGTATTGCTTTATTTTCCGTGTTAACATTACATATACCTAACAGTGCAGGCAGTAGTGTCGGTTTAAATGATGAGTATAATCGCGTGTCAGTGTATGGTTGGGTGATTGTTAATAAACGTAAAAAGTATGAAGTTAGTTACTTGCAAAATGTTAATTACACGTTCGCAATACAGTGTTTAAATTTTCGACCCTTTATGGCTAGTGCTTGATAGACGTCGTAATGGAGATGACGTCATGGTTCATGTGGTCATTCTAAATAATAAAAATGTAATTCTCTAAGTCCCTCTGAATGTTATACACGTAAGATTGTGCATGAAAGTTGTGCTCGGCAGGCACATACCGTGTCATGCAAACCTTAGCGTGTATGGCGTAAAACTATTCAGTTATGTTTGCATGAACATGCATAAATGAACAGTTTTACGGGTTAAAGTTTTAGGTCAAAACCTTCATGCATAACCTTACGTCCTACCATTGGACTTGTCTTCGCGCCACGAAAGCCTACAAAAAGGACCGAGTATACTTCTTACCTTAAAGAGAATACCCGTGATGAGAAGACAATAATAAAATCCTCTATGCAGATTTTTGCTACAGCGACTGTTACTGCATATTAGTTGGTGGATGCGTGGTATTTCGTTACTATAGACTATGTTCTTAACCTCTATATATTTCATGAAGATCAGTGCAGTAATTAAGGCGGAAAGGCATAACACACAAATAGAGTAATTGTCGTATTTATAAGGAAGTAAGAATACTCACACAACTGACAATCTTAATCGGATGTCCCCATATCGACGGCAGTGTACTTGTGAAATGATCTCCGGCCGTATCCACGACCTCGGGCAAGGCGGCCCTGGGTATCTTGAGCATAGTCATGCCCCAACCCGCCCACTGCATCGTAAAAGGATCGTAGAAACCCGTCGCTGAGGCCGATGAAACATCGGTCATGTGAATCCTACCACCTGCGGAATTATTGATTGTTATTACAAACTCGCTGACCCGGCGAACTTCGTACAGTCATATTTTATTTTTTTAATATTTTAGAAAATCCTGAAAAACGTGTTTTAGGTACTATTTATGTCTACCTCGGCTTCACAAAAAACCTTCCATTCCATCGATCCATACCGTAAATATTTTTTATCCAATTAATTTCCGAAATACTTACCTTTAATTTCTGATATCGGAACTATATTATTATGCATGTCAAACAGTCAAACCTAATAAATAATAAAAAATAATCATTCTATATTTTTAGGAGATTCGGCTAAAAGCTTTAAATTGTTTTTAAATTTGTATTATTTTTGATTTTATCTAAAGAGTTGTTATTTCCTTTTGAGATTTATATGGAGATTTTAAAACTCAATTTATATTATTTTTTTGTATATTTTCTTACATACAAATCTTGCCCCGACTATGAATGGCAAACACAACAAAAAAAGAATTAGCCAAATCGGTCGAGCCAACCTCACGTGAATCACTTGCATAGTTTTCCGCGATCCATTTTTATTTATATATTAGGTGTATATAATACCTATTGTTGAAAGTAAATTAAATTAACAACACGTGTAGACCTGATTTCATTGTAAAGGAATTCGTAACAGCCTATGGCCAACATTACATGTCATGTTCTTTGTTTAAACGGCTGCTATGTCTAAACAATTAACATGCCGTCGGTTGTAATAATAATTGATATAACAGCCAAAAGGCAACTATTCAGGAGAGGATCCTATTCAATAAGAACTAAAATGCAATTCACAAAAAAATACTGTGTGTTTTTAAAAGGTTTAAGTACACAAAAAAATTGTTCTGAAAAAAACAACACCAGGATAATATCCTGGTGCTGTTTAGAGCATTTTTATCAAAATTATGACATCTGCTATCTGACAAAAAGTCATAAGAATTTGACTATTAGGTATAGTTTCTAATTCAAAGATGGCACTGTGGTTAACTTATTTTTTTTAAATTATATTGCGATACAATAAATTTTTTTTTAACGAATAACCGCTGTAACGTAACTCACAGACTATATAATCCAGTTTAACGTATATTCTCGATTTTTATTATAACTTTTTAACGTATAGGTATATCACACAGTTTTCAAGGCTTGTGATAGTTGTTGTAGACATATGTTGTGACAATTTAGTACTTATTCACTTATAATAAGGTACAATTCCCAGTAAACTACTTTTTAAATTATTATTATTTAGTTATGAATAAATAGAAATATCATCTGTGATTTCATATGAACTGCTCGATACCATCCTTAGATAAACAAAGAAGAGGATATAACACTTTAATATTTAGGTACTACACGCGTTAAATACTCGAAACCCAAAACTTGGGTAAATATACTAATATTTAAACTGGACGGAAGTTGAAACCGCAACCCTAATAAGATAATATAATCCTTTGTGGAGTACGTCTCTGGGTCGTCAATGTTATTAAATTATTAGGTACGAAATACAGTGACCACACAAAGAGGATTCCATCTTAACATAGGGTCCTTTCACTCTTGATCCGTCGCGTCTCATTGGTCGCTTTACGTCAGAACAGTCAAATCAATACAAAAGAATTCGACCTCTCATACTTGACCGATGATCCGTCAGCGCATTTTCAACGTTCATTTTCTTTGGTCGATAAGGTCCGCATGCGGCGTGCGGGAAATTTTTGTCTAAGCATGCCGTAGGGCCCGCATACGATAATAGTTTTCATTAGTCAATGGGATCATGAGGAATGCGAGAAATTACCAATCTATTAATTGCATTGGTTGTAAAATTATTCCGTTAAAAACGATAGCGCACTTTCATTAGCCGATAGCCTGTATTCGAGGCCTCCCGGTATGTGGTGTAACGACTGATAATCGGCCAATGAAAAAGCGATGGTGACCGAATTGATAAGTGACCGGCATACAAATCATGCGGTCCGAGTTCGATTCCGACCGGCCAGTACCAATGAGGATTTCACTTTGTGAAATTTATGTACTAGTCAAGTGACTTAGCGACTGCTAACTGTGAAGGAAAACATTGTGAGGAAACCCACATACCCATGAAGAAATCTGAGGTTGATTCTCACACTTGGCCAGCGTGTGTGGATTATGGCCTAAACTCTCTCAGCTATCAAGATAGAGGAGAGGAGACCCGGAGCCTAGCAGTGGGACATTAATAAATGTTGATGATGAATAAAACAATAATAACCCAGGACAAATCTTTTTGTGTTGAGCACAATTCTTTGTTCAGTTTCTTGGTGAAATGTACTCGTATCTATAATATGTATGAACATACAAAAAGAAAATTAAGTATTATATCAGTTGTCTAGTATCCATATTACAAGCATTAGCTTAGTTTGCAACTAGATGACGCTGTGTGAATGTCCAAACATATTATTATTAAAAAAACACTATTTTTGGCCGTACGAATACAAAAAAATATGTTTATTATATTATATTTTTATATTTATATTTTATATAAAAAAATATGTTTACAATAAGTAATTACCTGTCAATTTGTATAATAGCCACGTATCCAAGGTTCCGAAAAGGGCATCATTATCTTGAACTGCGTTTTTGAGAGCTGTCACGTTTTGTAGCGCCCAGTATAATCTCAGACACGTCTGCAAAAACAATTCATGGATAATCATAGACCTATTTACACTGGTGATGTTGACAAAGTAACTTATTTGGGAAAGTATGATGTTATATATAGCCTATAACCTTTTTCGATACAACAATAAAAAAAATCAAATCGGGCCAGTAGTTCCTGAGATCCTAGCGCTCAACTAAACAAACAAACAAATTCTTCAGCATTATAATACTAATATGGATAGTTTAGACATCTAGTTTGTTTTCATAATGTCGTTATGCGTAACAAACTCCACATCAGCTATAGATATAAGAAACGTGCCGACTTCGATCGAAAGTAAACACAAGGAACTCGTATGCACATATCTTCATGCGATAACAAAGGGGAGTAAAGTTCATTATTTAACAAACAATAATATGTGCAACAGAATGGAATCGAAACTAAAGTTCAACGGAGTCAATTGTTCGACTGAATGACAATCTAATGAAGGATGAAGGCTTACGTAAACCGCTATAACAGGCAACACATTAATTTTTTAAGTCCTTATGATTTAATATTTGCCTATTTATTATACAGAAGGCGTATCGTAATTATTGCCCATGTAAGAATTTTACACAGTTAATTCTACGACCAAATAATACTGTTCTGTTGGTCTAAGCCGGAGGTCGTGGGTTCGATCCCCACCCACGACAAATCTTTGTGTGATGAGCATAAAGGTTTGTTCTGTGTCTGGGTGTAATTTATCTATAATATGTATGTATTTACAAAAAAAAAAAAAATTTAAGCAGTATCAGTAGTTTAGTACCCATAACACAAGCAAGTATAATTGCTTACTTTGGGACTAGATGGCGCAGTGTGAATGTGGTAGACTATTATATTAATATTATACTTTAGTTTAGACGCTGGCCGTTTTCTAGCCAATTCTTGAAGACTACAAAGTGACGAGAGTAAGTTAGCACCGAGTTTTGACACTCAGGCGTTATACTGAAAGTGCTTTGATCGCTGCCACTTCCCTGCATAGAAAAAAGAGATATTCTGAATAGGTGTAAAATACTTTAGAAATTAAATAAGATAACACGCTTGTGTTGGTACACCGGCTTTTGTTGTCACAAAATCTATGATTGACTATTCATATTTGGATGCTCAACAACAAAGTGGGCGTACACGCCGGAACGGCAGGCAGCGCACGCACTCTTCAAAAAGGCTAAGGACAAGCCCATCTATGGTGAATATAGTTCGAAGGTTAATATTTAAATTATTGCATTGCCAAATGTTGCCTAAGGCAAGGGCAAGTTAGAACTACAGTTGCCGGAAAATCAACATTGTTTTTTTAAACGATTTATTCGACATACCTACTATAGATCCTTTGAAGAAACTTAAAAGCGAGTGTTGTTATGTGGTCGTAGCTTTTAACTAATTAAATTCGACAAAGTTAACAATAACACATGTTTCAGTATACCATTTATTCAATATCGAAACATTGTCAATGTAACATCAATGATAGTATCGTATAATTGGTACAAATCTGTTTGTTTGTCATCATTTTAATTGCATACACAGTAGCAAAGGGTTTTAAGATTATTACCATAGGTGGGATTTTTTGAACCTTAAATTAATAAGCAAAAGATAAAAGTTGCAACGCAGACAAATTTCAACCCAAAACCGTAATATCGATATTTCAAAACAATGTACGTTGTTGCCTACCTATTTAATTAGTTAACCTAAAAAGTAAATAAAAGCCTTCATAATTATGTTAGTAAATAAATTAATGCTATTTAAATTTAGCACTGTAAGATGTTTATCTAATTAAAACATTTGTTTAACTCGTATAAATTAATAAATCATTCATGTAAGGACAAATACTATTTATACATATTATGTCAGTAGTACGTACTTTAATCAAACATGTTTTGTAGAAGTTTTTATATATTTTTCTGTTTTTGTTTATGTCATGTGAATACTTCTTTCCATTATAAGTATGTAGGTAGGTACGTAATATAAAATCTCAAATTGACGTCTCAAAGGCAAAACTGACTTAGAGGTCAAATTAAAAATTATAACAAAAACAATGGTTTGTATTGTTTTTTCTTGATTTTAAATATGAAGAAGCTTACAGCGCTGTCAAACTGTCGTTTTTCTACATTCATCTTTGAATGCGCTGGGCATTCATAAAAACGCTTATTTTCAACAACGCCTAAAAAAATTAAAATTTTGCAAGAGAATTAAAAAGAATTTCCCGATTAATTGGACACGTACAACATGCATTTAGCTGACGTCATCATCACATAATATGAATAAGACAATCCTTGTTCAGACTTAACCTTTTTGATACTAGGGTTGACTTTTGACGACAAACCGGAACAGATATTCGCCTGCTGCTTTAATAATAAGTCTAATTTTCATTTGCCGATTTTATGAGTTTGAAGGTCAAAATGTAATAGAAGTCAGACAAATTTTATACTAAATATTAGATGTATAATCCTCTTCTTCTCTTTTATTTGAGAGATCAACTCAATTGTCAATTGAGCAATTATTTTTGGCCTCTTAAAGAAGGCAGAAGACAGAGACCAGTGGTGATTTTTCCACCAACAAGAGTTTTTATTTTATTTATTTATTCATGAATAATAATAATTGTGTTTGAATATTAATTACATAAGACTAATAATATATATTATTAACTGGGTACCTACAATACAAATACAAATAAGACTATATATTCATTAAAATTAATTGCCTATATTTGAATTGATGAATTCGGACACTGAGTAGTAATTTTGTTCTAATAAAAAGGCCTTAAGTTTTCTTTTAACAAGGGAAGTATTAATATATTTCTATATTCAATTCATTTGTTAAACAAACAATTTTACCGACTGATATTGCACACAGTTGAACTCTTATATAAAAGAAAGATTAGAATATCATCATGATCATCATTTCAACCCATAAACGTCCCACTGCTGGGCACGGGTCTCCTCCAATCCAAAGGTTTTGGAGGGAATTTAGCCTACTATACCACGCTGGCCAGGCGGGTTGGTATAGAGTTTTGTTTCGAATTTTCTTTTTCTCGCAGTGCTCTTGTCTGCTTAAAATTAGGTCCCTTAGTCGCCTTTTACGACACCCACGGGTTGAAATGGGGCAGTGACACTATGTATTCTAAATCCGTCACTACACGGACAATAAGAATATATACCTATATTTTAACATATTTTCTTTGTCGAGTAGTATGTTTCGAATTGAAGCCGGTTTCATATGCAATTGTGCAGTCGATTCGCCGTATGGATATGGTCATGGCACAATATATTTACGGTTCTTTATCACGCAATAAGCTACTTACACATGTTAGCGCAACTAGTTAGTGCAGTCAAAAAAAAAAATCAATAGTGACTCGTTCATCGTTATAAGAGACCCTTCAATATTAAGAATCCAGTACTTACTTAGTTACCTAATTAGATAGATAAAAATCTAATTAAAATCTAATCAGTCCGAGGTACCTACATAATAGAAACTTTATCTTGGGTATTGTCTACAAGCCCACCGGACCTACCTTAGAGTGATGCACATAAAAGTATAGTACCTATTTAAATAGATCAGTTCTGTTGCTCTATTGCAACATGACTGAAAGGCAAATTGTCACACTTTATAAACACACCATTTATAAAGTTACAGTAAGGAAATATCTAACTACTACTTGTATTGAAACCTGTTATTTATTACGACTATCACACAAAGAAGCTGGTTGATAAACTATTTTGCATTATGAGGAAATAGAATAAAAAAAAACATACCTGAGTGTTCATAAATTTGAATACACTTCCTGCTTTAAATCTCTTGCTTCTTAGCAAAAGGTAAAGTACGTAGGCACTTGCTTTGAATAGCTGCAAAAGAAAGCAATACTTAAATACTTACTTACTTTCTACACAAAAAAAAATGCAATAACTTCTGCCAATGAAAAACGCCATAACTTTACGTCGAGTCGAAATGAGAGAGTCCTACACCTTCGGGGCCAAGTCATGGCTCTATGTTATTTCATGAGTTCAACTTGTAATACATTGTTCTCGTTGGGTCCGATACGTAATTTCGAATGTTGCTGTAGCGACATACGTCGTGACGAAAATATTGACTGATGAGTGACGGAAAAGCATAAATTTTTCGCCCCAGCGTATGACGCTAAAATATTTTCGGCACAAAGTGTGTCGCTACCACCAACCCTCAATAAAATGCAGACGTTATGTATCTATATTACCTAAAAACATAAACGGTTTTCCGTATTTCTAAGTAATTTAAAAATAATTCTCCATAAAGTTTGTAAATACATAAAAAGAGTAAACAGAAAACTAAAAGTAAATACCTTCCATGTATATGATCCATTCCACTGTTTAACTAATTTGTCAGCTCTCAAATCTTTCCATGTGATAAACTTGTGAAAAGGCTTGCCTGTTTTCCGGGACCAATTGAGGAATGTACCTCTCTGTGTTGATATGCCCATCGCCGTGATTTCCGACGCTGATAGGTTGGCATCTACAAAAAAGATGTTGCTAAATCAAATAACATAAGTTCTCTCTAATATAGAAACTCATTCACCTTTGGACCACAATTATGTTTTATTATGACATGGTGTCACTGAACAGGTAACTAGGCACTATGCGTATTTTGTATCAAACGGACGTTTCCTTTAAACCAGCCTTTGCCAACTTTTTCTATACAGTAAAAATAATAGTTTTATGTAATAAATAGATTTAATTTTGTTCATACTGAGGACAAAATCGTCGGGCTCCGAGTAGACCCAGCGACGTAGGTCCTAACGAACCGCGTGTTGGCTACCCGTACTATAGACTGGACATTAACATACTTGTACTACTAAACAGAAAATTGAAAGAGGTTTATTTACTAAGTGATTAATTTATTATTTTAGGTCTTAGCAACCTCCTGCAAGCTCCTGGTACCCTAGTTTTTATATCAGTATTATTATTATCATTGTTTCCTTTTTTTATAGGCAATAAATATCCTCGTCCACAGCGCATTTTTGTATTCGCCCCTGGCGCATAGAAACGAGACATAATGCACGCTAATCTGTGATCGCTTTATTGTTCGCGATATCGCGGTGAATATATTCACCTTTTGTAGCCTGTGTTCAATAGAGCAAAAGTCAATACCTATAGCATGTCAGGCATACGTACTTTACGTACTTTTGAATTGGAGCTTCTGAGAACGTGAATAAGCGCTTTAGAAGCATTGAACCAACAAAATGTCTTATTACAACAAGACTTAGTCTTTTATGACAATAAATAAAATAAAAAAGTATGTATACTGAGTAAGGCTGGAAAGGAGCTGCCCTTTCCCTTGTTGGAAGAAAATAATATAATTTGTGACCCTGAAAATAATGATTTTTATTGAACCTTAGACCAATATCATCTATAAATTTAAGCATTGTCTCTACGTTGTCAGAGAAATTTTGATATACAAAAATTATGTTCATGTAAAAGAATCAAAACAAAATGCCACTTCAGCTTTCCATGAAATCCTGGCAGGTGTCCCCAAGGGCTCTGTTCTTGGACCAGTTTTGTACACGATATTCACGGCAGATTTACCTCAGGCCACTACCACATATGCACATGACACAGCGATCCTTGCACCAAAAAAATTGTACAACATATGTTTCGGAGCTCCTACAACACAGCCTAGACCAAATAAATAAGTGGCTTGAGAAATGGCGTATACGAGTTAGTGCTTCAAAAGTTAGTCCAGATGATATTTACATTAAGACGTGAGACATGCCTGCGAAATTAGGTAAAAACAAACTCCCATACAGAGACACAGTCAAATACCACATGCATACATCTGGATAGGCGACTAACCTGGAGAAAACATATCGAAACAAAATGGAAAGAGTTAAACTTAAGATTAAAAGGAATGTCTAGTACATTTACTGGGATGAAACTCAAAACTATCCATCGACATTAAGATACTTATCTATAAGACCATTATAAAACCAATCAGGACCTATGGTGCTCAGCTGAGGTATGCATGCAAGTATGCAACTTAAACATTTAAAATATTCAGAGGGCACAAAACAACATATTGAAGCAAATATCAGATTCCCCATGGGTCATAAAAACTGTGAAGTCCACAATCACCTCAAAATACCTATAATAAAAGCAGAAATCAAAGCAATCACTGAAAACCAGACTGGAAAATCATCCAAATGAGCTGGCTGTACAATTAAAAGTAGACAACTGCACAAGTCGCCTTAAAAGGAGTAAAATCCTTACACCTAGACAACCATTGACAGCCTATACCCCCATTATATACCCCTTAATATAAGAGTTGTGTAACCTGATGAAGCACACACTCACTAACCTGGAACCACGCAACACATTTGCTGATAGTCAACCAGACTAATTGCAGAATAAAATATAATTAAAAGTATTGGATAGCCCAATAATTGAGGAATGTTATAGCCTATATAACATCACACTATGACCAATAGGAGCCAAGTAGTGGCCAGCAGCTAGTTGTTTTTAAAAACCGAGAAATTATGCCCAAGTATTCATAAACATAATATTTTATATTGAATTGAGAACCACCTTTATGTAGGTAAATAGACTAACAATTTGGTGTCTTCATACAATAGATATCCATGTAGTGACGGATCAAGAATACATATTGTCACTACCCCATTTCGACCTATGGGTGAGTGTCGTAAAAGGTGAGTAAGGGCTACCTTAAACAGACAAGAGCACTGCGAGGAAAGGAAAATTCGAAACAAAACTCTATACCAACCAGTCTGGCCAGCAGCGTGGTATAATAGGCTAAATTCCCTCCTCAATCTTTGGAGGAGACCCGTGCCCGGCAGTGGGACGTTTCTGGGTTGTAGTGATGATGACGATACAAGTACACTAAAATTGTGTTGTCTCTTTCATTAGGACCAACTCATTTGTAAATATTATTAGAAGTAGAAAATTCATATTTAATGTTTATAAAGTAATTTTCTAATCATTGAATGATAATATAGTACTGTCCAATTTTGATATAAATAGCTTATAAAATGTTTGTACAATATTATTGCCACATAGATACTGTTTGTTCAGCTTATCACTAAATATTTTGTTAATTATGATAATAGAATTATGTTTTTATCTTATCATGTTTTTTAATGAACCAGATCTATATGAATATTGTAATTATGAAGCACAACAGCAAACCAAATTATAAACTGGAACTCAATCATCTTTTCAATCAATAAACATATCATTGCTGGGCACAGGTCTCCTCCAATTCAATCATAAATAAATATAAATACTAGAGGTACCTAGACTAGCTTAAGAATTACTAGGTCATAAGAAAACCAGAAAACACACAACGTAAAGAGTATGTTAAAACAATATTTTTAAAGAAAAAAGATATCTATTGTCTTAACTATTGTACACTCTTTGGAAATATAATAAAACAAAGTCTCCTTCCAAAATTTGTCTCTTAATACCTCTTTTTACATCAAATTCTATAATAGACTGTGTCCATTATTGAACAACAGGGATTTGATAACCCCTTACCATTAAAGTCAAATATTGACCTTACCATTCTTAAAATTAAAGTTAAATATTGGTGGACTTACCTTTCAAAGATTTGTTCACTACACTGACTACTGAGGTCCATAACTCATCTGGGTCTATTTCAACAAATCCAGTATGTGGATAATGAAGCACTATCTGTATATTAATTAAATTGATTAAAAATTTAATTCTCTAAACAATGTAAATTATTAATCCCACACAATATTTTGTGCACATGTTAGATACACAAGAAAATAAATAACGAGTAATAAACTGCAGTGCGATCACTGCGAAATTATTATTGTATTTATTAAATGCTGTTATAATATTCTAAATACCTGATCAACCGCTTTTCCAACCGTTTCGGCTTTAGAATTATAAATAAAAGCGCGAATAGTGCTAGTGCCTATATCTAATGTAAGAATGTATTTTCCTTCCATGGTTACTATCAACACTACACCATAGAGTGGAATGATTTTAAATCGGGCCTAAGGTATACTTAAATTGAACAATTTTGTATTCTTCCGCACTCATTTCCTAGTATTTAAATACAACAATTGAAAATTGACCTGACTCCAAGTCGGTCAACATATAAATGTCAACTTCAACTTCATACTTCATTTGAAATGTCAAATAATTTATGTCAGTGTCATAAAAACACACGTTCCAATTTATTTTATTCGACCGAACTTTTTTTATTGTGTTTGTTTATATAATTTTTTTTTTTTATGAACTGTTGTTATAGTCTGGCCATCCGTTCTTTGCACAAGAAAAGAGCGGTAAATTCAAAATAACAAGGGGTGACAACACCGACTATAGACTGAAAAAATGCGTTTGATACTATTATCTCAACTTAAGTAAATATCAACTTTCTAACTAAGCCTTTGATAGCTTTCGGCATTATTTTTCAATAATTTCAAAAGAATATTGATTGAAAAACACTAAAAAGACAGTGACATGACAGTTCAAAAATATTGCCATGTATAGATTTTAAAAAACAGTCCAGTGCAAAGAACCGGTAGCCAGACTCTAGTTTATAAGTCGATGGGTGCCTGGAACAAGACCACAATAGCCATAGTGACGGTTTTCCGATTAAGTCATTTCGGTAATCTGCGGACTCCATACTCATTGTGATATTTTTTTTAAAATTTTATAATAAAAACTGGCTGATTTACCAAAAGCGCTATGGGTATAGCCTCGTTGTTCCACTAAAAATGTCATGCTATGTGCAATGATAAAAGTTTTGTTCAACCTTCTACAAGTAACTGCCGTTGTGGCTTTGTTCCTCGAAATAAAATTTGTATACCGATTCACAATAAAGATTGCTGTACAAATATTTTCATGTAACATCACTGCAAATCACTATTACTGTATTTGCCATACAGCACACAACGTTGCAATAGACTATTGCTGTTTGATTGATTTCGCACTTTTTACGGGAATAAAACCACAATGGACTCTTACGGAAACGCTTTTAAATTTATTTAGCAGCAATATGTTCTTTTTCCTTTTTTTATGTATTTACTAAGCAGTATAAGCATAAAATGTACAATAATAACTGTCCAAAAAAATAACTCACTCTTTGGTTTACAAACCGTTTTGACAAGCCTCGTAGTTTTGGGATTATTCAAGATTTTCACTAATTCTTTTTTCCTTTAAAATTATGTTTTGTCGATTGCGGCTTTGTTCCAATAACCCATTAGTTTAATTTCTGGTGTTTAATATCTATACAGGGTTCTTGGTAATTCGATGTATTCCGGGCAGGATGAGGCACGGCAGCACAAATGCAACAAAAGGCCCGATAATGTATGGCCGAAAATTAAATATAGTCGATAAAACACACGGTGCTCCTAAACGTAGGCAAGTGGCAAGAAGGAATGTTCCGTCGTCCAACATTGTGGTTATGATGGGCGACGGGAGTACATGAAGCTATTAACTAGATTCCCATTAAGTCCAAATAATCACCCACAACAAGCAAGCGCGCACGTTCATTAGATGTATGTAACAGTAGAAGAAATAAGATTTTTTCTTATCATGCTGCTGAGCGACCCGTTTGCCGACTAACCTATTCTCCCAGAGGCTGTGCCTCTGGGAGAATAGGTTAGTCGGCAAATCAGTATGCTTGGAGAATGGTTTGTTCAGAATAAGCCATTTTCCAAGCGTTCACAGCCTCAGTCTTACACAGCACTCTAGGTTCTAAAATTTTCCTGACTTACTCTGGACCGAAGACAGAAACGCTGGTAGACTTCCGTCTGAAATTTTGCGAACGCAAAGCTCTGTTCGTTTATTAACATTTTAAAGTAATTTGGATAATATTATCCATTTTGTCTAATAGACATGACGTGTTTTGCCAAAACTTTGCTGATCTTAGAGCGTAAGTTAATAGAGTGCGTGGTAGGTACAAATGAAGTCGTTTAATAATAATAATAATCTACCACATTCACACAGCGCCATCTAATCCCAAAGTAACCAATTATATTTGCTTGTGTTATGGGTACTAAACAACTGATATACTACTTAAATACATTTTTTTTTGTAAATACATACATATTATAGATAAATTACACCCAGACACAGAACAAACCTTTATGCTCATCACACAAAGATTTGTCCTGGGTGGGGAACGAACCCACGCCCTCCGGCTTAGCAGTCAGGATCACTAACCACTAGACCAACAGGCCAGTCGTTTAAAAAACTATCTAATAATGGTATAAGCTGAATTGTGTGTTAAATGGCCTATCCTGCAGCCTGCTGCAGGAACGCAGATAGTATAACAGCGCATGCCCAATATTGAATGATGTGACTAAGACAGATTCATGATTCAACATTAATTTCTTGCAAACAATCAACCTTTAAAAGTTTACTTTTATTTTATCACACTTAATATAAATCGAATCAGAATCTCAATGTTTAGTAGATTATAATGTTACATCCTTAGTGGGGATAGTCGACTAGTAGTACACCTCACTATGTTTTTACAAAATGGCAACATGTCTACATGCCTGACAGACAAGCGCGTTTTGGATCTTCGAACGCTAGAAATTGTGATGTAAAAACGAGAAAATAAATGTTTACTGGCCATCATGGCGAATCCAAGAAAGTTCAGTGAAAAAATAGCCCTCCATCATCAAAAGCAGGCAGAGGAAACGGCCGCTTTTGAAAAAATTATGCGCGAAGTTTCCGACGCAACCCAAAAGGTATGTCGCCTATTTACTCAGGCAGTCGCTTCCTGGCCGTCAAATGTGCCCGCCGACGTAAACAATAATCATTGCAATAGTTATTGCGCCTAAACTTCTAAGTGAACATTCTCTCAGTTTCTTCAATGATAAAATACTGTTCGCTGTTCTGTGTATATAGTTCATTTATTGTCATTGTCAAAATGAATTGTAAGTCTATTTGGTATCCTACACAATAGCTAGTTAGACTATTATGAGTGTTACATCTCCTAATGAAACTAAGGAAATATAATTTCCTATTCCATAATCATAACTAATAACAATAGTTACTTGTCAATAAAGATCATTTTATTACACATCTAAATTCAGACATATTGTAAATGTGGACATACTGTAATGTTTTGTGTGATTATTAGAGTTAAAAATGTGTTTCAAAATTTGTTTATTATTCAACAATTGATAAAAATTAAATATTTTTTTTAAGATTTTTCTCTAAATAAATGTTTGTTGTGAGAGTACACCCTAGAGATGTTCAGGCATCGTGATTGCAGGTCAATTCAAGTAAGGTAGCACGAGTCGAACCGCCCTCTGAGCCTAATGATAATGTTGAGTCTACACTACGGCCCGCACCGCAAGGCTTGGGCACATTCCGCAGTGGTTCCCTGCCAAATGTGGCTGCACCACAGGCCACCATCAATGAGCCGGAAACAATTAAGGTTCCTTGTCTTTGGAATCAGACATTAAAATCCCTAATAGTGTAAATCTACCAGCTAATAATAATCTTGCAGGTAGTAAGAACTAATGTGGGAAGTTTTAATCATTGTGGATATTTTTCCTCTTATAACATTGTTATTTCCAATAAAAATGCCAAGCAGTTCATATTTACCTTCAAGGTTGTGATTGATTGTGGTCAATGGTAGAATTTGCTACTTATAGGTACCTCTTTTTTTGGTAGTGGTGCAGTTGTAGCTGGCTGAAATTATTTTTTATTTATTTAACAAAATGTATTTGTTCCCTAGACATCCTATACATTTATTTATGCCTGCTATTAAAACAAAATATGATAAGCAAATTACTATTGTGTGTAAACTCATTTTAACAATATTATAAAGTCAATGAGAAGGATGCTAATTGTGTTATCACCTTACAAAACTTACTTAAATATTGCTAAATAGATTCTAATGCCTGTCATAATAAACAAACTGTGTACATAGTAATTCTTGTTAACCACAAAACTGTGTCGATCTTTTATTTACATTATAACATGTGGTCTAATAATTTTACTTCTTCATTCAAATTGACTCCGTCATCTGTTCACTTGTACATTGAACGCAGGCCTAATGGCACCTGGTTTATAAAACAGTTTAAAATTAAATAAAATTTTGCATAATTAGCAAAAAGTTTATTTTTATACCAGCAAAGTCAGTAAAAGAATGTGAAAATTGCCTGAATAAGCAAGTGAATGCAAGTCACACTTAAACTCACCTTTTATACACTAAAAATTTAATAACCAATAGCTGAAAGACCACAAAAAAATCGCTCAGATGTGTTCTTTGGGGGTATGTATCTCATACAAGTGCTGCAATATTCTACAAAATAGCAGTGAATGATTGTTATTTAGATCTACCCATTTTATTTTATGTCAAGTGTTTACTGTGAAATCCAGCTAAGTTCAATCAAGTTAGTTTTGAGTTACTGCATTTTAAAACTTCATATATATAGAATGATTTACTAATAATGAACTCAAAACAATAGGAATTTTGGTGCTTTTTCATTCATTTTTGCCAAAAATGTGAGTTTTCACAGTAAACCCTCAATATATAGTTTAATGTAATAATAACATCTATGCACTCATTTTCATCCAATTTGTTTGAGCCATTTAAGAGATACCAGTGTTTTATTTGGCAATTCATACTGAGAGTATACTTATTTAATATACAGGTTCGAAGACCCCTCTCTATACCAAATCTGAATCTTGAAGTACTGATGATACCTGATAAAATGACACAAAAAATGTAATTCAAAATCCAAATTAATGAAGACAAATAAGTGGCAAATTTGAAGTAAATCAGCTGTTTCGTTGCTTGCAAGATCAATGACCAATAGTGGTTGTTGACCGTGTACATTATCAATAATAAGAAGTTGGTACTTGTCACTCGCCCCTCCTCCTTATCATCCTTTATTATGTGTAAAAACCATTCAGATCCTGTGTACCTATATAACTTTAGTAAAAAGAATAGCAATTTTTTAGTTATAATCTAGCTGCATGTTTATCAGTAGGTATGTTTTAAGTATGAAGTAGTCAATCTAACATTACCATACAACTTAGAGGTAGAATTGTGATTGCCGTGCCATGCCAATGGAAATGCCATTAGAATGAGATGTTAGATGTAAACATAAATTAGTGTTGTATATTACATCATCATTTTTTTATTTTATGAGTTTGCATTTATGACCATTAATATGCTATTGTTTGTTATACTCAGTTCTCTCTATAAGAGGGTCGTATTCGTTCGTATATACATGATTATAAGCTCTGTCAGTATTTAAATACATTTGTTATTTTGTTTGTTTGTCCATAGCCCGAAGATATACCGTTAACAAACCAGTATGCAATGGCTGGGGGACGCAGTGGCGGTACTTCACCATCGCGGTCGCCTGGCCAACGAGGTCGGACGTCTTCATCGGTGGGACCTATGCGTCGTCCCGCCGATCGCAAACATGATACAAGTCCTTACGGCAGTACTGTCTATTTGAGGTATTTTTTTTTATTCAAATTTAACTCTGAATTGACAAAAAGTTTGGGCAATCTATCATTTGTTTATCATCGGTGACCCCCACGGCGTTGAAGCTATTATCTGGTTTATTAAATTTCCCTAGTTGATACAATACTACTTTTAGACTGCAGTTTTGTCACAGCATTATAAAAATAAATGTAACATAGTTGATCTCCATAGAAAATCTTCATAAAAAGGTTTAAACAAATTCACAATTCTATCACCATGACACGAAACAATTTCTATATCACCTACATTTGTAGACATTTATAATGTCTCCAAATGTAGTAGGAATTTTTTTCAGTAAACATTTACGGGTCCAGACTTCGATAGATCTTTTAAAAACACTTTAACGTTTCTAAGAAAGTCTTTTGATTATGTGAATATTTTCGGAAATAATGGCTACCAAAGTAGCCTTAAATTGTGTTTTTAATAATAATAATAATAGATGTACCGTTTTTGAGTTATTCAACAAAAGGACGTAAGTGCTATGAAGATACGCTCTTTTGCTGCGGAACCCTACATTGAGCATGGTCCGACATGCTCATAACCGGTTTTTTTTTACTGCTCCAAGAAATTGTAGACCCGACCACGTTCTTGAGAAAAATATTCTCGACAGACAACGGAATGATCGTATAACGGTTCCGTTTTTACTTAGGAGATACGGAACCCTAAAAAGTGCACAAATAATTATTTCTATCGATCTAAGTATATGTTTTCATATAGATTAATAAAAATATAGATTAACATCTGGTACGTATCAAACAGTACAGTTATTAAAACTGGTTTAATCGTGTTTTGTGCTACTTTATTAGCCATCGTGACTGTTAAAAACTAAAGCAAAAAATCAAAACTTATGTATGTCTTGTGCTTTTCTATTTTATATATTTATCTATCCATATAAATAAAATTCCATTGGTGAATCGTACGTGTATCAGTTTAGAAGGCCTCGAATGATTGGCAGATTTATTTTTATTGCATTTCTTATTATCGGGACAAGGTTTGTATGGAAGGCGATTTTGGAAAATTCCTGGAAAAAATTGTTAGGTATTCCAATGATTTTTCATCGGAAATCTCAATAAATGATGCCGTGCCGGGGTCTGTCCCTAGTTTAGTACAAAACCACGACTAGGTTTCAAATCGACTACTTACGGTACTTAGGTAGGTAGAGGCATATTACTTTTACGCTGTCTGTCAATCAATGTTAGTAAAATCTACACACATTTAAGCACTCCCTACATAATTGCAATTAAATTAATTAGCTTTCAAATAAATTAAAAGACAGTAGTGTTGTTCGTACTTTTAGTCGCGATTCCTCACACAAAGATAATCTTAAATCAACCTATCACTATATCCCCCTTAATTTATTGTTTATATAGACATGTATAAAAATTATTGCCTCTCTCTGTAAAGAAGTCAAATATATCCCCAATAATTTGTTACAATATTCGAAGTTGATAAGTTTGTATGGGACAAAAAGGAATTTAATAATTTGCAGATTAAACTAAACAACGTTGATAGGATGAGGAAGAATTCTGTTAAAATCACTGAAATTTAAGGTATTTAACCAAAAATATTTAAAACACTAAAATTTTATAGAGGAAATAGATTAATTCTAGTAACTTAATAAGTAATGTATAATTTTTCGTTATATAATTATTATGTTTTTTTTTATATACAAATTATTCGTGACGCAAATGGCAAAGATGACGCAAGTAGTTTTAGTTTCCCTTCCGTTACTGTATCGATTTATATTAATATAGTAGTGTAGCATAGTTCTTTTTTCGAGAAATTTATACTGGGCTAATTATCGCTGTTTCGTGTTCATGTCGTGGTAATACCTCCTCGCAAGTAAAATCAAAATAGCAACTAAAACCTCCAGGTTATTCATTCATATTTTGACTGCAACTCTGGTCTAACTGTTTAAGACTTATAATTTGATCACTTCGCCCGCAAGCAGTGTTCTAGAATCTAATTTCCACACGAAACAATTATTTTATGTCGCAACACAAGTCCTCAAAGGCAACTTTAGTGGAAATTTGTAAATATGTTTTATATAGAAGCGTTCTGCGGTTTTCCCGCCTTAAAACTGAAGCTATACAACCTTTTCTAAACACATGACGCTCAGCGGGTCGGCCGTCACTCGGGCCACACCCATTTAATTTTGTTGTCACGTTTTTGTTATTGTGTCGCTACATTGACTTGTATAGTGACGTATTAACAGCCTACAACCTTCCTCAATAAATGGCCTATCTAAAAAGCAAAAGGATTTGTTGCAGACGGACGATTCTTAATACAGACTGTTCAATCTAGTATAAAGGTAATATTACTAATAGATGGCAAAAGATTATATTCTTAGCTTGTTTTCCGTGGAAAATGAAACGCCTAAGCCCAAATTTAGACAAAAGTGTTTTGTATAATAATAGATATAAATGCTCAACGTGTGTTTGTGACACCGTCAAAACATACGTCACTATAATGAAAAACAATACATAGTAAGTTTGAATTAAATTCATTGTGCTATAATATCCCTTTCATTAATTAAATCACGTAGGTATTTTTCCTACCTTTACTACAAACTCGAGGTTAAGATAACAATTAAGTGACCACGGCATAATGACGTCATTATATTCTAACCGTGGTAAAATTGTTACATGTTTAAATGTATACAATACTCAATGCAACCCGCTAAATAGCCTGCAAAATATAATTAGCTATTTAATTCAATAGTGTATTGATTTATACCTTTAAACCTTCTTCTTGAATCACTCTATCTATAAAAAAAAAACCGCTTCAAAATCCGTTGCGTAGTTTTAAAGATTTAAGCATACATAGGGACGGACAGACAGCGACAGCGACAGCGACTTTGTTTTATACTATGTAGTGATTTGTAATTAGTAAGGTCCATGAGGTAAAATATAATTTATTTCATGACTCAGTAATGTTAATTCAAACTTCATTGTCACACGTTCTAAGAAACCTCATTCATATTTAATAAATAATTGTTTTGTACATGGTGTCAACAAACGTAGAGGAAACAACAAGCTATAAGCACGAGGACATTACGTTCAATATTCATTACAAAAAAACAGCGCTTATGAAATTCTTTGGTCGGATACTATCGAACAATGTTAAACTGGACAAAATAGCAATAAAACCTGTCCGGTCCACCTTTCTACGTGTTAAAGATCTGTGTATAAATTATAGAACTTGTGTGAATAAAATTAATTCAGTCGACCAACTTTTTATGGCACTTACTTTAGTGAAAATTAATTGATTATTATTTTATCTATTTGATCCTAAAAAGTTTAGATATCTCTATGAATATATTTATCGTGAACTCGTTTTTCATTATTAATTGTCAATTAATTAAATTAGCATTTTGTTTTCAACAATATATTCATATATAATAATGTACATACCATCAATAAAACGAATATGTTATGGTAACTTAATCTTTGAACATTAAAATGTCGTAACATTTTGAGTTTACGACTTTTAGCGTTTATATATTAAGTCGGCGTCATGTCTCAAGATGATTGAACATTGGTTCAATAAAAAAATACAGTGAACAGTCAAGTAACTCTAGTTACTATCAAAATAATCATATTTAATCGCAGCAATATGTTATTTTACTTCACGGAAGCAATGACTGTCTCCACATTCTTTGGAGGAGACCCTTGCCCAGCTGTGGGCTGCTGGGCACGAGGGACCATACGATACTATTTATTTCAAATGGAGTATTTTTCTCTTCATTTGATAAATAGTTTTCAGTCGAGGCAATTTAAGATAAATTTTTTAGTTGAAGTTAAAACAGATTTCTCGTTCAAATTAACAAGCCGGACTGTGAATGTATTGCGGCACTCAGTATAGTAAACCATTTTATTAGATGAAATAACTAATCGCGTTTCGACAGCTCATAAAAAATATGTTAATACATCGGTGGTCAATTGTCCAATCTTTTAATATGCGACCCGCACGTTGTATCACATACTACTCCCATATGGCCCTTGACCAAAAAACCGTGACGACCACCTGTTCTAGAGCTACGTTTGTGGCATCGCGAAAAAGTAAAATGAAGAAAATGTTGACAGTTACAAAGTACCCATCCTGTCTGATCATGTTTTAATAATTTAGTTTACTCTAGCCATGTTTCAACACTGGCAGAAAAGCCTTTGTCTGATTAAAAATATTATCTAAGATCTATAACATAAGACATAAGGTCTTAGCAGAATACCAGCGCTGTCTTGATCTTTTTCAAGCCAGCTATGATGCTGAGTTAAGACCATTTTTGACTCGCACATACATATTTTACTATAAAATTGTATTTATTATGTAAGTAGTTTGTAGTAAGTAATTGTTAAGATACAATAGCTATTATATTTTTTTTTTTGGCATTCTAAATGTGTATTGTGAGAACAAAATAAATATTTTTTCTTTCTTTCTTTCTTACATACATAAGTGACAGATTCATTAAGAAAACTCTGTCAAAATCTACTAACTAACTTTCGGATTGCTGTGGTGAAACGGGGCCTTAATGTTTTTCTTGTAAAATCTTCAGACAAATAATTTAAGAACTCGTTTGTTTGTTCGTAGTCCACCGCCGGACAGCAACTGGCGGCGTACGAACTCTGACTCTGCGCTGCATCAGTCATGCGGAGTAGAACAGTCTGTTGTGGCGCAGCCGCTGTCGCCGCAACGTCAACTGCACTCACACGCGCACCCGCATCTACACCCACATCAGAACCATCATCGGAGAGGTGAGATTCACTAAATAAACATAACATTTTATGAGATACAAGAAGTCGCATGGGGCTTCGCTCCCTTCGTTCTTTATTTGGCCATTGCTCAAGTCCTATTGGCCGTAGCGTGATGATATAATATAGCCTTAACCTTCCCCGATAAATGGGCTATCCAATACTAAAATATTTTTTCAAATCGGTCCAGTAGTTCCTGATCCTAGCGTTCAACCAACCAAATAAACTCTACAGCTTTATAGTGTTAGTATAGTTAGGGCACAGCGGGTAATCCCCATTCAAACGGAGAATTTTCGCTGAAATTTACCTCCGTGATTGGGAAAGTACCTCGATATCCTCCACCATCCATTGATGCCATGTTAACACTTCACTATTTCAGTGTGTCTTCAGAGCTCTTACTGCCGCACTTAGAGACGTTAAGTAAAAACGTGTAATACTTAAGTCAATACGCCTAAAGACGATTATTCAATGAAAAAATTGTGTTAATGACAGATTACTACTAATTGACGTCTCTGAGTGCGACAGTTAGTAATTTGTTTCTTAGGCTGCCTGCATAGTTATTATCGACCTTAGAAAAGAAGGCGGTAGTAAATTCACTATTCCACCTGTGTATTTTTTAAGCATATAATTCCATTTATAAACTGATTTAGATGATTCCTTTTATGTTGAAAAGGCACAAAGGTGATCTATATTAATTTAATTGTCTTTGGACCTTGGGTTTCGAATGTACTCACACCAGGGAACTTAAGCATCGAGTAAGAAAAGTATAGAGATTTATATATAAGTATTAATTTTAAAATAAGAAACGCCTTGATTGTGTTAGTGACATAACTGTATTCCTTCGGCGGCAAGTACCACTTATTATCCTATTGGTTACTAATCCCTCTGCCACAGAAATAAAAAAACAATCTGTGAAGCTAAAAACCATAATGTATTAAAAACTAGTTCGTTTCTTCGCTGGTATAATTGTTAATGGAAAACATTTATAGCATTCCCCAAGGTTCAAACTATCTCTCAATCAATATAATTAAAAGCGGTTCAACAGTTTAGCCTTGCAATGTGACAGACTTAGTTTCACAATTTTGATATTATATGTAACAAATGTGTATTTAACTAGCTTACGCCCGCAGCTTTGCCCCGAGGTACGTCGGTAAAATGTAACACATGTTCTTCTCTAGATTTTAGACTATCTGTTTGTGATATTTCATGGATATCGGTTGAGTAATTAAGGCATGAAAGCGTAACAAACATTAAATTTATTTTGGAATTTCTAGGATTAGTAAGGAAAAGGATTTATTTTCATTGCTCGTTAACTCAGTCATTATACTGCGTGAGGGGAGTCCCCGAATACGGGCTATCGAATCAAACTGCGCTATCAATATCAGTTGATAACTGACGTTGAATTGTGGGCTTAAACGCATTTGACCTGACAACCAATGAAATTCATTGGTTGGTGAAACTGTTATTGCATGCGGACCCTATGGCATGCTTAAAAATCTCCCATTAAAATGCCTTCAATAGAGTTAAACCCACGGGCGTAGCCAGGTTTTAGTTTCGGGGGTGATGTGGGATGAAACCTGCAAAAATTATATATTCGACCTTGTATTAATGTAATAATTTTAATATTAAAAAACTAAGCTAAGTGCAAGCAAACTGGGCTAAATTCAAACTTTCCCCCTGGCTGGTCCAACCCTAAGACAATCGCTTCCCTTTGTAAATAGTATCCTAATTCCAAACGCTTTTTTAATTTCTTTAACAAACGATCACATGTATCGTTGCTCAAAGAAATATACGACAACGGTTTGATATATAATAGTTCACAAATATTTACGTCGAATCGCTAGCGTGTCTGATTTGTATAAGTAACTGCAACCACGATAATACTAGCCGTAATCTCCTTATACTACGTCACTAGTTTCACAAAATAACTTTAAAATAATAATATTATAGTTAGCCTCAGCGGCGCGAGGTTCCATTACGATTTCCCAGGTTCAAACATGATATTAGCTTTTTTTGTTTGGACCGTTATATATTTATTTTATTTTTAAAAAAGACAACGCCCGCACTAGGGAACAAGCCCTGTGTCGCTGGGAGCTTTACAAACATGAAACTAACGGACACAAAGTACACCCAGACTAGAAACAAATATCTATGAATCACACAAATATTTGTCTCGTGTGGGAATCGAACCCACGTCACCCAGCACGGCGATGTAGTGGCGAGGCGACCACCTTAACCACTGCGCCACGGTTACAGTCATTGCATTTAACAGTGCTATTGCAATAGTTTCCCTAATATACGTAAGATTAGCTCCCTTAGGGAGACTACTAGAAAATCCTTTTAGCCTTAAAGTTACCTTTATACATATTTTTTGTGTAATTTAAGTGTTTATAAAAATAAGCATATCAACATTATTGTGCATTCATTTCAGGTGACATACATTTAGATGCATTAACGCCGATGAATCCCGCAAATCGTCCAAGATCGTCATGTGAAATCCCCAGAATACCTAACAATAACAAGTGAGTATGCTTTAACATTTAAATTTGTTCACAATATATCCTTATGTATATTACTTCGGCCAGCGGACTATCCCGCGTGTGATGTCGGTAAAAAATAGCCTATTTTACTCAGTGTTAATGTAGCATTCTATTACTGAAAGAACCTTTAAAATCGATCCAGTAGTTTGTCTATAAAAATAACCTCTATTTCTCTTGATCACTTGTCATAACTTGAGAACGGCTGGACCAATTCGGTAATGTGGAGAAAATTTAAAAAATCTAGTGACCCAAATCGAATTCTATATGGGCGGTGAAGCCGCGGGTAACAGATAGTTACAAATATTCATCATGAGAACCCATAAATAACGTCCCACTGCTGGGCCCGGGTCTCCTCCAAACATTTTGGAGGGTATTTAGACTACTATACCAGGCTGGCCAGATAGATGTTATACCTCCTTATTACAAAATATGGACTAAGTATTAAACCAGGTTTAAAGGGGGATAGGGTTTTGTTTCGAATTTTCCTTTTCTCGTAGTGCTCTTGTTGCTTAAGGTCGCCCACTAATTGAAATGGGGCAGTGAAATTATGTATTCTTAATCCGTCACTACCCGGACCGTTACAAATATTATCACAAACAAAAATAAAAAATTAGTATAGATTTATTGAATTGAATGACCAATACTTACTATAACAGTAGATTATGTACACTTACGTATATGACTGTGACTCATTGTTATAGGAAAAAGTAGCAATGTTAATTAACGGGATTGAAATATGTACAAGTAATGATGTGTGAACACTGATGAGATTTTTAATTTAAATAAACACTAGTTATTGTTCTCTATTATGTCTGTGTGTATTTGAATAGATGCATAATTGTTTTAAAAAAATGACTTTATCTAGGCCATCATGTCATCTATCGGATATACCAAAAATATATTTGTAACATTAGTAATAGGTTTCGCCAAAATTCTAGTTCACTCTAAAGTTGCACTTCGCTGCTGTTTAACATAGTAAATAAACAGGTTCGGGTATATTCGATTCTGTTCGTGTCGCGGGACGGGCGGTGGCGGCGGCCCAAGCGTTTACGAACACGAAGCACTGCTCCCACACCCCAACGAAGTTCATTTTCTATGTTTAACAGCAGCCGGTGCAACTTCAGAGCGAAGTAAAAGTCTCGCGAGATCTATACCTACAGATGACAGTTGTTATTGTTTGTTTACAATAAAATAATGCGGTATTTTCACTAATCCACTGTTGACGTCTTTTAATCGATCATTTATAACTTTATCAATGATCTAATCATAGCATTTTTAGTGTTGTGGTTACGCAAGTAATTTATAGTACGTGGTGCTGATTACACTAAAGTAAATTTTAACGATAAGCGATAATTTGCTTTGGAATGAATCATTCATTCATCTTCACAAGATAAAATACTAAGTAACATCGGCTATCGTGAGACAAAGAAACAACTAATATAAAACTATTGAATAGAATAAATCTGAAACTCTTCAGATGCTTTATAGATCAACATAATATTATTATATCTTCCTTCGTTCGTTACCGTTAATTTAACACCGCATTAGGATCTGGAGCCGTGGGCTCGGTGTTAAACTATAATCTATGTCAAATGCCATACAGTTCCTTTTTGTCGTTCTAGTGTGATTGAGTGACAAACATCCGTCCAAACTTTTGCACTTATAATGTTAGTAGGATGTGCTCTAATACAGTTTTATTTTATGTTTTGCCAATAGTTGGGAGAGCAGCTTTCAGCCTAACCTGATGGTACCTACCTATTGTATGTACAGTGTGTACAAGAGTGGGGGTGACGGCGGGGGCGGCGGCGGCGGCGGAGGGGGCGGCGGCTCCGGCGGGCTGGCGTGCGGCGAGCTGCAGGTGCCGGGCGGCTCGCTGCCCGACCTCACCTCCGTGCACTTCCCGCCGCCACACTACCTGCCGCACCGGACCGAGCCCACCTCGCCCGACTACCACCAGCCGCGATACGTACGCACCATTCTCACTAACTTATTGTACTTTCGTCACTAACATAATTCGTCACACGTATACGTATGTATACGTACATTCCGTAAAAGTAAATAGGCCACATGCATTTAAAAAAATATTCTTTTTTCTTTTTCTGTGATGAATTTACTTTGTGACGAATGTACAATAACCCTTCTCACTTTACTCGCTCTCCTCTCATTCGTATTCCTGACGAAGGCCAGGCGCGGTTCGAGCCGCGCGCTCTCGGCCGAGTCGAGCTCACTCACGCCACGCATTACGTGTACGCTTCGTCGTCTGTCCGTGTGTAGTATATGTGGCGCGCTATGTCGCGGGTAGTGTACGTTGCTGACGTGTGGTGTGGCCTGTGCAGTCGCCGACGTCGCCCGGGGCGGTGTCGCCGGGCGGCGGCAGCGTGTCGCCGGCCACGGGCGGCCTGTCGCCGGGCTCGGGCTCGCCGGTGGGCGCCACGGTGCCGCTACACCACAACATGCACCACGAACACCATCAGCCTCTCTACGACGCACAGGTCTGTGCCACACTCTATCTAGCCGCTTGTTCCGACCACAGACCTGTCTTTATTGGATCACGATTTGTAGTTTGTACCGCGCCGAAACAAACACGCGCGGAATCTATTCTTGCGTTTCAGTCTTAAAACCGAATAAAATATTGGAGCTGCATTAATTTCGTGAAGTTATCTTATTTGATTTCGTCACTTTGTGTTTTTGATCGCGAAAAAGAGTTAATGGAAAAGAATGTGGTTAAAATATTCCGGTTTAACAGATCAGACATTATTATGCAAGAATGTATGTGTCGGTCTAACCATCATTGTGTATCCAAAATGGCACAGTTCCTTTAATTGAATGGATGTAGTGATGCATCATGTAGCTGGCTACTACGTACTGGATAATTGTTTACTGAATGATAATTCACGAACTATTAGCTACTAGACGTAAACTGTACATTAGACCTAACACTGGCTTTTGGAAACGATAACATGTCCGTTACCAGTGAGCACTTATTTTCCGATAGGTACTTTAACATTTTTGTTGTTTTTGTTATGTTTTGTGTTTTATTTGCTTTCTACACAAATCATTTTTTGTTTATTTCAGAATCACTTATCTGTACCAAACACAAATAATTATCTTCATCATAATAAGGTTCGTTTTCTTTTTTAACCTCCTCTTAAATTTTATTCCCGCTCAAACTTTTTACAGGCGGTCGCTTGAATGCTTTGACGCTGTCTGTTGTTGGTGCCAATATTTTTTGATTATCTACAAGAGAGCTGAGTCTCAACGCTGATATCCTAATATCATTAAATCAATCTAACTTTGACATTGGGTCTATATTTTTTCATTCATCATTCGTTCAATGCATGAATTGGAGTTACGATCTTGTTTTAAGCTAATATTACACTAATGAATTACATTTTCTAAGCAATTATACTTGCTTTATTTCGGCACCGCACAATTATTTACCATTTCCAACTTATCCTTTTATCATCGTATAATCAAGTAATCACATATTTATTTATTTATTGATGTTATTTGCATACATGATACGTAACTGTTGTTGGTATCGAGTATTTATTCATAAAACCTGATTTTTACGTCGGTGATTAAATATGGTTGCGCGTTTAGTGATCTTTAACAATGAGTAACGGAATATAATAATAATATTAGTATAAGTTAAAGGTCGTGACTCATTAAGTTTCGCGTCATATATCATCTCAGGCGGAATAGACACGTGCCAACTTAATAGAACATTGATCTTATTGACATAACAGCCTTGATTGTTTGTCTTCGTATTTCCATTATAACGGGTTTGTATTTCGATGATTACGTAATTTTGCCAAAATTAAGTAAATCTGACTTTTAAGGCGCGGTGCGGTATTTTTGACCACGAATAAATAAAGACCGCGTCTGACCGCGGCGGCCCGCGTCGTGCCTGCATTGGTGCATACAAACTGGTTTGTTCGATTTACGGCGCTCAGCCACTGTCATATCGCGGCGGGCACTGGCGGCGCGGTGTCTTTGCGGCCGTGAACAGCCGGGTTGGTGCAGGGTTAATTTCGAGTTTCCTTTCTTTTGTACAGGTTTATTGTAATTTTTACCCATAGTGACCTCTCTCCGCCATCCTGATAATAAGAAATCATCAAAATTATACGGAAAGTTTGCTCTATAGTTGTTTTTACATTTTTCATTTTTCTAAAGTATGGCTCTTCCGCTGAGATGATAACGCAGTATTATGAGTGACGATTAAATTTTATTTATGTTAAACTAACAGCCTGACCTAACACTGTGTTGCGAAGATGTTGAAAACAAAATTAACAAAAAAATATTCTTTTTAGGATATCAGTTCGATTTTGCACTTTAATTCTATGAAGATTGAGTCTATTTTTGTTTGTCTTTAAAATATTATATCTGTTAGACAGTATTTGGTTTGCGTTGACCATTAAAGTGTCATCATAACACAGTGCGGCGTTGCGACTTCTTCATAAATTACGATTTAATTATATGTAAATATAAATACATGACACATAGGTACATCTTATTAATTCGTAATCGTAATTATGTATAGAGTAGACGTTTTACTATGTAAGGTGTGAATAATAAAATTACTCACATTGAACATTAAATTATTCATATAATTTAAATCGATCATACTTAGTTTCTTTTTCGACAAGAGGACTGCGACAAAAGAAAAATTCGATATAAAACCCTATACCAGTACTGTTTCCACGCTGGGATATGTTTGTAAGGACACCCTATACATATATTTACTCAATGTAGTTATAATTTTGTTATATTCAACCAACATTAAACGGTACAAGTATTCGCTACTTTTTATTCGAAAATCGATCTATTGGTCATCTTCATAAGACCTATATTTTCTTGAAAAATATCAGTCTTGTTATTGCTTCAAAGAAAGCTATGAATATCTTTTTTTACCATGTCTTTGTCTATAGAATTTTATAATAAAAGTAACTAATAATAATATGTATGTATATACATTGTTAAACACTTCATTTATATAATACATGTTACGCTATTTAATAGCTTATACATAATTTCAAATTTGGGATACCTACTTATTATTTTCATATCGGCATGCCTTGTACAGTCGAGTTCATTAATATATTGGCACCATCAAGGATTCAAAATATTGTGAGTAAAAAGCTCAATAAGTACTATAGAACCTATGGATCAAATATATGTCCTCATGTGAATGATTCAATAAAATATGCTGTACATTATGCAATAAGTTGTAGTCACCCTTTTCAACAAAAATATCTAATGATGGTGCCAATATATTAATGAACTCGACTGTACATACTGGTTAAATTTCGCTATATAATTATATTATTGTTAATTAGTCTAATAAATATTAATTTTGAAGTGGTCTATTCTTTAAATTACCTAAACGACAGGTTTCTTTATTTAATTTTTATTTAAAGTTTAGACCATGTTGGCTGGCAATATATTTTGTTGCCAATTAAATTATACTTAACGGTTGGTCTCATTAATTAATTAATTTTATATTAGCTTTTGTATTAATTTGGATATAACTGCATGTAAATACGGCTTTAGCTAAAAGCAGTGTGATACCTCGTTAGTGTTATTTTCTTGCTAATTAATAATGGTGGCGGTTCAAGGGTCTCAAGTGTTATAATTAATTATAAACGGTTTTTTTTCCACCCAATATGACTGTTTTAGAATTCATGCCCCACTTAGACACTTTTAAAAGTATAAAAGATCGTAATTAATCAAAAATATGTATTTTCTAGTCATTTATGTTGTCATTAAAATTGATTTTAAATTTATTAATATTATTGGATTTGATTTTTAATTTAGATTTCGTGGGGTTACACAATATATCTGTTTATCGGCCGCAGTCAGAGACGTCAGTTAGCAATAATCTGTCATTAGCACAATTTTTTCATTGAATAATCGTCTTTAGGCGTATTGACTTAAGAATTACACGTTTTTACTTTAAATTAAGTAACGTCTCTGAGTACGGCAGTTAGACTAATATTCCGCCACTTTTTGATTATTATTCAGTATTTACTTTTCTCGTCACACTGTTTTCGCACTACCCCCTGTATTGTAATCGATCGTATGTCATTGAATGTGTATATTTTGACTTATTACAGAACATGTCACCTTTGGACCACGGGTGGATGTCGCCCAGTTATCACACGCACTGTAGTCCGCCCTCGCAATATTCATCCACGTCGAATATCAACATGCCTTCACCGACGGTATGAATAATTTTTTGTCTTAGACTGCCTTCAGTGGTGTAACTATAGTTTGGCATATCGGGCAAATTGCCACAGGCTCGCGGACTAAGAGGCCGCAGACACAAGGGAAACATACAATTTATAACAAAATATATTATTTAAGAGAGTGCAGGGGCGGATCGTGAGTTTGTGGGGCCCTGGGCTGATACTAAACCGGTCAAGTGTAAAGTATATAAAAAGAAGTAAAATATATAATTAAATAAATATTCTATAAACTTAACCATAGCTATAATTTTTTTTAAATTCACAATGTTTTTTATTGGGACTGGGGGCCCCTTATATCCGGGGGCCTCGGGCTGCAGCCCCTTTAGCCCCTACATAGATCCACCCCTGAGAGCACAGCGAGTTACCCTTGCTCTAATTGAGCCGCCCACCTGGGGCAGTACCTCTGCCGGAAAAGCAGACTGTCTCCATAATAACACTATTGTGTGCCTGTTGGTGTGCAGAGCTTATTGAAGAGGGAAGGGGTTTAAAGTGTTGGGAACACGCGTGTTGCCTCTGGTGTCGCACGCGTCCAAGGGCTGCGGTATCCGCTTACCATCAAGCGGACCGAAATGGGGTTGAAATTTTAAATTGAGACTATTAGATCAAGTGGGGTATCAAATGAAAGGGCTTTGTTTCGACAATCCATATCATATTTTTATTTATTTTTACTCCCCACATTTTTTTAGTTAGAATTTTCACATAAAAAACGTAACATATTTTTCACCATTTCCATTACTATTTATTGAAGAAGGCTTGGCTATACAAAATTATGATACGAGAATAGGATCTGAATACTGACCAATCAAAGATCCCCGGGAGCAAAGCACTGGGCGACAGCTAATCTCTTTACAATATTGTAAAGATAGGTATTAATTGGAAAATAATTTTCAATGTTTCAAATTCCAGATGGTGCACAGTCCAGGCAGTCCAGTAGAATCACCACAAACAGACTACAATAATCTACATCAAGCGCTATTACAACCTTTCGAGCAGATAACAATGGTAATTACATGTTTCATATCTTTCAGACTTTATTATTATAAGCTATAGTGTATGGCAGGCAAGGTAATCCTTTGACAGGCGTGCCACAGATGGCAAGCAGTATAAAATGTTCTCAAATAATGGAATTTATGTTTGATAGAAAAATGTTTGTCGATAACCGATTCGTTGCGACGTCCATTTTCTAGAACTTTTATCTGTGGCGGTGGTCATAATTTCAAGCACCATAGAAGTTGATGGCACGTCTGTTATGCCATAAGTCATGTATAAAAGTAGTTATTAATATTGAGCGAATTACAAACTTAAAGACGACTCGATTCTTGTGTCATACGCTACCCAGAAAATAAATGGCACGCCTGTCGTGCTGCTAACGAATCGGTTAAGCAAAGTTTCTTTGACGGGTTATTTGTTGAATATAATATTATGGCACGTTAAAAGGTTCGCCATTCCTGCTGTTATATGGTCTAACTGAGTATTCGACTTTATCAATTAACTTGCCAGAATCAATTCGTGCTCGCGTTAAGCGTTTACGATAATGATGCCCTTTGAAATAAGATTTTTTTAACTTTGATTATTTGGTTTGACCATAATAAGAGAAGGGAAACTACCATAAATGGATACTGATGGTAATGAAATTATTTAATTGCAATAAATAATGTAGAAAGCGCATTCTCTTTTGTATTATAGTGTAATTTTATCTTAGAATCAAAATGACTTCCATTTATTGCGTCTTCCTTCTATACAAAGATATTTTGAACTGTCGGGTCATAAGTTTAGGTTAAATTAAAATATTTAAGGCCTGTTTCACCACTCGCAAATAAGTGCTGGATAGCCTATATGAAACTTAGTTGACAGATTTTTGACGTATTTTTATATAAAATCTGACAAAAAAAGCTCAAGGTGTTATTAGACACTTATCTGCCAGTGGTGAAAAGGGCCTTAGTATTTAAATCAGCTATAACAATAAAAAAATATTATATATAAATATTGCTAGAATTCCGTTAAAAATAAAAATATATCTTATTGTACTATTGACCACTCCATGAAGTCGTAACATAATCGACTACAACATATACAATGTAAACAGTTTTTAGTTTTGTATTTTATGACGTTCTAACAATATTAACGTTCAAGGGCGCTTATGAGAAAATACCTTGTTGCCAATGAAATAATAATATATGACACAAATTTAATATATCATAGACGGTTCACCTTGAAAGGCATTGAATACTATAAATTTAATTTGTATGCTTGTATATATATATGTGGAAGCTCAGTATCGCTCAAATTATTAATTTATTCACAATACAAGCCAAGATTTTTGTATAATATGCTCTTTATCGATATCTATAAAATATTTACAACATGAACTAAAAATATTATCCTACTAAATTTCCCGCAACAATATCAAGTGGCGGTAAAACGAATTGTATAATTCGCAATCGTTAATAAAAGGTCGATGACATAACAAATTTGCATAAAAATACATTCATTAAAACAATGACGTCCATAGTAGTAAAATAAAACTACTATTTATATATTCACTGTGAATAACCCGTTGGATGCGGGCGGCACAAAATCGCTCGCTGTGGCGGAAATTAGGTGAGGCCTATGTTCAGCAGTGGACGTCATTGGGCTGATATGATGATGATGATGAACCCGTTTTAAATAATTCATTTACACAGTAAATAAAACTTAATTACTGTGATGTGATGATAGTGACAAAATCTGTATGATCAGCCATTTATAGCAATGGAACCAAGGGTATAGTATACTATTTAAATTTGTGTTATTAATATGGGTACTTTAATTATAAAAACTAAAAAGCGATCCAAGAAAAAACACTACCCTCCTTTTGCCAGTCGCGTCAAAATATTTTTTTTTACTCCTTTTTGGAATTTCAATGGAGATTCATCCTGTTTGACAGGAACAAACACTTTGTATGGGAAAATAAAATGGTTATTTTTACTACTTTTCTTGCAATTTCTTTATATTTTCTCACCTTTTAAACACTATGTCAACTTATACAAATATTTAAAAACCAAAATTGGCCATATTGATTCAGCCGTTCTTGATTTTAGTACTACTAACAACGTCAATTCTTTTAAAATATAAATTCAAAAATAGATAATAATATTCAAAAAATATTTAATATATTATGAAGTCATTAAAATTTAAATTAACATAATTATGTTAATTTAAATTAGAATGACTTCCAATCCCAACTTCATTATAAGGCGCCCTGACCAATTAGTCAGGGCGCCTTATAATGAAGTTGGGATTTATTCAACAATTTTTTTAGACACCAGATGATTTTAAGCCAAAGCCAAAACAACATTTTTTTTTCTCCTTTTTTATTTTTTCTTTTAACTTTATTATTATTCCAAATCTTCTGTGTCGCTGTAATATCAAAATAATAAATATTTAAAAATAATAATTAATTTGTTCTTATCTTATAATTGACGAATGGTATAAAAACTCTTTTGATTAAATAACAATAACCTATTTATACTTTTGCATCTATGGAACAGCAAGGAATTGTAAGTAACAAATAAATAATATTAAAACAACTATACCTACCATTAATTGTATTAAAAGTAGATAAAATAATCAATATAATATTGACAAACTACTAGATCCTAACATTGGCACATATTGGACAAAAATAAAGTAAATGCACAATAATATAAAGATGCACTTCATCAGACATCGAATTGAAGTTCGCACAAATAGAAAATAAACCTAATATTTATATTACAAATTATTATTATTATTATATAGTGATGAGTGTATGAGACTGGTTATGAAGAACTGAATTCAATTCTTTACTCTATTAAAATATAATGCCAATATCGAATATTATATATTTTTAAACTTGAAGGTATGATATTTAAATTATATAACGGGAATTCAAACATTATGGTCACAAGCCGACAGACAGGTTGTGACTTGTGACCACGGCCTGTGTAAACGTCAAACAAAACTAATTGCGGGAATTCCCGTTTTACAATTCAAATATCTATTATATTGTCGTTATTTTCTAACAATATGCAAAAACGATATTACTTTACAATACAAGTCTTGAATATTGGACTTATTTTACAGAGTAAGGTGGTAAACTAATCTGTTTTATAAATTTAATAATAAAACGAATACCACTCACACGTTTCTATAATAATAAACAATTATTATTATTTTACGTGAATCAACTGGTCTGGTATACTCTAAAGGCTCTAAAGTAATCAACAATTTCGATACGACGAAGTATGTTGTCTCTCTTAAATAATATGCGTGCGAGTGAGATAGTCTAATTTAAAGCCCCAACATTATATAATGCAACGCCTTGCCGCCTGTGCTCTTAGAAAATAAAGTATAGAATAATCCTTCATTGTATCGAAATTACTGATTAGAATACAGCCAATGTTACTGTCGTAACAGGTGAAGCGTTACTGTCTGTCATTATTGAAACGTCACAAGGAGTTTGTTATTGAAACGAATCCAGCTTACTTCTTAAAACAGTCTAATACATTGTCATTCCTTTCTTACAATACACGAAGACAATATGTAAGAGTGAGGTAGCATTGTATTAAATTATTTTGCAATCATTTCAAGTTATTAATGTGTACTACATAAGTGTGACTTACGTTTTACTACAATTTTATTATGTGGGTCTGTGGAACAAATCAGTGCAAATGATTGCCAAATATTTGACGGACAGTAACTATATATAAGTGTGATAGCGTGTACGTAAATTTGTGTAACGTTGGTGGATGTTGGCCAAGGACTGGGCGCAGTTGGTGCAGAGCCTCGTGGAGTCAGGCTGGACCGCTCACGTCCAAGTTGCGGAAAATGTACGCCACACACCCCTCACACGCATCTTATATTATATAGTGCCCTTATTATTTATATTATGGTGTACGATTTGACTATTGTCTATTATATACTCTTGTACAAACTGCCGACCGAAAGAAAATCAGACAAAATTATCAAGTATTATATCTTTAAAACTTACAGTTTTTCTCTTTCTCGTTTTGTGCATGACCCACACTTTAAGAAATTCGCTTCTTATGGTGAAGATACTTCAAAGCATTAATATATTTATTTCAATTTTAATATCTCAGCAAATAAAACTACAAAAGAATGGCATTGCAAGGCGTTTACGGATAACGGTATTGCCATATACAAAACTGTCGAATCGTACACCTCACGCTGTTTCAATATCTAGCTATTAATTTATGTCGTAAACACTTATATCCACAGATAATAAATTTAGCGCACATTCTCATTTAAAATTTTGCCTTGATAAGCGCTCAATTCTTTTCACGTTTAATTTTATTATGGCAACATCCCTACACAAAGGAAATGAATGTAAACGTAGTTTTATACGTACTGGTTAAATAATCTTCAACGTGTACGTTAATTTAAAGTTATTGCATTGTATGATAAAACACATTCATATCCTTGAACCGAAGTCTAAAATAGTACTATAATTTAGTATTTCGTATTTCATTTTAATTTAGTTAGCTGTCTCTGAAATCTATATTTGTAGTACTATTCTGGCTTTACATTTCTGGCGTTACATTACAAGAAATGACAACTTTATTATTCTCAGGCATGCTCCACAGATAATTAATTTTTTATTTATCTAAAATTAGTAGACGAAGTTTTTTTAAATAATTTAGTGGTCAATGACAAATATTTTGATAGTGTTATTTAAACACGCTATTCATTTATAAGTATCGTATAGCAGGTTTATAATGTTATGAGCATGATTATCGCACTTATACAGTTGTTCATGAACATAATGCTTGTGAATTAATGTCAGTTCATCATCAAAGATGTATCTACTACATATTATAGACAAGACAAACAATATTTTCATGTTCATTCAACAGGTTAGATCATTTCATTTTTGTTGTTCACATAAGTTTGAAAGCAAGCTGGAAACTTGTATACGGCTTCGTATTGTCATTCTAAACGTTCTCGTGTCTTAAGTTATTTAAAGTCTATCTAAGGCTAATTTGTCTGTTTTATTATCCCATAGGGTCTGGAAAGTCTTATCTAAACTGAATTTTTAGCTAGCTACTATTTTAGAATAGAATAGTAGAAATTTATTGCTTTTAGTCTAATAGTATTCTCTTCTTATATCTATTACGAAAGTAATGGAATAAAATACTATAAAATCGAAAGTAAAGGTTTTAAGCGTCAGCTTATGCTTGGGCCCCATTTTACCAAACGAACCAAACTTTTCAGCCAAAAACTTTTACGATTCTTGTGATGTCCTTGGATCTTATTTAAGAGAGAGACGTCAGAGTTTCGATATTATTGTAACTGAATTCTTGTTTTTAAAATAAAACGAATACCATATTATTTTACAAAGCCACGAAATTTCTATATTGTGACATTCATCCGAAAAGCCGTTCATAGTTCTCAATCCAACTATTAGATTTGTATCACCTCGCTTTGTCTCACCACAGGTTGTGGGCAGAACTATTCATCGATATTACTCAAACAGTAAACGTCAAGTGAATGTCAATGATCTGATCTTAAAGAAATCTTGTTTGTAATGTCTCTCTGTAGTAGTAATACTGTAATGATCATCATCATTCATCATTCAATGTTATTTAGTGGCTTATGTTATGTAGAGCACAAAATTCTATGTTATATTCACGAGCATTATTTTCATGATTACATTTGTAAGTACTTATTATAATTTTAAATAGTTATTATTTTCTAAATGTCTTTTAATAAAAATCAATGTTTTATTTTTCAAATGTTGTTAAGTGGCTGTTACGCTTCAGTTTTTTCAAACTTAGATTTTTATATCTGATGTTAACGAATCTAATATTGCGGTAGTCTTAGTGACGTCATGTGTTTTTATTTTCAGAATTTGCTGCGTTTTCTCGTTGTTTTCTCTCGCTTGCCACACCGCGTTTGTAATGTTTAGAGTGTGTGTTAATCATTGTGTTTCTATGTCGCCAGCTGGATCAACCAGTGCAGAACTATAACACATCGTATCTCAACCACGGATCACCACATTCACCGCAGACGACGAATTCAACAATGTCATATCCCCAGGTCAGTATTTCCGATTTGTATTTCCTTTTATTCCATTTTCATACCACAGTATAATCTAACCCGATAATACCGAAAAAAATTACATGCGCTGCGCCGTTTGGTTTGGTGAAAATCTAGTTGCTTAGTTTTATATATTTTTCCTTACAACATATTCGATTATTTTCTATTTTTGCCAAAGAGACGTACGTTGTTGACGACACAGTTTTAGGACTCTTAACTGTTTACCCAATCGGGCGTTGCAATATCAACTAGTACTTAAAAGCTTAATTAAAATAGGTATCAAAACTTTAGGAAATTTTATTAGGACGTGAAAGACGACATGTTTAATTTGGAAATGTGGTATTGCAGTCAACGCAAGCGAGTGGTGTGAGCGGACTGAGCGGGGTGGGCGGGTGCCGGGGCCGCGACCCGGTGGCGGGCGGCGGCTTCGTGATGGCGCCGCTGGCGTCGCCGTCGGCGCCCGCCACGCCCGCCACGCCGGGCAGCATCCCCGACATCGTGCTGACGGACTACTCGGGCTCGCTGGACGCGTCCATCTTCGGCGGCGAGGAGGCATCGCTGCGCGCGGGGCTGGACCTGGACGACCTGACGCTGCTGGAGGACCCGGCGGCGCTGGTGCCCGACTCGGCCGTGGAGCACGAGTTCCGCCTCGACCGCTTGTAGTACGCGAGTGCGTCCAGTGCGATCTGCCCGATTAGTATTGTGAATATTTACTCGAATATCGTTAGGGTGGTCGATCGGACTCGCCGACGACGTTTTTTAATTATTACTGTTCTTTGTCAAATTCTTGACGGTGATTTCTTTGTACATAAAACTAAAAGTGTTCACTTCGATGAAATTGCATTTAAATCGCTGATGTTGCATGCTAGTATGACTGCGAGACTTGGTGCGTCGTTTGACGGATCGTTGACGTGATTTTAATATCTTATATTTAAGAGCACCGTGTCGATTTATCTTAGACGTTTTGATATTGTCATTCAGTGATTGCTCAAGCGTTGACTGAATTTTTATCACTAGCCCGCGTCGTACGAGGGAATCTTTCACGGTTGACGTTCGCGAACACCGCCGTACATTCGTATCGCTCGGACATTTCCTACGTTATGTAGCATGTTTACATTGTGCCCCGATGTCCCAATTCCATTCTGAATTAGTACTTTAGGTACAGTCTAGCCCATTGTAAATATCAGAGACGCTCTTATTGAGCTTTTTATTAAGCTTTTGTCGCAAACATATCTATGTTATGTGCGTATGTGTGGTTGCGAGGCTCGCCGACTTGTATACATCGATTATGTAAGATCGTTTTCTTTTATAATTTTAGATTGGGTACGTGTGATGAGTATCGCTGGCGCGCGGGGTATGTCGCGAACTTATGTAAATAATATAATATGAACTAAGTGTTACCTGTGACTACTGACTACCCATACGACAGTTTGTTTGCGATGCATAGATTATTTTCGACAGTTACTCGATGCTAGATCATATCATTGTTCTGTGTTTATAGAACAGTAACTATCTGAAGTAAAACTTTAAATAGTTATTAAGTTTTGATATATTTAGTTGTTAAACATACATTGCACTCGTAACACTAACTTTTGTATTCGTTTTCTCTCTTTATAATATTACGTGAATATATAATTTTATAGATTTAAAAAAAAAAAAATATGACATATAAATTAATATTATAATAAATGGTGAAGTTATTGTTACGAGTCCACTGACATACAAGTAGACATTTGTGTTTTTTCTGTTTTGTAAATGCTCATTATATTACGTTTTAAGAGTCTAGTCATCAAATTATGTTCAGGAAGTTTTTACAGTTTTCATATAAATCAACTGGTATGTGTACAGTTTTCATTCCATTACAATAATGAGGCAATTTGGATACAGTGATTTGTTTGTGTCGAGTTCGAGCTTCGAGGTGGCGAGATGTTGACCGCTACTCGGTATCTGGTCGTTAACTAAAGTCATATCTTTATCGACATAATATGTGTTGTATATTATATCTTTATGTCGTGTACGGTGTACACAATTTACGACTGTTCGTGTTATGGTTTTAAAGTTTAATTTAAAATTCCGCCGTAAAGGTATGTGCTGTATGACAGATGATATACTTGTACTATATAAATAGTTAATGTACGATATTGTGATAAAGAAAAAAGCACAACATAATTCATTATGAAGCCTAATCTGATGTAAAGTAAGTTTCTTTTGTCTTATTAAAGTCTAAATAGTGTTTTCTAAATTTAGATACATTATGTACATGTTATAAATATTAGCTAGTGTCTGCCAAATGCAGAAGTTTACGAATATCGGTCGGGTTTGTTTTTTGAGTCTGAGTAAGGTGCAATATGATGTTTTGTGTTGGAATCTATGACGTTACTGTTATAAACGTCGGCATACTGTCAAATATTATATCAATTGTTACATTCAATATTGTTTAATTACATTCGATAGGAGAGAAGTACAAAGGCAACATTGTGAATGTTTTCGGTTGCGATTGTGCGTGATGATGTGATGTGGACAACGGGCTGGCGATGGCTTTGTTATATACACCATTTGTTGAACACCTTACTCTGAAAATAATAACAATATTCTATTGCAGCCATTGCGAAACATGCGTGGTACGAATGGCACGCAAAAATTCTTGGCAAGCAAATCATTTATGTACTTTGTAAAAAAATATATTATAAAGTTAGCAATGGTTATTTTGTAGTTGCATTTTTGTTCATAAAAACATTTGATGGAGCGGACCTTATTTTTGATTAATAAAAAAATACGACTATCAATTAAGGTTGGCCAACTCTGTTTTATAGATATGCCGTCATTTCTTTTTAACATTCTTGATGACAATATGCATGTGAAACTGTAATAAATTAGATATCATAATTATTTAGCAGTGGACTGCAATAGGTTTGAGATGATGATGATGATGAATTATTTTGCAGAGTAAGGTGGGTATTCAGTCTATATCGAAAAATATTTAGCTCTATAAACGTTATCGCGTGATACATAAGTTTAAACAAACCTACTGAGTGCGGTAATTTCGACCTATTTTTAGTACATTTTTAATTTGGGCCGATTATTTCTTACATTTGAAAGTTTACCATAACTTACAATACTAAAATTATAAAGTTTTAGAGATTGTTTGTTTAGTTGAATGCTAGGATCTCAAACACTGGTCCGATTTGAAAAATTCTTTTAGTGTCGGATAGCCCAATTATCGAGGAAGCTTATAGGCCATATAGCATCAAGCTACGGCTAATAGGAGTTGAGCAGTGGCCAAATAAAGAACGAGGGAGCGACTTCTAGAAACCATAAAGAAATAAAATATGCAGAAGTATATAGTTTCTTTGGGACAACATGGTCTATATTTGGACATTATGTAGAATCAATACCCAGTATCGCCGCTTGACCCCTTTCGTTGCCACATTGCATTTGAAAAGTACTCATAGTTATAAAACCTGTTGGATTTTTTACCTTTTGCATTTTGGAGTTATGTTATAAATAGTACTAGGATAATTGTATGTGCAGTAAGAGAAAGCTTTCAATGAAAGCAACGAGACACCAATATGTGTGGAGTATTTCTACATTTCTTAAATCTATGGATTCATGCGACATTTAATTATAGTATATTAAATATGTATATATAAATGTTTTTTCTCAAATATGCACAAACTTAATGAAGATTTTGCGGTAAAATGTTTCAAAGGTTTGTTTTATTTAAACCAAATGTACATAAGTGTGATAGAGATGAAACGGTCTCATTTAAAATAAAGTTGTTGTAAGTATGTGACTGTCTTTCATTATTCCCGAAATGAAGCCGAAAAACAACAATCAATAGCAGCAGAGAAACTATCTCAAGCTCAGAATACCGAAACGGCAGAGCAGTGGCAAAAAGTTTCTTCTGTTTCAAAACATTTTGAAACTAATCTCTGTTTATAAAAGACATAGTATCGCTTGAATAGAAAGGGTGGCGCGGGCGCGGGTCATAGCGACGCCGCGACGGTGTGTGACTGCCTGGGGCGCTGTTACGGCTCTAGGGTAGCTGAGGAAGAGATCACTTACCATCAACCGATGGCTCGTTTGACCCCCTCTATTATTAATAATATATAAAAAAAACTTATCTAAACGGCAGGGCGTAGGTACAGGTCGCAGGCTTCGCTTTTTGTTCCTCGTGCCGCTGGTATGTCTAAGCATAAGGCTCAAACTGGACGTGACTAACGTTTCGGGGAGGCCGTTGAGGCCTTCGCCCTTGTTTATGACACCGTTAGTTGCGTTCTTATTGAATGGTTTTACATTAAACATTCATGATGACATCTGACGAACGAATTATGCGCAAAGCCTTATTCATAGCATAGAGTACCTACTAGAGTATGTATACCTACACATTTAGTGATTATAATCAAACGTAAATTGACCTCTAATATCTAATATACGCGTACTAGTGCTGTCTGTCAAAATATTGAATGCCAATACTGGCTAAAAAGAAAATAAAAATAACTAATTCAAATTTTTACCCTTTTGTCAAAACAACAGTTTTGCTAGCTATTTTTGTGAAAATTGCAAATATGCATTCTTTGTTCATACTTCTACTATTTGGATGTTTATTCTTAATTGCTACTAGCAGACCACAACAGGCTGAGAACAACAACGACAGGTAAATAATTTTCCAGTAATCTTTTCCTAATGATTAGGAAGAAAACATGAGACACCTTAGCTGAATGTTAGCACATTAGAAAATGTTATTTAATAAATACCTATCTATTTATTATTACATACCTACATTTATTGCCGTCACACGCGGTGAATATAGGTACTTTAATATTTTATATGAAGATACCTGGATATAAAAGTGATATTATACCTATCCATTCGACTCATTCTCTCTTGACTAAATAAGTAGTGTGTAGTATAATAATATACTTACATGGTGATCTGCTATGAATAATACAGCCGTACTATTAGATTTATTATTTAACTCAATCGATCTGACTTCATTAAGACTTTAAAAAAAATGCCGCACATTCTACGTGCCGAACAATTTGGGTAGAAAACAGTAAGTATAAAGTTTAGGAAAGACCGCGGTGAATATATTGTTCCATTTTTAAGGGTCACAGGTTCTCCCTTTAATAACACGAGCGCAATGAGGTAAAAACGTCCAGGCTACAATACAATAAAATGAGCGAGATTAAAACGCCACGCACTCGTGTAGCTGACGCTGGCTTTGCCACCATCTGGGATTTTGATTTTGATAGTGCGGCGCGGTGCTGTTAGATGTGGTCCAACCCTTAGGTTGCCATGCCTAGATTTTGCACTCCATAGACTTATGAGTTTGTTTTATAGTGACGTCGAAGAAAGTGAAGAAGAGGAGGAAAATGAATCCCTGGCTGAGGCTTACTCCGCCGATGACGAAGATTCACGTCTAAGTGATAGAGTGAGCTTTCAGTTACAGTACCAATTAGCTTGTATCATCCCACTTTTACTGAGCAAAGACCTTCCCCGTAGCCAAATCTGAACAGTCCTTGGAGTGTTGCCCAACTCATCACGCCATTTGAACTTTCAAGGTTGAAGGCAAAAATAACAATTTTAAAAAAATTGCAAAGTGCTTTGTATTGCACTCACTGTACATGTGTAGCAGGTGGCGGCTACTCGCGACTAAGGCTTGGTGCAAACGGGTCATCGACCACAGCCACCCGTTGCCAACGACACTCGACAGCCACATCACAGGTTTTATCACACACTTAGTAGATATGGACTCGCGGCACGTGTGGCCAGTGAATGCCACACGCAGCACACGCTACATAACTGCGAGTGAAGTGGCTGTCGCTGGCAACTTGCTGGCAACAACACAAAACACTAGCAACTGACACATTGCTTTACGCCCTCCTGACCATGCTTTATGACCACCCTAAGCATTCTACATAAATAAACAGCAGCAGACCTCTTTAACACGCAGAACGGCCACCATTCATTTTTGTCAGCGCAGTATCAAAAGATGTATCACGCAATGAACACGGCTGTAGATGGTGGCTTTTTTGCGTACAGAGACTCAATTATAACTAAGTACATTATGATTTAGCACATCATATAAATAACATGCCTTTTCCTACTTTACTCCACCAGGAATCTGCTCAAGACGAACCACGAAGTCGACATTTATTGGAAACGGAGGGTAGATACTTGCAACCTGAGGAAGAGCACTTGACGCATGGAAAACTTTTAGTATGTCACTATTTCAACTATAAATAATTATATTATTAACGTTTTTCTACCTTCAATCTAAGATGACCTTTTCTGTCCGTAGCCCACAAACATCCATGTTAACAGGAATAGAGAAGTTCGTGATGACAACCAAAGTGAGCCAGCCAATTATAACGAACAGCCCAGGTCTTATCTGAAACAACGCCAGTCTCTTAATAGGTACAATGAAGCAAATGACGAAGAAATGCAACAACAACTGGCAAATCGTGAAGTCAGCAGATCCAATCATGTTCCTAACGCAGATGAGAACCCGATCAACAGGCGAAAACTGGAATATTCGATCAGGAACGAAGAAGGAGATATGATATTTGAAAAGAAAAGGGATCAGGTAAATCACGCAAAAAATGAATACAATGTCAATGAAGCGTCAGATGCAGAACAGTCACGATATATGAAGCAATACTACAGTGCAATGCAAGCAGATAATAGAGATATCGCAGATGAGAAAAAAAACGACGAAGCACGATTTAAATTAAGAGATAGACGAGAAACCAAAGAAGGTAATGATGCCAATAATCCAAACATTCAAATAAGCACTGAAGTAAACGATAAGACTGAAAGTGAAGATGAAGAATCTGTCATCAAACAACATATTAAGAAATTATCTAATGATGAATTGAACCAGCTTTTAAATTCACTCTCAGATGAAAAGAGAGAGCTCTTAAAGAAAATAATTGACGATTCTGAACACAACGAAGATTTATATATGAACAAAAGAGAAATAACAAAAAAGGCTGGAGCCGTAGAAGAAAATAATTATATAGAAAACTGTCAATCCGACCTAAGCAAAATTCAAGGTGATAGTTCATCTTTGGACCTTAATGTTGAATCTCCTTCATCTGCAAGTACTGATCTCCCGGAAGTCAGTAGTAAGCAACAAGTTGATATTTCTGAATCTACAGAAAAAACTTCGGAGTCCAGTATAACTTCTATAAATAATTTGGATGTATCAGGTAACAACGACCAAAATCTTCAGAAAAATTTTGACATGGTTTTGAATTCAGATTCCAAAAATCAAGCTGATCTAGTCGCCAGTGTGCAAGTTACATCTAAAAATCAAAATAAAAGAGATGTGAATATAAAAGATTCAGAAGAAACTGAGGACTCTCTGGAAGATGATAAAGCCTCAGGGCAAGATTATTCAAACAACCAAGGTGATACTAACTCTCAAGAAGAGAACCTATCTAATATAATGGATGAGGAAAGTCAGGCAAATGAAGAAAGTCAGCCAAATGAAGAAAGTCAGCCAAATGAAGAAAAAAACTACAAAAGAGAAGCTTATTTTGACAAACAATCAGATTTAGCTGAATCTGTCAAGTCGTTAGAAGAATCGTTTCCTCGTTCTAACGCGTATGATGAATTAGGGTCATATTCGGGACCTTTAGTCCGAGTAAAGAGAAAAAGTTATGATCAAATAGTTAAAAAAAGATCTGCTGGGCTACTACCCGATGCTAAAGTAGCTTATTTTCCATATAAAGCAGAAAATGAGGACGAGGACAATGACGAAGGCAACGAATTTGATGATGAAGGCTTTTATGATCGTACATCTAATTTTGCAAACGAAAATAAAGGTTTTGAAGACAGTCTAGATGATAAGTCGGAAGACTCTATTAGAACGATATCGAACGATAGCGCTGATGTCGCCAAATCATCAAATGAAAACCTAGATAGTAACACAAGACTAGGATCAGATTCAGACAGCGTTTTATCTGGAGTGGAAGGTGTTGATGACAACCTAATGTATAGTGGTGGAGCAAGAGGAAGACGCACTGCAAAAGACAATACCGCAGATATTACAGAAGCAAAGCTAAAAGATGGGTTGCCCTCACTAATGGAAGAAGAAGCAAGGCCTGCACAGTACCAGTACCAAGAACATGATGCATTTGGTCCACTCCCTCGAAATAGTGACGGAGGATTAGTTAGATACAAGAGAATAAGACGGGTAAAAGAGTCACATAGTCCTCAAGAACTAAATGCACCTGACACAGAGTAAATTAAATAGTGTTTAATTTGTAAGTATTTTAAACTGTTTGATGAAATTAGTTTATTCTTCTTCTTCTTAGAGTGCCATCTGCTTGCGAAGGTTGGCAATCATTAAAGCAATTTCCACCTTGGACACCACTGCTCTAAACAGGGAACGCGTACTTTTTCCTAACCATTGTCGCCGGTTTTTGAGCCACGAAATCCTTCTGCAGCCAGGCCTCCTTCTGCCTGCTACTTAACCCTTCATTATTAATTGAAGGAGTACATATTTTTTGGTGTTACGCATCACATGACCAAAATACTTCTTCTTTGCTTTCGCTCTTTTATTGTTTAGAGCACTTCGATCCTTCCCCATTCTCTGAAGCACAGTGCTTATTCGTACGCGGTCTTTCTCAGCATACGTAGAGTGCACCTACGTATCGAACGCGTCCAATTTCCTGGACATAGCCTCTGTTAGCGTCTAAGCATCGACGCCGTATTCAAGTATCGAAAATACATAGCACCTTGTATTTTTGATACTTGTCTTCAGTGTCGAAGCTTAGACGCTATTATAGGAAGGTTTCATGGCATGATAATTTCTGTTTCGGTAATAGCTGATCCTGTATCTATCATCATCATTTCAGCCTGTTGCAGTCCACTGCTGGACATAGGCCTCTCCTAACACGCGCAACCTGTTTCTATACTTACTAAGTATACTTACTTAAAAGCTCTATTACGTATTGCTCCCAAACTATTAATATGTCATGAGCGCATGTGTTTAATTGCCATCATTGTTATGGTGTATTGGTAGTGAACGTCCTTGATGTTAACTAAACTGTTTATCTAGCTCCTCTATTTCCGAACACAAATCGCCATACCCAGAAAAAAAAAAATTGCCAGTCTTATTTTGCTTCCTTTACCTGATTTATTTTCCTGTCTTTGTTCTATCTAATATAATATAATATTTCGTTAGTAATTTTTCTTTATACGTGATTTCGACACTAAGATATTTTTGCTAGTTTCAAGTATTGTATTTTTAAATTTGTTGGATTGGATTAACATCTTGCTTTAAGTTATGCATCTCTGCGTTGATAGTGAGATGTAATAGTTTTTTGGATTCGGAGTTTTTCAATTGGTCAAAGTCTATTTTGGGTTCTCTTGGTTGCTGTCGAATTTTCTTGAGATTAACCTTAACCACTGCTACGATTGGGTTGTGACCAGATCCAATATTCGCTCCAGGATATGTTTTTGTAGATTCTATGCAATTTCGATGTCTTTTGTTGATTAACAAGAAATCCATTTGATTACGCACAATTCTTTTAAGCCGGCGATCGCCATGTGTAAAGCCTTCTTGGTAGTAATATGAAGAGTATTAGCTACAACGAACTCACGCTCGTATCAGAATTCCACTAATCTTTCTCCTTCGATCGTTTCTGACACCTAGTTCAAACGAGCCGATATTGGGTACTGAGCCTTTTAGAGTTGAAATCATCCGTGATGAGTGTCTTTATCTTCTTGTTTCTTTGTTACTTTAAGAGCAATTTCGATGTCACCATACAACGTCTCATTTATGACTTCACCTTATCTGCTGTGGGTGCATCTTGAATTACATTGATATTAAAGGGCTTAGCTTCAAGTTGTAAGAACATAACGGGCAACGATATAGAGAAAGTTTCTGACAGTTGATCAAAGAGCGTATTTAATACTTACAGCAACACCATTTCTATGATATTGACTATCAGCGCTACCTGAGTAGTAAATTGTAGCATCCCCAGATGTGAATATACCATCATTATCGATCCATTTTAACTTACTAATACCGAAGTTCCGTTCTGCTCATTTCCTGGACAATATTTTCCAGCTTACCATCCTTGTAAAAACTGCAGACCTTCCATGTTGCGATATTTATGACTGACCCGAAGATTCTTCGCACCCTTTGGCCTTTGGCCTGTCGGAGACTTTATAGTCTGTCGGGACCATTTTTAATATTGTCTCAGCCATAGTGATTTGTTCTGGGTAAGTTTTGATAGAATTCCGCCACCTTGTGGACCCTGGTAGTAGCTCACACCTAAGCCCTACCTATAGATATTAGTTTATACTTAATTTTAATATACTTTATTTTGATTATTTATAAGTTTCAGTACCTACTTTCAGTTATTTATTAAACTAGTTTGCTGTAGGTACTGCCTTGGAGTAATTTTGTTACGTAAGATTTTAAATTATATTAATAGGTAGGTACGATATTCTAAATAAGGATTGTGACTTTTAATAAAAAAATATGATTATATGTTTCTTTCATTTAACCAAATGGGCGTATCCCACTATTTCTATTATCTCTTTAGGTCCACTTCCTATAATGACCACTTACCAAAAAGACCACATCCCAAAGCAACCATACCCAAAACGACCACTTCTCGTAATATGACATACGTAGTAATTATGGGATGTGGTCCTTTTGTGAAGTGGTCATTATAGAAAGTGGACAATAATGGTCCTAAAGAAATAAGTCACCCCACCAAGAGCTGATAACGTTGAATCGGCTGCACCAATTTCAAGTCACCGTCGCTGCGCTTTAACACAGTGAGCATCGCGGCGCTCTTCCATAGTGCGTCATTGCACGATCCTATTGTCTATGCCACGGCACCGACATCGGCTGTCACCTCTTAACTTGTGGCATCCAGGGTGGACCACCCCCCTAGCTACGCCAAGGTAGCTGTGTCGATGCATTGAAGAAATACTCTTTCTGTCTGTGCTGTGTGCTCAATTACTTATAAATTCGACTCTTTTAGATAGATTTCCGATGCTCTTTTTCTGTGCAGCTGCCGTTGAACTTATAGAATGGTGTGCTTCTGTATTGGAAAGTCACTCCACCCCGATCGTTCTACTAGCAATTTATCCATTTAACCCGATAGGTCCTAGGTCCTATTTATTCCAAGGAACTTGCACTGTGTACATCATCGGATTAAGCTAAATATTGTGTCATTTTTGTCCTTAGAACACAATTATTTTGTTTATTTCGACACAACCTTAAGTTAAGATGACACATTAAAAACCATATTGTGTTATTTACACAATATGGTTTTTTAATTGGTCCCTTACCATAGTAATATTGTAGGTTCTTTTTAAATTAAACAGCCCTTGATAATTATATTTTTTATTGCATGGCAATGTTTGACAAATAATATAATAGAATAAATTTGTTAACAATTTTTTAAAATTATGCATAATTATATATTTGTAGGCATGTTAATCATATTAAGACTAGTAATTAGCTTGCTTATTATAATAGTATTTATGTAAATGACATTAATTGTATTACATTTTAAAAGCTCCATAAAATAAGGAATGAATTATATCAGCCTGTTGGCGGATTATGTTACTTCAGAATAGTTAATTATTGTTGCTGAGTTATTTTCCTCTCATAAAATTTGTGTTCACGAGAATCGCGTGTATGTTTGTAAGGAGCGCGTCCCGACTCAATTAATGTTGCAGGACAAGTCCCATGGACGTGAGGGGTAAATTCACGCTTGTAACTTGTATTGCCGTCGCCCAAAACGAAGTGCGATGTGTTTCCGTGACGTGTGACCCGCTCAACACGCTCCACTCGTTCACTTCGTTCAGAACGTTCTGATCTCTGCGCATGCTCTGAACGTGAGAAGTTACCGTAGGCACGTGCCTCTGATTGGCCATAAAATTCACCACCAACTCTGAGATTATCTCTCACAACGCGTGGCTGTCGTTCCACCGTCATCGTAGATTGCCCATCTCTCCTTATTTGATTACGACGAGAGTCGGAACTGTCGTGTTGAGATATTACAGCCATGTTGTCTCTAGTAGAACGATGCATTGAAGAAATACTCTTTCTGTCTGTGCTGTGTGTTGAATTACTTATAAATTCGCCTCTTTCAGATAGATTTCCGATGCTCTTTCTCTGTGCAGCTGCCGTTGAACTTATAGAATGGTGTGCTTCTGTATTGGAATGTACACCTCGACGATGTAAAATAGAGTTTGTAGAAGTAGAATCAGAAACTAAGTCAGATGATCGTTTATGATGACCACTACGCGAAGAGTTATCAACGACGGTGGTTGACGAGTTGTCACCACCACCATGCATAGCGCGCTGAAACTCAATACTGGTCTTTGTTACACTGTCACTGAGTTGACTCCTATTTTCTGCATGTGTAGACTTTGAAGTTGATGTATGTTGTCCTAGACTTCCTTGATGGAGTTGCGTCGATGAATTCACATTTCTTACAATGTGACTCTCTGAAACTTGACCTTGATTGGATGATCTACCTAACTGATCAGAAGATACAATCCTTTGATTTGTGTCACCACCAGTCTGCCTAATTACATGCTGACCATCAGACATTATTTGTTGAGAGGATCCTATAATATTTTGACCAGATTGATTCCGTAGAACTGTTGAACCCCCTGTCCGTTGAGTATGACTTTCAGAAATAATAGTGTGACGTTGATTAGAATTCAAACTTTGATTAGAAGTAGAAGAAGTAACTGATTCTGACGAATGTATTCTTTTGTTATCGGTAGATTGTTGGTTTGTGCGAGAGCCTTGGTGATTAACTATAGTTGTCCCCGTAGAACCGTGAATTCTATTAACATTGTCTTGATTTGTTGAAGAAGTAACAGATTCTGATGATATTATTCTCTGAGATGGATAAGAACCGTGGATTCTATTAACATTGTCTTGATTTGTTGAAGATGTTACAGATTCTGATGATATTATTCTCTGAGATGAATTAGAACCGTGGATTCTATTAACATTGTCTTGATTTGTTGAAGACATAACAGATTCTGATGATATTATTCTCTGAGATGGATAAGAACCGTGGATTCTATTAACATTGTCTTGATTTGTTGAAGATGTTATGGATTCTGATGATATTTTTCTATGCGATGAGTCACCAACTACTTGTGGACGATGTGTGCGATCATCATTTTTATTTGGGGATGAAAGTTGTGGTGAAAATCTGGTTGTATCGTCACCAGTAACTTCCACGTTTCTTGTGACTGTTACCCATTTACCGCCTCTAAGTTTCTTCTCTGTTATTTGTTTCATTGTTTTTGTAGATGTTGATGTAACAGTTTTGATATTTTTCGTGTCACTCTTGTTTATTATTGTTCTGTCAGTACTGCTTCTAGATACAGAACGATCAGTTACTCCAACTGTCTTGTTACGATCAGCAGTTACACTGTTTGGAGATGCAACACGATCTACATGCTGTTTTGCATCACTCCTATCGACGACATCTTGTGAAGTAATATATTTTACGTGAGTACCAGATTGCACATGTTTTGAAGTAGAATGATCACTAGACAAGTGCGACTGTTTAACATGGGTTTCAGTATGAGAAGTGTGTGATCTATCGTCGTGGCGCATTTGAGTATCGTGTCGTGTAATCTGAGATTTGGAGTCACGATCATCATGTCCCCTAATAGTTTTTGATTCCACTGTTCTCCTTGTGGTTTCACTCGATTGTGTTTTAGACGTATCTTGTTTAGTAACGTCTCCATTTGTGTAAATATTGTCTCTTGGTTTTAAGGGTCCTGATTTTTCCGCTGGACTCCATTGTTCTGGGGTAGGTCTCTCGAAATCTCCTTCGGGTCTCAAATTATCTTTAGGACGGACTGGGGAAGCTGTCTCTCCGGGAGCCCACTTAGTAGGCGTGCGTGAGACCATATCTCCCTCGGGACGTAAATTGTCTTTTGGACGGACTTGACTAGGCGTTTCTCCGGGTTGCCATTTTGTTTTGGGTCTATCAGTGAAATCGCCCTCAGGACGTAGATTATCTTTAGGTCTTATTTGTTCTGGCCTTTCAGCCGACGTCCATTTTGGCTTCGAATGACGCTCAAAGTCACCTTCTGGTTTCAAATTATCTTTCGGTCTAATTTGTTCTGGTGTTTCGCCTGGAGCCCATTTTGTTGGTGTCCGGGATTCCATACTACCCTCGGGTCTTAGGTTATCTCTAGGACGAACTTGACTTGGAGTGTCTCCTGGTTGCCATTTAGTCTTTGGCCTATCAGTGAACTCACCCTCCAGGTGTAAATTATCTTTTGGTCTAACTTGATCAGGCCTGTCTGCTGACGTCCATTTTGGCCTAGTCGGTCTATCAAAGTCACCTTCAGGTTTCAAATTATCCTTAGGACGAACTTGTTCTGGAGTTTCAGCTGGCTGCCATTGAGTGTTTGGGCGGCGAGCAAAATCACCTTCAGGTCTCAAGTTATCTTGATGTTTAATCAAATCGGGGCGATCTGGACTCTCCCATTGTGGTCTGGCAGGCCTATCAAATTCACCCTCGGGTCTCAAATTATCTATTTGTCTAATAGGTGTGCGTTTCTCGCTGGTTTCTGGTTCTACTTTAGGCCTTTTCTCAAACTCTCCTTCTGGTTTCAAATTATCTTGAGGATAAATAATAGCCAATCTTTCTCCTTTTGTTACCTTGTAGTCGTTTCTACGAGTATGATCTTCAAACACTCCCTCAATTTTCAGATTGTCTTCTCTACGCGTTAATTTTACTCTTTGACCTTTGACAACGCGGTAAGTATCAGATGTCCGCACATTTTCCATTGTTCCTTCCATTTTTAAATTGTCCTCGTGTTTCACGATGGCCGCACGTTCTCCCGTTACTATTGTAAAATCATTTTTCTGTTTCATATCTATAAATTCACCTTCAATTTTTAAGTTATCTTCTCGTCTAATTATATCAAGACGCTCTATTTTTTGTCGTTGTCGAACATCAAGATCCCTCTCTATAGTTATATTGTCAACTTGTTTGAATGGCTTGCGTTTTTCAGCAGGCTGAGTAGAGACAATTTCAGGTTTATAAAATTTGCCATCAGGTTTTAGATTATCCTGTGGTTTAACAACGGGAGCTCTTTCACCTTTGGTTGCACCATAATCATTTCGTACTTCTAGGTCAATAAACTCACCTTCAGTTCTCAAGTTGTCTTCATGCCTTTGTATGACAACCTTTTCTGTTCTCTCAATATGTTTATAGTCATCCCTTGAACGATGCGTATCAATAACTCCTTCCATTCTAAGATGGTCTTCATGTTTAACAACATCTACACGGTCTCCTCGTGTTGCTGTGTAGTCAGTTCTTCGTATAGCTTCCATGTGACCTTCTGGTTTTAGATTATCTTCAGGTTTCTTTTGAACAGGTCTCTCTGCCATTACATGTTTTGGTTTCTCCGGGCGTTCAAATTTACCTTCAGGTTTGAGATTATCTTGAGGCTTTTTCGGCGTTTGACGCTCAGCCGGTTGCCATTTGTCTTGTTTTGGTTTCTGGAATTCTCCTTCTGGTTTCAGATTGTCTTTAGGCTTCTTTACTTCAGGCCTTTCCGCTGGCCGCCATTCATCATGTTTAGGTTGTTCAAACACTCCTTCTGGTTTCAAGTTATCTTTAGGCTTTTTCTGTACTGGTCGTTCAGCGGGACGCCATTCATCGTGTTTGGGTTGTTCAAATTCACCCTCAGGCCTAAGGTTATCTTGAGGTTTCTTCTGAATTGGGCGCTCAGCTGGACGCCACTTTTGTTTGTCTGGTGTTTCAAATTCACCTTCAGGTTTTAGGTTATCTTTTGGCTTTTTAGGAGTTTGTCTTTCAGCAGGTCGCCATTCATCATGTTTGGGTTTCTCAAAATCACCCTCTGGCCTAAGATTGTCCTCAGGTCTCTTTTGAATAGGTCTTTCTGCTGGACGCCACTCTTCGTGTTTTGGCTTTTCAAAGTCACCTTCAGGTTTCAAATTATCTTTAGGCTTTTTAGCAGTTTGTCTTTCAGCCGGACGCCATTCATCATGTTTTGGTTGTTCGAAATCGCCTTCCGGTCTAAGATTATCTTGTGGTCTTTTTTGAATAGGTCTCTCAGCTGGACGCCACTGTTCTTTATCAGGAGTTTCAAAGTCCCCTTCAGGTTTTAAATTATCCTTAGGCTTTGTGGGTGCTCGTTTCTCAGCAGGACGCCATTCGTCATGTTTAGGTTGCTCAAAGTCACCTTCAGTGTGAAGATTGTCCTTTGGTTTCTGTTGAGTTCTACGTTCAGCTGGATGCCACTCTTGTTTATCAGGTGTTTCAAAGTCTCCTTCGGGTTTCAAATTATCTTTGGGCTTTGAGGGTGTTCGTTTCTCAGCAGGACGCCATTTATCGTGTTTAGGTTGTTCAAAGTCGCCTTCAGTGTGAAGATTGTCTTTCGGGATATGTTGAGTTCTACGTTCAGCTGGACGCCATTCGTCATGTTTAGGTTGTTCAAAGTCACCTTCAGGTTGAAGATTGTCTCTCGGTTTCTTTTGGGTTGGACGTTCAGCCGGGCGCCATTCTTGTTTATCAGGAGTTTCAAAGTCCCCTTCAGGTTTTAAATTATCCTTAGGCTTTGTGGGTGCTCGTTTCTCAGCAGGACGCCATTCTTCATGTTTAGGTTGCTCAAAGTCACCTTCAGTGTGAAGATTGTCCTTTGGTTTCTGTTGAGTTCTACGTTCAGCTGGATGCCACTCTTGTTTATCAGGTGTTTCAAAGTCTCCTTCGGGTTTTAAATTATCTCTTGGTTTAGTGGGTGTTCGTTTCTCAGCAGGACGCCATTCATCGTGCTTAGGTTGTTCAAAGTCACCTTCAGGTTGAAGATTGTCTTTCGGTTTCTTTTGAGTTGGACGTTCAGCCGGGCGCCAATCTTGTTTATCAGGAGTTTCAAAGTCCCCTTCAGGTTTCAAATTATCTCTGGGCTTCGTGGGCGTTCGTTTTTCAGCAGGACGCCATTCATCATGTTTTGGTTGTTCAAAGTCACCTTCAGGTTGAAGATTGTCTTTCGGTTTCTTTTGAGTTGGACGTTCAGCCGGGCGCCATTCTTGTTTATCTGGAGTTTCAAAGTCACCTTCAGGTTTTAAATTATCCTTAGGCTTTGTGGGTGCTCGTTTTTCAGCAGGACGCCATTTGTCATATTTAGGTTGCTCAAAGTCTCCTTCAGGTTGAAGATTGTCCTTTGGTTTCTGTTGAGTTCTACGTTCAGCAGGGCGCCACTCTTGTTTATCAGGAGTTTCAAAGTCACCTTCAGGTTTTAAATTATCTCTGGGCTTCGTGGGCGTTCGTTTTTCCGCAGGACGCCATTCATCATGTTTTGGTTGTTCAAAGTCACCTTCAGGTTGAAGATTGTCTTTCGGTTTCTTTTGAGTTGGACGTTCAGCAGGGCGCCACTCTTGTTTGTCAGGAGTTTCAAATTCCCCTTCAGGTTTTAAATTATCCTTAGGCTTTGTGGGTGCTCGTTTTTCAGCAGGACGCCATTCGTCATGCTTAGGTTGCTCAAAGTCACCTTCAGGTTGAAGATTGTCTTTTGGTTTCTGTTGAGTTCTACGTTCAGCTGGATGCCACTCTTGTTTATCAGGTGTTTCAAAGTCTCCTTCGGGTTTCAAATTATCTTTGGGCTTTGAGGGTGTTCGTTTCTCAGCAGGGCGCCATTCATCGTGTTTAGGTTGTTCAAAGTCGCCTTCAGTGTGAAGATTGTCTTTCGGTATATGTTGAGTTCTACGTTCAGCTGGACGCCATTCGTCATGTTTAGGTTGCTCAAAGTCACCTTCAGGTTGAAGATTGTCTTTAGGTTTCTTTTGAGTTGGACGTTCAGCAGGGCGCCACTCTTGTTTATCAGGAGTTTCAAAGTCTCCTTCAGGTTTTAAATTATCTCTTGGTTTTGTGGGTGTTCGTTTCTCAGCAGGACGCCATTCATCGTGCTTAGGTTGTTCAAAGTCACCTTCAGGTTTTAAATTATCTCGAGGCTTTGTGGGTGCTCGTTTTTCAGCAGGACGCCATTCATCGTGCTTAGGTTGTTCAAAGTCACCTTCAGGTTGAAGATTGTCTTTCGGTTTCTTTTGAGTTGGACGTTCAGCCGGACGCCACTCTTGTTTATCAGGTGTTTCAAAGTCTCCCTTAGGTTTCAAATTATCTTTGGGCTTTGAGGGTGTTCGTTTCTCAGCAGGACGCCATTCATCGTGCTTAGGTTGTTCAAAGATACCTTCAGGTTGAAGATTGTCTTTAGGTTTCTTTTGAATTGGACGTTCAGCAGGGCGCCACTCTTGTTTATCAGGAGTTTCAAATTCCCCTTCAGGTTTTAAATTATCCTTAGGCTTTGTGGGTGCTCGTTTTTCAGCAGGACGCCATTCGTCATGTTTAGGTTGCTCAAAGTCACCTTCAGGTTGAAGATTGTCTTTTGGTTTCTGTTGAGTTCTACGTTCAGCTGGATGCCACTCTTGTTTATCAGGTGTTTCAAAGTCTCCTTCGGGTTTCAAATTATCTTTGGGCTTTGAGGGTGTTCGTTTCTCAGCAGGACGCCATTCATCGTGTTTAGGTTGTTCAAAGTCGCCTTCAGTGTGAAGATTGTCTTTCGGTATATGTTGAGTTCTACGTTCAGCTGGACGCCATTCGTCATGTTTAGGTTGCTCAAAGTCACCTTCAGGTTGAAGATTGTCTTTCGGTTTCTTTTGAGTTGGACGTTCAGCAGGGCGCCACTCTTGTTTATCAGGAGTTTCAAAGTCCCCTTCAGGTTTTAAATTATCTCTAGGTTTTGTGGGTGTTCGTTTCTCAGCAGGACGCCATTCATCGTGTTTAGGTTGTTCAAAATCACCTTCAGGCTGAAGGTTGTCTTTTGGTTTCTTTGGAGTTGGACGTTCAGCCGGACGCCACTCTTGTTTATCAGGAGTTTCAAAGTCCCCTTCAGGTTTTAAATTGTCTCTAGGTTTTGTGGGTGTACGTTTCTCTGCAGGATGCCATTCGTCGTGTTTAGGTTGCTCAAAATCACCTTCAGGTTTTAAATTGTCTCTAGGCTTTGTAGGTATTCGCTTCTCAGCAGGACGCCATTCATCGTGTTTAGGTTGCTCAAAGTCACCTTCAGTGTGAAGATTGTCCTTCGGTTTCTGTTGAGTTCGACGTTCAGCTGGACGCCACTTTTCTTTATCCGGAGTTTCAAAGTCTCCTTCAGGTTTTAAGTTATCCTTAGGCTTTGTGGGTGCTCGTTTCTCAGCAGGACGCCATTCGTCATGTTTAGGTTGCTCAAAGTCACCTTCAGTGTGAAGATTGTCCTTCGGTTTCTGTTGAGTTCTACGTTCAGCTGGATGCCACACTTGTTTATCAGGTGTTTCAAAGTCTCCTTCAGTTTTCAAATTATCTTTAGGCTTTGAGGGTGTTCGTTTCTCAGCAGGACGCCATTCATCGTGTTTAGGTTGTTCAAAGTCGCCTTCAGTGTAAAGATTATCTTTCGGTATATGTTGAGTTCTACGTTCAGCTGGACGCCATTCGTTTTTATCGGGCGTCTCGAAATCACCCTCAGGTTTTAAGTTATCAACCGGTTTTTTCTGTTTTGGTCTTTCTGAAAGTTTAGGTTGATAAGAGTCATTTGACACCGTATGACTGTCAAAAGTACCTTCCATGTGCAAGTTATCTTTCCTTATAATTCTTTGTTGCCTGACGTCAGTCTCTTCATATGTTCTATATTCTTCTTGTGATGTAGTAATTTTTTCTAACTCCTCTGTGGAATAGAATTTTTCAAAATCTTCTTTAGTCCACGTACGGCGTCTCTTTGGACGTTCAACAGGGGTAACTTTATCAGTGAAATCTTTCTGATTTGAAGTTACAAACTCGATTTCACCTTCCTGGATTAGATTATCTGTTTTTCGTGCGGCAATAGTGGTTCTTTCTATAATATCAGTGTAGTCAATAAATTCCGATTTCGATGTAGTGTCTGTTGTCATCTCTCCTTCAATTTTAGTCCACGTGTTGCGCCGAACTGGTTTTAGCCTCTCAACTGGCTTAACAGTAAACTCAGTCCGCGATGTAGTGGTATCTGGAAGATAAAATATTGCTTATTAACTATAGTCATAATATAAAATATAATCAAAGTTTAATAGCTTATGATTTTTTTAATTGATTAAGCATAAGGGTTATATACCAATTCTGATTAACTTACCAGTGAACTCGCCCTCTGTAATAATATTATCAGTACGACGAATTATTTCGGCTCTTTCACCAATCACGACCTTGTAATCATCAGCTCTTCTGGTAGTAAATTCACCTTCAGGACGCAGATTGTCTTCAGGTTTCTTTACAACTGCCTTTTCCGCTGGCCTAAATTCTTCAGGTTCTCGTTTCGTGAATTCACCCTCCGGTTTTAAATTATCAATTGGCTTCTTTTGTTGCGGTCTCTCAGCCGGCCTCCATTCATCTTTTTTAGGTGAAGTAAATTCGCCCTCCGGTTTAAGATTATCTTCAGGACGTCGAACGGGTTCCCGTTCGCCGGGTTGCCATTTTTCGGGTTTTCTGCTTTCAAATTCACCTTCTGGTTTTAAATTGTCTTGTGGTTTCTTTTGTCTAGGACGTTCAGCCGGTTGCCATGGTTGTTTTTCTGGGGTTGTGAACTCGCCCTCAGGTCTCAAATTATCCTCTGGACGGCGTACAGTAGCTCTGTCACCAGGTTGCCATTCATTCTGTTTAGGTCTTTCAAAATCACCTTCAGGGCGCAAATTATCTTCAGGTTTCTTGGGTTTCTGACGCTCAGCAGGTCTCCACGGCTCCTTTTCAGGGGTAGTGAAGTCACCTTCAGGCCTTAGATTATCATCAGGACGACGAACAGGGGCGCGATCACCTGGACGCCATTCATCCGGACGTCTTCTCTCAAAGTCACCCTCAGGTTTTAAGTTATCTTCAGGGCGGCGAACTGGAGCTCTGTCACCTGGACGCCAATCTTCAGGCTTTGGTCTTTCGAATTCTCCCTCAGGTTTTAAATTGTCTTGAGGTTTTTTAGGCTTTTCTCTATCAGCTGGCCTCCAAGTTTCCTTTTCGGGGGTTGTAAATTCACCTTCTGGTCTCAGGTTGTCTTGAGGGCGTCTTACTGGTGCACGGTCACCAGGACGCCATTCTTCGGGTTGTCTCCGTTCAAAGTCTCCTTCAGGCCTAAGATTATCTTCTGGTCTCTTTTGTGTAGGTCGCTCGGCCGGCTGCCACTTAGGGCGTTCTGGTTCCTGGAAGTCACCTTCAAGACGAAGATGATCCTCGTGGTGGACAGCGGTAGTGCGGCTCACGTGTTTTTCGTCGTAATCGCGTTTGTACGCGGAGACCACGCTCGTCGTGTGCTCCACATCGAACAATGGCTCCGGGACATCGTTGTGTGGGCAACGGTGACGCCTGCAAAGAGTAAGGTTATCATCAGCGAACAAACATAAGTATACTACCTATACTTTATAATCTAACGTATGATTGATAGGTTTAAATATCAATCGGCCTACTGTCCTACTACAACAAAAAGTGTGTACCTACACTTCCATTTAATAACCTAAGATCCCACCGCTTGATTCTTCAGGCATCTGTTTTTTGAATGAAACCTAATTTAAATTAATGATTAGTTAGTACCTATGCAATGAATTATCTCCGGGTTGCATGTAAAAATTTTGCCACAAGTATCTGTAAGTAATTAAATTAAGTTTAATCAATTTTTTGACATAAATGGCAGCTAGGTTTACCTATGTTTTTAAAATAAATTATACATCATTTTTTTCTTTTTTTGCGCCAGACTGGGAGGTAAGTGCTATTGATTTTACATGTAGGTAACCCAGAACTAACTAATGCATTATATCTAATCATTAATTAAGTTTAGGTTTTATTCAAAAAACAGATGCCTGCAGAATGAGGCGGTAGAATCACGGAATACAATGTAATGTTGTTATATAGGTAAACTGGTGTTTTTATAGTGTAACATATAAGTAATATTTTTTTATTAAATACGATACGGTAGGTAATTACTTAATTAGGTATGTAGAGTCCGATGTATAAACCTTCTTTTTATCGCAATAGGTACTATAGGTACATAAATGTTTAATTATCACACCTTTTGACACGATATGGATGAAGGGACAATGGAAATCTTCGGGGCAGCGGCAGAGGAGGCAGCGTCAGTGAATTGGCCATCACACGCTTCCATCGCGCCCATTCGCCTTCCTCTCTTACTTAAGAGTCACTAAGCAATGGTGCTATATGCACTACACAGCTGTACCTCTAGTTCACATCGTGTGCTGACATACCCCATAAGTATAACCAATGAATCACATAAATCACATCACATTAACTAATCACATGGACGTAAATACTGTAAGTACGGCTCAATTTTAATAAACTCTTTAAGTATGTGTCATCGACAAGACAATTTCTTAGTTTTAGAATTGAAAGCTGATTGCTATTTAGCAGATACGTAATTTGCTGCGAACTTTCGATTGATTGGCAATAGAATTAATTTAATTAACTTTCTTTTATCTTAGATAAGTACAAAGATTTATAAAAGTGGACCGGCTTTGTTTCAGTGGGGTGATATCCGGCAGGTTCCGGCAAGCTCGCCGCGAGCACTGCCGTAACTATCGTGCCGATAAATGAAACTGTAATAGCATAAGGTTTCTTATATCAACAAGTAGGTAAGTACGTAGGTATTCTATATTCAATAATTAGTCGCCTCGATATAAAACTATCACCATTAAACTAGGTGACCTAGATATCGGTTTTATTGGTTCTATATTATATTAGTACCTACTCACTTATATATAACAAAATAGGTAGATACGCGTATACGGAAAAGGCAAAGCAATTAACGAATATGAATTCTTTGTTTATTTTCTTTAGAATTTGTTTGGTTACATTTCTTTCCATCTTGTTAGTTAGACAAAGAGTGTTGTTTCAACGGCTTCATGAAAAAAGCAGGGTTCAACCAAGTTTCGACCGTGTTTTCGTTGCTACAGCAACGCGTACCTAACCTTTCGTGAACCGTATAAACTAGGGGAACGACTTCAGGCCAGTCGAAGAGCTGAAACAGATTAAATTATCCATACGAGACTGAATCGCTTGTCGATGTGTTTATATATCCTTAACCAAAGTTACAAGAACATAAATCGATTTATCAACGGTGATAAACTCGTATATCTATCTATAGGTACTATAATGTTATAAAGCTGTACAGTTTGTTTGTTTGAACGCTAGGATCTCAGGAACTACTGGTCCGATTTGATAATCTTTTTTAGTGTTGGAAAGGCCTTTTTCGAGGAAGGTATAGACTATATAACATCACGCTACGGCCAGTAGGAGCTGAGCAGTGGCCAAATAAAGAATGATGGGAGCGAAGCCCCGCGTGACTTCTTGTCGTATAAAATAATATTATGGGAAACGAACCTGTAAATTCATTGCATTGCAAAATTCTCTTAGAATTAAGCGTTATGCTCTATATACCTACACTTAAAAAGAGACGCCCAACGAGAGGCGACCTACCCACATATATACCCAATTCTTTATATAAAAAAAGATTCTGAGTTCTAACTAAACTGGCTAGGACCTTAATTTTTTATAGATCTTCCTGAAATTTTGGCCGCAAAACACACAAAATTGAAACAGATGGCGAAGAATGTCCACGACAACTACATATCAGGTCAGCAAAACAATCAGTAAAGTCAAATTTACTATTAAATTTATAAAAATATGACTAAATATATAGCTTATTCATAATCCAATAACGAAGCATTTTCTTTGCATGCCTTCTCCAAAGTAATAACAATAAATCCTTTCATCAACTCAAAGCATATGAATCAACATTCTAAGTATTTCTTCACTTCATACATTAGCTTGATCTTTCATCTGGCTATTTACAATATTGACGTCATTAGCGACTTAAATCCAATTAGAGATTTCTTTGTATGAAGCATCTGTTATAAACGAGTGTACTTAAATCAAAAGGAACGATATTAACTTTATGCAGACGTTTCTAACTGAATGCGGAGTGTAGGTGGTTGCGATTCGTAAGAGGCTATCCAGATATAGAAATGAGGCAATGACTCAATGAGTTGGCTTGCAACTCCCGACCCTATATTTACAAAGAGAAAATAAATACGATAAAGAATCCAAAAAAAAATTCTAATAACCAAACCATTTAAATGTACTGTTTGTTATTCCCATGTCATTAAATAAATGTAGTATTGCTTTTATGAACCCATAACTTTTGCTTGCATTAGTAGGATGTATAAAGAGGGTACCTAAAGAATTGGATTCGTAACGGTTATAGTCATCGTCATAGTGCGTACTAACTGGTTTATAATAAAGGGTATTTGAAGAGTATTAGCGTTATTTCTATCTTCTACGAACCAACTTAAAAATATATATGACCTAAAAACGTGAGTGTAATCGCAGATAAAACTACTAAGTTGTCGCCTAGCGATGAAACGCAAACACGTCCTAATCCCTTTAGGTAAGTACCTACTACATCGATCAATATTGTGTCTTAAAAAGGTCACACAACAGATTGCTTGCAACACAAACATCAATCTCCTATGGTATTATAGGGTGGTATTTCACCTACATTCAAAATAGACTACTGTCACGTCATATCTGTTACTTCTATCAACAATAAAAAAACAAATAGCTGTACACGTTGAAAGTTCTATAAACGGTATTTTGTTTGTAGTTATTTTGGTATTTTTTTTGAGAAAATTATAGAGATGACATGAATGAGTTTGAAAATTTGATATATTTTGTCAGAAAAGGTACTATTTTACATATTTTACGACAATAGTGGCAAACATTTTTGATGGTAAGAAGATATCATAGCCAAACCTATCTCTGTTCTGTGCCCTGTCTCCTCTGTGCCTGTAACTCCAGAAGCATCATACATATATATGCATTCACACAAATACACGCGCAAATCTTTCTTGCTGCAAATAATCATATCAATTTTACCTTAAAACCGACACCATGCTTGCAAACCACTAAATCCACAACTCCAGTCACATTATCCGTATCGTGAAACTAAACTACAACTGACTTCTGAAACAATGTATGTGCGAACAGTTATTAGATAGATAACAGTAGCTTTTACACTTTGATGTGATCAGTAAGCTACAGTGCGTGTCGATTCAACGATTAATCAGTTAGTTTAGATTTCATACTTTCACTTCAGATTAACACGAGTAGTTTAGGGATTTAGTGTAACTAATTAGTACTCAAGTTATTGTTTAATTAATGAATCGTATGCACAAAATGCACAGAGATTATGATAACACAAATGCTAGTTGCTATGTATCAATGAGCGTAAAAGAATAAGCCTCGAACAAAAAAAGAGAAAGAAGGAGAGTACCTATCCTAAAAAATATAAATACTTCTTTTCATTGTTAACGGCAGTAGTACTTACTATCTTTCGGTTTTAATTATTTAGCTAGAAGTTTTAGTTGTTGTATAATTACTTATTAATAAGCTATCTAGCTGAAATCTTGTATAATTTATTATTTTATAGATAGTACTACTTTCCATAATACCTAATAGTAGATACCTACGTCAGAAGAGCCGGTAATAGCCTTAAAATTAATAACTGGTGGGAAAAACTATAGTGCCTGGTAGGTACCTTAGTATTCTACATCAATTTTTAAATTAAATTTCATAAAATATTTACCGTTAATTCATTAGTCGTGTAGGTATTACAAAATCATAGCATCTACTAGAGACATATGAGTATGAACTAATCCAGCAAACATTTCATTTCGTCATTATGTGCTTTGCAAAAGCATCAGTCACCTTCAAACAGCTGATTCATAATGCGAAACTCTCAATATAATTAGTTATTTTAAGGAAAGGGTACGTATGTCATCTGTTCATAATAAATTGTATTTTTATCCTTAAAATTAATGAGGTCACGTGACTTCAACCGCAATGATACAGGTTTCATGAATCAATGGCAATGAGGGATACGAAGAATCAGACCCTGACCAGTATTCATGTACCTACATAAAAATAAACATGACTTCACATCTCCTTAAATAAACAACTTGGTCGCTCTATATATGGGTATTCTGTGAAGTATTGATGCAAATATTTTTCATTAACTAACATTCATAATTGCACATTCACATGGCAGGTATGCATTTGAGTAGGTATTCATCATTTCAACCCATAAACGTCCCAAAGCTGGGCACGAGTCTACTCTTAAAATTTTGGAGGAAATTTGGTCTACTATACCACGCTAGCCAGACGGGTTGTAATTAAACCCCTTTACAACTTGTGAAGGAGTTTGTTTGAATGTTGAATTTTCCTTTTCTTGCAGTTCTCTTGGCTGCTTACAGTAGGTCCCTTAGTCGCTATTACAACACCCACCTATTGAAATGGGGTAGTGTCATTATGTATTCTAAATCCGTCACTACACGGACTATTTTATATTATAATATATTTATTTGAGTATTAAGACAAATTAAAAATCGTAGTTGCCTTCTGAAATATAAATAGGCCGGTACTACTTGAGGTTTCGTTTGGAGGATATCGCAATTTTTCTATAGTAAAGAAAAGGCCTAAATGTGTTACATAAGTCGTCATACTTTGTACACAAAGAGCTTCTTTGTGGCATAACACAGGACATAAGTGAAAGCTCAGGCGTAGCATTGCCTAATAGAACGAGTATGTTTTTAAACCAGCAGATATTATCAACATATTAATATTCTACCAGCATGTTTTGGGCTTACAGAAGCCAATGTCTAGTATACTATAAACACCTTCAATCTACTCACGTTGAAATGGTAATGGCCTTTATTGAGTGGTCACAAAGGGCAACTGGGAAGACATTTAAAAACAAAAAATTCAAACTAGGTGTCAACTTCATCAATAAAGTATAGGAACACGTAGAACTAGACTTATGTTTGACTATTAAATATGTAAAAAGTGGAAATAAATGAGGGAAATCGGGCCAAAGCGTTACTTGGTATAATGAAGTAGGTATCTATGTCATTATACCCCCCGATAGAGCTTTCGAGTAGTCAAAACGCCTACTCGGAAGCTCTAAAAATTAAAATATGGTCTCTATCAAATGTAAATGTTTGTAAACATAAAAAAACATAAATTCAATATCACTATCAAATTGTATTTTAAGATTTAATTTATAATATATTTTCTCGAAATCAGTGGCATTAGTGTGACTTCTTATAAGCTAGGTATAAACATTTCAAAATAATCTAAAAGTTGTTTTTGTTTATTGATTTATTCACAATCCATTATACTCAGGAGACTTCTGGAGCATGGCAAGACTAGCTAAGTATATAAGTTAAATGGTCCCTCACTGCTATAAGCTTATGAACCACTGCTCCAGACAGGTCATTAAACTGCTTTTAATGAAGAGCTTGCAGTATCTAGTTACATTTAATCAAATGACCACTACAGTTACTGTCGCCTGTTAATTTGCCATTTAACTTGCAGATGCACATATGCTAAATCCCTGACTCACAGTTTCAGAGAGAGTACGTACGATCAGATGAGTGTTGGTGCCGCGACGGCGCTTGCTATATTGGGAGAATTACTCAACCATTCGTATCAGCAACATACTTGGAGCTTGCAAGCTTGACCTAAGCTTGGCTCTGACTAATAAGCTCTTAGTAAACACTTCTCGCATTTAAAACAATATGAGTTAAGCATTTTATATAGAAAGACAGATCACGTTTATACTCGTTAATTTAAGAGAATAGTAAAGTGATGTTACTACTCTTAAGTACCTATATATATTATAAATGTTTTCATCCATTTAGACACTACTTTTCGGATAACCTGTTACATTCTTAACTTGTGACTTTCATAGGTGTAACCTAGATGAATAAACGAGATTTCACTTAATTTTATTTCAAAATGTGAAGTCTCTTATATTCTGATGTGACAAGTTTCACTTTAAATTTAACTGACTCTAGAATTTACTTACTTATTTGATGTTAGTCTGTTAGAAGTAGGTAAATGAAAATAACGTACATTCAGTAAAATCTTAGAATTAACTCGAACGAAGGCAGCTTATCAAACATCATTACTAACATTGAAGCCATGAAACAAAGTAACAGCCTTAATTGTACGTCGTAGCATTCCTAATTCTAAAAATACTTTTATTGATTTACTCTATATTTTCTTTTAACAATATTTCGAATTTCGTATTATAGAAAGTGCATAACCTATGTGAGGTATTTGCTATCGCGTCGCTTATCATTCGTCAGAAGCAAAAGGTCATATAGAGCATCAAATATCTTCGGAGACATCTCAGAATAACTAAAGTGAGACAATGCTTCAGGTCATTCACTTAGCAAGGTAGCTATAATTAATGTGATATTCTTAGAACTATTATTAACGGCTGACATTTATTAGTTACTATGCAACAGCTATTATTATAAAGAGCTAATTCGACTTGTTGCTTCAGTATATACGGGTACAATTTTCTTCCTAACATTGAGTATGCCTATTCTAAGTACAGATACAAAATACAATAAAAAATAGCATAGACATAGACGACTTGAACTTAAATATGGCCCTCGATGTTTTAGAACATAAACACAACAAACTTTATATATATCTATAAGTACCAATATTATAAACAGGAAAGATTTCTATTTTTGTATGTAACGAATAAACTTAAAACTACTGGACCGATTTCAAAAGTTCTTTCACCGTTAGAAAGCTACATTATCACTGAGTAACATAGGCTATATAATATCACGCTACGACCAATAAGAACTGAGCAGTTGTCAAATAAAGAACGACGGGAGCGAAGCCCCGCGCCACTTGTACTAAAATATGTATTATGCCGTGTATGCTTCTTCGCTAGCCTTAAACTATATGGCAAATTATGATATACGACGTTACATATAACAGAGATCATTATGTAATAGTGAGAATAAAACTCACCAAGCCGGTATGGAGTTGAATACTTTGAAGAAGCCAACTCTTTTGGCGTCTCAATAAATTAGTAGCCTAATAAAATGAAGTTTGCGAATACCTATGTCGTTTAATCTTATTTAGTTGATACCAAATAGGTTTTCGTCGAAATACTATATCTTAATGTTCTAAGATAAGGTTATTACTCCTGATACCTACTGTTCCACGAAATAGTACATGCAAAAGGTAATTTGAATTAGTTTGTAGACAGTTATGTACAACTTATTGTGGAATAATCAGTAAGGTGTGACTGTCTGTTATCTGATTGTTTTAATACCATTTATTACCTAGATAGCTTATTTTTTGGTTTATTTATTATCTATACATACAGGCCACATCAACATCACACCATGTTCCTATGCAAACTTAAAGGCCATAAGTACCTACTTGAAAATTGCGTTGAAGAATTCAACGCCAACTGAGAGTCAAATCTGAGGTACTGAAGTTTTGATCAGAAATCCAAGCATTTGACATACTGTTTTGGTAGTTCGAAAAAACTCGACCCCAATGCGCAGGAGTTGGAAAGTTGCCTTATGAAGCCTCCCAAAAGCGGCTCGATGCCAAACAAGCAAGTATTTAATTTACAATGTGACTATACATGGTCACTGGTCTTTATAGCGAAAAGATATAAAGCTCAGGCACTACCATTACCATTGTATATGAACTTGAATAAATAGAATTGAAACAGGAATAAGTTAAAAATGTTTCAAAAACCTATGCCTCAAAAAAATTATGAATAAGAACATAAACAAAATTAAAGAACAACTATGGAAACTGCATAAATATACTTCTAGATTTTATTTGCATTACGTACTTTTTATTTATATATTATTAATATTTCAAAGTCAAACCGAAGATAACTAAGCTAAAACCTAATCAAACAGCTCTTTTCGGAGTATGCCTACGCCGACAAACATAGCCACTTAACTTTTAAAAAATGAATATGATTTTTGTATATATCGAGTGTGAAGAATCGGAAATAATGATTGTGTAGGTGCAGGAACAGTTTGCCAGTCACCGCAGCCAACACTAGGCAAGGTCGCCGACCATATGGCTTACCTGCCTGTCGACCAAACAAGCTAGCACGCTATGCAAGTCTCAAAATTACGCAACCTTTAAACATTAAATTGTAATCATGATCTCTTTTTGTAATATAATCATCTAACTTAACCCAACTCTAATCGCAGTTCGTCCTCGACAAGTCTAAATTGCGTCTGTGGTTTACAATAGGATTTTATGGTATAACTCATAGATCTGTTTCCTGCCAAAATGATTTTGCTCTTGAAATTAGCCGGTTACCTTGCCAACTTCCTAGGCACCACAAAAACTATGATAAAATACTACTTACCTACCTAACTATTTATTTCATCTGGACAAATAACATTTAACATTTAGAAACTTCTCAAAAACAGGTTTTATTTAGAGTTTGTTTAGATATCAACATATCATAGAAAAGATATTGCTAATAAACGAGCTCTGACAGTAAATGTTTCTTAAGAAAAAAAGTATTTTTGTAAATAATTACGAAATTCTGCATCATTCATTTTGTGTAAAGTAATAACTATTTAAGTCTGAATGACGTAAACCCTGTCTCACTTGATACAGAACGTCCTGTGTTCGAAAACGTTAAGTTACTTCGACGCGAGTAAACAACAAACGAGTTTGAGCGAGGCGAGGACGTGGGCCCGAGCCGACGGTGCCGGTGAGATCATCGCTACGAATACACCCGCCTGAGGTCGCAGCCTGCACCACTTTACACGTCACGTATCTTTCTAATTGGCGTGCCGATTTTGTACACAATACCCATTTTACATCACTCTCACGATATATCTTAATACATGACAATAGCGCATTACAAGAAGAAAGCAATTTAATTATCAACACAAACTTAAACAGATGATTCGTGTGATTCAACAAGGTAAAATTATTGGTTTATTTTGGTTTCCGTAAAACATAGCGTCGATTCTATACGAGTTTCTGAAAAATACCGGCAATGTTACTGAGTTATATTCTTCTTGGCGATCAGATCAAAAAGAGAAGAGTTTGCATTAGAAGACGTTTCCTACTTCAAGACGAAGATGTAGGACGTACTAAGGTCAATTTAGCGACGAGATACATTTTTCAATTGACCATCTAGTGAGGTGTGGGCGCCTAATATACAGCTGGACACTTTACTTGTTATTCTCTATTAGGTTGATGAAACGCTATCACTCAATCCTGAGCTCACTAGACAACAGGTACTTATATCAAGAAGTAAATAACGCTACTCGTTACGTTTATAGAGGATATGCACTAACACATAGCCAACAAATCAAGGTAAATAACTGTCGAAAATGACATCATTGAAAGGAATAAAACTAAAGCCAGTAACGTTATAAAAAGTAACATGTAACTAGTCACGACTGATATAATGCTTTACGATTTAGAATGCTGTTATTTTGAAATGTTTCTACATACTTTTAGATCATAGTGTATTATATCGGTCTTTTTTTTGTCTTAATAAAAAATACGTGATATTTTGTGCCTGCTCCATTCATCTAGGTTCTCCTAAATATATAAGAGTTTCTTCATGTGTGGTTCTCGGTAAATATTCCCTTGACAATTATTTGCATACAATACTAAATACTTGGAACCAGTTTGTGCATTCATGATGCTAATATATTTCGTCACAAGACGAGTTTACACGTATAGCTTACTCCATAAATTCGCATCTAAATTCATAACAAAACACCTAACAAATGTCATACATACAATGTTCGGAACAATGATCTTATATGCTAATTAGACCATTGGTTAGGAATATTAAAAAATATTTCGGTATCCAACTACGTGAGGTAACTAAAATTTCGCATTCGGTTGTAGCAAAAAAGTGATAACAATTCGGTAAGATAAAAAAACCAATTCGTCTCATTTCAATTCTATACAGACATAAAAGAAACAGGTTATGGTTACACAGCTTTACATGAATAGCCTCTAGCTCCATATCAGTGAACTAAATAACCACCTAATAACATATTTGAGATACATCCCAGACATTTTGAAGGTAACTGAAGGTTAAACGTTGCCAGACTCAAAACATATTTTATTAACGGTCTGACTGGAAAGGTCGGAAAATAAAAGTAATTTCTTTGTAAAATCCGATCATTATAAGTCTGAGGGCGAAACTAATGCCATTATACCAGGCCTAATTTCCTTAATGCGAGCTTATTATCTACTAATACATACTGAATTAGTTGAAATTATATCTTTACTTGATTTGAAGGTCCAACAAAAGATAGCACTGGCTCAGGTGATGAAAACATAGGTATATTTTACTTCGACAAACCTCGTTTGTAGATACCCGATACGGCTATCCTGGTTCGCGACCCATCTTTGTGGTCTAAACGTGTCTTGAATGCTTAGCAACTACAATATTTATAGTTCAGGCGCCAATCAAGTCACGTTCGACGTGTAATGAGTTTTGTCTTATGGATAATGCGTCATTAATATTATAACAGCAACATACTATATTAAACGCTATAGTATTCGTATATTAATTAAAAATAGCTTTTGATAAGATGTCCAAATTAAAACTTGAGTCATTAATGAGGCAATAGAAAACGAAACGTGTTTGAGTCGGCATGACATTATCATCTCTGTCTAAGTGCCTACCCTTACAGAATACAGCACTGATAGTACTTATTTGGTATTTTCATAATGATCATAGGTTACGATAGCAAACTACATAATTAAGAACTACTAAAGATGCATTTATTAAAGTCTTCAAAACAACCAGTGATTGCCTAAAATCTCAATTTAAAAATATTTTCTAAATGAATCAGCTAGAGAGATGAGGCACAAGAAAAGTCACTATAAAGTGTACTACTAGTACTTGTGACCATACCTATCTGACTAAACCTTATTCAATATCAACAATCGATACCTCCAAACCCGGCATTAGATCAAAAACCAACACTAAGGAAATGCCTCCTGACCTTGTAACAGAAACATTAATCAAAGTTTCAAAGAAGCAGAGCTTGTAATTATTGTCCTGTTTTAAATGAATCCTAACACGCGACCCTGTGCTCAGTGTATCGTATGTACTAAACCACAAATATGACATCAGACTTTGGTAGCAGACGTGATCAATAATAACGTGACAATTATTATTATGGCTACCTACTACCTACGAGTTGTATAACGGAAATTCAAATGACAGGATGGTGTGTAATATCCATTTGGATTTTGCTCAGAACGACTGATGAAATTATCTGTATATTGCAAACTTGCTCTGTTTAAAGCTGATTTGAACACAAGATTCATAAATTATGAGGTTGTCGGTGTCACTAAATAATATAATCTAAAAGCACCCAAGTATACATTAATGATCTAACATTGAAAGGTCTGCATTTAAACCTTAGTGATCGTCTATATTTAAACCCGGAGGACCGAGTGTTATGGCGCGTATTAGGAGAGGCATATGTCAGTGGTGGCAGTGGACTGCTGATGACGATGAAATAACTAAGTCAAATTTCGAATTTAAAAAGTGACAATGGAAAATTTTCTTTAAAATATAAGTTCGATGATTGTAAGAAAGACCAAAGAGTTGCGTTTGAATCAGATTGCAAGCAACATAAAGTCAATAGGTACATAACTAGTAGCCTAACGCTGACTCAAATCCGATTACGTATTTATACAAGGCAGTTGATGTCATCTTATGCTGATTTAGAGGAAAACAGTGCTTCCTATATTGCTCACACTAAAACATTGATGCACTAGAGGCAACATAATAACATAATACAACCATAAGTCAAATACCAACGCAGATATAAGCAGCCTTTATCAAACTGATGACGTTCACTTTCGTAGCAATACCCAATACAATCCTTGTTCCATAGAATTTCAATGAGAGCAAAACCAGGCTGGTTCTATTTAAACACGTACAAAGCCCTTTTCGGTACATAGTTGTTGATAATAATATGTTGTAAGCTATAACAAAACTCTCTCAGTCACGGTGGCTGGGTACATAAACCTCACGTGTTACAGTTGAGTACCTACCTACATTGCGCTGGCGTGGACTGCCCGAATCTCCGACTAACGACGTATTCATCGGTCGAAGTATTGAATCACTTTCTACCATGACTGCTAACCAGTGAAGCAGTTAATCGCTGACGGCTTTATCAAATACATATTTGTCATTGTAATGTATTGTTTGCTTGCGTTAAATTGATACCGAATTTTTTGTGACAAAATCGAACATAGACCAATTTACCAATTTTTTATTGCCTGACGTGGCAGACGATTTCATCAGCGTGGCATAACAAATAAAAGAAAAACTTAAGAAAAATGCTAGTAGTACCTAATATACAGCCCCCAGTTCGAAACTTTTTATTTCCCAAAATCTCACAATTTGTCGATCCATCTTATTTATCTGCCAAAATCAAAACTAATCCTGTACTAAAGATAAACAGACACCGATCTAATTCATACAAGAGTCAAACCACCGAAATAAAAACTTAAATAAAAAATCCTAACCGTATTTAAAACGATGCCAAACATGGTAACGTTATTCAGATTTCAATGGTACACGGAATTGATCGACCTATTTATTCCGTTGTCTTACCACCTACATTAGTTTCATTATTCAAGAGTCAGCAATGAAAATCAATAAAACACGGTACTCTATGAATGCTATGATACATGAAGGTTATTTCATGACTAACTTTATATTAATGGCAAGTAAGTATTTAAATTGTTAAACCTTTTCAACGAGTTACTAATCTACTTTACTATAATAATTAATTTGCAGTATCAGTACGTTTAATCTTTCGACTTGCACGGATTTTACATGTATACAGGCAGGTCCATACTGTATGAGTGTGTGAACATTTTGCGCGCTTTTCACGTAAACCATTTTGAATTACGCATAATTATGCATTCGGTGGAACGGAAGCATTTGTATGTCGGTTGTTCGGCAGATACGAACGTGTAAAACGTTTTCTGAACTATCAAATAAAAGTTATTGATAGGATAAAATATAACTTATACAAATTAAAAATTACAGTTGTATGAATGAACTAGTTCTATTTTTTTACTTTTATATTCATTAAGGTTATACTTTCATCGATGATTAACTTTTACTTGATGGTTCAAAAACCGGGCATAATCATTCACATTTAAATAAATACTCTAATTGTCATTTAACCGTGAGGCAAGTTATAGATTTATTATTCTTTATCATAGATAGTCAACCTAGATACTTAGTCTTTTTCTTATAGTGTCGGAAGCTAAGATTATCTTGAGTTTGCCTGACGATTTAATACCGGCACGAAATCCCATTAGTCATTTCACGAAACAGGTTTACTTTATTTATTTATTTTATCACACAGTTATATTATTAGTAACAATATTCCTATGCTAGTCTCATTCTAGGAAAAGTAGACACGTAGGCCTCTGTAAAAGTAACTCATTAGGATGCGAAACCCGTCATAAAGAAATGATTTTAGATATCATATTTATCTATGAACGTTCCAACGTTAATTAAGTATGTAACACTTACTTTCGCATGATCCATCGGATTATAATATTACGGGGATTATGCTAAGTTTCATCAAAATTTATCATTTATTTCGGCGTGAAAGATCAATACCTAAATATCGTTCATCAATCGTTATCAAAACAACCATTGTTAAAAATTACAGATTTACCTATAATTTAAGTTTGCAAATAATTGAGAATTGTACTGAGAACATTTAGCACGTAGATATATACTTTATCTAGAAACACCGCTATCATACGTCGTATTTAGATAAATTACATTTATATATAGAATGCAAAAACACGTTGTAATGTGATGAGGCTTATCTTAGCTGTATAATATCAGGCATCAGCATGCCGTGCACTCGCTTAAGGACTGGACCAAATAGAATATAATCACTAGCGTTTAGACGGGACGATGATATGACGTCATTATTGGATCCCTGCATGACCAGCTTCTTTGTTTTATGTCCTAAGATAGATTCAATGTATGCTATTGTATTGCTCCTGTGTAATATGTAAGCTCAATGCTACTCGTTTTAAATAGACTCTGTGTTTCAGTGTAGGTATACCTATCTCTCTCTATTATAAATGAAAGTATGAATGGCATACCTAGCATTTAAAAAAAAAAATGAATATGTCTATCTGAAGAATAACATGATCATGAAAGTTGAAGCCATGTAAAGTCGTCAAGTCAATTTGGAAGCCTCTGGGCGAATTTGGCAACACTGAGGTGTGCCTCAAGCCCATTCCCCAAGAAGAAGGAGAGTGTTAGAATATTATAAACTTTTTATGGGCTCTATTTAAAAGGGCAGTGTTGCGTGTTGCCATTGTTGTACAAAAATTCGGCCCATTGTTGCAAAAATCGTAAACGTCTATTTGTATTTTTCTCGACTGCTGAAAGAGGGTAATGTCTCTGTAAGACTAACGGTAATACGATACATATCTAGCATGCATTGTGTATGTTGATGGCAGCTTGTCATTCGTTTCTATTGTTTACATTTACAATTAAATGTAAAGATAACTGTCAAATGGTTAAAACATATAATTTAATGAAATAGGGAAGTACCAGCCACGGTATTCTACGATCGATCGTTAGTTCTTTACGTCTGTGGCCTTGTTAAGCTGGGATATATTACCATTACTACATTCATTATATTTAATCAAGGATAGGTAACTAAGAAGTATTGGTGTAAATATACTTTCTGAGGCCTAGGCATGGCAAATACATGAGATAGAACCCTCACCGTAAAAAATATTGTAGTTTATTAATAAATAACTGAAGTAATTTTTAGTTTATATAGTAAATTTAATCATTTTAAGGTTTATAAACTGTAAACAGAGCCTCTCAGGCCTCTCAGACCCAGACCCGTGGAATTCTTCAGGCCTGTTGTCATTTTACTGCTAAGGAGTTATTGAATTGGAGATCTCAGCGACTTATAGGTAGTAATAGTGTGAATCACCGCACCGAAGCATAATAATTATAGAGCTAATGAACTACACAACAACGATATTAAAGCCTTACCAACTGTAAGACAACTCAAAATCAATGTATTTAGAATTTTTTTATATGTGTACTGGGACCCCCGCTACTACTACCTCACACTCTCCACATGCGATTAGTTGAAATAATATACTTAAATTAGAATAAGAAGAAGAATCTCGATATCTAAATAATGTTCTAAAATACGACAGCGATATCGAGTATATCGATCCGATAATAGATAGGTAGAAACACCACAATTGTCTGTGGTCTTCATTACCTAGTGCAGCGAAAATACAATGCCAAAATTTAATGAACGAATTTCACAAATATATTCATATGCAATAAAATTTTAATAGTATTAATGCAATCGTTGTGAATAATGCACTTCTGTTTTGACCAAGGTCATGGGAACGCCACGCCTGGCGCAACTATTAATAAGGCCTACGTAATTATCACTAAGTAATTAAAATATTCATAATACCGATTGTAAATTTTATGTACAATATCGTCAGCCAGTACCACATAATCTAAGTTTATCGCTCGAATTTAGATAGCAGGCTGACATGCATTTTTATGTGACTAGATAAATGCTGAAACACCTTCTGAAGTAGGTATAACCTATCTGACACTTAAGTCACAGTTTTTATACCATAACTAAAATTATAAATATTCATGTACTAACCCCGACACAAAAAATAATTACTTATCTTTATCAACTTTTTTTGTAAACCAATATTATGTTTTTCAGGTACTTTTATAATTTTAGAGAAAAACATAATACCATAAGAGACACTCTTTGCAGAAAATAATGACATTCTAATTTAGCTTAGTACAGCAACAAAGGACGCTGATTTTTTTATTCCTACGCAGTGTTCTCCAAGAGCTAAACTAGATAAGGAATTTGATAAACATAGTAACTACAGCTGTTCGACCGTAGCTACTAAAGTAGGCCAAAATACATAAGCAAAATTGATTAGAAAAAATAAACACATGACATAACATTTGTCTGTAGTAGTTTAATAGGTAGTACGTATTTGATAACATTTGAAACATATTTTATAGTATGTAATCAAATTAATATTATCAAATACTTACTGATTATTTACATATAATACTTTTGATGATAAAACGTCTTAATAAAAGTTACAATAAACGGATTTAATAAATTTTGCTTCATTTATGCAATTGACTTTATTGAAAAATTATTAGTACCTACCAGTATTTAACTATAGCAAACAGTCGATAGTTTATAAAATAGGTAAGGTGAAACTCAACCGCTTTCTCAAGCACCTTATCGCAGACCTGTTCCGATTTCATTCAGCCTCCTAATGCAGGCTTCAATAAAAAAATGTAAACTCCATTCAATTAATATAGTGAGGTTAAAACATTTTGTACGAAATGCACTTACATTATACGCATCTGCACACACATTCGGATGTGAATGCGAATATTTTTTTAGAAATTTGTAAAATATGATAATGATAAAAGTCAAGCAACAGTGTCATTAAAGATGTTTTGTTGAAGGTATTAATTATTTAAGTAAGAAGAAATAATACTTTAGATAGGCATACACTACGTTTGGGTATATCAGAAAATCTATTTCTTTTTTCTTCCTAAAGCCTACGCTGATAAAATTGAAATTTACATTATACTTTCCAGACTCTAGGTAGAGTTAAGGTTAATAACACATTTTCAATAACTTAAAAAGCTGGCTGGTTCGTTTGGACGTGAAAGGTGAGTTATTCAACATCTCTACCTAGAATAACAGGCAGATATACTAAAAAATGCTTACTCTTATCTCAAGGGTTCCGCCATAGCTTCATGAGTTAAAAAAGTTACCGTAAAAAAAGTACGCTGACCTCAGAATTGACGCGAAATAGACATTTTGAATATTTTAAATACACGGCTAAAGAATAACAATTCAAGTGCATTATAAAAATTTTGAGGAAAACGGCTCTATAATTATTCATTTATATGTACAACTTTTAACATCCGTAAATGTGACTACATGTAGTAACTACTATACCTACAACTATATAACACTAGTAAAGACCGTTGCAGCGTTGCTCTTTTTTCTAAACAAGCTCCCTTGGAAGAAACGATGTACCTACATATTAGTTAAAATGGTTATAATTAAATATCAACAAAATTATAATTTTCACGTATCATAAGACACAATCAAATGATAGACACAAAAAGTTTCTGAGACGCAATTTCATTTAATATCTCAGTCATTAAGATAAATATATCCGCTGATTGATAGTAATATTAGTTAATTAACTGGCTCATCTATCTTGTATTATAAGGATACATAATAATTACAATGTAGATAGCTTTGTTAGATAAACGTGCCTGGCGCAATATGGCACGATACCATGGTTCGTTAACGTAAAATAGGAAAATGTTTTGCAACAGAATTTATTCAATAAAGTTTATCTGCATCTGTATAAAAATACACCTTATAAGTTTAGGTTTTAAGATGATTTTGCTGTAGCCACATTTATCAATATAAATACCTGGGCTTTATGTTTGGCTTTAATTTAAAAAATGTCCTTCGTGTACAGTCATTTTGTGTACAACACACGATATAGCGTGACGTAACACCACAAGCGCGGAGATAATACGCTGTTCAACCATTTCAAAATTGTAATCTTTTATAGGTTACTAGATCACTAGGTATTAATTGCCGTACAAATATTGCGTTTTATTTTACGAATACTACATACCGATTATTACAGAAATCGCTTACTAACAATTGCGCAAAAGGAAGTCTTGTAATAAAATTATAATTAGTTACTTTTCTCAAATCTTCGTATTACCTGTTTTGTAGATGATACCTTAGTCGAATACCAATATATCTCGACATTAATTAATATGTAATATGCATATAGAATCTATTAAAACTATGAAAACTATTAAACCTCATAGTAACAAACAGTTGCTTATAATAAAGGCAACTTAATATTATATGTCATTGAAACCGGCTGACTTTAAATTTGGTTCATGTGTTATTCTTATATAAATACCACTTTCCACACCATATATGAGTCGTTTCTTAATATTTCCCAATCCAGGTCACACCTAGAACGTCTCACCGTCTCATAGTTATTGTTCCTGACATTGTTTAATCAGTTGTTCACTGTAGTATACGGATACGTAAGCGAGGAAGTGGATGCGGTCGAGTAGAGTCGTGACCTACACGCGTTGCACTTGCTCAACTACTTCAATAGAACAAGTCATACACTGAATGACTGAATCATCGGTTGATCTCTCTCACGCGTAAACATGTTTTTATTCTTAGAAAAGAGATGATAACATTTACATCTGAACCTGATTTCTGTAATTACTGCTACTTCGATTTATTCATTTTATATATCTTATTTTCTCCATCAAATCCTTTTGTATGTTTTGGTCAACAGTAAAATATTGTAAAGCATGTCGGGTTTCAGGTATCTGTACCTACAGTTTTGTAACGTTTACCGTTTCGGAATACTAGAGGCATAAAATTATATATCTCTTAATCTTAGCTCATCTGGTTCTAAGGCGGCAAACATAACTAGCAATATCAAAATTTTTAAAGTAAAATAATTACAAAGACATTAATTTCAAATAATCAAGCCTACGTTTAAAAGCTCCGGTTCCTTTCTATTGCCAACTCTCTTTCCTCATTCTAAGTTCAATCAAAGTTAACGATATGCGTGGGCTAGCTATCTAGGTTTTCCTTTTACTCCCACGTGGTGACATTTAGACTTGAGTTTATGTTTTGGCATTAATCCGAATATACAGGTGATATTAATTTTAATATAGATATAATATCTACACAGTGTTTACACCTCGATTACCAAGAACTAGTACTTATTTTAGATATTACAAAATATATCTAACCTCAAATCCAGGTTTAAACCATTCTAATCGAAGGTGTTTTATAGTTAATACTTGGGTTTAAGTTAATGATCTGAGTTACATAGATTTAAAAATTTCTTTAAGAATTTTCGACTCATATTCTCAGTAATATTTATACTAAACTTTATACCAGTTATTTTTAATCCCTAGGCAAGGCAAGGACATTAATATGGCCTCCGATATCACAGTCAAGACTCCTTTTTAAGAAAACGGCATGCAATCACCCTGTACTTATACAATTTTAATGTTTATACCCATTGAATATGAAATTGAACTCCTACCTATACAAATAAACAACTCATTTAATTAGGTAGATGTTTATTTATTACTTATTCATGAGTTCATAGTTATCTATAACTACTTATTTACAGTTTTTGCGTATGTGCTGTTAACTGTGGTTGCATACCTATTTCAGCTTGATAGCACAATTCGGAGCGTCCAATTAAATGTAATTGTCAGTAATTAACTGCTATCACGCAATTTACAGTCGTCACAATTAACTGCAAATAAAACATTTTATTTAGACTTTGCTTATTGTCATGTTTGTATCTTATTCAGTCGCTTACTGTCTCTGAATATGAAACATGACAATAACAAGCTGTTTAAATAATATAAACATATCTGTGAAATAATGTTTTTAAGTAGACATCTAAACTTGCTGATTACTTACTATTTGCTAAAGTATAGTTATAGGTGATTATTGATAGGTTTAGAATTTTCTTGACAATTCTCTCCTTTGTGGATAGCCCTTTAGCACATTTGGAGTTTAGGTAAATCATTGACTTTATTTTGAAAATGTTAAACATAGGTACCGTAGATATTTGACTAATGAGTTATTTATCCTTTAAAGTGAGAATGGCATTTTATCTTAACTATTTTCAAATGAGATACCAAATTATCATTTAGCAAAACAAATAAGAATTTAAATATTTCTAAACGAGCCTACAACAAGATAAGATTAATTTTCGTATTTCTAAACGAGTTTCAGTTTGAGGCCGATACTAATTGCATTATTCGAAATGCAGCCCACACAGTTGCAAGTAAGGCAGCAATTTCTAAAACCGTTACTAAACCGATATGACGCATTGATATTTTATACATAATCACGTTTATTTCTCGCTAAGTTGAGAAATGATTTGTTTCAACCGAGTTCGCCGAGTAATGTGGCCATGACATTGAATTCAACAAGCAATAACAATGAATACACTGTGTTTACTTCGACTAGGCAATCTGCCAGATGACTGTGAAAACACTACACACACACTTATATTGAATATTTTTAATACATTTTCATACTATTCTTAAAGTATTCAGTTTAATTTGGATCAAGCAAACTCAAGCATATTCGTGTTCTCCAAACAACGAAATCCTGTTTGCCATAGCAACATGTTGGTTTACTCGCTACAAAATTAGATATCTACTAATACTAAACACACAAGAGTTTTTATTGAAAAGGGAGTAAAATTCTGCAATAAGTTTAGATAAGATATTGATGTATTAGATTATGAACTAATTATCATTTATATAAATGGTTGTTTCTGTTTTCAGTAGATGAAATTGGTATCTTTTACGATTTGTTGCTACGACTGCATGAACTTCTAAATAAGAACCTTCATCAATAAATGATAGACAACATCGTCAGCATTCAATTGAGGTTAACATTTGGAAAAAATCTATTTAGATAATATATGATGATTATGAGAAGAACAGTCCATATCCGATAATATAAATATATACAATAGCATAGGTTCAAGATGAAACTTAAATGACTGCAAAGTACCCACCTATACATAAGTATATTTATATATTCTAGACCAACGAATCAGCGCATCATTGGAAAATATAGATATAGGATTTCCACAATTCGTTATTGTTCACTTTGAAATATATTTACTGGCCTGTTGGTCTAGTGGTTAGTGACCCTGACTGCTAAACCGGAGGTCGTGGGTTCGATCCCCACCCAGGACAAATCTTTGTGTGATGAGCATAAAGGTTTGTTCTGTGTCTGGGTGTAGTTTATCTATAATATGTATGTATTTACAAAACAAAATGTATTTAAGTAGTATATCAGTTGTTTAGTACTCATAACACAAGCTAATATAATTGCTTAATTTGGGACTAAATGGCGCTGTGTGAATGTGGTAGAATATTATTATTATTTATTATACTAGAAGCAATTAACATTCAATATACCTACTCGTACTTTTCAATATGAGACGAAGGCGACATCTACACATGTGGACATACGAATATGGCCGCTTATTTGTACAAAGACGTGCCCAACATTCAATACATTAGGTTAGAAGTAGTTAGAATGTATTACGCAAGCTTCATTAGGCTGAGCGGCGTCGTGGCGACCGATCATTGTACTGCGAATGCCATAACGAGGTTCGCCGAAATGTTAGCGTCGTACCTACTTTAATCTTCCACGAAAATACACGCATTACCTATTCAAAATATGTACCACACTTTTAATTTAATAAGCAACACTTATAGCTGTCTATCAGTAAGACCTTCAATCTAAATCAAGGTCCATAATTGCATTCAATCAGTGTTGTTTTTCCTACTAAAATGGTTTAAAAAAAAGGTTATTGCAATGGACTCTACCAAACAATAATAATCATATTAAGAGTATAAACAGTAGTCAGATTCGCAGTCATCGAAAACGATGAGAAAGGCTACCTATATAAATAAATAAATTATTAACAAATAATTTAGTTTTATATAAATAAAAGCAAGTATAAAGCGGCCCTCACGGTGAGATAGAGGTTTATCTCATTCAGAGTTTTGTTACCAGGGCAAAATAGAAATAGGTACCTAAGTGTATTACCTATAGTTTGTAATTATTTTGGTTCATAAATTATAATATTTGGTATAATTATTAGAGAATAGATATCTAAGTACTATAATTCGCGATGTTTCAATTTATTTCTATCTTAGACGATGTTTTACTTAGCAAAAGAATAACTAATTAGGTTAGTACCTAATTAGTTTTTCTTTTGCTAAGGTAAGGGTAGTGCCACGGAACAGAAAAAACAAGGGTACTACCGGCAATTTCAGTAATCTCAATTAAGTATGTCTGCGATTTTAGACACTTGTTTGAGTTGAAACATTGGAGTAGCTTGTTTCTTTGGTCCTGACTATGATTTTGTAAAAAAAAAAGATTGCGATGGATCGTTTTGTTTTGATATACTTACCTAAAAAAAAATACTTGATTACAATGTTTGGTAAGGGACAAGTAAGTAAGTATTCGTTTAAAAATCATCCCTTCGCTATATTATTGCCGACAGTACCTTACCTAATTCCTATAAATTGTCAACAAAATATAACTCATTGAATATTTATAAAGCAACATCAGTATACAAACTGGGAATTACTAAAAACTATGATTAACCACTTAATTATTCATTGAATTTCAACGCAACAAAAACAAAGGTGATGATGACTCCACAGATGACTTTCATGGTCATTGTAGAGCACACACACATATAGCACTGCCCATGTATAACAGATATAAGTCTATATTTGTCTGTCCAGCAATTTTTATCTTATGTTCATTAGCATAAGATTCAAAATTGCCCAGCATCGTTTTTCATCTTAGGCATAAACTCTTTTCCATTACACACAAGCGAATTTAGCGTCAAAAAACTCTTAGATATGTACGTGTAAACTGTTACCAAATATACTCTTACGTCATAATATGATAATTCGACGTAAGTGATCGTCACGCATTTATACTTTTTTATTATAGCAAGTACATTAGACTCGAAATTGCGCGGGGCTTCGCTTTCGTCGTTTTTTATTTGGCCACAGCTCAGCTCCTATTGGCCGTAGCATGATATTATTAGCCCTTAACCTTCTTCGATAAATGGGCTATCTAACACTAAAAGAATTTTTCAAATCGGACCCCTATTTGCTGAGATCCTAACGTTCAACCAAACAAACAAACTCTTCCCCTCAATTGACTAAGCATTAAACCAGGTTTAAATTGACAACTTTGACATTAAAACAATGGCTTGTGTCAATTTAAACCTGGTTTAATACTTAGTCCATATTTTGTAATAAGGGGATTCAGCTTTATAAGTTATACCTACTACTATTATAAAGCTGTGGAGTTTGTTTGTTTGTTTGTTTGTTCGAAAGCTCTCAGCAACTACTGGTCCGATTTGAAAAAATATTTTAGTGTTGGATAGCCCAGTTATCGAGGAAGGTTAAAGGCTATATAACACCATGCTACGGCCAATAGAAGCTGAGCAGTGGCAGTACGAATTCAAGAAATAATCTTTCATTCGTTGTTTTACATTTCCTTTCTCTTTATATTTCTTTTAAATATCGATAGATATTTAATTTTTTTAAAGTGTGGATTACGATTATGTGATTCATTTAATTTTCCATGTTGTTTATAAACATAAAATCCCATGTTTTAACCTTAAATTTCTTTTCTCCAAATTGTTTGCGTTCTTTCTTTGTATGACCTACATTCTCAGATAGCGATTATCAGCAAGAAACTTACAAAATGTATCTTAAAATCAACGGCGCACCTATCAACATTATCTTTAATGAAGTAATAATATCTTGAAGCTATCGTCACATCGTCACCGAATTGCAATTTTTAAAAACCAAACAGCACACGACTGTGCGTAAGTAAAAGCATTGCATAGGAACACAAAAGAATTTTAACAAATAAAGTAATAACATATTATTATGTATGTCAAAAAATGATGGATATATAGCAGTAAGTATGTACCTACCTAATGATAATGTAAAAAAACAACAATGATTAACTTGTAAATTTCGCTTATCTACTTAAATACTAAACGAAGATACCTACCTACTGTGTTGTATCTAGGTAATGTATAGAATTTGAATTCGTCGCCACACTGTTACATTCTCGCATACAAAGCAAAAGTCATTTGCATTCATCAATTTAACTATACATATGTCACTAGTCTATAGTGACTATAATGCTATAAAAAGAATGAGCTGTTCGAAGAATCGATCCACTATGTATGCCCAGTTTAAAGTTTGTTAGGTCGCAAAATTACCCGATAACTTGTGAAAAGGTGTGATAACTTCGACATAGAAGGTTCATGAGTGTGCTGAAATGGCCAAATAATCAAAATTTTAAAACCTGTAGTATCTGTGGGCCACTCGGAATCTCGAGATACGACTTAGTCGATTTCGATATCGCTAATATTTGAAATGTAAATAAGTTTTACCATTGCCACTTTTAAATATAATAAATTTAAAACGATACTAAAGTCGACTTAGTCAAATGTCAAGCTGCCGCGTAGGTAGTCTAGTCCTTTTAAGTGTAAAGTAAAAACATAAGTTGTACTCACCCACAAGTGCACATTTCACAGATGCATTGCTCCTTGGTGACTATCTTCTCCGGTTTCTTGGGGCCGCCTCTGGGCCTTTCACGATCTTCAATGATGACAGTCTCTTTAATCGTGGACCTATCGTCACGCATTGTTTTCCTATCGTCGATGATCTTCTCATCGTAGACGGTGCTGACGGTAGTATCTTCTCTTGTAGTGTCCGTGATAGCACGGTCCACCACGTCGTATTCTCGAATAACGTCTTCGGTCGTTTGGACATCGCGCTGAAAAGTATAATACATTTATCTCTAGTCTACTCGTACACAAAAATATTATGAAATATTAAATTAGGTTCATACATAATATATATTTATTTAATTATATCAAACACTTTGAATTAATCAAAAAACTTACCAAGTTTTTGAAGTCTAACTTGCTCTTGTCGACGTAGACGTCCGTTCTGATCTTATCGTCTTCTTTAGCATCTTCATAAGTTGTTATTTTCCTTGTAATGCCATTTTCTGTGATGTAACGAGTGACTTCAATTTGACTCTTTTTCTTCTCAATTTCGAAAGCTTTTCTAGTCGTTTCTCCAGTAGTGGTTGTCAATACTGTAGTCTCTTCAGTGTCGATACCTTCATACAAATCTTTAACATCTTCATTAAATTTTGTACCAAGTGTAACCTTTTCAATCCTTTTAAATGGATATTTCTTTACGGTTTCTATTATTTCCTTTAGAATTTTATCATCAATGTTTCTATTTATCACTATATTTTTATTGCTTACTCTCACATCTTTATTAGTTTGCGAATTCTCAATAAGTTTCCTCAAATCTCTAATAGACGTGAAGTCTTTTATATCTCTTGAAGATAATATAATGTTCTCTTGTGTATCCTGGCGCTTTAAATGATGTCTTGCTTGTTCTTCTCGACCAAATGGAGACACTTGTTTTGGTTTTTTAGGCCTATCATCATCTTTTTCGTACACGAACTTTCCATTCCATGTCCCAGTGCTTCGTTCATACGAAGTAAGAGTATCTTTTGTTTCAGATGTTTTCGATGTAGATGCCCGAGTTACATTTTGTTTGTCAGATGTTATAAATTCAGTAGTTTCTTTTACTCCCTTGGTGTTCTTAATATCTTGGGTATCAGAAGTTGAAGAGGTAGTATGAATGCTTCGATCAGATATATCTTGTATACGTTGATTATGAACATCATCACTTTCAGTCACATACTCAGTAATAGCTTTCTTTTTTGTGAAATCTCCACCGTATGTATTGTTTGTAGATGCTATTCGTTTACCATCTTTATACAAGGCTGATTCTTCTGATATTTGCAAAGAACTTTTAGGAACTCCATCTTTTCCAGTATCATAATGAGATTCTTTATCCAGAACATGCCGAGAGTATTCATGTTGTGGTTTTATTCCTGTGCCACTAACATTGTGACTTTTTTCATGGGTTGAATGTTCTTTATTATCACCCCATTCTCTGTGATCTGTATTAATAATTGTCTCTTTGCCATTCACAATCTCAACTAAATAGGAAGATGTAGAAGCTTGCTGAGCACTGCTAGTATTACTCTTTAAAATTTTGGTAGAAAAGTTAATATTTTCAGTGTTGGGCACTTGTAAAATGTTACCAACTTTTTTTAGTTCGTCTTGAATAGTAGCATCGTATCCATAGAAGTTAGAAGAATCTGTTTGGTTAACATTTCGTTTTCTGTCATCTTTGTTCACTGATGATTGATGGACAACATCCTTGCTGGTTTGACTGGTGGTATGATCTTCGGATACAATTTTTGACTGAGAACTTGTGCGAGAGTCAGACGTATACTCAGATGTGACTTGCTGTTGATTTGTGATATTTGATTGATTGTCCTTTCTTAAAGAAGATTGACGGTCAGGTGTTACATGATCGCGGGTAGTAATATATTGTTGATGTTGATCGTCTGTTTTGAAAGTTGATTGCTGGTCAGAAGTTATATTTTCACGATTTTTAATATATTGTTGATGTTGAGTCACATTATCTTTTTCTGATATTAAATTCGAATGTGTTGTTATATTTTTTCCGTCCTTTATAAATTTAGAATCTTCCGATACCAACATCTCACTTGTAGGTTTTTGACCGCTTTTGCCTGTATCATATTTTGCTTTCACATCATAATTTTGAATATTGTGTGCGGATTCCGGCTTAATACCAGTTCCACTTACGCTGACGTAGTCTTCCTTCGAAGCTTGCTCTTGGATATCACCCCACTCCCTCTTCGAACTATCTACGATGCGTTCTTTACCGTCAACAATTTCTACAACATATGAGGATGATGAAGATTTTGTGACATTAGTGCTTTTATTTTCACTTGTTTGTGAAGTGCTGCTGAACTCTTTCGTGTTCCTTTGTTTATCCAAGCTTCCTTCACCACCATAAAAATTCTTTGAATCTGATTGCACATTTTGATTCTTCCGAGATGGTTCTGGTGAATTACGGTAAACGAGTTTACCACCAACCAATTTTTTAACACTTTTAACATTCTGATCGGTTGATTTAGCCGTGTTAAGCAATTTTGTCTTAGAGGAACTAGTCACTTGGTCATCCCTAGTAACAGATGATTGACGGTCTGATGATACTTGATCGCGGCTAGTTATATGTTGTTGACGTTGTTCATTTGTCATCGAGGTTGATTGCTTGTCAGTTGTCATATTTTCTCGATCCGAGATAAATTGTTGATGTTTAGCCACATTATCTTTCTCTGTTTTCACATTAGAGTGTGCAGTCACTTGTTTACCATCTTTTATAAATTTAGAATCTTCTGCAACTACCATCTCACTTATAGGTTTTTGTCCGTCTTTCCCCGTATCATATTTAGCTTTCACATCGTAATTTTGAATACTGTGTGCCGATTCCGGCTTAATACCAGTTCCACTTACACTAACATAATCTTCTTTAGAAGCATGTTCTTGGGCACCGCCCCACTCTCTCTTCGAGCTGTCTATGATACGCTCTTTACCGTCAACAATTTCAACCACATACGATGATGATGAGGACTTTGTAATATTACTGCTTTTACTTTCACTTGTTTGTGAAGTACTGCTGAACTCTTTTGTATTTCCTTGCTTATCCAAGCTGCCTTTACTATAAAGATTTTTTGAATCAGATTGGACAGTTTTAGTCTTTTGTGGTGGTTCAGGAGAGTCACGGTTTACTAGTTTACCACCTACCAACTTTTTGCCACTTTTTACATTCTGATCAGTGGATTTAGCTGTGTTTAATGATTGCTGTGTTGTGTTTTTTGTATTATTGGAACTTACTTGGCTGGCTAAATTCTCACGCTCACTTTGAAGAAAATTACTCGAAGCATTAGCAGTTTGAGATCGCTTCGTGAATGTGTTAGTATTGGAAACATTGCCTGAAGAACTGTCCATGAAAGCCGTATTTAAAGTTTGATTGGCAGCGGAAGAATCAGTAGTTCTGTCAAAAGTTTGGCTGTGGCTTGACCCAGAGTGTTCAACTGATGTCGTCGAGGTTTGGAATGTTTCAGATTTCGAACTTTGCTGATGAGTCGATGAAGACTCTTGTAGCGCCGTGCTGGACACATATTCGCCCGAAGTAGACTGAGCCATGTCGCTTACATTAAGGTCATGTGACCTAACTTGAGACAAATCAGTCACAGAAGGAGCTTCTGTAATGATATAGTGCGGGTGGCTGTTGTAATGCTCCGATATGGTAGAGCCGGCTACCGAAGAATTATCGGTTACGTCAGTTATCATAAGCGGGTCATCTTCCTCGACCTTTACCTCGATATAGCGAACCTTCTTACCGGAGCTGACCTTCTGCAAAGTATTACTACTTTGCTGCACTGAAGTGGACGAGCTGGTCTTCTGAACACTTGTCGACGCACTTGATGATGTCACTTCGGACGACTTTGTTTGTTTAGTCTTTTTATTTTTTATCGTCATTTTGGTCCCACAAAATAATTTACATACAAACTATAACTTTAATTTAAACCTATAGGAGATTCTATATTAGCACGTTTAAATATTTTTTAAATAAAAACTAGTCACATAATATTATTTATATCTGTCAAACTATTGCCATGTAAAAAGTAAATAATGATCGCGAGAGTCGTTCGTATCGTGTGTCGCTGAGTGCGCGCGCGCTCCTCGCAACTGACTCGCGGATTGTGTCTGCGCCGGCAGTCGGCGGTCGTCAGTGAGCAGAGGCGCCCCTCACACTCACACCTTGACGCCGACGCGACACCGCCGCCACACTCGCGCCCACCAGACCTTTGCGACACGTAAGCGCTTACATCTCAGTGTTGGACTCATACCAAAAATGGTGTAAAAGCTGCTAAACTCATTGCTTACTTAATCGAGAACCTTAGTCACCAACAATGTTAGATATACGTAAGTTCTTCAATAATATCCAAATTCAGACAACCGGCATGTTCACTTGTTATCGGCTCTATAAACAAAATCAAACGCACATAAACAAAAACACGTTAGTAACAAGAAATAGGTAGTAGGTACATAAGTTCTATATTGACATTTGAAAGCTTAAGTATTTAGACCAAAAATATCTTAAATAAAATTTGTCATTGTTCTCACCTTTTAAAATATTATAATTTCGCGACAAGTGAATCACAGATTGATTGTAAATATATTATGCGAATCTACAACGACCTTACACGGCTTCAGCCTTCCACAGCTAATAATCCTATGACGTTGAACACGAAGTGTCGTTCAAGTGAAAATAACGTATTGATTAACCTAAATCTACAGACATTTGACATTTTCTGTGTCACCTAAATTGAGTCGTCGTTCAAGAAATTTATCGAATAATTTAATTGTTAAACATATCCATACATCGATTATAAATGTCGAAAGAAAAATATTAGGTGACATTACGAGACCCAATAGTGGATGAATAAAAGTTACCTATATTATTGATATTAATTCAACGTACCTACATAAGTATAAGATACCGGTACTTAATAAGTAATAAATAATTTCTAAACACAAAATACATGGTTGACATAAATACATTTTTTAAAACAAATTAAATAAAATAGTTAAAGAAGAATAAAATCTGCTCGGTGTCACAGTGGGAGAATATACCCAGGTTCGATCGCCGGGTCGGGGTAAATGGCGAATGGGAATAGACTCACCCTCTATAACATGGGAATAAGTTCAAAAATAGCTTTCGTAATATGGTTAAGATGCATCTCTACTTACCCTTTTGAAAAAAAAGGCTTTGTTATCGTGTATCATAAAATAATTTACTTATTAAATTTTCAAATATCTGTTAAAGAAAAAGTGTTGTCATCATTTAGGTAGGTAGGTAGGTACTCATTTATATCCTCTGATACATTACATCACAGTTATATCGGGAACTGTAAATGTGTGTCTCTACCCTGATCCCATTCGGGGAGGACAAAACTGATGAAATTAGTCAGATGAAAAATATTCTTAGTCATCTACATATTTGGTTTGGAACATACGAAATCCGAAAGACTCAACTTATTAAGTTTGGATTTGATTTCAATAATAAAATTTAACCATGAAGTACTTTTATATACCTGATGTAGAATCTAATCAATAAACTTACCATATTATTTATTATTATATCTAGATGTCAGTCGGGTGCTTTAACACTGCGCCACAAAATTGCACGTTCTCTATTCAGTGTTTATGACATAGTTTTTTTGTTAATCAACACCATCTCTATCATTGATAAAAATAAAGGAGGGGTTCTTTTGTATTTTTAATGATTGTACACTCAACACTGTTGTAGCACTGTAATTATTATGTTATAATTCACGGTCCCATTAACAATTATGCCCTGAGTCGCTGCTGACTTTTCTACTCATTTTTTATTTTATTTTTTTATTTTTTTTTATTTTTTTTCCCACATTCACACAGCGCCATCTAGTCCCAAAGTAAGCAATTATATTTGCTTGTGTTATGGGTACTAAACAACTGATATACTACTTAAATACATTTTTTTTTTGTAAATACATACATATTATAGATAAATTACACCCAGACACAGAACAAACCGTTATGCTCATCACACAAAGATTTGTCCTGGGTGGGGATCGAACCCACGACCTCCGGCTTAGCAGTCAGGGTCACTAACCACTAAACCAACAGGCCAGTCAATAACTACTTAGTTTAACTCATAACAACTACTTAGTTGTGTATCGCACAAATATTTGACTGAGAATCAAACCATTTGAACGACGAGTAAGTAAAAAGGTAAGTTTTTTTTTTATACCACGACGGGGGCAAACAGACGTACGGACCGCCTGGTGGTAAGCGGTTACCGTAGCCTATGGGCGCCTGCAACACCAGGGGCATCACGAGCGCGTTGCCGACCCTTAAGAAACCTATTCACTCCTTTTTTGAAGAACCCCATACTGTAGTTCCTTGGGAAAAGTTCGTTAGGGAGCTCATTCCACAACCTGATAGTTCTTGGAAGGAAATTCCTCTGGAACCGCGCGGTACGAGACCATTTCGGTTCCAAGGTGTGGAGATGAACTACCTGCCGATGGCGAGCGGTGCGATGGTAGAAGGTGGCTGTGGGCATCATCTCAAACAGTTCTTCAGAGCACAACCCATTATACAGGCGGTAGAACACACATAGGGAGGCAAAGTCTCTCCTCGCACTTAATGGTTCGATACCGCCTGTTAGTATAGGATCGTCGACGATTCTCACAGCGCGCTTCTGAACCGAGTCAAAAGGCCCAAGCTGGTATTCAGGTGCTCCCGCCCACAGGTGACAGCAGTACTCCATATGGGGCCGGACTTGCGATTTATACAAAAGCAGCCGTTGCCCAGGTGTGAAGTACTGCCTTGCTCTGTTGAGCACACCGAGCTTTTTGGACGCCAACTTGGCCTTATCCTCAAACCCATTGCCACCCATTTGCACAATCCCACGGGCAGTCCGTAAGATGGCAGCTTTGTTAGAAGACCACGGTTAATTTCTGTAAAACTACTACTACTAAATATTTTAAACATTTCATTTTGTAAAGAAATAACGTATCTATACTATATATAATAATTCGTTCACATGGACGCTATGGGGTTCATCAAATAGGAAGCAAACAGATTTTTGAAGGGTCGGCAAAGCGCTCGTAATGCAATGGTGTTGCAAACGGCCATATACTATATTGCCGTCTGCAACAGCAAGTAACTTTTTTGTACGTTTGCACCGTCGTGTTAAAATAAAGGATAGGCACACATATAATGCAGATGTATATACTTATATGATGTGACACAATAGATTTACATATCATTTTGGCGTAGGTACTTATTGCAGCCAGCAAGTTTCACATCGAGTCGACCTGTTTTGCCATCTCTGCGGCGCAAGACTGCGATCCAAGAATCCAAGCCTACCTACTACACTGCAATGACCTGGTTTTTTACTAACCAATCCCAACATACTTACTTACTTAGTATTTATCAAAGTACCTACAGTATTTAAGGAAATTGTAGACGGTTGTCAGCTATAATGTTTCTAAGAACCGCTTATTTAGTAACTAAAAGAGAATCTTTAAAGTAAACGTTGTGAATAATAAAGCTTCCTACTCTATTTTCCATGCAGAGCAACACTGATTCACGTTGTTTTTTTTTATTTATGCTGATGCGTTGATGACTTGGAAGTCAATATCTGAGTTTTGAAATGTTGTGAAATGTCTTGTCATTATGATCCTAGATAAAGAATGAAGATCTCATCATAGGCCGTCGTCGTCGGTGTGTACTACCTACGTACTGCTGCTACGCAAGAGGTCCAGGCTCGATGCCCGGGTCGGGTAATTTTTTATTGGGTTTTCCTGTCCTTAAATTCTCAGATAAAGGTGTTTCGGAGGCTGTTACGCTACAATTACAAAAATTAGGGGTCATTATGGAAGTATGTGGAATGTTTCGTTTCTACAATTTAGCTTCTACAATTGCGGCAATGAAAATAATGTATCGAATATTATAACTGATATTCTATTTATTCATATTTCTTTTTTTTTAGTTTTTCTTCTTTATTTAAGCTTTTAGAATAAATAAGGCTAGTCAGAATGCGTGATCTAACTTATAAGATGGACTTTCTTCTAAGGTCTGTGGGTTTCGTCACGAGGTTTTCTTTTTTGCGGTTTGACTAATATTTATACCTATTCCATAAAGTGAAATTCACTTTGCTACTACGCTTTGGAATCGAACTCGAACCATGCATTTGCATGCCGCTCACTTATCCATTCAGTTACCGTCCATTGTCGCCAAATAATGAAAATTTTGGCAAAAATATTAGTTATATCAGTTACTTCCTTAAATTTGCATTGAGATAATATCTGCAGTACCTAGATATCTCTGTAGTTTAGCAAATGGTCGATCTCCCCTTTCACCCATTATTCTATACTTCCTAACTTATTTAAGTTTGAACTTTAGCATAGGTAGTTAACTAAGTTGTTGTCCCATTATGAATACTTACGTATAGAAGTAGGTAAGAGTAGATAAATATTGTCAGTTATCAGTTCTGCTGGGTTTTTAGTTGGTACCTACGCTACGGCCATTTTATTAGGAATTGCAAATTACGCAAATTACAGAGAACAAATAGGTTACGGATAGGTGACGAACGGGCTGTGCGAGCGGGCTGTGTCTGTTTTTTATTATTTAGGTATATATTTAGGTATATCATTGTGTCACAATTTGTTGATGATGCTGTGTAAGTACAGCGTGTGCCAGACGGATGTAATGATGCGTCCCAACAGAGGTGACTGTTTTTAATCAGTGAGGACGATAATTATTCAAACTAACGACTTGAAGAGTGAGCCTTAGGTACCTATAAGTATTAACCTAGGTACCTAAATATCGGTCATAGAGTGTATACTTAACATCGATGCTGTGATGTTAGAGAAAGGATATAATAGGTGCTCTACACGGTTATAAACTTGCTTTCCAACAGAGTGACCTTGGTGGGAGCTTCGTTGCCATCCGCGTAGTTTGTATGAAATTTCGCTTACAACAGCCGGCTACACGGTTGGAATCCACCAAGGGCACCTCTGTGGAAGGTAAGTTTATAACAATGTGGCACGGCTTTAAAGAGACTATTTACTGTTAAGACAAAGTACCTACACTTAAAAGTCCTTTTTGGTAGTGAATTGGAACAACTGTAAACAACTAAAAACATTTAGGTAATTTATTAAACCACTTAGAATGATCTGTGTTTTTATCACAATTTTCAACTTTTACAAACAATAAAATGAAAAAAAAGAAAAAGATTCGCAAAATTTTATGTCGTTCGCCGAAATCATTTACCGAATTATCAATACCGAAAATGTTCACCTATAGGCAATAAGCCAGACGTGGGTTGCGCAAGGCTCCGTTGCCTTTGCCTATAAATGGCAATGGGTGGGCGACCTGTCTTTGAATCATGCGCCCACGGCCTGATTGTCTTGTCTGAGTGCAACTGGCTTACTTACATTGATTGGTAACTATATATTTTTGTTTAATAGCAAACACCGTAACTGTAACTGTTTTAGTTGAATAATAAATAATAATATGGTACAAACAATTTTGACACGTTTTTGCCACCTACACGCTTTGCTAGAGATGCGTAGATACCTACGTGAATTATAAAGTAGTGTCTAAATTCAAGTAAATTTTAAGTACCTAGTAGGTAGGTAGTGTATGTACCTACATTAAGTTTAGCAGTTCTAACCAAATTCTAGTTTCTGCTAGGTAGTAGAAACCAGAATTTGGTTAGACTGCTACAGGTTTTTCTTTTGGCAATTCTCTGAGTGCCTATTGGTTTACGTACATTGTGGGAACTAAAGCGATGGACTCGACTTATGGTTCGCATCACAGATTAACGTTACCTGCATAACCAGGAAAGAAAGCTGATAGGGACTTGCGAAACAGAATGTTTAAATAACCGGCAAAAAAGGACTACATTTTTGGTAAATATAAAATAATAGTCCATTCGTATGGCAACCCACTAACAAACCATGTAGCCCCTCAACTAATCTTGATACTTGACTATGATTTCCAGTTAGAAATAAAAATGTACTTAGTTGAAATGGTATTGTTTTACTGAAAAATGAGTGGTATTTTACAACGCAAATAAAAATGTTATTAGATACTATTCAACTTACAATTGGAATCTTAATTGAATAAAATCATGTCTTGAAGTATAAATCACGAAAATTGCAGCATTTGTTGAAAAATCGAAATTTCGACCTTGCTTAGTTCTATTGCTCTTGTAACTAGTATTGCTTGCTTAAGTACACACTATCACACCTTTTTATAATCTACATACTAGAAATGTTATTAAGATAATGGGCAGCTATAGCACCGTACTTTTTTTTTCCCAATCAAGGGTTAACTACAAGTAAAGAAAAAAAATGAGAAAAAATTGCTTGAAATGTTAATTAAAATAATATTTTACGTTAATGAGGACTCAAAATGTAATTAAATTAAATAATGCAAGTCTCCAGGAGTACGATATCAAAAAATACACTAAAATACCTAATTTTGTTGAAATGGCATGTATAATTGTATACCATTTTCACACCGTTGGCAACCCTGAAATAAAAATAGGATATTCTTGCAGCCTGACATCAGAGCTACCTCCAGTTAACGGGTTATCCATTACTTACGACAGACCCTGTATAAGCTTTAGTAGTTTACGTGCTTAGAAAGAGATATAAGATAAAATCTAAATTATTCTGTATAATATAAATTTAAAAAATAAGTTTGCCGACAAAATTCAATGCATGATCCGAAGAATGATAGAACCATAGAAAAAAAAAAGAATGTAAGTACTATGTATATACACAAGTACTACATAAGTATATTACTAAGACCTAATTTGAAGTTTGTGTTGCCCTGTGAACTTTGCCTGGTATAACTGACGATGACAGGTAAAATATACCTATATCTATAGTATAATAAACTTCTTTGGAGCAGAAGTTCCGTACCATTGTTTTATTGTATCTTTTTTACTTTTTTTATTCTGTTGTAGTTGTTATAAAAAAAATCGTTATTATAAGAAGCAGCTGAGCGTGCATTCCAAGAAGTCACTGAAGACGCTTGGCAAAAAGCTTTCCAGTAATAAAAATAGAAGAAGATTCACTGTGAGAGAAATCTTACTCTAAACTATTATAAGCGCCCGAATCAGAGCAGATGAGGGTAATTTGATTTTGAAGGAAGACATGGTTATACTAATAACGGATATTTATTCATTGAAAAATATTTAAATAAAGATTTATTAGTTTGAAATTAAACTTAATAATAATAAAAACTTCAGTTTTATTTATTTCTAGAAATAAATTGCTTGCATTTAGAAAATGTATGCTTAACTCAAGTTTTTTTTGAATCAAACAATACTAATCATCATCATTTCGACCCAAAACGGCCCACTGGTGGGCACAGGTCTCCTCCAAAGAATGTGGAGGGAATTAAGCCTACTACACCACGCTGGCCAGATGGGTTGGTATAGAGTTTGTTTCGAATTTTCCTTTTCTCGCAATGCTCTTGTCTGTATAAGGTTACTCTCTTAGTCGCCTTTTACGACATCTACGGGTTGAGTTGGGATAATGACATTATGTACCTATTCTTAATTCATCTCGTCACTATACGGAGAACAATACTATTTCAACAAAATTTTAGTTCAGATAAGTATCAAGATTAGTTGCGGGGTCTCATTGATTATTTGATGGGTTGTCACTTGCCATACGAATGGACTACAGCCCCCTATTATTTTCTTCACTTGTTTGCCAAGCTACACGTAGGAAATATATAAAGTATTTTAATTTCAAGTAATTCTAATTTATTACATTCCGAATTTTTATAACAATGTACATATTACTTTAATGCATAGAGGCATTAAATTGATTGACAAGGAGAACAAAGCATTCAAACCTTTTTTGAGGTTACTAACGCCATCTATTCAAAAGTACTACCACAATAAGAACTTCTTGTGTTGCTAGGCTTGCTAGACAGTAGAGTTCCTTAGTATGAATAGAATGACTCATAGATGGCAGCAGTGGTATTAAAAGTCGATAAATGGCCGCGTGCGTCACACCACTGCGCAATCAAGTACTGAAATAAAATAACAGCTGTTCTACAATATTCGCTCGGGCAACTCAGGCAGAGGCAGCAGCTGTACCACGCAGCCGTTTTCCTTGGGATCGCGATTGTTTGGACGTTGCTTTCTCATTGTCATAGTAATCATCGTGTAGTTTGCACAAGTCTTTCACTATATTTTCAACGTATATTACTAAAGAAATAATAACAGTATTGGCGTTCGAAGTGAGTGAATCATAAATCTGTAAGCTACGCTAGCGCTATGTTTACCAAAATTCCTCGTTCGTTGTTATTGTGACTCAAGTTGAAATGCCTCGTGAATACGTGGACCGTGAGGAGAGTTCCGCAGTGTTATGTTAATAGAATCTCTTTTAGATAGTGATTTTAAGAAAATTAATTCTTGACAATGTCTAATTCGGTTCCGACCAGTTCTGCACTGAGGGCTTTGGCCTTAGAATATAAGAGTTTGCAGGAGGAACCAGTTGAAGGGTTCCGAGTGAAACTTTTAGGTGAGGACAATTTATTTGAGTGGGAAGTTGCAATCTTCGGCCCTCCAGACACATTATACCAAGGAGGATATTTCAAGGTAAGCTTTAGTTTATTAAATAAGTACCCACTTCTAGGAGCATGACCTGACAAGAATGTTTAAAACTTTAATCATACAATAACGTCCTGGCTATAATGTAACTAGAAGTATGGTAAGTACAAGGTATGTATTTAAAGTACCTCACTTGAAAATAGGAATAATTTACTTACTGAAGAGGGTAAACTAATTTAAAGAAATCCTAGTAAAGATGATTGCTCATTTTTAAATTGTGGTGTTTTTAATGCACTGACTGCTATTATAAATACATAAACTAAATGAGTTAAAAATGTAAACAACATTAGATGAACAACAAACTGGTTTATTGTTCACCTGTGCATTATGACAATGATAATTTTATTATTGTTTTTTTTTATTATTTAGATGACACATTTATCCTAAATCCTAGACCTAGAATGAACCTATAGTTAGATATAAAACTATTTTGTTACCTCTTTTCATGACGAAATTGAAAAACTGTCCTAAATTTAATTAAAACTATTTTGAGGGTATTTTATTTGCAATATTCATAGGTTGCTTAAAAATCACAAACATAATTATGTTTGTGCTTTACTACATAGTAAAACCAAAATGACATTCTTTTTTTTAGCTTGTCTTATCTATTTTGTATTAATATTGTAGTAGTAACTAAAAAAAAACAACAGAAATATGTAGGTATAGATAATTACAATAATTTTTGTAATTACATCCAATTAGCGCATTTTCTTAAAAAACATTTTATAAAAAATGTCTTAATACTTTGCAAAAGGTTGTATATCCATAGACCTCTACTAAGATTGCCTGTTATTAATTGTATTTATTGTTTTGTTTAGTCCTTAGAGCAGCACAAAGGTTTGGCCTGAATGATATGGTGTATAAAACCTACTCAAAAATTATTATTAATTTATTCAAAATACATATATAATTGCTTCATTGTTGTCTTGATGAATTTGAAGGGTTCATTAGCCTAATGCAAAAATATATAATATGTTTTTCTTAGTAACATTTCATTAAGACACTATATGATTAATGTCTCATTGTTGTCTTGAACTAAATTAAAGTGTGCAAAACTATTTATGTCTATTTAACCTTTCATGTTACTGTAAATACTTTGGTGAGCTCTTCTAAGATATTACTATCTCTTACTATAACTTCTTTATGATAAAAAGGCTAGTTAAACTATTTTATTTGTGATATGTATACATAATTATGCATAATGTTATAAACCACTACCTACCATACTACCCACTCTGGCCTTGCATGGATGTATACTGCCAAAAGTAGTTTTTAGGGTTCCGTCCCAAAAATATACAAAACGAACCCTTATGGTCCTGCTCTGTCCGTCTATTTGTCACAACCTTATATCTCGGAATCTACTTATGTTATCAACATGAAATTTGGAACAGTTTAAAACACTGTTAATCCAACCCTTTTTTGCCATGCATTTGTTTAAGTGTAACTTATAATAGAAAATATATCTAAACAGTGATTTGTCAACTCACTGAACCTTGTTTGCTAATATTGTTGTACATAAATTAACACTTTTTAAGCCAATTTGTATCTTGTTGTGAACAAAATAATGTTTGATAACAAATAGTAAATATTCCACTAACATTAGGAACTTATTATGTAATACATAGATAAATGGAAAGATAAAATAGCTTTTAATTGACTTATTATTCTATAAAAAAAATATTTATAGAAAAGCTTCCAATCGCAGTTTCAACTGCATAGAATCTTGATAAAACTAGTCCTGTTTATGTAGTAAGGGAAAGATTTAAAGAGTATTCTATGGCAAAATCTATAATAATAATAATAATGGGTCAGGAGTACCCTAAAGTAGTGAGCATGTGTAAAAAGTCTGATGAAATTTGAAAAAGCAAAAGTAATAATTATGTCAGGATTGTAGCAGGTGGAAAGAAGTGCTCTCTGCCTTTTTGCCTATATTGGCAGTTGACAAAGATGACTGATCTATGTGTACCTAAACAAAAACCAATAAAAGCAGGTCAAGTGCTAGTCAGACTCGTCCCCAGAGAGTTAAGTTCAAATTTAGTAAGTAATCCTAATTAAAAAACTGTGGGCCGTAAAAATAAATACAAATTGGATTTGTAATGTGGCAACATAGCCCTTCCATTTGATACTCCACTTGATCTAATAGTCTCAATTTAAATTTCAACCTAAATGGCCTAAATGGGCTGCTTTTGTATTTTTTCTCAACATTCTGAAACGGCACCCTAATGAATTTTAACAGACTAATGAAAGACACTTTTGAATGGGAGTAGTACATTTGAAGATCATTAAATACTACAGGAGTATTATTATACTTTAACATTTTTTTAAAATATTCATATTACTGCAGTGTTATTGCTATTCTATATTAATACCATCATAATCAAGGTCTAAATTTTAAATGTGCGGCATTGTGAATTTTGCCATAGCAAATGCTTTTATTTAATATTCTTTCTAGTTTTAAATATAATTTGATTTCAATTTATTCTAGAATATCTGTCTCCCTGTTGGAATGGTTGTATGAATGGCTACCTGGTAGAAATGGTTTCAGTACCTAAATGGGAAATAATTTTATTATATTTACCTAGGCATCTCTAGTATGTAGGCAAATGCTTGTACATACATGGTACCCATGTGGTGCCATTCCTACTAAATGAAATGCTATTGATAAATTGTTACCTCCTGTTTTTATAACAATTATACATAAAATAAAATAATTATCTATAATGAGAAAATTGCATGCATAATGTATAATTTTCACACTTCGACTAACCATGTTAGATAATCTGCAATTATGTTACTAATTAGTTCATTAATAACTTTCTAGTTGTATGTTTATAAAAATATAAGTATTTTGTGGTCAAAGTATTTTTCAGACATTAATTTTAGTACATCAAGAATAGGAAAGAAAATAAAAGAAATAATAATACAGCCTAACTGTCACTAAACAGAGAATAATTATGTACATAGTATCTAATGTTCATATTAGTAATTAAATTACTGTGCTGCACAGAATGCATTTTATAGTTTTTTTTTTTTAAATTTTATTTGATAAATCGTGATAGGTGAGGTACCTACTGGTTGAATTTTTTTTTTTTTCAAACTGATATAACTAGCTTCCGCTTGCGGGTTCACCCGCGTGATATGTAGGTAAAAAGAAAAAGTATGTACTTATATAATTTTATCGGTCCTCAAGACTCCTCACTCACTATCTATTGGTGAAAACCACATCAAAATATATACTTTACCGATTTTATATGATCGAAGTGTATCTACATACATACATGTACTTATAAGAAGAGACTTTATTCTAAAATATAATTATAATGATATAATTGTACCACCGTGTAGTGACGGATTATAAATACATAATGTCACTACCCCATCACAACCCATGGATGTCGTAAAAGGCGACTAAGGGAGTAACTTTATGCAGAAAAGAGCACTGCTAGAAAAGGAAAATTCGAAACAAACACCAAAGTCTGGCCAGCATGGTATTGTAGGCTAAATTTAATCCACATTCTTTGAAGGAGAACCATGCCCAGCAGTAGGACGTTGTGAGTTGAAATGAATGAATGAATGATATATAATTATTGTCAATATAAAAAGTAGCAGGTATTTAGTATGTTTACTTAGATTTACATACCTATAATACTAATTCCAACTGATTATTCTTGGCTGTTTCTGATTACCTAACTGATTATGTGTAATCAAATATTTGTAAACAATATTTATTGATCTTTTATTGATTGCTCAATTATTAACTATTGAATTTATAATTATATTAATCAAATTTAATATCGCAGGTATTATTTCGAAAGTTAACTTAGTAGGTATATTGAAAACAGAATAATTATTGCGTTTTCCGTAATATTTTAATTGTATAGAATTTTCCTTTATCGAAATATATTTACTAATACGCTTGTTTAAATTGTAATAATTGCTCGAAAAAATAAATGGCAAATTAAGGCGTAAAGTACTTTATCTGCTGTCTTATCTCTAGATCATAAAGCATGCACAGGACAATTAAGAATGCTTGCTAATGAGATCACCTAAGTACTGTGTAACCAGAACTAGAATTGCGGGTACCTAACCCACGATTCTAGTTCTGGTCAAAGACATTTATTTCTCATAACGAACAAAATACAAGTTACATAATATACAATACACTTACATGAGAAACTTAGGTAATGTATAATTATTAACTAATACTTAAATATGAATATTTGTTATTCGATGGCTTTAGAGCTAGAGGTTAGTAGTAGCGTTATGATCTAATGTACCTAATTAAAGTTCTTCTTATCGCGTCGACAGCAAATCGTATCGGCCAAAAATTTAGCGACTGCTACTGCATTGTTAGTAGCGTTCATTATGTCCTACGTGATATTAGGTGGGGTATCGTTTGTGGGGGGCTCGGATAAAAAAAAATCCCCATTTGGCCAAATTATCTCTGGCTCGGCCGACCTGAATCCGAAGTCTATTTAAAGACTTCCAGGTAAGCCACGGTAAATCAATGCCAGGCGGAAGACTCTCCGAAGGCTTGACAAATGACTCTAGTACTTAAACGCGCTCTCGCCACAATCTGCATCTCTAGTTTGAGATATTATTGTCTTGAAGCGGCAGACTGGAAAATGGATGCCGTGTATCACCAAGCATCTTGATCTTTTCGATGAAGTCGGCCACGGTCCTGCGAATTCACGGAGGCACTATCCCATATAGTAGATACCTACAGTATTTGAAGCGGGACCATCTTTAGACAGCCAATTATATGTATCCGACAGATCCACTAATTTTGCTTGTGCTGAGCGACTCCATACTGGGCTTGCATATTGGCCTGCAGAAAATGAAATCGCCAGACCAGTGGTCAACAGGATACTTGGTGAACTTCCCCATTTCGAAGAGACCAATCGCCTTAAGAAGAAACAATTTTAATTCAAAATAATCCTTATCTTTACATAGTATAAAAAGTCGCTTCCCTCTACATTAAATCTTCCAAACTACGCAACAGATTTTGATGCGGTTTTCACCAATAGTTAGAGTGATTCATGAGAAAGGTTTAGGTATATAATTTTATAACCTACATACCATGTGGGCCAAGCCGGGTTAGCAGCAATATAAAAGCAATTATATATTAAAATGTTTAATATTAATTATATTATTAACCATTTTGAAATTGCATAATTCAAGGACAATTTAGTTTTTTGTTAGCTTTATAATGATATACATAAGTATTTAAATTAGTGAATGGACACAAGAAGGTCAATACACCAATAATTGTATTATTAAATTAATAGTGATCTAGTTCTAAAATATTTTCTTTTTTGTTTCAGGCACATATGAAATTTCCACCAGATTATCCATATTCACCACCTTCCATTAGATTTTTAACAAAAGTATGGCATCCAAATGTATATGAGGTGAGTCATAGTTTTAGCTTATGCATGTATATCACATTATTTTAAAATTATTTAAATTTTATCTGCTCGTGTTACGTAATAATAATTTACTTAGGGCCTGTTTCTCCACCTTCAAATAAGTGTCCAATAAACTACCTGAGACTTTTTTGACAGATTTTATATGAATAATACGTCAAAAATCTGTCAAGTAAGTTTCGTATCGGCTATCTAGCACTTATTTGCCAATGGTGAAACTGGCGCTTAAATATGTAAATAGGTGAACAAAATTTATATACCTATCGGATATAGGTGTTGTAGTAGTATGACTTAAAAAAATCTCTCGCTTTCTTGATCGAGAACATCGGCAATAAAATTTCATGCATAGGTGTCTCTCTGTGGTGGCTGTGCTTATTCTAATTCAGTTTTTCTATGTTATACCTTCTGCCAAGTCAACAGTCATATTTGACACTACCATGATATATAGATAGGTAACGTTAAATAAACTGAAATGTCACGACAGTAAATCAAATAATTAGGTAGCTATTAATGAAATAATTTAATTTACACAAGCCAAAATCACTTTGCTTTAAAAGGCTTTTGATTGAATTTACCATAAAATTATACACAAATGCTCAATATTCCAGAAAAGTCTGACAATTGCAACTCAATTTAAAACTAACAATGTTGCGATGGAAATTTCTTTCATTACCAGCCCACTACTTATCGGAGTGCCGCAAGGCTCTATTTTGGAGTCATTTAATTATTACAATGTATTTTTACATCACCGTCATAAAACCGCGAAAAAACAATCTGTATAATTCACAGCCAAATCGAATCTCACCTGTAGATTATTGTTACATAATATAATACAGTTGAATAATTAAAGCCAGGGGTGCTACTTTAGTTTAAAGTCTTGTTACTGTGTTGGCAGCCCTATCGTTCTTCTCGTACTTTCGCCGGCGTATTGAGCGAGCGGCTTGGTAACAATATTTGGTCTTATTAAAAATTTGTTCTGCATCCTTCCCCTTCCTCCGTGGCCAGACTATTGATGATTTCTAACGATAAGTACATAGCTCAACAATAACTACGTCGAAAATACAATTACCTCAGTCCTTTTAATTCATCTTCTGTTGACTGGTAGATTAGCAAACTTTCGACGTGACAGGTTGAGGTCCATGAATTTTCCTTTTGTCTTTATAGGACATTCCAAATGATTACTTAATGTAGAGGAAATTGATATTTGTCATATGAGGAATTTTATGTTTGATAATAATTTATGAATTATAACTATATATATATATAATTGAGTTGATTACAACTGAATTTCAAAACGTTGCAATTCTATATAAAAATAAATTCTAAAGCAATGTATGTAAGTGTATTACAACCTTGAGAAATTTCAGACCAAGCTTAAAAACGTGTTACAAACTCAATATTTGCATTTTATATCGAACAATTAAATAATATTCTAACTAAATAATTAAAACACCTATGTTATTTCTAAACCAAGTGTGAATTATATTTGGATAGTAAAACAGCTAACGTACTTAGTTACAACTTACAGTCACGAATACTTACGGGAAAAAGATTGAACAATGGTAATTGTTGATGCAAGACTTAAATATTACACAGCAACCTATTTTCCTGATGTTAGCCAACGTGAAGTATCTAAAGTAAATGTTTTTATTCATTTTAAACTAGCTATTCACAATACAAAAGTTTTCCGTAACACAAAAGATAAAACAGCTCAAAGGGTGCATATTATTAGTAAATGTTTTGTCATTTTTTCTAATAACATTCGATTTACAATATCAGTATTTTTAATAGATAAATTTCTGTTATCGCTCCAAAATAAATATTTGAAATCGTCATAACGGTGCACCATTGAATATTATTTAACCACACATGTAAATAATTAGTTAATTTCAACAAGAAGTGCAGCAGGAAAAGCAACGAGTATCTACGTCATTTCCAAAATTAGAATTCCGCTCTGCCTTTTACTTACAACGAAAGTACCTACTCTAGATGCCTGTTGTTTCCCAGAAACAACCAAATTCTGTGGTACTCCTTTACAATCTTGAAATGAGATCGTTCGTAGGAAAATTCTTTTCAGTATCGAAAAGATTTAGTTCACAGAAGTTTCAACTTTCATAAAACATAGAGATCATTGTTATTGCGCAGTTCTTAGTATCATAAGTATAGCAAACAATCTGCAGTTCACCAAATTTTTACCTATCCTTGAATTTAATCTGAAACATTTTTAGATATATCTAGAACCATCAACATCCTTAATGGAAATTGGTATTTTTGTTGTAAGATTTTAGATATATATTCTTTTGCCTACCACCACGTGATATGTTGAAAGTATCCTATATATTCCATCAAGCTTTGAAGTAAATTTCATACACCTTTTCTCTGAAATCGTAACAAACGACTTTCGCATGTATTAGTGTAGGTATAGGTTTCTGATTAGAGTATGTGGGACGACGCCTTTGCCTCTCCATTCGATTCTGAGAATGAGTTATATAGGTGAAGTTAATATTATAGTGTAACAAAGAAAAGAAATACACCAATATCACGGCATAAACAATAAATAATTGAACCAATATAAATTACTTTCACTCTAGTCTCCAACAACATCAAAAATATGTTTGATATAAAATTAATTTGTGGATAAAGACGAAGATATAGACAACAGACTATGTTAGCTATAGTATAGTTCTAGGTATCTTAGCTGCGTCTTGCGACACTCTCGCTTTGACCCCGGACTGCGAAACGTTTCATACTGTTTCATTCTTTGACCTACTTATATTTATAATCAACGTTATCTTTTTCAATCAATCTCTTATTCAAGTCTTTACTCATAAATGCTGTTAGGAGTGCGGTAGCTCATAATTCATATAACTGGGACACAGCATGCAATCAGTTTCCGGCACGATCCTGTGGCTTTCGTGAAACATAGTCCACCATACTATGCGATACCATCCGAGAATGCCAGATATTCTACCACCGTTCACATTAAATCTATACTAATAGATATTTATTATAAAGCTGAAGAGTTTGTTTGCTTGGTTGAACACTAGGATCTCGATAACTTCTTGATACTAAAAATTGCTTTTAAAAATTACTTGATTTTAAAAATTCTTTTGATGTTAGATAGCACATTTATCGAAGAAGGCTGTAGGCTATATAACATCACGCTACGGCTAATAGGAGCTGAGCAGTGGCCAAAAAAATTACGACGGGAACGAAGCCCCGTGCGACTTCTACTCGTAGTTAACCAATATTATTATGCGTAATATTGGTTAACTTATATTGCATAGCTATATTATTTTGACGTTTATCAATAAAACATGCATTTTGCAAAGAGTTGTTAGTGTTGCACAATACTTAAAAGTCAGTTCACAGCCGGTTGTACAGTTTTCGCGTCGTCTGAGTGTTACCGTTAGCTTTTAGAAGAGTCAACTGTGAATCGTCGGAACAACATAATGTAGCTCGTAGTGTAGTGAAGCCGCGGGGTCATCAGTCCGATTGGCTGGCTGAATCACCGTGTGACGCATGTAACAACTACTTATTGTAAATATTTTCTCGAACACCCTTTAAATTAGATTACTGTTTGACACCCTAACGAAGTTAAAACGTACACAGCTCGTATATAATTAACTATTAATGAGTATTAGGAGCAGAAACATTGTATCTAGCCAGTAAAGTTTTAATAAACCAGTTCCATACTCCACTTTCTCGTTGCGTTGTTCTCGTAAGCTAAACAAACACGACAGACATGTCTTGAATGAGCAAAGCTAAATTTAGGGAATATTTATAGCGCTGACGTGAACGGGAATAAATATTTTTCATACTTCCTCAATACTTGACTGTCACCGTGGCGCAGTGGTTAAGGTGGTCGCCTCGCCACTACATCGCCGTGCTGGGTGACGTGGGTTCGATTCCCACACGAGACAAATATTTGTGTGATTCATAGATATTTGTCTCTAGTCTGGGTGTACTTTGTGTCCGTTAGTTTCATGTTTGTAAAGCTCCCCGCGACACAGGGATAGTTCCCTAGTGCGGGCGTTGTCTTTTGTAAACCCCAAAACCCAAAAAAAATTAGTGAGGTGTTTATTCTATGTGCAATATTACCATAATGCCATTATCATGTACGTACAGACTACGAAAAGATTTACATCAGACAGGATGTAGTACAAGTTGAACGACCTTTTGCATGAAGCCACCGACGATGGTAACCAACCAACATATTTAATTTAAACGCCTGTGAATCACTTTGTGCCACTAGCTTTAGACGTTGGATTTGTTCATGTTGAGTTCTTGCTCACGAAAATTGAGTTTCCCGTGATCGGGAGCAATTTATCGCCTCACATGCATTACAGTTCAATTCATGTGTCTTTTTATTAACATTTAATATCGATTGGCCTTTAACCGAAGCACGCTGCGCAATGCGTTATCCTGGAATTAATATTGAACCAAACAAATTCAATGTACCTACCTTACTTTTGAGAAACCAGTTACCGAAACGGTATACCTACGTGTTCTGTTGATTTTAAATTTTTAACATATGTGTTAGCTAAATCAGAGAACTGAACAGTCATGAATAGGGATGAAGTAACATTTATGCGTTTCTATAAATTGAAACAATTTGAAACAATGAGCAGCAAATACAAATGTTTTTAATTTTAAATAAATATTATTTTAATCAGCACCTCTACAAACATGAATATGCCGTCATATGTTTGATGACGACGTTTAGCTGCTCAACAGAATCGTATGGCATTATAAACTCGTAATATAAAAAAGATTTAACAACTCGTATTTGGCAGAATGTCAATGAGCATTAATTTGTTTTTATTTTGCCGTAGAAAAGTCTTTCCCTTGAGGTTGATCTCCGACGATGTTGGCACTCCCCGGCCTTGGGGTAATTAACCTTATTCCCGATCCCGTCGACCTGCGTCGCTGTGGCCGCTTTGAACTTGTGCTACATTCACACGCGATTCTTTAAATAACGCCCCCTGCGATGCGATCTCGTCGCAACGTTGGAGGCTGATGCCAACATCTCAATCGCACTCTTTTTATACCAGCCACGTGGTCGCCTGCGCCGTCACACGCGCCCTATTGAACGTCTCACAATAGCTAAAACTATCGATACACGCTAATCTTCAATTATAGCCGTATAAAAATGTGTTCTTGAAACAGCGCTTGCAATTGCGGAAGACTACTGAAGGTCTATCCTACCAAGACGTGGAATGATAAATAATAATATATGAGTACATATTTTGGATTTCGATAAAATGTTTTTGTATTCAATAAAATACCGTAAATTACATATGTTAATATTTCGCTAGAAGATATAAACTATGGCATTGTTTTTTAAACCGCTAAAGAGGCTGGCTCATAATAATAAGGCGGGGGCGCTTCCGTGGACAGTTGCGTGCGTCACCGGGCCTTCAACCCACCCGCAACTGACTCGCCAAGGTCCTCGCTTCACTGCCCAGACTAGCAACTTAATATTCTCCGATTAACTAAGTTAACTGAAAGTCAATACTGAATAATTTTTCTCTGGATATGTAAAATGGAAAAAGTTTAATTATCATAGTTACGTACTTATTGTTAAAGATAATAAACTATTTTTAACAAAAAAATATTAAAACGACTTCAAATCAGTACTAAAAAGCGAAAAATAAACTGAATTAGATATTTAATTCCAAGCTAAAAAATACCTACCTACCTGTTTAAAGTATAATACTCTATTACTAATCTGTTTGAAGTCGGTGCCAAGCCTAAAGAGTTTGTTAAGCTACGTACTACTTAGTACGTACATCTGTTACCGCTCGTCGCTCGCTCGCTACTTCACACCACCTCGCACTTGCGTGTACCTAGTGGACGGCTCAAACTGAGTGATACAACCTCATTAGGCTGGCACCGACTTCAAACAGATTAGTAATAGAGTATTATACTTTAAACAGGTAGGTAGGTATTTTTTAGCTTGGAATTAAATATCTAATTCAGTTTATTTTTCGCTTTTTAGTACTGATTTGAAGTCGTTTTAATATTTTTTTGTTAAAAATAGTTTATTTTTCCATTTTTAGTGTACTTTTTATCTAGCAGATTTAATAATACTGGCTGGCAAACTAAGACGGAAAACCGAAATAAAGAATCTTCGATAGAAGGGAACGTCTATTTAAATATTCTAACAACACAACCTGATTGTAGAATAGAGGAATCTCAAAACTCTCAGCTTTTTATGTCTTTCTTTTTTCCTATAAAATGCGACAGGTAACAAGTATAGGTATACAATGCAGGTTAGATACTATATCGAAAACTTAAAATATCATCTAAGAATTCCTTTGAATTATACAACTTTATCTTCCATCAAGAGCTCTCACCTCAGACACTTGAAATAACACAACTTAAGGTTTATACATGGATGTGATATTTAAAGAAATCATCTTCTTACTCCTAAACATTAAGAAGTTTCCCTTCCAGTGACAGCTCACCTAAATAACCTACAAGAATACAACTATAGGTTTATAAGTACCTATAATGTTGAAAGAATTATCCTTCAACTCCTAAAAGTTAAGGAGTTATACCTTCCAGTGACAGCTCACCTGAATAACCTACAAGAATACAACTATAGGTTTATAAGTACCTATAATGTCGAAAGAATTATCCTCCAACTCCTAAGAGTCAAGGAGTTATACCTTCCACTGACAGCTCACCTGAATAACCTACAAGAATACAACTATAGGTTTATAAGTACCTTTAATATTGAAAGAATTATCCTCCAACTCCTAATAGTTAAGGAGTTATACCTTCCAGTATCAGCTCACCTAAATAACCTACAAGAATACAACTATTGGTTTATAAGAACCTATAATGTCGAAAGAATTATCCTCCAACTCCTAACAGTTAAAGAGTTATACCTTCCATCACCAGCTCATCAACATGAGATGTTGACTATCAGACGTAAATACTTGAATAACTTTAAAAAATATATGAAATACGTAACATGTGCCTATAAAATTTGAGGGTTGCCTTCGATTTCCCTGAGATTCCATCATCAGAACTTGACGTGATGAATAGGGGACCAATTCGGAAGTATACCCTTTCAAACAAAAAAAGAATTTTTTAAATCGGTTCAGGCATCTCCGAGTAATCGATGAACATACATAAAAAAAAAAAAAAATACATACAGTCGAACATATAACCTCCTCCTTTTTTGAAGTCGTTTAAAAAGAAAAAGATTACCTGCTAATGCCCAGTTTCTGAACCATCAAATAAAAGGTATTCATAGATTAAAATATAACCTGGTTACCTGACTGAATTGACAAGTAAAACAATAGAACCAGTGATTTTAAATTTGTTCAAGTGACATTTTATCCTATCAATAACTTTCATTTGTTGGTTCAGAAACCGGGCACTAGGTAGAGCTATACCTAAGTCTTATGCAATTGTTTGCTCATACATATACATGTTTTGTCTGATTGTTGAAACATGCCAAATATTGTGGAAGGTTGTTCTTGCGTTTTAGTCCGGCAACTAAATATAATTCTGAAGTCAAGGATATAGTAATAGCTAAGCACCAATTTGCCAGTTCAACCTTTTCGTTATTCCTTCAGTACCCAGTCACGATTTGTTTTCCGCTCTGTTAACTTCTTGTTGACCATGTACCTTGACATGGTTGGGAATAAAACCAATTTATAGTTTCTAGCATCTAGATACTATATCTGCGAATGCGTTGTAAACATTGGATATATTTTGAACTGTTTCCCGATTTAGAGGTCAGAACACACGCATTTTCTTTGTGAGGAAGCGCGCAGTGAACCGGTGGCATATTTTTAGCCGAGGGCGACGCTCTTCGCCATCACAGTAGATTCCCGCCCCTTTATGCTCTATCATCATGACTTTACTATACAAAAACAATCCTATTTAAATCTGACTATCTATTTTGCTTATAACTCGCATCACTCTTTGTCTTGCTATTAACTGCGCAGACACATCGAATTGACATAAACAAATTCATAGATCGTACGAGACGTGTTTTACAATTCCGATTGTATCTTATATTCTGTATATCAAAGTAGCATTTTCATGAATTTTGATCTAAAATAGTCTAGAATATTCTATACAAAAACAAAGGAAAACAACTTAAAGTATTATAAATTGGAATCCTGTATATAAAGTAGCAACAGAGACCCGTGCATAATACGTCAGAAAAGACCGTTATATGGAAAAACTTTCTCTGTGGCTTTGTGTCTTGCTAAGGTACAATAATAACAAGTTAATAATTATGTTTTAATATAATAAAGTTTATACTTACATCGATAAAGTAACCAAACGCAGATAAATGACCCATATCTGTATGAACGTAAACTTAGTGAAACCCACAAGCCACAACGTAGCCGAACAACTTGCATGATAATCGGAATCGATTTCATTGACGGTTTCTTTATGCCGCATGTTTCTAATACAACTGATAGAACTCACGTGAATGGGCTAAAGGTTAAGCAGTGTATCATCAAACTTCAGAAGTGTAGCGTCATTCTCGTTTCGCTAATTATCCAGTACGCTCCTATTGACCCCAAACGAGTGACTTATCAAACAAATCATCTAAAACTGTTCTCAGACATTCAGTCATAGCCTCACTACACCTACTACGTAACATTTTTAAGTATTCCTTTATAATTGTTATCGCTGTAGTTCAGTAAATCTGGGTCACGCGTATACTGGAGCAGGCCATTGGTTGGAGTGAACTATTGAGGCACCACATCGTCTATTGTCTATCATAATGATAACTATGGATCCTCTTACGATTGGGTGTTCATACAATATTAAAGTTTACTCGATAAAATCTATAAAGCAACCTTCACGAATCGTTGAGCAGATTACAATGTAAATAGGGTGAGTCGTCGATTTGCCATACAGACAGCGTCAAGGGTAAATTGTGGAGGTAAGCCTGTCGTCCGTTCCGTATCGCTTACTTACTTCCGCTATCTCCTTAGAGAGACATAGTGGCTAGATATGTTGTATTACATACGTCTGTATCTTGTTGACATTGCGAACTGATGAGTAATTAATATCTTTTAATGACAGGTAAAGGGCCGTATTATAGGTGACACAATTCTTTATCATCATTGACTATCGACTCGCGACTGTCTGCTGATTTCTTCTCAGTAAGTCCAAAATAAGGGGAAACAAATAGGTACCTACAATTTGCTAATCAACTTTTTTTAATGTGGTAAAATTTAAAACCAGGATAATAAAAGAATACAACAGTTATGAGACGTAACAAGGAGGGGCAATGGAAGAACTCAAGCCCATCGTTCGCGTTTAACTTAGCTAAAATCCCTGAAGGATTATTCGGGACAAGTTATCTAAATTCTCGGTTTTATTTTACCCACATGAAAGTTTGATCAATTAACCAGCCATTTAATTTTTCTTCCTAGTCGTGATATCGATTCATAACAGGAAGTTTATGTCATTAAGCAGGTAATGATATATGTCTGCAGGTATTAGTAACGGACTACGGAACTATTTCCAGGTAGCAATGCAAGCAATGGGCTGATTCTATTATACTTACAAATGTTCAAGTCGATATGATTGTTTATAAACTAAAAGTAATGTTATCTTTGTGTTGAACCTCACACCGCTGAAAATAAATTATTAACATTCCCTTTAACATGATGTTATTATTTTTATTTAACTATAGTAATTATTATAATTGACTTGTGAGAACTGCTTACAAACCTATTTAAAAATATCCACTCTGTACTTAGATGAAAGATTTGGTATTGCAATCCAGGATTCAAATGTCTCGTGTATTCCTATTGAAGCACTAGATATCGTGCCGGGCTTTACTCCCGTCGTACTTCATGTTATCCATGTTTCCCAAAAAAAATTATCATTCTGTAGTAAGCAGGTATGCAAATTTCTAGCTTGGCACGTGTGGAATAAATCATACTACGTAGGAAGTGTTTAGTCAGTCCTTCAATTTTAGACACTAAATCAATCAATGCTGTGTAGATTTCCTGCGTTTATGCGGAAACAAATTCACAGTCATTAATGTATAGAGATGATGACTTAGATGACTTTCAGGCACTGTCATTCTTCTTTCAATAGAACTTTTCAATGACTCCATATCACAGGTGCATATAATTTAAGATTGATGCGTAATAATGTCTAGTTTTTACGCCCCTAATATCAGAAAGTACTGGTCCGATTTGAAAAATTATTTCAGTGTACGATAGCCCATTTATCGACATATAACGTCACGCTAGGGCCAATAGTAGCTGAGCAGTGTTTAAACTAATAACGACGGCAGCCCAGGGCAACATCTGCTTATTTATATTATTTTACATTCGTTTTGTCATGTGAGTTGCATATCCGCATGACATCATCCAAAAAGTATTTTAACGAATAAATTAATTGGTATTACAAAGTCTGTCAAAATTACGCTGTGATTTAACAGTTCCTATAAGTTGAAAAACTTCACACCCTTACATATTCCGCTGGCTTACTATTGCAAAAGGCCTTGACCCTTCCATATAATATTCCGCCACTTATGTCGTTGCTTCGCATTTGTCTACTGGCTTTAAGCTTAATTAATGCTAAGGTCATTCTCTGTATATGTATAGAAAGCTATTATTTATTCATTTAAATATATATTTATCCATAACCTCGAAGTATTACTATATTTTGCAATCAGTTTTTACCGAAGTTTGTCGAAGCTCTGTAGTTTGTTTAATACCCCAGATATTATAAACTTCGTTTTTTGTGACATTTACTAGCTTTATTCGTAAAATAAGTTAGCAAAAATCCGTCTGACATTAAAAATTAAATTATCGTAGCCATGGAAGCTTCCAACAATCGCACATCGACAAACTTTTCACCAGTCACGTCCAGTTTCACTAACAGACGAATGATAAACTACAATATTATGTGAAAAATCTGCCAACTGAGTTTTGAATAGGTTATCAGACACTTATCTGCTGAAGAAACAGGGCCTAAGTCTCATAAAAATATGTACCTATAATACCAAATCGAAATACAGAATACACATTTCACACACTGCTAAGGCGTCGGAATATAGACATATGATTCTATAGTTTATATCCAGGCGGCCCTGCAATACAAGTCCAACCACTAGTAACATACAGGAATCGATAATTTCGAGCGATATCAGCTTTTTATAAAATGTTCTGCTCGATATCCCAGTTTCCGTAACCGTGTTGCGAACACGTAAGCATTGTTATGAAGTTTGCCAGTAATCTGCCTGCAGGGGGAGGCGAGGCAACAATGGACTTTATGTAACTTGTGTTACGCGCTCTGTAACGCAACGAAAACGAAATCTGTCTTCCTAACCGTGAAGCATTAAATCGTATCAAGATTTAATAACTCCGGCCTTCGTCGCTTATTGTGCAAATCTCAATTTGCGAGATAGATAGCATGGCACATCTACATCTCAAATAATTTCCAATGACGTTGTATTACTTACAATGGCAGGCAAAAACTGTTCTGTGACAATTAACTCAAGATTACATTTTGTCTGCCTCATTGGTCTGAGTTTTATTGATCTGGGTTCGATATTCCACCACACAGGATAAATATTTGTGTGATCCACAAATAGTTGTGCTTAATCAAAGTACGTACGTTGTCTCCGTTAACTCAATGTTTATAAAGTCCCCCAAATACAGTGCTTTATACGACGGGTGTTGTCGTTATAAAAATAAATAATGACTTGCATCTATCTATAATAACTGAGACCAATAAAAAAGTATTTTAATATATTGAGGTCTGAGATCTATACTTATAAAAAACAAAGTCTTGAGCTTGACTGACTTATATCAACGCACAACCTAAACCGCTAATGGTAGAAACATAAAATTCTGAGGGTGTGTTCTTTGTGATCTACTAAGAAAGGGTTTTTCAAAATTCAACCCCTAAAAGGGTGTAACGGGGGATTAAAGTTTGTATTATTCTTGCTTTTTGAAGATCCGACCCCCAAGGGGATGAAATTATAAAAATGAACAGCCAACCGTGAAGGATCTGATAAAGGGTTATCTGTAGTGCTTTTTGTTGTTGTCTTGTTCGAGCTTGGCACGTGTGAAATAACTCATAATACGTAGTAAGTTAATTGCTGTTAAGGGTTTCTGATCTGTTATCTTTTAGGGGTGAAATGCGAAATGGTGAATCGATATGGATCTTATTTTCGGGGTTTTCAGTGACGTTGATTACTAAAATGTTAGTTATCTATTTGGAAATTCAAGACATTGTACATAAAATAAAATTCAACTCGTGGGGTGACCGGCATTTCAAGTATTGCCCTTAAAACAAAATACCCACATATAAAGATCTGTTCAAATACTGAAATCAGCGCGCACCAAGTCGTGGGCAAAAGCTAGTTACTACCTATATATTTTTTAAATAACATTCATTTCGAATGATCAGCTACATCCGTGTCTGTCTTAAGTTATCAAAACTTTGTAACATATTTTTATCACGTGGACAATCACCACGCATATTGTTTTCGTGACGGATGCTTCTGGAGGGATGTTTTCAATCAACACTTATCTTACGATATCTTAAAACAATAATTCTTAAAGCCATCGTAAATTGATACTTTAATTATTTGCCAAATATAAACGAATTAATAAAATAGAAAGTTAAGAGCAATTTTAAAGAAAACCGGTTGACAAAACTTATTCGATTACTTGACCTAGTTCATTAAGTAAGCCAAATAACAGTTTGATTTAATATTCATATTGGTTTTAGTGTTTCTAACAATACTTAGAAAACCTATAGGATATATTCATACTTATATCCGTCCGTCATGACTACCGTGATTCTTTAAACCCTAGATTACGGCCTTCCAACTATGCAAAAAACACGTTGCTTGATCTATTGTTTCGTTGCAATAAATACACTTTTTTAAATTGTGTTGAAACGAGTTGCGTCTCGTATTTACGTTTAAGAAAATACCTTAATTGTTTTTCTTACATTTTGATCAAATTTCACCGATCGTGGTGACGGAATGATAAAACATTTGAATGTTGTAGGGTAGCAATTCCAAGTATATCTAGGGTTAATAGAAAAACATCCCACGCAAGTCAAGAGGCAATTAATGGAAACTAGTTACCAACTTGATGTCTACAACCAGTCGACTAACTTGTCACTGCACTAAAACTATCACATGAACATTATTTGATGAGTCTTGTCCTCTAAAACTTTTTCAATACAAAGTTTATCATTATAGAAACTTTTTTGCTTCCAAAAACGCACTAGTGAGACCGTTTTTAACGTAACGTATATATCTACTACTACTAAAGCGATAGTGGCTGAATGGATTAGTGACCGACGTGCTAAACACGCGGTCTGAGTTCGATTCCGACCAGCAGTACCAATGTGGATTACACTTTGTGGAATTTATATGTACTAGTCATGTGACTTACCATCTGCTAACGGTGAAGGAAAACATCGTGAGGAAACCCACATACACTAGAAGAAACTCTAAGTGTATGTCTGACCGACCAACCCGCACTAGGCCAGTGTGTGTGGATATTGGCCTAAACCCTCTCAGCTCTCTAGATAGAGGAGAGGAGACCCGAGCCCAGCAGTGTGACATTAATGGGTTGCTGACGATATATCTACTGCGCTGCTCAGAAGGCTACCCAGAAGTATGACTGGATGATGACAGATTAATATACCTATCATTTTATTTTTATTTTTCAGAATGGTGACCTATGCATATCGATCCTGCATCCGCCTGTAGACGACCCTCAATCTGGTGAGCTCCCATGCGAACGCTGGAATCCAACACAGTCAGTCCGTACTGTCCTACTGTCAGTTATCTCGCTACTCAACGAGCCCAACACCTTCAGTCCGGCAAACGTTGACGCGAGTGTTATGTACCGCCGCTGGCGCGACTCCAAAGGCAAAGATAAGGAATACGAAAATATTATCAGGTGAGTGACTGGCTGCTACTGACATCTGTTGACTAAACAGTACATCTGCCCTTAAGGCGAGCTTTACTCAAAAACCGTTGTTTTGTTTCGAATTTACTTGTTGGTACACACATAACACAGATAAAAATAATTTTAAAATGTGTCTATGATATTTTTCGTTTAAGGTCTAACGACTTCGGCGATACAGAATTTATCAAACCAAATTGCAAAAAAGGGTTTCATTTAAATTAGACTTTGACAAAATGTTTGTGCGTTTAGGTTGCTGCCTTGATGTTTTAAGAACCACGATACATGTCCAGCAGTCAGGTTCTAGCAACAGTATTTAGCAGAAATTTAGCATGCATTCTTGACAAACAGCTTAATAAGTAAAAGTGTAATACGTGAGACATCCCATGCTTAGATTTTTTATTTGTTAGTTTGACAAAACCCTGACAGTCTCTTGGTGAAAGTGGAGAGTTTACTCGGTCATGTCCCAGATACGTTTCGCAAAATCTGTAATAGTCGCCTTAATTTCTAAGGATGGTTTTAGCTCTCATATTTTAAATTTGAGTGAAAGAACTGAATGCCCATTTCATTTCAGAGATGTTATTAAAAAACATACGCCTTCTTTCACGCCTGTCCTCGAAGAGATAGAAGAGGTCTATCATACCCACTGATATTTTAGTTGTCTCTTAAATATGTAGACCCATTTCATGTACTATCAGACAACTTCCTGCTTGACCAGTTTCCATATACTTTTGTATATGTTTTTGTTTATGCTGATAAAAGTTCAAGTCCATTTCACACGCAAGAGTCGACAGTTAAGCGTTCCATAGTCTGAATAACACAGCACAGGTCTATACACGAAGATTCAGCACCGAATCGTATATTTACAAATTGTGTGTTCTACTACACCATCCGTCAATCATTCTGTCTTGTATTGACACAGTTTCTCAGTTGTTTGTGCCTAATAAACTAACTAAAAAAACTAAAAACTTACTTCTGCAGATGTTATATAACTTTGTGTTATATTAATTTTCAGGAAACAAGCCCAAGTGGCGCGCATGGAGGCGGAAAAGGAAGGCATAGTAGTACCACTTACGTTAGAAGATTATTGTATCAAAACACAGGTCAAATCGACGACGCAGGAGCCACAGGTAAATAAATACATTCTATAATTTACATTACTATAATAGAGTCTTTTGAAATTATATTTATGTTTTATTAAACATAAATATAATTTCAAATTATATATATATATATATTGTAATAATAGGTAAGTCTGAAAATTTAGGTTCGCAAAAGATTCTGACACGAAAACAATTGAAACAAGTGTCCGGCCTCAAAATAAAGTTGACTACATGATGTATGGTCTAATAAAATTTGAAATTATTCAAATAAAATTGAATGATTCTTACCAGTAGCCCAGACGGGACAAAATATATTTTTAGTCCCATACGTCACAAGATTATTTCTTACTGCGACAATAGAATTTATACAGTTACGTACTTTACTATAATATATGAGTAATATTCAAGACAATTATTCGAGATTCGCAACCCATGTAACTGAACTTTCTGGTTCAAATCCAGACTATTATCCATATATGAATGGATATGAATCATAAATGCAAATTGCTGTTGAACACGCCTCCTACATTGTATTTAAATTTGAAGTTTACTGTTGTACCGTTAATTAATATAATTATTAACCCATTTAATGTAATAAATAAAGTTACCGTGGAGTATTATTATCTCTGTAAGGATAAGCGAGTGACTAATCTGAAACTTAATCCTCGATATATATAATGTGAGAGGTCGAATCTGTCCTCAGACCAGAAGTCAACCCATATTTTTATGTTTTTTTTTTGTCTTCTTATTCTACAGTATTTGGTAAAATGTACTTAGGTAATATAATTTTACTTTAGAGTTCAAATAAAATTGGTATCATTCGTTTGATTTATAGCTAGGTCATCTGTTACCTCGGCCAACTGAACTCAATTCACTATTGCCCTCAATAAAATTGAGTAGTTGACACAAATCGAATATTTATTAAAGTAACGATTAAAGTAATTTTATGCTTTGATTGATTTGTATATTTGTACAAAACTCGATATAAAAACACTACTTTAACACAGATAAACAACAAAATTTATTATTAGTGATTTATAGCTTAGGCCCTGCTTCAAAACACTGGCAGATAAGCCTGTGTCTGAAGCTTATCTGAAACTTAGTTGGCAGATTTTTGACATTTTTTTAAATACAATCTGCCTCTTAAGTAGTTTTTAATTTATCAGACATTTATTTGCCAGTGGTGAAACAGGACCTTAAAGATTTAAAAGCATTTTGACCACGTATTCTAAAATCAAGTATTCATTTACAGATAGCGATACTATGTTATGATAAATATACAATTTTACAAAATGTTAGCTAGCTAAATATGTGGTTACTTAGAATTGCCATTATTTGTTATCAGTTATGCACATAGGTCGATATTTAAAATTTAATAGCACTGCATGACGTCACATTTGAGTGTTGCAGCCATACGATTACTTCGCACATTATATATCAATCTACCTTGAATAGCTATTGTGCTATTGAAGTATTTAGGTAATTTACCCAATGACGGCCAAGTGACAAAGCATGCCAACACGAATTCTTTATATTGTATATAATATAACAAAGAGAATGCTTGAATATAAAAAGTAGTAGACGATACTGGTATGTTCTCCGTGCTTATTTTCTGCAGTAGGGTTTTTCAAACTTGCCTAGACCCCCTCCATACGATGTTTTAGGAGAGGCGACAGGCGTTAAGATATGTATTTTGATATGATACTGAGGTAGGCAGAGACAAAGGAGCGCAAATTGCTCCGATTCAAAAATACTTCTTTCGTTTTCTTTACAATGTGAGGAAGCGAAAGCGCCTGTCAGTCATGTATGTACCATTACGTAAATCATGCCACAAACCCCCTACCGTCAAAACTGGGAACCTTCAATACTTCGCGTACCCCTTTTTGCAAATCCCTGCTCTAGTCTTGGAAGACTGCGTCCCATTCAACCAAGATCCTCAAATTAAAGAAAAGATCAACCGGTTCGGGAATCTCTTATCATTTGATAGTGATATGAAAAAATAAATGGCCTTAAAAAAGTTAGTTATGTTACCCATAGTAGATTTTCAATGGATGGTTAATGGACTTAATATTTTTTTCTCAGTTGGACATGACAGACTTCTACGACGATGACTACGATGACCTCGACACGGATTCGGACGAGGAGGTGGACGGTGGCGACGGCGACGGCGACGACAGCGGCAACGGAGAGTCGTGAGGCCGCGCCGGCAAGCGCCCTCTGACTCGCGCGCCGCCCGCGATCTCCCGCAGCGTACGGACCACGGAACACTACACAACACCCGCTCTGCCTACATCGGTAATGTCTACTGTGGTGTAACTACCAGCTCTCGGAGCCCCACAACATCGCGAGGCCCCCATTAACAACACAATCGCCTGAATAACAGCAGCATTCTCACTTGACGGCTTATAAGGGGCCCCTGGCATATTGCCCGACTATATTATGCCGTTCTTTGTTACACCGACACGCGGAAGAGCGCTCATATAAAACGAAACGTAGTAATGTCAGTGGCGTTAATAGAGAACGACAATCATATAAAGCTTTATGTAGAACCGCATCTAATTCTTTTTAACTTCTTACATTTTCCGGGTAGTTTTTCCTCCTTGATATTGCCAATGCGATATTTTTAAAAGGTTATTTCATTTATTGTTTTGTTTTTAACTGATCGGTATTGAATTGCGTCGTCATAATTTATTTTTTATGGCAGGTAATAGTTTCAATTACATTGGAATTACGTATCTGAGTTAGGTTTTATATTGCACAGTCATAAGGTGGCTTGATTTAACGTCTGACTGCCCATGCGTGGTACTGCATACTTCCGCAGGTGTACTATACATTACAGTATTACACAACTTACAATTATTACATGTTGCTTGCAATTTTCAATAACTTGCGTAAATGTTTTATAAAATGTTTAACCAAAACTAAAACGTTTGTTTAATTCGTTAACAATACAGTTCAGTAAGCATTTCTGTGAATGTAAGGGAATCTAATGTATAACTAAGCAAAATATATCTGATCGTTTTCAGTCTATCTTCATTTCTATACCAATCAGACATTGAGCACAATCTTTTATTTTATGTGAATATTTAAGTCAAAGTTCAAACTCGTTTGGGCAGCGTTCGGGAAACTACGCACTGTTCATGATCCACAATATCCCAGTGTTTGAAGACAAAAGTTTTAACCAACGTGTTTTGCCAGTGATGAGTTATGGAGCTGCTGACAAGTGGCCACTAACTATCGGGCTCATTAAAAAGCTCACTGTCACTCAGCGTGCCATGGAAAGAGCTATGCTCGGAGTTTCCCTGCGTGATTGAATCAGCAATGAGGAGATCCGCAGGGGAATTAGAGTTGCCGACATAGATCACTGAATAGCATCGCTAAAATGGCAGTGGGCAGGCCACATAGCTCGCAGAACTGATGGCCGATGGAGCAAAAAGGTTCTCGAGTGGCGGGTACGTATAACGTATAAAAGCGCAGCTTGCAACGGTCCCCCGCCAGATGGACCGACGACCTAATAAACGTTGCGGGTGGCCGTTGATTGCAGACGGCATAAAATCGCTCGCTGTGGTGAAATTTTTCTTTTACTCGTGCAACTGGATATGATTTTCGGAATTTTTCTTTTACTTGTGCAACTTGATATTGCTTAGTGCCAAATTTCATGATTCTAGGTCAACTGGAAGTACCCTATAGGTTTTAACTTTTTTGATCGTCAATATATTCTATCTTTTGATTGCGTTTAAGTAGAACTCTCGTTTTTTTTATTGCAATAAGGGATTGCAGATCCAAGTATTTGATATTAATTTCAGCTTGATATCTCTTCGCGTTCTTGAGAAAAATATATATTTTCATTCTGAGGAATTTACACGACGTTATTCAATAATGATCAGTGACTTTATATTATTTGTATATAAATTGATTGGAATGTTTTTATCTTGTTACTTACCAATAGTTTGGTGTACCTATTTAATGTCGTTTTATTTTCCTTGCGAGTAAATTTATTATACTTATTTTAAAGCTTTGGAGTGTCACGTAATTTCCGCCATTTTGTTTATTTATAAATATTTGTGAAACAAAGATACAAAATTACCTACTTACATAAAAAATATATAAATACCTACTAATTATTAAAATGTATAAATATATTGGAAATTAAATCAGAAATTCTGTGCATATATATTTTAACAAGAATTAATTAATGATTATGAAATAATTGAATATGTATAACAGTAGAATATTAATTAAAACTATTTTTGAAAAAACTAAATAATTATGTGTTAATCAAACAATTTCAATATTAATACTTTATCCCATTTGCATTTGATTTGTTGTGTTTATTATTTTCAGTTGTCCGTACCGCTTGCCTGAACTGGATAGTTAATTTAATTATTATTATGATGCAGTGAATGAGTCATTCTTGTTTTTATTATTACATGGCATACGTGGCCATTATGTAAATGTTAGAATCTTTCAGAACTAGACAATTATATAATTAGTTTTGTTTATATTGATGTGTAATAATAATTCTGTGATTGTAATACATTATTGCCCAATTATTTGTCTGTTTAGTTTAATTATTTTTCTGTTAATGAGAATCATTAAATGTAGTAACACAATAATCTTAGCATTTTATTTTCTGAAATGGCAACACTTTAATGAAAGTGTTTGGATTGGTGTTGCAAAACAAAAATTTCATTCTTAAACATAAACCATGTTATTTTATTTCATTAATTGAACGTTCATTTATTTGATATTGCTAAATTAAATGTTTGCAGAGATTATGAACCTAATCTTTGAGTGATTCAGAAGTATGCTCAAATCATAATGATAATACTAAAGAATGAAACAGTACACTAGGAAGAATGTTTAGTGGTTCATGAACGAAATTATATGTAATGTATATTAAGCAAAAATGAATTTTAATGGTTAGTGTGCACTAAGTTAAATTTATATAGATTTGTAATGTAATACTTGTATGATTTGTATTTTTAAGAGTTAGACTACCTGCAACTTTGGCTTCTAAATTCCTATTAAGCTGCATGTAACTTGTTATCATCGATTACGATATTTCATAACGTCTAATGCGTTGATAGTTAACCTAATCTTGTTTCTCCATCAGAACTAAATATTTTCAACAATCCTGCTAAAATCGTCCAAAAGTTATTCATTAGTTAGACTTAAGTTTAGAAATAAGCGGTTTGGAAAATTATCGTAGAAAAATTTCACGATGAGAATGTTAATTACGTATTAAATAATAAACAGAATGTGTTTGGATGAGAATTGCCATTGTTTATTAACCCAAAATCCAATCCTATTGTTATCTGCTATGGCACGGGACAGCTCGCAGTGGCGTAAATTAGGTGAGGCCTATGTTCAGCAGTGGGCTGCTATGATGGTGATGATGGCATTCAAAATTTTAAGAATGATATAATTCTAAAATAGATAGGTTATAGGGAAGATAGTAAAAATGACACGAGTAGTAAAAGGCTATTATGTTAACTACGTGCCAAATTTATTAAAACTGATACAAAAAAAAATACATTTGCAACCCAAAAACAGGTAAATGTTTCACCAAAATCTGGTACCCTATTTTATACTAAGACGTTACCCCTTTCAAAGTTTTGTTAGTCAAATTAAAGTAAGTAACACCAAAAAATTCCATTTGGATCCCTAGTAAATGTTCACCAATATTTGTAAATTAGGGAATGGTGAAAACATAAAAAAAAAACCACGAAGACTGAGGCCGGAGCTTCGCCCAAAAAGGAGGACATAAGAATCACTCTCGAGTATAACTTAATTTGGTGCACATTGTTTAAATTTAGTGAACTTCTAATACATTTTGTGCACATTTACTAAATATTACTGCAAGGTTCATATTTTGGTATAGTTTATTAGTTTTTTTGATACTTTGATTGGTAGACAAAAACATAATTTCGTATCATAAATTATTGTCGTATGCCGTCAAACTGGGAAGTAGCAAGGAAAGCTAGTGATAGCGACGTAGGTACGAATAAGTCCTTGCGTGCGGACAAATGAATACAAGACAAAAAGATTTACGAATAGAATGTTTATGTAGGTACCTTTTAGTTTTATGCAGCTATAAATAATGTGAGATTAACAAATGCATATGGCAAGCTGCTTTGAAGCTATATTCAAGAATTGTCTGAATTTGTGATAGATTACAATAATTACCTATGCTACTTGCACGAATTTAAGTTTGAGCTTCGTTAACTTCGACAAATTAAATTGATGTTACGTGATTAGGTAGGTAGTTTATAAAAATTACTTACCCTCAATAGCACAACATTTTATGTCTATTTTTTTTTGTTCATTTTTTACCTGTGTTGTCCCACTGCTGGGCAAAGGTCTCCCCCAAGCTCTCTCATTCAGAGGCCAGTTGGCAGGACAGGAAACGCTTTTTTAAATTTTACATTCATGTCAACATAGCCAATATATAAAAATATTTAACTAACATTTTAAGGCTTGAAATCCAACCCCAGGGCACCACAGAATTATGAGCCCCAGCGTTATCGATGCACACTATAGAATACTGGGACCAAAAGCAAAAAATGTTAGTAGCATGCTGTTATGATCAGCCCGCTGATTCTGAGCTGTCGGAAAATTTTGGGCCAGAAATGTCATTGTAATTAAAGTTAAAAACATAGTGTTAAAGAAATAAATAGTTAAAAAAAATATCTTAAATTAATCAGTTTTAGTTTTCTATACGGTAGACTATTTTCTCATATTAAATAACTTAAGCCGTAAAAATACGTCGTACTAAGATTCGAAAAAGTTTACGATCCGGGAGCTATCCGACGAGTCAGAATCAGGGGGCTGTAGCTGTATCAGTATTATTAATGTACTCTGTGATCAGCTGGATGCAGCTACAAAGGCGCCGCCACAGCATAAGTTGGATGACTAAACTTGCAGCTTGTTAGTATTATAACATTTATAACCGAGGTCCAAGGCACAGATTAGATAATAGTTACTACGTATCCAAGGCACTTATCAATCAATTATATAACGAATAATAGGTAATTGCCAGCACAAAATAAATAAATTATTATCCTATCTGTTTTCAAAATTGACATTTAATCTTTTAAAGACATATCAGTTTGACATTTGTTTAAGACGTCATTTGTCACTTGGTCAGTCACTAGTCACTAGTCAGTGTAGAAGAAAATACTATGTTTATTGCGACACTTGACTAATTATAAAATAATTGAGTGATTATATGAAGCAGACAGTTTTGATCTAAAATGAGTTGTGTCAGCGAATTGTCGCAATCTAACGAGTATCTAAGTTTCAGAAGTAGTATTCCTTTGAGAAAAATAGTAGTTGACTCAGACGGTACTAAGGTAAACAAACTTTATCATTTTTATAGTAAGTAATTATCTGAATGTTACTTTAATATCCATATGGCCTAGATTATTATCACTGTAACTTACTACTTAGACAATTTTTATCATTTTGATACTTATGAATTTCTTTTAAAGGCTTGGAGAGTTTTCGACAGCGGTCCTAAATCTGTGACGTGTCCCCTGATATGTCTACCACCAGTATCTGGGACTGCGGACACATTCTTCAAGCAAGTAATGGGCCTTGCCTCACGTGGGGTCCGAGTAATAGCAGCTGAACCTCCACCATACTGGAACATGAAAGAATGGTGTGACGGCTTCAAAAGACTTATTGATTACCTTGAACTCGACAAAGTTCACATATTCGGTGCCTCATTAGGTAAGTGTTTATTTAAAATGTTTATCTATTGTCTATTTATGATAAGTCTTAGCATACTATATATCTGAACAATATTATTATCTTAATAAATAACAACTCTAATTACCTACTATGTTTATAAACACTTATTTCTGAAATCCATCCAGTTTGAAAGCAGGACAATGTTTGACAAGCCCACAAGATAACAAAAGCCAAAAAACCACCTACTTATATAAATTTTAACAAAAACAATCCTTAATCGCCTCTTGGACACCCTATCAATGAGACGGAGTGGTGACACACATATTCATTATGGCCGTCACCACACGGAGCCCAGAAATATCAACAGTAGTATCACTAGATAAATGCTTATTACCTCTGGGTAGCTTCGAATATAATAGTACAAACAAATATTTATTCAAGTGACCAAGACTCAAGGCTCAGCTGGATGGCAGCCTCCCCTAATAAAATCTAGAAAATACATGAGCCAAACTGAGGGAGTGCTCCGATGAACTTCTAGATTTGGTGCCATCGTCGCCTTTCTATCATCGCACCACTCGACGCCGCTGTAGGCTTCCCCCGCACTACCTAGAGTCCATACCGTCGAAAACGGTAAGGTTCCATCACTCCTCCCACGTACGTGCAGACTCTGGGGTGAACTTCCTACAGCGGTGTTTCCTAAGCGCTATGACATGTCCTTCTTCAAACGAGGTTTAAAGAGAGCTATTCTCCAAAGGTAGGCAGCGGCTTGGCTGTGCCCCTAACATTACCATCAGGTGGGCCGCTTGCTCGTCTGCACTTCAGGCAATAAAAAAAAGGAAACTATTTTCTTTGACAAATAATGATGCGGATTTGTTTTTTTTTTATAATACTCAAAAGGTTAAAACATAAGTTTTTATCTGTATATTATTATCATTAATGTTGTGTAAAATATTGACATTAAGTAGTTATTATTATATCCGTGTTGAAAGAAAGAGATAATGAATCAAACGAACTAATGTAAGAATATTAAAAAATAAAATAAATGTTAATCTAATAAATTTAGGTTTCAATAAAAAAAATTCAGTCAATAAATAATGTTAAGTACATTGAATTTCATGCTTTTTGGAACCCTCTCCTAGGCTACCCGCAAATGTTACCCACCTTTCAACCCGTGTCACACTTTGCTAACCTCTACTCTGACCCGGAATGTGTTACTTAATCTATAAATAAACTTCTATCTCCTTGAAATTAGTCCATTAGACTATAATGTTGCTATTTATTATAAACTATAATTATTTTATTTATGCAGAATATGTTAAAACTGCATTAATAAATAAATTATAATAATTTTTTTGCAGCTTAAAACTAATATTAGCACCAGTGTAATATTTTTTTAACACTATCTGCCATCATGCTTTCAGAATTAATCAGATTTTTTGTCTTCTGTTTCATATTATTATTGTACCAATTATAATAGTCTAAATGAAATTTAACTTTTCAAAAATAAATGCAAGCAATGTAATATACTCACATTTTAGAGCAGATGCTAATCTCTAGAATAAAAGCTTTAATGTTTATTAAATGTAGATTTGTAAAATCCAAATTCTGTTATATAACCACAAGTATCATTTAATAATTGCTAAAACTGCACTAATTTTATTAAAATCACTCGTTAGTATATTACACAAAAACAATTTGGTCATTAAACATTAGAATTATGCTACATTAGTAATGAGTAATAAGATAATAATTAAAACTTTTTTTAGGTGGATTCATAGCACAGAAATTTGCAGAATTAACAAGTAATTGTCCACGTGTTGCATCACTCATACTTTGTAACACATTTACGGATACATCGGTGTTTGAATACAATGACTCTTCAGTGCTCTTCTGGCTATTACCATCTCTGGTATTGAAAAGAATGCTAATGGGAAATTTTACTACTGATAAAGTAGATAAACGAATGGCTGAATCAATTGATTTTATGGTTGAAAAAGTGAGTATTTTTAAATATTATTCCTAATTTCAGACGAATTTGCTGTTTTTATCCACACAATAGATTAGCATAATGTTGTTGCGTAGATTGGGGTAAGCCTATGTCCAGCATTGGACAGTGATATTATTGGTTGATATTGATAGAAAATTAGAATAGGTCTAATTATAATTATATTAGACTGGGCTGTGTCTGTGCCGTGAACAACCGTGGTGTAGACGAGCTTCTTACGTTAGTAAATAGGCCCGGACGGGACACGGATCATGCACTATGTAATTACATACCAAATGTATTGAACGTTTCAAATCCGTGCCCCGTCCGAGCCACGCACACGCACGCACGCCTCGGTATAATATAAATCTTCCCTAAATCGAGTTACATGGGTTCTATTATAGCGAATAATTATAGGCGAAATATGAGTGTGCCTCTGTCTTTCGGGGATGAAGCTCCGGGCAGTTGGATTGTAATAAGTTACTTTCAGTCTTTACACATGTTACCTGCAATTAACAATACTTATTTAACTATTTTCCCTTCACTGTTTTAGTTGGAGTCTCTCACACAATCAGAACTCGCATCAAGGTTGACATTGAACTGCACTCCTTCTTATGTGACACCTCAAGTACTATTGGGCATTCCAATCACAGTGATGGATGTATGGGATGAAAGTGCGTTGAGCTCTCGTGTCCGCGAAGATCTCTACAAGTCGTATCCTCATGCAAAACTAGCGCACTTGAAAAGTGGTGGCAACTTTCCTTATTTAAGCCGAAGTGATGAAGTTAACTTGCATTTATTAGTAAGTATTCTTTAATGTTTGATATTTTTTTATGTTATTTCTGTGGTTTGAAAATAAAATAAACAATTAAATTAAATGTTTTATAGTTACTACTACCCCATTAATGATGTTGGAACTCCTAGTGAGGATCAAATCCATATCTGTTCATGATGTGTCAAGTTTCATACAAATTTAATAATAATAATATTCTACCACATTCACACAGCGCCATCTAGTCGCAAATTAAGCAATTATATTTGCTTGTGTTATGGGTACTAAACAACTGATATACTACTTAATTATTCTTTTTTTTGTAAATACATACATAATATTATATATAAATTACACCCAGACACAGAACAAACCTTTATGCCCCTCACACAAAGATTTGTCCTGGGTGGGGATCGAACCCACGACCTCCCGGTTTAGTAGTCAGGGTCACTGACCACTAGACCAATAGGCCAGTCTTCAATATCTTCAACTTTTTACCAATGCAATGCAATCTTCACAAACTTCCACAATTTTGTATAAAAGCGGATAGGTATTACATAAAATATTATGTTGACTTGTGGTCCGTAAACACTTTGGTGATGCATGACGATTTTGACTTAACAGGCACAACCATCATCCAAGTCCTAGCGTGTGTGCCGTAAAACTGTTATATGAACAATGGAATTTAGTTATGCCTGACGGCTATGTCTGTTTGGTCTAAACCATCATGCACAACCTAACGTTTGTGCAAACCATATCAATAAAATGTTAATTTCCTATATTTTGGAACATGTTCAAAACTAAATATGTATGTACTATGCGATTAGAATAAGTATGGGCCTGTCAAATCAAGACGCCATTTTGTTTTCCATTTGAAGACAACTTCATACCTTACAAGTAGGGTGTACAAAGAAAAAAGGAAAAAAACGAAACACATTACAATTAGGTACATACATACTTTTTCGGTTGTAAGATCTTTATTATCTGAAAGAACATTTAGGTACATAGTTCACTAAACTCATTTTACATGAACATAGTAGGTAATTGGCTAACGGTAATACATGTTTTTATTAATAGTATTGAAATAAATTATGTGTGAGTATTGAATATATTATTGGCCGTAGCATGATATTATATAGCCTATAACAATAAAATAATTTTAAAATTGAACCAGTACCTAGTTCCTGAGATCCTAGCATTCAACCAAACAAAAAACAAACTTCAATTTTATAACAAATATGTAGGCAAATATAATGCAAATCTAGTCAGGTTCTAATTCTTTCAACCTAATTCTTCCTAATACGTCAAACGTGCAAGGAAAATGTACATAATTAAAATAGAATAGAATAGAACATAAATTAATTAATTTACAAGTTATAATTTTTTTGCCTATTTTGTTTCTGCTAGCTGTACAAAAATGTGCACATTCGACTGAAGTTAGCGGCAAATACTACCACGTGCAATCCCATACTTATTCTAATCGCATAGTACTTATCAAGACATTTTTCCTTGAAACAATTACATAGTACCTACTTACTAATTTAAAGAAGTAAATAATAAATAGGTTTGTTTTATAATACATTACATTATTATTAATGTTTAGAATACTTGTCATAAGTTTTATAAATATTTTCACATCTATTTATACCACTTAGTTTATGAATCGTTTGAACAATAAGACATTTACGTCTTCATCGTTCAAATTGTTAAATTTGAACTATAGATTACATTCTTATTAGTTCACAGCGGTCAAAACATTAAATATAGCCTCGTTCTTTCAGATTCATTTACGAAAGTTTGACGGGACAGACCTATCAGCGTCATATCTCAGTCTCCACAAAATGCCTGCAGCAATATCTGCCAATCAACCAGAGGAAGGGACAGTCAGTTATTTTAATCAGAGAGAAAAATATGTGAAAATATCTTAGAATAAAAACATTTATAATTCGATCTACGGACAATAACCTTATAACATAGGTAAAAACATGTTTTAGTTTATTATATTTTTATGATAATAGTAGGTATAAATTTGCATATCAATAATTTGGGATAGATTGCAATAAAACTTTATCAAAACTAGTATGAAATAGTTGACTGAATAAGCAAATTTAATCCTTATTCTAGTGATAATAGGTACATACTGATATTTGCTGTACTTAACCAGTAAAGGAATCTTCTTTATTTCTAAATCTTTATACTGTTATAGGTAAAATATTTAGGAATAGTTACGCTATAAGAAGACAAAATCAATATTTTTATTCAAAAAGTTTTGCTAGTACCTACTGCATGTCCTTTCGATCGTATTTTTTTTTAAATTTATAATGTTAAAATTTGTTATTCATAAAATTAAGACCAGTTTTCGATTTAATGTTGTTTTTGACCTTTTGTCAGTTTTATTCAAAAAGTTTTGCTAGTACCTAGCGCATGTCTTTTCGATCGTATTTAAAAAAAATTAAAATTAAAAATTTGTTATTTATAAAATTAAGACTAGTTTTGGATTTAATGTTGTTTTTGTCCTTTTGTCAGTTTTAAAGTCAAAACAACTTTTTTTTTAATAAAAATGCTATCTTGAGACAAGAGACGCATTTTTATTAAATAAAAAGTCCGCGGTTTTGTGGTCAGTTCCGAGTTAATTTTTTTTTTCTTTTACTGTGGCAAACAGACGTACGGTCCCTCTGATGGTAAGCGGTTACCGTAGCCTATGGGCGCCTGCAACATCAAGGGCATCACGAGCGCGTTGCCGACCCTTAAGAAACCTATTCACTCCTCCATTGTAATTTATTATTATTATTAGAATCCTACACACAAAAGCAGTCAAGACAGCAGTTGTGTTTGCAAGTGTGAACGCGAACCGGCGTTTATAGGATAAGCATTCGGCCTAAAAAAACGTACATCTCGTACGAAGTTACGAACTAAATTTCCTATTAAAAATAATATAGATTAAAATATTTTTAGAACATATAGGTATAGTGTCACGTTTGTTACACTACACTTGGTATAAATGTGTCAATTCAAATAATATAAGTACCTAATACATTGTTGTATAACATTTTACTAGACAATAGACTTTATATTTGCTATGATATTTACTGTAACTAGATAATGCAATAAATAAATAGTTGTAAGTATAATTTAGTTTATAGACTAAGATATAACAAGAATGTTGTCTTATTGCAATTTGTACAATGTTGTGACCTCTGGTTTGAACATCTCGATACCTGATACAATTTCACTAAAGATATGATTTCGAACTCGCCAGCTTTGCCGGTTCCCATATATTCTCTATAAGTTGCTTGGATTCAGTGTGGCTGGCAGCACTGCTGCGCATCAATGCTCTATCGACGATCGATTTTATTAAATAAGTCCCATTTGAAATAACTAGGCTTATGTTATTGCTAGGATTGTGTTATGTTTTATCGAATGATATTCCATATTTTGTAATTTGTTCAAATTTCCTCGAAATTCTTATTTCGTATTTTTGTAGTAAAACGTGATTGTTGTTTTTTTTTTTGTTTTAGTAATTTTAAGAATAAACCAGGCTGATATATTATCGTAAGTTTTCGAACGGATTTATTATTAGACTAGTGTGTGTATAAATAAATTAAAAGTGTTAAATTTGTAATATTGAAAGACTTTATTTATGCCAGAGTTATTTAACAATAAATAACTTCTATAACCAATAATATATGATTTGGTTTAAAAATATTGCTTATGTTCTGTACATCTTGTTTTTTACTCGGAACCAACAGATTGTATTGTACAATTTCTGAAAATAAATGCTTTATTCAAGTTACTAATCAACTTTCATTGAGAACTATGATCTAACGCACCAAAATACACAACAAAGTTTCATAGCTTTTTGAAATGCATACAATTACTAAATAGGCAGGTACTACTAACATTTCTATAAATCCTTTTCTAGCTTAAGTAATTTCTGTTCGTTTTTCTCATTTTTATTAACTTGTAAAGCCTTTGCTCTTTCCTCGTCGTCTGAGAAGTACTCTGCTAAGCTATCATCTTCATTAGGGACGGGTTGGCCTGCCATTGTTGTCCCTTTGTCTGTTAAGGCGTTTATTTTGACTAGAGGATCGTCACACTCGATGTGTGACTCTTCCATCTGACTTTTGGCTGTCTGAACGTTGTGTGCCGACACCGTGGTATATATCGACATGGCCTGCAAATAATTAGAGGTACATTTTAATATGATAGCTTAATAACATCCTGTTTTGGCATACTACAATGGCTGAGATTGTCTCGGCGGCGCAGCGGCAGCGTGTATGACAGGTGCGCTAGAGGTTCCGGGTACGAATCTCGTCGGACGGTATTGCGTTTTCTGTCTTGAAATTCCAGTAAAATACTTCTAATTCCCATTAAAGATTTAAACCCCCCAATACAAGTATGTAAACATTTATATAACTTAATACAAAATATGAAGAAAATAACCCTTTTTTTTTACGAAAGAAATAAAACAAAATAATTCTAAAAAATCACCTGAGCAACTAAACTGGACACATCTCCGGCATTAGCTGGCAATATAAGAGTATTGCTTGTCCTTGCCAACTTGTTGAACGCGGCCACGTATTGCTCAGCTAAGGTCAATGATGCTGCATACTTGCTCTCCTGGAAGCGAAAGGCTATTTTTTGACAGAGCGCAGTGTGAGTAATAAAAAACCACATGAATGAAATGTAAGTATTATGTCGTACGTAAACATCTAGAAGGCTTGTTACTTTATAAGGGTGATTTTTATTAGACCGGGCCGTGTCCGTACACAACCGTGGTGTAGACTAGCGTCATACGTTAGTAAACGGGCCCAGACGGGCTCGGGGATCATGCACTGTGTTATATAAATTGCTTCATACAAAATGTATTTAACGTTTCAAATCCGTGCCCCGTCTGGGCCACACACACGGCAGGCCCGGTCTAATATGAATCTTCTCTTAATATAATGCAAAATGATCGTATTTCCCCATAGCTTCAAAGATCAAGATCGAATATTATTATTATTATAAGTACCTGTCAATATTATTACAGAACGGCTGCGCTATTTTTTACCAACTCGTTAGTTCTCAATAGTAATATAAACACACCTTTTCGCCAAGTGCACTACCAATGAATCTCAGACCACGAGCACGTGCCTCTGCGACGGCAAGCATGGCTTGCGCTTCACCGGACGCTTTGTTTATTTGCTCTTGTTTCTCAGCCTCTGGAAATAACAACGTAAAAAAAAATATTATTGGATTTGCATGTAAATAGTATTTATATGTGTGTGAATGGAAATGTTAGAAGGGACGATCTACAAAATCCTTACATGACCAAATGAATGATGTTCTAAAGAAAGGACTGGTTTAGTTAGGAGCACCCTAAGCTGACTAGCATGTATAAAAAGATTGATGAATGTTGAAGAAGCGAAACATGTATGTCAGGATTGTATAAAGTTGAAGGAAACAGTCTTTGCCTACTCCTCTGATGGATAAATGCGTGATCTATATGCATGTCTTATGTATGTATTATTACACGAACTGTAGGGAACAGTTCACCAATGTCATTAACTACTGAGCAAAAATATTTAATAAAAAAAAAAAAGATTTTTATATTTAGGACTGGTTGTTTCTGAAACATTTTCAAATTAAGAAACAAACTCTCTTTCTTATATAAATATCAATGTAAAAATTATAAATCTTACGGAGATGATAATTTTTGTTGAATACTACTCTGACGATGAAGAAAGAGTAAAAGCTTTACAAGCAAATAAGAAATGTGTACCTGATGCCAAAATTCTTGCTTGACGCTTTCCCTCGGCGACGTTGATGTCTGCCGCTCGTACACCCTCAGATTCCAGAATGGCCGCTCGTTTTCTACGCTCAGCTTCCACTTGCATCTGCATAGCTTCATGTACGCGATTTGGCAGTTTTATATCACCTATAAATTTATAGATAAGTTTTAAATTCATGTGCAACAATAATCAAAGAACAAAGATTGGCCAGTCTTCTAAAGGTATGCTCTTTTGCTGCGGAACCCTACATTGAGCATGGTCCTACATGCTCTTAACCGATTTTTTATTGTTTGTATTATTTTTTGTCAAGTCTGGATGTATGTTGAGTTCATTAATAATATTAAATTACAACTTTGTATTTAAGTTGTATATCAGTTGTTTAGTACCCATAACACAAGCAAATATAATTGCTTAATTTGGGACTAGATGGCGCTGTGTAAATGTGGTAGAATATTATTATTATTATTCCCCTCCAAATAGGGCTTGTTCTGTAATGTGGGAGTTGTTCTTTACAAGTAGCAGTCGTTTGAATATGATTGTACATATGTAAACACGGGTCTACCAAATAGTTACGAGCATAAAAGACTCCGGAGAAGCCCTGGTATAAAATATGATGTAAACTGAGTGAGAATCCTGTGCTCTAACTCTGAGTATTAGAAAGTCATTGTACATAGTATACTTACGAATTTCATAACGAAGACAGGTGATACCCCATGCTTCACTGGCCTTGTTGATAGCATGTACTATAGATACATTCAAAGATTCTCTCTCCCTAAACACTTTGTCCAGTGAAATCGTACCAAGTTCAGAACGCATAGTTGTCTGAGCCAGCTGTGTGATGGCAAATTCTGGATCTTCAACACCATATGAAGCTGTAGACAAGAAAGGATTAAACTATAGATTTTATACTGGCTGAGCAGTTCTGTGGGCCATTCAGATAATGTCATAAATATTAATGGTTATCTTAGTCATAAATCAATCTATGAATAAGTATACCTTACTAAGCATAGCATAGTTAAACGTTTGTCTCAAAAAAATATCAACCTTATATTAAATAGCCCAAAGTTTGGAATTGTGTTCAGTATGGTATTAAAAGCGATGGTGGCTAAATATATAAGTCACCAGCACCGGCGTGCTAGTTTACACGGTCCGAGTTTGATTTTGACCATAGTACTTACCAATGTGGATTTCATATTGTGGAATTTATATGTGACTTATCATTTGCTAACGGTGAAGGAAAACACCCAGCTGTATACCCAAGCCCAGCAGTGGGACATTCTTGGTTGCTGATGATGACAAAATGACAATAAATTCATTTTTGAGGTGCTCGTAGCATTGTGGAATTGAGATCTTTGTTATGATCATCAAAGTTAAGCAACATGCAGTAAGAACAGTCCATAAATGGATGACTATTTGTGGACAATTTCATTCTTGAGCTAAATTCCAGCACCAGCGTGTGCCTCAAAACAATCCGATGAGAAGAATAGGTTTGTTCTTATTCTATAAAACCAAATAACGGCTGGAGAACAGTGGGTGTATTACAGCTGTCTAGCCTGTTGGGCAATAAAAACCTGATGCTTTGTATTCATGTAAATAATAATATAATATTACTCACCCAAGTATGGATCAATAATACGAAGATATAAGACTCCATCAATACTCAGTGTTACATTGTCAGATGTGATGGCACTCTGCTTTGGAACATCTATGGCTATTTCTTTCAAACTTTGCACATATTTTACCTTGTCAACAATTGGCCACAGTAAATTTAAGCCAGGCTCTAATATTCTATGAAATTTACCCATTCGCTCCACTATCCATGCCTGTAATTAAGTGAGTTTTATTAATCACAACTTATTACAAACAGTTTTTGTAAATAATAATTTCATTTGTTTTAAGAAAGAAATAAGAAGAAAATGTAGTTATTATGTGGATTATGTATGACCTAAACCCTCTCAGCTTTCTATATAGATGAGAGATATTCTCCGGGTTCGGGTTGCTGATGAAGAAGAAAATATTAACTGGGAAGCAATAAGATATTTACAATTTTATTGTAACTTGATGTTGCGAAACATTTCAGATTATTACACGATTACGCATACCTCTTGTTGTGGAACAAACATAACAATTGTATTAAGCGGAGTTGTTGACCGACTTCGTGCTGTTGTTGTTATACTGTACAGAACTCTGGCATTATTCTGATATTCCGAGTTAAAAACACTCTGAAAACAATAAATACGTGATGAGGTTATGTGCCCTCTACTTGATTCCGGTACTGCACTGTTATTAGATGATTAGTTGCTAATACTAACCCGTAAAGGAAGAGTTTTGGTAAAAAAGTATCTAGAACGAGTGAACATTGTTGTGTATTTATAAATTAATGTCGTAAATTTTCACTTTCCATTCCTTATTTCGCCTTTTTTTACCAGATTATAATCTGACATCAAAATGAAATGTCAATCTGAAATGTATGTACACAGTGTTGCCACATGCCAAAGCAGAAAATCTGGTTACAGAATCTGAAAATCTGTTTAAAATCTGTAAAAGTTAAATTTTTAATTTTATTAATTGCAGTGTGGTACTTTAATGAAAAATTAACTCTAATAAAAAGGAAACAATAGCAGCATTGTACAAGTTTTTATTAATTTTACAAATTAATTATTTGTTTATATTTAATTTGTTGGTTTTTTAACAATTGTTTCGTTAGTAAGAGTGCCTCTGTTATCTCAGTAGATAAGTTATTCCGTATCTTAGTTTTAATTAAATTTATCGACGAAAATATTCTTTCTACTGCAGCGCTGGAGTGAGGGAGACATAATAAAGGAGTGACTAGCTGCTTTAGACTTGGATATTGTAAATTTCCGTCACTGTTTTGCGCACAAAAAACATGTTCCCAAAAAACTTTAGGATCTTTTTCATTGGAATCCAAAAAACTATCATTTATTCTCAAATGTCGCCACTCATTGTCTAATGTTTGTAAATCTTCTTGTTGTATAATGTTTGGAAAAACCTGTGCAATGTGACTTAATGATGCTATATTTCTGCGTTTAATTTATTACAATTAGAAAATTTAAGCTCTTTGTTACTTGGTTGCCAAAACAGTAACGGGCCAAAACTGTAATCGAATACAACTTTAGATACCTAATTATTTTTTAATTTTATCAAAGGCTGAGTCTAATCCCAAAAATCTGTATATAAATAAGGTCAAATCTGTCATCTGTAACACAAACTAAAATTCTGTATAGATACAGATAAATCTGTATATCTGGCAACACTGACAATACGTCAATATGATATTGATATCGATTCATTCCATTCACAAAAGGTGCCTGAGTTTTGTTGAGTGAGGGTAACATTGTACTTACATCATGAATATTTAGTTTTAAATATTAACTTACATAGCTGCTAGCCCATACTTCATTGAGATATCGACTGAAATGAATACGCTAGTACGCTTTTATTTGTGCATAATATAATAATTTAGAAAAAATGAAAGAAACTCATTTTCTCATTGAGGCATTCGGTAATAGCATTTACGCGCTCGTGATGCCCCTGGTGTTGCAGGCGCCCATAGGCTACGGTAACCGCTTACCATCAGGCGGACCGTACGTCTGTTTGCCACCGTCGTGGTATAAAAAAAAAAAAAAAACATAAGTTCTCTGTGGTCAAGGCACGTAAGCAGTAAACAAGCCAAGCGGTAAATTTGAAATACTTCACTTGGCTACTAAAGCTTGGCAACTTGGTAACGAAGAAAGTTTGATCAATAACAGAGAGTACTTTAATATTATATCAATAACGAGAGCTCTAAAATTCTTATTCGATTCGTAATAATATTTTTATAAACATTCTAATTCAGAATTTACGTAACTTTGAATAAAATTATAAATAAATGTTAATATGTCAATCGCGTACAGTAGCTCTTCTTCAAATGCCACTAACTCTTCTCCTTCAACACCAAGTTTAGCAGCTAAATTAAGAAGACTTAAAATAGAAGAAAGTGTTCTTATTCAAAGCTTAAACAAAAATGCTTCTGCATTTTCTAAATCAGAAGTTGAAGTAAAACAGACCAATTATTTAACGTTCTCCGAGTTTACGGAGTTCTTCGCAAAAGTAAAAAAATCTTTTAATGAATTAAAACAGTTATTTCAAGACTTAAAGGCGAGTACGTCTTCTAAAGAAATGATACAATGCCTCGGTGAGTAAATTATTCAGTTTTTTTTTTCAATTCATAGGTATAATTTTTATTTTCCATGTAGTTGTGTTTGTATGTTCACAAATCAAAACCCAAAATTTAAACTGTTTCCTTTTAGATATTGATGAAATGAAGAAATGTACACACGAATTGGAAAGCAATATGAAATCGTATAAATTATATCTGCAAACAGAGATAAATGATCTGAAATCTGCCGAGCAACTACTAAATCAGAAGGTAGGTAGATAATATCTGCATATGTAACTACAAAAAAACCTTAAGATAGATCTAGAATATCTTATTTTTGATCTAGAGATCTAAGATCAAAAATATTTCTGTATGTACTCGTAGATACTTTCTAAAAGTTTTGTTCTACGTTTTTATTCGCAAAAGTTGTTTTTCACAAAAATAGAAAAGCCATTTGCTTGTTCTTTAAGATTGTTTTTGGTAACCATATAATTGATCGGCAGTATTATAATAATATAATAAATACGATACACTCATTTCGTAACTGCTTTTCTTAAAATTTTTAGCTAAACGACACTGTTACAAGGAGTTATTTCAAAAGGAAGCCAAAAATACAGACCACAAAATACACTGAAATTGTACCAAGTCCTGTGAAAACTTTAATGTCCTCGCCCTTCAAGAGTGTAGTGAGTTTTTTTTTATATGTCATATGTATTACTAGCTGTTATTAAGGATTCACTCCCGTGGATCTTAGTTTGGCCACTATTCAGTTCGTATTGTAGCGTGATGGAGGATTCGTCGATAAATGGCTAATACATTTTTGTGAAATAATTTTTTGCGTTATATGTTATTTTAGGAAGTTCAAGAATTCCAAGATTTCCTGAAAAATAGTAAAAATAGATACGGTGGCTGGGACGAGTACCATCACAATATTTTTGTAAATATGTGGCAAAAATATTTCGACGCAGAAAATCTTACCGACAAGGAAGAAGACGTAGAAAATTCTGTTGACTTGAATTTGTTTCTACATGAACTGACGCCAAAACTACTAGGTTGTGTCTCTTTCTGACAATTGCATTATTATCTAATTTATAGAAATATCTCTCCTCACCCGTGAGTTCGCAACCTCCATTGTACATAATTCGTACACAAAAGAGCATGAGCCCAATAACCTCAGGCTGTTAGAGCTGTACCAATCCGTTATTAGAACTACATTCCTTGCAGTAACGTAGGTTCAATAGAATCTAAATAGATCCTGTACCTATAAATCATCTGGGGCCTTGCAGTGAAGCTAAAATGGAGGGTTAAGATTTTTTACTAAAAAACAGGTCGCACACAAGTTGGGGCACTTGTAGCAATAGGGCATGGGCGTAGTTCGAGGGGAGTTTTTGGGGTTCAAACTCCCAAAATTTCGAAAAATTAACAACCATCTGTTATTTTTTTTATGAATATTAATGTAGGTATACCACCTTATATACTTAAACTTGGCAACGCTCGTGAGCCCGAGGTACCCGTATAATCTGCATCAGTCTCATTGATAAGGCGGTTAGGGGTTCCTTGAAGGATAGAGTAAAACATAAGGCATTTTATAATAGGCATATAGCTCTAAGAATAAAAAAAACAATACCCGTCCTGACAGTCGGGTAAAAAGAAACAGTAATTAGATGAGTATTTTTATTTTCTTTCGATAAACTTATGTGTTTTAAAACCAAATCCTTAGGTGTAAGTCAAGATGAAGTCGCATCACACATGAAATGGTACACAAAGTATCTACATTTGAAGGACCGTCAGCAGAAAGCGATAGATAAATGGCGGTCGAATAGAAGAATGATGAAACCTTCAAACGTAAGAACTACAAAATTATTTCCAACCTTTTAATTAGACTGTCACTATTTCACACACGGTCAACTAAACTTTTTGTTGGACAGTAATAATAATATTCTAATATTGTACCACATTCACACAGCGCCATCTAGTCCCAAATTAAGCAATTATATTTGCTTGTGTTATGGGTACTAAACAATTGATATACTACTTAAATATTTTTTTTTTGTAAATACATACATATTATAGATAAATTACACCCAGACACAGAACAAACCTTTATGCTCATCACACAAAGATTTGTCCTGGGTGGGGATCGAACCCACGACCTCTGGCTTAGCAGTCAGGGTCACTAACCACTAGACCAACAGGCCAGTCAAATATTTTTTATATTAAATTATTTTATTAAGTAATTTAAAAGATCTAAGTTATTGCAACGTAGTTAGCTGTATGGGTCCCACTCACAAGCGGCTAGTGATTTGTATAAGGTAGTCAAGGGATTTCCAAGATTTAATTGCAAATTATTGTCGCAGGTGAAAAAGGAAAACGAAAAGAATCAAATAGTTAAGAAACGACGTGTTAAAAAGGCAAAACGTGTCAATTTTAACCCCAATAACGTTATGGGTAGGTAAACATGACTACTTTCATACTACTTTCAAAAAATCTGGAGGGAATTTAGCCTACTATACCACGTTGGCCAGACGAGTTGGTATAGGGTTTGTTTGTAATTTTGTTTTTAATGTCACTATTCCATAATAATAATAATAATATTCTACCACATTTAGACAGCGCCATCTAGTCCCAAATTAAACAATTATATTTGCTTGCGTTATGGGTACTAAACAACTGATATACTACTTAAATACATTTTTTTTTGTAAATACATATTAGAGATAAATTACACTCAGACACAGAACAAACCTTTATGCTTATCACACAAAGATTTGTCCTGGGTGGAGATCGAACTCACGACCTCCGGCTTAGCAGTCAGGGTCACTAACCACTAGACCAACAGTCCAGTCTACTACTCCATCTCAACCCGTTATTGATTTACTTACATTTAATCTATTGAACTTAAATCTTTTTCAGACTTTTTAAACCCTCAAGATGGATATCAATCTATGGACAAAACTTGGTAAATACCTACTACTTACTCTTTTTTAATGCTTGTAGGAAATTATTTGATTATTTACTATCTAAATAAAATAAACCATCTGGCAATACAATACAATATTGCCGTACAATGTTTTGTTTAACTTAGATAAATTTTATGTGATTAATTGATACATATAAATCTGTTTCAGTCGTTTTACTAGAAAATGTTTTAGCGAAGAAACTGAATCGGTTCATAGCAACAGTCTTGAAGATTTCGAGGAAGATGATAAACGGACTTTACAGTTTCTAAAATCAACGAAGCAATGGAAAATTAGGAGTTCCAGTAAAGATATCATCAGTGTATCAAAATTCAATAATATAGACAATATAAAGAAACTGTAAGTACCGTAAAACGTACGTATTTGTAGAGACAGCATAATGTAATTGCATTGCCCTATTAAAAGAGATTTATAAGAAAAGCGATGGTGGCTGAATGGATAAGGGACCGGCGTGCAAATCACGCGGTCCGAGTTTGATCCCGACCGAGAGTACCAATGTGGATTTCATTTTGTGGAATTTATATGTACTAGTCAAGTGACTTACCTACTATCTGCTAACGGTGAAGGAAAACATCGTGAGGATACCAACATACCCTAGAAGTAATTCTATGAGTATGTCTGATCCACCAATCCGCACTAAGCCAGAGTGAGTGGATTATGGCCTAAAACCCTCTCAGCTCTCTAGAGAAGAGGAGGCTCGAGCCCAGCAATGGGACTTAATGGGTTGCTGATGATTGCCCTATTGTCCAACATCACCGCACTGTATGTTGGACAAAACTGCAAAAACTGTAACTGTAAATCTTTTTTTGAAAGGAACGAGATGTTGTACTATTGCTATTTAGGTATATCTGTTTAAACTACTTACTACTATTATAGCCCGTCTATACACGTCATACCTGCGAGCATGCCTGCACAAACCAATTTGCGCAGGTAAGAGCGCACTTGTGGACTTGCAGCCACGTCGTTCACAACTTGCCACTGTGACCGAAGCCTTATATTATTCATTATCATCATCATTTCAACCCATAAACGTCCCACTGCTGGGCACGGGTCTCCTCTAAATAATAATAATATTTTACCACATTCACACAGCGCCATATAGTTCCAAATTAGGCAATTAAAATGTGGAGAGAATTTAGCCTACTACGCCACGCTGGCATAAACAAACCCAAGGGTTTTTTTTGGTATAGGTTTTGAATTTTCCTTTTCTCACGGTGCAATGCTCTCATCTGCTTAGGGTTACCTGGTCTACTCCCCTTGTCACCTTTACGACACTCGCGGGTAGAAATAGAGTAGTGACATTATATATTCTTAATCCGTCATCGTAAATTTAAGCGCGCGGATCCTAGGTCTATATCCGTCACTAAATAGGTAATTTATTAATAATGTATTATATTTATTTCAGGGGAACACCACTGTGGAGAGTGGGCTTATAAAACATATAATAACAAAACATATATATATATACACACACATATAACACAAATACACAAAACATAAACATACCGATAATACTTTATAACTAGTAGAATAGGATCAAAAATATCAATCAATCATGCATAATATTATTTTGGGTACCTAAATAAATAATAAGGTATAGAATGTATAATATATTATAGTATAGTTTCTATTTTATCTGCTCTGTGGTTTCATATATAATCTGTGCCAAACCTGACATGCATGACGTGGTTTTTACTCGTATTTTGACAAGTCAATCGGAAGCAAGCGATTGTTAGATTTGGATTGTATGTAATCGACGATCATTCGTTGAATTGAAGTTGGTTGAATTCATTATTCATTCGGCGAACAAGGAAGCAAGGAGGACACGCAGTACACCGGCGAAAATAACTGTAGCTTTAATTGAAAAATAGTATACAGTAAATCTGTAAAAATTATAAGAAAACGATTTAAATTATTTTTAATTATGGGAAGTTTGGCAGCAGCTCTTTGGTTCCTGTTAATAATTTCTACAGCCCGTTCCGATGAAGCTCCAAAAGGACCTAAAGTAACGCACAAGGTGAGCATTGTAATTTAATTGATGCGCCACGATGCCACGTTTCCAACGACCTATCTTGGACAAAGCTCGTCACAGATCATCGGTCGGTGACCTTTAATGATGACGCTACAAGTATCCACTACTTGATAGCCAAAAGCTTAATTTCGCGTGGAGGTTTTTTCTTATTTTTTACCTACAACTTTTGTTTTACCTCCTTTTTATACAACTCAAATACGAGAATGTTCTCCTAATCAAAGTGTTACAACACTTAGGTTTATTTAATATTGTTTTATATATAATTTTGCGCTATTAAAAGTTCATAATAATATTTTCTAAGGATATTCTCACATCTATACGATTTTTATGCTGTGCCAGTAATATGTCTAATTCAAAACCATAACAACTAAATTTCATTCTGTACACATGATTGAATTTTTTTCATAATAAAAATCAAAGTGTAAAGATTATGATTTTTTATGCATATTAATTTTGTATACCTAGTTGATATTATATTCATAATAATATTTTTTATTATAATAATATACTTATTATTTTTATTAAGTTATCATTTATTTTCATCATCACTTATTAAAATAATATATAATGAAAAAAAAAGCCTATATTTTCCAAATTCCTTAATACATACAAAATAATATATAATAATATTCTACCATATTCACACAGCGCCTTTTAGTCCCAAATTAAGCAATTATATTTGCTTGTGTTATGGGTAGTAAACAACTATTATACTACTTAACCCTTTGACCGCCACGTCAAATCGGTATCGCCGTGCCTAGAGCGCCAAGCTTTTAAAATACAGTACATTTTTGACTGGTCATGCCGTCATTGGCATGGTGAGCACATTTTCATTTTACGTGTATACATACATATTACGTGTCTCTGGCGTTGAAAGGGTTAATTTTTTTTTGTAAATACATACATAATATAGATAAATTACACCCAGACACAGAACAAACCTTCATGCTCCATGCATAAAAATTTGTCCTGGGTGGGGATCGTACCCATGACCTCCGGTTTAGTAGTCAGGGTCACTAACCGTTAGACCAACAGGCCAGTAAAAAAATACATGAATACGTCTAGACAAATTAATTCCCCAATGACCTTAATTAAAATTAAACATAATTGAAATAACAGAAGAAGTATAAAGACAAAAGGTTGCACTAAAAATAAAATTTGGCCCATATTCATATTATGTATAATAATCTATATAGCATCCTGTGTTTGTTAACAAAGGATTGAAAGAAGCAAGTACTTGAACAATGGAACATGCGTGTTATATTATACTTATAAAATACTGGCTTCAACAATAATACATGAGAAACCTATTATGTCCTATAGCTGGGCATGGTTCTCACAAGAGGAGGGTATTATTCTATTGTTACACACTTTCAACAACAATGTATGGTATCAAGTGTGGAAGGTACTATCTCTTCTCGATGAGGTACCTCTCTTCTACAGTAGTAAGTGCATAGTGCCATATGCACATGCACATGTCATATTGTATGCACTGTTTATTCATGTGTCTTATTTATTAGTACACAATATTGGTAGGCATCTTTATTTTAAAAATTTAAACATTAGCCCCACCTCACATATAATTAATAAATAGGTTAATAATGTTATAATAATTATGTAAAATGGTTTTTATAGAATCTTTTAGGGTTCCCTACCAAAAAGGTACAAAAGGAACCCTTAGGTTATCGCTCTGTCTGTCTGTCACAGTGTTATATCTCGAAATCTACTTGTGCAATTGACAATATGAAATTTGGAAAAAAAAAATTTTTTTTAAGAATAGTTTAAAGACTAATAAGATTTTAAAAACCAGTTTCAAGTGCGAGTCAAACTCACACGCCCAGAGTTCCGTACTATCTGGTATTAAGTATATTAAAGTATTATTATGGCAAAATAACACAATGTCAAACATAATACTTAGCAAACAAATTTAGTTATGCGGTCGGGCTTTTTTGGTAGAGGTTAGAAACATCAACAAACTTCAGAAATAAGTAGGGTATGGTACTTTTTTAAATGATTTTTTTTTAAAACTTCTATTTTCAAAAACAAAAAAAAAATACAACACCCTCTTATCTCTGAAGTTTGAGATGAGAAAAATGTGAGTTAATTCACATTTAAGAAAATATAACAGGCAAAATAATACAATGTTCCTAACTATCACCCTTTTCTTGGAATCACCAAAAAAGCTCGATCACTTAACTAAATTTGTTTTCTTAACATTATGTTTGAGTTTTTGTAGCCTTTTGCTTTTTTCTGTAATACTTTGCCAACATTTTTAATAGTACCGTAGCGGCGAATCTGTCTCGTACTTGACCGGTTTTTTATAATTTATAATACTTAAAAGGTGTGCATAGATTTTTTTAATAAATAAGACGCGTAGGTAAACAGGCTATATTCATAATTTTCTTTAAATATTTTAGGTCACATTCACATTGAAACAGGGTGATACTATTCTTGGTGATGTAGTGATTGGACTTTTTGGCAAGACAGTTCCCAAAACTGCTGAAAACTTTTACCAACTAGCTCTGAAGCCAGAAGGTGAAGGCTACAAGGGCAGCAAGTTCCACAGAGTCATTGACAACTTCATGATCCAGGGTGGAGACTTCACCAAAGGAGATGGTACTGGTGGTAAGTAAAAAAACCGGTTAAGAGCATGTTGGACCATGCTTAGTGTAGGGTTAGGGTACCGGCGAGTCCCACATAACCGTCCCGTGTAGCCGTGTCCCAGCAAGCGATAACACATTCCCCTCTTAAAAAAAAGGGTAGAGCGTATCTTCATAGCGCTTACGTCCTTTTGTTGAGAAGCGCAGTTTTTCGGCATCAACTCTAAAACGGTATAATATATCATTTATTTCGAGTAAAACAGACTCACAGTGTTAGTTACAAACAACTTATAAATTATGTTAGTGTGAAAAATAATGCGTACAGATTAGTCGCTGTTTTCACTGCTGCAGGATAACAGGCCCAGCTGATACACTGCAGCAGCGAATTACAAACACGCAATCGAGCCTACTCGCTATCATATCATTATAATAACATGTTCGAAATAATTTTCGTTGGAAGTATTTTTTAAGCATTATCTTTATTATTTTTTTCATACTTCTAGGTTTTACGGTTTAGAAGATAGAGGGAGGGGGGGGGGGGCCACACAATTTATCTTACTTTCGGAGTGATTATTTATTTTTAATTTGTTTATACATTGAGTAGTTCTTGAGTCAAATGCCTGTCACATACGGACGGACTTATCGAAAAGATAAGGGTTCGGTTTCTGTCATTTTGGCTACGGAACCCTAAAAAGAGGTTGATAATACAAACAACACAATGACAATAACAAACTGACCCACATTTTTTATTTTTTTATTATGTATTGCTTTGATTCCTAAGCTTTAAAAATGTCATAAAAAATACAATCCTACCATTATATAACTATATTGGTAATTATAATTTTATGATATTTTTTTATTGCACCAATTTGAAATTTAGTTAGCAATTATAAATATGTAGTTTATAATTTACAAAGCTTGTAACTGGATAAAACATAAGAACATTTAGCCTTGCCTCAAAAGTTGGACAAAGTTAGTTATTTTTAATGTGTTTGGTCAAATGATAATATGGTGTCTAGCTTTTGTTAGGCATTTTACATTTGATCAATCATAATGGTTGTCCGAGCTAGCGGCGTGGTTGCCCGTCGTCTTTCAATTTAGGAAGATTTATGGTACTTAAATGATCACAAAAGACCCTGGTATTGCATAGAAAATTATTGTTGTTATAATACTAAGAAACAAAATTATGAATAAGTAATTAAAAGTGTCCAGGCTTTTTACCTCAGACCAACAAAAAAGTAAAGACGGAGCATCACGAACATCAAAATGAAGCCACCTGTTTGTCTATGTGTTTGTTGGCAGGGTTGCCACTTGTTAAACATTTTCCCTATAATTTGGGAAATCATATTATGTGTGTGGGATAAGTATGTATATTGTACGAGTAAGATATTGTTGTGTATGTATTGTATCTCAATTGTTTAGAATGACTTCTATTGCGTATAAAAACTTCATACATTCATAATTCGGTTCGCATAAAACAGTAGGAATAACATATTTAACATTCACAGATATTTTACCACAGGCCTGTATTAAATCAGACCTCTTGCAACACATTGGTGAAATTTATTTATAATTTATAAATTGTGGGTCATCATTAATAGGTGAAATTATACGCGTACATGCCGTACATTTATACAGACAGATAGGCAGACAGACAATTTTGGCTCCTGTTGCCCTAAAAAGACCTATACTTTTTTTTAAGATCTATAATGTACAAACATCAGCCTGTTACATATATTAAGATAATTTCTAAATTTTATTACGTTTCATCCCCAATTTCACCCTTCCAAAGCCACCCTTGTCAAAAATATTGATGAGGGTATTTTATATTTTGATAGTAGTACCGCAAAACAAATTTTCAAACCTATAAGTTAAAAAACAAAGAAGTTTCATACAGTCGTTTTTATCCCTTTTCACCCCCTTAGGGGTTGAATTTTAAAGAACCCTTTCCTAGTACACTTCTAGACATTAAGACAAACACACCCTCCAAATTTCAAGTCGCTACGACCAGCGGTTTAGGCTGTGCGTTGTCTGTCAGTCAGTCAGGACAAAGCCTTATAATATGTATGGATGGATGTTAGTAAAATAAAATAAAATCACTGATTTTGAAAAAAAAAAATTACCTATTTTTACCCTTGTAGACACATCACTGTAGGTAGTATTGTTGTCAAAATAAATTATTTTTTATATCTAAGTATAAATCGTTTTATTTGCAATGAATACTATTTACTAGAGACTAATTTAAATTATTTCGATTTATGTGTTCTGAATCGTTTAAAAAAAATATTCAAAAAAATTCGTAAATTTAAAATTAATTAATTATCTATTTAATCTCATTTTTTTAATTATTTTAAATCGAATCATGAATTTATAAGGTCATTACAAATTTCACAAAAGAAAACGAATCAACAGAGTATAATCTGTGGTTTAATAAATGGGGAAATATCAAATCATAACTATGGCCACATTATTATTTTTGTTTTGTTGGCAGTATTGGTACCAACTAACCTAAAAGTAACCTTAAATTTACAGTTTTATTAATTAAGAAATGATGTAAATTCAAGTATTTACAAGTGATATGGGATTTCTTTTGTATATTACTGTTGTTTTTGCAACCTTTCACAACACAGGTAGGCATTATCACTTTTTTTTATTTTAGTTATTTGTTTACGACGCGGCGACGACTCGTGACGTACTAAAAGAAATTGTCTCGGTTTTAGTGTAGGTGTGTGCGTGAGGTTGTGTGTTTATTTGGAATGTCTTGGTCAAGTTGACTTCACTGCATTTGTTCGTGATGCTCTGTCTTTACTTTTTTGTTGGTCTGAGCTTTTTACGCAAATTTCCGGCAAACTGCCTGAGTTGCCCGGAGGTTTTCGTTGGAAGTATAGTTAGGAGGCTCAAATATAATGATTGTATTTGAAAAACTAACATTTTTGGTCGCTTAAACCCTTTGATCATTTTGATCCTGTAAAAATATTATTCTTTCAAAATATCTGATTATTTGCTTTGCCAGTAAATGGTTACCTACCTACTTTGTATATTATAGAAAATGGAGATAAGATTTGTTTCTGTCTTGTTTTCGGTGTACTAGATAAGGAAAAAGATTAGATTAGTTTAAATGTATAGTGTTTCATAATCTATATAAATAAAAATGGATTGCCGAAAAGAATGTGATGAATAAATTCACGTCAGAACGGCTCGACTGATTTGGCCAATTCTTTCTTTGTTGTATTTGCTATTGTCGAACATTTAATTACACAAGAAGCAACCATAAAATAGCTTTTATTTAATATTATCGTTTTTATTAACAGGACGTAGCATTTATGGCGACCGTTTCGAAGACGAGAACTTCAAGCTTCGCCACTATGGTGCTGGTTGGCTCTCCATGGCTAATGCTGGCAAGGACACTAACGGATCCCAGTTCTTCATCACTACTGTCAAGACACCATGGCTTGATGGCAGACATGTTGTTTTTGGAAAAATCTTGGAAGGCATGGTAAATAATTGTCTTCAATTATTTATTTTACTAATTGGTTTTACCATAGCTGTTGTAATCACCCTGCAATAAGACTACCTCATTGGTAGTAGAAGACTCCTGAATTCAAGGCGGTGTCCAAAAGACAAAAACAATTTATAGCCCACAGTGTCATGTAAAAAGTTGCTGTGAGACAGGAATTGATAAGTGACCTTATAGAGAGCACTTATCAACATAAGATACAAGAAACAATCACTGAATTTAAACTCAGCATAAAACAATTCAAATGTTCAATAAAATTCTAAAAAATCGAATGTTTGAAAACATAGTGGATTGTTGATTCTTGAAAATTAACAGTTGTTGTAACTTTTTACTAACACAATGTATTGTTTGTTTACAGGATGTTGTAAGAAAGATTGAAAAGACTGCAACTGGACCCAATGACCGGCCAGTTACGGATGTTGTTATTTTTGACAGCACTGCACAAGAACTTGCTGAACCTTACAGTGTCTCGAAGGAAAGTGCAGTTTAGGACTAAACAAAATGACATTATAAATAGGAATGTTAGTTAATTAACTCAGTTACTCATTTTAATTGTCAAAGTACTTTTAAGTTTAAATTGAATTTAGTTTGTCTCAAACAGTTTAATTACTGAAGGTTTTGGTTGGTTTCACTATTGTTATTAATTTACTTTTGTATGTATAAATTCATAAGTTAAACATGCCAACACTATTTTTTCTAAAATAAAAGAAAATTTTGTCTAACAGAGGTCTTTTATTTCTTGTAAGCATGACTCTGCCTCATCTTTTATTTTATTGTTTTTTGACATCACACCCAATTTCCATGCCTGCCCACAATATTTTCTAGCTTCCTCTAATAGTTCTTTCTTTATATGAGCTCTTCCTAAATTAACATACATGGTGCCCAGATCCTCCTCCATATCCAATTTTTTTCCAATTTCAACAGCTTCATTAAAATAGGCAATACTTTCATCAGTTTGGCCAAGACGATCATATACAGTACCAATATCATTTAACTGGACCACCAAATGTTCTTTTTCCACATCAGGCACCTCTCGCATTCTATTTAAAGAGCTTACCATTAGCTTTAAACCATCTTCACATTTGTTATGATCGAGAAACAATCGTCCATACCAATCTTCTGTTAATGCTAGGAGCTTTTTGTTAAGATCACTAGGATCTTGTTCCATAGCTTTATTAAGTTTCTCCAAACACCACTCATAGCCAAGTTGAGCAGTAGTATAATCTTTTTGCAAATGGCTTACTCTTGCTAGTTTAGCACTGAGGTGTACTACTCTAAGGTCATCTTCTGAAGCGCCATCAGCCATTATGCGTTGAGAGACAGCTACAAACAATTTTTTTGCTTTGTCTAAATGTTCCCTCTGTAGAGCTAAGTTGGCCATTACGTCATAGATGTATGTAATCCCGATTTGATGTTGAACTTGTTGTGCTTGTTTCAAGGCTACATGAAGTAATTGCTCAGCCTTATCATATTCTTCTTTTTGAATAAATAGAACACAATGTTTAATAGTGTGAACGAGTTCATCTTCTGAAGTGACTTGGTCTCTGAATCCTAACCAGGTGAACAGTGAGAAACCTAGTACACATGGTGTAGTGTAAGTTATTCTTGGAATTTTCTGCAAGGTAACGGTAGGAATAGATCGATTCCTGAAAATACTGCTAATATGGGAAAATCTATTCCATATTCTATATCTGTTTGCCATTATATTTCCAATTTATTTATGTAACGAAGCATAAAATCTGCGTAATTATTATATAACCAAGATTATATTTACACTAAAAGCTGTTGAACAAACTTGATGTATGATGTAAAATGTAATTTGCTATATTAATATAATTAGCTTTATTAATCTGCTGTTTGTTCTTCTTTATTTATGAATATAATATACTTCTCGCTTATAATGTGCATATTTTGCAAATTTTATTTCATTACAATGTTTTTTATCGGCAGTAAAAAATTCAAAATATGTCACTGTATGTCAATCACAGAAAACTTATATGTCAGTTTGATTTTGACTTTTTGTAGTTTCATCGACGGAGCTTTGTCTTTACTGCAAACCATAGACTACATACTGCAAACTAATTCCCTTTTATTACAAAATATAGACTAAGTATTAAGTTACGTTATACTTACGAACTAAATTTAAGTAGTCGTAGTGGTCGTACGTAAGTGTAACGTAACTTACTCGACTATGTACTGACTTTAAGTCTGAGTTGAGAGCTCTACTACTCTAGTTTAGCTGTCAATGTCAATTTTTTTAGGAAAACGAGTGCGAATGACTATTTGACGAATGAATGAAAAATTATTATTTTACACAATTTTATCTTGTGGTGTGATCATTTCACAGTGTCGTCGTTGCAAATTGAATTAGAAAGTGAGCTAATTACTAGGGCAGACGCGAAGTGTGTGTTTATAATGATAGGACTAAGTTGACGTAACAGTGGCCTATTCCAATAACTTGATTATTGGAGTAATATGCTGCCACGGGCTCACGACGCTTTCGTTACTAACTAAATGGCAATATAGTAAAAACAAATAAAAATGTACGGTATCAATGGCTCAGATTTTCCTCCCGTTAAAGAGGATACATTTTGTAAATATGTTTTATACTATGAGATAAATAATTCGTGGTACGTAAACGTAAATGTTCGTTGTCCTTGTGTTTTTTGTGTGTTTTTGTGCTTATAGTGTTGTTCTTTCGCAGGGTCCGTATTTGGGATTTGATTATTTTGATACCAAACGCTTTGTTTGTGCTGTTCTTAGTGGTAAGATTTAACAAGGCCCAGTTAAAGTTGCGTGCGACGAGTAGTCCAATATTCCTGACATTTTACACATTGGTATGGGGAAACGTGATCATCAGCTTAGTGCGATGTGCCGTGTCTATGACTGTGAACGCGGCGATACCGCTGGGCGGGCTGGTGGATAAGATCCTTTGGGTCATGGTCAGATTCTTTCTGCTTGCCACCGAGATGAGTGTTGTTATATTTGGTTTGGCATTTGGTGAGTATTACCTTCGTGTTTTTGTATGCTGTTCTAGATTAATGTCTCATTGATGAAAATTTTTTGCTTTCATTGGTTTATTACTTGAGTTCTTTATAAAATAGATATAGGTAGGCCTTGAGTATCACTTGCAAATTTGTAATGAATGATACTTATTTAATTTATCAATAAAAAATATAGACGTACCTCATAGTTCTCTGTTGCTCAACCTATGATGGATAAGTACCTAGAGAAAGACCATAGTTTCAGAGATCTGGCTCCCTTCAAAACAATCCTTGATACACCAATTTCAATGTGCTATTTATACAGGGTGTCCCAAAACTCAACGTCAAGCGGCTACCGGGTGATGGTATAGGCTGTACCTGTTCTGAGAAAAATATTTAAAAAAAGCCGTCCCACTCATATCCAAAAATATAATGTTAATCTGTCTCACTTTTATTCCTATCTTGTGCTCTATCTCAGTTTTTCATATTCATTCTAACTCACTAGCCCTACGGTAAAAACAAAATGTATGTACTTAGAGGAATTATGCAGGGAAACTTCTTTTTACACATGACCCTTTTGCAAACAACGAATTATTACTACTTTTTCTTGTGAGATAAATACCAAGTTGCGTACCATTATAAATTCTTGATTAAATGGGCTACTTTTTTAAATAACTTGCCTAGGTTAGCGTAATACATATTTTTAAAGAAAATAGGGCTAAAACATTTGAATACTACACTTTTTTTACCGTGACTATGAAAAAATATTTTTTCTTCAAAATTTTCAAAAATAACTGTTGAATTTGTAACAGAAAACTAAAGTATAATTAATAATAAGGATTATGTAAAAAAAAAATCGCGGCATAATCTGGCACTATGTCATAGCAGTACCTAAAAATGTCTACAGAGTTGTCATTTTCATCATTTTCAAAAAACAAATTTTTATGGCTGAACCATATGACTTGGATTTTTTTAAATATTTTTCTCACAACAGGTACAGCCTATATCATAAACAATAATTATTTGTGAAAACACATTTTGTGTTCCTCTTGTAAAAAAGAATATGGTTGTAATGAATATGGTTCTTCTTCATTCATGAAATCATTTATTTATTGTTAGTTACATCAATCAATCATCTTATACTTAAAACTGTGTAATTTTTTTCTTCTCTGTCTGTCCATTGCAATTGATCATTAGACCATATTATAAGCTAGTATTTTGTTTTAATAACACTTGGAAAATAATTTGAAAATATTATGAAAACCGCAAATTTAAAGCATGGCCTATTTTTATACGCCAGTCTGCCATGCTGGGCGCAAAAGCGGTATCTCAATGAAGGTTTGGAGAAAATTGAAGTTTTGTATGAGACAAACTTCCTGCTTATGGGCTAAGAAGAACGCAATGAATATTAGTAGTTTTTCTCGATTTGGCAGTAATAAAATATTCGCCGACACAGTATTGTTGAGCGAAATAGTATAAATATTTTAAAAACGTTGTTTTTATATCTTTTAAAGAAGTTACCCCTGTTTAGCTCATGATTAAATGCGTAATTTTTTATACTATTCGATGGCATAAAAATCAAAATAACGGTTTTTTGAGATACCCCTTTTGCACTTAACACAGCAGAGTATATTTTTAAATAGAGTTTTATGATTTTTTTAAATTCTGTACATACTGTGTGACTGCATAAAGTGTAAAAAACCTTAATGTATGTATGTATTTTGTATAATATAACATGTATACAAAATACAATTGCTTTAAATATTTTTCAGGTCACTTGGACAGTCGTAGCAGTATTAGATATGTGTTACTTGCCACATCGCTCATATCCCTTGCTTTTACGGTAACGCAAGGCACACTTGAGATTGTGATGCCAGATGACATATTCCATATTGACACCAGAGATTATGACCTCTTTGGTCATGGAGGCATGCTGTTTTGGTTCACATCGTCCTTAGTCTTCGCACTCATATACTTCTTAATATTACTATTGCCATGGATTCCGTTGAGGGAATACCTCGCTTTACCAAGTAAGCAATTTATTTTATACCTACTATATTAATTTTTTTATCATTGATATAATTTGAAGGCATTAATTGTTACTATTATTTCTGTTATTTTGTCAGTGTAGTGACAAATTAAGAATACATAATGTCAATACCATGGGGTTCTATCCGTGGATTTCGTAAAAGGCGCCAAAGAGAGTCTTGACCTTAAGCAGACAAGGGTACTGTGAGAAAAGGAAAAGTCTAAACAAACCCTACACCAACCTGTCTGGCCACTGGGCAGTGTGGCATAGTAGGTTAAGTTTCCTTCTCAATCTTTGGAAGAGACCCTGATATTGTATACATCTTATTAATGCAAATAAAAAAATCTCTTAAAGTTTCCCTTTTTTCTTCCAATATTTGTTGTTGCTTTTAGCAATTTTATCTTGAGTCTGCCGATATTTGAACCTTCACCATATTCAGTGCAATGAGATCCACTGCTGGAAATAGGCCGCACCTATTTCCACCACAGCCAGCAGTTTTGTGCCGCCTACAACCAACAGCCACTTGCAACCTTTATATACACACAATAAGATTTTTAGACCTCCCACAATCGAACTTTCATTAGTAAACAAATCTACTGTAAAGCCTATTAGCCTACTAACCCTGGCTTATACATTAATGATAAATATAATAAAATATGATTATACTAATCACTATAATAATGATAATAGTGGTCTAGTTAAACAATTAGTTGAAGCACTTAATTATGTAATAATTTGTTTATAACAAAGCATAATATGCTTTTAATTACCCGTTATATTGAGTAACCACACAATTATTACTCTTTTATATTAAATAATAAAATGTTCTTAACTCTGTGTATGGAATTGCTCATAAGTAGTTATGAATATTATAATGTATTTTTTGATAACAAAGGTCATTCTTGGTATTGTTTCCTCTTTCTGTTATCATAATTAATGGTAAATAATAAGGGTCTATCTGTCAGTTAAATTTATGATCTGCAGTGTTTACTTTCTTTATACTTTACCTATATGATTCACTGAGTAAAGTTCAACACTGATAAACTAGGTTTTACTTTTCGTTTAAGGAAATTAAAGCAAATCTGTCATTAAAAATAAATGAAATTCTTTTTTTTTTCGCGCTCATCCTAGTCAACTAGCCCTGGGTCGTGGGGGACTTTAAAAATATTCAGTTAACAGACATAAAGTACACCCAGACTCTAAACAAATATCTAAGTATATGAAATACAATTCACGGGAATCGAACTCATGTCAGCACGGCGATGTTAGTTGCGAAGGGCGCCATGGTGACAGTCAAATAGCTAGTAAAGTTTGTATGTCAATACAATTTCTAGATATCCATGCAAACGGCGCGAACTGAATAAAAACTGGTTCTACACGAGGCCAAGGACGGCAGTCCCAATTGCAATCGCAGCTACTTGATTATAATAATATAATATTCATATAAAGTGATTAGCCACTACAACAATTATTTTTAAGTTCCTAAAACAAAACGTCCAGATTTTCGAATTTTATTCTGGATTTTCTATTAAAAAAGAAATTCATACAATCCTGAAAATTACAAACGTTTGAGAATCACTGATTTAGTGCTAGTGCTTCATTTACCTAACGACGTCAAACGTCAGCGATTCTATTGGTTCATAATAAACATCACATCCTCGCACATCTTTGGTGGAAACGCAGCCGCCAGCCGCAGTTAAGTAAAGCCACAGCAATAGCATAATGCGATTAATGCGAGCTACAGAAAAGTGTATCTATTTTAAATAGACCTTAGATACGCTATCTCTTAAACTTTTGGTAAGCGATTACGACCTTTGTTTATAGGGCAGTACCCCGCTAGTGTCATAGTGTAATTGTGACGGAAATCGTGTATAAAAATATCGCCTAATGGTGAAAGAATTTTTAAAATCAGTCAAGTAGTTTTTGAGTTAAATCGAAACAAACAAATATTTCCTCTTTATAATATTAGTGTAGATGAATGCTTTAATACCACATACCTATATGAATACATAATGTACTTAAATTATCATCATGTTGCTGTTCTTGCTATTGTATACAATTTATTTTCGATATAATCAACTCCTGCATTGCTACCAAACACCTGATCAAGCTATATGATCCTATGTCTAATGTTCTTGACCAAAGATATATTGTATCATATTACTCAGTCATGACCTCATGCCTATTTATTACTAGGAATTCAAGGATGTCATATCTATGTTGTAAATATTATGAAGCCTTTAAAAAAAACCAAATTAACCAATTCTAATGCCCGGTTCACAAATTTATCCAGTTCAGAAATGCAGGGGGCATTGGATTCCATTGCAACTGTTATCGTGTAGAACGCAAATCGGCCTATTCCGATTATTCAAGTTGCATTCCAGCACGCGATTGGTGTTACTGGCAATTATATTTAACTAATAAAAAGGCTATACGACACTAAAATATTTTTACAAATCGGACCAGTGGCTCCTATAGGCTACATTTTACCGACATTACATGCAGGCACGATATAGGCAGTGGACGTCGATAGGCTGATATGATGATGATGACATGCAGGCAAGGACAAGAAGTAGTAATAGTTAATAATGCTGTTAATAACTAGGTACTCTATACTCGTACCAAACAGAACAGAAGAAAGTTATATTTTTGTGTCTATGTGCTGTTTCTATTCAAAGCTGTGATTGCTGTAAGGCTTCCAAGTATCTACTTATCTTGTATTTCACGTAGTAGGCGAAGGTAATGGCGATATCTAATAAAGGCTGGCCATGCACCCACTTGTTTGTGCACAACAAAGTTGTTTATAAGTAACCTATCTATCTAATATGTATGTATATGGTAGTCGATGACTAACACTAGAATACCTAGGTATACTATTTGCCTAGCTACGTTGCACAGACTAGCTAATTTATTTTTAAAGAGAATTGTATGATTTTGGTAAGATTAGACCGATGAGGGGTGTATACGGGTAAGCGTAACAAATAATAATAAACAAACAAACAATCACTATCCCATTTATAATAATAATATTAGTAAGGATAATGATTTTTTTTTTCAATTTTTTTTATTTAGCACTGTAGGTATCTATGGACAATATACACTAAATAAATACATAGACCCACCTAGCTAAAATATATGTGTATCAATAGGTATCAATGAAAATAAATGAGTGAATTCATACCTCAGAATTCCGTCATCAATGGATTGGCTCGTATTTATACTTCTAGAACCATAGTAACATTTTTTTGAATTTTTGAAAGTACAATTTGCGGATGTATTTAAGAGACGTGTCGATCGAAAGTAATTCACAATATTACGTGTTTGAGACATTACGACAAAAAAATGTTAACCTCAATTATTATTACCGTATAATTTACCGTCAATTGTTCTTAAGCTGTCCACAGGTTTTTACCTAATAATAACTTGGCCGAAAATGTTTAGCTTTCGATTTTCGAACATCTCCAATAAAAAAAAACATGAAACTTTCTAAAACGCGTCTTTATTGGGCTATACTTCCGCACAAGAGCAAAAAATTTGGATCTCATTTGTTTGTTTTGATGTACTCGTGGTGCTTGTAACTTTGTGGTACTGAAAGAAAATGAGTTTACCACGGAATTCCGAAATATGGTTTGTCGATTCACGGGAAATCTAAAACACGTTTTGTTATTTTGCGTCTGCCCGAATAAACGGTTTACTAAGTTACGAGTGTTCGAAACTACTGTAGACCTTTTCATCACCGATCGAAAGAACGAAGTTCCGATGAACGTTTGGTCGAATAAACGATACATCTTTCATTAAATGACCGAAAAAATCTTATCCCGAAATACTTTTGATTAATCAACGTTTGGTCGAACTAACGCTATATTTTTTGTTGATTGACCGATGCATTAAAATGTGGCCAAACATTTGAATTTTTACTATTTAAAAACTGTATGCCAGTGCAGTTTATGCACTTTAGAGTTGATGTGTGCTTGCTAACATAGGAACTTCGAGTGAAGGGAGTCCCATGTCTGCTTTTCCGGCATAAAAAGTAGTCTATGTGTTATTCCAGACTATATGCTATCTCTGTACCAAATTTTATCCATATCCGTTCTGTAGTTTTTGCGTGAAAGAATAACAAACATACACAATCACAAACTTTCGCCTTTATAATATTAGTGTAGATTAATAGGATTTATTATTATTAATGAATTAATTATTATCAATAAAAAAACAAACTTTTATTGCATATTTGGCAAACAATAAATAAAACATAACTTTTTTTAAACTAAACAACTTCTATTTTAACAATAACCAAATGATAAAACCTTTGTTTAATTTGTTTTTCCTAACTCAATAAAAAATAATTTTCATGCAATAAAAGTTTGTTTTTTTTATTGATAATAATTATTTCATTAATAATAATAAATCCTACTAATCTACACTAATTATAAACTACAAATTAATTAATAAATTATAAAGGCGAAAGTTTGTGAGTGTGTATGTTTGTTACTTCTTCACATAAAAACTACTGAATGGATTTTAATGAAACTTTACAATAATGTAGCTTATACATCAGAATAACACATAGGCTATATTACATTACCACGGGACGGGAATAACGCGGGTGAAACCGCGTGGTGCAGCTAGTACAGATTATAAACGTTTGTGAGTATGGATGTTTGTTATTCTTTCACGCAAAAACTACCGAACGGATATGGATAAAATTTGGTGCAGAGATAGCATATAGTCTGGAATAACATATAGACTACTTTTTATCCCGGAAAAGCAGACATGGGACTCCCTTCACTCGAAGTTCCTATGTTAGCAAGCACACATCAACACTAAAGTGCATAAACTGCACTGGCATATTTTTAAATAGTAAAAATTCAAATGTTTGGCCACATTTTAATGCATCGGTCAATCAGCAAAAAATATAGGTAGCGTTAGTTCGACCAAACGTTTATTAATCAAAAGTATTTCGGGATAAGATTTTTTCGGTCACTTAATGAAAGCTGTATCGTTTATTCGACCAAACGTTCAGCGGAACTTCGTTCTTTCGATCGGTGATGAAAAGGTCTACAGTAGTTTCGAACACTCGTAACTTAGTAAATCGTTTATTCGGTCAGACGCAAAATAACAAATCGTGTTTTAGATTTCCCGTGAATCGACAAACCATATTTCGGAATTCCGTGGTAAACTCAAAGAAAATCGATGTTAAGCAACGTTCGGCAAGGTCAGTCAATAGATGGATGACCTTTTGTGGGATTTATATTTTAGAGCGTCTCCGACTCTCCGTGCTTCGGACTGCACGTGAAGCTGTTGGTCCCAGTTACCACTTAGCGTTAGTTTATGACCGTTTTCAATAATATATCTATAGATTTGGTTACTAAAGTTAGAATTTTGTCATATTTTGTTTGGAAATTACCTATAATAAAATATTATAAAGAGGAGAGATTTGATTGTTTTTTTGTTTGTTTGTTTGCATTGAATAGGCTCCGAAACTACTTGACCGATTTGAAAAATTCTTTTGGCGTTAGGAAGCTACATTATCGCTGAGTAACATATAGGCTATATAACATCACGCTACGGCGTGTACGTACGGCTAATAGGAGCTGAGCAGTAGCAAATAAAGAACGATGGGAGCGAAGTACCTATAAAAACGGCGTCGAGTTACTCGGAGTTATACTGTTTGGGCGACTTGAGAAATGCCAACCAGAGTAATTGAAGATAATAATAATTGTTTAACTATTTATAAATATTCTATTGCTATCGTCAGCCTTTATTAGCTTGCTTGATGTAGTCCTTTCGTTATGAGTGCCCTCACGTCCTGTGCTCATTTATAAGTTCTAAGCCACGGTTTATCATAGTACCAACCATCAAAACTAGTAAACTAAGCCGCAGCTTCTCCCGTCGTTGTTGTTCTATAAGTCCTTGACTACATATCTTGATATAAAAATTCCATTAAGATCCATTAAGTTTGGCTCTAAATCGTGACAAAGAGACTTTCGCGTCTATATTTAACATCATCAACAATCCATTACGATGCAATACATTATGCTGTTTGGCAAGAATCTTGCGTCACAATATTAGGATAGGTATTTATTCAGTCTATTGTAGCTGTACAGCTTTTTATTCTAGTTTTCCTTATTTTTAACCGACTTCAAGAAAAGTGTTCTCAATTCGATTTTATTTTTTATGTTTGTTACCTACCTCAGAACTCCCATTTATGAACCGATTTTCAACATTCCATTTTGGTCCCATATAAATTTGAACAAAAAATACCAAGTCTTGTTTCTCTGGTCGCCTCTTACGATTTGATTCATAAATACCGGTTAAGAGTATGGTCCGACATACCTACTCTATTCACAACATATTTCTTAGAGAAAAGAAATTCCTCTCACACAACACAACACAACTATTCTACGAATTTCATCAATACACATCGAGCACTTCGGGCCGGGTTCATGTGCAGCAGTCGTTCATAATGTCGTTGCGCCGTAATTTACAAAATGTTATTTGGTTTCAGCGAAACTATCATTCTACCTGTACGTATTATTATTGGCGCTATTGGACACGACGCAGGCGATAGGCGCCGGGCTATTAGCATGGGGTAACATGCAGTCAGGCCTGTGCGTCGTCGACGTCACAACATGGCTATATTTCTCTCTATACACTCCACTTGTCTATCACACGTTCCTCAGTGAATTCTTCAGGTATGTATTATGAATGTTTTATTTAACTATATTCGGTTCGAATTTTTGTTCGATTTAATGTATGTTTTTGTAAAACCAATTAAATTCATAAAAACAACTTATGGATTATTCTGAAATGTTAATAAAAAGTTACTGCTTAAGAGGGAACGCGGTCTGCCAGTAATTTGAAAGATAGGTATTCAGATAAACTTGCCGTTGCGGCAAAAAAGTACTCGAGTGGCGGCCACGTATTGGAAAGCGTGGGGCGGCCCCCCGCCAGTTGGACCGACGACCTAGTAAAAGTTGCGGGTGGCCGTTGGATGCGGGCGGCACAAAATCGCTCGCTGAGGTGGAAATTAGGTGAGCCCTATGTTCAGCAGTGGGCGTCTCGTTGGGCTGATAAGATGATGATGATGATGATTATGATTGCCGTCGCTCTTCGCCCTTACCTCAAGTCTGCTCAAGAGATACGGCACAAATCTCTACTCGCGACGAAAATTCTGGCTATTTCTTTCAATACTATTGAACGAAACATTTCTATCGGTTTTTTATTTTTTAAAAGACAATCCATGCACTTTGGGTCAAGACCTGCCAGTTACAACAAACTAATAAGGCATGCAAGATTATATTTCTTAGCCCGGATGCTATATATTTTACTCTGAAAAGTATGTAGTATATTACTGTATATCAAAATAATGTAATTAGGCGACGAATAGAATACCTCCTATTTAGAATTCGCTTAAAAAGAATGTTACTTTTTCTCTTTTACACAATTTAGAACGAAAACACCACTACCATGTCATAATTAAAAATGAAGTTAAAAATGTATACAGCACCAAAAAGATCCATTTACAATTTTTTATAGCGTGATTGTAATTGAGTCTAGATTATAATGCGTGATGTTACCGTCTATTCATATTTAAAATGTATTGATTTGTAAAGGTATGTACAAAGTGGGTAGGCAGATATTACGGCAAGCCTCGACTCGAACTCATATCGTGACATAAACATGCGTGTTGGTCGAAAATTGATCACTTAAATGTCCTTGAATAAACGTTTAGAAAATTAATAAGAAAGAAGTCACTGAAAGTCAAGATTCAATATTAACATCAGCAACTCATTAATAATCCACTTCTGAGCTCCGCTCCTCAGGCTCTCAGACCATTATCCACACACGCTGGCCTAAATTCAATTCAAAAGGTTCTATATCCAATAAAAAAATCCTTTTACTACGAAAAGTCAGAACTATATTTTAAGAATCATCATAACTTATCATTCGGTTAAATCCTTAATCTTATCAAGGCTCGTAAATGAAAATGCGACTTATTGTTAAAATAATAAGCGTGCGTTTTCAAATCATGGTTTGCTAAAAACCGTGGCGTGGAAATCTTACAACTAATTTTACCGCCTAAAGTACATTACTAGGGTGAAGGCATTTGTATGCTAAAAAGTTTTAATAACTTACATAATTTATTATTTTTTGTTTTCAGTGTATCTCAACCAAGCATTATGTTCTCATACAAGGCCCAGATGGATGAGCCAATGGACGACGATCAGGTCTCGTTGCCGCATCAGCAGAGTTTCAGCTCACTCAAAACAGATTCTGACTACATTTATCAGGTAAGTTTCAGTTTTAACAGCAACTATGTAGATTAGACAGCAATATTGAAGACTTGCAGTTTTTCGAAAGTTAAATAATACGAGTAATATCTAACAGAGTACCTAACATTATTTCTCGCCCAAATTAAGTTCTTCTACAGAGGACCGCGAAGTTAAATTTCTTGGGAGAATACATTTAAATGATATCGAAACTCATTGCTGTCATGTTAAAGATAAATTACACAGATAAAATGCTTTTGATTACATTTAATTTTATTCTTTGTGGAACAAGCAAATATTTTTTAAAGTATGTTACATAACCTTTTGACTATTAAAGCCACCATGGCCTGCAAATGAAAATGCGATCTATTGTTTTAAAAATAACAACGCATTTTAGCTGTCGCTTTTTCAACTATTTTGCAGCAGCATTACAGCATTTTTTGAATTTTTCATCTCTAAAATGTATGAATTGTATTCAGCAGAGTAACAGCGTGTACGACAGCACATTATTCGAAGCTGGCGGGACGACTCCAATGAACCCTGTATATAGCGCATCGCTGCAAAGCCCCGACTCGATAGCGTCCGGACAGTCCATAGAAATAGGTGGCCCTACCTCAGGCTTCCAAAGCCAACACATGCCTTCAACATAACAGCCGCGGCACACTAATGTGAGCTCATCATTGTGTTATTCAATTTCACACATCCAAAGAAACTTTAGCTATATAACTAGAGTCGCGTAACGATAGATATAACAGAGGTTATTAGTAATTAGATATTATTTTCTACATAAGAATCTCAACTCTTTTTATATTTACCAACTTTGCATAGGTACCGTTTTATTTGTGATAGGTGAAGCCAGTGATCAAATCGAATACTTGAGACTGCCATTTCTTAATACAAAAGTGGAATAAAGCTCATCGGGAAATCTTTTAATCTATACGAGCTACTAATATGATATTGGAAGGTAGATTAAAATGAATTAAAACGTTGACCGCCAAAGCTTTTATGGCCAACAAATGAAAATGTGACTTATTCTAAAGTAATAAGTGCGCACTTTCAACTGTCAGTCAGGTTTGTTGGCTATTGACGTCTGTGGCGTGCGAAAGGTTAATCAATAGAGGTCAATCATTATTGATCTATAATAGCTTAGAATGTCTGTAGCGCTGAGAGGTCTACGTTATCTGGTTGGTAGTTATTTCGCCGGGAACAGCTAGTTTATCTAATTCATCGTAATGGAGCCATCCATAAAATTTGACATTAGATTATATCATAACTGTTAATGTAGATTTATTATAAAAGTTGCTGTGACAGTAGTGACTTATCTTGTGATTATTATTTAAGTTGTCTTCAGTTTTTAGACATTAACTGCCGTACTCAGAGACGTTACTTAAAGTAAAGTTAACTTAAGTTTATTTAGTTAAAACGTGTAATACTTAAGTCTATACGCCTAAAGACGATTATTCAATGAAAAAATTGTGTTAATGACAGATTACTGCTAATTGACGTCTCTGAGTGCGGCAGTAGTATACTTAAATTAAGAAGTTGTACGCAGTTTGGAGAATTCGTCATACGTTTTTGAACAGTGTACCTACCTACTGTAAAATATTCTGTAGCATTTGTTTCAAATATCCATTTATCATTAAAAAAACATAGTACACTTAGGAAGATATTTCTAAAGTCGTTTACACTTAACATAACTTCTGCTTAAAATATTCGACAATAGTTGCTTGCCCAGTTCTCTTTACAAATCCTAATAACTTGACTAACTTGTACTAAAAGGAAGGAAATAAACTGGTAATTTTCAAATAAACTTGCAGATAAACTTTTCCCTATCGAAAGATTGTCTGTATAGACTATACATTTTCTGCAGTTATTTCAGTAAAATGATTGATGATTTTACAGCCAGCTTAATACCATAAGTAGTCGATGACTTGAATTGAAAATGGCTGTGGTTTCACTACTTAGTATAAATAAAGTCGCTTTCTCTGTCCCTATATCCCTATGTATGCTTAAATCTTTAAAACTACGGAACGGATTTTGATGCGGTTTTTTTTAATAGATAGACTGATTCAAGAGGAAGGTATAAAATACATAGCACGCGGGCGAAGCAGCGGGCGGAAGCTAGTAACTTATAAATTCCGATAAAATACATTTTTACACCACAAATCCAAAAAAGGGAAAATATTCACTAAAATCTGTTACCCTATTTTATACTAAGACGTTACCTTTGTATTTAAGTTGTATTAGTCGAATTAGTAAAATGGAAAAACCTCGTGCATCCGTAAATATAAAAACCGAATGAATTTGTTTTGTACTCGCTCCAACATGAGTCTATTAGTCTCATGTGGAACCCAGATAACTTTCTATTCTACCCTATATCAAATCACAGCTTTAAAAATACTACCAGGGTAGTATTATGTATTATGACGTATCACCAAATTGATCATAAATTTGTGTATTGTTTAGAATCAAACTTTTACTAAACGGTCATTAGTAAATTGTCGTGATGATGAGAAGGGGGATTGCGTTCCGTAGATTGTCATTGGCAGTAATTTTATTACATTGCATTGGTACTTTTACAGTCGAATTGTATGCGGGCTTAGCACTTACTGAATTTATATGAAAAAAAAAAATGTAAAACGAAAAACCCTCCCTTCAGAAAAATAAAGAGCTCAATAATTTGTTTAAGGCTAGATAATAAATAATTTTGTAGTCACTAGGAAGTGCAGCAATATTTTATTAAATTTACGCATATATAACAAACTTGAAAAATCCTTAAGTACTCGTGTTTATGGATAACACATAGGGTTGCCATTTCTAAAATTTCGCAACCAGAAGTTCTTCAGCACGGGAGGGGCGTGGGGACGGAGAGACGGTTGATCGCGGTGTGCGCACAGTGCGTGTGTCGCGGGCGGCCCAAAACTTTTAATTTTTAAACCCGGACTACAAATAAAGCTTTGCCCGGATGCCCTCTAAACTAGGACAAATCCGGGGAAACCCAGACGGATGGCAACCCTAATAACACAACACATTAAATATTTAAAAAGTCGGAAGCTAAATTGCTATTAAAAGCAACTTTTCGTACTTCTATTGCTTTAATATAGAGCCTCTCATAAAATGTGGTTTTCCTATACTTAAGTCAAGTGCATCTTTTTATTAGCAAGCTAGAGTTAGTAGTGATTTTAATTTCACCATATCATTTTCATAACCTCATTGAAATTTAACATATCTTTCTTTGAAATTTTTATTTAAATTGAATCTGGTGTAAATACAATTAAATTAGCAGCAAGCAATCTCTCCTAGTGTTCATTTTTATCTCCCGTGTATGTACTTAGCTGTAAAGAGATCTACACATGCGTTAAGTTGGCTCTACACGCTCCAGTATACCGGAGAGGTCTGTCTGCGTAGGTATGCCTGCACAGGTCACCCGCATTTATTAGCGTGTGTGGCGATCCGGTGTCCCAAGGAAAATTGATTATCGCCTTTGCTCCAGTCTGGCTGCGCACTGCGCAGGTTACCTCTCTAAACCGTAGCGTGTATGGCCGCCATTAGTCAATTGTACACGTATGTCATTACTTCAGTATTCATGCGGACGAGTATTATAGAACTGTTGTATAAGTGTGTTATCAATGAAATGTGCTACAGATGCTTTATTGCAAAACGGTTTTTACATTGTGCCTCTTTTGCAAAGTATTTGTCATTCTAACCCTTATTTTTGTCGTTGGGTAAGACAAAGATTGCATGATAGTGTCATGCTAAATTTGCATCGTGTAAATATTATAGGCCTTATGAGATAAGTTTACTCTGTGTGATTTATAAAATTATATTGGTTTATCGTACTGTGATGCATTAAGTCTACTTATTTGTTATATTATTTTTTGTATAAATTAAGTAAAAGTATGGCCAAGCTGGGATGTCAGAATTTGTTTCACATGAAATAAAGAATGCTATAGTCCGTTTGCGTTAAAAAAATAGTAACTCACCAGTGCGTCAGCAAAAGGCGTTTTATTTGGTTATGGTATGATTTATATTCGAAAGGCTAAGTTCAAATGGTCAATGTGAACACGGCTTTCTAATTTTCTAAGATCTAATTGGTCAAGGGCCGTGGCTAAGCTGAATGACAATGACGAGTTTCTAGTGAGTTACTATTTTCACGCGAACGGCATTTATTGTGAAATATTTTTAGGTAAACATCATAATTGGTGAATCTCATAGATTTTTTTAACATATAATGTTTATTTCTGATCTTATGAGTTTTATTTGCTAATTCAATATTTGTTACCAATGTTTTTTTTCGCAAATTTATGTCCCACCTTTTAAAATACATAATCTTTAATATATGTAGAAAAAGAATAGAACGATATTTATGAAGCAAATTTTGTAAAGCAAGAGTCATAATAATTATCTGACTCATTGAATAAACTTAAATTTATTTTACCAAATCTGCAATCTCAATGGTTTACGAGTTATTTTAAACCTGGTTTCTGATGATATACTCTAAAAATGTTGTAAATAATAAGCATATTTTGTTTGTCAAAATGTTTTGTTTATTTTATAGCTTCACTAACATTGGTTTCGTGATTAAAGATATACTCAGAATTAGTCAAGGTATGAAATTTTCATGTCAATTTTCTACATTGTATCCGTTTTAAAACCATTGACTACCAAGTCAATTTTCCTTTTAAATTGTGATAGTCCATATTATATATTAAATGAAAACTAAGTGATATTTTGGTTGATGGTGTATATTTTTGTTGTTTTCGTCTCTTAGAAGTTAATAAAATAAATACTTTTATTGAACAGTTTTTTAATTGTATTAACACTTGTAAATTATAAAAACCGTTTCAGATACATTGCATTTCTTCAGAAATAAAATGATGCTTTAAGCAGTCTACAACATTTATCCTTTGACTTGGATCTAGCATTGTCATCTTATCAAGTAAATCTTTAATTTGTACTATTTTCCGCATTTCATGTTCACATAAGTTCTTATAAGCCTTTTTAAGTTCATGCATTAAATCTCTTGATGTTGTAATATTGCAAAGTTCAACAACTTTTTCTCGTCCAGTAAATTCATCTTTGTTATGAAGTAAGAAGTTATTATTATAATTAAAATGTTGGTCTCTGAATTTTCCTTTTTTAACAAATCTTTTTGAGAACTTTCCTTTCAAGTCCATAAAACATTTTAACATCTTGTTGTTGGAGTTGCCGGTGAATAAGATTTTCCCCGTAGCCATTTCATAGATAGTGCATGCTGTGGACCATATATCAACACCATGGGTGTAGGGTACCCCTAGAATTATTTCTGGAGCTCTATAAAATCGGGATACCAAGTATGGAGTAGGTTCATTATCATCTAATTTGAGAGCTGATCCAAAGTCACACAGTTTTAATACATTTTTCTTTTCATTTATTAGAATGTTATCTGGCTTTATATCTGCATGTATAATACCAAGTCTCTTGAGTAGTCTCAGGGCTAGGAATAACTGTCTTGAGTAACTCATTAATGCTTTCATATTGAGACCAGAGTGCTTGCCATACTTTTTGATGACAGCCCTTAGGTCCATATGTAGTGATTCTAGCAATAAACATAAGTGACCTCTATGGATAAAATGATCAAGAAAGTTGACACAATGATATTTGCCATCAGGATCAGCATTTTGTATTTCTTTCAATGTAGCAATTTCTTTTAAACTAGTTTTGTACATCAAGTGATTGTTTCTGACAATTTTTATTGCAACATTGTTATTTCCGTCGTATATATCTTGAGCTCTAACAACGTTGGAAAACACACCTTGTCCAAGTATACCCTTGATAGTATACTTGTTGTTAAGTATATCGCCAACTCTTACATTGTAATATCCCTCTGGGTTATCCCAATTGTCTGTTAAATTTGTGTCATTACTATCTTGTGTTACATGGTCAATGGAGGTTTTTGATTCAAACTCATCTTTTTCTGAAAACATATCTGTCACTTGCTTTGAAATTTTTGGATTTTGAGTTCCATGAGAATGATGAATCTCTGTTCTCTTTTTGGTAAAACTATGTTCGTACTGACCGCTTTGGTTGTTAGAATCATTCAGTTTTGCCAAAAGTTGTTTACGTTGTTGCCTTCTTTGTTGTATAATGGTTTCTTCATCTTCTGATTCCATTTGTGTGTGTTCTAATTCTGGAGAAGATTCATGAGTGAACTTTATCTTTTTAATGTTACCAGCTTTTTTATCATTTACTGTTAGTTGTCTTTTGAGTTTTCTTTCAATTTCATTATCTTCTTTGGAATGGGCATGTTTTCTAATTGTATTTGTTTCATTGTCAGGATGTTTTACAATTTTTTTTAGTTCTTCTTTAAGAGATTCTCTTTTCCTTATTAGTTCTTCTAGTGATGAGTTAGTTTTTGTTGGCAATGGAGGTGTTTTAGACTCTAGTTGATGATGTTTGTGACTTGCATATTTTGTCTTAGATTTCACTGATTCTTTCTCTTTATAAAATCTTGATGATTTATACTGTCTGCTGTAATTGTTGGACATCTTGGCACTAATGATTCAAATTAGTGTTTTATAATATGTATAAGAATTGCTCCACTTATCTGTAAAGACAGAATCTAATTAATTTTCTTAACAAAACAAAATTACTACTGAAGCCAATAAAAAAAAGGGTTGAAGTAGAGTTAAGTAAATATGAAGTTTTTTCATTTGTGTGCATTTTAAAAAGCTTAGCTTTTTGTCACATTCATGAATATTGTATAACAGCCTTGTATTATGTGAACTTATGTAAACTAAAGGCTGATGTTTGCAACCATCATGAAGTTGACTGCTTGCCATCTAAACATAATTATTGTTAACTATATCTTTGATTACATTTCCACCCTGCTATTATCATCAGGTGCAACATTACTCAGTCCAACTTTTCATGTTGAATGTTGACCTCTCATCTCAATATGCTTCCTTTTATAAACATATTTGTCCAGTCATAAGGTCCAGTGGACTCTGTCACTTAACTGATCCGTCCATGTTTAACTGTGTTATGGACATCATATCATAATGTCTATGTGCTAGCTAGAAAAAATATTGTGCTATTAGTTAACACTTTATTATAAAACAATATTATATAGTAAATAGGAATACATAAAGCCTGCCATTACTTCAACTGGCAGTTATGCATTTGGAACAGTGCTTAGAACATGATAGTACTATTTATATGATCAATATTAAGTTAATAGCGTCATGATTAACTTTATACCGACCATATTTCTACTGGCAAAGCGAGTTTATGGGACTTAAATAAGTAGTTATAAGAGAAACGATAGTACAGTCATGATATAGGCACTGGTGATTCTATAATACCGTGTAGCACGTGAAACCAAAAAGTTTCATATGTAATGCTTGGTTTCGTGTGTTACACGCACTTATATAATTTTCACAACTTTCTTTCCATGTACGTATGCAATATTGTAGAAATTATTTGCCAGATTAATACATTTGGTCACATAGGTATGCACATTGGAACTGTCAATTTGTAGTTCACTGCTTCATAAAATTTAAATAATTTGTAAATCAAATTACTTGAACATAAAATCGTCCACTATACAGAAATCTTGAAATGTAAATATAAATATAGATTTATTTTACATTTTTAGTTTTACTTTACGTAAACACCTCCATGTAAATTATTAAAGCACTTGCCACTTATTGATTGAGTCAATGTCAATGAGTCATTTACTTTAGTAAATCCATGGAGAATAGAGTTATACGTCTGTGGAACATAACCACAAAGTATTTAGTAATATTTAGTTTACGTTTTAATTCTTTTATAAATATAATAATGCTGTGGAGGTACCCCTCGACCCAGTACAGCACATGCCATCGAAGAATATTCGGATTATTCGGCATTGGTTACCGCACGCTTGTTGGCCTTGGAGATCTTCAAAAAATTTAGCATGAGGACATTTAAAAATCTTAAATTATTTGACTTCCTATTCACGGAACAGATTCACAATTTGATCTTGGACATCGACAAAATAATTTTAATTGCTATAAGTATAATAAATTATATTACATTATAAGGAGTTAGCAAGTTGAAAAAAATTAAACGAAAATGGAAATGGTGGACAACTACAAATTTTAAGAATAGCAAATAGTGGATGTACGACACAGATATAATATAATAAAACATGTTTACGTCTGTGATGTACAATGATTTGTTCTTCAGCGAGTCGTGCGTTGGCAATTGGCATTAAAATTTGGTCACCGTCCACACTGAATTCGTTCTATGATACCTCCTTGGTTTTATGAACCCAAAAATTCAAAATTTGTTGCACTCGAGCGCCCTCACCTCTCTCGCACAGCTCGGGGATCACAGAACACTTCTTGAACGCAGCCCATACGCAATCCGTGGTATCCCTTATTAGTCTGTGCATACGCAGCCCTTTCGTGTCTATGCTATGGACGACTTTGACATTTTGATTGACAAGACAAAGACAATATAACCTAAAAATTACGGCGTTTTCTTAATCCTAATTTTTTGAATTACATAAAATGTCTTTATTTATAAACACTTATGTTAGAAATAGTTTGTTTTCAAATTTGCGCTTATTAACACCATGCCGAAGTTTTCGCATGACTCAAGGTTAATTTAACTTTTTTTTTACATTAGTTGAGTAATTAATGAAAGTTTGCAGTTATTAAATATAATTTAATGTCTGAAACATGTTGTGTGGTAACCTATCGTTGTGTAATAATTCTAATTTTGATACAATCTATTGTTTCAGTCAAGAACTTGTATTCGCCTTCAGCGTTAGGAGTAGATGGCTACCTTCAAACGAGAAAGCGATCCAAGGAACAATTTGCCAATTTCGCCGACAAATTTAGAGCTAAGATGAATGATTTTGTGTCAGATGCCAAAAATATGATATTTACCGAGGACTTGAAGAACATGGTACACATAGCAGAACCTACTGACTTGCAACTTGTACTAAAAATGATAAATAAGTAAGAAAAACTTCTTAAACTTATTTTGCTTCTCGCTAGTTAACATTACCATTATCTGTGGAATGCAGGCCTAAAGACGGATAAATAAATAATATTTAAGTGTGATTGACACTTAAATATTATGTATTTATCCATCTAGTCAACAGATACTTGGGGACTATACAAAATAGGACTAGACAGCCATTCCTAACTGTAATATTAGCTGCTTAGGGATCTTCGGGTTAGTGTCCTACGAATTGGTTGCGGCTTCTGGGTGGTAAAAAAGCCATCATAGCTAATTTTAGGGTTCTGTAGCCAAAATGGCAAAACGGAATCCTTATAGTTTAGTATCCTCATGTCCGTCCATCCGTCCATATGTATGTCACAGGCATTTTACTCAAAAACTATTTAATGTATTTTAATGAAATTTGGAGAATAGGTGTCTAGTGTAGTCCGCTACTCAGTTTAGTAGTTAAATAATAAAAACAAATACTCCATACATGTTAAACAAAAAAAACAAACCAAAACAGCGGCTTGTGCTATACAAGGCACAGGTTCGGCCGCATCTGGAGTACTGCTCTCACCTCTGGGCAGGAGCACCCAAATACCAGCTCGACCCACTTGACTCCCTCCAAAGGCGGGCTGTTCGAATCGTCGGTGATCCCAATCTGATGGACAACTTGGAATCGTTAGAGCAACGGAGAGACTTTGGGTCACTCTGCGTGCTCTATCGATTATTCCATGGGGAGTGCTCCGATGAGCTCCATGATTTGGTGCCATCGTCGCCTTTCTATCATCGCACCACTCGACGCCGCTGTAGGCTTCACCCACACTACCTGGAGCCGATACCGTCTAAAACGGTAAGGTTCCAGCGATCATTCTTCCCACGTACGTGCAGGCTCTGGGATGAACTTCCTACAGCGGTGTTTCCTGAGCGCTATGACATGTCCTTCTTCAAACGAGGTTTAAAGAGAGCTATCCTCTCAAGGTAGGCAGCGGCCTGGCTGTGCCCCTGGCATTGCCAACGTCCATGAGCGGCGGTAACCACTTACCATCAGGTGGGCCGCTTGCTCGTCTGCCACTACAGGCAATAAAAAAAATAAAAAAAATGTAACGGAAGCTGGAAGCATCTTTTTCAGCAAACATTTATGAATGGCATATACTTGGACAGGTGTTTCAAAGACACTAGTCAAAGACACTAACATTTCTAAGCAACTTTTTTGATTAGGTGATTTTTTTTGGCTATAATCGCTCCGGAAGTAGCAAAAATTGTGCCCACCTTTTTTTCCAAACCCTAAGACCTAAAAAACCGCGCTTCTCAACAAAGGGACGTAAGTCCCATGACCATACGTTCTTTTTTTGTGGAACCCTACATTGAGCATAGTCCGACATGCTCTTAACTTATTTCAAGCCTGTACAATGCAGTAATAAAAATAGCCATTTTATAAAAAAAATTCATCAACCTTTTTCTTAAGTCCTAGAGTCCTCCATTCCAACCAAGATTATCTATATACATTATTAAGTTAAAGTTTTATTAAGGTGTATTTAATTTATTATGTAAGTCAGTTATGTATAAGGTTTGATATCTTACAGGTTTAATACTCAACAAAGTGAATACAGATTTGGTTCATTTGTTTTTGGTCCAGTTATCATGAGAATGTTCCATTTCTTAGATGCACCTAAGGAGGCATTAGAGGTAAGGTTTCTATTGTTCATAAAAATGCATCATGACATAATTATTAAGCCAATTTTATAAACAAGATATTGAATCTATTATTTATTATTAATTTATGAGGACCTTTTTCCTTAATAATAATAAATAGTTCTCCTTATGAGTATCAATGTGTATTAAATTTATTAGACCTAACATATTTGTTTATATTTTTTTGATTGTTTATATGTGACTTGGTATTTTGATCCCAACAAAAAAATACTTGTGCCGTCTTATGGGATTACCAATACAATGAGCCTGCGTCCGCGATGGCGTGCACTGTTGCGAGCAGATGTTGTATACGATCTTGTAAGAACATTTCTACATCAACGCATCCTATGATAGGCGTCATTTAGGCGCTGCGTCAAGCCTTTAGTGCAGTCATTATCTTTTTTTTTACTGAAATTAATATCTCTATTCTCCAAACTATCTACCAATCCTTTTTTGCTTGGTCTCTTTAAAGCTCAGACCAACAAAAAAGTAAAGACAGAGCATCACGAACAATTGCAGTGAAGTCAACTTGACCAAGACATTCCAAATAAACACACAACCTCACGCACACACCTACACTAAAACCGAGACAATTTCTTTTAGTACGTCACGAGTCGTCGCCGCGTCGTCGTAAACAAATAACTAAAATAAAAAAAAGTGATAATGCCTACCTGAGTTGTGAAAGGTTGCAAAAACAACAGTAATATACAAAAGAAATCCCATGTAATCCCTTATCACTTGTAAATACTTGAATTTACATCATTTCTTAATTAATGAAACTGTAAATTTAAGGTTACTTTTAGGTTAGTTGGTACCAATACTGCCAACAAAACAAAAATAATAATGTGGCCATAGCTATGATTTGATATTTCCCCATTTATTAAACCACAGATTATACTCTGTCGATGCGTTTTCTTTTGTGAAATTTGTAATGACCTTACAAATTCATGATTCGATTTAAAATAATTAAAAAAATTAGATATTAAATAAATAATTATATTAATTTTAAATTTACGAATTTTTTAGAATATTTTTTTAAACGATTCAGAACACATACATCGAAATAATTTAAATTAGTCTCTAGTAAATAGTATTCATTGCAAATAAAACGATTTATACTTAGATATAAAAAATAATTTATTTTGACAACAATACTACCTACAGCGTTGTGTCTACAAGGGTAAAAATAGGTAATTTTTTTTTTCAAAATCAGTGATTTTATTTTATTTTACTAACATCCATCCATACATATTATAAGGCTTTGTCCTGACTGACTGACAGACAACGCACAGCCTAAACCGCTGGTCGTAGCGACTTGAAATTTGGAGGGTGTGTTTGTCTTAATGTCTAGAAGTGTACTAGGAAAAGGTTCTTTAAAATTCAACCCCTAAGGGGGTGAAAAGGGATAAAAACGATTGTAGAAAACTTCTTTGTTTTTTAACTTATAGGTTTGAAAATTTGTTTTGCGGTACTACTATCAAAATATAAAATACCCTCATCAATATTTTTGACAAGGGTGGCTTTGGAAGGGTGAAATTGGGGATGAAACGTAATAAAATTTAGAAATTATCTTAATATATGTAACAGGCTGATGTCTGTACATTATAGATCTTAAAGAAAAAGTATAGGTCTTTTTAGGGCAACAGGAGCCAAAATTGTCTGTCTGCCTATCTGTCTGTATAAATTTACGGCATGTACGCGTATAATTTCACCTATGATTGATGACCCACAATTTATAAATTATAAATAAATTTCACCAATGTGTTGCTAGAGGTGAGCTGATTTAATACAGGCCTATGGTAAAATATCTGTGAATGTTAAATATGTTATTCCTACTGTTTTATGCGAACCGAATTATGAATGTATGAAGTTTTTATACGCAATAGAAGTCATTCTAAACAATTGAGATACAATACATACACAACAATATCTTACTCGTACAATGCTCCGTCTTTACTTTTTTGTTGGTCTGAGCCTCAGACCAACAAAAAAGTAAAGACGGAGCATCACGAACATCAAAATGAAGCCACCTGTTTGTCTATGTGTTTGTTGGCAGGGTTGCCACTTGTTAAACATTTTCCCTATAATTTGGGAAATCATATTATGTGGGAGGGATAAGTATGTATATTGTACGAGTAAGATATTGTTGTGTATGTATTGTATCTCAATTGTTTAGAATGACTTCTATTGCGTATAAAAACTTCATACATTCATAATTCGGTTCGCATAAAACAGTAGGAATAACATATTTAACATTCACAGATATTTTACCACAGGCCTGTATTAAATCAGACCTCTAGCAACACATTGGTGAAATTTATTTACAATTTATAAATTGTGGGTCATCAATCATAGGTGAAATTATACGCGTACATGCCGTACATTTATACAGACAGATAGGCAGACAGACAATTTTGGCTCCTGTTGCCGTAAAAAGACCTATACTTTTTCTTTAAGATCTATAATGTACAGACATCAGCCTGTTACATATATTAAGATAATTTCTAAATTTTATTACGTTTCATCCCCAATTTCACCCTTCCAAAGCCACCCTTGTCAAAATATTGATGAGGGTATTTTATATTTTGATAGTAGTACCACAAAACAAATTTTCAAACCTATAAGTTAAAAAACAAAGAAGTTTCATACAATCGTTTTTATCCCTTTTCACCCCCTTAGGGGTTGAATTTTAAAGAACCCTTTCCTAGTACACTTCTAGACATTAAGACAAACATACCCTCCAAATTTCAAGTCGCTACGACCAGCGGTTTAGGCTGTGCGTTGTCTGTCAGTCAGTCAGGACAAAGCCTTATAATATGTATGGATGGATGTTAGTAAAATAAAATAAAATCACTGATTTTGAAAAAAAAAAAATACCTATTTTTACCCTTGTAGAAACAACGCTGTAGGTAGTATTGTTGTCAAAATAAATTATTTTTTATATCTAAGTATAAATCGTTTTATTTGCAATGAATACTATTTACTAGAGACTAATTTAAATTATTTCGATTTATGTGTTCTGAATCGTTTAAGAAAATATTCGTAAATTTAAAATTAATTAATTATTTATTTAATATCTCATTTTTTTAATTATTTTAAATCGAATCATGACACAAAAGAAAACGAATCGGCAGAGTATAATCTGTGGTTTAATAAATGGGGAAATATCAAATCATAGCTATGGCCACATTATTATTTTTGTTTTGTTGGCAGTATTGGTACCAACTAACCTAAAAGTAACCTTAAATTTACAGTTTCATTAATTAAGAAATGATGTAAATTCAAGTATTTACAAGTGATAAGTGATTCCATGCGATTTCTTTTGTATATTACTGTTGTTTTTGAAACCTTTCACAACACAGGTAGGCATTATCACTTTTTTTTATTTTAGTTATTTGTTTACGACGCGGCGACGACTCGTGACGTACTAAAAGAAATTGTCTCGGTTTTAGTGTAGGTGTGTGCGTGAGGTTGTGTGTTTATTTGGAATGTCTTGGTCAAGTTGACTTCACTGCAATTGTTCGTGATGCTCTGTCTTTACTTTTTTGTTGGTCTGAGGTCTGAGCTTTAAAGACAAATTTCATAATAATTTAATCTGACAAAGAGCCAAAGTTAACGTCATAGCTCGTAGAATAAGTAAGTTGAAGTTGCAGCGGGCTGGTCATATGTACAGAAGGACCGATGCACGGTGAGCAAGCGTGTCCTGGAGTGGAGACCGTGACTCTGCAAGCGTAGAGTAGAATGCCCTCCAGCTAGTTGGTCTGACGACCTAAAAAAGGTCGCTTGGTCTGACTAGATGCGGAAGGCAGAGGACAGAGTTGTTAGGAGAGGCCTACGTCCAGCAGTGAACTGCAATAGGCTGAAATGATGATGATGATGGTGAAATCTTTTTTTAAATAAATCAGTTTATATTTCACCAGTGCAGTATACCAACAAGGATCACAGTAAGACATACTACTAGGAATCTTAATATAAACACAATACATTAATCCTAATATAGTACTCTATTCCAGTGTTTCTATGATCCGAAAAATGATGGATTCTTTGACCAACTAGTATCATTCCACATTCTAATGGACCTGCTGTATAGTCATGAGATGTATGATGAGATGTACCAAGTGTTTAACAGAATTCGTGAGAAACAAATAAATATGACAAAGTTCCCCAAGTACCCTGTGGTTTTGGTACTTGCTGCGTGTTATAAACAAGTGAGTAATTATTGTAGTTAGATGTACTATCAATGTGGCATAGTGTGATATTGCCGTGCTGAATGTTTTGGGTTTAATTTCCATAATAGATAAATACTATACTTAAACGGATACCACACAGTTGTAAACTTGCCCTCCAACAGAGGTGACCTTGGGAATTCCAACCATCTAGCCGGCTGTTGTAAACGGAATTAATAACCTAATTGGAATACAAATCACACAGATGGCATCCAAGCTCCTACCAAGGTCATCTCTGTTGGAAGGAAAAGTTTACAACCGTGTGGCACGGCTATTACACATTACTCTGACTTGCTTATATTTTTAGCTATGGGCAACTCAGTGTATTTCTTCTTTTGCCCCCTCAACAACTATATATTATTATATATATTATGTACATGTATGTATATATGTTGATATACTACATTTTTTTTAATGCCTATTATAATTACTCTATTTATGCACCTATTCGACCCATCTCTGCATCACCCTATTGGTTGACGGGTAGAGAATGCCTCCGGCATTAAGTCCGCCTTTGTACATTTCTGTGTATATGTGTTGGGACTTACTATTTAACACAACCAGTTTTGAAAACTCGTTTAGTCATAACTACTTTTGACTGGTTAAGAGTTTTGACTGTAACATATATAAAGTGTTAATATATAAATGTACTCTGTTGCTTAAATAAACATTATAGTAGTATTCATCAGCACAATGAAAATACATAATTTGTTTGCATGCCCTCTATGGGTAGTTTAGTTATACATCACAAAAAAAATGTATAACACCTATTACTATGTCTTTGGCAATTAAAGAAACTATCTTTTCTTAAAAAAAATATTCCTATTTTTATTCTGTGTTATATTATAGAGATTTATTAGATTAAATCTATTATTTAGAATCAAACATTTATTAATTTCTATCTCTATATATTTACATTAAATAATACTACCTCAAGAACAAATTCATGCATAGTCACAACTCCACTATCTATTAGTTTAAATTTCTCATATTCCTCAATTATATTCCTTTCAGAATACACCAAAGAGCCTTGAATATGCATCTAAACTGTGGACAGAAATGACCAGTACTGGTGTAGTTCCAGTCAGGAGGGGAGTTACTTATTTTGCTGGTTTGTATAATGAAATATTTAGAACAGTAACTGTAAGACTCGGTGATGCAGCGGGCATTGTATAGTACTCCTGCTCAAGGCATCCCGGAAAAAATATTATTGGGATTTCTATCATGAAATTCTCAGTCCTTCATTCTCAGCCCAAAGTTTGAAAACAAATGTGCCTGGTCGGACCAAACAGAGCTGGGGGAATATGGGTGAAATTCATCTCTGCCTCACTTTGGTAAAAAAAAGCGTGACGCTGTGAACAGGCTATCAATCAAAACAAAGGAGGGAAGGGAGCAAACAGGTTTTTAAAGCGTTAGCAACACAAATGTGATAATTGTGGTTGTTAAATAATAATGTGACCTACCGTTATGAAAATAAAAGATATTTTTAATTGGCAGCAGAAGGATGTCATGTTATAGATACAATCACAGATATATATGGAATAGATCACGCAAGTCTCATCGTCTGTATAGAAACCAAGCGTGCCATTATTTTTCCACCTACTATGACGTCACACGAGCGATATAGTGATGGGAACTCTCCATCCGCGCGTAAACGATTCAAAAAGTTGTCGTTTAGCCTCGTCCCAATCGATCCCGTAATCAATTTTTGCAAGATTAATCTAATTTTCTTTTTGGCGCACTACGTGGTAAACGTTCGTGTGCTGTAAGATTTTGTTCTATATTCTGTACAAATAAAAAAGATTTTTAATAATTATTGAAAAAAAAAGCAAATGAATAACAAAGTAAGTATAAAGCTTGAAATGAGTTCTCTTCAATGACACCATTTATTAATCCTAAAATTCTAACAAAACACAGGAACAGATTCGAGGAGGTTCTTACTACTTACTTTTAAATCGGATCTCCCACTTTTGACATTACCATTAATATGTAGTTCCGACATGATTACTAAAGTCAATCCACTAACTTCAACACTTGAGAAGCTCTTCAATACATCAATCGTGCATGTATCTGTTTTGAAAATCAATCAGAATCGAAAACTCGCTGTACAATACAACACTATTTGCTATATTTGACAGAAAAATGAGAGAAGCAACCGTACCACGAAGCTCAGCGACAGGTGAAAATATCGATAATTTTAATATTCATTACGTGTTTAACAGACATGCCACACAATACAGCTTTGTAACTAAATGCGGCAATGAATTACGAATTATGCTATACGCTCTCAGTCGCCTAGTTTTCATTGTAAAACCACAATAAACGTAAAATAATTGAATTTGCAATTAAAAACACACAATTTAATAATAAAATGACTTACCGATGAAAGGAAACGTCTCCATTACCTCGTCCCAATTTTTTTGTGCTGTTTTTGCAGCTCAGTACGGCACAAGTAGGCATTTTTGAGTTCTAGTTCGACGTAAGGCATCGAGAACGTTCCAGTGCGGAATGAATTAAATGACGATGAACTATGTCCATTGGACACACATTTTACACGCGAAGTACATACACTTGCGTGATCTATGCCATATATATCTGTGGATACAATGCATTGTATCTATAATAATTGATCCGTAGTGATATATAATACTAGTTTTCTCTATTGTTCTAGTAATAATGTCCTTTTGTATGTTTTCAGCTTTGGCTTTGAAACAAGGTGTTCCACATGTAGCTATAGAGTCAATTTCAACACAGAAACAGCATTATGTAACTATTAGAAATATAAAGGTGAGGTAACACAATTTTTGTTATTATCCATAACAATTACCATGACTGGCCTGTTGGTCTAGTGGTTTGTGACCCTGACTGCTCGTGCGGTCGTGGGTTCGATCCCCACCCAGGACAAATCTTTGTGTGATGAGCATAAAGTTTTGTTCTGTGTCTGGGTGTAATTTGTCTATAATATGTATGTATTTACCAAAAAAAAAATGTATTTAAGTAGTATATCAGTAGTTTAGTACCCATAACACAAGCAAATATAATTGCTTAATTTGGGACTAGATGGCGCAGTGTAAATATGGTAGAATATTATTAGAATATTATTAATTATACTGGATACGAAAAACTTAAACAACATAGGTACCAAGCCCGATTTGGCCTGAAAATGTTCGCAGCAAAACTCAGGTCTTAAACACGTATAGCATTCCCTCCACATTCTTTAGAGGTGACCCGCAGTGGGACGTTTATGGGTTGATATGATGATTGGCAAGGTGACTGCAGGGAAGGCGGGGTGTGAGGTCACTGGCTTGAAAAATAGGCACGTGTTCAATTCTTGCCAGCGCTGGTCTGGATTTAAAAAGGGTTTCACTAGGCCAATACCAAGCCAACGCTAGCTGCAAGTCAGACTGGCAGCTAGCATTAGCCTCGTGTAGACTATACTTAATTGCCACGACATGTCACTATGACGCGTCTCAAGGATTATTTACAATTTTTTTTCTAATTATTATGTATAAAACTCCAGGTTGTATATTCGAAAAACGCCGCCATCTAAAACTTAACTAAAAGTATTGTTACAGGCAATGGCTTTAGCAGACATGGGTAGACTGGACGATGCTTTACCAGTATTAAAGGCAGTGCTGAATATCGACATGCCCGGTGAAAAGGACAAGCACACGTTCTTTGAAGAAACCGTATGTATTATCTTTGTGTAATATAATCGGTATATGTTTTTAACGTAGGATCAGAGCAAATTTGTATCGTATTCAATCTAAAACTTTAAGCAATTTAGTTATGATCTATTTTATATTTGACTGCCTCGGTGGCGCAGCGGGAAGTGTATACGACTGCTGTGCAATAGATCCCGGGTTCGATTCCCGGGTTGGGTGAAAATGGTATTGGGCTTTTCTATCATGAAATACCAGTATTGAGATTTTCCCGGAGTTTGGTAAACAAATGTTCCCGGTTGATGTCAATAGGCTCGCCCCCTATTTCATGGGACCAAACATAGCTGGCGAAATGTGGGTTTGAAACACCTCTGCCTCCTCCTGTCTCTATATATATATATCGTATATAAAACAATTTTTTTTTGCAGTGCAAGATCTTAATAAGTATATTGTTGTACCTGCAGTAGATTATCAAGTACTGTAACGTATGGCAGACTTTAGATACTTCTTACATTCTGATCGCAAAGTATTCAATAGTGAAAAGGGCGTTTATGCTTAGGTTTTCGATACAAAAATCTGTCTCTCTATATTTAGGCGTATTTTAATGAAATTAATGTCTTTTTTTTGCTTCAGATCGAAAGAGTAAGAATAGCGACAGAGAAAGCCAACAATAAAGATTTACAAAAAGAATTCAACGATATCTCTAAAGCGTTGAAAGAAAGGGGACTTATTGAAAATAAGGTATTTTTTTTCAACATAATATTTATCACGTGCCCAGCAGTGGGACGTTTATGGGTTGAAATTTTGAAATGAATGAATGAATGAATTATTGGTCACATATAAGTTTGTATAATTTGGAAGACATGACACGATATGATAAAAAAATTAACAATAGCTATGAAAGACTTTTATCTCCATAGCGTTCCAAAGCACAATGACAATAATTATGTTTTACTTGTAAGATTAAAATTACTTGTGTCCTTTTTCTAATAAATGTGCGAAATACTCCTTTTCCCCTTGTTTATAAATAGAATTCTCTTCATCAGCTTGTCCTGTTTTTCAAAACAGTTAAGGCTGGTTTTAGAACTGTGCGGGCTCCGGAACGGAGATATAATTAAATGTGAGGCGCTAGAACATCGTATCACAGCTCGGCGGATGGCCCGTAAGGACCTTCGCTTCGGATGTTGCACGTACGTAGTATCGTACTGACGTCATGACTTTTCTCTATGCAGTAATGATCTCACAAGGAGGGAGTTACTGTGCTTCAAATGCTATCAAATATGACATAACAATAACAGGACAGCATTTAGTTCCACTGCACACCTATTTGTGTCAGATTATTTATTATAATTTGTTGGTCTAGAAGCCGTTAGCGGCCTCCTTGCTACCGTGACCAGAATTGATCTATTGTAGCGTGTGTCGAGACTATACCCGTGCACAGACAGCACGTACACCTCGGCCGGACAGTTCTGAAACCAACCTAAGTATGTTTTTAAAGCTTCTATATTAGCTACTTTATTGTTTCAGACATTGGATCAGCTACTTAACACTGAGATACAAATGGTTAAACGATCGGATCGTCCGCGAGGAGCGTCTTCGTTCCAAAACAAACAAATGCCTTTTGGTCTACGTCAGAAGAAACCAAACACAAATATAATATAGGTTATATTTTATTTAGGCTGTATATAGTTTTGTTTCGGATGAATGTGTTTTGTACAAATACGAACAATTCCTGTCTATCAAAAGGCGAAAATGAAATATAAGCGGTTTTGCCTTTGATGGACTACAAATTAATGTTATTGTACATTAAATGATGAAAAAATTGTCGTGTTTTATATGTTTGTTACCTACTCTGTATGGAGTGTTCCATTTGCCATTTTTACGCGATTATGCATTAGGTACTTAAATATTTACTTAGTGACATTTTTAATTGTTAGTTTCAAAAACAATTGTAAAAAATTGTCTACGTATTAATAAATGAAAATGAAATGAATATATTTAATAATATTGATAATAATAATATTCTACCACATTCACACTGCGCCATCTAGTCCCAAAGTAAGCAATTATATTTGCTTGTGTTATGGGTACTAAACAACTGATATACTACTTAAATATTTTTTTTTTGTAAATATATACATATTACTTATACATAAATTACACCCAGACACAAAACAAACCTTTATGTTCATCACACAAAGATTTGTCCTGGGTGGGGATCGAACCCACGACCTCCGGCTTAGCAGTCAGTTTCACTAACCACTAGACCAACCTTTTTTACGTACATAATTAAAATCAGCTTGTGACCACGGCCACCTGGTCGAAACGTCAAGCGAAATAAGGTGTGTAAGGGTTGGATCAGAAATAGCCGCACAGAATCGCATTTTCATATGTTTCTATCCCTAACTGTCACTTAGAACTGTTATTTACACGAGCGAGGACGCTGCCGCACGCGGCGAAATCGACAATGCGCTCGGCTCTCACTAGATGTGGCCCAACCCTAAATGGTTTAAATACCTAAAGCATTATCGCGTGAATTCTGCTACGCCGTATTTCAATGGTCACTTGTATGTTGTTTAACTGAATGTTTTGTTGAGTATACGTTGTTAGATTATAGTTGAAATAAAAATAGTTGTGACAAAAATATTTTCTTATTTCAATATTTACGAGAATATCGATCGATCATCACATTAAAATACTCCCTGATTGAAGAGCATTTACCCCCTTCTTCCTCATCATCATCATCATCATCAGCAACCCATTAAGTCCCACTGCTGGGCTCGGGTCTTCCTCAGAGTCAAACTTTTTAGTCAAACTGGTTTGACTATGAGGAATTACGTTTGCCTGTGTAACATCAATGCGCGCATGTTACACAACTTGTCACCGAGACCTATACGAGATATCTGTAGAAGTGATGAAGTCTCGTAGATGTGATAGATGTCTCGTCGAGGTGATAGAAGTCCCATAGAGGGATAGAAGGCTCGTAGAGGACTGGTAGGGTTTACGTAGAGGTTTCGTAGTCTCGTAGAGGTTTCGAAGAGTCTCGTAGAGGTCTCCTTGAGGTGATGCAGAAGTCTCGTAGAGGTGATAGAAGTTCCATGTAAAGTGATGCAACCCCAGAGCCTGAATTTTTACTTTATGTTTTTATTTAGTTTGTAAAAATTAATTATAACTAGGTTTGGTGCTCTGCTGCATCATCACTTTACACGCTACCCAAATTGAAAATTACGAAAGATTGTAACTATCCATTTTTTTTAAAAGAGTGGCGTGAGTTTCTTGCCTGTTCTTCTCATAGCTCCACCCCGTCAGCGAACTGGTCGTAGGCAAATTTGCTGTAACTACTTTTCGGATAACCTGTTACATTCTTATCTTGTGACTTACATAAGTGTTACCGTGTAACCTAGATGAATAAACGAGATTTCATTTCATTTCATTTCACGTAGAGGTTCAAAGATTTCTCGGAAAGGTGTCGTCTCTCTCACAACGTCAAACCGGCGGACTTGGTAGGCAGTCAATCAACATAGACAATAGTTGTTCTTACAGCATTTTTGCACGTGTATGTATGAGCGCCTGTTATAAGTCTCACTTAAGCTGATTAGGTTTTAAAAAAACTTCCTTACGGCCGCACATAGAGACGTCAATTAGCCGTAATCTGTCATTAACACAATTTTTTCATTGAATAATTGTCTTTACGCATATAGACATAAGTATTAAGTAGGTATTACACGTTTTTACTAAATAAATGTTAAAGTTATGTAACGTTTCTGTACCTACGGCAGTTAGTGTAATAAATCAACTGAACCATTTAATTTAAAGGAAATTTGCGGTGTAGATACAGATGAAAAGACAAATGGCTCAAACAACTAAGATTTGTCCCTGAATCAATGTGTAGGTTTAACTAAGACGTACGAAACGTGCTCGCTTTGTTTTCCGGGAGATTCGTTTCTTGGTGATTTTAATTTATTGTTGTAAGCACAAAATGGTGTCAATTAATTCTTGGGTGAGCTTCTAAAATGGTTTTGTTTGAGGCATAACTTAACATTGAAATTTTGGAAATGATTTTCTTAATAACTTGTGATTGAAATTTCATCGGGCGGTGTAGCGCCTAGGTGGCAACAACTTGCCATGCCGACTGGAATGTCGGGGGTTCGATTCCCTAAAGACAAATATTTTTGAGATTCATATTCATATATATATATATTATATTATATTATAGTAGTAACAAAGGTACGCATTATGTAACTAGGTACCTACCTAAGTAATACGTATTGGTGAAAAATGTGAAATGAAATTTAGATGAACCAAATAACGTATTATTTAAGAATTCTTCTAAGTTATTTCCAGCTCATACGCTTCAGTAAATAGGGCTCCTAATATATTATTTTTATTATAGATTATAGATATATTTGGGCCTTGGTATTTAATTACTTTTAACAACCTTCCGTTTCGCTGACTTCGTATAAAAACTGGCAAACGGACAAATTGGATCATATTTTTGTTACTTTTTTGCTTGTATATGATGTTCTAAATTCTAATAATATCTAATTACATAAAGTCGTATCATGCTTTGCTGGATATGAAAACAGACAGATCATCATATCTTATCCGTAGGACAACTACTAATAAATCCATTTAGTAAAGTAAAAAAAAGACTCATTCCCGTGGCTAGACAGTATTCTATGAAAAAGACTTTAATTTCCGGCGTCGGACGAGGTACTAGAATGGATCGTGAGGTAATTACTGCATCGTTACATCCTCAGTGCGCTCCAAGAAACACGTCTCCGGTACACTAATGCCGAGTTACGTGTCCTCTTTTTACTACGAACAGATTTTATTCAGCCGTAATTCAGTTGGACTAATTGAATCTAATTGCAGCACTAGTAAGGCAGTTTTATTCATCACGTAGGTAATTTAATAGTTACGTAAGCTTAATTTCACAGATTTGCAGAACTCTCGAAAATACTTTTTTCTGTCATGAAATTTCAATACCTACTGAGAATACAATCACAGTTTGGAAAGGTGCATAGATATGGCCCGGTTATATTAAGGTGTGTTTTGGCCTCGTCATAAGTATCATGTATTTGATCTATATGAAATAAAGATTATGACTATGACTACTGAACGGTTCGCGCGAACGTTCACAGATTTCAATTTTGTTTATTTTGTTTTCTAGAAAAGCTAATACTTAATTAAATAAAAAACTATTTATTTTTTTATCAAGCAAATTTCTAGTAATTAGGTACGTTTCTGCTTTGCTAGGGCATATTATTATATTCAACTTTGTTACTGTGTTTTTTGTTTTACGTTATGTCTACATAACTAAGAGATAAATAGCTTAAAAAACCTTAAAATTACTATAACCAGGCCTCAAGGCAGTAGGCTCATCTCAATCTCAATCTCAATAGATAAGACCTATCATGGCTTGCGAAATGTGGTTGTCATGTAGGTAGGTACCTGTGTCTACCCCTTGGAAGAAATAGGCGAGATGCCTTAACGCTAAGTAAAGTATCACTCCTATTACAGCCTCTTATATTCGGAACTGTTACCTTTCGTCCAATAATATGTTTTCACTCAATAGTCTTCAGGGTTCTCCACCCTTTGTTAATTAATCGCAATACCACACAGTAAACTAAACGAAGTTTCGCAATCGGGAGCTGATTTATGATAATTTTGTTGACGAAAGCAAGTTGAAGGTTTGTATAGGGCGGCGGTTGCTGTGGTTTTTGGCTACCGCCCCTACATTTTCAATAGATATTGGGTATAAAGTTCTAAGGCAGTAAGTAATTATTGTGCTAAGACTGGAACATTTTGATGTAATATCTTGTGGTATTTATAGTTTTGGTATTATTTATTAATTTGGTTTTGGTATTTATATTTATAGTTTTTGTTAGCAGTGGACTGCAATAGGCTGAAATGATGATGATGATGATGATTTATAGTTTGGTTATGTCACTTCTGAGGAGTTGAATGGTTTTCCAAATTCGATAGGAGATGGGAATTTAAGCATTCTACTACTATTAAAAGAAAATTGCATACGATTTATTTCATACAATACATAAGTACCAAAATTAATTTCCAAAACGACTCTAGCTAACGATTCTAAAATAAGCATTTTTTTTTTAAAAAGGGTAAGTTCATGCGAGACTTGTTTCGTGGTTGGCTTGCTGATACTTAATAATTATACTAAATAATCATCAGGCACCGGTTAGTATTTGCCATCAGACACACTACCTTTATAACAATTATTAACAACACAGTAACACAAACACCAATCATAAACCGTGTATCAACAACCTATCCTACAAAGCACTTTCCTAAATTGGGTGATTAATTTGAGGCACACCCGGTGATGACGTGTGTTCTCAAATGTTCAGAAGTGTACCTAAGTACTGTAGAATCAATTGCAAGTGCTTTTTAGGAAATTAGTGCTAGATAAGCAGTGCTAGATAATTATCCGTGTAGTGACGGATTAAGAATACATAATGTGAATACTACCCCATTTCAACCCGTGGGTGTCGTAAAAGGCGTCTATGGGAGTAACCTTAAGTAGACAAGAGCACTGCGAGAAAAGGAAAATTCGAAACAAACCCTATACCAACCCGTCTGGCCAGCGTGGTATAGCAGGCTAAATACACTCAATAATTTTTTTGGAGGAGACCCGTGACCAGCAGTGGAACGTTTATGGGTTGAAATGATAACGATGAATGAAATGAAGCAGCACTTGCCTTGGTGTATATGTATTCTGTATATCGGGCCTGTATTTCGAAGTATATACCTAATTATAGTAATTACTAGCTTCCGCCCGGTGTTTCGCCCGCGTGGTATGTATTTCATACCTATAAACCTTCCTCTTATATCACTCTATCTATTAAAAACAACCGCTTCAAAATCCGTTGCGTTGTTTTAAAGATTTAAGCAAACATAGAGACGGACAGACAGCGACAGCGACTTTGTTTTATACTATGTAGTGACATACGTAGCAATTATTTCCACAGCATTTATAGTAACTTACCTAAGTCATACAAAATACACGTAATACAATAAAACAAACCAATATTAATTATTCAGGCGTATTTTGTAACACTTAAAATAAATTAAACATCATTTTACAAACAATTAATGGAATATAGATAATTAGTTACACTAAATTACTTCAATTAATATCCATAGTGTTAATAGTCGCCAATCAAGTAGATAGCTTTCCAATTCGTAGCCGAATCATTCGTCACAATGAACACGTTGAAAGATAAGTTTAAGAAATATATAGAAAAGATAAACTATATGGAGGATCCTGTAGAAGCAGCTAAGACTATGGTCAGCTCTATCCAACGATTGGTTGGCATGCATAATGTCTTTGGAGATGAAAAACGTAGTAAGTTTGTCATTTACTTAAATAAAATAAAATAAATAGCTCCGAAATGACTAATGACGAATTCATAAAAAACAAAATTTAAAATAAATATACATTTAGACTTAATTTGTAATTGGCTTGATTTCAAATAATGTAAAAAATGGGGTTTTTATAACGTTTATTTTTAATTTTATATTCACAATTGTAAGTTTTTTTAGATATTATATTTCATTGTTAAACAAAAAATCGGGTTTTTTTAATAAGTCAATGCAATTCGGTCTTTTCAGTTTGCTACTTTTAAACAGACTTTTTAAGCAATGGCTTGAAACAAAAGCAGCTTTTTGGTTTTATGGATAGAAATGATAGAATAAATACTAAACAAAACAAAATTTCACGTTTTGCAGGAATTTCCATCCTCTCTATTGTTGCAAGTTTGCTCTTTGGTGGTACTTTTGTATACGTCGGTACATTCAGTCAGATTGTTTATTTGTTTCAAATGTTCCCGGACCAATTAGAGAGCTTCAAAGCCATTAACTGCATTAGTGCGACCTGTGTCCCGCTATCCAAGTATTTATTTATGTGGTTTTCCAGGTTAGTATCTACTTAAGTAACGAAAGGCATGTACATGTAGGTACAGGTGTACTCCTTGAATTTTGATGGCATCGGTATATACTTAGGCCCTGTTTTATCACTGCAAGATGACTGAATAAATATGTTAAAAATCTGTCAATAGGCATTTATACAAAACTGAGTTTCGTATAAACGCCTATCTACCCGTGATGAAAAGGGGCCATAGTAATGTTTTTTATAAATATTTAATAATAAATACAGCTCTTTTCATTAAACCTACATACATGCTAATAGCAATTTAATATGTTAAATTATAAAAATAACTAAAATGACTGACTATTTTCGTGATTATAAAACTATATTGATTTGTAATATTTTTTTCCAATCTTTACGTAAAGTTGCATGCAAAGCCTTAGACTTAGAATTTATTCAATTCTTAAATTTTAAGCGTTTTGGGCCTCTTTCACGAAAATGATGTTTAAGTGATCTTAAAATTTTATTTAAGTGCTCGCCTAAAGGCTATATTCGAGTTGAGTCATTATGGGATATCTTCGATTCAAGAAGGGAGTGATGCTAAAAAGAAAATGTTAAGTACCTTACAACGTGCGCGGTATGCTTCGTGGCTAGTCGTCGCAAACCAAGCCTTTACACATATATTCTATTTGCTGATGCCATTGATCTTCACTGTCTTTGGATCTGAAAGATATCTGCCGACCACGCCTGGGGAAACTTATGGTAAAAATTATTTTGTTTTAGTATATTATGGTACGATACCTCGAGTTGAAGAAGCGATGGTGGCTGAATGGATAAGGGACCGGCGTGCAAATCACGCGGTCCGAGTTCGATCCCGACCGGCAATACCAATGTGAATTCCAGTTTGTGGAATTTATATGTTTAATAATAATAAAGGGAATAATATATATAAAAAAAAGTACTAGTCAAGTGACTCCCCATCTGCTATCGGTGAAAGAAAACATCGTGGTTTTTTGACAACGGTAACACGATTTAGTAGCTAAATTGCGTTACATTGATATTTTAACAAAACAAGTAAACCATTGTAAGTACACTGATATTCGGGACAATTGATAGACAAAGGGGTAGAAAAACCTTTCCAATTTTACTCGAATCACTACCAATGCATTACAGAATTACGATTGTCATCAAATCGAGACAAATGAAAATTCCCAAAAGATATAAATAAGAATACTGGCGCTTTTATAACATTGTTTGTTTTACGGATCATTGTTTTTTCTAGGTCTCAGTCCCAAGTACGAAACACCGTTTTACGAAATAACATTTGTCGTGACAACTGTCGCCACCGCTTTCTCGGCTATAAATCAGACCGGCTACATCGTGCTATTCATCACATTATTATCTCACGAACTCGGACATTTTTACGCCATTACAGAAACGTTAAACAAGATTTACGAAATTTTAAAAAAGAAAAATAAGGAAAAGTTTTGCAATGAAAATGAAGAAAAATTAGAAGTCGATTCTGCAGCAAATGAACATTTTAAAACCACTAATTTGGCAATCGATTCTCGAGAAACAGAAAACGAATCGATCGATAAGATGTTAATATTTTGTGTGAAGCATCACCAATTTCTGATGCAATATCATAACAAGATAAGGGAATTATATAAAGTTATTTTCGGTGCGCATTTTCTAATGATGACGATAGTTTTGGTGACGACGTTACAGACGATGAGTGAATGGGACATTAGGAACACAATTCTAACTGGTGTGACTGCAATCATGCCGTTATTCTTGTATTGTTTCGGTGGAGAGCTGTTAATATCTGCCGGACTGGAAATGTCTCTATCTGTTTATACAAGTGGTTGGGAACTAATGGAGGTAAAACAAGCTAAAATGGTTCTCCTGATGCTCTGTCTGTCCCAACGTCCACTATATTTAACTACAGCCGATGTTTTCGTTATGAACAGAGAGACCTTTGGGGACGTAGCACAAGTAGTTTATAAAATATACGCGGTTTTCAATTAACTTTTGTCTCGTTTTTCTCATAGAGAAAAGAAAATATTGCTACTATTTAACAGCGTGCGTATTCATAGTTCTACATAGTGTTGACTTCAATAAACATAGTTTTTGAAATTCAATTTGTATTTATTAAGTAAGGTTTGAAACTGCTTGTATTTCCTGCATTATTTTGAAGTATTGAACCTAGTTTGGTAATGTTTTTATTGGGTAGCTGGTGATTTTATCCTAGGATGGAGTTGTGTAGCTGCAAGTGGAAACAATACGTGACGATTTTTTTAGAGATAATGGTACTTTCTTTTGCCATTTCTTAGGTACGGTTTACGGTACAGTATTTCCCTAAAAATAGAGAAAAGCGCGAGCAAATCATGTATGCCTACTTAAAGTCTCGATAATCGACTAGTCATTTCGATAACGTTGAAAATTACATGACGAAAATTTAAGTTTCAAACATTTGACAATGTATTGAAAATAAAAAGGTTTCGATTCGGTTTTCTAGTAATGTTTATCAATGAAAATATGTCCTTATGAATACATATTTATAATACCTATTATTGTCTGTTCTCATTAACACTGAAACCATGAGTTTCATTTTGCGTTGGTACATTAAAGTTCCAATATAGCAGGTATTTGTGTAGTACCTACATATGATTGTCTGGTGTATAATAATAGCCACGGGCTTCTGTTCTCTCGTTACAAAGGGATATTGACATCAACTGAGTACTGAGCAACTATTTATTATACTGAATGTTCCTGGAAATGGTACAACATAGGTACATATGAGATGAAACTTTTATATGCATGCTGATTTGACTGTAGTGTAGCGATACTGACATGTGTTGTTTTAATTCTACTGGTTAGTAAACCAGATCAGTAGAGATCTCTATTTGAAATTTATTTAAAAAATATGAGTTGCATTTTTAGGGTTCCGTACTTCAAAAGTTTAAAACGTAACCGTTATAGGATCACTTTGTTGTTCGTCTGTCTGTCTGTCAAGAATATTTTTCTCTAGAATGCGTAGTTATTCGTGTAGTTATGTCACTGAATATTAGCTCTATATTGGAAGGAGTATAATTATGATTATGCTTAAAAAATGAAAGTAAAAGTGAGAGTTTATTCGGGACTGACGTTACATAAAGATAGTGCACCTTTACGTAAATACAATATTATAATAAAATAAAAAAAGTTTCATAATCGTACGGAACCCTCGGTGCGCGACTCCGACTCGCACTTGGCCGGTTTTTTTTGTATAAAAATCACCTTTTAATAACGATTGAATTCAATTGAATTCACAAGAATTCATTATTTATTTTATGCAGTACTTAAATAGAACGTTATTGTAAACATAAGTATTTACAAGATTTTTTTATAAATTAAAGTTCTTCAAAGGGAAAGCCTGCCTTTTAATAGGGATTTTAATACATTCTAACATTTTAAAGCACAATTTCTAGAAACATTTGTATTTATGTTTGTCAAAGGAAGTTTATTCACTTTGTAGGCGAAATAACTGCAGATTTGTATAGTGCACGTATTATAACGAGACTGTTATTCATACGTAATAATCACGTTAAAGTTATTGAAGTCTGTGCGAATATCTCGTTATTTTTTGTTTTGATATGAGGGGAAGTTTCTAGAATAGAAGGAACCGTTAACTTTCTCTTAACAATTTCTAATATACGTTGTTTTCAAAACATTAGGTATAAGATTTTGTATGCAGTGTTATTCTAAAATTTATAGTATTTCTTCCTGAAACCTAAACCATAGAATAAGTAATAGCCCCACAGAATATAATTATAACCTAAACTGAATATAACTGAGTATAATAATTGTCCGTGTAGTGATGGATTAGGAATACATAATGTCCCCATTTCAACCCGCGGGTGTCGTACAATTTGACTAAAGGACTAACCTAACTGCGAGAAAAGGACAATTTGAAACAAAACCCTATATCAACCCTCCAAAATGTTTGGAAGAGACCCGTGCTCAGCAGTGGGACATTAATTTATGGGTTGTAATGATGATAAAGATGAAACTGAATATATACGAGTGAACAGAAAGTGGTATGTAATAGTATGTACATAATACAAATACTTACAATTATTAAGCTGAAGAGTTTGTTTGTTTAATGGGTTCAACACGCAAATCGCAGAGTCTACTTATTTAGCCCATTTATTAAGGAAGGCTATAGGATATATAAGATCATACTACTGCCAATACGAGCTGAGCAGTAGTCAAACAAAGAACGACAGGAGCGAAGCCCCGGGTAGGTAGTATCTTTGTACTTGTGGCAAACAAAAATAAATTCATCAACGCACACCCATACTGCCCTACTAATGAATAACAGTTCAACTGCATGTCCAAGTTTAGAGAAAAACGTGTCTAAAATCATCAATAGTTGATACCATTTTTGAAAGTCTTGTGCTATACAATTATATCATTCTTGTTTAGCACGACAGCATAACTGCTACATCTAGAACATAGAACAGAGATAGGTTTTTGTTCTGTGGTCTAGAAGTATCAAATTGTGCAGAAATGTTCTTTATATTATGTGAGTTCGTTGAAAATATTTTTTATTCATTCCCTAAATGGGAAACGTTGTTGAAGTCACGGGACGCCAGGCAACAGCTATTTATACGTAAAATTGGACTGGTTACTTACTTCTATTATTAACGTTTACACTTTTTCATTATGACAGCAATTCATTTGAGGATGAAGGAAGCCTTTGTATAAAGGTACTCACTCGCTCTTGTTTCAACTTAATTTATGACTTTGCGTTTGTAAGGCTTAAAGCATCAGGTAATTTTAAGATATAGTCAAGTCACTGACGCGGTCAACTGAAATAAATGTTACTAATATTATAAATGCCAAAGATAGGATGGATGGATTGATATTTGTTACTCAATCACGACAGAACGACTGAAAGGCTTTGTATGATATTTGACAAACACTATATCCAGACTATAATCAATTTGAATATGTGTATAGGCTACTATTAATATACATACACACGCGAGCGGAGTCGTGGACGGAAGCTATTTAAAGATATAGGCAATCACTAATTCACTATGACACGGAAAAGTCGTCAAATGCATGTGTGAGTGAATTTGATAAACGTAAAGTAGAAAATGTCTGGCATTGACGTGACGTGCTGTAGATCTAGCCGTAATTATCACGAAACCCAACTTAACGTAAACGTCTCCAGGCGCGACGCAATGGCGACGTGGACGAAACGTAGTTGCAACGTTGACGAAACGTAGATGTGCCGTGGATAAAACGTAGTTGCGATGTGAATTAAACGAAGATGCGACGTTGATGTGACGAAGGAAGATTATATAAATTAAAATAATAATAGATATATTCTCGATAAACACTTTTAATGCAGATATTAATTTTTTTGCTAAATCAATTAATTGAAATGTTTATTGACAAGTATTCTATAAGTATACTTACAGCATTATAGTTTTGTTTAATACAGCAATTCATTATCAAGTAGTAGGTAGGTAGGTACACTAAACTTGAAGTGTCTCGTGTAGTACCTAACACCATCAAGGTTGTCAAGTTGGCGTGTATTAATGGTTTCCTCGAACACAGCTGGGATTTATTGCAAGCTCTTATTGTAGAAATCTTACAAACTACCTCCACTGAGATTCAGTGGTTAATGTTTTTTCTTGATCCAGTGATTTATTACTAGCAGTTATCATAGTAATTATAAAAACATAGATACAGAATACTGGCGCCTTATCTTCGCTAGCTTATACATAAGTAACACGTTTCTGATAAATGTGGCTTATAAGCTATCTACTTACAGCCAAGGCGTCTAGGGCAGCTCCCACGGGATACTCCGATATTCCCTAAAATACTTTCCTATCTCCTGCTATTCAATCATTAACGGAGTTAGCTTTTTGGCTTCCAGATATATTATGATGCTTTTATGAGATTGTATCAGTTTTATTATAGTAGTGTGGTAAACTATTATAAGAAAAATCAGGGTCTATAAATCGAGGTATATAGCAGTGTGAAATAACGGTAACTTAAAACGCATGTTTCTAGTTACCCATTTATCCCTACAAATTCTTCCCACTCAATAAAAATATTATGTGCGTATATAAGTACTAAAATAGTCGACGTGAACATATTTTGTACTTCAGGTAGGTACACAGTTCTGTCCGGGAGTGAGTCCTTTGTAAATTATGTCCTTTGTCAACTGTGAAAGAATGAAAGTAAGAAAAATGTTTAACAAAAGCATAATATTTATTGTATATTTTAATTTTATCGAATTTGTACCTATTCAATAAATTCTCTAAATATGTCATCTTTAATTACGCAATTCATTGAGTTTCTTTTAAGAAAATAAAACTAAAATAGAATTATAAAACCAGTAATACCAGAGCGCAGAAAAATTAATTAAAATGGAACTTCAATGTCCTCTCTATTAATAGTAGCATAAAATTTGCAATCGTGTTACATCGCAGTAAGAGTATCACGATTAAATACGAGTGTATTAAATATCATTTGAAATCGAACGTGATCACAATTACTTAGTAAGTCGAGACGACACAGGTTTTAGCTTGGAGTTGTGTAAACTCATAAATTTTCTATCAACCCCGAATAGAAAAAGCAATTAAAAATTTTACACTTATTAGTTATAGGTCAACTTTTATATTTAAATAGCTCTATACTAGAGTTGTTTCTAATTACTCGCAATAAAGTCGTCATCATATAACTAAACTTAATCGTAGGTAGAAAAACGTATTCCTACGTGGAAATGAGTATATTTCCTTTAGCTTGTATGAGTAAAACAAACAATAGAAAAATGACATTTTTCATGACATAAAGAGACGAGAAAGTGTTGGCGTATGTAGCTTGAAGATAAAACTCTGAAATGAGTCCATAATAAATTGCTTTATATCGCCGTTCCCACCGAATAATACCGTAATCGTAAAATCTAAATTTTACAGGAAAAATAAAATACGAATTTTGGCTTCTAACTTTTTACTAGGTTTACATAGAAAAATCATTTATATACCAAAAGATAGGTGATTTTTTCTTAGATATTGTGATACATTTAAAAAAAAATATTATTATACTAGATTGAAGTTATAAGCTAAAATGTATATTACCATAATTTGAAATAGAATCTTCATCCGTAAAGCAACAATACGATTTTATTCGGGTAAATTATCGACAGTGAGCTACACATAATAGTTGAATGCGATCTTATTCGCTGTTTTGTCGCAATGTTAACTGACTCAGTAATGAATTGTTACCATAATATTTGGTGATTATACAAATGAGATGACAAGTGTAATATTAATTAACGACAATATTCCATGTCAAACAAAATAAGTTTCACAATTGTAAAAATATAATACCGGATAGTCCATATTGCAAAATAAAAGGTAATTAATAATCGAATTCTTAAAATAAACCATGTTCTACATTGTTTTAGGGGTTTTTTAATAAATGTATGGAAAAATAACATAATTATAAATTTAATATTCATTTATATTAATATTTCAGTGCCATTTAGGCATCATCTAGGTCTGACCCATCAAAATCGTCTGAATTTACTGTTAAAAATGTCTGCAACATACAAGATAGTTCTAAAAACCATGGTAATGATTACGTATAGCTTCACTAGCACACAATGCAAGTAAATCATCAAACACAGGTTTAGAAATGGGGATAAGTTGGTAGCATATCTGTGTCAAGTTATCGACCATTGTAAATTCCAGAGGATTTTTCGGTTGCCGCCCACGTTTTGATTTTGCAGGATCCGGGTCAGTGTACAAGTCGAAATATTCTTCCACAAAATTACATTTTAATTGTTAGACCACTTTTTCATGAGAAAATTTCTCTATTTTCCTTTGCCTACGAAAATCTTAGGGAACCTAGGTCACAAGCAAAGTCACCTTGTCTTTACCAAGGGAGCTAAGTTTACGAAGGGCCTTGTGTATCTTTATGCCAGTTTTTTCCAGAGATGAGACATTTTAAATCATAGTAGTTTAAATCTTAAGATGTAAATAATAACTTATTCTTTATTGCGCGTTCAACACTACATTCACCCTCACTTAGACTATGGCCCGTAAAGAAAAACGATATTAGAAGATGGTGTATTAGGGCTTAAAGGTACATGGCAAAATAAATCTATTTTTGTTCTTTCCAGCACAGACATCAGTATAAAATGATTTGTAATAAACAGCTTCCAATTTCGTTTGCAATAGAAAGGTGCCAAACATGTATTGTCAACATCCTGACTTAATAGGTGTGTTAAAAATTGTAAAAGATATTTGCACATTTAATGTAAAATACATAACTGAGATTAAGTCTTTTCTAAATCAAAAACAGCGACTGTATTATTTGTTGAATTAACCGCAGCTTTTTTCTTTCTTTTTATGTAACGTACCAACTTTATTATTATTTTATTACAAAAATAGCTTTTTAGCATCTTCAGCTTGTTCATACAGAGAGCAAATTGTACACAAATCCTTTTTTGGCTTATAAAAGATTAGTTGTATCCCGTTTTATAAATAGTTATAATAATGGAAATTACATTACCGAAATTCGTCTTAATTTTTGTACCCGAATAAGATCGTAATAACAGTTTGCTGTAAAAGATGAGACATTGAAAAGTGAGTAATAACCTATTACGATATAAAACTGTGATTTTATTTTTAGGCGAATAGCATAGGTAAAGTCATTACAAAATGACTATCTCGAAAAGTACTCGTACGAATATTCTGAAAAAAATTCACAAGGTGTAATCAATCCTCTAGAACAATAATTCCCAATAAAAGCACTTCTATAGTAATAGTCGATTACGATATTATTCGGTGGGAACGGCGATATATATCCTTGCAATACAGACAAGGCATTCGGGACAGTAGCACGTTCAATTCCGCTTCGTTTAAAGCCGCTTGTGATAACACAATTTCATTTCTGGAGTGAAAGAAGCACTTATTACACCTAAGTACTAATAAGCTATGTATTTCTCTTTGGTTACACTTAATGAATTGGTCATCAAATAATTATATGCACAACTTGGCAACGTGGCATATTTAAAATATTTTTTGTCCTATTCACAAAGGCGTTTACAACGTGCGGGTTGGCAACGTTTTACCTATTCTTACTGCTACCTATCTATTTTTTTTTATGAAATTATTTGAAAATGTAATAATTTCTCTAGTCACTATATAAGTATATACGCCTTTTTTATAGTGACAAATTAAGCCAAAGTAGTCTTCAAAAAATTGCTACTACTAAGCTAACTTTATTCTTGTAATATGGAAAGGTACTGTGATTTTAGTATAATTTTGGTCAGCGCCAGCGTTTGGAAATGGCTTTTCATTCTTTCAATATAAATTACTATTTTAGAAATTTTATAAAATGTTCCTATTTTTTTTAAAACTACTAGAAAGTAATTATCTATAACTTATTTATGTATAAATCTGCAATTAAAGTAAAAACCTTAAAAAATATGTCCCTTAAATTTTTTTAAAGTCTTTAGAATAAATTCTTTATGCCCTGTAAATGAGTTTGATTCATTAGATTACTGGCACTTCACATTTATTAGACAAAAAGTAACACTTTATAAGTAAAGTAAGTATTTTAAAAAACCGGCCAAGAGCGTGTCGGGCCACGCTCAGTGTAGGTTCCGTAGTTTCCCGTCCGTCACAAAAATATTATGTAAACGAAGTTAAAAAAAAAATACGGGCAAATGAAACTTGACCTCTGGATTGTATAGGCGCTCATACGATTCAGGGACCAAATTATATTGGTTAACTGCAGTTTCCATCTGTTGTTTCCATCCAAGTTCAAAATAATTTTCCTAGAAAGTCCTTATAAAGTTCTACTTTTCAGATTTTTTTCGTATTTTCTAAACTTATGGTTCAAAAGTTAGAGGGGGGGGGACGCTTTGTTTTTTACTTTTGGAGCGATTATTTCCGAAATTATTGACATTATCAAAAAATGATTTTAGTAAACCCCTATTCATTTTTAAATACCTTTCCAACAATATATCACACATTAGGGTTAAAATTAAAAAAAAAAACACTTCCCACTTTACATATAGGGGGGCTACCCTAATAAAACATTTTTTTCCAATTTTTATTTTAGCACTTTGTCGGCGTGATTGATACACATATTGGTCCCAAATTTCAGCTTTCTAGTGCTAACGGTCACAGAGATTAAGCGAGGACGGACAGACAGACAGACAGACATGGCGAAACTATAAGGGTTCCTAGTTGACTACGGAACCCTAAAAATGGAACTTAATTAAACATTGAGTAACATCCATTAATTACATTTGTTTGGCAAAAACTTGAAAAAAATTGTCATTGAAACATTTTACAGTATCAGTAATTGTGGATATAATTAGCAGTGTTCGCCCAGCAGCAGTTAAATTTCGACCTTAAACATTATAGAATATTAGTGGAAAGCTTACCAATTATACTTAAGAGCGTATTTACAAACAGATTGGCAACGTTGCAATTTAGTTTCATACTTCGTGATTTTCAATTTTTATTATTAAATCGGAGCTATATTTAAAAAAATATTTGCTCACTTTTTAGAATAAAAACAACTGCTAGTCCCACCAAAAGGTAACGAGGGAGTACTCGCAATTTCGGAGGTGTGACGTCAAATGATTATTCAAAACAAAACTCGAAATTCTTCTTTTAAAAAGGGAATTAATACCTACGTATATTTTAATAAAAGAATCGTAACGTATCCATCCATCACTTCCGTAATTTCATTATGGAAGTAGATGATCGTCTCCCGTGAATGAATGATCACTTGGTTATCCGTAACCTGAAATAATAATCTTTACACAACGTCATCGCAGAAATGTCTGTGATTCCAGATGATAGACTACCTGTATCTGTATAAAGGAAGATGTCTTGGTCAAATAAAGAGATTTATTTCTGAAATTGACTTGAAATCCATCTTTCATATATTTATTTAGTGCAGACTTTGTATTAAAAATCAAACACAACAAATATGTATATGTTTTATACTACCTCTCCATTAACACAGTGGACTGCTTGATTAATGATATAACAAGCTAACTTTGGTATTAACATTGATGATGTCTATACTAATATTATAAAGCTAGAGTTTATTTGTTTTAACGCTAGGATCTCAGGAACTACTGATCCGATTAGAAAAATTATTTTACTGTCAGATAGCCCATTTATCTAGGAAGGTTATAGGCTATATAACATCACGCTACGGCCAATAGGAGCTGAGCAGTGGCCAAACAAAAGCGACGGGAGCGAACGCCCGCACGAATTCTAGTAATTTAATAAAAATAAAAGTCAAAATTTAACTAAAAACTTTCAACCATAGCGCTGTTCTAAACAGTAATTCAACACGGATATAGCAAGTATACAAAGCACACAACACCTGGCACGATCTGTATTGCGGATAAAGAAATCTGATCTTATTTTAACTAGGTTCCGACTCCAACACTCCATTTCCTGCGCTTTACATAGCTTGCCGCACATTTCTTTTGAATCGTTTTGATTCCGCTCACTGTGACCTTTGACAGCAATTGCCTGTGATTGTACTTCGACTTGCCACAACCACTCACTTTATAAGTTTTTATTGTATTGTAAACCAAAAGAATAAAGAGCATTGAATGTTGCCGTTGTATTGTTATTGTTGTCCGCTTTCTTTGTGCGGTTATCTATACATATAATAAAATTGTAAGGGGTTGATGTCTGTACATTAAAGATATTGAAGAAAAAATTGTAGCGGGTCTTTTTTAGAGCCACAGAAGCCAAATTAACAATTTTTAGAATTTTTGTCTGTCTGTATGTTTACACGCGCATCACGCAAAAACTAATGCATGGAATTGAATGCGGTTTTCATCAATGTATTGTTAAAGGTCTAATTTGAAATATAGACTACTTTTTACCCACATGCCACGTAGGCGGACCCGAGGGAGAAAGCTAGTTTTGAAATAAAACTAAATCTGAATTCAACATTCAACGTAACTGGTACGGAAAAAGAATACGTAAAAAGCATTTTGTTTACTATTTGTTATATTATGCATTGGCGTCCGGGACGGAAATGTAGTAAAAGCTAGCTTTACCTACTCTAGAAAAATCGTTCGTATAATACTAATAATCACTTTTGTTTAGAAATATCATTATAATTTACCTTAAGCAAGTGGAAACTGGATTTTATCAATGAATTCAATCAATATACTTAAAGAAAATTTACGACCAAACATCATCTGTAACGATACATTATTATTAACTATCTTTTATGCAAAAATACAGCTTTTCAATTGTTTTTTTAAATTCACAGTATTAATATTTCGAAGCTGTTTACTCACAATTTTCAGCATCATAAATCTTGTGAGCAATGATGCAGAAAATAGCTTTATCGAACTTTACAGCACGACCTCATGCTAATGACGTCATACGTACGGCAACATCCCGTTCACATACTAACAGATATATGGCACCCCTTTAACGTTCCAGTATAATTGTTTTTGTTCCGATAGCAGCGACGCGATACATAAACCTACCTACAAACAAACATTTTGCGTCTCAAAGAGATTTTGACAATTACGTCAACGAAAATGTTTTCTATGTTGACGTAATAAGAGCTATTTTAGAAACAAATGTGTGTAGGCTCTAGTCATTTTACGGAAACTTATTGTTGTGGAAATTGACAACCTTGAAATTTTATCTTGTTTCACCAAGATGTTTCAGTAGGCAAAGTACTTATACAAATATTTTGAGAAAATTGAAAATCACCATAAATCGTCGAAATTTTGGCATAAATTCACATTCATCAACACTTAAACAGCTACCTGAAAGCTACCATATCATGTCATGATCATGCAAGTTTACTTAGTAATTTACATAAAATGGATGGTCCCCCAATTAATATGGATATTTAATTTGCCTACTGTAGCAGATTTTCAAATACTTGTCAGTGTTTTAACTCATAAAAGTAACAAGTTATGTAAGTTCACCATTAGTAATTTGAAATGCTGTTAACTTTAAAATTTCAAGCAATTATGAAAATTTTGTGCAAATAAATATAAAGTTCTTAGAAATACGCTTAGAAATAAATAGCACTTCACTGCAAAATTTTCTCAAGTCGTTTTTCAAAAGTCCACTAGTTATTGCCAAAGTTAGTGTAAATATTTGATGATTTGACTCGAGTAAATTTAGATCTAAAACTACATACTTTATTTAAACATCACTTAGTGAAACACGTTGATTGGTTTGCCAGTCAAAAGTAACTAATTCTGGTCTAAGATTTTTTTTTGTGAACCGGCAGTTATATAATGGTTACGCTTTATTATTTTACAGTAATAAATTCACAAAACTAATTTCGAAGAATCACTTTTGTTTGTTTTATAATTAAAAATAATTTCCTTTTATGATAGGGATTATGGAAAAATTACATTTTCACACATTGTACCTACATGATATGGGAAACTTAATATCTGTGATATTTTCTAGCAGCCTTGCTACATTAAGTACTTAAGTAGTTGTTTACATTAAGTAGAAAAATAACAACCTGAAAATAACACCCTAGGGTGTTATTCTCAGGTTGTTATTTAATACTATAAATAACCCCCTAGGGTGTTATTTTCAAGTATGCATATCAAAATCATTATATCAGCCACACAGATATTATTATCAGTCCAATGACGATGACGTTTACTGCTGGAGATAGGCAAAATATAATACACCAGCGGCAGTCGGCCTACAACCATAGATTTAGCCTACCACGGCATATTCGCATGAACGTTGCAAAAATGTCGTGATCGATCCGCCATATTATGTAATGTAAAAGTGACTCATTATTGAGAACATTAAGTTGAGTTGAGATATTTTAATTCTCATCCCCAACAGAACCTAACAATAAACATAAGATGTGAATGTAATTAATTCACTTCTGCATACTTCGGGGATAAAAGGCATGACACTATGTTTGATTATGAAGGCTACAAAAATCAAATGATAGAAGTTGGTAATAAATGTTGGAACAAAGTGCCTATCTACCAACGTAGAAGTAACTTTACGATGTAAACCATTGGGATTAAACCAAACTGAACAAAACCTGAGTTTTATTGCCTTAGTCTCCAATAATATAAATCTTTTAATCTACTTGCAGTTAATACATCACAATTTCAACAACATTTTGTAAAAGAATAAATGAATAAAGTCATACAAAACAAATTATTACTTCGTTCATTTAAAAGTTTTTTGTTTAAAAGTCCAATTCAGTTTTTAATCAAGTCGATAATGGAAATAGATGTGTCATTGACTCTGAATAACTTTGAATAAAGTTCATTTTGCTACTTTCAGAGGGTAGTGGTAGTATATTAAACGTAATAAATTCACTCAAAAACAACAGCTGTCTTTCTTAATTTAAACTTTACGCACACGCATTGAAAAATGTTAGATTTTTTCTAACTTCAATGATCAGCTCTGGTGTCTCAAGAAGGCACGTGCAAACCTTTTGCGTAAATATTATATAAAAATTTAGAATGGTTAATGGATACAACTTAGTTAGGTATTTACAGATAGAGTTTGATTTTGAAACTTGTTTGTTTCAAATAAAGGACACCACTCGCAATCTCGATATTTAATTTTGATGTTTGAAAAATGGTCGCTTTCATTTAACGATTTTAAAATCGACCAAAGGAATGTCGCAATTTCGTGTAGATCTTAAGGGTATGTACAGAACAGTAACTGACGGCCTTTGTTCTGGGGTCGAGCAATGGTTTGTCAATTACGAATTCTGTTTGTTAATGTTTGTCCATTTGTCAATCCATGAAAATAATTTTGAATAATGTTTTTATCATCATCATCAGCAACCCATTAAGTCCCACTGCTGGGTCGGGTCTCCTCTTCTCTAACTAGAGAGCTGACAGGGTTGTCAGGGTGTCTGATCCACCAACGTTTTTATATTTGAAATATAATTTGTAAAACTTTCAAATTTATTATGAATATAATGCACATAAACTTTATTATGTTATTTTAAGTTACTCGTTGTCGTTATACAGGTAGGCATGTAAATACTTTTCATAGCGTTAAAACATTGCATTGGTTCATACATTATTGAATAGTAACAGATTGAAGAGATTGAAGTGCGATTGACAGACCATTTTTCACCGTGCGTCTGTATTCAATCAAGTACAGGGCCCTATGATACAAATCACATGAAATTGCGGCACCTTTTTAAATGTCAAGGGGCCTACTCGCAATCTTGATATTTGATTGGTCGATTTTTTTTATCAAATTTAAATAATTATTTTTTAACATTTGACGATACTGAAATTACTAATCGAATGACGAGATCCCCTGGTGACCGTTTTCGGCATTGTTTTTGCCACATTCTTTTTATAAAAGTTTTTCTTTACTGTATTGGTAGATGTGGAAGTTATTGATCTGTATTATATTATTATATTTCGAATGTGTGTGTAATTGATAATTAATATAAAAGTGATATATCGCACGCTTAATGGAATACTGACCTAACTAAAAATAAGCATTTTTTTGGGGAATCGCAAAAGAAGATCTTGCTTGAGGACTCATCCTACTTGTTGAAGCATACAATTAACACTAATAATAATATAATCATGGATGCTTGTATTTTTAACGTATGGTAGGTATACGATGGTAGATGTTGCTAACAGAAGCCTGTTTCTGTGGGTATCTCAACTCTGACCTATCTACCAATGGGTCTATTTTCCATTAAGCATGCGATATGTATTTATGTAAAATATGTTAAACCTAAGCAACGTATAAAAGGATAAGTTATTTAGTTCTCGTAACTCTGCAGCAAATAAACATCTACGAGTACTTTGTAACTAGATACAGTAAGAAACGGCGTCTTGTTTGATACTCTGAAATCTAATATAAGTTTGTCGACATGAGACTTATATATAGGACGACAATCTTATGTAGTGACAGACTACAACTCTTATTAATGTCATTGCATTAAGAATACATAATGTCACTACCCCATCTCAACCCGTGGGTGTCGTAAAAAGAGACTAAGGGAGTACTACGAACAGAGAACTGCGAGATAAGGAAAATTCGAAACAAACCCTATACCAACCAGTCTGGCTAGCGTGGTATAAGTGGCCTAAATTCTCCTTACATTCTTTGGAGGAGACCCGTGCCCAGCAGTGGGAGGTTTATGAGTTGACATGATGATGAATTATAATAAAACTGAACGTTACATAATAAAATACTGGTTTGAGCGTTTACTAATCTACAGCAAAATCATAATCATCACTATCATCCGAAAACATAATATCCCGAAGGTCATACACGCCAAAGCTAACTCTTTGAATGAGAAATACGCCTGCCCTCATCAAGCATCAGTTGTTTGTTCTGTATTATTAAAATAAAGTCTTACCTAATTGATTTATAATGAAAATATTTAACGCTATTTTTTTTATCGTAGGTTCAAAATATACTAAAATTTCGCGTAATACCTTGCATATAGCTGACAATTATAGTGAACTTATCTCTGTTCTGTGTTGTGAACAATGTTATACATACTTAGAAATTTTATTTGATTAATTTTTTTCTTTTAATTTTAAGCAAATTTTGTTTTTACTACTGTCACACTGAAACTTGTATTTCGTTTTGAATAGTAGCGGTTTCATTAAGAGCGTGCTGCAGTGTTGCGGCCACATCGCTTGAAATGCAGTGGTCTGCACATTGCTATTATACGGGTATTTGTAATTACTGTTTGGTCATTTTCATTCCTCGGCTTTGGTATTACTTCAGTTTGGTAAGTGTGGGTGTTTAAAGTTCAATGAACTCAGACGACACTTACATGTTCATTAGTTAGTGGTTAAAAGTATATTCTTTAAAAAGATGTTAAATGTAAAATATCGGTGTGATATTAAAGTCCCGGCTTTTTTGTCAATTCTTCGAGCGGCTGAATCTCGCTTTATAGCTTGCATTAAGAATGTTTTGTTCTAATTAAGCTGTCGGTTCGAGAAACGATTAAACTAAAAGAAAAGGTTGCTACAGATTTTTTCGTTAGAAGTTTCCATTACCTGTTTCTTCTGCTTATTATTTTTTTTGCTAAAAAGATTATATTTATTCCATTTGTCGTCGAATTTTTGTTCAAAGGTTTTTTTATTATTGTTTGATTTGAATTAACTTTTTATTGGATGTAGATGTGATGGTGTATATATGAAGTATGAATTGAAATTGAATTATTTATTCCCTTTATTGAGGCCATTTCATATTAAAAACTAATACAATTACTTATCAGACTATTATGTTGAGTAGTACGTAATTAATCGAAGCTTCTATAGACATAACTCTACTTCTTCTCTAGACATGACTCACAAAGGAACCCTCTACTAATCGCGTCGGTCAACCAGTACAACGCAATACAACACAGCTATTACAGAACGCGAAGGTAACGAAACATAACGCATGAATGCGTTCTGTGTGAGTCCCTTTTAAGTACTTAAATATTATTTTTAAATTTATCATAGTATTAGTACCATACATAGGCATTTGTAGATGTTATAAATTTAGGTATTTTTGTCAGAAACTAGAGTACCTAGACGAAACGCCTCTTGTAATCCTACCGAATACCGATATCGTGTAATGCGAATTTCTCCCTAACAATCCGGTATAATGAGATGCCATTTTGTCGCTCGTTATCAAAATCGCTGTCACCGAGATCCAAATATGCACCTTAACTTATATAGTTATTTAGAATGGATCCATTGCCTCTAAAATACTTCGTAAATCTTGCTAAAGAGACGCACACAATTTTATATGTTTTCAATGTAACATTATTTTCATGTGGCATGATGCTGAAATGAAATTTGTAATATGCAGTAATTGAAATGTCGTTGAAAGAGCTTGAAATTAATAATTATAATTTAACGTGCAAATTGGTTAATTTCACAACGTAACACAGTTCGATCATATCGAAATATAAATGGAGTATGTTTATTCTGTAGCTGATTTAAAATAAATGTATTTTCTTTCTTTCTCTTCTTTCTAATTTGACGAAATATAAATGATTATATGATTATTATAGGTGACTGATTATAGGTGAATGATTATAGACAAGTGGAAGGAAATGAAATGAAAGAGGCGTGGTCTATATGTATGTATGTATAATTGATTAAAAATAATGAATTAGGTACATAATATTGACAAATTAATTGATTATAGATATTGTCAACGATATCCTGACATTATCCTTATACCAACCCGTCTGGCTAGCGTGGTAAGTCACTCAATCTTTTTTCTATTCTTACAATATAGTTGTTACAATTGGGAAATTTTCTTTGATAAACGGAGGTATCGGTTGGAATATTAAGAACCTACCGTTACTGAGATACAATTCTTGTGTAATTTAACACAAGAAGTCACATTTCATTTCACCTTTTTCTAAAAGACAAAACAATCTTTCTAGGGACATTTGTTTTAGTCAAGCGCTTGTTGTGGAACAATATATAGTTGCAAAATATATTGCTACCTTGACCGGGAACTACCTTATATATTATGTAGGTATTTGTTAAGTCTCGTAAATCTACAGAAATCTGGAGTAATCCTTCCTTCCTCGTAAATTGTTTCTACACAGCTGCATATCTCTACATAGCACATTTTCCATCTAAGGGTCTTCGCAGTCTAAAGGTCCTGCATATCATTGTATATTTTATTTTTCTTTCAAAACTATTTTCTTATCTAATTTTCCGTTCAGCCATTATGCATTTGACGATAATTGTGACGCATTTTCCGTGAGATTTGTGGAGACTTTTAGAGCTCGTTCAGGGAGACGCCGGCTGTTGTCGGATGCGTACAAGTCGCGTCATATATTTTATTAGTGTGTACATTAGTATCATTTCTAATTGCTTATTTAAATTAGTTATATGGTGAGGTTAGTCTGTTTGGCGATTTCCATCTTTTATTTGAAAGTAAAAAGTACAAAATTGCCAAGCGGCTTTTCTCACGTTATACCGCATTTCCACGGTTAGTTTATTATAAATTCGCATATTGTTTGATTTAAATATACTACGGGTGCTAGGGAAACCTTTATGGATCTTAAGATACAAGTACTTCTGTCAAATATATTCAACCTTTTTATTTCACTAGTGACAGCAATAATTTTGTTGTTATTTTTTTTTTGGATAGATTTGTACAAGACATTTCGAGGTCTATTTAATGAATACGTGTATCTTATATATATGAAGCTGTATTTCTTATGTGTACCTCGAAATCGAACTCGGACAGCATGGTTTGCATGCCGGTCGCTTATCCATTCGGCCAGTATCGCTTTTTATCTAACTTGAATACGTATGTACCTGTATGACAGCTACATGTTACAAGTAGCAAGAGTACTTATAGTTCATCAACACTGTTTAATAATGCGTGAGTGGTAATATGTCACATCCGCGAACATGATATATTAAATGTCAAAACGTCTTTACACTTGACATGTTAATTATTTGGTTACGATTGTTACAATATATATAGGTGTTGTTTTGAAACAACTAGCTATGTTAACTACGACGAATCCATTAATACAATTTGATTATGAATGCGGACCATTTTCAAATTTTCAAAACCTATTTGAATTTTCAAAATTGACTCAGTCAATTGACGAGATTCTGAGCAGTCAGTCAGAATTTTATACTAACGTATTTAGGATTATTATTCTGAATCGTGAATTCTCTTTCTTTTTCTAAAAAAATTCTTTAAACGAAAGCCCATTTGCTGTCGACGATAAATAGTACGTAATTTAGAGCAGGAAAGATTTTCCACAGCAGACTAATTGAATGAAATGAACCTTCGGCCGGACTCGTTAGTTCATTAGTCTAAGTCTAAGTACTCAGTGCACCTAATACATTACGTCAAGTTAGACAGCGAACAATGCATTGCCGTTGTTAGTCTGATCATTATCGGAATGAATGGCAATGTAGGTACATAAATCAATGTATACTGTACATCGGTAAAATATCGCTTTGAACAATTTGTAACACTATGTTTGACATCTATCTATTTGTTAAAATTAATTAACTAAAAAGTTTTGCTGACTGCAAAGCTCTAGGCTCTCAACCAATTCTTTTAATTTTATTTTTAAATCTTCGTTGAAGTCTGAGAAAGATCTTACGAGGGGAAAGAATGGAAAAATTGCACTGAAATAGTATAAACCATATTTTTCATTTTACTATTTAATAATAATATAATAATAAGTTTTATTGTGATATATTTGGTATTTCATTTTGATCACACTTCAGTATTTCGTGTTTTTCGTCTGCCTGGGGTGACTAAATACGAATTCAAAAATAATACTAAGTACGAGTATACCTAGTAGTTTAGTACCAACCCGCACTAAGCCAGTGTGTGTGGATTATAGCTTAAACCCTATCGGCTCTCTAGATAGACGAGAGGTGACTCGACCAGTGGGACATTAGTGGGTTGCTGATGATGATATTTTGTTTTAAATTTTTACTTGTTTGATAAGTTTTACTTTTATGTTTCTTACACTTCATCTGCATTTGTTTTCTGTGACTACAGCCTTAAAAAGTTGTGGCAGTATGATTTCTGCAACAATATTTGTGTGGGTGTGTGTGTGCGTGCGTGTGTGATAAAAGACACAGTCAGAGTCATTTTAAAGTCTTCTAGTCCAAGAATAATCAAAACTGGAGACATTATTGCATATTGGATATAAGTAGAGTGGGCAAACTGCCTTTTCTGACTTACCTAAGTCATATTTTCTTATTAAAGAAAACAAAATGAAACAAGTAAAGACGATCACAAATTTTTATTACAGTTAAATGTACAAACATTAAATCACCTTTAAATTCTCAATACACCATAAAGGATTAATTCATATTTTACATTCCTTAAATTGTTCGTGGACACTCACACAGAGTAACATCGAGTACAACACACGTATCTAACTTTATTATTTCTGAATCTTATATAAACTAATATGATAGCTAAGACCTATTTATACTATTCAAATTTTGTTAGGTAATTTTCATACCTTTCTTTTCTCTACGAGTAAGACAAAGCGAGCATGAAAAGTGGCATGCAAAATTTGCACAGTGTAAATGAGCCTTTACGTTAGAAATACACTACTGTGTCGTGTAGAATTTTTTCTTTCGCGTCAAAATTTGTTTGTTGTGTCATAACACACTGTATATGTTTTAGGGTTGGACCACATTTACGCACTTACGTCACTTAGAACCCTCATTTAATAGAGCGAGAGAGGAAGTGGGACCGCACATGGCGGAATCAACTGCGCTCCGCTCTCGCTCTTGTAAATGGCGGTTTGAAGTGAAAGAAAAGGATAGAAGCATATGAAAGGGCGGTTTGGTGCAGCTAGATGTGAAGCAAACGTCGCAATTTAGTTTCATATTTCGTTGTTTTCAAATTGTATTATTTAATCGGAGCTATATTTTAAAAATATGTTTAATACACTATTACTATCGTCATGTTAAATGTGTTTTAACCATACTTCATGAATGAAAACGAAATATTTTGGACGCGACAGGACACTCGAGACAGTAGTGTGTTTCTATTTAATTTCAACCTAATGTTGATAACATTTACATTCACCTAAGTCACATAGATGTCATATTTGAATAGTTTACGTAGACAGAAAATAACAATTTACGATATGCTATAAAAATTATGATACAAATAGCGCATTGTTTCCCAATTTTCTTCCTTAAGTCTATGTTCTTAAAGTCTATTATATCTATGTATAATCTAAAAGCCGAAAAACTTTGGCAACGTTTATAATCTGGCTTAGAGTAATGAGTTACGTACAAAATGTTTCTTCTGATTTGTTATAAAATCGCATAGTTACACGTGAATTTTTAAGTTTATTAATCTACATCTAAAAAGATTTTTTTTCAGCTCTCGATATTTTAAATATCAATAATTTCTTATTAATTTTATCTTTTATTATTTTTTAATAGATGACAATATTTGAATTATATAATAACGAATTTATACTTTATTTAATTTTATAATAATAGTTAAGCTAATTCACTAATAATAAGTCCTAATTCAAAAATGTATTTTAAAGTAGATATATTATGTGATTTATATGAATGACATGCTACATGCATACAAATACGTCATCAATTAAATAAATAGGATTGTCTATGCTTATTATTCTACAATTTAATTAAATGCGTACAATTAATATTCAAAATATTTCGTGTTTGGACTTGTATTAAATGAATTAGGGGAAATTGGGTCCACTCGATTAGTGAGCGAGAAGGGTCCGTTGGCTGATTTATCGTTGGTTATATTAGAGTCTGGTTTGGGAATTCCGTTGGGTGTGTTAGGCAGATAGTTAGGTAGGATGGTGAAGCTTGGTGATGCGTTGGAGTCAAGCCAGTCGTGGTTGGTGATAGGGCAGAGTTGAGATGAAGAGGCGGGAGAGGCAGGGACGGACGCGTCAGGTGCGATCGGTGCGTCTTCCTCGGGCAGGGTACGCAGGCGCGTGAGCCTCCCCCGCCCCTCTCCTCACACAGGAGACTGGTCACCACTCGCACTACCACTTGTGATGTAATCCTGCGCATCAAAGCATAAACATTGGATTACTAATGTTTGACCAAAAAATTATTGACAAATGATCATTTGACAAACAACGTTTTACCAAATGTTTATTAGTCAAACGAGACATTTGACAAAAGTATCATCTTACAAAAACTCACTTAGCAAATACACTTGTTAATTTATTTATTCATCTTGAATTAAAAGTGTTAAATACTAAAATGTCAATTGACCTATTTTTATTTCACCAAATAATATGTTTAGCAAATTAAGCATTTGTCCAAATGTCATTTAACAAAATGTCATTTCATAAAAAGTACTTCATTTTTAAACATTACGATCTAGTCTGTTGGGTAATTTATTCCACTATCCTCGTATCGCCGTGAGAATGAATTTGTTGCAATGACATTTGAGGATAAATTATTTATTGTGTATCTGCATGGTTGCAACTTTTATTTGGGACAGATTATTTACAGGTAAGCTCCAAGAATAGAAGGTAAGCAATATTAATTTGTTTTAAATGAATCATCATCATCATGAATTATCATCATCATCATATTAATGGGAGAAACGCCGTAAAGTCGCTTCTGGCCGCCCCGCTGTGCTTATGTCAACCTAACACGCTCGTCGCTTCGCTCCTCGCTAACCTAAGCTGTTTGGGTATGACCCTTTGCCTTTCTCTGTGGGATAATAAAATGATAATAAATAATTATTTTCTAAATAATGTGTATTAACTTGATCCATACCATATCTATTTTTAGATTTATTAATAAGCGAAACACTTGTCAATCAATACATTTTATCAAACGTTTTTAGACCAATAGTAGTTTTATCTAATAACTCATTTGCTAAATGTTCATTTTGTAAAATAATTATTTGTAAAATGTAAATTTAAGTGTTGATCATTAGGAAAAGTGAGTCATTTGTAAAATGATTAGTTGTAAAATGAACAATTGGCGAAACCGTTGTTTTACCAAACGTTGTTTGTCAAGTGTAATTTTTCCAAATGACTTTTGGTCAAACAGCAGGACCCCAACATCGCTTACTCTATACTTTAGAAAGAAAACATATTTATTCTGTTACAAACTATTTACTAACATGCCTAGTTATAATTCGAAAAAAGAGGATAACTTTTATTGGCTACTCTTGTAATTATAATAATAAGAAACATATTGTTATATAAACCGCTGTTGTTATCTCTTTAATAAATAAAGTGAAAAGTTTTAACTGAAAGGTACTCTAAAAGTAATAATCGACGTAAAGTTCCGATAGAAACCATAGCTGGAAGTCGTTTCTCTTCTAGGTAGTCGAAAGACAGATAAGCAGTGGACAAGTTTGGATCGGAATAGTCGGTTGTGATATCAAAGTAAAGATTTGGATGTGACAGCCACTGACCAAATTCCAAGTAGGTGTGAGGACCTACTTGCAATTTGGTCCGTCGCTGTCACTTGCTTCTAGTGATAATGAAAAATCTATTGAATACTTACAGCATGCAAATGCCTGCCATCATGAGGCGGTGCTAGCGAGTGTCGAGGCACCAACATCGTAGTGGTAGTAGTCTCCGACGCAGCAGACTCTCGTTTAGACGGGTGGCTGTACAACCTGCCCCACAGGCTTCTTGTTAACATCCGTATTCAAACACTCTCTGTGCACATAGGCTTATATTTAGACACATCTTAATACTATTAAATTGTCGGTTATTAAATTTGTTGCGAGAATGTAATTCAGCAAATAAATTATTAAGCAAAGTGCAAGCAATCATTTAATTCAACATAACAATTGAATTAGAATATAACAGTCTAAATAATGATAGTTGCAATACAGAACTAAGGTTACATATCTAACAGTTAAAGCTTTTCCAAAGGATTTCAAAACAAGGATATTAACATTTTAAAATGTTATTTAAACTATACTCGGGCGGAAATCAATATAGAATGTTTGTAAACAAATCACTGTCAAATTAGATTTAAAGAAATTTCAGTGGCATTAACTGTAACTTCATAATATAAACACTTAAAAAAAATACATACGCTGTTTTATATAATTAGTTTTACAAAAAAACAGACATCAAAAGAAAGTGAAATGTTGTTATTGTCTACTCTAAATTGATTTGGACTCGAGTATAGCTACCAAAATTACTATTATCATCATAACAGTCTACGGGGGAATGAGTCTAACAAACACAATGATAATTATAACGAAATACCTTGGCAATTTTAATCAATTGGTATGAAAATACAGAACTATCATGCATGAATGTATGAGCCCGTGTGAATTGAGAATAGGTGTACAACAGAAGTCTGCCGGCACTGTACAGTCAGTACCATAAAATTTTAGCGTCTGCAGCTTAGTAATATTCATACATTCTCATTAAAAACACAAATTGTGTATTGTTGTTTAGTTGACTAGATAACATTTAGATCTATTTGCTATTGCCGAATAATGTGCTGTGATTGTTGTGCAACGCCTGTGGTGCAACAAGAGTGTGTTCTGCTGTACATAGTTCCGCGTTCGAGAAAAACAAATCCACGCTATTTCTCTTTTCCCGAAATAAATGAATTCCCTTTCTGTAGTTAGTGGCTTGGTTGTGTTTTCTTCACATTGTTTAGTCAATGTTAAGAGAACATAGCCATGATTATGGGTGGCTTACCATAAAGTGAGCAGGATGCTTGTCTGCCTACGTGGCAATAAAAAAACACGTGTTGGGTACTTATGTTTCGAAATTTTCAGTATAAGCCGAAGTCCAGAAATAACCCGGTTAATGATGATAGGGTTATCTCCTATGGATCCAAACAAAGCTGCCGATATGGGGCTGTGATGCATCAACAACTCCTTCAAGGTTCCAAAAAGGTGTAACGTCACTCAGTAAGAATGAGAATCCAACGAAAGACTAGTCATACTATTATATAGGTACTTAATTTTTAATGCAAAGTTAGAATCCACTGTTAGACTTTTGAATAAAATAAAAACAATAATTGTGTGTAGAAAACAGTAAAGAGTGAAAAAAGAAACATTGTATTAACTCCAAATTAATATTTAGTTTTTTTATTTCATCACCAATAATAATAGGTATTTTATGAATAGTGTTATTTGGACCACCAAAGTTGGACTTTACCCTGTAGGGTAAAGTAATATACAATTATCATCAGGGTGTACCCTGGCAATACACCTTAACATGTATTAACTAACTCTGTGTGAGAAATAAATCGTTTCTATTATTTTATTATTTATGATTATATTATTAATAATAATAGGTATTTTATGAATAGTGTTATTTTGCTGTACAGAAAAACGAAAGAAAAAGAAAAACTTCAGAAATTTGGAACCATTTCTTTAGTGCTCGAATCAAATTGTGTTGGAGACACGCGTATTTCTCTATTAATAAAGCGAAGTGATTCAATGGCGTGTTGTTACAAGAGCCCATTGTCTAACTAGGATACCTACATTGTTTCGCTTCAAGAATTTCTAGTTTTACTTTCATTTACAACAGAAATAACAAATATAAAATTAAAGAAACTGTGCACGTATTTGAAAAGATATTTATTTGATAAATAAATAAATTTTACTCAATGTTGTCTTTTATACGCTGCAGTTTTGTTTCAATATGCTATGTAAAATTGCAGTCTTCGAAAAATATTAAGATAGTTTGTAAGTTGAACGACTTCATACTTTTCGCTAGTAAAAATTCATTTTTATTAAACTTTCCAATCAGAGGTGTATTTAAATAACAACTGGCAAGGTTCCCAATAACTTTCTTTCTATCGTCTAATAAAATAAATATAAACCTAATTGATCATTCTTTACCGAAGAAAAATATTTTATTCTGTAAAGAAATGTCATCCACAGTTATAATTAAAGGTTTACTTACAGTAATAACTTGAGTATAACATCAAATTAAAAACTTTCAAGATTTGTTATTCTTTTATTAACACAACTCCCGTTTTAGGGAACAAGCCGACCTCACAAATACGTAAAATAAAAATTAAACTCCCCCTGCAATTGAGTGTCAATTCATATTGAACGAAAAAAAAGAGAAATTACCCTTTTCAAGTGTTCTTTTGTCACTAAAATCTATACAAGTAGATACGTAAAAGTCTTGAGAAATTAAATCTTCAGGGAAATGAAAGTAGATTTTCTATTTCAAACACAAGATAATTTCAAGAAACGGGAAACTTGAAATTCATTTTAAAATAAATGTACATACCATGAATGACAACGACGTGCAAAGCTGAAACTGACATTTAGTGAAATCAGCAAATTAAATTATGACATATAATGTTAAAGAACAATCATATTATAAGAGGAAACAGTGTAAGCTTTTATTCATTCAGTAATTAAACTAATTGATAACCACTTAAATGGGTAATTATGACGTATACGGCAAAAGATGACTGTGTTACTTTTTCTCTTATAATGTGAATGTTGAAGGATATAAAATGAATAAGCGTGCAAAAGATTAAACAATGGTTTATTGTAAAATTAATAAAATATACGTAACAAAAGTAAAACAATAAAAATTCCATCCAAATCCACATTGTATCTATATAACATCTTCATAAATGCATTAGTCCGTTCCGGTAAAGAAATAAGTTGAACATCCAGATTCTAGCCTCCGGGCCTCTTCATACCGTGAGTCTATTGGGAAATAAAAATCTTTGATCAAATATGGATTTGGAAAACTGTTATTGGAAAACGCATATAATTTTACGCTGGGATTCACAAGCGTGCAGTTAAGCTCTGCAAGAACACAACCTCATCAATTTTGTAGAGCAATTAGTCGACCAGGGTTCCAGAAAATATTAAACAGAAATTTTAATACACTTTTGCATATTTAAAACTGAGTCTTTATCGAAAAAAATATTACTTAATGTTTAATAATTAAAATAGAGCTTTTTCTGATTAAATATTTTTTGTTAATCTGAAAAAATGGTCATTATTATATGATAATGACTTAAAAACGATGATTGAACTTAAAAACCATTTTTGAATTAAAATATTCGCTGTAAATAGACACCCTGGCCAAATATAGTTAAAAAGAAACAAGGTGCCTAAAATCATTTTTTTTAAGTAAGCAAAACACATAACTGTATACATAATCATATATTTTTAGCAAAACGATAAACTTTTTTTATAAGAATATTTTTAAGAATGTTTTGTAGTATGAAATACTACAGTGAAGTAATATCTTTTAAAATGTCGCTGCAATGAACTAGAAACTAGTATTTAGTGACATAATAACGTAAGTCAATTTATCTGCAGCTTCTTTCTACATTTCATCTTGTTTATTTCCTCTAAAGGAAACTAGGGAAAAAGCAATTTTCTTCCAAAGATTAAAGCTGTTTTGAATCTATACTTTGTTATAGATTTGAAGTTTAGTTACTAAGCTTTTGGGGACAAAGTAGCTGAGTATTTTGCAAGTCAGTACTGCATTATTAAACGACAATGACACCACGGATTTTTATAAGGGTTCCGTTTTTCCAAGTCTTTAAGTATCGCGCCAGTCATTACCCAAAGACCTTAAAACAAAAGATTTTTCGTTGTGGTTGCTGGTAAGAAATCACAAGGCTTCAGTATTCTTGTGATTTTTGTCATATGTAGTTTAAATCTCCGACATTGTATGTTTTACATTTTTGTCTTGTTTTATAATAAAATAGAAAAAAAAAATTTTGATTCACTTGTGTTGACAGAATGCTACAGAATTTTGATATTCATCATTTGTTATTTATCATTTTTACAAACACTACTAACTTAATTCGTAATTAAACCAATAAAATGAATTTATATAATACTAGCTGACCCGGCGTACTTCGTACCGCCATAAATAAAAAAAATCGTTATAAAAAAAAAGCGCGCGGATCCTAGGTCTATGGTATTTTTGTATTCTGCTACTATACTACCTTGATACTGCAATGTATTTACTTTTCTACGAAAAATATTTTATTTCATATTTTACAATATCCATTTATTTTTATTAGTTTATGACTTTAGCGACCATAAATACATACAATGATAATTCACTGTCAAATGTCAAATTTTAGACCGAAAATAAATGGCGCGAATACATAAAAATGGCGCGCGGATCCTAGGTCTATGGTATTTGTATTCTGCTACTATACTACCTTGATACTGCAATATAATTATTTATTTACTTTTCTACAAAAAATATTTTATTTCATATTTTACTTTATTTGATAATATTTTACTACACAATTGTCATAATATATTCTTTGAATTTACTGGTGAATAATTAGTAATATATTCAAGTAATGAGGTTGTATAGTAAGCAAAAAGAAAAAAGAGATCTTTGATTTCTTTTTAATCTGTCATACTGAATTGTCATTAGGGCTGACGTTGATAAATATAGTAATATACATACACAAAGTTGAAAGGATGAATGTTTGTTTGTATATTTGATAATTTTAACCAAAAAGACACGGGATGGATGTTTACAAAGATAAGTAATATTCTAATCAATCACGTAATATTGGTTATGTTTAATCTGAAGTAATTATCTGTGCTTAGAAAATATTGGCCGAAATTTCCCCTCCAAAAGTGAAAAGTTGCTGTGGTCACAGGAACAAAATAACAGGTAAGCGAAGTCACGGGTGACATACAGTATTATTATAAGATTTTTGGGATTATATACATTTCATTTAATATCGTAATAACTTTTAAACTATTTGTCGAAATAACTTAGTGTAAACGACAAAAATTATCTACATTAAATGACAAAAGTGATAAAGGTATTTACATTCCTAGGAATTAGTTTAATACCATGAAATTTTTCACTTTAAATGCAGTATCCGATTTAAATGTATTTCTTGCTCACTATTCTCTCTATATCGACTTCCACATAAAAGATAGGCATATGCTGTCGCGGACTTTTTTTTATAACTATTTAAGAGTAACAATTCCTCCATACATTATCCTTATGTAAAACTAACGGTTTACGTAGAGAAATCAGAAATAGCTATAAGATGGCAGATTTTTCTCCGACTTACTTTACATTTGTTCTCATGGTTTAGCCAATTTACGCGATATCTAGATAAAATATAGCCTATATGTTATTCTGATGTATAAGGTAAATTATTGCAAAGTTTCATTGAAATCTATTCAGTGGTTTTTTCGTTTACTGGTAACAAACATCCAAACATCTAAACATCCAAATATTCTTACAAACTTTCGCATTTATAATATTAGTAGGATATAACCTGCTTGTGTTTTGTGGCATTCCTAATTTATTAATATGGAATATAGTAGCTTTAAAATATGTATAATGACATAGTCAGTGTAAACTAATGCGTTGCATTAAATCCAACTGTGACAACTTTGTGGGATTCTGCATACGACTAATGACACATAAAGCAATAAAGTCATGAAAACACATTGGAATATGCCGTAATCATTAAAGTTCCTACATCTTTGTTACGCTCAAAGACCGAAAATGCTCATTGAATGAAAAACAGAGTGTTGTGGACTTGAGGTCATTGCAAAACATCAACATCACAACATTCATGTTATATTATGGCTCTTATGAAAACGCTCACGACGCGTTGTGGCAATGAAGACATATCAAAGTGAAATTTTCGACGGAATATAAACTAAGATTTTATATATATTTGCTTTCGTTTGATCGTTTCGTTAAGTTGTGTCTTGCATTGCTTTTTTCGCCAGAAAGTGCAATAAAGTTATAAATAAAAATGACGAAATTTTTACCTCGAGTAAAATTCGACGTATTCATTGTAATGCTAGAATTATCCCAAGTTGTTATATGATTAAACTAAAAACAACACTGCGGTGAAAGGCGCTTGTAAATTTCTATATGATTATGATGTGGTACATGCATCCTTTTTAATATCATGATATCCATGGCGGTTTGTTTATTATGTGCTATCTCGGATCCAACGTTAGATAAAATAGTTCAAGATTTCAATGGTTTACTACGTTGCAAGCGGTTTTATCCAATCAAGTGAGCCATTGTCACGAACAACACTCCCACGGTTCTATTCAGCTTAAGTGTCCCTATTTTTAGTAGCATGCATTACTTTGCGTGTTTCTTACCGTATGCTTTCAGTTCTTGATCTAGGTGACCAGTCTTTGGAGTAGGAAGCGCCCCTTCGTCTTCCTCCGCCGATGGTTCGGCCAGTCTTCCACCTTTCCACGTGGTATCTGATCGCGTGACGCACTTCTGTATTCATGAAACAGTAGAACAACGCCACCGTGAAACCCTGCGAAGGAAAGTTTTCAATAAGTAACTTAAATTACTCCTATTGTTTTCTGGCGTCCTAGTACATTAATATTCTAAGGCCGTTCTTATAAGTTCAATTTTGTCTTCACCAAATTTATTCTAAGGGAAACTTTCTGTGGTTTGAATATTTTACTATGATTTGTGACTACATATTTTGCAAACAAGGTAATTACTTGTAGAATTCATTTGATACGTCTCACAAATATTAAAGATACACTTAATAAATTGATGATATTAACAGATGACATTTGTTTTTTTCTGTTAATCAAATTAACAGAAAAAAACAATTGGAACAATAGGAGAGGTTAGAAAAATCTAAAACTCATTTGATACATAAAATATGCGTAGTACATCTACAACATTAATCCATCACAATAGCGAAAGTTAAAAGGTAAGCATGCCAACGCAGAACATACAAACATGGCTATACAACTTTCAAAGTTCATTACGATAGAAGTTCATGACTCAAACTGTCTGAAGGCTTACGTTAGATTGCTCCTCAGAGATGAATTCAAAGCGAACAGTTTCTTTGAACAAACTGGATTTAAAGGGATTCATATAGTTGTATGACATTACATAAGGTAAGGCAAATGTTTGGTAAAAAGACGTAAATGTTGCAGTCTTGCCGTATCAAGAAGCTTAGTGTGAGTATACTTAGGTAAATGTTGCATACAGTAAATAAAAGATGGAACCATGGTTATAGAACGTTTTTAAATGTATGTCATAAGAGTTTTATAGGTACAACTTCGTCTCAATCTGATATAATTTAAAGTTTGTGATTATTTTTGGCATTTTTTTTTATACAGCGCCATCTAACCCATAGTAAGCTAAAATTAGCTTGTGGTATGGAATCTAGACAACTGATAAACATACACATATATTTCTAAATACATAGAAAACACCCAAACTCCGAAACAAACATTTGCAGATCATACAAATATTTATTCCGACCCGGCATCGAACCCGAGACCTGAAACACCGCATCCATATACACTACTGCTGCACCACCGAGGCAGGAAAAAAAAACATTGTCAAGTCAAAATGAAAAGATTAGGTATTCTAAAATTGTCGTTGGAATTTTTGGAGGCCTTCTTACCTGTGTAGAAGCGATGGTGGCCGAACGGATGAGTGACCGGGGCGTGCAAGTCATGCGGTCCAAGTTTGATTTCGACAGGCAGTACCAATGTGGATTTTCATCATCATCATCATCTCAGCCTATTGCAGTCCACTGCTAGATATGAGCCTCTCCCAATACGCGAATGATTCAATGTGGATTTTACTTTGTGGAATTTATATGTAGTCTAGTAACTAGTCACGTGACTTACCATCTGCTGACGGTGAAAGAAAACATTGTGAGGAAACCCACATTCCCTAGAAGTAATTCTAAATGAATGTGTGGGCGCTACAATAAATCAGTAAGTGGCCGGACGTAAAAAATAAACCTCTGATGTCATCCAAAATACAACCCAAAAATTATAATAAATACTAATAAAAAAAATACCTGTGTAGACAACATGAGTGCTCTAGCATAGTCGAAGGTATGTGCGAACCATGAGTCGTCACTCGGTCCACATAGCACTAGCAAGTTGGTGATGCCCAGTAGTGGGATCAGAACTAGAAGCGCCTTCGTCGCCTTTCTATACTGCTCTGTTTCTAACGTGTTTGCTGACCGCAACTTCGTTATTAATACCTGTATACAAAAGTAGCCGTTTTTAATAAATTTTAGCATTAGATTAGATTTTAAACAAAATGTACAAGCTCATAAAAATGTTTAATATCTTTCTTTTATATTATGAGTAAAGCCGCCACTGCGTAATAAAATTAATATCAACTATTTCTATTTAATCACAGGGCAATTTGCTGTTCAAATTTCCCAGGGGAGGCTTAAATTTGGCTGGTTTCTCTTTAAAAAATGTGATTATTGTGATATACAGTCAAATCTTCCTTGTTATTGAGGTGAATAAACCTAGAGGAGTCAGTCAGGTAGGTGAGAAACTAATGCTAATATCCCTGAAATTTCAGGCACAGTTGAGTTTCCAACTATCTTAAAATTAAATAGACTATCACCATTATTCCAGTCACAGCATATCATTATTTTGTACCTAAAACTTCATTACATTCTGTCATTGCCAAAATTGTTTTTTTTTTTCGTATTATTATATTATTCTATTTATGACTTTCATAAAAGTAGATAGCAACTTTTCTGGGAATACGAAAACTTATTTCAATCTTTTTTGATGAAGAAATTCACCGCCTACCTATATAATATTTGAAAAACTTTGTAAATTTTCTTACTATATTAGCCTGAGTTTTTTTATAAATGTGGTAAGTGAACACCGCTGACCATTATTGTGAGTATTAAATTTATTTTAACATTTCGAACAGTTTTTAGCGAGTTAATAACTTGCGTCAGCATTTGACCAGGGCTGTTGTAACATAATGCATGATTGCGTGAATTCCAATTCTAAATTTTAAATATCATGCAATGTGAATTGAATTTCCGTAGCGATGATGAAGAACTACCTACCCACATAATCCTAATTAAGAAGAAAAGATTCAATGCAAGCCCGACTAACGCGGGCGCTTTATGGATCCAGTCCACTTGGTGCTCGTGCATCCATGTACACATCTTGGTTTCACCCGAAAGGGCCAACTGTGAAATAAAAACAAATTGGTTACCGATAAAATAAGATTGGCTACCCTTACCCGACAAAGTGCTGATGGAGTAATAGACAACAATCTGGTGCTAGAATTAAGGTTTAGTAATATTCGTTGATAGCCTCGTTATATTGGATTTGGGATCTAAAAACTTTTGCAGATGTTTTCTAGAAATATGGTAATTTTATTTCAATCGTTTTTGATATATGAGCTCAGTGCCTACCAATATGTATTTATTTGGCAGAATTAGTTTGTGAATTTTCTTATATTGGTATTAATATTCTTCTATATTTAGAAGTCAATCCTAAGGTTCGTCGTCACGCTCACGTATATTACGTTACAAAAAATCTTGTTAACCAAGTTTGCTTTCGTAATGAAAAGTTATAGTTATATCTTTACCTGCTCACCTTTGTAACGTTATGATAAAATATATTTACTAGCTTATTGACAGGTTTTTAACGACAATTATATAAATAACTAGCTGTGCCCGCGACTTCGCCCGCGTGGAGTTTAACAAAAGCAACATTACTTTTTTCAAAGTAGCCTAAGTTACTCCTTATTACATCAGCTATCTGCCAGTGAAAGTTCCGTCAAAATCCGTCCAGGCAATCCAGAGATAAGCCGGAACAAACAGACAGACAAAAATTGTAAAAAATGTTATTTTGGTTATATGTACCGTATATAAATATGCATGTAGTAAAAAGCGGTTATTTTAATATTACAAACAGACACTCCAATTTTATTTATTTGTATGTATGGATAGTAAGTATAAGAATAAATGAATTTATAAGGAATCTAGTTACTGGCTTACCCCATCGGCTCCATTGGAAGGCACGACATTGACGAAACACCTCGATATTACCCATATTATTAAAAATATTGCTGGAGCACCTGTTAACACAATAATACCACTAAATAATAGAGCTTATATATATCATAATTCTCATCTCTCTTTTCGTAAAATCAAGACGAGCAAAAGAAATAGGAGATATCAACGTATTTTCTTTCAAAATCGTTTTTCAAAGTACTTATATTAATATTATGTGAATGTAAATATATTTGTTTGTCATTCCGAATAAATAAAAACAATACCCGTCCTGACAGTCGGGTAAAAATAAAGTAGCGCCTTTTGAAGTAATATACTATTTAATTTCGCAAAGTGTTATATGTTATAAATGGCTTTAATTGTAATAGTACAATTTTCAGTAATAAAGTAAAGGAAATAAAATATTGCTTTATGAATTGAAAATGAATCATAACATGAGTTTAATTAATTATTAAATTTATGACCAGCGCCTTTTATTAATTAAGACACTAGTTACTATTAATTACAACTCATTATGTATATATAAATTATATTACAATAAATAATGCATAATATAGTTAGTTAGTTTGTAGAAGAGATATTGAATAACAGACGGACAAGGACATATGAAATCATTAACTAATCCTTATAATTCTGGGTCACTATCAAATACAATGCTCACGGAAACTCCGATTAAATTTTTATAATTTTAGATTCAAGGATTTCATGGAAGTTTCAAACTCAAAGTTTACATTAAATATGTTTTCTTAGTATTATATTATTAGGCATCAAAAATTACAAACACTGTCGATTCTCGTTTTCAATTCCGTAATTTTTCCACGTACATTTAAAAACTATTAAAGCATGCAAATTCTTACCCCAGCCAATAGTAGCATACACTTTTAATTTAATATTTTCGGCCGTGAATGTTTCCACGACCAGCATATAAAGGTATAGACCTGAAAAGGCAAAAAAGTGTGATAAGTTACTGGTATAATTCAGTGTGTGAGTCAATAAAGATATTAAAGTAAGTCTATAGGGAATAAGGTAACCCTCATACTATAGAAATAATTCTGAGGGTTAATAAGGTCAAATTGGGCTGTGGATTATAGCCTCAAATCTCTCAGCTATATAGATAGATGAGAGATGACCCTAGCCTTACAGTGGAATTGCTATTATTATTGAATGGCTTATACGCTTACTATGTGTATGGTAAATAATAGACGGATCATGACGTATCAAAAACTTACCTTCTACAAGCATCCAGAAGAAATTAGTTAGATAAAAATAGTGCATACAAATTACGAGTATCATACACGACGTTTGCTCTTGTTGGGCCTCGTCAGACCAATTCTGAAAACAATATACTAATTAGTATTTCTTTGTGTCAATAAGCCCTGTATCGCGGGTGGTTTTACAAACATAGGTACAGTAAACAGTTAAAAACCCAATTTTAAAATTATTTTGTATGTGAATCATACATCCACGCACGGCAAGATGTTAAGGTCCCCCCCTCCACAGACTTCCAGTAATTGACGGCCTGTCGATGCAATAGCTAATAGTCTAGATAGCCAATAGTCGATCTTCCGTGCTGAGCCAACATCGACAGGCCATCATGCGTCATCGTCCGTCTAACAAATAGTCTATGGGGCCCTTTAGTGGTGAGGAGACCACCATAATCGCTACACCATGGTGACTATCTAGTATTTGGGTAATTTTAAAATTTTGTGCACATAATTATAAAATTCCTAACCAAAGAAAAACTCTTATCCGCTTACGTCATCCATTCTCTGCCTTATTTGCGTTAATATAATGATTTACAGTTGTCATTCCATATGTTAGTTATTGACTGACGAAATTAAAACAAAATGCCCAGTGTATTAATTACCGGTATTAGAGTGGTAAGCTACAAATAAACAGTAGTAGTCATATATTCTACAATAAAGATGAAAACGCTGTTAATATATTCTACAATAAAGATTCCGTTACTTTGCCAAAACGCAGTAATGCAAACAAATAAGGCTTATTACTTCGAATATTATGAACTTGGCTCATAATACTTATAAACTAAACTTTAGGTACGTATATGGTTGAACATTTACCATAAATCACAAGAAAAGCTTATATGGATGGCAAGGAATTCATATATTGCTATTTTTCTAGTCATGTCAGATGTAGTTAGAAAAATGGTCTATTTATCAAACTTTTTTACTTGTTTGACCTTTTTATATAATAGACATTTCGCATCCGAGATCCAAATCTTTTGAGATTTAGTACTTGGTTTGACGTATTGAGTAAACATATTATTATATAAAAGATTACTAAGTAAAATATGAGAGATTTACGACATAACACAATTGACCCAAAATATTTTAGGCTTAAGTATAAACAAAATAAATATTGTTTTAACTTGTTCTAGTTTTTTAGTGTTAGTATTAGAATCATAATAGACGTTAGAAGAATATCAAACAAAAACACTTCAAAAGAGGTAAACATTATAAAGATAAACCGCAACTAGTTTTTTTACATAATTATCATACATTCTGTGTAAAAATGTTGCGATATCCAATACGCATAAGATAAATGGGTTATATTATATTAGGTTATATTATACCAAAGAGTGTGTTAGTAGTTTGATGAGACGTGAACTATATATTTTATATTTTACGCACTTTCGCGTTTTTCGCGCCAAATCATTCATTCGGGGACCATTGAACTATGTAAAATATGTTTTTAGGTTATGTTGATCAAAACATGAATAATATTCATACTTCTTTTGTTTTTTATGAGCGGAAAATATTCAAGCGACCCGGATTTATTTATTTGTGCAAAAACTTCGATAAATCGCTATTCGACAGAATATTTAACAGCGTTTATACCAACAGAGTCGCATTGGCAACATCGCAATTTAGTGTCAAATTTCGTGGTTTTCAATTTTTATTATTTATATATATTTTAAAAATGAGTTTAATTAACTTTTAATAATAACGTGAAAGTGTATTAAAAAGTAAGTATCCGTAATGCTTACAGTTATTTTACCGAGCAGAGCGAATGTGAAAATCTTTGCAGCTTATTTTATTATAGCAGCAGTCAGCAGTGACCGTGGCCAGTGTAATCTAGTCATCTAGCAAAATAAGTTATGTAAATAGGTATCTAATGCATGATTGCATGAATTTCCGTTTTTTAATTCAAATACCTATGCAAAATATTATATAGGCAAAAGTTTAAACATAAATATTATTTTAAAATTAAAAATAATTTTCCGGTCACGACTAGGACACTTGAAATATTATCCACCTTCGGACTAAAAGTAATTGTACAACATAATTAATTTCCAAAATCAAGTTAATGTGTGTTAGAGCAAAACATAGGATCCTTACATAATACGAATCATTATTCGTGGTGGACAAGGGTCACGACACTACCATTAATTAACCTTGATGAGCTTCTCATGTCCACAGCTGACTCTTCACAACGTAATTGATCCCACAACAATGTATTATATGAGTATATGGATAAAAATGTAAAGAAAATTATATTTCGGTGGTTCATGATTATATTGCTAAAGACAGACTGCTTAATTTCACTAGGTATAATTAAATTATAATTATTATGTATTCTTATTTTGAAATGACAAACTCTCGTAGTATTTTTTCTCGTAGTAGTTGGAACTTTTTGGGTTGTTTTTTTTTTATTTATGAATTTTTGATTGACAGATGAAAAAGAAAAAAGCGAGTAAAACAGATCTTTTTTTATGATTTCTTAATCAATAATGTTCATTATAATAATTGAGGTCAAAATACTAATACAAATACTTTCGCCGGGAATGGTCCGTAGTCCGAGTAAATTTTCATCATTTGAACAAAATATGTCATCTAATATTTTTCAGATCAAAGAAATGGTTCGTTTTCAATTTATACTTTTGCAAATAATCAAGCTAACCGGCGCGGGCGACTAATTTCATGGTGAAACTATGTAACGTGAAAGGAAGATAAAAGCGACATTATAAGTGCAACATTGACGTTATTTTTGTTATCATTTGAAAATGGAATACTTATTACTGATTGTTTCGTTGACGAATAATATAACATTTAAATTTGGAAGACCACACAATTTGTAGTATATGGCCATATACAAATTGTTATTTTTGTAAAGTTTAAATTAAACATTACTTATTTGTTTAATTAAAAATACAATTCTCGCTTGTTAACTTTTGAGACTAAAAATGGGTACAGCTCTGTACATAAAACCAAGCCTTAACATAATGAGTAAGTACATTCGTACCTCCTCAGTAAGTTAAAACTGTGTTATATCTAATCTACGCGACGCTAGTAGGTAACTTTTTCATAAATTACAAAAGCTCGCTAGCAAATGAACTGTTTTATGGCTCGAAGGCACTGCAGTTTACGGATGGTAGGTATTATTAATAAAGCACTTCAAGTGAAAAACAGATCGTTAACTTTAGTTTAAACAAAATATAATGTGTAAGTACTTTACTAGCGGTCTTATCTAATAGAGTTCATGATCAAAATACAAAATTCGAATTTTGAAGTCAATATACAAAAAGCGAAAGTATTTTTTAATTTTTTTTTCTTTTCCATAAAATAATATAATTAATTTTCAAACCAAAAATGTCATGCATGCGATATTCTTTGAAAAAAAAAGCCGTTTTCGCTTCTTCTCTTTTTCTTTCTCGTTTACAGAAATTAAAATTAAAAAAAGAACCTATTTATTTATAGACTAAGTACATTTGCACGTCTTCAAGCGTATGTTACTTTTATCGAGTAACTTTAGTAGGTATACCGTAGTAATAAAAACGTATATCGAATTTGTCCTATGCTCGTAAAATTTAATGCAACGTTTAAAGATGCTTTATAGCCCGAATTACCATAAATAGGACACGGGTGATAGCAATTCATGATATTATACGTATCTTCGAGTATATAGCGAGAGTATGAGTGATACCTAAGACTAAAGCTGAGAAGTGAAGAAAGCTACCTTTCAATTGGACTGACAAATCTTGCGAAAGATAAGTAGTTATACTTATACTGTAATTATACGAGTATAATTTATGTGTACAAGAAAATTGTGCTTTCTCTAAACTCAATCCTAATTGGATATCTACGAGAGAGATGCGGTCAAAAAACGCAGATATCATACCTCAGAAAACATAGCAAAATAAGTAGGACAAATACTCCAAAAACTGGAAGTCGTGGAAGCATTATATAGACAGACATAGTTATTTTCGCCTTTATAATATTAGTATGAATGTATGTACTGTTAAGCGGAAGAAAACCGATTATTTGGTGGCAACACTAAATCACTGCATTACCGATAGCACGCCTCCATGATAATGCTAGATTGTCTCTGACTTTTCACTTTTGGCGGGATCATGGTATCATCGTTTCTTTGTAATTCTATTTGAATAGTTTTAAACTCAATAAGTGTTTTATAGTACTTACTTGTAATGCTAAATTTAACACCCAACTACAAGCTGATAATATATAAGTAGTCATGAGGTTCGTGTGTATCGTGTTCCTCAGACATCTCAGGTCCCTGAAAACAAAAGAAAACTTATTAAAGTTACATTAACGAAGGATGAATGATAAAATAAGGCGAAATTTGAGAACGTCCAGGTAAATTAGTGAAAAGGAAGCTTACGACCTGCCTTACTTTTTTACTGTACCTATATATATATATACAGCATTACCGAAACTTAAATAAAGGTCAGAAGATTTAGTTTTCCCTGAATTCAGTAAAAGCGCCTGTTGTTCAGTCAAAATGAGGCTCAAGTCATATCTATCAACATTAGCATGTGGAATTTAATGCTGACGTGAGCCTTAACTGCGTTGCGTCTGCGTCTCTTTCACTCTTACAACATCGCTTTGTGTGTGAAAGAGAAGAAAGTTTTGCTAAATCGAAGCTGATAGATGGGACTTTGGCTTAATCTTGACGTACTAAGTAGTCAAGCCATTAGCAGTTTTTGTGGATTAGTTTGCTAAAGTCTACTTTTATTTAGCGAACTTTAGAAAATATATTTGCTGAGAGGACTTTATTCATGAGGCTGCTTTTATATTGCTTCGAGAACATTCGATTAAGGTCCCTAATACATTAAATAAAATATGTATATATAAGGCTTTAAACATTTATGAATTCTGATTAACGGAAATTTCTTAATCCTAAAGTTCTACCTTTGCATTTGCCGTGGGTGTTTAATCCAGACACGGTACAATTTTATATTTGCATAACAAGCTGCAATCATTTCAGACGGTTGTTTAGAAACTTGATAACTTTAGGGATTTTCGTCTGAAAATTTTGCTCAAAATCTGCATACCTACTGTAAGTAGGTAAAGATTTATAAAATATTTTATGCAGATTTTGAGCAAAATTTTGAATTTAATTATTTTATTTGATGTTAATTTATCCATAAACTAAATATACTAAATATAATAATAAATAAGGCTTTACTCACATTAGAGAAATTGGCAGCAAATGTTGTTTAAAAGTCACTACGGGACGAGATATTTTATTGTAATGCTCGAAATCTCAAAATTTATTTTGACATTGTTATCAAATGTTTGAAAATGAAAGCGACAACATCTGAATTCAAACATTACACAGCGATATCCAAATCGACGAAGCCTAATGTTCTGAGACGCTGAGGATGAGCCGATTTAGTCTAGGACAAACTAAATTGGCCTAAAATCTGATTTAAAAAATTCTAACACTGTATCATGGAGGTACTTAATAACATTTATAGTTGGCTATATTGTATATTAATAATGACGTCATGTCACGCTTAATCACAATATTGGAACAGCATGTAGCATGACTAGGTATTTAATTAAGATTGACATTGTTAATAAATTTGATAAACCTTATAACATGTACTGTACCTATCTATTTTATGTGGTGAAATAAACGTTTTTATTATTATTCAATAATATAATTATAAAATTAATAACGTGTAGATCGGAGCCGAAAATATATATTTAACAAATGTTTATTAATGCACATAAAATGCTTTTAATTAAGAATACATAATGTCACTACCCCATCTCAACGCGTGGGTGTCGTAAAAGGGACTAAGGGAGTTTACTTCAAGACAAAAAGAAAATTTGAAACAAACCCTATACCAACCCGACTGGCCAGCGTGGTGGTAGTTCTTTGGAGGAGACCCGTGCCCAGCAGTGGGGCGCTTATGGGTTGAAATGATAATTATAGGGTATTCGTATCATTGTCTTGCATTAGTAGAATTGTTCAAAATTTACATGGATTATTCTGAAAAATTTGAGTCAAAATAAACATAGTGCAGTTAAGTGACTCATACCTTATGTCGGTGATGGATGGTAGGTCGTAAAACAAAGTATATGAGCAATATAAAGGTTAGAGATATGTCTCCCCACCTTCCTTCCACTTTCCTAAATTAGATAGCACGTTTAGTGTTTTTTATTTGACTATTGCAGGTACTTATTCGTCATGTGCAATCACGGGCACCTACGCATAACCACCTTTTTCACAGGACGAATTACAACTCACTGGCATTAATTTTTCGACGAAATATATAATATTAAGCAATTTCCTTTGCGTTTAAACGTTGTCATGACGTCATCATGTTAACAGCTAATGGATAAATTCGATCTCAGGGACGTCCGTCCGCGTAGCTCAGTAGGCAGAGCACTGCACACGGAATGGCAGGGTTGCGGGTTCAAGTCCCGTCGTGGCCGTGGGTTGGAATTTTTCCTTTACTTGTTTAGCTTTTATATAAAAAAGAAATATTTAATGTCGTGTGTTAAAATCGAGTCATGTGTATACCTAGTCTTACTGTCAAGCGAAACTATGAGGAGTGAAGACAAAGTAGAAAGTAACGTTTGCGCTTGAAAATTTGCTGTTAAGTGATGCTCATGACCGCTATTATAATATATATATATAGTCTATAAGATCAATTTGCCATTGATTCCATCAGTGACCTTCATAGCGATCAGATAACAAAATGATGTATGGTCCGGTCAATTTAACTTTAATCTGATATATTATGGGTCAGATTGATGGTTTATTGAACGTGCTGCCTTTCCCATACGCATTTATATCCACATGTAGGAAAAGCACTAAAAATATTTGAGTATTCCTGTGTTTTGTTTAACTCTTATAAAAGATAATAAATTAAATCAAGTTCCAAAGGTTTCCAAATGAAGGATTCTTTTTTTATTTACTTTTATTTTATGTTTGCAAATCAGCCAGCCTCAAGATTTAGGGTAGACACGCAAACCGGGCCAGCATTACAAGGAACTAAAGTGTAATGATATACAAAAAAGTACAAATTCTTTTCTTTTTTGGTTAATGTTCCTAATAAAAGCCCTCAAGTTTCTGAAGAACTTTGTCCTTAGTCTTGATTGTTGGCAATTTTGACTTATTTTTATTCACAACAATACTTCAAAGTTTTGTTGTGAATAACAAAAAAAAACATCAATGTTTGCTTGTATTGTTCTTGCAATGAATTGAGTTGGTAGTTCATCATCATCATCATCATCATTTCAACCCATAAACGTCCCACTGCTGGGCACGAGCCTCCTCCAAATATTGTGAAGGGAATTTAGTCTACTATACCATGCTGGCCAGACGAGTTGGTATAGGATTTGTTTCGAAATTTTCCTTTTCTCGCAGTGCTCTAGTCTATCTAAGTCCTTAGTTGCCTTTTTCGACACCCACGGGTAGAAATGGGGTAGTGACAATATGTATTCTAACGCACGGATTGTATTCTATTTGCCTCCTTTTAACGGGTTTAATAATTAAGGTCAGTAAATTTACTTCGAGTTTTTGTCAAGGCACACGCAACCGTCAAGTTTGACATCTTCATGAAGAATACGTTCGTTAAAATGATCGTGAAAATGTTCATAGTAAAAAAAATATATAAATAAAGTATGGCTCAGTTCGACGTTCGTTTATCAATGGCGAATGTTCGATATCAGGACTATCAGTATCATATCTCAAATAAATTTAAAATTTTCGCAACCCTAATAAGATTTTGATTGTATTACTTTTGAATTCTACTAATGTCATCTATAACAAATCAACAATAATGAACTATTCTACTGCGTTGAAACAAGTTTGTTTTGTTTATCAACTAACGATGCCTCATTTAAAAGAAAAACAAAAACACGTAAGCTCCGTAGCTTGTGTAATTAATTTGGGATTAAAACATTCGGCCACAACAATTTAATTGTGGTCATTTTCAATACACACGGGTAACTTTGCTAATGAAATGAAATTGTATGTTTATTTGTTTCTCGAATACAATTTTCAATGGAATGCGATTTATTCATTTGTTTCTAAAATGACATGAAATTAATTCAAATTGTTTAATTATGTTTCCGAACGTTCAGATACAATGATTGGCCCTATTCATTTTCAAAATAAACTTTGTTGTGTTAATGCAATTATTGTGTTTATTTGTGTGTTTTGCTTAATGAAGCCTGAATTGGTTTGAAACACAGGCGTAATTATTTAAACAGAAAATGTGATTGGGGTTTAAATTGTTGCAATTGTTGTTAACATAGCCAATACTATACTTACATAAGATTACTCTGTTTCGTGGTGTTATATAGGTAGTGGCAAAATTCGAAATAGATAGAGACATGGCGTATTTTGTGTTTGTTTTTGACTTATTTGAATCACGGTTAGTGCAAAAGATAGGTACCTACCTAATATGAACTTATTATTGAGATATAATTAGATATCCATGCACATATAGATGTTTAATTATCATTCCAAAAGTAATAAGAAAAGGAAGCAATAGAAGGAGTGTTAATTAATTAATGTAAGTATTCCAAATGAACGCCCGCCGCGCCGATACAATTAAGTCCGAGTATTTCCTCTGCCTTATACTAACGATAGACATTTTATTCAAAAGTAGTATGTAGTCATAGTGATGTTAAATTAATTAAAAAAATGTTTCTGGCAAAGCTTCTATTTGTCCACACCATTAATATAAACTATAAAAGAAAAGTAAACAAAAAGTTTCTGGCAATAGACGGTGTTATCGTTAAAAGTACCAAATTAAATTGGCGTAAATCCTCTTAATATTACAGAAATATACCTAGTACGATGCTTGTGTGATTGAGACAGCCCTAGGACAAATATGCCACAATGTCTCTGTGCACCCATTATTAAATAGACAAGAACATGAGTGTGTCTACCTACGTTGTGTACAGGGTTGCAACGTTTAACATACTGTCGTAATTAGTTAATGCAGTTAGTTATTACGTTATGTAGACATTCCTTTACGTCTTTAACATAACTCCGGTAACATAGAAGGTTGTTAGAAGTTTATAACTTAATCTTAGTTTAATTAGTATATTAACTGGATTCTATTTTGGGATAAGATCATCTCTAATTGTATAGAAAAATATTTAATTAAGTAAGTTTCAAATAAATAAATAACATAAAAATATTTTTTATGTTATTTATTTATTTGAAACTTACATCTATTTTCACAGATACTTAAATCTAATACAATAATTGTAGAACCTTATATTTTATATTATAGAATATAAACGACAGTTATGTAAAATGTGATTTAAACACATTTTACGCGAATACAAACAAAACAGGATGAAATTATTCAGATACATAACAGTTGAGTTAGAATAATCTATACTAATGTATTATATTATAAGCAGTAAGCTGAAGAGTTTGTTTGTTTGTTTGATTGAATGCAAAAATCTCAGGAACAAAATAATAATAATAATATTTCACCACATTCACACAGCGCCATCTAGTCCCAAATTAAGCGATTATATTTGCTTCTGTTATGGGTACTAAACAACTGATATACTAATTAAATATATTATTACACCCAGACACAGAACAAACCTACATGCTCATCACACAAAGATCTGTCCTGGGTGGGGATCGAACCCACAACCTCCGGCTTAGCAGTCAGGGTCACTAACCGCTAGACCTAGACCAACAGGCCAAAATATATAAACATACGAACTCGTATCTGGGAAATACCTGTAAAGATTTGCATGAATGGTTTTACGTTTAAAAACTGTTATATATTAAGTTTATATGTATAAGTGTGTTAATTATATGTTTGTAAAGTTCCCCGCGAAACAGGGCTTGTTCCATAGTGCAGGTTTGGTTTTTTAAAAAGAAAAAGATAGAAAGAAACAGATAATAGTAATTTAATTTCACTACTTACTAAGAACTGTTTATCAGAAACAGTATTATCAGTTTTGTGGGTTATAAAACTGCAGTTTGCATCAATATGATGACAATATAAATTCAAATTGAATTGCACTGCTTGGAGCTTTCTCGCTAATGCTCATTATCATACTTAAGTCTAGATAACTCGTTTATGGAAATCCAATACAGTTAGGATGAATGAATAATGACTTCTCTGAGCGTTTACCATTTGTTAGAAACTCACAGCAAATTAGCTCATTCATTTGGAAGAAAATCTTTATAATCGACTAGCCTTGAGTGAACACAAGGCTTAGTCCACGTGATTTCCGAGATTATTTTAGTCTCTGTGGTATTCTGATGTATAGACTATATATGGTTGTTAAGTTTCATTAAAATCCATTTACTAGTTTTTGCGTTAACGACAAACAAACATCGATTAATACATTTTCGCGTTTATGATACTTATAAAATAGTTATTCATGCAAAATTATATGTAAATAAAGCGTGACTCTAAATATTGTACCATAAACGAGCAACCCCTTGAGATTCAAATTAAACTATTTCAAGAGCGAATAATTGAAACTTTGGAAATGAGAAATCTTCAACCAGAAGTGAAGCATTGATTGGGATTCGAGGCTTAAACTTGAAGAGAAATTCAGCACTAACTTCTAGCAACTAATATTGAAACATAATATTATCTAACTAAAATAGATTATTTAGTGAATACGGCACTAATAAGTGTTAAAAATTACGTAATAATATATCTATTTGAAACGTGTTTGTATAATTCTAAATAAATGTGATAGAATTTAAAATACAAGTTGCAACTTTATTTTTAATATTACGTAACAAATTAAAGAAGGAATGTATCGGTTAAGTAGCATTTAAATATCACGCGATAATATTAAAATTTTGAAGTAATATCGCGTCGTTCCTCTGTTAACCAACTAGATAATAATCATGTTAAATCCCTCAATTTAAAATACGTATAAAATCATATTATCTAAACATAAAGAAACGATACGTGTAGATTTCTCGACCAACTTAGCAATAAAATGCAGATAAAGAAATGCGGGCATTGTCATTCTTTCAGCAAATATTTGAGTGCTCCATAAACTGAAGGAAATTATTCACAAGATACTGGACGTATGTGTAGTCCGAGCATATTTATGAAGTTATTTCTTTTATAACCTAAAGGTCAAGTCACACAGTGTGTGAAACAATAGCGAAGCGACGACAACGCATGGCCCGCTACCAATCTCGATATTTATTTGTCGATATAGATATAGTTGTCTAACGTTTGAAAGTGGCATTGTCAAATTTAAATTTCGAATCAAATTTAACACGTTCTATGGTTAATACTTATAACAAAAACTTTGAGATGAAAGCATTGAATTCGTTATAGTTCACATTTTATCATAATACCTTAGCTAGCTAATGTAAAGCAGAAAATTAAATATAGATATTTCTGCAATCATTTTCTCGTATTTTCAGATGTTCGTGTTTGAAAAAATAGTTCATAAATAAATATATATGTATCACGTATAGGTTTGTGTGTGAGCATTGTGACTTTTTAGTACCGAGAAGTAGTATTGTAAAAATATATCATGTGGTAATTGTTTAGACTACCACAATTATTATTATCCACGTCTGTTCACGCCCCGTGTCGCGTCGTTTCTGCCGCATCTTTGCCCGTTTCGCTGGCTGTGTGGCACGAGTAGTGCTTAGTTATAGCAATATCCAGGGTAATTGCTATTTTATGACTCAACTACTATTACGTTTTGACTTTACTCAGGCACATAAAACCAAATAATCGGAATGATAATAAAAAGCCCTTTCAATTCATCAAACAGTTTTGTGTATTATCAAAACAGTTTGCCTTTATCCACACGTGACGCTCGATACTGAACATAAGTAAAACATGAAACATTCTATGAAGCTGTTATCTACTGTCTGTCTTCACAGGTGGGAATGACGGCTATGATTGATCTACAGACGTACGTATATTAGTATTGTGTACAGCTATGTTTTGATATTATCTATATACAGTAGCATACCCCATGTTTATCAGTTAGATGTTAATATATGAAATTTGGGTTATTTTTGGTTAACTTTAAATATTGATTTAGCAATGCTCAGGTAGATTAATATCGTAAGATATTTCTGGTATCCTTGTTATGTTCATATTTTAAGGTTAATTTCTGGTTTAATTTCCGTAGTTTTTCCTTTGTCTTTGCGCATCATTTGAGAAGGATGTCAATGCGGCAATATTGCTAGTAAGGATGACCACATTTTCGAACTCTTAGATTTGACAGTGAAGTTTTTTTTTATCAGTTTACATCCCCCCACTACTTAACAAAGATCTACACTTAACTTTCCATTCCTGTCTGTTCTTAATTTTTGATTTGTGTCTGAGAATAAATAATGTTTTTTTTTAATTATTTTCTTTAGCCCTATTTCACTAGTTTTCTTAGCATTAATTTAAGGTGCTACTTAACCATATACGAAGAAGAGAAGTGGGAAGATAGGTTATAAACCAACATTTAGACGTGTCGACATGCACATCCCTTGGTTGTTCGTCACGTCTTCGAGTTCACTTTTGATCAATTATTTTTACAAATAAATTGGTTAGGTGACCCTCAAATTTGATTAAATTGGTTTGTTTTAAAATGATTACCCGCAGCACTAACACGTAATCTAAAGTAAGTACAGACGTCATTGTCTGACCCTTTCTAAACATTGATAAATTATCTAACGCCTAGTGATTTTAGAAAGATTTTCGATATAATCTTATCTTATCTAAAGTGTGATTGTTGATACATTTCTTTCAATATTCTGGGAGTTCATAATGACTCAATTCTAAGACTCAATCTAATGTAATAGTAGTCAATATTTCTTGTGCGTCATATAAATGTTCATCCATTAAAACTGGATTACTTTTAACTCTCGAACTTTACAATCTTTTGCAAACACTTTTCTTTGATTCTTAATGTTTGTTGTAAATTTGTTTTTAAGGTGTGAACATACTAATACTATGTTTTTGTTCACCAGACATTTTATTTGAGTGAATTTATTGCAATCTACGAGTATCAACCTATTCAGCAAAATTACGTTGCTTACAAAAGCATATTCAAGACAAGTGGCATTTTGCTTATTCTACTCGAAATATTTATAATATATAAGTATGTCGCTTCAATGCATTTGAACCCTACCTGACATAACCTATCAACACGTGACGTGATCAATGTACTAATTTGACATGTCGATAGAATAGATAGATCGAATCGATTGTCTCTTATCTAGAGGGGCTGGATAGTTTAAAATTGATTTCAGAAACCCAACATACTCTAGATGAAATTGTAAGTGTATGTCTGATCCACCATCATCCGTGTGGATTATGGCTTAAACCCTCTCAGCTCACTAGATAGAGAGAAGAGACCCGAGCCTAGCAGTGGGACATTAATGGGTTGCTGATGATGATAGAAGCTCATTGATTGTCCAAGTATTAACATTTGAATTGAATTTTAAATAGCCATTGACAATTATTTTAAGTGGATAGTTATTAATTAATTGGTGAAGCTGTATATGTTATTCGAATATTCATTGATTGGTAACTTTCAGTTTGTTTAAAGCAGCGAATTATATTTGTGCGGCGAATGCAAATTGCTAACCATTGAAACTCGTTCTCAGTTCAACAACCATCAAAAACGATTCAAAGCTTTGAATCGGTTTGTTGGCTTCACAGATTTTTACACGAACACAAAGGGGACACTAATCACAGTCACATTCGAGTGATCATAGGATTGCGCATCGGTTGAAAAGCCTGGGAGATAGGCTCTTACGGGTATTTGATGTTTTGTGGTTAAATGACGTTGTAATAGCACGGCTATTGGAGGTTTGATGACGTCATCGACTAGTATTCTATTCTGATATTTCAGTAGGACTATTGAGTAGTTGAGAAATAATTACAGACTCCTCATTGATAAGTACTAAAAATCCTGTCATGTATTCAAAGTCGCTCGCTGTGGCGGAAATTAGGTGAGGTCTATGTTCAGCAGTGGTCGTAATATTATGATGATGATTCAAATTTGGAACATATTTATGAACTAGATTTTTTTTAAATTATACAAACTATATTTAATCTTAAAGTATATACTTACTTGAAATATAAGAAGACGAATACAGCCAGCGACAGCACAGCTAAGCTGAGCGAGTAGCCGGCGAGGTAAATGAGGCTAGTGACGTCAGTGGGCGACACGTTGGCGATGCGTTCTGTGCAGTTTGCGTAGTTGGAGTAATTGCGCCACACGCCTTCCATACACAGCCTTGATGCGTTCTCTGTACCAAATATTCAGAGGTTATCAACAGATTAAGGCTTTTATCTCGTTTGGATAATAACATACATAGCATGAAATAGGCGTGATCCCTATTTCACAAAAGGGATAAGCAGTGTATCGCACCCATTTTGACTGCCTGTGTAAGCGGTTGTGGTTGCTAATATTTCTATGATCTGCAAATGTTTATTTCGGAGTTTGAGTGTTCATTTCAACCCATAAACATCCCACTGCTGGGCACGGGTCTCCTCCAAAGAATGTGGAGAGAATTTAGCCTATTATACCACCTATTTAGAAATATAGGTATATATGTCGCAGTAAGATAGATAAAGCCGTAATATAATTATATCCCTAGGGATATAATTATATACCGTAACATAGTTATAGGAAAGCGATTCATTACTATCTCACTAGGAATATAGTTATAAAACGGTCCAAGTTTAGTGATATACTTATATTACTAGATTAAGTTCAGTGTTATAAATATATTACTTGATTAAGCTTAGTGAAATAGAAATATATCACTAAACTTGGACCGTTTTATAACTATATTCCTAGTGAGATAGTAATGAATCGCTTTCCTATAACTATGTTACGGTATATAATTATATCCCTAGGGATATAACTATATTACGGCTTTATCTATCTTACTGCGACATATATATGTTTATCAACTGTCTAGATCCCATACTACAGACTTATATTATAACTTTATTTGGGCTAGATGGCGCTGTGTTAATAAAACTTCCCCATTTCACCTATGATTTATCATCACAATTATTTTATTATTGATTGTTACATTGATCGATTGATGACATTAATCGAAAACACTTCTTGACTCCGCGCATTGCTTACGTTTTGTAGATGTTTCTTTCAAGTAGGTACCTATTTTGCTCAGACTCTTAAAGGAATTCAACATACCGTCTATATGTCTATATTTTTAAGAATACTCTCACTATCACTTATGAATTTCTTTCTTTCATTTTCACACAAGTAACGAAGACATATGAAAGTGCCATGTAATGTTTACTATATAAAGGTGATAGGGGTTTCCCACTGATATATAAATATCTCGAATGTTTCTAAGTTAACATATTAGTGTGAAATGTTTGTATATTTAGAGAAGATGCGAGGAATTCCCTTGTTTACATGTTGTTTGTGGTTTATCTTGATTAATATACACATTAGCGATAGGGTTGCCATTAATATTAGTAACACAATGAGATTAAAGCGGAGATTGTCTTTTTCGTCGGGCGGTATGTAATTTCTGAAAGGTTTGCTACAAAGACGTGTGTATACACGATACACTTTTAGTGGTATTCCAAACTTTGTCTAGGCCGTTGTAATCAGATATAAAATACATCAAGCTATACTTAATAATAAAAAAAATATTAATAATGTTCAAATCACCGAATATGTAAACACAACTTTAAGATCAAAATGACACTACAGTAATTCAATCAAGAAGGTAATAAGTACTTTGTCATGTATAGTTATAATCATATTGCACTTACTTCTTATCTTTTTTAAAATTTAATTTAAAGAAATAAAAGAAGATAGAAATAAAATTAAAACCATCATTTACATAGAATTTCAATGAATTCTTTGTGTGGTGAGTGAGTATTTGTAAATTTTACCCAGACAGTAGCTGACAACCCTAGTTTATATTGCAGTGTTGAATTCGCGAAATTCACGCAATACGGGTACACATGAAAGGCAGTTTCTATTGTACTAGTTTGAATATATCATGAATTGATGTTGTGGAAGCATGATAGTTTGAAACATTGAATTAACAGAGTAAAATTAGTTGTTCATACTATTCAAAGATTTAAATAGATGTTAATACCAAGTTATCAAAGCAACTTTGCTAAAGTGTACTTACCTAATATGTTATATTTATATTAAGACATATATTTTATTGTTATAAGGAGTTCTTGTTTTACTTATATCACGATTCAAAAAGTTAGTATGAATGTTTGAATATTGAAAAAAATTAATAATTATAATATACATTATGTAACAATGTGATGTTTGTCACTCTTATGTCAATACTAAGGTTATTTTCAAATATTGTAAGGACTAACTAGCCCTTAAATAACTTAACTTGAAAGGATTTGTATGAAGTTATTGTCTGGAATGGAACATAGGCTACTTATTACTGATAGCTAGATCCAAGCGGGCAAAAAATAGTTATAAATAAAATGAAAAAGTACGAGTAATCCCATAGTAAAATCTATATTAACCACAGAAATGGTCGTTAATCATTCTATTTCTATTCCGCACTTAAAGAAGAGTACCAACTGAAGAAATTATTTTCTAATTTGTCTTTTTCGATTGATGGATTGTCTAGAACCTTTATCCGTCTCAGCCCTTTTTGATTGATATGATTTAGAAGCACACGAACTATTTATACAAGAACTAGCTTCGACCCGCGGCTCCGCCCGCATGGTGTCTCGAGACTATTCCAGACTACAATCTATTCGCGTGCCAAATTTTATACAGATAATTTCAGCCGTTCTCGTGTGATTGAGTTACAAACACCTATGTATGCATCTATCCATCCAAGCTAACTTTCACATTTATAGTATTAAGAATAGTAATTTCTTTCGACTGTTTCAATTGTAATAACCTTAAATTAACTGAAAAGACGAAGCTAACGTGATTGCTTACAAAGTTATGTTGACACACATGTAAATTGTGAAAAGGTCTTGATCCTACAGCATTTGATAATGATATCGAAATGAAATTGACAAATAGAATCTCAAGGTTGAAAATGGGCTTATAGCATTTGGAACCCAGGTTTCAATAATATAGATTGAATTCACAGTTATTTTAGTATTTTGAGTGACAGGAGAAGTTAAAACAGGGAAGCAAGCACAATAATTTTTCCTATGATGTTATATATATATTGCTTCACAGGAATAGTTCGTAATTCGTTATTTGTTTTGCGTAAACTCCTGGATTTACACAAACACAATAATTTGTTTCGAGTCAGGCTATAATAGTGTATTATAGCCTCACTCGAAACAATTTATTTTCAGCGTATTACTGGGTTATACAAATTAATAATAATTGATCTCATGTGGGAATCAAATTCAATAGCAAAGTTAATGTATACATATACCGATATCACAAGTACATACATTTTAGCAATTTAATTGATGATTGAAATCTAAAGATTTCTTACTCCCCTAGCTTACTTACTTTGGCACAAACTTCGTAGAAATAATCGTTTTAACTGTTCTCAAGCTTATTTTGGACTGAATTCACTTTGCATTCCTTCTCCTGATCTTGCACAATCTTGCTAACAGATATTTATGTGATCTTTAATCCAAGATTGATAGTGTAATGCGGCTTTGTATTGGCTTATAGATTTATGCCGGGAATACAATATGGCTTACCTGATTCACTAAATTAAAATTGCTTTGAGGAACTAAAACAATAAAGCGATTTATGATTGAAACCCTAGAGATGGAACTTATAGTCATAGTCATAATCTTTATTTCATATTAGCTGAAATAAAGATTATGACCCGGCGAACTTCGTACCGCCATATTTTATAATTCGTGATAATGTTCTATTTTCAAATGTTTATATATTATGAAGATTTTAAAACCCAAAATTTTAAATGTTACACTAAATTTTTTGTATAATGTCTTACATACATGCCTTGCCTCGACAATAGCAAATACAACAAAAAAAGAATTGATCACATACTTTTCGGCGATCCATTTTTATTTATATAGATAGATCAAATACATGATATTTATGAATGTCATACAAAGCCAAAAAGAGGTGTCAGCAAATCTGCCTTTTAAGGCCAGTTCGCTTGGCAAGAATCTAAGGCCACTCTTTTATAAACGACTTCAAAAAAGGAGGAGGTTATATGTTCGACTGTATGTATTTTTTTTTGTGTAAGGCTAATCTGTTTGAAGTCAGTGCCAAGCCTAATGAGGTTGTATCACCCAGTACGAGCCGTCCACTAGGTACGATCATACGCAAGTCCGAGGTGGTGAGATGTAGCGAGCGGCAACTGACGGACGTACGAGTACGTAGCTTAACAAACTCTTTAGGCTTGGCACCGCCTTCAAACAGATTAGTAATAGGGTATTATACTGTAAACAGGTAGGTAGGTATTTTTATCTTGGAATTAAATATCTAATTCAGTTTGTTTTTCGTTTTTAAGTACTGTTTTGAAGTCGATTTAATATTTTTTTGTTAAAAATAGTTTATATTTTTTAAATATTTTTTCTTAATACTTAACAGTTACTTAAAGGCATATTGATGAATTTTGATCTTTGTTATACTATACGCATGTTTTTACAATCTCAATAATGCTACATTTTTCACTGGCTTTCCATATCAGATAAATAAAAAGTATTTTTATAAATAAGATTATTGCGTAATACTATCTTGTTTTCTTAAATTTTAAAAGGAAGTCTAAAAATGTTATTGCAAATATGTGTACCTATTTAGTAAAGTAATGTGAGACTCGAACAAAAAATTCTCAGTACATAAGGAGTTGACTGGATACAAGAAAGCCTTTGTTTATCGGACACAAAATGGAAATATCAAGGATTTTCTTTTGTTTTACGGTACACAAAAGATTTCTGAAAGGGTTTTACTACTTATGTGTTATACTGTTATCTAGAAAATTTCATACCCAGTTATTTTTATTTTCTCATTTTCAAAATCTGTTATCGATGAAAGATAAAGTACTTCTCGGGAGATTAATGAATACGTTTGACGCAAATAGATCTTAGATATAACTACTATATTCCAAACTTTTAGTTACCTACGTATAAATTCCTCAAGAAATCTTTTAAACTATATGATTACATTGTTTACTTATCAACTAAGAGCGGAATAAAATGGATTAGAAGACTTACGTGTGTCGTCATACTGGACGCCGTGGAACTCGCTAAAGCAACTCTGAATCGCGTCCGTGTTCCAAGGTGTTGGCGGCCAGCATAGTAGCCCGTCGTAGTACGCCGGACAGAACCTATCCGACAGTTCGACGTTTTTCGCCAGGCACTCCTCCACCTTCGCACTGACATTGTGTTCATAGTCCTGCAACGGTAACGGTATGTCCTCCAGTTTGACGCCGTTTTATTCTTTCGACTAGTAATTTGAGCTGAACAGCTTTGGTTTTGTTCTTTGGCTTGACTATTTACACTGTACACTTAGAGTCACATATACACTTTCACTGATCTATCTGATCAACTTCCATCGCGTCGCGGGCGCAGATTAATCAGTCGATTCTCAGGTGTTTTGCGTGCCACGCCTGACTGTACCGGAGTCTGCAGAGTACCTCGATGTCCCCGGTAAGAACGTTACCATGATAACGTTGTTTGCGCGGGGCTTGTGTTCTAACTTATCAAGTGATAACGTTCCGAGAGTAAACATCGGCAGTCTGTACGAGTATTTGCGTATCGTGCATAGAACTTTAGTTTTTAATTTAATTGTCTTCGTTCCATTTAAGCCTGGTTGTCCGTGCGACCTGTAAAGAGACACCTTCGGTTATGATATTGTTTAGATAACTATGTAAATAATAGATACAGTGTATGCGTTATTATCTGATATTGTCGTAACGTCAACTATTTAATATTCAAGGAGCGTGCAAGAGATAAAATACATCATTGTTATTTCTAAGATAATATTTGATAAATAATGTAAAAATAACGGCCCCCTACCAGATGGACCGACCTGGACCTGGTAAAGGTTGTGGCGGAAATTAGGTGAGGCCTATGTACAGTTATAGTGGACGTCATTAGTCTAATATAATGATAGTGATGATGAATGATTTAAAAAATATCAATAAATAAGAACGGCTTTGATTTTGGTATAGTCTGTCATATGTATTTGTTTAATTGTAGAGTTATATACTTGCATATTAGTAGTACAAATTGATGAAAATTAACTCTGACGTTTAATCGTATTCACTGTTGACTATCGACTAGTTGATCGTCAAGTTATGATAATGTAGAAACTAATATATGATTAGTTGCGGCCGTTTGCATAAAATACATAATATATTTACGACTGTACTATGTATAACAGATAAATATATATTATGTAGAAATATAGCCATATGTTCGAAGCGAATATCATTATATAAAGATACGATGTTATTACCCGACTGACAGGACGGGTATTGTTTTTCGCGCGTATCTTGTATGTTTGTAAATTTCTTTCTTCCCACGTTTCTTCCAAACAGCTGGATGGATTTGGACAATTAAGGTATCGTTAGATTCTTCTCAAAAACCCAAGTGTCCTTAGATAGGAATTATAAAAAAAAAGACAAAACGGCGGACTTTTGGCGCCAAATTGTAAGAAGTTACAATTTTTTTTAACCAAACGAATCGAGTAGGGTATCAAAATAAAGGGAATTAAAAGGAGATTAGATATATTCAACAAGTAAATATAATTAAAAAAAATTAATAACCCGACTGCAAAAAGTCAACAGAGAGCAACGCACTAAAAAGACCGCAAAATTATTGTAATATACCTGATTAAATTTAAATACATAACATATGTATATATTCGTAATCTCCATTTGATTCCCTTTATTTTGATACTCTACTCGATAGGTTTGGTTAAAAAAAAATAGAACTACTTACAATTTGGAACCATTCAATTATGTATAATCTCTTTTTGAATATATGTAATCTCCTTTTGATTCCCTTTATTTTGATACCCAACTCGATAGGTTTGATTAAAAAAAAAATTGAACATTTTACAATTTGGCGTCAAAAGCCCGCCGTTTAAGTCTTTTTATTCTTAAAACCTATCTAAGGACACTTGGGTTTTCTAGACGAATCTAACGATACCCTAATTGTTAAACTCCATCCAGCCGTTTGGAAGATTCGTGGGAATAAAGAAATTTACAAACATACAAGATACGCGCGAAAAACAATACCCGTCCTGTCAGTCGGGTAATAAAAAGAGATGATACCTACATAATTTAATAGTGTCAAATTGTAAGTAGATAATTTTATTTTTTTAGCCAAACATATCGAGTAGAGTATCAAAATAAAGGGAATCAAATGGAGATTACAAATATATACATATGTTATGTGTATGTGTATATTTAAATTTAATCAGGAATAATAATTAAGTACCTACAACAATTATTCGGTCTTTGCAGTACGCTGCTTATCTGTTGATTTTTTGCAGTCGGGTTATTTTAATTTTTTAATTATATTTACTTGTTTTAGTAATTTCATCTACCTTTATGTAAATATTTATTCTAACTTATAACTATCCCGTTACTTTGCCATTTAAGTATTAAATTTTACTCAGAAATATTTCTTAGATAGTGAGAATCTGAGGAAATTAAATGATCTGACCAAGGTACGCACTGATGGCCAGTATAATTTGATTTATCGCAGACAGGAACTGTAATTAAACATTTAAACGAATTTTATCGACTTCCCTTGCTTTGATTCTATTAACGTCTGTTCTTGGAGCCAATCGTGCGTTTACAAAGGATGAATGATTAAATGTTTGTGTCCTACTTATTGTATACAGAAATAAAATTACCACTACTATCATCATTAACAATCCATTACGTCACATACTCTCATTGTTAGGTGTCAAAGTATTCGTCAGCATTACTGCCGACAAACAAATGTTGGACAACTTATCTAAAACTAATCTGACAGATATTTGAAATATTTTTCATTTAAAATTTGAGATACCTATTTTTTAACTTTATTATTTATAAAGTCCTGTTGTTCAGGCATGATGTCGTGACCAAGGGAAATAGGGATTAATTTATATTTATGTCGATTACACGGGAAAGTGCCCAAAGGCTAGTTTAGGCTAGTTTATCATTGAAGTTTTGGTATTATATAGACACTACATACGTTTTATTTTGTTCATAATAAGCTCAAAATAGTCCAGCTCACGAGCTCCATGCGGCTGGCGAGTTGGCCCACCCATGATCTTAACGTTATACGAAAAGGTACTAATTTTTAGATAGTGAATAGGGTTCTCCCATAAGTTTCAATGATTATTGGTAGAAGTATTACAAACTTACGGAGAGTACGTTCTGTTGGCAGGTTAAGGGCTCACTTACACAGTACAAGTTTTGTTGACAAGTATGTTGCTACTTCTGTCTTACACACTGAGAACAACAAAGAGAGCAATGCACTTGCCTAACTAGTGTCGTGTAAATGAGCGCTAAGCCGTAGTCTGGTCTCTCTACTAGAAGAATAAGACCCTTTTAGACCACTGCTGCACTGGCAGATAAGTGCCTAATAACTATCTAACAAAAGAAATGTTTGTTTACTTATTTAGCAGCGTGCAGCGTTCTGTAGGATGGATACTCTCTCTATTCATAAACTACTGAAATATTCAGTGCATTATTTCTGAAGGTCATTGCTGACAAGCAGGACTCGAATATCCTGAAGGCCTATCTACGTGCACAAATAAGATAGTTCACTTACTATTAACTTATTTGTTAAGTATTGTTGTAACATCTATTTGTAATACCTTAATTAATGTAAACATTTTTTATGGACTTCGGTCCGAAATAAAGATTTATTATTACTATTATTGTGTGGGCTTGTGGCAGACCCTGGTGTTGGAATTTATCAAGTCGCCCATAATGCTTCCAGCTGGACTTAACGACTACAACATTACGGGTAACCGGGACCAACGGCTTTACGTGTCTTCCGAAGCACGGAGACGCTCCTCGAGAATGAAATTGCCACAAATGGTCACCCATCATGGACTGACCTTGCTGAGTGTTGCTTAACCTCGATGATCGTAACGAGCATCTCAGTACCACAATGCTACAAGTGCATATAACCAACAACATTAATTTATTTAGTATTCAAAAGCAAAATACTGAAGGTAAACATCAATCAAGGTAAATTTATTGTTTAGCCTATCATTGTATGATTTAAATTTATTCGCCCTATTACATCTATGCCTATTCAACAGTGGACGTCATGTGGCTGATATGATGATGATGATGATTACATCTGTACGCTACATAGCATCATAAATACATACAGAGCATCACACCTTTTTCCCCGAAGGGGTAGGCAGAGGTGTTTCACACCCACATTTCGCCAGCTATATTTTGGTCCCATGAAATAGGGGGCGAGCCTGTTGTCATCTACCGGGAACATTTGTTTACCAAACTCCGGGAAAATCTCAATACTGGAATTTCATGTTAGAAAAGTCCAATACTATTTTCACCCCACCCCACCCGGGAATCGAACCCGGGATGTAGTATTTTTTTTAATTTGTTTTATGAGGTTTGCGTGTTTTTTTTCAAATTAGTTGGTCAAAACTATTTTGACGTACAAATTTTGCTGGTTGTATTGAAGTCATTTGAATTAACATTTGTCATGTATTTAATTTGTATGATTCTAAATCGCTGTAAATTAGAATCTAACAAATTAAATTCCTACATTATATATTTTCTCAGAAGTATTACTTAAATGATTTATTTCAAAGCGATATCAAATTATTGAATTAACAAAATAATTGTATTAAATTTCGGTTTATATTGAATAGGTGTTATTTCGGTTCAGATAATAACTACGTGGATGGGTTCGGGTTAAACTCAACATTCCATTTCTAACCAACAGAATTTTACCCTCGGGACGATTCGGAAAAAACCCGTTTATCTTACTACGAACCTTTTTCAATAATTTTCTATAGATCCACTGGGAAAAGGCGAATTTTGGTTAAATTAGTTTTTCTTGATTCTAAATTGATTAGAAATATTTTTTATACTCAATGAATTTTGTTATTTTTTCATTTCGATAGATGTCTAAATTTATCGGTGTCGGATAATATTTGGCGTGTAGGTAGCTACGTATAGCTTAGATAGGACCTACTATGATTTTATTGATGATGTTCTATTTACATGATTGATCTTTGACTTTAATGCATGATCGCGGGAATTTCTGTTCTATATTGCTACTATCGAGTGCGAAAGTTGTGTTAAATCGGTCGCTAACACACATAATTAGCTAATAGACATATAAAAATCTAAAATATTTACTAGAAAACCGCTTTGATTTTCTTTTTCTCTTTGATTAAACGTAGCTCACGTTATCCTTATTGACTTCAAATAAATCCAAATCAGCCAAAAATCAACCTTTTTCTTAACTCTAAGACAGTTCATTGTCCCTCAATTACTTTTATCAACAATCTTAACATAATAACGGCATAAAATATTTTATTTTCATCTTTATCTTGTTTTTCTCATTTCCTGATGAAAATATGGAACGGCAATGAGGAAAAAATGACAACAAAATTTGATGCAATTTGGGACAAATGGGTGTAAAACTAGCAAAATATGTTATAGATATTATTATTATTTTGATTGCTGACTATATTTCTGGCCTGAAGATGCAAGTTTACATTTAGCATTGGCTCTTCTGAAACGTTACGATTAGCGAACAATATGATCATCATTATAGCTTTTTGTAGTAAGTACGTATACAAACATTGATGACTGAATCAATAGTATGTAGTTCCAATGTACATAGATTTTACTCCGTAGTATTTATTAAATATAGACTAGTGAAATGCCTTGCCATCTGCAAAAAGAGAAAAAAGTGAACTTGTAATGGGCTCTCTGCTCTTTTTACTTGTATGACATTAATTCGTTTATTTTTCTATTGGGTTAACAAAAGAGAAAAAATGAACCGTATTAATTTTGGGTCAAAATAATCACAGTTCAAATTGAATTGATGCATTTTCAGCACTGGAGCATTAAAAATGGGCTTACCCATGATAGGTTGCAGGAAAGAGTGACTGTTTCCAAGAACTTCTGTATCTACCTAGATTACCAAGAGACCTAAAATTTTGCCCTCCTGAATCAAAAACTGGTTATATTTGGTACATACAAAACATAATTATGTACTGTTATGACATTATTTGTAATTCCAAATAGATAGGATATTATGACCTTAGACTGTTTATGAATGGGTGTCAATGACATTACAGCAAACAAGAATTTAAGTCTCCCAATTTACTTTAAACTTACAAAATAATACCAATGCCAATTGTATAACAAATAACGTTGTTAATAAATCAAAAACAAACATTTTTGTGTCATAGCTATCGCAGTCTATTCAAAATAGATTAACTAGATGAAACAGCAGTTTCACAACGTTGATGACGTAACAGTAATTATGATATGTACCTAACATAACAAGTTACATAGCATCACGGCTTTTTCCCGAAGGGGTAGGCAGAGGTGTATCATACTTCACTAGCTATGTTTAGTCTCATGTAATACGGTTCGAGCCTTTCGCCATTAAACGGGCTCATTTCTAGGCTCTGGGCTAAAACTGAAAATTTCATGACAGCTCAATTTTTGCCCAAGGATACCGAGTAGCCCAGGAATCGAACCCGCAGAAAACAACCGTCTTATACACTACCTACTGCACTACCGATGGAATTTAAACAAAAAACGGAAATGTACCTAAATATTTAAAAAGATTCATTTTCATTTGTGAAGCGGCAATTCCTTGGGACGATCACAATTTCACAAAGGACTTAGATATAAAGGCAAACAATAACTAATTCACGACGACGCTGCGACGCGACGGTAGTCCGACATGAAATTCCTCTTGCTTCCGCCAATTTACAAGGAAATTGCCGTTCGCAAGTCGACAAACAATGGGAAAATTTTCTAATTTTTGATTACTTACTTTATTTACTCTGCATCAGTGGCCTAATAGGAATGTGCAATGGCTATTGCGCTTGAGGTTCAAGGTTTGATTCCAGGTCGGTATAAACGATATTGGATTTTTCCTTCTTGAATTTAAACCGGTCAAGTGCGAGTCGGACTCTCGCACCGAGGGTTCCGTACGACAATGCATTTTTTAATTTTTTTATTGTAGCTAACATGATAGTTATAAGTTAGAATAAATCTTCTTGTAAATAGGTAGGCAGGTGCACTATATTACGAGTATATATAAATAAATACAACTGTTTACCACTTCGGGGGAAAAGGCGTGATAATTATGGTATGTTTTATTTTTATTTGACATTCTAAAGAATATTTGTAGGTCACGACTATGCGTTCGGTTATCTTGTTTGACTATGATATGATTTGATTTATTGTAAGTACTGTTGATATATGGCTTTTGATCGCACTTGTCTTGTGTGTTTACATGATCGTATGTACTCAACACGCCCGTTAATGAAGTGAACGTGTATTTACGTATGTAGCTATATGGTGATTCTTACATAATAAGAGGACATCAACATCTGTAAAGATGGTGCAGCTCCCTATATTTTCGTGAATATTTATTCTAACTTATAGCTATCTTTTATATATTTTACATTTCAGTCACAAAAACACAATTAAAATATTTCATTATAGTACAGAACCCTCAGTACAAGAGTACGACTCGCACTTTTTTTTTCGTAAAGTATTTCTACGTAGGTACACTCTTTGCAGGCAGTCAATTTATTTAGTATCTAGACTAGACTAGACAATTATATTGATGGACTGTCATTTGACTTCGAGCCAAAATTGTTTGTTATTACTTCGCGTTACTAATGTCTTTGTTCCAGATATTTCTTAACTATGGTACTATTTCTTCTCACTAAGCCTTTGTTCAAAATAAATTTTAATGTAAATATCTAATTTTTTTTAAAAGAATGGCAATTTATTTGTAACGAATGAGAATATTTGATCCTTATAAAAATATCATCATCATCATCCTCAGCAACCCATTAATGTCCCACTGCTGGGCTCGGGTCTCCTCTCCTCTATCTAGAGAGCTGAGAGGGTTTAGGCCATAATCCACACACGCTGGCCTAGTGCGGGTTGGTGGATCAGACTTGGTGGACACTAGAAGAAATTCTATGAGTATAGAATTTCTTCTAGTGTATGTGGGTTTCCTCGCGATGTTTTCCTTCACCGTTTATAGAAATATATTAGGTATATTTTATTAGATTTTATGAGGCAAATTTGGTCTTTACTTTTTGAGAGGTTGGTTGAAAATGAAACTGATTTTTTGAAATAAGTATTTACGTAACATTTTAGGGTCCGTTCACACAGACCAGCTCGGAAAGGAGAGCCAATTTTTATTAAGTTTAAAGCTGAGTTTTAAATCGTAATAGGTTAGGTTTATTTTTACATGTCACTTCTTTTATTATTGAGATTCAATTGTTATTAATTAATAAAACAATTTTGAATCATTGTAATAATGTTTATTTTTACATGTCACTTCTATATGAATTAACAAACTGACTCAACTCTCTCAACACAGCTGCTGAAATGTGGATGTGAGGTATTTCTACCCACTCCTTAGTGGAAAAAAGCGCATGCTATATGTATGTAAATGTTTTCATTTAGCATGGTGTTCAAATTGCCAAATAGTTCCCCCTTCAGCAAAACTTTGGAGGACTCAACACGAAGCAAGTTTTAATTTGCCATACAATATCCCTCGTAAGACTTTATTGGAACGTTCATGATTATGGCGAGTGTATTGCGTGCACACGTTTCACAAAGTGATTTTATCGCTATTGTGTGTAGATTGGGACTATTTCTTTGTATCGTAAACATAACAATATACTTAAATAAGTTTTCTTTGCTATATCGCATTAGACTGATTGTTATTGAAACATTGGTTGTGTACTCAAATAGGTTTTCAATCCTTCTTGGAGGGAGGATAGGCAATCACATTTTGTTTGATTACGCTATTTCTATAAAGTCGACTGCGGTATTTCTATTACACTAAAGTTTTAACTCGACCTTGCTAACAAACATCGTACACATAAAATTTGTGTGTTTAATTATTTTGGAATGAAGAATTACAAAGTACCTTCATACGTCACCACAAAACAAAAAGTTGTTAAAATTATAAATGGAACGAATATGGAACGTTGTTCAAACAAAGTTGAAAGTTAATTGTTGCGTATTGAAGTGTACAATCGTCCCAGTAGGTATGCGTTTGTTTCATTTTGACAATTACTCGATTCAACGCAAGCGAAAGCGATTTTCACCGATTTCGATTCATTCCGATTGCGATCAATGCTATGAGCTCGAATACGCAACAGAATACGAGTCTGTCGAGCTCTTGTGAATATCCATGTTGTATTGAATCGCATAGGAATGGAATATGTGAAGAACACTTAGGTATTTATTTTTGAATAATTATGAAAATATTTGACAGTTTGTTTAAATGTTTGTTACATGTGACGAATTTATTCATCATACAAGAATATAATTATAATGGAATAGTCCTAACTGCTATACAATAAAATGGATTATATTATTATAGTATGTGTAACGGCTCAGTAACTGCATGGGGCCTCAATATCGACATTCGTTCGCAGACTGAAGTTGCTGATGTTAGAAATAAGTCTGCCAAGTTTTAAAGGGAGTAGACGGTTCATAACTCCCGTAAGCATCCAAATAAATGGGCCCGAGTTATGGTCGGTTTCCGAAATTTGGCGTCGTCTCCGAGACTACCCTAAACACGCTGGTCTGGCAATGTAAATGCTGGTGACAGATAGTTAAATGTTTGTAAAAAAATAAAATAATAAAAAATGAAGCTTTTGCTGAACAGTGACAACAATATAACCATTTAGGCAGATAAACAGAAAGTTATGGCGTGTATTTGAGATGATATTGATGGTGTATATAGGCATCTAGCATCAGTACTTGATCAAAAAGATTAGTTAATTAAAACCTCTCGCAGTCTATTAGAACTTGACTATTATCTCTTTCAAAGACATCCTGACTATTTCAGACTGCAAAATGTTATAGGTAACCACGGTATTCAAGTAAATAAATTTTGTTTACCCTTTTCAGACCGCACACATTAGATACCTTTCCGATTTTATCCGTTTGAACGCCCTATAGGTTAAAGTTCTACCAATAGGAATACATCAGATCAGTCGTTCTCTATATGTATACAATTTTATACATAAAATAGCTTGGTAAAGGTTGGTTAAGTCACCCGTATATATTATAACCTATAATATATAAGAAAGTTATGTTTACAAAGCAAATTCTAGTAGCATTTTAAGGTCGAAAAGTAGGCGTTTTAATAGAATCATGAAATATTTATTTAGAATATCACGAAATGTTAAAATTAGTACACTAAAAAGGGCAACGAGGGCAGAAGAACAACAAAGACATTGTAAAAAACAACACGAACTTTAAAAATAATCCTTATTTAAATAAAATATTTTGGAGACCGAGCATAGCAAGCAGGAACAGCACTGAAATTTGATGAGACAGGGTTGAGTAAAAACATATTTAAGAAAGGGTCAAATTTTTATTATTTATCTTAAACATTATTTTAAACTTGAAAAAAAATCATTTATATCAAAGATGTTTTCAAAAAGTGACGAAGTATAACATGAATACCTACGTAATTACACACAAGTATTGCTCATTAAATCTTCAACTTCGTTTTACTTGTATTGTTTGATTTAACATCGATATAACATCGACTTTAGTTTAATTAAACCTACAGCAAAAAAAATCTCTATAGTTCAATTACTAAAATTTAAAATGACTTATTGATGAAAACTTTCAAATTAATTTAATACGAATTCAAAGTATTCCAGGTAATACCTCTTCAGGTAGTTAACATGCTATAGAAAACTGTTTCTAATAATCTTAACGATTAAGTGATATTGCTTGACCGCATCAGCAACCCATTCCATTTAATGTGTTTCTAGAAAATGGTTTCAATTTATAACGTTATTAAAGTGATAATAACTGGAGTTGTGCCGATATAAAGTGGTGTTTTGATATCCCCGTAATAATAATTTACTATAGAGGTGTCACAAAATCGCTCACTGTGAAGGAAATAAGGTGGACATATCCAGCAGTGACGTGGACGTTAGGGTGGAACGAAATTTTTTTTTTTCGAATTTTGATTTGTAATAGTTGTATTATGTTGCCAATTGCCATCGACTACCTCCAATAAAAATATAAAAAATATCAGACAACGTTAAAAGCCCCCGCCGAGACATCGAAAACTAAAAAAAATATATATTTAGAGCCTATTTGTGCGGTATGCTAAATAGTACATAATTTATTAAAATAGGTTTCTTTTAGTCAGAAACATGTGCAAATATAGTTATTTAAGTATTGCAATCAAATATTGCATTATTTTAATATGCTTTAGTGCTGTGACAGAGATGCAAAGTGCAGGACGTAGTGAGGAAAAAACGGCACGGACTCAACTACGAAACTCAAATTGTTTTAAAAGGACAATAAAGGTTTAGAGTAATTTTACAAGTGGAATATATTACGATTATATAAGAACCAGACTCTGTTCCTGTTGGGTAGGTGATTTTCGCCCCTGGTAGTGCAAAAATATAAAGAGAGCTATCCACATTTTTTTAACGACTGAAAAGGTATCACCCGAATGTTTAATGGCTATAGGCTGTAATGGAACAAATACAAATATGGGGAAAATAAGACACGTGATTTGTCTTTTGAAAAATAGACGATCTCGACCATTAGAATAGATAATTTACCTCTTACACGCCAATGAGATAACTTTGAGGCGTTACCTATTTGGATAGCCCGACTGCAGGACCTAGATCACTTGCAAATAGGCAAAACATACGGTAAAAAAATGCGAGGCGCTGCCCTAGGACCACTTTGAGAAGCTAGCAAGTGAGCTATATCCATAAATATCAACAGATCTCAGTACAGACCAAAAATATTTACAAGAGATTAATACTGTTGTCATAAATGGATCTTGCCTCCCTAATTTATTAATTAGAAGCCCAGGTTAGTTATCCCATGCTCATTGGTTGACAAAAGCTAATCACACACTTCGTTAGATATATCTACGGAAAACTTCCAAGAAAATCTTGTGATTTTAGCAATGTTTGTCGTAAAATTATACGCTGCTCTCTGGTTTCCTATTAAAACATATTCATCCTGCAAAGATGATTCAAAACATTTATGGGAACTTTTAACAGAACTAGATATTTGTCTGTAGAGTTATTAGCAATAGTTGACTGTTTTTATTCGAAACTGTCACTTAGCTCATCCAGAAAACTTCTGGTTGAGATGATAAAAGATTCACAGAAGAAGATAAGAGAACTCCACGCAAGGCACATTTTAAAGGCTCGCCAAGTGGGTATAAAATCGCATTCGCGAATGTTTTAGATACCAAAAGTGACCATAAATGCAAGTTCTTACACAGAATTGATTCACTGGCAACAAAAAATATACAAGCCCCCAATATTGATGAATATTTCCGAAGAGCAATTACTATCCAATAGAAATTGGAAGTGATGCTGTTCTGGAGTTTATGAGACTATCTTGCTAAACTCAGGGAGTGGAAAGATCGCAAAAGTTGTATCAGAAGCAGTTCTTAAGTAGACGTAACAAGAATAGAAGACAGGGATTCATGAGGTTAAATTAACATCTAGAAAGTTCTTGCCAAAAATAGATTTTTCCTACAAAAAGTGACGTTTTTCATACTCTCATAACTTTCTAAAGCTGTGTTTAATTTTCAAATAAATGGTTCTATAAATTGAAATATAGCATTATTTTAATCTTAACAGTCTTATCATATTGTATTTACTTATTATTTTTTTAGAGGGTATTCTATACAAAACGTCTATAAAAATGTTTAAAATGAAATTTCAAGTGTCTGGCGGGGGCTCAAGCTGTCAAGCTAGAACTTTCAAATTAAGAGGTGTTATTTATAATTATATAAGGCAACTTTTCCCTGGTATTACAATTCGAAATGAAGAAAAAAATTTTTTTCCATACTAAAGTGTTCCGCCCTAGTGGACGTCATTAGGCTGATGTCATGATGATACAGGTCATCATCAAATGCTGACGTCTGACACAATGCCCAGAGGGCTTCGACTACTCGGAATCTCCAATTTCGTTACCGTTGTCAAATGTTTAAAAATATATATTAGGTCATGTCATTTTAGTACATTTATTTGACAATGATTTCAAAATCGACTAAGTCAAATGTTCAGGGTCCAAGTAGTCACTCTTGACACTCACTCTCACCGTTCTATTGGTTCAACTCAATATATAAAAACGAAAACAGTTAACAGTAAAAGCTAAAAAAGTAATTGAGACAGAAAGTAATTTTACGTAGACAGACTTTTGTTTCTGCCTTACAAAATCCAGATTATTTTCAGGAATTAATCACAATGAATATTAAACAGAGAAAATGGAAAGAACATTTCAAGTTATTAAACAACTTTAAAACAGGAGGATCGATGTTCGACTGTAGTGTATTATTTTATAAATAATGTCAATGTTTTTTCTTATAACCTACAACACGCAATGCGTTTTACGAGGATATGCACAAACATACAATCAAGACATACAAAGAACAAGCAGACTTAAAGGGTTTACTCGCAATCGCAACCTCAAACGACATTCTATTGGTCGATTTCGATGTTGTTATCAAATGTTCGAAAACAACAGCGACCGATGACAATGTTATGTAACGAAATTTGAAGTATTGATGCAATATTTATCAAATATTGATTGATCCGTGTAGTGACGGATTAAGAATACGTAATGTCACTACCCCATCTCAACCCGTGGGTGTCGTAAGAGGCGACTAAGGGGGTAACCTTATGCAGATAAGAGCACTGCAAGAGAAAAGGAAAATTCGAAACAAACCCTATACTAATCCGTCTGGCCAGCGTGGTATAGTAGGGTAAATTTCCTCCACATTCTTTGGAGGAGATCCGTGCCCAGCAGTTGGACGTTTATGGGTTGATATGATGATGATGAACCCAGAATAATTTTATTTCGTGATTGCATCAATATTTTTTCTTTGAAGGTGTCGAAACCCCTAAGCTTGTATACTACAACCCTTAATACAGCAGACTAATCTCCTCATCTTGAATATAATCCTAATAGGTTATTAACGCACATATTTGCATGAATTCCCGTTTCATATTTCAAATTGGTTGTTGTACGTACAACCCTTAATGAAAACAAAAGCATAACTTAAACTAAAGCTTCTTAAGTTTGAATAAACAATGGTAACTATAAATTTGTGAACAGAAATTCATTCTATAGACGAAAACTTTACAGTATCTAGATAACCACAATATTGTCTAACGTTCGGTTGGACTCTATTCAAACTTCGAATACCTACTCAAAGCGTCTAATCCGTAAGCCCAATCGATAATACTGCTGAGATATTATAGTTTATATCCTTGTCGATGTGGATATACATATAGTGGCATGTTACTTTTAAATTAAGAGAGATGTGAAGTTATTTATTTATATTAAAAGTAAGTTAATCATCATCATCATTTCAACCCAGCAAACGTCCCACTGCTAGGCACGGGTCTCGTCAAAGATGTAGAGGGAATTAGCCTACTATATCATCCCATCTATACAAATAAATAAAATTAAAGTGTCTGTTTGTAACATCAAAATAAAGAAGGAAGTAGAACGTTTGATAGTAAGGAAGGGTTAAAATTTACCGACAAAAGCACCACTCTTTAAGCAGAGTAAAACACGTTCGTCTATAATATTGATTATTATTAGATTCAATTTTTTTATTTTGTTGGAAACACAGGCTCATACATTATACTATTTATATTAACATATAAGTACAATCTATACTAATATTATAAAGCTGAAGAGTTTGTTTCTTTGTTTGTATGAACGCGCTCATCTCAGGAACTACTGGTCCGATTTGAAAAATTCTTTAAGTGTTGGATAGCCCATTTATCGAGGAAGGTTATAGGTTATATAACATCACGCTACAGCCAATAAGAGCTCACCAGTGGTCAAACAAAAGCGACAGGAGCGAAGCCCCGCGGGACTTCTACTTAATAATATTGTTGGTATATAAATCTAACAATAATTAGGTAAGTTTGTTTTTTTAAGGTAAGTTGATACGTATTATTATGACTGGCCTGTTGGTCTAGTGGTTAGGGACCCTGACTGCTAAGCCGGAGGTCGTGGGTTCGATCCCCACCCAGGACAAATCTTTGTGTGATGAGCATGAAGGTTTGTTCTGTGTCTGGATGTAATTTATCTATAATATGTATGTATTTACAAAAAAAAATGTATTTAAGTAGTATATAAGTTGTTTAGTACCAATAACACAAGCAAACATAATTGCTTACTTTGGGACTAGATGGCGCTGTGTGAATGTGGTAAAAAATAAATTATATTATTATTATTATTGAGTAATTTTGTTTATAAGAAGCGTAAAAGTTATCATAATATTTTGTTTTGTTTTGGATTCTTCCACGTAAGATAATATTTTAATCTACTGGCGGTGTGAGCTATTTTTGAATCAATATCAAATGAGACGAATTCGTGTGTCTGATAACAGTAGCTGAAAGATAATTTTAATTAATTTATTACTGTTGTCTACGACGATAATACTTTGAGAACATTGTATTTACTTTTAAGATATATATTATGCATAACAAAATGTTACATTTGATCTTCTTTATAATTCATTGAAAAAAAAAACGGGTATAGATAATAAATTATACTGGTTTTTTGTCACTATCGTAATTTACACTGTCCACTTTCAGTCGTCAAATAAACTTTGTTTAGGTCATAGTAATCAAATATAGTATCATAACACGAAAATTTTTCTTATTTTTTTTTATATCTGGGGGCTTACTCTGAATTTCGGCATTCGATTAATCGGTTTTGATGTCGCTGTCAAATGTTTGAAAGTGTTTGAACTATGTAAATTTCCTTACATTTGACAGTGACATCAAAACCGACTAACCGAATGTCAAAATTCAGAGTAAGCCCCCTGATTGCTATGACCCTGAAAAAGTTTGTCAGAAGACTAAAACTGCAAGGAGATTATAATATATTATAATTATATTGTTATAGAGAAAGAAAAAGTAGTATTTTTTTGCAAAAATCTCATGTTATTAACTGTAACTAATAATATTGACTGGCCTGTTGGTCTAGTGATTAGTGAGTGACTCTGACTGCTAAGCTGGAGATCGTGGATTCGATCTCCACCCAGGAAATCATTGTGTGATGAGCATAAAGATTTGTTCGTGTCTGGGTGTAATTTATCTATCTATAATATGTATGTATTTAGAAAAAAAAATGTATTTATGTAGAATATCAGTTGTTCAGTACCCATAACACAAGCAAATATAATTGCTTACTTTGGGACTAGATGGCGCTATGTGAATATGGTAGAATATTATTATTGTAAAAGAAACATTACAAAGAAACAATACGAACAGTTGATAAACAAAGTTATACATCTGTTTCTATTGAGTTTGATCCAGTTGACAATCTGATAGTGAGACACAAGCATGTCTAATCTTTTAGAGTAGGTACTGTGACTAACATTTAACTTTGTATGAATTTACAGATCCAAATTACCAAACCGTATAACCAAAATTGAACAACACTTGAAACAAACTATTGTACTAAAGTTTAAATTGTCCCAAGTCAAGTGATCCCACCAAATTCACAGATAATTGGAATTCAATTGTAATTGATATATTTGACAACAGTTTAACCCAATACGGGTCTATGAAACATAACCCAAAATGTGTTTGAATATGCAATGAGCAGGGTTAAATTACTAGTGCTACCTTAGAACAATCCCTGGTTACAGTTTCGGTTTATATAAGACGAAACTTCCTTTCTATATTTTTGACCACAAGACCCGCAGAATTCACTAGATATTTTTCAATTTGATATTCTGCATTCCCAAATGTTACTATGACCTAAATGAATTAATAAATAAGAAACAAAAGTTGAGAAAAGACAATTGGTAGATACAAATTTATAAATTATATACAAATTTATAATAAATTAATTGGTTTAATAATATGATGAGATTGGATGTAAACTGAAAAAATTTGCAACTATAATTGTATTTATTTTATGGAGAAAGAGATGTGTATTTATTTTATAAAGTAAAATTTGTAATTTGAATTGTTAATGTTATACGATATCGACACAATGTATTATTATAATAAAAAAAATAATAATCGAGTAATTAGTTTGGTTATCTGTCCGAGTTACTCAGACTGTTTTTAAGATTCTCATAATATTTCCGTGATATTTTTGTAGCGCTCTAACTAAAATGCTTACAAGAAAAGTTTTATCTAAATAGCTAATGAGAAGAAGAATAGGTTCACGTTCAATTAAACTTAATGAACGTTTACTTCTATATAAGAACGGTTTTACGCTTTATAACGGTAACGTTAGTACCGCAGGAAGTTGTTAATTTACTTGCTATAGAATTTGCAAAGTGATAACAATGGGGCTATTAGCGGGATTGTTAAGTAATCATCTTCAAATTTGGATTTAAATTTGTGCAGCTTATTATTCTTACAAACAATTGAATAAAATTGTATTCTTCTATTTCTAGAAAGGTATTTGTGTTGTTCATTTTGTAGTCGTGGTTACGATTATATCGCAGTATTAAAGGCTAGTTTCTTGTTCATAAATCTATGTGATAATAATAATGTAAAGGTAAATATGCTATGTAATACTACCAGTAATTTTAATACGTTCACAAACTTTTTAGCAGCCTGCACTACGAGTTCACCTTTTTACAATTTCCGAGAGAGTCAACTAGCGCTGAACAGCTTAATTGAAGCGATTGATTGTTTTTAAACCCTAAATGAACTATAGGTATGATGAGTGTGTTAACTTTGTTTTTTATAACGTAAAATTAGATTTATATTATAAGCTGTTGCCATACATATATACAATACAAAATTCTGTGTCCACTACAACAGAAATAAAGTATCCCTCAATTTCAATACACTACAGTAAACACCTTTTACGAAGTTTTAAAAATCGTATTTAAGTATTATTCAAAAAATTTAAAGATAGCGAACGTATAATAATAAATATAGAATAACAGAAATTGATAAGCTAACACGAGTACCAATAACTTCTCAAACATTTAACACAAATGTTTTACTACAGCTATGCATTCGAACTATCGTAAAATCTGCTAAGCGACACCGAGTTCATAAATCGATTGACTTTAAAACTCACGTACCGTTATCTCCGAAGCGATATGCGCTCAAACTATTTTCAGGGGAATGTTCCGTTTGATTATATTTAAATTTTACTATAATACTTGCGTATATACGTACTTTTGATAGCACGAAGAGCGCTATAGTAATTTGTAAAATGTGTCTTATGGTAAGAAAATATCATCTTGATTTGCATGTATTTTGACATTGTGACATTTTTCGCTACATTAAAAAACTGAAACGGTATTTTGGTTTTATTTTTCCCTTGTTCAGTACAGAAATTTCTCCAGCACTACGCCCCTCTAGATAACTGGATTCTATTTGGAATATTTTAATGTCACTTCAATACATTTGAACACGTGATCAATGTACTAATTTAACGTGTCGATAAAATAGAAAGATCGCATAGATTGCCACTTGTCTAGAAGGGCAAAAATGACCTTATCGCTCCATGACCGTATTTGTTCTGAAGTCCAAGCTAAGGAGCGACCCATTGATTAAATATTGACTTTCAGAACGTAAACTTGAAGAATGAATAAAAGAGTTTATGGCTCAGTAGTTTTGAGAGCTATAAACTTTCAAGGACCCATTAACTTACATTCAATAGTTTAGAACTTTAAAATGATTGAAATGGAACAAACTTATCGTTTTAAGCTCCGATATCCGCTATTGTTCTTTTCTTTAGTGGATTTCTATTCGTTTCATTATTCGTTTTTCTATTGTAGAAAACATAAGTTTTTTTTATTGCTCGTGATGATTTCCATGAATGCTTGTAATGATAAACATGTGTAATTACTATTCTAATGTTGATAAGAAAAGGAAAAGTCGGGCATTGTCATCATCATTTCAACCCACAAACGTCCGACTGCTGGGCACGGGTCTCCTCCAAATAATGTAGAGGGCATTTAGCCTACTATACCACCCGTACTTTCTGCACGTCTAGCAAAACATTTGTCATTTTCGTTTACGCCTCTTTTTGTCATAAGTTACAAGAATAAAGTAAATGTAAGTTTGACAGACAACATAATTTATCGCGTTGGCAAGCCTGTACCTTTTCTATACTAGTGGGTAGTTTGCAACTAAAATGTTTGTTCGGACGTTTGGGCCATTGCCCACGTCAGCTGGGTCAATCGGTCGATTTCCTTTACCCTTGCAAGAACAGGGATATAAAATAGTTCTGACTATAATTCAGCACATATGGCGTAGGTTTCGTGTTGAAAATATTAGTTTAACTCTTGTTAAATTACTACGATTACGTCATATAGGTACGGAATAACAGATTTTTTTATTTTTGCAATTTTTTTCTATAAGTCATCAATTACCTACCCTACTATGTAATTGCAACGTGTTTTGATTAGTTCGTGATTTATATTGTAATGCGCATATTTTGAATTTAACTTGCTTTCTTTACTGTATCATACCCCTCCCGATGTTTAATGCTAATGATTAACTAATTACAAAGTTTTTGTGACAAAAACTTTCAACGCTTTCGCAGTAATAACAAGTTGTGATTTTATTTTTGAAACAAAGGTTGGACTAATTTCAGCACGTTGCTTTTTTGTAATTAATTAAAAGTTGCTTTTTTAGCTTAAATGTTGGACGTGTAACTAATTATATCCTAAAGAGATTGCCCTTTTCACCAAAGGGATAGATACTACTACTCTCACAAAAACTATAAAAAACAAAAATATGTTTAGTATTCTTTAACAAATTGGCGATTATGTTCGATATTAGCTTGTTTTATTATTCATAATATACACGCTGTGACAGCTTTTAAAGCGAACCATGAATATCCACTAACTATGGTTTAATGAAAGCGCTACAATTTGAATTTTTTAACAACATTCGATTGGAGTTTTGTATTAAAATCGAAAATTTACATTTTCTTTTAATATCTATTGAATATTTAGAATGACAGATCATTATCAATTGTGTTTGCTCCTCTCATTTTAAAAATGTGTATTTGTATATTTAACTTTTAGGTAAGTCGGGATTGGCGACTTCCTTACGTGAGTGACCCGTATCATTATATAATAATATGTCTTTTAATAATATTATTATTAATACTATTTTATTGCAAGTATTTTTTACAGAAAAATCTGCTTGGATGGTTTAGCAGTATCTTTTTACACTAGTCGAAGAATATCTTCAATGTTTTATTAGGATCTTAAAGGTATATAGGTTTTTCATCGGCTGGGTCGTAAAATAATATCACGAAGCGAGTGTTTTTGTCTCTTCGTACATAAACGGTCCACATATTTTATAGAGGCGCATATTAAACAGCTGTGTAGGTGTTCTAGAGTTAAGTACGTCAAGTCTTGGGTTGCGTCAAGTACTGTGTTATACTGGGGGTACGTGTAACAAGATATACACTACTTCCTTTCAAACTTTACATAATAATAGAAGTAGATTATTATCTTAAATTGGATATTCACATATCATATTTTCTTCTAATGTAGTATTATTGTACCGTCTGCAACCAACGGCCACGCGCAACCTTTACTAGGTCATCGGTCTATCTGGCGGGGGACCCCCCACGCATAACTTTCCAATACGTGGCCGCCACTCGAGAACCTTTTTATTGTTTATACTCGTAGTATTATTGTTTCTATTGCCTTTCCAAGAGAATAGGTGTTCTACACGGTTATAAACTTGCGTTCCAACAGAGTGACCTTGGTGGGAGCTTGGTCGCCATCCGCGTAGTTTGTATGAAATTTGGTTTACAACAGCCGGCTACACGGTTGGACTCCACCAAGGGCACCTCTGTGGAAGGCAGGTTTATAACCATATAGCACGGCTTTAACTGTTTTCTCTCGGCGCCCCAACCTAGCTAGCAATTCGAATAAATAGGTACAATGGTACTTTTAATATTAAAGAGGATCGCATCACGGCCATCTTCTTAACTTTTTGCGGTACAAATGGTAAATGATACTGTTTACATTACATTACATAACAAAAATATGACTCAGCTATAAAAAGAATCTTTATGTGTATAGCTTTCAGCTAGCTCAGAAAGTACACTTAGTACTTTCAACAATAACTCTCTTCTCAAATTTTACTCGTTAGTTAACATTCTTTTCAATTTAGAATTAAATTGCTTGTTCTTTGAAGCTCTAACGGCATCACCCGTGCACCTATTCACCTCTGTGAAAGTTTAAATTATGCAAAATCTCGTTGCATGGCAAGCGGAACGCAGGGATATACAGCTAAGTTCTACGAGATGTCTGACCTTTCAAGTTATAACTAGTTACATATAATATACCTAGCGGTGGCCGTTGTTCGAGCTCACAACCCTACTCAATTCAAATTTTATTTTATCCAGGGTTGGCACGAGTGCTGTATTACGAAAAGCTACAAGTAATGCAATTCAGATTTGGCTGAGGTTTAAAGTGCTTTTTCAGTTTTTTTACGACTCTTCTTTAGACCTTTTATTCGAAGGGTCATCTAGGTGAACACTACCGTACCATATATTATTTCGCCGTTATGTTATTTAAACCTGGCTAGAGTAATACTGTGACGTGTATCGATACTATATGTAATTTGTTATTATCTACTTTCTTATTTTTCAGATAGATGTTGGGGATTCAGGGATGTGCCCACACGTCGCCCTCTTGGAGATAAAACTTTGCTTTTTAGGTAAATTAGAAAAAGTTAGTAGAGGAAAACATATAACGTAAAACGTATAACGTGTACTAAAATTGCCAAAAATACCATTAACAAGACATGTTTCCTAATTCTGCGTTGATATTGAAAATTTCATGATAGACAAAACTTGAACACAATATAAACAGTCCCACTGCACCGCCGAGGCAACAAATGATCAGACCGAGCTGTGGAATTTGATCACCCAGGTCATATCACCCAGGTTATCATAGTGGAATAATCCGTGCATTTTATATTTTAATCAAACTTATTTTGTAATCATCACTACAACCCTAAAAAGTCCCACTGCTGGGCACGGATCTCCTCCAAAGATTTTGGAGGGAATTTAGCCTACTATACCACGCTGGCCAGACGGGTTGGTATAGAGTTTTGCTTCGAATTTTCCTTTTCTTACAATGCTCTTCTCTGTTTAAGGTTTCTCCCTTATTTGCTTTAACGACACCCGCGGGTTGAAATGGGCATCAGCATCAGCAACCCATTAAGTCCCACTTGACTGCTGGGCTCGGGTTTCCTCTCCTCTATCTAGAAAGCTGAGAGGGTTTAGTGCGGGTTGGTGGATCAGACATACTCATAGAATTTCTTCTAGGGTATGTGGGTTTAAAATTTATTTATTTAAAATCCACACTGGTACTGCCGGTCGGGATCGAACTCGGACAGCGTGATTTGCACGCCGGTCCCTTATCCATTCAGCCACCATCGCTTTTATTCAGCCACCATCGCTTTTATGAAATGGGGTAGTGACAATATGTATATATTTTATATTAATGCAATTATTTTAAAGGTAAATTATAATATTACATTGAAAATATAATTCTTAATTAACATGTCATTTGTATTTGACGTGTATTTTACGTAATACACTGAAATGGTTATGAATAAATTGATATTTAGTAACTTCATTTTAGTGTACGTAAAAAGAGTCAATTTTGCAATATGATGAATATGATGGAAACATGGAAAATCTATTGTTTATGTGTCTGAACGTGTATGTAGGAAACAAAGGTCTCTCTTTTTCTTTAGGTTGAGTAGACTTTTATTCCAGCTAGATCTCCTTAATGCTTAGTATCCATGCAGGTAGCTTGGTCACTGTATCAAATATTGTTCAGGCTTGAAATTGTATTACGTTTTGAAAAAAAAGTATGTAATTACTCAATATAATTATAAAAGAGTGGCTTGAGTTTCTTGCCAAGTTCTTCTCAGAGTTCAACCATGTCAGTGAATCGGCCTTAGGCAAATTTACTGACACCTTTTTTTGACTTTGTATGACGTTCATAAGTAACATGTATTTGATCTATACGAAATAAAGATTATGACTATGACTATGAACTATGACTATGACTAATACGTTAGACAAAGCACGCTATTCTAAACTATATCAATACTCTGAATTATCTATAACTCAACAGTTTTGTTAATTTAGGCTAGTGTTTGGTTTGTAAAAGGACAGAAACATCCTTGAAGCTAACTAAATACTTAGAGCGATATAGTTTGATTTGTTAGTACTTTCATGGCCTTTAGGCATTTGCTCTTTAGTCAGTAAACAACCAGCGATGTATTGTATTGATACTAGAATTTATTTCTAGACTGTTTTTATTAAGGGTTAATAATACGTTGAGACGTTTGACTGCAATGTGTGTGTCTGCCTGTCTATGTTTATTTTATATAAACGTATCATAAATTAGCCGTAAAAAATCAAAGTATGTACTACAACAATTACTTTGATGGCAAGTTCAGTGATTGAATAACCTCTTTTTAATACTCGCTAGCGGTGAAACCAGTTCCTATGACTTCAGCTTGTAGCATATACCTACGTATGTGTTGTTAAGTGGGAAGACGGCAGTTAAGCAGTCGTTCAGGAATTCAATTAATATATTTGAACTAACTTTAACGAGATTGACTCGTTTGTACGCTATTAATTAACTTTCACGTTAATGGTGCAAGTTTTAAGTGAGGTTTCTGTTGGTTACATCACAAGCGGTGCCTCACTTTTATTTGTATAGCCATTAACTTGCTAAATATAACTTCATACAATTCTGGCAACAAGATGATTGCCAAGGAACATATAACCTACTTGATTCATCATTTATGCACAAACTTGTAAAGCTTTTGCTTAAATTACGATAAGTCATTATCATAATCAGCCTTTTTCGGTCCATTTCTCGGCCTCATCTAATCTATTCCACAGGGTGCGGCACTGGGCCACCTGTAGACAACGGATTATAACTATTATATTACGGTTATAACCGTAAGGTTCAAGCGTAATTATGGTTAAGCTTGTAAATTCATGCGTGTATGGCATCAACCTGTACAATTTCACCACTTATTATTTTATATTTTGCATGAACATTAATGTTGTAAGGTTATAAATATTAAGACTGGCACTGAACAAGAAATATTTGCCAAATATAACAATAATTTAGAGGTAGATCAAAGACCAATGTTTGTGAATAACCTTGCTAAAAAAAGATGTAACTTGACCGTTAAAATTCACTTCGAAGAAAACTTTTCAGTGTAATTTAATATCTTGTTCCTGTGTCCTATATTCACAAAGTAGTCCAGTACGTGACTTCCATTAGGTGTTCCATTACACTGGCGAGAAAGTACGTGCCGTGCAATCTGTCTACCTATTCAACCAACCCACTGTCAGTGCAAGCCATTCATTGCATCACTTTTCAATACTCGGCCACTCACTGCCTAGCTTTTATGCTCGCCTAGTAAGCTTGACGACGTGAGTTTTAATTTGTCTTTGTGGCGGTAAAATATGTTATGTACTTGCTTAGGTGTTCTTTTAATAAATTTTTTTAAATTAGGATATTTGGGATTTTCTTAGTCCTTATTTGCTTACTAATTTTATAATTGTAAAAGTTTCTGTTTCTTTTTGTTGATTTTTTATACTATCACGAGTTTACCACTCAACGCATCTTCATGAAATATAATAACATATATAAGTAAATCTAGAACTTGATAAAGGATAGGGGCATACTTTTTACCAACATAACGCGCGGGCGCGGACGCGGGTGGAAGCTAGCCTAAGAAGTAAAATGTACCATTCTACTAAAAAAAAAATAGTACTTTCAATTGCATAAAAAAATTAATGTAAATTTGTTTCGTGAAAGGTAATATTTAAAACAAATGAATATAATGAAAAAATTAAAATAACCCGACTGCAAAAAATCAACAGATAAGCAACGCACTAAAAAGACCGAAAAATTGTTGTAATTATTATTCCTGATTAAATTTAAATATATATTGTAATCTCCATTTGATTCCCTTTATTTTGATACTCTACTCGATAGCTTTGGTTAAAAAAATTAAATGAACTACTTACAATTTGACACCTTTAAATGATGTATAATCTCTTTTTGAATATATGTAATCTCCTTTTGATACCCTACTCGATACGTTTGGTTAAAAAAAAATTGTAACTTCTTACAATTTGGCGCCAAATATCCGCCGTTTTGTCTTTTTTTTATATAATACCTATCTAAGAACACTTGGGTTTTTGAGAAGAATCTAACGATACCTTAATTGTCCAAATCCATCCAGCCGTTTGGTAGAAACGTGGGAATAAAGAAATTTACAAACATATACGATATGACAGACACGCGCGAAAAACAATACCCGTCCTGTCAGTCGGGTAATTACATCAAATATTGGCTATATATTTTATTAACACGTTGGATTGCATAGCCAATGCGTTGCCCCAGGTAAAAGCCAGCCCTTGCAACATACGATTGGTCTCTGTAATCCGTATACAACGTTGCGTTAATAATTTCGAAAAGTATATACAATGTGGAGTTGGTGTAATATTATTTGAACGACACCAAACGTCTTAATTTACCGCGAGACTGCACTTCGACCATTTCTTAAATTGATTGTTATGGACACTTAGGTTTATTATACTTAATCGTAAAAATGCCATGAACTAGTAAAGCTGAGATTGTTTTAAAATTTAATGTGGCTATTTAAGTTTACTTTGCAGTTAAAATGAGAAAATGTCTCTTTTATGGCAGTTGCTTCACTGTGGTATCATTTTTGATTTGAAATTCTTAGTATCCTTGTCTCAGCTTCGAAGTAAATTGATATTGTAGTCGGGAGTACCAAAGTATTTTTTTTTCACCTTACTATATTAAAAATTGTGTATTATTTAAATGACTTACCATGATATCTAAACTCAAATAGCTACATATTATGGCCACAATGAATGTGGATTTATTTGAACACCGAGTATTTTTTTTTAAACTCGGTGTTCAAATAAATTGGATATTATTTATGTGATTATGGGAGGTAGTGACGGATTAAGAATACATAATGTCACAACTCTATCTCAACCTATAAAAAGCGACTAAGGACCTGACCTTATGCAGACAAGAGCACTGCGAGAAAAGAAAAATTCGAAACAAACCCTACACCAAGCAATGTAGGTAACGTTTATGTGTTGAAATGAGTGAGTGAGTATATTTTTAAACACATTCAAACGAAAGCAAACGCTAAGAAAGTTGATAGCATTTCCTAGTTCTACAAGATGTTGGCTGAAAGGCCATCTTATCTAAATTCCGCAACTCAAATAGGACTTGGCTATTGTCGAGTTTTCTATCTCCGGTCTCATTTAAGTTTCTCGTTCAGGTCGTATTACTTTGAAATCAAATACGAACTCAACTTCTGTACTCTATCGAACATCTATTTGGATATTTCTAAAGACAAATATTTTGACACTGTAGGCTATTTATATTCCCTGAACTGAAAACTAAATTATTCATCTAGGTTATAAAGATACGTAAAAAAAAAACAGCGTCACGCCTTTCTCTTGAAGGGGTAGGCAGAGGTGCGTAACACCTATATTTAAATGAGAGCAATGATTTTGCGTAACTGGCTATCGTAGCTAGTAGGAAATTGTGGGTAACTACACACTAAACATGTAGGTCACCTAGGTCCAGAAATAAGATAGTATTTCCTTTTTGTCAGCCGATATGAAATCCTTTCTCATTTTCCAGTCCTGGTTAATATAGGTTAAACAAATCGTAATCCTAAAACAAGGAGGTGACAAAACAAGGCCCGTAAAACTAACATTATGTCCAAGAAAAATGAAAGTAGAAATTTGAACCCAATTCCGTTGGATGTTAGCCAAGTTTCCATTTTATTCCTATATCTTTACGACTGTCTTGCGTATTCTTTTGCAAATGGAAATATTAAGTTTCAAATCCATATCACGTAAGTGAATTACCAGATGTGAGTTATAGTCTTAATATAGTTCGTCTGAAGAGAAAAATGGGTCGCTGTAATTTCAGTGTGGTGTTTAAAAGAAGTTGTAGATTAGAATAAAGAAACATGAATAAAATACTCATTCATCATCATCATCATTTCAACCCATAAACGTCCCACTGCTGGGCACAGGTCTCCACCAAGGAATGTGGAGGAAATTTAAAAAATAAAGTACTTATTATTATAATAAAATATCTCTTGTCACTTAGGCAATTTTAGCGCGATAAAGACTCCCACACACTTAATTAATGGTCACTCTACAAAAATGCAAATTTAGAAAGGTTATGTTATAAAGTTTGGAACCAGAGGGCGTCCTCAGAACCTTAACATTCGGTTTAGACAATTTTGATTTCATTGTACAAATGTTTGAAAATTTAAATAGGGTCGCTATAACTTCGGTTCAGCTATGAAACATAATTATAACGATTCAAAACAATGTCTTAAAATCACGACAGTTTGCTGAAATTTTGATACCATTTCTAACGTTCTTAGTTATTTTTAATATCGTAAACAATAACATATATTATAAAAATTTTCTTCGGAGCAAAGAATTGCGTGCTATTATTTTATTTTGTAGACAAACAAGATTTCCGTTCCAACAATTTACAAGAAAAAATAAACTTTATACAAAGTTCAAAAAAGTAGGCAAATCCGGATAATTACATCAACATCAGTGGAACACTTGTAAAATGTAATCTGGACCACTCTCGGGGAAATTCGTCAAGATGCCGTTAGATACGGCATTAATCTTTTTTTTTTCACCAAAACTTTTTACGAACTCCATTTTTGATTTGCTTCTTTACTTAACATTAAGTTGGGGAGGGACACTTAAGTATATTTACTTACAACTGCGCAGGTTTTTTTATTTTATTTATTTAAAAAACTTTATTGCACAAAATACAATGTAAATGTACAAAAGGTGGGCTTAATGCTAAAAGCATTCTATACCAGGTTGTTTGTTCCAAAATTTGACGATTTACGGGTATGTATCTATGTAGCAATTCCTAGTTATAAATTGCTTTGTCCTAGCACCTTCTTAGCAAGGATAAACCAATAAGAACAAAATATAATACTGTAGCAGTTAAAAAGTGCTGAAACGATTTTTGCAATTTTTGTTTTATTGTTTATTAAAAAAAGATAAGGTTGGGAAATCATCATCTCAGCCTATTGCAGTCCACAGCTGGACATAGGCCTTTCCTATACGTGCCATAACAGTCGGTCCTCCGCCTTTCATATGGATTGGGAAATGGATACGAGAAATTCAAAAATTTTACAAAAAAAAAATTCGTGTCTGTAATCAAGAGTCTCCAATTGGGGCTGGGATTATTTAGATCAATTTATACCGCACTATGGCTCATTAATAACTCGTCTATTAAAAAATTAAAAATCGAGTGATCTTTCTAGTGTTTTAAAAGATTGTAGGCTAACAGTAACTGCTGATCGTCAAATTTTTTTATTATTATTATTAAAGACAACGCCCGCACTAGGGAACAAGCCCTGTGTCGCGGGGAGCTTTACAAACATGAAACTAACGGAAACAAAGTACACCCAGACTAGAAACAAATATCTATGAATCACACAAATATTTGTCTCGTGTGGGAATCGAACCCACGTCACCCAGCACGGCGATGTAGTGGCGAGGCGACCACCTTAACCACTGCGCCACGGTGACAGTCAGCCAAATTAACTTCTTTGTGGCCTTACTGCCGCACTCAGAGACGTGAATTAGCAGTAATCTGTCATTAACACATTTTTTTCATTGAATAATCGTCTTTAGGCTTATCGACTTAAGTATTACGCGCTTTTTACTAAATAAACTATCTCTGAGTACGGTAGTTAGTATTATAAAAACCTGTCTCTCGCAAACGTGTTCATCCCCTTAATTAGCTTATTGGTTTGCAGTGCCATCTATTACGGTAGTTGTCTCATCTATTAACTTTAATCTATTTTTATATTTATGCAAACAATTCTTAATGAAATGGAGCATCCGCAATAGCTTTGTAAACAGGAAGATTCTTACAATAATTATAGTAAGTAGCTTCTTTTGTACACTATGTTAATCTCATGAGGGTCGGATCTTATGTTTAAAATGGAAACAAACCAATACTCTCACATATTTCTTATACCTTTTAGTTAAAAGTATGATGAACACGTTTAGATATATCTAATTAACATAATTTTATCATTATTTTCACTCGTGGTTTGCATATAATAACAATTTAATATAATATTTGACTGTCACCGTGGCGCAGCGGTTAAAGTGGTCGCCTCGCCACTACATCGCCGTGTTGGGTGACGTGGGTTCGATTCCCACACGAGACAAATATTTGTGTGATTCATAGATATTTGTTTCTAGTCTGGGTGTACTTTGTGTCTGTTAGTTTCATGTTTGTAAAGCTCCCCGCGACACAGGGCTTGTTCCCTAGTGCGGGCGTTGTCTAAAAAAAAAAAAGAAAAAAAAAAAAAAAAAAAAAAAAAATATTCTACCACATTCACACAGCGCCATTTAGTCCCAAAGTAAGCAATTGTATTTGCTTGTGTTATGAAATGTTATGTATATGAAAGTATGTTATGAATATTTATTTATTTTAAAGTGTGCATGCATTTTATGTAATGATGTAGGTTTCACAGGTTGATGAAATATATTGTAATAAATGAAGCGAAGCAAAATAATAATTGAAATTGAAGTAATTGGCGCGTATTGTCCATGTAGTGACGGAATAAGAATACATAATGTCACTACCCTATTTCCAACCGTTGGGTGTCGTAAAAGGCGACTAAGGGAGTATCTAAGCTTATGTAGACAAGAGCGCTGCAAGAAAAGGAAAATTCGAAACAAGCCCTATAGGGACCAATCCGCCTGGTCAGCATGGTATAGTAGGCTACATTCCTTCCAGTTTCTATGGTTTGAAAGGATATTGATGATTAAAAGGCGCACGTAAACACAAATACTAAAATCATGTTTTCTATTAAAAATAATTATTTTATCTTTTCTTTTTGTTTTCTTCTAAATCTATTAGTTACCAATATTTCCTAATAAAATAAACAAACGCTCAAAATTCATTTATCTTTAAAAATAATATTGAAGATAGGAAAATTAATTCTCCATTGGACTAATATTATTATAATCCACCTGGCGAACTAATTACCTAGCAGCCGTGTAATAATTGAATAGGATTAGCTGAGACCAGAGGGGATGCTTAAGATAACCTGATTAAGTACATACTCCCTCTTAATAGCATGGTACTGTACAAGTATACGTCTAATGTATGTTAAAGAATATTCTAGATTTATAAAAAGACTTCAAGACGTGTTTGTTTTAAAGAAATTTTACCGTTTTCCTTTGTAAATACAGCAAACATTTTATTAACATATAATTTCAATGTATATGATAAGTTCAAATAATTGAATGTTGATTAACATAGAGCTGCCTCGGTGGTGCAGTGGGAGTTTGTACTGCTGCACAAAAAGGTCGCGGTCTGATGTGGCAAAAATGATATTGGGTTTTTATGTCATGAAATTCTCAGAATCAGCCGAGTCTGTAAAATGGGACCAAACATAGCGTACCTCTCTTTACCCTTTTGGGGCAAAAAAGGTGTGATGGTATCAAAGGATGTTATTTTAAAAAACGGACATCTATGACGTAATATTTCGATGTATTCTATTTTTAAACTGTATGAAAACTATTTAGGCAAGTAATTACACGATTCATTTGTTATTGTCTCCAACGAAAAAGGTTGTCATCATTTATATTATCTGTCCCTACATTTGGTCTTTGAATTAGTTTTGCCTATACTGGCTTTGACTTTAAAATATACTTGGCAATGATATGATGGGTCGGGTCTATTGAGTCTGAGTATAAATAATATTGTCTATTGTTTTGAGTATTTTGTAGTTACCTGTTCCTTATTAGCTGGAAGTATGTACCTGAAACATTAAGATAAAATCGTCATTAAATGTTCGTCATCGTCATAAGCCTAAATTTAGCATGACCTACACCTGACCTACTCATAATCACGACATCGACTTAAAGGGTGTTGGTATCGCTGACAAATGTTTCAAATACAAGTTCTCTTGTCAATTTGCTTTGAGTATAGAGCGTTTGGTCAAACAGACAAATATTGGCCTGAAAGGTGGGTGTTCAAAATAGTTCAAACTATATTATTTTCTCATTTCATTTTGAAACTATTTTGAGTTCACCTTTACAAATCTTGTTACACGGTCTCCTTTACAAATATATAAATCACATCATCATCATCATCATCATATCAGCCCAATGACGTCCACTGCTGAACATAGGCCTCACCTAATTTCCGCCATAAATCACATACAGGCACATGTATCCACATATGTATATTTGTGAACTTCAATAATTGAATTTGGCTCAGACAATTTTTGGTGTTAAAAAGTTCAATAAGTTTTCAGATATTGCAAATTTGACTTGGTAATCTCGAAACTATAAACTAGAATCAAGATTTTTACGGTCGGGGGAAAACTCATGTTTTCTTCTGTCGCGAAGCAGAAGTATGTAAATACCTAAGACTGGTGAGTAAGAGGTCTCTCGTGAAGTTTGGAGAACTATTTAGAAACGTAACCTCTTAGGGCCTAAGGGGTGAGTGAAGTGCGGGTGTGATACACCTCTACTTAACCCTTCAAGGATAAGAGGTATGACGATATTTTTATGTTATATCACAGAATAACTACTTTACGTTATGTACAGTGCAAAGGTGTAACTTATTTAAGTCTTTCAGCCATAAGGGTTACCGGTGTCCCCCTAACAATACATTTTCCATTGTGTCAGAAAGCTTGGCGTTTAAAGTTTTAAATGTTATATACCAAAAAAAAAAAACAATTTAAGAGCATGTCGTTATTTCCATATTTTAGGTTTTACGGTTTAGAAGATAGGGGGGGGGGGGGGGGCAAAATTCATGCTACTTTGGGAGTGATTATTTCCGAGAATATTTTTTTTATTTAAAAAACTTTTTTATGAAAGAAGTATGTAAAATTTGTAGATGATTGCTAAAATAAAAAAAAAACAGCTTTTGTTACATGTAAATTTTTATTATTTAACTACTAAACTAGTATACACAATAAACCTATTCTCCAAATTTCATCAATACACATTGAGTAGTTTTCGAATAAAACGCTTGTGACATACGGACGGACGGACAAATGGACGGATGGAGATGATGAAACTATAAGGCTACGGAACCCTAAAAAAGATATATTATCATTATATTTTTGAATTTAATAATTAATTTGAATTTAAAAATAATATATTTGAATTTAAATAACGAATTATGAGAAAGACGACGATAATTTCAGAGAATTATAGTCATTTTAAAGCCAAACCAAAAATGTATTAATATAAAAGACATTATAGGTATGACTAACGAACCACATTTAAATATGAAGAGCTTATATTAAATAAAATAGTGGTTATATAAATATAAGATTGTAAGGAGCAAACGTTTTAGTTATTCCATCATGACTTAACTTTTCGGAGGAGGTTTTAAATATTTGAATACTTTCAGCCCACCTCACTTTTGAATAATGAATTAGAATTTCCATACAACTAAAAGCTATCTTTTATTTAATTTTAATAGTATATAATTATGGTAGAGTTGAAGTTAAATACGTTTTTCTACCCAGATTATGACGCCGCTGTAGACTTCACCCACACTACCTGGAGTCAATATCGTCTAACACGGTAAGGTTTCAGCGATCGTTAGTACGTGCCGGCTCTGGGGTGAATTTCCTGCAGCGGTGTTTCCTGAACGCTATGACATGTCCTTCTACGAGGTTTAAAGAGAGCTATCTTCTCTAGGTAGGCAGTGGCCACTTACCATCAGGTGGGCAGCCAGCTCGTCTGCCACTTCAGGCAATAAAAAAAAAAGATTAAGTTTTTATTGTCTAAATTATTTTGATTAGGCTTGAGCGAAGAATAACCTTAGGTAGCTGATCAACTATGTATTTTATGTTGGAAAATCCCTTGTTATAACCTAGTCCCGTAAACACGTTTCTGATTGCTGTTTAGAAAATGTAGGTATAGAATTTCTAGGTGTATAATAAAATTTGTTTTAAAACAAACAAAGCTGCGTTTAATGATTTTCGGAAATTCGCTTGCCACACCCAGATATCGAACATTGAATGCAGTTTTATTTCTTTAAAAAAAAGCAATCTTTCTTTTTAGTAAAATGATCTATCTCTTTTATAGAGTATTTTCTCTCCAGGTGGCATTACAAAATTCCACCCTCACCACCCTGTATATAATGATGGGAAATATATATATTATAATGAAATATTCCAAAAAAAAAAATTATAACTTTATCCATAAAGTTCCAGAAATAGCAATACGTTTTTCAGAGAATTTTACAAAGAGTCAACTGCTGGTGAATTAATGTGAAGAAATAAATTGTTTACAATATTTCTCTAGGAACTAGAAATATCTACTTTCGTTGTTATATAAATAAAGACAGTATCAAGATGAGACAATATAGTATGCTATTACTGTATAATTGTTTATTTCCGCTTGTTACTGTTTGTCGTAGTATATACAATTATACTTAGAAATGTTGTTTTAGAAACTGTCCTATTGTTTAAATAAAATTGTAGTATATACTATAGCCACCAGAAAGTAATGTAGAATCCCTAGAATGGACATATTCAAGCGAGTAATTTGCTAACCATTTCTTCGTTTTTTATAATTCAAACAATCATATTATGTATAAAACTTCAGAGTTGCATTGGTCTTATTACGGAGGTATTAATAAAAATCTATCTCCATTCTGTGGAGGTAGCTACAGAATTTACTCATCAATAGGACCACACATTTCCTAGAGGGATCAAGCAAGGTATTTCTAATGTTGGGATATTCAATTTTATCAAGGAATTTCTTTGTGTTACCAGTGAAGGCATACTCTAGCCTTTAAAGTATGGCCATACCTTTATGATCTAAACTCTGTACAATAGATTCATTATCTAAATAATGGTTATGTACAGAGATATTCAATTTTGCTGTGGAGGGTCATACCGAACGATATTAAGGTTTATACGCAGCGAACGTTCTCTAATATTAAATTCCAGTTACGTAAGGTTTATTAAAGGGTTTTCCCCGCCGAAGGCAAAGTTGTACAACAGGCAATTTTTTAAGTTTTATAGCATGAAATTTCTCATTTTATAGCCGGTATAACCTAAGAGTTTCTCATAACTTTCGAGTGAAAGGACATAGAATTATGATAGTTTTATTATAAAATTGTAACTCAGCGTAAAAACTGGCACTCGTCTGCTAGCGAAACTATAATATTTTTAAGGTATCAATATTCAATATAAAACCATTTGTTTTTTTAAATTTCATAATTTTGATATAGTATATTCTAGACGGCGGAAATTAGGTGAGGCCTATGTTCAGCAGTGGACGTCATTGGGCTGATATGATGATGATGATGATGATATTCTAGACAAAAAACGCATTAGATATTTTTTTAAAGACCAGCTTTTATTTAACTTACCTGAATATTATTTTTTTTATAAATATTTTTCCATGAGAAACTTTAGCAAGCACAGTAACAAAGCTAACTGAATAATTTTATGTAGTACATCTTACTCAATATAACTGGTTCTATTGAGTAGAGAGTAAATTACGTGTGTTCCAAACTAACGAGCTTGACATTCCGACTTGTGTGCGTTCTGTCGTCACGTCTCTGTGTTACCTAACAAGGTGTATTGTTGCTATGTATATATATTATTTTAAATCGTAACAGGGCCGGTGGAACGGCTTCGCAAGACCCCCATAGCTTACTAAAGCTGAGACAAGAGAAGATTTGTTGATTCTAAAAATGTAATTTAACCTATACAAAAAAGAGTGGAATGAAGTAGGCGTATAAAATTGGGATAAACGGGGAATGAATAATGAAAAATAAACAATATTTTGGGACGAATCATACAAAGTGGGACCAACGAGGCACAAATCGTTTCAACAACCAATTAATGGAGGTAGGTAAGCGGTGTGCGTATTAATGCCTGCTGTACACGGGTAGAGTCTATGGTAGAGTAGCACAGTATATTATAATATCTACATTAGTATAGTTAGTGGGACAGTTAGTTCAATACCGTGATGCTCTACCGTATACTCCTACCCTGACTTTAATCATTTTTCATTTATTTCATCAGCAACCCATTAATGTCCCACTGCTGGGCTCGGGTCTCCTCTCCTCTATCTAGAGAGCTGAGAGGGTTTAGGCCATAATCCACACACGCTGGCCTAGTGCGGGTTGGTGGATCAGACATACCCATAGAATTTCTTCTAGAGTATGTGGGTTTCCTCACGATGTTTTCCTTCACCGTTAGCAGATGGTAAGTCACATGACTAGTACCTACATATAAATTCCACAAAGTGAAATCCACATTGGTACTGCTGGTCGGAATCGAACTCGGACCGCGTGTTTAGCAAGCCGGTTCCTTATCCATTCAGCCACCATCGCTTTAATGATTTTACAAAAAAATAAACTAATCCATTAATATCCTTCTTTTGGGCAAGGGTATCCCTTCAAGAGAACGGAAAGCTCGTGGTTTTAAGCCAAAATCCACATAAAATAGTAACTTAATGCGGATTAGTGGATCAGACATACCCATTGAATTGATATTAGGGTACGTGGGTTTCCTCACGATGTATTCCTTAATCTTTAGCAGATAGTAAATCATATTATGCTGAACTAATCACTGATACTAACCCTAATTTACTCCCCTAATTTTCCAATAGAGATGTTCTTCTATCCAGTATAGATTATAATTAGTTAAGTTTCAAGAGCTTGTTTTAGTTGTTTTCTTTACTTAGCTTGCTCGTTAAGATTCAAAGTCGTAAATTACTATGTATATTGTTTTATAGCTACGAGTATCACAATAACATGTGAAACAGTAAAGAAACTTTTTAAGTAATATTTTCATACCATTATACTTTTTCCTTTCTTTCTTTTTCTTTTTTTAAAAGACAACGCCCGCACTAGGGAACAAGCCCTGTGTCGCGGGGAGCTTTACAAACATGAAACTAACGGACACAAAGTACACCCAGACTAGAAACAAATATCTATGAATCACACAAATATTTGTCTCGTGTGGGAATCGAACCCACGTCACCCAGCACGGCGATGTAGTGACGAGGCGACCACCTTAACCACTGCGCCACGGTGACAGTCGATATGCGATGGTGATACTATGTGTGAATGGTTGAGGGACCGGCGCACGTGCAAATCACGTGGTCCGAGTTCGATCCCGACCGGCAGTGCCAATGTGGATTTTTCCATAAAGACAATTGGCAAAAAAATGTTTATCTATATATAGTTTAGTAATTTATTGTTTTCCATCAAGCAAAGCTCGTCTCAATAATTAATTTACACGACAACATGTATTGTATATTGTTAAGACACATAAGCGATAAATACTTACCCACTAAGGTTACAAGCATTATAAAGGTATGTCCCAATAGGCATGTAAGAGCCTCGGTTTAACTAAACTCCAGGCGAAATAACTCAGATGACCCATTATCGAATGCTCTCGGCCAAGCTCCAGATCACTGAAGTATTCTTGAACAAGAAACAATGACCCTATTCACAGTAGGTATTCATGCTATCCGTTCTTGTCACAGCCCGACCGTGATAAGACTCCATTGAAATATTTGACAAATTTAAAACCCGACTGAAAGAAATGGTGCCATCCGTGTTGTAGTTTCATGGAAGGTTTTTAATATTATACTTTTATTGCGTAGTATTGATTAAGTAATAATACTAATCGGCCCTGGTTCCAAATTTTTACACGAGACAAATATTTCGGTGATTTGTGTAATTGTTTCAAGACTGGGTGTGCTGTTTCCGTTAATTGTATGTTTATTAAAATTTTCTGTGGTATAGGGTATATTATATCTAATAATACGAGAGTTGTATATTGAAAAAAAAGTTCTAGGGTGTGTTTTAAATAACTAAATTTATTTTATTTATTTTTATAAATATGTGAATGTCTAGTTTTAGGCAAAATTAATCGGAACCCAGAACTATATTGAATTTACTCTTTAAATTATTTTTAGTACACACATATTATATCTTTAATAGACGTAAGGTTAGTACTCCAACATTCACTGCAAGCAAGTTCATTACCTATTAACCAGCTTAAGCATAAACGTTACATGAACATCTAGGTCTTTGCCCTGGCAAGTTGAAAATCACCCCAAGCGATCTACATTCTACAAACTCGTAACAAGCTACTGTTTTATACCTGGCTATAAGATTAAGTTAGACTATAATACAGTTGCCGAATCCTTGTAATAAAATATGTAGTACGTTTGTCAGTCATCGTAAAGTCTGGTAATTTGAGAAAATAGAAAGATGATTTTATAAAACTTGGTACAACCATATTTAAATTTTCAAACATTGGATATCGACCCCGACTCGAGATTCACAGTAGGCTCTCTGATCCAAACCGGTCAATCGGTTCTAATAAATATATCGCTTGGGAGGCGATATATTTCTTGCCTTATGATGATGATGATGAAGCGATGGTGGCTGAATGGATAAGGGACTGGCGTGCAAATCACGCGGTTCCAGTTCGATCCCGACCGGCAGTACCAATGTGGATTGGTGTGGAAAAAAAAACAAAAAAAAAAACATATATAACAGACAATATTTGAAATCGATTACATACCAATTTATATGTTGTCGAATTAGTCATTTCTTATTACTTATACAACAAAATTAGGTTTTTTATTGTGTCCTCATAAAGCATAAATGCTAAAGCACTTTATTCGTAAAACATAAGGTAGAACAAGCTATATTAAAACGTGTAAACTTATTATAATACGAAGGTGTTACATAGTAATCTGTGAGGCTTACGGAGGTTGAAAGAGCACCGTATGCTAATGTACGCTCTCCTTGGTAGTATGGAAATTAGTTCATGAAAAGTCAAACGGGCTATATTTAAACTTGGGATATAACACTGCTTTAATAAGCAGTACCTATGGGGAAAGTAATATTTTGTTAATAAGTATGAGTGTAAAAAAAATTGTGTCGCGATTTTTATTCCAAAAGAGATATGGTTTGAGTTTTGAGAGAGCATTATCTTTATGTATATAATTCTTCTGTACGTGTTTTGACAGCGTACTCTTCCTAAACGGCTGAACTGATTTGAATGAATTTTTGTGTATGTGTTCAAGTGGATTCGAGATTGGTTTAGATTCACAAATAAAAATAAAAAATGCAATCGATTGGTATATCATGCAGGACAACGTCTGTCGGGTCCGCTAGTAAAATATATATTTTTAATTTAATTTAATTTATTGTTGAACTTAAAATTATTTCAAACTACAATTACGTGTGTAAATGTTTATCGTAAATGTATCGTTCCTATCGTTTCTATGTACCATATCTGTTGAGTTTCTGCCTAAAGAAACACATAGCATTGTTTGAAAACTACTTTTAACATCAAAAATATCACAAAGGGCATAATTTCGTGGTAAAACACAACTTTATACTTCACTTTCCTTTCCCAACGGAGTTAGTTAAGTTGGACTATACAACTAATCTTCGGTGACCTTGTCATAATCTGACGAAGGGTAATCCCTTGCTCCCATCATCCATGCCTCAACAAAAAGAATTTATTATTATCAACTTTAAAGAATTTTAATTTCAGAACGGTTCGCCGTTTGAGGAATGTTCGTCACGGCATATGACAGAAAGTTGTATGATTGATAACCGTTGTTAAATTATAATATCCATAAAGAAAATTTATGATCAATTAGTGTTAGTATTTTAATTCCTAAACGGTTATATTTTTCTATTTTTACGATGTATTAAAGTTTTAGTCACACAGTGGGTTATGCTGCGTGGAGACGTGCAAAAGAGAACTGCTCCTAAAATTGTATTCTGAAATAGTTTGTAATATAATATATTTAAATGGAGAATGGATGATAATGATTTTAATGGTGGCGGAATTTAGGTGAGGCCTATGTTCAGCAGTGGACGTCATTGGGCTGATATGATGATGATGATATTTGAATGACCTGTATTAACTCTTTCTTCTCTTTTTTGGGTGCAAGTTGTTCTTATGGGTCCTGAGCCCAAAGTAAATGATTTTTTTGACAATTTTTACACAGCGCCATCTAGCCCAAATTAAGCTAATATAAGTTTATATTATGGGATATAGACAACTAAGCAACTTACATATAGGTACATATATTTCTTAATACATACATAATTTAAGAAAACACCCAAACTCCAAAAAAATCATTTACAGATCATACAAATATTTGTTTTGACCCGGAGATCGAACTCGAGACCTCAGTAGCCACTGCGCCACCAAGGCAGTTATCTGTGCAGTATATTTATTTATATTTTTTACACATGATGCCTATTTTCTCAAACATAAATCATAGAAAAGGAGACTAAACACCCTGTAATACGGCATATATTGCACTGTACCGTCCTCCAAGTATCAACCCAATACACATCTTACATAACATTTAGTAGGTATTAATGCAATGCGTTAATTGCTATTATGTTCAAAGCAGTACAGGTAATTGCGTCTCTTGTAAGCGGATAAGCATTAATATATTATTCGCAGCTGGTAAGACCTGATAACCTTCGTAATGTTCAAGTACCTAATTTGGTACATGTTTTTTTTATATTTATTATTAGCTGTTACCCAGGGCTTCACTCCCTTGGATCTTTGTTTGGCACCTACTTCTTTTGGTCACTACTAGCCTTCCTCGATAAATAGGCTATCCGACACTAAAATAATTTTTCAAATCGTATCAGTAGTTCCTGAGATCCTAGCGTTTAACCAAACACACTGTTCAGCATAATAATATTGGTATAGATATAACGTGTTTGTATGTATTATTATCTCTCTCCATAACAACTCATGTAGGGAAATTACAAGTGATCACAAATAGTGATCACTTGTAATTTCCCTACTTTCTTTCTCTACTCTTTACTCTATTTCTAACTAAGCAATGATCATGGCCGATCACCTACTAACTTAAATATTCGTAGACTTTACTTATTGTCATGTGTCATTACTTAACGTCTACGAATTGCTACGCGACCGTAACCGATTACTACGCGCACAAAAGTCTACGTGAATTATTACCCGACTGTCAGGACGGGTATTGTTTTTCTTTATTCCAACGAATCTTCCAAACGGCTGGATGGATTTTGACAATTAGGGTATCGTTAAATTTGTCTAGAAAACCCAAGTGTCCTTAGATAGGTTTTAAGAATAAAAAGACTTAAACGGCGGGCTTTTGACGCCAAATTGTAAGAAGTTATATTTTTTTTTAACCAAACCTATAGAGTTGGGTATCAAAATAAAGAGAATCAAAAGGAGATTACATATATTCAAAAAGAGATTATACATAATTGAATGGTTCCATATTGTAAGTAGTTTTTTTTTTTTTTTAACCAAACCTATCGAGTAGAGTATCAAAATAAAGGGAATCAAATGGAGATTACAAATATATACATATGTTATGTGTATTTAAATTTAATCAAGTATAATAATATTAAAATATTTTTTCGGTCTTTTTAGTGCGTTGCTCTCAGTTGATTTTTTGCAGACGGGTTATTAAATTTTTTTAATTATATTTACTTGTTAATATGTTTATTTTTGTTTCATTATGCCTGCTCGGCAATCTCAATATTCAATTTTGTCGAATTTGATATTGTTGTCAACAATTTTTAAATAGTTGTGTATAATTTTTAAGATGATATGATGTAAATATTTTATTGAATAAAGTGTATTAACTTATTTTTAAAATCACAGTGAAATCGAAATCGTAGAAGTCGAGATTCATTTATAATACGATCAACACAGCTTTTATTTGGCAACAAAATTATGTTATTGGTAAGAACAAAGGTAAAAATAATGTTGCAAGAAAATAATATTGGTCCAAGGGCAAAATTAATAGAAAGCTGGCAATAGATTTTTCTTTTTCTCGTTTTAATATCTGAATATTTTATTCTGATTTAATAATATTTCTTATAAATACGATAGCCGTTTATTTTGAAGATTGTTGTAATTCACACAAAAGACTATTGAATGAAGTCTTGGATTAACACATAATATTTTTTTCTCAGTAATGTTACTTTTACATAATTAAACTCTAGTTACTAATTAATAGTCACTGATTTCAGATATTCTGTAAGTCCAATGGAACTGCACTTTTTGGAAAAAAACTTTAAACACAGGGTTAAAAACGCTTCTTTAACAATTATAGCCACTCCATTTTTAACTCGATACCTGTGACTTAAAACTGAAAATCGTAACTTAATATTTGTAATGTCATACATATTACGGACTCATAAAGGCATCTTCACATTATTTTATAGTCACTGTTTTGTATTCTACAACTTTTTACTTTAAATCAATGGTTTCATAATGTTCCTTATTACATACTTGGATCAATGTTAACACAATTTAAAATCGGTAAAGTTTTAAAAATACTTTTTTAAACGTTACAGTCATTCTATATTAAACACTAATGAGTTTTACTTAAAGCACAAAATCATGAATTTAATAAAAATTACCTTTACGTAAGTTACCCGCATATTGGCAGACAAGTTCACACTAAAACGTGACATGTAAATACGTGTTTATTAAACTTTGTGCCCCGCTCTATTGACATTGTGTGCACTAGCAAAGTTTGTAACCAGTGGCCATGAAACTTTGTTGCTCCCAACATACTGTTGTTTGCTCCTCATGTTTGTTGCACTTTATATTGTGGTCAGCTCTCCAACTATTAATATGTATACAATAGGCATTATGTTCTGCTGTATTTGTGAGGGCAAATCTGCACTATATACCATATTATTATTATTTTTATACCACGAAGGTGGCAAACAGATGTACGGTCCGCCTGATGGTAAGCGGTTACTATAGCCTATGGGCGCTTGCAACACCAGGGGCATCACGAGCGCGTTGCCGACCCTTAAAAAACCTATTCACTCCTTTTTTGAAGAGCCCCATACTGTAGTCCTTTGGGAAAACATATATACTATATGTATAAGATTAAGATTAGACCAATAAGATCTCAATAATATTTGTTATTCTGTTGTGTAGAGGAGACCGAGGGGAATTGGAACAAAGGTGAGTTGTAACAGTACCGATTTTTTGGAACTTAAAACCTTTGGCGAGTTGGCAACGTCGCTTTTTATTCAATTCCCTCCGCCCTCAGACGTGTCAGTACGCGTCGGTGGCGCAAGTCGCACGGTTGTGTAGTTCTGAGTGCGAGGCTTCTCTAAAACCCTTACCAAAAGCTCCACCAGGGAAAGGAAATAAAAAAAATAAACGTAAAGTGAAATCCGGTATCTTAACCGACACTCCCGTAAAGGATGAACTAGCTGCAATCGAAGCAGCTAGAAGGGCTAAGAAAAAAGTAAAAAAACCTAACTTTGAAACAAGAAAAAGATCAAAATCAGTCACTAAAACTCAAAAGGTTGTCAAGAAACAAAGAGGAAACGAAGACAGTGTAGAAGAAGAAGAATCCTTTTGCCTTTGTAGAGCCATATTCAAATACCAGAGCCAAAGAAAAATGGGTGCAATGTCTGGAATACAACAACTGGGCTCATGAAGCTTGCACTGGTGGGGAATTTTCTTATGTGTGCCACGACTGCTTGTCAGATTGACATTTTTTATTTTCATTATTATTAATTTTATTTTTGACATTTGTCAGATTATTGTACTCCTATTATTACTATTATTGTACTTATGTCTCCCCTATAATAACATTAAAAAAAATATATATAATTTAAAATAAATAAAAATAATAATAGATATTTAAGTGTTTTTATGTACAAAACGTGTACAACAAACAACTGGTAGTCCAAATAAATAAATAAACACTGATTGTGATTTATTTTGTTTTAAAAGACGACATCTGCTCTTGGGAACAAGCTCTAAGTATGTCGCACCCAGTCTCAAAAAATATCCATGAATCTCGCAAATATTACGCACAACGGCGCCGCGATGTTATTGTAAAATAGCTGCATTGTTATTCTGTATTTATCTGATCAGGTATTATTATGACTAACACTGATATAATTTCGTAAGCTTCCTTACAATCTAATGGTTTCAGATTTTAGAATCGACCTCACTGATCATCTATATTACGGCTATAATTTCGTTTCAGAGTATGACGCCGGCGCCGCACGCAATTATAAAGCCAGGAAAGTAACTTCCTATTCACCTGCCGTACCAACGACTTTATAGATACTTCCTGTGCAAGTGTGCAGGGACCATATTCGCAATATCACTTTACTCAGTCGATTTTGATTTAGTTGTTAAGTCTTTGAAAATAAAAGCTACCAAATTCAAAAACATTTTCATTCATATAGATCAAAAATACATGATAGTAAATATTCCTAAGGCCAGTTCACTGGCAAGGTTGACACTTGAGAAGAGCTGGCAATAAACTCAGGCAACTCTTTTTAATTGTACAGTTGTCTCTTTTTTATTGTACAGTCATTTGACAGCATTAAAGAAATCGTCTAACTGCCGCATTTAGAGACGTCAATAATTGGCAGTAATCTGTTTTTAACAATTTTTTCATTGAATAATCGTCTTTAGGCGTATAGACTTAAGTATTACACGTTTTACTATATAAAATTTAAAGTTAAGTAACGTCTCTGAGTACGACAGTAAGTCGAATTTCCGAGTAGGCTTTTTGAGACATTACTCGCAACCTCAACATTCCATTGGTCGAGGTTTATATATTTTTACCAAATGTTTGAAAATTTAAATAGCTCGACGTAACATTATTATTATATGTATCAATGCGAAAGTAAGGATGGATGTAGCTTAAAGGATTTGTATGAAATTAGGCACACATATAGAATATTGTCTGGAATAGCACAAAGGCTTCTTTTTACTGACATATGACCGAGGCGGAGCGGCGGATGTGAAATAGTATCTATATACCTATATTGTGAGTAAGGTCTCAATTTCGTTGCACGGACAGCCCTATTTGTACCTTCCTTGGAGAAAGTAACATTAGTACCGGGGTAGACGGTTACGATACAACTTATTATACCACCAAGTACTTGTAATTCAAGCTACATTTTCATTTAGAGGGTCTTAGGGAACACGATTCACTTAAGGACGGTTTGCTTACTATTTAATTAAAAGCGTTTTATTGTGATTCACTATGTTTTTAAATTAGTTGTTGTGTGTAGTGAAATGTTTTATATAACATAACACCGCGCCCCGTGACAATTATCCCCGTAGGGGCAGACCTATTGTTATCTGTAATACTTCTCGATAACTGCAAATTGTGTAATTAACAGGGAAGTTAATTAAACATTTATAACATTTCCATAGTAGAAAAATTTAAGGTAAAAAAGAAATTTAAACAGGTTGTATGATAATGAAGATGGTAGGTGGCTCTTGGGAGACGCCTATTTACCTTCAGCCTCTTTTTAAGGTGAAGTACCCGAATGCAAATCCAAGTAAATTACACTCTGTCAGTACAATTTATTTTAAAATGAAAACGTCTACATCTTTAATGTAAATTTTCTCTTTGTGTATGGAGTAAAAAAGAACGAATGAACAGTGCTGATGATTCTTAATACAATGCGTGGAGTCGTCAACCGCAGCAGTACATTATAATAGCGTTACGCTTTTTCCCCCGAAAGGGTAGAAATAGGTGAATCTCATCCATATTTTGCCAGCTGTGTGAGTCCGAGGAAGTGTGAGAAGTCTGTAGCCATTAACCAAGCACAATTACAAATTCCAGGATTGTACAATTTTATTTTATTTACCTATTTTTGTTAATGCTTCATACAAGATGTTGTGCATAAATAATGCCTCTCTACCAGTCAACCATTTAGGCGTTGACCACACTGACGGTGGTCTAGTGGTCACAGTTCCAAATTTTGCGTGCCGCTAGACCGCCGTCTACACACGGCGACGGCGGTCTAGTGACGTGACTAGGCGCCGACCACACGGTCGGCGCCGGCGCTTTAGATGAGGATGCAGAGAATTAGTTGAAGTAGATAAATAAACGTTACTTGAAAGAACTTGAAAATTAGATTTTCATGACAAAAAGACCCAATACCATATTTTGACAGAGGAGTTATTACTCAGCAGTCCTATACTCTCTTGCTGGGCCAACGAAGTATTCTATACAGACAAGCAAACTACAGAATTCATGTCAAGTATGCAGGTCATGCAAGTATAGATACGAATAGGTATGCAGGAAAGGCATCTGAATGGCCATTGCATTGAATGGGGTCAATCTATGTAATATAGTTGATTGCGAATGATTGTGGTTAAGGTTGGAGGTCGAGCATAATCAAACAGTTGATCGATAGTATCGTATACATTGCTGTTCTTATTTTATGTTAATGATTAATTAGTTAGAACAACCGCAGTATTATCATAATTACAATAATATTTATTTAACTGTTTGTTTGTTACACTAGGCCTTAACCACCGAAACGATAATTATGAAACTTTACACAGATTTTATCACGTGGGCGAAGCCTCGGGTGGAAGGTAGTATAGCACAAAGTCTAATACTATAAGAAACATAATGCACTTAAAAATATAATGAACATACTGTCTTAGTCCATTATCTGACCTTACACCGTTCCTTACATGTCACTCAATTAAATGAACATTGTACGATATTAATGAAGATTGATTGTATTACCTTTGAGCCAATACTCGTATTATTAAATTCTCTTATAAAATATTAACACATTTGTTAGATTAAACGACGTGCGCGTCCGCGTTTCTTCACATTAAAAACGTTGTTTTTCATACGCAATGCAAAAAACTTCTCTCTTCTTAAAAAAGATAGAAACATTAAACATTTTCCCCAAAGGATAGGCGTTTGCCTATGCACGTTTATGTATCACATTGATATTTCACCAGCTTCAAGTTTCAGCTTAGGCCTCATATAAAAGGGTGTGAGCGTATTGTTTTTAACCGAGCACGTTTCAAAACTCCGGGCTGAAGATGAGAAATTTCAATACAGAAAAATGCAATATCGCTTTCGTCAAGGATCTCGTTTCGCAGTCGCAGTCAAACTTAGTTTCACTGATACGTTTTATTTTCAAAACGAGTGCCCATCTATTTACTAAGCAAAATAGTACCGCAAAGAGCTAAAATCGCGATTCCTTGAAGGATTTAAAGATCAAGGATCCTAGATTCTCAGTGTATTCGTTATCGTGTATGTGTTTGTGTTTTCTAATAATATCAATTTAAGGATGTATGAAATATTTTTGTGTGAATAAAAATCTTGTTAAGAAAAATATATTTTAATTTTATTGTTTTATGAGGAACAAAGAAAATAAATAGGCCACTAAAACAGTATAAATTAATTTACGTCCGTAAAGAAATATAAAGTAAAGACCGTGTTTCGATGCTATGCCGAGATTAAAGGAAAATATTGAGCTTATAGATAGCTTCGGGCAATTTACTTTGTGTGCTAAAATTTGGGGCAATATGAGGCCAAATTAAACGATATGAGACCATGATTTTAGATATTGCGTGGTTTTTGTCAGTTCTAAATTACCTTTTTAAGCTTTTTCTTTAAAAATAATAATAATAATTATATTAAACTGTATTTAGCTGTTTCATAAAATGTGGCGTGCGGAACATTTTTTATATTGTTCAAGTATGTTATATTATAACTGTGATTTTTCTAGAACTTTGCCATACATGTACATAGTTATTAGGGACTTGCAAAATATGTCAAAAAAACGATACAACAATATGCCTTATTATTTTCAGTTTTTATAAGTGGATTATGGATATAAGTGGAGATTTTAATTATTAAGTGGATTTAATCTCGTACATACCATGGACGTTCATAATGATGATATCATGAATAATACACATAAGAACAGTTGCAAATACGCACTTGCATTGCAAACTGAATTTAGAGGTCATAAGCTCAATTCTAAAAATATTGAAGTTGTGCATAATATGGAGAGAGCAGTAAATAACAAATAGGAGTCACGATCCTCAGTATTGAGGCAACGACTTAGAAAAAAAAAATGTCATATAGTAACGTTAGAAAGATAATGTTGAGGTAATTGAACCCTTAACATACTGTGAAAAATCACTACAATTTCACAATAAACGTGACGTCACAATATCCTGTAAAAACAATACGATTCTAAACTAGCAAAAGATCAAATGACAACAAGCGGTTGTTTGTTTTCTTTGAACAAAACGAATAATGTTGTTTCTCAGTCAGGTAAAAGGACGAAGTTATATACATGGCTACCTATATGTACAAGTTATAAGACAAGGCGCACCTGTTGCGTACTCTGTAATACGGAATAATTTAGGTGGCATTGTTTTAATAATATTTTGTTATTTATCTTAGGAAAGATGATGATGCAGTTGGATGTTACTGTATCTGAAAAAAAGAGATATATTTGAATTCAAATGTTATTAAAATAACAGTTAGAATGACCAAATTACAAGAAAAACATATAATGAGGAACTTCGTGCACTTTTATAAATATTTGGGACATTTTGTGTTAATGCCACCTATTAACTGTCACGGTGATCTAGCGGTTAAAGTCGCCTGGTCACTTGTATCGCCATGCTAAGTGTTGTGGGTTCGATTCCCACAAGAGAAAAATATTTGTGTGAAAAGATATTTGTTTGGACTCTGGGTTTAGCTCGTGTCTGTTAATGTTTGTAAAGTCCTCCGCACCTAGTGCAAGGTTTGTCTTTAAAAGAAAAGGTTGTATACCTAGTTGTCTTCTGATGAACATAGAGTGGCTGTCCAAATAACTTTTAATGGGGATGGATGGGTTTGAAATTATTTTTGATTCCCATCGGACCACACGTGAGGAGAGAGTCATGGGGTCAGTTGGGAAAAAATCATTATACGAATGTACCTAAATATATTTTTTACCCGACTGTCAGGACGGGTATTGTTTTTCGCGCGTATTTTACGTTTCTTCCAAACAGCTGGATGGATTTTGACAATAAGGGTATCGTTAGATTCTTCTTAAGAATCCAAGTGTCCTTAGATAGGTATTAATAAAAAAAAACAACTCAACGGCGGATTTTTGGCGCCAAATTGTAAGTAGTTAATATTTTTTTTAACCAAACGTGCCGAGTAGAGTATCAAAATAAGGGGAATCAAATGAATATACATATGTTATGTATTTAAATTTAATCAGGAAAAATAATTACAACCATTTTTCAGTCTGTTTCGTGCGTTGCTTATCTGTTGATTTTAAGCTTTGCTAATTTGCTTGTTTAAATGAACATTTTGTAAGAACAATTCTTGCAAATCCGTACTCTGGTTATATTTGATGTGAATTCCTGTCAAGTTTAAAGATTTAGCATTTTTGGAAGGGTTCACATAAATTTTAGTCATACGTGAGCCACATTTTATAAAGAAAGTAATAGTATTCCAACAGATTTCCACAGCGATAGCGTATATAACCCGATAAATCTTTTTGCATCGTTGTCTACGAATAGTGGGTATGATAAGTACCCATAAAATTGGTTATTGCTGTTTACAAAATTTATGTGTTTTAATGCAAAAATCATAATTTAATACCGACACAGAATTTCAAGTTATTTTATATTATTATTTTATTTTCTAGGAACAGTAAAACATAATTCGTTAAATTAACAATATTTTTAAATCTTTTTTGTTTGAAATCTACTGTCTTCTTCTTCAAAGGTAACATCAAAGGTATACTTTGTAGTCATACCTGCCTGTTATATTTTATTCTATTTCAAACCCTTTTCTTAATTTTCACTTAAAACATAAAAGTAATACAAAGCTTTCGCTTAAAACAAATGATGGCTGTCAAAAACATAAAATTCAGAATTCATTTGGCTTCACGTATTCAAAACACACATTCAAAGTTCGAAAACCATTGTACGCAGCCAATTTAATCATTATCAGTTTTCGTTACGAAAATTTTCTTGCTGTAATATTCGGGACATTTTCAAATTCGGAATGATAAGTACGCATTGTAAAGACGTGAGTCTATAAAGTACGTGATACGGAAACTTGAGAGCTCATTAACGCGACATAATCAAACTTTTTGGAAGATTTCTAGCAATGACATGTCTTTTCCCTAACATATTTTAAATGAAGAAAGTATCTGAATAATTTATTAATTTTTTTGAATAAACTAAGAATCGATTTTGGGGTGCTTACTTCACAGGGAGCGAATCAAACTGGCGGGTGTCTTATTTGGCATATGGTTACGGTAAAAAAGAAGCTTTCATATACATTATAATATATCGTCGTATTCAAAAGATAAGCGGATTAAACGCCAGTGTCAGAGTAATAATTGGACGGTGTTACACAAAAAGGATCCAACCCACATGATGGTCGAAAATGAGTTAAGTACGCCAAAGTGGTCTTTATGGTCTATATTTTCATATAGGAAAAACAACCAGATCAAAATACGAATATTAACGTTTTTATCGACATGGGGTACCAACCCACATCTATGACGGGTTTCGGTTTTGTTTTCACAAAAACGATTCAACCTCCTTGGATCATTGAAGTGAAATTATCCAATAAAGAAACTAGTCTACAATGAAAATGTGAATAAGGATCCAATTTACTTGGATTGTATTTGATAAATTATATTTAAATGAAAAAGAATGCATTTGTAAAATCAAAAAAAGGGTTCAGGCGGTTTGGATCGTTTTTGCTAAATGATTTTGTTATGATAAGGTTATAATTAAAATAACAAAAATAATCCTTACCACATGAGTAGGTTTTGATAAATTTAGAAGTTATTTTATGTCAACGTATTAAAATAATATTTTTTTTTTATAAGTAACGTAAAATATTGTTTTAATGGATTCTTTTTTTTTATTTCTATATATATATAATTATATATTGATATTATTAATGAAATATATATATATATGTCATCATCATCATCATATCAGCCTTTCAACGTCCACTGCTGGACATATGCCTCACCCAACTTCCGCCACATTGAGCGGCTTTGCGCCGCCTGCATCCAACGACCCCCCGCAACCCTGACCAGATCGTCGGTCCATCTTATGGGGGGGGGGGGGGGGGCGATTGGCCGCCATTCGTGAACATTTTTCCCCCATCGGCCATCGGTTCTTCGAGCTATATGTCCTGCCCACTGCCACTTCAGCGATGCAATTCGTGTCGACAACTTTAGTTCTCCTGCGGATCTCCTCATTTCGGATTCGATCTCACAGGGAAACTCCAAGCACAACTCTTTCCATGGCTCGCTGGGTGACAGTGAGCTTTCTTGAGCCCCATAGTTAGCGGCCACGTCTCAGTGCCATAAGTCATCACTGGCAACACACATTGGTTGAAAACCTTCGTCTTCAAACACTGGGGTATTGTGGACGAGAATACAGTACGTAGTTTACCGAACGCTGCCCAACCGAGTTTTGGATTCGGCGATTAACCTCTTTTTCGGACCTAACCTAACCTGACCGTTTGTCCTAGGTCCTATTCGTCAACAACTTCGAGATTAAAGCTGAGATATTGCTGCATGAATGCGATATGGGCGTGCACTACATGACGATTAGACATAACTTTCGTCTTATCGATGGTCATTTTAAGGCCCACCCGTTGAGAAGCTCTATTGAGGCTATCAAGCATATTATGCTTAGGTCCTCCAGTGATTCTGCCATGACCACGATAACGTCAGCATGCCGAAAGTGGGTGATGTACTAGCCATTTATGCATGCGATATGGACGTGCACTACATAGCGATTAGACATAACTTTCGTCTTATCCATGTTCATTTTTTAAGGCCCACCCGTTGAGAAACTGTATTGAGGCTATCGAGCATATTGTGCTTAGGTCCTCCAGTGATTCTGCCATGACCACGATATCGTCAGCATACCGAAAATGGGTGATGTACTCGGCTTTATGTTGATGCCAAATCCGTCCCAGGCAAGAATCTTAAAAACATCTTCCAACGCAGCTGTATGCTATATATTATCATCATCATCATATGAGCCCAATGACGTCCACTGTTGAACATAGGCCTCACCTATGCTATATATATGTATATATAATTAATTAAATCAATTATCTCACATCGATATACCATATTGGATCGTTTTTGTGAAATTAAAAATGAACATACATTAATTAAAAATTACATTTAGCAAAAAGGATCCAATCCTCTGTTTATTGAAATATTTAAAAAAATATAAGCTTATACTAATTAATTTTTCAGACTATAAAATTAATATAAATATATACACATATTACCCAAAGAAACAAAGACGGTATAATAGTACATCAATGCGCAAATACAAATTAAACTTCAAACTTCAATATCTCAAAAGTCACAAGTTGTGGGTTGGATCCTTTTTGTGTAACACCGTCCAATTATGTTGATGTAAACATCAAAGCAAATTTACCACAAGTAATTAAAATTACTTGTGGTAAATTTGCTAAATCTATTTGTACCAAAACTGCTAGAGCAAAGTTTTTTCAGACATCAAAATTTAATCATTATCATTTTTTAAACATTGTATTTTTCATCGCATATACTAGAAATGAATGTTGTGTGTAACTATTAATGGCTAGCTTACAGACAATATCTTACTTGTATAGGTACACATAAACATAAACATAAGTTTTGACTGTATCTAAAGGCGAAAACATGTACTCGTATTTGAGTTTCGTGTCGACACGACACTCAAATATGTCTCTAACCATATTAAATGTATGAAACCGATATGCGCCAGGGGCGTCTCTGGCGCGCCACGACACAGTTATATGATTCAGCTTTAAAGAAATAAATAAACCAAGTCGAAAGATGTACGTGCTTGATTCGAGAACGTTCGACTTAACGTTCTACTTTCAAAACGAAATAGTTTTCTTAGTCGATTTAATTAAAAGCGTTGCCAAAAATTAAAAGCCTCGCCAGAAGTTCATTAATTGAGTTTAATCTTGACGGGTCTACCACAGCTTGTTATTTAGCTCTGTATAATATTTTATTCAGCAATTTCTTTAGAAGTAAACAAGAAACATCTAAGGAAATAAATTTAATAAAGTATAGTTACATTTCATCTTGTATTGACGCACCCTTTTCTATATTTGCTGTGGAGGGTGCAGAGAGATACGCAAATATGAGGCAAAGGCCTCTGTTATATATAACTGCCGTAACGCTTTCAGGCTGAAAATACGTAATGATTTCAACATGTGAACGAGAATTTTCCATTAATACTTCAAAAATGATTCTGCTTTAAATTTTGCTCTCTACCTGATAGCAAAATTTAGTAGAATCAGTTATTGTTTTAGTAGCTAAAGTATAATGGTTCCCCTTTGCTTGATGAAAAGCCAACAAAGAAGCCCAGTTTGCAGTGGCAGCTCGCAAGGTGCTTCTCCACGCTTCGTTTGAAAAAGAATCATGTTGTAGGATGATAATCTTTTTTTCTGACACGAGTGCTAATCAAATTATATTGTGAAGAAATGTTTTATTGACATTTAATTTACTTATTAATTTAGTTACGCCTTCAAAATTTCATACGGTTCGTCCTATAAAATATATTCTATTCTGAATCGATTCTTTCTATTATGTTACACAAATTATACATTTCCTTCTATCTTAAAATCTTTTGGGTGGGTTTTTATTCTTTGACGGTCTATTTTTAAATGTCGTATGTTTTAAATGTTGAAGACGAAACGAGAGGCAAAGAGCCTAAACTTAAATTGATTGATAGATGCTTCGGTTAGGACAGATTGCTTCAGATGTCTGCTATATTTGTAAGTGTCTAGAGAAATAAGGTTCTTTAACATTTAACTTCAGTATACATTTGGTAAATTTATATACAAAGGTAGATCCTTGTCATTCTTTCCAACATTTTACAGCTTGGATTACGGGACCAAGCGACCAGTGCAAGCCTGGATTAATTTCATTGCATGACGTTAAACTTGAGGCATTGTGAGCGTCTTTTGTCTTCATACTGTGTTACGTAACTATGTAGCTTGGTATATAAATTTACTAGAAAATATCTGACTTTGGTCAAGGTTGGATTAATCAATTTGAATAATGCTGCGATGAAGGCGATATTCCATGCATGTAACTGGAATGTGATTACTCCAATTAGTATTCAAAGGTTAAATTCTACTAGTTCATGAAAAGTTGTACCTGTATTTTGATTTTGGCATACAATTCAGGGTTCACATCCCTGAATTGTATATCAGTTTTTCATTCATACTAGGTATATTGTGTTGTACATATTGTATGCAAACCGAGCTAGGTAGCTGAAATGTTTTCCGAATTCAGAATTTATTATTTCCACAGAATACAAAAATGCCTACAAACTAGAAAATCGTTATATTTACTTTGCTAAAAGAAAGATTCGTTAAAGTCCTTTGTATTGGTTGCTCTTTACTACGAGGACCTTCCAATCTTTAGAATCTCTGTTAAACAAATGCCACTAGCCGTTTTAATGCAAACACATCTCCGGTTCTCTGAAGCAATCAGAAACAGTATAAAACAACTTTCTCAACTAGTTCTCAGTTGGGCGACAAGAGCTTTGTAAACAGTGCCAATTAGTCGCAACAGGTGAACTCTCGAGTCCCAGTAAATGTTTAGATTGTGAAATAAAATGACAGAGTTTAGCCTTTAGAGTATTTTTGTTTGTCTACTCCGTAATGGATTTAAACTAAGCATTATCGTTTGGGACACAATTCGCAAAGGATTCTGTAAATTGCTGTTAACTATTAAGGACTACTTTCCTTTGTGTTTAAATAAAGAAAATATAAAAATTTAGACGTAACAATAACGTCTAGTCTAAGACTTGTTACTAAGTATTTAAAAAAATTCAAACTGTAAGGATTAATAAAAAGTAAGAATGAAGCTGAAATTCGCAATTTTATACCTAAAAAACTAAAAATGTGTGTAATAATCATAAATCAATACCTATTTTATTTACACAGATCGGATTACCTACACACTCACACGATATAAAATTGCTCGGTAATACTTTCAAATTGATACCTCGCATTTGTTCCAACAATTTGCAGTGTTGATTGCGTACACGAACAGAGAAATAATGTATTCAGGCTTTTGTTTAAAGGCAATCATAACACGGTTCATCAGGATGCCTATATTTTCTTATTGATCGAGCCTGGAATAAAATAAAAAATAAGGTGTATAAACGGCGCATCATCTCGTTTGGAGTTTCATGTTAAACTGAGCGGAACATCGTTAAGCTTTAACGATATAATGTTGTGGTTATGATTATTTTTACCCTTTGCTACATTTTCATGGGTACCATTGAATACGGAACGTTTGCGTATATTGGCCGTAGGATAATTTTAGGAGGAAGCCGGGGAAAGCAAAAAAAGCGATCGAGTTTTTGGTTGGCATTCAGACGCATATTGGTGCATAACATTTTTATTTAAGCGTTGGCGTAGTTTGAAAAAATGGAACCTTTAACTCTGTTTATAAATGATAATCACGATATACTTACGACATAAGAGTGTCGGATGACGCGCGTGGTAGACATAATAAAAGGAAATCAAAGCTATTGTGCGTTTTATTGGTCCTAAATTTATTTTAGTGCCAAGCCGAAGGCGATTCACGCTAGTGCGAGACATATAACACAAACGTATTAAGCTTTGTTAACTGTGAATAATATAAAAACCGAAGTTAAACTTGTTTGAAGCTCTAAAATGTTATAATTTTTACAGACGCCACCACCAACTGCCTAATTCGATGTTTCTTCAAAGCTGCCAAGTTTATAAAGTTATTTCAAGTTCGCATTCTGATTTTATAATATACCTATAAAAGTAAAAGCGTTGGCAACAACTTTTAAAATCGCGGTTCTTCGTAATTTAAAACCAGTGGCAAAGTTTTCGAATTCCTGTGATGTGAAATATTGTTTTATTTTTCGTTAATTTAAGATTTTCACATAAATTTTTACATTAAACTAAATCATTACAGGATTTTACATGATTTTCATTTTAAATTATTCCGAGTGCCATGCACGACGCTCAAGATGTTTTACAATTACTAATAATGGTACCGGTATACCAATAAATTTATGCTAAAGTATCTGTTTCTTTCGTTCAGTGGAATTTGCCGTAATATCTATTATAAAATAAAGTAGGTATAATAAGATGTTATACGCCTTTCCGGTATCCATGAAAAATAGCCGTTTTCCTCGTTTTATTTTGATAAAAGGAACAAACACAGATTCGCACATTTTATAATAATAACTACGTTAAATGAGGGTAAACGTGGGTTGTTAGATCGGAGCTTACGGTACGGGCTGGCTAATTAAATATTAACTTTTTGCCTACCATTTGTAAGTCCTTTTTGGAGTTAGGTATTTAACGAATCAGTCCCTTTTAGAATTAAGCATTCTAGGAATAAGTCTTTTGTAGAATTCGAGCTCGTTTAGGGGCGTTTTGTGATGATTGCATACTCGCGTGACGTATTCGTATTTAGATCTACAGGAACGCTTTCTAATATCAGGAACCTGACCTGCCCATAGTAAAATTTAAAAAAAAAATTGTTATGTAAAGCTTATATATCGAGAAAGGCTATGGGTATATAACATCAAGCTAAGAGCAATAGTTTCTGAGTAGTGGCCAAACAAAGATGGCAACAACTAGTGCAGTAATGCAGTGTAATAAATAGCGTCTATTAATTAATATTTACAACAAAACTTATAAGTTGGTACTCCTTTCGTGTAAACAAAGAAAAGTATAATTATTCGAGGTTGGCAATACCAGTTTTTGGTTCACATTCGTTCATTTATTTTGGAAACACTTTGAGCAGTACAATGGTAACAAAACAAAGGACTGCACTGATATTTTTCCGCGGTTTAATATCAACAAGGTGCTTTGAATGCTTTCACATTTTTTACAATGAAGCACAAAATTATACACCTATGTACGAAATCCAGTAAAACAAAGTATGTTGGTATTTCTATGGAATGTATCATTTTAAAACGGTTTTTTTATGTACTAGAAGTAAACTACTGTCAAGCAAACAAAGCGGAGTCGGCAACCGCAATATATTAGCACTAGCTGACGCTGGATCATTACTCTTATTGGTCATAGCGTTGTGTTATAAAGCCTATATATTCCCTTCCTTGAATAGGCTATCCAACACAAAAAAAAAGTTTGAGTAGATCAACGCGCGTAATATGCGTATAGAAGTATAGATTTAAGAATTATATCAGTTTCTACAGAGTAAACACTTCAACAACAATTCCGCAATTAGTATTTAGGCGTACCTTTCCCCCTGTTTGAATACACACAATCAGTAAGAAGCGGAAACCATTGTAGACCAAATTTGTTAATTTGCTTGGAACAACTTAATGATATTTGTGTATTTGTACGAACGTACAAATTGTACACACCTATATTAATGTTGTTTTGTCATTTGTGCTTTCTTTGAATGCGTGTAAAACGTGCTCTTAAGTCTCAGAGCGTATGAATTATGTCGACTACGTAATTGAAATTTGTAAGAGATGATTCTTGGAATATAGAGAGTTTGTATTTGTTTTGCTATTGAGAAACAAAACATGGCGTCATGCAACCGCCACAATAAGCTAAATATAACAATAGCCAAAGGTACATCACAACTACATTTTGCCAATTATTTTAGATTCCATGTGTAGTGTTCGCTATTAATAAATCCACTTTTAAAATAACTGCCGCGCCAAAATAGCCAAAGGTACATCACAACCACATTTTGGCTAATTATTTTAGATCCCATGTGTAGTGTTAGCTATTAATAAATCCACTTTTTATAAAACCCCCGCGCCACAATAGCCAAAGGTACATCACAACCACATTTTGGGCAATTATTTTAGATCCCATGTGTAGTGTTCGCTATTAATAAATCCACTTTTTATAAAACCCCCGCGCCACAATAGCCAAAGGTACATCACAACCACATTTTGGGCAATTATTTTAGATCCCATGTGTAGTGTTCGCTATTAATAAATCCACTTTTAAAAAAACCGCCGCGCTACAATAGCCAAAGGTACATCACAACCACATTTTGGTCAATTATTTTAGATCCCATGAGTAGTGTTCATCATCATCATCATCATATCAGCCGTAGGACGCCCACTGCTCACATAGGCCTCCTCAAGTGACTTCCAATAGGACCTGTGTACTGTTGGCTATTAATACTTTAAAAAAAAATTCATTATCCTCTTCCCCGTATTGAAGATTTTTTCACAACGATCGCTGGCGTTGAGCAATTACCGTTAGCGAAGTAAGTACCTACGTGCTAGATCACCTGGGTCCTTACGCCTCTGCATCTTGGTGCAGATCCAGAGGTGAAGTATATAGGTTCAGCTCGTTGTACATCGCCACGCGTTGTCGGGTCCACGGTTAGTGACTCCTTCACAGTTGTCCGTCATGTTGCACACAGGCCCTAAGAGATTTTCAATAGGACAGGTTGTATGGCTTGCATTCATTGCTTATTTTATATTATATAACCTACAAATTCACAGCAAACTTTTTAGTTTTTAACACAACTTTAATTATAATTAAAGGCAGTTTTTCCCAGTTACCTTTTATAAAATAACGGCAGGGTTGAAGCATTTAACTTTTTCCTTAATTTTCTCATTAAGCGTTCTCATAAGCTACGAATCTACTTAAAAACTTCAAGCGGAAGGCGGAAAAGCAGGTGTTTTGATTCAAGTTGGCAAAACGAGGACTTTGCTTAAGGGTGCAACAGGTTAATTTGATTAATGACTTCTTTTGAAGAGAGTTTAATTCTAATTAATTGTGGTAAATTAATTAGATTCACCACATTTTTCCGCTGTATGGATTATTATTTAAGCTATAACGTGCTAGTGTTTGAAATCCTCGAAAAACAATGACGAAGCCGCATCAGAATTTACAAGCAGTGGATGTTAAAAATACTAAATTTATTAGATACGAGTACGTAAGAAGCCTTTGAAAATGTTCGTATCATATTCATCATCATCATCATATCAGCCTAATGACGTCCACTGTTGAATAGGCCATATATGTTCGTATCATATTATTATTCTTTCTAGATAAGCCCTATTCTTTGCAGGAGTCGGCAGAAGTATATCACATCCGCTTTCCAGCAGCTATGTTAACCATGTCAGTATTTTTTAAATTAATAATGAATATTGGCAACATCGAAAATGCCATGTTTCATAAATTGTTCTGTAGTAACTTTGCACTTTGGGAAAAAATTGGGTCAGTGTAGAATAAATATAACGTATATGTGCCTCGGACGTTATTTTGTAAACAAAGTACCCTTTGAGTATCCGACTTCAATCGCCAGGTCTTTTTATACGAGTTTTAATATTTATGCAGTGCGTTATATGTATTTGTGATATGTCAGTATGTTTTTGATAGACGTCTGTTTGTGAGATATAAAAGGACCTACGAGAAATTCGTTTTTTTTTATCATGTATTGCATGATTGTGGTAATTAAATTATTATAATATAACTGGTCTACGTCACGTATTATATTTAAGGAATATGAAATACCTTATTTATTTGCCCGACGTTTCGATCGAATTACACCGACTGTGGTCACGGGTTAGTATGTGTACAAGTCACGAAAGCTTAAAAGATTTTATGATTGTGGTAATTTAGAATTTTCATTAACGTGAAAATTCGCGAACTTGCAAAGTAACACCTTAATCAATTTCTTTTAATTTTATTGCCTGAAGTGGCAATTGAGCCAAAGGGCTGCTTGAGGGTAAACGGTTACCATCGCTTATGGACGTTGGCAATGTTAGGGAGGATAGCTCTCTTTGTAGAACCTCGTTTCAAGAAGGACACATTATAGCGTTCAGGAAACACAGGCAGGAAGTTTCTCGCCAGAATTTTAAAAGCTATTTGCAATATATCAATGTATAAAATTAAAAGAATTATTCGTTTTATAATAATATAATAATAGATAACAGACATTTTTAAAGGAAGCTATCAGAAAATATGCATTGCTAACAAACTTTTTAGTAGAGCAAGTATAATCGAATACTAAAACCTCACTAGTATAATTAGAAGAAGTAACTTAGATAAGGTTAAGTAGGACATGTCGTCTGCAGTTCAGCAGCAAGTTCTTTCTCAAGTCACCTAATGCTAACGACAATGTGACTTTTGTGCAGAGAAACTGTGTGGACCTTTTTGCAAACATTACCTTTAATTTGATATGAAACTTCGTTAGTTATAATACGTTAGAAGCTTAATTAGTTGGTAGAAACGCTGGATTATGTATTTGTTAAAATAAAAACAAAAAAAAAATTTAACCGGGCGCTTAACCGGTACTTAAAAGCTAAAGTTAAAAGTGTACGTAAGAATTCGTATATTTTGTATCATCATCATCATTCATCATTTCAACCCGTAAATGTCCAACTACTGGGCGCGGGTCTCCTCCAAAGAATGTAGAAGGAATTTAGCCTACTATACCAATCAGGCTAAACGGGTTGGTATATGGTTTGTTTCGAATTTTGTTTTTCTTGCTGTGCTCTTGTCGGCATAACAGCGTACACAAAATACTACTAGACTGGCCTGTTGGTCTAGTGGTTAGTGACCCTGACTGCTAAGCCGGAGGTCGTGGGTTCGATCCCCACCCAGGAAAAATCTTTGTGTGATGAGCATAAAAGTTTGTTCTGTGTCTGAGTGTAATTTATCTATAATAATGTATGTATTTAAAAAATAAAAATGTACTCGTATTTAAGTAGTATATCGGTTGTTTAGTACCCATAATACATGCAAATATAATTGCTTACTTTGGGACTAGATGGCGCTGTGTGAATGTGGTAGAATATTATTATAATTATTATTATTAAATATAATTGCTTAGTTTGGGACTAGATGGCGCTGTGTGTATGAAAAAAAAAAGAATTTGATATGACACATATTGACATAGATACTTACATGAAGAAATTAACTAAAGCACAATTACATTTATACAATTATATACGTATAGCGTTGGACTTAAACAAAATCAACATGCTGCTAATTAATTAAATGTCATAATGAAACCTTTCAGTCTCACTATAACTGATGATCGAATTACGTACTTAATTTGGTCTTTCATTAACTTGCCCAATTATAGTGATATTTACGTAACTTGGAAAATGACAGCGAAACAACTGATTTTGTTACATTAAATTAGTTAACGCAAATATACATATTATAGCTTTGGAAACTTAATAATATGAAATTAGTATACCTTAAGCCCGCAAAACACGTAACGTTTATGATCTATGCATGTAAAACCGTCGGTTATGCATAACCTAGTGTCCATACAGACAAGGTTTTTCGTGATAGTACATGCCTGACCTAGGTTATTACAGTCCAGGTGTACGGCCTGCTTAAGAGAACCTTGTTCACATGCCAAAAATTATCAGGCAAAGAAACCAGCTTGTATAAAAACTCACACACATACTACGAAAAGATATTTCACTATCTTGTATAAAGTATACCACTTACAAAACAAAACTTTTATCAATGTATTGCAGGGCGTTAAGCCTCCCTATTTCATCACTTACTTTCTCTCCAGCTTTGCTAACTTAACGATAATAATATTATCTACTCACACTGGTCTACCAAAATCCTTTTAGTATTATAAACGTAGAAAAAATTGTGAGAGATGTTTATTTCGTTTTAATGGAAAAACTATCGAATGGATCTTGAGGTAACTTAAAAGATAATGAATTGGTATAATAGATCGGATACTTTTGACTTCAGTAATAGTTTACCGTGAGTCGCCATGGAGCGGGGAAGTGGGGGATGTGAAAATGGAAAAACGCGAGGAGTATTAACGTACAGAAATAAAGTAACTGTTACAATATTTACGTTGATAATTCACACATCGATAATAATATAATAATTCATCAGTTATGCTTGATATTTCCAGCATAAGGCCTAATTGGAATCTCGTCATTCAATTGATAAATTCTCGAAATCGTTGTAAAATTTTCAAATATTTGCTAATGAAGTCAAAATGGACGAATCGAATATTGAAATTGCGATAGTTTCAGGTTACACCAGCCGTGACCACAAGGTAACTGACAGGTACATTAAAAATATACTAAATGGCCGTGTTATAAAGTTTTACATAGCTAAGCTGTTTTTGTTATTCTTTCTTCTGTTAGTGTACACATTTATGTAGTCATTGTAATATTGTTACTTGAGTATAAGTAATATTATTTTAGAGTAGGACGTAATTCGTGTGATTTTAACACAGACCCACCAAAAGGTTCCACTATGGATCTGTATTTATATAAGCAAACTAAAACACAACAGAAATGTATTATTGTAGTAGGACCATTATGATTTCCCTAATGAATTTGCATGAGTTTAAAACAATTGTTGTTAACACGATAGCGGCTTTATAACTTTAAAGCTTTTAAGTTCCATTACGTTATAATTATATACGAGAATGGACGTTATTTTATTATATTTCTTTTATTTTTTGGTGTTTCAGTGGATACAACTGATATGCAAGAAGTCGCAGTTTCGATCTCCAGGTCGCCAATATGCATTATTATCAATCTGAAGTCAGGACGTTTGCTGAGTTAATTCCGTACTCGTAGCCCATTACCAGCCCATTACATAACATTAGAAAAATTATGCTGGTGAAATGTGAGTGTGCTGCATTTCTGCCTACCCCTTCGGGAAAAAGTGTTTATGTTGTCAAACAGGTTATTGGTCGTGGTTTACTATCCATCAGCCACTAATTGCGGGTATTGTAATCTTGTTAACTTGTCAAATAATTTATGAGTAAATACGTGTAATTATTTGTACCTTCCTATCACGTATACCTATTATGTAGGTATGTTATTTCAATTTGATAGTATTTGAGTAAGATCAGTTAATTCACTCACTGGAATTCAGTTTTCAAGTACCGTATTCTTTCTTTTGGTAAGGTGTGACGTAAATTTTCAAGCAAAAGTTTTCTACCTAGAATACGAAAAATTACTCATATTGAGCCTCTCCGTCTATAAGGATCCTCTATTTAAACACCGATAAGTCAAGTACCTGTCTAAATGTAACAGTAATAAAAATAACTTTCAGTAATTCTTTTATTTGAAAGCCAAGCTCAAATATAGCCCCAGGAACCGCATAGTTTATTCGTGGATATGCGGAATGGAGGAAAACAGATTAACTAAACCACATGAAACGCACAGCTGCGAGTGAATGTAGTTTATTTTTAAACTGCACATACAGGTATGAAACAAAAAAAAATAAGTCTATTTCAGAATACTTATTTGAAAGTGGGATTGTTACTTTTTGTTTGTAGGGATACTTAGGTATTTGAAAATGAAGGCGTATGCACTTGATTCCGCATAAATGGATAGCTATGTTGAAGTTGCGCAATGTATAATGTATATGTTAAGGATTTAATAAGCCTATTACGAGATAATTAATGCAAAAGCTTCATAAGACACAAGCTATCCAACCGGCTTCAGACGGGTGCAATTTTCAAATGCAGAATTATTATAGATTTTTAATAAATATACTTGCATACCAACTAACCTAACCATAACCCATATTTACTATCCATGTTATAACTATTATTATTTATATTTTTTTTAATATTTATTATTAAAATTATGTTTTAAATGTCCATCTTCGATGGCAAATGTTTTTAGAAATTTATTTCGAGCCTTTTTTATAAAGTGGTTTATAGTAAACAGGTAGCATTCAAGCAATTTTAATTGAGGATTAAGTCTGCAATCAGTACCTATGTGTCTCAATGAAATTTTATACTGAACTAGACAAGCGTTAAGTTTATTAGAGGTGAAGTGCAGAAGTTATGAGGTTGTTTAACTTCTCAAATTGTAAATTTTTACTACTTAAATTTTGTATTTTAGTTTCAGATTCAAATATTGGCCAACTAATTTATTTTACTAGACCAATGGATAATGATTTTAATTAATTTCGTGTTTATATTGCAATATGTTTTTACATTAACCTTTCTGTTTTATTTAATTTATGTAAATATTGCTTTTATTAACTTATTAAATAAGTTTTTTTTTATCCGAACCGTATGAAAATATTCAGCTAAATAATTTAAATAGTACCTATAATTTGTCATTAGACGTAATAGGAAATTGAAGAATTTTAAGAGACTATAAATTATTACAACCCTATAAATCAAGGCATCTGCATGTTTTCAAGTATAACCTCATTGCCTACTCGCCCAGTAACCTAAATTCCACAACAATATTATTTCTATCGAAATGGAAAAAACTCATAACAATTTAAAAAGCAGATAATTACAAGGATTTTCATTAAGAATGTTAATTAACTGTAAACATAATCTGTGTAATTGTGAGTGGCTGTGTAATTTGATGTAGAAATGTTTTATTTGAGGTCAGCGAATAAATTAAATAAAAAAAGAAATTATTCAAACATCTCCTTACGTTTTTATTACTGGAAGGGACAGTTTTATGACCAGTCGTCGTTATCATTCGCTTTGAAGGCATGGAATTTCTTCGGGATTATGGGCAAAGTTATCTTCGTAAATTTTCTTTAATATATAGGTCTCTACTCGTACGTTGGTTTATGTTACACTTATGTTCTATCAATGAGGTATAGGCACTTATATAGTAGGGTTTTTAGTTCATAGTTCATCTATAACGTCCTAATAATTTACGAAGGTCTACACGATTTGAAACTCGTAAAAGTAACGAATAGATAACTCAAATCATAATAAGTAAAGCTAACATTGTTTATTTATTTATTTATTTATTTATAACAATACATACCTAAGCTTACAGTATACACCAAGATGCTTAACGTATTTCAATTAAACCTAATACAAACAGAAGATAAAGATAAATATAATTTCAGTCTAATTATTCCGTGACATATTATAATTATAGAAATATAAGTAGACAGTAATAGAATTTAATATAGGTAATATTAGGATTAATAAAATTATGATGTCAAAAATGTATGAAAATAAAATTAACAAATTAGTTAGTTCATATAAGTACCTAATGTCAGAAATTTAGAATTATTAAATATTAACAGATTAACAAATTACATATTTAAGTACAGCAATATATTACAAATTATTGTATTAGTATTGTCAAAGAACAGGTCAACTGCAGGACAGCTCATCAAAAACTCATTTGTCAGTCGGATGGCTCTGAGAGTGGGACTATTAGTGACTTGAGTAGAGCGCATTGACGGCGGACCTGTAAACAGTTGGTGCCGCCGTCTTCCTGCTCCACGCACGTATTGATTAGGTACATATAGATAGATACACTCGCGCACCGATGGATTATCCACTTTTTCTATTATTACCATATAGTAGTGCAATATAAGCATATATTTCCGTCTGAATTCTAATGTATTTAGACCAACCATTCCAGATACAAACAAGGAAGGATATAGATGTGGGTAGAATCCGTATTCACGCTTGTACAAATACCTGCAAAATTTCCTCTGGATTTTCTCCACCAATAAAATATATAGCTTCTCCTGAGGATTCCATACAATTGCATTATATTCTAACTTGCTCCGTACATATGCATTATATAGTAATTTAATAGCCTGGACATTGTGAAAATCAATTGACATTCTAATTATGAAACCCAGAGATTTATTGGCAGCTTTACATACGTCCCTAATATGACCGTGGAAATCAAGCTTAGTGTCAAGGTTAAGCCCTAAGTCTCCAATTGAGCTGACACGTTCAAGCGCTGTGCCTGTTAGTTCGTAAGTTGTAGTAATTGGGAAACGAGATCTAGTAAATGTGATTGTTTTACATTTGGAAACATTTAATGGTAACTTGTTTTCCTTACTCCATTTAGCTACTGCATCAATATCCGACTGTAATGCCGCACAGTCATCAGCATCGGTAATAGAGATAAACAACTTAAGGTCATCGGCGAACATGAGGCACTCCGACTTGGAAAAGATGGCTGGTAAATCATTAATCATAATGAGAAACTGAGTCGGACCCATCGTGCTACCCTGACTCACGCCTGACCTTGTGTAATACTCCTGAGATCTGTAGTTCCCCATTTTAACATACTGCCTACGATCCCGGAGATAATCTGCCATTAGACGAAGAAGCTGAGAGGAGAACCCGAAAGATGCAAACTTTGTTAAGAGAATATCATTGTCTACAAGATCGAAAGCCTTTGCAAAATCAAAATAGGCAGCATCTACTTGTCCCCCATTTGTCATTTTAGTACTAACGTAGTCAGTGAATTTAATATGGTTAGTCAGAGTAGAGCGCGCTGTTCGAAACCCATGCTGCGCGTTATCTAAATGGTCATTTATTTGTAGAAGGATATTTCTGTTAATAATTGATTCGAACAACTTTCCGAACACGGATAATATTGCAATGGGTCTAAAATTTGTTACGTCAGATGAACCACTTTTAGGTACCGGTGTTACTCTAGAGACCTTCCATCTACTGGGATATACACAATTCTGGAGAGATAAATTATATATATATAGAAGAGGTTTTTCTAAAACGGATAAGCAGTCTTTAACTATAAGAGTGGGAATATTGTCAGGACCATGTGCAGACGATGTTTTAAGACGACGTACTGCTCGCCTCAGTTCTGTTGGGTTGATGGATGTTATAGTTACTCCCGGCACGTAGCCATGGTAAGTTGTGTCACGCTCAGCTGTTTCAGGGTCTAACAATGGAGTATTATTATGGAAGACGGAACTAAAATGTTTAGCAAAAGCGTCGACGGCTGCCTGTCCTTCGACTGTTTGATTTTGATATACAAACTCCTCCCATTTCTGGTTGTCTTTGCGCTTTTCTTTAACATATTTCCAAAATGACGATGGGTCAGAAGCAATATTATTTTCCGTTTTATGTATGTAATTTTTATAGGCACTGTTTATCAACTCCTTAACTTTAGTTCGATAGTATTTAAATAACTCTCTATTTACTTGTAGACCATGCATCTTAAACATTTTTAAATTATAATATTTTAATTTTATATAATGAATTATTTCACTGGTAAACCATACTGGATACACATACTTGCTATTATATTGTATTTTTTTTAGAGGAACGTGGTCATTTATAATATTATTCAGTTTATTATAAAACGTGTCTACGGCCGTATTTACATCGCTCAGGCTTAGAAGTTCAGTCCAGTCTATGTTTGCCATATCTGAATACAAACCATGGTAATCCGCTTTTCGAAAATTCCATTCATAGCCAAAGGTAGAGGATTTTATCTGGAATGGTTCGTGTATAATTTTTTTATTTGTAGGTATAGTAACCAATATCTCCAAGGGTGGATGATAAACATCCATCGGTACAAGAGGTGGCGTATCAGACGTTACAATGATATTTTCAGGACGCAAGGTGGTTAGGACCAGGTCTAAGATGGATCCCTGTTTATTACACACCTTATTACATTGTTTTAATTTACAAAACTCTACAAACATATCAAACTGCGCTACGGTGGACTTATTACAAGACTTTAGATTAAAGTCTCCAACTATTACAAATTGATATTCGGTATATTTACTAATTATATTCTCTATACAGGTTAAGACATCCAAGTATTGTTTCTCGGTATAACTAGGTGGTAGGTATACAACACCCATGAGTAATTTTATATTCTTCCCCCTAATTATGGCAAATAACAACTCTTTATCGTCTGTTAGCTCATCTACATCAGTAATTCTTTTCATTTTGTAACAATCTTTTACTGCTAACAATACACCTCTCCATCCGACATCACCGACCCTGTCTTTCCGCAGTACCACATAGTTGGAAGGAAACAATTCCGCGTTATTTACACCACTATTTAGAAAAGTCTCAGTGAGAGTAACAATATCAGGAGAAAATGCCATCAGGTTATTTTTAAAAGTAGCTGTTTTAGATCGGAGACCTCTCACATTTTGATAATATACTAACAGTTTTGCATTTTTAATTTTTTTTCTAATTGTTGTAGTGTTACATGGTTTTCGGTGAGTAGGTATGTTATTATTTTTTATATTATTGTTTTGACAATCCTTATTCAAGAAAAAAGTCTAAATTTCCATCTGCTTTGTAACCAGTATTTCTTATAACTATTTCGGTACTATTATTATTACATAAGTCAATCATTAAATTATCCATAATTTTTTTGTAAATAGTCTCTTTTCCCTGTTTATTGATTACTCCTGTCTTAAATGAAAACATATCAAAGCTTAAGTAGCTATTAGTGTCAAATACAAATACATGAGTGCTATTCTGGAAATGTTGATACAGAAGTTTATTGAATAATTCAACTTTATAGTTATACATTAGTGCTCCACAAATATAAGTAGGGGTACAGATTATGATATTTGTATGTTTTACATGCTCTAAGGATGTCTTAATAGAATTTACTAACTCTGTATAATTGCGCGGACTTTGGAAGTCTCTTTTTCCCAATAGGATAATGCAGTAGTCGTTTATACTATAGTTTACTAACTTATTCTTGATGTTATACAACAGTCGTGTTATATCACAATTTGATAAGACATACCGACAGTAGTTGAAGTGGTTTCCAAAAGTATCTTCAACCAGATTGTGCGTGCCGTAGTTGCCTATGTTAGTCAAAATACAAAGTTTATTCTTCTCTTGTTTTGTCACGGTTGTACTGTTGTCATTCATCAATTGTGGAACTTTGGAGGTTTGAGTTTTCCGTGTAATACCATCCGCTACATGATTTTGTTTTTTTGAGCAGTTTTCACTAGGCGAAATTGTCAAGGAAGGCGATTCTATGACTGCTGTATGTTGATTATATACTGCTGCTTGGCCTCTAATATTGTTGCTTTTAATTTGACCTACAATTCCTATTGATTTCTTCCCGTTCTTGGGTACTTCTTTTATATCTACGAGATTATTCCTGTTGGTATGTAATGGTGAGAGTCGAATGCTTACTTGCTTTTTTAACGGTGTTCGAGATGATTTTTGTGGGGTACATAATTTTTTAATTGGGGTATTTGTCGATAAACTCTTCAAAAAAGTAATTTGCCTCTCTTTGCGGGCTAATTCCGTTCTAAGTTGACTGCATTCGCAGTTGAGATTGGATATTTCATTGTGAGCAATATTCAATTCATCTCTGTGTTTTAATAAGTCTTGTCTCAGTTCTTGGATCTCGAATAGGCTGAGACCTGAATATTCGGGAATACTTCTTGATGACTGGTCTAATTCATTAGATGATGATAAACTTAGCCGCGTTTCATTCAACACGGATTCTGGCACTTCCAGGTCCGATTTACGTCTTGCACTTCTGATTGTTATATTACTAATCGACATGTTATTATCTTATTTGAATATCCAAAAACGAAAAATATTTATAAGATGTATTTCTAAAGAATCATAGCAGAAGTTCTTGACGTGTAAAACAAACGCCAAAAAAAAGTCCAAAAAGATAAACCAAATGCTGGGGCTCGATCCCACGTACTCGTCACTCACACTCGGGTTATAGTCGACATGCGCTAGCGCTTCATATCTGTTAGAGTTGAAATTTGGATATGCTTTTTGACAGCGGTGTATAATATCGTTGATCGAGCTCTGCTTTTATTACCATATATGGTAGCGTTTTTGAGTTGATGCGATGTTCTGACTCACCGGTAGTCGACGAATAGGAGCTAAGCGCCGCGATGATTCACTTTTCGTTCAATGTTCATTATTCGCTTATTATTAATTTTGACTACTGGAACAACTTGAAACACGTCTAACTGCGAGCGCGCGCGCACAGCTAGCTATCTATTGTAACAGAACGTCTTCTCAAATTAACTTGCTTTTGCTTATATCAAAATATTTTCTCAAAATAATGTTTAGATATATGGTTATGTTGTCTAAAGCAATAACTATGAGTGTGATTATATTTTTTTGGTTAAGTGATGGATCATCATCATTACAACCCCTAAATAAGAGACATGGTAAACAAAATATTTACAATACTAAACCAAACTATGAATCAAATATAAACATTATGACTTAAAGAAATTAAATGTTGTAACGTATTTCTTTATTCCTATTAATTTTTTACTTAGTAAGTAGTTTTATCTTTCTTGTTTAAGAATTTGTAACTTTAAGGCCCTCTTAATCCTTGTTATGCGAAGATTTTGCAAATAATAAATATTATTGTTAATTGTTATACTAACTTGAAATAAAAAAAATAAAAAATTAAAAAAATACTTTTTTAGTAAAAACACGCATTACACTAATAAAAAAAAAAAGTTCTAAAACTTTTTAAATTATCTTATCTATACAATAAAATACCGTACGCATGAAATAGTTAACATAATCGTACCTATTATGACATACTTTTAACCGAAAGATAAGCTAATTGTTCAATAAATATAATAACCAGAAGGTTCTGACAAAACTACCTCAGTGGGCTTCAGGTTGAAAAAGTTCGAGCTTGTTCCATGTCGTGGGTGGCACTTCAAATGTGCGTAGGTTGATACAGACAGAGGTTTAACGATGAAAGGCTGTTTTATTTACTAAAACTGCCCACGAATGTATTATTATATAATGAGCTCATAAAATGAAAATATTTATAATAATTTATATTATTATACAAAAAAGATATCCATCTTTTTTGTGCCCGACTTGTTTTTGGAGTTATAAAAATAATTGTCGTAATTAATATAACAAATATTATACAATGGTTTTACTTCAATGTTATTAAGTACAAGTAAGTCATTATTTATTAATATTGTAGTAAGAACAACAAGGAGTATGCATATACGAGGGTTCATTTATGCAATAAAAATCTGTTGATCAGCGTTTCGCTCCCGTGGTTCTTTGTTTGGCTACCACTCTCCTATTGGTTATAGCGTGATGTTATATAGCCTATCTAACACTAAAATGAGTCATATCCAAAAAAGGTGTAAGTACATTTTATTAGTAAAAGTGTCCCAAGAAGCTATCTCGCTTATTTTTGAAAAAACTTTGTTGATTTTTGGTAGAGTATTTTGACTCACTACATTAAGAATTCATGTAGAAACAAGGTATAATTATTAAAAAAAAACATATTTATTATGCAGAATGACGTAATTTATGAAAAAAGTTAGTGTCGTGAAAGTCAGGAAATGGTGTCAAGAAATTGAGGTGGCCTGTTTTTCTTTTTTGGGGCTGCGCAAAATACGGCCGCCGTATTTTGCGCAACTGATCGTGGCCTGCGCCTTATAAACTTTTTAGTAATAACTTGCCTAATTTATTGAATAAAAAACGGACTACGTGGGCCTATTTATTGTAGAAAAGTGATAAATCGAATATGTTGTATGTCTCTGTTCAGAGACTCCCAGTAAATCCACCTTAAAATTAAAGTTTCTATATCTATAAACGCTCAAAATATCGCGATGATAAATTACATGGCATTTAATTGGCAGCGAATTGTAAACTATGAAATATTAAAGCTAATTTTGTAATTGAAACATGAATTCGGCGAGTAAAGTGTTGGATTTTAATTATAGGTTATTAATTCATCATCATCATCATCATCATTTCAGCCTATTGCAGTCCACTGCTGGACGTAGGCCTAGGTTATTAATTAAAACGTTTAAATTAGCTTAAATTGTACCTATAAATAAATTAAGGATTTCCAGTTTGTTGTAATTTGTTTAATACACATAATACATATATGAGATTTTGAATTATTATATAATAATAATAATAATATTCTACCACATTCACACAGCGCCATCTAGTCCCAAAGTAAGCAATTATATTTGCTTGTGTTATGGGTACTAAACAACTGATATACTACTTAAATACATTTTTTTTTGTAAATACATACATATTATAGATAAATTACACCCAGACACAGAACAAACCTTTATGCTCATCACACAAAGATTTGTCCTGGGTGGGGATCGAACCCACGACCTCCGGCTTAGCAGTCAGGGTCACTAACAACTAGACCAACAGGCCAGTCAAATATAATATCATTCTTTATTTTTTGTTCCTTACACTTGCTGAACAACGCTCGGTAAATGAAATACAAAAAGTACGTATGTATGTGCCTATAAAAAAATATTTCAATATAACGACTACTTTATAAAATAAAAATATTCAGTGAGCAGCCTGCCTTAGATATTTTTTTTTTCTAAGAGGAAATGATGGATGTGTATATACGTACACTACATAAAGAATCCTTTATTTAATAATGGGTCTAACATGAGCCATTCTGTTTTGACAAGGGACCGCTGCTAGAGGTCACAAAAGGCTTGCGTTATGAAAAATGTGTAGATTAATTTGTCTATCACTCTAACCTTTTTGTACTCGTTTGAGGGATAGGTGAGCTAAATAATGTTCTATTATATTTGAAATATATAAGGTTCTTTGTGTTCTGTAATAACATTGTAAAGGTATCATATTTGTTGAATAACCTGTGGGATTAAAAAAAATATAATTCGGGATCATCTAGGTTTTAGTACAATTTTAAATATTAAGCATTGTTGTGGGAGTGAGTTATTATTTTTAACAACTAACAACGCCTAAGCAATATCCTTCTTTGGTCAGGATAATCTCAAACGCTTAGCAATTAGATATAATTGGCTATTTATATATGTTTACGTTGAATAATTTACCAAAAATAAATATGACATAAAATATACGCTTCATTAATATACTTAAAATTGTAATAATTGAAAGACTTCTTGCCGAATTTTAAATGAGTTTTGCCGACAAATTGCTCTACATTTTCAGTTTGTAAATCAGAACTCAATTTGAAGCCTCCGCAAATACTGAACTTGGTCGGTCAAAGGTTACGAGTGGACAAATAACACAAATTACAATTTAAATAGTACTTCTCAAAAGCTAAACATAGGTACGTCTTATTTATAGCTTTATTTTGAATTAACGAGAAACATCTATGTAACTCCCAAAGTACTTTTCAATAAAATATTTACACATAACATAAAAATTAACACAGCTAACTTATTTAAAAAAAAAAAGAACCAGATACTCTATTTACAGGAAATTCCTATAAATAGAATATCTGATTGAGATCAGATTCCTGAAGAAACGTACCCAAAAGGCTAGCCACATTACCGCGTTGGATAGCAAGGCTAATGCGTTACCCCAGGTAGAGGCCTATTTAACTCCTTAGGCCCTAAAAGGTTACGTTTCTAAATAGTTCTCCAAACTTAGCGAGAGACTTCGTGCTCACCAGTCTTAGGTATTTACATACTTCTGCTTCACGACAGAAGAAAACATGAGTTTTTTTGTGAGATTTTTACAGTCGGGTAAAAATCTTGATTCTAGTTTATAATTTCGAGATTACCAAGTCAAATTTGCAATATCCGAAGACTTATCTAATTGCAAATTTTCGATAAGGGGTAATTTAGGATGTAGTTTAATTAAACGAAACCACTCACTAGTTAGTCAGACAGTTCTTTGATTTAGGTTTGTCTTATTGCGTAATTTGAATGTCAGGTCTGAAATATAAGTTGGTATTAATTAAATTAAAACCACGAATATACGATACGAATACTTTGTTTTCGAAATATGGGTGTGTTGATAGGCTAATGTGAAAGGACTCTTAAAAAATATAAGTTTTATGCATTTAATTTTCTCTTGAAAGAAAGTTTTATTAAAACATTTGCTAACGACCTTCTCTACTTGTGAATGAAAAATATTTGTTCAAAAACGTAACAATTTTCAAGTTTAATTTGACTCACAAACAAAATTAAAAGAAATTGTAACACTCAAAAATATTATTGTTGAGATGAAATAATGTTTTTTACAATTTGCATTGTAATTGAATAAAACGTTTAAGAGCTAAAATAATAAAAAAGTTTTAAGAGTATAACGTTTGGATGCAATTAATAACTTGTTTTGATATTGCAAATTATAAAAGAACCAGCGCAGTGTTTAGAAGTATTAAATGTATACTCATGAATTAATTTATTCTGACAACATTGATTCACGAAACAAACATTCTAAAATTGAATTTCAAGCGTAGTCACAATTTTGAACAAAGTTTTTTAGAAAGTTGTTTCATTTCAGTATGTCATAGCCCCTGTTTCACCACTTGCAAATAAAAGCTAGATAGCCTAGCTGAAACTTTATTGACAGAATTATGACGTATTATTCATATAAAATCTGTCACTGAAAGTCTGATATAGTACAAGATTCTTATCTACCAATGGTGAAACAGGATCCTTAGATTACTAAACAAAACATGAATTTTCACTGAAACGATGACATTGGGGTATCCCATGTCCAGTAGGTATGTCCACTTATTATCTGAGGATGATGATTCATTTGATAGAAATGGCTTTTTCTGATATTTGCATCCATCCAATTTTTGTCTATCACTGGCGAAACGGTTAAGCTGGTCTCTTCACCACTAATATCACCGTGTTGCCTCTTTGATTTTCACACAATATAAATATTTTTAGGATTTACAGATATTAGTAAATAAATAAATAAATTCTGGGTATTTTTACTGCTCATTAATTTTGTAAGTTAGTAAACCCGGGACAAAGAGCTTAACCTTTAGTATGTCTATATAACAAGTAAATTTAATTTAAAAAAATTAATAACCCGACTGCAAAAAATCAACAGAGAGCAACGCACTAAAAATACCGTAAAATTATTGTAATATTATAATACCTGATTAAATTTAAATACATAACATATGTATATATTTGTAATCTCCATTTGATTCCCTTTATTTTGATACTCTACTCGATAGGTTTGGTTAAAAAATATAATAGAACTACTTACAATTTGGAACCATTCAATTATGTATAATCTCTTTTTGAATATATGTAATCTCCTTTTGATTTTCTTTATTTTAATAACCAACTCGATATGTTTGGTTAAAAAAAAATTGAACTTCTTACAATAATTTGGCGTCAAAAGCCCGCCGTTTAAGTATTTTTATTCTTAAAACCTATCTAAGGACACTTGAGCTTTCTAGACGAATCTAACGATACCCTAATTGTCAAATTCCATCCAGCCGTTTGGAAGATTCGTGGGAATAAAGAAATTTACAAACATACAAGATACGCGCGAAAAACAATACCCGTCCTGATAGTCGGGTAAAAAGAGAAAACAGAAAATAAATTGAACCGTTTATGAAGCGAATAATTCCTTATATTATTTAAGAATATTAATGTTCTACAGCAGTAATTGCTGCGGAAGAAATTTATTTTATCAATGCCAGAACCTTGAGTGCGATTTCGATTCAAAACTTCCAAGTCGTGTAGTTGACAGCTCCTGTTGGATATCGTATTAAACGAATTCGTTGTTGCGTAAGTTAGAAGGTATTTTTAAACTTGTCATATTCATACTTTTGTGGGTTAAGTTGAGCCGTATTTACATCCTTAGGCTTTTCCGTTTCTCGTTGACAATGATAGCATGTCAGTTACATTACATCTTACAATGTAACGTCTTAAGTGGAATTTATAATATTATTGTTCTTTAATATTGAGAAAATAAAATTTTATTTTCTATAGAATCCGTTTATGCGGTAAATGTACAGTTTTAAATTGGTTTCGCTGATTTCTATTTAACATTCTATAGATTTTGTTAGAAAAATAAATTCACTTATTTATCAGCTCTCTAAAATAGTTATTTTACAGTCTCACCATCTAAGAAATTGCTAATAATATGGGATTGGTTTAGCTCATTAGTTTGTACAACAGAAATTTAAGTGACTTTTCTGATAGACTTATTGTAGGATTTTATTCCACTCGTGATTTATAGTCCTGTATACGATGTTGTAATGAAACGAGAGGAAGTACTACAGAGGTTCATGCTTCAGATAATAAAAAGAAAAGCTATTTATTTGCCTCGGAAAAACAAATTATTTGATGGGCAGAGGCCATTTTGTTGCGCTTAAGTTGCTAAAATTGGACGCACGTAATAAGACGGATATCGATTTCTTTATGGTTATAGTGTTACAGTACTCATCATTAGCAACCCATTAATGTCCCACTGTTGGGCTTGGTACTTTTCTTATCTATCTAAAGTGCTGAGAGGGTTTTTAGGCTATAATCCACACACAGTAAAATTAGAATTTAATGCAAAAACTATAAAATTTTGAAAACAATGTGGCTTAATTCAATTCAAACAAAATATACTCTTGTACACAGTAAAAACTAATATATACGAAACCGTCTTTCGAGATTATTCAACCCGACATTCTTATTCGGCAATAAGACGTTGTGGGCACTAATATATCCCCAATATATAAGTACATTAACCCTCAGTGTTGCCATGTTGTCGAAGAAAACATTGATACACCAATTTATTTCAAGGTTTCTCCTTCATTCAAATCATTATAATAATATCATTATTATAAGTGTAGCCGAAAATTTGGTACGCTCTAAATATAGTTAGTTATTTCATATATGCTATATCAGCCTTTAAGTCAAGAGTATTTACAAAGATGTGGTGAATAGAAGGAAATGAAAGGATAAAAGGTTATAGTGTTTTCATAGTTATCGGGTATTCATAAGGGACAAGGTCACCGGGAGCTTTGTATGAACAGGAATATATAAGTAGCAAAAATACATCATCACGTGGAAATCGTTCAGACTGGAATCGTAGAGTTGTAGGTATTATATCATAATTTCAACCCCTATATATCCCACTGCTGAGAACAGGTCTCAGAAATTTAGCCCACTATACTAAGTTGGCCAGACGGGTTTAACGGTATCGAATTTTTCTTTTCTCGCAGCGGTCTCGTCTGCATAAGGTTACTCCCTTAGTCGCCTTTTACGACACCCACGTGTTGAAATGGAGTGACATTATGTATTCTAAATCCGTCACTACACGGATTGTTGTATTACAAATGAGTTAAATTATAATTATATAATTTTGTTTTTAACGGCTTTTGCCCAGATAGCAAATATAATTTAATTCTAATATTAAATCAGTATTTTAACCGGCAGATATTAGAAAACCTTTGCTCACACATCAAAATATAGTGAGTACCACTAAGAATATGTATGTGAATCGGCAAAATGGATTAAAAAATTACAGCTGAAGTAGATAATGATTGGAAATTCCTGAACTTTACTTCACAAAATCGATAGTGATTTTTAATTTAACGTATATTATACTAGATCTTGTAAAAGAAATTAAACAATTATACTCTTTAATTCTGTTTGTAAAGTTTTTTCTACTTTACCTTTTTTAAACCAATTCTTTTCTAGTATATCTTTAAATCTTTTGACAAAATCGATAGCATATGAACTGTATTAAACAGCCTTTATGTATCCGTAAATGCACATCGAACATTGGCTTCTTGATAAACATAGTAAACACCCTGATTTCGTAACTTTTTATCGACAGTTAAGCTCACGAATAAAAAATTTATGTGCTTACAAATAAAACATATTCTTTTATTGACTGACAGTCACGTAGGCGTGGATAATAATGTGTCTATAAGGTTGTGATAAAAAAATCCATTTTATTTATCAATCCTTTGTTGAATGCGCAATAGTATTTTCTCTGGATAGTATTAAATTGGTCTACTTAAATGTTTGTTGTCAAATGTTTTATATGTCAAATTACGTTAAGGAAATCGATCAATCGAAAGTCGGATTGCGAGTAAGTTCTTTGATGTTTTTTTATAGTATTAAGAATTTCCGTAAACAACAAACTTTTTAAACGAAAGTTTAAACAATTTGAAATACAGTTAGATTAAAATTATTTTGAAGCGAATTAAGCAGTCAATAAAAGTCTAAGTAAACTATAGGTTGATAAAAAGTCTGCTGTCTGTGGGCAGGTTATATTGGCAAATAGGTATCAGTAGTTACTTCAGTCTACAGACATCAAGAACGTACAATTAAATCAGGACCTGCCCCCCTAGACAAGTGGCAATCGATTCGATCTATCTATTCTATTGACATGTCAAATTAGTACATTGATCACGTGACATATCGATAGCTTATGTCAAGAATGGATTCAAATGTATTGAAGTGACATGTCGTTTAGAATAGAGAGACTGAAGCGATTGCCACTTGTCTAGGGGGGCTGATTCAAAAAATATATTTTGATTTTTGACGTATTGGAAAATTTTCTTATTATTATGGACAGTTTGCAATGGTATCAGTTGTAGATTCGGGCGATCTAAACTGGGTCAATCTGGGTCAATACATTAACCTGAACGGAGCTTAATACAAGCGATTTCTAATAGATATATAAAAGCAAATAGACAGCCGAAAATTACGTCAAAAAGTAGGTCAAGTTTCTTCGAACAAACATCTTAGGAATTCATAAGGAATGCCTCCGTTCATATTCAAATTCATTGCCAAAGGAAACTCTTTTGTTTATTTAAGATTTGTGCCCAAAGGGTTCATTTGATTAAAGCAATATATTTATAATTGTATTGTTCTTACATTTTCCACTGAGAGTTCTTTGAACCCTCCTAACCTATTGTTTTAATTATATATTTTTCCCCTTCTCAACTCGTGGGTGTCATAAAAGGCGACTAGGGGAACCTTATACAGACAAGAGCACAGGAAAATTCGAAACAAGCCCTATGCAAACCCGTCTGGACAGCGTGTATATATAGTATATATTTTGGCTAAATTCCCTCCACATTATTTTGAGGAGACCCGTGCCCAGCAGTGGGACGTTTATGAGTTCAAATGATGATGCTTATGATTATTCAAAAATGCAAAGAGAAGGGCTTGACAAGTTGAAAAGTTTTTTTTTATCTGTGGACTACGTTTTACGTAAGTTACGTAGATATCTAATATCTCAGTTACAATAACTAATACAAAGAATAAACTCCATGCCGTCAAAACTTTCTTCATTATGATCAATGAGGAAATGCGGATCAAAGTTCACTCACTAGGAAATCGACACCAAATATAATAAACAAAGTTTGTTTCAAAGCGTACTTGCCAAGTATTCCTTATATTACATTTGTATGTAAAAAATTAGCTTTCATCCGCGTTACCACCCGCGTAGTATGTCAAAATAAGTCTATGTGCTTATAGTAATAATAATTTATTTATTCAGACGATTACATCCATTACAATTCAACAATTCAAACTCATTACAAATAAAATAATAATAATAATAAATAGGAACAGGACATCACAATTCAAATAAATTAAAACATTACAATTAAAATAACAAAATATAAAAATTACATAAAAATAGGAAAGTACAGGCGGCGGGTGATTGGCAGAGTCACCCAGTTAAAGCACGAATGTGTAACTCGGTGAACCTATCCAACACAGCACCATCCAACCGTTGAGCAAACATACTCAGAATGCTGTTGGTGCCGCCCCACAGCCTGTGCACCAGGGAGGCTACTTTCTTGCGCATCAGAGCAAAGATATAGGTACTAAACTACTATATATGTATGTCAAAGGAGACGGGGACTTCTGGGCCCAAAATGTAATACAATGTGATATGGCTTAAAAAAATGGTTATTTTTTTCTTATTAACATATTAAAAAATGAGCTCAATTGGCAATCTGGAAGCTGAGATATCAAAAATTAAAAATATTCCATTTTTTATCGATTGCATAGACAACATAATTACCGATTATCAAATTAAGCTAAATTCAAAAATTATCATTTCTGTATTTTTAACCTGTGGTAACAAATGTCAGCGTACAATGAAAAACGTCAAAATAAATAAGTGATGTGCCGGATCGTCAAAAATGCATATCCGCGGCTACGGATATTTGGTGTCAAAATCCGCGGATACGGATCTTAACATTTGACGTTGCGCGTGACCTCGATACGTTAATTGCGTCACTTGACGCTTTGTGTGATAGGACAATCTTGCGACTTTCTTTTAATTTTCACCACAGGTCTTTATTTTAATTTGTATAGAAATTAAAAAATAATTTGAATGGAATTTAATAGTTTTTCATTGCTACCTAGTCACCTATATATAGAATTACATGTCATCATATTCAGCAATCCATTAATGTCCCACTGCTGGGCTTGGGTCTCCTCTCCTCTATTAAAGAGCTGAGAGGGTTTTAATAATACTAAAATGACGCAACCAACATGACAACCTGAAATAGATTTTTGAACTTAAGAATAGAATAGGTATGCCATAGAGATTATCATGCATTCTAGACAACCTCATTGTTTTAACAATCCCCCTCAAAAGTAACGGACGTATTCGCGGATATAGATACGGATACGAATATCCAGCACACCACTAAAATCAACAAATCATTCGCCATAAGCCTGCTGCTGGTGTGTCCATTCACATTTGGAGTATTTAAAATTATTTTAATTAGGTACTTAAATCAATTAGGTATTTTTACCCGACTGTCAGGACGGGTATTGTTTTTTTATAATTGTTTTGTTTGTCCTTATCAGAAAAACATTTTATGTGGGGAGGTAATATTCATATCCCTGAGTAACATTTTATTCACAGTAGGTTGTTCCTTATAAAATGCAGTAACACGTTCGTAGTGTCAGACAGTGTCCGGAGCAAATACTAAGGCTACTTATCTACATAGACACCTACATAATACAAATAGGGTTGTAGGTGTTGTTTTTAGTACTTAACCTCACTTTCACAAAATCTCATTTATCTTTTTTCTCAGATTGACAGAGTCCAAAATTTTCAAAAAGCGTTTTATAATATGCTAACTATTATTTCACATAATTTTCATCCTTTTACACTTTGGGCCCAAACATGTATGGTAAGGTATCAGTCTCCTTTCACACAGATTCATGCTATGTGGATTTTTGTATATAGTCGTTTTGTCTGAACTATTAATCGAGTGACCTTTGAGGTTAGTTGGACAGAAAAGGGACAATGAGCTTCATCCCAACGGCTTTTGAAATGTGAGATAAAATATTTCATTAAGCGTGAGAAAATCTTAGGGGATTATAAAATATCAAGATTAGTGTGTCGAGCTTTAGTATTTTTTATGAGGTGTATGTAAAATAAATATTACAAAATTATTTCACATAATTGTATATAAAATAAAATAATAATAAATAGGAACAGAGGACATCACAATTCAAATAAATTAAAACATTACAATTACAATAACAAAATATAAAAATAGGAAAGTACAGGCGGCGGATGATTGGCAGAGTCACCCAGTTAAAGCACGAATGTGTAACTCGGTGAACCTATCCAACACAGCACCATCCAACCGTTGAGCAAACAAGGTTGTAGGTTTTTCTATTCAGTAGAGAAGAGTTAGAGAACGAAAGTTTGAACTTACAATTGTTCCTCTAAAAAACCTATCTCTGTTCTGTGGTTACCACACATAAGTTTGCAATACATCCAATATATTGCAAATGTAGAACTTAAAAACGACGTATATTTTATGTATGTTTATTTGAAGTTCTCATTATAAATGTAATAAAACATGAAATTGGTACAATTCATGCAATATAAAAACAATACGCAAAGCTTTCAATATGTAATAGCAAATTGTATGCATGGCAATATAGGGAAAGCATTTCAGTTCTCCGTTTCATTTTCCAAGTAATTTCATTTACATAGTTAAAAACATTTCCCTTTGAAACACTCAAAAGTATTTTTACTGTACATTCTGAAAGTAATATTACACTTTAAAAAATAAAACGTTTATAGTCGTCAATGTAACGAGACGGTTTTTGTGACGTTAAAATGGAACGCGTATATTGAATCGAAATTTGTTGTCTCATTTTGTGAGGAAAAGGGGTATTATTGCATATATTTCCATTTTATTTGAATGTAAGAGATAATGCATTCTAATCTAAGCATCGTAAATTATCGTCATCAAGTCGTCAATTAATAATTATTTGCAGCGGAGGTAGTGGTGATAAGTAGTTTTTGTAGCGTTTGCGGTGGTAAGCAGTGATAATAGTAATAATATAATAATATTCTACCACATTCACACAACGCCATCTAGTCCCAAAGTAGCAATTATATTTGCTTGTGTTATGGGTACTAAACAACTGATATACTACTTAAATATTTTTTTGTAAATACATACATATTATAGATAAATTAAACCCAGACACAGAACAAACCTTTATTCTCATCACACAAAGATTTGTCCTGGGTGGGAATCGAACCCACGACCTCAGGCTTAGCAGTCAGGGTCACTAACCACTAGACCAACAGGTTTGTCAATATAGTGTTTGTATGCAGCGATTTTTTTTTACATATATTATACAAGATAGACCGACGACTAAGTCAAAGTGGCGGGTGGCCGTTGGTTGCAGGCGGCAAGGGATCGTATCATATGATGATGATGATACAAGCTTTGCAATGTAATGTTTCGTAATTTAGCCATATAAGTATAGTTAAGCTTTTAAAAATAAATTACACGAATTGAGACCTAAATCTATCCCTGTGCTAAAGTGGGTACTTATGTTAATACATTGTAATTACCAAGTACAGTTAAATCCCCCATCAACGTTAGTAATTCCAACATAATAGCAAAGGCTTTATACAATACTATCTATGCTCTGTTTACTCAGTTATGATTTATATATGTGTGATATAAGTACAAATGTAAGGACTTGACTTCAATGTTCACTAACTTAATATTTTATTGGATATACCAAGATGCTTAACCTTCATATTGGTCTTATGAAATAGTGTTTGTTCAGGAGCAATGTACGTGTTAACTTAGGTTCTGATATTTAGTGTTATACAAACAATTTTGTCTAGACATTTATGTTCCACCTTTATTGAAAGTCGATAATTCGACGAAAATTAATTTTGTTGAACGGTGTTTCTAAGCCGTTGGCAAATATTCTTCATCTTTATTGTTCTTGAGCACACACAGTTAAGTTTAGTGGTTCGTCTAGTGACGGATTAAGAAAACCTAATGTCATTACCCTGTTTCTATCCGTGGGTGGTGTAAAAGGCGCCTAAGGAAGTATCTTTAAAGCAGTATGATGTAAATTAACGAGGTTGCAAGTTAACGTGCTAATCCCTAAGGCCAGTGGAAAATTATATAAACGTTGTAAACCTTCAAATAAAATATTCAACCAGTGTGTGGGCCGGACGACTTCTAACGTCCCTTTTTATAGTATTCACGTCTTTATATATAGAAGCAATAACGTCTAAAATTGTATAATGTGAATGCGATAAAGTATTACTAACCGTATTATGTACAAACGAGTGTAATCTTTTGGAGGAAAAGGTGGTTGATGTAATACGTATAGACAAAAGAGTCGCTTTATTAAACATTGATAAGAGCAACACTTGATCCAAAGGTTTTGCTTAAAACGTATTTTCTATGAATACTGCTGAATCAGGCACTTCGAGGGCAGCACTTAAACCTCGAGAGGAATGTCGAGGGTCAGAACTGGCAAAAGAGCGAGATCTTTTATATTTTGAATGATACTAACTTTCATTTTTAAATGTTAGTTACAGGTTAAATGAATTAATTAATTGTTGGCCTTTTCAGAACTTCGACATAGCTAGTCGATTTTGATATCATTTCGCTGTGAAATATTTGAAAATGACAGCGACTACATTTCAAATTTAAAATATTTGACAGCAAAACCGAAATTAACTAGGCTGAAAATCGAAATTCCGAGTAGACCTTCCGTTGTAGGCATTTTAAATTTTAAGAACTTTTCATTTTAAATATGAATCCATTTACCAAATAGCCATAGATATTATAAAATTGTTATTCATGGCACGCAGTATCATTTTCCCGATTGATACCGTTAAAGATTTTTCCTTTATGTGACATTATGTGTAGCTATGTCATCACTCAGAAGCATGGGCCTGAATAAAGTTTTAAATTTTAATGTAAGCTTCGTAAATGTATTCGTTTGTTCCCAAGTATATTCGATTCGAAATATTCGAGATATTAATATAATAAAGAGATTATAAATCAGACGTGAACTAAAATACATAAGGCGTACTAATGGAATTTCTTATCTAATCATATTTTTCGTCATTATCAAGGCTTAGATACGTTCATATAAATAGCCTTAAAAGCGAACAATCGGGCACATAATCCACGCCAAAATAAACAATGCATGAAAAAACAACAGCTTATGCAAAAAACATTCTTTTATTCTCCGATCCTCATGGCGGTGAACATTTGCATTCCGGAACTGCGTACAGTTTTAAAACAAAAATATTAAGCGAAAATCTACCGTTCAGGTGCTTAAAAATACATGACATTCGGCCGTTTTGTTTCCCAAACTTTTTTCTCCTCAGGTCAACTGACCCATTCACCGTTTTTCATTTCAGTGAGCCTTTTCAAGCTACGGCCATTGTGGACTCAGCGTTTGATTCCCTAATGTGAGGTTTATCTTTACGCCTTAATTATCATGAGCTTTGAAACTGCGGGCTACGGGTTAATTATATCTGTTGAATATGTAGTTTTGTAATGTGAAGCGGGAACAATTGTCTAGAATAGTTTATTCAGTATATTTTTTCACACATTTTGTTACAAAAAACGGTTACTTTAATCTTAGATTAATGCAATACTTAATTGCAAGAATTTTTAATTTAAAACTAGCTTCAGTACGTTGCTACGCCCAAGTGTTATGTCGACTAAAAGTAATCTGTTTTTCTCCAGGTCTTAGACTGTTTTTAGTTAAAATTTCATTAAAAGCTGTTCAGTGGTTTATCCGTGAAAGCATAGTCAACTTCACGATAACTACCCCTTTGTTCCCTAGTACGAACTTAAAAAGAAACAGACGTAAGTATAATTTTATCTAAAAAACCTATATATATAGCTACGTATGGTTGTAACTACTGAATCATATTACTTAAAGCCCTTTCCCTTCAAATCGGATGTATATCATGTTGGGAATAAGGATGTTGGATCATATAAAGGGCTTATTGTGTTACTAGGGTCGAGCTGTCGGCCCAGACATATCATGGGATGTTCGGATGAGTTTGCGTCAATAAGAAACTCTGAATGAAGTAGCAATCTGAACTAATCTATCCTTTTAACGAAAACGGTGTTAGATTATTTTATTGTTAGAGAGAGATGGATGATACTTAACGTTGAAACTGCTTTTTTATTTCTTATTTTACGACTCAATATTTGCATTTTGTCAAAACGTTGTTAGAATGTGTTGGTGTATCAACGATATTGATTCGATGGATTTATTCACAAAATGTTTTATTTAAAATACTGTTACCTGATAATGTTTTAAATTTTATAAGTTTTGCATATTTAATACAATTATTGGATCTGCTCACTAATATTAAGTTATGTATGTATCTCATAAAATATTTTTATACCATGATGGACGCAGACAAACAGGCGTACGGCCTGCCTAATTCTACCAAAAAATTGCTGTGCCGTTTGGCAGAAGATTTAAAAAAATGTGAGTATATTAAAAAAAAAGATGCTTTTTTATTTCTTTCTTTTTAACAGCAACACCGGGGGCATAACAAACGCGTTGCCAAGCTATGTAGTTAAATTTTCTAAATTTCTTTTGGATATAAACATAGTTCTTTATCCACTAATTTTATAATTATTATTTCAACAAATTATATTTTTATTACTATTCTGCATGTGGTAACATAGTCTATTTGAGTTTTAATTGCAAATTATACGGAAAGTTTCAATATCCAATATTCGTTAAGCTAACTATCTTAGCATCAAATTCAAATTTAGGTGTGAAAACAATTAGCTCGAACCAATTTATTCTCCATGCAAAGTTTCCGGATATGCCAATAGACTGTCCAAACTGCCATCGAAGTCCTCGGAATCTAATCACGTTCGCAACGCAATCATCCAATAAACGATTCAGGAAAATTTCATTTAGAGCGCCAATGAGATTTCATTTCTGTTGTGACGTAAACACTTCACATTTTCCAATATCAATTTTTAGAGACTTGTAATTTTGTTTTTATTTTTTATCAAAATATGTTTACCAATACCTTTAATGGTTCGATTCACTGCGTGACACGTGAAGAGTGTTTAATGAAAATGACGCGTCTACCGACGACGTAAAAATATAAGCGATGTGAAAGGATCAAAAGATTCCCTCGACTGTGCAAAACTCAGACGGTTAACGATGAACATTAATCTGGCCAGTTTAGAAAGATCTTAAATCCCATAAAGAAATATGGATTTAGTGGATCTGCGTATAGTGGTTGATTTATGAAGCTCATCGGACACGAAGCGGCTCTCAAGCACAATGCATCGACGTTATTCAGTATCGAAAGCGTATTCTGAAGTGAGTCTGCCACTTTCATGGTTATTAGATAAATGAATTTCTTAGGAGGAACTTCTTAGACTTTTCAGATGGGTTTTAAATACTCAATAATACCATACTTCTTGAAGAAAACAAATTAAAGTTTGATTGCTTATTTATTAATTATTTATGTTTTTTCATATCCAAATTTTATTGAGTTTGATTTAGTATGGTGTTTTGGTTCTATACCTTTCTGTGATATTTCAAACTGTAACCAATTAAAACTGTAACAACTATGGCGATTAAAAAGAGTGGCCTGAGTTTATTGCCAAGTTCTTCTCAGAGCTCAACCTTGTCAGTGAACTGACTGTAGGCAAATTTACTGACACCTTTTTTTTGGCTTTGTATGACGTTCATAAGTATCATGTATGTGATCCAAATGAATAAAGATCTGACTTTGACTTTGACTCAATAGCCTTTTATGTAAATTTTAAAACGGCTTCATCTTTAACGGAAATTTGTTTATGTAAGAAATGAGAATAAAAAGAAATTTAGGTACTGACCAAACATGAAACTACCGAAAGCATGCATGAAACACCGAAATGTAGAAAAACCGAAATAGGTTCAGATAATTGAATTAAACTAAGCATATTTATCTATTGCTATGAAACTAACACAGGACTACAAAAAGTTGCAAGATCAAATAAAAGTTTAATTTTAGTAGAATGTTGATTAATTCAATTTAATTTTCTTTGAATAGGAACTTTGTACTAGCCTAGTATTGGCTTATATCAAAGAAATCGACGGCTTTCTTTCAAGAAATTAAACAATAACTGTCTACTCCAATGACAAGTTTCTAATGTAATGATAACAATGAACCTGGTAATGGCATTGAAATAGATCTCTGGAACATTCCAGAAGATACGTGAGCTAAAATTATTTCTTGTAGTAACAAAGGAAAATGATAGAACAGCCCTTTCAGATGTCTTTAATTTGATTGGCTGTGACAGTGAATTCTCTTTGACAACAGCGTTAATGGAAGCTCTATGCATTTTAATTAGATTTTAATAAAAGCTTCTTATTCTTATGCGGGCGGCACAAAATCACTCGCTGTGGCGAAAATTAGGTGAGGCCTATGTTCAACAGTGGACGTCATTAGGCTGTTAAGACATGTAGATGATGAAAAGCGTCTCATATAAACAAAAAATATGAATTATTCAAATGCTTAGGTATTCTGTGACTTGTGAATTTGAAGCCGAACATGTGTAATTATATTAGTCCAACGATTTATCTCAGAGTTCTGCAATGGCAAAGGCTTTGCAAAGGTAGGTTTTTTAACTAATGCAGTATTATGATAAACTAGCTGTGCTCGCAATTCTCGCGCAATCTCGCATTATATTATCAATTTATCACTGAACCCTATTTTTTTTCACGGAACCCTAATTTTTTCTCCAAATTAAAGTAACTCTATTTACTCTTTGTGACTTTAGCTATCCGCATGTAAAGTCCCGTCGAAATCAGTTCAGTTGTTTACATCAAATAAATAGACAGACAAAAAATTATAAGTGCGTTTTGTTATATAAATAAATAGATAAAATTAAAATAAAAGTAACTTTATAAGAGCACTTTATAGGTTCTCTAGGATTACTTGTGTCGTGAAGTATTCACTTCACTTTAACACTTAAGAATATTTTCGTTATGAAAAGCGAATGTGTATGCAAGATACTTTTATGAAACAATAAATTTCATTGTTGGTAAAATATTTTATAAACGTATTTTTTATATTTTTTATTTCCTTAAACTGGTTTCTGATTAAAGTTTAGCTTTCCGCAGGACTACGGTGTTTTTTTAAGGTTTCATAGTTGTTAATCCTGGCTTACTGAAATTGTGGTGGGAACTGGGATTGTTTCAAAACAAGCTCATTTTATATGAAGTAGTGCGGGCGAAAAGTCCTACGCGGAAAACTTATTCAGAGTTGAGATTAGACTTGGTTTGTTCTAAACTTGCTTTGTTGACTTTTCAATTATAAATTTGAGGGTGTTCCCTATCTCGGAGCGAAAGTGGAAGCTACTTACATGCTTATCTCTTAGAAAATAGCTGTTTGTGTTGGCAGTTCCAACGTTTGCTTGATATACACACGCCTACGTCATCCAGCCCGTTCTTGTTTTGTTTACCAAAATATCTTTAGAATTGTGAGTTCACTTTAGCTTTACGCTGTGTTTTCATCAGAGATGTGCAAGGATGAGTAGCAAGGCATTAGTTTGTTAAGAACCTATAGAGTTGCTTCTAGTCTAGCATTGCTCATATGAAACGATCGCTCGCCCTGGTGGAAAATTTCGTGAGGCTGTCCAGTAGTGGTAAAATATATACCAAAAGTAAGAAAAACATGAAACATTTTTATTACCAAACTGATTTACAGATTGGATTGTGTAAGGTTAAAAGAAACGGAAAAAATGCAAAAGCCATCATATACCTATCATCATTATCATCATCATATCAGCCCAATGACGTCCATTCTTGAACATAGGCCTCACCTAATTTCCGCCACGACGAGCGATTTTGTGCCGCCCGCATCCAACGGCCACCCGCAACCTTTACTAGGTCGCCGGTTGTCTGTCGTCCTTTACATATGCGTAAAGTAAATTTTATGAACAATTGCAATAAATAATGAAATTAGTTATGGTACGTAACTGCGTAGGAATTCTTTATTGAGTTCAGAATTGTTCTTAGCAAAATTCTCATGGTACACTAAATTACAAGGAACGATTTTCGTGGCGTCAAACTTGAATGAAATCTCCATTAGGAAGATAGTAAATTCATTTTTGGCGTGTATAATGTTGAACTAAATTAGCTGAGGATAAAAAAAATCAAATGTCTATTTTTTAAGCTATCGAAGAAGACATTACATGAAAAGCGCAGTTTCAAAAAAATACTGGTTTCTTTTTTGCTTATCAGAGAATACTTATTTTACCATTGCTATATTTTATTAAAATATAGTATTACTAACTATATTTTAACAAAATATATTTAACTTTAAGAATATAAGCACAAAAGATGTGTATTGTATAACAGAACGTTTGAATACAAGAATGGAAGTTCTAAGTCATTGTTCGTGATGTAAAGTCCTATAGGGGTAGAACGTTAATTATAAAGTTTTACTTGTGTTATTTGACGAGCTACTTACATAAGTTTGTGAAATCTAGATTACTTGTGTAGCCTCTGCGACGCAGTGAGAGTCGCATAAGATAAGTTTCTTGGCTTAAAATCATCACGGCAATTTGTCAGAATATTATTAACTTACTATTTTACTTTATTAACGTACACGGTGAGGTATAATGTAAAAGTCAACATAATATTAATTTCATAAAACATATGAAAACAAAGCTTCAAGCCTGATTCCCTTGAGGGGTAGGCAGAGGTGCTACACTCACATTTGCCAGCTATGATAGATCCTGGCCAAACCATTGCCCTTAACGTAACCGAAAAATCTAATGTTGCTTTTGCCGGACCTCGGATTCGAACTCCAGACATCTTGCGCAGTGCTCGTAAATTGTCCCACTGCGCCATTTAGACGGATCCGAACAGCAAGATCGCGCTGGATGTAAACTGGATACAAGCGGTCTTATTGGAAATGTTTTGGGGAGGCCTATGTCCAGCAGTGGACGTCCGGCGGCTAATATGAGAAGCGAAAGAGGTGTGTTCGGATCAGGGTAATTTGCGCTCTGTAGGCTATTCCAACAGGCGTGATGAAATACACATTAAAATAAATTCTGTTTGATAAAGACTGGTTGCAAGTTTTATACTTACGTTAAAAAAGTTTAAAAAAAATTACCTGAAAAAGAAAAAAATGTTACAAAGAAGTTTTTAACAAAAGGTTCTTCAAGAGGTTTTCAGTGTTCATTAACTTAGTTTTAATTTATTTCAGACGCCTTTAGAGGTTTAGTACACAAAATTAGAAAACTGTTAACTAATTTATCTGGTGCTTTTGTGCCTGAGAGTTAATTATCCTTTTGTACATAACGTCTACATTAAAGTTCGATCTTTTTTGAAGTAAATGTATTGAACCTAAAAAATTTAAACTGAAGTTTAGTATAAAATTTTGGTTTGATAGTCTATTTATCGAGGAAGGCTTATCATCACACAAGGCAAAATGACCTTAAAAAAGGCTAAGCAAAGATCCACGGGAGTCCCCCCCCCCTCAAGGTGCAACAGCTAGTGATAGTGGAGAGGAGGACGGGAGAGGAGATCCGGATAATGTATACCAAAAATATAATTTACTGAAAGACGGTACTACTAATAAAAACATCATAAATATCGAACAAATGTATTAAAAATTAACAGTTAAGGGAAGAGGCCAAAGCTTCCTGTTACACACGTGTACCTTCGATATATTTATTGGGAAGGCTTTCAGCCTTAAAATTGCTTTTAAAATATTAAAAGCCCATGTTCAGGGAACTTCGTCCAAATATTATGATTACATTTTGTAAATCCGTCTATGAACTTTATAGGCAATTACAACGAATTATAACCTTATAATATTTGAATATTCATATTTCGTGTCAAAAATGAATATTCATATCTTTTTCCCTTACTTGTTTTTGAAAGCTATTTGAGAGAGGTAAGACAAATATAGAAGTTATATAGAAAACAAGCTACCGCTAAATATTCACAACATAATAAAGCGGTACCCAACGTAAGTAGCATGGTAAGTGATCTTAGGATCTACTCGCAATATCGAGATTCGATTTTGATATCATAGTCATATGTTTGAAAATCACATGACGCTGATATTTGAAGATGTTGACTTAATTTGAAAACGATATTAAAATAAACCAACACACGATTTAAAACACATGTTACCCCGCCTCACATTATTAATCTTACCAAGAAATTGTACCGAAAAGAGCTAATAAAAAAAATGATTTCTAATTGTTTCGTTAATTATTAATTTCAGCTTGATACCTCCTACCTAATTCTTGAGAAAAATATGCTTGATAGACGGACAGACAAATAGACGGACAACGGAGTGATCCTATAGGGGTCTTTTGTTTGAGCATGATGCATGTTTGTACGGAAAACTCAGTACGCGAGTCTGACTCGCTCTTAACCGTTTTTTTTTAAATTAATCATCTCATAATAGAAAAACGTTCGAAAAACTTCGTTTGACCTAAATAGAATAACAGTATTTCAATTCTCTTTTCGGAAATGGCCCAATGGTTCAGTAATATATTATTGTATTAAAATTTCAAATCAAAAGGATCAAAGCTATGGGTTGTATAAAGATGCTTTATCCTTCGTATGAATAACGGAGTGAACTCTGTCTTTCATCTGGTATGATTAATTCACTGAAGGTCTTTAATATTTTTGTATATTATTTTCATTTCAAATGAAACACAAAATCTCGAGATTGTCCGTCCGCTTTTAGGAAGTAAAAATACTACTAGTAGATATTACAATAAAGTGGACTATATATAGGTAAGTGCTAGTGATTCTAGATACAATTAACAAATTAACCTCAGTGGTTGTAGATAATAATATTCATGATGAAAGAACGTCGATTGTAATAAAAAGCATCGGGCGACTGAGATCAGTTGCCTTAAATTTCTATGAGATGTCGCTACCAGCGTTTAGATAAATTTTATTTATTGTGAAATTTAGCTGTTTTCCAGGAAAACACCTTAAGAAATATTCATCCGATCGATTCATCCGAATCGTTACGGCCGTTTACCAATATAATGTATAAATACATCTTATATCTAAGATTGGAGACATAAAATAAAGACATATTTCTGATCTGCCCCCTGATTCTGACTCGTCGGATTACTCTCGGATCGTAAACTTTTTCGAATCTTAGTACGACGTATTTTTACAGCTTAAGTTATTTTATGTTAGAAAATAATTTACCGTATAGAAAATTAAATACTGATTAAGATTTTTTCCTATAACCATTTATTTCTTTAACATTATGTTTTTTAACTTTAATTACACTGACATTTCTAGCCGAAAATTTTCCGTCAGCTCAGAATCAGGGGGCTGATCCGAATTTCAGGATTACGAAGAATGCAAGCCGGGTACAACCGATCCTATTGAACAATTTTTCTCCAACAGTTGATGTCCAAGGGCTGATGATATTGATGTATTTTCATATTTTTTATCAAGATCACAAAACTATAACAATAATTAAAAATATAGGTAGGTATCTAAACGCTAGAGTTTTTTGCTATATTACTGGGCAGTTCAAGTGTTAGCACCAGTTTTCCTTTCAGAAGCTTTCCCCGCCCAGTATAGCACATTTGGGTATATAAACCATTCTCTTTGTTCCCAACCGGTTACTTTATTTATGCGCGCCGACTACCCTTTGATAAATTCTCTGCGAGAAATATGAAATAGACAAGTTGTAGTTAATATTTCACGAGCAATTTTCATAGGCCGTATTATTAATCCAATAAAGCTCAAATTATAATAGTGAAACGTGCTGTCTGCTCTGCCCAGTCCTAATCCATTAGTTAAGCAATTTATACAAAAAAAAAACTGTAACATTTAAATTTGTTTTCGTAACATAGAGCTTTATTTTTAATAGTACTAGGTCCAATTTGATGAACGTTAGATTGAAATGAGAAAGATATTTAAATTACCGTAGAAATGCGGTTCTCAGATATTTTATTTTATGGTTTATTGAAATGTTAATATCATTGCTCACTCCATTGTCTAGCTTAGTTTGCGAGTACTTAGATGGCGCTGTGTGTAAACGTCAAAACACTATTATTATTAATTTTTCGTTATACTATTCCAGGCAATACGCACCAATATGGCAGATATACATATCTAGAAGGGGAGAGACCAGTCTCTGTTCGTGTAGTGACGGATTAAGAATACATACTCCAATGAAAATCGATCCAAATAGAATCACTACTCCATTTTAATAAATGTAACGCTCCTCTAAAGCTTACATAAATAACCTTAAATATTGTAAATAAATTCAATAGTCATCTTTCTTTATTGTTGTAATATTTACATAGATGCTAGTTTATTTAATGTTAAAGGCACTATTACCTCTTACTCGTACACTCTCTAGGATATAATATACACTGGTGTTGTGACAATATTGTAATTTTTATAATAAAGAACTTTAAAAACAAAAAAAAAACAAAAACTACCCCATTTCAACCCGTGGGTGTCGTAAAAGGCGACTAAGAGAGAAACCTTTAAACAAGCAACACTGCGAGAAAAGGAAAATTCGGAATATTTCGTGGAGTAGTAGGCGACGACGATAACGATTATTTAATAAATTCTAAATGAAAAATGTAACAAAAACATATGTAAGACCCTTATTAGATTGATAGCTTTTAAATGGGGCGGCGGCGCGACATCTCAAAGCAGTACTAAAGTGCTAATTACAAGAAAAGCCTCTTTCATTAAATTATCAAGGACCCTTTCAGCAGATTGTGCCATGTTTCATAATAAGAGTTCACTGTCTTATACGAAATGCGTTACAAGAATGATTTATTGTTCTTTCGCCGAGTAATAAGTAAATGAGACAAACAAGGGCGTCGAATACGTATGTACGTAGTGTTGTTGCATATAGAATAGTGTTGCACTAGGTAAAAAATACTTCTTAAAACTTGCTTTAATTTATTAAAGTTTTTAAGTAATAGTATTATGCAGATACATTTGAATAGTAGCACTTTGTCGAAATACATAATTTTATCCAAATTGTTAGAGTAGTTTCTGAGATACCGGTGAATGAATTATTACTTATCTATTTACCTATATAAATAAGAATTATTTGCCAAATGTAGTTGTTCAGGACAGGGTTTGTTTATCGAAAATATCTAGAAAATCTAAGGGAAAATTGGGGCAACCCAGGGGCGCGGCGAATCGCTTCTTATTTACAATTTGTATCTATAGTACCTATTCTATTCTATAAATTGCGACGCTCAAAGAAAATGTTCGGAGGTTTGTTTAAAAATGTTCAATTTACTGTATTTCTAGAATTTCCTTTCCTATAATTTTTGTTTACTTTGAACAAGAAATTACCAAGCTTATAGCTGCACATTTACGTGTCTCTGAAACCGCTTCAGTTCTATCCATTACATCCTAACATAACAGAATGAAATAATATCACTAGGAAAAGCTAATTAAGCAGGTCTGAATTGGGATGACTCTTGCCGGTTACAAAGGTCAGTACTTACGTAACTGCGTAAGCTGAAAATTAAAATAGAACACACGATAGGTGCTCGTGTATTTATTTCCTATTGAAGAATAAATCAATCATACTGTGATACGTGTATTTCACGGATATCAATACCCTTAGGAAAAGGACTCGAGGGATTGCCAGATGTGTAGGCAGGACTTATTATATTTTGTATTTAAATTTTTTTATTATTTTTTTTTTTAAAAGACAACGCCCGCACTCGGGAACAAGCCCTGTGTCGCGGGGAGCTTTACAAACATGAAACTAACGGACACAAAGTACACCCAGACTAGAAACAAATATCTATGAATCACACAAATACGTAATAACGTCTCGTGTGGGAATCGAACCCACGTCACCCAGCACGGCGATGTAGTGGCGAGGCGACCACCTTAACCACTGCGCCACGGTGACAGTTTTAAGACAGTTTTTAAAGAAACATGTTTTAAGGTTCCATTAGAGCAACATTAAATCTCTTTTTCTTAAATGTTTTATGGAAACTCGTCTGATGGCAGTTATCTCTATAAACTATTATCATTAATTTTAATAATCTACTAAGTATATTAATTGGTCTCCTCCACATTAAAGAATGTGGAGGAGACCAATTAATATACCACTGCTGCGTAATAAGTAAATGCACGATGATGTAAATGTAAATGCACGTCCCACTGCTGGGCACGGGTCTCCTCCCTTTGGAGGAGACCCGTGCCCAGCAGTGGGACAAGTATGGGTTGAAATTATGATGATGATGATAATATTAATTTAATAAAACAATTGGCGTCACATTCGAGATTGGGAAGACCAATTTGGATATTAGTTAGAGAAAGTTCTTATTATAGGATAAGATGAAACACATTTGCTGAAAAACGTATTGGACGAAGTAGCAAATTATAATCTATGACTGAAAAAGATCACATCAAGCAAGAAATAAATATCACCTTGTGAGGCACTGAGCATCTCTCTTGTATCAAAAGAAAACCTTAGTGAATAACGCTTGCAATCTGTGTCACCATATCTTCATAGCGACTAAACTTATCTTATCTTTTGATTGGAGCTGACCTCTTGTAGGCTAAAGCTTTGTAACTTCCCAAGATCTTTTGTATTGTACCTTATTACTGGCTACTTACAAGCTATTATTAAATTAACCTTATCTGTTCTAAAGTCAACATTAGATTGGAGAGGCCCTTATAATTTTAAGATGTAAGTCGAGACACGTTCCCTAAAACTTTTACCCAAACAATGGAATTTAGCAAGAAGTTTGAGCAAAGAACCTTTGGCAACTTAAATTTTTGATGAAGAAGTGTTACGTTGCTCACGTAAGGAGCTATTACTGATTTTAATTACATTTAATTGTACAAACGTTGGAACAAATAAGAGGAACTGTTTAAATAACTTTCAGTACGCAATAATCATCGCTTTTTTATAACTTAGTTGAAACTATCCTAAATGCACACTAGAACTTGTAAAAAAGGATTCCAAATTACCCAGGGCCTATAATAAACATAGTATTGGACTGAAAACGTTATTTCCTTTCAAATTACCAGAAAGTGAGAATTCCTTTTAGGTGTATATTAGAAAGGCGCTGCGTAAAAACGACGCCTAATTGGTGAGAGTATCGGTGTCAGCTCGCTTAATTGGTTTTCACTTGATTAATTTGACCAGCAAAAGGTATCTGTCTAATTTCCTGATTAAAACTCAAAGTTGTACCTTATCTTTATTAGGTACAAATTGAGTTTTAATTATTATGAAGACTAGAAGCAATTGTTGTGGCTTAAAGATAGATGTTGTGACACGAATAGAGAAAGGAATGTTAAGCTGGTTTGGACATGTCGAGAGAATGAATGAATGAAGAGTGACAAAACAAATATATGAGGTGAATGTGAAAGGAAACGTTGGAAAAGGAAGACCTAAAAGAACGTACCGTGATCAAATAGGTGACGTTCTAAAGAAGGGACAGATCAGGAGTACCCTCAACCGGCGAGAATGCATGAAAAAACTGATAAATGTTGAAGAAGCCAAAGATGTATGTCAGAATCGTAGCAAGTAGAAGGAAATAGTCTCTACCTACCCCTCTGTTGGGAAAGAGACGTGATCTATATGTATATATGAAGAAGCAATTATATTTACATTTAAATAATATCATCATCTAAATAAATTTGAATATGGTCGTTGTCATTTTCAAATATTTGACAGCGATATCGACTTCTACCTATGTCCGGTTTCTGAACCAACAAATAAAAGTCATTCATCGATTAAAGCATAACCTGACTGAGTTTAAAAGGTAATTAAAATAACTAATTTATTCATACAACTGTCATTTTAAATTCTTTAATTTATATTTTATCCTATCAATAACTTTTATTTGATGGTTCAAAAACAGGACATTACTCGTTATTATTAATTAAAGATTATAGTCCCTGAGCCCGCTAACATCACAGAGCTATCATACCTTTTAACATAAATATACAATTAGAAAATATACATATATACTCCACTATATCTGCATTTTATAAACTACATTCCTAAACTAATAATCTGCATTTTATATCCATTTTTATTGCAAAAGCCATTTTAATTTTGTACCGCAGCATTTAAAGTACGTACAATTTAATTAAGTCTTATCCGAATACCTTTTTCAAAGTGACTTCACAAAGTAAGGCAGTGGAAAGCGAAGAATAAATTAAAAAGTTGTTACATATATATAGTAGTAGTTTATTGCCCAAGTGTACCTACATTCCAAGCACTTTTTTCTAATATATAAAAAATACTTTACTTTGAAAATGTGATATTTAATTATGGGTATAAGCTTCTCACGTTATTCAATTTATTTCCATTCGCATACTTACTTACTTTCCATTACCCCGCAAGAAAGGTAAAAAAATAAAATTGAGAAGATGTTCTGATTTTGTTTTGTTTCCTTTATTTACATTCTAGGGGAGGTATTCTTTGTTCTTTGACCCGTGTTGCATAAACAATATTGGCAAGATCATTCCATAGATTACTAGACTTACCTGCATTTTAATTCTTGAGCTCGCCTGTGCTTCGGAAGACACGTAAAGCCTTTAGTTCTGGTAAGCACTAAATGTGGTAGTCAAGTTGGAAGCCTTCTGGGTGACTTGATAAAAAAAACAATCAGTAGGATGATCTTGGAGTTGACTGCAGTACATAATGTATTTGCCTAGTCAATTTGGTGAAACAGTTACGTGAAAAGTAGGCGGCATAGGAAGGGTTGGCCAAATATCAATAATTATGTTTTTAAAAGATGGCGCTTAGCTGAGCTTTTTTATATTCATCTAAGCAATTTTGCCAAAACAAGCGATTTTGTTGTCGGCGGCATAAAATCTCTCGCTGTTGCGGAAATTAGGTGAGGCATGTTAGTGGATGTCATTGAGCTGATATGATGATGATGATGACAAGCTTTCTCATATACCTATCATCATCATCAGCAACCCATTAATGTTCCACTGCTGGGTTCGGGTCTCCTCTCCTCTCCTCTATCTAGAGAGCTGAGAGGGTTTAGGCCATAATCCACACACGCTGGCCTAATGCGGGTTTGTGTTTCAGACATACACTTAGAATTTGTTCTAGTGTATGTGGGTTTCATCACGATGTTTTCCTTCACGGTTAGCAGATGGTAAGTCACATGAATAGTACATATAAATTCCACAAAGTGAAATCCACATTGGTACTGCTGGCTGTAAACTTGGACCGCGTACAATATACCTATATGAAATAATAATGAAATACTTTTAAATCATTGATTCAAATAAAATCGCTGAACGTTTAAAGATACGAAATTAGATTGGGGCGAGGGTCACGTAATTACAGAACATGAGACATTACTGCGCTGGCAATGTTACGTGAAGTGTGACAGAATGTGATTCATTGGCTGTCAGTTCGAATGTGGTTTCCCGAGTAGGCTGATTGGCGGCGAGCGAGGCTGCTCACTGACATTGTAATTTATCAATGCTTTAATTCGATTCCAATACGAAATACATCTATTTTATTATAAATTGAAGTATCATAATTACATTTTATACTCGTAACAAACTTTCGTAATCGAATCATGAATATTTTAAAACAGTACGAGAATTTCAACTGCCTTCTAATCCTCATAAAAATTATAATATTTATAGCAAATATGAAGTGTATTAGTAAGAATAAAATTCTTACTTATATACACGCTGGACTTTGCTCCCGTCGTTCTTTGTTTGGCCACTGCTCAGTTCCTATCGGTCGTAGAGAGATGTTATATAGTCTTTAGCTTTCCTCGATAATGGGCTAGCGAACACTAAAATAATTTATCAAATTGACCAGTAGTTCCTGAGATTAGCGGGTTCTACCAAACAAACAAAAAAATTCAATAGTAGAAAGATCATCATTATCATCTTTTAATAATAATAATAATATTCTACCACATTCACACAGCGCCATCTAGTCCCAAAGTAAGCAATTATATTTGCTTGTGTTATGGGTACTAAACAACTGATATACTACTTAAATACATTTTTTTTTGTAAATACATACATATTATAGATAAATTACACCCAGACACAGAACAAACCTTTATGCTCATCACACAAAGATTTGTCCTGGGTGGGGATCGAGATCGAACCCACGATCTCCGGCTTAGCAGTCAGGGTCACTAACCACTAGACCAACAGGCCAGTCAAATCCAGGCCAGTCAAAAAAAATCTTTTCAACCCATAAACCACCCACTGCTGGGCACGGGTCTCCTCCAAAGATTGTGAAGGGCATTTAGTTTACTATACCACGGCTAGACGAGTTGCGAGTTGGTATAGGTTTTGTTTCGAATTTTCCTTTTCTTGCTGTGCTCTAGTCTGCATAAGGTTATTTAGTCGTCTTTTACAACACCCACGGGTAGAAATGGGGTAGTGACATATATATATTCTTAATCCGTCACTATGTAACGGTTGCAACCGTTGCAGGCTACGTCCTTCACGACTGCACCTCTTTTGACCAACTTTTGGATCTCTTTTGATTTCTTTTTAATTTACTTTTAATAATTTAAAATTCAAAATCCTAAATTAATTCAAATTCGAACCGAGTCTTCGTCGGACCACCCCTCGAAGACTAAAGGCTCACTATTATTCCGATTTCTTGTACAGTGCACGCACTTCTTGACATTTAAAATTAATACTATAACTTCATAAGATCAGTTGTGTTTTATTGTGAGGGCCCATTCATACTAACATGAATATAAGGACGTTCGTAAATTTTACTAGAAGAGAGAAGTGAGTGAGTCCGATATGATCTAAAAAAAATATTAATATTTTTTAACCAATTTTGCCAATCCTGGTTATCAAATTTAGAAATTTTATTCTCTGCAGACTCCTCTCTTATTAGTTTTTTGAATTGTTGTTACAGGTGGGGCAAGTTGTAGGAGTAAAATTTTGCTTACCGCACCTAAAACAAACTTTATTAGTTTTTTTACAATTTTCCAGATTATGAGAATTATTCCTACATCGTGGACAAAATATGGTATTTGTATTACGAGTAGATTGTATAGAATTAATGTTATTATTAGAAGATTTATTTTTAAAAGGAAATTCAGAATTTATGTTATTTTTATAAGGAAACTGGGGTATGTTATGACATGACATATGCTGTTGATATGAATTATTCGAAGTAGTGGGCAACTGAACTGATGAACTGATGTTGGAAACCTGTAAAATACTTTCTGTAAATTTACAAGAGTCCAGTAATGACGATAACGAATGTAAGTCGTTTGGAGTCAGTCGTAGGGAGTATTCAGGTCTTAAATTCCGAACTATGGTATTGATCTTTTCTGTCTCCGAAACGGGTTCGTAAAGTTTCGAAAATAATGATTCTATTGCCGAAAAATAAACGATAACACGTTCGTTTTGTCTTTGTTTTTTAGTCTATAATTTTTTTTAATTTGTCACTATGACTATATTCTTGATGATCCTAGACATCATTAAGCTAATTCTTTTCTTATTATTTATTTTTATACTCATCTCATCAATTCGGCACAAATCATTATGTTGTAAAATAATGCTTAATAGTTTTATTATTTTACCTTATTTTTCTTCATTACATAAAAATGTTATTGTTTTTTTATTTTAAATTATGTAATAAATTACATTATTTTATTCATATTATGAACAATATATATTACATTTTTGTTATGTTTTAAGTACTTAACTTAAAACTTATAATAAAACTTACTTACCTTAACTTATCAGTTAATTACTTAATTAACTAATTTAATTTTATTAGTCTTTGGCTAATAAGCCATATTTCATAAAACTAATGTTATCATGAATCACTGTGCGGGTTTAGCGACACATAAAATAAGCCTTATGCTATTTATTTATGTTTTTGTAGGTATTTTACCTTCATGCCCTCTTAAGCTCCATCCATGAGTAAACTATTCATACATAGTTTCCTCAGTGTTGTCTCACGTTTTTTATCCATTAAGGATCTAAAACTTTGTAAGGGAAGAATGAATGAAGAATGAATGGTTGCATGAACTGTTATGGCTGGGGATGGTCTTAATGTAAAATACTCATTGTAAAATTCATACTCATACTCTAAATTGTTTTCATGCATATCCCATTAACTAGTTTAAGTTTTTTTTACTCCGAATATTACCTATTTTTTACTACTTGTTTTTATTATGTACTGTAAAAAAAAAAATCTTAAAGCAGATTTTTTTTTACCCGGGCCCCCCCGGTATTGTAACGGTTGCAACCGTTGCAGGCTACGTCCTTCACGACTGCACCTCTTTTGACCAACTTTTGGATCTCTTTTGATTTCTTTTTAATTTACTTTTAATAATTTAAAATTCAAAATCCTAAATTAATTCAAATTCGAACCGAGTCTTCGTCGGACCACCCCTCGAAGACTAAAGGCTCACTTTTATTCCGATTTCTTGTACAGTGCACGCACTTCTTGACATTTAAAATTAATACTATAACTTCATAAGATCAGTTGTGTTTTATTGTGAGGGCCCCACGCCCTTCCCCATATATTATAGCTGGATCCTACTACCATATTCTTGCCTAGCGCCCACTGGAGGGGACGGTGGAGACGCTAGAACTATACGGATCTGTAAAAAGATATTGTGGCAAAAATATACTTGGGTACCTGTAGCATTGTTGCGAAACCCAACCTTCATATCAAACACATTTTTATATCAGCTATTCAGGACCGAAATTCGTTGAACATTTAACTTGAACACAAAAGAGCAACCTACACTGTTTCTGACATTGCGAGCATTGAAAACGGAAAATTTCGTTTCGAAATTCCGAGAATTAGGTGGTTATTAAATTTATGAATGCGGTATTTGTTGGTAATAAACGTATTACTTCAGTAAATATGATTATTTTTGCCTTCGCGTCTTCGCCTCGATAAATATCTAAATCGACTAAGTCCAATGTTGAGATTGCGAATAGAATAGCTGAACGGAGAAGACTTATGCGTTTAGGGTAGGTTGTGTGTTTCTTGGTGTGTGTGAGTGCAAATTAAAATTCATTAACACTAGCACACTCACATTAACGAAAATGATTTACATTTCCATCAATCATTATTGTATCTTTAATACCTACTTCAAAATAAAATTCCATTATGTGTTTCTATTTGCCAGTACAGTGACTTCTCTCTACACAGACGAGCTCCCGGGACTAAAAGTAATCATAAATCCTTAAGAACGTTTTTATTTTCATGTCCTCCATTAAAATAAAGCGTTGCGAGCACTATTATAATAATGACTTTATCGTCAAATTGTGTGAAAAATGAAAAGCTATGCCGCTATTTCAAAATGACGTAATAAAATAGGCTTACATCAAACTTTTCAACATTTCCATGCAATCATTTACAAAGAAATTTTGCTGCAAAATCGAATCATACTTGTCTTGACCGATTGTATATTATTCGTTAAACGGAGTTCATTAAAAGTTTATACGATGGCTTCTTAGAAGTAGAAACTGAGTCTTGATTACCAAATTATATATCATTTTGAATATTAAAATGTAAAGTCGTTTATATAAAAGGTAGCTTAGCTTATCTTTCATTTTTTGGGGTAATTTTTAGCTAACTGTTATGATTAATTATGCGTTACATTATATAAAAATGATTATTTTCGATTTACAATTTGAAATAAGTACCTACAAAATATAGATACTCTACAAAAAAGTACTACTACTTATTATAAATGTGTTATCATCAGCCCAATGACGTCCACTGCTGAACATAGGCCTCACCTAATTTCCGCCACAGCGAGCGATTTTGTGCCGCCCGCATCCAACGGCCACCCGCAATCTTTACCAGATCGTCGGTCCATCTGGCGATATATATCCATAAACCACCTAAAATGAACGGCACAACAAATGTGTTAACTTCTAGTTAATGTGTGAAAAATGGAGGTATAGATCTTCTCAAGATTTTTTTTTTTTTTTTTTTTTGCTCTTGTGTACATAAGGTAACCCCCTTAGTCGTCTTTTACGACACCCAATGGTTGCGATGGGGTAGTGACATTATATATTCTTAATCCGTCACTACACGGATAATGAAAATTTATAGTACTTATTTTTTTTATTGTTTAAAGTCCATAAGTAATTTTCAAGTATTACTTTGACTTTTATTAAATGAGAAAATTGTATTATGTTTATCTGTTCATTGTAAGAAAACCTTGATAGTTATTTACATCATCATCAATTCTTCAAGTTCCAAAGTATAAAAGAAATAACCAAAATAAGGGAAATGAATATCAGAAAAATCGAGTTGTTTGCCACCAAGGTAGCTAATTCGATATCATTTTGCTATTGACTGAGAATGGAATTTTTATATTTTTGAGACAATCACAAAGAAATATGAGACACTGGAGATAAAAGAAATGCGTAAAATATTTTCAATCTTGTAATTTGATTCCGACATGAAAAGCTTACTGTTTAGTTTTTGCGGCGGTTTTTCGACCTTTTTATCTTTGTTAGATTATTTCTTTTATATTTTGGCTTAATTGAAAGACTTTTTACTGTTTTTAAGTAATACTAGGAATATCTATAGATGTCATCGAATAATAGCTTGGATACCAAAACATCAGGGGCCCGAGTCTGCTAACACAATTGTAAGCCGATGGTCTCATTCGACGGCTGTGATTGGCTTACTAAGTCAATCGCGCCATATTGTTGGCCTGTAATTGGTCGATATTAGTCCATTGGTCTGCTATCGACGTGTGTAATTTAGCAGAATCGGTCCCCTGGTGTCATCATGCTGCCTAACTGCTAACTAAGACTGACTTTTTTAAGCATATCAAATTTTCTAAGATAGTACAATCTAGTTGTATGTAGGTACATAATTATACAATTAATAGTCCGGAGTTCATGAAGTGGTATAAGAATCAGCTGTTACGCCTTTAGAGAATTTATTAGGAACGCATTGGCTCTAACAATAGTCTACAAGGAAGCACGTACCTGTTATGATTTTAACCTCCGCTCAAACTAAGCCACCCGCCTGGCTAGTAAACTTGATGACAGCATCGTGTATTAAAAAAAAAATCACGGCTTCCATAGTAAAATTATATAGTTGTCTAGCTGCCACTCGAGGCATCATCCGCGTGGTTCATCGTGAAATGGGATAAATTTATACCCTGTGCCACTTCCCGACCCTCCTACAACTGTTATGCGAAAAAAACACGTTGATTTATTTCTCTACTCGGTTTCTAAAGGATTTACTGAAAGGATAAATATAAAAATGCCATTCACTACAATACATATATTTTTCAATATATATAGTTAAAACTTCCGAAAGTTGTTACTAAACCTATTTGACTTATAGCTTATGTAACATTACTTATCGAATGTTATATTTATCTATCTTGTTGAACCCACCAAGAACCTAATAACTTCTTTATTGAATGATTGAGGTCTTATATACCTAAAAGGTGTAGTAATATTTATAATAAATAGATTTGGTACAGACTATACTAAAGTTGTAACATGAAAATCAGACAAAGTAACACAAATTCGCATTGTTATATTCGATGTCATTGCTTATTCACTTGTTCCCATTATTAAGAACTAAGTTAACACAACAAATTGATTTAACAATAACGCTTCTAAATTTCTCCCTTTAATAAAACCTTTTTTCAATATAAATATTATACTAGTAATTTATCATTTTAAAGTGGTTCAATATAGACGCGGCACCTATCTCTACTCTCTCTACTTATCTACATACATTTATTTTACACATGTTTTTTGGAAAAGGTATGAAGTGAAGATAAGTATATAGTAGTTTCCGCCTTGTATACATTGTATTATGGTCGATAATTGCGAAGTTGAATTGATGACCTTACATCGCTATTCCTGTGAGGGTGCGATATTGGTACCGCTAATATATTAGGTACATTCCTTGATGCAGTCCGACGGCTAACGGCCACCGATTGACCTATAGTTAGAGTCTCAGGGTTATTAAATTAGAGCTACAACTACTTGTCACTTGCAGCCAATTTATGAAGAGATTGTTGCCTATTTTACTTGTAGGAGTACGTGTTACAATACGGTTTATTGTTTATCGTGAGTTGTTTAGATTTACGATTGAAATTTTCTTTGATTATATGACTATCATTTATTTACCTATTATACATACATAATTATAGATCACGCCTCTTTCCCAACAGAGTGGTAGGCAGAGACCATTTCCTTCCACTTGCTACGATTCTGACATACATCTTTGGCTTCTTTAACATTCATCAGTCTTTTCATGCATTGATGAATATCATTTATTTATTGTATGATAATTTAATTTATATTGTTTTTTGACATATGTATATACTAATAATATAAAGCTGAAGAGTGTTTGTTATTTTGTAAAATAATTATATGAATATAAAACTTGAAAAAAAATGGCACCCGGGGACTGCCGCGGTAAAGCTATTGCATAGCATTTTTTATCAACTTATGCAATTATAATATTTATGCAATATTTTTTTTCATTAATAAATGCACTTTGTTTATTCATATTTAAAACATTTTATACACAAATTTTACGCGTACAGCTATTCACTGTTGTACATAGATGATAGATACCTATACACCTAAATACTTTCTCATAAACAGCTGCTTACGTATTCGTCCGATTTCCGAGCAGCTCGTCTCGATCCGTGCGAGCTTCGTACAGTCTACACGCATACGTCTAGTCGCACGCACACAAACACCGTGCCGAAGTCTGCCGAACTAAAACGACGTTAGACGATGCATGGCTTTCAACGCCGCACCGCTGTGCCGGTCGGAGTGGGGAGTGTTAGGTTTTTTTTACGTTACGGAATTCCTTGATTCGGTCGCCGCGCTCAAAGCCCACGATAAAAGCTATGCAATAGCTTAAAAAACGGTGTAGAAGGCAGACTTACGTTGACAGTCCTATGTGACAGCCTGGTTTCTTGAGAATTCACGTTTCATAAAGTATTCATGACCAAAATTCTATAGTCATCGACACAAGAAATACAATATCTATATCAAAGGTCTGTTTTCTTTTTCTTTTTAGACGAAATAAACCGCATTCACTGTTCAGTATTCAGACCTACTCTCACCCCTTTCCTTCCTAAATTAATAATACATTTTCCGTGTTTATATTTGCCAAATATTATTATGATTAATATGACAAGTCACGTACCATTGCCGCCATATTTCTATGTAATCTCGAGGGTAACAATCTGGAATGAAAGAGAACATAAATTACAATAAACCTTCAAGACTATATACAGTTGCATAAGGAAAAAGTGAGTAAACCGAGAGAAAATGAACGAGTAATTAAGTACCTGCGTTCACCTCAGGGAATTAGTTCCTCGGAGATGTATTGACTCATTCAATGAGTACCGAGTTGTAAACATTGGAAAGATTTCTTTTTTATTATTCAGAGGTAAACAACTGTGAATAGAAGAAGAAGGTAAGGTAATGCTGCTAGGTAATTACAGTAAGGTATAATTTGTAGATATAAAATGTTATTTGTAAATACATCATTATCATTTCAACCCATAAACATTCCACTCTAGTGTTGGGACTCCTCCAAATATTTTGAAGGAAATTTTGGTATAGGGTTTTTTTTCGAATTTTCCTTTTCTTGCAGTGCTCTTGTTTGCATAAGGTTACTTACTCCCTTAGTCGCTTTTTACGACACCTACGGGTAGAGATGGGATAGTGACATTTTGTATTCTTAATCCGTCACTATACGTATATTTTTTTAAATTATGGATAATTTGGAAGTTAAGAGAATTATTTATTATGTTTCGAACTTGTGATGTTATTATTCAATTTAGAAAATGTTTTGTTTGGATAAATTATGTAAAACACTTTACATTTAAAATATAATTTTATTACTTGGTTTTTTACATTTTTTTTGTTGTTGTCACGACTTCGACTGATCGTAATCTACCACTGAAGAACATTCTTCTTTCAGGACCCTATAACATCATTTTGGCAACATCCAAGCATTAAGTACACACTCGGAAAGTGCTTTCTTTCGGTGTTACTGAACATTGCCCTCCTTCTAGCAAAATCTATACAGTGTCACGGACAAGAAGACTAGCTGGTAGCTAATCTTGCGAAAATTACTCATATTAATCTCATGAGGTACATTTGTTTTTACTATTTGGAAGTCATTTCATGTATCCACGTCAAATAAGGACTGACCGGTGTAAAATATCTATCTGTATTGTCATAACTTAGTTCTTCTGGGCCTGAGGAAACTACTCCGATTATCTTTTTATCAAAAAACAATGGTCCTCCAGAATCTCCATGCAAAGGCAACTGAGTATAAGAACACTTTGGCGATGTACAGATGAAATTTTTATGTGTAAGGTCACAAGAATTTACAACTGCTTCTGCTAATTGCAACGGCGTACCGATACCAAGACTTTGCAGTTTACGTTTATTTCTCGTTTTACGCTTTGGTATATAAGTCATTCCAAAACCAGCAGTTTCTACTTCATAACCCATCAAAGCTTTATAGTCTATAGCAGATATACTGCCATAATAATCCATTAACACTGGATTCACACGTATCAACGCGATGTCATTTGATAATTGAGGTTGGAAGAAGGCTGGGTGTGGTATCATTTCGAGGATAGTACTCTTTGTCTCTGTAATATTCAGTGATATAGACATATTGCCATATTGTATAAATTGTAATACTTTAACAATACAATGCCCAGCAGTTAGAACCCAGTTGGACTTTATGAGAGATCCGGTACAGATCTTTCGACCCTTGGGAAGTCTACTCATTATACGGACAACGTATGGATATTTTGAGCCAGCATCGATTCCATGGTATATGCGGAGTGTCTTCATTGTAGTTTCGTGTGCATACACTGGGAAGAGCATTGTAAATATTAAGTAAACACTGTTCATCATAGTCTTGTAATTAGTCGTCTTCACTAAATTTGATTCTTAATGCAATGATACTATGACTTATATTCAAAAGCTAGATTTAGTATTTGTTACACTTTTGTTCTTTGTTTCACTGTTGAGTATATGAGGTAGCCAGTCTGTTTGAACTGTATATATGGTTATATATCAATAAATTATATTACGATCGTAATATTTTATGGGATATTTCTCGACGGTTGCGCAACGTTCAATTGAAATCAATCTCTATTGTACTTTGTAGCCGAATAAATTTGTGCGCAAAACATTGCCTAAAATAGTTGAACCAAAGTGTGAAAAATTAACAATACTGATTTAGTTTGGGTGTAATGTGAACTACATATTATTATCATATCAGCCCAATTATTTGGTTGGTCATCCAACTATTATATACGTCAAAGTTTGTGATTTCCACATAATTTATGTCATATTGTCTTTTAAATTACACATAATTATGACGTTAATATGTTCTCGTAGGTTACAAGAGTAAGGCAGAAGCAACCGGCAGAAGCAACTTAATTTTCACGAAAAGGTTGCACGTTTTTATTGTAAAATAATGCTTAGGTAGTTTCGTTGACTGGTGAATGATCACCATCATCATCATCCACGAAACTACCTACTATATTATTACTGTGTTAGTCGGTAAATTTCCTAATTTACCGACTAACACAGAAATAATGCTAGAAGAAGGTAGTGTCTAAAGCAGGCGAGACCAATTAACATTCGAGACCGGCTTTATTCCTTCCAAAAATGGTTCCGATATTTTTATGTCCTAGAATGAAAACGCTATTCTAGACTTTACTAGGCTTGTCTCATACTTTTCAGTTTATTAAAAGCAGGTGGGTCTCTGTTTTTTATTTATCTAATTATATAGTGTGTAGTAGTGTCCATTACCCTTTTAAGGAAAGGCGAGGAAGACTTACAGTAAGTGCAAAATCGAATTATATTAAATATATTAGTAACGTTATTTTACGGTGATATCTTTATTGAATTTGTCAATTTGTAGTCGAATTTGTAACAAGCAAATAGGCTCTTAAGTTGACAAATTTTGTCATAAATCTTTATAGATAACATTAACATCACAGAACAGAGATAAATTCTACATATTGTGAAAGTATACACAACCAAAATGGATCGATAACCGAAAGTCATAGATACATATCTATCGGACTCAATTATATTCTTGATCGGATTACAATAAAACAGTGTGATGTTGATGTACCTATTTTGAGGGATCACCGATGTTCGCTTGTTTGGCAAATAGCCAGGAATCTACTAGATATTTAGATCTAACCGACAGTTCGCCTCATATCTGATATTGTAAACAATATCATGCATATGGAAGTGTTGGAAGTGTATACGTATAACATTTATATGGATTAGAATGGAAACTGATGAAACTATGAACAAAGAAGATAGAAATGTATTGGTTTTGAAATCAACCAAGAAGACTCTCTCTAATATTTTTGACGTGGGTTCGATTCCCACACGAGACAAAATTTAATATTCGTGTGATTCATAGATATTTGTTTTGATTCTAGATGTAGTTTGTATGCGTTAATTGTATGTTAGTCAAAGTCTCCCGGGATACAGGTCTTGTACCCTGGTACGGGGTTTGTTATAAAAATATGCATAATTGAATCTGTTTGTAGTACTTTTTCATTGAATCTAGGGGCCGATTCTGACATACGTCGATAGCAGACCAATTGACTTATATAGACCAATCACAGATACGACAATATGGCGCGGTTGACTTAATTAGCCAATCATAGCTGTCGAATGAGACCATCGGCTTACCATTGTAATATAAATTTAATTTAATTAATTGTGTTAGCAGACTCGGGCTCCTGTTTGTAGAACCGATCTTCAGATATATCATAAAGATAGTGTTGGACCTGAAGAAGGGTATAGGCTATCTTTTATTGATATACCACGCGAGCGAGGGGTGTGTCCGCTCTATACGTAATGTAATTACTCCGAGGTAGATTGGATTAAATTGCCTTACTATGCCCGATACAATACTTTACACACCGGAAGAATCCATCGCTTCCAAGGAAATTGGACTAAACCAAATTATACGACGTTGTGTGCGCAAGGTGGAAGCTTGTGGGTGGCATATATAAATTTACAAATTCGATTTTATTATAATTTAAGTGCTATTTATAACAACCTGTTGCCTACAGCTTCAACCGTGTGGAATTTGTTGCTTGACCCCAGAAACTTTTCCATTACATTAGGGGTTTTTTACAGTGCAATTTATCTGTTTTTAGGGTTCCGTACCTCAAAAGAAAAAACGGAATACTTATAGGATCACTCCGTTGTCCGTCTGTTTCTCTGTCCGTCTGTCAAACTGATACGGTTCATTCCCAGGTTTTGCAAAAATTATTATAAGGTTTTTCTATAGAAATGTTAAGCTTGTGGTCTCTATCATATTCACCAATCCGCAATAGGCCGGGCGTGTGGATAAGGCCTAAACCTTCTCAACTCTCTAGAGAGTTCTCTCTATCGAGTTAGAGGAGAGGAGACCCAAGCCTAGCTGTGGACATTAATGGGTTGCTAATGCTATCATTAGCAACCCATTTTCCAGGATTAGCGAATTTAACATGGTATGTGAAATTGACTTTAAAAGGAATGTAATGTGAATAAATTCTCATCGACAATTAAACACAGAATTTGTTTATTGTAATACCTGCTGCGAGCAACATTTTGACAGGTTCAAAATTTTTGAATGAAATTCTAGAGCGCAATTTATAAGTTGCCATCTTCTGGGCTCTGGCGCCACTCTAAAAGATCTTCTATACTAAAACTTATCAAAATTGACGAGAAAATTTACGTACTAAACATAGTATGTTAATTTAAACATTGTGGCAATGAAACAATATCATCTACTAAATGTGTGGAATTTATGTTGATTACATTATGTTTATTGAAATTACGGCAATATCCTTGATCGTTCATTGTGTGGTATTACGTATGTCTAAATCAGAGCAATGTTTAGCGGTTATAGCGTAGTTTGAATGTTATGATTGATTGAAGCTGACCCTGAAAATATTAAGGTTGAATATTCTGTGATTGTTTCTCTATTTCACTAATAAGGCTAATACGCCGTCTGGGGGAATGCAGTTATTCTGATATATACGTATAAAATAAATAAATTTATTAATAAATATTTATACAGTAAAATATTTACACATAACTTAAAAATATACACAACTAATCTATTAAAAAAAAAAACTGGCCAAGTGCGTGTCGGGCCACGCACAGTGTAGGGTTCCGTAGTAGCCCGTTATCACAATATTGTACAATTCTGCTGTTCTTTATTCTGAATATAAGTAGTCTTTACCCGTTATAAACAAGCAACTACTTTATCTTAGTCACTATAAAGGATTAATGCTAAGGATTTTGTATTTGATACAAAATTATCCAACACCCAGGTTCAACAACTATTAGTGCTAAACTGATAAAGTTATCTTAACCACTATAATTTTCATTTAAAGTTCATGAAATGCACTATCATTATGAATTTTTCCAGATTTTTCAAGCCAGCAGTTTAGCTTTTAGAGGAGGGGGGGGGGGACGCCCTACTGGAACAAAAATTTGCTCTTTAAAGTTTAATATTTCGTAAATGGACCATTAAATCGAAAAATAATGTTAATAACCCTCAAGTCATTTTGAAGACCTATTCAACGATACCCGATACGATAAAAATATTCATCCCCACTTAACATGTATGGGAGAACACTAAAAAAAATATTTTCCAAAATTTTATTTTACCACTTCGTCGACCTAATTGATATACACACTCCTACAAAATTACAGCTTTCTAGTACTAACGGTCTCTTAGCAAAACCTCGGATAGACAGACAGACAGACAGACGGACATAACGAAACTATAAGGGTTCTTAGTCAGAACTACGGAACCCTAAAAAAGAAACAGATACTCTATTTAATATAAATAGAATGTCTGATTGATATCAGATTTCTGAGGAAACGTACCCAAAAGGCTAGCCACATTACCGCGTTGGATAGCAAGGCGATGCGTTACCCAATAATACCCGATGCATTAAAAAATACCCAATGCGTTACCCCAGGTAGAGGCCAGCCCCTGGGTCATGTGATTAATAATAATTGCAGTATTTGACTAGCCTGTTGGTCTAGTGGTTAGTGACCCTGACTGCTAAGCTGGAGGTCGTGGGTTCGATCCCCACCCTGGACAAATCTTTGTGTGATGAGCATAAAGGTTTGTTCTGTGTCTGGGTGTAATTTATCTATAATATGTACGTATTTACAAAATAAAAAATGTATTTAAGTAGTATATCAGTTGTTTGGTACCCATAACACAAGAAAATATGTATAATTGCTTACATTGGGACTAGATGGCGCTGTGTGAATATGGTAGAATATTATTATTATTACATTATTAGTATAATTTTGTAAGCGATGGTAGCCGAATGAATAAGAGTTCGATTCCGACCGGCAGTATCATGTGTATGTGGATTTTATTTTGTGGATTTTACTAATCAAGTGACTTAACATCTGCTAACGGTGAGAAAACCCACATACCTTAGAAGAAATTCTATGTAAATGTCTGATCCACCAACCCACATTAGGCCAGCGTGTGTGGATTGTGGCTTAAACACTCTCAGCTCAGCAGCATTTTTACTGATTGTCCGTAGCTTGCAATTCCATACATAAATACATAACATCACGCCTTTTTCCCCGAAGGGGTAGGCAGAGGTTTTTCACACCCACATTTCGCCAGCTATGTTTGGTCCCATGAAATAGGGGTCTTGCCTATTGTCATCAACCGGGAACATTTGTTAACCAAACTCCGGGAAAATATTAATACCGGAATTTCACGCTATAAAAACTCAATACAATTCTCACCCGACCCGGGAATCGAACCCGGGATCTCTTGCACAGCAGTCGTATACACTTCCCGCTGCGCCACCGAGGCAGTTACCATACATAAATAATATTGTGTTAAAACGATAAAACGGATCAATGATTATTTTGTAGGACAATTTATTTATAACAAGGTCAGTGTAAGGATGCGTTTAATAAATTAACTCTACTAATACCACTCCATCCTTCTCGTCTTTCGCGTCAAAACATTTTAATAAACATAATAGCCACGTTATATTATGTTTATTTTAGATTATGTATAGTATATACTGTAGAACTATTATGAAACAATTTAATAAATGACTTTATGATTATCCAGCATGAAACGTTACAGGAAAAAAAGTAATTTCTAAATTTCAAGTCCAGCGTGAAATTAAAAATTAATGTTCAAGTGGATTTACTTGCCAATTTCATGATATTAACTTAGGTTAAATTTAATTTTAAATTAAATTCATTGATTAACGAACATTTGGCGTCCTCCCCTAGATATATTTGAAAATAACTAATAGAACAAATAATAAAGCAATGTTTTAATGAAACTGGATTTAATTTATATCCTGACTGTACCTGTTCACCAAACTCAACATAACGGTAATAGAAAGCGTAAAATATCAATACTTTGGAGAACAATAGACTCCCAGACTCGACATAAAGGGAATAATTCATACATAATCACTTACTAAAGTCACGCCAAAACTATCGCGATATACTGCCAATTATAATTACATTTTTAGAAAATAGTTTATGTATAATCTCATTGAGTACACATTACAATTGTTAGAATACATTGCTTTTCATCATATTAGCCGTAGGATGTCCACTGCTGGACATAGGTCTCCTCAAGAGACTTCCAATAGGACCGATTGTATGCGGCCTGCATCCAGCGCGATCCCGCTGCTGCATCTTGTGGGTGGTAGTCCTACGCAGCGCTTGCCTGTGCGTGGTCTCCATTCAAGAACTTTTGCTTTTAAAGCAATAAAACTTTTTGACGTTCACACCTCACGACAGCGAAACAATTGTGTGACAGTTGAACTCTTTTTGAGCTCGATTTTGGTAACGGGGTAGTTGCGAAAAATTGTCTTATCGACCGCTAGTGCCAACCCCATCATTTAACGGGGCAGATGGCACAGATGGAGTATCATTTGCCCCGATATATACTTGTCACCCCCCTCAATTGCATATAATTTAACTTACAGACATTGCAATTTAATTTTTAAATATTATTTTAGGAGATAATTCATAAGCATGAAGCGGGATTTCTTAATAAATTTAGGCCGTTGCGGCTTTTTTAGATTATGCTCTTTTTATTATACGTAAGCCTACATAAAAACATACCTATTCTATTTATATACGAAGATTTAAATATATTATATTGTTTGATAACAATCAAATTATCCAAGTTTTATTTACAAACAGGATAATAATATATACATGTCCTACTGAGAAAATTATGGTTTAACAAATGAGCATACATAAAACTTTGCCCATAACAACAACGTTTTCATATAAAAACCTCTGCATGTTAGTTCTTTGTTCTTGTTTGCTAAAACATGCTTAATAAACTTTATTGAATGGATAAGGAACGTTTTTGTAAACGAGAACAAAAACTTTGTACATAATAATCCTTATAATCTAAACTTGAAGTAAACAGTCTTAGAAAATCAATGAGTATTTCCCAAGACGCTCATTAATCGGCTCAAAGAAAACTGAAATTAGAATATTAGTATTTATTTTGCGAACATTATATTATACGAAAGGATTCATGAATTACTGAAAGTAATGAGTCGGGGATCTCTAATTAATATTTAAGTAAGGCGGTCTGCAATGATTAAACAACAAACAACTATCCATATATCCATCCATCCATCCATCTAAACACCCGCATTTATAATATTAGAACTAGAATACCAAGTAATAAGGCCTTGTTCTCATCTTCGAATATGTTCTCATTTTCTCTAGAAACTTCTGTTCTATAAACAAAATAGAATTATACAAAAGCTCATCCAACTTTGCTTATAAATAACAGTTGTTTGCTGTTACCGCAGCCGTTAAGGCTTAAGTTTCTTGTTTGTTTACAAAACCCCGATATCCCTGTTTCAGCGTCTTAAATAAAGAAAGAGAAAAAACATGTTACAAATTCAACAAAATAAGATTTATAGTAGGATTTTATTTCATCTTTCGCTTAATTTCCTTTTTTGTCGTGAGCAGATAGTCGTTTGCACTAGTCCTTACGCCTCCGTTAGTCAGTCAAAGAAAATATTTCTTCATTTCAAACGGGGATTCGTTTATTTATTATCGAATTAGGAACAACCTAAATTATATTCTTGTACAGGTATAGGTTACAATGATAACCCCTAAATTCATTTTCATCAAATATTGCCCGTAAAAGAAAATTAAAAATAGTTACATTAAATAAAAAAAAACCCACCCAGATCCCAAAATTACAAGTCAATTTCAAATATTCGATTCGTGATAAAATAATTGAAGTATAAAAGCAGTACAGCAGTAAAAACATAACAGTAGCTAGCCTAGCTCGTACCTAGAAACGTGTGTTTAGCAATCATAACATACTAAAATATTTTTTATAACACAATGGGTCTTGCTTGATATTTTGTAACAAATAAATAATCTACTACTCTGTATCACCTTCAGACCCTCAAGTATCAATATATCAAAATTTTTACAGAAAGTTTATTTTCTAAAAAGCTTCCTTTTTTGCGAAGCCTCAATGTTAATAACTTCAGAAAATGATGACACTTAAAAGATTAATTATAAACTCAATTAACATAATTCTTAAGTCGGTTTTTGTTTATCAAATGACGGAGGGCTGCTAAATGACGGGGATGTAGTTAAAAAGTTCACGGGATTAAAAAATAACGTAGTTATTAAAGCTGTTATCTCGGTGGCTATTTTGGCCTGACCTCCACCAAAGCGGCAGACACAGTGAGTGAATATTGAAATAACATAAGTCAACACACATCTTCTTTCTTCTACACACACACACACACACATATGCTATTTTTACTTCCTAAATAATGTTCGTCTTTATTTCAAAATTATGTACCTATATAGAGGCTAAATACAACATACATGGTGGGCACAGACTTCCAAGATACAGGGATTTACCCTAGTTTGGCTAGTCAGGGTTTCTACATCTTTTATTCCATAATTATAAGCCCTATAATTGTGTAAAAGTTGATGTAATTTGACTATTATTCTGTGGAAATAAACAATTGTTATTATTATTATTCTTCTCGTCTTATTTTCTCTGATGGAGTCTCGGCCCTGAAACTTAATGTAAACTATATAAGTTGCAAGCTTCCCAACCTAACCTATCTGATACTCAAAATTAAAAAGAGAATTTATATATTTTGTGGGTTATCTAGATGTTAAAATCAGTTGAAAGAGCATAAATTGAAAATCGTGTTTGTGTTGACTACTATTTAGCCTCCAAATAGTAGTCAACACAAACACGCCAACAATGACTCTTAATGAAGTATTGGAACTTGATAAAATCATTCATTTATCGGTCGTACTGTAAAACACTAAATTAATAACGACTTGAAACCGTCCACATAGTATTATGTTTGTTCTCTGTCACACTTCATTCTCTTACCTATAGTTCGATAGAGAGAGTGTGCAATGTTGTATTGTATAGAAATTGTACTCCAAATCGATCCTAAATTTACTTTATAATATTAATCCATCCCATAAATGTTGTAAGCGATCCGTTTCCCGCGGCTACGTCCACTCGGAATTCGGTGCGTGAATTCCATAGAATCGTTTAACCGGGAAATAAGCACTTTTCGTTATTCCCTGTTCCTCATCATCATCATTTCAAACCATAAACGTCCCACTGCTGGACACGGGCCTCCACCAAAGAATATGGAGGGAATTTAGCCTAGTATACCACGCAGACCAGACGGGTTGGTATAGGATTTGTTTCGAATTTTCCTTTTATTGCAGTGTCTGTTTAGGGAACGAGGGTGGAGCTTCGGTAAGAACCTAGTTTGGCATATTTTGAAGATTGTGTATGTAGAAGCATTACTCGTTTATATATCTAATGTTACCACTGTATCACTATACACTATATTATAAAGAGATTTATCACGAAACAATTAGGTAATTAATAAGTGTAAAGTGACTTACTATCTGCTAACAGTAAAGAAAAACATCGTGAGGAAACCCACATACCCTAGAAGAAATTCTATGAGTATGTCTGATACACCAACCTGCACTAGGCCAGCGTGAGTGGATTATGGCCTAAGCTCTCTAGATAGCGGAGAGGAGACCCGAGCCCAGCAGTGGGACTTAATGGGTTGCTGATGTGATGTGATGATGTGAATTAATTATTAGTACGTGCTTCTAAGACAAATGGTAACTTGCCAAGATTTGAATATTAATAGGCATCGACGTCGATTGACGGAATGTCAATAATTTCTCTCCCTGTTTAAGTTCATAGATTTACGAATCTGAAGTATCTCAATATTTTTCTGATAAATAAAATTCCTTTGGAAGTCATTGCCCTTGTGTATTTTATTTTGCTTTATTCAATAAAATAAGTGTTGACTCATACTGTACACTGGTTATGGCTTAGCAGCTTTCATTTGCGAGACTTAACTTAAATCTTGGCACATGATTCATGATTTATAAAAACATGTTTTTATGAAAAAGTTCTTCATATCTACCTAAATAAATAACTTGTGTATTCTGCACAAAACGGGTTCTCTTTCAGAGTTTATTAATAAACATACACGCACTAGACGTTTGAACTTTTATATTGCTTACTTTTTGTTATACTCCAACAATGAAACTTTTTTTGTCCCAAAAGCAACAAAATTGTATGGAGTTGTAGTATTTATTTATTTATATTTACTATAGTAGTATAGTTCTTCTTACGGTACTTTTCCAGATTATCTAGGTTCACGACCATCACAATAATCTGGTTAGAGTTAGTCTAAACATTACAAAGAATGTGAGGAAAGAATATTATTATTATTATCCTCTTTATTAAAATAGATTCACAAAAAATTACATTTTTAAATATATATATATAAAAAAAAAAAATTAAAAATACAAAAATTTGGAGACCCACCGGTTTCGGGTACAGGGACCAACATACCGGTGGTTAGGGCTCCAGAGAGAGGAACCTCCTCACAATGCGTGCCGTGTCCAGAAGTACTGCCTTCTGCATCTGGCCCACGACCCATCCACCTAACGCGAGCCTCTTCAGGTGTCGATGGAGGCTCTTGGCAATCAGTCCATTGACTGAGACTGAGTATTACTATTATTCTTAAAGTTGGTGTTTGTGACAGTCAATAGAGGGGGTGCGTCATGTATCAGAGAGTATAAATTTATTCTAATAACTTATACCTTTTTATAAGCTACTAGCTGTTGCCCAGGATTCCGTGGATCTTTATTTGGCTCCTACTCAGCTCGCTTTGATCGTGCGTGATGTTATATAGCCTATAGTACCTATATATGTACAATGCTGCATTTATGCATACTAAAACAGTATTGGCAATAATTGCTCGAAGCTTCCCACGGGACAGTGTGGTGTGTTTTGGTAATTAAACATTATGTTTAATACTAAGTAAAGTGTATCCTTTTGTTTATTTTTATTTTATTTTAACAATGTTGTACTATGATATTTATGGTAAATAATAAACATATTCTTATATTCTTTCTATACTTATATTCTATAACCTTCCTCGATAAATGAGCTAGCCGACATCAACATATTTTGTCAAATCGGACCACTAATTTCTGAGATTATCGCGTTTAACCTAGCAAAAAAAACATATAAACGCTTCAGCATTAGAAGTTAGTACGGATCAGTTGAATAATAAAAGACAGTTGCGAACTTTTAAAAGTTTTCTCAGTGATTCACAAGACTTTCGTTCGGTACTTTAATCTAACCTTCACTGCAATCACAACAGTAAAATTGATGTGATTTCTATCATAACCTTCAAGAGGACATTCACATTCGTAATTCAAATGATAACTTATATACTAAAGTATGTGACGCATACGTTACAACCGAACGTAAAAGCATCATTACCAAGGAACTCGATCACGTATTCCCAATTTGGACGACATGTGACCATTTTACGAGAATATAAAACCTCTTTGACAAGCCAGATTGCTTTGAAGATTGGAGTCTTGGTTTAAGGCAACATCAAGGGCAATCCAAACAAAGTTATCCGTTAAGGTTCTGTTTCAAAAGAGTACTTCGCTAATCACAACAAAAAACAACGTATTTGGAAAGTATTACCAATACAAAACAATATATTTGTTTGTTTTTATTATACAGGGTGGAGAGAGATTCAATTCTTATGATTGACCCTATCGATCAAGGCTTTAAAAGAACAGGATGCTATTTTTTGGGATTTTAGCCGCCGATTCCAGGGTATGGCAAGTGAATTTCCAAAAACCTCTGAATGCAGCTTTGTTTGTTATTTAAAATAAAGGAATATTTCTTTCGAATAAAATGATTTATATCCAGTATTTCAAGTACTTTCCCTACAGGTGGCATCACAAAATTCCACAATGTATAACGGGAAACGGACTCAGCTCAACAACTTTTTTAAATTAAATATGTACATTGTAAATACTAAATTCCCGTTTGAATGCTGCTTTTATAATTCCAATATCATGCAATGCAAAAGTTTAATGTAAAAGTTAGGTACCTAACTTTTACCAAGTTTCATTAATATCAAAGCTGCATGATAATAAGACAAGTATACATCAAACTCATGTTAATATAACGATAGCAAAATTTGCCTCATTATCAGTAGATAGGTATATAAGTTCAATCAATCTAAAAAAAAAAAGTAGTTCTTACGTGAGCTAAAATTAGAGATCTAAGTTGGAAATTAAATTAAAAAGCTCCCAACGCCAGAAAGTTTAATTTTCATTAGGCGTGTAAGATTTCTACCGCAACTAACAAAAGAGCTTAATAAAACATGTCTACAACATAGCTAGAAAATCTGCTTATTTGAAATAAAAAAGACCACATTGAAATCGGTTCAGCCATTTAAGAGCTACGGAGCCACAGGCACACACACATGGTCAAACTTATTACACCTTTCTTTTTGCGTGAGTGGTTAAAATCATTGGCATCCTTGTCAAGACGTGGTTTTATTTGAAAAGAAGATCTACTTTATTTTGAAATAGAAATGGTTGTTGGTTTTATGTGACCACTGACTGCAATAAATTTATGCAACTTAAAAAAATATTCTTTATTTTCAACCTAAACGTCAGAAAAACCTGTGAAATGCAAGTAAAATTCATTATATTCTCCACGCTTTAAACGTATTACCATCTAAATATAATTTAAAAGCGTGAATTGTAGCTTTCAGGCGGCAGCAGAATTCTTCGTTTCAGAAAGCTTAACGAGAATAATTCAATATGTGATTCTGTTATGAGAAATTCATGGTAGTTTATACTCATAGGACAAAAAACTCGTAGTATCAATAATAATAAGGCGAGTCACCGTCTGCCCAAATCCTCATTTATCATCATATATTCACCGCTGGAGGAGGCAAGCAGGCGACGTTGTTACCGTATACCAGATATCACAATTCCACCGAACACCCAAACCCATAACCCAACTTTATTTGATTCCATAGCATTATACAATAGCTTTACACTTACCGTTGACAAATCATAGCTGTACTACAATAGTGCAGCTGTGATGTGGCGGCGGTAAGTGTCTCATCCCATTCTAAATTAAAATTCTTTAAGGGCCTCTGCGTGTTGGACCTGTGTCCCCGCGTAAGCCTTCCAAAAGGACCGGGTATACTTCTCACCATAGCGAGAAATATAACTGTGAGAAAAAGAGACATAATAATAATAATAATATTCTACCACATTCACACAGCGCCATCTAGTCCTAAATTAAGCAATTATATTTGCTTGTGTTATGGGAACTAAACAACTGATATACTACTGAAATACATTTTTTTTTGTTGTAAATACATACATAATTATTATAGATAAATTACACCCAGACACAGAACAAACCTTTATGCTCATCACACAAAGATTTGTCCTGGGTGGGGATCGAACCCACAACATCCGGCTTAGCAGTCAGGGTCTCTAACCACTAGACCAACAGGCCAGTCAGTCAATCGACGAAAGACCCAATTAAATATAAATAGGTCACCAGTAGGCACCATATAACCGAAGATTAAATTTTTAACCTAGCCATGCTATTTAAACAGCATAACTGACAAACGTATTCACTATTTTGCATCTAACTATAAGATGATATATAGCGCCAACTATTTAAGAGGCTTTGTACTATATACATGGAGACACGGAACAGGTTGTTAACCTTTATGTATTGTCCGAGTGCTGACCTATTTACCTCACCGACTTTATAATGCGTGGGAAACCGAGCATCTGGAATATTCTACAACGAATATGTTACTATCTTGTAAGGTTTATTGTCATGTATAAAGCATGACTGTTGAGCTTAGCACTAACATCGCCGTGTCAAGTGACGAAGGTTTGATTTTTAGACGAAATAAATTATTTGAGTGATTCATAGTGATTTGTTTCGAGTTGAGGTGTATTTTGTTGTTAATTGAATGTTTGTGATGTCCCCCGCTACACAGAGCCTATTTCCTAGTCCGGGCTTTGTTGTTTTTACCCGACTGACAGGAAGGGTATTGTTGTTCGCGCGTATCTTGTATGTTTGTAAATTTCTTTATTACCACGTTTCTTCCAAACGGCTGTAGGATTCGACAATTAAGGTATTGTTAGATTCTTCTCATAAACCCAAGTGTCCTTAGATAGGTATTATATAAAAACAAAGACAAAACGGCGGAGTTTTGGCGCCAAATTGTTAGTGTTTCAATCAATATAATAAAAAATATATACTTATCAAAATATATCAAATTCAAGTGTTTTTTTTAACCAAACGTATCGTGTAGATTATCAAAATAAAGGGAATCAAAAGGAGATTACAAATATATACATAATATGTTATGTATTTAAATTTAATCAGGAATAATAATTACAACAATTTTTCGGTCTTTTTAGAGCATTTCTTAATTGTTGATTTTTGCAATCGGGTTATTTTAATTTTTTAATTATATTTACTTGTTAAAAGAAAGAAATATTCCAATTTTAAAAACAGATAACGTTATTTATTTTTTACCCTTGGTGATCACACCGATAATTCACTTAGATCCTATATCCCCAAAAATGTTTGAATTTGATATGTCAAGGCGTAGCGCGTATAAGGAAAATGATAATCTAGAGGAATTCTTATCTTTAACAAATAATATATTATTATGTATTACAAATATGGTAGTTTTCTTATTTGTTCTTCTTTTCATTGCAAGAGAGCACGATCAACGTGATTTTATTTGCATAGGATTAGTTCAAAGGCTGGAGAGTAATATGGGTTGTATTTTTCTCCATAATACGTTATTGAAGGTCATACGATCTAAGCAGTGAGATTAATATTGTAAGTACCTAAATATTTCAGAAAACTCAAGACATAAACAATAAATAGAAGTTCTATGCACACACTGAATTATCATTATCATTTCAACCCATAAATCACTGCTGGGCAAGGGTCTCCTTCAGAGAATGTGGAGGGAATTTAGCCTACTATACCACGCTGGCCAGACGGGGACCCTATACCATAGGGTTTGTTTCGAATTTTCCTTTTCTCGCAGTGCTCTTGTCTGTTTAAGGTTACTCACTTAGTCGCCTTTTACGACACCCCCGGGTTGAGATGGGGTAGTGACATTATGTATTCTTAATCCGTCACTACACGGATGAATTTCTATATATTCTATTTCTAATACATGCACCTACTTTGTCATATATCTGCATCACCCAAAGGTAGACTGGTAAATAATGCCTTAGGCATTAAGTCCGCCTATACATTGTTATTGTGTATGAAGTTTAAATAAATAAATAAATGAATCTACACACTGAAGACGAATTTCGTAAAATAAATAAACAAAAGCACGATTTCGTAAGACTGAAACCCGATACTTATCGAAGTTAGCCGCTATCTATCTTAGTTTGTATATTCATACAAGTTCAAACGGCCTAATCGGGTGATGTTTGCGTCCCGAAAATCTCATTTGGCGCCGGATAACGTTGGGTGTTCAATTTACGCCAGCCTTTTAGATTGGCTTTATTTCCGGACTGTGTAGCCTCTTTAATTAGTGTTACACGTACAGTGATATGCCTTCGTTAGGATGTGGGATTTAGACGATTTATGTGTCTTTGTAGGCATACAGTTAAGATAGTCGGAGTACTAAATACGTATTTAGTATATGTGTCTGTTTTAGATTTATTTTGAAACAACATATTAAGTTAAACTTGGATTAGCTAGCAAAGCAATAACTAATTACGTCCTAGTTGGACTTAAGATGGGTATCTCTTTAAAAGAAATTATATTTACCTACTATTATAAATTACTACTTCTCTCGACAATCTAGGATATCTATATAATGTATATAATCTATATAATGTAATAGTGACACATTGTGCATTGCAAAGTTATTCGCTCACAATACTGAGTAAATGACGAATATTTTACAGTATGAAAGAAACTATCAAAGTTTCTATCTACCATCAATATTTCAACCCATAAACTACCCACTGCTGGGCACGGGTCTCCTCCAAAGAATGTGGAGGGAATTTTGCCTCGTATACCACGCTGGCCAAACGGTTTGGTATAAGGTTTATTTTGAATTTACATTTTCTCACAGCGCTCTTGTCTGCATAAGGTTACTCCCTTAGTTGCCTTTTACGACACCCACGGGTTAAAATCGGGTAGCTACAATATTTATTTTTAATCCATCACTACACGGAGTTTCTACGATAATACGATTCCCTTAAAATGTTGGTCTTCGGAATATCGACGAGAGATAATAGTGGGTCTCGGTTCCATTACCGATCCATTATATTTTAGAACGTTGTGACCTCAAAATCTAGTTCGGAATATAACTTTGCAAATGATATTTATCGGACGGTGAGTAAGTTTTCTTGTCTTGCGTTGAAATAAAATCTTTTTAATAAGTTACCTTTGTGTAAAAAACTAATTAATATACTAAATAATAGTGTGGTAAAAATGGTAGTATTGTATTTAGCTTCTATGAAGAGAGATTTCTACCCATCAGTGATAGGTATCGTGTTGTTGATGAATGGTTATGGGTATTTCAAAAGATGAACCAAAATTTAAACTTCGAATTATTAAATACCTTTGCAAATATCCAGTACTACACTGAAACTATGTGTGCTAAAGATAAAATTTCTCCAAATGATATTATACTCACCACAGAACAGAGATAGGTTTTTTTATACTCACAGTTACTTTATACTGTTCAACAAAATTTCATTTGCGTGAAGTGAATTTAATTCCGTGTCATAAATTAAAACGAAACTTTGTTTATAGTAAATACGATATTTTTTACTTTTTAATAACCTTCAGGACTACACGGTTGCGATGAGTGTCGAGTAGAAGATTACTGTATACTATAATTCAGGCTTAATATACTGTTGTGACAATAAAATCAACGTTATTTGTAACTCATTTTCGCGACAATGTGAATGTATGCCTGGAAATGGCGTGTGTGTTACTCAATTTTTAATTTATTATGAAATACGTACTCGTATATCTTTATTTATTTATGGAGCAAAATGACAAACTTAACAAATTTACAAATACTAAATGACACACTTCAATTTTAAGGGTTGACTTTATCAGACATTAGTGGTGGCCTTAATGAATATATAATGACGTCATGAACTTTCTAAAATTGCCAAAGTTAAAGGAAAATACTTCATTTATTCATATTGGCTTAAGTGTTTTGGGCGTACACTTTATTCAATGTTTTATTTTTAGATTGATTACTGCTTAACTTTAGCAATCAGTTCGACGGTAGCGGCTCAATAGTTAAGGTTTCAGATACATAATAATACGCTCTGACTTAAAACTGTGGTAGTAATAATATTTGTAGTTTTGAGGAATTGAAACTACATAATATATTGGGATATATAACTACATGCTTAAATTGAGTCTCTTCTTTCAATCCCGAAAGGGTAGGCATATGTGTATCACATCCACATTTGATCAGCAATGTTAGGTTCTATATTATAGAGTGCAAGTTTTATTTTTAATTGGCAGACGACCAAGTGACCTAGCTGATGTTAGGGGCACAGCCAAGCCGTTGCCTACCTTGAGAGGGTAACTCTTTAAACATAGTTTAAAAAGTAATTAATTAAAAAGTCCACTGTTTCGTTTTTTTATTGTTTAATACCTATCTAAGGACACTTGGGTTTTTGAGACGAATCTAACGATACCATAACTGTCGAAACCCATCCAGCCGTTTGGAAGAAACGTGGGAATAAAGAAATTTACAAACATACCAGATACGCGCGAAATACAATACCTGTCCTGTCACTCGGATAAAAAAGACATGTCCTAGCGCTAAGGCAACACCTAGGAAACAGGACTTAAAACCTTACAAATTGTAATTCTAAAGGCCTGTGTAGCTACTTATATGCGTCCTTCTTAATAGGATACCGCAGCCTCACTTTCATTCTATTAGCAGCGGATAAATTAACAGCAGACTGCGGTCGGGATTAGACTAATTATAAGCCATATGGCTCTTGGTTCACGAGCTTCTATTCCATTAGACTAAGCGCTTTATCACAAGTTCATAATGCAGAGACTTCATGCTCTAGGGAACTAACGTAGGTACAGCTATCTCTATAATGTTAGCTTGTCTACTAATTAATAATAATATTCTACCACATTTACACAGCGCCATCTAGTCCCAAATTAAGCAATTATATTTGCTTGTGTTATGGGTACTAAACAACTGATATACTACTTACATACATTTTTTTTTGTAAATAAATACATATTATAGATAAATTACACCCAGACACAGAACAAACCTTTATGCTCATCACACAAAGATTTGTCCTGGGTGGGGATCGAACCCACGACCTCCGGTTTAGCAGTCAGGGTCACTAACCACTAGACCAACAGGCCAGTCATATTATAATAAATATCAATTATAATAAAGTTATAATCTGCTTACCTAGATATTGCTTTATTCATTCTATTGATATTAAATTAATTATATTGATGTCGTTTTAATTTCCAGGTTTTATGCAGATTTTTTATTGTGAACATAGATAATATAACTGCCTCGGTGGCGCAGCGGGAAGTGTATACAACTGCTGTGCAAGAGGTCCCGAGTTCGATTCCCCAGTAATGAGATTTTCCCGGAGTTTGGTAAACAAATGTTCCCGGTTGATGACAATAGGCTCGCCCCCTATTTCATGGGACCAAACACAACAACTTCGGGGAAAAAGGCATGATTATGGGTTGTAATGATGATGATGATGATGAATGTCTATTTGTAACGTTATTTACCTATTCAATGTCATACGAGAATTTCTCATTCCATAGTTCTGAGATATTCTTCCTATCTTGTATTATTATTTGGAATTTATCAAATAATATAATATGGTATATTCCAACAATACAATAAAATTAGGAAAAAAGAAGGCTATAGACATACTATTGCTCATATCGTGTAGATACTTTTTGATTAATATCAAAGTAACTGATAAAGAGCTGGCAATAATAAATACAAATTCATCATACAATACCGGCTCCAATAAATACGTCTAGTTCCCCAGTCCACAGGAGGAACCACAGGCTCGCTAGCAACACATCGTTCACGGGCACTTCTGTTGACTCTTGACATAATTCCTTAATCGCCCCTTACGACACTCACGGGAAGTGATGGAGTGTCCTACTACTTACTGAGCCCACATAACACTTTCAACTCATGCATACTTTAGAATTTTCTAGATGGTTCAACCATTTTATCGGTCTCAGTGACAGGGTGATTCAATTTCACACAGGAGCAAATAGCAAGTTCTTTCATACCAAATCATTTCGAATACTTATAATCAAGGTGACTTAATGCTAGCTCTGAATTTCGACATTCGATTGGTCGGTTTTGATGTCACTGTCAAATGTAAGGAAATTTAGATATGGTCGTTGTCACTTTCAAGCATTTGACAGCGATATCAATACCGACTAATCGAATGTTGAAATTCAGAGTAAGGCTCTAGATTATGAGCTAATATTGTTTATGTGCTAAATATTAACAAAAATTGAAATCGTGTTAGATTAATGACTTTAATATTCAAAATGACAGGCTTGTTCTGAAATATTTTTCACAGAATATATCGAACTGACAGTGGAAAAAGCTATTGGGTAATTTTGAACCTTAGAATAAGATAGAAGACGAAAATTTCGACAGACTAATTTTAGATTCACTCATGTTACAATTGTTAGTTAAATATTATGTTTTTGGGCTTAATGAATATGAAGTATATAGCATATAGTGAAGATATGTATCAGTTACCAACGTCAGCAAATATGAAAATGAAAATTTAACATGCTATTTCTTTTTTAGTCGTTTAAAACATATGAATCTCCATGTATCAAAGTCAACCGCTGTACCAGTGTGTGATTTATTGCTTTAGATCTCTTGAATGATAAAGAATATTCATATTTTATGCATCAAAAGTCGAAGCTTATAGGCGAGTAGCTTCTTTAAGGTATTTTGAATTATTTCAAAGCGGTGCGACAGTTTTGATGGATGAAGTTGGTTGTTTGTGAAAAAGTGGCGACAGAATGTATCTTTTGTGATAACTAAAAAAGTTCATATTGAGGGTGTATAAGTTGTTATATTGTATTCTAAAGAATTTGGCGTTTTTATAAAACTACCCACATATAATAATTTTTGGCATATTTACCATGTCGTCTTTAACTTCAGTGGATTGAGTGTCCGATATTTCGGCTGAGTTGTAAGCGCCATGATCGGGGAAGAACTCCTGTCGAAATATCGGACACTGAATAATGATAAAAAATTACAAGGTAAATTTTCCGAAACTTAAATCATTATTGAACCAAACGAACACGGTGATTTTACTTACTATACCACACCACCGTTTCAAATCTTTGAACTTCGTCTTTGTATAGTAGGTAAATGTTTTAGTGTTAGTTGATATCCAGTATGTTTAGTATTGAATTAAATGTTTTAAAATTAAAAGACATGTAGCAGTATCGATAATATATTAGTCTTATACAGGTACAAGGGGCGGTAGGATTGAAATTTAATACGATCCGTTCGCACCTTTAAAAGATGGTGCACTCATACGTTTACGACAGGGACACGATAAATAGGAAATTAGATTCCTTATTGAATAAAGATGGGGACTACTAAGGAAGAATTAATTTTTGAGAAACCCAATACTGATGTGACCGTAAAAGATTGTATGACATAAATAAGTGTATGTATTGTAAACACTACTTTACATTGTTATACAGATATGGAATGTACTATTTTAGACACTAATGTTTTCTCTATAGAGTTTGACAGCAGTCGTGCGGCCACATTACAATAACTTCAGAAGAAAATTATTCTGTCTGATACGGCATGCATCTGAAACGTTTCGTATCTATACTTCTATAGTAATATTATAAAGCTGTAGAGATTGTTTGTTTGATTGAACGCTAAGATCTCAGAAACTATTGGTCCGATTTAAAAAAAAATTCCGCCCGAGCCCATTTATTAAGGAAGGTTCTAGGCCATATAACATCACATTACGGTCAATAGGAGCTGAGCAGGGGTCAAATAAATAACGTAGGGAGCGAAGCCCCGTGCGACAGTCTGTAAATATAAACGCAGCTCAAAACTGCAAGGCTAAGCGGTTTAACAAATTTTTGTTTATCCGAATAGACTTGCATATTGTATGCGCATACATTTTGCTTTCAAACACCACAAAAAAACTTCCTTTAAGATAGATAGTACTGTGCAATATTCACTTTGATCTGATACCAGTGTGAAACGAAGCTGTCACTACACTTGGCTGGCTTGGTTGGCTTACAATATTGCCAACCGAACAATTCTACACATCTGTTACCATACTCTGCCGCAAAATTCATAAAATACATGGTTGATTTTATATAAATATGAGATAAATATTTCTGTGTGTGTATCTACATACTGTCATGACTGTCACCATGATGTAGCGATTAAGGTTGTCGCCTCGCCACTAACATCGCGCCGTGCCTAGTGACGTGGGTTCGATTCTCACACGAGACAAAATATTTGTTTCGAGTCTGGGTGTGCGTTAATTTTATGTTTGTGAAATCTCCCGCCACACTGGGCTTAATGTCTTATTTAATTAAAAAAAAACCGAACCGCTACGCCACAGTTATAACTGAGGCATAGCGGTTCGGTTAAGCGGTAAGTTTATGTCTCATACGTGACACATATAACTATGATATAAATAAGTACGATAGTAATTGAAGTCTGAAAATTTGCAGGTAAAAAAGAAAAATACTGAAAGGGAACCTTTCTTCGTTACCGATCACCAGAAAACAGTACCATTGCAGTTGCAGTTTGGAATATACTTAAAGTGGTATCAGAACAATAACGTACAGTTTTCTATCTCAGAATTCGGCAATATTCTACAGTTCAGTGTTCAATTTTGGCAAAAACAAATACCTACTGTTTGTAATTTCCAAACTAATGGATGTGTAAGTACTTAATCTACAAGATAACATCACACGTTTATGATAATACATTACTATTGTAAACAAGCTATATAATGTTATCAGCGAGTGAAAGTAACACAAACATTCCTTCTTATCTTCACACATTGACCATGCGTGTCAATAGAATAAACATGAATAAAGTATTAAATATTTGAGTGAATATTTTATGCTAAATCAATCAAAAGGTTTTTCCTATTGATCTTAGAATGGTAAGGTAGTCGGTTTTCAGAAAAGTTAATTAATTAATTCTTAATCATCATCATTTCAACCCATATACTTATGCAGCCATGTTACTTTTTTGACAATCGCAAGCATAGATGATACACCATAAACCCGAGAGTAGTATGCTCCACAAAGTGAAATCCACATTGGTACTGCTGGTCGAAATCGAATCGAATGATTTGCAAGCCGTGGACATATCAATTCAGCCACCATCGCTTCGACAGTCCAGTCAAACATTAAACATTTTCGTATTTATAATAGAAACTTTAATATGTATAATTGAAAATTAAGCTCTAAACCAAACTTTATCTACAACTAAGTCATTTCTACGTATAAATGAGCTATCTCACCGCGACTAAAAACAACTAAATTATGCATGACATTAAATCTCTACTCTAGTTCTAATTATACTAAGCAAAGTAACCTCAAACTACAAACTAAGTATATTTTATATAACAAAAATAACACTAAAACAAACCGCAGACTACATTAATATTTTACTCACTGGAAACGGGATTAAAATCTTATATCATTCTCTGGTGCATTCAGAGTATAAAGTAGAGGATTGTCTTTTAAAATTTGCATTCTGCATTAGTGGTCTACACAGCGCGTTTGGAGGAACTGATACGCGGGCAGTATTGCAAGGATATTTTTTGCTAATACTGTTTTACTTCATTTTTAGGGAGATAAGCCCGAAGGCCGTTTGTTTGCTTTTAACATTTTTAAAGTAACGCTACTTTAAAAATGTTAAAAGCAAACAGTGGCACACAGATATGTATTACACTTAAACTTCTTCAAATACGTTAGGTTCCTTATGGTAATAGGGTGTAAACATATTTACAGGTCCAGTAATTTAATATAGGTACATTTGATATGATTGCAGCTACGATAGCCTACTTCACATCAACTTGGTTGCATTCGATATCGCTGTCAAATATTTGAAAATGACAGCAACCAAGTCAGCCTTTGTTACTTCTTTAAACTTTTAAATTGTTCATTTCAATACATAGTAATTTCACAGTGTTCTTTCACTTTGTCTTTCTATTTTTTTACTCGGATCTCTCTTTTGCACGTAAAGTAAAGTTTCCGGCATAGCAGGCTACGGTATTTCTCACTGAATTTGTTTACTTGTGACTGGAATGCGATCGTGAGTCTCACATTAGAACGTCATGACTGAACTCGTTAAACATCTTATTATCACATTATTATGTTTTTAGGATCCTATCTCAACAAACAATATTTGAAGCGTTCAAGTAATTTGAGACTTTATGATTATGTATTTAAAGTATTAAATTATATTATTTGTTGAAAAATGGGCACTTACCGGTTCTTCTTTGTGCCTATTTAAATGGATATATTTGTAGGTCTAATTATGTTTATGCGTCAGTTTCATATTTACAGACAAAGGGCACAATGAAAGTAGAGACCTAAATTATTTATCGTAAAGGTAGGTTAAGGTTTTATTTGTAATTAAATTTATAATAAAATATATAATTATATATTTATAAAATATATGATTATATATTTTATTAAAAAACATGTTACTCAAACGATTTTAAAATATTAATTTAAAGCATATCAAGTTGTGAATTTAACAAAGCATCGAATAGAAAAATATGGCCTAGGCCTAGGGATAGAGCTTGGGAGATACCTTTACCCAGCAGTGGGACAGGACAGGTTAAACAAAACAAACCCTCCCTCATACCTACCACAGCAACAACTGTATGCTATGACCCTTGCGTTCCCTTTGCTCCCCGCCAGATGGAACGACAACCTAGTAAAGGTTGCGGGTGGCCGTTGGTGGCGGGCGGCACAAAATCACTCGCTGTGGCGTCAGTTATGTGAGGCCCATGTCCAGCAGTGCACGTCATTGGGCTGATATGATGATGATGAAATGGAGAAGTTGGAAATAAATTTTTCAATTAATTAATTTAAGAAAACTGAAGATCTAAAATTTTTATAATTTACTCCGTAGCAAGGCTAGGATAAAATAATACACGTCATCATCCAAAACCTGTTAAGACCTTTTGTCAATAAAAGAGAAAATATAATACATTAAGACCATGACAATCTTAGTATCAAAACGCCGTAATAACCGCAAGAAATACAAAGATTTAAGCTCCTTTTATTAACATCCCGAATAAACCTTTTAAGTCGTAAGATAAACCTCGAATAGAATCCTTTTACTGAAACAACATGTAAACACAAAAGCTCACGAGTATTCCATAAATCCCAATAACATGTTAAAGTTAACAGAATTCAGCAACTATTTGTTAAATATATAATAACCTTAATTGTGTCTTCATAATTGTAACTATACTTCACCGTTTGTGACAATAAACAATTTTTTTTTTTTTTTTTTTTTTTTTTTTTTTTTAATTTGAGCCAAAAACCTTTGCTACTAATATCTGTGTACTTTGATTTCAACATTTTAACGCAATTTAAAGAGAAACTCAATTTATCTCTGACATTGATCAACATTGGACAAATGACATTTATAATAATGTAATAGCACATTATGATAATTATAGCCGAGGCGATATTGCTACAAGAAAGCAGAGGCTGTAATTATCAAAGCGCACATCATACGACGTTTTATAACATATTTGCGAGGAAATAAATAAAACTCGGACTTTCTTAGAAATAAACAATACAGCGAAAAGAAAAAGCGCGCGGAATAATTTTTACTTGTCACAAATTATTATCAATGCGCGCGCATCAGCGCTTTTTTTTAAGGCAAAGGCACAAACACAGCCAGTATTACTACTTACTTACTTACTATAAAATGGTTGTAATTTATGGTCTAAATTAATGAAGTTAAAGAATTAAATGTTTATTTTATATATATAATAATTATTTTATCTCCCAAAGCTAATTTTATTCATAAAATGTTTACCACGTTTTACACGGAGCATCTTGTCTGTGATCTTGATAAACCGTGCGTTTTACATTATATTACCGCTCAAGTACGTAATAGGATGTATCCTATTACGTACACCAATTTCAGTGTCGTAATGTATTACGACACTGAAAATGGTGAAAGCAAATGTGTTATAAAAAACTATTTATACCACACGCAGAGAAAGCAGTCGGTCTCAACTTAGGATGTCTCAGGCTATCGGCACAGTAAATTCCATTTAGAGTAGCAGTGGCTTAGCTGGATGTCTAGAACCGCCAATATAATGATTACCGTTATCCATCAGTAGCTAATAGCTTTCCTGTCTCTGTCACCAATAAAAAAGCCACCAAATTTCAGTTCAACCATTTTACTAAAGACTTTAAACCTTTTTATTTTTCCTTTTGTCGGACGAACCCTTCAAAAGTATACCTTTTAAAATAATTCTTTTCATTTCTATTCATTCGGCCTATAATTGATTTTTGTTTGTAATAGAAATTGAGTTTATAATCGGCTTTTGAAAATAATGTCGGTAATTGATTTACGAAATTATAATAGCCGTTTTTATGGCTTCAATTAATTGACGTAAAATATTTGTAAGTTTCAAAAGAGCTCGGTACCGATTATTAATGAACATCTACAGCATTTTCTATGTATATAAAAGATAATGTAGGTATGTGTGTATGTATGTTCACCTGAAACTCGAGAATCGGGTGACATGATACGACGCGGGCGAGCTAGTTATAATTATACTAATACGAGTATCAAACGGGTAACAAAAACTCAAAAAGAAACCATAATCTAATCATTAAATATGTGTGAAGAAGATACTAATTTTAATAGTATTTCATATGTATGTAAATATGTATGACCTATACATATCGAATTTTCCTTTTCTCGCAGTGCTCTTGACTGTTTAAGGTTTCTCCCTTAGTCGCCTTTATTATTGCTATATTCCAATTATTGCTTTATTATTGCTTATTTGAGACCCGTGCCCAGCAGTGGGACGTTTCTGGGTAGTAGTAATACATGTCATATCGAATCTTGTAATGGGCAGCGAAGCAGTGAACTAGATCTCAAAGTTTCGAGTGAAATTAGGATTAATTAGAATGCGTTAGTTTTGTGATTTTAACTTACCGTTGATCTAAAATTGCGTGATCGAATCAGAAATGAGGAGATCCGCAGGAGAACTAAAGTTGCCGACATAGCTCACCGAATCGCATCGCTGAAGTGGCAGTGGGCAGGCCACATAGCCCGCAGAACTGATGGCCGATGGGGCAAAAAAGTTCTCGAGTGGCGGCCACGTACTGGAAAGCGCAGCGTGGGGCGGCCCCCCGCCAGATGGACCGACGATCTGGTAAAGATTGCGGGTGGCCGTTGGATGCGGGTGGCACAAAATCGCTCGCTGTGGCGGAAATTAGGTGAGGCCTATGTTCAGCAGTGGACGTCATTGGGCTGATATGATGATGATGATCTAAAATTGCTTCGAAACCGTTAAGGTAAAGGCACCTATTACGGAGGTAGTCAAAATCGGCTCCTATTACGGTGGTATTTCTATTTTCGAGTTTTATTCCTGTCTTTCTTAGTTTAAGTACACCAAAACGGGACCTACTTATTCTAAATTTATTACTTCATGACATAACTGAAGTTTGCAAGTATAGCACATTGACAACACAAAAAGATCAATCAGTTTGTGCAACGGCATCGACGTAAGAGGGGTTTCCATACAAACGCGGAACGACAAAACTAAGTACACTAATATTTAGAAACTAAGTTTTTCGTATTAATAAGCCGTTCAAGTTTGTTTATGTGTTATTTATAGCATTTTCTTACTATTACACTAACTATTTAAATAGCTTGTTTTATATTTGCAACTTGTTTTATACCCAAAAAATAAGAAATAAAACACCGCCGTGATAGGATACGAATTTTATAGATTAATCCTAATTCGGTGGTATAACTCCGAAATAGGAAAAGTACTGGGCATGTTTAATTGTTTATAACTTTCAAATTATTAACTTATTGACTTAGTTCCAAGTTTAGTTGAAATAATTATTAATCTCATAAATTAGAAACCATATTCTGCGGTATGTGTTTTTAATTAGAAATCTGGTTAAATATGAAAACTGTTGAGTACAAAATGTTGGTTTCTTAGAAGGGGTAAAAATAGGAAGGTGTATTTTAATTTATCACAAATCATTTATTTTGTATAACTGTTGGCTGAGTTTTACACATCTGAAGCAAAAAACTGTTATCTTTTGATTAAACATGTACACTCTTTTGTTTATCGAAATTTTTAACGGTCAGAATTAGGACTATTAAAAACACGAGTAGTTTTCCTATTACGGTGGTAGTTATTTCCAGGTAACTCTGTGTTAGGTTCTATGATCTCCTATTACGGCCCTATTCATCATGGAACATAAAATTACAAGTTTTAGGGTTTCGTAAATAAATAAATAGTATTATTTATTTTTGTGGATTCTTATTTGATACTTATGCATGTTTTTTTGATAAAACCAGAAGCGATAAAAACTTTTAAATTTATGTTACTTTTACAAGCTTTCTATTAACTTGCAATTACTACTTAATATGTAACATTTGTTTGTTTTTTTTTTTGTTTATTTCAATTTAACTCAAAACTACGAGACCGATTTAAAAAATTCTTTAACCGTTTGAAAGATACGTCTTTACCGAGTAACATAGGCTACCTATATTTATTTCTAAAAATATTTTGGGATCCCTACTAAAACTTGTAAAATGTAATCATTTTGTAACTATGTACCAATTTCAAAATGTAAAATCTATATAAATTTTAAAAGCTTGAGGCACTGATATTACTTATATGCCATCTGTTATGTAGGTTTACTATCTCATATTTTACTGAACGTAAAAAGAAAAATCAACGTTATTTTAATAACCTGAAACTCTTTTTAAAACGCGTGTGTGAATGCACGGTTATACTATATTTATAAATTTTATGAAAACTGAATGAAACATTTATATCATTTAATAAATATTATTTGTACGGAACTTAAATGAATATAATTTCTGACCCTCCGTATTAGGAGCCGTCTACCTCCGTAATAGGCTCTGACCAAAATTTTACCTCCGTATTAGGGAAAATCGACCCGACTATTTAAATATTTTTTTAAAATAAGAAATATCATAAAAAGTAACATAGGCTCAACAGCAATTCAAAATATAAATTCCACTTTTGACGATAAAATTAGTTTACACCTTTAAAAATGCTTAGAAATGCTTATTTTTGTTTCTTACTTTCAAATGTTGCGATATACCTCCGTAATAGGTGCCTTTACCTTACTAGTTTACAAAGTTGAGCAAATAAATTTAGCCTGTGAGTTTATGACTAAGAAGGCTTTTAAATTAAATTAATAAGCATGTGACGCAACATTAAATATGGTAAACTGAATTAACTAAACCAATCTGTAACAGGTTTAGTAGGCTTTTGTTTCAATTATCCTCGCTACCGTATAATTTCTGGCACAGGTTAGTTGAACACATTCAAATACATGAGAAAACTGTTAGAGACTATTTGGAATATAATAATATTGTTAATTAACAAACTATTTTTTTTTATTGCCTGAAGTGGCAGACGAGCAAGCGGCCCACCTGATGGTAAGTGGTTGCCGCCGTTCATGGACGTTGGCAATGTTAGGGGCACAGCCAAGCCGCTGCCTACCTTTGGAGAATACCTCGTTTGAAGAAGGACATGTCATAGCGCTCAGGAGACACCGCTGTAGGAAGTTTACTCCAGAGCCTGCACGTGCCTGGGAGGAATGATCGCTGGAACCTTGAAACCACAGTACACTCAGACTCGAATCAAGTATCTATGCATCATGTATTATACGGCAGCTATGCAAGGCAACCGTAAATTGTATAATAAAATCTCTTTTCTTAATTTCTCCCTCCTGCTTATATGGAATCTTGGCTAAGAGATCATTTTTATGAACACACTCGTAGTCATTATAATTAAATAACGCAACATTGAAGCAAAACTTCTGAAAATTAACAATAGGTACCTATCGTAAACAATGCTTTACAACATCGTATCTTGCTTAGAGTTCAAATATTTAACGAGTTAAGTTTCTTCACCTTGGTTAACTTAATGTTACAGTACCAAAATTTTTTTTTCTACCACATTTACACAGCGCCATCTAGTCCCAAAGTAAGCAATTATATTTGCTTGTGTTATGGGTACTAAACAACTGGTATATCTACTTAAATACATTTTTTTTGTAAATACATACATATTATAGATAAATTACATCCAGATACAGAACAAACCTTTATGCTCATCACACAAAGATTTGTCCTGGGTGGGGATCGAACCCACGACCTCCAGCTTAGCAGTCAGGGTCACTAACCACTAGATCAACAGGCCAGTCAGAATTGAAATGAGGTTTAAACTTTTCTTAGTATGAGATAAATACATAATAACCAGTTGCTGTGTCGTCATCAGTTTTTGCTGTCAAGAGCCCTTTTATACAATAATATTGACAAGAATATATCAATACCACGTCCTTCAGAAAAAATATAAAGGTCATGTGTTATTTTCACCTGCGTACATTGAATTTGAACCAATCCATATCAATCCTTCTTCTTGTGTCGTATCTTTTCTAGAATGTTTGCTTACTGTGCGTACTTACATATGATTGGCAGCCAAATTTGTATTGGTATTCCTCTAGAGACCTGGGGGCTTACTCTGAGGAAAGGAAATTTAGATATGGTCGCTTATTGGTCGCTTTCACTTTCAAATATTTGACAGCGACATCAAAACCAAACATACCAATTGTCGAAATTCAGAGTAGTAGGAGTAGTAGGGAGTAGTAGTGACTTAAGAAAACATTTATTAAAACTAAATTTTGAACACCAAATTAAAAAATCAGCATTATATTATGAATCCTAATTTAATTTTTCATATGTACTCAGGCGAGGCCACAAGTTCTAAAGGATACGTTATATAGATAGAGTTGCTAACCGCAATCTTGTACTTGACTGTGAACATGAAGACATGTTTGTGGTCTTTTCGTAACAGTCAAGCGAATTTCAAAACCGCAACAGTTATTTTGGCACGTTTCCTTTGTAATAAAATTTTTGGTTTTTATGTACTGTAAAAGTGAAATGCAAAATTGGTCGCAGGCGTCTAGTATATATATTGATTATATTTTCCAGAATTATTAGCAGTTTCTCTGGAATAAATCTATTAAAATTCTAGAACAATTGTTCTGTTGACACATTAATACTGTTTTTCCTTTATCAACTACTTTTCTTTTTAATTATACTTCTTATACTTCTTTCTATTTATACTTTCAAATAAATCATATTCTTCTTAGAACGAACAACAACCAAGGCTAATGGTATCCATCTTTTGAAAATATAAAGCGTATTTCTTAGTGGACATGACGTAAGGAAACAAATTGTTCCACATTATAAAATATATTTTATATTCGTTCTTTTGTTGAGGTACAAACTAGTTTCCGCAGCATACTTGAAGAAGCATATTTTTCATAATAAGATCTTTCCCTGCAATAAAAGAGAACCGTATTCTTAGCCTCTGTTTGGTTGGTTGTCTGGTTGTAAGTATTGAAATTGTTCGTTTCAAACTACTCCCTTTTCTCGTGTAGACAAACAAGTGCGGAGAAAAATTGTCATTATACCTAATATTAATGATTATAATTTATTATCGAAATGTAATCGGACTGAATTAAAATAAAACTTAGGTAAACTTAAAAGCAAAATATAGCTTGATATTTTTACGTACATACAGTCGTTTTTAAAATAAAAATATAATTTGAATTACAAATAAACCTTTTTGAATAACACATACCTACAAATTTGTCGAATTGGATACGCACGATGTATCGCATTTGGTGAATAGACGTGTTTACAAATTGTGAAAGGGTATTTTTATAAAAATACTTACGGATAAAATTCAGAGGCAGTAAGGCACATTCATGAAATGGAACGGATAGCCTTTTGATAATTTTCTCGATTTGGATTTTTTTTTTGTATTCTCGTAGCCACTTACCTGAAAAGTAAATAAAAAAAACTCTTAACTTACAATGTGATCTTGAAAGTAAATTTTAACTTACACCCACTATATATCCTATGAAAAGAAAACTTGCTATGCGTACCCATGTACGTAGTTTGGATGATAATGCAATCATTTGCGGATAGTGGAACTGTCCAGTGACTGTTAGAAATGAGGTCATAATATATTATAATTAAAAATTTATTATAAATTCGATCATCTCGCACCGCGCGGTTTTAGACAAATTTCCTCCCAAGAACTATCAGGTTGTGGAATATATTTCCCCAAGGGACTAAAGTAGTAGTAGTAGTGTTATTCAAAAAGGGGTGAACAGGTTGCCTTAGGGTCAGCAACGCGCTTGTGATGCCTCTGATTTTGCAGCTTCCAAAGGCTACAGTAACCACTAACAACTAACAAGCAGTCGAACCGTATGTCTGTTTGCCACCGCCATGGTATAAAAAAGTCCAAGCGTGGTTTATAGATTTTCTAAACTATATTTAGTACTAACATTGATTTCGTCATCACCCATTAATGTCCACTGCTGAGCTGCTGGGAGAAGAGAACCACTTCTCTCCTTTATCTAGAGAGCTGAGAGGATTTAGGCTATAATCCACAAGCGCTGCTAAATGTTTTGATGACAATTAACATCTTTAATCAAATATTTGAAAAAAACTTCAATTACTATGCTAATGTATGCCTATATTGTCGGTGGCATAAAAATCTAATTTCGTTCATATCGACTCTGAATAGTTAGTTAGCATTTAAATGAGGTTTGTTAGCAAAGTGTGATATAGGCATAAACTCACGTGGGGTAGGAGATTAGGTTAACTAGATCGAAATGAAATAGCAAAGATAGTAACTAGTTGATTAATTGAGGATTTCGAGATATTGACTCTCTTATACCGAAGATAAGGTTAATATTATTCAGAAAAATAACGCGACATAACAGTTTTATTACGTCCATAGATAGTACTCATATATAAAAGTGGCCAGGGTGTACAAATTATAACAAGAAGGTTTTAACTTCGAACACCTCCCCGTAATTAGATCACCCTGTACGTACAATGCATGATATAAACTGATAATAAACACAAGTGACTACTAATACACAATATGACAATTAATTTATAAACATTTGAATTAATTTATAAGAATATCAAATAGCAAACTTAATATAGAAACAAATATGTATTAAACCATTATAAAAATAAAAACTTTACAGTAAACCTAATAATGTAGTTAGCTTACTGTGTCTTAGTTTAGGTAATGATTTGGTTAGTATGTCTGCTAACTGATGTGTGGTTGAGATGTACTTAACATGAATTTGATTATTTGTTAAGGCATCTCGTATGAAGTGATGACGAATATCAATATGTTTTGTGCGAGCGTGATAGGTGTCATTTGTGCTGAGTTTAAGTGAACTTTGGTTATCTGAATATATTACTATTGGTTGGTCTATTGAAAATATTTCTTTGATGAGGGAACGTATATAGATGGCTTCTTTACTTGATTCAGAAAGTGCCATATATTCGGCTTCTGTAGTCGAGAGGGCAACCGTTTTCTGTTTGCGAGCCTCCCACGAAGTTGGTGCGCCACTCATCAAAAAGGTGTAACCAGTGTATGAGCGTCTGTCAATAACACTACTACCGTAATCAGCATCAGCATAACCAATAGGTACACTTCTATCAGTATTGTAGGTGTAGTTTAGTTTCAAATTTTTAGTTGCCTTTAAGTACCTAAGTACACGTTTTGCAGCTTTCCAGTGTTCCTCCCCGTAATGAGTATTGAATTGGCTCAAATAGGAGACAGCATAGGATATGTCAGGTCTTGTGCCAATGGAAATATACATTAGTGACCCAATAAGCTGCTGGTAAGGCAAATTAAATCGTTCCTCACCATCTTTTGACCGGATTAATTTTAGTCCAAGTTCCATTGGTGTGGATACTGGAATAGCATCTTCCATGCCAAATTTATTAATCAGTTCGTCGATATAATTAGTTTGGTCGAGAGTAATACTTTTTTCACAATGAGTGACTCTCATTCCCAAACAATCTTTAAGAATACCGAGATCTTTTACAGTGAACAGTTCTCTAAGTCCTCGTTTGAATGAATCTTTCATACTGTCATCATTTGACAGGAGGAAGAAATCGTCCACAAAGATAGCGACGACAAGAAGCTTTTTGCCTGACTTTTTATAATAAAGACAGTGCTCTTTCGAACATTGAGTTAATGAAAGTTTGTTCATGGCTTCACAAACTTTTTTGTTCCATTGACGTGGAGCTTGTTTAAGCCCATACAGTGATTTTTTAAGGAGACATACCTTTTTCTTAGGTTCAAAAGCGAAACCTTCTGGCTGCTCCATGAAGATTTCTTCTTCTAAATCACCGTTGAGAAATGCAGTCTCAACATCTAAATGTTCAAGATAAAGTCCATCTTTTGCTGCAAAAGCGATTAAAAGTCTTATGGTAGATAGCCGAGTGACCGGTGAGAATGTTTCTCCGTAGTCAACGCCGTAAACTTGTGTAAAACCTTTGGCTACAAGTCTAGCTTTGAACTTCACTATCTCTCCGTTAGTATCCTTTTTAATTTTATAGACCCATTTATTTTTAACAATCTTTCGGTTTTCAGGTCTGTCAACTAAAGTCCAAGTACCATGATTGATAAGAGAGTTATACTCGACTCTCATAGCTTCCACCCATTCGTCTTTATTCGAGTCTGTCATAGCTTCTCCGTAAGTCTCAGGTTCAGAGTCGCAGGAGATCAAGCAGAGAGTAGACCTGTCGTTCTCTGGAAAACGAGTTGGAGGTTGTCGCTCTCTGGTCGGATATCGTCTTTGGTACTCTAAACTTGACTCTGGAGATGGTTCTGACTCAGCGTCATTGAATACCTCGGGTTCTAGTTCCGGTTCAGTAGGAGATTCCGGAACAGCATCATCCGAATCAGGCTGTGTATCGGATGATTCAGAAGTGAAAGACGGTTCCATAACCGGTGAAGGACTCGAAAGGATCGGTTGTATGCGTGAAGAAGAGATAGAAGGCAGATGTACATCGATCACGTAGGGTTCGTTGGGTGTTGAGGAAGGGTCAGGAGAATCTTCAATAGTAGAGTGACTAGAGGTGACCGCGGCGGGGTTGTTCTCTAGGAACACAACATCTCGAGCAACAATTATACGTCTCGGATTACGAGGATTGATTAGGCGATAGCCTTTGTGTTGTTCGGAGTAGCCAACGAATACACAAACTTCGGTTTTCGGATCAAGCTTCTTACGTTTTTCCTTAGGAATTAGCACATGAGCATTACATCCAAAAACTCGAAGGTGTGCAAGGTTTACCTTCTTGCCAGTCCATTTCTCCTCAGGGATTTCGTTCTTCAGAGCTGTGGTGGGGGAATGATTTTTCAAATAAATTGCTGTATTAACAGCTTCGCCCCAATAGGCTCTGTGAAGACCTGCATCTTGCAGCATTGACCGTGCTTTCTCAACTACAGTACGATTGACCCGTTCAGATAGTCCATTCTGTTGTGGATTATAAGGAATAGAAGTCTGATGAACTATTCCATTTGCATTCAAGAAGTCAGACATCTGACGGTTTACGTACTCACCACCGCCGTCTGAGCGGAGGGTTTTTATTTTAAGGCCTGTCTGGTTTTCCACCATACATTTAAATTCGACAAACTTCGTATATACCTCGCTCTTAGACTTTAATAAATAGCCAAAAGTTTTGTGAGAGAAGTTGTCCGTAAATGTTAATAAATATAGAGCACCACCAAATGAGTGCGTACTCATTGGGCCACAGAGGTCTGTGTGTATGAGCTCTAATCTATTACTAGTTTCTCTTTGAGAAATTTTAAAGGGCCTCTTTGCTAATTTACCTTGTATACATGGCACACAAGTATCTGGCAGTCTGTCTGAAAAACTTACGCCTATTTGTTTATTTTTTAATATATTGACGGCCTTGACATTGAGATGTCCAAGACGTCGATGCCATAGCAACGCTGTTGGTGAACATTCATTTGTCAAATAAACTTGTTGTGCCATATCGAGTTTATAAAGATTTTTATAATTCGACGCAGTTGCTACTATTTCGCCGGAAACTTTGCAGTTTTCCCTACGAAGAATTGTAGCACCACTTTGGGAAAATACAACGACATGATTTTCACGTACAAGGCTACTTATAGATAATAAGTTCGACGCTATGTCTGGAACATATAGCACATTATCGAGTGTGCTCGAATTACCTCTAGGTAAAGGTAAAACTACGGTACCTGATCCTGAGCAAGGGATTAGATCGTTGTTGGCAACATATATTGGTCTGGATTTGGACGACTTTAAGTCCTGAAAGAAATTCTTATCCTTGCACATGTGTGCTGTTGCTCCGGAATCCAGAATCCAGTTTTGTTTGAGTTGGGGACCTGAGAAATTTGAATTAAAAGAAGATAAAAGTGTAACATCTGTAATAAAATTTGTTTTGTTATGTGTAGAAAGTGTTTTCATGTGTTGTTTCCTTTTTCTACAATTTAAAATAACATGTCCAAACTTCTTACAAAATTTACACTGTAATTTAGGAGTTGTGGCCGAAAAAGAAGTGTTCGTGGAGAGTTCTTCAGGTGTCTTGTGATCTTCGCTGAGAAGCCTCGTGGCTACTGAGTCTGAAGTAATTTTTGCACCTGAATGCTCCAGTGCCATGATGAGAGGCTTGAACTCTTCTGTCAAACCTGCTAGCATTATGACTCCGATAAATTCATCCTCCAGTCCAGCTTCGATTTCATGGAGTTTCTCCTGTATATCTCTTATGGCATTAATATAGCTCTCAATATCTCCAAATGTTGCTAATTTTATGTTAAAAAGTTGCCTAAGTAGATTTAGCCTTCTGTCCAAACCTTTGTCGGCATATTGTGCTTTTAATTTGTTCCATGTTTCTTTTGCCGTTTTGGCAGACTTCACGACGGAGTAAACTTTTGGCGCTACAGATAGACATATTTTTGCCCTTGCCTGTTCATCCATTCTATTGAAGTCGCTTCGCTCTTTTGCGAATTCTTCTGGGCATTCGACGCACTTCCACAACCCACAGTCAATAAGGTACATTTTGATACCAAAGCTCCAAGTAGCAAAATTGGATCGCCCGTCCAACTTGGGTATTTGTGGGACACCGCTGGTAACGACTGGATGTCGGTAGGTTGCCTCCGCTAGGGGTAGGCCTTCAGCTGATGTAGCCATTTTTTATGTATATGAAGCGTTAAATATTGCCCATAACCTATTCAGCACAATAACGCGACATAACAGTTTTATTACGTCCATAGATAGTACTCATATATAAAAGTGGCCAGGGTGTACAAATTATAACAAGAAGGTTTTAACTTCGAACAAATATTTCTATTAGTAAGCATTGAGGCGTTCATAGCATTGCGGAACTGAGATGTTCGCTACGATCATTGAGGTTAAGCTACACTCGGTAAGGTCAATCCATGATGTGTGACCGTTTGTGGCAAATTCATTCTCGAGCGTCTCCGTGCTTCGGAAGGCACGTAAAACCGTTGGTTTCGGTTATCACTTAATGTGGTAGACGTTAAGCCTTTTTTTTTTTTTTTTTTTTTACTTGGGGAAATGCCTGACGCATACCCCTCGGTCTTGGGGAAAGAACCGAGGGGTTATGTGGGGCTCGCACCCACTAAAACCCCAAGGTGTTCCTCTCGTCGCGCTCTGCTGTGGTCACGGGAGCGCAGGAACATTCGTCCGCGACCACAGCGACGATGGCCCGCTACAGGCCCCCTCTCTGCCGGAGCTTAGCTCCGGCGATGACGTGCGGGAACACGCACACGCCACCAGAAGACGCTCGCGGTCGACTTTCCCCAAAGTCGACCGGTCCTGGCGTGGCGGACGCGCTCAGCCGGGCGCGTCCTCTTCTCGGGCTGTTACGGCGGGAGGTCGCGGGCGTAAGCCCGCTTTCTCCCGCCTACCCTTCGACGGCGGATCGGGTCACTGAGGGCATCGTCTTCCCTCTGCCGTTCCGCCTCCTCCTTCTGCCTCATCACCTCTTCGCAGAAGGAGAGCACTGCTCCCCAGTTCGTCTCGCTCTCCAGCATGGCCTTCACCACTGCTGGGAGCGAGAGATCCTCGCCTATGATCGAGGCCAGTGCAGCGCGCTGACCCGCCCACGCCCCGCACACCTCAAGAGTGTGCTGGGCTGTGTCCTCCAGGGAGCCGCAATGATGACAGATACATTGCGGCTCCCTCCTCGCGACCCGGCACAGGTACCTCCCGAAGCAACCATGCCCCGAGAGCACCTGCGCCAGGCGATAGGTCAACGCCCCGCGTCTTCTTTCGGCCCATTCTCTGAGAACAGGCCGAATGGCCTCGATCGTGCGGTGACCGGCGCTCGGTTCCGCAAGCCGCTGCTGCCACCCGTGAAACAGGGCCTCTCGAGATCGGCCCCGCAGGTGGCGCAGTTCCTCCGGTGAGGGCTCTAGCCCTCGGCTGCGGAACTCCGCCGTCAGCCTGTACACGTTGGCCAGCACGATGGCCTCCAGCTCCCAAGGTGGGGCCCCCGCCAAGACGCAGGCCGCACCGTATGAAACGGTGCGGTAGCACCTGACCGCCCTGCGCGCCATTACCCTCTGCGGTTGTCGCAGAAGGGCAACGTTCTTGTCGCACAGGGCGTCCACCCACACTGGGGCCCCGTAGAGAGCCATCGACCTGATGACCCCCGCGTACAGGCGACGACACGACGCGCTCGGTCCCCCTATGTTGGGGAGCAGGCTGCCGAGAGCCAAGGCGGCGCTGGTGAGTCGCGGCACTAGCCGTCGGAAGTGCTCCTTGAACGACCATGTGCCATCCAGAATGAGACCTAGATAGCGCATGGCTGCTCCCACCGCTATGCTCTCACCGCTCAAGATGAGCTGGGCCCCGGGAGGTGGCTTCCTCCGGGGTCCGTGAAAGCACAGCGCTTCCGACTTGTGTAGGGCCACTGTTAGGCCCAACCGCCTTATACGACCGACGACATGGGCGGCTCCCGCCGTGGCGACTAACTGGTAGACGTTAAGCCTATTACAACCCATAAACGCCACACTGATGGGCACGGGTCTCTTACAAACAATGGTAAGGGAATTTAGAAATAGGGAATTACGAAAGAAAACCCTATACCGTATAGTAGGTATACGGTATAGGGTTTTCTTTCGAATTTACCTTTTTTTGCACTGCTCTTGTCCACTTAAGGTTACTCCCTTAGACGCCTTTTATGACACGCGTGGGTTGAAATGGGATACATTACGTATTCTTAATCCGTCACAACACGGTAATACCTATACATACAACATAATACCGTCATCGTGATAAATATATATACACCTACACACAAAAACAGCAAAATTAATCATGTAGAAGTGAAAGTCGGAATGTTATGTACATAAATCATGTTGACGTAAACCCCAGACATCTCCAGTCCTAAACTTACCTCTACACCTACGTGATAAATTCCTATAGTGTTCACTCACGATTTAACCGATCTGTAAGACATTAAATAGATTTTATCGGTGTTTGAGCAGATCCAGACTATTATGGGCGAGACGTGAAAATACGTATTTGAGAAACGCCTAACCGTTTAAAGACCACAAAGAAGCTGTCACGAACATTTATTTTAGACTAGCTGTCGCGCGGGGTTTCACTCTAGTCGTTCTTTATTTGGCCACTGCTAAGCTCTTACTGGTCGTAGTGTGATGTTATATAGCTTAAAACCTTCCTCAATAAATGGGCTATCTAATACTAAAAGATTTTTACAAATCGGACCAGTAGTACCTGAAACCCTAGCGTTTAAACAAACAAACAAATTCTACAGCTTTATAATATTAGTATCGATTTTGAGAATATTTTCAGAGTTATTGACGCTATGAAGGTTAGGTGGAAAGTACTTTAAATGATGGCCATGAATGGATTTATTCGCGTCTTTTTACCCGACTGTTAAGACGGGTATTGTTTTTCGCGCGTATCTTGTATGTTTGTAAATTTCTTTATTCCCACGAATCTTCCAAACGGCTGGATGGATTTTGACAATTAGGGTATCGTTAGATTCGTCTAAAAAACCCAAGTGTCCTTAGATAGGTTTTAAGAATAAAAGGACTTAAATGGCGGGCTTTTGACGCCAAATTGTAAGAAGTTCAATTTTAAAATTTTCATTTTTTAACCAAACCTATCGACTTGGGTATCAAAATAAAGAGAATCAAAAGGAGATTACATATTTTCAAAAAGAGATTATACATAATTGAATGGTTCCAAATTGTAAGTAGTTCTATTATTTTTTTTAACCAAACCTATCGAGTAGAGCATCAAAATAAAAGGAATCAAATGGAGATTACAAAAATATACATATGTTATGTATTTAAATTTAATCAAGTATAATAATAATATTACAATAATTTTACGGTCTTTTTAGTGCGTTGCTTTCTGTTGATTTCTTGCAGTCGGGTTATTAATTTTTTTAAATTATATTTACTTGTTCGATAATACCATACGTTACCTGCGTAATTTGAGAGAGGGGTAGGGCAGACACTATTTCCTTCCACCTGCTACTATTCTGACATACTACATCTTTCGCTTCTTCATTATTCATCAATCTTTTATTACATTCTCGTCGGTTTAGGTTACTCTTGATCTATCCTTTCTTTAGAACGTCCCCTATTTAGTCTTGGTACCTTTTTCTAGGTCTTCCCTATCTTATTAGGTATGTTCAAATTTATTCGTCTACATAGCAAAGTCCTCACCTTGACCATGTATAGTTTTGATTACAAAACTGATACCTTTCTAAAAATCAGCTATTCAAATATCAAATTTATTCTAATAACAACATGGTCTACAATGTTTAAAATTTACCAATACTTGAATACAAAGGCGTGAATCTACTTAGCTTCAAGGTTAGTCAGTGCCATTAATTCAAATTAAGTTATCACGTTATCTCATAATTAATAGGCATGACAGTTGAAAATTTAGGGCATCGCTTAACAAGCCTCTAGTTTATGTTACTATAACCAATTTTAGCCTACGATTTGTATCGTGTGATGGTGAACTAGAAATTACATTACTATCAGTTAAAGTGGTCGCCTTGTATAGTTTTACTAACTTTTGTTAACTTTTTGATTGACTGGCCTGTTGGTCTAGTGGTTAGTGACCTTGACTGCTAAGCCGGAGGTCGTGGGTTCGATCCCCACCCAGAACAAATCTTTGTGTGATGAGAATAAAGGTTTGTTCTGTGTCTGGGTGTAATTTATTTATAATAATATATGTATTGTATGTATTTACAAACAAAAATTATTTAAGTAGTATATCAGTTGTTTAGTGCCCATAACACAAGCAAATATATTTACTTCATTTGGGACTAGATAGCGCTGTGTGAATGTGGTAGAATATTCATCATCATTTCAACCCATAAACGTCCCACTGCTGGGCACGGGTCTCCTCCAAAGATAGTGGAGGGAATTTAGCCTACTATACCACTCTGGCCAGACGGGTTGGTTTAGGGTTTGTTTCGAATTTTCCTTTTCTACCGGTGTTGTTACTCCCTTAGTCGCCTTTTACGACACCCACGGGTTGAAATGGGGTAGTGACATTATGTATTCTTAATCCGTCACTACACGGACCGGTAGAATATTATATTATTACTTTGTATGTAACTTACTATGTTTATTTTTTATGTTAATAAGTGACATTAGTCCCTTGTGATAACAGAATATGTGCCTTTAGTATTTTTTTTAAGTGATCCTAAATTGTTATTATTCAAAGCAATCAAAATACAAATCGGGCTCAAAAAATATCCATATTCTATAGTCAGTAAGAATAAAAGAATTTTCTGATTTATTTAAAGAATAGCGTTTGTATTTTCTAGACTAAAAGCCGTCATTTACTTACCCTTTTCAATGTGAAAATACCAATTCCATATTTTATATGAAGGTTTCCAAACATGCTAATATCAATATGAGAGTAGGTAAATAAAATATACTGTAATAATATGAATTACGTAAGATTAATATGTATTCGCCTCAAGCTACTATTATAATATAAAAGAAGTAGGTTTTTGTATTCTTTAAGTATAAATCTTTGTTTTGGTAAACAGTAATCATTTGAGGCACACATTTGACATCCAATTTATTTGCATTTAGAACGTTATCATGACGTCATCATTTTTACAGGTAATGGATAAATTCGATCTCTACGACGTCCGCCCGCGTATCTCAGTAGGCAGAGCACTGCACACGGAATGACAGGGTCGCGGGTTCAAGTCCCGTCGTGGGTTTGAATTTTTCCATTACTTGTTTAGCATTTGTATAAAAATGTTAAACCAAAGCAAAGGAAATTGCTTAATATTTAATGTGAACAAAGCCAAAAAGGTGTGAGAAACTTTTTCTAAGGCCTTAATAAGGTTGAGCGTTGGGAAGGACTGACAAAAAACTCAGGCCGCTCTTTAATATCAAGAAAAAAAAGAATAGTGGCTTTGGCCACTTTTGTGTGTCGACATATAAAACATGCGGTTTGATGCCGATTCCACTGGCAGTACCTAAATATTGCTACCATATTCATTAGTCGTAGCTAATAACGAGTAGATCTACGCCGTAGCACTTTAAATGTTTGGTTTTTGGTAAACGCCGCAAAGGAACAGTCTGCGCGACTCAGACATGTAAAACGACCTTTGCGCAGCACTTCTTTCCCTAAGTAGTTACCTTTACAATAAGATGAACAAATCACTTAATATCTACCCCCTCATAAAACTAAAATGCAAAACAATAGTAATCCAGCACTTAAAATCACAGAGTTATGAAAGCCTTGAAGAATCCCTCCATCCCCCCCAGTAAACCCACCCCCGAACCTCTCTAAATATATTACGGCCCACCAATGGACAACACAAATCCGACATATTGCCATACTCGTTCCTGGATCCATTTCCAGTCATCTCCATCTTTCATTCACCCCTGAACATCTTTTATACCTGCTAACCCTGTTACTTTTTGGACTGACTATACATTATGTCTGCAGTTGTCCTCATCTATTCCCACACTCACCTGCTTAGACATGCCTTTCGTCCAGCCCACACAGCTGCACCTTTATTCACCCACAGACATCCCTACACTAATCACACCACGAAATTCGCACCCACACACACTCATGCACACAACATACACACACATCAAACTCTTCTCTGTACCCCAGTTCTCTATTATTCCTTCATAATATAGCCAGACGTCTTCTTACTTATGTACTAATTCCATAAGGGAGGGCCTGGTGACCTGTGTCACAGGTTTTTCAAACCTATTTCGGGCACCAGTCCTTCACAAATGTATACAGTTTGCATAGCATGTAAGTCTACATTTAAGCGAAATTTGTGAAAGGAAAATAAAGATTTATTTATTATTATTATTATGTTTTTGACCTCATAATATTATGAGCATGTTTATTTGCTACGAAAATAATTGGCAACAAAAAATTCCTTCTGGCTTGTTACGTTAATTATATTCCTTTTCTTGTATCTATGATTTAATGAATAAAAATTCAAAGAACATCTTATTAGTCTCGTAATAAATGCGCACAAATGCTTGGCAGGTATTGATGATTGATGAAACGCTAGTCATACCTCTCCTAGTGGTTATTTTTCTGCAGACTCACGCTTTCCATTCATTAGATTACATGATATCGATATAATTCATTATTTGATAGATTGATAAGACGGAATAGGTCGTCAAATTTTCACAGATATAGTGACGTCACTGTATAGCAGCAAAACATTTATAATTTCTCCTGAAACTTACGATCCATTGAATTCGTGACTAAAGTTTATCATGCTTAGTGATTCTCCTATTAATACGCTTGGCTGACGTTCACGGATGTTCACGAATAGTATTTACTTGACTGCGTTTTCACAAACATTCTTCATTGACTGTTAAGGTGGTCATCGGGAATTCCGACACGAGATAGATGTGTGATTCATAGACCATGATGATGATGTAATATCTCCTAACTTGGTGTTAGGAGATATTTCATCATTATTTATATGCTAGTTTCGTAGTGTGAGTGTTGTCTTTTAAAATAAATTCTTCTTAAAGTGCATCAGTGAAGACCAGCGACTATTCAATATCAAATGCAATAGAAGTTTATACCGTAGTACCGTGTATAGACGACGCCTCTTACCGAAAAGAGGGTAGGCAGAGACCATGTCTGTTCACCTGCTACGATTCTTACTAACATACATATTTTGTCGCTTGTTCAACATTCTGTAATCTTTTCCTACTTGAGTTCTGAACTGTCTTTTCTTTAGAACGTCTTGGATTATCCGTTATTCTAATCCCAAATTGCATAAGATAGTGCTCATAATAAGATTAACTCATCAAACAAACGATAATAGTTTAATCGCTGCCCTTCAGGCTTTAAATATATCCTACAAAACCTACGCAAACATGTCTTAAGTTCTATGAGCCCTTTTGCGGAATATCTTAAATGTTTCGTTTATGATAAAGGGTTTATGTTAAATAATTCGTGTCTCATCAGAACAACGGTTGGGATCTTGAGGCGAACGGGACTAAAATCTCTTAAATGATGATAAAATTAACCTCGATGTTCAGCGCCAAGGCACTTTAAAATTACTAATCAGCTACATTAATATCATGAGCGACAAAGTTGGAAAGATAAGAAATTATTTAATAATTTATTAGAAGTGGTTCTTCGAATGAAACAATATATGTTATATTATATATTTTGTTAATATTTGGGGGAAAATACAGGATCTGCTGCGCAACAGTTGTATGCACTTCCAGTTGCGGCACCGAAGCAGCTCTTTTACACAAATCTCTCTAGCATTCTAGCCCAAAGTAAGCTAATAAAAACTAGGATCTAGACAATTGATAAACATAAGTATTATATATAGACATTTTAAACAACAAAATAACCTGAAAAATATTAATATTTTAACCACCAAGGGAAATAAAAATAACAATGGATTTAACAGTAATAATATATAGGCCTAGTAAAGGTTGCGTGTTGTTGTTGAGTGCGCGTGTTAGGAGAGGCCTACGTCCAGCAGTGGACTGCAATAGGCTGAAATGATGATGATGATGAAAGGTTGCGGGTGGCTGTTTGGTTGCAGGTAGCACAAAATCACTCGCAGTGGCGGCAATTAGGTGAGGCATATGTCTACCAGTGGGCGTCATTGGGCTGATATGATGATGGAATAATCCAGTAGCTTGAAAATAAAAGGGTATTTATTATATTTTATGAAACTTTAAACCTTCTCCAATAACTTGTTACAAAACTTTTACTATCTAATTGAATATTAATGTAAACGAGTTGGAAAACTGGCATCTGCAGACGACTACGACCATGGTAATTGGTAATTGTACAAAGTTATATCAAACGTCTAGTTTATATTTATTTTGTTTACTTACTAAATAGCGGTTAGCATGCTCTGCTTGAGATTTGCTGAAACTTGGATTAAAATTCGAAAGTATTTTGAAATGACTTTACGGGTGGTTTGGCGGTTAATCCTCCAAAAAAACCTTGACTTTGAAACCACTTCGCATGTTGTCGATTTTTTTTTCATGATACAATTGTTATGTATATCTATCATAATATATAAAAAAGAAATACACGCAAACTGAAGGATTGAAAACGTTCTACTTGAGACATTTTCGTTTTTTTTGTGTTTGAGTAAAAAAAAAAAAAAATTAAACATAAAAGATAGTTGGAAATATTCGTGTTGACAAAAATTATTTGCAAGTTAGTAGACTAAGTTTCTCTATAGGTTTGGATAAATTTCATGTATAGTTGAGATTGAAGAAGCAGTTATTTGGCGGAAATTTATTTAATTCTATCCATCCAGGGGGATGGATAGGTTAGGCTAGAGGCTCTAGGTAGGGACCTAGAGCCTGGTAATCTGTCAAATAGGTCTCCTAGTACTCCTTTGGAGAAGACCCGTGCCTAGCAGTGGGACGTTTGCCGGTTGGAAGGATGAAAATGATAACAGCATTATACACACAAATTAAAATTCATGTTTTAATTTAGTTTGTGAAAGAATTAAATAATAATATCCTTATTCAGTCAAGTAGGTATTAGAACAGCAAGAAAAGGCAGAAAACCAACCAAAAGATCCTTCTTATTTTCACAATTTAGAAGACACGTGCCGACTGCTACAATCCCGGAGTAACATCTAAGTGAGTGATAGTGTGCGGTTAACCCGCATTATTAAAGCTGAAAGTAACAGTGGCTTTTAGCTGAAACCCTCGGTACGAGATTCAGGTTAAAGGCTTACGTGTTACTACGAATTTCTGCTATCAAAAATCACGTGAAGACGCTATATTATTTATATAATATACTGTTAAGACTTGACAGGCGATTAATGATAACGAATTCTAGACTAGTTCTATTCTAATTTCTAGATTCTAAATTCTAGACCAAACAAACTAACTCTTTAGCATTGTAATTTTCTATTCTACTCTCATTCTTTTCTTTGTATGGTTGTACACTTCAGTCTTGCTCCCTTACTTCAACTTATTTCCTCTACACTTCTGGGTTTGCTGTCAGATAACTCAATTCTGAGTTAAGCTCGCCTTTGTATGCTTTTTTATGTATATTGTAAAATTATTTTTTATGTATTTTCTTTGTGTGCAATAAAGTATAAATAAATAAATAAAATAATATTATTACTTTAAATAAAAAAGCTTTCATTAGATTACAATAACATTAATTCGTCTTTCAACTTCGTACATCTTGTGGCATAAGAACATTTCTAAATGAATTATTGAAGATTGCCAACGTCCATGAGCGGCGGTAACCACTTATCATCAGGTGGGCTCTGCTTGTCTGCAACTTCGGGCAAGGTTAAGGACTAGCCTTAGTAAAAAAAAAATTGTTTATTCTATTCTAAGTTGTAACCAAGTAAGGCGACTTATGACGTAATTTGTCTCCATTTCAATCAATGTTTATGTTAGATATAATTTGCTAGTGCGAAAGGTTTTCCATATATTTGGATAAAATCATGTTCTAATTTAATTTGAGAAAGAATTCAATGTAACTTTTCAGTCAAGTCTGTATTAGGTACTTGTTGTACAAATGAAATTAAGAATTTATTCTCTGAGTATTGTGTCTTCGATATTCATACAAATATTTGTATTAAGTCATGATCAATGAAAATTTGGATGATTTAAGGCAGAAACGTAAATAAAGATGTCGATTATAAACACAGAACAGAGATAGGTTTTTTTAGGTTATACCTAAAGATCGCAGTGAAATGAACCATAACAATGGACAACGCAACTATTTAAAACTCAAAATACAGATTAAAATTTTCGCAACAATAAATGGCTTTACACGCCCTTTCCAATAGAAATAATAAAATCTGTAGGTACACAGAGAAATTTAAAAAAAATCATCCTTAGTAGAAGAATACGTGTAGTATCAAATAATGTAGCCAATTGGCTATGGCCATAAATATATTATATTCATTCATGTATTAATACCGAGTTCAATCAACATTTGATCAATTTATGTTTGCCGACAAATTGCCAATACGGCTTCCATTAATAAATCGGTATTTGAGCTTATCGGCGGCGGCGTCGAAATTTTCGGAAATAGATATAGGATCATTTACACCAGGTACTATTTTGGTTTTCTCTTTTAAAATGTCAGGTGTTTGCATTTGAACCTGTTACTGTACCTACTAATATTACAGTCCTGAGGTATTTATTTTTAGTTATAATTTATTAATAATTGGCTGACTTGAATCTGAAACATATTTGAATATTTTAAACAGTATTAAAATTTTACGTCGTTACCTTCGTACTGAGTTAATATTAGCGATTTAGTATAGAAGATGTCTACAAGGATAAACTAGGTAAAATAGCTTATTAAGATAGATGTTATTATTATAAGATTCTGTTGTATCCGAGATATACCAGTGTGTAAATTATCTATTAATACATTATATGTAGAGATTGAAACAGCTGGATAAATGCGAGTGTTCAGGGAAAATAGCATGATGCTGATGTTGTTGTTGATGAAACATTCATGTAAAAAAATAACCTTTAATTTCATAACTATCTATAATATTTTCTTTTAAGATTGCAATTAACATATACTTAATCTTAAAGTAGATAAAAGTCAAAACGAATAAAAAATGCAACCACGATAATTTTAAAACCAACTGAAGCTGAAAAGAAAAAAGAATACAAAAACCGTTGGAAGAAATGCAATATATTATTGAGAAACTAAGTTAAGACAACCACAAGAAAGGGGACAGATCTGTTGAGCAAGTTAAATCAAAGTATTTCTTTAACTTTGCAAACTTATAATAAAGAAAGTTATTCGCTGTAATCATCAGAAGCTGTCTAAAGTTGCACGTTCTGATTTGGCCACCTGAGAACCTAAGATGGCCTCAATTCTTTAGGCATAAAATTCCGAGAAAGCCCTTCTCGGAATCACACATAATAATAACGTATATTTCTCACCATAGTAGAATACAGGTTCAATCACATAAGTACACATAAATTGTTTTACACAGAGAACAGTACTATGGTGGGTTAACACCTGAACTAGGAAGATTCCTGTGTCTCAGGACTCTCAGGTTGTTAACCCTCCACCCCTTGTAAATAGTCTTATGTCTAATTTAAGTACAATATTCAAGAACATTATGTCTAGATAATAATTTGTAAGTGAGTAGTATGATGACAACGACACACGACGCACACGACAACGACATAGACTTAATAAATCTATATTTCTATACTAATATTATAAAGCTGAAGAGTTTGTTTGTTTGTTTGAACGCTAGGATCTCTGGAACTACTGGTCCGATTAAAAAAAAATATTTTAGCGTTAGCCCATTTATCAAGGAAGGTTATAAGATATATAACATCACGCTACTGCTAATAAGTGCTGAGCAGTGGCTAAATAAAGAACGACGAAAGCGAAGCCCCGCGCGACTTCCAATTTTAATATATTTTTGTACCTGTTCTTTTCAAACATTTGACAATATTTGATCATTATATTATTTAGAAATGTATATAAATTAGTATTTTGTTCCCAATGGAACGTAATGATGTATCTATTTTTCCTACATTACGTATATTTTTTTCTTATTTTTTAACTGAAACATTTGTGGCCTACTAGAAATAAACACGTAACAGTATTTCTTATTAAATAGGTATGTATGTATACACAATTGGAGTGAAGTTAATAATAATAATAATAATATTCTACCACATTCACACAGCGCCATCTAGTCCCAAATTAAGCAATTATATTTGCTTGTGTTATGGGTACTAAACAACTGATATACTACTTAAATACATTTTTTTTTGTAAATATATACATATTATATAGATAAATTACACCCAGACACAGAACAAACCTTTATGCTCATCACACAAAGATTTGTCCTGGGTGGGGATCGAACCCACGACCTCCGGCTTAGCAGTCGGGGTCACCAACCACTAGACCAACAGGCCAGTCAAATCAGTTATTCAATATCAGTAAAATCCTTCTACTAAGTAAACTATAGTGTCTACGCAGAATAATGAGATCATCACAACACATTATTTCATTCAATTTATAAAAGATGTTGCCAAATCAAATAATTATAATATAGGATTAGGACACGAGATTATATCAATAACTTATTTCAAAGACCTCGTTACAAATCATACATACGAAAACATATTCTCAGAAATGGGAACGATATTATAATAGTGTTGTTTTTCGTGTTAGAGGCTTTATGGTTTGTTATATGTAAATCAGGGCGAATATTCGATGACGTCACATATCTTGTTGGCACCATATGTCAAGGTTTATTGGTCGTTAGCAAATATTTGTTTAACGTTGGTAATAGGAAACACTTTCTTTTTGTTAAGTTGGTAGCGTTACATGTGTTTGTTTTGTAAGTTAATATAGTAAGGTTTCATAGTTTACCGTGTTAAACATAAAGAAAATTTGCTATAAAATGTACGGCCCATTTGATATTTCTTCGCATAAATTGCTTTTTTTCTACCATTGAGAATTTTGGATTTAACTTCTTGACTTTATAAGCAAAATCCCGATGTTGTATTGTGGTGGTTTTAACCTAAAAAAAACCTACCATCAATGGGTATTTCAGACTATTAATTACCTGTTTCAGGTGAGTCTTGTACTCGACTAACTAATTAATAGTCTAGAGCATTATTATATAACAAAAATCGAACCTTTCAAAATTTTATTACGAAAAAATAAAAATAAATACTGAGGGGGGTTACTCTGAATTTCGACATACAATTAGTTGGTTTTGTTGTCGAGAAAGTGTGAGTCGATGAAATTCAGGGTAAGCCTCCCAGACGTCGTCATCAAAATTACTTTTGATACAAAATATTAGATGGAAAAGAGCCTTTACTTAAATAATATCAATGGCACCAACGTTACATTAGATGGAAATGCTCGAGAAAATACTCTAACTTGGATTCACCTAAAAATCAATCATTTTGAATTCATCAACGAACAAACGAGCTAAAACTTGGCATTCTGAAAACTGACTTTAATATTAATATATTTATACGAGATTAAGTCGGTACAAAACAAAAAACAGTCTCAATTACTTCGTTTAAAACACATATTATGGCAATGATATGGGCCATTAAATGCTATGCAGTATACGAGATGGTTGTGAGCCAATTGCCTATCTCTCAGTACAACATTAAATGTTTTCCGCAGCCAACATTTACGACTGTGTGGGAGGATGAATATCAGCTACCTCATAAGTTTTTTATATTCAAACCGATTACACTATTTCTGGAATGCATGCATTCTGACAAGGATGTATTGGTAGCAGTATAAAAAATCGAACGCTTAGTGATTGATTTGTGATCTTTAACACTTCGAATTGTGTTAAGAAAATGCAAAGCAAAAAAAAATATTTTTAAAGAATTCATAATCACGAATGATTAGCCAATGTGGAATCAATAAAATTATCCAAGCAAAACAGGAAAAAGTTTAGATTATGAAAATTTTATTTCTGTTAAAAATATTTGTAACCTAGAAAGTTGTATTACTGTAAGTTGATACTGTTAAATTTGAATATAAGAATGATGATGATTTGGATTATTTTGGTTTTAAAATATTTGTGGAAAAGAAAAGTTTTTAAACAAATATAGTAAAGAAATTTATAAAAAACACCTATTTACCTATTTCTCAAAAACCAATTACTCGTTTTCAGCAACGCTTTATTTTTGCGCCCTCCAATCTATTTAACGATTTCTATCGCCCCAGATCATATCTGATTTGGACAGCTCAGCTCTCTAATTCGTCCATCCATTCATTGTAGGTCCCATTTTGCTAATGAAACAGAGATACGAGATATGATTTCTAGTAAAGGCGCAGCGGTACGTGTCATTACGTTATAATTTTGGTGTTATAATATGTTTACTAAACTTAGATGACCCGCAGATCCATCTGACCTTACTAATTCTGTTCCTCCTTAGGTCCTCCTGTATAAGTTTGCGTACACTATTTAAAAAAAAATATTTTTTTTAAAAAAAACTACGCCCGCTTTAGGGTAATCACTGTGTCGTGAGAGATTTTACACGGACACAGGTACACCATAATAAATATCTATGATTCACACAAATATTTGTCTCGTTTGAGAATCGAACTCATATCACTTGGTGTGACAATGTTAGTGGCGAGGCGACCACCTGGTTAACCGCTAGCTTGACATTGCACTGCTAGGCAAAGCCAGATCAATTAGGATGATATACTGACAAATCAATATTCATTTCTTTATATTGTGTATAAAAAAATATATACTCATAAAATTAAAACGTAAGAGAAATGAAGAAAGATATTTTTAAAATACTTTAAGAAGTCCGCCAAAGAAAAATAGTACCTACATAAAATAACAATAATATTAGGCTCAGAATATCTTTACGTAGACGTTTTCAAAGCATTCTTGTTGCAAGTATAGAAACTTTTTGTTTTTAGCCTTTTACGTAGAGAGTTTTACTATCGACTCATATCCTTCCTGACTTCCTTTTCTGTTGTTTACAATTCGCTGAACACGCCGAATATTTTATTTCGTCAGCTAAAACCGTTGGGTTTGCGGTTGAAATATTTTTTCCCCACATTTTTGTCGTTTGCACATTGGAATTTGTTGATTATTTTTGTGTACGTAGCAGTAAAAATGTTATATAGATGCTAAACAATATGTTATCCCAATAAAACCTAATATATAAAAATATAATTAAAGACCTAAAAGAGGCTTCAAGGTTCATACATAAGACACAAAATATGTAAACGAGGACACGGCAAGAAGCTTGTTTAATATGAACAAGAAACTTGTAAAACAAATCACGGAACATTATTATCGGAGATCGTGAGATAATATTGGAGTTATTGTGTATTCTGTTTGTAAGCGAGCTCGGAATATAGCTTGTAAATTCGTATTCAGTCGAGTTACAAGTTTAGGTTCGTATGAAATTATTAACAGGCTCTATCAAAATATTGTTCATATGGATAACAGAACTGTTTGGTTAGTAAAAAGGAGTTTTGTAACTTTGTTATGTATTTTACCACATTCAGTGTTTGGGTTAAACTGTTTAGCAATGTGTGTGTTGTATTTTATACGACAGGGTTAAACACTTTGTCACATTTGTTTGGAACCAGCTGCTGTGAGAATTTGGATGTCACGATTTAGGATTTTAGAAATTTTGTATGGAAATTGGGAGTTTTATTAAAATATAACTAATCGTTTGCCATCTGTTGGTTGTATACGCGACTTTCTCGCTTGACACATTGATAAACCAACTCTTGATCAATGTTGATAATAATATTAATTAAAGGTCTTATAGTTTATGTTTGTGCTGTATTTTGTAAATTGGAGTCTGAAAATATAGCGATTTTCTTTCTTTCTTCTTTATTTCATTGATCAAGAGTGAGTTAAAACATTTGAATTTAAATTAAATATTTAGATTATGGAATCCTGAGCAAATCAACATCGATCAAGAGTAAACGAAAATGATCATACGGATGTGGAACGGTAGGTCTCGTACTAATAAATGGTATTAATGGATATCCAATTTTAGTTTCGCTTGTCATCACATAAACATTGTCCTGATTGGGGTGGACGGTTTAAATTATATGCAAGTGTTTTGTAAAGTATGAACAATTGCTGTAACTTTTAAAATACTTTTAACAATATAATAAATATTTCCATGTAGGGACGGTGCTCGTAGCATTGTGGTACTAAGATGTTCGTTACGATCATCGAGGTTAAGCAATGCTCAGCAAGGTCAGTCCATGATGGGTGACCGTTTGTGGCAATTTCATTCTCGAGCGTCTCCGTGCTTCGGAAGGCACGTAAAGCCGTTGGTCCCGGTTACCACTTGGTATTCGTTAAGTCCACCATGTGGTAGTCGTTAAGTCAAGTTGGAAGCCTTCTGGGCGACTTGATAAATTCCAACACCAGGGTCTGCCTCAAGCCCACACGATAAGAAGAAGACGGATAAAGAATACATAATGTCACTACCCCATTTCAACCACGTGGGTGTCGTAAAATGCAAATAAGGGAGACAAAAGCACTGCCTTATACAGACAAGAGCACTGCGAGAAAAGGAAAATTCGAAACAAACCCTATACCAACCCGTCTGGCCAACGTGGTATAGTAGGCTAAATCCGCTCCACAACCTTTGGAGGAGACTCTTGCCCAGCAGTGGGACATATGGGTTGTATTGATGATGATTGATGAATATAATAAAAAATATCAACGGGTGTTTTAAATGGGAATTAAGTTACAATTTTTGACTGGCCTGCTGGTCCAGTGGTTAGTGACCCTGACTGCTAAGCTGGAGGTCGTGGGTTCGATCCCCACCCAGGACAAATCTTTGTGTGATGAGCATAAAGGTTTGTTCTGTGTCTGGATGTAATTTATCTATAATATTATGTATGTATTTACAAAAAAAAAAATGTAAGTAGTTTATCAGTTGTTTAGTACTCATAACACAAGCAAATATAATTGCTTAATTTGGTACTAGATGGCGCTGTGTGAATGTGGTAGAATATTATTTGAAAATTGACAATTTGAAATGAAAATATCAACCACTGTGCCTAAATACGGCCTCCTACTCTATACTGTTCCGTTCATAGACTTAATATCGATCTTTATGAATCTGTTTGTTTGTTTTGTAATCGATGTGCATATTTACCCGTTTTATTTGTAGATATCATTGTTCTGTAGGCATCTCAAATATTTACCGAACGTAGCTATGTATTTCACAAAAGGGTAATAAATATTTCATATTGAATCTCTTTTATCGTTATTATGTTTATTCTGATACTTTATCTGTCAACGTTACATAATAAGAAGTGTATTATAGTCAAAGAACTATATTATACATAATTCGTTAGATATTCTACTCAAATAATAAAATCAACTTTCTGTGCGTTAATAACTTTAAAATAAAATTTGAAATAAAAAAACTGCCTATTTTGGTTCTGAATTCAAATCCTGAAAATGTTCAAGTTCATTTATTCTATACTAATAACAGTGGCGAAATAAAAATGATGGGAGCGAAGCCCCGCTTGACTTCTAGTATCAATTAAACTTGATAAGCTTACTGTCAATTTTGCGTAGTAGAGTGAAAATCTTTGTGAATAATACCTAGAATGCCCACATTGTTGGGCTTGGCTAGGCTCCTCTTTTATAACTGATAATTTGTGCAGCTTGCGTAACTCATCGTTTTGTACGCATATCAAAACTTACTTGCATGGAATTGAACGTAGTTTTGAACAAGATAATGAAAATCAATGACGATATTTCCCCTGTTTATACTTAAATACAAGCAACATAAAGATAAAGATAAAGATAAAGATCATTTTATTTGTTTGAACATGAGTATACATACATTATTATGCGTGCAAGGTGTTAAAAATACTATAATGGTCAGTCATGTTTGGCCATTACGGCATACAAATATAAAAAATATAACTATTCTATAACTATTCTATAATAATACAATTTTTTTAATTTTAAATACGAAATCAATAAATAATCAGTTCTATATTAACAATTTCTTAAACGAGTATACATTCATTACCTATCCTTGTGTATTTCATGAGTTCTATTTCTTGTTTATTTACCTATCTATGTGTGTCAATTTTGTCATCCAGAAAATCTCTAATGCTATAGTAGGCTTTACTTGCAAGAAAATCATTAATTTTTTTTTTAAATATATTACTATTAAGATCTTTCCAGGCGTTAGGAATTTTATTGAATATTTTTGGGGCCATGCAAAATATGCTGTTATTCATTACAGTAGTTTTTGATTGATGTAGGCGAAGTTTACTGTTATCGCGTCTATTACGAAGGACCTCATCAGACATACGTGGAAATAAGCTAGGATTGCTCTTAACAAACATTGCGCTTTCTAAAATATAAAGAGATGGTAGTGTCAATATTTTGTACTTCACGAAAAATGGTTTACAGCTATCCGGGACTTTTAGTTTAAAAATGGTCCTTATGCATTGCTTCTGGGCTTTGAAAACTCGTTCTTTATTTGTTGAATTACCCCAAAAGATTATGCCGTATCTAAGATGGGACGAAACTAAACCATGGTACGCTGTAAGAAGGGCGTCAATGTTGACCATTGGTACTAATTTATATATTGCGTAAGATGATTTACTTATTTTTTTTATTAAGGCTTCTGTATGTGTTTTCCAATTGAGTTTTTTGTCAACAATTACACCAAGAAACCTTGCACTATCAACTTCATTAATAGTTTTATTGTTGTAGTGTGTATGTAGGTTAGCCATAGTGCTTCCTCTTTGCGTAAAGTGCACAATATTAGTTTTTTCTAAATTGATTTTTAGGTTATTATTTTCTAACCATTGTATCATCGAGGTCAAGGAATCATTTATGTTATCATTATAGGTACATTTACTTTTACACGGTATAGTTATTGTACTATCATCAGCAAATAAAGTTACGGATTGGTTAATGCTTTTGGGTAGGTCATTTATATAAATAATGAATAATAGCGGTCCTAACACACTACCTTGAGGCACACCATATTCAACCACTCGACCAGATGATAAGTAAGTCTCTTCATATTTTGTTTGTGTGTTGATTGAAATTATCTCTGTATATTGTATTCTCTTCGTAATATATGATTTTATGAGACGCAAGACGTTACCTCGGACGCCATAAGCTTCTAATTTCCTAATCAAAATGTCATGACAGACGTAGTCGAACGCCTGCGTCATATCACAAAATATAGTGCTTACAGGAATGTTTTTATCTACATTTATTATTACTTTATACATAAACTCATAGATTGCCATATTTATAGTCTTATTATTACGAAAGCCTTTTTGTTCTTTAGCAAGTATATTATTCTTCTCAAGATAGGTGTATAATTGGGTATAAATATGTTTCTCAAATATTTTAGAGACAATGCTTATCAGAGAAATAGGTCGGTAGTATTGCATTTGCTCCTTATCTTCTTTTTTAAACAATGGTTTAACAATTGATATTTTCAGCGCATCTGGAAAAATGCCTGAATCAATGCTTAGATTAATAATATAACTCAAGTGAGAACAGATTTCACCAGCAACAGCTTTGATGACTTTAGTTGAGAGACCGTCATATCCTACACTATTAGTGTTTTTCAATGAATTTATGATTTTGTATATTTCTACAGGGATACATGGGGCTAAAAAGAAAGAGTTTAATCTATTTTCTATTAAAGATGTAACATTTTTGCAAGTTTTATTAATGGGGATTATTTTTTCAACAAAGTATGTATTAAATGCATTTGCTATATCTTTAGGTTTAGTGATTATATTATTATTAACTTTAATTTTCCTAATGTTAGCTCTTATTAAATTAAGTTTTGAATTATTAATTATCTTCCATGTTGCTTTAGACTTACATGCAGAAGCTTTTATTGAGTAGTTGTTTTGCGCTTTTCGAGTAAGTTTAATTATACGTTTTAGTCTTTTAGAATAATCAGTAAAGATTTTTTTATTTATTTCGTCTGGTTTATGTCTATAACGCCATAATAATTGGCGTTTCTTTTTGCTGCATATTTTTATGCCACGAGATATCCACTTGGGTTTTTTAATAATATTAATAATTTTTGTTACCTCAGGAAAACATAATTTATAGTATAAAGTAAATGTTTCTAAAAAATAATTATAAGCAATATTAGGATTAGAAGTTTCGTATATATTTGAAAATGATAGGTTATTTAAACAAGTTTTGAATTTATTTATGTTGTCGTTACAATAGTCCCTTTTTGTGACTAGCCAGTATTTATTGTTAAAGATTGTTTTTACAGGAAATTTGAATATTTGAGCTGTGTGGTCTGATAAACCTAGTTCGCGCACTTGAGTAACAGTTTTCTTTGTGAAATTATGAGCAATGTTGTCAATACATGTTTGGGATTTTAAGCGAGTGGGTTGATTGACTGCTAATTTTAAATTAAAATTCAGAAATACACATTCAAAGTCTAAGGTTTGTACATTTTGTTTCAATAAATCTACATTGAAATCGCCTGCTATTATAATATTTGCATAACGATTTTTACAAATTGTTTGCAATAACATTTGTATTTTCTCTATACACACATAAAAATTACTAAGTTTAGGAACTCTGTATACACATACCAACACTATTCTGTAGTCAGTTAGCTCTATTGCGCAGCATTCAAACACTCCTGTTACAGATAGTTTATCAATTTGTTTTAATTCCTTAAAGAGATGGCCATGTTTGACAAGTATGCATGATCCTCCTCTCTTGCTTTCCTTCCGAGTAAAACATGCTGCTAATTGATAGTTCGGAATGCTTAACAGGGACTCATAACCTGACATGATAAAGTGTTCAGTAAAACATAAGACATCTACATTAATATTTTCATCTAATAGTTCATTGAGGCTTACCGAGATTGCATCAGATTTGTTTAATAATCCTGCAATATTCTGATGTAGAACATGAAGGTATTTAGTGGTCACGAAAAAAAGTTTCTTCACTTGTTTCCTGTGGTGTGCATTTATTGATTCCACTCGATTGGTTTGGCGGCGGCGGCAGCGGCGGCAGCGGCGGCGTGGTAGTTGCTGGATCGTTTTGTGACGAAAATAATTCATAATCTATCATTATATTGGACATAATTTTCTGATAGATATTTATCCATCCATTTTTATTTATTATTCCAGTCTTGTAGGATAACATTTCATGTGTCAGAGAGTAATTGCTGTCGAAAAAATAGGCATATTCTCGATTTTTCATATCTAAGCAGAGGAAATTATTAAATAGTTCGACTTTGTAATTGTGTATGAGTGCACCATTTATGTAAGTTGGTGTACATATAATGTTATTTGTATGAGTTGCGTTTTTCAACGATTTATTCAAGTTGTCCAATATATTTATGTATTCGTTGTTCTTAATATCATTTTCGCCTATAAAAATCAAGCAGTAATCATTGATTGAAAAGTTTTTTATTTTATGTTCAATATTGTTTATCCAGTCCTCTGTCGCAGTATTTGATAAAATATAATGGCAGTAGTCAAAATGAGTAGAAAATATTTCTTCAATTAACGGGAGAGTACCTTTTGTGCAGCCGCTGCTTATTACACATAATTTATTTTTTTGTCTCATTGTCAATTTGGTGCACAATAGAGACGAATCTGATTCATTTCCGAAAGTTTCATCCGTCTGCGTTTGTTTGTTTTTTTTAGTTGGAGAGTTTAATATAGTTTGACAATTTTCATGGTCTTTATCGTTGGAGAGATTTGACATAATATTTTTAACCATGTTTTTATTAGTGCTTTTCATTATTGGAGTATGTAATGTTGGAGGTCTGTCACTTTCACTTATTGATGGGTTATTATTCAATTTCGGACTATTCAAGTTTGGTTTTTTTCTTTGGGATAATTCTGTAGTTAACGACGGCGATGTTCTAGATACCCCCTTTTTAGTCCGTTGCCTTTTTTGGTATTGGGGTGAGTAGAACTGCTTAGGTGTTTCGTTGTTGGTGGCTTGTAAGCCAATTGATTGACATAGTTTAATTTTATTTTCACATATTTTTAGTTTACTGCTTAAGGTAGAATTTTCAGCAACTAAATTTTCTATTTCTGTATGAGCTGTTTGGAGTTCGCTTTTGAGTTTATATAGTTCTTCCTTTAATGCTGCAGTCTCATATTTAGTATTCCCCAAGTTAGGCAGGCTTTCATACGATAAGTCCATGTCGTTTTCACTATCATCGCTAAATGTCATATTTTTATTATGTTTATTTTTGCTTCGTTGAGTAATGTTGTCATCTTCATCCATTATATTCATGATATATTCGTTCATTTAATTCTCAGAATAACAAAAACAGTTTTACGATTTATGTGAGATTAACAAGTAGTTGTTTCAAATGATTTTCTAAGCAAACATCTTTTATTACATAACTGATGCTGCCCTCTATTAGCACTTTTCTGAATTATGATTGAGTGATAGTTGATCGATGGACGATAGACGATAGACGAGATAGTACTGAAGGGTTACAACAGATGGCGTTATATATGTAATCAATTTTGCAATATCATCGTATTATTTTCTTAGTTTTATTGCAATGTGCACTATATTTACTTAAATTGACACTTTTGCACCTTTTGATGGTTGACTTTTATATATTATTGGTTTATTCCGGAAAAAAACATAGTAAACATAGTTTTCCCAATACACGTAAGGTTGTATACATCTATACTTCGTGTCTAACCTAGCGTGTATATCGGGTTTAATAACTTCATGTTTGTTAAAATATACTATTTCCAGTTTCACAGAAAAGCGCATCTGCTATTTGATACGCTGGAAGTGAGAATGTTGTTTTATTTCTCGAGCAAGCGACGCGAGGAAATTGTGTTCAAGCTAAATTTTCACTTGGCACTTAAGCTGAAAGTATATAGCAGTTGTTTAAGATGGTATAAGAAAGTTAAGTTCTATATTTTAGAGAGAATGTAAGTTACATACGGTCTTACCATATTCTTGTCGTTGAATGTTGTAGTTTCGAGCAAACCTTACGTTAAAACCCAAATCTTTATATATATAATTCTTCTTTACGTGTGTTGGCAGTGAACTCCTCCTAAACGGCTGAATGTATGTGTTCAAGTGGATTCGAGGATGGTTTAGATTCACAAATAAACCCAGCAGATGGCGCTGCAATCGATTAGTATATCATGCAGGACAACGTCTGTCGGGTCCGCTAGTTGTATTATAAAATTTAATTTATAATATTATATTCTCTTATTGATAACATTGGCGTTAAGCAGTAACTTCTTTTGTTTTCTTTATTCTACATTTAAAAATAATCTAAAGCTGCATTTATTAATTAAATTAGTTTTAACAAGATACGCGCGAAAAACAATACCCGTCCTGACAGTCGGGTAAAAAGACAGACTTTAAAAGATAACCAAATGTTGTTATTGATATTGGTTTTTATTTTACGAAATTCATATTACCAATTTACCATGTTATTGTTTGGCGTTCATCACAAGTTCACTCGTGAAGCGAACCATGACTCAACTTATGTAATAGATTTATCTACACACCCTTAGCTAGAAACACAAAATATTTTGTATTTGCTTTTTTTTCTATCAGGGCCTGTGTTACACCTGCATCCGAGGGTCATAAAAGTCTGCATCCATTCAAAAGTGGTTTTAAGCGTAATCAATCATATGCTTTCATATACCATAGTGCCTGCTTCAGTCTGTTCTATGTTTTTATGGGTCGTTGAAATGAAATAAAATCTCGTTTATTCATCTTGGTTACAAGGTAACACTTATGAAAGTCACAAGTTAAGAATGATTTTTGAAATGAAATTTGCCTACGACCAGTTCGCTGACGGGGTGGAACTATGAGAAGAACTGGCAAGAAACTCACGCCACTCTTTTTAAAAAAATGGATAGTTACAATCTTTTGTAATTTACAATTTGTGTAGCGTGTAAAGTGATGCACCACACCGTTAGATTTAATGAGTTATAATTAATGTTTACAAATTGAATAATTAACAAACAGTCAGGCTTAGCGGTTGCATCACTTTACACTGCTATGCAACCGTTAAGGGCAGTCTGTGAATAAAAACGTTAAACAGATTATATTTTTATTCACACAGATAGATAGCTTTGTCATAAGTGACGAGACAGCATTGAGCATATATTTGGGGTACAATTGTTCTGCCCTCTAGGAAATAAGTTGTCATCGTTCTTGATTAATATTTTCTTGATATTTTTCCGTTAGTACGTGGTATGAATTATGGATTTTATATTGCTGACAAAACTGTAGTGTCATCATTTTTAAAGGGCCAGTAAAGACAGTTATCACAAGGAAAACAGTTCTATGAAACTGTTTTGATTATATACTTAATGATTTTTTTTTATATGTAACGAGTACTTTGATCACTATAATATAAGTCTAATTTTATCTTAATGAAAATTGTGAAAATATACGTTTTGATCGTAAGGACGGTGTGACATTCGACGTTTCAATACGCAAATAATATGTGGTCATAACACATTCGCATTCTGTATGAATGTTTGATTTCCATCGAATGCGCATTACGAGCATATTAACGCAAATATTTAACCGCGATTAATCATGTTTCTAACTATAAGATTTAAATTATTCAATACCTAATATACTAATTATTTTCCAAAAACGATTATAGCTTATTTTTAAATAAAGAAACGTAAAAAAATTGTTGTCGTAACTTTCAGCAAACAATATACCTACCCACGTTCTCTTAATAAGCCAATTCAATAAAAAAAATAAGTTGAATATTTCGTCTTTCATAACAAAAAAAGCTTTGACCATACTATGTAGGCGTACCATCTTGAAAAAAGAAACACTAAGTAATAAGGAATACCTGTATTTTATATTATTTTCTACGCCTACAATCTACTTAAATAAATCTTTATTTCGTACATACATATATAGCAACATAGCAACACGCCTTTATCTCTGAATGTGTAATTAGAGGTGCATCACATTCATACTTTGCCAGCTATGTTAAATAGGAAAGACCGCTTACAAAATAGCACTGTGCTTCAGAGAATGGGAAAGTATCTCGAAGTGCTCAAAACAATAAAAGAGCAAAAGCTGATATATTTTGGTCACGTGATTTCTAACACCCAAAAGTATGCGCTCCTTTGATTAATAATGCAGGCTAAAGTGGCAGGCAGAAAGAAGCTTGGCCACAAAAGGATATCGTGGCTCAAAAACCTGTGACAATGATTTGGAAAAAGAACGCGTTCCTTGTTTAGAACAGCGCGCAGTGGAGTCCAATGTGGAAATTGCTATAATTATTTCCAAACTTCGCAAAGAAACGGCGCACTAAGAAGAAGAAATAGAAGATATTAAGTTACATGTAATGTAATGGGGGTTTATTGCCATTATTCGGGCACGAGTCAAAGTTGGTACTGAAACTTTTAGGACAGAAAAACAAGACACCGTTATTGTACAGAGCCCAAGACTGCTAATTTACGCATGACTCAATTGACTCGTAATTTGGATTAGCAGTTTTCATTTATTCATATACTATTTTATATTTTCATATTTCATTCATATCATCATCATCATCATCTCAGCCTATTGCAGTCCACTGCTGGACAAAGGCCTCTCCCAACATGCGCCATAACACTCGATCCTCCGCCTTCCGCATCCAGTCATCATTTCATTCATATATTAGTCTTAAATTATTAGCAGAATACCAAAAATGTTTCAACCTGCTATTGAGATCCAATTACGATTCAATTGGTTCGAAAATTGGCAGACTTGGGTCCGGGACTGAAGCTAGGACTGCTTGGACAAGAGTAGTATACACTCCGCTACGCCATCGAGGCAATATTTTGTAGTCGTTACTATCTTGCGCCAACATCGATCCTCGAGCCTATGTGCTATTCCAAACTATAGTCTATTAGTGTGCCAATTTTCATGCAAATCATTTCAGGCATTTTGGCGTAATTGAATAACATACATCCATCGTAACTTTCGTATTTATAATATAAAAGGGTTTACAAAAAAGTCTTGCAACCATAATGAGTTGGTAGATTACCCACAAGATAGCGACTACTTGATATACGTTTTACGTTTGTTAGTGCCCTAATTAATTAAGATAGGGGATAGAAAGTTCGAAGGCGCCGTCTACATAAGCCCTGCGGCTATGCAAGCAAAGGAATCCGATCCTATTCTATTTAGTGACGTCAAAATAAAGTGACGTAATTACAAATACGGTCGAAACTGAAGATGACAGCAGTTGATTAAATTGAAACTAATCTTATCCGTATTTCTAAATCTACCGAGTGTCCTGAGAAATTAGACACATCTAATAGTACAAGATCCCATTAAGAAATATTTACCCTCATCTGTTATTTATTAGTGATAAGAAATAAATGATAGATAATACTCACATTGACTTACTGCAAATAGGTTGCCTAGTTAAATCGCGCCCGGATAATATTAATATCGTGTGAAAAGTTTTTTGTCGGAGAGACTTCCAGCATGGTGGAATGAGATTGGAGTCCATATGTTTTATTTTTTTCATAAAGTGCTCTCATCAGTTATTTAGTCGAAAAATATAATTTATGTAATAATAAAAGATTTAAATTCGAAATAAATAATAATTCATTGAAAAGTTAAGTTAATTGTCTGATACTTACCAATAACATAAATATTGTTATGTGAATAATGTAGGGAAACCCTTAATTGGCCATACTCATGGTTACGTATTAGTTATAAGTTACCATTGTATACGCTGTCGGTTTTCTAAATAAATAAGTAAAATGTTTTACATTTCGTGTTTTAGCTGCCAGTTAATACAATATTGACAAAAAACATTCAATTTAGGATTTACTAACATTACTTTAATTTTGTATTAAGTGAAATATTATTATTTTCCAAAGGCTTCATTTAGATGTGTAGGGGATCTAATATTTCGGAAATTTGGATGATATTGCAACAGTACGAAGTCAGGCGGCTGTAAATAAATCTCAAAGTTTTGTCCTTATGTATCACGAGAATGCCAATCCGAGTAATGTCTTTTTACTGTTAATTAAAAATCGGCTTTATAGTTAATCAGATTAAGTTTTTAATTTTAATATTAACACAAGGTAATAAGGTATGAACCATCGTAGCTTTGAACACAACATTTCTTATATATGATATGTACGTTCAGAAAATCCACAACTCTATTACTTTACATGCACCTACTTTGTCATATATCTGCATCACCCAAAGGTAGATAATGCCTTAGGCATTAACTCCGCCTATACATTGTATTGTGTATGAAGTTTTAAATAAAATAAACATTGGGCTATTCATGGTTTCAATACTCTTCGTGGTGGTATTTATCTTTGTCCTATTATTATATTTTATTTTATTGGGCCAGGAGCCGTCCCCAGCTTCTTTGCTACCTCGACCAGGGGACCGATTCCTCTAAATTACACACTTTGATAGCAGACCAATAGACTAATTTCGACTACTCATAGGCCGGCAATATGGAGCGATTGACTTAGTGAGCCAATCACAGCTGGCGAATGAGACCACCGGCTAACGATTGTGTTAGCAGACTCGGGCCCTTAGACTGATCTTTTGTAGCACCCTTGTTATTTATCTCTGCTTAGTCCTATAGAAACTAGGAACTTCCAAATTTTTCTGAACAGAAATATTTTGTATTTCATCATGGATACTTCTTTTGTGCATGAGTGGCCCACATGAGCAGAGGACATGCATTGCAGTTTCCTCTGATTCTAGGCAAAATCTGCACATTTTAAATTAGCTCAGGCTAAGTTTAAGCATGTGGTAGTTTATTTTGCAGTGGTCGGTGAGGTATCTTTGTCTTACTTAGTATCTCGCATATTTATTGTACATAGATATTTCATATGTTTTTGTATTGCAGCCTAATGTCCCTCCTTGCTCCTCGTTGACGCACGCGACCCCCTCACAAAATCCCAAGGCAATTATATTTTACTCAACCGACCTATTTACCACCATTCGAGTATAAATGGATACCCAAGTATTTTTCAAGGTTTATGAGCCAACCATTTGATCCGCAGCTAATGGGAAGCGGTCGGAACAGGAAGTACGTCGCGGAAACGTCATTATAATGGCGTCGTGAGTGTTTTGCAATATTTCATCGTGCTAATGTTGGTAACAATCATAATATATATTGTTGTTGCTTATCGATGACAAGACGAGATTTTAATCGAGATTTGATTATAACCACCTCGTTTGTGTGAACCGACAATGTTTGGAACAGTTTAAACTTTAGTCATGATTATTTACATTAGGAAACTTTCTTGTAAAATATGTTAACGTTTACAATTCGACACACTTAAATATAATCCTCAAACTAAACCGAACCCTTGTCGTTAGGCTTCAAACAAGTAGGTGCATATTAGTTGTTTGATCATAGTAAACTATGTATATACCTAAATATGGATGGTAGTGTAATTGTTTTTGTACATAACTGTTTGTTGTAACACAACTTTAACATTGAAATTATAGGTAGTTGTTATTTCATCATTTCAACCCATAAACGTCCCACTGCTGGGCACAGGTCGCTTTCAAAGGATGTGGTTGAAATTTAACCTACTATACTACGCTGGCATAAGGTTACTTCCTTAGTCGCCTCTTACGACACCTACGTGTTGAAATGGGATAATGACATTATATATTCTTAATCCGTCACTACACGAATTAAAAAAAAATAGGAAGACTAAAATAAATCAGGTAATTCTACTTTAAAAACATTTTAACACACTTCATTTTATCGTCTTGGGATAAAATTTATAGCTTTCGTTCAAAAAATTTACTGCATACATTTATGTAGACACGAAAAAGTATCTTGTTTACGCACCTCACTTCTTTCTTATCGATGAACCAACGTGTTTTTAGTCACGAATTCGATTATTAGCATTTATATGGTGTGTGAGAAATATATACATAAATATTTGCGCGTCTGTGAACTTTCCAAAGTATGAGTAATGACATTAATTTGTGAAACGCGACTTTGTTTACAGTTTGTGGCACATATTGAATGTATTCTAATAAACTCTACCTCTGTTAACATAATGTACCGGTCTACTTACTTTTGCGTTAGAAACTATATTTTATGTTGATATTAGTGAGTCAAATTTTGCATATTGTGGTTTTGGTAATAGTAGTTATATAAAGAAAGCAGAAAGAAAAGCATATTTTATTCCCAGCAAAAGTTACAATAAACAAATATACAAATCATATAACATTTAAAAAAAAATAACGAACGAAAAACTTTGTAAATGAACCTACCGTACCGTAGCTACCGTGTAGTTACGGAGTAAGAATACACAATGTCACTACCCTATCTCAACCCGTGGGTGTCGTAAAAGGCGACCAAGAGAGTAATCTTATGCAGAACACTGCAAGAAAAGGAAAATTCGAAACAAACCCTATACCAACCCGTCTGGCCATGATATAGTAGGCTAAATTCCCTGCTCAATCTTTGGAGGAGAACCGTGCTCAGCAGTGGGACGTTAATGGGTTGAAATGATGTAAATGAAAGAGTAAAAAAAAAGTATAATGTTACTTTTGAAGTTTACCTTTACAAGTGACATCCCTGTGAAAACGCGAATGTTCATAACTGTAAATATTTTCAGAACGCTAGTAGCACCTTCTTGCAGCTATATAATATAAAGTAATAGTAATATAGACTTGATTTGTAAATCTATTAATGTAAACGTGGTACACTACCTTTATACAATGTTTTCATTTAATATTAAATGAAATCATGATTTAAATAAAACCCATCCACAAAATAAACCGAAACTTAATAGAAGTGAACACGTCACTCCACCCTTCAAATATTTTTTATAGATTCATCTACTTAAATATTAATGTTGTAATGTCGATATGACGTAGTCCTACCCTTTTTAACCTTTAAATATATTGATTCAATAGTTGGATTTATAGTTCATATTAAAATATAATAATAGGCGCCACGAAAATTTAAAAATATGTTTTCCATTTGCAGTTATTTATTTGACAAAAAGATTATGAAAATTACTTAGGTAATAAATAATAACTAAATAGCAATATGTATGTTCTTTAGATTTGTACCAGACGTTCTTATGTATCATTTTTGTGATCCAAATGAAAATAAAAAATTGATTATTTATTTAGAGTAAATACTGGCCAGTATTTACATGGAAATAAAAAAGAAAATATTTAAGAACAGAAGATATTGTTGTCTTGTTGAATTTGATATCGAGTATTGAATCATAACGATCGATAACAGCTGTATCTAGTCGTGACGGCGGCAACTCGAGCGGAAGCTGTCCCACGGAAAATGAAAATGAGTGGCATTGAAAAGTGAAATTATGACTTATTTCTAAAAAGTAATATTACATCTATTAAAATGTTGAATAGATTGAAGTCTTTAGAATTGCCATGGTCATTTAACTTAATATTATTATAATTTTGGAGATATTAACCATGTCTTTTATTTGTATATAAATAAAAGACTTATAAAAGACTTGGTAAATGTCCCGAACATTATAATAAAATTAGATTGAAGTCATCTTTTACTTTTTTATCATCATTGTTATCAACAGCAAATTATGTCTTAGTCACTGCTATAGACGATTTATTTTTCTTTCACAAGAATCTATTCTGTTGTGTCATTCTTGTACTGGTGTATTGTGATTTATTTCTTTAATCGCCGCTTATAACAATTTGGAGATAAAAATATGTGATGACACATTGTACCCTTGTCCTTGCTACTTTATTAAATGGATTCTTATAACAATAAGGGTAGAAAAGAGTATACTTAATTATCCTTTACTATGATTGGAAAGTAACTATTTTTTATCTATGCTGAAAAGTTTGTTTGTTTGGTTGAACAAGAACTTAAAAATCTCAGGAACTGCTAGTTCGAATTAAACAATTCTTTTAGTTTTGGTAAGCCCATATATCAAGAAAGACAAAATAGGCTATATTCTAATTCAAATTCATTTATTCAAAATCTTATAGAACAAATATTATTACAAGTCTTAAAATTAAATACACCTGTGCTAGTATGTTGGGTGCCTGTACTAATAAAATTCCTATACAAGAACATGTATATGTATGTACAAGTATAATATAACATCACGCTGACAGCAATAGGAGCTGAGAAGTGGCCAAAGAAAAAGCCATGGGAGCGAGGCTCCAGGTAAAAGCTAGATACAAAATTCAATGTATCAGCAACCCATTAAGTCCCACTGCTGGGCTCGGGTCTCCTCTCCTCTAACTAGAGAGCGGAGAGGGTTTAGAACATAATCCACACACGCTGGCCTAATGCGGGTTGGTGGATCAAACATACTCATAGAACATTTCTTCATTTCTTCTAGGGTACATGGGTTTCCTCACGATGTTTTTCTTCACCGTTAGCAGATGGCAAGTCAGTTGAATAGTACATATAAATTCCACAAAGTGGAATCCACATTGGTACTGCCGGTCGGGATCGAACTCGAACCGCGTGATTTGCACGCCGGTCCCTTATCCTTTCAGCCACAATGGCATCGCTTGGAAAAAAAAGTTAAAAACATAAAAATTAAATGTATTACGTATAAAATATTACAAAACAGGGCAAAATAGCAAGCGTTTCACTTAGTGATAAGTAATCTGTGATCACAAATGCGTTACCGGCCTTTGAAAAAGAAATTTGCTCGTTTCGGTTAAGAGCAAGAAATTGTTAGTGATGATTTACAATATTTACATAATCCTATTAGTAAATAACTATATTAACTACTATAGATACAAAGCATGTAGGTATGCAATTTGTAAAACCAATACATGATAGTTAATTCTGGCTGAAAGCCAAGCGGAGCCGTTTTATAACCCTTGCTAGCTGTGTTGTTGAAGAAGCATCAACCATAGGTACCTATTGTTGATGGTTTACGTGTTTATATATTGGTCGTTTTAAACTAGAATGGCTGGTATACTGTTCCATGTGTTATGAGAAGTTATAGTTTAGTAATAATGTTATTTAATTTCTTCGTTTTAATTGTCTGTTTCAACTACGTCAAATCTAGATTCGTCGTAGTTGAAAGTAGTAGAGAAAATATTATTTATTTATTAACACTCTATGTACAAATAAAAAAATAATATTTTACTAAATTACAGTTATCATTTTGATGATCTCTATTCTATTTTTACATTATTTTAATTTTTTTATTTTTTAAGTTGTAGGTATACTTTTTTATAACTACTCTCAAATTCTTACTTTTTCCTCTATCACTCAAGGTTTGCTGTTAGAGAACTCAAATAGGTAGCCAGGTAGGCTCGCCTTTGTACATACTTGTTTAGATTTTAAGACTTTTTGTATGTTTTGTTTTATTTGTGTGCAATAAAGTATAAATAAAAAAAATTAAAATTTCTGAAACAACATTTGAATAAAATCTCATTTATTTTATACCACAGATAAACACAACGGTCCCATTTGAAAGCAAGTAAGTTAAAAATTGAAGAATATCACAAACTGAAATTTATTTTCTTTCATAAGAAATTCTAGGCAGCAAAGGTTATAAATAGCTGCAACACAAATGAAGGCCACAGCTTTATTTTTCCATTTTATTGCTACAAGTCGTAAATGTTTTGCATTAAGAGGTCTCCTTGGGGCTATTTTTCTAGTCTGTGTGGGATACAAAAGTAAGATAGGAATATTTTTGATCCTAATACTAAAAATAAATTAAACAATACTGTTATAGTAAACGTGGGAACACAACGTCAATTTGAGAAACGGTTTTTTTTTTACGTTTTTCCCACGAAAACACAGTCTCATTTTGATTTATTTTATTTCTTAGTAAAAAGATTTTTTTTTATAATTTCATTAAATTCAAACATTCAAACCACAGAAAAGATATAGTTTTTTTAGAGATTCAAACAGTTCAACCACGTCCCAGATCTATGCCGAAGACTTAATGAGCTTTACAAACATGAAACTAACGGACACAAAGTACACCCAGACTAGAAACAAATATCTATGAATCACACAAATATTTGTCTCGTGTGGGAATCGAACCCACGTCACCCAGCACGGCGATGTAGTGGCGAGCCGACCACCTTACCCACTGCGCCACGGTGACAGTCCCTTTGCGGAAAAGGTGTGGTAAAATTATAATTATATAAAGATATTATATTTCAAACCCGTGGGTGTCGTACAAGGTGACTAAGTGAGTAACCTTACACAGACAAGAACACTGCGGGAAAAGGCAAATTCGAAACAAACCCTTACCATCGCGTCTGGCCAGCGTGGTATAGTAGGCTAAATTCCCTACACATTCTTAGGAGGAGACCCATGCCCAGCAGTGGGATATTTATGGGTTGAAATGATGAGACTTCGTGAAATTGTGACCCAGACCAGATAGGTACGTCTACCCATATCCCAAAATTTAAATATAATCAAAGTGTGAGATAATATCACACGCACACTTTCGAATTTCACAAATGTCTGTCTATCACTTCATCAACATCAATAATGACAGTTTAATCAGCAGTTATTAATGACGCTTTCAAATCGTAGGAATCAGAGCAAGAAAAAATGCGGGCGTGAAGGTGCCATATTGGACCTTAACGCAACAGCTGACTGTTATTACATAACATTAATTTAATTTTATGACCTGATTTTTTTCCGACCTTATTCTATTAAATTTAAGGGTCAAAATTGGATGCTTAATTTTGTCAGCGTTGTGTGAAAACACGTTATAATTTTATGTGGTTCTGAAAATCTTATATAGGGAAAAGTGTGTGGCGCGTATGAGACATAAATACGTGAATCTATCTGAAATTAGTTGCATTTTCAATGGTCGAACTAAAGTAAAACAAATTAAAAACTTCCACGTATATGTGTTACTAAATTATTACTATGCAAAATGTAATAATTATTTCAATAGTCCAGTCTTAATCTTTTAGGGTAGCTAACTAGCTACTTTTTTCCCACTACCGATTTTCCCTATGTTTGGAAAATATGATGGTGATGATGATGTGTCCATAGACAATTAAAAACGAATTTTATTCGGAAAAAAAAAGAAGAAAAAAAAAAAGAGTTGAATGTGAACCAGTTCAAAAAAAGTTTGAAATGTCTTTTGACAAGTAAATGTTATTACAATTTAGCAGACTTTCTTAATGATAATTTAATAATTTAATATTAATCCATAACATTTGTATATTTTCTAAACCTATTCCTTGACATTCGTTATTATTTTAATCCTTGACATCTGTGTATTTTTCTATATTTCTTAACATTTGTTATTATTTTAGAATCAAAATTATTATATTCTAATGAAATTATTACTTTTAAAATCAATTATATTATTGCTGAACAGTAGAATATGGTGATACCTCTATATTATAAGACCAATTGTAACCCATAATTCGCAAATAAATGAATTGAATTGAAACAAAAATAATAATTGCCAGTTAAAGTAAACAAAGCATGATAACGTAATATTTATTAGATTAAATTTTTCTTAAAATACTTATACATAAAGTGTAATAACAAGAGTATCTCTGGTCAACAAGTAGATAAACTCTGACTCTGATTGGTTATTTTATGACATAACTGATAATATGTATAATCTAAACAGACACTTAAGTATTATGGTGGAATAGCTAATATAGTATGAAGTTTAATTAATTTAATGTTACAGCTATTTCACTGACGTCATTCGCCTATGTGTGTTAGATTTATGTTAGTGAGGTGGAAATAGAATTAAAATAAAATGAATATTTAGATCTCTTTTATTAGAATATACTTTTATTAATATAAATTGCTAATTCTACAGAAAGAGGTTGTCATAATAAACATCTAAAATCTTAAATTTATGACAGATTTTTGTATTATTATTGTATTACATATTTTTGTATTTGGTCTAGAATTTGTTTTAATTGACTGACGAAATGGTAAAATATGGCCGAAGCACATATTTTGTTACACCATATTATTTGCGACATAATAACTTATTTATTAAAAGCAATTTATAATTTTAATTATTGGCAAACCAAATTTATAACTACGTTATATAAATAACTATGAAAGCAGTTAATCCAAACAAATTTAGATGCTCAATAGTTTATCACTAAACCTTTTAGTGTGGTTGGATTTTATTTCAGTCGGAGTGTTAGATCTATTAAAAAATATATTTAACTGTATATTTTACGAGTAAATATAAAAGCTAGATACATATTATGTATTTCTACAAAATTATATTCTAAAACGTGTACATAAAATTTCTAGAAAGGGTCTCACTTTTGCAATAAAATTTTAGGTTGAAATTTCATGATTGTAATATAAAAAGTGACTAATAGATTTTGATTTACGTGCGAGTTTCAAAAATTCATAGACAAACATTAACAACGAAATAATATTAAGAGCCTCTTTTTATTTGAGGTACGGAACCTTAAAATTAACTTCGAGGTCAATTTCAATTGATCATGATTGAATTATCATTCAAATGGTAGCATTGGTATTATGACGAGGCGATTAATAAAGAAATACCAACATATACTTATATAGGACGGTCTAAAGAACTCATCTGGACAGTAATACTGTAAATAATTGCCTATTGTAAGATTTTCATTATGCATCAGTCGTTCTTGTGATTAATAGGAGAGGTCAGGATCTGTACTACAACATCATATCGTATAAGCGTTGTATAAGCGCTGTATAATGCCTATTGGTCAACTACAATGTCTGACGTTTTATGGCCATCAATCATTAGTCATAGAGATGAAAACAATAACAATTAGTATTGTTATAACATGAGTAATGGATGCGTGTTGTAGTGCGTATGATCTGAGATCCTGATACGAACTTGGCTTGAATTTTATCAGTAGCATCTTTAAATCAACTTCAATAAGAGAGGTTATAATAAAGTTTATGTTTTGTTGCTATGTTTTTGTCAACATTTGACTACCAATATCGCAATGACAAAGCAAGACAAAATAAGACCCCTTTTCAATTTGCAGTGACGGCTTTGATATTTAATGTCGTTATAAATGGTTAAATAGGATTTGTTGATAGTTTTAATCCTTTAAATTCTTAAAACTACACTATTTTATTTAAAAATAATATTTTTATAACAGTTTTTCGTTGCGGGTTCCAAGACAGTAAAGTTAACCTCGAGACCCAATGAAACTCCGTGTTCGCAACGATCATCGTTGTTAATTGGCTTACAGAAGTTGCAAAGATAGTTATGAGGGTGAGACTGTCACAATAATAGGTACAGCAAACTAAAATAAAAAGTTATTCATTTCAAAAACCATATGGCTTCATCTACTAGAGAAACATTGAATTATTATTCTAAACTTCTGATTTATTCTCCACGATCGACTCACAATAGTACAAACGTCTGGCCCTGTATCTTCAAGTCGGATCAAAAGATTTCCGGAGTTTCCAAACAGTGAGAAACTGCTGACAGAACTGAACTTTCACAACACAAGATGTTCTTATGCCCAGAGTTATATAGAAGTCTCATAGATAGTGAAATATTACTATCTACTTATAGTCTTATAATGCTGCTACAATGCAGTTATTAGTAAGTTTTAAATTATTCTTATACTTATACTTTATAAATAAGAATAAATATTCTCAATTATTTATGAAAATGTTTGGTACAGTTTGCCACAGTGTATGACGTAGATAATACTGAAGAAATATTAACTAGCTTGATTTATGGTTAAGACGTGACGTTACGACGTGCATAGATTACAAACAGACAGCCAAACTTTGGCGTTTACATTATTAATATGAATTTTATCACAGTACTTGCAAAAAGTCAACCTTTAAATCAGAAGCAAAAAAAAAACAGAATATATTTAAAATATTGTTTTATCCGTTTTATCTAGAAATATATATATTATGTACCAACATTTTGAAATAAAATTTCTCTTGGGAAAAGTCGTTAAGTTATCGGTATAATAAATTATGACAACATGTGTTGTGGACTTCAATTGGGCTACTTCGTAAATATTTTTAAGTTATTATTGCTTTATAATGATAAGGTTTAATAAAATAAATATACATAATAATAATAAAATAAACAGTCAGATTGATAACAAAATTGTTGAAACTGAAATTACCTATACTTATTAGGTATATAAGTCCGTGCAGATTAAGAATACATAATTTCACTACCCCATCTCAACCCATGGGAGTCTTAAAAGGCGACTAAGTGAGTAACCATAATATTATGTAGACAAGAGCACTGCGAGAAAAGGAAAATTCAAAACAATTCCTATACCAACCCGTCTGGCCAGCGTGGTGTAGGCTAAATTCCCTCCACTTTCTGTAGAAGAGACCCGTGCCCAGCAGTGGGACGTTTGTGGGTTGGAATGATGATACTTATTAGGTATACATTGCGTATATAATTAATACATATATTTACTTTCGAAATTGACTGTAAGTATTCATCCAATGACATTGGAATTAACACAATCAACATCAACTTCATGTAAATGGGTGGCTAACGAGTCGAACTTGCCAAGTTTTATTGCACTGATATGGATAATAACATTACTTTGCAGATTAAATAGATCGTTATTTGGAAGATAACACTAAATATAACATGGCCCCGAAACCTTTAACGGTAACCATTGACAGGTCTGTTAATATGCTAATGGGATGAAAAACAAACATTAGGTTCTTGTGTAGTCTTCTATTGAATGATATTGCTTTTATAAATCTTATTTTTTACTATTAAAGTGCTTTACTGACCTACCTAGTGATGAAACACTAGACTCTTTGGACAGTTCCCTGTTTCAGGACCGTTCTTAAATTAAAAAAAAAAAAATATATAGGTAACTGAATTAACACAAGATTTTCTGCAGTGCTACTGAAAGCATGACATTTTTTCATTAAAATTTTTTAATTGCTGTGTTGGCAGCTCACAAAGTAAATCCTTTAGTGTCAACATTTTATGTAATTCAATGAGCTACGAAATTGTTCTAGCATTTAATCCATACTTTTTAATTTCATAACTAAGAATAGATTTTATTTTTAAATCGGACTATAAAGATTTAAAAAAGAAAAGAATAGATATGAGCTCAAAAAAGACATAAATGTTTTCAACATATTTTTGGACTTATACAGGTTTTTATAGTCTAAGTTAGTGCTGTACTCTGTAAATTAGAGTCTGAATATGAATAGATTTTATTTTTTCATTTTTTTTCTATGTTCGAAAGTAAAAAAGAAATTATACAGGAGAATGCTCGACCTAATGGAAGTAATGCATCTTTATAGTACCATTTCAGCCGTAAGTACGGGCACATATAAACGGCCTTGTCAAAATTCCTAAGGACAACCCAATGGAGGTAAAGCAAATATCTTATGGGAAATTCTAATGGTTTCGGATAAGGTGTGGCTGTGCTAATGGAAATTGAAATGATTATGTCGCGCGTAAAACTCACGCCCTAATGCTGTTGCTATACAGATAAGTATTTCGCGATAGAAATAATATGTATCATCGCCACGCATTTTTAAACAAAGTCCTCCGTCACGGTTGTATATCTGTCTGAACGCGATAAACTCCAAAACTACCAAACGAAATTTCATACGGATGATTCACGCTTCATAGGGAAGTTTTATGTTGTAACTATATCATCATCATTTCAACCCATAAACGTCCCACTGCTGGGCACGGGTCTCCTCCAAAGAATGTGGAGGGAATTTAGCCTACTATACCACGCTGGCCAGACGGGTTGGTATAGGGTTTGTTTCGAATTTTCTTTTTCTCGCAGTGCTCTTGTCTGTATGTCGCTTTTTACGACACCCACGGGTTGAGATGGGGTAGTGACATTATATATTCTTAATCCATCACTACACGGTCATAACTATGTTCAGATTAGTAAATATATTGGTGCAAAAAAAAAGTAAGAGAAAATACCGGCTGGTGTGACTTGCTCTATATCATTATACGAGATTTTAGAGTAAAAATACATCTGTGTGTAACAATGTATTCAACCAGTTGCAGTTGTAATGAGTCCATGAAATATTCGTTACGAATGAAATTATTTGATTTGTGAGAGTCGCGTTTTCCAGGAAAAATTAAGGTAGATATTTGTAATGAATTTTTTTGATCCATTCGGATAAACCAGAGAAGAAATTTAATAAAAAAGTCATACAACACAATTATTTCTTATTAAATCAATAATAATATTATAAAGCTGAAGAGTTTGTTTGTTTGGTTGAACAATAGGATCTCTCGAGGCTATATAACATCACGCTACAACCAATAGGAGCTGAGCAGTGGTCAAATAAAGAACGAAGGGAGCAAAGTCCCGACGTCTATTAATTAATATTAGATAGATTGAATTTATCTACATAATTATTCTTTTTCACTTGCCGTGTTTTAAGTTTTCCCTTCATAATCGTGTTTCTTGATTAGCTAACCGTAACAAAAAGGAAAACCATCCAATTTCATTCATGTTCTACTACGAACTGAATCAAAAGTGAAAAGCCATGTTACACTGGCCCCAAATAATTGGGTAAAGGGCGACTAGATGATGATAAATCGTATTATTGCGTACGTAACAACAAATAAGACCCTTCCAATCGAAGTCTATAAATAAAATTGTGTTTACTTCAGCAGGGTACAGAGAAGTTATACAATACTAGAAGTCGTTTTTATTTGGCCACTGCTCAGCTTCTATTTAGTTTAGCGTGATGTTATATAACCTATATAACCCTTCCTCGATAAATGGGCTATACAATCCAACACTAAAATAATTTTTGAAATTGGAATCTACTATTCCAATTTCAAAAATTTCCTGAGATCCTAGCGTTCAACCACACAACCAAAAAAATTCTTCAGCTTTATAATATTAGTATTGATCATAGATATTATTATAGACTATAGAAGTATAGATAAACCAATAAACCAATTTTCAATCCACTGTAGTGACCAACTGAGTATGTAATAAAGAATGTCCCCACAATGTGTGATAGAATAAAGTAAGGTGTGGTTATTTCAATAAGTAACTTTATTGTATCACCGACCACGGGAAGTGCTTGGCTTAACGAGGTTGGAGCCACTTTTATGAGTATTTTTACGGTCTGGCGTGTGACTAGGCTGTGTTACTCATACTGTTATCTTTAGTAGTACACATCAGGTTTTAATAGAATGATAGAGATTTCTAATAAAATGACGCGATAAGTGAATTGTGTATAACCGGTTGGCTGATGACACGGTTTATTGTAAAAGGAAGTGCTAAATTTTAATTGTGATAGCTTTTCAGTTTGCTTTTATTTTTATATGTCCCGTCTGATGGTAAATAAAAAACAAAATTAAAAATTTTGAAAAAACCCACGACGATAACATCTATACAAAATAAGAAACGTAACATATAAAAAAGTTTAAATAACTTCATTTTAAATCCCCGACGAAAAGATAATAAGTAGCGTAAAAACAATCCCAAGAAAATCCGTCGGGGGCTGCCTTTTTGTGATTTACAAATACATTACAGAAAACCGTATCGAAATCAGTCTAATCGTTTTAAAGATAGGAGGGCACAAAGGATTCAACGAAATCAGTGTATTGTAGCGCCCCCTGGCGAGCTATTAACATAACACCTATCTAATAACCTGTCCTCAAGAGCCGCACACACTTTACAGAAAACCGCATCTAAATCGGTCAAACCGTTTCCGTGATATAAGGCATTATGTTGGAACACACAAACACACAAACTCACAAACACACAGCCTCTCACCCCAAACGCATATACCGTCTCCGTTCCGTCGTGGGTAAAAATCATTACAAATATATAATACTAGAAGTCGCGGGGGGCTTCTCTCCGGTCGCTTTTGTATGGCCACTGCTCACCTCCTATTGGCCGTAGCGTAATGTTATATAGGCTATAACCTTTCTCAATAAATGGGCTATCTGACACTAAAATAATTTTTCAAATCGGATTAGTAGTTCCTGAGATCTTAGCGTTTAAACAAACAAACTCTTTAGCTTTACAATATTAGTATAGATACGCCTGAAACAATTCTTCATATCCTTCAAATTATATTTCGCTTTATATTGATAAATATCAATCAGTCAGACCTTGTACATTATTAGGATTTCAAAATATCACATTCACAATGTAAAACAGACATAGGTTGCGATTTATCTGTGTGTCATTTTTTACCTTTTACGTATTTTTATAAGGCTTAAAATTGGTATGCATCGTTTTTAGTTTATCACTCTTTTGTGTTCGTTATAATATAAACTAAAACATTTCTCATTATACACTATCTACGTTTTGTTTAACATAAATTTCCGCAACAATACTACGCAATCAAAATTTAATAATGTTAACTTGAACTGTTTATTAAAAACGCCTTGATCTTAAATGATGCGTAAAATATTATCATCATTGCCAATAGTCCGCTATCAATATTATTATGCAAGCATAAATTTGCTTACGAGTTGATATCATTATTTCATAATAAATGAACATTTTAACATTATTAATTGTTGTATATTAAGTTATTGAAATATTTACTTGCAGAAAAACATCCATATTAATAAAGAAAATACCTTCAATCTCAATAGATACATTGACCAGATCCACTGTGGATCTACTGAGACATATTTCTTAGTTGATCCGTTTTTTAATAAACTGGATCTTGACGATGTTATATTTAATTGGTACTTTTTACTATTCACTAACTGATAGAATACTTAATTTATTGTAATTAAACTGGCCTTGACAGCCCTTGATCTATTGATATATTATGTTAATTAGGCTACCATATGATATTTTCTTTTAACCACGTGAGTTATTAAAATTTCATTATATATTTATCAACTCTTCAAAACCAAACATTAGAGCCACACACTGTTTGTTCAAATTAAGCCACTAGTGGGCTTTGGCAGACTATTACCATTAGCTATTATTAAGCAAGTATTGGATATAAAACTATTCAACTTTTCAAAATGAAACACCCACAGGTTGAGATGGGATAGTGACATGATGTAATCTTAATCCATCACTACACGGATAGTCAGAACATAAATAAAGGAATATATTTTTGCTGTGTGCGGCAAGCGTCTACGAAATAAATTCGGTGTACCCAGCTTAATCAAATGTCAAAAATGACAACGAAATCTTTGATCCTTCTTAGATTCCAGAAAAAAAAACTTCTAACCCAAAATTACAACTTCCATATTAGATTTGTACTTGACAGTTATATCCTGTCATATACAACTTTCTGATAAGTATTGATGGAACTTCGAGAAAATTTTCGTAAGTCGGTGATATAATTTATTAGGAGATATTAATGTTCGTATCATTTAATTAGGTTCTATCAATACTTTTAGTTATAACACTACTTATGTGATGCTTACTATTTATCATTGAAAACGTATCATTTCAATAAGATAGGTACTTCAAAGTGTTGTGATAAATTAGCAAAGGTAGATCAAGTTTCGAATATAAATTATTATTATAATTACATATAACTAAATATAATGTGGCATCCCTTGTTGTCATTGGGTTTTTCTAGTCTGGAAAGGTTGGCAATATAGTTACATTACATTTGACGAGACATACCTGTTAAAATATGGGTGTGTCCCCTGCCTACCGTTTTACGGAAAAAGATAAAGTAAAAGCTATGTTTGAACTTGTATATACTTACAATTACAAAACATTTAGTACTAAAGTAAGTAAGTACTAAACAAATGAATTAAATTTAAATATAATAAACAGATACATAGCACTATTAGGTTGACCTACCTACATTGACAAATAAATATTTCTATTTCTGTTCTTTTCACAAGACAAAGTGAGCTAGATATTTAATGGATTAGGATTGAGCTATCGGACTTCATTATTCAAAATCTTTTTAGGAGTATAGACCTACTGAAATTGTTTGTTGGTCGCATACACCACGCTGACGACCACGGGTCTAGAGGGGAATCAGAGAAATTATTAAACATCTGTGCAATATAGGAATAAACTGAAATTAAACCCTGTACCTTTTAGTAGAAGGCGTATATTAGACTAATACATGTATCTTCCTATGATTAGAATAATGATGAATGTTAGAGAAATCAATTACGTGTTGGTTACCTTTCATCGATTGAAAAATAAAATTGTGTGCGTAATCTGCATCTATTTACTTTTATGCTCATCAACAGACCAAACATCCGTATGATTTTGATGAACAGTGATATGAGAGCCAGTAATATTATGTTTGAACAGAGAATGACAAATATCGACAAAGAAATTAACAATTAACGATATCATTTTGACATATTGTTTTAAAATAATGATAAAGTCAATTAATTATCCCTGCAAAGGTAGTCTAATTATTATTACAATTTATCTTACTTCTATATACATAAACGCAATAACCCATTGTTTCAAATACAATGCAACAAAATACATTTGTTATATAATGTTTGATTGTACAAACGATTAGGGCATCTATATAAAACGGTACTATTATAGCTTCAATGATTTTCGCACGTCCTTAAAAAGTGATACGGCAATAAATTGTAGCATTAACAAATTGAACAAACATCGTCTCAACGTCGGGGTCACTCGATAACAAGAGCGTTTCGATATATGGATACTACACACGATATCTAATACAAAATTACATAAATATAGTTACCTCAGCATATAAAATCCTCACTTAAAACTTCACGAAACTATTCACTACATTCACTATTCACGTTATTATGTTTATTTTGTTTTTATTGTTATTACCATAATGGTGATATCTCAAGAAGTTTATAAGTTTGCGTGGATCGCGGTAGTTCGAGAGAGCGTTGAGCGCGCGCCCGCGTCCCGTCGTAGTTCAAATTGCACTGAGATGTGGACGCTGCTCTGTTGGGAAATTTTAGTGGTTGTTCGCCCTTTGGCTTTAAATTCACCTTTGTTTTGTTTTAATTATACATGGCCATGTCTTTAATATTAGATGGGCAAGGGTCCGAATTCTAAACGAACTTATATTGGTATTTCAACTAAAGGTTATAATGTTAGCTATGTTTTTGACTTTTGTATAGTCTGCTATAGTGATTCAATTTACGATAAGATTCTCTAGTAAGCTTTTTAGGAGTATTTTTTTTTTGTAATATTGAATGCAGTCTATGGAGGTAATGCTGGTTTTCGCTGAAATACTTCTTTAGGTTTGTAAGGCGTGTTAATGTCTAATATTCTGTTCTATCGAGTTTCTCTGTTTTCATAAATCGCTTCAATTGGTTGAATTACCTATTTTTTTATATTCCTGACTACCAAAAAAAACATAGTACGTGTTATAATTTTTCTTCGAAAACTTTTGTAAAGGAAACATTCATGTCCAATTTTTCACCAAAATTCCTTTGTAATTTTCAAAAAAAACTTGGGGTTTTCTTTCCCATACATTTATTATCTTTTCACATCATTTGGTTCTATAGATTAGGTATTTTGTGAGGGCTTTTCATGGGTAAGGGTTTTTATTACATAGATAAAGTATGCAACTGTAGTAAATATTAAATCAGATTGCTTGGGATAGAATAAGAATGTAAAGTTATGCCTTTTGTTATAGATAAGATTGAAAATTTCTCTTAGTTTCAAAGTTTCTAAGTAATTTTGGACCTACGGGTCTGATCCAATATTTCAAATAGAAAAATCTTAAGTTTCATACCATAAAATTCGTTCGTGCCATTAATAGATATTAAAACATCGTAATTTTATCAAAAACAGCCTCTCAGCTCTCTAGTTAGAGGAGAGGAGACCCGAGTCCAGTAGTGGGACTTGGGAATGGGTTGCTGGTAATGATGATGAATTTTATCAAAAATTTCAAATTCTTTCATAGCAGATCTTTTGATTATTAAATTATTTACCAAGAGGGACTGCTCTAAAACCTACCCGGAATCTCAGCAATTTTGATAGCGTTGTGCCAAGTTTTGGTGACTTTGCTGATCTGTACGTGAAAGGTGTAGATAGGTAGATAAATTGACTCCAACTCAAGACATAGGTCTTAAGATTTAGTTACTTACATTATGGGCTGCAAAACAACAATTATTTTATTTGACTTTTTCACTTCAGATATGATCACGTTTAACAATCTTGTTCTAAAGGTAATCCATCAACTGTTAACGTAAAATCTATTCATTAACAAGTGCTCTTTACACTTCACAGCTTTTATAAAGGGAACATCGTTATTTGCAAAATTTTTGAACAGCTGAGTGCGCAACCTCTTATTTTGACGACGTTATTATTGACACAGAAAGTGATACTCGAGAGATCAAGGCGAATAGAAGGACCTCTTCTGAACCTTAAGGACCAGGGATACTACGAAGAGATACTCAACAACACCTACTTTAAGTAGATGAAAATTTTGTCATCATTAAAACGGAAAGTTATAAAATATCTCATTGTAATTTTTTTTTTTAATCTGTTCGTATTTTTTTCTGGGTTAACATTTCTAAAAATATTTTGTGTGTCATAAAATTATTCCGTATTATAATAAATGTTAAGATTTTTCATATCATGTTTTTTATGGTCGCCTCCTACGCGAAATTTGTATCACTTTATTGCAAAGTGTCTTTCAGTAAGCTGTCATAACCTTAATTTTCGAATGAATGGAAAATTCGGATTGACATGTTTACGGATGATGACGTCAATCAAAAAATTAGGTTATTGAGATATGCTAACAGTAGTTACTCATCAAAGAGAGTAGAACTGATATATTTATTGATCCAATCCAAATATTGGACCAACAAGAAAGAGAGAAGACCTACTAACAAATTGATGAAAATGTTTAAGTATTTTGTCTGTTTGCGTTTAATTAAGATGTATCTTTTCTATGCACTGTCTAACAGTACTTTTCGAGCCATTCTTAACAAAAAATTAAGTTCTAATAAAGTACAAAAATCAAGTTAGTCTTTTATCTCATACTTTTATTTAAAAAATCTCTTTATCGTATAAATTACAAACCTTAAATTTGTAGATATAAAAATTTCAACTAGATGTTAAACTAACGGTCAACCAAAAAATGCTTTTCTGAAATTAAAAATAACATGTCCCAAAAAAGGATTTAAAAAGAAAAAAATCAGTATAATATCTATCAAATAACATTATTCACTTTTAGAGTTTAAAATAAAAAAGCTACTAATTTTTTTTTTCTTTTTTAAAAAACCTACTAAATGGTATTTCACGATCTCCATCCCTTAGCATATTCAGTACGATTTTAATCCTTTACGGACCGACGGAAAGCGGTTTGAGCATCATAATTTAAATTACCTACACCTTGCAACTCAATTACTACAAAGGAAACGAGGTTAGACGCAAAACAGGCTGTAGCTTATTTCTGGTATTTGCTTGCATGAGGGAAAATAGCTGACAGTAATTGAGTCAGGTCTATTTGATGGAGTAAAAGCGAGGCATTCATTCAATTAATTGTATAAATAAAGATGAAATTGATAGGCACTTTTCGTGAGATGTGGGGTATTTCGTAGCTTATTTTTTGGTTTAGGAGTGCCGTAAATTAATTGGGTGTTTTGTGACAATAAAGTTAATGCAGAAATCTATTGTTCTGGTTTTGATGCTACTATTGTGCTACGTATATGCTATAAATAATGCCATAAGAATATTACGAAAAGGGTAAGTAGAGTAGGTGCTTGTTTTTTACGAAAAGTGAAAACTATTATCAAACATTTTATTAGTGGAATTTAATTGTAAGTTTTCCGTGTTACGTTTGTGTTTTATAATGGTTTTTCACTGAACATTAGCTGATACCACCGCAAGCGGTCCTGCGCCGTCTAAAACCAACGGCGGCCCGCAACCTTGACCAGGTCGTCGCGTCGCGTCGGTCAATCTGGTGGGGGGGGGGCCGTCCCACATTGCCTATGTTCAGCACTGGACGTTGTTGGGCTGATATGATGATGAAGATTAGCTGATTGTTAGTGAAATTATAAGTATAGGAATACCTAATAAATAAACCCAACCAATATCCGGAACAATATATTTAATATATTTAAAGCGATGGTGGCTGAATAGATAAGGGACCGTCGTGTAAACCACGCGGTCCGAGTTCGATCCCGACCGGCAGTACCAATGTGGATTCTACTTTGTGGAATTTATATGTACTAGTCAAGTGACTTACCATCTGCTGACTTCTATGAGTATGTCTGATCCACCAACCCGCACTAGGCCAGCGTGAGTGGATTATGGCCTAAACCATCTCAGCTCTCTAGTTAGAGGAGAGGAGACCCGAGCCCAGCAGTGGGACTTAATGGGTTGCTGATGAGAATATATTTAACTTGTCATTCAAAGCAATGGGCTGACATAATTCCACATCTATCCCCTGTTACATTACAAAACAATTGTATTACGATTCATATAATACATGTTAACTTGTTTTGTTTCTAAACAGATGCTTTACAAACTTTTCACGTGTTTTGTTCCATGCTGTTGTTTGTTTTGTTTCAATTTGGGATAACAGTATTGTAAACAGTAAACAGTGTAAAAGGTATAAGTAATCGTTCGGCCATTTTGTAAATATTATATAACTTAACGATAACATTTAGAGAGTGTAGGAGCATAATTTTGGTTGATAACATTTTAAACCAAAATATTCTATAGTGATATTCTTATTTGTTTTACTGCCGTACTCAGAGATGTTACTTAACTTTAAAGTTTATTTAGTAAAAATGTGTAATACTTAAGTCTATACGCCTAAAGACGATTATTCAATGATAAAATTGTGTTAATGACAGATTACTGCTTATTGACGTTTCTGAGTGCGGCCGTTAGTGGCAAAATATCTGAACTTAATAAAGAGTTTGTTTTTTGCTCGTTTTCGTGGAACGCGCTAATCACAGGAACTACTACTTGTCCGATTTGAAAAAAATAAATTTTAGTATTAGATAGCCCATTTATCAAGGAAGGCTATAGGCTATATAAAATCACGCTACGGCAAATAGGATAATAATAGCAAGCGACGGTGACTGAATGGATAAGGGACCGGTGTCCAAATCACGCGGTCCGAGTTCGATCCCCGACCGGCAGTACTAATATGGATTTCACTTTGTGGAATTTATGTGTACTAGTCAAGTGACTTACCATCTGCTAACGGTGAATGAAAATATCGTGAGGAAACCCACATACCCTAGAAGAAATTCTATGTGTATGTCTGATCCACCAACCCGCACAAGGTCAGCGTGAGTGGATTATGGCCTAAACCCCTTTCAGCTCTCTAGTTGGAGGAGAGGAGACCCGAGCCCAGCAGTGGGACTTAATGGATTGCTGATGATTAGGCAAACAAAGAACGACACTAAGGCAATAGCTAGTGCTATCATACAATTGTCAGACAAAACAATATCACAATGACATAATCAATGTATATTTCATTATATTTTATGATAATCTAACACTATTCTAGCACTCAATAACAGCCTATATCGTAATTGTGACGAGATTATGTAGTAGCCATACATTATGTATGTTTCCTTTTCGGTTGTCACTGAGCTATTTGTATGCAATGCATACGACATTCCCGCCTTTTTATTTGAATAGTGATTCGTGCGGAAAATTTCTAATGTCTTAGCGCCTGTACTTATAAGAATACAAGTAAAAGGATTGAAAGAGGTTGGATTTCTTTACAAGACAGGTAGCCTTATAAAAAAAATTATTAGAAAACCACACAATGTTTTTTTTGGTAATTTTTTTGTTTTTTTTTTAATAATGCATTTAGTTTATTTATGTAATTATTATTAATTTTTAATGTTTAGCTGTAAATTTTAGGTGTCAATTGTAGATAGAGAATTAAAAATATCCTCTCTCTCCCTCTCCTTAACATAGTTAAGGAGAATTCCATACAAGAGAAAATCATTCATGTAACGGGCACTTAATAAATTTCGGATAATATCCATATAGTGTTAGACAATTTTCTTATATCTAATGTTAGTATATATTATTACATACACATTACAAGGAACTTTAAAGGGAGACTAAATTGGCAGCCTGTTGTTGGGCACTCACCCACTGTCTCCACTTAGGGCTACAATTAAGATCCTCCGCTATCACAATCAGAAGACTATTGGAGCTGTCCCTCACCCTGCGCATCAAGGATAAAAAAATAATTTTTTGGGAGCACAAGAAAAATTATCGAAAAATGTGAATTTATATTCCTTAAATATAATACGTGACGTAGACCCGTTATATAATAATTTAAAATGTGAATTTTACCGCTCAGAAAATATTCGCAAATTTTTCATTACTTTTAAAAGCGAAATACGTGATTCTATTGCCAGAGAATGGTATTAACGTTTAACAGATTGTTAGCGAGGTAACAACGTCATTAAACAAGTTTAATCTAAATTACATTGTTAAATAATTTTCACTTAGCGTAGGCATGTATAATTGCTACTTTCTAAAGGTCTACTTGCAATCTAACGATTGGTCGATTTCAATGTCGCTGTCAAATATTTGAAAAGGATAATTATGATGACATAAATTACAAACATCTGACCAAATATCATAAAGGCGAAAACATACTTACGTGTCATGTCGACACGACATACTAATAGTATAACCATATTAAATGTATGAAACCGATATGCTTCTGGCGCGTTTCTGGCGCGTCACAACACGCCACGACTAGTAAATATATTTCCACCTTAATTGACTAATCGGATATTGAGATTGCAGATAGGGGCACTGGCACGATGGCACTAGGTGTGATTGCTTTTGATGTTCATTAAAGTAAGACTGTAGAGCTGCTATCAGCTTCCCTTAGAAGAAAGAAAGCGAATCGAAGTAGGTAGGTATTCGATATGGAAACCATTGGTGAAACTATCACAATAGAATTTTCTATTACCCGCATTAAAAATTAATCAACAGTGTCGTAATTATAACAGAATACCGTATACACGAAATAATTAATGTAGGTCTAACGTAACCTTACAGGGTTTATTCATTCGTAAATAAATTAATTTGATGCCTATCGCCGCTTAAAACTAATATTATCGTAGGCTACACTAATTAAATTTTATGAACACGATTGCAAGCTAAAGTAAACATTGATATTGCAAAGCTTACGTTTTTATTTATACATTAATTTGAGTCAGTTAAGTACATTTCATTTAATTTTAAAAAAAAAAACACAAGTTGTAATAGAAGAAGGTCTGGCAGAACTTTTATGAATTAATTTTTTACTTAAGTATAAAAGACTATGTTAAAACAAGACTAGTGGTATGAAAGACTAGCCTTTGACCGTGACTGCTAAGATGTTGAGGACTACATAATCAAAACCTAGAAGGATTGGAAATTCGGCGTAACACCGAATTTACCAGGAAAGTTATTATAATTTATTGCCGAATCGAGGTTATGTTTAAACTGGGTTCTTTAATCTCCCTGTTTGAATGGAACTCGAGAGAAGTTCGAGTTAAATGAAGCGACACAGTTTCATTTTCGACAGTCTTAAAATTTGTTTGAATTTTATGAATTTATTCACTTTTAACTTTTTAACATCTCATCAAATTTTTTTTTGTTTATGTAATGTAGGTATGTAATGTAGTCTTACGTACTCATGAGTATATCAAGAAATACAATAATTGAGAGAATAAACGTCAAAACAGAAGAAGCTATTGCAAATTGTCTAATAGAAACTATTTACATTCAAGAAGACCTAATAGCAGTTAAAAAATAAGTGCTTTTATATATTATGTAGAATGTTTCGTCAGAAATACATAAAAATGATTCCAATTTCACTTACATTTTGGATTGTTTGCTTAAGTAAATCCATATAAGATTGGATTGGAAAGATTGTCTAACACAAAAACAAATACTGCCCGGAACAATCCAACAATCTGGATATATTTTTTGAAAACATAAGTAACAATGTATTTTACTATCGGTGTGTTTTATTTATAAATATCCCTATTATTATCATTCAATATTATTCCTTATGGATCGTTGCATAGTTATTAATTTCGAATCAATACGTAGATAATAATAACATGTAGTATAATGATATGTCTGACTTATAAAGTACAGCATTGTATATTCTTAATACATTCAAAACTATGTGTATTTAAATACATAAGTAGAATTATTTATTAGCCTCTGTGTTTGTTAGAACAACAGCCAATTGTAGAATACTTCAGGCAAGCAACGGACCTTGGCAAAAAGCCTATCTGCCTTCAGTGTAAATTACAACAATGAATGGCTTGACAGACAAATAGTACCAGTAGGAGAATTATTGAAAGCTAGCTCTAAACTAAGCCAATATTATCGCTGCGCATTTAGAGAAGATTTACTTGAATTTTTATCACTTACATTATGAAAATTAAGTAAAGCTCTGTAGGTACATAAATTTGTATTGTCTGTCTGGACAACGGAGCTGGTTATACTATAAGTAATATTTTTGTACCTAAGTTATTTATTAAGTCCTCGGTGTCACTTATGTTGTCCTAAATAAATAAATAAAAACTATATAGTTAGATACCTGTATCAGTTTAACGTTGGTTGTATATAAAGGGTATCCCGAAACACAACGTCAAGCGGCTACCGGGCGATGGTATAGGCTGTACCTGTTCTGAGGAAAAAAAAAAATCCAAGTCATATGGTTCAGTCATAAAAAAATATTTTTTGAAAATGATGAAAATCGACAACCCTGTAGACATTTTTAGGTACTGCTATGACATAGTGCCAGATTTTACCAAGATTTTATTTTACATAATCCTTATTACGTTTAGAGTTTCGGGACATCCTGAATCTATAATATATAATTATTAGATCCAACGATTTCGACGAAAATTTGTATATTAGTTATCTTTTCAAGTTCCTTTGTATAATTTTAAATATTATCATGGCAATTTCTATAAAATAAAAGAACGATTCCAACATGACATAACTATTTTATGTTCCTATTGTGTTTTTCCTGCTAATGGCAGCGTTTTGGACAATTAAGCTACCACCAATGAGATGCTACTAATAAAAGAAAATTAACTTAGACATTTCCATAGAAACTCAAGTTTCATAAGATGTATCTGGATCCAAACACAAAGCATTCGAGTAAAGATTCTCGGTAAAGCTAAAATATAATTGTAGTTGAAGGAGACAGGATTGAATAAAGCTTTTGCAGACAGCTCATAGTTTATTTCAAGACAGTAAGTAGTGAACTCTAAGAAGAAAATCATCTCGTTTTTTTTTTTTAATTTGAAAATTTGCTCGTTAAAAGCTCCCCCCAGTTACATTATATATAATAATATGACCTAAAGTACCTTCTTCTTCTTATCGTGTAGGCTTGAGGCAAACCTTGGTGTTGGAATTATCAAGTCGCCCATAAGGCTTCCAACTTGACTTAACGACTACCATATTAAATGATAACCGGGTCCAACAGCTTTACGTGCCTTCCGAAGCACGGAGACGCTCGAGAATGAAATTACCACAAACGGTCACCCATCATGGATTGACCTTGCCGAGTGTTGTTTAACCTCGATGATCTTAACGAACGAAACGAATCTCAGTACCACAGTGCTACGAGTACCTGAGCGTAAGACACCACTGCTCTTTGGGATAAAAGACGTAACGCTATAAGTGGTTTAAAAAATACATTTACTGTACAAGTAAATATAATTAAAAAAATTTAATAACCCGACTGTAAAAAATTAACCAAGAGCAACGCACTAAAAAGACCGTAAAATTATTGTAATATTATTATACCTGATTAAATTTAAACACATAACATATGTATATATTTGTAATCTCCATTTGATTCCCTTTATTTTGATACTCTACACGATAGGTTTGGTTAAAAAAAAAATAGAAATCTCCTTTTGATTCTCTTTATTTTGATACCCAAATCGATAGGTTTGGTTAAAAAAAAATTGAACTTCTTACAATTTGGCGTCAAAAGCCCACCGTTTAAGTCTTTTTATTCTTAAAACATATGGGTTTTCTAGACGAATCTAACGATACCCTAATTGTCAAAATCCATCCAGCCGTTTGGAAGATTCGTGGGAATAAAGAAATTTACAAACATACAAGATACGCTCGAAAAACAATACCCGTCCTGACAGTCGGGTAAAAAGACCACAGACAACCACCAAGGTTCCGTTTCAACTTTATTAAACTCAGCAAAACATAATTTCCTAGCGAAAACTCTAGAGAATATCGTTAAATAGTTTACGATCGTTCGATAGTATACGCTGCAACTGCATTATACGTGGCACTTGTTGATCAAGTAGCAAAACAGCTAAGTGCCCCAGAGACACGCTCTAATAGCAAAGTTACCAACTGTGATTGCAGTAATTACGAAGCGTCTGACGCCACGGAAAATCGAACTCGGGCTGAAGTGTTGGACAACCCTAATTTGTCACACTTGACCTGAATAAATCTAGTTCATGAAACCATCTTTTACACTTTTTAGGAAGTATTATGTATTTAAGACTACCTTTTTAGACGGCTCTTTGTCGTATAGATTATTTTTGTTGCGAATGTTTTTTTTCAAGTTACAGTGAATAGGAATCCATATTTTTTTTAATGTGATGAAATAAATATATTTTTGCTGTGCTATCTTTATCACCATCATCATTAACAATCCAATATATCCTACAGCTAGCTGGGTGCTCAACAAAAATGTTTAGGAAGCGTCATGTTCAGCAGTTATCAGAATAGCAGAATTGATTATTAATATTGTTTAATCAGTTGTTTTAACTACAGAAACGGAACGTTTCAGACACGTACCGTATCAGACATAAAATCGCAGTGTGGTCGCACAGACGTGTACAGACAAAAGCTATCTGAAACGTTGCGTTCTGTGTCTGTCTGTCAGATATACGCAGCTTTATGAGTAGGGAGTCCGTGAAACGCCACCTAAACATAATACAGCCAGTATTAAAACATTAAAATATCCATCGAGTTTTTGCAATATTAACCATTGGCTAACAAAATGCTAACGAATTTTTTTGAAAGGGTCGTGAATAAAATAGAAGCAATAACATAAAATGTCTAATAAAAATATTATATTTGATTTTCCAAGCTGGGTCGAATACGTTGATGCCCATTGTAGAATTTGCAAACTTGATATAGTTCGTCTGCATAATAATGCATTACATTTTTAATATATTTGAAATGTCTGCAACAAAAGTCACCTTAGCAATTTTCTGAGTTCACTGCTACTGGTCGTATATCTAGTGATATTATTATTGATCTGCATATCAGAGGCTTTAGGGCGTTCAATTTGCTTAAGCCTTCCGCGAGATATTCGTACATGAACGCTTGGCCTTGACTTTTAAGGAAAATTGAAGTAAATTTAAAGCAAATAGAGAGAGCGCTTTCAAATATCATTCAACAAGAATAAAACGTGAGATATATTGCGCTTTGTACAACTTGTTTTGAAGGTTTGTTTTCTTTAGATATATATTTGATTTGTGTTCTTAGTCTCCATGTGGTTTGAGATAATATATAAATTAGATTTTCTTTACATTTTCTAAACAAACTAAAAAAAATCTAAACAATATAATTGTAGGTATTTTATTAATGAGTTTTATTTTAATTTATTTTTATTATTATTTTTTAATTAAAATCAATTTATTATAACAATCAACTGCATTTTATCGTAATTGATCATAATTTTTGTATTACAAATAGTTTTAAATATTTTATAGATATTAATATATTGAGATGCATGTACCTATTTAATTTATTTAGTTTAATTTTATCTATTTGCTAATTAATTAATTTTTATTTTTCTTGTCTCAATTTTACTTAAATAACCAATTTTTTATATTTTGCTGTAGTGAGAGTGATGTGTATACCTATAATTGATGTATTTACTGAACCTTTATGAAATACTGTTACTTTTCTATAATTTTATTGTAAATACGTTGTTAGTGTACCTTATTAAATAAATAAATTTTTAGATTTTTCATGTTCATTTAACATAAATATATAAGCACAACCCTGAAGTTGTTGGCCTCTGAAGGCGCTTGTAGCATTGTGGTACTGAGACATTCGTTACGATCATCGTAGTTAACAACACTCGGCAAAGTCAGTCCATAATGGGTGACCGTTTGTGGCAATTACATTCTCGAGCGTCTCCGTGCTTCGGAAGGCACGTAAAGCCGTTGGTCCCGGTTACCACTTAATGTAATGTATGTAGTCGTTAAGTCAAGTTGGAAGCCTTCTGGGCGACTTGATAAATTCCAACTCCAGGGTCTGCCTCAAGCCTACACGATAAGAAGAAGAAGCACAACCTAGATTGGTATTCGCCTCAGTTTTAGTCTTTTATGAGAACAGAATATATGTATTCAATGGTCCGAACACCCTTGGAACAATTCCGATCTCATTATTCATTAACACATAATTCATGAATTTGGTTTTGATTTATGGTAATTGCTACCTACAATGTTCAAGAAGGGCGTCGTCTACGAAATTAATCGACATGCAAGTTGTAGTTAAATTAAATCTCAAATTACTTGGACCAGAAGGCGCCATGGTAGTATCAACGTGTCGCTAATGTGAAATCTGGGGGGCTAGACCAGTGGCAATCTATTTAATCTATCTATCGACATGTCAAATTAGTACATAAATCACGTGACATGTCGATAGCTGATGTCAGAGATGTGTTTAAATGTATGGTAGTGACATTCATTTTTTTTTTACCACATTCACACAGCGCCGTCTAGTCCCAAAGTAAGCAATTATATTTGCTTGTGTTATGGGTACTAAACAACTGATATACTACTTAAATACTTTTTTTTTGTAAATACATACATATTATAGATAAATTACACCAGACAGAACAAACCTTTATGCCCATCACACAAAGATTTGTCTTGGGTGGGGATCGAACCCACGACCTTCGGCTTAGCAGTCAGGGTCACTAACCACTAGACCAACAGGCCAGTCATCATTTTGGATATAACCAATGAATTTGCAACTTGTCTAAGGGGGCTGGTCTTGAGTCAGTATTTTAATTTTTTTTACTGCTCGAGTTTGCATACGATCATCCAATCCATCTGATGGTAAGTGGTAACCACCACCCTTGGACTTGGCTGTGTTCTTTTACCATTGGTTGGGCAGAAAACACAACCAAGCCACTGCTTACAAAACCAAATAGGGAGGAAAAGGAAAACAATGGGGATCGCGACGAGGAATTAAGCTTTCTACGCTTCCATTGACCAGATGACTACTTGGCGTTGATATTCCGTGGAAGGGTAGTACTTCCCCGGACGTGCCGTTCCATTCATTCTGCATGTAAGCAAGCCAGCAAGTAACTAACTAACAGTATACATATCAATTACCTCTTCGGGCAGAGAAAATGTCCCCGGTGCTGTCGGACGTTGTTATTCTCAACGATACCTTAGAGATGACAAAGTTTAGTTTCTGATACATTGCATTCCTGTTTCATTACCACACAGAGCTTCGACATTCTCTTATTAAGTTTGATGTACAATTAATTATTCGAATGATTGATTTTGGGGCATCGAATGGTATACACTTTGTCACGTGAAAGGTGGATCGTAAATGAAGATCATTCTATCATGTGATTCGATTAATAACCTATACTACATTAGAGGACGACAATTGTGTAGGTACTGGTAGGTATTCATAGCTATGGCTGTATCGAGATGTATGCACATAGAATATAACAGCATCGTTAGTTAATCCTGTAACCGTATGATTAAATGAGCTGATAAACTTGGTCTAGTAGGTAATACAAATTTAGATCCAGATAACAAAAAATTGTCTTACATTCTGCCTGAGCTGCAGCTGTCTCTATCGCACTCTACGAGGCAGACTTACGAGGCAGGGCGACGTCAATAATTTGTTCAAATACCAATTTTTTAATTCCTCGCAGGCGGCGTTCCCTCGGATGGGGCGTGTTCGCTATCAGTATATTATCCTGGATGACGTATTTGAAATATTTTTTGCTAACGTAGTAACTAAATAAATGTATCCCAGAATTTATGGATTATACCTAATTATATCACACATGATTCGAATAACAATTTTATAATCTTTGTCAATAATAATAATAATATTCTACCACATTTAAACAGCGCCATCTAGTCCCAAATTAAGCAATTATATTTGATTGTGTTATGGGTACTAAACAACTGATATACTACTTAAATACTTTTTTTTTGTAAATACATACATATTATAGATAAATTACACCCAGACACAGAACAAACTTTTATGCTCATCACACAAAGATTTGTCCTGGGTGGGGATCGAACCCACGACCTTCGGCTTAGCAGTCAGGGTCACTAACCACTAGACCAACAGGCCAGTCAATAAATTTTATGAGTGTTTAACATAGACTATTTCTCAAAAACATTACAGAAACGTAAATGGCAAAACTTTGCATCATAATAAACTAAACAAATACAAAAGCAACTCATATTTTCTTTCTTCCGTTGAGTTAACAATCATGCAATACAAACATTAAGCGACCTCTCTACTGTTATGCCTGAGACTGAACGTAATTGAACTCAATTTTCAATCGTCTGGTACAAAATAGGTGTAGACTAATAAATAGGTTCACTTGTCAGTTTTGGTGTCAATTACATTCGCCTGGACGTTGCGTTCGTGTCATTATGATCGGTTTGAAGATTAGTGTAACGTATTGTGTAAGGGCTTTTGAGGATATAATATACTTGTCTGTGGATGATCTGTGAGACCGGGGCATCACCAACCATTTTGTGAGGGTTATTTTTTTAAGAACTTTTTTGTGTCTATAATTTAAGTTTATAGTAAATTTTATTTCAAAGTATTTTTTTTAATTTATTTTAAAATAGGTTGTATGTGAAAAAATATAGTAATATTTTGTGTTTCAAGTGCTATTGGAAATTGACCAGTGAATATGAATATGTTTTATTGATAAAAAGCATGACATGTATTTTAATTATATATAGGCAACAAATAGTTTGTTTTAGGCAAAATTTTAGGTCCAAATATTTAAAGTTTTTATATTTTTATTTTTAGGTAACCATCTGCATTTGAAATAATTTTCAATAAATTGAGCAATGATTGATACGTCACGACGGGAACGACGTGACCCTTGGGCGCCAAATAGTTTTCCAGTTCGGCAAGCTTGTCATAATTTGTTAGGTAATTCCAATAAACATTTCACGCCCGAGGAAATTATTGAATTACATTAGATCGACTTGTCACATTATTTCAGTTGAACGGTTAAGTTACTTTAGCTTGAAAAAGAATTTTTTTTAAAAAAACATGCTGGTCAAAACAGTTTGGATTAAAAAGAAAAGATTACGAATTTAATTAATTTTCTAGGACGTCTGGTCGCAATAAAAATACGCCTAGACTTAAACTTAGTATTTCTATTGTTGAGTGCAATATATTCAACGAATATGGCGACTTGACAACATAGTGTACAGTAATCGCATTGTCATATAAATTTAATAAAATACGAATAAGTACATAGCTTCACATATTTTTACTCGAAGCGGTAGGCCCTGGCTGATAATGATAATTTTAAGACAGAAAAACTCATACCGTTTCTGATCGTATCTTCTCCTCTTACCTTAGACCTTGGACCTCTTAGATTTGTGCAGCCTTACACACTTTCGCTAACTAATATGTACCTAAAAGTACCAATAGACACTAATATTATGTTGTCAAATATTACAGAGTGCATAAAAATATTAATAAAAATGTTCTATTACGTCCTATACCTACATCGCTCCGTTCTTTAAAGCGTACTTGTACCGTTCAATAAGATACAATTTCATCTTTCAGGGAAGGTAGAATCATTTTAAAAATAAAACACAATGTGCTTTCAAATGGAATAAGGCTCTTGACATTTTTCTTTTATTTTATACTTCGTTGAGAAATATGAATCAATTCTTATTAATGTTAATTTTCAATAAGAAGATAATATTTTTAACAAGATGAAAATATTCATCATAATGTTATTTTTATATTAAAATTTTAAATTGCATCAATAGCAGTTAATCACACTAATATTATAAAGGCAAAAGTTTGTGTTTATGTTTCTTACAACTTCAACATCGAAAAATTTGGTGTAGAGGAAGTTGATTGACACCACATTTAAGCAGCTAGTGACTGATAAAAGCCTTATGAAAATGGAAATTGAATTCATAATTATTCTCAGCTGATATTGTATTTCCAAGAGATGGTTAAGTATGTAATTGCAAAGTCGATAATTTTTTTGGGTTTCCAGTTGTTAAAAAAAATATTTCAATATTTTTGAGTAGGTAACTATTCCTACGGAGTAAATAATATTAATTTTTAGCAGTCAATTTCTACGTCTTTCTTTACGCTTAGTACATATTCTGTAATTTTCTTAACGATAGGTGTGTGTAGTAAAACTGCAATAATATAAAAACAGACAGATTTTTCTTCCATACTAAGATACTGAAGATTGCTCTGATTAATAACTAACGGCCATTTTCAATAAGTTTTATTTATTTATTACTTAGAACTATCTTTACAGATACTTAAACCTTTTTAATTAAATCTGTCAAACTTATTCTATAAATTACTTTCTATCTATGGGTTAGTAGTTGAATACACCTACTATGCCAGCCAGTATTTACATTACTTATTTTTGTTTTAAATTTCGATTCTTCAAATAAATTATACATAAGTGAATGTTATTTTGACTATCATAATAAAATATACACCGAAAGCAAGTCTTGAATTTTCTCGCAAATTTTCTGACAAATGTACCGACGGACGCAGCGAAGGGACCATCAACTCTTCGCTTGATTTATGTCCTTCTGACTAATTCAACTTCAGGGATACAGATGATGTGCCACTGCTAACGTTATTAACAGAACGGGTATCTCTTGATATGTCTTTTTTTCCTCAGTTGTGTAAGTAATCGAGTTTGACAGGAGACTGATAAGGCGTGTTGTAATGTTTACTAATGTTGTTTTTTATGTGAAGATGTTACAAAAATATTTGAAGATTTGTTTTTGCTATAGTTATTTTGGTTGTATTTATTCAAACGTGATAAAAATACGTACTGAATGCCAACACTGTGTCATTACAACGTTGAATTAGAAGTCTCCTGGCTCAGTGGTTAATCACCCTGACTGCTGAGACAGAGGTCGTGGGTTCGATTCCCACCCAGATTTTTTTTTGTGTGATGAACACAATTATATGTTCTGTTTCTGGGTGTAATGCATCTATAATATTATTATGTTTGTATTTACAAAAAAAAACTATTTACATATTAAATCAGTTGTCTAGAATCCATATTTCAAGCATTAGCTTAGTTTGGGACAAGATGGCGCTGTGTGTGAATGTCCAAATATTATTATTATAATTGCTGATAGATAAAATAGTAATGATGAATTTTCATCCTCATTATCATCAGCAACCCACTAACCTCCCACTGCTGGGCTCGGTTCTATCTAGAGAGCTGAGCCCCATACGCTGGCCTAGTGCGAGTTAGTAGATATTTAGGTGCCCTTGAATATTAAAATACTAGGTGATCTGGCATAAATTTAAATTCAAACTTTTTGTACTTGTTGAATAGACGAATGAAATATAACTAAATACATATCAAATGTAACGAAAAAGTCTTTTTATTTTGGGTGTCACTTAAATATAAATTACTTGAGACGTGTGTACCCAGTGTGCGTCGTTTGTCTTGAATACGTTATTTTTTTAGAAAGCAAACCTTGACTTTTAGTCAAATTAACAGTAAATCTACCTTTTGGCTCTTTACTTATTGCCTGTGAAATAAAGAAATAAAGAAAAATATAAAAGAAAAGAAACCATTAGGGTATAATTTAATATCTAACTACTGACAACACAATAATATGTATATTCATTCGTGCTATAATTACTAAGTACATGTGCACCTAATAACATAACATAGCCTCACACCTTTCACCACCTCCTCTCAATTCCTATCTTTTTCCTTTTTTACCCTATTGCCCTTTTTGTCCATATTTCCCTTATTATTTTTTTAGCCAGTAGCTTGGTTATCTTTTCTTCACATCATCATCATCAGCAACCCATTAATGTCCTACCTACTGCTGGGCTCGGGTCTCCTCTCCTCTATCTAGAGAGCTGAGAGGGTTTAGGCCAAAATCCAGACACGTTGGCCTAATGATTGATTGATCAGACATATCTTTAGAATTTCTTCTACTTATATCTTACCTTAGAAGAAATTCTAATTTTTTGTAAACCTTTTAAGACAAAAAGCCATTTGAAACAAAATTATGAAAAGGGTTATTTATGCTTATAAGAAATGCATTTCCAAGAATGCTATTTCAAAGTAAATCAATTTGTCAGAAGTGAAATTTATGGTCAAATAAAGTATATAGGGTTCGGTGTTCAAACAAATTCTATATCGTAGCTTCCAATCTCAGAGATATATGAGTATGTGGGAAGCGAGTAAATCTACAGTATTATTTTCGTAGCATTGGTTATAAATTTATTTTTAGAACGAATGAAAATGAAAGGCTATCTTGTATATTTGCTACGACGCGAGCTACGAGAAATAATATATGCTACGAAGCTCGTTGCAAAATGAAAACATGTGCTGCTACGTAAATAGGATAAATATATCAATGAAGTTGTGATTTGTCTATACGGCAATGTATATCTTTTGTTCTTAAGCATAAAGTTTATAATTGCCCAACTGAATTTCTCATCTTATTACGCTTTTTCATTAGTGTATGTAGTATTCAGACATATTGATACCCTTTAACTTAGACTCAAACATGTATGAACAGTTCAATCAGTGAATTAAATATCTACCTATAATTTACTTTATGACCTAATTTTGTTGATTTAAAACACAGTATTCTTTGGGGGAGACCCGTTCCCAGCAGTGGGACATTAAGGGTTGAAATGATGATAATGATGATGAAAACACAGTATTTACGTAGTGTTTCAACTCTACACAACGTTGGTTTAAATATAATAATATCATAGTTACGTTTTTTTTCACTTTACATTATGAACCTTGCCTTAAAAATTCTGTCATCCATTTCCATCTAAAATCAACATTATTTAGAACTAACATATTCAAAAAGAACCTTGAAAAAAATATTGAGACGTACCTATACCTATTTACACGGCTCCCGTTAAAGTGATGTCACTTCGACTATTAATCATTGCTTGTTTAAGATTAATAGAGCGAGAAAAGCAATCAGCTACCCGTTAAAATATTACGCTTCAAAAATTCACTCTTAACCATCCTGTAAATAACATTCTTCCATGAAAGAAAAGTGAAAGTTTGAAGGCGTCTGTTTAACAAGTATAGGAATATGCACGGATAAATGGTTCATGTAGTATACTATTTTAATATTATCCCACAAACTGAATTTTGCCGCCATAAAAAGTAGCCTATGTTATTCTCTAAAATTTCATCTGAGCTTTTCCTCAAAATAGTAGGTAAGTACTTATCTAAACAATCCACTGAATTTCACTACGCAACAAACACAACCCTCTTTAATTATTTATTTATATACTACCCCGCCCTTTCAGCGCTGGCAAGAGTTTTAAAGGAAACTGTTCCAACGAATGTCGGCGAGGCCAAACCCTCAACTTCCTTAGCTATTAATCTTGCATAAACCTGTTCTAAAGGTACCTACAACAAACAATTGAAATAATGGCGTTAATACAAAACTAAAAAATTCTAAACTGTAAATAGTTAATAATAAATATTGAATAGCATTAAAATGATGAAAAAAAAATTTTCGGGTGAAAATGGTATTGGGATTTTCTATCATGAAATTCCAGTATTGAGATTTTCCCGGAGTTTGGTATACAAATGTTCCCGGTTGATGACAATGGGCTCGCCCCCAATTTCATCGGACCAAAACAGCTGGCGAAATGTGGGTGTGAAACACCTCTGCCTACCCCTTCGGGGAAAAAGGCGTGATGCTATATTAATATATTTTTTAATTAAAATTATAAGTATAGTGTATGCTTCAGCCACATTATAACATACCAGCTGAGGTACCCGGCTTCGCTCAGGGAGTTGATGGATATTCTCGAATTTTCTGGACTGTTTTAGAAATTTCTAGAAGGCGAAAAATTCCAGCCCTTATATCTTTAAAAGCACGCCCTTCGGGTATAAAAGGGAACCTTCTTTACTGACGAGATACAGATAGTTACTACACCATATACCCTTGTTCGTCATTTTTGAGTTTTAGCGGCAGGCCTGTTGTACACTTTCTTTTATAATATAACTATATATTGATTATAAAATAGACTGTTGCGATTCGTCTGGCGAGTGGGAGCTCTAGAGGTATCATTCCACCTCTCAATTCCCATGGTTTTCTTTTTTCACTCGTAACGAGTTAGTAAATTCTGTGAAGTCAATTATGAAAGCTCAGTCTGTTATAGACTTGCATTTTGTATATCCTGACGTGTATTCGGTGTATTTGAATGTGTATAAAAAATTTAAAGTTAAAGCTACCTTCACACCAAAATTTCTAATATTTTATATGCCTCATATTTTCACCTCAAGCTATACAACGTTTTCCTTCTAAAAATTCTATAAGGAAAAATATTAAGAGTGGTTTGATTTGATAAGGATAAACGTAATATCCTCATAAATCCAGAAATATATAAAAATGTTTCTGACAGCCGATAATACCCAACACTTCTGCATTAGGCCCGAACTCCAACGAAGTGAAGTCGTCATTTGTAAAGAGAATACACGTGTTATACTGTTATCGGTACTGGCAGGAAGAACACCCCTTTTGGTATCGAAAACACAAAAATTAAGATCTTCCTTTAATACGGAAACCCAAACAGTATAATAATGCATACGCTGCGGTCACCGCACCGCATGTCTATTTGGTAGTTTCGAAAACAGGTCTTATTCTCTCGCCCCGTTTTGGTAGAATCCGGGCCTTATCCAGCATTTCATGAAGACGAATAAGGATATATTTTGTGAGAAATAATGGTTCGAAGCCGCGTATTACATAACGTAACATACGTACAAATTATAATAAAAAAACCTTTATCATTTATTCAAAAATATTCCGTTTAAAAGTTATAACGTTGAAAGAATCGAAGCACTCTAATAAAGCGTGTAAAAAAATGATTCAGTAGCTGTTCTCTCAAAAATGTTATGTATTTTATTGGTAGGTAGTTGCATTCAGTAACCAATAATACTTAACCAAAATACTTACTTATTACTAAATAACATTGACAATTTAGCTTATAAATTAATTGATAAAATCTATGTAAATAATATAATAAGCCTGTTTTAAAATGCAATAAAGTTTATGAGTTAGGAAAAGCTAATTTTAATTTGTTTAACTTTGTTACATGAAATGTAAATTGATATTTTTTGGGGTAGGTACTTTTCTATAAAAGAAACAAATAAATTGTAATTATCTGTAAATAAGTGGAATTCCTATTTATGTGGACTTTATAAGAGTACAAGATATCTTTTCTAATTCAGTCATCGAACTGGAACGTTTGTCGTTGCTGAGAGACTACTATTTTTAAAGGAGTCGAAGATTCTCAAATGTTTAAAGTGTGATTAATTGTCTTTTTTTAATTTATTATTATGGTGTTGATTTCTATGTGGATCGAATACAATAAATCTACGATGGCTTTGATCTCTCATTTGCTTGTTGTCTTTAGTGAGAAATAAAAAGCACTGCATGCTTCCAGATGTTGTGTAAATAAATACATGAAAATTATCTATTATATTAAAAATATATATTGTCTTGATGAAATAAAAATATTTAGGGTAGAGTGATTAAGCATGTCAAACAAATTTAGTCAATTAAGAAAACTTTCTTTATCATATTTTCTGTTTACTTATTCAATAATAGTTATAGTTTTACTTTGTGTATTTATTAATTTGTTTGCCATTATTTGATTGCTACTATAAATTAATTTAAGTTGGCTTGTAACAAGTTTAATAAAATGAAGCGCCTACAATAATTTTCATGTTTGAAAACATTTTTTGTTATAATTCTGTTTATTGCGACTGTGTATTTCAATTATTTCAGGCGTTTGTGATTGAAAATCTAAAAATTAAAATTCACTTTGTCAAATTGGGTGAAATTTTGTTAATGTTTTCTACGATATTTTAAGACCTAAAGATAAGATAAAGATGTTTATTTACCAAGAACATGGTACAGGTATGGTAGTGTTAAATCCAACATAATATTCACCCTTTTTAAAGCATGCAAATTTACAAGAAGTGTTGAACGAAATACTAGTAGAATAATACAAGTTAACCACGCATAATTTAACTATAAAGTTTTACAATTAAAATATACGGGTGTACCCACTAGGTACAAGTAGTAGGTACGTATATAGTTTGCAATCTTTTTTCCTAACTTTATTTGCCATGTAGAATATCCCCCAGAGAAATAAATGTGAACATAGTAAGCAACAAGTAGATATAAACTAAGGAGTGGTAAATATTCCAATCGATACGGTAACTAAGTTCGTTCCTGGATATTGCATCTGCCGCATGGCTCGGGGGAACGGACGTCGGCGCACACCGGAGACAAATATACTTTATTTCTGAGTACATTTTTTAGGAAATATAATGACATGTAATAACACGGCTTTACGCCTTTTTCTCCGAAAGGGTAGGCAGAGGTACATAACACATCACTTCCCCAGCTATGTTAGGTCCTATGTACTAGGGGGCGAGCCTATTGTCATCAACAACCTATTTTCGTGACAGGATAATCCAATACCATTTACCTGCACAACAATCGTATATGTAAACTTCCCGCTGCCAATAAAACTGGCGAAGCCACAACTCACAAATTTACACGCTAATAAGAATGTATAATATTGAAAAAAAAAGTTTTTTTGTTTTATTTTTCCAGATAAAACAATTTGAATAATAAAATAACAGCACAAAATAACATCGTATGTAACGGGCCGATCCAATAAAGTTAGGTCTTCAATTTTTCCACAATGTTTGAAATTTACTTTGTAAGGCAGCTAATGTTATTTGGTGGCAAGTCAATTTAGTTAATTTACTTGGTATTTGATTAGTATATTTATGCAGAATTTACATCAACATTTTCAGTTTTTTATAAAAAAAAGCACCGCCCACACACAGGAACAAGTTCAGTCGCGCGGGTTACAAAAATAGGTACACAAACTACACACAGACTCGAAATAAATATATTATTATGTATCATAGGTTGTTCAAACATGAAACTAATTAGAAATCACTTGATAGCAACGTAGCTAACACAACGATATAAATTGTATGGCAAAAAGACGTATGGCCCGCCTTATGGTAAGCGGCTACCGTAGTCAGACGCCTGCAAGACTAGGAGCTTTACGAACGCTTTGCCTACCCTTAAAAACATATCACTCCCTTTTGTAGACCCTCATCATCATCATTTCAACCCATAAACTTCCCACTGCTGGACTCGGGTCTCTACTAAAAAATAATAATAATAATAACGAAGGGAATTTAGCCTACTACACCACGCTGGCCAGATGGGTTGGTATAGGTTTTGTTTCGAATTTTTCTTTTCTCTCAGTGCTCTTGTCTGCACCTTACGACACCCACGGGTTGAGATGGGGTAGTGACATTATGTATTCTTAATCCGTCACTACACGGATACCAGGAAAGTATTTCTAAAAAGTTGAAATTATAGTCTGTTCGCGTTAAGAAAATAGTCTGACTAACTCATCGTTGTCATTCAGCTTATTTATTTAGAAAGCCATGTTCACATTGACCATTTGAACTTACTGCTGCACTCAGAGACGTCAATTAGCAGTAATATGTCATTAACACAATTTTTTCATTGAATAATCGTCTTTAGGGGCATAGACTTAAGTATTACACGTTTTTACTAAATAAAGTTAAGTAACGTTTCTTAGTCCTTCGAATATAATTCACTTTAACCAAATAATACATACGCCTTCACTTTGCACACATTGTCGCCCGGTGAGTTACTATTTTCTTAATGCGAACAGATTATATTGAAGCGTGTACTAAAGCATATTATTTATTTATAGAAAATATACTTACACTATTACTGAACCTTTCAAAGCTTTAACCAATAAAGTATGTGCTAACCTAGTTCCGGACATTCTTTGCTCTTGATATAACTGCAAATTGAGTTACACTTTATGAAGAACTTACAAAACAAGTATCTTCGAGAAAACTCGCTTAAATAGAATATGAAGTTTCGTTATATTACTTACGTTTAGTTCGAGTTTCCTTGACAGAACGAGTTATATGGGCATATCAATAAATATTTCACAACGTTTGTTAGATCCAGTTATGTAAGAGATCACGTGCCTGCAACTAAAGGTTATTTTTAGGCCTTTCTTCATTATAACAACGCGTTATAGGAAATAACACTAACTTCGCTACTTATGTGATTTTTCTAGGGTCATAACACGAGTTTCAATACATAGCTATTTAACATTAACCACAACACATTTAGAGCTGTGAGCTGTTGTTTAGTTCAATGAGCGTTCTTGGTCTTTGAACATAAAAGCAGAGTAGCAAAATATGCAAACTACTTACTAAAAGAACAATATTATTTCTACAGGTTTTTTTATTGCCTGTCTTGGCAAAGATACGACCCACCCGATGGTAAGTGATTATCACCGTCCATTGACATGGTTGTGCTCTTTTAGATTAGAAGTGTCTCGCTATGGAGTGATTCTCAACTCACTTAGATGATCGCGATCATAATAATGCCTACACCACATAATTATGTTTCTTAAATCAAACATTTATTTTCATTTTGAACATTTGACGCTATGTCGATAAAATAATTTAATTTTTAATTTACATACTCTTTTTAAGGCTATAAATAGTTCATTATATTTTCATTTGTATCAAAATAAAACAGTAAAAATAATTCGCCCTTGTATTCCAATGAGCCATTTCGAATGAAACAAAAGGGTACCGTATTATTTTTGGAACATTTTTTACTGCAATAGTTAATATTTAATATAACGGGTATTGTCTCAAAGACATTTTTTGTATCCATCTGTTCTTCATCTATATAAAATTGTGAATAACTGTAATTGGTCGTTAGCTAGTAATTTCAATGTGTTAAATAATTGTTATTAGACTGTTGTTATTCCTAAATCTAAAATAAATAAATAAATAAAACAAGAGATTTCTTTGCTATTCACTGATATTCAATTTTATTACTACTTACATTTTATTTGGTAGGTATTTTTTTTTTGTAAACATCATTAACCTAAATAAATACAAATACAATAAACTATTCTTAGATCTGGTCAAAGGAGGTATTTATTTTCCAAGACTACTTTTAAAGTGAAGAGCCTTTTACAATAAGCTTTATAACGTCAGAACGGATCTTTAAAAGTGTGAAATCTTTTATACAGACAATATCGGAGCTCAGAGAAGGTATTATTGTTGAAAGTGGAACTCCTAGCTGTCGATACTGTGTACTCGTGGAAATAAAATTATTTCGCGAACTCCCCTTCGCAGGCATTCAGGTACACTTGCGAAGTAAAGGGTGTTAATGTACGAAGCAAATTGGACGGAAACGTAATTTCAAATCTCTCACGGCTGGCAATGTTCAATAACTCATCGATGTAAAAATTTATGGCTTTGGTGGATTCTATGACATGTGACGTGGAAGTTATTGGGATATACGATCGGCGTAATACTTCTTCGTTTGGCAGTCGATGTTTTTGCTCAGTTTATTGGAGTGATATGTGCGATGGATGTAAAAACTGATCGGTGATGTTGTGCTCTCACAAAAACAGTCGATGCGAGTTGAGTTGCGTTCTGGAAGTAATAATATGTATGGATATTACTATATCTGATACAGCACATCATGTGAAAAAATATAGGCAACAAAGTGTAACTGGTTTCTTGCACTGAATAATAATATAATATTAATATTCTACCACATTCACACAGCGCCATCTATTCCCAAATTAACCAATTATATTTGCTTGTGTTATGGGTACTAAACAACTGATATACTACTTAAATACATTTTTTTTTGCAAATACGTACATAGTATAGATAAATTACACCCAGACACAAAACAAACCTTTATGCTCATCACACAAAGACTTGTCCTGGGTGGGGATCGAACCCACGACCTCCGACTTAGCAGTCAGGTCACTAACCACTAAACTAACAGGCCAGTCGAAATTAAAAGTAGTGAAGATATTCTCATTATCAATCCATTAAGTCCCACTACTGGGCTCGGGTCTCCTCTCCTCTAACTAGAGAGCTGAGAGGGTTTAGGCCATAATCCACTCACGCTGGCCTAGTGCGGGTTGGTGGATCATACATAGTCATAGAATTTCTTCTAGGGAATGTGAGTTTCCTCACGATGTTTTCCTTCACCGTTAGCAGATGGTAAGTCACTTGACTAGTACATAAAAATTCCACAAAATGGAATCCACATTGATACTGCCGGTCGGGATCGAACCCGGACCGCGTGATTTACACGCCGGTCCCTTATCCATTCAGCCACCATCGCTTTATTTTATCGAAGATATTAATCTATTATAATATTTTATTTCGCTTGTTAAGACTTCAGAGAATTAGAAGTAGGGATCGGGATAATATGTTATGTTTTAAAATTAGCACTAATAGTCATCAATGCACATCATATGTTAGTCAAATTGGCAGGATGATATATCTTTATGGTCCTTTCTGTAATGTCCATCGAAACAAAATTGAAACACGACTAGATCTAAGGTTAACATTTGTGCGAAATCTATTTTAGTATTTATTTTCCTCTCCAATAAAAATCAACTAGAATAATGATTGAAAGGAGCATGCCAATACACTTACTCTATTTTGGATTTCTACCAAGTAACGTCTAATCCAATTCATTATTGGTATTGAGTTACTACATCACCAATACCTTTTTTTTTTTTTTTTTACTTGGGGAAATGCCTGACGCATACCCCTCGGTCTTGGGGAAAGAACCGAGGGGTTATGTGGGGCTCGCACCCACTAAAACCCCAAGGTGTTCCTCTCGTCGCGCTCTGCTGTGGTCACGGGTGCGCAGGAACATTCGTCCGCGACCACAGCGACGATGGCCCGCAACGGGCCCCCTCTCTGCCGGAGCTCAGCTCCGGCGGTGACGTGCGGGAACACGCACACGTCACCAGAAAACGCTCGCGGTCGACTTTCCCCAAAGTCGACCGGTCCTGGCGTGGCGGACGCGCTCAGCCGGGCGCGTCCTCTTCTCGGGCTTTTACGGCGGGAGGTCGCGGGCGTAAGCCCGCCTTCTCCCACCTACCCTTCGATGGCGGATCGGGTCACTGAGGGCATCGTCTTCCCTCTGCCGTTCCGCCTCCTCCTTCTGCCTCATCACCTCTTCGCAGAAGGAGAGCACTGCTCCCCAGTTCGTCTCGCTCTCCAGCATGGCCTTCACCACTGCTGGGAGCGAGAGATCCTCGCCTATGATCGAGGCCAGTGCAGCGCGCTGACCCGCCCACGCCCCGCACACCTCGAGGGTGTGCTGGGCTGTGTCCTCCGGGGAGCCGCAATGATGACAGACACATTGCGGCTCCCTCCTCGCGACCCGGCACAGGTACCTCCCGAAGCCATCACTAATACCTATGTTAAGTTTGCCCTTTGTGGCGTAAACATTATAATAAAATTAATAAAAGTGAACAAGTGAAGTTCTAGATTTCTGTAGTTCTTTATTATATATAAATATTATTATTTATTATATAATTATTAAGAATACATCATAATGTTATTATCCCATCTAAACCCGTGAGTGTCGTAAAAGACGACTAAGAGATTTCTCTCTCATTTTCTTGCAGTGCTTTTACCTGCATAAGGATTCCAAGAAACCCAGTACCAACCCGTCTGGCCAACGAGGTATAGTAGGCTAAATTCCCTCCATGGAGGAGACCCGTGCATAGCAGGTCATTTATGGGTTGAAATGATGATGATGAATGAAGTTTACTAAATTCACACATCACGGTAGAAATGTGCAATTGTTATTAAATTAGCATATATTTTTCAGATAGTACTCTAGTAGGTCTAAATACTTCAGAAATTGAATTTGCATACTGCCGCTTCAAACATAAATGAGTTACGCTGTAAAAGTATAAAGCACTTTTTATGAACATTCACATGAATTAAATTACGTATGCATAACAATGTTATGAGACATTAAAAGTGCTTACTTGCTGAAAGCGTAATATTACTTTATTGTTGGAAACTGTAGCACAAATACTGTGGTTTATGGCTCGGTGTTTATTGCAAGTTTCTGTATAAATAAGTATTAACTTAGAAATATTATATGACAAGGTATATAACTTTTTTCTGTTATTCATTAAAGATTTTTTTTTACACACCTTCATCATCATCATATCAGCCCAATGACGTTCGACTTTGTGCTGCCTGCCCGCAAACTTTACCCGGTTGTCGGTACATGTCGTGAGGTGCTGTACTTTTTCCAATACGTGTAGTATGCGTATACATTTATATTATTATAATAATGTTAGATAACCTTGTCTAAAAACCACATTTGATCAGTTGTAGTTGAGCGGTTGACAGTGTAAAATTAGGTCGATCGACGACTCATTGTTGGTTGAATTGAATTACAGATCTGTCAATAACAATAATTTTATCGTTGACACTAATGACCTGAAATCTGGATGTGACAAATTGGGTAGTAAAAAAATATCGATTTTAATTTATTTGAGATTTAGGGAAATCTTTATTTTTCTATCTCTTTTTCTAAAGCTTTGACACCCTGTACCTGCTCTCGTAGTTATAAGAGGTCAGTGGGCTAATAGCCACTTGGCCAATTAGGAAATGATTGATGCGTGGTTTGGGCAACTTATTGAGTTAGCCGCAAAGTAATAGCTTTTTCTGTATATTTGCACTGTATTTCTCGCCATCTCAACCAATTAATGAATTAAGTTAGTATTGATATATCACTAATAAAAGTGAACAGGGATATCTTTAAGCCAATATAGTTGAAGTAAAAAATTTTCATAATAGGAAATAATGGCACACACTAATATATAATCACATCCAGAATTTAAAGTTTTTTTTTTAAAGATTAGAGCCTCATTGCTCATAGACTCAACCGTAGTCAAGAATACTTATCATGATAATTACAACGTCATTTAATATTACGACGGGTGGCGAGTAACTAGTAGACAGAACAAGTTCTGTTATAAATGTTGAATTTTCGCGAAATTACTTAGGATTTTGCAAAAACACGGATAAGACAGAGGTCAAAAATGTCTCTTTTTAGGGTGGATGCGACATGGATAAGTTAGGTTAGGTTAACGTTTTCATCATAGTCTATCAGTAAAAATAAAATTCATATTATCAAATCATCCTTCAACATAAACAAAATAATTCTAAACATAATAAATTGTGTTATAAACGTGCAGTATTATTATTTAGTCAATATAGTATTATTAAAGCTTGCTAAGGGCATGGTTTTAAAGGAGGTGAGCCTATTGCCATCAACAGGGCACATATGTTTTCAAACTCCAAGCAAATGGTAAGAATCTGGTGATAGAAATCTCGATACCATTTTTGCCCTACCTGGGAATGAAACCAGCGATCTCTTGCACAGCAATCGTAGAGGTACACTGCCCGCTGCACCACCAAAGTAATGCAGTAATGATAAAAGCAATTTCCACAACATATTAGGCTTTTCCTTTCGCAAGTAATATAAAACCTTAGACTCACAAGCTCTAGACACGAGTTTAATATCACGGAATCTCTTATATTGCTCCCTTAATAAAACGTTATAAGAAAATCCATTTTTCAATCCAACTACTGACAGAGCTGGAATATATTTTTCAGTTGATTGAAATGAACCTGCGAAGTGGATGTGTCGGATAATTCTGTAATACCTGAATTATTTCATTCCTTATAATATATTATTATTTAAGTGCGTTTAAAATACAAAAATGGCGAAATGTGGGTGTGAAAAAAAGGCGTGATACTATGTTATGTTATGTGATTTTAAAATACTTCTTTCCACTTATACTTTATGCTTAGTTTGATAAATAAAATTAAAAAATAACACTCCGAATAATTCATCACAATTATTTCAATTATTCTTTCCATTTCGATACTACGTAAATAAGCGATATAGGTAACACATCTGGACAGGATATTTATTGGACAATGGATTGGTTGCCGCGATGCGATGTGGGTAACAGGAACAAGGTCTCAGCTGTTCGTTACACAATTTTATTATTAACAACTGATATTCGAAGTCATACAGACAGTTGGTATTTGTCGCTATGTCTAATATATTTTGTAATAACTATAAAGTTCCGTATCAGTATCCGTGTTTACGGATTAAGAATACATAATGTCACTACCCTATCTCAACCCGTGGGTTTCGTAAAAGGCGACTATGGAAGTAACCTTATGCAGACAAGAGCACTGCGAGAAAAGGAAAATTCGACACAAACCCTATACCAACCAGACTGGCCACCGTGGTATAGTAGGCTAAATTCTCTTCACATTCTTTGTTGACGTTTATGAGTTGAAATGATGATAAAGTTTTGAGAATAATTATAGGAAAAGATGATAGGAGAGAGCACACATTGCTCCATCGATATACGCAACGTTCTCCCTATTATTTATGAAAGAAAATATCATAAAAATATCATGCTGATCTTGGTTCCTATAGGTATATATTATGTAAGTGATTGGACCTTTGTTTTTGTACAAAAGTACATGTACATGTTTTAAGCAAATATTTACCACAAAATTCTATGAGATGCGTTTAAGGACTCTTAAAAGGCATTTACTTTCTACAGAAGATGATTAGGTACTTAGATTTTTTTTTGTATAATTTATTTTATATACATATTTTTTTATATTTTTGGGCGAATTGATTAATTTCAACACTAGGGTCTGCTTCAAGCCCATTCAATTAGAGGAAGAATTAAATTATTTTATATCGTAAAGGCAAAGATCTGATCATATTTCTTCCGTAAAGTTCATCATCATCATCAGCAACCCATTAAGTCCCACTGTTGGGCTCGGATCTCCTCTCCTCTAATTAGAGAGCTGAGAGGGTTTAGGCCATAATCTACTCACGCTGGCCTAGTGCGGGTTGGTGGATCAGACATACTCATAGAATTTCTTCTAGGGTATGTGGGTTTCCTCAAGATGTTTTCCTTCACCGTTAGCAGATGGTAAGTCACTTGACTAGTACATATAAATTCCACAAAGTGGTATCCACATTGGTACTGCCGGTCGGGATCGAACCCGGACCGCGTGATTTGCACGCCGGTCCCTTATCCATTCAGCCACCATCGCTTAAAAGTCGTAAAGTTCACTTATTGTTAATTAACTAGGATTGCTTGTTAGCAATCCTAGTTAATTAACAATAAGTGAACTTTACATCTTGCACCTTTTTTGATTGAGAGTCTGATATGTATGTCAAATATAACCAAATCGTTGCATAACAATAAAAGTATTCTTCAGTTACGAAGATGGACTCAATACGTTTTATTTAAGCAATCAAGTGCACGGTTGACCTGATTTCTTGGAGAGGGCTAATGTTTTTGCATTTAAAAGTTCTCTATATAGCACTAAATTGCTACCAGCATTCAGTCTGACCAATATTTTGCAATTATGGTAGAATATTGCATGATGCTTGCTTTAGTATATGAATATTTGAGGACTTTTCTGTTACTCTGTATACATAATACTACGCAAATTCGTGACGAAGCTGCATGCGTCTCTAAAAGCTTTGTGCCTTTCTGGACAAGTAATTTATCTGGTTAAGAGATAGAAAGATCTTTGTCTTATAAACAAATTTACAAAGAAAATCACAAAACAAATAAGACAGAGAAAAGAAACAGTACTAAGTCTAATGATTTCAGAAATCTATATCTTATCTATAAGTTTGTGCTTTTTTAAGTTATTTTATAGCGAAATTCTACAAACAAATTGATATTCTCAGACTGATGTTATTACACTGTCTCTAGCCGTAAATGGATCAATCTATCACGGTAAGGGATTGATCAAAGGGATTAAGATAGTACTGCCGTAACGCAAGCGTACAGCCTTTCAATGTAGGATTAATTCCAACCCAACGATGCAGCTATATATAGTGACTTGTAGTAATTAGAGCATTGATTTTCTTCAACAAATTCTATTATATATGTGGAATTTAAAACGGCTGCGTTTAAAAATCTATCCATTTATGCAAATACTGTGTCTCCGTGGCGCACCCAGTTAATTTAAATTCATTTGTTTTAATTAAGTCCTACAGACTACACTATATTTCTTCTGCCCTACCAAAAAAGAACGGCATCACTCCATGTCAAGCGCTCGAGAAATTGTATCTCAATATAGTAACTACCGTTGCTTATATAATGTAATCGCAGTTTTTCTTCTTAGTAAGGCAGTATTGTGCTATATAATATAGCAAATAAGGACATAATGCTATACAAAGTAGCATGGCGTTCACATTACGCGATATAATCGTAAGCTTTTATAATATTTGGCAAGCTTAGTTTTTTTTTTGCCTTGCTTGAAGGAGGAGGAAGAGGGCAGCGCACGATATAGCACAGCATGAACTCAGCAAATCACTTGTTTAAAGCGTATAGTAAGCCAACAATATACAGTAAAGTGTGAACATGTCCATAATAATGTATTGTACGTGAAATTGTTGAGCTATGAACTATTTGCTATATGCTTTTTTTAGGGTTCCGTAGTTCTGACTAGGAACCCTTATAGTTTCGTTATGTCCGTCTGTCTGTCTGTCTGTCTGTCTGTCCGAGGTTTTGCTAAGAGACCGTTAGTACTAGAAATCTGTAATTTTGTAGGAGTATGTATATCAATTACGTCGACAAAGTGGTAAAATAAAATTTTGGAAAATATTTTTTTTTAGGGTAGCTACCATACATGTGAAGTGGCGATGAATATTTTTTTTGTTGTCTACCCCATTGTGTGGGGTATCGTTGAATAGGTCTTCTAAAATGACTTGAGGGTTACTAACATTATTTTTCGATTTAATGGTCCATTTACGAAATATTAAACTTAAAAGAGCAAATTTTTGTTCCAGTAGGGCGTCCCCCCCCCCCTCTAAAAGCTAAACTGCTGGCTTGAAAAATCTGGAAAAATTCATGATGATAGTGCATTTTATGAACTTTAAATGAAAACTATAACGGTTAAGATAACTTTATTAGTTTAGCAGTAATAGTCGTTGAACTTGGGTGTTGGATAATTTTGTACCAAATACAAAATACTTAGCATTAATCCTTTATAGTGACTAAGATAAAGTAGTTGCTTGTTTATAACGGGTAAAGACTTGCATTTAAAAACAAAATATCAAGTAAATAATACATCCATACATATTATAAAAGGCTTTGTCCTGCCTGACTGACTGACTGACAGACAACGCACAGCCTAAACCGCTGGTCGTAGCGACTTGAAATTTGGAGGGTGTATTTGTCCTAATGTGTAGAGGTGTACTAAGAAAGGGTTTTTTAAAATTCAACCCCTAAGGGGGTGAAAAGGGATAAAAACGATTGTATGAAACTTCTTTGTTTTTTAACTTAAAGATTTGAAAATTTGTTATGGGGTACTACTATCAAAATAAAAAATACCCTCATCAATATTTTTGACAAGGGTGGCTTTGGAAGGGTGAAATTGGGGATGAAACGTTGTATGAAAAGATCTTTGTTTTGAAGTTAACGTTTTGCAAATTAGTATTGGGATAGGAACTTAAAATGTTGTTTTTAATGTTTTTGATAAGGGGTGAAATATTAAATAGACAGTTCTTTGTTATTAAGTTATATGTTTGGTAATACGCAATTAGAACTTCAGTTAAGATGTGAGTAAATGGGTTGTTTTTGGTGTTTGAAAAACTTACCCTAAGGGATGAAATAGGTGTGAAAATTATTAGAAATTGATATGGATGTCGTTTTCAAGGTTTTTAGGGACGCTGATTACGAAAATGTTATCTATATTGACGTAAAATGAAATTCAACTCCTGTAGTGGGTTGTTGTAGAATTCATGAATTGCACTTAAAACAAAGATCTATGTAATATCGAAATCTACGCGGACGAAGTCGCGGGCAAAAGCTAGTGATATATAAATTTGCTTACTAAGCAATTGAAAAACTTACTTATCTAATTTTTTTTAAAAATAACACCCTGTACTTTTATGGCATAGATCAACCACAAGTATTGAATTATCTAACAAATGTGTAAAAATAAATAAGAATAAAACCAAAATTCCACTCTGTATGTGGTCGTTATCCTACCAACAGTGCCACCTATCTCTCTCGAAATGATCCAATCTTTCAAGCTGAAACAATTTAACAGACTCATGAAATTTCATTAAAATCGGTTGGATTATTTTCAAACACTAGTGTAGGTATATATGATGAACATCGTAGCTCTTTTGCTGCGGAACCCTACATTGAGCATGATCCGACATGCTCTTAACCGGTTTTTGTTTTAACACTTTATTGCACACAAAAAAATCATCATCATCAGCAATCCATTAAGTCCCACTGCTGGGCATGAGTCTCCTCTCCTCTAACTAGAGAACTGAGAGGGTTTAGGCCATAATCCACTCACGCTGGCCTAGTGCGGGTTGGTGGATAAGACATACTCATAGAATTTCTTCTATGGTATGTGGGTTTCCTCACGATGTTTTTCCGTCACCGTTAGCAAACGGTAAGTCACTTGACTATAGTACATATAAATTCCACAAACTGGAATCCACATTGGTACTGCCGGTCGCGATCGAACTCGGACCGCTTCATTTGCACGCCGGTCCCTTGTCAATTCAGCCACCATCGCTTAATACAACAAAATAATAGGTACATATAAAAAGGTTAACTCAGAATTGAGTTCTCTTACAGCAAACCTAAGAGTGTAGAGTAGACAGTAATGAGTTTAAGATAAAGGTACAAAAGTAACCCTCCTTTTGTAACTTTTTGGAACGGAACCCTAAAAATATATAGAGGGACAGAATACAAAATACAATAGACGAATGAATTAATCCATTTTTGCGTTGAGTAGTTCGGTATACTATCAGTATATTCGAATCCTATCAAAATGCTAATAAGATAATAAGCCAAACACACTCAACCGATACAACTAATTTTTATTTTAAATTCTATCTCTTAAAAAGATCTGCTTCCAAAGTAATTTCTTGGAACCGAAGTAAGTCGCAGATGTAAAATAAAATACAGTGATCTTGTTTTTTTATATTTTATTTTGCATTGCATTTAAAAAAAAGTTATTTGACAAATTTAGATACACTGTGTTGTTTGTGTTCTTACATATTACTTCAGTGGTTGAGTAGGTACATTGAAGTAATAATTATTTTTTAGTAGTTGTATATTTTATGTCTCAATGGTAGACTACCATAAGTACAACACCTTGTTTTTTTTTTGTGAAAAGGTTAGAACAATTTTAAATAAAACTCTCTAAAATAAATAAATTAAAGAAAAGTACTAGTTAATTGCTGGCTAGTGGTTCTATAGTCACTGCTGGAAGGAGAGAAAGTAGGAGAGTAAATTGTATAGAGGTAGATGTAAAACCACCGACCCTATCGGATATTTCTTGAGGATAAGTCCAGCAGTGGACTTCCTGCGGTTGATATAATGCTGATAAAGAATGTCTAGCGTGGCAAACATCAGTTATCAACAAATGGGCTACTAGCTTATCTATCATTTCACTAAATAAGATAGTATTGTAACTATAAATATTAAACATCGAACAATACCTATATTCTAAATTTCTTCCATGTATTTATTCTACTTTTTTGACTGGCCTGTTGGTTTAGTGGTTAATGACCTAACTGCTAAGCCGGAGGTCGTGGGTTCGATCCCCATCCAGGACAAATCTTTGTGTGTGTCTGGGTGTAATTTATCTATAATATGTATGTATTTACAAAAAAAAAATGTATTTAAGTAGTATATCAGTTGTTTAGTACCCATAACACAAGCAAATATAATTGCTTAATTTGGGACTAGATGGCAGTGTGTAAATGTGGTAGAATATTATATTATTATTATTATATTATTATATACAGGTTTGTTCTGTGTCTGGGTGTAAAAAAAATAAGTAGTATCAGTTGTTTAGTACCCATAACACAAGCAAATATAATAGCTTAATTTTGGGACTAGATGGCGCTGTGTGAATGTGGTTTTTTAATTATTAATTCTATGAAAAGTATGTCAAATTTATCCATAGTTAACTCTAAAAAAGTTTGTGTGCATCATCTAGATATGGATATTGGATATTTGTGTTTTGGCTCGCTTATCCAAACTGGATAACGTCTGCACGTCTCTATCAGGCGACGTTATTGTTAAACTTTTGTGCCTACCAGCGAGTTGCCACTAAATATTTTGAACAAATATGTAGGGCAGCCAACATTTTAGGTAGGAAAATTGTCAGTAAGTATAAACTTAATACATACATACATATAGATCACGCCTCTTTCCCAACAGAGGGGTAGGCAGAGACCATTTCCTTCCACTTGCTACGATTCTTTGGCTTCTTCAACATTCATAAATCTAATATTTATTTATTTTTACAAAGGCTTGTTCCCAATTGGGGATAAGAAAAATTAATGGGAAATTAATGGATTGATGATGGTGATGATTCCAGAAATGTCTAGTACACCCACAAGACTCAAATAGTCATGGCTAAAATGTCCCGGGAAATCTAACATGAATACAAAATAGGTACTTGTATAACAGTTTCTAGTTCAAATCTCTTGTTTATACAGTGGCCGTCGGATTACACAGCATACAATCAATACAAATGATCAAAGCCCTGGCAGCTACATTGGTTGCATCACGTCGGTCCTCCGAACATATCTATAAAATGTTATACAGTACGTCTATTCATTGACTTCATTAGTAATAGGATATTTTTAGGATTCCGTATTTCAAAAGGAAAAAACCGGCCAAGTGCGAGTCGGACTCGCGTACTGAGGGTTCCGTACATCCGATTATGCAGTATTTTTTTTGTGATTGAAACGTAAATTTTCACGTAAAGGTACACCATCTTTGTGTAACGTCAGTCCGGAATATACTCTCACTCTTACCTAATTTTTTTAAGGCTTATCACTTTATACGCCTTTCAATATAGTAATAATATTCAGTGATGTAAGTAACTACACAAGTAGGATTTTTTGATTTTTTCCTTTATTTGTGCAATTTGATAGTATTTCTTGTCAAATTTCATGATTCTAGGTTAACGGGTTTGACCTTTTTGATCCTCAAGATAAGTGACGAAAATGGTGTATAAACGGCTGTATAAAGATACAGCCGTTTATATATATAATAAAAAAATCAGAACTCTAAGTAAACTCACTCAAAAGTGAGTGAGTTTACTTAGAGTTCTGATTTTTTTATTGCGCTAAGATATTGCAGACTCGAGCATTTGATATTAATTTTAGCTCGATACCTCTACGTGTTCTTGAGAAATATATTCTTGATAGACGGACAGACAGACAGACAGACGGACAACGCAACGGAGTGATCCTATAAGGGTTCAGTTTTTTCCTTTTGAGGTACGGAACACTATTGGATTATTCCGTTGTCGTCAGTACAATGCAATGTAATTGGTCCCAAAACCCCTGTAGTATTCATAAATAAAATAAACTTGGACAATAAAATTTCTTTGAAGACAGTAAATTTGTTCGGAGATCAACATATTTTTCAATGAAAAGGTCGTACCTAACGCTCTGGAGACACATTAGCAAACAATGTTACAGCTACTTTACACTTTGTACTTTCAATAGCATTGTGGTATTGAAATATTCGTTACGATCATCGAGGTTAAACAACTTTCGGCAAGTACAGTCCATGATGGGTAACCGTTTATAGCAATTTATTTCTCGATCGCCTGTGTGCTTCGGAAGGCACGTATAGCCGTTGGTCCTGTGAAAGTTGTTAAGTTAGAATGATAGCCTTCTAAGGCGGGCTCACGCCAGCGACCTCCCGCCGTAAAAGCCCGAGAAGAGGACGCGCCCGGCTGAGCGCGTCCACCACGCCAGGACCGGTCGACTTTGGGGAAAGTCGACCGCGAGCGTCTTCTGGTGGCGTGTGCGTGTTCCCGCACGTCACCGCCGGAGCTAAGCTCCGGCAGAGAGGGGGCCCGTAGCGGGCCATCGTCGCTGTGGTCGCGGACGAATGTTCCTGCGCTCCCGTGACCACAGCAGAGCGCGACGAGAGGAACACCTTGGGGTTTTAGTGGGTGCGAGCTCCACATAACCCCTTGATTCTTTCCTCAAGACCGAGGGGTATGCGTCAGGCATTTCCCCAAGTAAAAAAAAAAAAGAAAAAAAAGGATGGAAGCCTTCTGGGCGCCTTAATGCATTCCAACACTAACGTCAAACCCACTCGATAAAAGATTCTTCTGGCTTAATTTGCTCTTGTTAGCCGCTGTGCCCACAATTAGTTCAATTTCAACGGTGACTAACAAACTGACTTTGAATTAGTTTTATCCACAAAAGGGTAGGCACCGGTGCATAATACCCACATTTCACCAGATGTATTATAATAATAATAAATTCATTTATTTCGGACAACAGAGATCCATAATTGGTTAGTATTACAAATAAAGCTTATATTCTAGGGTTAGTAACTTAAATTAGATAAAATAAAATAATTAAAAACAAAAAACAAGTGATGATTACGCAGGAAAATCAATATCCTACATAATCACCCTTTGCACAAAACTCTTAATATTAGGAGTATAGCTCTCCGCTACAGCTCTCAAGATATAGTTGAGAGTATTATGCCATGTATTTTTTTATATTCGTCTAATTACATACTACTCGACCAAAAAATTAGGCTCATAATAGCTAGACATTTTTGTTTTTATAAAACTAACTAAAACAAAAATTTAAAAGCGCTAAATAAAAGTGATCACTGTCGAAAGCGACTATACAACTGCTGTCATGTCACTAGAACAGCAAATATTTGGTTTAGTTAGTTTTAAAATAAGAATATCTAGCTGTCATGCGCCTAATTCTTTTGGTCGAGTAGGACCTGCATATGTTCATAATCTATTGGAACGTCAATTTGACATGACTGCAGAATGATAAGATTTTAAGGCCGGCAACGTTTTCACCAGAGCTGTACGTGAATGCAAAAGAGTTGCTAAGAACCAATAAAATCGTTTCATTTGAGCGATACTAGGAAAATTAAACGATACTATTGGTTCCTATTTATATTGTTGGCCAAATTTACACGCTTTCCAAGGCAAGATTCTCTCTTTGCTTCTTCTCTCTCTTGCCTAAGGCAAGACATGACTTAGATTGATAGTAGGCCTGTCATAAAATGCTAGGCATAGATAGTTATACTTTTCGATTGCTCTAATTCGGGTATTGTGAATTTTTTTTGTAGGTGCTACAGTAAGTAGATAATATTAACAAATACGTACCTACGCAATTATCGCCCCGTTTCTACTGAATTTTTACGATAGCATAAAATACGAGGTCGAATAACATATGCTTGTGTACTTGAAAATGTTTTCCCAAATGTTTCGGTTAAATTTCGAGATCAAATTTTGGGACATCTCGTTTATCGTATAAGAATTTATGTTCGAGGCTGAACCTCTAGGGAATTAGATTAAGCTGAAGGCGTTTTTACCTTCTCTTCGTTTTACTTTGTACCTGAATTATATGTGTGTTAACGTAGTGAATTATAGTTTTAAGTTACTGCAAATTTAACAGTTGCCAAGCAAACATTCACGATTATTATAAGCCGTAGACGTAGGTATATCTGCCATCTAGCTATATGGTTGTTAGTGTGTTAATATGGCTATCATTGTCAAACTGACGTCATAACATCATTTTTTTTTAAAGACAAATCCCGTATTCTGAAACAAGCCCTGTGTCGCGGGGGACTTTACAAATATTCAATTAATAGACACAAAGTACACCCAGACTCGAAACAAATATCTATGAATCACACACATTAATTTTTGACATTTTTTATTTGAATGTTATTTTATTGTATAAATGTGTATGCCTATTGGTGGCGGGACATAGAGGATCTATTGTACTCAACTTATTAATAGAACCTAAACTGACCTGTTTTTACTAAATAAAATATATGTTTTGATTTGATTTGTAATGTGAAATTAATGCCAATGAACTTATATGAACTGTTTAATTTACTAAAGATCTTATTTAGTACCCATATTTATGCAAATGAAGATTGATTGATTGATTGACATATTTGTCTCGTGTGGGAATCGAACCCACGTAACTCGGTGCGGCATTGTTAGTGAGGTGGTAATCACCTTAAACGCCACACCTCGGTGACAGTCTAAATAATATAATTCACCAAATCAGATGAGTAACAGCGCCGTAACCTACCTGTAACTAAGTGTTAGAGAGAGAAGTATTACGATTACTTCATTATTGTCTGTTATCAAAGCTAACAAGTGAAATGTCTGAATTGTGTTAAGTGGTCGGAGTTCTACTCGGAATCTAGAGTCATCAGTACCAAAATGATAGGAACAATATTTAAATATAATAATATTCTACCACATTTACACAGCACCATCTAGTCCCAAAGTAAGCAAATATATTTGCTTGTGTTATGGGTACTAAACAACTGATATACTACTTAAATACATTTTTTTTTGTAAATACGTGATAAATTACACCCAGACACAGAACAAACCTTTATGCTCATCACACAAAGATTTGTCCTGGGTGGGGATCGAACCCACGACCTCCGGTTTAGCAGTCAGGGTCACTAACCACTAGACCAACAGGCCAGTCATATAAATTAGGTCGTTGTAATTTTCAAACGATATCACAATCGACTAATACGAGATTCGGAGTAAGCGATAAGTTTTTGTAGGGTTGAAATTTTACGCGGAACTTCAGAGTATGTTCACTGGAAGGCTAAAAGATAGACTTATCATAAAATTATTGAGTAGTTATCTAATTTAGTCATAAAATATAAATTTAATAAATTTTACACTCAATAACTAGGCAATACAGATATTAGATGCTAACTCAGGCAGAACCGGTATAATAACAATAATATAATATAATTTGCTTGGTAATAAAAATAATATTTGCGTCAATCGTTAATTTATGTAAACGAAATACAAAAAAAAACAATAAAAGTTAAAACAAAAATACTTCTTGAAACCTTTTCAATAAAAATACAAGTGTTGTATCTTTGTATTGACAATCGTTCATATTGAACGTACTTTAATAACCGTGTAATTAAATTCAAACTTAACCACAATATGTGTGTACGTACGTCTGTGACGTAAAGACTTACATATACTATGGTATATGTAAGTCTTTTATAATTTTTTAACATCCTTACTGCCGCATTCAGAGACGTCAATTAGCAGTAATCTGCCATTAACACAATTTTTTCATTGAAAAATCGTCTTTAGACGTATTGACTTAAGTATTACACGTTTTTACTAAATAAACTTCAAAGTTAAATAACGTGTCTGAGTACGGCAGATAGTCGTTTAAATTACTCACCGATTCATTGTATTTGAAGACAGATAGTAGAGTATTGAACTTAGTAGTTTCTCATCTAAATAAATAGACACATCCAGTGATAATAAATCGTTTATTTCGCAATAATTTACTCTAAATGCGTAGCTACAACAAGTTAAAATATGTATATTCTAACATTTGTAGAACAATTCACTAAAAACTATTTTTTGAATAGCTATTTTAGATCATAAGATTCTTTTTAAAAAGAGACCTTTATTGTCATACCTCACAGGTTTACAGCCATTTTACACAAGACTATATTATTATGTAGTTAAAGACTAAATTTAATAAATTCATACATTGCCTTTGTTTCCTTTTGAAAAATTAACATATTATTATAAACAGTCTTCCTCATTTTATTTACAAACATATAATATCATCTATTTCTAATTATCCCTCCACGGAGAAAGAGGGGTGTTATAAGTTTGACGTGTATCTGTCTGTAGCATCGTAGCTCCTAAACGAATGGGCCGATTATGACCGAAATTTCTTTGTTTGAAAGCTGACATGATCGTGATTGTTCTTAGACATTTTATTAAAATTGGTGCAGCCATTTCAAGACCATCAGCTCATATCGGAGATGACTTACAAATTTTAATTTTGTTTAAGTACCTATTTACTTTTGTATTCCTTAATATACAAACCTACGATAAAATGTACATTATTCATTAATTCTAGATTAGTTAATCATTTCTCAAGAATGGTTTAACCTTGAAAGATTGTTTCACTAAAATTATATATAAAAGTAATTGTTAATAAAATAGGTCCCGGAGGACATACCCATCTTGACATTCGAATTAGTCTATTTTTAAACGTTGTAAAACATTTCGAAATGATAGCGACAATATTTCAAACATTTGACAGCAAAGTCAATTAAATTGTATGTCAAAAGTGAGCCTTCTGTGGTGAGATAGACGACAACATTATTAGAGATAGTGATTCTTGACAAATGCCATTTTAATGCAAAGACAGATAGGATAAACAGTTGAATTCAGTAATATACAGCATACAAATTGAGTTATCCCGGTCAGATACCCTGTATATGCCAACCTGAAGTCATATTATAAACCTTATCCTGATAGAAATAAACACTAGAATACCGGCAGATCAGGGGATCCGACCGGTTTAAATTCAAAGAGATACGAGTCGGCAAATTTAAATGAACGTCCAAAACCAACTCTTATTAGTGAAACGTTTATATATCACAACGTCATCCTTAAGTCAAATTACACTCTATTGCGAAAAATACAATGCGATAATATGCCATACCTTAGATAAGTCCATCTGTTTACACAACAAAAATATTTCTACACTCTATTTTATATACACTTAACAATATATTATTATTAGCACCAAAATTTCCGCAGTCAGGTGGTGGAATGAGTTCCACAATAAAGCGATCAGGCGTTGCACAAACGTTGACAGTTCTTTGTGGCTGACACAGGACATCGGCATTCATTTGTCTTTGTTCTGTTCTCCTTTGTGAACAAAGCAATCACGAATTACTATGACAGTGTCCTAATATTGGCAATAAAAACTATTACATTTTTCTAATTGGTAAGCTTCAAAAGTAACTAGATAACCATTTTAATCATTTAATTCATTAATGAGCTCTAGATACAATATTACTCGCCAGCACACACAACTAATCTATAAGGTACGTTCCCTATGACGCGTCCTACGATTAACAAATTCTTTGGGAGCTCCCAACGAATTTGTATAGGAATGATCCTTTTAACTCTGGACCTCACGCTCCCAACGAATTTGTTCATCGTACGACGCGTCATAGGGAACGTAGGGAACACAGGGGAAGCGAGAGGAAAAAAGGAAGAAGCCTAAAAGAGGTAGGACAAAGCGGTAAACCCCCGCTCTACCCTTTAGATACTTAGCTACAACGTGGGTTGTAGGTAAGTATTACCTTTTCGTTAGTTAAAACAAGATTGTAGGCTACAAGTCTATCAATCCCGGTCGTTAGCGCAATCGCTGTGTCCTAACCTAACTAGGTAATGAGGTTTGTTGACACCAAGCCGTTTATTTACATTAGCTTACTTTAAACATGTTTTGTATTCAACATACATTTTGTTTTTACCTTATATTGGAAGTGTTACTAATCCAACATAGTCTTTATCACCAAGAAATATATACTACATAAAGGTTATGTAGAATATTGAAAGACATCACTATGTGTCGGTTCGGCGGCCGACCACGTAAAGGTGGTGTGATTGATAGAGAAAGGAATGGCACTGCATATTATACCTATATAAGAACTATAAGTTCAATTTTCATTTAACCTATCAATTATCAATCTATAGCAGTCTCGTGTGACAATTTTATTGCTAGAACCTTCTAGGCTCCGACCACACCGCCGCGCCGCCGCCGACGGACGCGATGGTCTAGCGATCTGGTCTGGAGTTCCGAGTTCTACGTTCCGCGTTCACTATAATCTATGTGATAACTTAGAAACTTAAACGCCACCAGCGTTTTGAGCGCTGGTAGTGTGGTCGGCACCAAGTTATCGTTGCACCAAGGGGAGTCAGTTGCATATTATTTCTGCAATTGAATTATTTCACGGCACTCTCACCGTTGCGTTTACGGTGAATTTCGAATTTCGTTGTAAGCGCTACTATGACATGTGATACAGAGTTATTGACAACATATCATTGTTTAAGAATATTCACTGTTACGACAATACCTGACGAGATTCTCTTTTACATTTTTACAACAAAAGCATCACGTTTTCGAACATCTACAGTTCAATAAGTCCATGCATTTTTAAAACCGTGACACTTCATTCGTTCTGGCGTATTCTTCTTTTTTGCTTGAATCTGTGACGTCTACTTTGTATCTCAGCTTCACCAGTACATAGATGAACCTGCGAAATAAAAATAAATCTTTGAATAGCAGCAAAACATTAAACTTTTTACAATGTTTATGGTAATATGTTTTTTATTCTATTACATTAAAATTACTGATTCAAATTTAGCTAACCTTAACTCAGAATCTCGATATTTGGTATTCAAATTTTGACATCGTTGTCAAATATTTGAAAATAACATTTATATTTAAATTTCAAATAATTTACAGCAATATTGAAATTGAAAAAGTAGAAGGTTGCAATTTCGAAGCGGTGGTAGTCAAGGTATCTATACCTAAAACTTAACTACATATTAGGTAGTACGTTCAATTATTGGAGACCATGGATAAAGAAAGTAGAGTTGTATTACAAATAAACTTACACACTGGGTCTGTCAGAAACGCTTCGACAAATTAGATAAGAATTCGTACTATGATAAGGTGCTACCTTCAAGTTTATCTCTTTTAAATTTTAATTTAGATATCTACTTAAAATTTCCTAGAAACACTAAAGTTCGTTATTTGGTGAGGCAACTCTATAAAAGTAATACTCCTACTATAATCTTTAAGTTCTTGTTCAGCCCTCACTTAAATATTCCCTATGGGACCTGTCATATGAAATGAAATGAAATCTCGTTTATTCATCTAGGTTACAAGGTAACACTTATGAAAGTCACAAGATAAGAATGTAACAGGTTATCCGAAAAGTAGTGTCAGCAAATTTGCCTACGACCATACAACATGGGTTCATGAATGCGTTATGCCGGCTCCATATGTTGGCCAAACATGCGCCAATATCGACAACAGTATAACCACAATACGCAAAATAAGTTTATACAAATTGACAGTAGTATAATGTTTTAAAGATAATTTTAGTATACTATGGCTTACATTGGCTTAAGTTGGCCCAACTTGTGAAGCCGGCATTATGCGTTCGCTGTGTCCACACAGGAGGCGTTCTGACCGCGTCGGTCAACCAGTACAAAGACAATACAACGAACGTAGAACGCGAACACAGAACGCGTGACCGCATTTTGTGTGACATCCTATGTGAGGTCGTAGTCGTTGCGTGGACTCTTACTTTGATTTCTTGCTAAAATTTCTTGCATATACATATGCAAGAAAACTATTACATAAAAAATGATTACTCAATACCTGCATTCGTTCTAATCTCTTGTGATGCAACAAATTAATGTCACTTTATCTTGCAAATCACGTTTCAAAGTTGCAAGTAAGCTAACTAATTAATCATTTATAACTTAATCTAATCAACTATTGACCAACTTATGAAACTGTTTTATTTTTATACTATTTCCTTTTATCAGTCAATATAATAATATAATCAAACGATATTTGCTTCTATAAATACACTTACACAGCGTGTAAGTGTATGTTACACTCATATTTTACAAATAAATAATTATAATTATAGATCGATCAAATGACGTCATTGCTTTATAATTGAGATAGGTATAAAGTTTCATACAAATCCCATGTCCTAAGTGTATCATTAACAAACATCATAATGATATTCGCTTGTACTTCGTACTTGTAAAAGATGGGTTGATATTATCACTAACATTAAGATAAAAATGTTTGAACAGAAAATATTATTAGCCATTACCCTCTCAAATATAAGCTTAACTAATTCGTTTTAATGATGTTTTTAAAAGATTTGTATAATAATTGTCTTTACGATATATTTACCAACTTTTATTCCATTGTTAGAACAATGGAATAAAAGTTGGTAAATATTCATAATATATGCGAATGAATATTTAACATGTTAAGTAGGTAACTACTTATTGTACCTAAATTTTTTTAACAGACTTAGAAAAAGCAGTGTTATGATATATATTATATATCCAACGTTATTCTTCATTAATACTAAAGCTAAAACACCCTAAACGTATTTTCATTTGCAGAATCAGAATAAAAAATCTAAATATAGAGAAATTATAAGAGACTATTTAATAAGTTCGTGATAAAACTATATACTACAGTTTCTGCAGTTAAGATTTTTCGTCAAAATATTTCTGACTTAGGACCGATGATGTCTATAAAAAAATATCGACTTTTTCTTTTTTTATAGTATAATCTTCAAATTTTGGTTATTTAGTATCAATTGCAATTTAATTATCAAAACAATTATATGAATGGATAAAAATGTTCCTACGCACTTGCATTATCTTTTAAAGATAAAAATATGTTTACAACTGCACACTTTATCGTATAAATATATATTAACGCTGATACGTGAATTGAATTTACACAAATATTGATTATAAGATAAATGTCATCTTTAAGTGCGTAAATCACTGAAGGCAAAGTATTTAGTTTGGTTTAATTAAAAATTTAAATTTTATCCCTAAGGCACGAACTTGAGACGAGTCGTAAAGAGATGAGGTTAAATAACTAAGGTAAAGGCACCTATTACGGAGGTAGTCAAAATCGGCTCCTATTACGGTGGTATTTCTATTTTCGAGTTTTATTCCTGTCTTTCTTAGTTTAAGTACACCAAAACGGGACCTACTTATTCTAAATTTATTACTTCATGACATAACTGAAGTTTGCAAGTATAGCACATTGACAACACAACAAGATCAATCAGTTTGTGTAACGGCATCGACGTAAGAGGGGTTTCCATACAAACGCGGAACGACAAAACTAAGTACACTAATATTTAGAAACTAAGTTTTTCGTATTGATAAGCCATTTAAGTTTGTTTATGTGTTATTTATAGCATTCTCTTACTATTACACTAACTATTTAAATAGCTTGTTTTATATTTGCAACTTGTTTTATACCCAAAAAATAAGAAATAAAACACCGCCGTGATAGGATACGAATTTTATAGATTAATCCTAATTCGGTGGTATAACTCCGAAATAGGAAAAGTACTGGGCATGTTTCATTGTTTATAACTTTCAAATTATTAACTTATTGACTTAGTTCCAAGTTTAGTTGAAATAATTATTAATCTCATAAATTAGAAACCATATTCTGCGGTATGTGTTTTTACTTAGAAATCTGGTTAAATATGAAAACTGTTGAGTACAAAATGTTGGTTTCTTAGAAGGGGTAAAAATAGGAAGGTGTATTTTAATTTATCACAAATCATTTATTTTGTATAACTGTTGGCTGAGTTTTACACATCTGAACCAAAAAACTGTTATCTTTTGATTAAGCATTTACACTCTTTTGTTTATCGAAATTTTTAACGGTCTGAATTAGGATTATTAAAAACAAGAGTAGTTTTCCTATTACGGTGGTAGTTATTTCCAGGTAACTCTGTGTTAGGTTCTATGATCTCCTATTACGGCCCTATTCATCATGGAACATAAAATTACAAGTTTTAGGGTTTCGTAAATAAATAAATAGTATTATTTATTTTTGTGGATTCTTATTTGATACTTATGCATGTTTTTTTGATAAAACCAGAAGCGATAAAAACTTTTAAATTTATGTTACTTTTACAAGCTTTCTGTTAACTTGCAATTACTACTTAATATGTAACATTTGTTTGTTTTTTTTTGTTTCTTTCAATTTAACTCAAAACTACGAGACCGATTTAAAAAAATCTTTAACCGTTTGAAAGATACGTCTTTACCGAGTAACATAGGCTACCTATATTTATTTCTAAAAATATTTCGGGATCCCTACTAAAACTTGTAAAATGTAATCATTTTGTAACCATGTACCAATTTCAAAATGTAAAATATATATAAATTTTAAAAGCTTGAGGCACTGATATTACTTATATGCCATCAGTTATGTAGGTTTACTATCTCATATTTTACTGAACGTAAAAAGAAAAATCAACCTTATTTTAATAACCTGAAACTCTTTTTAAAAAGCGTGTGTGAATGCACGGTTATACTATATTTGTAAATTTTATGAAAACTGAATGAGACATTTATATCATTTAATAAATATTATTTGTACGGAACTTAAATGAATATAATTTCTGACCCTCCGTATTAGGAGCCGTCTACCGCCGTAATAGGCTCTGACCAAAATTTTACCTCCGTATTAGGGAAAATCGACCCGACTGTTTAAATATTTTTTTAAAATAAGAAATATCATGAAAAGTAACATAGGCTCAACAGCAATTCAAAATATAAATTCCACTTTTGACGATAAAATTTGTTTGCACCTTTAAAAATGCTTAGAAATGCTTATTTTTGTTTCTTACTTTCAAATGTTGTGAAATACCTCCGTAATAGGTGCCTTTACCTTAATTGACTTTCGGTTTTATGACACACCAGGCCTTTTTCTCCGAAGGCAGAAACCTTCGAGGAAAAAAGGCAGAGGAGCACTATTCCAACATTTCACCAGCTATGTTTGGTCTTGAGCCTATTGCCATAAATCGAGCACATTTCCAAATTCAACACTGATACTGAAATTATCGAACCAGAAAAACTCTTTCTCCTAGGACTTTTTGTGTAGGAATAATACACACTCCTACGATGCTAATGAGACAGTCTATTTATAACATTATTACAATATTATTGTCTCCTATCAGATCGACTGACGATCTAGTAAAGGTTGCGGGTGGCCGTTGGTGTCAGTGGCACAAAATAACCGCTTTGGCGGAAATTAGTCCTACAATAGATATCCTACGGCTTGGCATTTTATTCGCTTTAAAAGTAATAGTTTCTTTGAAGGCAGAAAGGCACTTAATAGTCCATTAAAGTGTTATATACTTAAGCTAAAACAGAGTAAACACTACTAAAATAAATTGTTATTTTGTCATTTTACAAACCCAAACTCACATAATACAATGTCAGTTTGATAAACAGAACTTATGCTCCAAAACTGTCTAAAATTGGAACACATCACTTGACTTGTGGGGAGGTAAATAAAAGTACTTGTAACCTAAAAGCCACAATATTTCCAATAATATAAGTACTGTGTTTTCCAGAAAAGCTCCTACTGAAAATATATATATCTTATGGAATACTTCTGTAAAATGGAAATATTTTCTTAAAATATATCCTTCAATTTCTATCGGGAAAAGTTGTATTTTTTTACCTCTCGCATTCAAAGTCTCGTAGTAAAAGCATAAAATACTCCGCACAGATGAATGAGAACAAGCTTTTTCTATCTATATCCCAATAAAAAGGGAACAAACACGCAACACTTTGAAACTTACGCGAATAATCCCAAGGCGACGACTGTCAATGCTGCATCGAACATGTAAAAGGCACCGGGAAAGCTGTCGATTGTCGTCGTATAGATATAACTCGTTGAAGGCATGTATATTAAAGGAGCTATCGCTTCCGTCACCCCCATGAGAGCACTCAGCTTAGCTGGAACAAAATAAAGAGATTTATTTTGTGGTAAATCTGTCTGCTGAAGGGCGTACCAAATCTTAATAGTGTTAAGTCGCAAGTACCTTCTTCAATATTATAGTCGATGTATTTTTCGCGAATCCAAAAACAACTTCTAAACGGCTACATTAACGTCTAGGTGTTTAAAATATGATTATGTAACATCATGAACTTGTTCAGAGTATGGGCCCTCAGTGTAACTTATAATAATAATAATAGTTTCACCACATTTACACAGCGCCATCTATTCCCAAATCAAGCAATTATATTTGCTTGTGTTATGGGTACTAAACAACTGATATACTACTTAAATCATTTTTTTTTGTAAGTACATACATGTTATAGATAAATGACACCCAGACACAGAACAAACCTTCATGCTCATCACACATAGATTTGTATGTTTTCCTGGGTGGGGATCGAACCCAAGACCTCCGGCTTAGCAGTCAGGGCCACTAACCACTAGACCAATAGGCCAGTCTACTTATTCTTTACCAGTCTCCACTTACTCCCCAAGCGGCGACCGGTCGCCGCGAGCTTGATACCGCGCCGTTCCGTCAAACCCCAAGCGGCGACCGGTCGCCGCACCTCCCCATTCGACTTTGAACTTAATTTTGATAATGTTACGGTCTACTTTTGTATGAAGAAGTTTGATTCTATGCGTTCTATAGAACATTTCCTTGACATTTGAAGCATAATTTTGTTTTATCTATGCCACGAAATTTTTTTTCGCGGCATTAACAGTTGTCACTTTTTGTGGAGTGCGTCAAGTATGACAGGTGCTTTGTGATTGTGTTTTAAGGATTTATTCAGGTAAGTAATGTTTTCATAATTGGAATATGATATAATGATTCTATTTAGGTCATTGTTTGTAAGAAATACATCATAACAACTAGAATATAAAGCCCGTTAGTGTCCGTTAGAATATTACCCGTTTTCCGAGTGATTTTTACGATATTTATCAGTGGATACAGTGAAAAGTATTGTTATTTTTTACTGTAAAGTAGAATATATCAATAAACCTATTGCCGTTTACAGAATGGTAAAATATGGTTTGGTTGTAGAGTAATAAATTTTTTTGTAGAAGGTAGTATTACGATTTCACCCGCCATTGCTCCGCCCATTTTTAAGTACTTTTAACAGTTCGTTTCGGGGACTGACAGGTTAAATTAATTTAGTCTGTCGTCTATTTATTTACTATTTTATCTAGGTAAGCAAAAATAGAAATACTTTTTAGTCTAAAACCAAAAGCGAATTGCTTACAAACATTTTCTTTAAATTAAAAATATAGGCAGCTTTGTTAAATGTAATGAAACTAAGCCAAATAATTGCAAATAAGACGAAAGATAACGGAATAATTCCTAATTCCACAAAATCCCAGTTCATTTAACGTGTCAGTTATCGTGAAGTAAAAGCCAATACAAAAATATCTCGTTGTGATAGCAACAGGTGCTAATCCTTTGAATAGGCTTTCCTCATATAAACCACTGCTCTTGGGTATTTCGCAAATTTTCCTTATCAACTGTAACGTTTTATAGACCAATTTCTCACGTCATTTATTTTGTGTGGCTAAATAGGTTGTTCACTTGCGGTTGATTTTGTTTTTGTTAAATTTAACTATTTTTTATAATATGTTGTGTTGTCTTCATGTCCATATCAGAAGGTATGTGTAAAATGTTTTCATTCATTATTACGTAATATGATTTGGAGAAAAGTATTTCGGGGCTTCTTATTGCATCTTATTGCAATTTCGACTTTTGATTGGACTATTTTTACTCGATTTTTTTGCTATAGATAAGGCATAGCAGCGGCCTTTCAAGCGTAAGGCTTCCCACAGTTGTGACCCGTTATATAATAATTATTATTATTTATTTGTTTCCGAAGAATTCCATAATAGGTACCCACACGAATAATAAAGTTAAAGGATACTGACACAAAATGCAACAAACAGTATTTTTGGTAAAAACAAGATAAAATTGTAAAGAAAAATAAATAGAAAACATTCACTTACCAACTTCTTCAGTTGGAATACTTTTGGTCGCTATCGACCTGACAGCTGTCAAACCCGTATGACTAAAGATGTTTAACACTGGTGCTAAATAGTACCACGGCCTTGTTGGCGCAAATGCAAACATGAAACAGCTTGCTATCCTGCTTGCACCCGCTAGGGCGCCAATAGCACTGTCTTCTACGTTCAGTCTTTTGCTCAACACTGATATGCAGAAGAAGGTACCTAGAAAAGAATATAGATGTAAGTATATTACAAACATATTAAATAGAGGCTTTATTGCTTGGTTATTATATTCGTAACAAGACAAATAACCGTCCACCTTATGATAAGCGAATTATGTTCTAAAGTATAACATATATTATTCAATATTTTTTCCCTGATTAAGGTCAGGATATTTTTACCGGCCCGTTTTCAGCCAACTAGATCTTGACTATAGAGTATTTAATCAACTGATTATTAATTGGCTTTGTTTTACGATTTCTATGAAAGAAATTGGGTCGCTATTCAAACTTTGTTTGTTTCTTTGATACACTTTCACGCGTTAAACACTAAATTGATTTTATGAAATGTTGCCTAAACCTAGACGTAGTCAAAGGCCTGGAAAAAAACATAGGTTCACTATCGATTTAGGATAGTGAAACTGTGGATGGAAGCTAGTCAGTAAAGGATAGGTTTTAAAACTTCAGACTGACATTAATTATACCTACCTGGATTTTCTAGTACCTAAATATAGATATAAATTAGTGGTTACCGACATTATAAATAGATATGACGCACAATATTAAAAAAAAAGGAAAGTCTACCTGTATAATGTATATGCAGATAAAATCCCCAAGTTTGTTGAAATATTGATTACCTCAGTGTTAGCAAAAGGTTATCTGTACCTATTTTTTTTTTATTTAGGTCCGATGTTTTATAGCCTATGGTATTAAATATGCTCCTCATTTTTACAAAGTAGTAAGTACGTATCGTGTCATTAAGTTCAGAAGATTTAAACACTATTTTGACTATGCAGTCAAAGTAGTGTTTCATCATCATCATCATCATCTCAGCCTATTGCAGTCCACTGCTGGACATAGGCCTCTCCCAACATGCGCCATAACACTCGATCCTCCGCCTTCCGCATCCAGTCAGACCCGGCGACCTTTTTCAGGTCATCAGTCCACCTAGCTGGAGGGCGTCCTACTCTAAATAGTGTTTAAATCTTAAAAATTAGATTCAAAGGATTTTAAATACATTTTTCTTTGTATGCACAAAGAAAAATGTATTTCAAAATCTTTTGAATAACATGCTACCCGTACATAGAACATGTATACAAGCGCAATGTAGCCTGTCTGCAGTAGGTCAGCTAGATAAACCAACGTTTGTATCTCATGCATAATTCAACGGTATTCAGCTAATGGGTACTATACGAGAGCTGTTACAAATACGCCCTAACTAACTACAGATTTCAGTTGCAGTTGCTTTAACCGTTAGGTATAATATATATTTGCACCAAATACACAGGATTGACTGTACCCTTTCATATTTAAAAGCGATGGTGACTGAATGGATAAGTGACTGGCGTGCTAAACACGCGGTCCAAGTTCGATTCCGACCAGCACCAATGTGGATTTCACTTTGTGGAATTTAATATACTAGTCATGTGACTTACCATCTGCTAACGGTGAAGGAAAACATTGGAGGAAACCCACATACCCTAGAAAAAATTCTAAGGGCATGTCTGATCCTCCAACCCGCATTAGGCCAGCTTATGGCCTAAACCCTCTCAGCTCTCTAGATAGAGGAGAGGAGACTCGAGCCCAGCAGTGGGACATTAATGGGTTGCTGATGAGACTGTACCGTGTCGAGTGACGTATGTTCGAATGTGATTTATAGATATTTGTTTTGAATCTTCTTTGAAACTTAGTAACTATTTTCTAACTTACTTCAAACAAATCTTTCGACTGGCCCGTTGCCCTGGTGGTTAGTGACCCTGACTGCTAAGTTAGAGGTCGTGGGTTTGATTTCCACCAACTTGTGGAAAGAACCCAACAAATCTTTGTATGACGAGCGTGATTGTTTGTTCTGTGTCTGGGTGTAATTTATCTATATGTATGGATTTACAAAAAATAAACGTAACGAAACGTAACGTGATCATGTGAAGATTGAACCATCATCATCATCATCATATCAGCCCAACGACGTCCACTGCTGAACATAGGCCTCACCTAATTAACGCCACTGCGTACGGTCCTGTGAATAAGATTGAACCAACCACATGTTAATGAGGCAAGCCAAAGTAGTGAAGTATAAATATAACAACTTTGATATTTATTAATCTTATAAAGACATACCTACTTAATACTTATGATTTAAAAAATATAACATAAACAAGCGATAGTGACGCAACTTGCACTGACCTTTCCGCATTCGATCGACGTATTAGATAAGTTTTGATATAATGCACTGAATACATACTTCAAGAAATATACGCAAACCGTTATCATGACCTTTTTACCCGACTGACAGGACGGGTATTGTTTTTCATGCGTATCTTATAAGTTTGTAAATTTCTTTATTCCCACGTTTCTTCCAAACGGCTGGATGAATTTGGACAATTAAGGTATCGTTAGATTCTTCTCAAAAACCCAAGTGTCCTTAGATAAGTATTATAAAAAAAAAGACAAAACGACGGACTTTTGGCGCCAAATTGTAAGAAGTTAAAATTTTTTTTTAACCAAACGTATCGTGTAGGGTATCAAAATAAAGGGAATCAAATGGAGATTTCAAATATATACATATGTTATATATTTAAATTTAATCAGGAATTAGAATACAATAATATACTTATATAAACAATTTTTCGGTCTTTTTAGTGCGTTGCTTATCTGCAGATTTTTTGCAGACGGGTTATTTTTATTTTTTAATTATATTTACTTGTTATCACTAATATAACTGATTTTAATGATACCTACCTATACTCTCCAATATGTAATTTATATCATAAGGGAGTTTAATATTATCAGACGCTTGTAGCATTGTGGAACTAATTCAAGGCTAAGTCAGTTCAGGTGGTAATTTCAGTTTTGTGGCTCGTAAAGCCGTTGGTCGGTTGGTCGGTCGTCGTCTCGGTTCCATTTAAGAGGGAACGTGGTCTGCGAGGAATTTGAAATATCATATTCAGAGAAACTTCGCCCTTACCTCAAGCCTGCAACTGTAGAATGTGATAGAGACAACAACTAATTCAGACAAAATTTGTCATGTACAAAATCATAGAAAAATGTTTAGAAACTGATCGAGCAGGAAGTTGTATGACTGTAAATATTGGTATGGCTTAGCGAAGGAGACATATTTCCAATTTCTGAACTGACGCGACGCTCAGAATTTTAGGACAGAGATATTAAGGGAATCGAAAACATCTTAAGTACTTATATATATAAATAATGTCAGATATATTAATTATTAAAGACCAAGAAATGTCAAAAAATTTAGTTTGTTTAATCTAATTTACGAGTTACAGTTCTTTTTTTAAAGTATTATACTTAAGCCAATAATTGGCTACTAAATGGGTTTACATGTCTGTAAGGTAAATAAAGCCCTTGATGGTATTATAATGGTTGAAGGCGTCAATAATGGATTGGTAAAAATTGGAATTATCTTTACATTATAAGCGTTCATAGTATTTAAACTTCACCTGTCTGTACAAACTGCAAACCAGTTTCGATAAAAATAATTAGCAAATTAATGAGCGTTATCTGATATGACATAAAAGACTTTACATACATAGAAATAGAGTTTCTTTTAAGGAAACGGGAAATGGTTGCGTGATGAATGCACGCCTATATCGCAATCCGCAATCCTTGACCTAGGATGATAAAACCGTTGGTGCGCACACGCAACGTAATGCGTTTCTTAATTCAAAAAGTGTACTTGTTTTTCTTTTGCAGATATTGGCGGGTCACATTGGTTTGATAAAAAAATGATATTACGCAATAAATTAATTAGAATACAATTATTGTGATTATGTGCATTAGGTGCATTATTAATTTAAGTGATGGTGGCCGAATGGATAAGTTCATCATCAAATCATGCGTCTGAGTTCGTTTCCGACTTTGTAGAATTTATATGTACTAGTCATGTGTTTTGAAAATAGGTTCAATAGATCTCGAGATTAGCCCCTACAACGTCATAAACTCACAAAGTTTACCTCTCTATAAAATTGGTATAGATATAAATCAAAGATTTGACTACGTGTGTGGTCTAGGTCAAGAGAGTCACCTCGGCAATGAAACTGCGTCAATCTTTAGATCGGTAACCCAATACTGTGCTAAGTATGAATAATATGACCCTGCAATAGGGACACACTTATGCTTAGAGATAAAATGTGATTGGGTAACTGAAGCGTAATTAGATGACAGCCAGTTACTATTGGCCGTAATATCTATACTAATATTTTTAGCTGAAGAGTTTGTTTGTTTGGTTGGATGCTAGGATCTCAGGAACTACTGCTCCGATCTGAAAAATATTTTAGTGTTGAATAGCCCATTTATCGAGGAAGATTATGAGACTATATAACATCATCCTACTGGACTATCCAAAACTAAAATATTTTTTAAAATCGTAACAGTTGTTCCGGAGATTAGCACGATTAGCCAAACGAACTGACTCTTCAGCTTTATAATATTAGCATAGATAGTCCCCCACTTCAGGGCTGTAGCTAGAGTTAAATTTGAGATAGGGCAGCATTGGTTACAGGTAGAGGGGATAATTGATCTGCCCTCGAAGCACGTGCTCCTAAATCAATCATCATGTATAAATTAATGTCACAACTTGTGATATGTTCTGAGAAGTTTTTAGATATCTATCACTACATTTTTTTATCTCAAACTATGAACAAATAATTGAATTATAATAAATTATCATTGTGATTTCAAGGAAAGGCATTGCCCCACAATGCCCCCCCCCCCTCCCCCTAAGATACGCGAGAACGGGTAAAAATCAAACTTAATTGAAATTGGTACCAAAAAATTTACGACTTATCGTGTTAAACCCTTCCTTTTTAGCGATTTTACTGTTCTCATTAACAAGAACATTCCAAAAATAAAATGTAATAAAATGTAAATTTTACTGACTTACCAAACAGTCCCAAGACGATGTTAATAGTCCCATAAACGCTGTATTCGATCTCTGTGAAGCCAAACTTGCGTATTACGTATAGGTACGCCACCTGCGAATCCCCTGAAAAAGGAACAAATATGAGATTCTTTCTTAACTGGTTATAAACAAAATAAAAACTGAAACCAACAATTGGGTTGGAACATTAACAGACCAACAGGTACTTTGAGGAATGAGGATAATTCCCAAGTAAAATATATTCATTCTATTCTGTATTCTTATAACAAATTTCCCTAAAACAATACGCAATACAATATGCAGGTGACCATCCCCCAATCAAGTTGGAGCATAAATAAATTGACCTAACAAAGCAGTCAATTTGTTCTTGAATTGCAATGGTAATTAAAAAAGCAAAGGTGCACTTTACTTGACTTAAAATATTTTTAAATTAGCTTTACTAGCCTGGTATGTGAATAAAAAGTACCACATGTCATACTACGGCCTTGCAAGTATTATTAGTTGATAGTAGCTCCATTGCAATGTGAAAGAAGAATAAACAAACAAACATTTTTGCATTTATAATATACTAGCTTCCACCCGTAGCTTCATCCGCGTGGTATGTGTGTAATAAATTATAAACCAAAACCTTTTGAATCACCATGAAAATCCGTTTTGTATAAAAGATCTAACTGTATGGAATGCCATACAATGCGAAATAAATTTGTTTTATCATCATTTCAACCCATAAACGTCCCATTGCTGGGCACGTGTCACCTCCAAGAATGTGGAGGAAATTTTGCCTACTATACCACGCTGGCCAAACGGGTTGGTATAGGGTTTGTTTTGAAGTTTCCTTTTCTCGCAGTGCTATTTACATAAAGTTACTCCCTTAGTCGCCTTTTAGGACACCCACAGGTTGACATGGGGTAGTGACATTATGTATTCTTAATCCGTCACTATACGGATAATTTTTTTTATACCATGTGTGTAATCTGGCCAAGACGAACAAAAAAGAAGGCGGGGACGATGAACAAAAAGGTAGGTAGCTAAATAAATTCATCGGATCGTCTGGACGATGTAGTAAGCAATCCAGATTAATAATATTATGATATTGAAGACATTATAACCTTCATTTCTTACCATATCGGCCAGACGACAGTCCGATGGACTTATTTACGGTAGGCAGTTATTGATAAAATAGATCTATGAAACCACCATCCATATTTTCTAATCATTGTGTTGGGTTTGTAAAGTCAGGGCTTAGAGGCTTTTCTTTTCTTGGGATCTAATAACATTTACAGCGAAAGCGTTTTTAAACCAATATTACATGAAGTGTTTTTAGTGGGAAATAATTATTTATAAGTAGCAACATCATTGTAGCTGCATTTTATCATTCACCAGCATTATAAACGGTACTACATTCCTTCATGAAGTTTGTTTGGTTTGGTTTTTCTCCTATACTGTATTTTTATTAACAGAGGACACTTTCAGAATTTTTATTAAACCATTGTTACCTGTCACTGTCACCATAACAAAAAGCTCGTAAAATCACTCGTAAAATTATTATTATTCTGTGAATGACAGATGCTGAAACTTCTATTCAAGTCATATTATATGAGACCCAAATCGCATTTGGCAATACTTAGATATCGCGTGATATCACAAACCTTCAGGTCATTGGAAAACAATTATCATTTTTCTATACTTATCTATTTTTTTTTCGAAAATAATCGTGTTGTCTATAAAATAACAATAAAATTCCTGACAATTCACTATGGGCAATGAAAAGAACATTCCAATAACATTATAAAAGGGTCTCGCTTCTGTATCAAGAAATTTACTATTTTAATTAGGTAAATCCACAGAACAGAGATAGGTTTTTCATTGTTCTGTGGGTAAATCAATGTCATTTTGATTATATAATAATATTATAAACAATTAAATGTTCGTTATGACTGCAATATTTTTCATTAATCTATTAGCCGTATTATCATTAATCCAAAACGAAGTTTTTCAAGAATTGTTGTTTTATCAACCAAAGCAATTTTTATTCCCTCGATGCAGATGCTCAAAGTTTAATCAAAATTTAATAAAAATTTTCAATATTTGTAGCCCCTTTAAAAACACTGTTCATAATGTTTATTTATTGTTCTGTTTGTTTTTTTGCGATGTCAATGAACTTTTGACTGTATTCATTTGAATGGGTGCCATTAAAGTTTTTTACTACGTTGGTGTAGGTAAGTCATGTGTAGCCGTGTGTTGAAGTTGATGAATTTAGTTCATTGTGTATAGCGCCTAAGGATGTTATCTAATACATTGAATAGGCCCGACGTTGATAAATTTTTGGTTCTAGAAATTAGTTATTATTATGTAATGTCCATTACTATAAATTAAAAACGACAAACTATAATGAGATAATTACATAAGTATTTTATTTATAGTTATCTTCTGACTGTTACTTATATTGGTATTATCGGAATGTATACGACTACTTCTGGTTATGAAATAGCAATATCTAGGTTTTGCTGTCTGAAAATGTCCTGTTAATGCGAAAACCAAACATAGCTGGTGAAATATGGATGTGATTCTTTTCTGCCTACTTTTTCGGGGCAAAACGCAGGGCGCTGTTTTGCTCATATAATTATAACCCTTTCGGCCCACCAACTCTTAACCACCATCATCAACGTTACACGTCTAATGAAAGCAAACCTCGCCTTTTTTTAGCAAACCTAACCTTGATATCAATTTTCTTTGACAATATTATTATTTATATATTTTATCTTATAGGATTAACGTTGATAATTGTGAAGTCAATTTGATGTTCTTAGAACGCTCTGAATGTGCGATATGTTATCATGCTACATGATTAAAAATATTGTACAAAACTGAAATCTTATTGAAAGACCTTAATTTGTCAGAAGACACTTTGATGTTATATAGCTCCAATTAATAGCGTATATCCTTTTATAACCTAAAGTTTGTAGACCTTTGCAACCTTAATTCGATAGAGGTTAATTTTAAGAGCACACAAACCCCCTTTGCATAAAGCTTTGATGTTTTAAATACCAACGCATACACATTATCATGAAAATATTAATTTCTAATGTTTTTATACTACAAAAATTTCAGTAATAGCCTTGTTAAATTAGGCGTAAAATACAAATGTTGAACACGTAGTTGGTAGTTCGACAATTCATTTATTTAATCCTAAGAAATTAAATACGGTAAATGCGTTATCTACCAGCGAACCTTGGAGTGATGCAGACAGAAGTATGGTAGTTCCATAAAGAATAGGATATTGATACTTACACAAGAAATAATTGTGCTCTCCTCTATAACATTGCCAACGTCCATGAGCGGCGGTAACCACTTACCATCAGGTGGGCCGCTAGCTCGTCTGCCACTTAAGGCAATAAAAAAATACTAATTTTATAAAGAGTAAAGATTTGTATTTTTGTATGTTTGTATTTTTATATGTAACAAATAAACTAAAACTACTGGACCGATTTCAAAAATTATTTTACCGTAAGAAAGCTACATTATCACTGAGTAACATAGGCTATATAACACCACGCTACGGCGAATAGAAGCTGAGCAATGACCAAATTAAGATTGACGGAAGCTTCTTCTAGTCCTTAAATAAAAAGAAAAGTATCTTTATTACGGTCTCATTTAAAATGATATCATAATCAAGAGTAATTATGATGAAATTTAATAAATTCCTCCGTATGATAGCAGAGAAACATCTTTGCGTATTCGTATCTCTCTGAGGCTTTGATTCTAGTAAGTAGTACCTATCTTAAACATCTGGACCCACTATTACGATTCCAACACGCTCGGTGTGATTCTCGTAACTATTACGGATGTCCAATCTAGGCCGAATGCTATCCGTACTACCTATTGCGAACTGATCACGGTACTCGTTTTTTACACTCTTCTAATGACCGAAAACTAATAAGCCTTCTCTTATTTTCAACGCGTGTATTGGAATATATTACAAATAGCTTGACGCATAAAAATATAGATTAATAACGTATGTCAGTCGAATATTACAGAAGTATAGGTCCAAAAAAAGATATCAATCTTCTTTCGTATTGTTGTGTTACGGCCGATTAATTAATATCGAAAAAATGCTAGGAATGACGAGCGTAAAAAAATGTTTCTGTTTTGCAAATATAGAGCAATTTATATTAAACAGTTATATTTTTAAACAAGCCTCCATCTATTGGTTATAAATAAGGGAAATAGATGTATATTTTTCGTTTTGCGTTTAAATTTCTATTGATATATTCAAATTTATTTTAGAGTTAATGTTAAGAATGGTTTTCTAGTAATTTATAATGCGACATCGCATAATATTTGCGATAATTTAGGTCAATATTTACGCAATAATTTTACATTTTAGAAACCGTGTTAAACCGCTATTTTAAGGTTTTGTTATACAACCTCTTTGCCTTTAAAAGCATGTGAAAGTCGTTATGGGTTTTCTTTTTTTACCGATTCATAATTCATTACAAAGTCTTGAATCGTGCGGTCCCTGTTCGTGATCTTCAGTAATATCTTAACATAATACTTATTTATAAATAAATACATAATTATGGCAACATTCATGTTGAACAAAAATCGAAATCGTAATACCTAATTTTTTTTTTTGAAGAATATTATGATGATTTAATTGCAAAGTTTGAATCAATTAACGAATTTTAAAATGATCGAATTATTTACATAAGTTAATAAAAGATAAACCGATAAATACCGGTTTTCGAAACAAATTATATTTTAGAGTACCAACTCAAAGATTATGTAAACTTATTTGACTGAATAAATAGGACATAATTATATTATTTAAGACAATAAGAATTGACTACTGCATTGTGTAAAAAGCAATGGTGGCTGAATGGATAAGAGACCGGCACGGCGTGTTAAACACGCGGTCCGAGTTCGATTCCGACCAGCTGTGCCAATGTGGATTTCACTTTGTGGAATTTATATGTACTAGTCATGTGACTCACCATCTGCTAACGGTGAAGGAAAACATCGTGAGGAAACCCACATACTCTAGAAGAAATTCTATGGGTATGTCTGATCCACCAACCCGCACTAGGCCAGCGTGTGTGGATTATGGCCTAAACCCTCTCAGCTCTCTAGATAGAGGAGAGGAGACCCGAGCCCAGCAGTGGGACATTAATGGGTTGCTGATGATGATGATGATGACTGCATTGTGTGTAGCTATGTACCTTTACCATTTTTATGGTCACCAATTTCATAACACAATGAAAAAAAATTCTGTATTTACGACCAGCTAAAGGAGGAGGAATATTGTAAATAAGTTGTGTACGGATTTATAGATAACGGTTGCAGGTACATTAAGTGGATTTTTACAACCAATAAAATAAAATATAATATATGACAGTTAGTCTTCATAAAGAGGTGGTAACATAGATATAGATAGTTATTCACAAAATAATGTTTGCACCCTCTGCTGTCTTGTTCTTTGAAATATTTCGACCAAACTAGATGCAATTGGCAAAAGACTAACGAACTGTTTTGTCAAGGTTGTTTAGTCGTGTTAGCACCTCAAATGGCCTCGAATTTATTTTTTATTATTTGCGATTTTTTTTTTTTATAAATTAAAGATGTTATATAAGTCCACCCAGACTAGAAACAAATATCTATGAATCACACAAATATTTGTCTCGTGTGGGAATCGAACCCACGTCACCCAGCACGGCGATGTAGTGGCGAGGCGACCACCTTAACCACTGCGCCACGGTGACAGTCATCAATGCAAACATTTAATTAACTTCGATAAAAATACATGATCGTTAATCACGTAACTTCATATATTTTGCATTTTTATCACGTTGTCGTGACGATAAGCAGCGCGCAGTACCTACATTTTCGAAGTACCGAGTTTAGTTACAGGGAAAGCCAGAGAAGTCAAGGCTTACGAGTTTATTACTTACTTACCTTGTAAATACCCAGCTGAATCGAATAGCCACTCGATATTCGATTAAGTGTCTTTAAAATATCAGAGCTCGTATCGAAGTACATAAACTCGGATACGCCGAATTGGAATTAAGTGTATAAAAAAATAACAACATTTGACTATCTCTAAACGTCTGTTTTTGTAAAACCAATAAAATTAATAAAAACAACTTTTGGATTATTTTTATGTTTATAGTAAGATGTTACTTAAATAAATTCAATTTGACAGTCATGTGTTTACATTCAGTCCAAGTATAATAAATAAATAGTACATTACATACAAAATGGATAGTTTTAAGGCAATATTGAAAATTTTTTAACATGTGCCGTAGGCACATAATTATGTAGGTACCTACTGTGTCATGTCTATAAAATTTTATATTCGAAATATTATGCCTAAACAATTGAGGGTGCAAATATCATGTAATCTGTTTGGGATGATGCCTACAGCCACTTTCTATCATAGCACAGGTCGCCATCGGCATTGAGTTCATCCCCACATCTTAGAACCAAAATGGTCTCGCGCCGCGCAGTTGCATAGTAATTCCCTGCCAAGAACTATGAGGTTGTGTGTTGTGGTGTGTTGAATGAAGTCTCTAACGAGGTTTTCCCAAGGGACTAGAGTATATGGTTCTTTAAAAAAGCAGTGAATAGGTTTCTTAAGGGTCGGCAACGTGCTCGTGTTGCCCCTGGTGTTGCAGGCAACAATACATACAAGTACATCTCACCAGCTATGATTGGTTTCATGCACTTATTAATGGAGGGGGAGCCAATTGTCATTACACGGGAATATTTTGATAATTGTTTGAATATAGAAATTAGTGTGTGTGTGTGTGTTTGCAATTATTTCTTTTTTTTTTAATTCAAAGCAGGGTTTATATGGGTTAATGCACTGTTTATACATTCCAAACAGGCGGCGACGAAATTATGCACCATTTTGTTCAATATATCACCGGTAGCAAAATTACAATTGACGATTGATTGTTGCGAACAATTTAAGGAGTTGTTTTATGACTTTGCGCATTATATTAATATGAATGTCAAAAATATTATCCATTCAGGTCAACGGCATTTAGTTAAAACTAATTTATGCAATCGAGTTACGATTTTTTCTTGCAGCAATTGAGTTGGGACTGAATGTCAAATGTTCTAATTCTGTCAACAAAAGTATTGAGACATTTTCAATGATGATAGAATTTGTTACCATATTTATTAATATTTATTCAGGTTAACAATGCCAAGATTCTAATCCAATATTGAATGTGTATGTATTAAAAATAAAATTATACTTACCTTTAAATAATTACTAAGAAAGCACTGGAAGAAAATTCGAAACAAGCAAGTACCAAGCCGTCTGGCCAGCGTTGTATAGTACGCTAAATTCCCTCCACATTCTTTGGAGGAGACCCGTGCCCAGCAGTGGGATGTTTATGGGCTGACATGATGATGATGAAGTTAAGTAAACAAAAACTTATGTTAAAATAATAAAAATTCTAAATAAAAAATATGTGCAATCATTCTAGCTAACCTAGTTACAAGTCCACGTGATATTTTTAAAATATCTTCACAGCTGTAAAAGTCTAATATTTACTTATTCTGTTATCAGTGTATTAATATGGAAACAAACCTTACAGTTTCTAAACAGTAAATTATGACTCACCATAAAGAGGTCCAACCATAAGAAGGTACAATAATATCACACAAATTATTTGAGTCCTTCCTCTGAACGCGCGAGGTTTTATTAACACAAGCACTGTATTACCAACAAGTTCAAAAACATCCTTTAGCACTTTTCCACGTTTGTCCTTTTCGTTGTCAATACAGATCTTCGTTTCAGGCGGAACCACATCTTCGAGTCTCAATACACCATATAGGAACGATAAAGTATACAATCCCAATAATAAAGAAAATACTCCGTAGTATCCCAATACGCGTAACAGGATACCACTCAAAGCAGTCCCAGTCGGAGTACCCGCAGTAACACATATCGTCACAAGTCCCAAGCGGAATGTCCTATTTTCTATCGATGTCCTATCTGCCATAAAGCTGTACATCCCCATAAATATGATGATGTAGCTGCCAGTAAATGCTGCTGGCAAGGCTTCGATTAATGCCGTAGCTGTCAATGATAGTTCTTGAAAAAAATAGGTAGCCAGCAGCAAGCCAATATTACAAATAATTTCCCCGATAAATGGGAAGAGAATACATACTTTTCTCTTTTTATATTTATCACTCCAGGCACCCACAAAAAGTACCATCACTGCTGGTATTGCTGTCTGCAGGGGAAATTTCCAGGCGACTACATGAGCAACCAACGACTGCACTTGTTTCACCTCTTCATCCAGGCCTGTTGTATTTCTTCTTCCAATCCGATCACAAATATCATCTCCATATTCTAAATTGACCCTGCAGGCTTTTTCTAAATGCATATTCTGAACTGCAAGCGATGAAATTGCTGTACACATCATATACGTAAATAAACAAGGCTCTACCGTAGTCTCGCGGAAAAAACATTTTATATTTTTTATAATTTTCTTATATTTTTCTTTCAATGTTGTATTAGTCGCGAGACCGGTAAGACGCACGTTTGATCTAGTCAAATCGTTAACACTGTTAGCAATCATGGTCGTATAATTTCAGAAAAGTGAGAGTCAGTAAAAGTTCCCGGGCTCGCCGCTTATATCACTCACTGCACTGCACTGCACTTAACCGGCACTCGATGGTGACTATACAATTTTAATCCGTAGCGTTTGTCGTTTCCAAAAACCTGAGCAGTAAATGTCAGGTTGTAAAATTAAGCGCGATATGGGAGTGCGTCGACGCATACGAGTCGCTCGCATCTCGCTCGATACGATAACACAGGTCTCACTGTCGACGACACCACTTTTAATAAATATGTAGCTCATTTATTTATCTTGTAAGTACCTTGAGCCGCTGTTCGTACAACAACTCCTCCGATGGTTAAACAACAATTAGTCTATCGTAACAACTGTGTACACACGTCTTGTTTAAAATTTCAGTGTTTTGTTTTATTTATTATAACATTTTGCTTTACGATAGTACTCGTTAATACGTACTAAGCTTGTAATAGCTAGTATCGTACTCATTAAGAAATGTGAGTACTTATCTAGCTACATTTATTGTAACAGTAGAGGTGCCGTAAAGAGGAGGTTGTTAACCTTTTTTTATGATTCAATAACTATCGTACAGAGAAGGTCGGATCGGTCTAAGTCGACGTTTGGACAGCTTATGTTAGAAATTTAATCTTCGAAACAGTTTCTCATCAGTATGACCGACGCCTTTCGACAATTATGCTCTATCAATCGATGGGATTTCTCTTATTATAGTTTCCATATTTTATGATTATACACTCGTATCGGTAGCTATATAAAAATGAAACGATACATTGAAAGTAAAAAGAAGATATTATGCATGTTACTTAACCATTTCCACAGAAACAGGACTTTCACAAATTGAAATCTTATCAATTTTGAGGTTTATTTTAGGCGCCATGGTCAGAAACATTCCAAAAACGAGTTGTTATAAAAATATTACTTAAGTATGTACTTTCAGTTCGACCAAAGACAATTTTAAAGTGATCCGATACTTCCTAACAGGCGATTTGGTAATGGTTGAAGTTTTATTTGTTTCGTTTTTATCCACACTGAGCAATGTAATTATAAAATAAATAAAATTTTAATTATTACAAAGTTGTAATCATTTAATTTATTAGAAAATAAAATCATTTTTGTTATTCGAACTTCAGTTAGCTTCTTATTACCTAAACAAGTAGATAATAATACATAATTAGGTAATTAATACATCTCTTTGATTTATTGTACTTTTTTCGTTAAAAGCTAATATTTAAATAACTTTACTGATATTTCTAACTGTAACCAATTGAAATTGTAACTACTGTCAATGGTGATTAAAAAGAGTGGCCTGAGTTTCTTGCCAAGTTCTTCTCAGAGCTCAACCTTATCAGTGAACTGGCCTTAGGCAAATTTACTGTCACCTTTTTTTGGCTTTGAATGACGTTCATAAGTACTATTTGATCTATATGAAATAAAGATTATGACTATAGACATTTTCAAACATACAAGATACGCGCGAAAAACAATACCCTTCCTGTCAGTCGGGTAAAAAGGAAGATTATTTTTGAGTTATTTGAATAAAATTATTGTCATTCTAATTTCATGAGAACATTAATGTAGGTTTAAAAATAACATGAGCTCTACATACATTTAAATCCTTCATTAATTTCACTAATCGGGAACCAAACAACGAAAGTTACAACTGTAAGAACATTATAACAATGTGAATTGTTAATTGCTGTTTCAAAGCGTAGGCGACTTTGTTAACAATACGCGAATATATTTTGGTCGGTAAATCAATTTTGTAGGTATGTAGTTCTCTGAACAAATTTAATGTTTACACATGTCACTGAATCAGGAATTACAAATCAGAAATAAAATGTGCCCATTTTCTGTTTCTTTCCAGAAGTAACATAAAGCCATCGTGTCTCAGTGATTAGAGACCCTGACTGCTAAGACAGAGGTCATGGGTTCGATTGGGCAAATTTTTATTTTAGTGTGATGAACAAAATTTTATTGTATGTTCTATTTCTGGGTGTAATATATCTATAATATGTATGTGGCGGAAATTCGGTTAGGACTATGTTCAACAGTGGACTTCATTAGGCTGATATGATGATGATGTATGTATTTACTCAAAAAAGTTATTTAAGTATTATGTCAGTTGTTTAGTATCCATATTACAAGCATCAGCTAAGTTTGGGCCTAGATAGCGCTATGTGTGAATATCCAAACATTATTAACACACAATTTTCAATTTTATAAGAATTGCGTATTTAGTAATTTGTGGCTTATTTCGTCACCTTCACAGGACAACATTTCATGCTGTTGGGTTTTCTAAATCTGAATGCGTTGTTTCTGGCGATGATTTCAGGATTGTAAAAACCCACGCAATTGATGCAGGAACTTGACCCTAGTGCCAATTCCAACAAGGTTTTAATATTCAAAAGTAAGATTTTAACTTGAAAAAGGTTTTGGTTTGATGCCACCAAAGTGGATACGAGAAGAATATAAACAGCCAAATGACGTGTATATTGTAATCTAGCTGTAACCCTCGGCTTTATCCGTGTCTATAAAACAATTATAATGTTCTCCTCCAGGTTTTAGACTAGCTCCATGTGTTTCATGAAGATCGTTTGAGTGGTTAAGAACACGAAAGGGTGACAAATAAACAAAGAGAGTTACTTTGAAAATTTATTTATCGTTGGCAATAGACATGTATCCTGCTCTCTTTTTATTTCATCTTTGTTTAAAATGTCTAGAGTTTGTTTTATAAGTGTGTTTTCTTTAATTCAAGAGTATCTTGATATAAATGAAGTTTAGTGTTAGCCGAATTTATCTACTTTTATTTTTCAGATCTTACCAGGGAATTATAAACAGTGTACTAGGTTCCGAGGCTTCGTCTTCATGACCAAAAAAAAAAAGAATGTATCAAGGAAAAAATATTTCATACCGTTAAATCAGCATTTAATTCAATGCTTCAATTCAGTGCGCATACGCAGTACATATAGGTACACGCAAACAAAGTGACATACTTACACGAATCATTAATTTTACAACATGCGCTGTGATGCGTCCCAATTGTTCGTAGCCTTGTAAAGGACTCGTCTCGTCTGATTTCATTTGTCATCCGGGTCTGCAATAAGTCCAATGAGACAACTTTTTTCATAAATAAGACCAAGGACGTCTGTATCAACTCGCCTCAATTAGTTTCGGTTTCAAAGGAGTTTATTTTTATTTTTTGAGGATTTGTTGCCATGAGAATTTTTGTAGGCGCACACACACACATTTTTAAATATTTGCAGGGCTTTGCTACAAAGTTGTGTTGCAAATATGAAAATTTAAATATTATGCTTAATTAATTTAATATAAATAATTAAATAGGTAAGAAATTCAGTTTAATAATATTCTTTCGAGAGTTTGTTGCCGTGAGAATTTATGTAGGCACTTTAAATATTTGCAGTGCTTCCTTACAAAGTTCTATTGATATTTTTAATGAAATACTCGTATTATGCTACATTAATTAATGTAAAATCGTTAAATAGGAACGGAGAAGAGAGAGGTTAGCCCACGTGGTAGGTAGGTATGTTTAAGTCGGTAAAAATATTCTTCTCAAGGTCTTAGATTATGCGAAAGTATGTAAAATTTCATGAAAATCGGAGTAGTTTCGAAGATCGACACCCTACATCGAAACTCACAAACATCTTTATAATCTTAGTAATAAAACTTACTGAATTTTTGTACTATTAATGGTATAAAAGTATTGATTTACCTACATAGTAATGTCACAATATGGAGTTCTTCAAAAAAGAAATTAATAGGTTTCTTTAAGGTCGGCAGCGTAGGTACTTGTGATTCCCCTAGTATTCCAGGCGTCCATGGGCTATGGTAACCACTTACCATTAGATGAACCGTAGCACGTGTTTACCACAGTCACGTCGTAGTATAAAAAAAAATGTTTTACCATATCTTAGAACCTATTGGTCGACCTAAATTTCAAGCAAAGATCAATCCAGACACCCTGTCATTCGTTTAACAGGTTGCCAAGAACCAGCATAGTAACTTAAAATATGTATTATTTTCTTTATCTTTACGTAACGCGCCTTAAATTGAAGTTACCTAGATGTAATACTTAAAACTATTTAGTAAAATTTATCGTAGTTACCGTACCTGCTTATACCAATGCCATTTTAACCGTGAACCGAAACTCAGAGATGCTTGAAACACTTATTTTATTTTATATCTTTCACCTTTTCATAATGTCATAGCAAAATGTCACAATCATGATTATTGCAATAATTTTAATAGTAGGAGCGATTCAATGTGGATAGTGAAAGGATGAAGAAAAGTAACAAAAACTGTCCTTGTGATTTATTGTGCAATGCATGGAATCGCTAACTACTATATTGGATACCTTTATTATAATAATATTATTATATATTATATAATTATACCACTGCTGGGCTCGGGTCTCTTCTTCTCTATAGAGAGAGCTGAGAGGGTTCAGGTCATAATCTACAGACGCTTACGTACATTACCGGCCGTTTTCTTTTGTATATACATCCAGACAGAAGAAAACAGCGTTTGCTATACACATAATATATATAATTTATAGTAAAACACAATGTGGAGAAGTTAGGATCTATCTGTAATTAACTATTGTGTACTAATTGCTCTGGTGATGACATTATTACTTGTCCTAAATAAATTGGCTCCAGGCTTTTTGTTAACATTACTTGAGTTCGAGGCTTTTGTCGATAATTAGATGTAATTAACGAATAAAAGGGTCGACTTAATAAAAGGCATTGCAGGGATATTACTCGCAAATTCGACATTTGTTTTGATATCGTTGTCAAATGTTTGAAAACGACAACCATATCGAAAAAACCTAAAGTTTTACACGTAAATCTAATCGAGTGTGAAAGTAGGTCTTCAGATTATCTTATCAGACAGAAAAAACAAAACAAAAGTACCTACCATACCCTATAGTCCGGGATCCCTGGTCCAAATATTTTTATTACTATCAAGCAAATTTTTCTTGAGTAGCTTCATTTCGATGAGACGCCTAACAATTTCGTATTCCAAAAGTTTAATTGTGGTAGCTTACAGACGTAGCAAGGGTATTCTGGACTGAGATGGAAATACCGGGATAACGTACCACGCAATTTGTAGGACAATATGACTGTTCAATTACATAAATATTAAGTAAGTAAAAAAAAATATGGTCCGACAAAATCAATGGTTTGATCGAATGAGGGGACCCTTCCAACTTGTATCGATAACGAGGCCATCATAAATGATTACTAACCAGCTGATTTTTTCAGGGTTATGCCCTGAAAATCACCAAAAATGATATGAGGCGACAAAACATATTAAATCTCCTTTTTCTGTTCTTGTCTTCGCTTTCACAGCTCGGGCAAATAACACTAGTTTAACAAGAATTAATTTAAAAAACCAAAAATCCCGACTGCCTACAGGTAGCCTTTGACAGTCAATTGAAAGCAATGAATTCGAAGAATACACTGGTAAAAGTCCTATAGGCTTAGATATAGTTAATACGAATATAACAACACCTTGCACTTCAAAATTGATTAAGCTGTTTAGGTTTTTGATTATTATTTTGTTGATGTAGACTGCATTTATAGCATTAATTATAAATCTCTGTGGTTTCCGCAATGCTATTTTAAAGTTAAATATTGTATTTTGTGTTTATATTATTGAATAAATAAAAAAAAAGGTTACAAGAGTCAAGTGGAGCCGCGGGCAATAGTTAGTATATATATAATTGAATTAGGCTATTAATTAGCTTTCATCTGATACCCATATTATTGCGATAGCACTAAAAAAAATTCTGTTTTGACAGTTTACGTCCGCCATATTGATTTTTTGTTGACGTCTTTTATATAGCTTATGATACTCGGGGGAAAAATACAAATCTAATGACACCCCACACTTTAAAATCGGCCAAGCCGTTTAGGCTACAGAAGGTCACAATGGAACAGATATGCCCACATACATACATACGCGCAAAAACATTACCCTTTTTTTTGGCAGTCGGGTAATAATATATTATTCAAATCTTAAAGCATTCACGCGATCTGCGATCTACGTTCGTGTTCTAATAATATGTTATAATACGTTGACCAATGTAGTTTTTATCCTTTCAAAAGGACCGGGTATACTTCTCACTTTAGCAGAGAGAAGTATAGCCGTGAAAAAAGAGACATAATAATAATAAAAATATTTATTAAAGAGATTGCAGTATAGTATGTCTGTTGTTTGTAGCGTATTTTTAAATTACAATACAGTGACGTCATTATCGTGTGCGTACATTTCTTTCGTGGCCGGGTTGTTTACTATATCTCTCTGTTCTCTTCTGTATATAATGTACAGGATTCTGAAAATATAATACTCACACATTATTTTACTAGTATAAATAAATAAAGTAATAATTTCTACGTATTAATTGACCACTGGTTCTTTATCTAGAGAGAGCGCTAAAAGGGTTTAGAGGCCATTATTCACATGCTGGCCTAATGTGGGTTGAAATATCATAGAATTTCTTCTTTAACAGCTCTCTAGGTAGAGGAGAGGATACCCGTGTCCAGTAATGGGACAATAATAATAGGTTGCTATTATTTTAAGTTACTAAAAGTCGCGCGGGGCTTTTATTGGGCGAAGCGTGATTATATATAGCCTATAACCTTTCTCGGTAAATTTAAATGGGCTATCCAACACCAAAATATTTTTTCAAATCGGACCATTAGTTACTGAGATCCTAGCATTCAACCATACAAACAAACTTACAGCTTTATAATATTAGTATAGATTTATAACATTTTCGCTTGTTTAAATGAGTACATTATAACCACAAAAATCTGTGATCTACTTATATCAAATTAACTCATGCTCTTTGCGACCCAAATCTTGTACCTAAAACACAATATCAAACAACAAAATGTTACGCATGACATAATAATATTGTATGTCATTAAAAAACTAATATAAACTGTCCATGAGATCGGCCTTTGACCGAATAACGTGACAAAAAGACGTGTCGCTCTATATATAATAACGTTATATAAATATGTACTCGTAGAATGACCACTATTTTGTGGTCAAGCAAGTACAAGTACATACCATGAACAGTGTTTCGTGGTCAAGATGCAACCTCGACCTTTTGATTGAGTTTTAGACCAGCAATCTGTTTTGTTTTTGTTAATATTTGAAGTGGCTGCTCACAACGGTATGACTGAACAGTAGATATCGCACTACTAATACAAAACAGATATAAGTTGAGATGTGTGTACTCTACAACTTCCATCTTCTGTGTATAACTGTAAGGTCTAAAATTGTCCAGCGGCATTTCTCATCTTATAACTCTTTTGAACTGTGAGTGCGATATATTATGATTAGAATGGTATCCTAATAATTAACTATACTTCTATACATATACATATAAATCTGTAGAGTTTGCTTGTTTGGTTAAACGCTAGGATCTCAGGAACTACTTTTCCGATTTAAAAAAACATTTTAGTGTTGGATAGCCTATTTATCGAGGAAGGTTATATGCTATATATCATCACGCTACGGCCAATAGGAGCTGAGTAGTGGCGAAATAAAGAATGATAGGAGCGAAGCCCCGTGCAAATTCTAGTTACGTAATAAAAAACATCTAAATTTGATCACGGTAAACTTTTGAATGTTAAAAATATAAAAGATAAAATATAAATTCCAACTTCTAACATCAATAAAACTAACCAAAACTAAAACTTAGAAGTATAAGTTTAAACACATTTAAAGAAAACCTACAACAACTTATTCAAACTTTTTTAGGTGCAGTTTAGTTTAGACACATTTTTTTGTTTGGCACCTGCCTTGGAACAAATTTTAAATATTCATAATATCTATGCGATGAATATGATTAGGTTAAAAAAAATATTGAAAAAATAAAAGGACCTCATTTGTGTAACAGAAGCTCCAATTATAACATAATAGAAGAAGTCAAGAAAATCAGCCCCAAATACGTCTTTAAAAGGCAAAAATATCGTATAATTTCTTTCAAACCGGATTCTATTCACGGCATTATTACACCAAAAGGCATTATTATAGAAATATCCCACAAAAAGTAGTATTAGACCGCTATTAAAAGCAGATATACTTACATAAATATAAGGAAAGCTGGTAATGTCATCGTTCCGCCCAGGATATAGACGGCCCCGGGTACACTATCCACTGTGTTTGAAAACAGCGTACTGTATAATGGTATATATATCACAGGGATCAAAGTTTCCACGAAGCCAATCAACGAACATATTTTACCTGTAAAAAAAAAGATATCTTGAATATTAGCGACACAAATTAGAAAAAACTTAGAATAGCCCAGTAAAAAATATAAACATAATGTATACACTACACAGTATAAAACAAAGTCGCTGTCGCTGTCTGTCCGTCCCTATGTATGCTTAAATCTTTAAAAATACGCAATAGATTTTGAAGCGGTTTTTTTAATAGATAGAGTGATTCAAGAGGAAGGTTTATGTGTGATACAGGATTACTCCTAGTACAGGCATTTCAAACTTAAGCATTTATGTATTATTATTTTTAAGACTCTCATGAAATTGTACATTTTTAAATTAAATAAACATTTATTATTATTATAGGGATAAAATACATACTACGCGGGCGAAGCAGCGGGCGGAAGCTAGTCTATATTATAAAGCTGAAGAGATTGTACTAGTTTGGTTGAACTAGAAGTACTGAATCGAATTGGAATTGGATTATTCAGAAATATAGATAATATGGATACATATATAATATATATTTTCTTAATTTTTCAATTATAATATAAAAATTAAGAATGAGTGAAATTCTTAATTTTATTTTTATTTCGTTCATAATTTTTTCTAAAAGGATTTTTTTTTTATTTTAGTATTATAATTTCGTTTCTCGTTTTCGTTTCTAATTAAACAAAAAACTTAATAATTTAAGCTTCTGTCTAGAGTTAATGACAGGAAACTTATTAGTTGGCTTATTTTGTTATTGGCACTACCAACAAAGTTATTCTTATATTTATTATTATTAAGTTTTTATTAAAACCTAACTCAGGTTTTATACAATGACAGTATTTGTTGGTGGTACCTAATCTCTTATGTATGTGTATTATAAACAAGCTGTAAAGTTTCTTTTGAAATAAATAAATAAATAAACATTCTTTTAGTGTTGGATAGCCCATTTGTCAAAGAAGATTATAGGCAGTATAACATCAACTGGGACTAGTGGCAAATGTCCGACCAAACTGGCTGGTCTGTCCGGCTATTAGGTTTGGCGACCTGGCAACTCTACCTGGGACCGACACAAGATTTCTAAGTGCTCAGAGTATGCATAGGTAGAATAATAGGTAAAGTTGAGCATTTTGAAATACCAATATTGTAGACGATATAAAATTTTATTATGATAATTTAGGAGACGGTATATTATATATATCGTTCAAATGACAATGTAAGATATTTATAAAGGGATAGTTTTGAAAAGTTGATCATACCTACCGTGATAGTGTTGGGATAATATTTTATTACCAAACAATGGTTTGGTAAAAAAATATTATATGTATAACATAGCAAAGGTGGAAAAAATACAGTGTGCAAATTCACAGTACTGTAGTTTTTAGAAAACAAAATAACAGGACTCTGTCTGGGTAAGTAGTTTATTTTCTGGCGTATTAAATATGTCTAACTGTCGCACTCAGAGACGTCAATTAGCAGTTATCTATCTGTCATTAACAAAATTTTTTCATTGAATAATCGTCTTTAGGCGTATAGACTTATGTATTACACGTTTTTACTAAATAAACTTTAAAATTAAGTAACTTCTCTGACTACGGTAGTTAGTCAAAGTTCGCGTTAAAACAATTGTAGGTATTGCAAATTCTAGTGTGTTCAAATTAGTGGAATAACCTAACATCTTGATATATTTAATAGATTTGTCGTCTTTCTAGTAACCTAACTACAGTTCAAGGTCACTTTACTAGAAAGTAAATTATGTTTATTTATTATATGCATATACTTTCAGGAGATTTACTTATAATTATATGAACACACATACTTAGAAGTGTCCCTATCACTAATATATATTCCATTCAAGTAAACATTGAGGCAATACCTACCAAGTAATATTGATACAAGTTGTTATATACTACATAATTATACTATTTACATAAAGATGATACTAGGATGTACAAAACTACCTCAGAACAGGCTCATACGCAATCACATTAGAAACACAATTTACTCCGACCGATGACTAAAATACTGAGGTTGAAGGTGAACATTTTAATAAAAATAATTATAAGGTTTCTAGGTACATATAAACACAACTTTAAATAACGTTGAATTGGAAATGTCTACTTGTTATGTCTAAATGCTAGAGTTTACCGCCACAGTAAGCACGATTTGAAACGTTAACAAAAACTATTTTTTGTAAAACTTTCATCCTTAAGGATTCTACTCGTACTTTCTGAAAGCCCTGCAGTAACAGTCTTTATTTTTAATAAAAGTTTTATTATATAGGTAACATTTTTGTTCTAATAAAGTAACCCACTGTCAACAGCTCGCAAAATCATTTCAATATTCAATTGTTTATTTTTTCGATATCGTTGTCAAATGTTTGAAAATGACATCATGTAAAATTAAATTTCGAAATTTTGACAAATGTAGAATTTGCGAGTTGAGTCCCATGAATCATATAGGTTCAAACTATGCCAATTGCTATAACCAATATGAGAACTAACAAAGTTTACCAACTTAATTTATTTATATCTAACTAGAAGTAGCGCGGAACTTCGCTCCCGTCGCTCTTTATTTGGCCACTGCTCAACTCCTATTGACCGTAGCGTGATGTTATTAGCCTATAACCTTTCTCAATAAATCGGCTATCTAACAATAAAAGAATTTTTCAAATTGGACCTGTAGTTTCCGAGATCCTAGCGTTCAACGAAATCAACATTAAAGCTTTATAACATTGGAATAGATTTTTAAAGGCCAATATTTAAAATTATTATTTTTAGATATTATAATCAACATAATATCGTTGTAAATAAGAAGATCCACAAACACTCCTCGTTTTTTGTGAGAATATTATGATTTGTTTCATTGGAATCCGGTATCGAGTCTTTGTAAGAGGTTAATGATGATAATAGGAGGTACCTCAGACTCTGACATCAACATAATGTAAAAACTTCATCTTATATACGTGTTTCATCTACCCACGCATTAGCATTCCCTTTCATTAATTAAAACGTGATATTTTTTCATTAAATTTTGTTAACTACGATAAAATTGTTTGATTTAGTAATTAAGTTAATTCGTGTTTTCCTTACATAGACTTTAATTACTCGTAATTAAATAACGTAAAGACAAAAATAAACAATATTTTTAGATTAAAGTTTGGGCTACCTAGAATAAAAAAGCGAACTTTGGATTGCACAGATATTCCATTTATTAGAGTAGTTTTATTTATAAACTATTTTTTGCCAGGAGCTTCGCTCCTGTGGATCTTTGTTTGGCTTCTAATGGTCGTAGCGTGATGTTATAGCCTAATAGCCTCGCTCAATAAATAGGCTATCAAAAATAGCAGTATCTAACAGTTAACGTAGCGACGCATAATAGTCAATAGTCCATATTTTTATTTCATTTGGATCACATACATGATACTTATGAATATGACGTTCATAAGCATATACAAATCCAAAAAAAAATTGTCAGTAATTTTTTCTTGCCCGCTGCTGGCAGCACTAGCAACAAACTCAAGCCACTCTTTTTAAAAACCAAAATAATTACAATATCAATTGGTTACAGAAATAACTTACCAACTTTATCCTGATCGACAACTTTTGTACCAAGAGATCTGATGGCTATTGCACCAGAATTGCCAAAGAAATCAAATACTGGAGCGGCATACAGCCAATTTCTGTCCGGTGCTAAGGCGTAGACATAAGCAGACACTGACTTACAAGCCGTCGCTATCATGCCAAGAAAGCTGTCGTGCATCTTCAATTTCTTGCTAAAGATTGTGACAGCTACTGTTGACCCTGAAAAACAATTATTTTCTTTATTAACAACGACCTTCAACGGTACAAACATTGTTGGAGCAACTATTTCTAGGTAACGAGAAAATATTTAGTTATGTAGGTATGTAGTTATCAAAAAAATAAAGAATATATAGCTGGGTCTAACTGGATGCGGAAGGCGGAGGACAGAGTGCTATGGAGCGTGTTAGGAGAGGCCTACGTCCAGCAGTGGACTGCAATAGGCTGAAATGATGAAGATGATCATGATGATGTAGTTATCATGTCAACCCATCATCATCTGATGATGTCAAAACTAAGTATTGGAATAACAATCAGGTGGGCCGTCTGCTCGTCTGCCATTTTAGGCAATAAAAAAAAACAATTCATAATCTTTTGTGGTCTTCTTCTTCTTCTTCTTTGGGCAACTTTCTTGTTTTCTGCATCTTTGTTGTATATCTGCGCCTGAGCGCTCTGTTCTAGCTTATCACAATATTTTGTCGACTTATTTATGGTAAATGATAACATAAATAAGTTTATAAATAAAATCGTGCTCAACTACCAGGCACTTTTTATGTCAGAATTAAATTTTATCATAAACTTAAATGATTCGAGAACGAACGTTTATTCAAGCAAAAAAATTTACTTATGACATGAATGAAGATGATAATGTATGTAGATACAATAAATAATAATTTCATCTTAAAAAATTCATCTTAGTTACTTCCTATAACAATTGTGGTTGCTCAGGTTCTAATGATGTAGGTTGTGTAGGTTGAGACAATTTCCAATAATCCTACTTTGGTAATTGATGACCGCATAAAATTATAGAATCATCATGTACTAATTTTTGTATCATCATTATAAACGTATAAAAGTATGCTAGAGTTTTTGCTCATTACTATTCTCAAATTAGATTTTTTGATTGATCTAACCACAGTCGTAATGTAAGAGGTTTACTTTTTGCGATAAATTTAAAATGCGGAATCGGAGTATTTTTGAAACTTTTTAATTAGGTGTGACACAAGGTCATAATTCAACTTAGTATATTATGCACAATAGTACAAAGACATTAATAGATTTAATGATGAGCAAGTTGCAGTGGATAATCTTTTTATTAGAAAACTTTTTTAAGAAAAATTTATTATATATTATGTCTATAGAAGGAAAGAGAAATCCAACACTAGAAACCAAATCGTAAGCACTACAAATTTATCTAATTTGAAATTTTCCGTATATAGACAATTCAGATGTATAAGGACTCAAAAAGATTAGTTGAAAGTAAACCTGTACATGTGACGTATATATTGTATTGATAGCTGTTATAAAACAGAGTTACGCCACTTATTATAAGAGACGTTTCGATAGATTTTTATGGATGTTCTCAGACAAACTAAATTGTTGTGCGATGTTACTCGCACTCTAACCAAAACTTGATTCAGCTGCTACCCAAAGCTTTCAGGTTATTTTAACAACTTTAGATATTGATATCAGCTTTTCCTTTATAGAAACATTTAGTGGTTCATTCAGTTCATCAGCTAGATGATCTTAGTCAGATTATAACTACGACGGGTTTAACGAATATAGAGAATCATCATTCAATGTCATATTTTAAGAATTAACTAGAATTATGTAATCGAGATAGGTTATTACATAGCTTCATTGTTTACAATTTTATTTATACTGACTGCAATTACGATGAGGAAGTAATGAGATAATTATCTACTTCGGCATATTAGATGAGTGTTGAACATGCATTTATGTTTACCTGCAATTCCCATCAGAATTGAATAAGTGCTAAAGAAACTGAAGTCTACTACGTTCATGTTGAATTTGGTAAGAAGATACAAGAAGAGCACTGCGGCCTCACCTGCAAGTAAAGAAGGAAATTAATAAAGTTGAAGGTTGCTGATATTAAAAATCAATGCAAATAATTTCAAATGTTTTATATTATAAAGTCGGTTTATGAAACATAGACTAAACTAGACCACCAAAATATTTTTCATAGTGATCTAATTCTAATCTATAGTATTTTATTAAAAGAATGACTTCATGAGACGCCGAATTTTTTTTATGTGCAATGCATTTAATGGATTTCAAATTATTTTAATCCATTTTTATAAGTTCATATTCGTTTTATATCTCGGCCTCATTGTGCTGATAATCATTAATTTAAAAACTCATAAATTTTGATCAGATAATGATTATCAAATATCTTACCAAAAACTGGTCCCATGATCACAATATGAGCAAATATCACTAAAATTATTTGTCTCAACTGTTTCTTTGGAGACAAAAATAGCAACGATATGGTGTCCCATAGATTTTTAGGATGGAAAAAGTCCCACAGCTTTTTAAATACTGTTCCTTCTAATTTTGTTGTTCTAACATTCTTGATCCTAAAGAAGGTATAAAGAAATCCAATAACATACAACGCCAAGTTTATTCCAAATATTCCATAATAACCCACTGCTTCTGTCAGTACACCGCTTATAGATGTTCCAAATGGTACTCCCAGGGTTACGATAATACCAACCATACCAATTCTAAATGTACGAGATTCCACAGACGTCATATCAGCTATTAAACTGTAAGATCCCATTAAAGCAATCGCATATCCACCTGTCAGAGCTGATGGTAACGCTTCTATCAATGCAGTTGCCCACAAAGGCCATTCAAGGAAGAAATATGTAGCAAACAGTAGTCCAATAGATGAAATTATTTCACCGATTACAGGTATCAATAATAAAGCCTTTCTGTTGCCAGTTTTATCACTCCAAGCTCCAACATTCAGAATTACGATAGCGGGCAAACTACTCTGTAAGGGTTGCTGCCATGCAGTTATATCTGACACCAATTTTGTTGCTAGCAACTGTACCTCTGTAGCTACAGTGTCATTATCCACATCGCCGTTCAAAGCTCGGAAGCAAATTTCTTCTGACTTATTCAAGTCCGCGCGACAAGCTTTCTCGAAGTTCAGCTTTTGAACCGCCAATCCAGATACAGCGATTGGTAAAATGTAACACAATAAAAATGGTTCCACTGTGAAGAAGTTAAAGAACATTCGAATCCTATGACTCCAAGACACTGTTTCATGTTTACCATTTTTTTCACCGGTTTCATTGTTTTTATGTCCATTAGCATCAGTGAGTTCCATACTTTTGTCACTATTTTCATTCATTTTTCTTTCATATTATTTATGTTTAGCACTATTTTTTATGCCACGATGTTCACAAGTCCGTTTGTTTATAAATACGTGCAGCGACTGACTAGCTGATCGTAGATCACCGAAATCATCGCGGAAACTTGTTTGTAAACACGTTTACACTAAGCTGGTTTAGTTAAGCATGTAAGTTTGGATGCGTCCTTCAAATTGTTATCGAATACCAAAGTAATATCGCATTCCTTATTATAGATGTATTAAGTATAGTATTTTTCTATAGATCCTGTTTTAATTAATATCAACAAGGTAATATAGAAAAGGAATGTTTTTAATACCTACTGATACTGATGAAATATAGAAATATTTTTTAATTAAAATATAATGGTTTAAAATACAGTCCACAGAATAGATGTCATCATCACTTAAACTTATAATAACAAGATAAATAAATTGCATACTTTTTTTACAAGACATTGGTTCTTACCAATATTGTGTTTAAAGCTATATTTTTGATCTTTTTCTTTGTCTCATCGCATCCTTAATCAGAAAATAAATTTTTTATTAAAAATCAATGCCGACCGGTTATGATGAATTTACAAACGTCACACAATAATATCTTCAATGTGTTAGAATTTTGGATCTGGATTTTGAGTCTACTATTGATGTTTTATAAATTCCATGCTGAGGAACTTTTACGTTTTACAAAGGTACCGTGCACAGAACTAGTTTGTTCACATGGTAGGCTATTTTTAGCTGCAGGTAGTCATACCTAAGTTTTTTCTTGTTCCCAATGACACGCAAAATGATCACGATAATTATAAAATTATGATTAAATGTTGGATTTAGAAATCGCTAAACATTAACAGACTTAAGAAAAAATAAACGGCATGTGACGAACTTATGTACACTCTTTAAAATCAAACTCTCGCTGCCCGCGGTGCAATAAAACGTGGGAGCAGGACGCCGACTGATGCGCTCTCTTTTGCACCTACGGGCCTTACGGGCGGCCATAGTGACGTACCACTGTTGTGTCGATACCTAGTAATAATATAAAAGTAAACATTAATAATAATAATATTCTACCACATTTACAGAGCGCCATCTAGTCCCAAAGTAAGCAATTATATTTGCTTGTGTTATGGGTACTAAACAACTGATATACTACTTAAATACATTTTTTTTTGTAAATACATACATATTATATATAAATTACAACCAGATACAGAACAAACCTTTATGCTCATCACACAAAGATTTCCTCTGATGATCCTGGGTGGGGATCGAACTCACGACCTCCGGTTTAGCAGTCAGGGTCACTAACCACTAGACCAACAGGCCAGTCTTGCATACATTACATTGCTTAATAAAAACAAAAAAAAACAAAGTTTTCAATAATTACATTTTTATTAAAAATACATTTACACTTAATATAATGAATAACTATTATTGACAGTAGGTATATAATTAATAAAATAATTTTGCGCCAGCGCACTATCCTGCATTCTTTCAGAAATCGATAAGAGGTTACCGATAGTGACGCACAGCACGCGTCCGTCCCTAGCGCACCGATGATTTATGGCACCGCGGGCAGCGAGTGTTTGATACTAGCGACATAGTGGCTAGTAGTAGAACTATAGTCTGACAAAGTTTTGCAGACATTCATTCTGTCAAAAGTTCACTCGCCACTGTCGGGAACTTAACATACGTAAAATGCATTTCCTCTCTTTAAAAAAAAGGCTACCAAATATATCTTTAATTTATTCTCTCTAACATGCTCCGTGTGGCTCAGCACATACGTCTAAGTATAAGCGTATAAGCTCAAAGGATTTAATATGATTATATAAGTATAAGTAACGCGGACCTTGACTATAATGACGTAATTAATCGGAAGAGCTATACCTACTAATGCTGATTGCTATCATAATTTTGTTAGGGAATAGTCAATATTTATTAAATTAGATATACAAATTAATGCCGATAAAATGGCAAGATAAAATAAAAAGAAAATTAAAGCGCTATATTTGTTAGAGTCCTGTGTGGGGGACACATGACTCTCCCCTCTCTTCTCCTCTGCCAGCTATATAGTTGACTAGCTGCCAGCTACCCGGATCGGGTAAAAATGATATTATTCTGTCTAGAAATTCACAGTATCTGCCCAAAAATATACCCTTTTAATGGCAATAGACTCGCGCCCTATTAGATGGCACTCTCCCTATCAGATGGCAGTACCATCTAATAAAAGTGGGTTATAAAATTATATAAGTACTATCTACCTATGTACAATCGAGTTCATTAATATATTGGCACCATCAAGGATTCAAAATATTGTGAGCGTTGTAAAGCTCAATAAATACTATAGAACCTATGGATCAAATAAATGTCCTCGTGACGTGAATGGTTCAATAAAATATGCTGTACTTTATGCAATAAGTTGTAGTCACCCTTTTCAACAAAAATATCTAATGATGGTGCCAGTATATTAATGAACTCGACTGTACTATCTACCTATTCGTTGGAAGAAAAAGACATGATGTTATAAATATTATGTGCTTCAAGACAAATAGACAAAGTATTTTCTCGTACCAACACAGAGGTTAGTCTTCAAAAGCTTATTGATTTTGAAACTGACAGGTTGAATTAGAAGAATTCTAAGATGTAAAATAAGTAATTTAATTTTTGATGAATATCAGAGATTACTGTGTTTAGCTTTAAGTTATTATTTATTTCTATCAAATGTGTATGGCAACATTTAATAACAACGTCTTATTTTCTATAAACGGTAAATATTACATCAAGCAAATGTCAAAATAAAAAGTAGTTTTGACCAGTGCACTGAACTTGAACTGAATTTAAAGGACCATGACGCAATAGTCCTGAATAGCTTTATTAAGATTATTTTGATAGTACATCAAGACTTCAAATAATACGAATTAAACTTAATTGAATCCGTTTTATGAGATTGCTTAGTTTTAAATGTTTAGACATCGTTATTTAACCAGCATGTACAATATACATGCTGGTTCTCGACGCATAAACGCAATAATTGCATGTATTTTTACATCAGGCGCAGTTTAAGACGAAAGAACTAGCTGTTGCGTACGAACAGCTAGTTCTTTCGTCTTTTGTTTTTTGTCGTCAATTGTTTAGCAACTTGTCATCTCCCATAGCTTCTAGCATGATGTTATATAGCCTATAGCGTTTCTCGATAAATGGTTTATCTAACACTAAAAGATATTTACAAATTGGATCAGTGGTTCCTGAGACTATCGCGTAAAACGAAAGAAACAAACTCTTCAGCTTTCATCAGCAATCATATATAGCTATATCAGCTTTATAAATATAGATTATTATATAGATAACATATAGAGAAAGTCAAACTTTTATTATATTATCTTACTCATCTATTGAGGAATCTCTAGTCTTCACATAATTTTCAGGTTTAACAAGTCATCATCATCAGGAACCCATTATGTCCCACTGCTGGGCTTGGGTCTCCTCTCCTCTAACTAGAGAGCTGAGAGGGTTTAGGCCATAATCCACTCACGCTGGCCTAGTGCGGGTTGGTGGATCAGACATACTCATAGAATTTCTTCTAGGTTATGTGGGTTTCCTCACGATGTTTTCCTTCACCGCTAGCAGATGGTAAGTCACTTGACTAGTACATATAAATTCCACAAAGTGGAATCCACATTGGTACTACCGGTCGGGATCGAACTCGGACCGCGTGATTTGCACGCCGGTTCCTTATCCATTCAGCCACCATTGCATTATAGCTTTAGCTTTTTAATATTAGTATAGACTAGCTGTTGCCTTGGGCTTCACTCCTGTGGATCTTTGTTAGCCCACTTCTCAACTTCATTGGTCGTAACCTTCCTTGATAAATGGGCTATCCAACATTAACAGAATTTTTCAATTCGGACCAGTAGTTTCTGAGATCCAAGCATTCAACCAAACAAACAAACAATCTCGACAGCTTTATAATAAATAGATAAGTATATAGGTAAAATACAGAGAAACTCAAACTTTAATTACATTATCTTACTCATCTATTGAGGAATCTCTAGTCTTCACATAATTTTCAGGTTTACCAAGTACCTCTTAAAAAATCTGGATGATAATAACTCAACCAGATTATTTAAAAGGTACTAAATCTAGATAAAGTTTTTCCCTCAGAGGTTTCTAAAATTAGAGGATTTATGGTGACTTACATAACTCACCTATTTCACATTATTTTTGTGAGAACTATTGGCTATCTGCTTAAAGGTTTGCCGCTTTCTACTTCGGCCTTTACTCAAGGATTGTTATGCCAATAACATGGGCCCTGCAGAGACGTGACTGAACCACTGTCACGTTATTATATATTTGTAATGTGTTTATAAGAACAATCTCGGTCACCCTGATCTTAATACGTTTTCATAACATATTTTTAGCCATGTAATGGTATATTTAGCTCCTTTGTTTTAAAGATACATCAATTTGCTTAACTGTTAAGTTATGTTTCCTTAAATAACTAGAGAATAAGCCCCGTGAAGAGGGGGAGTTTACAAACATACAATTAATGTGTGAAAATATTATTAAATTATAATTTATTTTTGTACTTTCATCCACGTATGTAACTGATCTTTCATAACGAGCTGTAAACATGGATTTTTTTTTTTGCTTTGATAACAATCAGCTACGAATAGAGAATTAAATATTTGTATTCGTAACCTAGTTACTTAACCAACTACAAAAGAAGATTTTTATTTAAATTATCGTTCTTGGTTAATTATAAGGAAATTGTTTTCCCTTTCAGAGATGTTATGAATAAGAAAAATCATTATTTCATAATTATTTATTATTGTTACACAGTTACTTCATTTTATTTTACTACAAATGTTTTAAATATAATGCATGCCTTTCATCTGTGCTAGTACTGTAATCATTTAATGTAGATACTGCTATACGAATGCAATAAGTAATTATACTTACTTACTGTTCTGATCATAAGGCTACATAGCCCAGTTTTAGTTCACATGTTGAAACTAAAAACAGTTTAACAGATGTTTGTCATCGATTCCAATAAAGGTTATACAAATAAACTTTAAAATTAAAACATTAAATTTCGTTTGCGATTATAGCGATCGCCTTCGGATGTCAAACAATCAAGCGGAAGAAAAACCGGAAAATAAAAATATTTTGCATTCAAAATATTTAGTCAACTTCATTAAGTTGACTCAAATAGGAACTGATTACGACGATAATCAACATTTGTAGGTTTATGTACCTACTTACTACAGTTTTCAAACCATAAATATTTATCAATTTTTGACTAGTAAGTTTAAAAAATCTTTATGGCATCGGGTAGTTAGATCGTATACTACAGGCTTTACTCACTTATCCCACGGCAATGTATTATTAGGATTAATAATAAATTAATCTATAAAGCTGCTGTGCAAAGAGTCCTCAGTTTGATCTGTGTCGGGCAACTTGCCCGGTTAATAGTAATATGTTCGCCCCTATTACATGGGACTATCCCTTCCCATAACACAAGTTTACTTTGGGCATGATGGCGCTATGTTAAAAAAATGTGACCCTGTCTGCTGAGACAGAGGTCGTGGGTTCGATTCCCACCCAGGACAATTTTTTATGTGATGAGCACAATTGTTTGTTCTGTTTCTGGGAGTAATGTATCTTTAATAATAGATATGTATTTACAAAAAAAAATAAGTAATATATCCGTTGTCTAGTATCGATATTACAAGCATTTGGGACTAGATGGCGCTGTGTGTTAATATCTAAATATTATTATTTATTTAAAAAAATACGAATTACCTATACTTATTTGCCAACTATTACTTTTATAATTGGGTATTCTATGTGGTTGCCTAAACAGGGATGTTTTCAAGATCGGCTAATGTTTGTGCGTCATTTTAATGTGTCAACAGTTGTCAAACGGTTACAACGGAAAGTGTACATAAGCCCGTAAAGATACGTATGAAAAATTACGTATGAGTGACATCTATGAGGTTGCCTAAACAGGGATGTTTTCAAGATCGACTAATACTTGTGCGTCATTTTAATGTGTCAACAGTTGTCAAACGGTTACAACGGAAAGTGTACATAAGCCCGTAAAGATACGTATGAAAAATTACGTATGAGTGACATCTATGAGGTTGCCTAAACAGGGATGTTTTCAAGATCGACTAATACTTGTGCGTCATTTTAATGTGTCAACAGTTGTCAAACGGTTACAACGGAAAGTTTACATAAGCACGTAAAGATACGTATGCAAAATTACGTATGAGTGACATCTATGAGGTTGCCTAAAGAGGGATGTTTTCAAGATCGGCTAATACTTGTGCGTCATTTTAATGTGTCAACAGTTGTCAAACGGTTACAACGGAAAGTTTACATATACACGTAAAGATACGTATGCATAATTACGTATGAGTGACATCTATGAGGTTGCCTAAAGAGGGATGTTTTCAAGATCGGCTAATACTTGTGCGTCATTTTAATGTGTCAACAGTTGTCAAACGGTTACAACGGAAAGTTTACATAAGCACGTAAAGATACGTATGCAAAATTACGTATGAGTGACATCTATGAGGTTGCCTAAAGAGGGATGTTTTCAAGATCGGCTAATACTTGTGCGTCATTTTAATGTGTCAACAGTTGTCAAACGGTTACAACGGAAAGTTTACATATACACGTAAAGATACGTATGCATAATTACTTATGAGTGACATCTATGAGGTTGCCTAAACAGGGATGTTTTCAAGATTGGCTAATACTTGTGCGTCATTTTAATGTGTCAACAGTTGTCAAACGGTTACAACGGAAAGCTTACATATACACGTAAAGATACGTATGCATAATTACGTATGAGTGACATCTATGAGGTTGCCTAAACAGGGATGTTTTCAAGATCGGCTAATACTTGTGCGTCATTTTAATGTGTCAACAGTTGTCAAACGGTTACAACGGAAAGTTTACATATACACGTAAAGATACGTATGCATAATTACGTATGAGTGACATACAGATTTATAATAGTAGGACTTTAATACGTCACATGGGGATAACTAACATATTGTTAAGACCGGCAATACCATCGACGCAACTGTACGTGTCACGTCTGCATCACTCCACGAAGGACGAGGAGCTCGTGGAGTACATCCGAACGAAGACCAACTGGACCTTAAGAGTTCAAAGGTTGTAGTCGCGCCTTAACACGAATTTTAAATCGTTCGTGGTGCGGGTGCCGACTCACTATCTGGACACTTTTCTCAAGGAAGAGTTTTGGCCGAAGGGTGTTGTTTATCGGCGTTTTCGCGGAAGATTGAGCAACACTGTGTCGCGTAACATGACGCCGAAATGAATACCCGTGTCATGTTTAATTTTAGTTATATAATTGTATGTATGTTAGTCTGTAAGGTATGAGTTTTATGAGACTTTGTATCTCGAAATAAATGATTATTATTATTATTATAAGGGTCTTCTCTCCTCTATCTAGAGAGCTGAGAAGGCTTTGGCCATAATTGCAAGTGGCCTAACGTGGGTTGGTGATCAGACATATTCTGAGAACTGCTTCAGGGCTAAGTGGGTTTCCTCGCGATGTTTTCTTTTACCGCGAAATGAGAGATATCAATTAAAATACAAAAAACAAGCAAACGAACCACAACTATGCTTATTATAAATGTGGTTTGTTTTCGACAAAACAATTAAATGAATCATTAGTGACAAACCTAATTCTTGGTAGTCATTTACCTTAATTGGTTTAGAAGAAAATTTGTTTGATGACATATGAATAATAGAATTACTATAACACGTTGGCCAGACGGGTTGGTATAGGGTTTGGTTTCAAGTTTCCTTTTCTCACAGTGTTCTCATATGCTTAAGGTCCTTTAGTCGCCTTTTACGACTCCCACGAATAAAAGTGTAGTGACATGTATTCTAAATCCGTCATCACACGGACAGAAGCTCTAAGATAACGTAAACAATTAGAAAATAATATTTTGATGATTGAAACAAAAACTACGCAGGCAATCGAAACGCAGTATAAATAACGCGTTCTATCGTAAACACTAGAATACGGGCGCGGCTTTTGAGATCTTAGATTTAATCCCCAGGTTGGAACAAATGTTTGTATGATTTGCAAATGTTTGTTTCGGAGTTAAGGTCTTTCTTTAGGTAAAATAATATGTATATATTTAGAAATATATATGTGGGTATGCTTATCAGATTTCTAGATCCCTTAACAAATGCTTACTTTGGCGCTAGATGGCGCTATGTGGTATCAATATAGAAATTTTAAAACTTTATTTCCAGATTTAACCTAATAAATGTACTTACATAAAAGTTGTTTTATTTATTTAATTATTAGTAACTTTTATTTGATTGGCATAAATCGTTATTTTCTGTACATCTTTCAATTCTTTAATATTCATCAATCTTTTCATACTTACTCGCCGGCTTAAGGTAACTCCTCCTCTTTTAAGAATCATTCCCTCCGTTTTTAAGAACGCCCCTAATTGATCATGGAACGACACGTATTGCAACATACATTCTTTCTAATGGACCTTGAGACAGTAAAAAATAATGTTTTAGATTGTTTACCCAATGACAAAATATGGTCATTGTCAAAGGCATCTAATTTATTCGGTAATACACTCGTTACGCAATATTTCAGTCCTCTTGACCGACTTATGGGAAAAATTGGAACGCATACAATACGTGATGTACTTTACGTTATTAAATATACTGATGGCTACAATCAAATGATTTTTAAATCAATAATTGCAAATTAAATGCTGCATTTAAAATATTCTTACCAGCATTTTCTTTTTAATCGATACCTAAATACTATTTCTGGACTGGCCTTCGAAATAACGACAAAAAAACCTAAAATTAAACGTATGTATAATTTATTCAATCTATTTTTTTAAGTAAAAATCCGCAGTTGATTCTGATGTTGTTTTTACGGTTCCGTAGCCAAAATGGCAAAAGTGAAACCCTTATGGTTTCGTTATGTCCATCCAACCGTATTTCACAGGCAATTTAAAAAAACGTTCGGTAAGGTTGGTCCGTAGATGGGTGACGGTTTGTGGCAAAATTTTAAAGTATAAAAAATGTCACAAAGATAAAGCTTCATAAATACTTCCAACGGAAATTATTTTCAACATGATTGGATACACCATTTTTCAGTTACTACCGAGAAACTGCACGTCTCAACAAAAGGCTCTAAGCGCCATGAAAATACGCTCTTACTGCGGCACGGTACTCAATATTGGGCATGCCCGATATTGAGTTCCGCAGTAAGAGCGTATTGGTATATATATATTATATGGTGCGGTATGCTTTTTTTGTCTCTCGACATGGCATGTTTAATGTATATCATTAAACATGTCATAAAATACCTGTTTTATCTGTTTTTATTTCTCAAATTGACGCCTTGCTCTTGGAAAATAATAGATTTTAAAACTTTATTAAAGAACTAAAAATAGAAAGAAGTTCAAGTAAGTTGCACAATTCTAAATAATTTAATTAAGTCACTATTCAAGAAATTGAAAATATTGTATGATTCTATTTGCTATTCAGGGTTATTATTTTACTATTTATACTAAATAAAACGCTTCACTTGATAAACCATCAATTCGATAGATTAATTAAAGCAAAATATGCATTATTACATACAATGATGCATATGATCAATTAAATTATTAATTAAGTTTGAAAACACGCGAGTAGGTGGCCAACACGCCACGTGATAACATAATAAAGCCAGCGGACAGCTGATAGGCAGTAACAGAGCTACGGTTGGCCGCAGCAGCCGTTGACACTCGTCGCAGTGCTCTCGCGAACCAACGTCGCACGCGCACCCGTACCGTACCTACGCAGAACCGCGAAATATACTATCAACTGTGATTTAAGAAAAAAATAATATTAAAATATCTAATAACAAATTTATATTTTTGTAACTTGAATATTATCAAAATATATTAAATTAAATTATGTTAATAATCAAATGAACAATAAAGTGAACTTTAGTTGTCAAAATGACGTTACGGGTCGAAGTGCCCGGAGAAAAAATCGTGAGTGTGGAACCATGCAAGTGCAACAAGCAGTACAACACCGAGCTAAAGAAAACAGAAACAAAACTAAGCAAAAGACTGAAACAATTTCTAAAACAATCATGGGCGTTTAGATCTAAAATTACAGTGGAACCATTTGTTGTTTGTTATGTGTTGCCGAGTGTACTCGCAGGATTAGCTGTCCAGAATTTATGTTTAGAGAAATCATGTCTCGTAAATCTACAATACGACGAGCGAACCTGCCGCCACATAATGCAGGGACGAACACACAACTACACAGAACAGGAGAGAAATGTGCAAACTATAGTTGCATCGATGACAGCCTGGAGTTTTCCCTTACAAACTGCTCTACCTGGAATATTAGCGTTATTTGTTGGAGCATGGAGCGACCGCACCGGTAACAGAAAGGCCTTTATGGTGCTACCAATTTTAGGGAAGTTGATATCAGCCATTGGGATTATATTAACTACGGTATTCTTTTTACAAGTTGGTGTGAATGAAACTGCGCTAATCGAAGGTTTGCCACCGGCTTTAGCAGGTGGTCGGGTCGCCATGACCATGGCAGTGTACAGCTACATCACTGATATAACATCTGAATCTGAAAGAACTTTTAGGTTAGGGATCATAACGGCTATATTGACGCTTAGTAGGCCCATAGGCCTCGCGCTTAGTGGCATCATGACAAAGCGATTTGGTTACTACGGTGTTTTCATGGTAGCTTGTGTATTCTATTTATTCGGTTTTGTTTATATCGTTTTGAGACTTAAAGAAACGAAAAAGAAGAAGGTTGAAACCGATAAACCAAAGAGTGTTGTGTCATTACTTTCTGTGCACGATCTGATGGCTACTGTGAATGTGGCGTTTAAGTGTCGTCAGGGCACACGGCGACTTCAAATCATGTTAATCATGTTTGCATACATGTTCATCGTTGGACCCGTTCTTGGTAAATATTTTGACATTATCTAAAGTAAATTTAGTGCGTACATATGAAACAGTGCCCGCTTAAGAACAATAGGTTCCCTTATCATAACATTTAGATGGTGCCTAAGTTGAGAATTGCGTGCATTGCTACCAAATGATTAAGGTTTTATTCATTAAATTAGGCGTGTTATTGTTTTACTTTATAATCACTTAGCCACTGCTCTACGCTTCGTTACGTATAAATACGTATTGAAAATAAGAGGTTGTTTGGTCTTGCATTCATTATTCCCTATGTTATGCATTAATATGATAATATTTTGTTATTTCGTAAGAAATATGCAAAATATTATCAGTACATAAAATGAAACTCACCACATGGGCTCGGATCGCTTGATTTTATTGTGGTTTTATGATCGAACGTAAATTTCGTTTTTCTTTTATAACCACTTGTGAATTCCGAATTATGTCAATATTTGTGAAAACTCGATGGCAACTCGACATCTTTTGTGAGTTTAAAGTTTAAATCTGTTAATACCCTGTTAACTCAGAATTGGACGCAATCTATTTACTTTCTTACAATATTTCGACATGAAAATAATAAAAAAAACTATTGATCAATCTTCCAAAAATATCAGTTAAATAAAAGATATAGAGCCATATTTCAAATCAATAAAAGTAAACTCTGAAATTTCTTCATCGTTATACAATGTTTCAACATTTTGATCAATACCTTTGAATTTCAAGTACAAACTTTAATACTGACGATAACAGTCAAACTCATGACTCCATGTAAAACAACTCTGTTAATTTACCAGTCGACTACCTCAACCTGTGTTACGAAATTCCAATATCAGAATCCTGAAATCTGCATTATGTATTAGGCGATATTGTGTTTCACGTTAAGTGAAACATAAGTTGCGATTGTATTTGTACTATACAGAAATGAATCGGTTTTAAGTTTACTCGATTCTCGTACGTTTATCGATTTAATGTTTCTTTCATACACAGTCGTAACAAAAAAGTAAGCATTGTGACATTCTTACTCTCATACTCACACTCATAGTGGTGGGCCACTAAGCGATGGTGGCCAAACGGATAAGTGACCGGCGTGCAAGTCATGCGGTCCGAGTTCCAATCCGACCGGCGGTCGCCGGCGGCAGTGCCAATGTGGATTTCACTTTGTGGAATTTATATGTACCTACTAGTCACGTGACTTACCATCTGCTGACGGTGATGGAAAACATCGTGAGGAAACCCACATACTAGTAGAAGTAATTCTAAGTGTATGTGTGGGCGCTACAATTCCTACAATAGATTATAATTAAACTAAGTAATAAAAGTATGTAGTTAAACCTTTACTATTTTTATAATACACATATTTAAATAATACAGATAATTTTAAGATTTAACAACATTATCTTAAATATCATTATTTAATTTATTATTCTAAATATTTGCAAGCAAAATTGTGTAAATAAAATTTTATATACAATGTTGTGTAAATAGTTAAATAAAATTTCTAACGTATTTTTTTATACAGATTTAGAAATTTCTAACACGTTTTAAAATGAGATTCAAACGACGGTTATAGTTAATTCTTGGCTTTCGTTTCTAATCTCCGTAGGCCAGCTACGAGTTCGAAACCATGTGGGCGTTTGTTCGTAGCATTCAGATGCGGCTAGCAACATTGCGTTCCGAATGTAAATTAAACAGATAAAGGTTATTTTTTTTTCTGTTTCGCAAATGCACGGTTGGGTATAGGGTTTTGTTTAGAGTTTTCTTTCTCTAGTGCGGTTGTTATGGCGCGATTATCCCTAAATCGCCTCTTACGACGAATAGAGGTGTTGACATAATTATGTATTCTTAACGCCGTCACTACACGGGGAAATAATAATATATAATATTATAATATTCTACCACATTCACACAGCGCCATCTAGTCCCAAAGTAATTATTTTTGCTTGTGTTATGGGAACTAAACAACTGATATACTACTTAAATATTTGTTTTTTATTTGTAAATACATACATATTATAGATAAATTACACTCAGATACAGAACAAACTTTCATGCTCATCACACAAAGATTTGTCCTGGGTGGGGATCGAACCCACGACCTCCAGCTTAGCTGTCAGGGTCACTAACCACTAGACCAACAGGCCAGTCTTAAGCCAGTAAATTGAATAAAGTAATTTTCTTGAGTATTATTTTGAATTGACATCTTGAATAATTTGTTTATTAAGTTTTATGCTAACGAAGTTGCACTTCTGAAAGTGAAGCAACTTCCTGCTTATAAAAAATTAACTACCTTGGCAATTAGTGATGTTATTTTAAAGTTTGATCTATAAAGATCCTTCGATCCATTTATTTATAAATATCATACACTGGCTTGCTTGGCTGTTGATTCCCGTGACCAAAACTTTTTTTAAATTTTCTCATTGGCACCTTCGTCGGACTACAACGAATATTTAAAAAGGATAAACTGTATTGGTTCAGCCGTTCTGAATTATAGCGTGACCAAGCGAAGTAGGGATTTAATTTTTATATTTATTATATAATTTTATATATAAATAGATAATAATCAGTGACACGTTTAACTAGTTATCGCACAACGCTAGCATTTCCAAAGCTTTATGTAACCATTACTTGTCTGTTAATTTTGTAATTATTACGGATCGCTTTTATTATTTAAATTATTATATAACGAAAGAGTTTCATTACAATATTTCTTTAACAATGTACCCGCAATTGATTCTTGTAACAATTAATTAAATTAGTTCAAAATACAATGTTAGGAATATAATTAAATACTTTCAAATCATCAATCATCTTTATCAACTTTGTATTTGCTTAAATAGAGGCTGTGTTGAAATGGACCGTGTCGTCATAGATAACAAGACCATTTATCGGTTCATTGGTTTAGGAGATTACATCTGACTCGGACAAACTTACATTTTCTCTTTGTTTTAATGCGATGTTTGGTGAAAATATGTTTTGGGTTGATAAAATGTGAAGGTGACAATATCATTTACATGTTACGCAATTATCATTATATTATACCTCTATAGTTTTACAAGGCTCTGATTGCCGCTGGATTAGAAAGAAACGAATGTTGCCATATTTTGAAATGACTGAAGAAATGTGGCCGTGGTGCACCTCTACCGAGAAGTTTCATGCAGTATATATAATATTAAAATATTTATAATATTTCACCACATTCACACAGCGCCATCTAGTCCCAAATTAAGCAATTATATTTGCTCGTGTTAGGGTACTACTAAACAACTGATATACTACTTAAATACATTTTTTTTGTAAATACATACGTATTATAGATAAATTACATCCAGACACAGAACAAACAATCATGCTCATCACACAAAGATTTGTCCTGGGTGGGGATCGAACCCACGACCTCCGGCTTAGCAGTTAGGGTCACTAAACACTAGACCAACAGGCCAGTCAAGGCAACAGTTAGTTATACGTTTGGCCACTATTTAGCTCGTATTAATTGTATCGCTTATAGCTTTCCTCGATAAATGGGCTACACAACAAAAATATTTTTCAATTCGGTTCAGTAGTTTCTGAGATTAGCGCATTAAACTAAAAACAAACTCTTTTATAATATTAGTATAGAATGTAGTACTTCTTTATTTTACATACCAACAACGTCGCCTACTCATAATAGTGGGTAAGTGGTTACCGTAACTTATGAATTCCGTGTTTAAAAAAAAAAACATCGTTTGCAATCTTCACAAATAGAACTGGAGCAGAGCTAACGATCTATTATCCACTTAACATCAACGTTCAATGCATCGATTAAGAGAATCGACTAACTTGTTTGTGACTAATTTATCGCCTAATAGTTATTGTACATGGTAGCCAAACGTGGGACGGAACAACCTTGCGATCTGTGAAACCGATATTGTATTATAATATGTCGAATAAATATTGATGTGAACTGTGCGGAAGCAAATGACACTATTTTTCTCGAATTTCCTGTTAAATTCTTAACTTATGACTTTCATATGAATAACTTTGCAACCTATAAGAATAAACAAGATTTCATTTAATTTTATTTGCAACGCAAAATTATTAATTAACGATTAATTAAATGATTATTAATTAACGATCTTCTATACGGTGTAGTGACGGATTAAGAATACATAATGTCACTACTCCATCTCAATCCGTGGGTATCGTAAAAGGCGACTAAAGAAGTAACCTTATGCAGACAATAGCACTGCAAGAAAAGGTAAATTTGAAACCAAACTCTATACCAACCCGTCTGGCTAACGTGGTATAGTAGGCTAAATTCCCTCCACATTCTTTGGAGGAGACCCATGCCCAGCAGTGGGACGTTTATGGGCTCAAATTATGAATTATCTTCTTCTTATCGAATGGGCTTTAGGCAGACTTGATAATTTTTTAAAGGCTTCCTTCCAACTTGACTTAACAACTACCACATTAAGTGATAACGGCTTTACGTGCCTTCTGCACGAAGACGCTCAGAATAAAATTCATCCACCTATGAATTGAAGTTGCTTAATACATGGAGGCTAAGCAACGTTTTTAATGATAATTCTCAGTACCTCTAAAACTGCCTCGGTGGCGCAGCGGGAATTGTATACGACTGCTGTGCAAGATGTCCCGGGTTCGATACCCGGATCGGGTGAAAATGGTATTGGGCTTTTCTATCATGAAATTCCAGTATTGAGATTTGCATGGAGTTTGGTAAACAAATGTTCCAGGTTGATGACAATAGGCTCGCCCCCTATTTTATGGGACCAAACATAGCTGGCGAAATGAGGGTGTGAAATACCTCTGCCTACCCCTTCGGGAAGATTGCGTGATGCTATGTTTATGTCTCAGTCCAAAAATGCAACAACGCCTCTAATATCAATAATTTTATACAAGAAAATTAGGTAAATTTTTGTGCCTCTCGCGAAGAAAAATAATAACGAGACCGGTTTGGTATAAAACGAAATCTAGCCAAAGTTTATATAAACGGAAAAGACTATTTTAGTTAGACACAAGTCTATCTGTACAACATTTTAAAACTCCTCATAATATTCTAGATGTCTGTCTTACACAGAGTATTTTTAATTTTTAAACTTATAAATTTCGGAATATAATTTGTAACTAATTATACAGTTCTTAGTAACGCAAATATTATGAGAGATGGTGTGTAGAAAAGATTTCCTTGTTAGTAAACTAAGTTGTTGAGACTAAAAACTATTATGTACAGTCAGCAACAAATGAAGCTGAACATATCCATAATAATAAACAAATGTACTTATTCCGTAGCATACATAAACTACTAACAAGACTAGTACTAGAATTGAATTATCATCGTAAATTTAATTCTGCCCCTAGTCTTGTTAAGTAATTTATGTATGCAACGGTATACATGCGTTTTGAATTTTCGGATGAGATCAGTTACTTTTGTTACTGACAGTACCTAACTATTATTTACATGAATTGAAGATCAAACCTGATATGTCTTTTGCAGAAAATTTGCATCCATTGTCTTTAAAGTAATCATTACCATAAAAGACTTCTCTGTGAAAATTCCGTCATAATAAATTAGTCTCATAATTTTTTAGTTTCTGTGAGCCAAATTAAATATAGTCACATTGTGTCTTCAAATAAATGGCAATGCACTTTGTTGGTGAAAGTATTGATTCATCATCATCTCAACCCATAAACGCCCCACTGCTGGGCACGGCTCTCCTCCAAATATTTTGAAGAGAATTTTGCCTACTATACCACGCTGGCAAGACGGGTTGGTATAGGGTTTGTTTTGAATTTTCCTTTTCTAGCGGTGCTATTGTCTGCATAAAGTTACTCCCTTAGTCGCCTTTTACGACACCCACGGGTTGAGATGGGGTAGTGATATTATGTATTCTTAATCCGTCACTACACGGATCGATTGATCGAATCGATTGATTGATAACAATTAAAAACTTCGCTGAAAAAAACAGTACGATTTAAATTGAAACGAACCTTTTAGAGACAATCATCTATACAAATACATATATAAAGCTGTCGAGTTTTTTATTTGTTTGGTTGAACGCTAGTATCTCAGGAACTACTGGTCCGATTTGGAAAACTCTTTTATTGTTGTATAGCCCATTTATTGATGAAGGTTATATGCTATTTAATATCACACTACGGGCAACAGGAGCCGAGCATTGGCCAAATAAATAACGACGGGAGCGAAGCCCCGCGTGACTTCTAATTCTAAATAAAACAGCATCATAGCCGCTGACACAAGTTCTCGAGTGGCGACCACGCATTGGAAAGCGCAGCGTGGGGCGGCCCCCTGTTAGATGGACCGACGACCTAGTAAAGGTTGCGGGTGGTTGTTGGATGCGGGCGGCACAAAATCGCTCGCTGTGGCGGAAATTAGGTGCCTATGTTCAACAGTGGACGTTATTGGGCTAATATGATGATGATGATAGCCACTGAATACAATATGATATTTTTTTTATTTATTCGCAATCCTATTGCACATTTTATGTTTTATACATATAATATTTTGTTACAACTCTTACGGTTATGCATTGTTCGATCTGTACCATTTTAATTATGGTTAATAACAATGATATTATGTACTATTAATAGTATTCAGTGGTTATGTAAATTGTTTGGATTTGAAACTCAGTTTACCGTTTGGATTTTTCCAGATAACATTGCATTATCGTCAACTGGCTTGTTGGTCTAGTGGTTAGTAACTCTAACTGTTAAGCCGGAGGTCATGGGTTCGATTCCCACCCAGGTCAAATATTTGCGTGATGAGCGTGATTGTATTTTTTTTTTAAGACAACGCCCGCACTAGGGAACAATCCCTGTGTCGCGGGGAGCTTTACAAACATGAAACTAACGGACACAAAGTACACCCAGACTAGAAACAAATATCTATGAATCACACAAATATTTGTCTCGTGTGGGAATCGAACCCACGTCACCCAGCACGGCGATGTAGTGGCGAGGCGACCACCTTTACCACTGCGCCACGGTGACAGTCAAAAGTGTTTGTTCTGCCTCTGGTAAAATGTATATAAACTATGCTATGTTAGTACGCAATAAATTTAAATTTGAACGTTATAATATTTGATTAAATTATACAAAGGTTTGTGACATACCGAATCTCGTAAGACGAATTAATGAAATAAGAGCTAATGGATATATTAATGAATCTCGTAGCTAAATTGAAATAGTCATGTATTTTCATCAAATTTCATAACAAAATGGCTTAATAATAATTTAATTTATCTCTAGCACTAAACCACCTCGCTCAATAAGCATCTCTGCATTTGAGAATTTGGCTTATGCATTAACAGAATTAAATTCCGACGCAAACTAGAGAATGTTACCGAAACTAGTTATGTGGAGAACATTGTACGATTAATTGAAATTCGAGCAAAATTTCTGAATTTGCATTTATATTTTTCAGAATAAATTGCTGCAGAACTTTATTTATTAAACGACTGATGTTTTAGCCGTAAATTGTGTTACTTTCACAAACATTTTTGGGATAATATTTCTACCATATCCATATATCGGTAAGAGAATCCTTCTTTCTCTTTTTAACATTCATCTAATAATATAACCATGGCAAATTTCATAAAAAAATACATTAGTATTTTCTGTAAAAAAAAATCACTCCCTATTTGGTGGCCCTGCATACTTAGGTGCTTTGGCATGATCACTTTTACACCAAACAATTTTAGTTTTATTATACTTACGTAACTAATATTTCTGTTGTTTCAAGTAACTACACATCACTTTCTCTGACATCACGTTTTCTTCTTATCGAATGCAGCAGACCCTGCTGTTGGTATTAATCAAGTCCCCACAAGGCTTTCAACTTGACTTAGCGACTACAAAATTAAGTGATAACCGGGACCAATGGCTTTACGTGCCATCCGAAGCACAGTGACGTTCAAAAATGAAAGTGTCACAAACAACCACCCATCTACGGACTGACCTTGCCAAACGTTGCTTAACCTAGGTTTCTTAAATGTCGGCAACTCGCTCGTCATGCCTCGGGTGTAGCAAGCCACGGTAACATACCATCAGTAACTCTGTTTGCCACCGTCATGACTTAACAACAAGTGTTTATTTAAAAAAACCAAAAAACCCGACTGGCTTGCCTTGCCAAAAAAGTAGCCTTCGTCAGTCAATAGTATTAATTATTATGTATATTAGTGCTATCAAAATCATTAAACTATTTCAGTTAACTGAGCAGTGGCTATATAAAGAACGATGGCATCGAAACCTCGCACGCCGTAGCATGATATTATATAGCCTACAAACAAATACACTCTTCAGATTTATAATATTAGTATAGATATAGAGATTCGGGGATGAATTTGATTAATTCCAAATCTGTCAAGCTATTTAGGTCACAAGAGACAAGTGAAGCCGCGGGCCATAGTTAGTGCATATATATAATTGAATTAAGCTATTAATTAGCTTTCATCTGATACCCATATTGCGATAGCACTAAAAAAACGTCTGTTTTGACAGTTTACGTCCGCCATATTGGTTTTTTGTTGACGTCACATAGCCTATGACACTCGGGGGAAAATTAAGAATCTAATTACACCTTACACTTTAAAATCAGCCAAGCCGTTTAGGCTACAGAAGGTCACAATGGAACAGAAATGCCCACATACATACATACATATTATATACATACATACTCGTGAAAAACATGACCCTCCTTTTTGGCAGTCGGGTAAAAAATCCTTGATGATCGCATCATCTTAATGTTTTCAGATAGACAATGCCTTTAGCATTAAACCCTTTTGTAAATAAAATAAATTAATTAAAAGAATTAACAGTATAACAAGACATAAAAACTACAAAGAATGACCAAGCAATATGAAGTCTGGTAGCGACGCTATTATATTTTGGAAAACTAAAATAGAATGTACGTTTTCTTTTGAGTTACAGAGTCAGATAAACGCTTTAATTAAGATAAACATCGGAGTGCTATATTGAAGTCCTTTCCACGACTGGTTTTATTGCGTTACGCTTTTCGCATGCCAATGACCTTTGTGTGTCCTTCCGATACAACTACACGATTAGATATTGCAGAATTTTTACTTTTTTACTCAATAGCTCGAAGACCATGTCTCTACTCTTTTACTTACATTAAAAAAGGAGGAGTTTCTCAATGCATCACATTTTTATTTGTATGTTTTTCAATTAAAATAAAATTTAATTAAAATTCAAGTAAAATTAGTCTAATACAATATTTCTGAAAAACATTAGTAGGCTAAATTCCCTCCACATTCTTTGGAGGAGACCCGTGTCCAGTAGTGGGACCTTTATGGGTTGAGATGATGATATAGATATTAAAACTATAATAACAATGATAATCACTTAAACGATTATTACATAAATTTGATATAAATTAAACTTATGTGAACAGCATAAAATTAAATTTAGTTTAACAATTAAAACTAGAATAGATACTTATTGTTAAAGAAATATATTTACTTTTAAACTATTAATAACTTCTTTGTATCATCGTAGAACATGTTTTAAAAGATATTATAAAGCTTTCTTACACTCAATATAATTAAGGAGATATATATTATATTTATTAGCGCATTTTTTTTATGTAGAAGTGGGCCCTAGCTAGCTAAGCATATCTTTTCTTCTTTTGTTAGTCACTTCGGTACTATAAGTAAGGGAGGAGCGCTTAGAGTACGGTACTCATTATGAATAAAATTGACACCTTCAGACATAGTAGAAGTTGGTTTATTTAAAAAAAGCTTTCTAATCTTGAATCTCATAAATAAAAGTACTAACTTTAATTCTATCGTATTGTTTTCTATTTAAATCCGTCACAATATAGAATCACGTAAAAAACATTTATAGAGATTCGTTTAATTAAGAAGTTCGCTACTTTTATATTCGAAATGTTTACTTTTTAAATTTGATCCCTAGAATCAATTCTATTTCAAAACATTTCGCCTTTGTAACTCTATTTTATTTATACAAACAACTACAGAAAACTCAAATATATTTTTTCGAGTCATTTACCAAAGAGAAACTCTATAATTACGAATGGTAAAGTTAAATTCTGCAGAAAGTTCAGAAAATTAAGACGATAAACTAACTCACTCGGCAATTACTTGGTACATATATCATCTTATTACTTTTGACATCAACTACAATATATTTTAAGCTTAAGCTCAGAAATATTAATGAATTGAGTTGTCGAAAGTATACGTATGTAATATCAACATAAAATTTGTATTTCTATATTTATTTTTGGATTCTATTTCATAAGTCCTATATAAATTGAATAGTTTAGCTTAAATTTAAAAGTTGTTTATTAATAACTCTTCGTAAAGAAATGAATTATGCTTAACCAATTACTACAAAAATAATTATATTATCATATATTGTAAACATTGTGTAATCGAAAGTTTAGTGAATAGAACAATTAAATTTGTAGAGAAATTTATTTTATGAAAGCAAGGTGTGAGAAAAAAGAGCGATGGTGGCTAAATGGATAAGGAACTGGCGTGCAAATCACGCGGTCCGAGTTCGATCCCGACCAGCAGTACCAATGTGGATTCCACTTTGTGGAATTTATAATATGTACTAGTCAAGTGACTTACCATCTGCTAACGGTGAAGGAAAACATGGTGATGAAACCCACATATCCTAGAAGAAATTCTATGAGTATGTCTGATCCACCAACCCGCACTTGGCCAGCGTGGGTGGATTATGGCCTAAACCCTCTCAGCTCTCTAATTAGAGAAGGGGAGACCCGATCCCAGCAGTGGGACTAAATGGGTTGCTGATGTGATGATGTGATGTGAAGGTGTGAGAAAATATTATTGGAAGTATATTTATCATTGAAAAATTGGAAAGCATTTTAAGCATTTTATAAGATATATTACTATTAATAGTTAAGACGTAAACGCAAGTTAGTAAAATTAGAAATATTGCAATACTCGTACTTGCATCGGTCTAAATTAACTAGTGGGCAAAGCTTAGACCTGATGTACCACTGACCTAGAAAAGCATTCAATCCCCTTGAACGGAGAAAACATTTTATTTTATGAACAAATACGTTTTGTACACGTTTTGAACTATAATAGGGCAAAGTAATGGCTTAGCAACAACATTATCAAATATAGTTATAAGTTCACATGAATATGACTCTGCGATTCTCTAAACAACAGTATCATACCAATACGTTTCTAGATATTATACAATCACACAGATTAAGTGTATCTTAAATGACTTCGAATAACAAACGAAGTTTCCAGAAACGGATTGTCGTAACGAAGATGTTGTAGAAATTTCCGTATTGTGTCTGCATTTGAAGGGTAATGTCTCTGACTATGATGTTGATTATACTCCTAAATTAATAGCCGACGTCACTAAGGTATTTCAATTTGCACAAACATTATTCAACTTTTAATATAAATAAATAAGAAAGCCCAGAAAGATCTATAAATATGACTGTGGAACTGAGATGCTCGTTACGATCATGGAGGTAAAGCAACACTCAGCAAGGTCAGCCCATGATGGGTGGCTGTTTGTGGCAATTTCATTCTCCAGCGTCTCCGTGCTTCAGAGGGCACGTAAAGCCATTGATCCCGGTTACCACTTAATGTGGTAGTCGTTCAAGTTGGAAGCCTTCTGGGTGACTTGATAAATTCCAATACCAGGGTCCGCCTCAAGTTCACACGTTAAGAAGAAGATAGGTATTTATGGATCAAGTGATTAATTAGACATTTTACATTAAAAAAAAACAATTTAAAAAAAAAATAACATTACGTAGATATTAAAAATACTGAAGCGTTAAAAATAACTTCCTCAATAATTAAGTACTTGGTACTAATTACACTAATATTATATAATTATAATATAAAGGCGAAATTTTGTTAGTGTGTTTTTGTGATTTTAACAAACTTGTACTTCTTCACGCTCATAATACCAATTTTGATTAAATTTGACTGTCACCGTGGCGCAGTGGTTAAAGTGGTCGCCTCGCCACTACATCGCCGTGTTGGGTGACGTGGGTTCGATTCCCACACGAGACAAATATTTGTGTGATTCATAGATATTTGTTTCTAGTCTGGGTGTACTTTGTGTCCGTTAGTTTCATGTTTGTAAAGCTCCCCGCGACACAGGGCTTGTTCCGTAGTGCGGGCGTTGTCTTTAAAAAAAAAAAAAAAAATTTGGTATGGAACTAGCTAGCGGATATAACGCAAAGAGCTCATAATACTTACATTTATATAAATTTACGAACACGTAATAGGTACTTCTTATAAAAGTAATTAGTTTTAATAATAAATAGTTTTCAGTTAAATGTATCGTGAAAATACATTACATTTTCACGTAAGATAATTAAGTTTTATCTTGTTTCGAACTTTATTACATGTTTCAATCACTAAAGTCGAAGTTTTCTTTGGCGTTTGTTTTATTATCAATGTCAAAAGTTCGATGGACGAATCTAATTAAGATTAATGGTAACAATTCATAGTTCAAAAAGTAAGTAATTCGAGTCTTAGACAAGGCAACACTTAATTTGATTTTAAGTATGTACGAGTACATTTTTCTAAAAGCTAAGATATCAACTTTTTAGTGTCAATTAGCTTTTGTCTAAGTAAAAATTCGGTTCTTCATTGATAAGTTACTTAGTGTAGAACTATGGGGCACAAAAGGCCGTACGATAGTATAATGCATGGTATGATACGCGGCCAAAACAATCTTGAATTTTTTAGCCATGACATCTCATCAGTCTCTTTCGAGGGATAGTCTTATTGTTATGTTTTACTATTATATTACGTGGTCCTTAAAATGATAAAATGAATGTATCAATTTACAATGTTCCGACACAACAACGGAAAATTTATATATATTTTACCACATTCACACAGCGCCATCTAGTCCCAAATTATGCAATTATATTTGCTTGTGTTATGGGTATTAAACAACTGATATAGGTACTACTGAAATATATTTTTTTTGTAAATACATACCAATGATATATTATTATAGATAAATCACACCCAGACATAGAACAAACAATCATGCTCATCACACAAAGATTTTTCTGGGTGGGAATCGAACCCACGACCTCAGGCTTAGCAGTTAGGTCACTAACCACTAAACCAACAGGCCAGTCTAATATAGTGACACACTTTTGCAAAGATACAGTATTCATAGGTCAAAGTTTGCAAGCTATGGCGGGGCGTCATATCTCAAGCAATAAATTCACGTTGGCCATTAAAAATGGTAATACATTAACTTAGTACTTACGCGACAGCGTTAGCAACGTGATACCAGGGTATCATAAATTCGAAGTAGGTATTCGGCAACAATTATGAGTTATTCGTTCAATTTTAGGAAAATATAATTATAATCTAACATATAATCTAATCTAACGCTATATTTGGGCCAAATTGGAAGTAAAATAAACAATAACAATATTTGAATATCTTTGAATGTCTGTTTTTGCATTATTTTGACATGTTTATAATTAGATCCATACATACATATAGATCACGCCTCTTTCCCAACAGAGGAGTAGGCAGAGACTATTTCCTTCGTCTTGGTACGATTCTCATATACATAAAGATTTGCCCTTTGGCTTCTTCAACATTCATCACTCTTTTCATGCATTATCACCGGTTTTGGTACTCCTGATCTATCCCTTCTTTAGAACGTCACCTATTTCGACAAAAGAAAATATATTACAAGTTGAATCTTAAAATATAATTTGACAGCATTTTGACTTATATAACATACAAGTTGTACAGTCCTCTACAGCCTGGGGCATTACTCCAAACAACGATATTTATATGAAAATACGTTGGTATTCGTTGCGTTAGTACGGAACTAAGAGTGCAGTTATCTGTATTTTCGATATTCTCGAACACTGCATGAAGGCATGTTGCCGTGTTTTTTCTTAGTAATATTACCTATCGCTTAATATCGTTACTTTGAGAAAGATTTCAAATCCATGTCTTATATAAGAAAAAGATTACATTTGAAAATTAAAAACAAACAATAAAATTTTTTTTTATTCTATAAGGTCCTTAAAAAAAATTGAAGATGCGATGGACAGTAAAACTATGAATAGTAAGCCAATGAAGTGATAAAAGAAGATAATCAACCAATTCGAATTTAGTTCGTGACTTATCTGTTCGGCAATTTTATAGAATTGTTATAAAACACGTCTTTCGTTACGTACGTTTAAATCACGTAATGATTTTTGTACGTGTGATGTTATATTAGATAATGCATGTTTTTCATTGGCCACAATTTTTTTTTCCTATCTTCGTAAACTGCTCATTGATGCAGTGGCACGGGTGTGGAGTCCACATTACTTTCGTCCCGCTCACACGTTTTGCTTTTGTTTATTGTAAGAGAGTAGCGATAATACATGTTCTATTGCAAATTATATAGACGAGGACTATCTACCTTCTAGAGAATCATCATATATAATAATATATATATCACCTCAATTCCGTGACTATGAAGAACAGATGTTGTGATCCATCATTTTATTCGTAATAATGGAATAAAATGATCGGTCTATTCGTCGTCTGTCGTCTGTTTGCTTATTTACTAGAAGAAGTTGCGCGGGAGTTCGCGCTCCTCGGTTTTTGTTTGAACACTGCTCAGCTTCTTTTGGCCGTGGCGTGATGTTATATAGCATAACCTTCCTTGATAATTGGTCTATCCAATACAAAAATATTTTTTCAAATCAGACCTGTTGTTCTTGAGATCCTAGCGTTCAAACAAACAAACTCGCCAGCTTTATAATTACTAGTATAGACCACAGGCAGATAACAATCTTGTAAACTATCTAAGACTTTTTTTTAACAAATTTTATATCAACATACGTTAAATATCTGTCAACTAAGTTTCAAATAGGTTAACTAGCACAGAACACTCAGGACTCTGATTAACACTCAGCAGTACCCTCAATCGGCGACAATGCATGCAAAAACAGATGAATGTTGAAGAAGCCAAAGGTGTATGTCAGAATCGTAACAAGTGGAAGGAAATGGTCTCTGCCTACCCCTCTGTTGGGAAAGAGGCGTAATCTATATGTATGTATAAATAGCACTTATTTATCAGTGGTGAAAAAGGCCCTTATTCTTTAAATTCTGATTAAAATAAATTACTTTTAACCACAGAAAACGAGGCAACCACGTGCTTAGACATGCGAGTAAATATGGAGTAAAAAGCTGTTACTACGGCTTGCCAATACGATACATGCTCCTATGAAGACAATAGCCATATAATGCAATAGCAATCAGCTATTGTTAGCGATATAAAAATCGATGAGGGTTAAAGACGAAACCGCAATCACGTTGCAGGAGATGACGTGACGTCATATCGGTAGTTTGAACAAATTTTGAATGAAAGATAATATAAGTATTTTCTGTTTATGAAAATTATTTCTAACTGTCTAAGTTGAACGTCTGCGCGTCTTGGTTAATTAATTAGAAAGTATAATTAAATCGCTATTGTTAAAAAATAATTATTATATTATATTAATAATTATCGCTATTGTTAAATTAAAAAATGTGAAATAAATTATGTAGAAATTTTGTCACAGTGGTAAAAAAGAAAAAAGAATCTGTTAGCTAGTAAAAATATTTAATCATACTAAAATTATTCAAACTAGGTACTAATAAAAGTACTCTATTTGAACTACTCACTCTATACTCTATTTAACGTTTTTTTTCTCTTGTATATGACAATGGACACGTGGTACAGAATCGTGAACTTGTTACAAACGACACTAAATATTGACAATGATGATTTACGTGCAAGCAATTCTATGAGTATTTTTCTGTAGCCGTTTTTTTCTATTCTCTCTTTTAAAGCGCTTAAATATTATCTTTATTAATTCTTGTGGTTTTGTCTATCACTAAATCTATCAGTTAGCATATACATATATATATACAATGTCAAACCAATAGTAATCAACTTCATAATGGAATATGGAATGGAAGTCTAAAGGTTTAGACTTCTTTGAATGAATGTCCATGAGACAATGGACCGTAAATAAATTATGTTTGAAAAATGAAATCTCATTACGAGTATTTTTATACATATTATTTTAAGAGGGTTCATTCAGGGGAATGGCAACATCGAAATGAAATGAAATGAAATCTCGTTTATTCATCTAGGTTACAAGGTAACACTTATGAAAGTCACAAGAATGTAAACAGGTTATCCGAAAAGCAGTATCAGCAAATTTGCCTACGACCAGTTCGCTGACAGGGTGGAGCTATGCAATTTAGTGTCATATTTCGTGATTTTCGATTTTCCCCATGCCCACTCTATTTTCGAAACCGTAAAACCTAAAAATCTGTAAAAAATCACAAAGATAGCGCTTTATACACTTTCAACGTAAGTCATATTCAACATGAGCGATTATTATACCGTTTTTGAATGATTGTCAAAAAACTGCGCTCCTCGCACAAAATGAGTTTTTTGTTGCAAAACCCTACATTGAGCATAGTCCGACATGCTCTTAAGCGGTTTTTTAAATATATTTACGATCAAATTGTGTAAATATAAATGTAACTATAATTGTAAGCTAGGTGCACATTGTAAGATGGAGAAACAATGAAATCAAATGTTTACAAAAAAGTCTCTGTTCATAAGTGTTACACCACTACACGGTAATAGTCAGTGCAATATAGTTTTGTGACAGTAAACTTTGATTCTAAAAATTCAGCAGAATTTTCCATTTTAAATTTTTGTCCTAGTACAGGGGGCTTACTCTGAATTTCACAAAGATTAGGATAGGTGGTTTTGATGTTACTGTCAAATGTAAAAGAATTTAGATATGGTCGCTGTCACCATCAAACATTTTACAGCAACATCAAAACTGACTAACCGAATGTCGAAATTCATAGTAAGCCACCAGATTGCTTTTGTCTCCCGTTTTGCTATGGAGGGAAGTGGATAATTTCTATAAAAAAAAATATTTAATAATATTTCGAATACTTCTTATATTGCTCCTCATTCAAAGTAATACCGGTGTTGAAAAAGGTTTTTTGGACTTCATCATCTTTGACAGACGTCCAAGTCTGAATTTATTGAAAAATCGTGCAAACACAGAATTAAAAACGTACTCGTATGTGTCACACACAAATCGTCCCGTTCTGAGATTCACGTGAGGTTTTAAAATTGTCACTCAAGTTTCGTTATGCACGAGTGAAACATGTTTATCTATAGACACGTGTCTATTACTTCTGAAAGTTTCCATAATATATTATGATGCTAAATGAGCATACATAATCCAAGGAATTTCAATGTAATAGCGATTAAGCAATCTTTCACAATATCATTGAAGATTCTGTTCGGTTAAATTACGATAAATAAATTAGATTAATTTAATATAAAAGGAAAATTTTCAAATTATCGTTCCGTTACTTTAAATACTATGTAATTAGTTTAAAATATGAACAATTGGTTATAACATCATAATATGGAACTGCATAATTAGCGGTCTTAGGTTATTTTTACATAACTACTTTTTACACTTGAAATTTTAATGTTAAGATAAGGTGATAAGGTGTTCGGTATAATACGTTACTACAAGTACGGTTTATAATTAAATTAGCATGAATGCACACTTGTACGTCTACAGTTCTACGCCATAATGGTTGTAAACAACTGAAAAATAGCGATAATAACCAACATGCTTTCAGATTTTTTTAAGACAATGCAATGCTGTCAGCCTGTTGTGCACTATTCCCGCAGACAATGGCAGCGGTGCGGAGGCATTTTATATTGCCGTATTTTAATTTGTTATTTTTTCTTTTTTCCCCCTTTTTTTAAGTTTAATGATACATTTAGGTAATCTTTATTTTTAAATATTATTGGTTAAATTTAGTTTAAATTATTATATATATTTAGTAAGTTATTATGTAGTTACAGTGGTATATTTTAAGACTAGTAACTTATTATTGTCTTTTTATGCTTTTTAGTCAAAATACGGCGTTAAGTTTTTACTTAATAATCTACTTATGATTGATTGCTAGCACAAATTCGGTAGCTATATTTAGAAAGTAACTCCACTCAACGAACTATGTAGCTGTATCTATAAAACCACCTTGAGTAAATATAGCATTGTGTTTTTGCTGATGAGTAGTGATCCCAGAACCAGTGATAAGGCTTCAATTTAATACTAGTCTAAAGGTCTAAGAGGTCTAGCCTTTAAGCTTCATCATCAACTGCGCCATTAACTGCGACAATTTCTAATAAAATGAACTCTGAGATAAAGGTGTAAGGTATAATTTGTCTTAGTGGCTTAAGCGGGCACTTTCATAAAAAAAAGTAGATAATACATGCAATTTCCAAAATATATAAACTTACCAAATCGAATCTACCTATCTACCGAAAAATACTATAATTGTTCGCGCTCTTAATTCTCTCCCAAGTATTACAGAACCTTCTCTGATCAACGATTTCGATACAACGATACGTTGCAGTTCGTTAACTCGTTTCTTCTTCACACTTTGTTTGTTAAATATTTCATCATTTTAAAATCGTTGCTTAGATAAGATTCTTTGGTACTGCACATAAGCCTGGTATTTATTTCTTTATGGAAAACTGGAACTGTAGTCCTTGTGCTCCTATTTCCCAATTAATTTCTTTGAATATTCTTTGTAATATGTTAAAATAACTTCGACAAGAACAGAGCCTATCACAGGTAATGTTTGCAGATTGTCGACGCTACTAATACCTGTTTCGTTTGGGATAAAGGTGAGGCGCAGATGACGTACTGGTTCACACGCTACAAGTTCAAATTCACGGAGATTGACTACAGTTTGTTCCTCACATACTCCGTCCTTGTTGGTAGTATTGGTAAGTCCAGTTTTTTTATTTATTTATGTCACAGTGGTAACAAACAAGTTTATCGTAGCCTATGGTTCTGAAATACCAGAAACGTCCGATGTTTGTTGCCAACTTTTAAAACCGCTTGCCTCTCCATTGAGCTCTTGGCACCACTATTAATTATCAGAAATATAACACTACTAAAGTGTTTTATTTATTTATTTATTTATAATTAATGCAACGGTAAAATACCACTGACAGCATTAATAAAAAAGAAAAAATATGTTACAATGAAATAATATTAAGAATAAAAGAAAAAGAACACATTCATGCATCACGCTCACATAACCGCAAGCACTCATACAATATTTTCGGCCATACATCCACAAACAGATCGCAGTTAGGATTGGCACACAGGATAGCGTTAAGTGCTGTAAGTGTGCGCGGTACAGGCGACATGGAACGCGCTACAGTACGACATGATGGGACGGCAAACAGCTCATGTCTCCGGTTGCGACTATAGTTGTTGGGAGTATAGAATCGACACAGCTCATTGTGCAACTCCGGTGCATCGATTTTATCCCTTAAGATGTTGCACATAACAATAATTTGACGCATATATATTGTGTTATTATAATGAATCGATCAAATCATTTATTTTCAGGATACCATCCATACATAAATAAGTACCATATTTATAAAATCATTTCATATTGCATATCGATGTGCGTTCTGGTGATATTTGTCCCCGGAACACAACACCCTTTCGGTACTCGCACTAAAAACGCCTGGAAAATTGACTGCTTAATTTTGAAATTGAAATTATAATATAATAATATAATATAATATTCTACCACATTCACACAGCGCCATCTAGTCCCAAAGTAAGCAATTATATTTGCTTGTGTTATGGGTACTAAACTACTGATATACTACTTAAATACATTTTTTTTTGTAAATACATACATATTATAGATAAATTACACCCAGACACAGAACAAACCTTTATGCTCATCACACAAAGATTTGTCCTGGGTGGGGATCGAACCCACGACCTCCGGCTTAGCAGTCAGGGTCACTTACCACTAGACCAACAGGCCAGTCAAAATTATGGCTCCAGTCTTCCGTATGATTGGGGTACTTCCCTAAGAGGGCGGCTTAGTTTGAGCGGAGGTTACTTGCTGTGGCCAACCTCTCCTAAATATTTTATCTTATCTCTCTTTAATATCTTAATAGGCTTTCCAAAAAGCCACAAGACATTTTCAAACATATTATTGTCGCTAAATTGAATCAAAACCTAATTTTGAATAACAGGTTTCTTGTCATTATCTTTGTACTTAAATGTTTTTGTAATTCGTTATATATTTATTTTCACTTTACTATATCTAAATATTCTCAAACTGGTTGGTTATTTATACTTGATATTAATATAATATAACTATCAAAGTAATGAGCCTATCGGTAATTAAGTGATACGCTTCTGTCATCATAATTAAATAAATTAAATTAATGATGTTTTATAAATCTGCTTATATATTATATAGCACACTGCTACACAACTTGAAGTAGCTATAGAATTAAACTATATAAAACAATAAAAATAATAACAATAGCATAGACCTTTTTCTCCCGAAGGGGTAGCAAAAGTGTATCACAAATATACTTATATTAGCACAAATATTATCATAGGATATTCTTACATTGTATAAAATAAAGTCGCTTCCGATGGGTACGCTTAGATCTTGTACACAACTGATTTTGATGCAGTTTTTACCGACAAACATTATAATAAATTCATGAGTGAGGTTATTACCTACATACAACGATAGCGTAACCTAGGTAATTATAAAATAGATTAATAAACACAGAATTAGATATAGAACAAAATAAAATCAAGAATTGCTATGCTATATAAATAGTCGCATTTCATAAACTCTCAGTTTCCATTTCAATTCCCATTCCCCAAGATGCCAACTTCATGCAGCAAAAGCAGTACATCATACGACACATGCCTCATAAATATTGCTGATCGTTGTAAAATACCAATGCACAAAACAGATAGCGAACGTCAAAAACCCCAATAAATTGTTCAGAATTTTTCAGTTTTCAATCTTTTCGTAGCGATTTATTGTTCAGAATTGTATGCATGTTATCTGACCATGACAAAGTGAATACATGAAATTGGTTATACTTTGCGTTGTTACTTCAATTATATGCGATTGAGAAAATATAAAAATAAATGTTCTCAGGGTAACGTGCCATTACAGAAACAAAATAGTATTTATCATTCTTGTATACAATTGCATTCAACCGCTTGTCGGTGAAAGACCAAATTAGGTATATAATGGAAAATTGGCTCATTAGTAGATAGCTCAGAATTAAGTTTCATAGAGAGACAAGCTTCTGTTAGCACTATCCACCATCATTATACCTACCATACGTTCAAAATATAAGCATCCATGATTAATTAATTATATTATCAGTGTTTTATACGTCAACAAGTAGGATGAGTCCTCAAAACAAGATCTTCTTTTGCAAATCACCAAAAATTGCTTGTATTTAGTTAAGTCAGTATTCCATTATACATGCAATATATTTATAATTTTTGTTTTAATACGACATAATTACAGTTTCATATCCAACAGCGATGCAACTTTTATATTCTGTTTAACACTGGAGAGACAAAAGAAAATCCTAACCTATACTGTAATAAGAAACCCACAACAATTTTTTTAAATAAAATTGAAGTAAGAATGGAATAATGGACTTTGTGTCGAAAATGGGTGAAAAAGTAGTCACAATAAAGTAATAAATTAAACACGTATCTCGCTAATAAAGAAACAAATATGAGTTTCCTGTGACAAATTTGTAAATATATGCCTAAGAATTCTTTTGTAAATAAAACAAATAAATTAGATAAAAAACTGCTCAGTTACTGGTTGAAATCATAATGTGTTAGTTATTTTGGAAAAATACACGGCCAAATAAATAATAATATGATATGATAAACTGTAGAACCAATATTATGACAGCGTGCGATTTCAGAGAACATACAAGAAGTTTGATTAACTTTATTGTTAACATAGTAAATGGTATAAGGTACGCCGTCGTAACTGCGTGGGAATTTATTGCGCAATGTGATGTATAAATTAGAATTTTAGTGAATGAATGGTAGCAACCCTTTTCTTATTTAAACTTTCAATGTGATTGTTATCCTTATAAAGTATAAAATAAAGTTGCTTTCTTCTGTATATACGCTATGATCTTCTCAACTACTTAACGGTTTTGACGTAAAAAAATGATGCAGATTTAGATAGAAACAGATAGAGTGATTCATGAGAAATGGTATTAAGTATGTACTCGTATGTAATTTTACTATCTAAGTACCACGGGCGACTCCAGTGAAACCTATTATTATTATTTATTACAATTATTACCTATTTTTTTTTACATTTCATTCAATAATTTTCACCAACTTTTTTAAGTGCGTGTGTTAGAATGAAAAAGGGAGGTAATATCACACTACTATAAAGGCGAATGTTTATGAGTGTGTATTTTTGTTACTCCTTCACGCTCAAACAGCTGGACAAATTTTGATAAGATTTGGTATGGAACTAGCTGACACCCTTTTTTTAAGATGGGAATGCGTTAACCCTTACCACCCTGCGCGGGGACACGGGACGGTTTTGTGAGACTCGCGTCGGAACTGGAATACCCACTAAACCCCTCTGTGCAATGTCTCTCTGGATGAACCCATAGGCATGTTTTTTTAAGCTCGGGTTCGCAACTAGTAGGTAATCAATAACAAACAAAACAGTTGTTTTCTTTTTCAATTTTTAAAAACAATGATAGTCTCAGAATTTCAAAGTTTCTAAGTATTATTACGTATTACTTACCTAATCTTTTCAACTATCGGACTAATGGCTTATCGGCCTCGGTGGCTGAAATTACAAAATCAAACCTTACTTTCGCATTAGTACCTATTGAAAAGTTAGTTCTTGCATTTGATTATGTGCATTACATATGTGATTACGGCATCTAACTACGTCAGTAATTGTGAATGTCTTTTTTAAAAAAAGGCTTCTAATTCTATGTACAATATAATTTTTCGTGAATTAATTTTCACATAATAGTTTAATTTGGGAATGTGTAAAAGTATTAGATATTATAATAATAATTATATTGTTAGTCTTAAATCACAGCTTGGAACTTTTTGTTTTTTAATTAAATTATTAATTAACGTAAATAGTTAGAGGTTTTGTCACATAACAATGAAATTGTTCAGAAACTTGATTAGTTATATTTTCATTATTGAAGGCTTTTACTTAGAAACGACGAACTACGAATTATTTAGAACCAACAAAGCGTTGAGAGACAAGCAATTTGTCTTCTTCTGTCTGACTGTATTCGACCTCAAAATAACCAACCAACCGTTGTCTGAGCTGTCTAACTGAAAATCAAATTGTGTTATTTTGTATTGAACTAAAACATTTTAGTTTACAAAATTAATTTAAAAAGATTATAAAAGAGACTCCATGATGTCAAGATAAAGCTGAAAATCCTCTTTACAATATATTTTTTGATGTTTGAAGTTGTATTTAGTAAAGTGAAAATATCTTATCAAGTCCAAACGTCGCGTCGGGTTCAATTAATATTACATTAAGTGAATAATATTATTGAAAGTTAATTATCTTTTACGTTTATGAGGAACTAGCTTTTGGAACAATATTGCCGTATCAAAACGCCGTACCACCGTACCGTACCCAACGGGCGTCCAAACTAGCGTTCTTGGATCGCGACTCTCGCTGATACGAAACGGAGGTATGGTACGAACAAAAGAACTTAGCTGGACCCAGCTAGGTTCAAATTGATGGCTATATATTCTATTTATTTATATTATTGTATATTCACAGCCATCTTGAAATCCACTTATAGACACTTTAGATCTTTCTCATATGAACCCATTTTGAGTATTCAGAAATTAAATTATCTTTAACTACGCAATATAAATTACGATATACTAAACAATTATTGTAATTGTAGTTATAACCAGTCATATATCGAATTCTTGATAATCGTATTACCGCATAAGGCCATACTTATGCAATATTTTAATGTAACATAAGATGTTAAGACATCCTTTATTACGACAATCTCATATCATAACAAAGTAACTGCAGAAAGAATAAATAATGCATGGTTATATTTTTTAAATAATCTGACCGATATAATCTCTGATCTACGTACTCTGTAGAGTTTTTATTTTAATTAGTTTCTATTAGATATTTAGCCCAATCTATGGATAGAACTTTAAAAAAGTATGATACACATTCAACGCAGTGTGATTAAAAACTCTATCTACAATCTCGACATTCGATTTCAATATCACTGTGAAACTTTTAGTTTAGATATATTCAAATCAATTCGAAAAATATTATAATAGCAGAAGTTTACTAAGGTACCTTTACCTTAGTAAACTTCTGCCATTATAAGATTTTTTGTCTTTCTAATATTTTTGTCTTTCTAACCCTTCCATCTTACTGTGGAGTCCAAGGAGGTAATAACTCGGTGGTTTAAAAAAATATAAGATTTATTTCTAACTATTCCATTTACCTACTTCTGATTAATGGGCATTTCTGAGGCTGCTGAGTGTCAAAAGTTGGATTTCGCAAAGACTATCGCTGTTACTTCTGGCTTGCACGAGTTGCAGTGGTGGAAATGAGAGTGCGATTGTCCCGTAACGTTATTTTTTTACGATATTTACGCTGGTAGCAATTATCCCCAATCATTATGCAAGTTTCGAAAATAATTTTAAACTTTTGTCTATACAGGTTCCTTCATAACAATATATTTGTTCAGCAAGAGATGGAAGATAGAGGACAGCGTTATTGGTGTGATTGCGTGCCTGAGCAGGATAGCAGCAAGTTTGGTGTATGCTATGGCACCTTCCCGTACTGTGTACTTCTTGGGCCCGGTGCTGGATATGTTCAGTTCTGCTGGAGCTACGTCACTGAGGTCGATAGCTACCAAGCTGGTGAATGACGATGAAGTTGGTGAGTGATTTTATTTTATTTAAAACTTAGTCACTTGTTTTAAGGTCTTATTTTGTGGTCGACTGCCACAGTGAGGCAGCGGAATTGTGTATGATTGCTGCGAAGTCGTCCTAAAATCGATATTGGATTTTTTTTCTCATAATTTTTTAATTTGCCAGGAAAATGAGCCTGGTCCCCTAACATATATGGCTAAATTTGGGTGTGACACACCTCTGCCTACCCTTTTGGGTACAAAAGGCGTGACGCTTTAATTACAACTTTATGTCATCGGTACGTTGACGCATACACAGCGTTACATCAAGCCGGTTATCATTTGACGTCATATCTATGTCTGTATTCAATGTCTTCCCGTCCCTTATGTGGAGAAGAATAGGCTTAGGGCCCAAGGCGTACTTTTCAATGCGATAAAAGATAACACAGCTTGTGACTTTTAATTTATAAAAAAAGATCTATTTTTTTAAAGTATCTTTAAGCCTTAACATGATCAAGCTTTGACTTTTAGAAATTAATCCCAATTTATCAAATACAATTATGAAAAAAAAGTTGTGTCTTAACTCGTTCGCTTTTAATCACTCGCAAGTATTTTGACAGTTTTAAAAATTGACCCGTACAATTATTCGAGCGAAGTCACTAATTAAAGATACTTTTCATAAAGTTAGATTAAGTATTCTTATAATTGGAGTATGCATGTATGGTCCATATACCTACCACTCTTAACAAAAACTTCCACCAAAATTAAAATTCTATAATACTCATTATTAATGTTGACGTCGCGGCATTGATGACAACTGTCACTGTACTGATGTCACAAGCAAAAATAGACATTATTGTATTGTGATATACAAACGACATTTACTCTAAGGGTGGTAAAGCAATTTATTGTCGACAATACATTCTATACATACCATATAAATATATAACATGCTTTTGAAGATAAATTGATGATAAAATCAATAAGTAGTTAATTGATTTAAATTAATTGATACCGACTAACGTTTGCCTTTAAAAAACATTTTAAAATTAAAACTTTACTACTTGCGTCACAATGCTTTCTTAGAAACATAATAATGGTTTTAATTTATACTAATATTTTAAAGCTGAAGAGTTTGGGTAGTTGGTTGGCTCAACGCGCTAATCTCAGGAACCATTGGTTCGAATTAAACCAAATATTTTAGTGTTGGATAGCCTCTTTATCGAGCAAGGCTACAACAGAATACGAGTTGATTAGTGACCGAACAAAGATCTACGGGCGCAAAGCTCGGGGCAAAAGCTATCAGTTTATAATAATGAACAGACAAAGAGTATACAGATACGGCAAATTAAAACTGCATAGCTGTCACTATAAAACGAGTTTAGCCTACATTGGACAAGTACGATAGGAGAGTGCGACATAAAGTTATCAAGATATTTATGTTCACATTTAATTGCTTATTACAACTTTGTCTGCAGTACAATCTTAGGTGAATCAGCGTTAAAGATATTTAGCTAGTTATCGATGTTATGATGTTTTTTAACTATATTTGCTTGGCCGATCTGTATAGTGTGTTATAGTTAGGTATAATGTTTTATGTTTATGATTATTAGCAACCTGCACTAGGCCAGCGTATGTGGATTATAGCCTCTTCATTTATTTATTTAAACTTCATACACAATACAATGTATAGGCGGACTTAATGCCTAAGGCATTATCTACCAGTCTACCTTTGGGTGATGCAGAGATATGGCAAAGTAGGTGCATGTACAGTAATAGAGTTGTGGATTTTCTGAACGTACATAGCATATATATATAAAATAAATATATAATAAATATATATGTATATAAATATATATATGGAGAAGAATACGTGATGCGAGGGGCTGATGATGATGATGATAAGAATACAAACGAAGAAATAAAAAAAAAAAAAAAAGAAGAATCTGCCAAACTATCCTTTTAATAATAGTTCACGGACTGTTCTTTTAAAAGTGAAACAGCTTGTGCTCATCCTGATTTCCTGACGAATTTACCCTCTTACGACATCCCTGGAATGACAAGGAGTAAGTCCCGATCAGTCAGATGTAGGTACTTAAATATGCAACGGTGGGTAAATTCTATGACAGGAAATTAAATCAAAATCACAACACGGCAATGTTGTCAAATAAATTTTGTCCATTGACCGTACAGAGATTTGTGAAATCTATCTTTGTATGTTAAAAACTTAACAATGACGTCATAATTCAAATAGCATGGTACCTAGTTATGTACACTATCCATTATCATCTTGCTATATAAACAAAAAAACAGACGAGACTCTCCATCGCTTCGTAATAATAAGAAATCTCTCGTTACGGATCAATTGATTTTTCATGTTATTACTTAAATATCTAGACGTCTATAATACGACACGGTTAGTCAAGTTAAGAAATTTATTAAAATCTTTTTTAACAAAATGTCGCTCAAAAAAATTTGGTGAGACATAATGCCTGCAGTGGACGTCATTGGTGCGATAATGATGATTTGATTTTAAAAGACAACGCCCGCACTAGGGAACAAGCCCTGTGTCGCGGGGAGCTTTACAAACATGAAACTAACGGACACAAAGTACACCCAGACTAGAAACAAATATCTATGAATCACACAAATATTTGTCTCATGTGGGAATCGAACCCACGTCACCCAGCACGGCGATGTAGTGGGGAGGCGACCACCTTAACCACTGCACCACGGTGACAGTCAACTACTTGTTATGATTACTACTACTTGTTATTTTATACTAGTTCAATAAATTAAGTTACAGAGTAATAAACGCCGCAATTTTGAACCTTATACATACTGATAAAAGATGGGAATTAAAGAACAGGCAAATTTCAACTTAAATCTGTTTTACCATGCTTTATCATCATCAACTTAGCCTAGTGCAGTCCACTGCTGGACATAAGCCTCTCCTAATACGCGCCATAACAATTCGAATTATGTAACAGTACTAACCACTGAAATAATTAATTTTAAGTCTCTTGACATAGAATTTACTCACCGTTGAAGATCAAAGTTTAAAGATATATATCTAAATATTCTAAAAATAGAATAGTAGTTACTGGAATTATGGTAATTTCTATATGATTATAAATTAGATTATTCTATTATAGAATAACCAGTAAAATCTAGATAGACAGTTTTGCAACTATGTTTCATGAAAACAAACACATTTAATATTGATGAGTGTGGTCGTTTTATCCGTAACTATGATAATAATAATAATATTCTACCACATTCACACAGCGCCATCTAGTCCCAAAGTAAGCAATTATATTTGCTTGTGTTATGGGTACTAAACAACTGATATACTACTTAAATACATTTTTTTTTTTGTAAATACATACATATTATAGATAAATTACACCCAGACACAGAACAAAGCTTTTATGCTCATCACACAAAGATTTGTCCTGGGTGGGGATCGAACCCACGACCTCCGGCTTAGCAGTCAGGGTCACTAACCACTGGACCAACAGGCCAGTCTATTATATAATATATATAATGTTCTATTTATATAATATCAGATTTCTTTATTATATAATATCATCATTTCAACCCATAAACGTTTCACTGCTAGACACGGGTCTCCTCCAAAGAAAGTAGAAGGAATTTAGCCTACTTATTATATATATAATTAATTATGCACCTAATGAATCCTAATCCTATTGAATAAATTAGGTTTTCAGTGTTATTATTAGCCAGACGGGTCTTTAGTTATTTTTAATAATATAATAATTATTTTTTATCTCAACATTCTATGAACCATTTAGTTGAATCAATTGATAGCTAAATGATATTAGTTGGCACAAATTCAATGTTAATTGACTTATAATGTGAACTGCTGTTATATGCAACCGAGATGGAAAATTTTTGAATGACTAATACATATATCTAGTTTATATTATTATCTAAACGATCAATTTCCACCATTTTTATCATAATAGGTAGCTATTTGTGGTGTTTTAATTTTTAATTATTTGGTCGACTCCCCACTAACATCGCCATCCTAATCGTCATGGATTTAATTCTCGTACGAGGCAAATACTACCTGATTCGTAGATATTTGTGTCGAATCAATATTTTGAAAGTCTACTGTGTCACAGGGATAGATGAGTTGAATTAAAAAGAAAAATACTTCGGACTAGTAGTTATTGGAAATATGGTAATTTCTATATGATTATAAATTAGCTTATTCTATTATAGAATAACCAGTAAAATCTAGATAGACAGCTTTGCAACTATGTTTCATGAAAACAAACACATTTAATATTGATTAGTGTGATCGTTTTATCCGTTACTATGATAATGTTCTATTTATATAATATCAGATTTCTTTATTATATAATAATCATCATTTCAACCCTTAAACGTCCCACTGCTGGGCATGAGTCTCCTCCAAAGAATGTGGAGGGAATTTAGTCTACTATACTATACCACGCTGGCCAGACGGGTTGGTATAGGATTTGTTTCGAATTTTCTTTTTCTCGCAGACTCTTGTCTGCTTAAAGTAAAATAACTCCCTTAGTCGCCTTTTATGACACCCAACGGGTTGAAATGGGGTAGTGACATTATGTAATAATTAATCCGTCACTATAGGTAATATAGTGCTGTTACGTTTGAGGTATTATATACTACACGGAGCCACATAAGTGGCTCCCAGTCATATTTATTTTAGGTTTAATACTTGCTTGAGAAAAAAAACCCCGCGATAAAGTTAATATCTAAAGTCAATAAACAGCAAGCAATGGCGTTTTTCTAGCAAGTTTTTTCTTTTTCTTTAGTTAACCAGTAAGTACGTATCTATTGACATTTCCCAGTGACTACGAGTATAAATTTATGTAATTCAAAAATTAGTTACAGAATAACTAGGTTAACCTTCGTTATCAGAATCTTTTAAATTAAACACTCACGTTACTAGATGCTACTTTCAGATCTTTTTAGATAAATTCTCTAAAACCAATGTTTTATATCGGATTATAAGACTCATTTGAATTCTTGTTAATATAAAAGTATTATCGTTTTATTCACAGTGGACTTTCCACAGTGATTCATGATAATGGAAAAATATGTTTATGATAATAGTCATTATTTTATTATTATGCAATAAAATTATTATATTTTATTGCCATGTATTGACGGATTAAGAATACATAATGTCACTACCCCTTTTCAACCCTTACGAAGAAGAAACCTTAAACAGACAAGAAGACTGTGAGAAAAGTAAAATTCGTAACAAAACCCTATACCAATCCGTCTGGCCAGCGTGGTATAGTAGGCTAAATTCCCTCCACATTCTTTGGAGACCCCTGCCCAGCAGTTTATGGGTTGTAATGAGGATGATGGTGAAATTATTATACAAAAATAAAATTGAATTTGCAATAAACTGGCCTGGCCTGTTTGTTTAGTGGTTAGTGACCCTAACTGCTAAGCCGGAGGTCGTGGGTTCGATCCCCACCCAGGACAAATCTTTATGTGATGAGCATGTAGGTTTGTTCTGTGTCTGGGTGTAATTTATCTATAATATGTAAGTATTTACAAAAAAAAAACATTTAAGTAGTGCATCAGTTGTTTAGTACCCATATACCTAGGCAGCAAATATAATTGCTTAATTTGAGACTAGATGGCGCTGTGTGAATGATGAACATTAGGATAACATAATACATGGAAATGAAAAATATTTTTTCTTAGGTAGAAAATTTATTACCATGGAAATTCGGATTGTGTATAATTGTAGAGTATACGTTACAACTTGTAGCATTCTCAGGACAAACTAATATTTTGGAGAATTTGGGACATTGTCACAACGTCATGGAGTCCAAGACTCCAAGGCTTGTGTTTTGGGACAACATAACCATAAATATAGTATACAAGCGTAGTAGCTAAAATATAACTTTGCCAAATAAAACCAAATTCATTTAATAAATATCACAGTTTATTTATTTTGCTAATGTGCGCATTTAACAGCAACGACTTGTAATCTTAATTATAATCTTTCGCAAATTTATTAATTTACATTTGTAAGTCTGTTCACAAATACATTAAATGTATGACAATTAAGTAAGCGGTTTAATTAGTCATCAGTAAATATTATGTCGCATCCCAAAACAAACGTAAATAAAACTATCGAAGGTGACAAATTATAAATTATTCCAAGTAAGAGCTAGAAGAAAAACTATCATGTAATCAATTTTTAATTATGAAACATTGACATTTGGTTCGTAATGTTATAGCCAAGAGCATCAAGTATTAAAGTTCTCCCAAAAATAAATAAAATAAGTAGCTTGTATTAAGATTTCTTAAAATTTGAGAACCTTTTTATAAGAATCCAAGATCTTATGTAAATTTTACGTACCTGCGAATAAATATTTCTGTTTTTCTCATTTAAGCGTTCTAAAACGCTTGTATTTGTAACTGCGCATGGCAAAAAATTGTCTGCATAGTAACGCATGCTTGCAAATGCGCATTCATTACGCATGTAACCTAAGTTGCAAATGTGAAACAAAATACGAGTGTTTATAAACGTCTACTGTGAACCCGCTCTTACTAAGAAACCTAGAACCTTCTTGTCTATTATTGACAATAATAGTAGTAACCTAGAATCGTATACACGGGTATTTTAAATAAAATACGAATAAAATGGAATCTCTTCCAAGAAACAATAGGTACGTCATTCTCAAAAGATATAAAATAGTTCAATTGAATTTAAACCTCAAAAATATATTAAACTAATTGATGTAATAGAGATAGGTTAATGGATTTTTACCCATTATAAAACAATTACAACAAAATTAATGACAACCTTGTTGGTCTTTAATGGGGGCCATGTTTGTCTCGTGACTCATTAGAATATGATAAATATTAGTTTAACCAACAATTGATTGTTTCCTAAGTCTGGATTTTATACCGCGTCTGTGAATTAATGACCTGTTACATTAAGTAATTAAGTTAAGAATATAACAGGTATTTGGATTTAATTACATTTTAATTCTGTTTGTGAACTTGGCTGACACACTATCGTGTGTGCACATTTCTGAAAAGTTTTACGTGATACAGGCCTTGTGTAAATGAGGAGAATTTTGAGGCTGGTTGGATATTTGTTATGATATAATGCAAAAAAAAAGAAAAAAGCGATCGCGATGGTGGCCGAATGGATAAAGTAACTGAGATGCAAATCATGCGGACTGACTTTGATTCCGACCGGCAGTACCAATGTGGATTTCACTTTGTGAAATTTGTGTGTACTAATAAAGTGATTTATCATCTGCTAACGGTGAAGGAAAACATTATGAAGAAACCCACATACCCTAGAAGAAATTCTATGTGTATGTCTGATCCACCAACCCTCACTAGGCCAGCGTGTGTGGTATGGCCTAAAAACCCTCTCAGCTCTCTAGATAAAGGAAAATAGTGGATCCAGCCAGTGGGACTGTGACTGATGCATGCAAAGAATCGATTTTGATAAATCTTGGCACCCAGGTAGAGTCTTGTAAATAGGCTGCGCGGGCGACTGATATAAATAGGTACTAAAACAATTTGTTATCAATCATTGCATCTCAACAAACAGTGTGTTGTTTTCTATGCGCAGTGCGTCAAATATCAGGGGTGTTACTGTTTACATATTTTGTAAACAAACAGCTACCTTGAAACAATGAATGGTGGCTGTCAGATAAAAACGGTCTCTGATAACGTTTAGTAGTTTTGTCCGTATATTGCGTATTCTTCAAACTTCTGATAAAGGAAATTGCTGTGTATACATGGATTTTTCCTATTTATTTTTACATTATTCTCACACAACATCCGCAGGAAACCTTCATTAGGTATTAACTTAAAATATGTAGAAACGTTATCTTGTATGCGTAAAATTCATGATTAATGTGACGAAAAATAGAAATGAGGTATTCTGACGCGTATGTAATTAAAGAAAATGTTTTATCGGGCGCTACCACACACTAAGACCTTCCTACGTGTTGGAGGCTATCATTTTAAGCAAAGATTTGTGATAAGTTTAGTAAAGAGTCAAATCAAATAAAAAAAAAAGAATCGGATCAAAATCAATTGTTTTAAAATGATGCAAGAAATAGTGGAACAGTATACCTGGGGTGGACGACTTCACTCACGTAGATTTCGATATTTTCATAGATCAATGTATATCTTGAAATTTCATGTACCTATCATCCCTTTAGGGGTTGAATTTTAAAATCATTTCTTAATAGATACTTACACATAACAAATAATACATCCTCCAAATTTCATGTCTCTAGGATCAGCGATTTAAGCTGTGTGTTGATATAGGTCAGTCAGTCAGTCAGGACTGAATTTTATAAGTAAAGATAGATTTTCAAATATTATCATTATTATTTGGAATACCAAAAACGTATAGCCAAAATACTATTGAATAAATGACTTATTCAGAAAGTATCAAATTCAAGTCTTGTTGCTAAGGCATTAGGTACGTTATCGCTAAGCTTATATATAAATAATGCCATTTTAAATTACTCCATGCATTCATGCTTTTAATGACAATGACCATTGTATGTAATAATTTGGTTTTGGTCAATTGCGTTACAGTAAGCGTTTCATATTGCAATTTTTTACCGTTAATAATTTGGTGCGAAAATATTCCGAAGTTATGAGTGTTTAAAAATAACTCTTTGATATTATTTAGATTTAAATACACAGTTGTGTCAAGTGATGATCCCACATACCGTACTATTTGACGATAAAAAATTAAAGTTTGATAGAAATAAATTATTATTATACACTCTTTGAAAACATCCAAATTCTATTAAATTTAATTCAGTATGGTGTTTTTGTTTTGTACCATTTTGCGCTATTTCAAACTGTAACCAATTGATATTGTAACTACTATGGTGATTAAAAAGAGTGTACTAAGTTTCCTGGCAAGTTGTTCTGAGCTCAACCTTGTCAGTGCACTGGCTTAGGCAAATTTGATGACACCGTTATTTGGCTTTGTATGTCGTTCATAAGTATCCTGTATTTGATCCAAATGAAATAAAGGTTGTCACTATAACATAGTATCACTCGTTTTTCCCCGAAGGTGTAGGCAGACACCACATTTTTCAATATCAAAGGCTCAAGATTCCTTATTCCATGCTTAAACTATACTTTTATAACTAAACAACGACATATTTTATATATTTTTATTAAAACGATAAGCTATTTATATTATTACTTAATTGAACTATTTAGATGACAGAAGACCGTCCCAACCAAACAGGTTCTTAACAGAGTACCAGCGCTACCTCGATATAATAATAAGTAAGTTATAATAATAAGAGGCGCTCGTAGCATGAGATGTTTGTTACGATCATCGAGGTTAAGCAATGTTCGACAAGGTCAGTTCGTAGATGGGTGACCGTCTGTGTCAATTTCATTCTCGAGCGTCGCTCTGCTTCGGAAGACACGTTAAACCGTTGGTCCTGGTTATCACTTATTGTGGTAGTCAATAAGTCAAGTTGGAAGCCTTCTAGGCGACTTGATAAATTCTCAAAGCCCATATGATAAAAAGAAGATAATAAGTTAGTATTAATTTTGGCGTTATTCTTGTTTGTTATTTATTATTGATTTATTATTGACTGGCCTGTTGGTCTAGTGGTTAGGGACCCTGACTGCTAAGCCAGAGGTCGTGAGTTCGATCCCCACCCAGGACAAATCTTTGTGTGATGAGCATGAAGGTTTGTTCTGTGTCTGGGTGTAATTTATCTATAATATGTATGTATTTAAAAAAAAAATGTATGTAAGTAGTATATCAGTTGTTTAGTATCCATAACACAAGCAAATATAATTGCTTAATTTGGGACTAGATATGCTGTGTGAATGTGGTAGAATATTATTATTATTATTTCGTTTCTTTGTAAAAAAAGTGATTTGTTAACGTTTAGTAGATACATAATCAAAATCAAAAATATCTTTTTACAACAAGACCGTTTAACCTACAAAAAATTTTAGGCTACTTATTGTATTATCGACATAATAATTATGTTAACAAAACCGTAAACAAAAGCGAATATATATAATAGATTGATGTAATAGTATTAAGTGTTCCTATGTAGCGTAAAAAAACCTATCTCTGTTCTGTGGCGTTAACACTAGCACAAAATCGCAAATGTCTTTTGTTGAAGTGTAATCCTTACCACAGAGTTTTTAATGTGGGCTCAGTAGAGTGTTAGAAGAATACTGGCAGGTTAACTTGATTAGCCTACCAGAATGTCATTGTAATTTGATTTCAAATATAAATTATATGGAAGGAGAAAAATATTAGATGAGCATCAATACACGTTTTGGCCCCAAATGATAAACATCAAAATTATTTTATAGTTTTACGTTTTATAAAGTAACATATTTAAATGTATTAGTCGTTGTGTGTTATTATGTAAAGTTTTATGAAGAAGTTATAATATATTGTTTATTGAGTTTATTTAAAAAAAAAGATCTTTTATTTACAAGTGAGTGCCTCACATCCTCGCGGATCTAGCATCTTTTATAAGATAAGAAAAGAATGTCTGATGCCAATGTCTTTTAACTGGAACATATTTATTTATAAATTTAGCCACAGCTAAGATATTAAACGTTGACATAAGTAACTTGGCTGATAGTCGTAGGCAAATTTGCTGACACTATTTTTCGGATAACCTGTTACATTCTTCTTGTGAATTTCATAGGTGTTACCTTGTAACCTAGATGAATAAACGAGATTTCATTTCATTTAATTTCATTTCGATACATTTGCTACTTACGGATTAACTAGCATAGTTATTGCATATTATAGCCAGCATTTCAAATAATGGATTAAAATTAATGCATTATACACCACAAATTAAATATTATAAAAAAATATGTAATTCACCCGTTTTTAGGGTTTTATACATCAAAAGTAAAACAGGAAACCCTTATTTATTAGGGATCAATAGCTTCTCTTTTGAGAATAATAGTTTACTTTTGATCCTTCAAAACAAAACAAAGAATTGAGCTAGCCCGTCGTTACACTTTACTCCAAAACATAAACAAAGCCCTTAAATCCTTATACATCAGACAATGACTGCGACGAACGTACCAATTTACTAACAAGCACGGTATAAGACAAACACAAAGCGAGTGACGTATGTACACACCAAAATACGTATATACCCAAGACTCTAGTTGTAAACTAAAACCTAAAGTGTGAAACCACGGCTTACCATTATTATTATAACATATCCTATACCGCCGTGCTAAACAAGAAGGTCGTAATTGCATTTCACAAGTCTTTGAAAAATGGTTCTAAGATTGATGTATTTAGACACATTTTTTTCTAAACTTAAGCACGCAGTTGAACTGTTTTTCATTAGTAAGGCAAATAATAGATGTCCAGTGACGGATTTAGAGTATATAATGTTACTGTCCCATTTCAACTCATGGGTGTCGTAAAAGGCGATTCAGGAGGAGGAAGCGATTCCCTCCAAAAATCTTTGGAGACCCGTACCCAGCCGTGGGACGTTTATGGGTTGAAATCTGTAGAAGGAATAATCTTATTAAAAGAATAATGTTAGAAAAGTATAGAATTTAATTTATAAGGATCGAACAGCTTTAAAAGCGATGGTGGCTGGATGGATAAGGGACCGGTGTGCAAATCACGCGGTCCGAGTTCGATCCCGACCAGCAGTACCAATGTGGATTCCACTTTGTGGAATTTATATGTACTAGTCAAGTGACTTACCATCTGCTAACGGTGAAGGAAAACATCGTGAGGAAACCCACATACACTAGAAGAAATTCTATGAGTATATCTGATCCACCAACCCGCACTAGGCCAGCGTGAGTGGATTATGGCCTAAACCCTCTCAGCTCTCTAGTTAGAGGAGAGGAGACCCGAGCCCAGCTGTGGGACTTAATGGGTTGCTGATGATGAACAGCTTTATAAAAGAACAAGAAATTAAAGATGACAAGAATAGAGAAAAGAGTACAAACCATAACTTTAGTACATAGGTACACATAATAATAATAATAATAATAATATTCTACCACATTCACACAGCGCCATCTAGTCCCAAAGTAAGCAATAAGTAATACATATAATAAGTATGAATATACAACAAAATCCGTCAGTACAATAAATGTAACATAATAATATAGATAATGTTTAATGAAATATTTACGTTCAACTAAATTTTTGAGGTCATTATTGACTTCAATTAAGATAACCCTTGCCCTATAACATAATTCCCAAATATGTCAGGTCAATGCTCATTAAAATAGGACTTCCTAGTTTTAAACGTAATCGTATCGTATAATTGGTTTGTATTATACGCTGATTGTATATGTTATAGCATCACTCCTTTTTCCCCGAAGGGGTAGGCAGAGGTGTTTCACACCCACATTTTAGACCAATAAGTAAAACAAGCATAAATAAACGATGGAAGCTTTGGTTTAACCAGATAATTGCAAATTGTATCCAAATATATGAATTTAAATAATATTTTAGTAAACTATTATATACACACAGGCAGAGGAGTATCACAGCCACATTTCGCCAGCTATGTTTGGTCCCATGAAATAGGGGGCGAGCCTATTGTCATGCATCCACCGGGAACATTTGTTTACCAAACTCCGGGAAAATCTCAATACTGGAATTTCATGATAGAAAAACTATACACACAAAATTAAATATAAATATAATTCTTAAATCCCTTTTTGCAAAGTCTCCAATACGTGGAGCCTCTTTCATTTGTAAATATAAAATATAACGCGCGGCGTCATTTTTGCGTTTACAACTGGCCTCTGACTTCATCATGTCTGAAATGGCAGGCAGTAAATTAATATACTTCCGCGAAATCTAAACATATAATCCACCACAAAGATAAATAATATTATTGTAAAGAAATCGATTTTACAAAAGGTAGTAACAATAAGCCATCTTATCACTACAAGCGATTTCTTCGAGACAACCTTTGAATGGACTTAAAGAAAAAGAAACTCTGTCGGCATATACATTACTTAACATAGATTTTCTCGAAGGAGTAGGCAAATGTATATGGGGCAATTTTTCGCCAACAATTTAGCCTAGTCATTAGGGTACCTACATATTTTCACTCCGGGCTGATACCAACAATTTCATCTCAAATCCAATAGCGATTTAGCTCGACCTCTGGATTGAATCCGATACTTCTTGCATTACAGTGCAGTCGTACACAATATATACCAAATAAGACAGTCAGTTTGCAGATGATTACTCTAGTATTTTTTCCTAATCGCTGTTAATTTTTGTTTCAGGTAAAACAAGCTCTCTAATAAGCATATCCGAGGCACTGGTGCCCGTGATATACTCACCCGTGTACAGCAAACTGTATCTTAGTACTTTGTCGACGATGCCCGGCGCCTTCTACCTCATTAGCGCCGCACTTGCCGTGCCTGCCATAGCTATTTTAGTGTAAGTAATATTATTATTCAACATTAATATTTTGAATTACGTAAATACAATAAGTTTATTCAATAATTTTTTATTATTATTATTTATAAACAGCCTCGGTGGCGCAGCGGGAATTGTATGCGACTGCTGTGCAAGAGGTCGCAGGTTCGATTCCCGGGTCGGGTGTAAATTGTATTGGGCTTTTCTATCATGAAATTCCAGTATTGAGATTTTCCCGGAGTTTGGTAAACAAATGTTCCCGGTAGATGACATTAGGCTCGCCCCCTATTTCATGGGAACAAACATACTTGGCCAAATTGGGGTGTGAAACACCCCTGCCTACCCGGGTAAAAGGCGCGATGCTATGTAATGTGTAATAAAAGATTCGGCACAACTAAACTTAAAACAGCTATACCTATGTTATTCGCATTGCCTGTATTCCATCTTCTTCATCCAGTTCCTGATTAATAACATTACAATATCAGTAAATATACTAAAGAAGAAATATCCAAATTAAACAATGACTTTTGTATGATACGTCAAACTTATCCAATATTAGACACCACGTGAACTCACCGTGCTTTGAAAATTGACCTCAACAAGTTAACTACAATGTCCCTGACAGTCCAAACACGGACATAATCGATGATTCAATCAATAAACGGAAAACCACGCTTCGGAAAACGTATCAGGGTATCAGCAACAATGGCAATATGCTTTATCATTTTATAAACATTGGTGATACTAAACCCACATGTTGGGCCAACTTTTCACAGTACACTAAAGTATCTTTATAAAATTGGACTACTGTCAACATGCATAAACATTCTGTGTTAAGAAACAGACTGTCGCTGATTCTCAATTGATAATTTTAATAATTGTCATAACGGAAAAAGCTGTATACTAATTGACGCAAATTACGTTTTCATTTTATAAGTTGTTAAATTGGGATTAAAAATGCTGCATGTTGATATGAAACACTACACCAATTACAGCATTATCTACATTGCTAGCTCCAATTATTTTAATACAGTGATCAAATCCCGCAGCTTTTATTTTATTTCATGTTATTTATTTCCATATCTTCTTACATTTTGATAAAATAAAAATTCGTCATAATATATTTTTAGTTATTTTAATTTTACGATAGTAAAATGGGCAATTTTTTATTGCTGTTCTAACAACTTTCAACTTCAGTAGTAAGAACGGTACTTAAATTACCGGTTTTATAATAAAGTATCACGGGCAATAAAGGATTTCAGTGATTCATAGATATTTGTGCTGAGTCTGGGAATACTTTGTACTGTGTTTGTTTATTGTATGTTCATCATCATCATCAGCAGCCTATTAAGTCCCACTACTGGGCTTTGTCTCCTCTCCTCTAACTAGAGATCTGAGAGGGTTTAGGCCATAATCCACTCACGCTGGCCTAGTGCGGGTTGGTGGATCAGACATACTCATAGAATTTCTTCTAGTGTATGTGGGTTTCCTCACGATGTTTTCCTTCACCGTCAGCAGATGGTAAGTCACTTGACTAGTACATATAAATTCCACAAAGTGCAATCCACATTGGTACTGCTGGTCGGGATCGAACTCGGACCGCGTGATTTGGACGCTGGTCCCTTATTCATTCAGCCACCATTGTATGTTACTACTTACGTGTATTTTGTTAGTACTTATAACTGCATCTCAAATAATTCCAAACAAGCGCATAACTGCACGTTGCTTAAGCAATTGCATTAAATTTCAACATCATGACAAAAAGAGACCTTGCGGTGAAGCCGGCCGCTCGCCCTTCCTATAGAACATTTTGTCAATCAATCGATTTCACTATTGTAGCCTTGAAATGACAATTTCTATTTCTGTGTGTACTTTTTATAGCACTACTTGCTTTATGGTGCTTACTTTTTATGGCGTTAATTTTGTCATGATAGTTTTAATGGAAAATTGCAGGACCTTGATTTAGTGATCTCTAAATAAATAATTTGAGTATCTCGTAATTTGTGTCGATTAAAGATTAGCGAATGTCATCTTGGCCAAGGCTTCGATTTTCGAATTCAATTTTCCATACCCACAGAAACTTTTCCACTGTACTTTAGTGTTTTTACGTGTTTCAGATTACCTACATTTTTACAAGTTTTCTGTTCATATTTCTTAAAAACCTTCCTCGACACATAAAAACTAGCTGAATTGGTCCATTGGTTTATTGAATTTTGCGCCAAGCTACATTTAGTCATTAATTTTTATTAATATAGATTTAAATAACCATTTCATTCTAATTTAACTAAAGAATTTTAACATTTCATAGTAAGTCCACCACAATATTATCATCATATTATTTACTATATTAGTTTGACCAAGGAGAACCACAATAGCTCCGGGCGTAGTTTATCTGTTGTCTGACCTCTTAATGCTTCACTAAGTTTTGGCACGAAACAAATATTCTATTATTTTGAGTCTTCATGAAATATGCATAACTTATTGTGATCCTTTTGATGTATTACTTTTATAATAAGTTTTGGGTTTATTCAAAAACTTTTAGTTATATTTCAAAGATTTTGGTCTCTGGCTAAAGCTGCCTATGAAAAACAATAATAATTTGATTTAAAGTTTGTTTCTTTTTTGAAACAGATGAAATAATAATATCAATGGGTATTATACCTAGCTGTACTCAGTAGATGAAGTAGTTAAAAAAACAACTGTAATGAAATTGTAACTAGAACTATTTTTCTAAATTCATTGTTATGAAATGTAAAGATGAAAATAGTCCATATATTACCTAATGAACTGGGCAAATTTCCAAATGTTAGGTTAATAATGAAAATTCAAACACAAGGTGGTTTTTACTCGAATCGAATATTGAACCCCGGTCCTTTTGCGCAACAGTAATATATTCCCCAAATAAACTATTTTTAACAAAAAAATATTAAAACGACTTCAAATCAGTACTAAAAAGTGAAAAATAAACTGAATTAGATATTTAATTTCAAGCTAAAAAATACCTACCTACCTGTTTAAAGTATAATACCCTATTACTAATCTGTTTGAAGTCGGTGCCAAGCCTAAAGAGTTTGTTAAGCTACGTACTTACGTACATCTGTTACCGCTCGCTACTTCACACCACCTCGCACTTGCGTGTGATCGTACCTAGTGGACGGCTCAAACTGAGTGATACAACCTCATTAGGCTGGCACCGACTTCAAACAGATTAGTAATAGGGTATTATACTTTAAACAGGTAGGTAGGTATTTTTTAGCTTGAAATTAAATATCTAATTCAGTTTATTTTTCACTTTTTAGTACTGATTTGAAGTCGTTTTAATATTTTTTTGTTAAAAATAGTTTATTTTTCCATTTTTAGTGTACTTTTTGTCTACTAGATTTAATAATACTGGCTGGCAAACTAAGACGGAAAACCGAAATAAAGAATCTTCGATAGAAGGGAACGTCTATTTAAATATTCTAACAACACAACCTGATTGTAGAATAGAGGAATCTCAAAACTCTCAGCTTTTTATGTCTTTCTTTTTTCCTATAAAATGCAACAGGTAACAAGTATAGGTATACAATGCAGGTTAGATACTATATCGAAAACTTAAAATATCATCTAAGAATTCCTTTGAATTATACAACTTTATCTTCCATCAAGAGCTCTCACCTCAGACACTTGAAATAACACAACTTAAGGTTTATACATGGATGTGATATTTAAAGAAATCATCTTCTTACTCCTAAACATTAAGAAGTTTCCCTTCCAGTGACAGCTCACCTAAATAACCTACAAGAATACAACTATAGGTTTATAAGTACCTATAATGTTGAAAGAATTATCTTCCAACTCCTAAGAGTCAGGGAGTTATACCTTCCACTGACAGCTCACCTGAATAACCTACAAGAATACAACTATAGGTTTATAAGTACCCATAATATTGAAAGAATTATCCTCCAACTCCTAATAGTTAAGGAGTTATACCTTCCAGTGACAGCTCACCTAAATAACCTACAAGAATACAACTATAGGTTTATAAGTACCTATAATATTGAAAGAATTATCCTCCAACTCCTAATAGTTAAGGAGTTATACCTTCCAGTATCAGCTCACCTAAATAACCTATAAGAATACAACTATAGGTTTATAAGAACCTATAATGTCGAAAGAATTATCCTCTAACTCTTAACAGTTAAGGAGTTATACCTTCCATCACCAGCTCATCAACATGAGATGTTGACTATCAGACGTAAATACTTGAATAACTTTAAAAAATATATGAAACACGTAACATGTGCCTATAAAATTTGAGGGTTGCCTTCGATTTCTCTGAGATTCCATCATCAGAACTTGACGTGATGAATAGGGGACCAATTCGGAAGTATACCCTTTCAAACAAAAAAAGAATTTTTTAAATCGGTTCAGGCATCTCCGAGTAATCGTTGAACATACATAAAAAAAAAAAAAAATACATACAGTCGAACATATAACCTCCTCCTTTTTTGAAGTCGTTTAATAAAATATCATCAACAGATCAGATAAATGTTCCACTGCTAGGCATGGGTCTCCTCCAAAGTTTGTGAAGGGAATTTAGCCTACTATACCACGCTAGACAGATGATAATAATAGTAATAATCATTTATTTGTGAAACATAGGTTTGTACAATAAAGATGTTAATTAAACAAATAGTGCTCTATGTTTTGCCATGAAGACATACAAATAAGTTAGAACAATGATATTGTATGTTCATACAATATCATTGTTCTAACTTATTTGTAAAGAACTTATGAACTAAACTAAACTTTTTTAAGAAAATAGTAACTTATGAACTAATGAACTAATAATCTACATTGCCAAGACGAGTTGGTTTTGTATCGAGTTTTCCTTTTTTCGTAGTACTCTACTCCTTTAGTCACCTTTTACCACACTCACTGGTTGAAATAGGGTAGAAACATTATGTACTATCCGTCACTACACGGACTAAATAAATATTGTCTTATTCCTTTAAAAATATAATGCATTTTCATTTGCTAGTGATGATAACTTTTCCGGACAAAATTTAAACACGTTTTCAATATAAACAGCCTTGTACGTATTCTTAACAGATACATAAGCAACTGGATTTCTAATTCTTTAAATTGAAACACAATTGTAATAAAAAAACAAACGTCTATCGGTGACCAATTACGGCTTAGTTCTATACTTTTTCAATTTGTAACCATAATTGTGTTCTAGTCAATTAACGAAATTTACACCGCTTTTAATAGTGTGACTCATAAAAACGTTTCTTAAATTACAACTTCTTCGGCTTTAATTCAATTGAACATAACATAACATAGCATCACGCCTTTTTCCCCGAAGGAGTAGGCAGAGGTGTATCACACCCACATTTCGCCAGCTATGTTTGATCCCAGGGGGCGAGCCTATTGTCATCAACCGGGAACGTTTGTTTACCAAACTCCGGGAAAATCTTAATACTGGAATTTCATGATAGAAAAACCCAATACCATTTTCACCCGACCCGGGAATCGAACCCGGGACCTCTTGCACAGCAGTCGTATTCACTTCCCACTGCGCCACACCGAGGCAGTTTCCATTGAAACTGAGTACTTATAACTTTTTAACTTTAATAACACGTGATGGAATAATTTACATTTTAAAATACGTATCCTCTTTCATCTCCGAGTGTTTATAAACTATATTTTAATATAGGTTTATCAGTAGTTCGTTCGACCATTTAAGTGACTGGCATGAAAATCATGCGGTCCGAGTTCAATTCCGACCGGCAGCACTAATGTGGATTTCACTTTGTAGAATTTATATGTACTAGTCAAGTGACTTACCATCTGTTAACGGTGAAGGAAAACATCATGAAGAAACCCACATGCTCTAGAAGAAATTCTAAGGGTATATCTCATCCCCAACCCGCACTAAGCTAGCGTGTATGAATTAAGGCCTTCACCCTCTCAGCTCTTTAGGCAAAGGAGAGGAGACCCGAGTCCAGTAGAGGGATATTAATGGGTTACTGTCGTACTCCTACGACCATATTGGAAAATAATTTACATAATAATATATTTGTTTTTATATCATCATCATCATCATATCAGCCCAATGACGTCCACTGTTGAACATAGGCCTCACCCAATTTCCGCCACAGCGAGCGATTTTGTGCCGCCCGCATCCAACGGCCACCCGCAACCTTTACTAGGTCGTCGGTCCATCTGGCGGGGGGCCGTCCCACGCTGCGCTTTCCAATACGTGGCCGTTGTTTTTATATATATTACACAAATTATCTAATGTAATCCATTGCCATTAATTGGGTACATTCCCTAACTCGGCGGATACTAAGGGTATCATAACAGAAAATCACATTAACACAATCGACATCCGCATTGAACGTACACAAGTTCAATGCGGAGGTCGATTCCAGTACCTCAACAGTCATACACACTTTTGCGATATCATTAGAGCAATCGATGACAAAAACCACATCTAGTAATAAAAGATACACGTTATATCAATTCATCTCGAGTTATTACATTTCATTTCATTTCCAATATTTCCATGCCACCGCAACTTGTCAAAAGAACAATAATAAGGAAATAGAAAAAGACAGAAATCAAATATCTTTAGATATAACATGGAAATAGGAACACATTCTTGTTACTGACTTGTTTGGATAGTAAAGGCACGAGTTGTTTTACGTGTTTTTTATTTTGTTGTGAAACTAAATACATATTTTTTATTAACAATAATTCCACTTGTTCTTTTATTGAAAATGCGGCCCACTTATTGGTAGTAACCGTTTAGCATTGATTGTGAAGAAAACACAAGCCTACCGAAACAAAACTGGTCAAATAGGGAAAAAAGTTAAACGAAAAGAATTAGAAGGGGGAATTGTGTAGCCGGCACTGCACATTAATTTTTTTCTTATTTTTATTTCGGTAAAAAACAATGTAAATCTAAGTTATCATACATATACCAACAATAATTTACCACAAATTAGTTTAAAAACTAGATATAATTACTTCATGTTGAGAGTGAACAAGTCAAAAATTTTATCTTAATCTTATTAGGAATTTAAATAAAAGAGTTTTAAATTTATCTTTTCAGCTTAACTAAAATTGAAATTCTGTGTGAGGGTCCTACTTACTACTTCTTCTCAAAATTGTATCTTTAGTGTCTGAGTCTATTATAAATTTCATTGATATTTTTACCAATTATAGAACTATAATTACATAGGTTATCATCAATGAATGCATCATCATCATATCAGTCCAACGATGTCCACTGTTGAACATAGACCTCACCTAAAAATCGCTCGCTGTGGCGGAAATTAGGTGAGGTCTATGTTCAATGAATGCATACCAATATTTAATCACAGCTGTCCCCACTTATTGTTGCTTGTTTAACTCAAGGAACTATTGTTACTAAGTGATATGACTATTTATAAACAGTTAGTGTTCAATAATATGTATAACAATAAGAGATACAAAGTAATATCAAACAAACACTAATTAAAACAAAAGAAAACAGGCCAACTAGATTCCAGACCATGTGTTTATAAAACAAATAAAACAATTGCAGCCTTTATTAACCGTACTATTGTTTCTTTCACAGATTGCTGTTCAGTCTTCGAAGGAAAGAAGCGCGCGACTTCCCAACGCCTGAAATTAAACCTAAAGAGAATGAAATTACCCGATTTTAATAAATATTTATTATTAAGTTTTAATGTTAGTTATAGTTATGCAAAAAATCTCAATAAATATAAGGTTTGTATAGAATCGTGTGTATTTTATTATGACATCCTCGAATCGTCATAAACTCTACATCATCATCATCATCATATCAGCCCAACGACGTCCACTGTTGAACATAGGCCTCACCTAATTTCCGCCACAATGAGCCATAAAAATAACTCAACGTAAATTATTTATAGAGTAAGACATATTGTTTGGATACTAAAAGTGATTAATCCCAATGAGACATTCCTATTAACTATACTTTGGCGTCCATTTTAGTGGCCTTTGGTCTGTAGTGGACTGTGATTGGCGGATGTTTTTGTTAAATACGACGACGCGCGCGCCGGTAGCAAACAGGCGTACGGCCCTTATGGTAAGCGATTATGGACTATGGACGCCTGCAATACCAAAGAGATCAGGAGCGCGTTGTCAACCCTTCAAAAGCTTCTCTCCTCAATGAGGTCTGGATACCACGCTACGGCGAAAAGGACCTGAGTATTAGCCAAATAAACACGAGAAGAGAAGCCCCGCACGACTACTAATTGGTATATATGTTAACGGAAATGTATCTAATCCGTCATTGTATACAATTCCTAGAAAATGTATGTAAGTCCTAAATTCGCACGAAAATGTGTGAAATAAATTATATTAGACACATTTCGTAGGTTTTCCTAATTGGAAATGTAAAACATTTAAGATATCAATGGGTACGCGGGGATAGCGGGGCGAAGGGAGGGTATTAAACTTAACACCCCCCGATTCAGAGCAATCCGACTCGGACTGGTTAGGTTAAGGTTATTTTTTCTTTCAAACCACCCAGAAGTAGGAGCCCCGCGGGCTCCGTCTACCCATGTACGATAGCTAAACTTACCACCCCCCGATTCAGAGCAACCCGACCTGACTGGTTAAGTTAGGGTTATTTTGAAGATATTATATTTTACGGTATGATTGTTACCAGATTGTCTCAACAAGTGCTTAATAAAAATTATTATTCTCATTTTAACAAAGTGTTTTATTACAGAAAGCATTATTTTTATACATTTCCTAATACGATATTGGAATTATACACAATTCCTAGGAAATGTACACATTTCCCAGGATATCTATGTATTAAATAGGTTTTGAAACAATATTTTATAAATTTCCTGAATAGCTTCGGAATTGTATACATATCCTAGGATTTGCAATTCCTAGATTTCATACATTTCCGGTAACTATACAAAAAAAATTACACAACTGTAATAGCTGCTATCCGTGGTTACGTCACAATAATACACAGAGAAACCGCTTATTGGTTATATTATCGACACGGAATTAACCTCTATCAATAAAAAATGTTTGTTTATAAAACATCACGTAGTGGCTACTCGTTACAATAAGTGTTGGACGATAACCCGACAGATGTCAGTTCATTGCCTTCAGTTAATTAGTATCTTAGCATAGAATACCTTTGTTTATTATTAGTCGTTGAAGTAAGTACAATAGTGTGACAAACGGGTTATTTATCTTGGAATTTTTTTATTGGCATAATGTCAACCATAGATCACATATATTTATCAAAGCGATGAATATAAGCGATGGGTTACTGCAGAAAAATGTTTGAGATTACATATTTTTTATCTTCAAATTGCCATTGGGATACTAAAACTACCTCAGCACCATATCATCAGCCAATTGACTTCCACTGCTAGATATAGGCCTCGTCTAAACTACTAAGTTGCGAAAAAGATTTAAAACTCAATTTCCAGCATTATTTTAACAGGAATCACCAAACACTTATTTCATAGACGAAAAAATAAATAAGAATAGCTCCACCTAATAGAATAGGGGTGACTCAGAATACTCTTTCTATATACCTAGACGTCTTATACCTACGTTATGTTACCGAGTTAAAATCTATACAAGTATAAAGGAAATTGTTTGCAAGGTTGGATGTAGGGGCTAACCTAAAAAACTGCTTAACCAATCGTCACAATATTTTACATAGAGATTGTCTCAAGTCGAAGGACATAGACTACTATTTGCCAACATCCCACGAGGAGGAAACCGCGGGTGGAATATAGTAAACCATAAAAACAACAAACAACCATCTGTCGCCACCTTTAGCTGGTTCCATAGGACACAAATCTCCTTACTTCGGATTGATACTGAAAATTTTACGACAGAAAGTCCTAATAATATTTTTGCTTGACCCAGGTTCGAACCTGGGAACTCTAACACAACTGTTTTACATATGAAAGACTGGGAATGTTCCCATTGCGCGACTGAGGCAGTAAAAAACTAAAAGCATCCTATTATATAATATATAAATGTAAGTTTTGCCAAGCAAGCGAATGTAGTAGACACGTACAAAGACGGTGAGAAACCAGCAAATCTTACTAAATTATAAATGCGAGAAAGAGGACAGAGGGATGAATGTATGTTTGGATGGATGGACCAGAACGGTTAAACGGATCTTTATGAAATTTGGCACACGGATAGATTAGTCCGGAATAGTACATAGGCTATTTTACGGAGTTGCAAGCGAAAGCTGCTAGGTATTAGATATTACACGAGATAATGTCTAAAAAATATAGCTGACAATACAAAATGAAAAATGAAGTAGTTATGGTAGGTAAGTTTTCTGTGAGTTACCTATACGTAAGAATTTAATGTTCTATTTTAACAATCTGACGTGCACTGTATCGACTTTTGTACGGCTTTAATGTAATTAAAACTAATCAGGGAAGTTAATCAACAGTTAAAATAATTAAAATACTTAGAAGAAAAATTGATTAACCAATGAGTATAATTATGTGATAAGACTATTCTTATTAGATTTACATTCTTTATGGCACCATGAGGTTCGGACTGCAACAATGCGGAGACGAGACGATATGGAATATTACCAAAGCATCACCATTATTATCATTCAAGGTATAGCAATTCACATTATGAAAAAAACATTTAAAAAAAACATTGTGATATCACAAAAAACGTTAAAAACAAAGCATCTGTGACGATTTTCACTATTCTACTGCTACGTAGGTTAATATTACGTGTGAGTGTGACTGATTGTTGTACCTAAAGATGGACTGCGTAATTAGGACGTTGAACGTTTAAATATAATATTATATACCTACCTACCAGTGTTATCTATAAGTAGGTACCTACCTATTTCAGAGGCCACCTAATTGATGACTTACATTAATAAATCTTCATCTATATGTAAAACAGTGTCTGTCGTCTGTAAATAAGTGGTCGTTTTTATTAGGTTTTTCTTGACGGTTAATACGAAAATGATTTATTTATTTATTTAATCTTAATACATATTGTCCTTATAGGAAACCTACTGCGATAATACGATACTTAAATCTAAGGTACAAATATTAAATCTATGCTTAAATCTTTTAATTTTTACTTAAGGTAATGCGTAAATCTAATATTTACACACACACATCTTCATAGTCACTTCTGCGAATTCACTCAGAGAGCAACTGAAATGTCTATGACTAGTGATACCTCTTTGAGTGTTAGCAAGGCACGCGTCAGAGGGACTGACTTTGTCTAGTAATTACCCGGCTGTCAGGACGGGTATTGTTTTGTCTTGCCTTTTGTTACCGCTAATACACATGGCGACTTACGTTTCTTTAAATAATTGTCGGGCACATTAAGTTTTATTTGCGCTAAAACGATCACGAAATACGAATTACACGAAAGATCACGCAAATAGCAAAAATGAGCAGGTATTTCGTGGTGTCTACAAACCAATCCTGAGGGATGTGATAGAAGTGAAAACTACAAATCGATATGGATGTCATTTTCGAGGTTTTCAGGGACGTTGGTAACGAAATTGTTATCTACATAGGAAATATAACAATTTTGTTGTTGTTGATGATGTTTGTTTTTCAATGTTTAACGTTTACTGAAACGTCAAACAAAATTCAACCCTTTTAGTGAGATGATACCCGGAATTTCAAAATATGCACCTAAAACAAAGTATAGATCTGTATAAATATCGAAACCTATGCGCACGAAGTTGCGTGCATAAGCTAGTATTATTATATTTTCTACGAAAGAATAACGACTGCTGCCTTTTTGAAATTGATATCTAGATATCGATAGAATTTAGTTATCTGACCTACAAGGTTCTATTTTGAAAATGTTCCAAGCACATTTTGTTGAATTTAGGTACCCACCTTGCGAGGTTGTATTACAAAAAAAGGCCAATGATAAGAATGTGCTAAATTTAAATCCTTTAATTTAATTTTTTTTTGGTCACATTTGGGTTTGCGTTTTTGGATTAGTTTTTGTGTTTGTTTTTGTTTAATAATCTGTTATGTAGACTTATTGCGTACGGTTGAAATAAAAAATATATTGTGAATACATGGCAATTAGGTCATAATATTTGTTTTGCATAGAGACTTTTACGTGTAATTTACACACGTAGACCACCAGTAACTCTTTTTAAGTCATCAGTCCTTGGAGCTGGATGGCGTGTCACGTCACCTGATAAACCAACGTAGGTAGCAATAAGAATTGCTATTCAACGTAGCAATAATGCTGTAAGCCTATTGGGCAGTTTTCCGGCAGGCAGCGGCAGCGATGCGAAAGAATTTCATGATGCTATAGTTAAGTTTACCTTTTCTTGTTTTGTTTTAAGAAGATGTTCAATTTGTTGATGTGTATTTATTGTTATATTTTTTTATGTTATAAATTCCAAACATAATAAATTAAATACTTAAAAAAGGCCTTTGTGAATACCTAATTTATTAGGGTACCTATGTGCCCGGTGTCCATAATTATAATTCTTGCTAAAATTTTACTACCTGTGGTGACATCCGAGACAGCAAAGTGCGACATAAAACAAGTTAAAAAAAACTACATGACATCGTATTCTAAAAATATCTAATATCTTGTTTTAAACCGGATATTTTAGTATTCTCTGCACAGTTTTAGAAATCTAAAATTCAGTGAATTTTATAGGTAATATTGTCAACGTAGACTTCTTTTTTATAGACAATAACTTTCAAATCATTTCAAAAGTAGAAGTGGATATAAATTTAATCTGTTTGAGCTGCAGCATAGAGCAATTCGGATGTATAGAGACATATTTATAGGAGTTAGTCTCCAGCTGTGTCAGATTTACTCTAGAACCAATGTAAGTCGTACTTTATGGGAAGCGCCAAAAACATCGAGTTCCGAATAATGAAGGATTTTGATTAGGCCGGATGGCGAGCAAAAAAGAAAAAACAATTTTTGGAGTTATGGAGGTTTTCTACATTATCAAGGTTCGAAGTAAAGAGGTTTTATTGTATTTGGTTCTATATTTGGTTATAAGTATGTCCAGAAATTCCCATTTATCGCCTGCGTTAGTCTAATTTCGGTGTAGCAATAAACTTCCGTCTATAACATTACCATCTAAATGAAATGATAATAAAAAATATGATAACATCGAAGATAAGGCATTATAATGTCGTCAAAATAAACAACCTATGATGTCATATTCCATTACCTAAATGTGACCAATTTCTTTTCTCTACTATGTAGGTAGGTACATAGGTACTGAATTCTATAATTCGGTTCACTTTATTTTATTAGAGAGAGCTTTACTGAAGCTGTATAACTGTAGTCGTACCTACTGTCAAATGGTATGACATCCAATTGAATTATTAGAATATAATTTTTCATTCTAAAGCTGGCTTGAATTATTTATACCAAAGTGAACGGGATAAAATCCATTTTTTTAAAAGGGGATATGCCATTTGCCCGTTCGTCTTCGTTCGGAAAACGGGCGTTTATGTGGGGCTCGCTGGCCTGAAAATAGCAGGTCAATATACCCACTAAAACCCCTCTGTGCACCAACACATCGCTTTGTGGAGTGGGCCGCCGGAACCTGGTATGACATCAGTGACTCACGAACGGGTTTAAATCATATTTCATAACATAACATAGCATCACGCCTTTATCCCCGAAGGGGTAGGCAGAAGTGTTTCACACCCACATTTCGCCAGCTATGTTTGGTCCCATGAAATAGGGGGCGAGCCTATTGTCATCAACCGGGAACATTTGTTTACCAAACTCCGGGAAAATCTTAATACTGGAATTTCGTGATAGAAAAACCCAATACCATTTTTACCCAATACAATTTATATCATATTTCAACCCGTTCATATTTTAGTTACAGAGGTTTTTTGGAGCAATTGCCTCCTTACAGTCATCGGGTTGACCATAATAGGTGTATATTGAAGAACTGACAATCCCAGAGTTAAAATCGCGACTCGGCCAATATAGAGAGGGCACCGTCGGCCGAAAACCAGGCGGAAACCCAGGTTCGGTTTGTCCGCCTTCAACATACATAAATCTATTCCTGAATAGCGGCACTAAATTTCAAATTAGGACACACCTTTGTTCAGCAATGAACTGCGGTAGACTGATCGTCTTACCTACAATATTAACAGGAATGCTATTTATAAGCAAATTCAGTTATGGTTAGATAATATTATTACGTGGCTTCATAAAAACAAAAGTAAAATAGCAAGCTGTACCTACTTGCTACCTTAAGTGCAGAATGTAAAGTTTGCAAAAATCGCTTCTAAACTTAAAACACTTAAATTATTTTTTTCATGGCCTGTGATTGCAGTTACGTCCTTTGGATTTTCGTTTTTTGTCTATTGGAGAACAGAGTAAAGAATGTTTCCGAAAAGTGTGTCTTCCTATTCTGTCAAAATGGAAAACAAAGAAAATCTTCCAACAATGTTGATCGTTTGTGCGTCAGCTAAAGTGTATAGAATTACACACAATCGGACATTAGCTACGTTTGTAACTATAATACGTAAGTAAATGTTTGTTTTTCACGTCTTAAAGGCATACCTACCTACTTACCTATGTACAGATTTGTCGTAAAGCTATATCACAATTCTTAAATCGTTTTGTAACACTACACTTAATGCCTTTTGTATTCACTAAGTACCTACAATACCTATTTGTGTTACATTTCCCATGTTTATTTTCTCAATGTGGCCACGGGCTAAGTCAAAACGTCGGATAACTAAATATGGTAGGTTTATTTATTCTCAAAATTCATGACGTAGACTCATTTTATAACAATTAGCAAAGAGCTAAAGTATATGAAAGACATGAGTTTTTAATAACTTTTTAGTAATCAACGATATTAAAACTTATATTAACTGTCTCAATATGAAAATTGCTACAGACTCATTGAAACTTACGTCTTTCTTCGAATGAGGTATTAAAACGTTTACTCACGATTGTAGGTATACTAATTTGAAGTCGCGGTGAAATAAACGTGTGTCATGTTTCTACAAAGTTAAAAATACAAGTTCAAGGACAAGACACGTTGTTGAAACTGCTCCTGACGTAAAATGCTGCTGGAATGGAGACCTTATGGTTAAAAAAGGGCCTGTAGGAAGACCACAATGGGGTGTAGGGCAGACGATTCCAAAAAAAGGGCGAGTAGCAACTGCACTCTCGCTATCCAAATCAGGTCAAAATGCAAGGATTTAAAGGAGGTCTACACCAATCAATTGGCAGAAAAAGGCAAAAGAAGATGTGTGTACCATCGGGGAAAGGAAACTAGTATTGCGATGGTTGCCAAATTCACAATATGCTCACGTCCTTATTGTAACTGCTTGTACAATTACACGCAATTTCGCTATGACATAATGGAACAAATGATTAACTGTGATGTTAACAATGTGTTGCGCAATTCCATTTCATACAAACCTCAAAATTAATGAATAAAAGAAGCCAAATGTTTCGCTTATAATTTATTCTATACATCTATATACAGAAAACTGTAAATCAATACTAGAATTTTAATTTGAAGTCTTTGAAGGTAGGTTTTGGAGTATCTTCGGATACCCGTCCTGATTTCGGGACATTCTTGCCTTGAATAAGCATTGTAATGTATTTGCCGCGTTGATTTGATGAAAGCGTCACTCCAAGAACTTCACAATTTCTTATAATTTCACTACACCCTCGAAGATCTCTGTTCTTCACTGAAACAGAAAATAGGTACGGTGCCTATTGAGTACAATTAGTTGAGTTTGTGATAGCTTGATAAGTTATGTAGCCGACATATCGGGTCAATGAATTGTAAGTTTATCTATTGAGTGAGCAAATTAATTCAAATTATAATACTGTCTCCGGGCAGAGAACCAACGAGATTTTGTTGATATATTCATACAATCTAGCATACATTTTGCGCTTAATTTATTATTGCCATTAAGTATACACCTAAGTTGCTAATATGGTTTGCGAAATATATTTTCACAATCCTATTTAATAGGTAGGTACTATAAAAGCGATCATCATCATCAGCAACCCATTAAGTCCCACTGCTGGGTTCGGTTCTTCTCTTCTCTAACTAGAGAGCTGAGAGTGTTTAGGCCATAATACACTCACGCTGGCCTAGTGCGGGTTGGTGGATCAGACATACTCATAGAATTTCTTCTAGAGTATGTGGGTTTCCTCACGATGTTTTCCTTCAGCGTTAGCAGACGGTAAGTCACTTGACTAGTAAGTACATATAAATTCCACAAAGAGAAATCCACATTGGTACTGGCGGTCGGGATCGAACTCGGACCACGTGATTTGTACGCCGGAATTATAATTCTCTACGACATATATATATATATATATACGAGTGAGCTCATTTATCAATACACTAAGCAATCTTACCACCTGATAGCAGCTATTTAAAGGCTTCGTAATAAACATACAAGTTAGGAAGACAGTATATCTACTACTTCATCATCAGCAACCCATTAATGTCTCACTGCTGGGCTCGGGTCTCTTTTCTATCTAGAGAGCTGAGAGATTTAATACTACTTACAATTTTTTTTCTTCCTGGCCAAAAGTAAGTTGAAAAATTGCAATTAAAAACAAAAAAGTTTGTGATCCCTGAGTAAAGCTATCAACAAGAATTACTTTGCCGCCACAGACATTAATAAATAATACTTGTGTGCCAACGATAAGATCAGAAATGAATTCAACATGTTAATTGTACTAAGTTCACGAGGGCAATTGATTAGAAACGCAAACTTCATTAGTTCGTTCGAATGTTAGACTTTATTTGTTTCTTGGGTTTGGACTAAATAATCACCTATTTACATATCTTTGATTGGATGAATGCTTTAGTTCATTTAATTCGTGATTGTTGACATTGCTACGTAAATTTACTTGGCGAAAATAAAATCAAAAAAATGTGATTCTACGTCTCATATAGGGAGGAAAGGGAAGTCAAAAACGTGCGGTTTTTTTTCGATTTTAAAAACATTTAGAATTCAGAATTTAAATTCCGAATAGAAAAACCTCCCGTTACCTATATACAAATGAAAATGAAAAAAAAAGATCAACAACGTATACTTTTCAAATGGAAAAACCTGATTTTGGACATCTTTATTCCAAATCTGAATTTCTAACCTAACCTAACCAGGAAATCCTACGTACCTATGCCTACACGACCTCACATATTTAAACTAGTACAAAAAACGTTCGAACGTCAATGGGACTACCTACCTACGCTGTCAACAGAGCTGTCCAAATTAATTCAAGATCGTTCCGTTATGTCAACGGTCATCTGTCAGGTATTGTTTGAACAACGTTCCCAGAAGCCGGAACAGATTTGACAATTTGTTAACATAACAATACATAATGTGGATCAGGCTACCAGTAGCCGGATGTGTCACGAAGAAAATTATGTCTATAATTTTATACGCATAGGTGTATTAAGGTTAACAGGAATATTTGCATATTTTTACAGTTGAAGACGGCTGAAGAACTGACAACCATACAAGAGATACAGCTTAGCTGATGAAAAACAATGTTTCTCCAATTGCAATTACTTTGCTTTATTGGCAGCTACGAATTACGGAATTTGTGTGTATTAATCAAGTGATTTACCATCTGCTAGCGGTGAAGGAAAAAGAATCGTGAGGAAACCCACATACCCTAGAAGAAATTCTAAGTGTATGTCTAATCCACCAACCTGCACTAGGCCAGGGTGTGTGGATTATGGCCTAAACCCTCTCAGCTCTCTAGATACAGAAGAGGAGACCCGAGCCCAGCAGTGGGACATTAAGCAGCACACCTACCTTTTTATTGTCGAAAGTGGCAGACAAATAGGCGGCCAACCAGCTTTGTTAGATCCTATACATTAAGTTGCTTATTTCTATTAACTGGCCATTTCCAGACTCGGAGCTGATACTAAGAATTTTATGACAGAAAAACCCAATACCATTCATAATGGCTACGGAATCATTCACGTAACTAACACTTTACACTTAAACAGGTTAATTATAAATGGTATTTCATTACGAGTTTTGATATCGAGTGGTGTTAAAATTGAACGTAATTATGTTGTGAAACCATTGCCTCAAAATGTAAAGAGTCTATTTGAGTCAATTATCTAGTTTGAGAGAAAGAAGACGATTCAGATGTACCTGTATAAGTTTACAAAGATTTAGACAGCGAAAATGGCCATCAAACAAGCAATCCCGCCATCATAAATTAGATTTAGCTCACAAATCGCTAGTGTGATGCTACACCTTCGGGGATAAAAAGCATTACTCTGTGTTATGTTATAGAATAATGTTTGTTTGCAATTATTCAGCTGCGCCTTCTATAAGTTTTTGTGATCTGTGCAAGCAAGAACTCACTAACTATACCTTAGTGTCCAGTATTTCCCTAATAATTGTTCGCGAGCCACTGGTAAAGCAAATTTTAAGTGGGCTCTAACACAAAAGACAATCATCATCATTCCCACAAAATATAAAATAAGAGAATATTATTTCTTAATTCATAGTATTCATTCATAAGTCATTTCATTCATGACAATAGACGAGTCCCGTATTTGTGACTTTGTGGATGCGTCGCAGTTCAATCAACTTTGGGACTGCCTTGTCCAAAGATTTCCAGTTGGCAACAAAAGCCCACACACAGTTTCAATTAATACAGCTCATACATAACACTGTACTTAGTGTCCTATTTAGTGTTATTGTTATAATATCATAATAGGACGCCGGGATCACGGACCTTTTAATTAGTACAATGATAAGGCTATTGTCACTCAGTTAAGTATCAGATAACTTCGCAGGAATGTGTGCCAATTTTAAAAACTAATTTGATGCTAATATTTAGTATTTAGTAACAGTGATATATAATTATTTTAGCTTTAACCCTTTGAACGCCAGAGACGTCTATACCTACACGTAAAATGAAAATGTGCTCACCACGCCAATGACGTCATGGCACGTCAAAAAAGTACTGTATTTTAAAATCTTGGCGCTCAAGGCACGGCGATACCGATTTGACGTGGCGATCAAAAGGTTAAAACAGCAACTTAAAGACAAGATGCGAAAATTTGTATGAATAATTCAATTTTGTTTTTTGGTTAGAACTTATTTTATAAACGATCAAAAAAGTCTTAAGTATAAAACTTGTTTAGTTTTTTAGCTTTAGTGCTTTACCTCATAACACCATCCATTTATTATCATAGGAACAGGCCTCGTGCAGGGGCACCTACCTAATTCTTTACCAAAAGCAGGTTTATGTTCTGCATGTTATTTCGAAGTCAAACCACATAATATATGTGAGCATATTAAAGTCAGAAATAATTTATTAAACCACTTAGTGTACACGAAAAATTGGCGTATTTATCGATAAAATTTAAATTAAAACGGCTTTTCCAGGAGTCAATTAATTAAAACCTAAAATACCCAAATATTTAATATTAGCATTCAAAACTAGTTTTAATAAGAAACATTAGTAGGATGTTTACTTAATAATATGAATAATGCATTATACGAGTCATTTATGAACCAATAACCTAAACCTTTATGAAGCTATAACACTGTGAGACTGATGCAAAATACACCCAATCACAAAATAACTATCTATGGTATGGTATGGTATGGTTTGGCGGGCTGTGGCGAAGAACGCCAGCAGTCTATTGACGTTGCTGGTGATCTGTCTATAGTAATAACTATCTATAGTCTGTGCGAATATTTTGCCTATCTTATAAACCGGCGTGTGTACTGTAATGGAATTTTGTACTTTATGGCGCATTGATTTATATTATAAATTACAATAACAACTCTAGCTGTTATTACTTACATTTATAGCTAAACAGAACTTGTAACACAGCCGCATATTCTGACATCATATCATATTTTAGGAGAGTTTGAAGCAACCGCACTACTGCATCTTCATTGTAGTCCCTTAAAGCCATTATACTGAAGGCTGAAGCCCTGAAAAAGCCGGAAAGTTGCCATTAGTTATGTAATTAAAATAATAATAAAAACACATTAATTTAAAATAAAAGATCAACACAATACAATGTTAGGCTCATTTTAAGCAATTATATATTTGTGTTTATATTGTGAGGACAAACAGGTTGTATGGAAGAAAATGTTTAGCAAATCTACAAGAATCATCAGTAAATTGTGCCCACACAAAACACAGAAGAGTGCTAGTTTGGTTTTTTTTTTGTCATTATTGCTTGTTCATAAAATCTGACCATTTTATTTCTAAACTAAAGTTTTCCATTACTCGGAAATGATCTCCCTGTGGTATTTTACGTATCTGTGTTTAACTCTTAAACTGTTGATAGTTGACACTTTGTAAGCTATGGAACCACAGGTTGAGCTATGGATGTGCAAAGTCGAAACTACCTACAACCAGTTTTTGAAAAAGCCAATGAAGTCATCATGCCCGAGCTTACCATTCCGACCTTTGCGACATGGCTGTATTTAGATTCCCACTGTGTAATGATTTTTTGTGTGTAATGATTGTCTACTTAATAATATATCACTACATCTGTGTCTGAATGAAATAAATAGAGATACCTATCATTGCTATCTCTCAATAAAAGTAAAATTTTCAGCTTTTGTCAAACATGTAAATAACTAATTTTCAATTATTTTCACACAAAACTCATATGTAGGTACTTACTTGTCTTTTACAATTTGTTGAAGAACTTCCGATGCTTCTAAAAGCTCATTTGATATTGTTTGGTCAGAAAACCATGAGCTAGCCCAACATATATACCAAAAACAAAGCAATGGATAGTGATCGCTCCATATTTCACTGAATTCCAACACATACTTTTTAAATACTACTAGAGAAGCTTCCGATCTATTTAATACTGAATCTTGTATCAAATCTCTAAACATTATTCTATAAAAACTCCTTAAACTCTCATATTTATTATAACTACTTTTAAGAATCCCCAACCCTATTTCTGAATTGCCTCTCATGCATTGTGCTTTAGCTAGGTAATGGAAGAACTCTCCGTTCCGTTTGTATAAGATCGGATCAACTTTAGCACAATAATTTTGAAGAACTAAAATCATATCTGGTTTCCCATTTTGACTGTAATGTTTGAAAAGTTTCTTTATTGTCAAAAAGGTTAGCAATTTCTTTACATTTTGACATTCTGTAATAGTTGTTTGTATTGAGGTGTCCTTGTTTTTCGACAAGAGTTCTGTAAACAAGTTGTCCAGCTCTGTGTTGCTCATTTTAGTAATATTATTTATAGCACTTGTTGTTGTACATCGTTGTACACTCAATTCTACAACGTCATTTCTCGTTCTATTTCTATGACGGTCTAATAACTCACTGGTAAACGCATCCATTGCAAAAGTAGAGTAAAACCCACCATGAGGAAGACATGTTTCCAATCTTTGTATTTTATTTATAAGTCTCAAGTAATTATGAATCTTTGTCATTTGTGATCTCATTGTGTTCATTGTTTTGCGGTCTTTCAGGTGACCTATTTATTTTCAATAAGTTAAAATGTAGGTTGTGTTTATAAATAAAAACTTATCTTTTGTTATTTATTGTAATATACTTCATTTTCTCGTAGATACCACTTTTAAAATGTACTAAATAAAACTAATATTACATTAAAAACAGTAAAAAATAACTGGTAAACAAGACTGACAATCTTGTTTTGAACATAGGTTTTTAGGCCGACGTTTTATTTGTCAATGTCACTGTCATCACTCATCATGACATGACATGTGTCATTGTATCATTATTAATTCTGCCAAATGTTTTTGTCCTTGTATCAATCGCGCCATCTATCAATATTTACTATAAACTAATCAGTATTCATCATTAATGTCCCACTGCTGGTTTCGGATCTCCGCTACTCTATCTAGGAACTGTATAACTTTCTTTTTGGTTGAGTTTCATGAGATCATCATCATCATATCAGCCCAAGGACGTCCACTGCTGAACATAGGCCTCACCTAATTTACGCCAATGCAAACGGTCCTGCGTCGCTTGCAACCAACGCAACGCGCAACGGTCACCCGCAGATGAGATAATAATAAATCAATTTTAAATTAATTTAAATTTAAAATTGAAATTGAATTTTAAATGATCTTCTCTTGTAGATATTATGTAAATATTTTCCATCTTATGTTATATTACCTGTAGATTTTATAAAATAAATAAAGAGGTAATAGGTACAAAATTAAATAATTTTACAAATATTTATGTCGCCGTGTTGCGCCATCTATTTATATTATCTATAAACTAATCAGTGCTTAGTTGTATTACTTCTCCAAATAAATTTGCTACTCCACGCTAGATGTCACTCATGTCACATAGTACATACTTCAATCACAAGATAGGTGTACAGAAAACTACTATAAAAGAATGTGTTATAAAATTTTTTTTTTGATTTGATTGACTTACTATTTTTAAGCAAGTAGGTATATTATAGTCAACATGCAAAAATTATCGTACTATTGAATACTTATCCTGTTCACAAATATTTTGTTTTATGGCTTTTTTATTTTTAATGGCAAATTATGGCCATGTTTAGCAAATGCTTTTCCTGTGGATAGACCTTGTAAAATAAATTTACCTTTAAAGCTCATTGTAAACAAATAAATTCCTAACTAGAATTTTCCAGTAAATACCTAACTATCAGCCTCTACCTAAGTTGCTAATACTAATTAAGTAGGTACCTAAGTAATAATAATTTAAGAAAAAGTGTTAGGTATTGTTTCTATCACTTAAATTAGATAGGTACCTACCAACTTTAGGTACTCAGTTATGGTTAAGAATGTACCGTAGGTAGAACCCCACATATTAACATATTACTAATAGCACAATTATTTCCAAGCTAGTTAGCTTTTATTGATGATTTTGATTACAAAACTGACACCTAAAAAAACGAGTTACAATCGTGTTATGTCTATCGATATTCAATATGTGGAACGGATTACGAATTTTATCTTTCGAGATATCGTATGACGCTCCAGTTTTTTATTTTTCTGAAGTGATTGCCGACAATGATCGCCTGTCGATTAACATGGAGCTATTAGTCGCTCATGCCAACTGCTCAGCGGGAGATCTAGCCGCGACGTAAGTCCGTACTTCAAACTTACACGCTTTGGCTATAAAGCCATTTTTTCGAGACATAAATATGTTGGGTATTTGTTAATGCGTTGAGACACGTGCTGCATTGGCTATTTGAGTTTATGTAACTAAGTGTTCTGTTAATATGAAAATTTTGGGAACTGATGACAAGAGATATGTAGTGGTGAATATTATTAAATGAATTCTTATGAACGTCATACAAAGCCAAAAAAGGTGTCAGCAAATTTGCCTTAAGTATCCGTGTAGTGAGGGGTTACGAATACATCATATTATTACACCATCTCAACTCGTGGGTGTCTTAAAAACGACTAAGGGAAAATAAACATTAATCATAAACAATAATTTGAATGACTTCTGAACTTAATAAGGCTTTTAAGCTTGTCACAAATTGCCAATGCGTTGGCAATAATGAGATATTGTTCGTGTTCGTGTGACAATTCAAATCGTCAAACATATTGATTGAGCAATCACTCAATTAATATATGGTAACAATAGACTCAATAGATAACTTGGTGGGTACCTATAGATGTGGCGAAGAGGTAATCAGCTTGCAGATGGCATTCGCATAAAATTACGGACAGTTTTAATTACGTTAGGTACAACTTTGGTTTTATGATCTATTTTACGCAAACGTTGCGTTGCAATTAACGCATTTTTCTTTAAGGATTTCATAAACCTTTTTTTATTCCGAAATAATCTTATTCTTTTGTGTCCCATTATTTTTCTGCTTCTTTTTGTAAATAATCTCCTTTTTCTAGTCAACTCTATCTTCTTCTGGAATATTATAACCCTTGAAATCAAAAAATCTACTACCTATTCGACCTTCAAACCGAAGGTTAAGGTAAACTTTTACTCTTATAGCACAAATCGTATTAAATTTCACTTTAAGCTTCAGATTTTGTTTCATAGTGGCCTACAAGGCTAAGATTGCAGTCGTACAGTGTAACTTCTACTTCTATTTATGTGATGACGGGTGATACATGGGACTAATGTGATGACGTCGCAAATATAATTATCTAGACAATCAAAGCCAATTAAGGATTTAAATCTTCCGTCTAATACTCTCTCAAATATTTTTTCTCTTCTTATTATATAAACTTCTGTCCACCACTCGTTTATTCACGAAAATAATCTAAATTTAATCTGTTGTTCTTTTTAACTATATAAGATAAGTAAAAGTCACAATGCATCGTTTAAATAACCACTAAATCACCTAATAAATAAACTTGAACAAGTTTCAAGTACATGTGGCAACTAACTACGGCTTATAATTTATGGTTGTGATATGTTAATAATGAGAGGGGAGCCCGATGTAGTTATTTGGTCAATTTAACATTTTATTAATATGTTTTCGTAATTATTATGTTAGTAAATTGCAGCCAATTAATTACTTTAATTTTTTGTTTGAGCTTTACGGAAAGCTGTTTTGATTATCGATTTTATTTAATTAATTTTGTGGTTATGCTGCGCTACTGGATGTTTTAATTATTATGTACCTAATAAAACTCAAAGTAAGTAGGTAAATTTTAGACTTTATATTAATAATAATATCCATAGTTTTGACATCTTTATTTTCTCATATGCTTGCCAGCACTAGGAGGATTGTCACACAAGCGAAATTTTAGCGGCGAGTGTATAAAAAAAAACGGTTGAAAATTTCATCGCCAAATATTTTTGTGGTATGTCTATTAGTGATACCTTTGGAGTGGGACTGCACAGTCATGCATATTTCAAGGGCTTAAACTTATTAAATTAAACACACCCATAAATACATTATGTATAATCCTCATATTAAAATGTTTGACTAACTGATTCCATGCAAATTCTATTTTCAATCACACTCAATCAACCTCATGCCTGATGGGTTTATGATTTATAAGCTCAAGTATAAAGCCTGTTAAGTCTTTATAGCAGTGACTTAAGACTACAACGAAGAGGCTTTCTCTGTATTATCTTTGACTTTATTGCATTGTATTTTATAATTCAATAAACCATTATTTATGAGTAACTATGAATTTTCTTTAACAGCGTCTTTTCAAATAGTAGATACCTCTATATTATTAGCACCGTTGCATTCGATTTGATCTGTTTTATCATTTTTAAGCCATGAATAATGAGGTTTTATATCCTACACACTCATTTGAATGATAGTAAATTACCTAACTACTAATATAACAGAACTGGTGTTAGGTAATCTCAAGTATTAATTGCACACCCACCCACTGACATACCATTATTTAGTAGTCAAGTGTGTGACAATTAGTCATATTAAAATGGGATTAACACTTTCTCGGCGTCACTGTGATCTGTTTAGTCGCCGTCAAAGATTATTACAACCAACATGATCAGAACCGTGAAGACCAATACGTTGCTTCAAAAATAAAAGAGTGTAGTATTTTTGAGGGGTCAATATAAAATGGATGGTTGGGAAAAATTAAGGCGGCCCGCAGCCCGCCAAAGTCAGTGTTTAATCGAATGAGTTATGCTTCGTTTCTCCACGAATGCAGTTATCATTGTTAACAAGAAATTCTGGGCAACTTTTATTAATGAAAATGTTGGCGTCACCCTAACATTACGTTGTTTTATCGATGTTAAAACTCTAAATTGTCCGTCACGAATTGTATAGTGTTTTCGAACAATGGAAGGAAAACACTGGGATTTTGTTAGCGCGAAATTGTTGGAGCGTGGTAGGTCGATTATAGTGTTTTCCTGATGAAATTGTAAACGTGGTTTGGTATGTAATCGTTACTTAGCTAATTTGAATCATTATGTAATACATGAATATTGAAATTTTTAAATTATTTTATTTTATTATTATTCATAAAGAACCAAACTGGACACTCACCTTTCAGATTTTGATTCATTTTCAGCGTAGTAATAGTTACTTGCTTAAAACATTAAATGAGTTTTATATTTATATTTAGACACATAATGTCTACTTTAGATTACCTATTAACGTGTGACAGTGAACTGCTGCATTTTCAACAATATATATACATTATATTATTATATTTTTTCTTTTATCGCTAAATTACCATGCAATCGTAAAACTTAGCTGAATTGTTCGCTAGCAACATTTTAGCTACTCCTACGAAGGAAGACTATGAATATTACGCCTCTATATTTATATTAGCAATGTTTAATACATAACTTAAACACCTCTTGGAGCGTTACAAAAACGGCGTTGATTTAAAAAAAAAATAATACACGAATAACGAATAATAATAAATAATAATTTTTACAATAATTTTACTTACGTGCAAGCGATCACTTTGCCAGTTAAATAATATATCATTTAAATAACAATAACTCATTCGCATTCAGTAGCGAAAAGCAATAACAATACTGTCATAGTGTGAATTATTGCAAATATTTTCATTTTGCACATCACTGGTACTATTCAGTAATAGGCACTTTATAAAGCTGACAATATAGAACATTCATCATAGACATCTAAGAATACATTACACATAAATAAAATCTAAGTTCAAAATTGACCATTTATCTAGATGACTATTAAGGCTGACTGTCACAACATTCAAGTCTTTATACAATAGCTTGTCGATGTAATCTGAATGGGTGAATATATCGATAATGGTAGATGATACCCTTATTGTACTGTCTATAGTCTACACCCCTATAGTTGCCTGTAAGTTGAACAAAGGCCTTTATAACGCTTGTATGCGGCGACATTATCCTATCAAGAGATTGTCTTTAGATAACGTTTAGAATATTTTATTGTGTATCAGCATAAAGTTGGGATTAGACTATATCTATACCTTGCTGCCTCAATGGCGTAGCTGAAGTCTGTGTGACAGGGATTGTTCGTTTGGTCGTTTTGTTTCCGAGCCGTGAAAAAATATAATTAGGTTGTGCTGCTTGTAATTCTTTGTATCAGTCTGACATTGTAATTGGTTTATATATTGGCTCTCCTCCTATTATAATATATAATATAATATTCTACCACATTCACACAGCGCCATCTAGTCCCAAAGTAAGCAATTATATTTGCTTGTGTTATGGTACTAAACAACTGATATAGGTACTACTTAAATACATTTTTTTTTGTAAATACATACATTATATAGATAAATTACACCCAGACACAGAACTAACCCTTATACAAAGTTTTGTCCTGGATGGGGATCGAACCCACGACCTCCAGCTTAGCAGTCAGGGTCACTAACCACTAGAACAACAGGCCAGTTCTGACTGTTCAAACTGTTCATACATAGTTTTTTAAACCCTAGAGGCCACGGAATATTCAAGTATCGACACCTCATCCAATACCTAGTACATGATTATATCATTACACCGATGGTATCGTTGACCGATTGCTGACAGTTAGACATATGACTTCGTGATCATTGATACAACATATTACAACTAAATTAGTATCCGTTATTTGATTGAGAGAGTCTTTTAAGTCTAATAATATTAAGCAAGAGTAATAACGTGCTAAAAAGATTCAATTATTTGTATGGTCTTTATAAGTACTCAATATACTTTTAGTCTTACAAACTTTGACTAGGATAGGATAGTATAGAATACATCTAACCATAACTATAAGTACTAAAAATAATTTAAAATAAAGTATATAGGTACTAAAAATACATTTAGCCTCAAACAAAAAAATAAAAATTGTACTAAGTATCACAATAGACACACGAGCCGGGTAAAGGAAAAAATGCTTTTTGTTTTGTTTAATATGGCTACATGTATAGCATATAATATTATACTTGTGTGATAAAATGGTCGATTAATTTATAAGGACTAAATGTACCATTTACAAGGCTATAAATAAATAATAATATACCTAAATGGTAATGTGGGCTAGGCGTCATACTATTCGTCGGCATCACTGTCAGCAGCATTGGTACGCTGGATGGTAATGCTGATTCTCTGTGCGTGATAAAAACCAGCTCTTTGGTCAGGTGAAGTGTCGATAAACCGCGTTGCTAGTTCATTATAAACGCGGAGGTCACTCGGACCCCATGAACCTATCTGATTACTATAATCCTGAAATTGTTTGTGAAACGATTAAAAGTACACCGTGTATGGAGTACACCTTGCGCTATCGCATTATATTCAATGACAAAAATCGTTCTTGTGATTAAGAAACCAACAGAGATTTTCGCAAACAGTTGTTTGGATTAATTTTTATTGTCTTACATACCACCCGCAAGCTCTGTTCTATTTTCATAAACACTCGGAACGGATACATAACTAAGCATTTAATTTAATCTCTTATTCCCACAGCTGAACTGTTAATTTGGTTACAATAAATTTAGAAACGTATGTTAAAATTAAAGATGTTAATGCACGTGACCGAAGAGGCAAATTAAACGCACGTATTGCAGTTTTTTTTAATGAGTGAGATAATTATACCGTATTTCATAATTTCAACATATAAACGTCCCACTGCTGGGCATTTGGAGGAGCCGATATAATACATTATAACTGTATATCAAATACCTGCACGCATTATTACAGTATTTACAGTCATGAGATAACTTTACATACATTGTATGTGATAAAAATAACGAAAGCATCTACTGGTAAAATTCTAAATTCTAAAGAAAAGCGCATTTAATGGTACATAAAATACATTTTGCCGTAACGCATCTATTACAGTAGGACTTATGTGAAAAGGCTGTATTTATTCTTGAATTGAAATTAATTTTTATAATAAATCAAAAATGTTTAAGTATGTGTTCAGCAATTTGAAGAATTCCAATGTTAAGAGAATACTACGTTCTAAAAGTTACTACATTTCAGCAAACAGTTTATCACCAACTGTTTGCTTTGAGAGAACGTAACCGTATTGTACCGACCTTGACTGACTGTGGACATCTGTACCAGATTATCTTTCTTGTTATAAATCTATTTATCTGACTATAAATCTTTTTATCTTAGTCCACAATGTGTGATCTCTTTACTTTATTAGTGTGATAACTGAATAGCCTCGTTGTAGCTTTGATAAATATATCATGAGTAACGGTCGGGTTTCTATTAAAATAAATTTCGATTTCTGATTTTGGACCAACGTTAGCTGCACCTTTAATAATGTATAACATCCTTATTGATATTTTGATAAGGTGTAATTTCATTTGAAAATTTTGTTTAGGTGGTAATGTTATCATGGTCGGTGTACTCTATAAATCGTTCGATGATGTAAGAAAGGGCCCGGAAGTGCAGATGTGAGAACTTTTGTGCGAGCTCAATGAATTGTGGACAAATGGACGGTGACCATTAAATCAGATGCATTGTTACCAACACTGTAGAACGGCTTTATTTTGATTTGTTTATTGAACTTTCAACACTAAAGTGGCTACTCTTTTTGCTGCTGTAGTGAATGTATGTAATGTATTTGTAATTATATACAGGCTTTGTATCAAATTACATTTTATTTATACTCCGACTTTGATTCGTTTATCACTACTGGTACCCATTCTTTTAAACTAACTTTGCCTTCGCGACACGTTCGTGATTATGTCGGTAAAACGTAGTCTATGTCTTTCATCAAGTCTTAGACCATCACTATATGAAGTTTCACGAAAATCGGTTGAGTGATTAAGGCGTATACGCGTACCAAAGATATAAGGTTTTCACATTATTAATATTAGTATTCATAAGTAGTGTTTTTATTTGAATATATTGCTTCATCATCATTTCAACCCATAAGCGTCTCACTGCTGGGCACAGGTCTCCTCCAAATTAAATGATTAACTATAAACATTTCTAACAGTTTTCTTATACTAAAAGATAGCACGGTGTCCTTTCAAATAATGATAACTATTTTCATATAAGAAATTCACAACTTTGTGTCGATCCATGTCGATGAGGTCAAACCGCTGCGGCTGTGGTCGCGATGAATCTGAGCCAACTATTTATAGATACAGGAATGAGGTGAGAATTAATTGATAGGAAATTTGCGAATAGTGTTTGATTGTTGTTTTGATTTGGGGAAAGTTTTGTTTGGCTGCATTATGAAGCAATGCACTTTCACAGTTATTGCAGTATTAATCGTATAATACCTGGATTGTAAAATATGTAGTAAAATTAAGTGTGTAAATGATGCTTATTGATAGGTGTAAGCGTATCTATTTATGGTTATAATGCTGAAGTGAAGAATTTGTTTGTTTGGTGGAAGTACCGAGGTCCGATTTGAAAAATTATTTTAGTGTTCTCTCTCTTTATTTAAGCTGGGCTCTTGTCGGTGGAGTAATTTCCAATTCCCTATTTTTCCTGCCGATTCTCACACCTCCTGATACGACACCACCCGTACCTCCTCTTTGATCTGTTTAATAAATGTCCTCCTTGGTCTACCTCTTCCTCTCTTGCCTTCTCCTTCTATGATATTTTTTTATAAACGGGTCGTGTCGTATCAGATGTCCAATCATTTTTCCTCTTCTGTTTCAAATTTTAGTGTTAGATAGCCCATTTATCGAAGAAGGTTATAGGCTATATAATTATGCTGCCGCAAATAGGATAGGCTGAGATGATGATGATGATGATGAAATAGGAGCTGAGCAGTGGTCAAATAAAAACGATGGGAGTGAAGCTCTGCGCGACTTCTAGTACCTATATAAATAAATATTTTCCTTTTGAACTGGGTTGTGAACTGGGTGGGCTGTTGGGCTCGTGGCCCTCGACTGGTACGTATACAAGTATTTACCAATGTGTGGGCCCCAGCTTAGACTGATCTGAGGACCACTTATAGAAACTGATCGATTTAAAAGTGTCATCATCATTCCAACCCATAAACGTGCCACTGCTGGGCACGGATCTGTTCTAAAGAATGTGGATTGAATTTAGCCTGCTATATCACGCTGGCCAGACGGGTTGGTATAGAGTTTGTTTAGAATTTTCCATTTGCTTACAGTGCTCTTATCTGCATAAGATCAGAACACTCCCTTAGTCGCCTTTTACAACACCTACGGGTTAAGATGGGGTAGTGATATTATATATTCTTAATCCGTCACTACATGAACTAAAAAAAATTGTGTTTAGATATACCCTTATGAAACAGCAGCGCCCGCAGCGTGTGTGAAGTCACGTACATTCGTTTATTTGCCAAGAATTTCGCCAGACATCTTTAATCGAATAAATTAACTCATCACCTACCTACCTAAACTTCTCGCGTAGTTTTTTTTAATTAGCATGTATGTAGTCTCATTTATATTCATCTATTGAAATTAAGTACATTCTATGATACCAATTAAGCGAATCAGTGTCCCGATCATCGTCGCAAATAGCATTTCTCGAATAGATAGCAGTAAATTTATCAAAGGCCATTATTTACATATTATCAATGACTGGCTACGTCGTATTTTGGATGAATGAGATAACTAACTATGTTAAAGAATATCGTCAGACTCTGGGTGGAAATGAAATTAAATCTCATTTATTCATCTAGGTTACAAAGTAACACTTATGAAAGTCACAAGTTAAGAATGTAACAGGTTATCCGAAAATGAGTGTCAGCAAATCTGCCTACGACCAGTAGGTACGCTGACGGGGTGGAGCTATGAGAAGAACTGGCAAGAAACTCACGCCACTCTTTTAAAATAAATGGATAAATTACAATCTTTTGTAATTTATAATTTAGGTAGCGTGTAAAGTGACGCAGCAAAGCACCACACCGTTAGATTAATCAGTTAAAAGTAATGTTAACAATCTAAATAATAAACAATCAAGCAAGACCTCTGATCTATTTTTGACACAATGCAGAAGGTCACTGACATCAGTGGTGGTTACCTAAAGAGCAGGTGATTGAAATACGGGTCATCGACTTCTCAACTCACAAACTAATTGAGTTACTTCAATAGGTATTCTAAGTGCATACGTTCATTTGAAACTCATTTATTCTTCTTACCTAATACGATAAACCTACTATAAATAAAAATATTAGATAAATACAATATATGGCTAAACTACGACTGGCCTGTTGGTCTAGTGGTTAGTGACCCTGACTGCTAAGCCGGAGGTCGTGGGTTCGATCCCTACCCAGGACAAACTTTTGTGTGATGAGCATGAATGTTTGTTCTATGTCTGGGTGTAATTTATTTAAAATATGTATGTATTTACAAAAACAATAATGTATTTAAGTAGTATATCAGTTGGTTAGTACCCATAACACAAGCAAATATAATTGCTTAACTTGGGACTAGATAGCGCTGTGTGAATGTGGTAGAATATTTATTTTTATATATATTATATCCCCTCTCGCACCCTATGAAATAATTCCCTGTATTTTGCGTATCAAGTGATTGTAAATGATAGGGAGCAACTGTAACCTTTGATCTTTCAAGTGAAGGTCCTTTATTTAGTTCGGTTCCTAGCTGTAATCTACTGACATAATTTCACAGTGATTTTGTTAGCACGTCTCCCAATAGACAGTCCAAAGGCGCCGTACGCATAAATTGTTTAAGAAAACAGACCTCCCACCGCTGGCAAATACATAGGCAGTTAAAATGACGCTCGAGTTAAATAGTGATCATCATCAGCAACCCATTAAGTCCCACTGCTGGGCTCGGGTCTCGTCTCCTCTAACTAGAGAGCTAAGAGGGTTTAGGCCATAATCCACTCACGCTGGCCTAGTGCGGCTTGGTGGATCAGACATACTCATAGAATTTCTTCTAGGGTATGTGGGTTTCCTTACGATGTTTTCCTTCACCGTTAGCAGATGGTAAGTCACTTGACTAGTACATATAAATTCCACAAAGTGGAATCCACATTGGTACTGCTGGTCGGGATCGAACTCGGACCGCGTGATTTGCACACCGGTCCCTTATCCATTCAGCCACCATCGCTTTAATTAAATAGTGATACTAAAGTTTTATTGATTGTTTGAGAATTAATCAAATGCAATGCTTGGATGTGATTCTGATCCAAGAAATCGATAAACGTATGTTTTTGTTGTTAATACATAACAGTTAGTGACTATTTTAAAAGTTGTAATTTTTTAGGGTTAACCCTTTTTAGGGTTCCGTAGCCACAGTACCAAAACTGTGCTTCTCAACAAAAGGACTTAAGCGTTATGAAGATATGCTGGTAACTGGTTACCGTAACTTTATATGGACACCAACAACACCAAGGATATCAAAGCGCGTTGTCGATCCTTCAAAAACCTGAAATTACTCTGGTTTTTTTCTAATAATTCAGAAAAATTAATGTTTTTGTAATTCTATGTTATGCTTTTTTCATGTTTTATTTATAAGACAAATGAACAAAACCACTAGTTCACCCCCTGCAGAATTTTATGCATCCAGCAATGAATATCGTCGGTCACTTGTCGGGTGCCTACCGTATTCCAATTAATTTACTGTATCAAACGTTTCTGATTGTCCATTTGTTTATGACGCGGCACAATCAAAGACTACGATAAGATAAAGATTGTGAACAAGTTACCCCAATTAATCGATTTTCTCAAGTAAGATTACATTGAGAACTGTGGCATATTGTTACCATGTTTCTCAACGATCAGCACTTATCGAATCCTGTCGAAGAATTCGCATTGATTTTATCGATAATCGCAGTATTCATCTGTGTCGTCGGACTTATCAAAGGATAGATCGGTGGAATTAATTGCCGATATTTGGAATTGGCATTCAATTGCTCTTATTGCAATCCTGTATCGATCCCGTATTTATTGCAGCAATATCTCGAGCTCAAGATTTACTTTAACAGCCTAAACTTTTGAATCTTAATTTATACCTTTAAGTGTTTTATATTCATCCCGATTCTTATTGCATCTTTGATACTGTTACTTTACATCTTTATTAGTAACTTTTGTATTACAGAGAAAGTTTTTACCAAGACTTAACCTATATTTATCTTTTTTATAAAATACATGTCTAAGCACAATAGGCTCTCTTGAATTCTTATTATGAATTATCTGCATGATCTGTTTTATATCTCTAAAATATATTCACGTTTCCTTTGTCAACCGAGCAGTGTAATCGACGGAGTTCGTAAAGTATTATTTTAAAACATATCTTAGCTTTTCTTAGAATAGACAATGAACATTGTGCACGACCGCCCCAAGCATGCCGCAACAATAGGACGTGCCCTTAGCTTTCATACGATACTGAGATCTTTGCTAATATTTTAAATCTTCAAATGTGTTTGTATGTTATCACTGACATTCATCTAATATTTTTGGAGACCCACTTTTACTTTGGAAAATGGAGTCACATCTTGCCGTATTGATGCTTTTGGTTTCCATAAAATTGGAGTGTTACACTTACAATAATGATTAAAACGAGTCTTTCTACTGGTGGGTAGTGATTTTATTATTAAACATAACAATCGTTTGATTGGAGACCTGTTGCGCTACGTTCAGTATTCATTCTGTTCTTTTCCATCATCACCAAGCACCAAGCCCTTCAATTTTATTATCAGAAATAAATAAATATTCTACCACATTCAGACAGCGCCATCTAGTCCCAAATTAAGCAATTATGCTTGTGTTATGAGTACTAAACAACTGATATACTACTTAAATATTTTTTTTGTAAATACATATATATATATATTATAGATAAATTACACCAAGACACAGACCAAACCTATAAAGGTTTGGTCTGTGTCTTGGTCTTGAGCATAAGCTCATCACACAAAGATTTGTCCCGGGTGGGGATCGAACCCACGACCTCTGGCTTAGCAGTCAGGGTTAACCACTAGACCAACAGACCAGTTAATATATTCTATCTTCTGTATACATTATTCTGGAGAGAAAGACAGACCTGAATGGCTGATAGTGATGATATTCTAGCAGCTCGTTCTTATTTCCAGCACTTACCTGTCGGATATAACGTGAATAACTGAAAACATGGTTAACATGAATAATTGAATTGCCTACACAGTAACGACATGATAGACCATTCATAAGAACCATGCTTAACACAACTCCGGAGCGTATTGCCTCTTTACATTTTATGGTCACTTTGCCTTTAAAGTTCTTTACTTAGGCAATGCCATGAGCAAAAGTATATATAGTCTTGCAACGGGACAATTTATAGTTATCTAGATTCACTTTATACGTTAGTAGCGACAAAGAAGAGGTGTGGTTGAAACTTTGTCGGCACAAGCTTCGCTTTGTAAAATTTTCGACGTTGAATATATACGAAAATTTTGTCGAAATTATGGTTAGCACAATCGCTGGAGGAGCTTATGAGATAGTTTCACAGGAAGCAGATATTTTCATAAAATTTATAAACGGTTTAATAATCTTTGCTTTTAAAAGCTTAACAGTAAAAGTGGATGTGATAATATATTAGAATGACTGGCCTGTTGGTCTAGTTGTTAGTGACTCTGACTGCTAAGCCGGAGGTCGTGGGTTCGATCCCCACCCAGGACAAATGTTTGTGTGATGAGCATTAGGGTTTGTTCTGTGTCTGGGTGTAATTTATCTATAATATGTATGTATTTACAAAAAAAAAATGTATTTAAGTAGTATATCAGTTGTTTAGTACCCATAACACAAGCAAATATAATTGCTTACTTCACAACTTTATATAATTGCTTACGTCACTAACCACTACACCAACAGGCCAGTCAACTAACTAGTAATATTAATATGTGGTTGTCAGTACTCAGTGCACCGATTTATTTGCGATGTCTTTCAATAAATTAAGTGTTTATAATATAATAATATACCACTCAAATAATTATGATATGATATGATAAGAACAATATAAATAGAACCACAGTAATCAGGCTCATTAGACGGGGCGTCGAATACGTCATGTCATGATGATGTGTCGCGAAAGTCACTAAATGCATCTGAGAAGCCGCTTGATGACGCCACCATAGCGCCGGCGCAGACGCACTACATTAGAACAGGGTCATTGGAGTCGCTCTTATGTTTAGTTTATAAATAATAACTTATTTAAAAGGTGTTCTACACGGTTATAAACTTGCGTTTCAACAGAGTGGCCCACCAAGGTCACTTGGTTGCCATCCACGTAGTTTGTATGAAATTTGGTTTACAACAGCCGGTTACACGGTTGCAATCCACCAAGGGCACCTTTGTGGAAGGCAAGTTTATAACCATGTAGCACAGCTTTAAACGAAACTCGCTTCTAGTATTATGTAACGATACCTATTATCGTTAGATAATAGGTACTAGAAGCGAGTACCTAATAACTTTATGGTGTATCGGTAAAAAGTAGATATGTATGTTATTCCAGAATGACCAGAAAAAATTCATATAAATCCTTTAAGTCACATAACCTATCCCTGTTTTTTGCTTTTAGACGTTTTAGCGTGATTGAGAAAAAATAATCATCCATCCAACTATTGCATCTCTAGTTGGAATAGTGGGATGAAGATATTCGAAATCGATTTGAATGTTAACATATTATTATCTTACCTACGGGATCGTCATCTAGGGATTATTTTATCTACGGGAAAGCTTTCATACTGAAAAACGCAACGTTGCACGCCAGCCAGCTAGATGATGAACTAGTGAAAGTTAGGATTAGTTAGGATCTCAGAAACTACTGGTGCGATTAGAAAAAATATTTTAGTGAATAGCTCATTTATTGAGGAAGGCTATAAGTTAACATCATGCTACGGCTAATAGGAGCTAAGCTGTGACCAAATAAAGAACGAAGGGAGCGAAGTCCCACGCGACTTCATAGAGACTCTATTATTTTATTTATTATCAAGATCACACATAGCACTTTTACGATACATAACAAAGTAACTCACTTTTCCATTATTTATAATATTAAGTTAGGATGACGAACTATAAAAAAAAATCATCAGAAACATTATTATGTGGCTCTATATTCATCCGAATTAGAAACCCGTAGAAGAAAGTCGTGATAGACCTGCTGCATTCCAACAGACTGATTGATTGATGTGTTAATATTAGTTGCTAGACTAGTTCTGTGATAAAGAAAATAAACCGAGAGAATCGTTTAATTTATTGTGTTATTTCTTTTTTGGTTGTTTTTTTTTTTAATTTTTTTTTTAATTTATACTTATATTTACTCTATTACAATCACTGTCCCTCTAGGACTAGTTCTTAACAAAATAAGAAGCAGCGATCACAGATAAATTGTTCCACTAGGATACACAACACTCACAGCACGGACATTTAAATCTTCGCTCACTGTACTATCCTTTCCATAATATGATCTGAAATGCGTTTGAAGCATACACACATGATGCTTGATCTCTCACTAGGAAGATACTATGGTATGCAAATTTCTTTTGATATATTTATATTCTTTCATTGACTTTATACTACCAACTTTTTAACTATTAGCAAAAATAAATGAAAAGAAGAGGATAAACATGCGGAAATTTATTGATATAGTTTATTGTGGCCTTAGAGATGGCACCGTAAAATGTGTGAAAATGTCCCAAAAAAATAAAAATATTTAAATTATTACTTATGTTCTTGTATTTACCCATTTAAAAATGTGTGTGTGTTGTGAATTTGTCTACCCGGTACAACGACTGTAGGACTACGACGACTATGTTGGATTCGCAATCCCTGGATCGGGTGGATTCTATCGACTATATTACATGAAATGCAGGCATATCTTGTGCCAATTGTTTAAAAATAAAATAAAAATAAAAATCTGGTCGTGTTTTTATTTATAAACATATTACGTATCCGTTGTAAACATTTTAAATACAAAAAAATTCAAACAATAAAACTCTTGTTCTTATGTTTTGAAATTCTAAATTAGAAGTTCTAAATTATTTTGTCACTCACTTGTATGCTGTGTCCGTTTTTCTATTCATAATATTTGAGAGAGTATCTTTATTCTCTCACGTCCATTATTTGTCAGTCATATTGTAGGCTGAAAAATCAGCAAAAATAAAACAATGAAGAAAAGATCGTTTAGGATGTCGGACTTATTTACAAAAAATCTGCTTCCGTTACAAGTATGGAGCGCCCCCTATAAAAATATTTATTATAATTATTGAACTCCCAAACCTAGCAGCGACCCACACAAGACACCCATTCTCCAAATTTCATCAATATACATCGAGTAGTTTTTATGTAAAATGCCTGTGACGAAACTATGAAGGGTCCGTTTTTGCCATTTTCGCTACAAAACCCTAAACTATTACTACAAATTAATATGTAGATGATAAATGTTTTGGCTAGTTCAAATGATATTCTTTTATATTTTTGCTTTATAATAAAATTTTATTTTGACAAATGTTACATTTAATTTTTTTATATTTCATTGCATGAGTAAGTATTTTTTATATAAAATAATGTTTAATTTTCTTTTTTAATACTGTGATATATTTATGAATTTAATTCTAATATGTATAATAATTTGTAATAAAATGATGCTGTGTTTATTTATCATTAGCTGTGCAATTAATCAATTTGATTAAAATGTTAAAATTGTATTGTATTGTGACAGCTGTTGAAAAGCCTTTACAAAAAACCCACTGCTCATAAGATTAGTCAATGCTCACTCTAGCTTTTGTTGTTACAAGTTTGCCTGTAAAAGAGGTACCTTATTCCATCAAAGTCACTTAACACAATTTTATGTCTTTAGCCTATACTCAGGGCGTTCAGGTCAACTTTCAATAACCTCTAGAACTCGACGTATATTCACTCCAATCGCCTTTATCCTTCAACGTAAATTCGCACCCTCAATGGAATATCAGTTGTTACTTTGACTACTTGGCAGAATTTCTCAGGCTTCCGACTATCCCTAACGATTGTCACGATGTTGTCTCAATGAGGATTGATAGGATAATGGCGGCTTTCGGACATTATTATAGACGAGATAAACGATAGATATAGTCAATCGTGTTAGTTGTAGAATTAATCGATTGTAAGTCAATGTTTAAGTCAACTTACTCTTTAGAAAATTTCATAGTTAAATTTTAATATGAGATTAGAATTTTGCCCCAGCCGTCGCGTCGTCCGAAAAGACATAAGTAAACGAATTTGGGCAGACAATAATAAAGTCATTTATAAGATAATTAATTATTATGTTTACTGGTATTTCAGCATATTTTAAATTGTAATCTAAAGTTTATCAATGCCATAAAAATTTTATAGATTTCTGTTCTAAATTAACATCAAAATGGCTATTCGCAAACATTTAATCTTTGTTTACATCCAAAAAATTTTAATGCCTATAATTCCCAAGATATAAACCTTTACTGACAGTATAATGTTCTGTTTAAAAGCTTTCGAATTCGCTCTAAATACATTTTGAATATAATTTATTAAGTGACTTAACAATATTCGTCATTAATGTCACAAAATACTAGGTTTTGTCTTTATGGTCCTTAAATATGATAATATCCTGTATACAAAAATGATACAATTAATTTAAATTTTAATGTTATGGATATGATACATATTTATTTATAATGTTGATGTGTATTTGCAAGGCTTTGAAGAAAGGTTATTGAAGTGGTTTTAGCCCAACAGTTGGTAAAGATTCTTGACATTCTAAAAATGTAAGGAATGAATGAAAAAAATGTAATGATTATAATTTACTACTGGATGTAGTTAAAGTTCTATATTTGATTTTTATTATCACTAAGTAAATAACTTTGATAGCACTTTGTGGTCCCATTGTTATTTGTTGTAGTAAAATACACGTTTATTAATAAAAGTTCGCTATGCTTAACAAATACTCTATTTGTAACGTAGATTTCTTCAAAATCGTTTGTTTACGTCGTAAAACGGAAAAGTTGAATGGTACAAAAGCCTATAATTCAATGGTGGCGACCTACTTAAATGTTCCCCTCCCTTTGTCTTATAATGTAACAAGCAAACATGTCAATCTAATTCAATGTAAAACTTTCATCAAAACATTAATTCATTTTAATTAACAGTTTGAAGTATTACTCAATTAGCTCTGATAGGTAATGTATTACGAATGTGCGAGTAAATATGGAAGATTAATATTGTGCTAAAATATATGACGTGTCTCTTGTTCTAATTTACGTAATGCATTATTTTACACGCACAAAATAAAATATGGGGCTAAGTATAACTCATCTATGTATACTAACTATTATAAAGCTGTGGAGTTTGCTTGTTTGATTGTTTGAACGCTAGGATCTCAGAAACTACTGGTCCGATTTGAAAAATTCTTTTAGTGTTGGAAAGCCCATTTATCGAGGAAGGTTATAGGCTATATAACATCATGCTACGGCCAATAGGAGTTGAGCAGTGGCCGCACGCCTTCTAGTCTTACATAAACATACATATAGATCACGCCTCTTTCCCAACAGAGGGGTAGGCAGAGACTATTTCCTTCCACTGGCATCTTGGCTTCTTCAACATTCATTAATCTATTCATGCATTCTCGCCGGTTGAGAGTACTCCTGATCTCTCCCTTCTTTAGGTCTTTCTAATATTATAAATGCGAAACTTATTATGGATGGTTAGATGGAAGTATGGGTGGATGTTTGTTACTCAATTATGCGAGAACGGCTGGAAGGATTAGTATCAAATTTGACAAATAGATAGATTATAACCTGCAATAGCACATAGGCTACCTTTTACCGACTTACAACACAGACATATCTATATCTATACTAATATCATAAAGTAGAAAGATTTGTATTTGTGTATGTAACAAATAAACTAAAAAACTACTGGACCGATTTCAAAAATTATTTTGCCGCTAGAAAGCTACATTATCACTGTGTAACATAGGCTATATAACACCACGACGGCAACGGGAGATAGCCCCAACATTTTATCAAAATTCTCTCATTTTCTTCTCTCATTCATTCTATCATCGAACATAAATAATATATGACCGGGATATTAATACCCTTAATTTTTAACCACAAACCACAGCTAATGGTTATATTTAGCGATGAAAAGCACTAATAAGGTGTAAAAGAATTCGGTAACGAATGTGATAGATGATATTGCTCAGTGTTCGATTACCCGACGCTGCCGGGCGTGAGAAACAACACGTCTTTGGGCATAAGCTCGTGTTACAAACCTACTCGTGTTAGAAGTTAGAACTGGTGTGTTCCGATACGTTCCAGTACGTTTTCTAACTACTATGTAACAAGTCCTGTGTCGCGGGGACTTTAAAACATACAATGAATTGATTAAAATTGACTGGCCGTTGGTCTAGTGGTTAGTGACTCCTCTACCTAGTTCTTACAAAAAGAATAACTAATTATTTAAAGAAGAAACCTATTTATGTATTTATACATTTACATACTTTTCGCGCGCAAATAAACTAAAATAAAAATAAAATGTGACTTTTCTGTTTAAAAAAAAAGCCTAAACTATATTATTGTATTAATTGTTCATTGCTTATAAATGTGAAGTGACTAGTGACTCACTGCTAAGCCGGAGGTCGTGGGTTCGATTCCCACATAGGTCAAATCTTTGTGTGAAGAGCATGATTGTTTATTTAGAGTCCGGGTTTAATTTATCTATAATGTGTATGTAAAAATATATGTAAAAAAATAAGTAATACATCAGTTATTTAGTCTGTTTTTCAGTTTTATTTTTTACAGATTTCTACTTCACTTCACTTGTATTGACACCGGTATCTCGCATTTGTGAAATGAATTGATATTTTGACTGAAAATCATACATCTCTTTTACCTACAAAATCTCATTTATCTCTTTTCTCCGATTGACCAAAAGAAAGATTGCTAGGTATATATTTTTTACATCTTTCTACTTAGTACTATTATTTATTCTGTAATTTGGGCCCAAAAATGTATGGTAAGATACCAGTCTCCTTTCAGATTTTTCCAAATTGTATTTCATAGGGATATGGACAAGTTTAGCTACCCATTATGTTTCTCAAACTCACTCACAATAAGAGCATCTCATAAGGAGAAACTTACGCACTGCACTTACTACTTATTTCAGGTAATAAAGGTTAATCCGTTTTTATTCCTTCAAGCTACGTTAGTATAATATGTTATTACTTATTCATTTTCTGAGACAGGAAACGCATTCATGAATCAAAGATAAGATGTTAATTCAAATATGCAAAAATAAACAAAAAATGACCTACATTGCTGGAAATTAAATCAGTTACCGTGTGGTCCCCCTCTGTTTGCCAATATGTGTACCATTAAATATATTTATCAATGAATGAATGATTGAGGAACAGTATTTTAGTACCGGTTCTAGACAATACTCAATGAATATTGATATCGCACTGATAGGTATAAAATGTAATAAAGAAACGTATTTAGTTTAAATTATTATTTCAGTGTTTGGATGTCGTAGGTATATTGCGAAATCAGATTAATTCGTCTATTGTTTCTTGATATCTTTAATCTAACAACATAATTCTTTATTACGGTATCGTATAAAATTATTTGCTTAGTTTTATATACATATAAATATTGTGAATCCGACGTCGACGCTAAGCGCAACGCTGATGGCTGCACCAACGCCAACGCCTACACCTACACCGACACCTAACCTAACTCCGACATCGACGAGTATGCCAACGCCGACACTGACGCCGAAGCCTATGTCGATACTAAGCGGAACGCCGCGCCGACCGACACTGACGCCGAAGCCTATGTCGATACTAAGCGGAACGCCGCGCCGACCGACACTGACGCCGAAGCCTATGTCGATACTAAGCGGAACGCCGCGCCGACCGACACTGACGCCGAAGCCTATGTCGATGCCAAGAGCAACGCCAACACTGACGCCGAAGCCTATGTCGAAGCCAAGCGCAACGCCGACACTGACGCTGAAGCCGAAACCGACGCCTCAAAATAACATATTACTTACAGTTGAAACTATAGGTAATTAATTATTATTATCATTTAAATTTAGTTGACTAAACGGCAAACTTAGGTACTTTTGACAATTTAGTATTTATTATATTCGACACCGGAGCCACGTGATTCTGACACTAGCCAAAATTTAATCATCAATATTTAAGTATATTTTTTTGCTTCTAAATTATGAGTTCCAAGTGAAACAAACCTTTTGTCCACACAGAAATGTCGCCAGACAATTAAAGGCAGTACGTTGCTCACGTGTCATCTCACACAATCAATTAGGTACTGTGGATAAAATCGTGTGTAAACAATTCAGCTAATAAGTGCGGGATAACTTACTAAATAAAATAAACTCAAGCTATGTTTACTGACATACTAACCATGGATTAGAAGCCTAGTGTAGTGAATGGTGTGAAAAAAAATCTAAATTAATCCCCTATGGCAGGTAAAGGAAATCTTTATTGATGAACGTGCCATATTTTATGGAAAACCTAAAGTGGCTCTGGAGTGCCATTAAAGAGTCTTTACCTTTTTCTTTTACTTTAAGTAAGTGTGATGTAATGGACAAAAATTAAACTGACTACTACTTCTGTTAAAAACATTATTTTTATATGATGTAATTTGGATCTGGTGTGCCAATAAGTGCTATGTAAGGAACACGTGCCATTGGTTCACCATAGATCATTAACAATGCCTTAATGTCCTACTACTGGGTTCGGGTCTCCCCTCCTCTGTCTAGAGACCTGAGAGGGTTTAGGCCATAGTGCGGGTAAGAACATACATAAGCTCTAAAAATGTTGAAAAGGAACTGAAATTACAAATAATTTTAATAGTGTTAATGTAGTTGTAGTTTTCCGTAACGACTTGTCCATGCCTTTATTCTAGTCAAGGTGTTATTTGTAGTTCAAAAATAGGGTCACATATAAACAACAATAAAGATAAGCTCCGTAACTAATTTGACTATTAGCACTTGTCCGTAACCAATCATTACTGATAGCAAAAGCATGATAAGAGCTTGGATATTGAAATCAATCAAGTTCTTATCATTCTGGTAAGCTATTTCTCTTAATATTAGCGTGCTATTGTAGCGGAACTGTACTTTTACTGCTAATATAGGTAAATGCATAAGGTCGTCACTATGGAAGCTTTATATATCTTTGATACCATTTTACTCAAAAACTACAAAATGGATTTAGATAAAACTTTATTTTAATACAGCTTAGAAATCAGAATAATTATAATATAATATTCTATCACATTCACACAGCGCCATCTATTGCTTTTCTTTTTTGAGTTTTTGCTTACATTCTTGCTTGAGTTATTGCTATGTAAACTTTTTTCTAAATATTAAGTATATATATTATAGATAAATAACTCCCAGACACAGAACAAACCTTCATGCTCATCACATAAAGATTTGTCCTCGGTAGGGATCTAACCCTCCGGCTTAGCAGTCAGTGTCACTAACCACAAGCCAGGCCTGTCATAATGCATAATATGCATGCAGAATAATATACTGTAATGTCACCAGATTGTGTTTAAGGACCACGCAAGCAAAACCGTGATTAAATAGTGTATAAAATTATCTACTTCACTTCACATTCAAAAACACTTTAACCGTGTGGAATTTATAACTTTGAAAGGAATTGTGAACTTGTGATTTGTATTGGCCGTTTAACTGCATTGCATAGGTTTTTCATAAGTTCAGTTAAACCTCCATAAGGTCGAGAATAGCTTGCATACGATGTCCTAGACCTTAAATTATCCCTAACAGTGAACCGTTGATAGCTGCATGCGGTTTGCATTATAAGATTGGCCGAAATTTGATTAGTATGTCTTACTTCAATATAGGTGTCATGTAAACTATGTTTTGTTCTCCAATGAAGTAAGTAATGCCTAACAAATTGGGTTGAAGAAGAGAAGCGAGATGGAAAGATGGGTAAGCAAAGGTAGGTTTTATCCAAATTACGCTGGCTTTAATAAGTGCCATGAAGGCGAGCCTATTTATTCAGGGAAATTTTCAGATCCTAGATTTATCTGGCCAGCACGGTATAGTAGGCTAAATTCCCTCCACATTCTTTGGAGGAGACCAGCCCAGTAGTGGGGCGTTTATCGGTTGAAATGATGATACTGTAATCATAGTACGAATTTCATGAAAGAAAACGTCAATCCCGTTGAAAATTACTTTAATTGATGTACAAAAATTCGGACTCTTTAGGACTGTATGACACCGAGAGGCAAACAGAGATATTTATAGGTACAAACATTCTGTATTTACAGTAAATGTTACAACGAATTTATTGGTTCTATACACATTTATTTCACGTATCTTATAGAAGTGATGATAGATAAAATGTTTATCACGCGCAAGGAACGCATGATCCGGTGTACCTATGTGTGTTTTAAAATACAAACAATATACATTTATTACAGACTTACCGATAAAGTTTAAGTGTATAAAAATACAAACAATATACTTACATTTATTACAGACTTACCGATAAAGTTGTAAAGTGTATAAAACTTAGCTGTAAATAGCACAGGTGTTTTAATAAAGAGAACAGATTTTTTTTCTACTCATCAATTTCATAATTACAAGCAAAAAGCTTAATATCAAAATTAAATTGTAAGTCGCTTAAAGTTTTTTAGAACGATACACTTTTATTGTCAGTCAATAAACAATAACAATCTACTGTTACATCAGAACAAATTTCAAATTAAAAATAGTTTGATAAAGTTGGCACAATTACGGCTATCAATGTTTGATTGGGGCGTAAAAATGAAATTCAAAATAAAAACCAAAATTGTATTAAACTGACAACAATAGTTGCTGTTCAATAAATAAAATTAATAAAATATAAACTGTTCTGCCAATCGAAGATGTGTGTGTACTATTTAGCGTCGAGTATGTATAACAAAAGCCCTATTCAACATTTTGACATTCGACTTAGTTGTCTGGTAAATGTTAAAATATAGGTAAACATTTGACAACGACATAAATTAAATAGAATGTCAGATTTTCGAGTAGGCCCCCAGCTGTTTACACCTAGTACTTACCTATGTGTACACACAAATATTCGATTGGCAAAACAGTTTATCGAAGAAATGTCCATATTATTTATAGATTTATTGAACAGCAACTTGGTACATTTACCTATATTGTCAAGCTTCCTGTCTATTGTTGTCAGTAACTTCAATCTCAATAAACAGTGATGACGAATACCTGACATTGGTATGTGAATTTACGTGTTGACGCGTTCGGTAGATATGTGTGAAACCATCCAACCAACCAACAATGACGTAGTTGACGTACTATTATGCCATTGATGTATAATATTACTAACATTAAGATTTAATAGGTGAAGCCACTTCTTAGATTGCTATAGTCTTAATATATATTTTTTCGTTTTAAAATAATAATTTTATTCACATACAAAATATTATATTGGAAATAGATTAGATATAATATGATTGACTGTCACCGTGGCGCAGTGGTTAAGGTGGTCGCCTCGCCACTACATCGCCGTGCTGGGTGACGTGGGTTCGATTCCCACACGAGATAAATATTTGTGTGATTCATAGATATTTGTTTCTAGTCTGGGTGTACTTTGTGTCCGTTAGTTTCATGTTTGTAAAGCTCCCCGCGACACAGGGCTTGTTCCCTAGTGCGGGCGTTGTCTATCTAAAAGGAAAAGGAAAAGGAAAATAGTTTTAAATTATTAAATAATAACTAAAATAATAATTTACATTACTGTTACTAGGGAAACAGTGACATTAATGTATCAGTCGGAATGACGTCACAGGATATATAATTATAATAATAATGTAATATTATGTATATGTTGCATAGCTTGTAAATAAATGTTTGATACAGACTACCGAAAATTGGGAATAATGTTAGTAATTAATACACAATACTGACTGGTCTGTTGGTGTAGTGGTTAGTGACCCTGACTGCTAAGTCGGAGATCGTGGGTTCGATTCCTACCCAGGACAAATCTTTGTGTGATGACTGATAAGCATGATTGTTTGTTCTGTTTTTGGGTATAATTTATCTATAATATGTACAAAAAAAATACTATATTTACAAAAAATATATTATAATAATATATTAAATTTGATAGTGATTTGTTTACAAACATTCTATATCCATTTCGACCCGATTATATAGTTTTAATTGGCGACTAGGCTACATTTATGCTTCAGTTACAATTAGAGGTGCGAAGTTTTTATTGATGGGTTGTCTTTCGTTGTAATTTATTGACTAAGGAGGTTGTTTACATCCTATGTGTAAACAACCTTAGTCAATAAGAATGCTACTATTTTTTGTTATATTATTCAAGTTACATGTTTACTAGTTGTATCCCGTGCCTCCACACGCGTAAAATTCTTTTCTTTCGGTGGTCAAATTTCCAAAATGACTTCCTAACGCTCACACGTCATAGATTTATGGAAGCTCATTGTAATTTTTTTTTTGACGCACCTACACTTCAATTTATTAAATTATTTTTACTTATATAAGGCAAAGTTTTGTTCTTCTTTCTATAGGCTAAGCTAATATTCAATGGTCTCAGTATTTTTATATTGTTATTGTATAAATTTTACTTTTGGGTTAATTTAGGATTTTCCGTAGTAAACCAGATGGAGGTCAACAGAATAGCAAATAATCACCAACGCCATGATCTATAATATTTGAAGGGATACTTGAAAACCAGATTTTATTTTTATTTTATTTATTGGGACAACCAACAAGACCATACACCTTAAATGCTAAGAAACATAAAGACAGTTGTAGAATGATGGTGTTATCTTAATTACATGTTGAATGAATGACGTCTAACAAACATATAGTACAAAATATTTCTAATATTTTAATATTACATCTTCATATATCCGCCCAATGACATCCATTGCTGAACATAGGCCTAATTGCTGCCATAGTGAGCGATTTTTTACCGCCTGCAAGCAATAAAAAATTAGTTGCCAATAATTCACAAATCTATTTTTCAATACAAATGTAATTAAAATGAGAACAATCTTCTGTTACCAGGAAATGAATGAAGACATTGACGGATTGACGGGAAACGAAATACTTCAGGCGACACCACTACTACTCAGTTACTCACACAACTATCTATAAGCTATTGATGTAGATACAATTTTAAATTGGCAATGCCGAACGACTCTATTGGCACTCTCAAATTAAAACAAGTTTTATTACTAGTATTAAATTTCGGAAGCTGTTTTCGTCGGATTCTTATTTTCAATGACAATAACCTGGAAAGAAACCAGTAATCATTTAGACACTTGACAACAGTTGCAAGCTTTCATTATTATTGGTAACTCTAAAAAATCATTAAAAATTTAACTATGGCTTTTGTAGAGCGTATCGTAATATAAAGCTTATCAGTATTATATCAGTGATAATATTTCATTTACAGCGCTTTTCGAACAGCGTCAGCATGAACAGCCTTTGTAATGAAAATTGGTGAAGAAAAGTATGCATATATCAAATTAGGAATTTCTTTAGTACACACATAGGTGTGCGAGCCGTACAAAAGTAAAATTGAAGTTGAATTTATGCCGGTCCATACGAGAGGCGGTTATAGTCGACGACAAGGCGCGTTCGTGTTAGGACGCGCGACGCGACAACCCGACGTGTTGAGCACGCGGCCAACAAGCACGAAACTTTACAACTTTAACTAGTGATAAACATTACACCGATATTACATACACTAAAAAATATTGTTCCATTTTTGAAATCGCTTTTTCTTTGTTTTGTTTTTTTTTTCTATGGTTTGTGAATGAAACAGTGAATGACTTTTCCAGTGACCCGTAATTGAAAGGTTAGTATGTTTTTCAATAAATTAACATAAATGTTTCTGAAAATAAAATACCGTGTTGGTTTATCAATGGAAGTTATGGTAAGTAGTATCTTATAAGTCAAACAACAGATCAACGTTTAACCTTAACCCTAGGATCAACATGCTTTGAGTAGGAAACAACACATAAAATGTACCGACACATTTTATATTTTAATGGAGAAATTTAATTTTAGTAAAGCTATTCATGGCTTATTTTTGCAAATATCTACTTATACCCTGAAATATCGATTAGATTTTATAGGAAATGGCGAGTGATTAGCATTGAATAATTATCTACAAAGCTGTGAAATATAACGAATATACAATTAAAGCTAACACATTTTATTGATTAATGGGATTCATTGATTAATATGCAAATTTATTCATAAGACTTATCAGACATGTGACATGTCGTAGATCGATATATTCAATCGATACTTTTTATCATATTTTTTTATCGATCAGCTGTGTGATCGATAATGTTTACGTCAATTTTCCTTGCTATAATTTTAGAAGGTTTTTTCCAATAGTCTCTGCTTTTATCGATTAATTATCATTCATTCTTAATGAATATAGTTGTTTTTTTGTTGTATTTGCGTACATCAATAAGATGTCAGGACATCAAAAAGTCTAATAGATATCAGTGATATTGTCATTTCTTATGATTTGAAGTCTCTTTGGTTAGGACAATGACCATTGAAGTTTTAATAAAAAAGTAACGTATAATATTATTTTTTGCGATGTTAATAGAATATAATAGTGTTTTATTATGACATAATGTATTGTGATACAGTATTTCATTCAATGCGGTGACTTTCAAAATATGAATATCATACAGCGGTACTCGCTCTTTAGTATGACGCACCTCAATGTTCATAATTAAAACGTACATAATTATGTTTCACTTTTATATAAAAATATTAAAAAACATAAACTTTAAAACTTATGTATTAAATATTTTTAATACTTTTCCAAATAATAGAAAAATTGTTGTACTTCGTCGTTATTTGTATAATTATAACCAAAATTTCAATTGTTTTTAAAAAAACGACTTAATTTATTTTGAAACCTAACACGAAAATACCAGAGTTAACATTACTGTAATGTGTTGTTCTTTATATTTTCACCTTTATTTCTCTTAATTTATTATTTTTATTAAAAGTCAATATTTTTGAAAATAGAAAATTATTTAAAATTTTCTGTTATTTTGTATCTTATTCGATACCCTCCGAAGACAATGATCGAAGAAAAACATTTTTCAAATTTCGATCAGCAAACTCTTGACTAGACAAACTATATTGCAGACGATAGTATGTTTTCGATTACGCGATCCTTGCTTCCGTTCTCAATTACGTTGGCGTCAGTAGTAAGTAGTAGCGTACAACAATTTCTTAGCTCTCACAATTAACAACTACAGTACAACGATGACGTCATATTATGAGTCATAAACGTAAGCATTTCTGCATAATTAACACACTTCGATAAAAACACGCTATACTTCTTCTGTTTTAGTAAACTTAATGAAGTTTATGCTTAGGTTATTGCACTATTGGACCAGTATCATGACCTATGACACTAAGATTTATCAAAATTTATGTAATTTTATTAGCGTTTATCTATTACATGTTTCTACAAGTTTTATGACTTGTTTTGATTATGTTGTCACAAACAAATAAAACAGAGTGCATTGAATGAAGCGGCTTCTTTTCATAAAATCGGTAATGAATTCTGAACCTAAATACTTATGATATACAACTGCATTTCATAATGGCAAAACTGGAACCGAATCCAAAGACAAATTGGACACTGCTCTTCCTATTCGTAATTCTTTTACGTTTTACGGATATATACGGAAATTCAAAACAGTGATCCGTTGATACGCAGTTCTGATATCGTTTTCATTATAATAACCTAGGATTTTCATTAAGTTAATTAAACTTACATTTTATATAATTCTATTAAAAGAGTATTAAATTGACATAGGTTTTACATAATCTACATTAAGATCTCGAAAATGATTTAAATGAAATTTTGTAACTAGACAAAATGCGTTCTTAGTTTATCTGTAACAGGTTTAAAAAAGTATTTGTTCAGCACTTTCTTAGAGAAGAATATTTCAACATTTAAGTGTCGTTTCAGCCTAATATTATTTAGCAGAAATTTCAAGTGCTTTTCAGCTTGATAGTATTAATCAGCTATGCAGTATGTACCTAACACCAAGCATGTGAATCGATCCGCTGTTTATTATTGGTTCCATTAGATCGCAGTGCAGTTCTGTGACATATTTTAGGGCACCGATAACGTATCGGTGGATGGTTTAAATGGTCTGATCGTGTGATTTTTCTATTGGACTCTAGTATTTAGGTCGCGTAGTTACGATGTGGGCCGATAAGGAACTTTGATATGAAAGGGCAGGTTGTCGCCATTCACGCACTTGTTTGTTCGTTATGTTTTGAATTTCAAGGTTGATTTATTGATTTAAATTGTTTGTTATATGATTATGCTTTCCTGAAATCAGATCTTATACAGGATAAATTAAGGCTCATACTTCACCAAACCGGAGTCGAATCCAAAAAAGATTTCTTATAAGTAAAAAAAATAACTATTATATTAAGCACGTCTATTCGTAAAACAGCAAACCTTCTTGTCTCGTCTTCATTTTGGTAGAGTTCAAGACCGACTTTAAACTTAATAAATAATAATAAAAATAATACCATATATAAATCCAGGATGCCAGCTACCTCCATACCAAATTTTATCTAAATTGGTCCTGCCGTTTGATCGTGCAGCAGTAACAAACATACAAACACACAGACTCACAAACTTTCGCCTTTGTAATATTAGTGTGATTAAGGACGTATGTACCTAAGTACCTATTATGTCATCAATCATCTAAACTCATTGCAAATTCAATAATTAATTACTTCATTAACGGGCTATTAACATTATAATATAGTAAGTTGTCGTCTTATTATACAAGTTCTTTATCGCTTCATTTGCCGTGTTTCCGGCTGTCTATGTGTCGATATTTTTTATTTTTTAGTATAGGAGCTAAAGTTTAGCTCACTATCTTGTTCGTAATTAAGATGACGATAATTCGTTTTACGGATAAATAGCATTTGTTGCAATCAAATCCTCTGTCGTACTTAGTTTATTTAGTGAAAATATTTAATACTTAAGTCGATTAAAGCAATTTGGGTTCCTCTTTCAGCTTTCCATCAGGCGAAAAGGAGCCACTTTGCTCGGCTACTATAAAAAAAAAGTCGATACGCCTAAAGACGATTGTTCAATGAAAAAATTGTTTTAATAACAGATTACTGCTAATTGACGTCTCTGAGTGCGGCAGTTAGTATTATAATATAATATTCTACCACATTCACACAACGCCATCTAGCCCCAAAGTAAGCAAATTTTATTTACTTAAATAGGTATTTTTTTTTGTAAATACATACATATATTATTATAGATAAATTAATTACACATTACACCCAGACACAGAACAAACCTTTATGCTCATCACACAAAGACTTGTCCTGGGTGGGGATCGAACCCATGATCTCCGGCTTAGCAGTCAGGGTCACTAACCACTAGACCAACAGGCCAGTCGTTATAAATGTGAACGTTTGGATCTATGGATGTATGGATCCATGTTTGTTAATCAATCACGTCAGAACGGCTATGCTATGCTTATAGTGTTAGATAGCCCATTTATCGAGGCAGACTATAGGCTATATAACATCACCCTAAGGCCAATAGAAACTTAGCAGACGCCTAATAAAAACGACGGGAGCGTAGCATCGTGCGACAACTAGTATAGAATAAAGATCAAGAATTTTAGTTCCTACATACTACAGATTTTTATTAATCATTTTTTGTTTCATTCAAATATAATAATGATAAATAACGGACTCCTTCGGGCTAAACATGATCAGTTTAGGATGTCCATTTAGACACGTCTCGACAACTCGTCTTTCCAAAAGATTGTTTTTTTTACAAGCTCTTTAAACTGTGATTAATGACTCTTGTTCCGTTGTAAGACGAATACATTAATTAGTAGCAGTATATTAATACTTGAGTGACAATATTAACTATAATATTGAATTTCCTTGTGTGTTTTTGATGACACCTAAAAGTGTCAGGGACATTGGTAAGGGATATTATTTTGAAAATCACAATTGGTAGTTGATTAGAGGAGTAATTGAAGTATATGTCATAAGATTGTTTGATAATTGAATATACGGATGGACGTGTTGCGTCATCGCTGCATCGTGCATCGCTGCATCGGCGCGGCGCCCTGACAATGTTACCAACAGTAAAAAAAAAATAGTACATTTACACATCTTTCTTTCTTTTTTTTCTTTTTATTTTGTTCACGTATTTGTTTATTTATTTATTTTTTTGTATCATTTTAATTCTCATTATTTATATAGTATACACTAACACACACACACACGACACACGGGTCGTTGACTCGCCATCCTGTCCCTGGGGCTTTGCTGAAAATCAGCGCTGTTGAGTGTCCAGCAGCTGTTAGTTGCTGGCGCCACAGCATTATGCTGAGCAAAGTCCACATTCCCGCAGGTGTGACATGCAGTAGGTGGAATTAGTTATTTTTTATATTTTTTATTTCTTTTATTTTTTGCTTTGTTTTATTTTTTTTCTTTGTATTAGTTTTTTTTTTATTTTTTTATTCTTGACTGTACTATTATTCCTACTCATGTCACTTAAATGTGGAGAATAAATATATTTTCTTTCTTTCTTTCTTTCTAATTCAAATTTTTGCGAAATTCCTAGGGATTAAGCGATAACACAGATATTAGACAATGGTGAAAAGATGTCTCAATCATACTGAAAAGGCTAGCGTGTTTTTAGGGCGAATCCATCATGGATAATGTTAGGTTAGATGGCTGAAGTTGGGAGCGAAATGAAACTCTCGCCTGTCTCCGTGGTTATTTATTTTTTATTCGTTTTCACCATTGTCTCATTGTACATGTTTTTGCTATTCCAAAAATTCGAATTGTGAGATTATCCTAAGACATATTCTATAATTGTATGCTCTGCTATATCTGTAAGGGCTCTACCAGTTTGAGTGTAGCTGTTTTAGATTGATAAATGTATTGTTTTAATTTTTTTTGTATAGATATTTTATAAGGAAACGAAAATACTTTTCCCACAAAAAAGTTTTAAGATATACTCGTGTCGTAAATGATACATACATACATACATATAGATCACGCCTCTTTCCCAACAGAGGGGTAGGCAGAGACCATTTCCTTCCACTTGCTACGATTCTGACATACATCTTTGGCTTCTTCAACATTCATCAGTCTTTTCATGCATTCTCGCCGGTTGAGGGTACTCCTGATCTGTCCCTTCTTAAGAATGTCACCTATTTGGTCATGGTACGTTCTTCTAGGTCTTCCCCTTCCAACGTTTCCTTTCACATTCGTCTCATATATTTGTTTTGTCACTCTTCCTTCATTCATTCTCTCTACATGTCCAAACCAGCTTAACATTCCTTTCTCTATTCGAGTTACAACATCTAATTTTAAGATGAACGTCGTAAATGATAAACTAATAAAATAAGTCAAAAACCTTCTTACTCATTAAGGCAGTATTTTTAAAGAATGAACAGTATTTTTAATATTATTTAAATTCTTATTAAGTAGTTATTATAATTATCTACAAAAGTTGTATGATCAAATAATAGATATTATTATTATAGGTATTATAGTAATTGCCTTTTGTGTCGGAAGATATTAACAGCTCGGTTGATTATATTGTTTTTAGGACCGTACTTCCTGAAGCATCGTTTTAATGGCTTGTTCTAAGTTTTCATCAGAGCTAATATTAAGGAATGTGATTTTAATTGAAAGGTTTATGGTTGGCAAGTTATTTCAGTGCAAAATTATTTTTAGACGATCCACAAATATAAAAAGTTAAAGATTAATTTATTTGTTAAAATAGAGCCAATAGGATTACTTAACGGACGCGAACATTATATTAATAGAAGCGTAGACGACATTGACCTCATAGATAAAAAAATAACGCTATATTAATACGCAGAAAAAGGTTCTGATACAAAGAAGGTCATCTTCCAACTTTGCTTTAATTTTTATTATTCAATTTGTTTGTATTCCAGTATTCATGGCTGAAATAATATAAAAACTTTTTTCTTCAGCTTAACTTTGTTCTTTGATTCAAAATTCGAATTCCACTTGTTAACACCTACTTGACAAATTCCGTTAGAATATACGTATATTCATACAAAACTAGAATCAAATCTCGATTATATTGCACTTACTACTCAATCGATAAGTGATTATTCATCATTGCCATCTTTACATGCCATTTTACTTTATACCCACGCGTAAGTAAGCATGTAAGCTTCATTAATTTGAAAATTATGATTGCATTCATTTTTTACTTATCTCTATTGCATAACTTGCAAATGATTCTTCTAGTTCTTTCATGTGTGGTCATTGTATCATTAGAAGGAAAGAAACGTCAATGGATTTTCTTAGGCAATTTACAACTTTTCTAATGTGAGTTTTTGGACTTTATATTCTTAGACTAAAGGTCTACTATTACTTGTTCTATTTTCATACTAATACTGACAGTAATTGAAAGGTGGACAACTGGTAATTAGAAAAAAATCCCGTAAAACGCCGGTGCAATAAAAATTCCACTTGTAAACCACTTTCACAAGGACTTAATAGTTTTTGCTTGAGCCAATATAAATGCTTTTAGCAATTCATCGTTTCACCTGAGGCTAGACTATTGGTGCCAGAAATTCCTGAATATTTCAATTCTGTACCTAGATATTAAAAAAATACATATATATTTTTTACTATTTTTATTGTTATTATTACCTGTACCGTATCCACCACTTAGCTAGAATTGATCTATATCTAATATGTAAGGGTTTGGCGTACTCAGAACTTTAGTTGGTAGAGGATTTCTTGAACTAGTTGAATTAAACACTTTTGTTTTAAATATCTTCGTTTATTCTCTTTTATTTACGCGAGACAACTAACTTGGAACGGTAGTAAAAATACACACACTTATTATTATGGGGCTCCGGCCCACACCCAAATTCACATTCGACCCTTTTCTTCGAGAATCTCCTCGAAGCTCATACTTTTACTTCCGATCAGAATTCAAAAAGTGACAGCGTGAGTGTAATGAGGTTTGCCATAATAACGGAAAAGGTTATATGCATGGCAAAACTCCACTGTAGGTATATCTATATTAATATAATAAAGAAGAAAGATTTGTATTTAGTATGTAACGAGTAAAATTTAAAAATACTGGACGGTTTTAAAAAAATATTTGTTAGAAAGCTACATTATCACTGAGTACATAGGCTTATATAACACCACGTTACAGCCAATAGGAGCTGAGCAGTGGCCAAATAAAGAACGACGGGAGCAAAGCTGCGCGTGAATTCTAGTATATAATATACATTCAACAGTATTTAGATGAAAAAGCTAATTAACATCTAATGGCTGCCATAGACGTTAGGGTTTGCATGATAGTTTTAACCTTGTATGCCTAACGGACAGGTAAACCCTAGAGTGTACGTGTGTCGCCATAATATACGCTAGCAAAGTTCACGCTAGGGTTTGCTTGTCGGTTAGGCGTCAAGGCGTGCAAGGTTATATTAACCATACAAACCCTGACGTGTATGGAGGCCATAAGCATCCATTCATTTGAACCTCTACGTTTATATTTGTAGTCGGATATTTCGCAACAACTGCTTGAGACTCCCACCAAATCTTCGAACAAAAACTACATCAAACAAATTGAACCATAGAATAAACAAATCATGAATTGTTATTTCAAACATTTAATACAGTCTTCATCTTATAATGTATATCAGTTACCCAGTACATTACGAAACACCGTCTGCTCTGAATGTGGTATATTTTTCTAACAATCTATTTGTTTACGAGATGGGTACTGCAGAGATAACCCAATTACGTTCGCTTATCGAATATTGTATTAGAATATTTTCTTGAGTATGCTTACGACAGACCATGAATGAATTGTTTATTTATTAAACAGTATTAATGTTATATCCGTGTATTATTGAATGTAAGTAGCTATTATGTTTGTATAAATGTGTTGATACGGGTCGTATTAAGTTTTATGATGTGATAATATTGTACTCGGATTCCACTTTGAGTATTATAATGCTTAAAGGGTTTTCTGATATTATGGTAATGTTATTGCCGATTTTGGGGCATATTTTATTAGTTAACACGACGACAATAGATTAAAGTTATTGTTTATTTCACTTTTTTATTTATAATTTAAAGAACTTGATTATAATTAATAAATAATTCATTAAAATTCGTTTTAACTTCCACTTAATTAGTCTAAATTTTCGTAATGTCTATTTTATGAACCAATTGCATTAATTAAATGGTATTTGTTTTTAAACATGGTATAATAGTTTGGGTTCATTCGATTTACTTAATTGAGATTTTATTTTTGGCTATTGAAAAACATATTTTTACTAAGGTTGTATAATATTGAAATTTAATTTTCTGATTTAAATTTTGAATATCGGACTGCTTTCAATATTTAAACTCATTCATGTTTCCTTTTTGCTTAACATTCCAAATTCAAATACTAGTGATGTTTTTTTTCAAGTTACAGAATTCTAACTAGTTATTTAACACAGTTATTTCGCACCTGACTTGTACAAAGATTATGAAGTAACGCAACCGTTTATTTACTCGTTAAGGCCGCCAAACGGAACATCAAGTGATAACATGTTACCTAACCCCGTGTAATCTGCATAATCGGTCAGTGATACTTTATGATTCATTAGTTACGGGTCTGTTTCGTGATATATATATACTTCCCTATAAAATAAGTGAGTAATTGTACCTTTGTTATGATTGGTGCCTAATTAAATTTACGGACCATAAAATGTATCACGTAAATCAATATTTTTTATCGGAACACCAGCTGTTCGTATAGAAAAATCAATATACCTACCATTGTTCTCCAACCGGGAGCCGAACCTGGGCCCTCTTGCGTAGCAGTCGTATACACCCACAGCGCTATCAAGTCAGCAACAAAGTATATAACAGTATATAGTACCGTCTTATGCGCAAAACAGATCTTTAACTAAGTATCGTTAACTCTAGTATAAACATCGTAACTTTCAGTGAAAATTTTCGAGACAGTTGATCGAATGACAAGAAAAATATTCTTACACAAATAAATTACACACGTAGGTACACAATATATTTCTATATAAGTTATTCAAAAATGTTTAGGTATGTCTATCATAAAAATATTATGTTTTCATGCAGAACTAAAAAAATAACATAGACAAATAATTAATATTAGACAAAGACAAATATTGTATAACGCGTATACAAGACTAAAATGAAAAAATTTAAATTAATTATAAAAATTTCTTTAATCCAATTCTGTTTAGATATTCTTCGATAACGTGTTTAATTAATTTTCATAACATTCGATCGGTGATACGGAACAGGTTACAAAAATAACTTTGTTACGCACATGTCTATGTGGTTAGTACCTACGTCACTCATTAACATAGATTCCTACAATGTTATAAATGCGAATTTTTGGATGAATGGATGGACGTTTGTTACTCAATTCACATCAGAACGGCTGAAACGGGTCTGTATTATTTCTGTTATAAGTAACTATCTGAGGCGCTCGTAGCATTGTGGTACTGAGATGTTCGTTATGATCATCGAGGTTAAGCAACACTCGGCAAGGTCATTCCATGATGGGTGACCGTTTCTGGCAATTTCATTCTCGAGCTTCTCCGTGCTTCGGAAGGCACGTAAAGCCGTTGGTCCCGGTTATCACTTAATGTGGTAGTCGTTAAGTCAAGTTGGAAGCCTTCTGGGCGACTTGATAAATTCCAACACCAGGGTCTGCCTCAAGTCCACACGATAAGAAGAAGTACCTATCTGAAAAAAAAATTCGTTACATTTAATCATAGACATCTACGGAGGTTTTGAAAATAGCTTTGTCACGAACTTACCTATAAGAGAGACACCTGTCATAGAATACTTACCAGAAATTATTAGGAAAATAACTCGTCTGTTTGTCGTAACGCTTTCACACTGTTACTACTTAACCGATCTTCATGAAATTTACACATAGTGACAAGACATTGGTTTTGAAATAGCTTTGAATAATGTTTTATAATTGAATAATACTGTTTTTTCATGGAGCACTAAAGAAAGCTTATTGGATGTTTTAATCTAAAAAAAACTGCAAGCTTAATTCTAGCAGCTAGCAGCAAAGCTTAGTGGGTGATTTGTTCCAGAAGTTTTCCAAAATTCATGTTATCCATTAGCATTGTGGGTCACTTTTGGAGCCTTCAGGGACCACTTCAGGGTCCGCGGACCATTTTTTTTTTTTAATGAACCACTTGTCTACCCTGCAGGAGGACAAAAGCTACTATTAACCGACATTTCCCGCAGACAAAGCCGCGGACGGAAAGCTAGTACGTAATATAAATAGAATAGTTTTGTCCGAATATGGTCGTGTTTAAATAGTCATATATTTAAAGTTTAAATTGGTTCATGGCAGCCTATATTTGTGCAGTTGTTTCCGTTGCTTAGACAATTGCTGTAACAATAATGATTTGACACCATTTCTTCTAATTCCGGTCAGGGATAGAACATTTCAATAAATAAGAAATGTTGAAATGTAATAGACGTTTGGTCTTAATTAGAATCTTTAATGTGAACAATATGAACATAAATTATAATTATTGCTAAATTGGTCTTTTGTTTTGCGAATAGTTAATAGTATCACGCCTTTTTACCGAAGTGGTAGGCAGACTTATGCCTATATAGCATACAGAAAGAGCATATCACAGGTTTATAAGGAGATGAGCTAGAGGACTAATAGTATATCTTGGTACTAACTGATTTGGTGGGAGGCTAATAAGCTACGTAATCATAGTTTATATCTTAGTTTGTATTTAATAAGATATAATTATGTAACTAGATTGTGATACTGATAGTGAAAGTATATATAAAAAGCTTTAATACTAATTTCGGTAGCTACAGTACCAGTTCAAAATTATTATAGTCAATCGATGATTTGACGTATTCCACATTAACAAAAAATCAAACCTCAATTCACACGACTTTTATAAGAAATATTTACCTAAATTGAAAAAAAAAGAAGCCTACATCACGAATCTATAAGATTAATAAATGTAATAGGACGTCTCGTTGATATACACATCAAAGTCAAACGCAAAAGAAACAACGAAAGACAGGTGAAGATTTATAGTCATTACTGCGCAGGCGCCGCCCGCCGCCCGTCCGAGCATTAACTATAACTCGGAACTATGTGAGATATTTATTAAGACCAACTCAATACAGCTTCCGAACACATAAACAATAAGACAAGATTAAAAACGTGTCAATATACAAATTGAAACGTCAGATATATTGATTTGTTATCGCCCACAGGTCACAGTACGGGAGTGAAATTCCTTGACCCAATATCTAGTTAAATAAATATAAACAAAACAACTTATCAACTATTTGATCAAAAAGAAAGCATCTTGTTAACTTCGAAGATTAATATTCAACAATTATCTAATGCAAATGGTATAACGATTTAATAGAGTCACGTAGGAAATGATTATCGTTTCGTGTTGACCAACATTGTTAACATATTTGACAAATAAATTTCGTATAATAGAAATGTTTGTTAGCTTAAAAGAAAAGATTCGAACCGGTTTAAAAAAATAAATATTTATTTTTCTGATCTAAGGTAGGTATATATAAAATATATTTTTTACAAATGGAGGCGCCATTTTACACCTCTGTGGTCATTCGCGTGCACAGTAACGACAAAACTCGGACTTTATTATCGTATTAATATTAATATTAAGATATTTTTGTGTAGGTGGTTTATATTACTTATATAAAATTTCTTTTATGGAAACGTGAAGAATGATGAAGACAAAACGAGATGTATCGAACTAGTTCTCATTAGTGTAGCCATAAATATTGTAAATTTAAAGTATTATATTCGGACGTCGTTAGAGACTACATTTGCATTTATTTTTAAATGAAAAAATCTATTTGACGAAATAAATTATGGTACGAAAATGTTAATGATAAGTGGCCACCCAGAAAATGACCCCAATTATACAAAAGCTTTAAATCGGACGCAAACTGGGAGCTTGTAGCTATCAACACCAAATATGTGGTGATTTAAAATACATTTCATTTTGAAATCAATTTGTAGTTACATTCATATATTTATATAGATTATGAGACAGAGTTGTATGCCATGTTTCCATAATTTAAATTTAACATAATGAGAACAAGAACCATTCTAACTAAATTTATTAGAAAACTTTGAATTTAGAAATATTTTCATAATCTTTGCTTTATAAATAAATAAATATTCTACCACATTCACACAGCGCCATCTAGTCTCAAATTAAGCAATTATATTTACTTGTGTTATGGGTGCTAAACAACTGATGTACTACTTAAATACATTTTTTTTTTGGAAATACATACATATTATAAATAAATTACACCCAGACACAGAAGAAACCTTCATGCTCATCACATAAAGATTTGTCCTGGATGGGGATCGAACCCCCGACCTCCGGCTCAGCAGTCAGGGCCGCTAACCACTAGACCAACAGGCCACTCTTTGGTTAAACATTTTAGAAAATGTAGAGGAATATTTTGGCAGTATAGAAAACATGCTGTTATGTGGGGCTTCGCTCCCGTGAAACTTTGTTGGCTACTACTCAGCTCCTATGTGTCGTAGCGTTGTGTGCCTTCCTCGATAACTGGGCTATCCAAGACTTAAAGATTTTTTCAATTCAATCCAGTAAAAACTTTAAAACTTTCGCGACTTGTACACAATGTCATATTAAATTATTATAAGACGGGTCTACGTCACGTATTATATTATAAGGAATAGTAAATACCTTATTTATTTATTTTATCAACCCAGTAGTTAAGATTAGCGCGTTCATCCAAACAAACTCTTCAGCTTTACTTATATATTATTATTAGGTAAAGATTTTATTTTTAACCAACATCACCTGCGTTGTATGTCAATAAAGTTTCATTCATCAGCAACCCAATAAGTCCCACTGCTGGGCTCGGGTCTCCTCTCCTCTGACTAGAGAGCTGAGAGGGTTGAGGCCATAATCCACTCACGCTGGCCTAGTGCGGGTTGGTGGATCAGACGATGATGAAGGATGATTCCTCACGATGTTTTCCTTCACCGTTGACAGATGATAAGTCACTTGACTAGTGCATATAAAGCCACAAAATGGAATTCCCACATCCACATTGGTACTGCCGGTCGGGATCGAATTCGGACCGCGTGATTTGCACGTCGCCGCCGGTTCCTTATCCATTCAGCCACCATCAATAAAGTTTAGTATAATATAATTTCTAGGTCGTAAACTATCTATCATTTTATCACGATCAATTTCATTAAATATAATAATAGGTACCTATTTAAAGTTTTAAAACGCATCAAACAAGTAGAGTCACTTTCACGTCATATTACCAGATTTAACCATTTACAAATGACAAAATTCTTCATATTATCCTAAAAGCAAGCCCCTTTAAATGTAAGAACATTATCTAAAATAAGAATTTTCACATTGCCATTAGTTGGCGAGAGTCACCTGTCAGATCGTATCGTCTGGATCATGTCAGAGCTAGACGGAATCGGATATCGGCCAAAAATGAACACCACATTAAACCAATCGGTATGTGCGTTTCCTTCTAAATTTACTCTTGTATCAACTAGTTTGATAAATTCCGATGGTGGTATGACTTCTTGAACCACAATAAATAATGTTTTTATCTAAATGTGTAATGCGAATGGGACCAAGAGGTCTATTCGAGTATATCAAAATGAATGATATTAAAAATTGTGGCTGTGATTGTTTTAAATGTGTGCTGTAAAGATAACACGATGCTTTTCGGTGTTTTTATAAAAATTAGCTATTTTGGAAAGTTTGTCATATAAATTTTGAAATATTTTGGTTAAATGGTAAAATGTTTTTTTTATTCAGCTAATTCTGTCTTTCTGCTGTGCTAAAGTCTCCCTAAGTCAGTCTCAGAGTCTCAGTCTTGTCCAGTGTCAGATTTCACTAATTGAAATGTCACACAGAAGAATTGCAACGTCGCAATTAAGTCTCTTAATTTAGTATTTTTCGATTTTTATAATTTAATTGGAGTTATTTTTTTTTAATGTTTTGAATGCATTGTTTAGGCTTGTGTGAACTTGTATTAAAAAGTAATGCGTAATGTTTACAGTTAGTTTACTATGAAAAAAAAAACCGCCCTGCAAGTTCCTGATACCTATTTTCAAGGACCCACTGAGTAGATGACTTGAGCTCCTTTGCCAGGTAAAATGATAGAACAATAACGTTAAAATGAAACAATCTTTTGTAAGCTTACGTATCTCATTAATTTGTATAATTATATTATTATTAATGCACAAACAAAACTAGGTAACAATTTCGATCAATTTACGTCTCAAAAGCGTAAAATAGCAACTGTGAGAGAAATCTAGGCAGAATCAAATGCTAGTCTTTATTATGAATATTTGACAGCTTCAAAGAGAAACCGACTTCTTATAATACAATAGGTACCTCATTATTTTAGAACTATTTATGATAACTATTAAGTTTCGTGTATTTATGCAAAGTATGTGTGTTCAAGAACACAAAAATGCCTAAAGGCAAACAAAAGAAGCTATCATAATATATGCTGATATTATGTAAATTACAAACGTGTGTTCAAACTATGTTAATGGATCGTATTGATTTGGTCATAGCCAAATTCTACAAAACACTATAATATTTGTAGCATTTACAAGTAGGTGCATTTTGCGAATTACCGAATCCAATTCACTAAATTAATTATTATAATTATGAATGGGGATTAAACATCAGTGCATGTGATATACAATATTGCTTTACTTTATTTATAACACCCTAAAAAATAATAAAATCACGCAGCTTTATTATACGATATGGGTCACATTTCTATAAAAAGGCGTTGAATTGATGTTTTATATTTACTTATTATATTTTTTGTAACACATTTGCTACTCAATGTATATTGATGGAATTTAGAGAATAGGTGTCTTGGGTGTGACCGCTGCTTAGTTTGGTAGTTCATTGATATTACTGAACTAAATTTAAGATCTAAATGAATGTTTTACAGATAGATATTCTGATTCTTTTTTTTTTTTTTTTTTTTTTTAAATATATATATATTTTATTGAATTATTATAATAAATAATTTATAAACTATATTAAATTTAATAACTTGTTACTAAATAAAGTAGATATGTGACAAATATTGGAGCCATAGCACACAGGCTAACTTTAACATCGGCGACCGGCAATTTTGCATTGATGCTGCATCGGGTTTCAGTGAATCTCTGCGTCCCATCGCTATATAAAGATTCTGTAGCTGCATTTAGCTTCTAAAAAACGAATAAATTGCCGATCGCCGATGCTAATAGTAGTAGTAGTCTGCTGAGGCCCTTATTTACTTAATATAACCAAATCGTGTCTACCAATAAGGTTTAAAGAGTGCGCATGAAAATCTCGATGAAAAAAAGAAAAATAAATGTTAATTATTTTTTATTAGTATGCCAGTTACGTGTAACAGTTACTTGAACTATTATAAGATCACGTCCCATATTAATAAACTGTGAATCACTGATAGATACGTCCACTGATACTTATATTTTAATTTTCAATGAGTAACCTATTCATTGAACTTTTTGTCATAACCCACATCTGTAATTACAAATAATGATGAGATTTTAAAATTGGTGTTATTAGACTTTTTATTAATGTCATTTTATGTATCAGTTATTTTATTTTATGTAATAATATATTATAATATAATATATAATAGATTGATCACGTGACGTAATAAAATAATATACAACCCCACAACGATAGCCAAAAGACAGTAATTATATTACACTCACATTTTGCCATATTGCTTTAACCGGGAATATTTTTAGACTCCAGATAGCTGCTGGAAATTTCAAGATAGAAAACAATATAATTTTTGCCCGGGGATCAAACCCCGGGGTCAGTCGATATAAAAAGTTATGCCTATTCCTTATTAATAACTACTGTAAAATAGCAATCAGTAATTTACTGAAATATAACATTTCAATTGAAGGCATAAGCCAAATTTATATTGTATCTATTAAATTTTCCTGTTACTATGTTGTAATAGACCATGAAATGACTAATTTGAGCGATATACTATAAATAATAGCAATAACAAATTACCAAAATGATATTTGTTTGCGTAAATTATGGCAAACAAGGCCACTAAAAGCCTCTAAAATTAGTCACAGGCAATATTGTTGTTGGTATTTTATACTCGTGTAGTATTTGTACCAGGAAGATGCCCTTCAAATAGATACATGCACGATTTATATGCTCAGTTATTGGTTTTACGTCAAATATTGATCGATCACTCGTGTTGTCGATATTTTTAGGTCATAAACTATACATTTTCAATTTTTCAATGATGAAATATAAAGGGAAAAACTGTTTAAATTACTATTCCTGTAAGTTTTGCATATTCCTAATAAAGAAAAATACACCAGCATTACCAAAGTGGTTTTCACTTGGTGCAATTTATGTGTTCTAGTCATAAAACTCACTTAAAAATTCTATGAGTATGTCTCCATCAAACCACATTAGGTCTGCTTGTGAGAATTTGTGTGGACTAAACCCTCTGATGTTTTTTAGATAAACAAAAGAATATGAATGTTTGCCTATCTCTCATCATGATGGTGTTTTTTTTTTGCGAAAAATAAGATAAACATCCTTGGTAAAACGCCAGCGGCAATATGGCCTACACACTACCGCTGCACGAGATCCCCGGGTGTGGCAAAAATGGTATTGTGTTTTTCTGCCTTGTAAATTGCAGTAATCTTCTGGCGTCTAGAAATGTACCTGGCAGTATGCCCTCTCTTTATGATATGTAAACTACTTAAACATAGGATAGGAAACGAAAAGGTAGGTATACGAAAAGGTGTAACAACGTCTTGAAAGTAAACACACAATTGATCATGAAAGCTGCCGTCTTTTTTCTTGTGAAACTACTTCTATTATTGAGCTTACTTCTTCAAATTTAATATTATATTATATTGATGTTTTATAGATATACGGAAATCAGAATTAACTCAAGGTTACAAAATCGTCTAATCCGATCGTATTTCAGATTTATGTTCCTAATTTTTAACTTTGATGTCGGCTAAATATTATGGATTATTGATTGTATAAAAAATTCTTTAGGCCGTTTATATGTCCTGATCAAGGTCTTTGAATGCGAAAACAGATAATCTATTTCTGTACAAGATGGATAACGCGGCCGGATACACCTTATAACTTGTAAACATCAATACAGCAACGCCAACGTTGACTATGCCATCAATTTTGAGAGAAACGTACCTACAATATAGTCAATATACTATTTACATGAAATTTATATTATGGTATAACCTATAAATTAGGCGTTGACTTATTTTTTTATATACCACTTTATGTTGAAAAGCGCTACATCTGATACGAGGATACTATATCTGATATTAGGATGATGTTTTGGTAAACTTTTATCGCAGTAGGTGCTTAAAACTATTAAATCAACTGTTTTTAGAATATAATCCATAACTAAAATTCTCTTCTTTGAAACTGCATTTATTCCTACTAGTTTGGAGTTGCCACATTATTGTTCACCCTACGATCACGGTTTCGAATGTCAAATATTATCAAATTTTAATCTAAACTACTATTAAAAAGCTAAAGAGTTTGTGTGTTTGTTTGTTTGGTTGAACGCTAGGATCTTAGAAACTACTGGTCCGATTTAAATAATTATTTTAGTGTTAGATACCCCATTTATCGAGGTAGGATATTATGTAGGGTATATAACATCACGGTACTGCAAATAGGAGCTGAGTAGTGCTTAAATAAAGAACGACGGAAGGAAAGCCCCGCGTGACTTCTGTGTTAATAAGAGTAATGCCATAATGACAGCGAAGATAATCCTTTACATAACTGATAAAGCCTAGTGTGTGTGTAGGTGTGTGTGTGTGCGTGTGTGCGTGTGTGTGTGTGTGCGTGTGTGCGTGTGCGTGTGTGTGTGTGTGTTATTTGTGCGTGTGTGTGTGTGTGTGTGTGTGATGTCAACTAGTAACAAAGAAGTTTACTCCAACAGTGCTTCAGTTCCATCATAGCTGAGTGATTTTATCCAACTAGTGACGATAAAACAAACTATATACAAAAACAAATTTATTTCGTTTTTATTTCGCTATTTATTTACGCTCGCCATTCAATTGTAAACAAGCATAATAACTTGTGAATCTAATACTCCATAATTAAATCTTCTTTGATTAATAAAACATAGGATTACTATCATATTACTATTTTATGGATAATGGCCGGACACCAACCCCTTCATCTCAAACACTTGGGCCAACATTACCATATTCGGCAATAATAATGCTTAATATTTGTCCGTTGGCGCCATTCCAGTCTGAAGCTGTGACAGCACACATTTAATATTCGCGTTATTTTTGCATTAATGTCTGACGTGAATAATTTACCAGTTTCTTTCGTTCACAGGTCTATGGTGGGCCGAGCCGTGTCTATGAAAAATGACCGGTATCACATGAGGATGGGAAATGAGTGTTTTGTTCAAATACTCTTCAAAGTTCAATCAACTAAAATTTCAATCTAATGCTAAACCGGTGCCGTGACTCAGTGTATCATCTCACTATAGGTACTCGGAATAAGTGATATTTCGTTACGGTGATCGTTTGTGAATCGATAGTGCCGCCATGATGTTTCAAGGGCCTCTTCTGTTCTACATTTTCATAATGTGAGTATTGAACAACATCTGCTTTGATTGCGTTTCTATTACTTATTTATAACGTACGTAAATAAATCCTTCCTATTGAATTGTTTTTATTCATGTTTATTAGTTTAGCTAATCATTTTACAACAGCACGAGTAACCAATCAAGCGTATAGTCGTAAAAGTCTTTAGATATGATTATGATTTACAAATTGCTATAAAATCGGCTGACTATTGTAAATAGACACGAAGCTGTCGACCAACGCCTTTGCTTATTGTCTTTTAAGATTTATTTTATGACTACACTGCTTATGATCGAATTTATGCGGCATCTCTCCGTCGTAAATATTATTTATGTTTATAATGAGGTCTACTATTTCTTAAACAAATGTAACATCGATATGATCTCGTTTAACAAGTTTGGAGGCATTTATTTTATATTGTGATAGCGAAATGTTAATTATTTTATGTAAATACAATGTCAAGGCTCGCCCCAGGGCCGTTTTATTTAGAAATATTTGTAGTTATCGTAGGTGGAGCAGTTAGAAGCCCCCCGGAGTTTTAGATTAATCTCAGATAATCTAATTATGATCTGTCTATAAGTTTAATCACTGATATACCTTGTACCTTACCAATCTAATTTATATTATATGGAATGTGACAGTTGATTTAAATTGTTCATTAGAATTAATATGGTAATTTTGCTTACCAAATTTTTGTATTAGACATTATTCAAATTCAAACACAAATATTTATTTTCCACTACATGCTTACAAGATCTTATAAATAGGTACATTTTCATGATTTCACCTTTAACATGTATGGCAAATTTGTATCCAAACATAGTGCAATTACTAAAATAAGCTAAAACACTTCTTCTGTTTGACTTAAATTTATTTAATCAACAGTAACATTAATATTAATAATAAATCAGTTCTCTACTTCACCTTTGATCACTATATTCTGACTCTGGTCTGTAGGCACATCTACAGCGTGAATTCTGTAATGTACAGATGGTGAATAGGTAGAATACCGTGGAGATTGAGGATTAGAGCACGAATACGGTGGACCTAACTCAATATGAGATACTTCAGATAGCCTATTAAGTCTCCCATAGTAAATAGCATCAGAAATCAACTTGGATACTATAGTATACTGTTTCTTATTTAAATCTTTTAATTGATAACCAATAGACTTCCCTATTACTTCCCAATGCTCGTCTTTCATTGTATTTTCAGCACAATCTGTGAAATGTTCTTGTCTTTCATTAATTGGGCTGCTTATTTCTAGTGTTGCTGTTCTCCTTGTAGTCTTTTGTTGTGACGTGGATGGGCCGGGATCGAATTCGATGTCGCTGTCATCCAACTCTAAGTCGTCTACTTGTACTGAATCCTCGACGTGAATTATTTCATGCATTTGCGGGCTCTGCAAAAAAAAATAGTGCAATGCGATGTGTCATCATCATCATCATTATTTTAACCCATAAACGTCCCACTACTGGGCACGGGTTCCTCCAAATAATGTGGAGGGAATTTAGCCTACTATAACACGCTGGCCAGACGGTTTGGTACAGGGTTTCATTGCGAGATCTCCTTCTCTAGCGCTGGTGTTATGTATGATTTTCCCTTAATCGCCTCTTATGACATCCCGAGAATGATGACACACGTTTTCTTTATCGACGTCACTTCAAGGAGATTACTATTTAAATGTATAAAAAAAAAACTATAAAAAGTAGGAAAACATTCAAATGTTATTCTGTATACGAAGTAGTATAATGTAGCTTACTGTTCAGTTAACAGTAGATTCGAAGTATTTACATACAACCTGTTGGTAAATAAACATTGGTTGGAAAATGAACCTTAATACTACGCAGTGTGGTACTATCTATATTTTTAGTAATACCTCCCACGGCGCATTAACCCTGTACAAACAATTCTTACCTGAATATTATCATCCTGTGAAGCATCCGCGGTCGATTCACGTGACTGTGGATTCCGCAAAAAGTTCAAATTTTCAAAATACCACAGTGATGGAGTATATCTTTCTCCTTTTTTATTTGCTTCTTTTATCTGAAATTCAATATAATTTGTATTAAAAACTAAGGATCAAGGTCAGTCAGCGTGAGACCAATTCTCACGCTGACTGACGACGACTAAGTTGTTGCCAGTAATAGCCGGTGTAACCTGGTTCAAACGTCAAGCAAAATAAAGTATGTAAATACGTACGTTATCGCGTGCACTCGCGTTCTATATTTCAAACATAAGTAAATATTGATAGAATAAACTTATACATCATACCTTTCTCAATTCCCTGTAATAAGTTGTTCTTAAGTTTTTCATCTTCATTCTTAGTGTGCCTACCGAGGCTGACTTATCTAGTTTCTCTCTATAAACTCGTGTAAGAATCTTATATCCGTTCGTCATCATTTGTCTATTGCCATAATGTATATTGTTCTTGTCCCACAAATGTGGAAAGCTTTTATATAACTTGAAAATATGCGCCCATACTTCGCGATCACGGGCCGACGCCATTTTGAAACTCACTCACGCGCTCTGCGGGTACCAGTAGTAATACAACCGCTCGGGTCAACACCCGACGGGCGACTGCCGCAATGGCGGCAACTGGCAACAGAAATTGCCGTTCGCTTCTAAACGGTTACAATTATTGACCGAAATAGATGCCCTTCGCCGAGCAATTTTTTAAACAATTGCCACTATATCATAAAAAGTCTGGAGAAATTTTTGTATAAATTGCGCAATTATTTTGGCAACTAGATTTTATTGTTATATTTATTTATACAATAAATGACTTGGGTTCTTGTGTTCTTAGTTTTTTGACAAATAACTAGAGTTACTTTACATTTGTAAGAAGAAATAAGATAAGCACCTACGAAGACACGCATCTACATAGAAACAAATTAAGTGTTTGTATGAATTTATCTGGTACTAGTTTTACTCAGCATCTAAGGCGTTTATTAAAACATCTGTGACTTCCTTCTTTGCCATAATATATCTTAATCTTGAAATGAGGTTAAATTATGTTTGGAATTTGTAAATATGCCGGCTCCATAATGTTAGCTAAAATTTGCATTACATTATGTTCAGTCACATGACATGTTATCTCCAGCGAATATAAATATCAACGCGAAAATAGAACTGTATGTTTGTGTGTCATTATCGTAATTAAATTACTGAAACGATTTTGATGCAATCGTACTAATATTATAAATGCGAAAGATAGGATTGATAAATGAATGTATAGATGTATGGTGGATGTTTGTTATTCAATCATGCCAAAATGGCTGAAGGGATCTGTATGAAATTTGACATACAGATAGATTAACGTCTGGAATAGCACACGCCAGCGGAGCCATGGGCGGAAGCTAGTGTGTTATAGAAACAATCTAGAAAGGGATTATACTGAGCAAAACTGGTAAAAGAAACTTGTCAGAATATAATATCTAATTCTTATGAGTTCAATTTATTTGATTCGTTGCTTATAACTTTCGTAATACGTAAGATGAAACCTGCACAACCCACAATATCCATTTGCCACTCGATTATGAGTCTTATTTATAATAGAATAAAAGGGTTGATTGGATAGGAGTTAACCTTCATCCAGAAATATTCCCGCGCAATCTCTTATCTCTATTAAACGCGTTTTAATTCAGTGCACTATTAAAGTGTTAATCTAAATTGTGTAATTGTATGGTTGATATTTATGAGTGGTGGACTGTGGACGTGTTGTGGGCGATCCGGATCAGACCCGGTTTGGGTAAATTCTGTGTCACTTAACCAGAGCAGGCTCTTTCCTAACTTGCCAGAGAAATGACCAGATTGTTAAAATGTATGCGGTTATTTATTGGGCTTTGGTCTAAGTGGCCTAAACTGGAATGTTGGTGAAAGATTTGATTAGGTGCTAAATCTGCAGGTTGCGTGTATTATGGTTATGTACCTCAAACTAAAACTCATTTATTGCGATAATGGGTTACAATTGGGTGTTCTGTTTTTGAAATCACCCTCTATTTTCTGCCACATGGCTCACTCACACATCACTCCACTTGTCTCTTGTATCCTAAATAGCTTGACTGATTTTGAAGTCCATGTTGTTGTTATATTCGTATTCATCACCGAATCTCTATATCTAAGCCTTTTACCAGTGTATTATTCGAATTCATTGGCTACTTTTAGGCCGTCGGGTTTTTTGGTTTTTTAAATAAATACTTGTCTTTAAATTGCCAAAATGGCGTTAAGTCAATACGCTTTTAACCCATCGACAATATGTCACATACCAACATTTATTTATTACACATTTCATTTAAGTGATACTATTGATAGTGTAGAATTGATAGCGCTGTGTTCGCATGCATTCCAATAATAAACTATCGCCTACGTTGGCTCCTGTTGCCCCATGCTATTGTACTGGACCCGGCAGCGTCGTATTAATTGCCCATCCACTATTGCACCATTTCAACACTATTCACCTAATCAATACCCGACACTATTTTATAGCCATGTTTACAACTTTATTACGCAAAGGAATGAAACGTAATACAAATCAATTTATTTGCCATCAATGATAGCAAGTTTGAATTTAACAATGGTTACCAAAACATATGTCAATGTTGCCATGCCTCCTCACCTAAATAAGTTAATTGAATCACAGTAAACTACTACAATGGTTGACAAATGAGTGACTATTACAGATGTATTACGAATAGTTTAGGTAATTGATTACGTTTCCTGTATATCTAATGGCTGGTTTAATGTATATTGTTGGAGCTTATGGGTTAGTTCATTGAATATAGTACTAAGAAGCGCTGTAGGGGGTACTAATCTATGTCAATTTTTAAATGTCAGAGAATGATTATAATTGGGACTTGATGGCGCAGAAATACCTAGTATACAATAGATACGTTCGTTTCTGCTGCGAAATACAGAAAAGGTATTATATGGTCTACTACTTCTTGACTACACCTATACCATTGGTGATACATAATATTTACTATATGAATTTACATGGCGGGCGAATTATGGGTGTGATGCACCTCTGGGAGATAAAGTTATTACGATGTAGGTGGACTCTTCATCATCATCATCATTTAAACATTTAAACGTCCCACTGCTGGGCACAGGTCTTCTCTAAAAAATATGGAAAGAATTAAGCCTAATATTATACTGTTGGCCAGACGTGTTGGTATAGGGTTTGTTTCGAGTTTTCCTTATCTTGCAATGCTCTTGTCCGCATAAAGTTACTCCGTTAGTCGTCTTTTACTAGTGCGTGTGCAATGCTCTGCCATCGGACTGTCCCGTCGTGGGTTTGAATTTTTCCATTAGCATTTATATAAAAATGTCAACCGAAGCAAAGAAAATTGCTTAATAAATAAATAAAAATAAAATAAAATAAAAATAAAATTCGTTTATTTCGAACCGGAATTCATAGTGTTAGTAACAATGACCTTAAACAACTATGTTAGTAAAATAATTTTCTAATTTTCTAAATATGTATAATATGTGTATAATATTTAATGTCTTTTACTAGTGACTTTAATCAGATATATTATTAAAAGGAACATTATACGAATAGATTATTCTATTTTTTTTTGAAAATAGTTTATCAGTATGGAATGTCAAAAACATATTATACTCGTAGCATTTGTGCACTTCAGTAAGTGTCAGAGTGAAGAAAATGCCAGTACATTTTCTGACAAGAACTGTAAAATACCATGTTTCAAGCAAATAAATATGATTATGATTATGATTATAAGTCAAGCAAATAACGTTGACGTGACAATTGTCTAAGAAAAATCGATGGTAATTTAAACAATTGCATTATGAATAATAGTCTTTTTACAAAAAATTAAAACCGACTTCAAGTTCATATTTAGGTATATGTACAAATTTAAACTAAAAAAGTAGAAAATGATATTTAATTACGTCAAAGCATGAGCATATGAAAAATTCAAATAATCATGATTCATACACAACAGTATCGAGTCTAAAGAAACCAAAACAAACAAATATTAAATTATTTGTCAAGCACCAGATTTATCAAACTGCCTTCTATTTACCGACACGTTCTTAGATCTTTTAAAACATGCACTATAACATTTAGTTCAAGTTCAAATTGTATAACCAGACGCTATTGAACGTTATAAAATTAGCAGAGCTTGTGTATGAAGTGTTTTCTTTTTGTAACAGTAACCTTTGATTATTTATCCGTTACAGGGAGTAGGTCATCAAGAGCAAAGTATCATATCATCATATATATATAGTATATCATCAGCAACCCATTAAGTCCCCCTGCTGGGCTCAGGTCTCCTCTCCTCTATCTAGAGAACTGAGAGGGTTTAGGCCATAATCCACTCTGGCCTAATGCGGGTTGGTGGATCAGACAGTAATATATAGTACATTTTATTATTATTAACAATAATCTGAGAGAAAGGTATTATATATACCTATCTCTCTGATCAATGTTAATAATAATAACATTTATTTGAATAGAACATGGAACGTGTGCTAGAACGTACAATTATTCGAAACAAATGACAACTATAAAATGCTTAAAGTATTTTATTAAGTCACCTACAATATCACTATTTTTTAGTTCTGGATGATATATACGGAATCTTACTATTTGCAATATTCCAGTTTGGTTGGTACAAACCATGTTTCCAGTTATTAATACTGTCTTGTAATATTTTGCATACAGTATTTCGATATTAACGTAGGCAGAAATTTAATGGGGATAGAATGGAATTGTTTATCGAAGTCGGTGCATTTTGAAGTTGCCTAACTGTTTTCTTCAATCCGTGTAGTGACGTATTAAGAGTACATAATGTCACTACCCCATCTCAACTCGTGGGTGTCGTAAAAGGCGACTAAGGGAGTAACCTTATGCAGACTAGAGCACTCCGAGATAAAGGAAAATTCGAAACAAACCCTATACCAACCCGTCTGGCCAGCGTGGCTTAATTATATAAACTAGCTTAATTTCCTCCACAATCTTTAGAGGAGACCCGTGCCTAGCAGTGGGACGTTTGTGGGTTGTAGTGTAGTGATTTTTTTTATTATTTTATGAGCACCTTTATTCAAGAGCTACGCGCAGTCAAAGCAAAGATAGAATAACATTATATCAATGACATTCACATTGAGAACATTAATACAGCTGTCAAGCCCTTAGGCAGCTTGCTAACTGAACCAATAATATACTCCTACACAACCGTTTGTTATACTTTGTGGTCTTATACGTCTATTTAACGGCTTTTGATTGATTTGTCAACGACTGCCGCTCGATACATTAAGATTTTATAGCGTATTTCTGTTGAATAAGGCTAACATGTTACGAAATTTCTCGTTTTATATTATTTTATAAGATTCAATCTTTAGTGATATTTTAAAACTTCGCTATGATTTTCTGTTTTAAGAGAAGGCTCTTGTAGTATCCATAAGTTAATACCAAAATTAAATACCAAATACACACAAAACCTACAACATTAAATGGATTAGTTATCAATCATCATCTGACTGTGCAGTGCCCACGGGTTGAGATGAGGTAGTGACATTCATTTCATCACCAGCAACCCATTAATGTCCCACTGCTGGGCACGGGTCTCCTCCAGATATTTTGAAGAGAATTTAGCATACTATACCACGCTGGCCAGACGGGTTGGTATAGGGTTTGTTTCGAATTTTCCTTTTCTTGCAGTGCTCTTGTTTGCGTATGGTTATTCCCTTAGTCGCCTTTTACGACACCCACGGGTAGAAATGGGGTAGTGATATTATGTATTCTTAATCCATCCCTACACGGACATCACACAGATTGTACCTAATTAATTCCGTATTTTCTGTTTATTCTCGATTTTTTTCCCTTTACGTAAAGTACAAAACTAACTGCCGCACTCAGAGACGTCTATTAGCAGTAATCTGTCATTAACACAATTTTTCATTGAATAATCGTCTTTAGGCGTATCGACTTAAGTATTAGGTACACGTTTTTACTAAATAAACTTTAAAATTATAAGTAACGTCTCTGATTACGGCAGTAAGTAAATTTATTGTCAACAATATTTTTTTGTGTACAAAATAGCATCTACTATCTATCTGCTCAATATAGGCCGGCGGCGGCGTCCATGTTATGACGTCAGCACCCAGTTGCATACATTCGTAAATATCAATACGTAAACAAACCGTAGTGTAGCGTAGACTACACTGTTTAACAGACAAATAATACAACGGCAAGTAATATCAGCTTAGTAAAGCTGTCTGAACACAGACATAATTTTATTAGTTTACTACATACATTGAGTTATTATAGTACATAATAACTCAATGACTACATAACCTTTGATTATAATATTTCATGCATAACCATTATGCATAATTAATATACTATCAGTGTGTATGGTTTGCTTAAGACCCTGACTGTGCGTATACTGTTGAATTAGGTAGCTTTGTTAGAACTTAACACCTAATAGGGTGACCTATTGAGGAGCAAGCTCGTGCTGGTATGTCTCGTTGAAAGCTCTGGTTTTAGAATACCTAGATATAGGGCACAGTGATAATAAGTACGTTGAACCCGGGTTTTTACTATTTAAAAGAGTCTTTCTATGTTACCTGAAGTTCTATGCGCTAATTCGATTTTTACGTATTTTACGTGACAGTCTTGTATTTTTATTGCTTTCCCTGCAATTATTTATCTAGGTTTTGTAATGAAGCTACCCACAGTTCCACCCAAATACTAACTAATATATTGACTAATATATTATAATATATATCTGTCTTTCACTCTCGCTTTTGTAGGTAGAGTAAACGTCGGCCGTCTTTGCTCTCTTCAGACGTTCTCCTTGAACTGCTCCTGATCTGACTGAATAGAGACTTTTCTCTAAGGCTGCCAGTGGGCACTATACCTATTAGATAGTAGCTTGGTTCTATCGTTCACAATTTCAATGTTCGTGGATGACGAACACCATTTACTGGCATTTTGGTCTAGTGGTTAGTGACCCTAACAGCTAAGCCGGAGGTCGTGGGTTCGATCCCCACACAGGACAAATCTTTGTGTGATGAGCATAAAGGTTTGTTCTGTGTCTGGGTGTAATTTATCTATACTAAGTATTTATTTACAAAAATAATATATATTTAAGTACCTAGTATATCTGTTGTTTAGAACCTATAATACAAGCAAATATAATTGCTTAATTTGGGACTTGATGTGCTTGTGCTTTGTGAATGTGGTAGAATATTATTATTATATTATTTATTTACTATCAGTTAAGACGCCAGTTCACCTTTGACCTTCATATAAAAAGAGCACTACACTACTTTTGTAGGTACTTGTTATTAAGACATTATATTGACGTTAATGACTCCTAAATAAAGTTAAAAACAGAATTATTCAATATCTATGATAAATCGGCAACCATTAAAGCATGTTGGTAAGCTGTCAAGTGGCTCGCGTAGACATGCCCCGACTGAATACGTGATAAAATTATTAATTATAATTATTAAAGGCTAAGTGTGAGACTTGATTAATGGCTCTACGATAACAGAGTTAACTTGTTGCTCGCACGAGTTGAATGGCGGCGCCCGCGACTGAACAAGTCTTAAACCTATTCATAGAAAACATATTTTTAGTTCCAATTAACAAAGATGGTACGAAAGCTTTTCTATAATAAGAAACGTGTAAATCTATTTTCAAAAACTCGTTTTCTGGTTTCTAATAAAAAAAAAACATTTTAGTATTTTTAAAATATGCTTCTGATTAAAATAACATTAATTTTCGCCTACACGTTGGTAAAGTTGAACTTCGCTAAGCTGTTTAAATTAGCAATTGTACTTACTTGGTTGTAAATTTGGTTATCTTTGCCATAAATTCGTCCAAAGTCAGAAGAAGATAATAGTGTTAATTAACTAAACGCCTGAGCCGTATAATACCACAAAGCACAATGTGTTAAAGAAACTCTTTTCTGAATATGGGCTTGCTTTCTACGGTAACTATGGTAGCCTATTTATCTGTTAGAAATTTTATGGACTGATATTTGGTCAGACCTAATATTTACAATAAATCATAAGAATTTGTATATCACATGGTGTCTATATATGAATAAAAAAGTGTTGTTATGATATTTATTTTTTCAATATACGTCTACGAAAGGTTTAGAAGAAAAATTAAAAAATTGCACCAAAGCACGTATATTAGGGGATAGGGTACCGAATTCCACGCGGGCAACAGCTATTGATAAATCATATTAAAATTCAATACAAGAAAAGCTACATTCTTATAAAACTATCGTCAACAAATTTTGAAGGCAGTATCCAATCATAGAGCCACTATATTTTTTATATAAATATAATTATGTTACAGTCATATAAACCTTGTTATGTTAGTAATTTAAATATCAATAAATCATGAAATAACAAGATGTTTTACGGTGCCTAATTCTAATGATTTAGTGCAAGGTGTAAACGTTTTATAGCAGTTATAATTTTAGTAATTATTATATTATTTAATATTTTAGCTAAATGTTCCGCGTAATTGTTTTGAAACACAAACTATTTATGCGTGTTCAAATTATTTGTGTATCGTGGTTACTATGACCGAGTTTGAATGAAAAAAAAACATGATGTTGACCTTCAATATTGTCTGGGTATCGGATCATAAAATCACGGTTAGATGATTAAGAGTCAATTCAAAAATATTGCCTATAATAAAACATGATATCTATCAATCAAATACATTGTCTGTAAATGATCTTTCGCGAGAATTGTAACAAATTGACGCTGAGTGATTTGTATTGTCGCTATGTTTTTTGCTCGATCTAAGATAATTTTGAAATAAATCGATCGATACTGTATTTGACTGGCCTGTTGGTCTAGTCGTTGACCCTGACTGCTAAACCGGAGGTCGTGGGTTCGATCCCCACCCAGGATAAATCTTTGTGTGATGAGCATATAGGTTTGTTCTGTGTCTGAGTGTAATTTATCTATAATATTAATGTATTTACAAAAAAAAAAAAAACTTTCAAACTTTTGGTCGAATCTCGAATGTAAAGATTCGAATGAGCCCTTACGACTTGTTTCAAGGAATCGATTCCTAATCGTAACAAAGAGGCTTATTATCTAAACGTTACCCTCCCTAACCTACGAAATAAGAGTACTCGAACCAATTCGTTACGGTAACGTCTTGTCTATCTGACTGGTTCAATGTTAGAGACGGCTCACACTTTTGTACACACTAAAGTAATGTATTAAAATGCTTATGTATTAGATTGTACCTACATAATGTACTAAAATAGTCGTGTAATTTTTAAAAGACTATCCAAAAAATGTACCAGCAATTTAATATTACATTAGAAGTATTCACTTATTATTATAATAAATTATCTGGATAATGCGCTTCCGTGGGTCAGCAAAAGTACTAACTGTCTATGGCAATTAATGAGCTTTTGAACATCTAGTAAATACTAATTTGCTAGAAGTTCCAAAGCTCATTAATTGTGTAGACAGTTTGGTTGCAGTTCTAAGCAATGCATGTTCATGGATAGCGGTAAGTAACTAAGTTATCATAAAGTGAACCCATAGATGTAACGTTAATAACAAAAATAAGCATCGAACTTTAACAAATACACTATATCATTTATATGGTCCACTGCGTTATCTGTACCCAATAAAGGTCCTGTAAACGATAAATATGATTGATAGCCTCTGCCACAATTTCACGGCAATTTTCTTTGCATTTGACAAATGCGTGTATTTGTCAAACAACAAATGAATCGAACATTTTCATTCAACGTGTTTGTTCCCTCAAACACGTACGACCCGCATTGACAAACACATAAAATTGATAAATTTATATTACGTGTCCACGTAATGATTGCACATCTAGAGAATTGCACACTTTTTCATGCTTCTATCTTTTTCTATCACTTAAAAACGTTAGTTACTAGAGCGAGACAGAAAGTGAGAGACATCATCGAATCCGCCGCGGACGGTCGCAAGCTCTCATTCTTACAGTAGTAAATGAAGGTTTTAAGTGACAGAAAGAGATTGAATCAAGAAAGTGCGATTTTATGCTATGGTGACGTGGTCAATAATATATGTAATAGTTCACTTCGTAAGACTGTTTCTATTTTCTGCTATTTTAACAACTGCAATTAATATACGTCTATAGAAGCCTTAACTGTGACATAATTCTTTGGTATGACATTAAAGTTACACGATAGAAATAGATTGAACAATAACAATAAAACTCAGTGTAAGGTCAGTTTTGCGAATACTTCGCACTGCGCCACGGGTGGTCCCATTTTATTAGATGACGCCTTCTGTTAAAAACGAACTCTATATAAATAAAGTATTGTAGATATATCAAAAAAACATTTCCAACAAAAACAATTTTTGACAATTGTATAAACCTCGTTATTTTTAGCTCACAAAAAATATATTTGACAAGTTATTTAACAAGATTATTCCACAGTTGCGAAAATATTTACTATCATTATAACTTTCGGTATATAGGTTTCACTAATGGATTTTTGATGATAAAACCTTATCTATCGTCAAATATTGGAAACCGGGTTACTAACACAACAAACCTTTAGACGTTTACAACACCAAGAGCATATCGCATTGCTACCAGCATAAAATAAATAAAATCGCCCTCCTGGGAGACTTATATTCTTTCTTCAATAAGAGCGGGAACTACAACTGTAAGCAATTTTATCGTGGTGGTGTGTATGACATGTGTGTGTGTGTGTATGTGTAAAGCAGAGATAGCTCAATCAAATCTCTCTGTGTAAGACTTTTCGATTGTCACTGAAATTAAAAAGGGTATTTATTTTAATCCTAACGAGGCGGTTTTATCGCATTTTTCTATTTATAGCATGGCAAAGTGACAAAGGCTCATTCGCAGAATGTCCTTTTCTCAAAATGTCCACTGGTCGCAAAATGTCCCTTTTGCTGAATGTCTCTTTCACATAATGTCCCTTTCTCAGAAAGTCTCTTTCTCAAAATGTCCCTTTCGCAGAATGTCCACTTCGCAAAATCTCCCTTTGGCATATTGTCTGTTTTTTCTGAGTTACTTCAATCCGTATTTTTATGGAGGCAGGACAGCAGACATCATGATAACGTAAAAATTATCCTTATTGCCATGTATATAGCCAAATCTTTACGAATATGTCTTCAGGCTAAGCTTTGAAGCTTAGCCTGAAGAAGCATTTCGTTTCGCTTTTACTTAAGCCGCACTCACCGCGATAAGGCAAATATCATGTTGTCGCGATGTATGTACCCAGATGTTTTCGAATACTTCGATACTTGGGGCAAAGCTCTACAAGAAACATTAACCTACTATTTATCTTTCTTTTTTTGTTGTAATTATCATGTCAACAACTAGTTTTATATAGATTTTCTACTTTTGCACTATTAACTGATAAGATTAATAACTACTTAGTCTTATTATTATTATAAAACATACAACATGTTTCTCTTAAGTAAGCTGTGGTTGCCTATAGTTGAGAGAGCACCAGGCACGCTTGGTAATCCTTATAAAATTAATAAATAAAAACAAAATTATGTGAAAAATACGACTATGAATTAAATAACATACATAGATAGCATCACGCCTATTTCCCAGAAGCGGAAGGCAGAGGTGTTTCACACCCACATTTCGCCAGCTATGTTTGGTCCCATGAAACAGGGGGCGAGCCTATTGTCATCAACCGGGAACATTTGTTTACCAAACTCCGGGAAAACCTTAATACTGGAATTTCATGATAGAAAAACCCAATACCATTTTCACCCGACCAGGGAATCGAACCCGGGACCCCTTGGACAGCAGTCGTATACACTTCCCGTTGCGCCACCGAGCAGAAATAAATAAATAACTTTTAAATCAACTTCTTTCCCAGATAACTTGGTCGAATAATTCAACGCACTTTATGCAAGGCTTGCTACTAAAATAGCACCTTCTATCAATAATAGGGTACACTGATATGAAGTACATCGTCTTGTGAGGCGACCTAACTCAATAACTAAAATTTGCATGGCAATAAGGAAGCGGTGCAGAATCTGATCTGTATTATATTGTATCTAATGTTGGCACTTGAAAATAAATTTGCCAGTCGAGACCAATGAGGCGTGCGAATATGGTATCTCGATTGGTTTTATTACAATGCGCGTCAGTAGTCAACAAATTAAATCTAACTAAAGACTCTATAGGAGTCTAACGTATGATGCCCTGTCAGTGTTTCTCTTGTTTCTTGTACAAAATTATGTGCTGGCGTAAATAATTTATGTCTTCAAGACGAGATCTTAAAATTAAACTAAAACGACTAATGTCACAGAGTAATTAATAGTGTTATAATAACAGTGTAACAACTTAGTAGATCAATAAATTTGAACTTGTTTTTTTGGTGTCAAGTTAAAACCAGTAATTTCAAATGTCTAATTTTATTTATCTAACAAAAATACTCGGTTTATTAAATTATTAATATTATATTGATATTATAGTAATATAAAAATATTACCGCATAAATGTCACCAATTAGTATATAGGCTACCTTATGTTGTTTCGTATTTGGTTACCTTATTTTGATAATTATTAATAAATTTTCTGTTGATTAGATTTATGTAAAATAAATGGGTATTAAATTGTAAATGTCTTAATTTTTGTTACTGGTTGATTGGGAGCTTAAAGTTCTACAACTTATCAAATTTCTTAACGTATTTCTTAAATATAATACATTTACATTCTATTTAATATTCTTGCTCTGTTAGTTTAATAGACTAACGGTTCTAAATTTATTTAATTATTATTGTCTGTCAATCGTATTTTTTTTCTAATTAATTTTATGCTAAAGAATTTTAAATCTTGCCAATACATTCTAAAGCTAGAAATTTTATTAAAATATTCATAATGAGATAAATTATTTAATTAAAGTCTTCTATAATATAATCAGTTGGTACATTTAATTTAAACAGAAGTTGTATGTGAATTTTATGTTAAAGTAATCGTTTTAATCTATTTTCTTAGCTTATTTGTCGGTCGTAAAAATTAAAAACTTCATTAAAATCGGGTCATGACAGCACAGAATAATAAAAAGTTTAAATGTCAAGTGTTTGGCGCCAAAATACGGAATGTAGCAAATTAATACGGGCGGACATTGACATGTCAACTTGACACTAACTTCTGGTTCAATGACTCCTTTCACAAATCGAAGTCCACTTACAGAAAAAAAAGAAGCTTAAAATATTTACTCATCAGCATATATTATCTATTATTGTGTATGACTCAATATTTTCTGATTGAACTTTTTTATTATTATCTTTACGCATCAAGTTTCTGTGATATACCTATACTAGCTATGCCCCATAGTTTTGCCTTCATCAAAATTCATTCTTGTTTCAAATTTAAATCTATCGGCATTTTTGATAAATGTTTTGCGCATAAAGATTTTTCACGATTGGCCTGATAGTTTCCGAGCGTATCGCGTCTAAACAAATAAACAAATTCCTTAGCTTTATATTAATATAGTAGATACTTTTGTATGTTTTTTCGACTGTTCATTAACAAGTGCTGTCACAGGCACGCGGCGAAGGTTTAACCTACATTTCAAAACAAACATTCTTTGTGACAAATTCATTCCCGTTTTATGTCAGAGTGTGTTTGGAAGCATGTTAAATAGAATGTATTTTAGGAAAACGAATTATGATAATCTTGTGTAAGCTTTATTGATTATTTTACTGCCCAGTTTATTGTTTACAATATTATAGCAATATTTCAGTATTCGATTTTTCTGTCTTGAAAATCATCAGCAAAAAGTCGGGAAATGTGCCCGGTTTATACTGATGCAAACACTCACTATATTATTATATACATAGTTTATATTTTAATTTACTAAAGTGCATAATAATAATTAATTTAATGACGAAATGCCTACCCTTATGTTATAAATCTGAAAAGTATATTTTATGAAAGATTTTATTCCGAATTCAAATCTTCGTACTTAAACGAGTGACATTAATAGGTAGATTGGTACCCATTATAATTAACCTGACAAGGACATATCACCGCAAAATAGCATCGGTATAATAAAATATTGTTTTTATTTTAATTGTATCTTGTTAATATCCTCATAGAGTAAATGTACCAATTAAAAGCTTATAAATGATCTAATTTAGACATTAACTTAATTATGCACTTTAGTAAATTGTAATATATATCTACGGAAACGAAACCAGTTCGCAGATATCTTTGACAAAAAGCAAAATAGATAGATACACATTATACGAGTATAACCAATAAGTATCTTGATAAATCGAAATATACTAGAAATAGAAAATCAATAGAAAAATCTATATTATAATACTAATAATAATATAATTTATACATCTTTTTTTTTTTTTAGTAGCCTGTTTCGTCCCACTGCTGGGCAAAGGCCTCCCCCTGAACCTTCTACTGCTGTATACATCTACTTGAGAAATAAAAAAGTTATTATCAATCATTGATTGGAGAACCTGTTTGACAGATAGTTGAAAGTGTTATAATAACCCTAGCAGCAGTACTTTAATGACATTGTTAAATAACTCGCGCGCCTCTCTTCTATTTAGAACCTTAGGCGTAAACCATTCAAATGTTAGTTGTAACACGTATAATTTTTATGTTAAATTGTAGTACCACGATTTTTCCAATACTATAAATAATAATAATATTCTACCACATTCACACAGCGCCATCTAGTCCCAAATTAGAAATTAGATTTGCTTGTGTTATGGGTACTAAACAACTGATATACTACTGAAATACATTTTTTGTTTGTAAATACATACATATTATAGATAAATTACACCTAGACACAGAACAAACCTTTATGTTCATCACACAAAGATTTGTACTAGGTGGGGATCGAACCCACGACCTCCGGTTTAGCAGTCAGGGTCACTAACCACTAGACCAACAGGCCAGTCAGCCATAAATATATAAAAGTTCCTTGGAAAAATCTTTAAAGAATTTGAAGAACGAAGTTACCTTCTACGCATTAAGTTACTGATAGCTTATATGAGTAATGGACTGCATCAGCCTGTTGATCATGTATGTGTGCACATACATAGATATAGATCATGCCTCTTTCCCAAACAGAGGAGTAGGCAGATACCATTTCCTTCCATTTGCTACGATTCTGACATACATCTTTGGCTTCTTCAACATTTATCAGTCTTTTCATGCATTCTCGCCGGTTTAGGGTACTCCTGATTCTGTCCCTTCTTTAGAACGTAGATGATTAAGATGTGATAACTTTACAGCAAACTCCATAGTTCTAGGTCATTGTTTATTTATTATTTGATCGTTTATAAACAATCTTTGGATCTTGGAACGACGACCTGGTCAGGGTTGCGGGCGGCCGTTGGTTGCGGGCGGCACAGGACCGTTCGCAGTGGCAATTAGGTGAGGCCTATAGGCCTATAGGCTGATATGATGATGATGATGAAACAATCTTTCCTTCTTTTAATATATACTTAATAATTATTATACTTAGAAAGAAAGTCCGACGCTTAATCACGGTGTAAATTTTTGTTGTAAATTTTTATAATGGAAAGTAGAGATCTTGAAGCAGACTTTTAAGCGCAGACGCTTAGGTAATACCTATTCATTTTTATAATAGCTAAAGGACTCGTTTCGTAGTTTAACAGTAACCATTACTTACTCACTTGACTGTAGTACCAACAATTTGTCGACACGTAATTATAATTCTGGTAATAATTATTATAAGTAATGCCACACAGCTTGTTGCTCGGATGTCATGATACACCCGTTACTTGGATTAATTAGACAATGGAATGTTTCTTAGAACTATGTAGGCCCGTCTTACTATTAAATTGTACATATTTCTAGTCACGTTAACAATGAATCTAAGATGTTATTTAGGTCATAGTTGTATCCCGTAACTATTATATTAGAGAGCTGAAAATAGAATACCTATTTTGTACGGCACTTCATGTTCAATATATGATGTAGTATTTTAATGTATCGATTCGGTATATCGAGTGAGAATAAATTAGGCTCAAAATCATGACCTTGATCGAATATCTTATATTAGATACTGATAATCCCATTTATCTGTAGCATGTTGTAAATTTTATTTACAGCTGACTACTAAAGTACTATAAGGTTCAAATTTTGTAAAAGTTCTACTGGCATCTCTCAAGCATCTCTAAATGAACATAATATATACGAAAAAGAACACTATAACTTTCTTACTTTTAACAACTTACCTGCTTCTACGCACTGCTTTGTCGGCGTGGTGTGTTGTTAAAAAGTATGGACTTTTTAACAACACTCTTTTCCAAGTCTTAGACTATCCCTGTGTGATATTTCATGAAGATCGGGTGAGTAGTTTCGAAGATCACTGCTACATGCAAAATTTCAAATATTATTATAATATAAACATAGTACACCTTGCACTTTTAATCGTGTTACATACTTTGTCTAGGTCATAGTAATCAGTTAGAGAATACTTCTAGCCATAATAAACAAAAGAAATATAATTAAAAAATCATCTCATCAGTGTAGTGACGGACTAAGAATAGATAATGTCACTACTAGGGTAGTGACATTATGTATACCTTTTACCACACCCACGGGTTGAGACCCATCTCAAACTGTGGGTGTGGTAATAGGCCTTAAGTATGTTATGCAGACAGAGCACTGCAGAAAAAGGAAAATTCTAAACAAACCCTATACCAATCCGTCTGGCCAGCGTGGTATAGAAGGCTAATTTTCCTCCACATTATTCACAAGACCCGTGGCCAGCGGTAGTAGTGGAACGTTTGTGGGTTTAAATAATGATGATGAATAAAAAAATCAACTTTGTACCGTAACAGAAAGAGTCATGTAAAGGAAAGCTTCATTTAGTGTTTAATATCGCTAGATGTATTGGTATCCATATCTGAATACTATGACGACTAAATCATGCACGGTCTAAGTAGTATTGATGAATCACTTTTGTTCATCTGAACTTGAAGCGTTCACCGGGGTGACATTTCATTACAAGAACGAAAAGAAAAACAGAAGAACACAATACACAACTGACATGTTTAGAAAATAAAATGTTAACAAAAAGGTGACATCTAAAGTAGAAGTCGGTGCAAGGTGATAAAAACAATATTTTATTATTAACAATATTTACAAGAATTGCAACATTTTGTTTTACATTTTCCTTTCAAACACAATTGGTATGATAACATCTGTGTCATTTCGGCTAGACCGAGTGACATGTCTAATATCCATGAAGTAACACCTCAAATATAAAGCCGTTAGTTTCGAAAACATAACAAAAGTACATAAATATTATAACAGTTGGTATCGATAATTATTTACAAAGATAAGAATATGTTCTATTTTCAATACCATTTGTTTGCACATAGTGCCAATTCATACGTATGTACCCCCAAAATGTATGGATACATTATTGTTACTTTTTGTCACTTTGACATATTTATTCAAGCGATTGTAGCAATATAGTATATTAATTTATTGTACGTTTACGCAATTTAATTGATCAAGTTTTATTTCATTCTCATTCAGCTTGTTTATTCTTAATTTATTTCAAAACTTACTATATTACCTTTACTGTTATTAGGTCATATTTTATAAACACATCAGTACCGTGTCAGGGACGTATTTGAGCTTAGTGACACTACGGGTCTATGTAATAAAAGTGCGTGTATTCTATACCAATTAGTTTTAGCTGAATATTTCAACTTTTCCTTTCCGTTGCGTACCTAACCCAATGGTTTAGTTAGTGTCACTATTAAACCCCATCATCATTTCAAACTCCTCCAAGGAATGTGTAGGAATTTAACCTACAATACCACGCTGGCTAGATAAGTCAGTATGGGGTTTGTTACGAATTTTCCTTTTTTTGCAGTGCTCTTGTCTGTATAACGTTACTTCCTTAATCGCCTTTTACGACACCCACGGATTGAGATGGGGTGGTGATATTATGTATTCCTTATCCATCAGTACACGGATAATAATATATATTATAATTTGACTGGCCTGTTGGTCTAGTGGTTAGTGACCCTGACTGCTAAGCCGGAGGTCGTGGGTTCAATCCCCACCCAGGACAAATCTTTGTGTAATGAGCATAAAGGTTTGTTCTGTGTCTGGGTGTAATTTATCTATAATATGTACGTATTTACAAAAAAAAAAAAATTAAGTAGTATATCAGTTGCTTAGTACCCATAACACAAGCAAATATAATTGCTTACTTTAGGACTAGATGGCGCTGTGTGAATGCGATAGAATATTATAAAAGAATATTATAGAATAAACTCCCCTATGACTCATTTATTGCAGCTCACAAATTTAATGTTTGCACTATTTTTGACAGCCCTTTATATCCGGATGCTGATGGTTGATGTTGACTTCTGAAGAACTACTTTTGCATTCGTCGCGGTCCAGCGTAAAGTTAAACCTGACTAAGTAAATATAAAATCTCCAAGCAAAGTTTTCCAGCTCATAAACTTTGTTTTTTGTTCATAATTCATTTTAATATCAATCTATAATGGAGTTAACAGATCAATCTTGTTAAAATCGAAGCTACACATATTTACGGTTTCTTTTGTAATGCCAGTTTAATGATCTCTAAAGATCAAATTAAACAAGTTAATGGTTCTATTTGCGATGAAGCTGTACACACAATCTCGCCGTAAATTGAAACTTTAACCTACATTTCGGTTTTGATTATAAATTCGAAGTTTCTATGTGGTATCTATTGAAATAAGTAATTTGTTGATTCAAGAAAATTACCACCAAGTTAATTATGCTTTAATTACTTTTGACTGACATAGTATAGACGTAAAATGATGATTGGCGATTTTTCGCTGCATTTAGCTTCTGAAAAGCAACTAAATCGTTGACCTCCGATGCTTAAAGTAGCCTGTATATTTACAAACGTATTTATGACCCTTAATGGGTCATCAATACGTTTGTAAATATACACATTGATTGTAAGTACATGCGGTTTTTAGGAATTCATTATAGTGCATTCTAGCACCTGCTACGTACTATGTAATAAATATTCATTACAGGACATTATTTTATGTTATACTATTAGTATTCATAGATATAATACTACTTGTAATCGTAATAAACGAGGAAAGAGGTCACATTTATAATTACAAATATTTATGGAAATTTATTTGGGCAGTAATTGTGTTTTGATTTATTTTAGTACTGTAATATCTTGATCAATTAGTGTTTGTGCTAACGAATAAGTTTTATAATCTTGAATTTATGAATAATTGATTGTTTTAGTTAGATTAGGTACTGATTAATATCGTGTAAAGTTGAATTATTCAAGTTTGTAAATTACTTACACAGGTAATTAATGTCTCAAACTTCAGATCATTTAGTACATAACACGCACTAATAATACAATATAATATTTTAATTAAATTTAATAAAATTAATTTTATTATTTTAATTAATTTACCAAGGGTATTACGATTGGTTATTAATTAGGTGAGGCCTATGTTCAGCAGTGGACGTTGTTGGGCTGATATGATGATGATGATGATGATTACGATTGGTTATAAAACAGTTTCTTATTGATATATCGAGGTTTTTAAGCTGTTAACAAGGAATAATATAATATGTTAATGCTAATTGCCCAAGCTTGGTATCTTGATGAATTTTGTCTGCTCTACTACTATTCCAATAAAATTTACGACAGCTTTCTGCTCACAATCAAAATAACATGCTTGTCTTCCATTGAATTGCCTCGCTACTAACATCGCCCTGCCAAGTGTCGTGCATTCGATTTCCATACGAGGCAAATATTCGTCGTTGATTCATAGTTTTTTTTTTTCGAGTCTGGGTGTACCGAACCGTGTACCCGACGACCTAAAAAACGTTGCTGGGTCTGACTGGACGCGGAAGGCGGAGGACCGAGCGTTATTTCCGATGTTGTCATCAATAATATAGATAAAATTTAAAAAATCCAGATAATCATTATCTCCATACATATACATATATATAGTCTGGTGAGACATGTCATAGTCCCATAAAAATCACAACAGCTGTCAAGTGGAATTAAATATATAGATACTTCTTTGCCATTTCAAAAAAAAATATGTTTAGACTTTCTAACTCCAAAATCTAGTACTTACCTAATAGTCAAGTATTCTTCGCCAAATATGCCACGGTGAATCCCCAACAATTCGATAGTGGTACAAAGAGACAGTGATGCTTTGTACGCATTCTGTCGCAACACCGCACGGGTGCGTCGGCGACGTTCCGGATCATCGGGCGCATATATGGGACGCGTCATTCACAACCATGATTGAGATTTTTGGTACACAGTGTAATTAAACCGCGACGTCATTTAAGCAGTGATGCGAGGAAAGTTTGCGAAGTATCCTGCTGATAATATTAATGTTTGTCTGCGTGGGTGTATGTTGCCATATCATTGTATGGTTGACCGAATCGGGCGGTACCTATATTGTGGGGCTTATGTTCTGTTAAATAACGTCAATAGGCATTCATATTATAATTTTCTATGAAAAGATAGATTTGTTTATATCGAGAGATTTTTACTGGAATCTATATCTATTCTAATATTATAAAGAGGTAAAGTTTGTCGGGATCTCGGGATCTACTGAACCAATTTTCAAAATTTCTTTTAGTGTTGGATAGCCCATTTATTGAGGAAGGTTATAGGCTATATAACATCACGCTACGGCCAATAGGAGCTGAGCAGTTGCCAAATAAATAACGACGGGAGTGAAGCTCCGCGCAATCTCTAGTATTACTTAAATAGAAATAGAAAAAAGAAGAAAAATAATTCAGGAATTTATGATCACAATTTTAAAATATATACCGTTCAAGTCCTTGTATACTTCGCTATAAATTGCCGCTTCATTTTATTTGATAACTCATTACTCGGTCCACAGTCTTATTCCACTAATAGCTGGTTCACAATACATAAAGCTTGTCGAATGCATTCATCGTTGTCAACTAAATGTTTCACTCATAATCATCAGAAACAAATACTGACACGTGCTGGGCATTAATTTTATAATCTCTACTAATGATGTAGATAGTTTGTTTGTTTTGCTGTGTTGATATGCAATGAGATGTTTATGTTTATTTAATTAATTTAAACTTTAGTCAGCATAGAAACACTAAAAGAAAATAATAAAATTCGTTTATACTTATAATAATATTATAATATTCTACCACATTCACACATCGCCATCTAGTCCCAAAGTAAGCAATTATATTTGCTTGTTATGGGTACTAAACAACTGATATACTACTTAAATACATTTTTTTTTTGTAAATACATACATAATATATTATAGATAAATTACACCCAGACACAGAACAAACCTTTATTGCTCATCACACAAAGATTTGTCCTGGGTGGGGATCGAACCCACGACCTCCGGCTTAGCAGTCAGGGTCACTTACCACTAGACCAACAGGCCAGTCAGTTACTTAGAACTAAGGCGTTATTAACAAATTTATTGTTGCAAAAGTATTACTACTGAAATACCGTTTAACGTAGTGCCGTAAAAGGCAAAGCTTTCTTTATATTCAACACTGCCAACCCCTCATTCCTTCGATTCCTTCTTGATTCTTGAGACTACTTTATACCACCAATACAGTACTTCTCACATTATTACGACTGATGTCTTCTTTATAATGTCGGTAGATTCTCACTAAAGAATGAATTTGAATGATCAATTGATTTATGCACTATTTTTAGCATCAAATTGAATTTTATCAGATAATTTTGGGTGGTCTCATTTCAACTTTTCATATAATAATATTAAGAAAAAATATATCGCATACTTGGGCACGAGTTTGTAAGTTATTTGTAAACACAGTCGCCGCCACGTGACATAACTAGCACATTATAATCAGCTTAGCACGATTGTCAATGTAAACTAAAGACAAAACATACAAAGACTAAACACCGTGATTGATCGAGGCTCAGACGCTATGAACCGCATATTGCACAATAACACACTGACTTTATGAATTGTTCTTACAAACTTGTGAAATGTCGTACTTACACAGTCGTTGATTGATGTGTACATCTGTTTTTGGGTTTAATTTATTTAAATTATTCTATGAAGAAAGTATGGAGTGCAGTCGTGATGGTGTATTACCTACCTATAAACCGTATATTCACTACAATCCTGTTAAGTCTGCATGCTGTATTTATTGCGTTTATTTCCGAAAATATTCACATAAAAAAAAAATTTAAAAAAAAAAAACAGTTTCTGTTACATACTCCATTCATGTAATAGAAGCTGAATTTTTTTTTGTGCCCCCAATAAAAATATTTATTATTATTATTTAATTACCAAAGCTAGTAGCGGTCTACACAAGACACCTATTCTCCACACCGAGTGTGACACACGGACGGACGGACAGACATGACGAAACAATAAGGGTTCTGTTTTGGCTACGGAACCCTAAAAATGCCAATCAATGTACTCACAAATTTAAGAATACATTCAAAATCTTATTAGAGCTATGTTTAATACAAGTAACCAACCAAACAACGATATTTCTAAAGTCTGCAACGCTTCAAACAGCCATTAATCATAATCTCACTTTAATGAGAGGCAATTACTAATACAGAAACAGGAAAATCTCTTACATCTTTCACTACATAAAAGGCAGTGATAACATGAACAGTTTCAATGTTGATAAACCTCACGACCGCTGACCGCGTCTTAAATAGAATAAAATAAATCAGTAAACATTGACTCGATCCGTAAATATAGGCGATTTACGACTTACCGCGTCAGCTGTGGTCGTACATTGTATAAAGGTCTAAGCTCACCATGCGGTCATGACCATTGGCAATGACAGTACTAGTCGGATTACATGGCGTGAGGCCAGGCTATGAAAACAAGACTCCGCGTTTAACTTCAAAAATCTATTACTAGGGTCATTTAATAACCCATTGCCACTTAAATAGTGAACGGATGTAATTGGAGATAAACATCGTTATTTAAATTTCAATTTGTAAGGTAATTTTACATGTCAAGAAATGAGAATTTAAAGGAATCAATCGTAACCCTCTAACCCAGTAATACTTATTATTCAATGACTCTGTTTACAATTTTAAATGTCACCAAGTTTTTAATTATTTTGATTATTAAATAAATGATTATGATGTATGACACATAATGAATATCAAATCTAACGTTTAGGCTTCAATTACAAAGTGATTGAACTTGAATGCTATTTATATAAAATGTAGGTATATACACAAAAACTTTATAATGATCAATGTGTTCGAGATCACGATTATAATAATTATAAATATCTTTTTACTAGCTTCCGCCCGTGTTCTGCCCGCGTAGTTTATCGGTAAAAAGTCACAGAACAGAGATAGGTTTTTTGTAAAAGTAGCCTGTGTGTGTGTGCTATTCCTATCAGCGTGCCAAATTTCATACTGATCCATTCAGCCATTCTCGCGTTATTGAGCAACAAATATCCATCCATACATTAATCTATCATCATCACATCATCTCCATCCTAACTTTCGCATTTATAACAATATAGTAGGACCCTAGTCCTATTGTAAGTATTGCAACTTAGTGTGTAAAAGACCTAAAAAACATGGCGCCTATATGAACTATACGCGTACAAGCAAAATATAAACAAATTATTTATTTATTCGGACACAGTTCGTTTAATACTTACAAATGACGTTAACGTGGACCACCGACTTCGACATTTTATTCAACAATTCTGTGAGCGTCACTGTTGTTTAAAAAAGAAATTGATTGCCCAAATTACGTTGAACTTGTTTTCCCTAACGGAATGCAAAGGATTTGTCAATTTTATGTGACTAACATACCTGATAAAGTAATGATTTAGGTATCTAATTAATTGAATCATGGATGACCTTACAATTCTCTTTGTCGCAGTATGCATGCATACTACTGCAGTGCACTAACCTGCATGTCCTGGGTCGGAGTTCTGAGATTAACAAAACCTCTAAATCTTTTCCGATCCTGAAACTCTCAATTTAATTGCGGAGTCTGTGAATGTACCCGGTTAATGATACCACATACAATGGGACAATAGACCCTCCTTCCCGCTGTTATATTTTAATTATCAAGCCTATTTTAAGCAGGTTACGGGTTCAATGTCAACTAATGTTGAACTGAAGTAACATTTTACATCAGTCCAACATTAATCGCTACTGTGCCGAGCTTCTACTAAAGCTTTGGGCACACAGCGAACGGGGCGGGACGGCACCGTGACGCTACCGGCACGACATGAGTATGAAATATATCAAAGGTGTCATATAGAGCCGTCGCGCTCGGCGCACCGTTGCCGTTGGCGTCTGCGTTCATGCATTCGTCGCGCCGAGCGGCGGGCGTCACGTCGCCATCCCGCCCCGTTCGCTGTGTGCCCAAAGCTTTAAAACACATTGTAAGTGTACTTAAAATAACAAAATAAATTAGGATGCAAATATCGCAACAGATACAAGATGAAATTATTTAAATTTTCTGTTTGCCTTCATAAGGTTAAAAATTACCTACTTGCTTAAATTATCTTACAACTATTTTTTACTGTTAAGACGATGTATTCGTTAAAGCTTGTAATAAAAACATCAATATTTATCTTCAGGGTAACTTTACTAGTGAAACAGACTTAATCTTATAACAGCGACGAAAGTTAATAGGCCACGAACAGCTGCCCACACATAAAATGCTTAAAAAGGTCAAGGATTGTATCTCATACGACATAAAATATCTGTTAGGCCCGAGTAATTACTGTCCTACTAAATCTACTTGAAAAAGATTTGAAACAACTTTTAAGTGCATTAGCATTCATCTCACGGGGTGTTATTAGATCCTTTTATAGTAAGTTGAATCTATTGGCGTGCTAACATAAGGAATATAATATATACTAGGCATTTTGAGAGTGATAGACTAAAGCTAGATTCTGACTGGGGATTTGTTTTTACTTAAAAGGCTACAGCGATACTTGTTTCACTTTAGTCTGAAGAGTAGGTAGTCGTCTTTATTTAATTTTGTAGATTTTGGCTAATAACTTAATTTATATTCATTCTTTCATCTGGTGTCAGTTGAAGCAATCGCGTTCCTTCCTTTTGAGTTTTCAAAAATAACAATTTTTTTAAGTATCTTTAAGTGAATAATGAGAAAATTGGAAGAGTCTTATAAACAATTAGTCCTAAATACGTGAGTTGTTATTGATTGTTTAAACGAACTCGTCCTTAAAATTCTCGTTAAATCCGTCACTAATTTGTACCGGTTCAGTTAACAAAAAAATGAATAAACTTAGCTATTACAATCAAAGTAACAATTACTGTCACCTACTGTGATTCGCAAATACGGCACGTGCGTCATAAAAAGCTATGTATTATCAAATCATAATTATTGTGGTTGAAAAAACCATGCGCAAGAAATTCACATCCAATATTTTAACTCGCCAGAAAGTTACGAGCTTGTGGTTTGTTTAAATCATGCTCATACCAATATGTGAGCCATTAAAATAATAAATTATAATAGTAATCAAGAGTATATTGCCCGTGGTGGGTATGCTGATCTGTTAAACAAGGTTGTATGTAGTGGCGACGGGTTATGTAAACAATCATTACACGGTTCAACCAGGCGCGGCAGTGCGGCCGCGTTCGTGTACTGACCTTAACAACACGTGGTTATAGCTACAGGAGAAAAGTGTGTGAGCGTCAAGTCTGGGTATACTGAGACTTATATTATGTTGCTAAATTAATTGATTGAAATAACTTAGAAGAAAAAGGGACAACATGCGAAGTGGACATTCTGCGAAAGAAACATTTTGAGAAAGGGACATTATGCGATAGAGACATTCCGTGACTGAGACATTTTGCGACCAATGCAGTTTGAGAAAAGAACATTCTGCGAATGAGCCCATGATGCCCGCTAAAGCTTTCTTGTAGTTGCATAAAAACAAAAGAATTTAATAAAAACAAGTTTCTAGTTTCAATTTAATATTATATTTTATTTTGTACCAATAATTTGCCCACTACTGACGGCAGCAACAATTACGTATTAATGAGTACTTCAACAGGTTCAATTCGATTATAAATTGTAACATTTCATTGCAAATTAATCCGAGAACAGGTTGGCTACGTTTGATTACTTCTGCGACCGCCACTATGCTGGCTGTTGACGCAAAGGTGTCATTCAATTGATGTGTCGGCTTGTAACACCGGCCTTAGCTTGTAATACTTATTATTCAATTTGTTCTCGTCTCTTTTGTAGTTGCCGTTTTATTATTATGCGTGCAAATCTAAAGATTAGACTGTCTAAATATACAATCATCATCATCATATCAGCCCAATGACGTCCACTGTTGAAAATAGGCTTCACCTAATTTCCGGCACAGCGAGCGGCTCAATATACAATGAAAACAGAAAAAAGAGAACCATTACTATAAACGCCTATTTGGAACAATACTTGCAATATCGATTTTGATCGATAACAAAGTTATAGCGATATTGATTGACCAATCGAATATCGAGAGTGTGAATAAGAACTTACTGGTTTTTTTGATAGTGTGACCTAGCCTCTTCTCTCGCAGAGCTGCGTACCTATTGGTGTAGTTAGAAAAATAAGTAACAAAAGTCAAACAAATATTAAAGAAATATTTAAATTTTGTAAATATAAGAGGTGTTGAAAAACTTGTGTATATTCAGTTTAAACATCAATATCAAGAAACAAGCATACGTACATAATCATTACCTTCTATACACAATGTAGTCAAACACGTAGTAATTGCTTAAATCGATCTTACCAAATGGCCAAATATTTTCTTCAATCCCACGCTCGTTAAATACACACATAATATACGAATTATGTAAGTTTTCTGAGCAAACAGCCCTTCGTTAAGCTACATATTAGCTCCACCGCTAGCGGAATAAAGAAGCTAGAATATCCAATATTTTATAAAAACTGATTAATGAGTGACTTTATAATAAAATGTGTCGAATTACCAAAGATGTTTAACAGTTGGCATTTAAAATGTTTCGTTCTTAAATTATCTCTAAAACTTAACTCTAAACTTAGCCAAAATCACTCCAGTTTTAGGTACTTTTAAATTTTTATGTGAAATAGGACTGAAATAGGATTTGACTGGCCTATTGGTCTAGTGGTTAGTGACCCTGACTGCTAAACCGGAGGTCGTCGGTTCGATCCCCACCCAGGACAAATCTTTGTGTGATGAGCATAAAGGTTTGTTCTGTGTCTGGGTGTAATTTATCTATAATATGTATGTATTTACAAAAAAAAATGTATTTAAGTAGTATATCAGTTGTTTAGTACACATAATACAAGCAAATATAATTGCTGAATATGGGACTAGATGGCACTGTGTAAATGTGTTAGAATATTATTATATTATTATTATTATCTCAACCCTCGAAATTTGCTTCTTAATTCTGGTAATCACTACAACAAACATGCTATTTAATAAAATTAGCCAAAATCACTCCAGTGTTAGGTACTTTTTAATTTTTTTATGAAATAGAAATTTCTTCCTTCACAGATAGTAATGTATTTTTTTTATGCATACGAATCAAATATAATTGTAGTTTGTACCAGTAAATGTATATCAAATAATCACTGTTGTAAGCCCCGCTCATCGCTCAGCTTTTCCTAAACGCGTAGTCTAACGCAAACTACAAGTGTGGCTCATGTTTACACTGTTTTGACACGACGTCGGCCATGTCGGAAATGTTGGGATTTTGCTCTCGCTGCGTCGAGTCAGAATATCGTCCTAAATCGAACACCACGCCTGAAGCTTGCTATTTCATGCTTGTAAATTTAATCAGTTTTGAAACGTAGCACTTAATATGTTATTGAATAAAATATTTACACAGATAAACTATTTACAAAAACAAATCGGAATTCTATTTATAACAATTTTCTATAAAAAGAATATCTGATTGACGTCCGACTCATAAGAAAGGTACCCAAAGCTTATCACACTGAATGGAAAACCTACGGGCGATGATTGACCATAGAAAAATAGGCTAGCCTTAGTGACAATACTATCGTTTAGTGACATGTTGTTAGTTTTGTTATTTTTTGTTATTATTCACATATTTTTATATTTTATTGCAAATACATGCATTTCATTTAAAAAAATAAACATAACGTAATAAATTTGTATCCTCATCGGTTTTTTTTTTGCCTGACAAACTACTTCTATTAAAACAATAAAATAAATAATGACAATGGTAGCGATGCGGAGGAAGTTTATGATGCCGTATTTTAATTTGTAATTTTTCCCTTTTTCCCTTTTTAATGATACATTTAGGAAGTTTTTATTTATAAATATTATTATTTAAATTTAGTTTAAAATGTTGTATATACTACCTCATGGTTGGAATGTAAATTTATTATTTGCGGATCAAAAGTACGTATTCCTTTACGATAGGTACATACTGTAAAAACCTCAATTTGACATTATTAAAGTGCAATTGCATAGAAGGAATTATTTTAAAATTAAAATAGGAATATCTAATAGTCTGCAACAATCTACAATGATGTTTAGTACATCTTTAGATCTTAACACATTAGCAACTATTCCTACTTTTATAGCCATAACACAATTGTAATGTTTTAGCATTGGCTCAGAAAAGCGTTCCCGAGTCATTCGTCTCGTTAAGGCAATTGTAATAGTCCACAAACATCATAACTGCCTTTTACGATCATTGGTTTTCAAAGACAAAAAATTGCCTTCAAATCTTTGAAAACGATGTTGGCATCGAAACCCAAAAAGTTATTTTTTTAACAAATAATTGAAATTTTAATTAAAATGGACAACAACAATAACTGAAGAACGTCGTTCCAAATATGATTTCGAACATTCTATTTATAAAAATATAAAAAGTTCCAGAAAAGTTACCACAAATAAACTATTTTTAACAAAAAATATTAAAACGACTTCAAATCAGTACTAAAAAGCGAAAAATGAACTGAATTAGATATTTAATTCCAAGCTAAAAAATACCTACCTACCTGTTTAAAGTATAATACCCTATTACTAATCTGTTTGAAGTCGGTGCCAAGCCTAAGGAGTTTGTTAAGCTACGTACTACTTAGTACGTACATCTGTTACCGCTCGCTACTTCACACCACCTCGCACTTGCGTGTGATCGTACCTAGTGGACGGCTCAAACTGAGTGATACAACCTCATTAGGCTGGCACCGACTTCAAACAGATTAGTAATAGGGTATTATACTTTAAACAGGTAGGTAGGTATTTTTTAGCTTGGAATTAAATATCTAATTCAGTTCATTTTTCGCTTTTTAGTACTGATTTGAAGTCGTTTTAATATTTTTTGTTAAAAATAGTTTATTTTTCCATTTTTAGTGTACTTTTTATCTAGCAGATTTGATAATACTGGCTAGCAAACTAAGACGGAAAACCGAAATAAAGAATCTTCGATAGAAGGGAACGTCTATTCAAATATTCTAACAACACAACCTGATTGTAGAATAGAGGAATCTCAAAACTCTCAGCTTTTTATGTCTTTCTTTTTTCCTATAAAATGCGACAGGTAACAAGTATAGGTATACAATGCAGGTTAGATACTATATCGAAAACTTAAAATGTCATCTAAGAATTCCTTTGAATTATACAACTTTATCTTCCATCAAGAGCTCTCACCTCAGACACTTGAAATAACACAACTTAAGGTTTATACATGGATGTGATATTTAAAGAAATCATCTTTTTACTCCTAAACATTAAGAAGTTTCCCTTCCAGTGACAGCTCACCTAAATAACCTACAAGAATACAACTATAGGTTTATAAGTACCTAGAATGTTGAAATAATTATCCTCCAACTCCTAAAAGTTAAGGAGTTATACCTTCCAGTGACAGCTCACCTGAATAACCTACAAGAATACAACTATAGGTTTATAAGTACCTATAATGTCGAAAGAATTATCCTCCAACTTCTAAGAGTCAAGGAGTTATACCTTCCACTTACAGCTCACCTGAATAACCTACAAGAATACAACTATAGGTTTATAAGTACCTATAATATTGAAAGAATTATCCTCCAACTCCTAATAGTTAAGGAGTTATACCTTCCAGTATCAGCTCACCTAAATAACCAACAAGAATACAACTATTGGTTTATAAGAACCTATAATGTCGAAAGAATTATCCTCCAACTCCAAACAGTTAAGGAGTTATACCTTCCATCACCAGCTCATCAACATGAGATGTTGACTATCAGACGTAAATACTTGAATAACTTTAAAAAATATATGAAACACGTAACATGTGCCTATAAAATTTGAGGGTTGCCTTCGATTTCCCTGAGATTCCATCATCAGAATTGACGTGATGAATAGGGGACCAATTCGGAAGTATAACCTTTCAAACAAAAAAAGAATTTTTTAAATCGGTTCAGGCATCTCCGAGTAATCGATGAACATACATTAAAAAAAAAAATACATACAGTCGAACATATAACCTCCTCCTTTTTTGAAGTCGTTAAAAAAATTAAAACACTTCTCGAAGGTACATATCCAAATACGATCATAACTGGAAGTAGAAATGATGCCGTTCACGAATCACGAACAAACTTTCTTAATATTAGAATTCAGCAAACACACAGTTACAAACTTATTACACTTCCAACTGTGTTTACCGTTACAGTTTTCAAATAATTAATTCGTTCTATTACAATAATCGTGGTACAAGCGACAATAGTTCCCGCCATAAATCGAGACATTCCTGTATTTCCATACACATATAAGGAAGTCAGCTAAACTTAGTAAAACGCGATCACGATTTATCTCTTCCTGCAACAAATATTTTAATATCATGCATAAAGTAAATATTTGGCCAAATGTTTGTCGTATGGGCGCATGCGCCGGTCATATTTTGATCTTAATTACTGCGCAAACATACAAAGTGGCCGTAACGATACAGATCTCAATTATACTTTGTTACTCACTATATTTATTTTAGTATTAAAGTTGTAGATTAATGAATTGTTTAGATGCCTGACAACGCAATTCTGTTTATTTTGATTGGTGACGTCATTGTGTCTACAAGTGATCCAGGGCCTACTACTTATTCTTATTTTCTAATATTCCATTAATTTACTTTATTACGAGAAGAAACAATCGACATATCAATATAATAACCTATTTTAAAACAAACTAGGAATAAAATTTTTAATTTTGGAATCTTTTAAAACTAGCTGAAATACGGCGCTAAATAAATGACGTCTTTTAAAAAGCTACAAACAAAAAAAAAGAAAGGAGCGTCAGCATTAATAAAGCAAACTTTATCGTAAAACATGCATTGATCGTATCATTCAACTCCTACGCAAGTCCTAGATCTACTTCAAGATTTAAGAAACAGCCTGTCTCAAAAACCACAACCGCTACAACCGATTCAACTTTGGTTATCTACAACTTTATCTCCCGTATCTGGCTATCGTAGTTTAGTAACCCGGTGACAACGTCGCCTTCTTTTGAATTGAGCAACATTTATATTTTTGGTACATACGTCTTTTGTAATAGTGTAAATGATTATGATATAACAGTAGTTAACAGTTACAGTAGTGCAGCATCTAAAGTCGTGATTAATTTAACATTTATCTTTAGTAAGTAGTCAGCTAATCTAATGTCAAAAATCCTTAGGTTTATCGGAACCACGTGTAATCTAATGTCTCATTACAAAGTTCATACGTAAAAATAATTAAAAGTAAAGGTAAAGGAATAGGTAAAAACCAGGTATAGTGGCAATTAACTCACAATGTTGACATCAGATTGGTCGATTTCGTAATCACTGTGAAATTGGAAGTGCGATAGCAAGAGAGCCTTCTTATAGGAATTCTAAATCGCCTCAATATTATCCATACATATTATAAAAGGCTTTTTTATTATAATCTTCTTAAAAAATCTCATCGACATTTTATGTAAATACACATAAAAAACACTAAATATACCTACTTGACCTCAAAACAAATCGAATCAAAATAGATAACTGTCAGAAACTAGAAGGAATTTAGCATCAAATTACAGAGGATTTAATTATGTACATGCATAGGTATTATAGTTATGAAGAATGTAATACATTAATTAATTGACGATAAATAACACTTAAAATACCGTAGTATGACGTTCTCAATGTTTCATTACTTTATAGATCAGATTCCTAACTAAATGGAAGCAAGACATTAATTTTGCCAAATCACTTTTTCGTCTCCTTGCTTGGCGCCGACAGCCGCCTCAAGCTAGTCTAGTTGTAAAACAATTACGTGGCCTCATTTAACTATTCAAATTTTATGGGTGACGCTGTAGCCTGATTGTTGTGCCTAATTCTGAATGGGTATAAACTAGTCCTGTGTCGGTCGATCATTCTTCGTGAACCGGGTCGATAGCGACCCATCAACAAAGTGATTGAGTCAAAAAATTCGATCGTTTGTCAAAAAATTCGATCGTGTGTCACGGGTCTTCATCACTCGGTTCAGTAGATAGATAGAGTGCTGAATCAATCGCACATTTTATGCAATCCGGATCGATTGCATGATAGGGTGTTGGTTATTGGGTCAGAGCCGAGGATTCAGTCGTTTCATCGATATAGTAAAATAAAACAAAAAATTGATTGATAGATTGAGAATGTAGGTAATTAATTTGAACGGCTGGGTTGAATAGTCCTTTTGGCATTAGTGAATAACTAATAAGTACGTAATTCATTGAATACTCTCTCGTTTCATATGTATGGATCGCGACACAAACAGCGTACGACCACGTCTAAAAGAGAGATTGATGATCGAATCACTCGTCAATTGTATGGGTTGCGAACTGATAATTTTGATTCGATCAATCGTGATCGACACAGGACTAGTAAAAACGTTTCAAGAATCTATTGCGCCCTACGTCCAAATATTTTGCACAAACACACCAACGCCGACAATATATGGCGACTATTTGTAATACAAGCTTAGAAATAGATGCAATAAACTACAGGCTTTCTAGATAGCTATAAACTTTTATTCAACGCAGGTAAAATATGGATTTATTTATTGGTCCAATTATTTACAAACACGACGTCAGCTGGGAACATTTTCTTCGATATATTAGCAATAACTTTAGGCGTCAGCTGTGTTTCCTTACAACTGTAAAATTACGACTTAGTTATAGAAAAAAGAGAAATTAACTCACAATGTTGACATCGCTATATTTTTCTTTCCTCTACACTTTGGGGTTTGCTGGTAGAAAACTCAAATTTGAGTTAAGTTCGCCTATGTACATGTCTTTTCTCTTGTGTTGTCATGTTTTGTAATTTGTGTGTACACTATAAACTATTCTTGAATTTGTTACAGTGTGGAACTATTTATCTAACATTAAACGTTATTCGAATAACGGTAACAGCGTGTGTGAGGCATCAACTTGACAGCTTTTCAAGCCGTAAAGCAAGGAAAACACTTTATTAATGTCGTCTGGGCCCTACGGCGAAATTACGCTATAAGATAAACATAAAACTTAGTATGCAAGGAACTGGATATTGATTTATTTATAATTATTTATTAATATGTTACAAAAAATTCATACCATGAATAAATTTAAAGGAATATAATAATATCTCTATAATATTTATTCTTGTAATTAGCCGAAGACCTAGTAGGGTCTCGACATAATAAAATATATTATGACCAAAGATTCATTCGTTCATTTAAATATTCATGTGAGAACGATACCAAAATCAACTAAGTTTAATAATAAAATTGTGAATCTGAGTCTAATAAATACCTAAAACCAAACATGTGGTGAAAAAACATTATTTTAATAATAGGACAAAATACATCGAAGCAGCTACATTCAGCCATTTTAATCAAACAGACTTCTATTCATGAAATGTACGACAGTTCAGTTACTAGGTCAACAGTTCGCATTATGCACAATTCGCAACACGTGGAGGCTATAATGTATTGGACCAAACGCCAGAATATGTCGATGACAGCACGAGGTGATTGTAATATGACACATAGCTATTCCCTACAGGGTCCTGGCGCCATCGGCAAACACGCCGTGAATGACCAAACCAGTATAAACCCCCATTGATTTATGTTTAAAATTCTATGCATCTATCTATGACTGCAATAATTGCATTCGCCTCAACCTGTTTTGCATATTCCAACGCTACGCACCTCCTATGGTGTTATGATAAACTAACTAAGGTGCTGTGAACTTATTGTATTCGTGTATTGCTGCAATGGCTATCAATTTATCGCCTCTCTCCCTAGTTAGATCCATACCAAGAAGGTAACTACAACAGTAGACCCAATTTTCGATCTAAATATTTGATAGTGTCAAGTATACAAGGAAGTCAAATGAAATGTATTGATGTCCTTCCTTTAATTCGCATGTAATACAAGTCGATTCACAAGTTCCTATATGACATTAATTACTGCTCGTAAATTGATACACTTCAGCAATTAATATAATATCGAGCCCGCATATTAAAATGTTTTGCGCTAAACGAGTTTTTATCAAGAAGGTAGCATAATAAATAAGAGTAATCAGAGGTAAAGAAATCGCATTGATGTTCATTCGTTATTAAAACACCTCAGTAATATAAATTAAACATCCTAATTTAGATAATTCTGTTCGTCTGTATTCTGTATTTATGTAAATTTAATCAAAGTATGCGGTTATTATTAAGTTTGATACTGGAAAGTAGTTGAAAACCTGCAAGTACCAGTAATGATTGTGGAATCTCCAGAGCTCGGCATTCAGCGCACATTATGTAGGTGCATACGTTCATTATAAAGTTTATAAACTAGTACATGTGCTTGTGTACATCTGGTCCTATTCTGAACCAGACCTTGTTAATTGCGAGCCCACTCTGTTCCACACCGTTACTCACTTTAGTGAACACGCACATCGCTAGTAGCTAGTTAAATTGTACATTGATAACTTGTCTCGTTTTAGGATGTTTTGATATCAACATTTTCTTGTTTAGTAGCCTTACTATTGTTCTATATATTCTATATAGGATCTCGCTATCAAGCCATAGACCACCTTAGACAATATTTTTTTCATTCGCAACTCTGTGCTTTTTTATGCCTGCATCTTCTATGGTTCAGTCTATTTTGGATTAATATTTTTAATTTTTCGTTTATTGAAAATGAAATGTTAATCTAAAGGTCTACCATTAATAAAATGACGGAGATTCACATGAAAATTTAAATTGTTTTATAAAATGTATTTTCGGGATCCATTTCGAAACGAATTTCTTTCCCCCTATTTCTAGTATGTTTATTAACCTGGAATTTATCCAAAAGTTTAGAACTTTTGTTCCATGTCCGTCTTATATATCACTGTAAGATTGATCTAACTGTATTACATGATATATCATCTTATATCATATTTAATCAGTTTTGGCCCTACCTTACTATCAAAAGCTAACTGTACACCCTGTTAGAGTAAAAGCTAGTTTTAGTCAACGATTGAAAATCAGCAGTTAAAATTACTCGGTAAAATAATTAAACGGCACGCGAAGATAATATACTTGTAAAATACTTGTTAGATCGCCAAGTAATTTAGATAAATGGAATTGCTGTTTTAGTATCGGGAAGTCCTTACCTAGCGGAACTGTATTTTAGCGGGTAAATGTAATTAATAGAGTCTGGCAACCGGTTCTCTGCACTGGACTGTTTTTTAAAATCTATACATGGCAATATTTTTGAACTGTCATGTCAATGTCTTTTTAGTGTTTTTCAATCAATATTCTTTTGAAATTATTGAAAAATAATGCCGAAAGCTATCAAAGGCGTAGTTAGAAAGTTGATATTTACTTAAGTTGAGATAATAGTATCAAACGCATTTTTTCAGTCTATAGTCGGTGTTGTCACCCCTTGTTTTTTTGAATTTACCGCTCTTTTCTTGTGCAAAGAACGGATGGCCAGACTATACCATCTGATATATTTATTGTTCTTATAGTTATATTCTTTTGGCCATGGATTTAAACCTTTTTTGTGTATTTAACTAATTCATCTGTCTTTTTTTTTCTATACGTGACAATCAAATTACACAAATACACTTATGTTGCATCCACCAAAATGGGACGCTATAGTTTATTGTAAGAAGTAGCGTTTTGGCAGAGGCTTGAGTATTTAATTTTCTAATTAGATTTACATAATTTTTGTTTTTATACCATAATTTTATACAAGTCACGGGCCACCTAGTGAGACAATGATAAAATAACTGGTATATAGACGACTTATTTCATGACATCATCTATGCATTTAATTTAAATAAGCCAATTTATTCGAATATTTTCAATTTTGTATCGGGTATCGATTTTGGACAGCATATTTGCGCTGCTAAGATGGCTTGTGTTTTATTTTAATATGGTTGTTAGTGGTTTTAGAGCATTTATGTAATAATGTCGGTTTAACGTCAATATAATCCAATTTAAGACTTATTTACAAGTTACAACAGTAGATACATAGCACAGGGACTCAACTCGTAATCTCGATATTTGATTGGTGGAGATCTATATTATTGTTCCCTATTTGAAAATTTTAAATATAGTCAACGACACGAATGTCTACGTATCATTATTTTCTAACATTTAAAAATCATATAGACCTCTAAGAATTCAATTTTGCAATTTCGAGAATCTGTTTTAACCCTTTGACCGCCACCCTATTAAAGAAAAACTGTGTTCCCTACGCCAAGCAATAAAAATATATGAACAGTGTAAATGTTTCTGATTCTGAAAATCAACATTACTCAACTTTTATCCGTCAGTAAAAGTTGAAGTGAGATGGACACTTTAAGACGTCATTGGTGTCTCGATCAAGTTATTGAATGACACTTTAATGCGTCCTTGGCGGTCAAAGGGTTAATAATCGTACTTGCTGTCTTCAAACTATTATACATTTTATTTTCTTCGCTATGAAACCGTATTATAGTTCAAAACAGATGTTGCAAAATAATTTTTTGCAACATCTGTTTTGAACTAAATTAATTAACTTTCTATAATTAAAACATCAAAGTAATTGTATTCATGATATTAACAAGTTTCGTTGATGTTTATAACATTATTAGAATTTATGTTTACATATTCTTAATTGCAGAGTTGTTAAACTTTGCGTGTCTTGGAATGGAAATTCTAGGAAAATAAATTTTATATATTTAGCAATTATATTGTTATAGTAAGTTCGGTTTCGGGAAATTTAACAAATAAAACCATGTCTTGCCGCAATGAAAAAAGTGTATCAAACTGTAATCGGTTCAGCTCAGCTCTCTAGTTAGAGAGGAGACACGAACCCAGCCCTGGGACTTAATGGGTTTGCTGATGATGAATCGGTTCATATCTCAATGCAAAACTTGCAGAACATAATGAAATTATTATAGAATAACGAAGAGGCTAAAAAACTTCTAATATCATCGAATAACTAGAAAAATAATAAAAAAACCATTACACAAAGAGTCCATGACCAACCCGTATCGTAAACGGCGACTAAGGAAGTACCTTATACAGACTAGAGCACTGCGAGTAAAGGAAAATTCGAAACAAACCCTATACCAACCCATCTGTCCAGCGTGGTATAGTAGGCTAAATTCCCTCCACATTCTTTGGAGGAGACCCGTGCCTAGTGCCAGCAGTGGGACGTATACCAATACGTCACACATTAAACCATGAAATGATGAATAGTTAAGATACCTAAGAGCGTTTATCAATAATACAAATCAATGAACTGACTAATAATATTAAATTTCCATTAGGAAATTGCAAATTTGTTCTGAAATGTGTAAACAAGCAGACACCACACATCAACAAGCGCATATGGACAGCAGCGGACGTCAATATATCCGGGTAGCCATATTTATCGTATATGTGCCCGATTATGGCGAGTTATTTTGACACGAGGCATGCCTCTGACAAAGTGCGTATAGGAATAGATCGCCAAAGGTGTTTTATTATACGTATAACTGCGTGTATTTGTTTTTGGTTCGTTTGTGTGGGTAGCCAATTTGTTTAAATGTTAAAAGCCCTGTTAAGTATTTAAGCGAACAGTTTTCTTGGAAATATATAGTTTTTATTATTGCGAGTTCTTGTAGTGACAGATTTAGAATACATAATGTCATTACCCGATTTCAACCCGTGGGTGTAGTGTAGTGTAGTGTGTAGTCGATTAATGAAGAAAACCTTATGCAGACAAGAACACTGCAAGAAAAGGAAAATTCGATATAAAACTCTAGGTATACCGACCCGTCTGGCCAGCGTGGTATAGTAGTCCTAATTCCCTCCAGAATCTAGTCAAATCCGGCGACCTTCTCTTACCAAGTCGCGGTCTCCACTCCAGGACACACTTGCTCTACTGTGCATCGGTCCTTCTGCAGATATGACCAGCCCACTGCCACTTCAACTTACTTATTCTGCAAGCAATCTATTATATTATGTTTATGTTGATAGCCAGAAAAATAGCTACCCTGTGTATTGAGACTCATACTTCTGTTGTACAGATATGTTAGGATATATGCGTTATTTATGTATTGTACTAATATTGGTAGATAAACAATGTCGCCGAGCGACTTGCATCCAATTTAAACTTTGTCTTATATCTGTTGTTGGAAAGTTACAATCAGAATTGAAAATAAAATATTTCACATTCCTCGCATATACAAGATTCTTAGCTGTGCGTTTGCTTAAAATTTTGTCACAGGTTATATTTATGATTTTAATGATTATATTATGTACTAGTCAAGTGACTTACCATCTGCTAACGGTGAAGGAAAACATCGTGAGGAAACCCTATAAGAAATTCATGGGTATGTCTGATCCACCAACCTGCACTAGGCCAGCGTGTGTGGATTATAGCCTAAACTCTCAGATCTCTAGATAAGGGAGAGGAGACTCGAGACCCGACACTACTGGGCAGTGTTGCTGATGCTGATTTATGATACTCACTACGTTTATAATACACAAATTCAGTGAACTATTCAGACCAATTTTGGAATAAATTACTAGTCATTTAATACTGCAGTCCTTGCACATAAAATGCCATAATAATAACAAAATAATTACGGCAATTAGTTAGCGCAAAGACAATGGTCGATATTGTCATTCTGACCGACTTCCAGTATGTCATTATTTTATAGGAGCGGTCCCATATTCGCCACAGATTGGCATGATGTCACGAATCTTTGCATCATACAAACAGTTAAATAATTGAATTATGCGCACTGATGTATAATTGTGTGCTGAAAAAACGTTAGATTGATTCCGATTGTTATTAACAATTGCGTTTCGATGAATTAGTTGGTTTGTGGGAACCTAATATGTAGGTTAAATCATTATAAGTTTGTTCAAATGTAATCTGGACTGATGCTCTTTAATGTAAACTTCATTTAATATACCAAAGCTTATGTTTTAAACTAAGTTTTTTCTAATTAAGAATATCAACCCATTACTGTCATGGACAATGGTCTCTTCTTTTCTATCAAGACAGTTGAGAGAGACTATGCCACAAAACACAATCCATACATGCTTTCCTAATTTTGGCTGGTGGATTAGGCATACCCATAGAATTTACCTACAATGTTTCTTTTCACCGTTAGTTGATTGTAAGACTAGTACTTATTTTACCAAATTAAAATCCATTTTCCCGTTTAGCCGCTACCACTTTTTCACCTAAAATCATGCTTTATTATCATTAACTGAGTCTCGTCGCGAGAAAAGGTTATTACCTATTATCACTACCTATTACCACTACCTACTACCACGTGGCTAGACGGGATAGTACAGGGTTTCATTTCGATTTTAGAAAAAAAAAATGACAAAAAATTCATCTGTTCGCTAATATTATTTCAAATAGTATTTGGCCTATGGTAATAATACTTATATTCAAAATAAAATGATAGATGTGCATGTTAAATGTATCAAAGGAAATATAGATCTCACTTTATCTTGCCTATCATATCCTAATCCCTGATTACTTATCAATGATTTGACTGGGACAGGAATCGATACTATGTGAGCCATTACTGATGTAAAACTGTCTATTTTTTTAACGTATTATTATCGCGTTTCAACTACGATGAATGTATTCATTATTTTTAATGATGTAATAATAATGATGTAGTAATCTATCCGTAATAATTCGTTCATAAAATTAAATAAAACATTTGAATGTCATGAAGCCCAGATAAAAAAAACAAATAACCCGTTGTATCTTCGGCAATGGTGTTCAAAATACAAAATACAGATTTTGTTGAGATGAGACCGCTTATATCTACATAGTTACACAATAATTATAATGTAACTCACGATTAGAACTATGATTGTAAGACAAATGATTTAATTAAATTTTATATCAAAACAATCGGCAAGCATACCAATTATGAAAATAACAGTAATTACTTAATATCAATTCTCCGTCAATTAAACTATAAATCATATTGATCGTAAAAATAATGTCCAGGTGCAACCCCGTAAGAGACTTGACCGTATAATGTGCACGTTGGGTACTTGAGACCAACGTTATAACCCCAATTTTACAACATAACCTATTGAGATGAATTACACCAATTACTTTTATGGTCGTTTACACAAAGGGCCTCTGTTATCTGCTTTGTAAACATATTAATAATTCTGTGTGAGTGGGCTACCGTGCGGGCTTCAATGGGTTGACATTTGCATATTCCGATCATAAATTTGAGTCACGTTAATGTTGATAAGTTAATCTAATTAATGTATTGGTGTAAATTATAATTTTCATTTGGTAACATTGCGTTATGCTGACAGGAACAAATGCTTGCTATTGTGTGTAATTAAATTAAATTTAACTAAGATATAAAAAAACTTTTAAAAAATCAAGGGTTTTCGAGTGGCGTTTCAACATTTACACACAAAGATAATTATGGACTAGGATCTATAAGATCTTTTTCGATTATCCCCGTGGTCAATAACACATGTTTGTTTTGATATATTTTAATTCAAAAAGTACAACTTCATATTTAATCCATTGCAATTTATTATTCCTTTTCCATCACTCAGAGTTACATCTTCGTGTTCTAAAGTAGCTATCTCACAATAGAAGGCGCCAGCTGGTACAACGTTCTCTGGAGTTAATAGGGACCCCGGAACTTTTGGTGCATGCGCCGGAACAGATTTTATCACCCACTAACTAATGCCACTGCGTCTATCGCCCGGTAACACACTTCATATAAATAAACTACAAAGTCCTTTTAGGGTTGCCACTTTACGCAGGTGTACGTTATGTTCAAATAATATATTTGTGTCTGCTAAAATTATTGTAGAATAATCAAATGAAAATTATTTTTTCCAGCTGAATACATTTATTATTTGGCATTTATTAGAGAATAAAAAATATAGCCTACGTCCTTCTCCTCTCTATCTCTATCGGTAGAGTAGTTAAGAGGAAAAATCATTATCTAAACAAAAACCAAATCTCACTTTCACATTTTATTATATTAGTTAGGATAACTCTTGCAATTTAATTCAAACAGTTGGTCTTATATTTACTTAGGTATGTAAACAGAGCACCTATGGAGGTACACCTACTTCGACCGTTAAATTATTTTCAAGTATAGAATTTTATGCATGAGACATTTATCTAGCTTCTTTATTCTATTCGAAAGTATTTTTTTTAAAGTGACAACCCTAAATGTAATCGTGTGTGGTACAGTAGTAGGTATTTATCGGTAGTCAAGTCTCCGATCGTTTACCTTTGAACCAGATGAAATGAACTTGAACCTGCTATAATTAGGTACACGAAACGTTGCCTAAAATATTAATAGCACTCGCAGGTAGACGCATACTCATAATAACTCATTAACTAGGTAAAAGTAACAGATATGAAAGAATACTTCGTATCGTACAAAATTTATGTTGGTCGCCGGTTGAACATTTGACAGCAATATCAATTACCGACCAAGTCGATATCGAGATTCAGACTATGCAGTCTGTCAATTTTTTACATTGTTATGTCGAAATGAACCAAACGATTACTGAAATCTTGGAATTTTTAAAATGAATATTACTGGTCTATCAATCCAATTAATGAATTTACGCTGCTTTGGTCTTATCTTTATACATTATGAAAGCAATAAAATAAATGATTGAGTTCCGTAAGAAGGTTCCGTAAGAAAACTTTCCTCTAGCAATAAGGTCAATGCTCCAAGTATTGTAGTATTCGAGCCATCGAATATGATAATTACCTACTATAAAACGGGTCGCATGCTTATTTGGCAAATTATGTCTATAAAAAAATACATCGTTTCCAAAAGTAGACATCGTCATGCGGCGTGACAACTTGTGTTTGCGTAGGCGTGAATCATATCCAAAACACTCAGGACCACTTATGCGAATTTTACTTGCTAAAACGTACAATATTTACCCACATCTATTACATAAGAGAGGCCTAGTAACACGTATTGGTAAACAAAAAGAACTTCACGCAAATTAAAATGCCTTTGATCAGTTTATTGACCTTCCGAGAAAGTACATACGTGAGTTCCCATTCGTTATTTTACACAAATTGCAAAAGCCAATTAACCAATTGCTAGCACAGACAAAGGGATATCTAGCGTAACAATACTGATTTGAACAACAAAAGAAACTAACTAAATAAATCCCGCACGACCGAGTGGTTTACTCCAATTAAGCTTGTCTTTCATTTAGTATCGATTTGAGCCCGTGATCTCATTCCGATCCAGAAACGAGTGATTTATTGTCAGATTACGCCGTGTCGATGCAGTGACGTAACCGACCACCCATCCGTGACTGTCGAACACTCCTTGATGACTTGTACTCTTGTACCTAATGTGTCCTATTTTTACACATGGCAATGTGAACTGAAAAATGCCGATGATGTGACGCCATGTACCGTTATACCAACTATTTACTTAAGATTCGTTAGCTGTGTCATCTACACGCACCATTGATGGTATCGATACTAAACGATCCGATAAACGTTGTTCGGAGATGTCAATATTTAAACTAAATAGAAATAGCCTACTATACTACGCTGGCCAGGATCTCTCGCTCCCAGCAGTGGTGAACGCCATGCTGGAGAGCGAGACGAACTGGGGAGCAGTGCTCTCCTTCTGCGAAGAGGTGATGAGGCAGAAGGAGGAGGTTGAATGGCAGAGGGAAGACGATGCCCTCAGTGACTCGATCCGCCATCGAAGGGTTGGCGGGAGAAGGCGGGCTTACGCCCGCGACCTCCCGCCGTAAAAGCCCGAGAAGAGGACGCGCCCGCCTGAGCGCGTCCGCTACGCCAGGACCGGTCGACTTTGGGGAAAGTCCGCGAGCGTCTTCTGGTGGCGTGTGCGAGTTCCCGCACGTCACCGCTGGAGCTAAGCTCAGGCAGAGAGGAGGCCCGTAGCGAGCCATTTGTCGCTGTGGTCGCGGACGAATGTTCCTGCGCTCCCGTGACCACAGCAGAGCGCGACGAGAGGAACACCTTGGGGTTTTCGTGGGTGCGAGCCCCACATAACCCCTCGCTTCTTTCCCCAAGACCGAGGGGTATGCGTCAGGCATTTCCTCAAGTAAAAAAAGAAAAAAAAAGGATTTCCTTTTCTCGCAGTGTTCTTGTCTGCATAAGTAGCCTTATCGCTTAATACGCGCCTAAACACAAACACTTACACAAACGCTTAATCGAACACACGGGTTGAGATGGGGTAATGGCATTATTTATTCTCAATCCATCACTACACGGATAATTTGAGTAATATGATTGATGAATTACAGCTAGCAAATTTGAGAATGAGCCGTCTTACCTTGAAATGAAACAACTGGGTAAGTTAAAGCAATACAAACAAAACAATTTATCTAAACGACTACGTGAACTTCTAAATCGCTGCTATCATATCGTCAATTGAAATTATAAATAACAAAGGTTTAATATTAAATGGCCTCTGAATGGATATTCGTGCAAACTCACAGCCGTAAAAGACGTAAAGGTAATAAATTTGAATAGGCAGCCGCTCCCTTTATGCACTGGATAACATATATTTCATTGCAAGTAAAATGCTCCTATCTAATCTCTATCGAATCTACTGAGAAACAAGCTACGCGGAAGTCTTGAGACGTTTCAAATATTCAAATGGGAAAGGACGAAGACTGACAATGTTTGATGGAACTTATTGTAAAATATTCGGCAACTTTTTTTTAGCTTTTATCTTCACCTGTTGTGTTTGGGCGAATCTGATTTCTTAATCTATCGAATAGCATATACTATTATTATATATTGTTATGCTAAACGTTAAGTCGCCCACTTATGGGCAAAACCACATGAAAGAAGACCAAGCACAATACCAATGTGCTTCCTTGAACTATATTTTATTGTTAAATTTTGGGTTGCTGTCCAGAATTTGCTTCTGAACCTTACAAATGTATTTGTAGTTTCTAAAGTTAAGAAATGCTACCTTATATTATTTTTATTATATACTATTGCTGCAATACTCTTATATATACATTAAAACATATTGACTTGAATTAGTCATAAGATTCAGTTATGTCCACTTTTTATTGGACCAAACAAACATCTTAAATCAACAATGAACGCAAAGGTTTTATGTTTATAGAGACCAAATTACTATCTAAATAAACTTCTTGCTACTAGAACGGTCCTAGTTACAAAAAAAAAACACATTGAGCAAATAATGACATTACAATTTTCTCCTTTCTTTAAAAAGATAACCGTTACGATGAGTTAAACTTTTTAAATTATGAATGAAATTTTACAAAAAAAAAATATCTGACAGAAAGTACCCTAACTCAGAGCTAACATCTATTGGTCACGTAAAAAGTAGCTCCAAAAAGGACGCAAACACATAAAAGTAGACACCCATATATTAGTATATATATTATTTTTGGGTTAGAGCCATAGAGGATTCTTTACGACGACCAGTTACTGATCTATTGTAGCGCCCACACATACTTGTACTAGCATGTGAGTTTTCACACGATGTTTTCCTTCACCGTCAGCAAATGGTAAGTCACTTTCATCATCATCATCATCATATCAGCCCAATGACGTTCAGTGTTGAACATAGGCCTCACCTAATTTCCGCCATAGCCAGCGAAAAATAAATTCACTTTACTAGTACATATAAATTACACAAAGTAAGCAGGCACACATGGTGTCGATAGTTTTAAATGTATCAACATATAACAATACTATTTCCTTTTGTTTCTTCCTTAGTTTGAATGGCTTATTTTAATACGGCCCTAGCTTTGATGTTATCGGTCACTTTGTATTCAAGGGTGCCCTCTATCGGCTTCATAAAGTACCAACGAGGATTGTGATGGAAATTATAATCATCATTTGACACTTCCATTGGTTATTAAGAGCCCTTTGTTTCAATATTAATTTGTTATGATTGCGTATTGTGTATAGAATTTAGCTGATTTAGGCGCCGGTAGTTCTTAGAAAGGGACTGTCAAAAATGTAGGTAGGTTAGTTCCTTGAAATTAAATTGAATATCAGTTATACATAGTTGGCAAACCATTCATATATCAATGAGTCCGACAAACGGCATACCTATGGTAAAGGTACCTATCGAGTCGAAAACTCTCCTATTTTAGAAAATGTAATGTATGTTCTCAAAATTACATTTAAATCGATTCGATGGTTTTGAGAATCTTCATAATTATGTAAAGAAACTAAGTATATTACAGATTTGCAAAATTTGGTCTTTGACCTTTCAATTCACGAACCACCTGAGTTATTTCTGGTTTGTTATTCCTTATGTAATGGTGCTGATAGACCTGAACAGAACATTGAGCTTTCGCCGTTTTAACGAACGTCAAACTGAACTACGAACAGAGCCGACCATACATCTTTTCATGAGCATTCTAAAGAACGCTTTAGTGAATATTTGCCAAAATAATATTCATGCAGCCGAGTCGGTAAAAAGCTCAAAGCAAATTTGAAGGCTCTAAATTAGATTTAGAATAAATAAAATCTCTAAATTGAATGAATTGAATTCAATTGAATGAATTGAATGGCTCTAAATAGAATTAATAATATTCGCTAAAAAAGCTCGCGTTTATTTTGATTCAGCACCTTAACGAATAAAATTGAACAAATGATATATTTTCTTTTATTATTTTGATTTTTATAAGTTACAAATTTTTTTTTATCCTGATTTTTGTTATTTTCATTTTTTTATATAATTACATGATTTAGCAGCACTTTTAAAAAACAAATTTTAAATTTCTACATATTCTATTACATAATGCTTCTCTCTTCTGATGTTTACTATACGGACGGTTTGCCTGTCGCCATCATCGCGTCGTGGTTTTAAAAAAAATCTTCTTTCACCCAGTATTTTTATCATTCTAGTAGATCCTGATCTTTCTTCCTACAAACATACCCGTTACTAAGTGAGCAAAATAAATATTAAAATGCTGAAGGAAAAGTCACGTATCATGAATACATTCCTGACGTATGGAATGCAATGAGAACGACCACCTATGATGAATTGATGATACACTAGAATGTTGCTATCCAGATGTTAGTGCCAAATAACTTGCAATATGGTAGTAACCACACGTACTTGGCTTTGCAAAACTACACTTTAGAACTAGAGAATAGGCTAGCATTTCAGAATAAGAGATGTCGAGTAATTCCTTTTTTATGGTCAGTCGATTTTTTTTTTGCATTAGTTTATTGTTTTTTTGGCATTACAATAAGGTTTTATTTTTTTATATCATAATTTGTGTAGGTAATTATACTTTTTAATTTTTCGTTCGGTTAGGTTTCATAGGTTCGGTTTTTATTCTTTATTTGATCAGCAGTTTTTTTTCCAAATAAACACGTCAATACAAATAATCATTACAAGTCAATACAAATGAAAGAAATGCGACTAATTTGTCACATAACATCGCATATTTACTAAGAAGCTCTTAGTGAAACACATACATAGTTGCCGATAAAATACCTCAAAGAAAAGCGAAATTCCTCTAAAGTCAAAGCTCCGAACAAAAGTACGTAAGCAATAAAATCTGAAACCAAACTCGTCACTGATTTACAAAGTGAAAGCATTTCTTTGTTTAACAAAAGATGAGTCGGCCGTCGCAACCGTGAAATATTTCTCTAAAGTGACGTTTTCGTCAGATCGTAAATATAATTTGGACAAAGCTTTCTAAATAAATTGTACAGTAGTCTACAGTCGTTCGACGAACAACAGTGATAAACAGATAAATCATATGAGTAATACGAATTTACAAGAATTTCTTTTTGGATTTTTTATCTGGACTTCACAAAGGCTATCTCTATTTTTGACATAGTTATATAGAGGCAATTATGAACTGAAAATTGCGAAGGACTGGTGTCCGAGGCAGGAATCAGCAGCTTCTACTCGATGCCAGCATTGAGAACATGAGAAGGATGTATCATGTTAATATAACTAATAAAATTAATATAATACACACAATGCCGTACCCTGTAGTGACGGATTGAGAATACATAATGTCACTATCCCGATTCTACCGATGGGTGTCGTAAAAAGTAACTAATGGAATATAACCTTAAGCAGGCAACAGCACTGCGGGAAAAGGAAAATTCAAAACAAACCTTATACCAACCCGTCTAGCCAGCGTGGTATAGTAGGCTACATTCCTTTCACAATATTTGGAGAAGACCCGTGTCCAGCTGTGGGACGTTTATGGGTTGAAACGATGATGATGATATAAGTAATATCGTACAGAAAATAACATAGCGTCACGCTTTTTCCACCGAGATATAGGTAGAAGTTTATGACAACCACATTTCGCCATTTATTGTCCCATGCAATAACTACTACTACTACTATTACCACTATGACTGGCCTGTTGGTCTAGTGGTTAGTGACCCTGACTGCTAAGCCGGAGGTCGTGGGTTCGATCCCCACCCAGGACAAATCTTTGTGTGATGAGCATAAAGTATTGTTCTGTGTCTGGATGTAATTTATCTATAATATGTATGTATTTACAAAAAAAAATGTATTTAAGTAGTATATCAGTTGTTTAGTAGGTACCCATAACACAAGCAAATATAATTGCTTAATTTGGGACTAGATGGCGCTGTGTGAATGTGGTAGAATATTATTATTATTGCCAGTATATATGATAAATCATATAATTAATACGAATTTAAATACAAGCCATGTTAGAGGTGTTTACAAGAAGCGATATGATGCCAAACTGTTTTTGTTACAGGATACTTGCGGTGTGTTCGCGGCATCCTCTAATATATGCACAAACAACGAGCACGGAGGTTGGAAGACCGGTGAGTTATTACGTCATCAATTATCTCGCTTTGATCTTGACTAACTAATCGGTGAGCACTTTCTTTGAACGTATTGGTTAAACTGTTACACTCGAAATTAACTTGGATCATTCATTTTCTAAAATTTTCTTGGGACTACTCATGTTCAAATCAAATCATTCAAATCGTTTATTCAAATTTTAAAGAGATACAAATATTATTATAATAGAACTTGTTTAATAATATTACCTGACTAAAAATATTTATCCGTCCCTGTACTAGGATAATAATTCCTGTATCACAGGCGAATGGAGAGCTAATAGTAATGTAAGAGCTAAACACTTCTAACAATATTAATTTAATGCTATATTTTCTAAAAAAATGTTACTATTGTTTTGCAGATAATGTTCTTGACAAAGAACGTTCTAGAACGTATACATTACGAGTAACACAATAGGCCTCAAATTTGTATTCGAGATAGCAAAAATATTACTGGGAAATAGAAATTATAACGATCCTAACTAATTTTATAAAAAAATCGGAAGAGCCAATTATATGGATATATTAAGAATTTTTATTTAAAGGATTTATGAAAATATTCGTAACATAACATAACATAGCATCACTCCTTTTTCCCCGAAGGGGTAGGCAGAGGTGTTTCACACCCACATTTCGCCAGCTATGTTTGGTCCCATGAAATAGGGGGCGAGCCTATTGTCATCAACCGGGAACATTTGTTTACCAAACTCCGGGAAAATCTCAATACTGGAATTTCATGTTAGAAAAGCCCAGTACCATTTTCACCCGACCCGGGAATCGAAACCGGGACCTCTTGACTCTCACAACAGTCGTATACACTTCCCGCTGCGCCACCGAGGCAGTAATATTTGTAACGTCACCTGAAAATTATGCAATAAAAACATTTTCCTCTTTAAGTAAAAATCAAGCTCGCTTTTTTCCTGTAATATACATATAGCATTACAAATAAGTACTTTAAAAGCGAATGTTTTACCTGCCAGTACTTACAAAGCGCCTGAAAATTAATTTTATATAAATGTTTTTTAAACTAGTCCTCTTAACTTTGCCGTCACAGTGAATAACTGAAAGCAAAGCTAACATAAATAACTGTAACAAACTTTGTGTACAATGCGGTAATGTTCGTTTTTGTACAAAAGTTTTGCCTGTAAAAGTAATGAATGAAAAATTTAAAATGTCTGATATTTTTCATTTTACTCTGAATTTCGACATCACTTACTTACACTTAGTCGGTTTGATGTAGTTTGCAAATGTTTGAAAATGACAGCGACCAAATTTACATTTACTTACATTTGACAGTGACATCAAAACCGACTAAACTGAATCTCGAAATTCAGAGTAAGCCCCAGGACAGTTGCACCTTCACATCCACCACTGTAATTCTTGTAAGCCATGATTAACAACAAAAAACTCTTAAATACCGACTTCTAGGAACTGCCTAACATGTGGCCGTGGAACTCAACACGAACTAAATAGAGGAGTTGTATAATTTCCTTCTGTAATGTATTATATATACCATCACTTAACTGGTGCTTTAGGCAAAAACCGAAATCATGTGACCGCCACGGGTAAACGATATAAACACATAGCTACTAGGGAGTAGCGATGTGTTTATACCTGTCCTATATGACAGGTCATAAATTCGACGCAAATTCCATTAAATGAGCAAAGAATTTCAAAATATTTGGTATTTATTTTACTTGATGATTTATCGATATGATGATACAGACTGATATAATAAGAAACACCTGTTCTAATAGCAACAACAAGATTTCGTAACTTCCGTAAAATCTTCATTCCGTAGGTATTTTATTCTGTGTACAATACAGACGAAAGCCACCAAATTCTATGTTCAATTACGTGTTGATATCATCTTTTCGTTTTCCAGTATTTCCAATTACACTAAACTTCGAATTTCTATAGATTATCGAGTTTTATAACCATGAAAACCTTTTAACTTTTGCTTTCAACCCTGTAACTACTTTTGGACAAATCAAATACTCTTTGACTTGTTACAGAGGCAGTTAATATTATTAAAATATCACATTACAATATATATGTATATACATATATTATATATATAGTTATATATATATATATATATATATAAAAAAGCCTCGGTGGCGCAGCGAGAAGTGTATACGACTGCTGTGCAAGAGGTCTCGGGTTCGATTCCCGGGTCGGGTAAAAATGGTATTGGACTTTTCTATCATTAAATTCCAATATTGAGATTTTCACAGAGTTTGGTAAACAAATGTTCCCGGTTGATGACAATAGGCTCGCCCCCTATTTCATGGGACCAAACATAGCTGGCGAAATGTGGGTGTGAAATACCTCTGCCTACCCCTTCAGGGAAAAAGGCGTGATGCTATGTTATGTTATTACAATATATTTAATAACTAAAGCAGACCATACCTACTTAGCTAGTTTGCTGTTACTCGTTTATTTAGACAGTCGGGGCTGAGTACACGCTAAATGTGAAGACAGCTTAAATGTAGATACGTGACTGACATCATGTATCGGAAAGCAATATATAATAGCTGTTTAAACATCAGCCTAGAAGACTAAACATATACTTCAATTTAGGCACAATCAAATACTCGAGTGGAATATCACGTGTAACGTCAATGACCCATCAATCAGTCCTGTTCATGGAATGAATTTCAGTCGAATCAATGTTTCCTTGACTTCTCATTTCGTGTCTAAGTTGAATCAATGACTGTTTTCCGAGTGCGACATGTCGTTCTTGGAAAGAGATTGCTATCTTTACGATTGCTTGTGACTTAGTTGTGTCTCTGGCAAGTGTTCAATTATAAAGTATTGCTATGCAAGCTATTACTATATATAGGTTTAAGAAAAGAACAAATTTTCACCAAAAAATGGCATCATTAGATACAATTCAGGGTACAATTTTATATAATAACACTAAATATGAAACATAAGCTTGTTTTTATCCTGATCCTGCAAATTATATAAATCAAAATTGATATTCACAGGTGCCAAAAACGACAGAACTATTACGAACGAACGCGACGGTCTACGCGTGGAGTTCTTGGGGTTCATGGTCCCCATGTTCGAAGACTTGCGGTGGAGGAGTTGCTGTACAAGTCCGGCATTGTTTGCCCAGAGACCCTGCCAGGTATTTATAAAATAACTTTTATATAATTCTTGTTCGTAGACCAATCATGATTTGTTATGGAAATTCCAATGGAATTTTGGTCCTCAAGTACAAAATAACAATTTAAAATTTTCAACATAGATGTAATACGTTTCTATTATAAACACATTCGTGTGAAATTTGGTCTTAAGACATCCACCTTATTCACTCGAGACCTTTAGAATTTAGAAGATTTTTGTTTTCTTACTTCTTCTAGTTTTCTTCTCATAGTTTGTTGTCGTATAACTTTTTACTTAAGTTTTATTGCCAATGTTCACTATGGTATGTCTTGTTATGTTATTATTTAGTCAACTTAACTATTGAAACAAAATTTCCCGACTTTCTTACTACGTAGGTAATAAGTATTGTTTAAATAACAGAGTAGGTACATTTGAAACTTTAGAAATACTATTTCAAGACGGCACATTCCGTTAAATAATGTTATAAAACAAATTTTGCATTCTGTTCTTTGTTCAAAAGATTTTGAATTTAAATAAAAAGAACAAACAAAAAGTTTAATAAAAAAGTATGTAGTACACTCTTAATAGGCCATAAACAATCAGTCGGGACGTTCTATTAATAAGGATGAACACCTTTACAAGTCGTGTGATGATAAAATTCAAATAAATACGTCATTAAATGTCTCAAGTGTTCTAAAAACCGTATTCGTGTTAAACAATATAAAACAAACAAGTGAGCTTGAAGAAGATTAATGTACCTTTTTTGTATTGGCTTAATTATTTCATTATAGTACCGCACCGTTATTGAGATAAGGAGGCTTGTCGTTAAGATATTGTTCTATTGTAATACGATATAGATTTCTCGCTTTGTTTAAGGGTTTAGCTTTATTTGTAGGTTTCTGATAATTTAATTATTTAGTAACTTTTAGTTTAAATTAACTTTAAGTTAAAGTTTTTTTACTGTGTGTGAAGGTTAAATGGCACAAAAAGATTTATATTGCCTTTTAGAATATTATTCTTTACAATATTTTACTTAATCAGATAATGACGTGATATCCATTATATTTATAAAGTTATTTATTATTCTCACTTATTAATGTCATTAATTTGATTACATAAAAATATGTACATACGTAATAATATACATAAAATAATTATCATTATTCTTATCAAAACTAAAAAAAAAGTGTCTGATGAGTGTCAACCCTAGCACATAGCGGACGCATTGATCGTAGATCACAATGATATCTAATGATAGGGCCTGTGATCGATAAAGGAGCGAGGGCTGCCCACCGCGGGAGAGCCTTGCGCCTCTGTAACCACGCCGCTGCTCGCTGCGATGCACCGTGTACCTTTACTACGTTTAACAGTGACTAGATTCTGAATAAAATTTCCTTTTTTAATGTACAAACATAGAATTAACGAACACAAAATACACCCAGATTCGAAACAGATAATCTATGAATCACAAAACGATGTTAGTGTTGCAACTACCATCTTAACCGCTACGCCAAATTGCAGATGTTTATTCATATCATTATCAGCATCACCAGCGCACTGTTCGATATTGGCCTCTCTCAATAAGCCGAATACAAATTTCTTAAATCTACAAGACAAAATCCATATTTATGTGTATGTGCGTAATTAAAAAAGAACTGTACCTAGATATATAATATTTTTTTTTTTTTAACAAAAGAGTCACAGTCTACTAATTATATAGTTATTTACTGTCATACAAAATGTGAATTTCGATCGACAACCATTAGTAAGCATCTTGCAACGCAACGGTATCGCCGACTCACGACCAGCTCTGTGCGATGGATATCATAATTTACTTATTTTATGTCCTTATTATATTACTTCAATGGCAAGTACTTAGTTATTGAAAGCAGGAAGTATGTTTCTTTTTGTTAGGCCTACCTTATTAGTTTGTTTATTTAACTGCTTTCACGTTTCCAGCATCATCGAGTAAACATCTACAGTATTCAGAACCGTGTTCATTCATTTTATTTATATTCATAATTTTAAAATATTACTGAAATAGCTGACTCATCAAAAGGTGATTCAGGCTGGCAAACCCATCTCTTTAAAAGAAATTATCAATTTGGTTCCTAAAGTTTCTCAGTCAGTCCTCCGTGGTAGTAAGAAATACTACCACGAAGGACTGTGAATCTTGTACAGCTAAAGTTTAGAATATTAATAATAATTATGAGAATCTTCAGAAATGCCGACTGTGAAAAGAAAAAAAAATTGGCAACGTTAAAACAGCTTGTATAAATACGACACAAAGTTCATACAAATGAATGCTTTTAATGCTGCCAAAGAGAGTAAACGCCACATAAGCATACTCACTATTTGATGGTCCCGGTGGTAAAAGTGTAGTGGTTAAGTTTCGATGCTTTCATGTCATTCGAAGAATAATTGTTATATATCACTTACACACAAAACGTTTACAGCACAAATCCATATATTATGTATGTAAACTCATTCGGTAGACCCATCCATTAATCTCTCCAAGAATTGGTTGTCTTCCCACATCATCGGGGAGTCATCAACCCTTCCAGTATAATAGAAGATCAAGTACAGAGACAAACGATGCCAATGACTAATGGCCTTTTATTCGAAGCATTGCACTTGCAAAACATATCGTTTCCTGACAATCGCGAGATGCGACTAGAAACTGTTATAATACCCTGTTGTATTGATGAATCATCCAGGCTTAATCGTTAAACTGTGTAATGGATTGTATTTTGTCTTAAACGATTTGTCGCATTTACGCAAGTTTGAATTAATATTACATTTATTCAGGCAAATTTACGGACTAAAGAATTGTATAAAAATTTAGTTTGGTTGTTTCTATCTGGTTATAAGATACAAAGGGTTCAACCAAAATTATACCAGTCAGTAAAGTTTTAGTTAACAGCAAAGCAATGTTAGTTGTCGTTTTTGATTCATCAACATCAGCATCATCATCGCTATCAACAACTACCCATTACGTCACATTGCTGGACTTAGTCTTTCCATTAAATTTTTAAATAACTGTATCGAATATATATATTTAATTTATTGATAATTTTCTGTATAGAAATCACTCTCAGTCCTTACATTTGCATTTTAAATATTTTTAACTTCTTTATATGAACTCTTCTCAATAAGTCACAGTGACAGACTAAGGCACTAAGTCGTGTTATCTAGATTCATGGTTTGTTCGTCTCAGTCGTTTTATGGCTCTTGAAAGATGATATTCGCACGATCCGTTACTAGGTTACTGAGTCTTCGTGTCGATCGTTCGATTTTCGTATTACTTTCCCGGAGGTTTATATCTGTGCCATAAAATCATCCGAAAGTGATCCATTGTGGTTAATTACCATCAATCCTACAGTGCCAGTGGTACCTTTTATTGAAACAAACTTAACTTATTTGTCGTCTGTTTTTTTTGTTAGTTTAAAGGCTTCCTTTAGATTCTTTCAAAGTTGGCTGTATTTGGTATACGAATCCTTGTTTGTCCAGCCATTCGCGCTTGCATCAATTTTATTTTATTACTATAGCTGACTCAGCGAATTCGTACCGTCATATTTTATTATTCGTGATAATGTTCCAATTTTTATGGAGATTTTAAAACCCAAATTTTTTAATTTTACACTAAATTTTTTTGTATAGTTTCTTACATAGGTACATGCCTTGTCTCGACAATAGCAACAAAAAAAAGAATTAGCCAAATCAGTCGAGCCGTTCTCACGTGAATCCATCACATACTTTTCGGTGATCCATTTTTATTTATATAGATTTAGCGAGCGCCAATATAAAAATGGTTGTAGTCTACTTATCTTACCACATTACAGTGTGATCTCAATTTAAGGCAATTGTTTTTAGGCCTTAAATTTAAGGCCTTTTAAAAACTAGCGCATCAACTTGAATAGAGACAAATAATACTTCTCATCAGTAGACTAGTATTCAAAAACATTAGCAGTGCACTCAAATGCATAGCCCAACAAAAACCTAATCTACATAATATATTCGAACTCAATACAAATTGTCAATTTTCGAACAACCTTTATTCCTTGAAATAGTAATTTCTTTTGTGCAGCCTTTTGTTTATATGTTCACTAATAATAATTAAGGTACCTACTATAAGCACGTCGCGTTTGTACTCTTTTGCAATAGGCAACAATGTGAAGTAGGCTGTAAAGATTTTTACTTCGAAAATAAATGCAAAAAAAAAATCTTCTATCAGTATTTACTAGATACGTTGCAGCTTATATAACAATAATAATAATCTTCTGAGGTCCAAAAATAAGGGTAAATGAGATGTTCATTGTGTCTTAAATGGAGATACAAGGTCAGAAGCACGATGATAGCAACAGATAATACAATTCGTAGTGAATAAAAAATATTTTTTTCACGTGGAACATCATAGAAAAATACTCGAATTGCAGTTGCAGAGTTGCTTAAACCTTCCAAAAATGCTTAAACACCAAACCACTTAGAAGTTTTAAGACGTTTATTCATGTACGTACAGAAATTAGTTTTATCGCTTGAGACGCACTTTCGTTAGTACTGCGTAGCGACGGATGTGTTAATGCGACTAAATGCGATTTGATCGAATGTTTATACCTAAGTTATTTTGCTGTATGAGCGCTATTGGCTTGTACACTTTAGAAGACATCCATCATTGCAAAAGAGACGATACAAAATAGAAAAAGCTGTCGTAAACATCAACAGATGATTCGTTTTCAATAACACTAATGTCCTTCACTCACGCTATACAAGTAAGATGTGACGGTTATAAGCATTGATTGGACACGTAAATTTCGTCAGTCCATCACAATAATCCGCGGCATGTTATACACACTTTCACATTTTTATCTCGACCAGACAGTCTGTTCCGCTGTGTTATGGATGCTTTTGAGCTTTTATAATTTGTTTCACAAGAGTAAATATGATTTATAGTAAAGCTCAGCAACATAATTTTATTATTAAACTATTCGGTAAAAGAAGTCAAGTTAGAAAATATTATTATGTATTATAATAGGGTATTTATCAAAATATCAGTAGGTATCAAAATATTTGAAGCGATTGTGGCTGAATGGATAAAGAACCGGCGCGGCGTGCAAATCACGCGGTTCGAGTTCGATCCCGACCGGCAGTACCAATGTGGATTTCACTTTGTGGAATTTATATGTACTAGTCATGTGACTTACCATCTGCTAACGGTGAAGGAAAACATCGTGAGGAAACCCACATATCCTAGAAGAAATTCTATGAGTATGTCTGATCCACAAACCCGCACTAGGCCAGCGTGAGTGGATTATGGCCTAAACCCTCTCCGTTATCTAGTTAGAGGAGAGGAGGCCCGAGCCCAGTAGTGGGACTTAATGGGTTGCTGATGATGATGATCAAAATATTTAAAATATCTGTTTTTAGATAGTTTCATTTTAGTTTAGATTTTAAATAGAAGAGAAAAACCTTTGTTCTTCTACCTAAATTCATCATCATCATCAGCAACTCATTAATGTCCCACTGCTGGGTTTGCTCCTCTATCTAGAGTTCTGAGGGGGTTTAGGCCATAAACCACACACGCTGGCCTAATGCGGGTTGGTGGATCAGACATACACTTAAAATGTCTTCTAGGGTATGTGTCAATCGTGGATTTAAGATGGTAACATGCTGACTCTGAAGATGTTTAGTTACACTAAGTCAGCTAAATTATTACTGAACAGAAATTTAACAAACAGAATATAAAAACCTTTCAAACACTACTCTGATCAGATAATGATTTTAAAATGTGAGCTTGAAAATTCCTTCGCGAGTTATTTTCTATAAAACAATAAGAAAACAAGGCTCACAAACGATAGAAACTCAAAACATTAACAATAAAACAGTTATTAGTTACAGTATTAGATTTGAATAACAAACTATCATCAGCAATAAAATTACTCTGACCTCATTTAATAAAACTTGTCCAGAATCAATCTGATCGTGTCTTTTAGCGTTACATGTCGACAACAAAGTCAAAGGCTAACTAAAACTCGCCCTTTTCAAATCGAACATGCCAAATTAAGGCAATATTGCATGAACTGCGACCGCGGTCACAATGTACAAGTTCGCGGTCACAAAAGTTCCTCTGCGATCATTTTGATTGACGTACAAATAATGCTCTTTAATGGCTACATGATTCTGTCTGTTTTGTTTACATGTAAACGTCTGTAATGGCTTTGTGTGAGAAGTGGGCCTGTGATACTGTTGGCCTAGTTATATAATAAACTATTACGTTCCCTTTACTCACACAGTAATAATGACATTAAATAACACATAAAATTGTTTTGAAATTTTTGTTTTGAGATGAGAATACTGTTTTTGAGTTATTGACGAAAAACTGCTTCTCATCAAAAGGACGCCACATGAAGTTTAAATAATATGCTAGGAGATTTTTTAACCAACTGTGTTACCTATCAGAAGTCTATTATTTTCAATAATAATATTATTGAATCTTAATACAAGAAATATATACTTATGAATTAACGTATTTAATTACCTACACGATATACAAAACTGGATATTACATTTCAATTTATTTTTACAACCATTTTACGAGCGGATCTGACTTTACCGAAAATTTTACGTTTTATAGAACAGAAGCATGTACAGAGACGTTAATTTTGTAATTAAATTCACATTAAAGTGTTCTTATAGGCTGTAAATATAATGTCAAAGAGAAACGTTTATATTTTAATTACTAGTACCGGAAACTATTAAGAATCCACTTTAAATCAGCGTAGATTTTAGATATTATACGCACGTATACCCTCTATTACACTAGCATTTATAGAACGTAAAATAAACTATGCATTTCTGTGGCTTGTATCAAAAATTGTTCGCCACTGCAACCGTTATTGCATTTTCAATGCATGTATCTGATGCCATCGAGAACATTTCTTTTCATTCAAACAAAGCCATAAACAATAAACATTCCAAGATGGGCTATCTCTAATATAAAACAAATGACTGACTCGGCGCGAACAACTAATTAAAACATATCAAAGGAACGAAGTATCAATATCGTAACCAATTATTTGTAGGCGTATTATAAGGCGAGGTTGTACTCTTTCATAATTTTAATTACAAGACAAAAGTCGTGTGTGGCGCCCCGTCGCGGCTACGCCCTGTACTAATGATGAGCTGAAACAATGCGGTTTCATTACCTTGATGCGTTTGCTGTGCCGCACTTTGTTGTAGTAGATATACCAATAAAATCTACGGTGTTAGACTTGGGAATTTTAAATAATATTTCATCATTTGTCTGTCATATAATCTCAATTATAATTAATTGATTATTCCACAACCTCAAATCAGACCACGGCCGGTGTAACCTGGTTGCAATGACAAGCAAAATAAGGTATGTAAATACCTACTGTATGATTGTGTGAATTACCCGTTACCGTTTTATAATACAAATAATTTTCACACAATTTTAAAGTTTTCTTCATTAAATGTTAATTACCAGGCAATTAAATTACTTAGACCTACCTAGATGTCCTCCAAACATTTTGAAGAAAATTTAGCCTACTATACCATGGTGGCCAGACGGATTAGTATGGGGTTTTGTTACGAATTTTCCTTTTCTCGCAGTGCTCTTGTCTGCAGATAAGGGTAGCTTTTTACGACACTCACGGATAAAAATAGGGTAGTGACATTATGTATTCTTAAGTCGTCAGTGCACGGATCCGTGGCCAATAGTCTGACGTTTATGGGTTGTAATGATGATGAAGTTAATCTAGATCTACATATTACAGTTTAGCATAAAATAACATATGGTGTAAACTATGTACTTAGGCATCTAGTAAAAAAATCCTAATAACTATTATCTCATCTACAGACTATTCGTAGCAGTACATTGCATAGATTATTTGTAGCGCTATACCTAATATAATTATATGTTTGTATATTTGTATGTCGTTATAATAACAATTGACTGGACTGTCATATATTTAGTAACACTTCATTTATACAAACAAAGAGTTTTTATTTAAAAAGTAAAGATTTTTAATTTTTGCGTTGGCAACATCAAAGGCTTTATAACAAATATTATGAAGCATTGAGGCACCTAGAGGGTCACCAAGAGGCATGTGGGTTCACCCAATTTAGAATTTCGCCCAAGCCAAATCTGGGGACTTAGTCATCTTTACACAATACATATTGTCTAACAAAACATAAAGATAACATTATTCCACATACCATTTTCGTCTCTTAATTTATGTTTCTCTTTTAATTAATTATAATCATTACTTAAAGGAGTTAATGATCTATTTAGTTTTACCGTGACTAACTGATGTTGGCCGTTGAGTGATTGATTTTGAGTCATAATGATTTATAATTGTGTAGAGTTTGTGGGTTTGTACAGATTTAGGTCATCAGTACTTTTATGTGTGACTTTCTGAATTGCTTTTGAAAGAGTTATTTTTTAAATTTCTTTAATAAACTAGACTAAAGCCCTGTTTGCAGTTGGCAGATAAGTGTGGAATTAAAATAGTTTTTTACTCTTTCATGAAATATTAGCTACCTAAATTTAGTTGCAAATATAACTTACCTATTGAGCTAAATTCAATAAATTGTTTAGTAACAACCTCGTGTTGGATAGCCCATTTATCGAAGAAGGCTACAAGCTATCTAATATCACGCTACGATCAATAGGTTCTGAGTAGTGATCAAACAAAGATCCACGGAAGCGAAGCTTCGGGAAAAAGGCAGTAGGTACCCTGATAAAGAATAACAGATCCGCGAACATTACATTAGCTGTCAAATTTAACACATCTAATGATTCTCAAAACACTTATTCCAAGACGCTGCGTGATTTATCCTAGATTATATTATGCAACTACTGTCGTAACTTAATCTCTAACCATTAAGTAAAGATCACATCGAAAAACAAGCGATATCTTTTGCAAAGCTCGCGTAGCTTCAAGTTTTTAATGAACTATTTCCTGAGTATCGAATGAGACTAAAATACAGCAATTCGGTTCTTTAATCAAAGCATACGATCCGTTCTAAAATTTTATATTAATAATAATAAGTTTTAGAACGAATCGTACTACTCGTGTACGAAAATTTAAGCCAAAGATCTATTTTGGATACTTTTAAGCTAGCGTATGTAATAAGGATCTGCAATTCTAAACCAAGCTCGGATTATTTTTGATTTTCGTGATGTTAAATAGCCTTCCTCGAAGAATGGGCTATCCAACACTTAATATTTTCTTTTAAATTTGGATCTGTAGTCTGAGATGAGCTCAGCTAAACCAGTGTCACTTCGTTATCAGTCTAGTCTCGGCTTTAGCCATCATGTGCGTCACAGATTCGATCTCGCTACGCACAATGCATTCGCGACCCGGAATACAATCCGTCTTTTGCATTAACGTGTGCTACTACTGTACTATTCCCATAGCATACTATGCTCTTTACGAGTCTTATCTCGTAGTTGGCACTCGAAGTGTATTAATAATTATATTATCTGTAGTCTCACCTGGAGTCAGTTCCAATGGAAAATTATTATTGATTGTTATATAACTTACAAACAAAAAATCTGATTTTTAAAAATTCTTGTCTGTCTATTTGTTTGTGGTAAACTCCGAAACGACTGAACCTATTTTAACGGGATTTTCACTGGCGGATAGCTAATAAGAGTAATATAGACTAGGTAATTTTTTTTTAAATATCAGGATTTCGTGCAAAAAAATCAATCGTGATGTGGTCTACGCGAATATAATTGCGGCTATAGTTAAAAAAGAATTGCACTTAATACAAATATTACTATCTGATGTTCTATGATCCTGCTACCAAAGCTAATGATGAATAACAGATAGGATACAGCTTATCTAATCAGCATCTTAATGGCGATCTCCAATTCGTTCTCCATACATGATGAATATGGTAATACCTTCCCCGTGACGTCCAAGGTAACGGTGTTCTGATCATATTCAGTACTGATCAACGTGTTTTGATTGATGAAACATTTACTCTCAAGTTATTTTTGTTAACGACATTGATATTCACATCTCTCCTGTCTCTTAATGAGCTGAAAGCTTAGAATACTACTTGGAACTTTTGTGTTACTTTGATGTTTTAATAAGCTAATCTCTTTATCAGGAAGTATTGTGACTATTAGAATTGCAATTTTCCCAAAAAATGCTTTCTATGCAAATAAATAGTCTTTTTATTTGTGAAATGTAACATGACGCTAATAAAAGAACTGAGAAAAGAACTTTAACTCACTGAAAAATGAATATGAATAGATTTGGGCGGGGGATTACATTAAATTTGACGCGTGCCTTGCTGACGCTCAATGAGGTATCACTAGTCATAGACATTTTCAGTTGCTCTCTGAGTGAATTCGCAGAAGTGACTATGAAGTGTGTGTGTAAATATTAGATTTACGAATATTAGATTTAAGCATAGATTTATTATTTGTACCTTAGAGTTAAGTATCGTATTGTCGCATTAGGTTTCCTGTAAGGACAGTATGTATTAAGATTAAATAAATAAATAAAATTATTATAAACTAGACCACGTTCCACTACCAGTCGATGGGTAGTATCGGTTTAAATATATTATGTAATGAAAGCAAATAAATAATATGTAAATAGATTCTGCGTCTTGTCCAAATGCGGTATCATCTTAGAAAATATATTATATAACTAGAGGTCGCGCGGGGCTTCGCTCCCGTCGTTTTTTATTTGGCCACTGCTCGGCTCCTATTTGCCGTAGTATTGTGTTATGTAGCCTATGTCACTAAGTGATAATGTAGCTATCTAACAGCAGGAGAATTTTTGAATTCGGTCCAGTAGTTTTACGTTTATTCGTTACATACAATAATACAATCTTTCCTTTTTATACATTGTAGTGTAAATAGATCAGTTACACAATTAATATTTTGTATAAAATATTGCGTGTCCTAGAGTGGAGACCGCGACTTGGCAAGCGTAGAGTAGGACGCTCTCCAGCTAGATGGTCCGACGACCTAACAAAGGTCGCTGGGTCTGACTGGATGCGGAAGGCGGAGGACAGAGTGCTATGGCGCGTGTTAGGAGAGGCCTACGTCCAGCAGTGGACTGCAATAGGCTAAAAAATGATGATGATGATGATGATAAAATATAAGTATGTTATACAAAATATTTTGCGAGTTAAATGTTGTGCTATGAAAAACCGGACCTTTATGACAATGCTCGGTTTTTCATAGTAAAATACTGGATTCATACTATGTTTTTTTATATTTACAATTTAATAATTACGTTCCAGAATGCGACGCAGTAGAAAAAGAAGGAAACTAGTGAGCACTGAGCATCCTAGACGAGTACGAAGCATAATCCACGGGCCAAACACAGGACCAGACTGTCCAGGCATCGCCCGTAGATACCACGAATGCAACACTATTGTAAGTACCTTTTTTTTGTGGAAATTTTAATCCAATATTGAAGTGATTTTTGTGACCGCGAAAATAGCCAGGTTTTCCTAATTTAAAAGTACATTATTTTGTCTATGTACATGTTGTGTGCAACCTAGATAGTGCAGTAACGAATGTAGTGATTACAGTGGAAATTGACAAGGAATTTTAAGACTTATTTTATTTATTTATCAAACACAACTGTCATGGCAATTAAAGGAACACTGAATTTCGTGTGGTGTAATAACCCCTTAATATAGTGACGTGCAGGCATCCATCGTATAGTTACTTATTTACTAATGATATACAAATATTTAACTATTCGGGTACTTGACACATGTCAAAGTCATTTGTTTCGTCAATGAGACAGTGACCTCCAAATTACCACCTGTGTCTTTACGTTATATTTCACGCCTAATTGACACCATAATAAACGTACTAATATCAACAAATACCTAAGAACCTTAGATTTACATATATCATAACTTAGTCTCACGCTTTTGCCCAGAAAGGATAGGCAGAAATGCAACACACCCATATTTTGCCAGCTACGAGTATGTTATATGTTATGTTTTGTTTAGATTCCGAGCAAGCTACTACCATTATTGGGTAGATTTCTCAACTCCGGCTTGATACTGAAAATTTCATGAAAGTAAAACTTAATACCGCTTTGTCCCATCCGGGAATCGAACTCTGAACTTCTTGAGCCATATAACTTTACAAGTTTATATTGTTTAAATTTTATAGCCTATCTAATATACGGAATGTAACCGGCAGTCGGATATGATTTGTTATTGATAAAATGATTATCTTGAAATTAATGGTAACGCAGCAACAAGTCAGCAAATAACCACCCACGTCTGTGTCGTCTGTGCTCATAATATAGACGATTTTAAAGGATCGCCGGTCGGCAACGCGTTCCTGGTTTCCCTGGTGTTGCCAGTGTCCAACTGTCCATAGGCTATGATAACCGCTTATCATCTCGTTGACCGTATGCTTGTTTGCATAATAGTATAAAAAAATATATATTTTCGATCGATTCTCTTTAGTCTGATGAGAAATTCTATTCAAAAGAGGTATCCAAATCCTTTGATATATCAAAAAGATGAAACATGACGATTCACAATAAATAAACACAAATTATTGTTGAAGCGGCAATCTCTTTCTTAGGTCAATGGCCAATACAACACTCATATCAGCTACACGTAGAATTTATAACGTTCTCTGAAGAATGCCATAAAATTGAAAAAGTTTACGTTAGTAAGCTGTAAAATTCATCTCTGGTGAAAAATTCATCTCTGGTGGTGTAAAATTCATCTGGTGAATAGAAAAAAGTATTTGCGTGAATATTGTAATATGCTTGGAGCTCCTGCTGTGAATTGGTTAATTAGTTTATTCCCACGTAATTAAAAAAAAAATAGTTAAGTTATTAGTTAAGTATCTACGTAAATTTTGTTTAAGATACTTACTTACTTCAAAATTATTTATACTACGATGATTATTTATTTGGCATTCATTACAGCTATGAAGTTCATTAATGAGATATTGATGTTTTTAATTAGGCTTGCTACACAAACCAGCAATTAAGAATTATATTATTTAATTGAGCACGTCCGCTAGAATTGGCATAATACCAACAGCCTGACCTGCTTAACCCCCTACTATCTAATTTATTTAGCAGCCTCAGCAGTTTTATTTATTACCTATTGAAGCCCAAAAATTACCTGTTGAAATCTAGTTATTTTCAGGACTATTCATTCAAATAACCTGTTAAAAAATTAATAGTAGTTTTATTTATATTTTGTACAGACTGCAGATTCCTGCTGCTCAGCTCGTGTAGAATTCGATTCCAATGACATATAAATATAATATTAACATTTACATAAGTTTTTTTTAATACCATATTTCTTTCCACAAAAAACTTCCTCGGACTTTAAAAAAAAAGCATTTAGTCATAATTCTCTAAATACGTACATAATATAAATATTATGTTATAATAAATTATAACGTATATTTAATTAATATTCTCAGGAACATTCACTCTTATTATTTTTCCATGTTGTCAGGCATGCCCTGGTCCAGCTCGGGACCCTCGTTCGGAGCAGTGTGCTGTGTATGACCGCCGACCCTTCCGCGGGAGGTTCTACACGTGGGTGCCTTATGTCGATGGTAGGTTAAAGTAGATTGATTTATAGTAGATAAAAAATAATTTCTTCAACGCAATTTATTTACATAAAATATAATTTAGTGATTATAATGACATTTTCACTGATAATGAATGGCCACACACATTTTCACTAAAAAGCCAGGCATCTAATTAAAAATTATAGATAAGTATATTATAATCAAGCACTTATGTGCACTTAACTACCCTATTCCCTAACAATAGATTCCCAGATTAGAGATTTTTTTAATTACGATAAACCTGCTTTTTTATGACAAACCTATAAATTCTGTATTTTCTATGTTCTAGGCGCCTCGCCCTGTACGCTGAACTGCAGACCACGTGGTCAGCAGTTTTACGCGTCCCTAGCTCTGGTTGTCGACGGTACTCCTTGTACTAAGCCTGGATTCCGAGCTATCTGTGTGCAAGGGGACTGTAAGGTAAGTTCTTGATGTATCTAAGAAAAAAAGCAGGAAACTTTTAAACTTATAATTTACTTGAACTAGTTTCCGCAATACAACGCCATCTAGTGGGCATTGGTGGAACAATCTGGTTAGGCCGACTAATGATTTAGAATTGTCTAGCGATACTAACGCCATCTATTATTGAATAGAAACACCAATAATGCTCTGGCTATTTTGACTCGCTAAAATAATATTTAGTTTCTTCATCAAATTAGAAAGTATTTTTTCTTATCTTATAATTTAAAAAAAAAACTATTGGAGGAAAAAACAGTGAAGAGCCGCCCGTGATTATTTCTATTTTCTATGGGTAGTCTCCCGTCGTCGCTAGCGTGACTGCATAGGTAAACTTGACCTTTTATTTTGCCGTAGTGTCGTTACGTTGTGAAAAATGTTACTGCCTACCAATTTGGGCTTTCTACAATAGTCAAGGGAAAACCAAACAAAACACTGAAAGTTTTTCAATTTCTCCCAGCCATTTGCCAATAACGGGCTATATCTACCTTTAAATAGCTGTAGCTTTAGGGAGCTATTTATTACATAAATTATACTCTCTACTATAGTTTCTTTCTCTTTATCACTGTTGCGACTTTGAGCGGCTATTCGCATTTGTCTTAAATATTTGTAGGAAGAGGCTAATATCTACAAAATCGGCAGTCAATTGCCCTCGGTATATTCAGATAAATCTCGTTAACATAGAAAATATATCACGGATGATCTAGGATTACACATAGGTACACTTATAAACGTGTGCGGAACGATGGCTCGTAGAGTCATAGCAGGTTCGTTACAACGCAGATAGGAAGTCAGCACTCACACGAACTGGCCTCAGGCTTACCAAGTACCAACACACGCACGCACCGATTACTATAACCCACAACTTGTATGTTTATAAATTGTAATAAGTAACATTTATTTAATACTTTGTTATTATGGAAAATAATGTTGTTATTTTGTTGGTTTACTATAAATGCAAAGCAAAGATGGCAGGTCAGATCTTTTGTATTGCATTTTATAAATATATAGCTACTCCTTTCCATTCGTGACACTTCAAATGACATAAGAATGTTGTTGAAACGGAAATTTTATTGTAAAAAAAACACAGTAGGTACCAGTTATACAAGGGATTTGATTCTGAGCTAGAAAGTCTGGAAAGTATTCGGCCAGAAATGTTTTAATATATTTAAAGTAAAAAATATAAATATGGCTGTAAAAAAAACTCTAATATAAATCAGTATTTAATTTTTTATACCTTAATCTATTGTCTTACATCTATCATAATAACATATGCGGTAATAAAAATACGTCGTTCTAATATTCGTAACGTGTACGATCGAGTAGGTCTGTTTTATTTACATTATAATCATTGAAATTGAAATTTACGAGAACAGAATCTCGGCACCTAAAAGTATAACTCGGTAAATAGGTATTTACTTATATAGGTATTTATATAGGTACATTATAATTAGTCAAAGCGTTCGGCATTCTTAACATTTGAAGTCCCTACATAATTTTTTTTCTTTCATTAAAATATAGGAAAATTATTATAATAATATAATTATTATTCTACATAATGTAAACTCAAATAATGCTGAGTAATCAAATTAAATAGAAAAGCTCTTATGTACTTGCGCAAGAACAATAAAAGAGGTTTTATTAAATCCGGGTTGAGTACGAACAAAGAGTTCCTCGCCTCGTTTAAACAATGACTAATTAGTACTTCCCATAGAAAGAGCTTGAGTAAATTTACCTTAAAGCTAAATGGATGTAGTTTATAGAAAGATGATTCTTATACAGGTCTAATTAGGAAACTTGGTAGCAGTTCATTAGAATAGACTTTGTTAAAGCTTCATAATGGTACGATAGGATAGGGCCTACTATAAGATTTAATGAATAAATTTTTGTTAGCTTTTAACCCGTATTTCTACCCACGTGGTTTGTCGGTAAAAAGTAGCCTACATACAATTTCAGACTATTATATTCATCTGTGTACCAAATTTGATACAGATCCTTGCAGCTGTTTTGGCGTGATTCAGTAACAAACATCCCATCTACCCAAAAATTCACAATTATAATATTACTAGAAGCCGCGCGTGGTTTCGCTTCAGTCGTTCTTCTTATGGCCACTGCTCAATTCCTTTTGGCCGTAGCGTGATGTTATATAGCCTATAACCTTCCTCGATTAATGGGCTATCCAACACTAAAATTATTTTTCAAATCGGACCAGTAATTCCTGAGATCCAAGCGTTCAACCAAACAAACAAACGCTACAGCTTTGTAATAATTTTATATATTATATTATATAAGTATAGATAAGTAGTAGAGTTTAGGGAAAATATAGTAAGTTATTAAAAAAAAAATGTTATCAAAAAAAGTTTATAATCAAAACCTAGCTTCAAACAGATAATAATGAAATGACAGGTTCAGACGAAAATTAAGTTACGACGACAGCAGCGGCGCAAAGGATACGTTAAAGCAAAAACTAACAAAAAATGGTTTTAAGGTTATAATTTCCAAGTGTTATGTACCTATGTGTATATAACCTCTATTATGTAGTTAAGGCACACATTCAAACGTTAAATAAATGACTCGTTGACATTACGCATAATATTTATAAACAAATGTTTGTTAGCGCTGCATGCAAACTTAATCCGTTGCTGTGTATACATGTGTACTTGATGTCTATAGAAACGGCGTATAATCACTACTACCATAGGAGCTAGTGATTTTATGCCGTTTTTGTAGACATTGAGTATAGGATCTACTTACTATACAGTCCCTCTCTCACATCACTACACACCTCGAGGGTGTGCTGGGCTGTGTCCTCCGGGGAGCCGCAATGATGACAGTTACATTGCGGCTTCCTCCGCGCGACCTGGCACAGGTACCTCCCGAAGCAACAATGCCCCGAGAGCACCTGCGCCAGGCGATAGGTCAGCGCCCCGCGTCGTCTTTCGGCCCATTATCTAAGAACGGGCCGAATGGCCTCGATTGTGCGGTGACCGGTGCTCGATCCCGCTAAACTCCTGTAAGCCTTCAATAACAGCGAATAGCGATGAACCTTTGCGTAAGACTCTCGGAAGTCCCATATGCCTAACCTGCTGTCTTAGAACCCGCAACAAATTATTCAGAAGTAAGCGTAGGAGTTAGTAATAAATTAATATTTATCTAAAGAGAAAAAGATTTACTGATATATCAAACACACAGCCCAAACCCCTGGGTCTAGAAACTTGAAATTTTGTACACATAGTTATTTTAATTTTTATAAAGGATGTTTCGAAAGTCTCACGGGTTAGGGAATAACCAGGATTTATATTTTTGCTTTAAAGTAGCTCTATTGCCGTAATTATGGTTAATAAAACTTCAAAATTGGAATGTTAATTGTTCAAATTAGAAATTCAGCTTTTTTATAATTTCCTGGGATATAGCATGGCAACTTATTACCAAAATATCACGCGGTTGAAGCCGCCGGTGGAAACTAGCTGTCAGTAAATCTGATTGCTATCTTCAGTCTCCCCATGATTACTGATAGCAGGTAAATTTCATACACCAATTTTTTTTACTGCTATAACCTTTTTCCTTATCATTTGCATTTATACAGCTTCAGAAATTTAGATAGCATCCCTCAAAATTAAAAATACTTTTCAAGTACTGATGTTGCGAAAAAATTTAAGCGTAAAGTTTCTAGAATTTCACTAAATTATTTTTTCAAGTATTAAACAACGTAGCAACTATAGAAATACAAAAATACCACGCGGCGTTACTAACGCAATAAATCTATACATCTGTCATATGAATTACAAATCTAATATGAATTATATTAGTTAAATCTACTCAGCCTTCATACATGTGTTAGCAGCGGATTTGGCCCTGATTACGGATTACTTCTGACGTCATACGCATTAATATTACTTCTGGCAGCATAGTGTAAAATGCTGTCGATTAGAAAACCATTTCGTATCCCATTCATCTAAGGATTAATGTCCCGAAACTAGGTAACATGATTGAAAACAATTGAGTCATCTTACTAACCTAGTGTTGCGGCTGAGTAAACTTCCCGTTGCCCTAAATAGCTTGTGCCTCTACGGGATTATTTCTTGTAGTAGCAACTATTCACAATAGGCTGCATTAGGATAGTGAAACTTATGAAAAGGTGACTTTTGCCTATTACATTAATGACGCATTATCATTCATATAATCATTTCAACTTATGGGTGAAATAAACATCCCACTGCTTGGCATGGATGAAAAAGAAATGTGGAAGGAATTTAGCCAACTATACCCCGCTGGCAGACGGGTTGGTATAGGGTTATTTTTCGAATTGTCATTTTCTAGCAGTGCTGTTGTCTGCATAGGGTTACTCCCTTAATCGCCTTTTACGACACTCACGGGTTGAGATGGAGTAGTGACATTATGTATTCTTAAACCATCACTACACGGATTATAAATGTCTAAAAGTCTGAAATAACCTAAAACTATGTAGACAATAATAATAATTATGAGTAGTTGATTTAAAAGGATCTATTTTACTTCATCATCATCAACTTATATATAGCAGCCCAAGATGCAGCCAAAATATAATAATTATTATTATAAAATATGTATATAATAATAATAATCATCATCATCGTCTCAGCTTATAATATATAATAAAAATAAAAAATAAATAAATATAATAATGACTCAAACGGTGAGCGGTTACCGGAGCGACCTCTTCACTCCGTTTTTGAAGAAATTAAATCTGAAAAGTTATTTCACCTGACGTTATTGTTTCTAATAACTGTTGGATTTATACACGTAGATTAATTTTACATAACAAAAATGAAAATTATTTAGTACTTACATATTTTCTTTATCTTTATCTCACCCTAATTAGATAATGCCTACGGCATTAAGTCTGCTGCACATGTTCTTGAATAAAGTATTAAGTTTATAAACAAACAGTTACAATCCATATCAAAACATATTCTATAGTCTAGAGTACAATAATATTTTATGTCAAGTGGCCGTGTGCAAGTAACTTCACAGGTACCATGATATCGTTGCAAAATCTGGCCACACTTGACCGAGAGGCCGCAGGCCACTAACGGTATCGAGATCAGTTGCTATTGTTGTGACAGTAATTGTTGTCGATTGCCGACCGACCAATACATGACCAGTTTCAGTTGAACCTGAGGTTCCTTATTATGCTTAACAATTTACTAAGAGTTTACCAAAAGACGGTGTCAATGTTATTGGTCTTCTAAATCAAATTTGTATTATCTAATAATTCATATCGTTTCGTGGTGTGTCTCCTTAAGAGTACAGTTTCATGTTGTGGGACTATAATTTAGATCATAAAGTATTTATTTTATGATGGAACCTATATTTAAGAACCAAATCATGTTGCACATAGACGTTTCACAAGAAAATAACATATTACTTTGTACTGTCTAAGTTCGCTTTAAAATCGGTTGATGATGATCAACGCAAGAATGATAATTGAATTGATATCATACTACTTCGATTAAATCAGAGTACGAGTTTAAATTCAAACTAACAACACTTTGGTTAAATATTTTATTTGTCTAGTCTCTAGATACCAGTATTAAACTAGATACTTACTTAAAAGACTTAAATTGGACTTTATGTGCCAATCAGGGAAGTTTGCTTAAATTTGACTATCATCATCATCATCATCATTTCAACCCATAACGTTCCACTGCTGGGCACGGGTCTCCTTCAAGAATATGGAGGGCGTTTAGCCTACAATACCACGCTGGCCAGATGGGTTGGTAAAGGGTTTATTTCGATTTTTCCTTTTCTCGCAGTGCTCTTGTCTGCATAAGGTACAACCTTAGTCGCCTTTTACGACACCCATTATTGATATAATTTGACTATATTATTAATTTTATCTTTAAAAATGAAGATTGAAATGTTGTTGTAATTAATTAGTTAAATATTCTATTAAAGTGGTATGTATATAACAAGATAAACATTAGTCACCCTGTGAACGATTAAACGGTAAACTAAATACAAAGAGTGGACCACAGATGGGCGCAAAATTATCGACAGCGATTGACTCACTCAGATGGCGTCTTAAGTGTTCCGCTACATTTGGTTACTTAGCTTCCTTTGTTCTATTTACCGTTTATAGTAATATTATGATTAAGCGTAAATTCTAAGAACGATTGTCTCATCTAGTAATTATAGTAAATTAAGGAATTTGCAGAAGATAACTCCTGGCCTAGCAAATATTTGTACGCCATTAGGCACTTGACAAATACAGAATTTCTGAACTCAAATTACATATTGACTTGAAGCAATAACTGGGAATCAAAGTCACAACAGTAGATGTTTTTTAATTGTACGCATTTAAAGTAAAAATAAATATAACCGAAACATCACACTCCGGGTTGATCAAAGAATTTTAAAACAGTAAAACCCGAAACACTTGACTGCAGTTGAAAGTACCAAGAAAAATTCAAAACGATTAATGTCTTGATGTTAGTTATAAAGCTAACCTTGTATTACTTTTACATCAAGCTTAAGTCTGAGAGAAGTTTACAAGGCAGGTTAATCAATGCAATTTCTCTGCAAGTGAACGACAAAATTAGTGGCCATCTACCACAAACTGAAATAAGCTCAAACTTTTATCTTTTTTGCTATTCAACGCTGGTTTTGCTAGGAACGTATAAAGAAGTTATGTTATTGGCAATTATTGGAAACGTATAATGTATATTATCGTAAACATGGAGCAGTACCTATTTATTTTTCTTGGAACGACAAATTAATTGTACAGTAATGACAAGCCGGCGCTACTTGATGCTGGTATTACTTGTTACTCCGTTTTCTATCGATCAGTTATTACCAATCCGTCGGTACACTAAGTACTAGTTGTTTTGAGTGAGCAATTCTACTTATAATTTATGGTTTAGACGTTACTTCACTTTTTACTGGTCATTTTTTATTCAAGTTTGCATCATGTTTCTAGATTTACAGTTCGAGATTACATTCTTAGTTTTTTTTTCGCTTCTTTTTTGAAGAACCCCGTACTGTAGTCCCTTGGGAAAACCTTGTTAAGGAGTTCATTCCATAACCTGTCCCTTAGTTCCCTTAGTCGACTTGTTTATCCGTCTGCATACTGTAAAGTAGATTTCTAATAAACTATACTTAATATAATAAAGTTGAAGAGCTTGTTTGGTTGAACGCTAGGATCTCAGGAACTACTGAACCGAATCGGGTAATTATTTTAGTGTTAGTTAGCCCAATTATCTAGGCAGGCTATAGGCTATATAACATGACGCTATATCTAATAGGAGTTGAGGAGCAACACCTAATTCCGTCTATAACTATGGGATTTATTTATTACTTGCTTCGCTTCGTTCTTTCGCGGCGCTTCACTCACATAAATCTTTGTTTGGCCATTACTCAGCTTCTATTAATCGTAGCGTGATGTTACATAGCCTGTAGCCTTTATCTATAAACGGACTATCCAACACTAAAACAATTTTTGAAATCGGACCAGTAGTTTCTGAGATTAGCGCATTTAACCAAACAAACTCTACAGCCTACAAAAAAAAACACTAAACAGTAATATAGATGCGTCATTACCTATATTATCATCATTCGTCGTTTCAGCTCTTAAACGTCCTACTGCTGTTCGCGGGTCTCCTCCAAGGAATGTGGAGGGAATTTAGCCTACTATACCACGCTGACCAGACGAGTATAGATACTGGTTTCTAATGCTGAACAAGCGTAATATTCACAAATTACAATTATGTCATTGAATCTAATGTGACATTTAAGTCTCATTTACTTTCTTAGAATTACTATTTGCTCTCATATTGTATTGTCTCATATTGTCAGCACGTTACAACATACGCCTCACAATATTGCTTACACAATTGGTATAAAACTATAATTGATTACTCATCGAGCGGTTTATTTACGTTAACTATGTTTAATCAATTGTAAACTGTTTGACTATAAAATATTTTCTTTTTAATAACTATTCACAGTTTCACACCTCGATTTACTACATACCAATGTAATATCATAACGTCTTAGTCATACAAACATTTCAACCCATAAACGTCCCACTGCTGGACTCCTCCATAGAATGTGGAGTGAATTTTGCCTACTATACCACGCTGGCCAGACGGGTTTGGTATAGTGTTTGTTTCGGATTTTCCTTTTCTCGCAGTGCCTTTTACGACACCCGCGTGTTTAGATGGGGTAGTGGCATTATGTATATTTAATCCGTCACTATACGGAGTAATCATCATCATCATCAGCAACCCATTATTGTCCCACTGCTGGGCTCGGGTCTCCTCTCTTCTATCTATAGAGCTGAAAGGGTTTAGACCATAATCCACACACGCTGGCCTAATGCGGGTTGGTGGATCAGACATACACTTAGAATTTCTTCTAGTGTATGTGGGTTTCCTCACGATGTTTTTCCTTCACCTTTAGCAGATGGTAAGTCACATGACTAGTACATATAAATTCCACATTGGTACTGCTGGTCGGAATCGAACTCGGACCGCCTGTTTAGCACGCGCCGCCCGGTCTCTTATCCATTTAGCCACCATTACTCATACACGGAGTAATACTTGTCAGAAATTAAATTTGCCTGATTTTTCCTTTGTCCATGATTAATTTAAGCAACCTACCGTTATAAAGCTGCGTTTATATCTAAAGACGTATCAGATACGTGCCGTATGAGACATAAAAATATTGTTCTACATATATAGTATGTAACGTTGGTTCGTATCCATGACGGATTCCAAGTCACTCGGTGCGGCGATGACAGTAGTGAGGCGACGACGCCACGGTGACAGTCATTTATTTATACCATGAGATGCACAAGCGAAGCCGCGTTAACTAGTATGTTCCTTATAGGCGCAACCCTTCCACAAACATCGTGAAAGTTGCTCTCATTGATTACATTCACGGAAAACTTAGAAATTGCGTTAACAACAAGTGCCATATAATTTGTCAGATCGTCAAGCAGTTAGATAAAAGTGGACTCGTGCATAATTGAAAGTGCCGTTTGAAACCCAAGTACCTATCTATCCGGTAGTGTAGGCGAGCAATCGTCTGTTTTCACATTAACCACTTTCATCCGTACTGTACAAATAAACAAGGCACGCAAACCCGTAAATGTCCTGTTTATTACAAAATTAAAGGCTTTATTTGTTCGCCAATTAATAATGACAAATGCTTGGCTGTTCGCGGGGTTATTAACTCGTTGGGAATTTGTAGTTTCAAACTGTTTAGTGTATTGTTAATTGGCTTTCGTTCCCTATTTTGATGAATTTTGTTTTACTTATGATGAAAATTATTGTCATCATCATCTTTCTTTCAACCCATAAACGTCGCACTGCTGGGCACGAATCTCCTCCAAAGAATATAATAAAATAATATAATATTCTACCACATTCACAAAGCGCCATCTAGTCCCAAAGTAAGCAATTATATTTGCTTGTGTTATGGGTACTAAACAACTGATATACTACTTAATTTTTTTTGTAAGTACATACATATTATAGATAAATTACACCCAGACACAGAACAAACCTTTATGCTCATCACACAAATATTTGTCCTGGGTGGGGATCGAACCCACGACCTCCGGCTTAGCAGTCAGGGTCACTATCCACTAGACCAACATGCCAGTGAACAAAGAATGTGGAGGGAATTTAGCTTACTATACCACAATGGCTAGATGGGTTGGTATATTATGTAACTAAACATAATCAATCGATGGTAAATTTCTGTAAACACTTTATATTACCAATCAATTGTTTTATTGCTTGAACTGAAATTTTACATTTCGTAATAAATTTGTTTGGACATCGATTTATTCAACTTGTTAGTATCTCTAAAACATTGCCAGTTTACGATATAATTACTCTAATGAATATGTTATTCCCAATTAGAATGTCAAGCGTAGTGCTTTTAATTTAATGTAATAATTACCTGGTTTTGTAAAGTCGTATTCGATCTACTCGTATATCTAAAATTGAAAGCTATAGGTATACCTTCTAAAGTTTTAAATCAGTTGTAGCACAAATAACTTACGTAAATTCTTTAGCTTTTCAGGACAAATGCGCTAATAATAAAATGTGTTTTGACTGTGATTCTTACAAAAACTCGAAATGAAAAGAAATGAAATCTCGTTTATTCATCCAGGTTACAAGGTAACACTTATGAAAGTCACAAGAATGTAACAGGTTATCCGAAAAGTAGTGTCAGCAAATTTGCCTACGACCAGTTCGCTGACGGAGTGGAGCTATGAGAAGAACTGGCAAGAAACTCACGCCACTCATTTAAAATAATAGGTAGTTACAATCTTTTGTAATTTTCAATTTGGGTAGCGTGTAAAGTGATGCAGCAGAGCACCACACCGTTAGATCTTCAACTTAAGAAACTCAAGATTCTTTAGGATATTTTGAAAACCAAAACTTTATCAGCCTACTAGTTTTTGTCCACGTGAGATTTAGGGCGAGATTCATAGTCGTGACTTTACTTTACAATAAAGGCGTCTTCCCAAAGTATACTTTGAACGCCGAAGTTTACTTTACATATTTTAAAATTCATGGAAAATTTCGTGACTTTCCTAAGCAAAGTATGAACCCAAAGCAAAGCACGTGCAGAGACAGAGATTGTTACGTTACACGCATAGTTTTTATTTTAAAATGTTGAACAAAATTGTTTATTAAGGCATGTTTTAATTAAAAATATCTTAGCAATATATGACGGACGAGGATTATATTATAAAAGGACCCCATAAAGATTTTTATTATGAATAATTGTGAATTTATAGTATTAATATAATTACTCCAAAGGATTAGTGTGGAACGAAACGCAATATTTGTTGACTGATATGTACTACTACATGTCCATATATATAAACAACAACGTCATACGTCAAATCACTATGAAAGGAACGTATAACCCGGCTAAAATAAAATGTCGTTTGATTTGTAGAAAACATTGATAAGGTAAAGGTCTACAATAATTGTCCGTATATTAATGCATAGCATACTTTGCGGCCAAAGTCGCCAATATCGTCGACTTCGCCTTTACTAAGCAAAGTATGGTTTCGGAAAGTAAAGTAAGGGTTTGACAGGACTGTGAAACATAATTTTGGTTGAAAGTTGAACTTTTCCTCAAAGTAAAGTCAAAGTACGGTCTGTGAATCTCACCCTTAGTTCCTCAGAAACTTTTTGTCTGTAGGTACATTAGTGTATATTTAACATTAACGGCATTACGGCGGGTCCAGCAATTCTTTTGTTTTGCGCTTAGCAACACATTTTAGTCATTTAAGTTTATTGATATTATCCAAATGCGTAGAAATACTGTGGTATTGATGTTATCGCTAGAAAGTCTTATGCCCTATTTCGGGTACTTAAGATTGAAAATCCAATACCACTTCACCAATATAAGACCTAACCCAGTATTAACAGCATGGTATTTTAAAACTATTACTGCACCAATATCAAGACTGCCTTTCAGAATCAAAGAAATGAATCGTTATGAAATAAATATTACTGTCACAAGTTTCCAATCATCAAATGTCGTCAGCAAACTACAGCCTACTTCATACATAAATTGAACTGTAACGACGTCGCCAATTGACCTATATTTCTACAAGGACTATTTTTCAACAGGTCGATGTAGGAACGTGGTACGTCTACTAAATTAATATCCACCATGATGCTATGAAGTGCTATCGATAACATAGTTAAACGGGAACATAAATTCATTAACGGTATCTCTCTTATGTCATACGCGGTGTAACACTCTCATATCTGAGAAGTCAGGGGATCTAATTACAGTTTATTTTCAAGTTATTTAATATTTAAGTATTGTTGATTTTTGACTGGCCTGTTGGTCTAGTGGTAAGTGACCCTGACTGCTAAGCCAGAGGGCGTGAGTTCGATCCCCACCCAGGACAAATCTTTGTGTGATGAGCATGAAGGTTTGTTCTGTGTGTGGGTGTAATTTATCTATAAAATGTATGTATTTACAAAAAAAAAAGAATTATTTAAGTAGTATATCAGTTGTTTAGTACCCATAACACAAGCAAATATAATTGCTTACTTTGGGACTAGATGGCGCTGTGTAAATGTGGTAGAATATTATTATATTATTATTATTATTGTCTATAAAATCATTTTGTTATCTAAGTCAGAACTTATTCACTTATTATTTACGAAAAAAAAAGTTAATTAAGTATTATATATTCAGTTGTCTAGTATCCATATTACAAGCATTAGCTTAGTTTGGGATTAGATAGCGCTGTGTTTGAATGTCCAAACGTCATTATTATACTATTATTAAGTGGTTAATATAAAGCTCTTCCTATTTATCGGAAGTGCTTGCACTCATTTGACTCTCAATTGCGTAGCCTCATCAAAGCATATTAGCCGTTGGATTTTCCTGTCAGCCATAAATATCCTACCGTAATTTAAAAAAAGAAAACCTTATCTACAATTTGCTTCCAGCCGCAGCTGCAAGCGCTGGGTACATAAATATTATTTTTATATCTTGTCATACACGAAACTCGAAAGAATTTTGTGTAAAATACGTCGTAATCACAAGTTATTTTCAAATAATATATGTTCAGAAAAATAAATATATGAAAAACAAAGAAATAAGAACTTAAATGCCCCATACTTCCATTCTACCATAGATAAATTACATAGTCCTAAATTACAGAATAATATAAATAACTAATTCACTCATCCTCTCCATTAATTTGATGACGTAACGCCACCCATGGCACTTATTTAAAACGCAGATTGTCCATCAAATATCTTCAGTAAGTACAGAAACCATAGCGAGTCAATTACTATAACATTTCTGTTACATCACCACCAAAGCTATCAAGGATAAGACGTTATCAAAAGTAGTAATAAAACGGAAACGGATGACGAATGACGTCATCGTGAAGTATTTTTGTCTGTTATGGCTTCGCTATAAATTGGGGAAACCCTTTCCGATCGGTTTGTAATTTCAGGAATATTGGAAACGTTTAAAATAGGAGTAGAAGGAAAACAACAGATGAAGTCTTCGTCATTTCAACTCTAAAACGTCCCACTGCTGGACACGAGTCTCGTCCAAAGAATGGTTGTTTAGCTTATTGTACCACACTGGCCAGACGGGTTGGTATAGGCTATGTTTCGAATTTTCCTTTTCTCGCAGTGCTCTTATCTACATAAGGTTACTCCCTTAGTCAGTAGAGTTTCAGAAAGCTAATTATGTAACGTGATGAATATCATGAATCTTCTAATCACTGTAGAGGGCTGGTTCAGGTGATTACTTCGTCACTAACATCATCCTATTGAGTGTCCTGGGTCTTTGTGTCTTGTGTAGACAACTATTTGTGTGCATCATACAGTTTTGTTTCCTACAACTAAGAGTTTGTACCCTAGTGCGAGAGTAGTCTTTAATTTAGAATTAGAGTCTTTCTTCACTTATTATCTTTGCTTTGGGGAGTTATAGGCCTGATTTTCGAAAAAGTTTCTTTTCGATCTATGTTTAATTAAATGCTGTTGCAGACTTATCCTCAAGCTACATGCTAGAAAATAATGTTTACTTGTTACAATCTAACCTTTTCCACATTGTAATAAATGCTCTTTATGAAAATTACACCGCTACAACGCCGTAATAAGATACACTTAAGTTAAACCCACCAAGTAATTTAGTTAGCGCCTATTTTAGACACATTTAATCTATTCGCCCTATCATAACATTACGGGTGGTCTGTCTGTTACTTCTAAGATATTTTTAGTATGTTCGGAATTTAAAACAGCGTTTTTGATTGTATCTGAGCGCGATCGAAGATTATTTGAACTTAAAAGGTTATCAAGCCCTTGAAGCGTTATCAAATTCCTATAGTCCTATTAAGATTGAGATGAACTACATTGGAATACTCGCTGGTAACCAAAATTTATATAAAAGAATTTGCAGTTTAACTATCCTTTGTTTGCGTATAAATCTGTATTATTGAGTTTGAAAATTAAATCTCAAATATAAAGAATTCCAGTATCGATTTCTTTTTCCACGGATGCAAGAGAAAACTAAAATTTAATATATTTATTCCCTAATATACTTCAAAAAATAACAACATGGTTTCTTAAAAATAAAAACACACATAAAAACTTCACAACATGATATTATAGCCTAATAAAATTCCTATTTTGTAAAGAATCTAATTTAATAAGTACCTTTGACTAACAGTTATTCTGTAGTATCTATCTACTTACACCAATTAGTGTCTAATAGACTGTCTGATACAGCGGTATCGGACACAAAAAACTCTTCCAATTATTGTATCATCGTAAACATTTTCACCACATGAACCGCGGCAAAACTCTAGTCATTCCTTAAGTAATGGTAGTTAAAGGGCGCGAACATAAAACGTGAGTGTCCGATCACAGTGACTAATTGGTAAATGACTTCGACTTACAAAGTGGATACTCGAAGACTCAAACCTTCATAGCTTTACCTCAGTGCTGCCCGGAGGTTATACAATCATAAATAACAGAAAATTATCTATAACATAGTCAGTGTACGGTTTCGAACACTTTAACTGTTTATTGTAGAGTAGTCGTAAGTTAGTAGTAGAGTAGAGTGTTATGAGAAAACATCACTAAAAGTTTGAAGCTAGTTTAATTATTATAAATTTATACACATATGTTAACGGATTAAGAACACATACGTAATGTCACTACCCATCTCAAACCATGGGTGTCGTAAAAGGCGACTAAGGGAGTAACCTTATGTAGACAACAGCTCTGTTAGAAAAGTAAAATTACTATACCAATCCGTCTGGCCCGCGTGGTATAGTAAGCTTAGTTTCCTTTACAGTCTTTGGAAGAGACCCGTGCCCAGCAGTGGGACGTTTGTGTGTAAAAATGATGACTGATATGAGAAAACATCACTAAACGTTAGAAGTAATTTTAATTATTGTAAATTTATACACGTATGTTTAATATTAACTATTCTTGCCTTTAATGCCTGTTTTATATATACCGTTGAATGCAAACTAAAGTACATTTCAATAGTTGCAATAAAGTGCAAGTGGCGGCTGTCTGCAAATATGAATACAGTTTCACACATCACTACAGTCAGTCACATTATGACTGCCTTGTTAAATAAAAAATATTGAAAATAAATAATATAATGCTCTATACATTCATCATCATCATCATCATCATATCAGCCCAATGACGTCCTCTGCAGCTCTATACATTACGTCATGTTAAATAATAATAAATACGTATATTTGTCTCTCTCACTTAGGTATATAAAATTTGTGAACAAAGTGACGTGGTCCAGTTTGACAGAGATAGCCATGTCTAGAACTTGTAAAAAATTTACAGATACATGACCGTTGCCATTTGATTTTTGATGCATTTTTCACATAAAATCTGTCAAAAAAGTTTCAGATAGTTTATTAGACACTTATAACTACCTCGGTGGCGCAGCGGGAAGTGTATACGACTGCTGAGCAAGAGGTCCCGGGTTCGATTCCCGGGTCGGGTCAAAATGGTATTGGGTTTTTCTATCATGAAATTCCAGTATTGAGATTTTCCCGGAGTTTGGTAAACAGCTGTTCCCAGTTGATGACAATAGGCTCGCCCCCTATTTCATGGGACCAAACATAGCGGCGAAATGTGGGTGTGAAACACCTCTGCCTACCCCTTCGGGAAAAAAGGCGTGATGCTATGTATGTATGTATGTATATTTGCGTGGTGAAACAGATCCTTTATCTAGTTACTTTCAAAATAACATGACGTCATGAAACAAGTGCGAAGCAGTGACACTGGGAAAGTGAGCGGAGCATCCAGGTACTGAGATAACATGACAGTATTTTACACAAGACATGTTAAAGATATATTTATATTAGGCCATTACATGTCTATTACAAACATTGTATTTTACGAAGAGGTTAAAAGGCAATCAAAATGTAATTTGTTTCATATAAGAGGCTTATCGCTCAGGATACGTTCGTACGTTTTACAGCAACGCTGTCAGTGTCGACATCATTATAGGAAATTATTTATGAGATACATTTTTAACACGCAGGTTCGTCGTGTACTTTTTTGCATCCTGTGCATATAAATATACAGAGTGTATACGACGATACGACATTAAATGATAAGGCAGCCAGTGTTAACCCTTATAAACATATTCTAATAATAATCATTAAAAAAAAGAAAACAAAAAAAACTACTCATTATTTTCCATTTTATATCATGACGTTTTCGACATGACGACGACAAAAGTATGGAACAGAGTAAGAGATACGATAATATGAAAGAGTCAGAGATATTTCAATGAATTGAATGACGTAATGACAACATACGATCAACGTGAATAGCTACAGGTTGTTTAAAAATGTAAAAAACTGTTAAATAAAGAAAGTATATTTGCGTCTAAACTATTGCAAATTTCTATTTAATTTTTTTGGTAAAGCCTTCTAACATCACATGCTACACGTGGTTTCATTTAATGTCGTATACACCCTGTATAATTTGATAATATAAGGTAGAAATGTGTTTGCTAAAATTTAATCGCTAATGACAAACATTTACTTAAATAACAACGTCACTAAAACTAATATTTATATTTTGCACCTTATAAACAATACATTTTAAAGACAAAAGTTTTGGTTAGACTCAGAACATCTAGCTATAATTAAATTCCAATGAATTTAAATACAGCTAGATATTCTGAGTCTAACCAAAACTTTTAAGCATCAATATGCTTATGAATTTAATCACAGTTTAACCAATACTAGATTGTCAGTCCAGATCGAAATTGTTGAGGTATATGTCCAGCAATGAACTAGTACAGGCATCAATCAGCCTTTAAAATAAAGCTTATTTTAGACACATTTTTTCATCTTAAAACAAAAAAATGTGTCTAAAATAAGCTTTATTTCGATGCAAATTATGTACTCATTACAACCCATAAACATCCCACTGCAGGGCACAGGTCTCCTTGAAAGAATGTGGAGGGAATTTAGCCTACTATATCACGCTGACCAGACGGGTTGGTATAGGGTTTGTTTCGAATTTACCTTTTCTCGCAGTGCTCTTTTTCTGCATAAGGTTACTCCCTTAGTCGCCTGTTACGACACCCACGGGTTGAAATGGGGTATTGACATTATTTATTCTTAATCCGTCACTACACGGGTGTACTACAACATGTACTACGTAAACATAAAACTACATTTACAAAAATGTAAAGAATGCAGTTTACAAATAGTTCGTTTCAAAACGTCACGATGTTGTTATAATAAATAAAAATAGACGCCCTCCTAAATGAGTGACATTACAAGGAGATACATTGGTACGCCTGACCAGCGATGAGTTATTAGCCATCCATCTAATTTTGTCCAAACAAATTAAAACACACTCAAAACAAGAGGCTTAAAATCGATACTTTCTAAGAAAAACTCAAAGTTAAAAAAAGCAAGAAACATATATATTTATTATTCCTAAAATACATTAACGTACCATTTGCAGAAACATGAACAAAATTACCTGTTTGTTTATCTAAAACCGCTTTAATAAAGCTGTTATGGGAGAAAATCTCCAAACGCATCTCAGACATGAATATCGTATTTCTAATCAAGGTAGACATTAGTTTGAAAGCCTTGTACGTTATCTCATTTTGTTAAAGTTTTGAGTTATTTTGACAATTTGCCAGACAGCATTCAATTTTTTTATAAAAGCTTTGGGAGTACTTAGTACAAGAAAATTGTTATAGTTAAGTAAACTGTTTTGCTGGTTTCTTTTTGTTAACTACAAACCAATAATGTTCCTGAAGCTTACTCGAGCTCTCTTGAAATTTAACTGAAAGTAAGTAATTAGTTCTTAAAACAAATAAGTTCTGAAGCAACAAAAAGCAGGCTGGATATTTTCTTGCACAAAGAATAAGCATTGCCATACAACGTGGCAATGCTGCCAGCCTGCTGGGCACTTTTCCGGTAGACGGTGGCAGCGATGCGGAAGTATTTTATGATGCCATTTTTTTAATTATTTCACCACTATTTAATATTTTGTTTTTTTTTATTGTGTTAGGTTGTAAATATTGTTTATTTTTATTTTTAATTTAAGTTAGTTGATTACCTTAGTTTAATATATTTTATATCGTTGTAAATAATTCAAGTAAATAAAATGTTTTCAATGTTGTATTCTTCAAGTTTCTGGAAAACAAAAAGATAAATAAAAATTAAAACCTATTATCACCATCATCATTATTCATAGCCAGTTAACCTATAGATGTCAAAAAACCATATCTTTATTACAAAAGAAGAACATACTATCTAATTTCCATTCTTATAAAGTAATTTTCCCGAAGAGCTCTCTATATCGATAAAATTGGCATCTATTAGGAGTAAAAGTGCCACAATGGAGTTAATGCTGTGCACTAGACCACATATTACCTCGTGAATTGACCATAAACTTTATTATTACTAGAACGAGATAATTTTATGGGTATTATCGTTATAAAAACCTTTTATTTCACCTAATTTTCTATAAAGTTCACTTGATGGCCGTCATTACACCTTATGAAAAGGTGAAGTACCTTTGTAAGTGTTCTAAGAAATTGATAATAATATAATCGTATAAGTATTACATTAGTGGTAAACAATTGAACCGTGTAGGTTCAATAAAATAAAACAATATCGATCAATCATTTTCCGTTGACAACTGTAGGATTAGCCATAACATTTTGTTATGTCCCGTTTTGTTCTATAACAAATCATTCAATAGAACTAAATGTGTAGCTGGTTGTATTTTGTTATAAAATAAGCTGTAAGTAGTAGACAAATTCCTTCTTTTTTTATTACATTCTACATACAAAAGTTTGTGAAGGTACTTGGATGTTGGTTAATCTTTCGCACAAACTCACCAGATAGAATAAGTCTTATAACTGATAACTGTTACAATAATTTTCATTCCGATAATGTGTTTCCGCGCGAACTAAGGAACATCGAGTAGCTTTTAGATGAAGAAGAACAGGCAAGCACTTAATCATAAGTGCGGCTTGAACATAACGAAACTTCTAAATGAAAAGTACACACACACATGTTTTGCTCGTGTTCTGAAATAAAAGAAAAACATCGTCAACCCTCACGAAAAACGCCGTCAGCTGCTTGACAAGCCCCAGTCCTAAATCAACTAAGGAAAATGGAACCTTGTGTAGTACACACATTTAATGTGACGTCAATACACTACTTACGTCACATTCTGTGTAGACACAGCCATGTATAAAAGTTTTATATGAAACTGAAGGCCTACTCAGAAATTCGAAATCATGCTATTTTCAACTTTTTACAACGATAATATCATAATCGAATAATGCCCGGTTTCTGAGCCCTCAAATTAAAGTTATTTATCGATTAAAGTATGTATAAACTAACTGAATATGAATCATATTATAATAATCATATATTTCTATCATGAAGTTCCAGTATTAAGATTTTCCCGGAGTTTGGTAAACAAATGTTCCCGGTCGATGACAATAGGCTCGCCCCTTATTTCATGGGACCAAACATATTCGAAAGTCCGAGTAGATTCTTGTAGACAGATTAATTTTAAACCTTCAATTTCGAGTATTATAATATTATCAGCTGAAACTAAAAGTGTATATAATTTTGAACAAAAATTTAATAAACTTAAAAATACTTTCAAAGATATAAGTAAAACTGTCATGCTTTCTTCAGTCCCTAAGAGATTACTTGTCTTGCATTTTTTATAAATTCGTGACGCATAACGCTTTTGAAGCATAATATTTATATTCTATATTTTGAAAAAAATACAAGGCATGTGCAACTTTTCTGTGAAAAATGTAAGTGAACTATCTATGTTGCAGTATTGCTCACGCTATCATAATATAAAGTAATGCAAAAGTTATCATTACATAATAGTAACCATTTTAGAGATTTTTTTAATTTGCATAAACAATAAAACCAAGCTCATATTTTTTCAAAGAAATTAAACAGAAGTTTTGTACTTGTACGAGCATGGTCGGCTATTATAAATCAAAATAGACCATTTTGTAAATGGCCCTAATGAAGGAAACTTCTGTGTCTGTTTTGGGAGCAATAAAACTAAACAAGCATTAGAATAAATTTGCTCTGTTTGGGAAGCTTATGCCTATGTGACCACTATTACGCATTAGTACGAAAGTGGGTCAAAATTAATAAAATCATGGCCTGTATAATTTTAACCAGAATTTCCTAGAATGCAACTTTTTTAACTATTGACCTTCGCTAGCATGGAATCTTGACTTCAGTTTATAGCTTCCGCCAGATTGCAAGTTTAACAAACAAGCCAAAAATACATAGAAAACGTGGTTACTCAGTAATATAAATGTACCAAATCGTAAATCTTAAAGGAATGCAAAATATTTTGAGTGTCAGAAATAACTTTGGTTTATTGAAGACCCACACATCTGTCTTTACGATTATTCTTATTTTAAAGGCCGTGCTGAAATGTCCTTAGCTTTTATTTGTTTGTTTTCACGATGATATATTACGAGCTTCGGTTTAAATTTCTTCGTGAATTCCCACACGACATTGTCATTTCTCCTGATTCATACAAAATATTTATTTAAGGCAGTTACTCTTCATGATTGTCTCTTGTCTCCCATAGTATATCAGATATTCAGTAAGCCTGTGTCAGCCCACTTGACTTCCATATTGTTTGGTCCATAGCCATTGCGGACCAGTCCATATTTAGGTCCAAACATCTCGAAATTTTTTAGAGGTATGCCACGTTTTTGCTTTTGTGGATTATAGCCTAAACCCTCTCAGCTCTCTAGATAGAGGAGAGGAGACCCGAGCCCAGCAGTGGGACATTAATGGGTTGCTGATGATGATCATGATGCCACTTCTATTTGTTATCATGAGGTGCCACGAAATGATGAATTTGGCCCACAGATTCTCATGCATATGACAGATGTCCCAGATTCATTTCAGATGTACCTTCAATTGATTTTAATGTGAAAGCATTGACTACTTTGAATTACAGCATGTAACTAACAGTTTTACTTAATATGATCTAACTGCAAAAACATGTCCATAATTTTCCATATTATAATATCTACAATACATCGGTAAATTAACGTATTAGCAATGCACAATAATTTACCTTTACATCTCAGAACAACGATTACTTTATTTGAGATTATCAAGAGCCCGCAGCGCAAGTTAACCTTAAGTGAGACAAACATCACAAAATACGGCTTTTAGATTCAAGTATTATTATTAAGTATCTACATAATTTTCTTTTACTATGCTATCATATACACCTACGAAGCGTAGTTAAAGAATAGAATAGGTAGGGTAGGTATGAACCACGTGCCACAACACAGCCCGCGGCCAAACGTCGTAAATACAACTTATGTTTGATTTAAGCCCGGATTATTATCATTCCTGTACATTTTACCTGTGCTACTGCTTTTCGACACAGTGATAAACTGGACATAATTTATTTGCAAGCAACTGTAAATAATCGGCATTAGGAGATCGACTTTGCCGCATTGGGCATGGTCGTGATAACAGATGGAATTCCACGACTAGTGTCAAAATAAATTGTTACGAAGGGATTTATATGTTCTCTGTGGTGGTATTTGCTGTAGCGGATCATTATTCCTATTTAGTAAATTGATGTTAAAATTAGGTATGTTTTTACTGGATAAAGTTACATCTAATCTAAACTAATATTATAAAGTTCAAGAGTTTGTTTGGTTGAACGCTAAGATCTCAGGAACTGCTAGTTCGATTCGAAGAATTCTTTTAGTGTTAGCCCATGTATCGAGGAAGGTTATAGGCTATATAACTTCACGCTACAGCCAAATGGAGCTAGGCAGTAGTCAAATACGAACGACTTGAGCGAAGTCCTGCGCGACTTTTAGTTTGATTATAAATTGGCTATTGGTTTATAGGACTTTATGTACATCCCCCGAATGACTCCAAAACATTTTCCTTTTTTAAAAGAAACTTATATATTTTATTCTAAAAGTCAATGAACAGTGAAAAATTATTATGATTTGCAAAAAAATATAGATCTAAGTATGTAATTGTTTGCCAAACATTGTATATTATATTTTTTGTATAAGTACGAAACTTGTACCTACAGTTTTTTTTAATAGATTTATAAGTCATCCAGGTGCAAATCAAACATCAAGTAGACGTCAAACAAACGATTTATCTTCCTATACATCATTCACTAAAATAATATTTACTGACAAATGGCACACACGTTTGATTTTGATTAATGTAATTCGTAACAACGTATAATTGTATGCACTACAGACACCAAGTGAATGTTTAACTGGATACTTATCTTTAATTCGACAGCTGTCAATCTTAATACAACAATATAGCAATTGAGTTGGGCACTTGCTATTACCGTATCGGCGAAGTGTATCGATATAAATTTTGTTTTAGCTCCTGCTTATGTAGACTCATGTATTTGGCTTTTTTTGTTGTGCGTTTGGAAGGCATTCGTGCAAATATTTATTGATACAATCCCCAATCGTTTTTGTTATGGAAACATTGTTATATCAATATTATTAGTCGTCTTTGTTTGTACGTGTTGGTTATGACTGATTTTGATTGATTTCTATATAACAATCTACTTTGGAATCTGGATAGAGGTACGATATACAATTAAGATTTTCATTTTTGATATTTTTTTTAACTATTTGAAGTTTATATGTATGATTTGAAGATGGTAGCGAATTTCTGGCTCACTAAATAAGTATTATTAATCCGTGTAGTGACGGATTAAGCCTATATAATGTCACTACCCAATCTACCCATCAAGTTCCACTGCTGGACGCGGGTCCGCTCCTTATGGAATTTATCCAACTATACCATGCTGGCCAGACGGGTTGGTATAGGGTTTGGTTTTGAATTTTCCTTTTCTCAGAGTGCTCTTGTCTGCTTAAGGTTACTCCCTTAGTCGCCTCTTACTACACCCACGGGTTCAAATGGGCTAGTGACATTACGTATTCTTAATCCGTCACTACACGGACAGAGACAGATAGTTTCATCAAATTAGCCTATGACCAGTTCAATGACAGGGTGGAGCTATGAGAAGAACTGGCAAGACGTAATAGAGGACGAGCCTATTGATTTTAACCGGACTCGGGTAAAAACCAAGTACAAGACATTATTTTTTCAGCAACATACCGCAGACAGTTAAAATGACATTTTTATCTTACCTAAACCTTTTTTCTACACGAAAACACACTAAATGGATCTTCAGAGTCTATAAATTGTATACGTGCCTCACTATCAGCCTTTTTTCATCGTCTGTCCGTCTTATGACGTCATGTACATAATATATATTATATATGTATCGTAAAGGAATGAACTTCTACACGAAGCATAGAAAACCGAACTTTAAAACGGTATACGAAAAAAGAGAGAGACGAATGTATAATTGTATAATTGGGCTGTGGATAATCGAATCAAGAAATAAATGAAAAAAAATGTTTTTTGTTCAGTACAATTGTTTTATCAAAGCAATTGTACTTACTACTTACTTATTTATTTATTTCACAATATACTATCATTACAGGTAACTTAACCTAATGCGATAGTACAGCCATCTTATGATATGTAAAAGAAAAACTTTTTTGTTGTTTCGGTGTTTAAAACCATTAGTCACACCTTTACATAGGGTAAAGGTGTGACTAATGGTTTTACCTGAACTACAATCTGCTTAGCTTAACACATTAATAAAGTAATTTTATGGTCAAGCATAATATTACGGCTAAGTTATAATGCTAGCGATAGAAGTGAATTATTCTGCTTATCATCCTTCTAATTTTCCGCTAACCGTGTAAGTGGTAATGGAAAAACGATCGTATGTAGAGCAAATATATCGACTTTATCCTAACATCTGTGCCTAATCTATACTTTGTGACGTTTTACGGGGTAATCTCGGAATCTACTGAACCGATTTTAAAAATTATTTTAGTGTTGTATAGCCTATTTATCGATAACATCACGCTACGCCCAATAGGAGCTGAGCAATGGCCAAATAAATAATGACGGGAGCGAAGCGCCACGCGACTTCTAGTTAACCTATATACCTAACCAACGAGCACATGCTACATCCAGATAATTCAAAGGAATGTGTTTAGTGACATTCATATTTTTATTTTACACTTGCTGAAACTTTGAAGTTCGGTGACGAACTTTTTTCTATAATACACAAAGGTCGAAACTGGTATTCGTTTTTTCTTTCACGAAATTCCAGTATTGAGATATACCCGGAGTTTGGAAAACAAATGTGCCCGGTTGATGACAATAGACTCGCCCTCTATGTGTAAGAAACTTTGTTAGGGATCTGTCACACATAACGCGTTGACGCGTTCATGCGATCTGCGTACCTTGTGATGTATTGCGTTGTTTGACTGACGCCCGGCAGAACGCCTCTTTTGTGGGCATGTCTATCTAACGTAATACACCACAGCGAACGTAGAACCCGAACGCAGAATGCATGTACGCAGGAACGCGTTATATGTCACATAATTTAACAAATAAAAAAAATACTTTAAATTTAAATAATAATAATAATATAATAATAATATTCTACCACATTCACACAGCGCCATCTAGTCCCAAATTAAGCAATTATATTAATATAATTATATTTAAACAACTGATATACTACTTAAATACATTTTTTTTTGTAAATACATACATTTTATAGATAAATTACACCCAGACACAGAACAAACCTTTATGCTCATCATACAAAGATTTGTCCTGGGTGGGGATCGAACCCACGACCTCCGGTTTAGCAGTCAGGGTCACTAACCACTAGACCAACAGGCCAGTCAAAATTATTTTTATTATTTCAAAATATACTTGCTAATGAACTAATAGCTGTCTTCATTACTCATCATCATCAACATGGAATATCAGTACTACACAAACATAACATTTTTAGATAAATACCTTCATCTAGATAATAGTATTTAAAGATATTTCCTCGTTTAGTGTGTTAGTTACAGTACTGCGCTACATTACGTTATTTGCAATGTATGACAAATGCATAATTTGATTAGATAACAAATGCCAGGAATGTACACACGGTCCTGTCGCTGCGTATGTCAGATATCGCAGGTATGCCAAAATATTTGCAGTCTAATTAGCTCGAGAGATATCAGCCTATCATAATTTTTAAATGGATTGATGTTTATTTATGAGCTATCTATACCTACCTAGCTTGTCTTAGATACAGAGTGAATACACTTTACAGACGTGAATAAACTAAATATACAAAAAGTAAATAATTAATAAATTTAAATAACAAGACTGCAAAAAATCAAAAGACTAAAAAGGCCGAAAAATGGTTGTAATTATTATTCCTAATTAAATTTAAATACATAACATATTATGTATATGTTTGTAATCTCCATTTGATTCTCTTTATTTTGATACCCTAATCGATACGTTTGGTTAAACAAAATTTAACTACTTACAATTTGGCGCCAAAAGTCCGCCGTTTTTTTTTTTTGTTATATAGTCTTTTCTGAGGACACTTGGGTTTTTGAGAAGAATCTAAACAATTTACGTGCGAAAAACAAAACTCTTCCTGGAGTCGGGTAAAAAATTAATTGTCAATTGTTCGTGTACCTAGTGACGGATTAAGAATACATAATGTCACTACCCCATTTTAACCTGTGAGTGTCGTATAGATTTACAATAATGCCTGTGTTGATTGTGGTATGACGTCATACCCTGAGAAATCTCAGATCTATGCAGCATACGTGATACTGCAACTCAGTATGTGATGGTTAAACTAAGAAATTAAACATTCTGTCAAATTACTTATATGCATGTATTGCACAATATATTGTAAAGAGAATGTTGAAAGTAAAAATGACGGATTAAGAAATCCGTCATTACGCGGACATAGATATTATTTTTATTACTTATCTTTATTACATTTAATTTCATACATTTTTTTTCTTTACATTTAAACATAAATTATTTAATTAACCCGCCTCTGGTTGTTCGTTCGGACCCGAAGCGGGAGTCACCACATACGAAAAGAAAGATAATAATATTATTAATTTATCTTTATAATTTATATACGTATATTTTAAACTTAATTTAGTAAGACTACAGTTGCACTTCTTCTTCTTATCGTGTGAGCTTGAGGCAGACCCTGGTGTTGGAATTTATCAAGTCGCCCAGAAGGCTTCCAACTTGACTTAACGACTACCACATTAAGTGATAACCGGGACCAACGGCTTTACGTGCCTTCCGAAGCACAAGAAACGAAGAACAGTGGCACTTATTCGCTGTTCTGAAATCACATTTCTTACTTAACTAAAAAAGTACAATTTTGGGCATTGCAAAAGAAGATCTTTCTTTAAGGATTCATCCTTCTTGTTGCCGCATAAAATTAACACTTATTTTTAATGAATCAATAATTATTTAATGAATCATAATATATATGATTGTATTCTAAAGGTTTGGTACGTATACGATGGTAGATGGCGCTAACAGAAGCCTGTTTCTGAACGTAACTTAATTCTGACATCTACTTACTCATGGGTCAATTTTCCATTGAGCATGCGATTTATTCATTAAGGTAACGTTTATAGTAAAAACTCTTATGAACGTTAAAAGTAAGTACGTATAAGGCAATTAAGTAAAATAGTGCACGGCATTTTGCCTACGATTTTCATTCCTTTGTTATACATGAGTATACATGAGTAATACTATGAATAGTACTATCGAGAGTAGGAATAGTCATAAAACCTTACACAAACAAAATTACTCCGCTAATTGGTTCAATTTGACGGATTATTGAGCTATAGCATTGTACCAATGACTACAACATGAAAATTCCGATGTTACTTCATGCGTTGGCGCCCGATGTTCGCGCATTGACCGAATATAATCGTCTGAATCATGCGCATACGGTGTTACTTAACATTCCTACTGAATGTTATTCACATAATTACTCAAATAAATCATATAATCTTACTCTGTGATCTATTTTTAAAGATTTAAACCCGTCATAATATCACTATGTCTCTATTTATAACCGTGAGTTTATTATTATTGACATGCTCTATTTTGACGAGTGAGATATAAATCAAACGTAAAAACGTTTCACCCTACAGGCTGAATCATAACTGATTGAACAAATAAATAATAAGAATTGTGTCAAGATGGTACATTCAACTACTTATGTAACCTATTTGCACAGTATCTAGTGTTTCGTTTATTTCTTTTTTCTGTCATCATCATCATCATCATATTAGCCCAGCGTCCACTGCTGGACGTAAGCCTCACCAAATTTCTGTCAAACGAAAAAATATTATTTTAGACAAAACAAAATAATTGGGATGAGAGCTGAAATAATTGCATGTGGGACCTTTCAGGACACGATAGTGAGTTTTATAATAATTATTATCTATCTACCTACTACAAAAACAGTGCAACGTATTGAATATACGATTTCAGCACAGGAACTGCATTTGGGTTCCCCACAGATAATTATAACCTATTCTAGTGTAAACATGTTCATACAAAAGGTACAGCTAGGCTGGGAACAATTAGAATGACTTCGCCATTGTGTCGCAGATATACACATCAAGAATCCAGTCTGAGAAACGAAAGTCATCTTAAGGAGTTTTTTTCAAAGACCAATTGTATCTATTACACTGATAGCAAAGAAACACCTTCATTCACAATTATGGTATTCAATACATCAGCAGCTATCACCACAAAACGCACCATTACCAAAAGCAAGGTGGCAAGTAAAAAGAGAAACGATTACACGCATTGTTAATAGTCCAGCCTACTACCTACGTCCAAGTATGGGAAGCTTTTCAATCAAGTATGAACTGAGAAAAAAATACGCCATTGTGTACCGCAGACACTGGAGATAAGCTCTAAACAAATTTGTGTTAGTCGCGTGTAAATTTGGTTCAATTCGTTAGGCTATTTTTGATCAAGGTCCCCGAGTTCACTGCTCGCCGTATATAGGGCCGGTGGATATACAAATAGATAGCTTTTACTGGCTGAGCCATTGGATATTCAAGTACATTTATATCGACAAAAATTATCTGAATATTTAGGTTTCTTTTCTAAAAAACTTAATTCATACATTTAATCTGATTTCATATAACAAAATATTACCTAAACACTAAACATTTTTGGAAAATTACGCTCATAAATATCGGTCACGTAGATAAATTGCAAAAATATTTATCTACAGTTATGCCAAAAGCAAATATTCTGATATAACTTGGTCAACTGTCACAAAACATCGTGTTTTATTATACACACACATTCATGTATTGACTGTTGGGAATCTGTTTGTGTTCAAATAAAATAACATGAAATTGCGCTTAATAATCCACTGTTGGTAGCCCTTAATGTATAATGAGTCCGGCATTTACATAATGTATTATCAATCATCATCATTGGGGACATCTACCAAATTAACGTTACGTAATTTGTGCGAAATCATTCATAATAGCACTATAGGTTAATGGCAGATTTATCTTATAAAAATCAGTCAGAATAAACAAAACAGCATTGTTTTTTACGAGATACTTAATGCTATAAATTCCACGTTCAATTAGTTTTGTCTGTTCTATTGGAATATAAACTTATAAATGAAGCTACATAAAACACACAATCAGATATAAAACAATCGTAACACGCTTAAAAAGTCACTGATCTCGTGAATCATAGGTTACGAAAAGATGTTAATATAGGGACGTGTGAACGAAGGCGTCAAAAATTCCACTTCCAGATAGTCTCTATATCCGTGGTATATGTGAAAATGTTCGTATTACGTTCGAAGTACACACGAGATGATTTATGAGCGAATCAACCGACTGTTTGCTGAACCTTTTATGGGAAATCTTTTCTTTATTGTCACCGCACTATGTACCAGAGCCGGTACCAATATACTTTGATCAAACAACAAAAATTATGCTTCGCGTATGGCGTGCCGGTGCGGTTCATTAAATATGGTAAATTACATTATATTTTGTCAACGTTTTTATTCAGAAGTCGTAATCATGTTAAGTGAAAAAACTGCTAAATGAACCTGATACAAGTTTATAAACATCGATTCATAAGCATTTATCATTATCATTACCGGCAGTAGTTTTTGCTCACACCTTAATGCTAATAATATCCTTCATATAATAAGGTTGACTATGTCTACATATGAGCGAGTATAATATTAATTAAAGATACTTTAAAATCATTATTACAGAGTTCATTGGCCTAATCATAATGAGTCATGGCGCAAAAATCCTATGAGTGTTTATTATAATCACTTCTGGATTGTAACAACACTTCTACGAAAAGATTTTAGAGTAGTTGTCCCTTAGGAAAATTCTAGAACATATCATTTCACAATATTTGCTTAGGGCGATAATTAGGGCGCTAAACCTTGTAATTAATCAGATATCAGATCAACCATAATATATCTTTCAAAGTAAACTTTCTGACACGAAGCGCGTGTTTCTTCGACATAGAATGACGACGTTAATTACTAACAACGACACGGGGAATGCACTGTGCTAACATTATTATCAGTTTGCTAACAATTGCATAATCATAATATATTTTACTTAAATATTCGCGACATTATTCAAAACATTACAATTATTACTATCATTATTTTCAATGCGTACTATTTACGTAATATTAAAACATTTTATTGAACTGATTATGTACAACATTGTACGCAATTGATATTCAAATATCATATTTGAAGATCGTCTGTTTATACAATTTAACTAGTACGTATTATGAATAAAAAAAAAAAAAATTATAGAGATTGGAATTAAACTATTTGCTTCATCATTATACCAACACAATGACGTCCACTGCTGGACATAGGCCTCACCAAACTTCCGCCACACTTTTTCCTTATAATTATTTTATTACTTAAATTAATATCATTCCATTATATTTAGGCCAGTGGTAGTAAGTAAGTAATTCTTATAAAATTTATAATTATTAATCTAACAGGCTATTTTTCTAGTTGCCTACGACTCGACGCTGACAGAGTAGATTTTTTCTATTTAATAAAATAGATTCTTCAATATGGAAAATCAATGCTATATATAATACGTTCATTTTGATATATTTTGGACCGACCTTGAATTTCACCAATACAACATTGACTGAAATATCAAACAAATTATTAGAACAAATACAGCAACAATTAGGCAGTTACCAATAGATGTCAAATTGTAATGTCAACTGGGAGGCATTTTAACGTTTCACACTAATATGTGATACGTCATATGATAGAATTCGCACACGTGCTCGTGTCCTTTGTAATATGATGTGTGTAAGTGCTTCTCAAGCAGATTTATTGAAGAGAACTGTGACACTGAACTATAGTACTATTATTTGAAGAAATTGCGCGTAATATGAAACCTATTGTGACCTGTTCTATTCACCTGTATCTATAATTTATGCGGTTTTCTTTTTGCAACGTTAAACACTATCAAATATACGCTATTTTACTAACTGCCGCACTCAGAGATTTTAATGAATTAGCAGTAATCTGTTATTAACACAAATTTTTCATTGAATAATCGTCTTTAGGCGTATAGACTTAAGTATTACACGTTTTTACTAAATAAACTTTAAAGTTAAGTTACGTCTCTGAGTATGCCAGTAAGGCACTTAATAAAAATATTGCAATCAGAACTCATGTACTCAGAATGTGGTCATTTAGACAATCTTATCTATTGAGTATTGTATTCCGACGTCCGTCTACACGCGATGGTTGTCTCCGGAAGAGGCCACAGTTCCCTACTAAACACTACTACTCATTTATGATGTCATCTTCAAACGACGTGATAGTTTTCATAATTCTGATTGATGCGGAACAAGCCACGCTGATGTTTCTGTCAACTAGACCCCCGGAATTCCATTAACGCGTTATATATTAGTACAGTTTAAATTACTATGAATTAGTTCAAACAACTCTAGAAATAAACTAATCAACTCAAGACAGACGCGATAATAAAATAAATTCATTGATAACTGTCCACTTCATTCATAAACCTGTGGCCATTCATACTCGTGCAATGTTAGTTAAGAATGTAGGTAGCTAAGTTGTACTACCGGTAACAGTAAGACATGCTCGTGTTATCGATATCGGAACATTTCGCAATCCCACTTAACCACTTAGTTATAAGCATCAGATGTAATCGAAGGGCATCATTGTTTATTCTGACTCCGGTCGTTATCATCACGTTTCCATTTGCCGGTAGCGAGTAGAGTGGCTAATTACACCTGTCCGTCAAATGCTAGTTATCGGCGGAGCTTTATCGTGCATTTACCCATAGCCGAGTTAAGACGTACGACTCTATATTTATTTAAATATCTGATATTGTCGCAACCGCCTAAGATTTATGTCTAGTTTCATAGATACCGGGTACTTAGTTAGGAATTTGCTCTGCTGAGACTTTCCCTGTCTTGTTCATGTAACGGGTAAAATTGGTCATCATTATGCCTTAATTAAGTTAGATCAAGTTCCTTACTACTTTAGCACAATAGGGAAATTGTAAGAATAGAGTTCGCTTTAATTAGAAATCTGATGAAATTTTAATCAAAGAAAATGTTAAATATTGCAAAATCCAATCTGTAAAATCATATATTATGCCTATAAATCTAAAGTAGATAAATACATTGTTTAAAATATTTTTTGGCTATGTATGCAAAGGAGTTAACCTACATGGATATACCTGGCAAAATTTGTACTTTTGCAGACAGCGTAAAACCGACACTGCATAATTGAATACAGGTGTGAAAATCAGGTGGCAGTAAAAAGGGAGAAACCACACTGTAAAATTTTATTTTAAGATAATGTTAACATATTTTATAAAGAAAACTGGGGCAGCCTTGAACAAACAATCAGTAATATATTTCTATAGAACTCGTAACTTAAACACGTGGTTCCTTGGACGTTTGTTTGTAGTCGACCGATGAGCAAATTGTTCTCTAAGCGGATCAATCACACAATATCGTAATGTTTCCACCGGCTGATGGAATCTCGGTCAAGTTTAAGAGGGTCTTGTTATGACGAACTTTCAAAACATTCGACACTTGTTTATACTTACAGCTATTACATTTGTGTAAACACCTTTAAACCTCTTCATTTTATCACGTAGGTATCTATTTCTTTATAAATAAAATCATTTCTAGATTATAAAATCTATGTAGGTCTCTTAAATATGTAGGATCTTATCACCTTTTGTTGATGTTTTAATAGATAAATAGTGTCTATTTAAATCTGAAAGGGAAATTAAAGATGAAAATTCTTAATATACTTGTCTAGATAATACTTCAATTTATGACTTAATTGATGAGAAGTACTATTTTATTGTTATTAGACATTCTCTCATTTTTTATGTATATATATTATATATACATACATTTTTTTTTTATTTTAACAACTTCATAGAACGTGTAAGTTTCCTTTGGTCCTATACTTTCACAGATACGCCCAGATAAACAAAATTTGAAGTATATTTATATTACCTACTCAGTTTGTTAAAGTTAAGAGACAATTTATTGAAAAGTCAAAATTTGCTAGGTTAAAATTTCGTAGGTATAATAGAAGATGAGACATTACCATTTCTTGACTATCCAAGTACATTGCGAATTACATTTGCTTCCATACGTTTCTACTATCTACCAATTTATTCAAGTACCTTAGACAAGGCACGTGGTATGCGGTACCGAGAGCGCCGCTACAAATTTTGTCCATTTTTGCGTCACGCTCGTAAATCGTAAGGTAGTAGATGGGGCGCAGATCGACGGCGACACAGTCAACGACGAGAGCGCGCGGCCGCGCCACCGAGACCGTGCACCCGCTAGATTCCCGCGCGATCCGGAAAATTGGCGCGAAAATGCGGACCTGTCAAAACGCTTGATTGGCGTTTAATTTTTTTTTTCATCGGCATAATCAGAGCCGACGGACTTATATGAAGTGAAGTGTACGAAATTTGGATGTTCTTTTTTTAATTAGTGTTTTATGCGAATATTTTTTCTGAATGATTCGTTTCTATGGAAAAAAGTTATTTAAGTACTCAAAATTTGCACTTTTTTTTTTAAGTTTCATTATGATGACTATAGTTACTTTTTCAAACGTTAATGTTCTATTTACAATGCGGACTTAACACACGTGTGATACTTATATTTAATTTTGTTTTGACAAGCAGAATGAGACACTCGCCGATTTCAATTTTTTATTATTTATCATAGCGATTAATGTGCCAAATATCGGAATTTATCAGAGGAGTAGAAGTATTAATTTTTCAACAAAAATTTGCGATGTACGAGTACGTTATCCGCAGTCTTGTTTATCTCATTTTCGTCAATTTGTGTTTATACTATTATTATTTTAATATGTTATTTTATTCACATTTTATGCATAATACTATTGAAGTAAGCCCTTTTTATATTTTATTTCAATATGTTTGTAGATTACAACTATACTTTTAGAAGTAGAGCACAAATTGTCAGTATCAACTATCAAGATATCACAATAATAAAGTCTATTTATCATAATACAAATAAACCATGAAACACACTTTTTTATAGTCACTTCAAAACAAATAGATTCGTTTTTGTTTTTTTAGCGTATAAATAAATATCTTCACAAACTTTTTAGAACCATGACATTCGATTGACAATTAATCCTGAAATTATCGTAGATTGTTTATCAGTATCATTTTATCGATTTAACTTATCATAGAAACAAAAACATCTGCTAATAGGTTTCAATGATTTTACATGGAGCTATAAAAAGGTGGTAATAATTTGACGTCGATTAATAAAATTTGGAAGTACCTCTCCCAAGGTTGCTGGTTCCCAATGTCACCGTAGGTAAGGCTGTTATCGCTACATCTATCTAATTTCTCTTATCAGCTTAGAAACCCTAAACTGGGTCACTCGAGTTAGATGCGCATACTTGCATTTGCAAGAGACCTATATTTTTAATATTTACTCACAGGCTTTAGCGTTAAACATAAAATATTTATTTTGAATGATAGCCTTATTTGTCATAATTATTCTGAGTAAGACTAACATGAAAATACTCAACAGAACTACGATATTTTCCTGTTCTCGAAACATGTTTAAAAGAGGTTTTATTTCAGTATTTATTTGTCTAGCAATCCGAGTATTTAATTTTCCCTATATGTAAAATGGTATTTGAATTTAAAACATTGAAAAGACCTTAATTATATGTGTATTCAAGGTATTTCCTCCGTTTTTAAGTCAACAACATTTTTAGTCACTCACAGATTATCTAAAACAGACATTGAATCTTAATTACAAATATAAATAGTTAGTAATTTGGCACCATACAATTTTTTTAAACATTAATCTCGTAGCATTTAAATTTGTTCTACTAAGATTGCTAAAAAATTCCGGGCGCCGGTTTTCCACAGATAACGTATTATTTTCGTTACGCTTTAATTTGCGCGCAATTATTTTTGACTTATGACCAATTAAGGGTACAGTTGCACATGACGGATTTTTAATAACAGCCTAAGTCAAAACGTTACGTTAATTTGAATATCCGACCGTGTAGAACATAACAGATTGCTATTCGCCACTGTGTCGCAACTTGCGTCATTTATTATTTAATCTATGACAGTTGAGATAAAACGCCTCAAAAATGGGCCAATTACAAAATATAATAAATATTGTAAAAGTTTACCTACATCGTCCTCGAGACGCCCTAAACATAACAGTTTGCTTGCCCTAAATTGGTTAAAAAGGGCCCGTATTATCTCGCTATGTCAATTTTGCGAGAGATATGAATAACACAATTTCCTTACTTGCCTACTTACTGTGTCTTGTATATTTTACGTAAACTTGCGAACGACTTACAATCAATTACGTTAACAGCATCAATTTAATAAACAAGTTTGCTTTATATTATTTTCAACGTTTATAATATTATTAAAATTATACTAAGAGCTGAAGTTGAAAGTTCTTTCATAATTTGATTTGGTTCTGATGTTTTACTGTAGAAACGCTATAATGTTTATGTGAACTTTTTTCTATTTCATCTCATTTTACAAAAATTGTGAGTCTAATTTAGAAATTTGACGTTGTACAGTTAGCAACAAAAGTAGCTGAACATGCAAAACTTCAAAACGAAATTGGAACTAGTTTTGTTAAGTAATTTATATAATGCTACGGTATACATGCGTTTTTAAATTTTGGATATATATCGCTACTTTTTTTGCTAACCGTGTATTCACAATAATAGGTACTTGGAACTTCATATACTTACTTACTTTCCACACATTACCTCATGTGTTCTATATTTTGTAGTATACTCGTACGTTTTACAACATTGATAAACTCGTCACTCTAATATGTCTCCACGTTAGATTTATAGAGCCATGTCTAATATCAAAAATATTTTGTGTGCTAGAATTTTATATTATTTTTAAGTTAGTAAATAACACTCGCTGAGCCTTACTTTTGATTAAGCTTGGTGTTATGTTTAAGTATTTATTAGAACAGAAGTAGTCTATGACCACCTGCAATTCAGATAATATATATTATTCTCAGATCACCTATCCCTAGAAATAACAGCTGTGGACAGTTTTGGAGGAAAAATTAAAATGTGTTTTTACAATTTTTCCAAATTTTCTCCGCATAAAACCCTCCTCGGACTTCCAACGAATATAAAAAAATAGATGTATTCTGCTTAGAGGCACATTTAGTTTATTTAAATAGTAGATTATTTGCTGAGGGTCGGCTACATACGTTTAATAATAACAAAAACATAAAAAATAAAAATAAAAAAAAACACAAAACACATGCTTCAGACACGAAATGTAGTGATTACCTGTTCTACAACTCTTAGTTCAGCAAGGAAAATAACGGTTAAGACCTCACATGTTGAATAAGATATAAATAGAACTATTCGACCAAAACTCCACTACAAAACGTTTAAGTGATAAAAGAACATTATTAAAGAATTTGTTGGTAAATTCCTTTGTGTGATACAACAAGAACGAATGCCAACATTAAAGTTTAAAAATAGACCGATTTAATTAAAACCACAGTTCAGACAACAATTTCACGTATATTTAACTGAGGCAAAAACCCTTTCTTGCGAAATATTCTAAACGAAAAAAATAAAGATCGAAAATCGCAATTTAATTCGTTTATCAAGTCAACATAAATCTTATTTTACATAATATTCGCATTTATAAATAATTTATGGACTTATTACGTAAAACTAGTTCATAATTATACGTTTGACTGACCGGTAGAAATATTTGGACAGAAATATTTTATATTCTAAACTATAACAAGTAATAATCGATAAAATGAATCATCTTTTGATTAATTAATTAAATTATTAATTATTGTTTACAAAGTAACTTTTTCGGAATGGATAATTTAATAGCGTAAAAAACCATAAAATAGAGTCACGCCTTCTTCACCCACATTTCGCCATCTATCTTTTACTTCTAAAGACTCATGTTGTAATATTAAATTACAGGGATACATGGACCTGACTAATCGAAAGTCCAATCTAACCTGTCCATCGTTCAACAAGCTTGGAGAAAATCGAAAATAATCTAAGACCTTGCTTTATTGACGTCTTAAAAATAGGGTAGCACATCAGTAAATTTTATAAGAAATAAATCTAAAGATAATTGCGTGTAGTGTAGACCACACCTATCAAAGGGGCTATTATCATCAACTGTGTATCAGCCCATCGACATGGCAATTAACACGCCTCACACTTAAGGCCCAGATTAAGGTAACCAAAACTACCGAGAGAATAAAATTTTACGATAGTAGTAATTTCAGAACAGTAACATTAAATGGTTTAAAAGTCTTAAATTTTTCCTTAATCGATTTGTTTGACTAGATAAGGAATTAACCTAAAACATAAGATAGGTAAAAGTTTACAGAGCTACTTCACAACGGGCTACTGGTTATCGAATTGAATCCAATTTTAAAACTACTAAAAGTACAATTTTTGTTAACTAAACTAAACTAAGAGCATTTATTTTTAGTGAATGATTTGAGGAATACATTTTTTCAACTTACCTAACATTTTGGTACCGATGTAATTTATAAAAAAGCATTATGAAAAAAAAAATATAAGATTCAAATATCGAACTTTGCCTTAATATTACTTTGAAAACAATCATGGTGTTTAACTCCATTCTGTCGACACTTACAATCGCGATAATCACCACTTTACTAAAGTCGACACTTAACACTTTAAAAACGCTACAAGCGAAACAACGAGAAAATATTTGAATCAAATTAATAAAGATGAATTTCATACAAGTTGTGCAACTTTAACGGTTGGTTATAAATTAATAAAAACATGACAATAAGGACGTAAATTTGTTATAAACTCTAATAAAAATGCAAATCTATTATGTTGATAGAGATTTAATATGAATTGAGGTGTTTCCACAAACCACATCAAGATAATTTTATGATGATGGCCCCATTACCGGCTGAAAAAGTAGCAAACATTTTAACACGCCACCGTCGATCTGATTTATAGATTTTTGAAAGAATTCACTCTGATACAAAGAGATTAGTGGAAGCGTAGTAAAATATTACGAGAACAAAGTAATCAACGTCTTGGATAGTGGCCAGAAACTAGTGCCCGAGGCACTCATTGAGCCCCATCATTCACGGTACATGTAAAATATAGCAATCGTACAACAAGCTAACGTAAAACATCCGAGTGTCTACTAGACAAAACGACATATTATATCGCTCGTAGACTTACAGACTAACAACACATCATTTAGATAAAGATTAAACAAACAATACAAGTTTAATGGAGCCGAACTAATGTAGAACTAATTTAAGTGCAGCTCGTACCTAGGGAATCTACGAGAGCTTATTAAACCTCTGCATATATGAAATCTAATTTCAACTTCGACTATACTAAGTACAAATACGCGTACATATCTAAACATACATATATAACTACAGCATATTATATAGTCTACTTACAGTTAAATCGATCAAACTGTTATTTTAGCCTCGCCATAGACACGTGTGAATTAACTAAAAATAAAATCTCGTGACGTAAAATACAAGATAAAGTTCATACAAACGGCATCAATATGAGAATCTATTTAAAGAAGTAGTAAAAGATGTTTGCTTATTACATACCGCCCTTGAAAAGGTTTAGCTGACTCCGACAGAAACATTTCAAATCGTAAATTATTTACGATTTTATTTATAACGTTTTCAAAAATACTATCATTTGATTTGTGGCTAGTAAAAACGTCACGAATTGATTGATGTTTCTGTGCTGTCTATTTCGGACATTAAACCACACCATTAAAATAATGAAACATAGATGAAAAATTTCGCATGGGCTAAATTTGTTCGTGTTGCTTGGTTGATGTTTTTTTTTTCCACATTCACACAGCGCCATCTAGTCCCAAATTAAGCAATTATGCTTGTGTTATGGGTACTAAACAACTGATATACTACTTAAATATTTTTCTTTTATTTTTTTATTTTTGAAAATACATACATGTTATAGATAACTTACACCCAGACACAGAACAAACCTTTATGCTCATCTCATTTATTTATTTATTTAATTTACTTAAAACTATTTTGTCAGGGTGCACCCTAATATAAAGATAAGCGAAATAATCTTGGTAATAATTAGTGTAACTAACTATAAACAAATGATAAATGATGTACAAGTTATAGGACGTTATGTATTCTACGTAATATGAGAGATGTATTCGTCAAATACAGGTGTAATTCAATCGAACGGAAACAAATCGTTCAGAATATAAAATTTTTACACCAACGTAATGGAAATAGGTGAAGAATATTACACGCTACAAATGAGTTTGATCAACAATTTAGTTTTCGTTCAAAAACTTTACCTGTGAATGAAACTAAAAAGAATTAACGTAAACACATTGAAAAATGTGCGTAGCGATCTTTGTCGGTATCTCAGTTTGCTTGTTATCTCGCCTTCAAATGTTTGCTCTAGCTCAATGTTTTATTAACACGTGGCCTATCTGTATATGAAATTACGAAAGAATGTATTTTTTACAACTCAGAGGTAATCTTCACTGCCATTTTCGTATCCTCGGCGATTTTTCCACGGTCAATTCTTTTTTTTTTCTTCTTTTATTTTCAATCCATAATCGTTCCACAGCTGGGCACGGATCTCCTCCAAAGATGTAGAGGGAATTTAGCCTACTATACCACGCTGGCCAGACGGGTTGGTATAGGGTTTATTTCGAATTTTCCTTTTCTTGCAGTACTCTTGTCTGCAGGGTTATACTCCTTTAGTCGCCTTTTACGACACCCACGCGTTGAGATGGGGTAGTGACTTTATGTTTTCTTAATCCATTACTACGAGGACTCTTAATCCTTCAATACATGGACTCACGGTCAATTCAGTTAAACTATAATACTGGAGTTATAACTTCAGTATTATAGTCTTAATAACGCATGCAAAATTATGCAGTTGCTAACATGATCTTTCATTGTGAGATGGTGCATGGACCTTTTTATCAGCCAATGCCGTTTGAATCTATTGTGGCATTCTTCACTTCATAATCACTACTACTTACCTTACAAATAACTCATAACTATTAAAATATGTAGCTAAATGAAAATGTTCCAAAAATAACAATAAAATCACAACGCTTGGAACAGTAGTCATTGAAAATGATTACAGAACAAATTGATGACAATACAAAGTAGCGTTTAATTACGTACACTCATATCCATAACGAATTTTTGTTTGTATACAGCATACCAAACTTTATAGAAACTGGCAGGTATAACAAATACCACTGTTAATTGTTGTTACTGTACAAATATACTAAAAATGAATGTAGGTTATCACCTGTTATGAACTAATCATAAACTAGTGATATCATAATATATTTAGGTTTTTAATATATATTTTATATCAATTTAATCATGCCTTAGTAGCGCAGTGGGATTGCGTACAACTGCTGTATAAGAGTTAATGAATTCGATCCTGAGATCGGTATAGGGCATTTTGGTATCAAAGTTCTAATTATCCGTATAAAACGGCCCACTACTGGGCACGGGTCTCCTCCAGAGAATGTGAATTTTCCTTTTCTCGCAGTGCTCTTGTCTGCATAAGGTCAACTCCCTTAGTCGTCTTTTACGACAGCCACAGGTTGAGATGGGGTAGTGACATTATGTAATCTTAATCCGTCACTACACGGACAATACTACAATAGTATGAAGTAAGAATGACGTCCTCTAGTCATAATATTCACACAAAAATGCAATGTCTCAAAGAAACAATAAACGTAACGTTGTTAGCATGATCAAACACGTTTGGCGACTTCCAAAATATATATAAATACATTATATAGCTCTCTGATATACTTGGGAAATACGAGTGTTATACACTGCCATCGTCTTCGGGAAAGAGGCGTAATGATATATTCCATATCGAGTCATTCTTATGTTAATTTTTTTAAGTATCACGTTACATAGAGATGTAATCATTCAGATGTTTTAAATAATTCGCAGAGTATAAAACAAGTGTTACTATAAAACAAACGACTCTTTACTGACCAAATAAACGTTTGTCCAGTTTAAGAAGTGTATTAAGTTATTGTTGACATTAAAGAACAGTGACAATGGTGAATTCAGCAGTTTTTCTTCTTGTGATTGGCCTGGTGAGTATTATTTTAATATAATAATAGCAACCCAATAATGTTTCACTGCTTAGTACGGATCTCCTGTATCTAGAGGGCTGAGCGGGTTTAGGTCATAATCCACATACGCACCGTTAGCAGATGGTAAGTTACATGATTAGTACATATAAATTCCAAGTGTAATCTACACTGGTATAGCGGTAATCAAACTGGCACGTAGCTACGTATGAAAATATTATCATATCTATACAATTTGCACGCTTATTTGTAAATTGTTGCCAAACAAAAAACAATCTATATTTGTAAGCGCCAACACCAACTGGAATACTTCTTTGTGCATAATATCTGTAATAATCTGTGGAGACATCTTTATAGACGCTAAAGCAATCTTCAATGTTCAAACTAGGTTCGGTTTACTTACTATACTTCAAACAAATTTAAAATCCTCAAACTTTAACTCGTGTTTGCTTTTAAACAAAGGTGGTTGACAAATTATAGATAGGTTACCTACCTATGGTTTAATAAAGGTTTAATTTTGATGAGCAATCTTGTTAAGCTAGCCAGATCTTTATAATGGAGCAAATTAAGTTCCAAAATTTTTTCTTGTGTATCATATATCATATTTTCAGTGTTGATGATTGTCAATTGCATTTATCACATGATTGACAACGTGTAAATTATTGCAAATTGTCAAACTGTCTAGACGCTCTATTGCAGCTGATTACAGTCACCTAGTTTTGATTAGAAAAATTGTTTCCTTGTCACTTGTAAATTTGACAATTGAGGTCACTCGAAGACAATTCGTAATATTTCTTTTTTATCATTGATTATTAATTCTTGACGACATCCGATAATTTCTTCAATTTGTTTTAAATTGTTGTTTATATTGTTTATAAGTTAACTTAAAATATAAACGATTTATCACGTCTTCACAATGTGTTTCCCGTATGTCATCAATGTTAAAAAAGACTCGTAAATTAACTACTCTAAGATTAAAGACGTACTTGAGATTCGTCTGAAAAAGATTTCGTGTTATTTAATTTACTCCTCGTAAATTCTGACATTGAAACTGTTTATTCAATTTTACTGCCAGGAAATCAACATATTGTCGAAAATTCTTGCTCGGTTATGGAACATTGGTTAGTGATTATTGTACGATTGCTTTAAAATGTGTGTCTAGTACGCACGCTTACGATATGGGCGGGGAATGTTGGCGCCATATTCACGCCATAACATTGTTTGGATTTGACAGCGGATATCACGTAAACGCCGTGCAAACCTTTAAACTGAATTGTCACGAGTTTTTCATTTGCTCATCTTTATTGCTATCGGCAAATATTAAATATTTAATTTTATGAAATAGGTAACAAATACGGCAAGCGATAAAGGTTAACTCGTAGCTGTGACTCGACAATTGTTGTATTATTCGCGTAGTTTGTTCATGTTGAATAAGAACTATTATGTTGTATGATAAACACTGCGCGGACGCGACCCAGTTGCCTGCGCGCACCGCAGATGGGTGTTTGCATAGTCGCTTCGACGCACTCCCTAGCCACCTTTGTCTTAGTTACCGAATACGACTGAATGGCTAATTTAGAATCCCACTTATCTGATTCAGTTGTTCATTCGACCTGAATATTCCGGTTTCATAAATTTCGTGCTCACGTCATATCGATGGTATGCCATTGTCTTTGTTACACTATCAATAACGTCTTGCTAACATGCTTATATCAAAGCAAATAAAACTTTCAGAGTCAATTTGAATCAGAACGTAGCGACAGTAAACTTGTCTAAAATGAAATCGTCCAGAGACACGCTGTCTGTATTCAGATGGATAGATGCGAAACAGGTCCCGCTATAAAAGTGCTATTTCACTCATTAAAATTGTACACATTAATGAACATTGTCGCGGTATGCTGGATACTGTCTACGGAACAACAAAGGCAGAACCGAGTTGATACATTTATAATTCCCAATGAGCGCACCTCATCGCATATGATAATGGAAAGTCAACTTCTGGTCCAGTTAGAATTATAAATGTAACCCCAGAGCAATTACAACTTCGTTTAATATTCTTGATGTTAATGAAGCTGATGTGGAGACATTTTTTATTTTTGCATTCTTTTTGTAAGTACGACTGCCTCGGTAGCGCAGTGGTTTATGTCTGCTGCAGAAGATGTTGGGTTTGATGCCAAAATGGTATTGAATTTTTCTGTCTTGAAATTCTTAGTGATGATACTAAGAATTTCAAGACATGACATTTCAAGACATGGGGGTCTGAATTTGTGTCCGATTAATGGCAACGGACTCACCCCCTATTATATACCTATAGGACCTAATATAACCGGCAAAATATGGAAGTGTAAATATGTGAAAGAGAGACTATCTTTTTGTTACATTGATCTCTTTATCTAGAAAGCTGAGAGGGTTTAGGCCCTAATGTGGGTTGGTGAATCAGCTCTCTAAATAGAAGAGAGGAGACCCGAGCCCAGCAGTGGAACATTAATGGGTTGCTGATGATGATATCTTTATCTCTACAAGCTTTCTTAGCACAAATATAATTTCTTAATTCGGGACTAGAAGGCGTTGTGTTGTGACAATATTATTATTATTAATATTACATTTGTGGTGTGCAATAAAGAATATTCTATCTGCCTCCTGGAAAAAGGAGTGCACCTATGTCTCATGTGTTGTATACTTGTTTATTTTCCTTTTTGGCTTAGGTCTGACAACCCAGTGTCCTATTTTTCTACGTTTAAGATAAATTGCATTGCCCTAAACGTTTCGGCCTTGCTCGTGCTTTGTGTCTCGAACCATAAACGACAAACAATTGAAAGTAATAAAGTAACATATGCGAGACAACTGATTGCAAGGAGAAATACTTACTTTGTTGTCTTATTTGTGAGGTGTCCTAAAATTAACAAAAGTAATTTTATTTACTATAAAGTACTTTAAGGTTATTACTATTTTAAAAAGAAACGGTTGCCGATTTTAGGCTTCGTAAAAATACATTTACATTGTTTTTAATTGCAATCTTTTATCATCATTTCAATCCATAAACGTCCCATTGCTGGGCACGGGTTTCCTTCAAAGAATGTGGAGGGAATTTAGCCTGCTATACCACGCTGGCCAGACAGGTTGGTATAGGGTTTGTTTCAAATTTTCCTTTTCTCGCAGTGCTCTTGTCTGCATTAGGTTACTCCCTTAGTCGCCTTTTACGACACACACAGGTTGAGATGGGGTAGTTACATTATGTATTCTTAATCCGTCACTACACAGAGTTTTTGCAATAGGTATTAATTTTATTATTAGTAAACATAATTATGTAACATAATGCTCGGAATTTGGTAGTCGGTGTTGGCGTATTTTTAACCAGTGATGGCCAAGTTAATAAATCATTTGTAGGTAAGTTTTTCAAGTACGTAATTGTCTGACAAAACAGGCATAATTTATACAAATTATACGTATCTTAAGATTAATGTGATACAAAACAAAAACAATAAACAACTATGAATAAATTTATTTATAACACAATTTAAATTAGTGTAGTACGCGCATCGTATAAATTATAATATTATTTCATTGAAATTAAACGCATTAGGTTGTGGTGTCAAAGAGTTTAATGAATCTGCCTTAAATTGGATGTGTACTGTGTTTGTTTATGTTTATACATGACTCAAGTGGAAGTGTTCTAAAGAACTTTGAGCTGACAACGGTCATATTTTATACGTTTAACTGCGCCGCTGAATTCGGTCAAACTAAACAGTAAATAATTAGTGGGCTTTATGGAGGCGTGCAACGCTTCTGGTTGTTACTTACATTCACAATTACTTAAAGATTGGTCACTTTAAAGTAATCACCTCTCGTAACTCAAATTCTGTCTATAAACATGTCGCTACTGAACTGTTAATTATCTACGAAATTTATAACTTGTTACAACAATTCACCGAGACATCGAAATAAAGTCCTAAACACAAATGTAGTATATTACATTTTCACTATCTCTATTATCCACATTGTTGGCTCTATTATCACATGTAAATTACAACATAGCCCCATTTACGTATCGTCCTGCGAACCGCGTCTTCTTAGATTAAGTAAATTATTGCTTGCAATAAAACTGATTCAGTGGCACTTACTTGCGGCTCAATGCATCAATGTCAACACCCTTCCTCCCGTAATACATGCGAGCTTTGCCATACAAAGGGAGTTAATTTATTGACCTTCAAAAATGAATCATGTCAAACTTAATTAAAGAAATCGCTTTTTCGCATTGAGGTCGTGAAGTTCGCTCCGCCCAACGTGAGATTTAGATGTCCTTATCTTATAGTGTAGGCTCGTAAAAGTGCACATTAGAGGCGGCTAATGTTCTAAATGCATTAGTGTCACATTAATAATTACGAAATGTTTGTAAGTGTGAGCGTAGGCCATATGTGTTTTGGTACACAATTCTCGCCTGTGACCCCGAGGCCTTGCAATCCAGTTTTATACTAGGGTTAAACGATCAAATCAAATGTAACGAGCATTTTCTGCGTAACGTTTACGAAGGTATTTATATTCATTGTTTGGAAATCAAAGAGTCAATCCCAAAGAAAATTGGCAAACGCATTGCAGCTTGTCCGCCTAATGACCGATAAAGTATACATAATGTCACTACCCCATTTCAACCCGTGGGTATTGTAAAAGGCGACTAGGTCCCTTAAGCAGACAAGAGCACTGCGAGAAAAGGAAAATTTGATACAAACCCTATACCAACCCGTCTGGCCAGCGTGGTATAGTAGGCTAAATTACCTCCATAATGTTAGGAGGAGACCCGTGCCCAACAGTGAGACATTTATGGGTTGTAATCATTGCAGCATTCATTGCGTAACTACATTAAAACTATTTTCTCAACGATGCGATGTCAGTATCTGTATTCTACGCCTGATAGCTATGAAATGCTAATTAGCCTTCTTCATTATAACATTGACTACTTGTTCGATATGCTGGTATCGTACAATTTGTCAATTAGCCGAGCAGGATGAAGGATGGGGCTCTTAGCGGATTATTTATAGCGATATCCATTTACTCTGTTTAGCTACCTGCTACATTAGTTTACTTAATATCTTTCAATATTTACCTAACTATTTTGAAAATAATAATAAACTCAACTAAAGCGTCTCTTTATAATAAATATTTGTTTAATAACGAAAGTGCTACTTACATTACCAACATTGCTTATGCTTGAAGCTTTACTAAGAATATAAAATTTAAGTAACATTGAAAGAAATCTAAACGGTTCTATTACTCACGCAGTTTATTGTAGGGGAATCAATTTGTTTTATTTGGCGAAATATAGATAATTCTATTTCATCAAGAGAGCTATTAAAGCGCGATTAATTGTGCCATAAAATTAGCATTAACTAGGATTTGAAACAAGAATAACATTATCGTAAGCTCGGAGAAATAACAAGATTGCTGTACATTTCAATGAACTTAATCCTTGACTTGGGAATTTATTAAGTTAATTAATGTTGTCTCATTGGGATATCGGGTGTTCCACAAATAGTTTTATCTCAGTTTATCTATCTAAGTAGATAGATATATCAAAACATTAGATTAGCATCGCTTCAAGCCAACATTGTAGACTTTCCTAAGATAAACAAAGTTTTGTTGTCGTAATGTTAAATATAGGTTAATGTTGTTATTGAATATGAATTCAATTAATACACAAAGCAGATTGAACTAATATATTAATTCTACGTTCTCTATAATAATACAACTGGACATGTTTAAAGTGATCAAATGTATTATCAAAATGGTATTTGGTACTTTGAAAGCCTCAAATTCATAGCTTCGTATCACGACCGCTCATCCTAATGAGACAAAACACAGAATTTATAATTTGATTTTTTTTTCATTCCGTGATTTGTTCCATTGCTTGTTCTTCTTTTCTAATTCGTTCCCTCAATGTAAGGATCGTGACCCCCTCCTTCAGCCACGATATTTACTGCCATATGTAACCTTCTTTTTACCCGACTGTCAGGATGGGTATTGTTTTTCGCGCCTATCTTGTATGTTTGTAAATTTCTTTATTCCCACGAATCTTCTAAACGGCTGGATGGATTTTGACAATTAGGGTATCGTTAGATTCGTCTAGAAAACCAAGTGTGCTTAGATAGGTTTTAAGAATAAAAAGACTTAAACGGCGGTCTTTTGAGTTGAAATTGTAAGAAGTTCAATTTCTTTTTTTAACCAAACCTATGGAGTTTGGTATCAAAATAAAGAGAATCAAAAGGAGATTACATATATATACATATATGTTATGTATTTAAATTTAATATTACAATAATTTTACGGTCTTAGTGCGTTGCTCACTGTTGATTTTTTGCAGTCGGGTTATAAATTTTTTTTAATTATATTTACTTGTTAAATGTTTTTAAGGTATAATAAACAAAAGGGTCGGATCAGTGAACGCAAAATATTTGTTCAAAAATCTTACTAAGGCCTTTCAGTTAACCTCATCTTATTAATTAAATAAATCTTAAATAAATAAATAATTTAAATTTATAAAAACATAGGAGGAAACTTCTATGTTGTCAATGTAAGCGTGGTGTACGAAGCCATGTAATCCCGGTTGGCAGACCGTGGCCCGACACCCGTGTAATGCGCTGACAACTTAATATTCACCGTATAAATCATCCTAGCGCTCTATATGAAATTGCGTGACTAATGCATCATCTCTACAAGCATAGACTGTTTTAATTCGACAGGATAGGGGTGGGAATTATATTAATATTCTAGCGAGTTTCTTATCTCTATTACCTTACTCACGATATACAAACATAGGAAATTACAAGCTAGGAAATCACGAGATATGAAAAATATTTCTCGGTCAGCTCATGCATAAAGGATCCCACAGATTAAAATTTCGCCGGACAAAATCATTCAGTCAGTTAAACACAATAGGTCACCTATTGGCTATTGCGAATCGCCAATAGATGAACATTTGCATCCGACGGCCGCCAGGCGAATTGTTAATCTGTGGAGCCATAACTTTCTATGTTTATTTAAAGATTGCATCTTTATTTAAAAATGTTTTTTTTTGTTCTAGGCCGTGGGTCGTGAAAGCGTGCTTGCATCAACATCATCTCGCGAGCTGCGATGCGGTCGACGACTGGTATCTGGGCTCTTCTCACGACCACGACTACCGCTAGGGTACTCTTATGTCACTACAGTCCCGCGTGGTGCCTGCAGGCTTAACGTCTCAGAAATCACGTCCAGTGATAACTACATAGGTATGTACAAAAGTCCTCAGAAGCTTCTGCACTAAAATGACCTCCAAAAAGTAGGTCACATACTGTCATCTCGTCAGTCTTGTTAAATAACCTTATTCATAATTGCGTCAGTATCGATTTTTTATTGAAAATATCACGTGTATCAATAATAGAGGTTCATAAGGAGACATTTTAATCGAGAGATGAAGTGTTTGGTAGTGCAAAGATCGATGTCGAATCGATTAATGGGAATTGCACATGCGCACCGCGCCGCAACTCTTCAATAGAGGCGCCTACGCCGCAAATTGTGAGATAAATGGAGGTAGCCGTCTGCACAATTGGTGGTTAATTATTCGCATGACGCAGTCACTGGCAATTTAGTTGAGTTCAACAATTTGTTGAACGATTGTTTATTCAATTACTTTCGTTTAATTTTGCTTATTCGATAGGTACAATTGCATTTTTGTTTCAGCTTTGAAAGTATCAAATGGGTCATATATAATGAACGGCGAGTTCGCAGTGAGTGCGCCGGGCACGTATGAGGCGGCGGGTGCTCGTTTCATCTACACTAGACAATCCGGACAAGACCATATATTTGCACATGGACCGATACACCATGCTATCGACATCATGGTACTTTGAATTCACTTCACACAAGTTTACTTTATTATCTAAATTAAAGAAAGATCATTGTTAATGTTTGGTTTTACTGTTGCAGATTTTGTATACACAACCAAATCCGAACATAAAATACGAATTCTTAACTGATTTAGAACCAGACGAAACCAGTAACGATATACCGACCGCAAACCCTGCACCACCGCACCACGTGGCGCAGCGTCACCATAGACACCATACTGAGGCACGAACAAGGGACCTCGAGCCGAAATTAGAACCTTCTTTATCGAAACCAGACATAAATAATAATCTGGAAAGTCAGTCTGAAGTCGAAAGCAATGTTATCGGCAGCAGGAAATTTATTTGGAAGATATTGGAGTTTTCACAATGTTCTAGAAGTTGCGGTGGTGGATTACAGATTGGGAAATTCAAGTGTGCTGAAGTGACTGATAGGGGAGATAAGGAGGTTTCTTCCTTCCATTGTAATGGGACTCCTCCCCCAGCTCGTAGACGCCGTTGTGGTGGTGCCCCCTGTCCACCACGTTGGAGAGCTGCCGCTTGGGGTCCTTGTCCTGTTTGTGGTCCAGCGCATAGAACACGTATCGTAGGTTGTGTGCAAGATCACGCGAGGGGAATAACTAAGGTTCACTTAATATTTATATTACTTATATTACTGTGTGGAAGGAAAAACCTCTCGGTACAGAAAATTTTAAGAAAATTATTTCAAGCATAAATATAATATAATATAATATCTTATTTTTAATATACAAACATTTCGAGAGATACAGCTTTAAAATAAGTACAGTTTAGTAAAAATCTGAGGGTAATATTAGTGATTATTAAAACAGCGCGCAAAGTTTTAGTCAAGCAGTGCATAACTAAACAGCTATAGACGGGCAATGTAAGGGTCATTGACCTTTTGGGTAACTCACGAATCAGTTGTCTAGTTGTCTAGTGGTTAGTGACCCTGACTGCTAAACCGGAGGTCGTGGGTTCGATCCCCACCCAGAACAAATCTTTGTGTGATGAGCATAAAGGTTTGTTCTGTGTCTGGGTGTAATTTATCTATAATATGTATGTATTTATAAAAAAAAAAATTATTTAAGTAGTATATCAGTTGTTTAGTACCCATAACACAAGCAAATATAATTGCTTAATTTGGGACTAGATGGCACTGTGTGAATGTAGTAGAATATTATTATATTATTATTATTATTATTAGTTGACTTACTTTAGATTTCTGAATACTAATTTAATAAAGTAAAAAAAAATAGAATGATTAGCAGTACTTTTTCTACTGCATTTTTAGTGACATATCATGAAAGAAGCACTTTCAATTATTTTCTATACCGAAAGGGATCTTCCATCCAGTCTACAGTGAAAGAGCATATTATCAACGTCGAAATATTTATTTCAGATAAGTGACCAAAAATGTCCACTTCCAATGCCACCGAGCAGTGAATTGTGTGACATACCGAACTGCGATGGTACTGCTGTGACGACAGCTGTACCTCGCCTCGACGCTCGACGCCAAGTTCGGTTTAAAGACCGAACTGATACATTCAGAGAAGGTCCTGTAATCTCTCTGACGACTAACTATACTGACACTGCTATCGCTACGACACCAGAGCCACATTACAGCTTCAGTTCTGGAGGAGGATGGCTTTACACCGAGTGGTCTGAGGTAAACATTCAAATGAGAAATAGATCATTTTGTTCACGTCCTTTATTACTCTGTTAGTTAGGCTTATTATTAGTTCTTTGCAATTTTGTATATATTATCCAACACACCGTTTCTTTGCATAGAGATTCTACTAATAAAATTAGTAATAAAATTATTATGAATGCGAAAATTAGGATGGATGTTGGATGTATAGAAATCACGCGAGCGGAAGCTAGTATTTATATTTAATAATAATAATAAGATATATCGTAACGTAAGTAAGATTTTAAATTAATATTCTTTAAGGACCTCTACGTGTTAGACCTGTGTCCCCGCGTAATATGTGTTATAAACTTGCGTTCCAACAGAGTGACCTTGGTGGGAGCTTGCTTGCCATCCGCATATATGAAATTTGGTTTACAACAGCCGGCTACACGGTGGAAATTGAATTTTGAATTGGAATCCACCAAGAGCACCTCTGTGGAAGGCAAGTTTATAACCATGTAGCAGGGCTTTAAGCCTTTCAAAAGGACCAGGTATACTTCACACTTATAAGAGAAATATAGCCGTGAAGTAAGAGACATAGTAACGTATCTATATCTTTTTCTATATATCTTTAACGAATCGATTGTTAAATGATATAAACACTTTTATAGCAATTTACTAATATGCAATTTGAATTTGTTCAGTGTGTTGGCTGGTGTGTTGGTGGTGGAGTTCAGTCCCGCGGAGTTCGTTGTAGCCATCCTAATGGTTGCACAACACATCGAGCACCAGAGACTACACAAACATGTGCCATCAGGAAACAGTGTGACGCGCATTGGTTTACCAGTAAGATTTTGTTCTTCTTCTTAAAGTGCCCTCTGTTTATGATGGTTTATAATCAATCTTAAAAATATATTTGACTGGATGCGGAAGGCGGAGGACCGAGTGCTATGGCGCGTGTTGGGAGAGGCCTATGTCCAGCAGTGGACTGCAATAGGCTGAGATGATGATGGTAATATCTTTTACGGAGAAAAGAAAAAGACGCTTGTTCGTAGCGAAACAAAAGGTGTAATTTGTATTATATATGTCAAAGTATAAAAAAGAATAACTTATAAAAACATTGACAATAAATAAAACCTCGAAAAGTATAAACTTTGTAAAAAGGTTTTGCAGTCTTGCACATGTCTATGTTAATGCAATTGATGCCAAAACAAATAGATTAAAATTAAATTAAAATAATAGTAATTTCAGCAATATATACTTTGCATTTTGGTATTACTAATATTATAAATGCGTGAAGTTCTTTAGAAAGAAAACTTTGGATGTTGATTACTTTACTCTTTCAGATAAAAATTACTTACTATATTTTGATGACACACATGTACCGTGTCTTGAATTATCACATATACCTAATACTAGACACTGGCAATTTGTTACCGTTTCCCAATTTGATCACACATCCTTTGACGCGATTCTAGTTTTATTTACAAATATCTTTAGAGAAAAAGTATGATTTATTTTATATGGTCTTTTTTTTGAGTTTGACAATAAATGCAATTTGCATGATTATAGTATTTGTTCCCGTTTCCCAATTTAATCACACGTCCTTTAACGCAGGTAGAAAGATTTATAAAAAATCTTTGGCGTAATTTGTTTTACGTGGAATTTTTTGTCTTTGAGTTTGATAAAAAGCATAATTATAGCATTTATATTCCAATTATGAACATCTTCTTTGTTTACCAGGTGAGTGGTCCCCATGTTCCGCGACTTGCGAAGGTCAACAAGTACGTGGTGTGATCTGCATCGGAGGTAACGGTAGAAGACTACGAGACGCCTCTTGTAGAGGAGTCAGGCCTGAATCTAAGCGAGAGTGCGGCGGTACTTGCACCCCTACTTGGTATCTTAGTGATTGGAACGAGGTATGTGATATTTTAATTACAATAATTATCGACTGTTTCATGCATTTTCAACTGTAAAAATTCATCATCAGTAACCCATTAAGTCCCACTGCTGGGCTCGGGCCTCCTCTCTTCTAACTAGAGAGCTGAGAGGGTTTAGGCCATAATCCACTCACGCTGGCCTAGTACGGGTTGGTGGAGCAGACACACACAAGCGATGGTGGCTGAATGGATAAGGGACCAGCGTGCAAATCACGCGGTCCAAGTTCGATCCCGACCGGCAGTACCAATGTTGATTCCACTTTGTGGAATTTATAATTATGTACTAGTCAAGTGACTTACCATCTGCTAACGGTGAAGGAAAAACATCGTGAGAAAACCCACATACCCTAGAAGAAATTCTATGAGTATAAATTAGTTTTGAATAAAATAAAACTTTTTCAAATAAAAAAATAAAAAAAACGGAAAAGATGGCGTGATTTATAGACTAATATCATAAAGACTAAAAGTTTTGGGGAGACCTTTGCCCTTTGGGATAAATAAATTAAAATTAAGATGTCCTAATAATAAAAGTATCGAAAGTTATAAGAATTCACCGACAACTTTGCAAACTTAGTACAACATGCAACCCTATACTGATTCTTCTAAATAGAAGATAGGTTTAGTAAAAAAGAGTACTAATTCAAAATTCACAAAATTATAATGTATGAAACGCACTCGTGATATCCCTGGTGTTGCAAGCCTCCATAGGCTAAGGTACCGCTTACCATCAGACAGGCAGTTTGCCATCGTCTTGGTGCAAAAAGTTTGGATTGAATTACCTTATTTATCAGTGGCATTAGTTATTCGTGTAGTGACAGGTTAAGAATACATAATGTCACTACCCCATCTCAACCCGTGGGTGTCGTACAAGGCGACTAAGGCAGTAACCTTATGCAGACAAGAGCACTGCAAGAGACAAAATTCGAAACAAACCCTATACCAACCCGTCTTGCCAGCGTGGTGTAGTAGACCAGAATCCTTCCACATTCTTTGGAGGAGACCCGTGCCCAGCAGTGGGAATTTTGTGTGTTGAAGTGATGATGATGATGATTTATCCGTGAGTTCCTTTGTCAAAGTGAAACAACCTCGTCTTAAAAAGCTCAACAATTATGCTAATAATATTTAGACTACCACGACGTTACAATACCTAGTATTTACGTCGACCTACCCATCATTTCTAAACAAAGAAAATAATTACCAACCACAATAACTCAGCAATCATAAGCTTGCGATGTTTTGCAATCCATCGCCTTGGCTTTTGAGCTAATTTTACTCACGGAATAACAGTTTCCCAGTTTTACTACTTGTATACATTTGCTACAAAATTGAAGTTCAAGGTCAAGAAGTGGAATGTCGGTGATGATTAGGACAATGTTCGTGGGCCTGCCCTCACTAATATGGTTAATAAAGACGAACTAATAACAATACCACTAATTAATTAAACCTACTCACTTCGTACTACATAAAAAACAAAATTAAAAATTTTGAAAAAACCCACGACGATAACATCTATACAAAATAAGAAACTTAACATATAAAAAGGTTTAAATAACTTTATTTTAAATCCCCGACGAAAAGATAATAAGTAGCGTAAAAACAATCCCAAGAAAATCCGTCGGGGGCTGCCGTACCCTGATTTGAAATGAACGAAAGTATTGCAGTTTTATGTATTTGATACCTACCTAATTATTAACAATATTTAGTTTACAATATATATTTAATACTAGAAACAGTAATGATATTGGCAGCCCCCGACGAATTTTCTTGGGATTGTTTTTACGCTACTTATTATCTTTTCGTCGGGGATTTAAAATAAAGAAAGTTATTTAAACCTTTTTATATGTTAAGTTTCTTATTTTGTATAGATGTTATCGTCGTGGGTTTTTTCAAAATTTTTAATTTTGTTTTTTATTTTAATTATTTTCAAAGAGCGCCCTATCTTACTAACTGTAAGTAACTCGTATAAAATTTTAAGAACCTTGACAGATAAATAAAAGTTTAATACTAAGTTATAGAACACACACATTTTTTTTTAATTTACTGTAGCAGTAAGTCTTATAACTTGAAATTATCATTTTAATTTTCTTATTTTAAACTTTTTAAGGAGCGCCTTATAAGTAAGCATATCATCCGTAAGCTCTAGAATGAATGGAATTTGCATGGAGCTTCGACTATATTATATATATTTTATTTTTTGTTGACTTGTGTGCTCATCCGTCGCACAAAGGTCGCCGGAGCCCTGCTTCGCGGGGCTCCTACTTCTGGGTGGTTTGAAAAAAAAAAATTACCCAAACCTAACCAGTCCGATTCGGATTGCTCTGAATCGGGGGGTGTTAAGTTTAGCTATCGCACATTGATTGCCGTAGCCGGACTGCCTTCGGCGTTAGCGCAGATTTCCACCTATAATAGCTTGTATCTCGAAAACGGTGCGTGCTATCGCAAAAATGATGAAAATTTGGTTACACCCCGGGCACGGGATACCTATAAGTTAAAATAAATAAGGTAGGTAGGTGTTTATATAACGTCACACACGTCGTAAACAGCTGTATCTTTTGATTGTGTTAACTTAGAATTTTGATTTTGATTTTACGCCGAGGGTTTGCAGACCCAAGTAAATGATATTAATTTCAGCTTTATACCTCTATGCGTTCTTGAGAAAAATATTCTAGACAGACGGACAGACAGACAGACAGACAGACATACAACGGAGTGATCCTATAAGGGTTCCGTTTTTTTCTTTTGAGGTACAGAACCCTAAAATTGCATAAACGTTCACCCATCTATGAACTGACCTTATCCGAAGTTGCTTAACCTCATGAGTGTAATCAATATCTCAGTACTACAATGCTACATGTCCCTATACAGTAACAGGTCTAATTATTTTACAGATAACTGTAAACATAAGTTTGCTTAGTCTATTGCAGCGCCCCCTGGCAAAAAAATACAATATCGTGTATCCAAAAGTCATCCTCGATAAATCACAAATACATTACAGAAAACCGTATCGAAATCGGTTTAATCGTTTTAAAGATAGGAGGGCACAAAGGTTTCAACGAAATCAACATAGGTTTGCCTAGTCTATTGTAGCGCCCCCTGGCAAGCTATTAACATAACATCTATCTTATAACCTGTCCCCAAGAGCCCCACACACTTTACAGAAAACCGCATCTAAATCGGTCAAACCGTTTCCGTTTAGGCATTATGTTGGAACACACAAACACACAAACTCACAAACACACAGCCTCTCACCCCAAACGCATATACCGTCTCCGTTCCGTCGTGGGTAAAAATGCTTAATGCAAATTTGTGCGAATAACCCAACGCGTTCATTCGTGACAACGTACTTCAACTACAATTTCTATGTAATAAAAATTACGTCGTCTATGATGTAGCGGTTAAAGTTATGGCCTCGCCACTAATATCACCGTCCCAACTGACATGGGTTCAATCCACACGTGACAAAAAAATGTGTACCTAATTAATAAATATCTGTTTTGAGTCTGAGTCTACTTTGTGTTCGTTAATTCTGTTTATAAATTATCCCGCGAGACAGGGCTTGTCCCCTAAGGGCGGCTTAAGGTTATTATCAATTGAAAGAAAAAAAAAGTGATACAGTTTGTACATACAAAGGATCACGCCTCTTTCCCAACAAAGGAGTAGGTAGAGACTATTTCCTTCCACCTGCTACGATTCTGACATACATCTTTCGCTTCATCATCAATCTTTTCATACATACGATTTGTCCAAAATAAAATACGTTTTTAGATCAAACGCGTACGCGCATTGGGTACACTGTTTGTAAGTAGGAAGAAAAGATATAGACTATTTAGCATTACAGATCGTTATCTGATTGAAAGGGTCAAGCTGCTAAACAGTCGTTTAACCCCTTGTCCCTAACTTTTTGAGGACATTGACTCCATCAGTTTAATAATTACACGCGTGGAAACTGTTTTCTGCAAATCATCTATTAATGTGTACTTCTAACAAATATGAGTCTGACGTCAAATATTTAATTCGAATATTTGGATGTAAATACTAAAAAATAATTACATTTAAAGATTTTCGTTTTCATTTTTAGAAATAATAATACAACATTTATAATAATATAAATGACATTTCAGCAATATATTGTGGGAGACTGGTACCTACTGGTAGCTAGGTTAGGAAAGTAACTCGATCAAATTTATATTTTGAAACATTTGACAACAATATTGAAATCGATCAATCATCAAACAAATTGTCCATTGGCTACGATATCTGCTTACTACCAGGCGGGCCGTATGGCCATAGGGCCACCACCATAAAATAGAGGTTTAAAAAAATTTGAGGCTGTTTGAAGGATACCTTTGCCTCAGAAAACTTACTTTCATATTTCTCCAACAGTGCTCAGGTCCATGCGAAGCAGGTGTACAGTCGCGTACAGTGTGGTGCGCGAAGGGCGGCGCTAGTGGCGCGAGTGGAGCCGCTCGAGATTCCGACTGTACCGGGCTTCGACCTCCTGCTAAGAGGTCTTGCGTTCCCTCTCGGTGCTCAACGAGACCTCCAGCCAACACTGCGGTGATTAACAAGCCTCCGGAAGGTTGGTGCATCTAAATTACATAGATTTAAAAACCGACTAGGCTACCACGAGTTAATGACATCACGGTGTGAATCGCACAAGAACATTTTTTGAATCGGTTGTTTGGGACCATGGTATCAATCGACATCTGCGTCGTTTCACAAGAAATTATTTTATTATTATAATTAAAATGATTATAATTATTTAACTACAACACAAAAAGTACCTAAAGTTATTCTAGCATTTTTCACTTTAATATAAAATTTTAACAATATCGTAATAATTTTGCCGTATTTGCTTGCCATATTATTATACATATACGAAAGCTTATAATATTATTTAGTAAATCGTTATAAACTGATATGATTTATGAAAAGTTATATTATTTAATACGTCGTCATCCATAATTTTCCAGTTACAGATCCGCAACAACGCGTGCCTAGAAACCAAAACCATAACGTACAGAACGTTAGAGAGAGATCATACGCTGATGGTAAGAAAATTTTAAAATATTATATTCTAACCTCTATTCTTCAATCAATACTCACCGACAACACCACAATAGACACATTCATGACACATCTCACCAAAATTGTAAACAGCTTAAAACAGTTCAATAACACCTAACCATTAACACCAATATACACACATTTACACCCTTACACCCTCAACATTCAATCTTTTTTTTTTTAATTTTATTATATAAATAATATTCCAATTCATAAGTAACTAATTCCTAGTCTAATCTGTATCAAATAGCAGATAGTAACGCATTGCGTCGCAATAAACTCCTTCCCGGGGTGGTTTCACCCTGGGGAGACACTAAAAACCTATATTCTATGACTGGCCTGTTGGTCTAGTGGTTAGTGACCCTGACTGCTAAGCCGGAGGTCGTGGGTTCGATCCCCACCCAGGACAAAACTTTGTGTGATGAGCATAAAGGTTTGTTCTGTGTCTGGGTGTAATTTATCTATATTAAGTATGTATTTACAAAAAATAATATTTAAATAGTATATCAGTTGCTTAGTACCCATAACACCAGCAAATATAATTGCTTAATTTGGGACTAGATGGCGCTGTGTGAATGTGGTAGAATATTAAAAATATTATTATTATTATTATTTAACCAACATTTACTCTAACTACGTATTTTGAACTAACTGTAATAAGAACAAAATATTATGTATTTTAAATTGAGTCATGATCGTCCTTGGTTAGAATTTTTTATACAGTACATAAATACCTGCCGTAGATTTTATTTACCTGTGTTAAATCACTAAGGGTAATGTAATTGTAACTGTAATTCTATTAATTTTTTATTATTATTTTATAGTAAAACAGCTGAAAAAGGACCACGACCAATTTATCTAAAGACACACAGTTAACACTAGCTACCATGATAAATTTCAGATCTAAAACTACCACATATTGTAACGTAACAACTAACAATAGAAATATACATAATAAAAAGAAATAAATGTACACAAAATATACATAATGATATCGATTTTGAAAATGGTTTTCTATAGTATTTATTTTTGACTTTTACTTTGACTGGCCTGTTGGTCTAGTGGTTAGTGACCCTGACTGCTAAGCCGGAGGTCGCGTCGTGGGTTCGATCCCCACCCAGGACAAATCTTTGTGTGATGAACATAAAGGTTTGTTCTGTGTCTGGGTGTAATTTATCTATAATATGTATGTATTTACAAAAAAAAAAAGTATTTAAGTAGTATATCAGTTGTTTAGTACCCATAACACAAGCAAATATAATTGCTTACTGTGGGACTAGATGGCGCTGTGTGAATGTGGTAGAATATTATATTATTATTATATTATATTATATTTAAGAACGATGCTAATTTCATTAAATTTGATACCTCCGAATTTGTTTAATTATACTGATTGCTAATACGATGCAATTTAAACACTAGTAAAATGAAAACGGTACATAATAGTTTTGAAATTTCAGAGACGACTAAATTATAGTCAGCGCAGTCTGAATACCTACCATTATTTTAATATAAAAACCTTACATTATGTAACATCTAATAATAACAGTAGGGACCTTAAGTTATTAATAGGTTCTGGGGCAATATCATTAATAATACGGATCATTGGCTCGTCAACCTAACATCTTCAAAAATAACGAGATTTATAATAACATGTCTCAAAATACAATTTTGTTCTTGGAACGACCTTTATAAGTAATTTTCTTTCACGTCACGCTTTCAATATATGAAAATACATACATATTAGGTAATAAGAAAGGATATTAGCGTGTTTTACGTTAGCTGATTAGGATTTTTTTAAACTTACAAAGCCTTGAACTTTTGTTCTGCCAACTGAAATTTAAGTATTAGAGATATTTTCATACGTTTTCATTAGAGAAATGTAGAGCAAACATTTTGTGTGAAATTTATAGCCATATTAAAATAACAATTAATCATATTTTCTATTGCATTTGGAAATGGCTAATATGCCTATATCGAGCAATAGATCTCGATATAGTATTAATAAATGTCTATTGAAGTTCATTTTTACCGATGGCATGACCTTTTGCCACGAAAATCGACCTTTAGTGGGGTTATATAGGTAGGTATATTTTTTTGCAGCTAAAGTACGAGTTCATAAATAAATTTATTTGAATCACTATTTATATTGTGAATTCTTTTACCCAGGCGCTTGCGTGGATAAGCTGAACAACTGCGCGTTGGCCGTGCAGGCACGCTTGTGTCACTACCCGTACTACGGCGAATACTGCTGCAAGTCCTGTCATGGGCGATAAACATAGAACATGGATACAAGTAAATATAAATATTATTGATTTATCTATACTAAATATATTATATTATTTATTATATATATATTAGGTTGTGGAATGAACTCCCTAACGAGATTTTCCCAAGGGACTACAATAAGGGGTTTTTTTTTTGTTAATTTTCCTTTGTATTTTTTGAATTTTAATTTCATTTTCACAGGTGTAAGCAGTACAGTAACAGCACTAAGGCGCTTTGACACGTATTGTGATACAAAATGGACGCATAGTGAGATACGTAATGTTTTACATAAAGTGTACTGCGACGGATCCCGCGCACACATAAAATATACATCTACACGTAAACACTACCCTGCTAACGAACAAAAATAGCGTAATGACTGTAAGCTATGGAAAAATAAATCTAAAGTATGTTATTATAAACACGATTTTACCATAACTCGCTTTCATGCAGTTGACTTGTTCTTCAGTAGCGGAGAAACTGTACTGGGGGCTTACTCTGAATTTCGACATTCGTCTTTAAGAAATTTAGATATGGTCGCTGTCACTTTCAAACATTTGACAGCGATGTCAAAATCGACTAGGTCGAATGTCGAAATTCAGAGTAAGCTCCCTGTAATGATATTATGCGGAAACCTATATTGAATTCTTTCAATAAGAATAGAGCATAATTTTGTTTGATTACGTTTTCATGAATCAAGTATTTAAGTCTGAATCAAGCCAAAGTGAAACAGACTAAGATTATGTATCGGATTTGACACTGACTTATTTACTATTGGGATTGTAGTAGATATTCATTTTATAATAAATTAGTGCTTAAAAGCATGTAATAAAATATAATATATTGTCTTATTATTGAGGTTAGGTAGGGGCAGGAGTGTGCGCGCGGTTGAATAATTATGAACTGTACTTACACAACTTGAAAATTCAAGTTGTGTAAGTATTAGGAATAGTTTCATGATCTCCAGATTGTTTAGTCGAGTTTTGGAGTCGATCTGTGAACTGTAGAATATAACTCAAAATTTAAAAAAAAATATTTCGTTTTTTTTACATTATTATTGCACGAAATGTTATAAAGTTGAGCACTGCGTAGTATTATAACTTGCCTATAACCAAGTAGTGGAAGTATTTACCGAATTTCGTATACTTGTGTATTATTTAGGAGATTAATTATTACAAATAAGCATGTTGATACTACAGTTCGTGTTGCGTTTGTAAGCAACTTAGGCTATGCTTTAGATTAAGAGCAAAATAGTATTTCTTATTTGTTGTAATAGTTTCTACGGTATGTACTTATAGAGACTAAATGCGGTGTCTACACGTCTAATAATGTTAAAAACGTTTGTCAGTGAGGGATCACTGTACGAAACTGCTGACTCCATATGGTGTGGTAATCTCTCTGTTTCGAGCAATTCGACAGATTCCTTTTTGTAGCATTATCATTTCTTTATTTTTGACAGCGCAAGTCCTAGCCAAAAAGAGTCGTATGTAGGATATACGGCTAAATGAAAATCAAACATATAATTTAAAATTTCACATTTTTTTTTTGTTGCAAAACGTGCCTGACTTGCAAACGGCCCACCTGATGGTACAGCCAGAAACAAAAGAAGCTGAACATTATTATCCCAAATTTCAAAACGCATGTATACCGTAGCATACATAAATTACTTAATAAGGTACTAACCAGAATTTAATTTACGATGATAATTCAGTTCTGGCACTGTATATGGTATGTTCAACTACTTTTTTGTTACTGACTGTACCTAAGTCGTAATCAACGCCCATGGACATGGTTGTGTTCTCTTAGCATTGATAGCGAAGGAAACACAACTAAGCCACTGCCCACTTAAAAGAAAATAATAGGAAAAGAAAAACGAAGGGGATAAGGAGAAGAAACTGGACTGCCAGCACTCACCTCGATAGAGCACGATTTCAAATCATTAACTTCTTAGAATGCAAATTTTAATATTTATGGCTAAGTGAGGTTCAATTCTTACCCTTTTTTAATATTATAAATACCTACCAAAGTTACTGTTTGTTTGTTTTCTTTTACGAACACCACTCAATCGATCTTCATATTATCTAATATTTCATATAGAATCTACCTGTACTGGGTGGCGCAAAAGTAGTGGCACTAAAGAAAATGCTTTTTTTTTTTTTATTATACATTTTCTGTCATTCTGTTGTTGAAAATTGTGTAGTGAACAAATGTAAAATACACTGAAAATAAACATGGACCGTTTTACTCCCCAAGAACGTGGAATATCAGTGATAAGAACACAACGTGAATTTCGTCGACGATTTCCCCACCGTCCGGCACCGATTGGTCGCACAATTCGACGCTTTGCCACACACCCACTAAAAGTTACTGTATGGTGTGGCATCTGTGTTGACAGAGTGATCGGACCCTATTTTTTCGAAGACGCTGGAGGCAATGCGATAACTGTCACTGGAGAACGCTACAGAACCATGTTACGTGAGTTTTTGATACCCAGTTTGGACGAATTGGGGCTGGAGCACATCTGGTTTCAACAAGACGGCGCTACGGCACACACAGCGCGCGACACTATGGACTTAGTGAGGGACGCTTTTCCAGGCCGAGTTATCTCTCGTTTTGGCGATTTGCCTTGGCCTGCAAGATCACCCGATCTGACCAGTCCAGACTTTTTTCTTTGGGGTTTTTTGAAATCTCGGGTGTATGTGAACAAGCCACAGACTCTCGCAGCTCTAAAAGAAAACATTCGTCAAGAAATAACGAACATATCGCAGGAAGTGTTACGGCAAGTTATGCAAAATGTCATAAATAGGGCTCAAATGTGTATCAACTCTGGAGGTCACCATTTAAAAGACATCATCTTTAAATCCTAATGGTACGAAATTTAATGGCACAAATATACATTTAAAAAAATCTAAATCTAGTTTTCTAATTTAGAAAAAATGTTATAGCTGAACCAAATAGGGTCTTTACTTTTGCGCCACCCGTTAGAAGGACATAGGCTATAATTTTTACCGATTTATCGCGTATGTCGCAGGTGGGAGTTAGTCCGAAATTAAATGAAATGAAATCTCGTTTATTCATCTAGGTTACAAAGTACACTTATGAAAGTCACAAGTTAAGAATGTAACAGGTTATCCGAAAAGTAGTCTCAGCAAATTTGCCTACGACCAAGTTCGCTGGGGGTGGAGCTATGAGAAGGACTGGCAAGGAACTCCCGCCGTTATAATGTATCCCTCACTATGACGAAGTATAGTCGACAACATAACAAAAAATTCCATCAAAATCAAAATTCAATAAGATTCGAATTGATCACAACTGTCACTGTACTGATGCCACTTGCAAGCAAAAATAGACATTATTGTTTATAGATATACAAACGACATTTACTCTAAGGGTGGTAAAGCAATTTTATTGTCAACTATACATTATTGGATGTGTATACGCTACAGAGTTCATTATAACTTATTACACCGATTCAAAGAGTCACTTCCGTATTATTAAAGTCGAATTGTGTAAATAGATAATTATTTTTATATGTATAGTGCATTTACTTACTGGCTGTTAAGTATTTATATGATTGTATTAGTAAAACATTGTACCATCATATTATTAAATGTATGTATTAATTGGTTTTCGCTAAAGTAAGTAACTAGAGTTTTTCCTACCGTTTAATAAATTTGTCTGTACTAATTATGCATATAACAATGTACAAAAATAATAAGCTTTAAACACTGTTTGTTGTTATTATTTAATTACCTTACCCAATTTACATATCATCTTATTGCACTAGACTGGTAAAAAAGCTAGTACGGCCGCGTCACGTAGAATAAAATGAAGTTTATGGCTGAAAAATTTTTTTAATAGTATGTTTTATACTCACCTAATTTCCGCCACAGTGAGCGATTTTGTGCCGTCCGCATCCAACGCATTAGATGAGGCCTAAGTCCAACAGAAGACGTCATTGGGCTGATATGATGATGATTGTACTTATTTCTTTGAAATTAACTCAGCTGGTTCGTAAGTTGAAATGTCAATGACCGGAACTTTTCACGCCACTTCTGGAGGTATACGTAGTGTATACCTCCAGAAGTGGCGTGAAAAGTACGGTGACCTTGCACATTGAGAAAAGAACCACCAACACCACTTTCAGTTTCAAGTACCGAGAAGTCTCCTCCTCCACCCGCTATTGGTAACCATTTCAAATTAGGTAAAAGAATTTGAAAAGTTTCAAGTAAACAAAAAAAAATGTAACAAAACAAACGTTTCTAAAAGGACACGAGAGAGCACAGCGGGTAATCCTCGCGCAAACTGAGTCATCCGCCTAGGGAACGACCTCCCCTAGAAAAGACAGCAGCATAATAACATATTTGATTGGTGTTCAGAGCTCATTGGGGAGAGGAGTTTAAAGGCTGTTTTTTTTCCAAATTAAGTAATTATATTTGCATGTTTTATGGGTACTAAACAACTGTTAAACTACAAAAATACTGTTTTTTGGAAATACATACATATATTACAGATGAATTACACCCAGACACAAAACAAACAATCATGCCCACGGAATTGGAATCGAACCCACGACCTGCGGTAAAGCAGTCTCTCAGTTCAGCAGCCTCTGTTGTTGCATGCGTCCATAGGTAATGCGTATCATCAGGCGAGCCATACGACTGGTTAGCCACCATTGCATTAAAAAAATCAAAAAATATCTGCAAGACAAACTCTTAATGAAAAACATTAAAACTCTGCGTATCAACAACGGGACAAAATGTAACATAACATTATGATTGTCATTTCAAACTTGTCCATTACTGTCACTGATGCTTAGATGAAGCTCGACCTAGATAATAAGACAGTGCTTTAACTCACGTATTCGTAGATTAATCCTCGTTATCACGTAAGTATCATCGTCAATCTATGTTATCAATACTTAGGATAAGATGCCGCATCGATATATTTAACAATGAGAGAACTAAAATTTTGTATCCCAATTTCAAGAACACTATAATATAGGACTTCTAGCAATAAAGTGGCATTGTCTTTTAAGGTTTTATATAACTCACAAAATGGCGGGAACTATCGATAATGATAAAGTTTCTAATAGAAGAACCCTGGATGATAGTGTGTGGTACAAGTCTATGAGATTAACAGTCAACCTTTTGATACATGTTCTAATGACTATAACGATCTTTGTGTGTACTATATTTGTGTGGGAATTCGGAATAAGTTTCTATACTATGCACATAGTTTTGTGCACACTAGGGGTAAGATGTTTTTTAATAACCATTTTGAGTTTTTACAAGCAAGTACGTAGTCTAGCCGTCTAGGCCGTAGTTGGTTAAAAAAGCCACTTTTGTTGCTTCGTCTTAGAACATACTCTTGTTTTCGACGAACTTGTCATTGATTGGTAGTGTTAAGTCATAAAATTTGAGTCGTTAAGTCGAAAATCGTCGATATGACATGTCATTATAACATTGCTAAGGTCCAACTTCACCAAGCAGCACCAGCAGAGACAAGATGGAACTTTTAAAGAAGTTTTTGGAAAGAAACAATTGGAATTACTTAGTTCAATTCAACCCCTCGAAGACACAAGTATGCGCGTTCACTGCGAAGAAGGACGCATTTGTTATGGCGCCTCAGTTTCAAGGAGTATCTCTCCCGTTGTCCGAAAGTATTGGGATCCTCGGCGTCGAAATCTCGAACAAAGTCCAGTTTGGGAGTCATTTGGAGGACAAAGCCAAATTGGCGAGCAAAAAACTGGGTGTCCTAAACAGGGCGAAGCAGTACTTCAAACCTAAACAGCGGCTTGTGCTGTACAAAGCACAGGTTCGGCCACATTTGGAGTACTGCTCTCACCTCTGGGCGGGAGCTCCCAAGTACCAGCTCGACCCACTTGACTCCCTCCAAAGACGGGCTGTTCGAATCGTCGATGATCCCAATCTGACGGACAACTTGGAATCGTTAGAGCAACGGAGAGACTTTGGGTCACTCTGCGTGCTCTATCGATTGTTCCATGGGGAGTGCTCCGACGAACTCCTTGATTTGGTGCCATCGTCGCCTTTTTACCATCGCACCACTCGACGCCACTGTAGGCTTCACCCGTACTACCTGGAGCCGATATCGTCTAGAACGGTAAGGTTCCAGCGATCATTCCTCCCATGTACGAGCCAGCTCTGGGGTGAACTTCCTACAGTGGTGTTTCCTGAGCGCTATGACATGTCCTTCTTCAAACGAGGTTTAAAGAGAGCTATCCTCTCAAGGTAGGCAGCGGCCTGGCTGTGCCCCTAGCATTGCCAACGACCATGAGCGGCGGTACCCACTTACCATCAGGTGGGACGTCTGCCCGTCTGCCACTTTAGGCAATAAAAAAAAAAATTAAATATGTACTAATAATAATAAATTGGTCGTTTTATATTACAAATATAATATATTATTATACTATCTGTGTAGTGACGGATTAAGAATACAGAATGTCACTACCCCATCTCAACCTGTGAATGTCGTAACGGAGTAAACTTATGCAGACAAGAGCACTGCGAGATAAGGAAAATTCGAAACAAACCCTATATCAACCTCTGGCCAGCGTGGTATAGTAGGCTAAATTCCCTCCACATTCTTTGGAGAAGATCCAGCCATTAAACGTTTTTGGGTTGAAATGATGACGATATTACAAAACATTGCTTCCGATTTTTCGGTTAAGGGCAGTCTAGACTCTAAACAGGGATTGAGATCCCATCGAAGTAGAAGAATTATGTTCCCTTTAATCACATTTTCATTACTTGTTCACAGATTGGTAGGTACCACTCAAATTTCGATATACATTCAACCGATTAAGAAATTGTAGTAGGTATTTGTGTTATCAAAACACTTGCTATTTTGATGCGGCTCTTACATAGTCACTGTGTTGTGATTACTAATTAGTTTAGCAAGTATGTGAGTGCGTTCTTGTTTAATATAAGAATTTATCTGTCTACTGTTTTTCTTTGAGGGTATCACTGTTTTTGAAAGGGCTTCACTCCACATGCGGTGCTATTTCAGATCGTAAAATTCTACTACATCTATAATGCTGCCTTACTGTTTTCAAAGAATCTTCGTCCTTGGCACTAAAGTCGAAACTAGAATAAATGTGTTAGAACGAGCAATAGAGGTGCAAGGAGCGGGTTGTTGAAAATTTCCTCCATTATTTAATCCAGACCTAGATATGTAGGTAAGCAGGCGCTGGAGGCTTACTCTGAATTTCGACATTTGCATGTTCAGTTTTTATGTCGCTGTCAAATGTAAGGAAATTTAGATATGGTCGCTAACACTATCAAACATTTTCAATAATTTTCGACAGGGGCTTGTAAACATTATTATTTTTCAGTTCCAATTCTTCATGTGTCAAGGGATTTTAGTATTATCGAAGTATAATGTGTGGTCTGTGTTCATAACTCGTCGGCACAGAAGATACATTCATATTGGAATGCAAGTGATAGGAGCAGTGCTGACAACAGTTGGAACATACCTCATTTATGTGATAAGAGAGACGCACTTTAAAACTATGCATGGAATGACAGGTGTGGTATTATTAATTTGTTTAAGGTTTATACATGTAAGAACATTAGAAAAGAATAAATAAATATTTATTAGGCTTTTGTTATTTTTTATAAAAAATTGTGCGCACAAAGGATAGCAGAGACGCCAAAAATTGCCAATTTTGTCAATGAGTTTTTAAGACTTCGAATAGATTGCATCTGATAATATTGAAAAAGATGTGTTTCTGGACAAAAGAACTTACTTTTTAAAAAGATTCTGCCCAATTTGAAATAAAACTAGTTCAATCAAAACTAATCCAAAATAAAGTAAACAAGATTACAATCAAGAGGTTGGATGGATGATACATTGTGTAACACATGATAAGATATTATATTTAGAAATATACTATACACTAGTCTACAGAATAGCGCGTAAATCTTGTATTAATTGGTGCAAATTTACGAATTTTCATAATTTTCTTTCATGCAAATATTGTCCATACATTAATTAACTCAATAAAAAAGAATTTGCCAAATCGGTAAAGCCGTTTTTGAGTTAAAACGAGACTAACGAACAGCAATTAATTTTTATATTTGTATAAGTTATTTTATGCGAATTAGAATAGATAATTGCATATTACTCCGCCTACAAAACTTGTAATCTATTGTGTTTATTCCATTAAAGATAAATTGGTTGTCAAAATAGAGAATGAGTCATATAAATACAACATAATATACCTATTATATCGATCACATTAATACATACAAATTATGATATTAAGATAAATACTAAATGAGTAATACAAAAATTATTTAGTACAATTTTAGCATATTAGGGCCGTTACATACTTAAGCGGGTCGGTATTAATCGGTACACACGAGCGGAAAAATTGAACATAAATATCTACATAGGTATTATGTACAATGTAGCCAGTCTCCTTTTTTTTCGGAAGATTGAGATTGTGAGTTGTGTGCTTGCTGGTGAGTTGTGTTACTCAGAACTCATTGAGGAGGGTACGGGTTGAGTTTTAAATAATCAGTACCGCCCATGTGACGCTCCTATTGTTGCAGACGTCCATAGGCTACTTAAACGCTTGTATAAAACATAATGGAATGTGCTCATAAGAACTATTTGAGATGATGCCCACGGCCACTTTCTATAATCGCACCGCTTGGAAAAGAAATGATTAAACCACGCAGTTATTGAGGAATTTCCAATTATCTATCAGGTTGTGGAAGAAACTTCCCTAACGAGGTTTTCCCAAGGACCTATATAAAATATAGTACCTATAAAAGTAGTATATACTACCTATAAATTGTTTTTGTAACTGAGCACACGTTTTTCCTTTCTTTCAGGTTTACTGGCCCTGGTATTTGGAATTGCGAGCATAATTAACGGATTATTGATACAGTATCCATGGAAACTAAAATCTTGGATTGGCATGTTCTGGATCAAATTCTTTCACTACCTCACTGGATTAGCCAGCATGTTTCTGGCAACAGGTAGCCTGGTTGCTTCCTTCAAATATGAATTCTTCATTGAATGGCTTCGACTTGACCACGCTGTGACAGTACTCATTATTATCACCTGGCTGTTCACTGTGCTGACATCAATTGAATTTTGGATCACTACTGCAAATAGATTCCGGAATACGACTTAAATGTCAGAAACAAATGCAAGGTTTTGTGCGGATGGATGTTTGTTACTTTTCTACTTAAAATGGATGGATTTACCTACATGGATAGATTAAATTCTGATAATGTATTTTAGAAGATCATGTTAGCGGAGTGGCGGTGGAACATTTTGATAATGTTATTTCAGTAAGTTCTGACGCTTTCAAGTCTGACACCACTCTCGAAAATGTGAACATTAAATTTTAATTTTTTGATGATGAAGTTGAAATTGACCAACCGATTTCGAGTAGTCCCTCTGATAGCATTAGCCGTGTATCAGTATGCACCTAATCACCTGTTAATCTTAAGGAAGATAATATTTATAAGTATTCATCGGAGCAAATTAATCGTCATAATTCATATGTTATTACTGTTTTAATATCAATTTGATTAGAAGTTTACATAACTTATTTGTTGTAATCTTATGTTTTGTTTATAATAATTATTATTTATCTTGATTCAACATCCTCAATTTTTTCCAAAATTATGCCAGTATTCACTACATTATGAAGTACTGATCGACTGGCAGCAAATTAGTGACCCAGGAATTTATTTATTTTCAACAAATAAATTTAATATCCGTGAGGAATTTTTTGTTTGATTTGTATCGTTAGATTCGTTTTCGTCAAGTACAATTTATTCGCTTGACTTCTCTGACAGATCTGTATCGTTCAAATCATTTAGAAAGATCAAAGTGAATAGATGAGAATTGCGATATCAGTCATCAATCTCTGTTCGACGTCGTCACATTGATTGGCAGTTTCATTTGTTGAATGTTGCATCGCCTAGAGTCTTAGTACCATCGCAATCCTTGCCAAGGTACTTAGTGTGCAACATCTTAATTAAACTAACCGTCACTCGTGCTTCCAACTGCGCGTATTTTGACTGCTGTAACCCCCAGGAATTTTCGCTTCTTAGAAATTGAATTTTGCTAAAATCATTTTTTACTTTAGAAAAAGCCTATAATTCAGTTAGTAGTAAGGACCCTACACTTATCACTTATTTTTCATCATCAATCTTGAAAAGAATGTATATCAGAGTTGCACGTTATTTGAGTTAAAAACGAATGTCTCGTGTTTCCGCCCCTATTTGATAATTAAACAAGTATGCAGTTAAAAACCTGGAACTTACCTTGATTACTTTGCCATGTCTAAAATGTCTCGTATAACTGCACATTATCAACATAACAATTTAGCCATCACCAATATCTACTTTGTTCGAAGATAACATATCAATGGGTATCATAGCAGATATATTGTGCCAGTGCGTGTAACGCTTTGAAGTGTATAACACGGCCACTAGAATTGTAGTAAATTGCGAAACATGCAATCAGCGGCTTCTCCACCTCAACCTTATCAACCCTATCAACCAAATGAGGAAGAAAGTGGAGGACGTAGATTTGGACAACCACAATCAACAGGGTTAACGTTTTGTTTAAACATTACACATAACCTCACGCAAATATGCCTTGGAGCGGTAATATTTAGTGCGCTGTTCGTTGCAAACGTAACCATCTTGTCAAATACTCTTGCTCAGCACATCATTTTATGTACCACTGGGGTAAGTCTTATCATAGTTACTGATTAATCAATCGAATTATGTGACGGCTTTAGCCAGATTACTTTATTCAGGGCGGTTTCACGTTACACATTTTAGGTATTTTTCTGGTAATGTTTTACTTCTTACTGGTAATGTTTTCATTCTTACCTGCGTTGGGTCATTCCGCCTGATTTTTGTTGTATCTTTTTTAGAAAATGTGTCAAAATATAACGTGTAATCTATCAAACGATCTATGCTTTAAATTAGAAATCCCACTAATCACTTAATATTTCACAAATTTCTCTTAAATACTTAGAAAGTTTTTGCTGACAATTAAATTGGATTAAAATTAATATTGGATTGATTAAAATGAGGATAGGTACCTCATTTCTTTATAATATTTAACATGAGTGACGTTCGTAATGTAATTGACGAAAAAAGTAACGAATTATTTATATCGTATGAATTTCACGCAATTTTTTGGATATAAGTTGAATTTACATTTATTACGCTCAAAGACTTATCACTCATTGAGTGAAGAAACAACTTTTAACGCACTTTAATGGTATGAAAGATCCACATTGCTGCGTTCATGTTATAGTTTTTATAATTAGCTCACGACGCGTTCTGACAATTACAGAAAGAGTAGGTACATAGCGAAATTCGTCTTCGGTTTAACATACTTTACGAATACAACACGTGGTGATAATGATGATATTAAATTTTTTATATTTCAGTATTTCATCCTAATGGCTCAAGCAATTTTATTATTAAGTCCCTTTGGCTGGGCTAACAACTTGAAGTTTGACAATAAGAAAATGATTCATTTGGGAATGAACCTCGTTGGATCTATCTTGGCCATCGCTGGGACTAGTATACGGATAGCTGATATTGGATTTTTCTTAAACTCCGGACATGGAATTTGTGGTAATTATAAAGAAAACATTTATTTAATAAAATATTTACGACATAAAAAGAACAGCTAAACTATTTAATTTCCAAAAAATCTTGATTTTGAGGAGCATACTCAAAGGCTGGGCTTAGTACTACGCTGGATGACAAGACTATTAGCAATTAGGAATTGAATTACATTTTCCAGTGACATGACTTTTTGAACCTAATAAATTATATTGAAATGTTAAAATGGGTCTAGGTCACATAATATATTTCAAGAAAAAATTCAATCGAGATATCGGGCAAGTAAAATTTTATAAAGTACTTGCGGACACGACAGACGTTGTCCTGCATGATATATCAATCGATTGCATTTTTTTTGTGCATCTAAACTATCTTCAAATCCACTTGAACACATACACAAAAATTCATTCAAATCGGTTGAGCCGTTTAGGAGAAGTTCACTGTCAATACACGTACAGAAGAATTATGTATATAAAGATTTACAATTCCTCCAAATTACGTGACATAGACATCCCTTTATAACATTTATTTTCGATTGAAAAGTTTATATTGCAAACTTATAATTTATTTTATTATGGTATAGGCTCCGCTCACCCCTTGAATCTTTTGATAAATTTTCCAAATCAAGCAAAATTCAGGGTTAGCTCAGAGGACTGTAAGAAAAAATTTTAGCTTTGACAGAATTTTGCCCCTAGTGTTGTTGTGATTGTTACCATTGTGGTCTACAAACTAATTAAATTATAATAATGTCGTATTCTTGCAGGATTTTTGGCAATGTTACTAACAATATTGAGTCTAATAGGAGGTTTACTCACATTGATATTCCCGAAGCAAATGAACAACAAAGTATCGAAGATCATGCATTCAATTATAGGCGCTGCGACGCTCTGCTTAGCATTTATAGCCTTAATTATTGCCTTCCATAACTTCCATAGGATATTATTTGGACCACGTGTAGCTAATTTTTCAATAGTACTTGCAGTATTTGCGTTAGTCGGAACAATGCTTATGGCTATGGTAAAAACTGTTAAGAGACTTTTAAATAATTAGGTTAGAAAGTTTATAACATGTTTTATGGAAAAGAATATTGTAGTTCTGTATATTCTTAAATATCGACTTTAATGAAAGACATTTAGGGAAAGTGATAATTTGTATAATTTCCAGGAAAATGTTTGATTATGACACTACCATGCCATGTTATAACATAAAGTATGAAGCCACTGACTAGATTCTTATAAACCTATCTGTTTAGTGTGTTATCAATACTAACATTCCTATGTTTTGATAAATTAAAGTTGTTTACTAAGTCATACTAACGTTTTTGTACTAACATTTGTAAGTCTTGGTTATTTTCCTAAAATATGTTTTAAATAAGGCGCGTTTTCATCAATTCCTAGTTAGATTAAGTTTATTTTAAGCAACACCGTACTTATAGTTTTTAATAATTGTAATATAAACCATACCATATTGATTATAGACTAATTTGGTGGTCTCCACCCAAAACCAGGCAATATCACTGTATTTTATGAATACATAGATTTTGTCAATTAAATTCAGTACATAATGTACAAATACTACTGACAATAGTAGTTAAATATTGTTCATTATGACGATAACAACACTTATTTGAATATAAATTTAATAATATTATACTAGTTCCTCAGACAGGCAACAGGCAATTGTTATAGTCCAGTCACGAACAAAGTTAGTGTCCATTACTATCACTTATTTTAATATATTATATATATATAACTAATATAGCTATAAACTAAATGAGATTTTAAAACAAAACGTTAGATACTTTATCAAAATTATGTTTGTGAAATTGTTGTCAATAAATAATTGTATGATTGTACTTTGCCAATGAATATTTGTACAATTAAATACATATTAGAATTTAAGTGTTGCTTTTCTTTTCTGTTAGATTAATCATTCTTGCAATCACGAATACTATGCCATCCCGTGAACAGCTTTTTTAGCTCCTACGCGAATCGCACCTAACATATTCCTCAAACAGCAACAGCCAATACTTTTGTTTGTAAATTTGGTTTATTTCTTACGAACAGCACCAAAAATATTAGTAGGTGCTCTTCGAGGAATATGTTAGGTTCGATTCGCGCAGGTTCTGTTCAACTGGATGCTGTTCGAGAAATGCACCGTATATAATATATATATGTATATATATATACCGTATATCCCAACTCTAAAACTAAGAGTAGCAATGAATTAAGTGATTAACCTTTGTCATCATGGTGAATTAATTTAGTTAATATTATAATGTTATCCCGAACATATTTACCTTGTCCTTATTTCCATTTTCAAGTTTCCTGAAGTATGTGCGGATGTATTGAAGAAACTTACATTACGTTATGTTTCTTCAATACATGGTATAATAAATAAATATCCTGAACATTATAATATTCATCGTCATTTCAACCCATAAACGTCCCTCTGCTGGGCACGGGTCTCTCCCAAATAATGTCGAGGGAGTAATTAAGGAGTGAATAGGTTTTTTAAGGGTCGGCAACGCGCTCGTGATGCCCCTGGTGTTGCAGGCACCCATAGGCTACGGTAACTGCTTTCCATCAGGCGGACCGTACGTCTGTTTGCCACCGTCGTGATATTAATTACTAAGCGATGCAATTAAGTAAACAGCCCAACGGTAGCTTTATTATTAATTATTTGGAATTGATAATTCCTATGCATCTTTCATGTTCCGTAAATTTGGGTTAGAAATAAAACACATATTTATTTAAATTTTATGTAATCATCACTGTTTTATAACTATCTATTTACAATGACTTACATTATAACTTAATCTGAAGTAAAATAAACACTACAAATACAATAATTCAATATTACTATAAAAAGCGTCGGCATTTATTCTAAGTACTATGTTGAGTCATGATTTAAAGTTGTACCTACTATAAATTATTACATATAAAAATATACTTACTTTAAATATCACACCAATTAAGCAACATATAAACTGTTATTTTGACGTACTATTTGCGAATTTATCAAGTAATATTAGTATACAGAGCGTATCATTCAAAAAATATTCAAAATTCTATGAACATCGATCATAAAGACAGTGAAAATTCAGAGTTACAATAATTAGAAGAAAGAGAGCTTCATTTGAATTAACTCAAAAGTAATGCAAGTAAATAACATGTTTTTCCATATAACATAATTAAGAAGGCAGTAAAAAATGAGGTTGATTTAAAAGAAATGGCTGTGTTAAATAAAGTAGTAGAATTATCGACCAGCGCAGGAGTGGCAGCAGTTCTGAACATAGTAGTTATAATGACATAGTCGAGCTTGAACAGCTAAAAGGCAGTTACTCAATTTATCCTTGCAACCTGTATAGAAATAAAAACGTTAAAATGGGAATAAAGCAGAAAATTTATCGTTGAAAGAGATTAGACATACCATTTGAAAAGTGTTCCCTAGTGGTACTTCTTTGAGTCGTCGGCGTCTCGTCTGCCAAAGCTCTTTGCGAATCTGAGAAGTAATATACTAATGAATTTAATCTGTCAATTTAGTTTGTGAGTTTTATTACGCATAGGTTTTAATTAATTTCAAGTCAAAAAATTTTATGGACTGTGATCATCGCAAATATTAGTAATTATTGCGAAAATGCCTGTACCGTCTATTTCTTTCTATTTTTCATTAATTAATATAATATGAATAAATATTTAATCTTAAAAAATATTTACTTATCTTTTTTTTAATAATATATTGTTACTATTATAGAAAAGATTGAAAACCTTCAGACTCGATAACTTAGTTTTGGCACAAATAATATACAAAACATAATCTTAGTAGTCCCAAAATAAAAATATATTGATACAAATAATAGATATCGCATTCAGATAGCAATTCAGTAGTGAACAAAAACTGAAAATATTCAACATTGTAAGCCTTCTATTTGAATTATTTTCCTCATTTCTGAGGATCGTGATCTTTATCGCAGACTTTGGACAGACTATTTGTCGTCATATGTCTCTGTCTTTTGTGACGTGTATTGTATTGCGCAAGATACTGAGTGTAGATTAGATGTAAATGGACCGAAATATAAGATTTGCCTTCCAGCTCAACAGCGAGACTACTACACCAATGTGACAAATAAATAATTTCTTGATATAAAGCTTACTATATATATATTGATATATTTCTTAATATATTCAATATATTTAAAGTGTAAAGCATATTATATCAAATATATTATTAAAAAAAAACTTATTAGTATCAAAATTAAAAAGGTAAGCATTGCTAACCTTTTAGAATGATGCGTGAAAGTAACGTGTGCGACAAGGATAGCTGAAGCTACCATAATAATCAAAATTATATTTAACCCCCAACGCAAAAAGAAGGTTGTTATAATTTTTGACTGTCTGTGTTTTTGTCTATGGCACTATAGCTTCTATACTAATGCGTCGTGATGGTTCTCAGACATGTTTTATCAAAATCTGTATAGCTGTTTTCAGTTTGTCAGGTCTTGTCGGAAGTAATTGAACATTTTAATTTTGCTTTTTAAATACATACCGATAGTAAATGCAGGTGTTGATGACGTAGTAATGACAACTGTATCACATATAGCGTTACAGTTACGTTCAGCTGCAGGTGCAGATATAGATGAACATTCTTCGCTTGGTGGAGCATCATCCCCTCGACCGCAGATCACTGAACGTCGCTGCAAGCCTGTGTTTGAACTCGACGAACAGTTGCTGACGCACTGTATAGTAAAAATAAGAGTTGTAACTGGTGCCTATTCATCATGCCTTGTAAGCCTAGCTTAAAAAAAAAACTGAATCGTTAAAAACCTTTTTACTATTCCTACACTATAATTCCAAACTCATAAATATAAAATATGGCAATGATAAGATCATAAATTAATATAATTCATCATTATCATCATTTCAACCCATAAGTGTCCCACTGCTGGCCACGAGTCTCCTCCAAAGAATGTGGAGGGAATTTAGCCTAGGTACTATACCACGCTGACCAGACGGGTTGGTATAGGGTTTGTTCCAGTTGTTGTACAGTAGAGTACTGTCTGCTTAAAGTTACTTCCTTAGTCGCTTTTTACCTAAATCACGGGTTAAGATGGGGTATTGACATTATGTTATATTCTTAATCCGTCACTATCTAATTAAAAAAAAAATAACCGAAAACTTTTTAAAAATAATACATCAATGAAAATTAAGTAGGTTAATGAAATTCCAAATAACTTTATTATCTAGGGACTATTACAGAAGATTAGATTGAACTGGTATTTACACCTGACAATAAAGACTTCGGCACTAATACCGAACATGAATTCGTGATCAAGTATGAATCATCAAGTAAGAATTACTAGTCAAAACCTAATATTTATAATAAGTACATCTTGACTGATTTGACAAATAAGTCAAATACGAAAAAGGTTTTGTTTCTGAAAATAACATTAACATAGAACAACAACTTTCACTTTTTATTTAAACATACTTTCATGTGGGCATAATAATCGTTCATATTTAAATAGGCCGAGATTTTTTATACATATGAAATTTGACGACTTACATAAAACATTGTCAACAGTTTCATAAAGAGGCAAAGGTGCGCTACGCACACCTAATTCTAGACTCTTAGAGTAAGAGCCCCAGGTCGCCAGACCTTACCTATTTTGCTAAAAAATCAAATGTTTCGGAATAGGGACTTCTAGCACTACATACATTCTAGATACATAACTACCCATTCCCATACATTTAATTTCGCAGAAAATAAGTAATCTCTGCTAGCCTTGGGCCTTGGTCTATCTGGGCTAATACTGAGAATTTCAAGTCAGAAAAATTTAAGGCCATTTTAGCCCGACCCCAGAATCTAACTCAGGACCTCTCACTCTGCCACCGAGGCAGTTTTTAAAAAACAATCTGGTTATCTTTAAGGTACACGGTTGTGTAAATACGAAGTTTATTTCATAATTCATTGTTCATACACTTTTATATGGACTATAAACATGCTTGCCAAATTATGGATGTAATACACTTCACCAAGATTATGTTTGTCGTCCTGCATTCTGAAATGAGTAGAGTAATAAAATAATCCGTTTTTGCTATAACTAAACTAGATAAAACACTATCATCAATATTGAAAAGGTCGTAGTAATAAAGTCGTTAACATATACCCAGAAGTGTCTAAACAAATAATGCTAGTGTTCTTACTAATTAGAATATCAATCACTAGCTCCCTTCATGTTCAATTAATCAAGTAACGTGTCCTTTTACGTGTAATAAATATGGCTCAATGAATTATACAAGGTTAAGAGTTTAATATTGTGAGTCTGTAATATTACGTTATTTTTAGCGCCAATTTTATCCTTCAGGATGCTCGGCTAAGCTTAAATGCATTTAAAAGTAATTGTCGATAAACTTCGAATCATATGTAGTTACAATGTAATAGAATAGGTAATACAGTATGATTGCATTTTTCAATTACTTATCTTTGCAACTGAACTGATCGTATAGACGCGTAGACGCCTGAATAAAAGTTTTCACTTAGAATTACATTGATATGGCGAATACATCACAACAAAAAAATATATATTCCGAAAATCAAATAAAAAGGAGGGGGAAATTCGAATGTTGTCTCTGTGTATTATTATGTATGATGCTTTTACGTCTTAACCGCATAACTGAACTTCATGACATTTCAAACAGAGATAGTCAAAGACCTGGGAAAGTATATAAGGCGTTTTGCCGATATCGTGGTTAAAGCCATGAGTGGAAGATAATTTATAATACACACTCACCAGTCCCCAATCACTATGGTACCATGTTGGTGGACAATCAGCTTGACAGTCTCTCACGTTTGCTGGTTTAGGCGCTCGACACGCGTTGTCTTTCAGATGTCTGCCGGAGCCACCAATGCAGAGGACACCGCGAACTTGTTTGCCGCCACAACCAGAGCATGGTGACCATTCGCCTGGACACAATTCAATTTAATCAGAAATGTATCATAGAATCGTATCATCAACACTTATACCAGGTGCAGTCGAAAGTCCTACAGCCAGATAGACCAAAAACCTTAAAGAGATACTACCATGCACAATACAGGCTCAGGAAAGATTTTTTTTATCAATTACATCTGCACTAGGTAACTAGCCCTATGGTGCTTTATCCCCGTATCAGGGATTTTACAAAACTCAGAACAAATATTTTTCACGTCTGGGTAATACACAACCTCCCATTCAATAGTCGTATACCACGACTACTAAACTATCGAACCAGTAGATAAGATTATCTTTATAATATATAAATATAATAATACATATTAAAGATGCCGTAGATACGTCATCTTTAATATGTATTTATCCTATTCTGCACACATCCTATAAGTTATAGGTAGTCCGAAATAGTACATTATAGAGTAATTTTATCCCAAAAAAATTATGGCTGTGTTCACGGGAGCCGATTACATGCGGGCGCAACCGTGGCTAACCTTGTGTTATATGGGTTATATGTAAATTCATTACCTGTAAACCAATTTCCTTCAAGAGGTTCGCAATTCATCTTAGGCGTGCAGCTGCGTGATGTCTCTGGAGCCTTTCTCGGCGTACAACCTGACGGATCAGCGCAACGAACGCCACGGCTCTGCACGCCGCCCCCTACGCACCATCCTACACACTGACACACAAATCATGGTACAATTAGAAAACACTATTCGATTTCATCATCTTCATCATTTCAGCCCCAAACTTGACAGTATTATCACCCTATTCATCAACAATACATTATATCTCACTGCTGCAAGGGTCTCTCTCCCGAGGAGGGAGATGCTAGCCTACTATGTATATTCAACCAACAGACTGATAAAAAACTCATAAGTAATAAGTAAAATTAAATATTATGAATAACTGACAAAATAAGTATTCATTGGTCATAATAACGTCAACATGCAATGTTTTAGTAATATGAATGATTTACGAATAAAATCAATAGTATCATTAGAGTAAGCAAATCTGACATGCTTTTATCTGAACAATAAATCAGAAGCCGCCTCCGACCGCTCGGACGATTACACAATGCATTGTTGCAATATATTCACAATAATATGTTCTTGTTTAACAATGACAGCACTTGGTCGTTAATATAGTTAGAGTTCACTGTAAATATTCATAAAATTCACCTTAACAGCCTAGAGCAAATGCATTCTAAGAAATCGGTTTTTGAAGCAAAATGCTTTAGTGCTGTTTTTAAGATTCGTAAATATTTTAAATTTAAACTCGTATACATTATAGCTCTTTCCAAGGTTTTTTTAAACGGAAACATCATAACTATGCTGATCATACAGTTAAAAAGAGCTACAGCTTTATCTTGTTCTAGCAGTAGTAGAATATTTTAAGAATAATATTTTAATTGAGCATACCTCAGACCATTCCGTAAGTAGCCATCCAGCAGTCGCACTAAATGAATACTCAGGACCAACATCAAGATCAGTACTATTTACTGATACAGTATAAACAGGTCCAGCACGGAAAGTTTCTGTATGTTCTCTGGGTCGAAGAACTCGCTTGGACGTAATTTGTCGTATTTCTCCATTATTAACATCGTTACAATCTGGAATATCACATTTTTCTGTGGTATTCGGTTTTGGTGCAGGACATTTTTGGTCGCTGATCTAGAAAGAAATATATATTGTAAACATAGGAAAATACAAATGATACAGTTGCAAATTTAACACCCCTAGTCTCATCCGCACAATAGACGATAATTTTATAGACGACACCACCAAGGTGTCGTATACTCTTTAAACAAAGAATTATAACAACATTGTTTACTTAGTGTTGCAAGTAAAAGACGTACCTTTGTAATCCCTCTAGCATGATCTTGCACGCAGCCAACAATTCTGTGCCTAGTAGCTGGTCCGCATCTAGGACATGCAGTCCAGGCAGCAGTTCGCCATCGAGGAGGACACGAAATACCACCACACCGTCTACGTCGAGCTGCTGGAGCTGATCCGATACAGTGTACAATTGATACTTCACGATCTCCTGCATTTGCTTCAACGCAACGATATTTTCCTAGCTGTAATAACATTCTATATTACTTACATAGTTACATCATCCAAGTGACTAAGTAAACCATTTTCGTAAAAAATATTTGTCAGTCGAGTCCAAAATTGACTTGTAATTTTAATTTTGAGTAATTATTTGATTTAACTTTAAGTACATAAATATTTTAAGACCACAATGTAATTCTTACAGCATGCTAAACGCTTTGGCATATACCAAAGAACGACATTTACGAATTGTTACATTTTATTTGTGTCAAAATGTAACATTGGAACAGACAGATTGACTTCAATTAGATATTATCGGTCAACGTGACTAGACGCTTCATTGTTCGATTGACAGCATATAGGCCAAAGTTAGTGTGTGTCTGGTTCCATTACAAATGTACTGGATTCAAATACTAGTATAATAGGCAATCATCTAGGCTACTCACTTGTATACCTCCACCGCAACTACGCGTGCATTGAGTATATGACAATATCTTCCATACAAACTTTCTTGTTCCAACTATATTCTCTTCTAAACTTTCTTTCGTGCTAGCTGTTTCTCTGCTTATATCTAAATGTTTAGATACATCACTGGATCTTGAAAAAGTATCATAACTTTGATGTCTTCGAAAATGTTTCGAAGCTAAAGTCGGAGTAACTTCAGAGAATTCTGATTTAGTGATAGAGTCTGATTCAATTTCACCAGGAAGAGATTCTGTGAAATACTCATATTTTATACTCGGGTTTGGTTGCGTATAAAGAATCTGCAAATGAAAGAATTATTTCTATTCGTAAGTTATCTTATTGATACCAGCTAAAAGACTGATGGTCAATTTATGAGTGCAATACATCGCAAATTGGTTGGCAATCTAGACCGCTCATGAATAATTTGCTATGTTGTTTATACTATAACATTGATATTATGATTTGGTACATATCCTAAACTTCCAAGATGTATTACATAAATAGAAATTTATTTTACTGACTTACTATTGTAGCGTAGGTGGAATACATCATATTTAATGTTTTCGCCATGAAGGTTTAAAAATATATTACAAATTCTAAGAAACAATCCAAATTTCCACACTTTTTAAATCTTCTAGCTATCACAGCCCTTTGCCAAGAAGCTCTCGAAATTATACATATAAAAATGGATTTGGCTTTTACCATAATATCGATGGGATGATGTATCGGTCCATGTGCAAACACGTTGTCCTGTCCACTCGGTCTAGTGTACAAGAAACGAGCTCCAGCCGCTTCGTACGTGCCAGGAGTACTGACAGCAAACTCGCCATTCATTATGTACGATCCGTTAGATATCTTCAAAGCTGTTGATGATTTATTTCAATTTAAGTATGTTTATTTACAAAGTATTATCGATTTGATCGACAGTCAGTATTGATCACCCACGCATCTATTACACAGATATTTAGCAACATACGTTCAATTCCCCCAACACATTAATTACCAAGATTGACACATTGTAAACTACCTGTCAATGGAGTCTGAAATTGATTCCGCATGTCATTAAAGCTGTAACAAAATTGTAATCATTTTCGTAGACCAGTGGGCGTCACATTGGCATTATATACGATCTCAAATGATTTACCATCTACTCAGTCTACAATACTGATTGATAAGTGACTAACCTCACGTTTGCGGCCCATTTGCCTTCATCAAAGGACTATTTACTAAGTATTGTGGAATGATGTATAGAACGTCTAGCCAAATAGCCAAACTTTTATTGATTATTTTGTACAATGTAATATAACAAAACTTTAATTTATTTTACAATTTAAATGTAGCGAAATCTACTTAACTTTACGATGTCACGACCGCATAGTTACATAGACAATTTGAAACAATGTCCAATAGATGTGGGCATGAAACGTCTGACAATGAATGAGAACAAACCTATGTAGTTATCACTGGACATGATCTCTGAGACGTTGAGCCTGCAGGCACCTCGTGGCACAGTAGTGACATAGGAGTAACCGAGCGGCAACCGTGGCCGCGAAAACAGCCCTGATACCAGCCGCCTTCCACATCTCAGTTCTCGAGAAGAAGATACAGCCAACACACTCTCATGTCCCACTGCCTGTTAAATAAAAAAAGAAATAAACGAAAAAGTCGCCAAACAAACGAGTTAAACAAGATACAAAACCGCAAAGATTTTAATACAAGCTTACTGAGTAAGCGCCTACACAGAAGCCGTCTAATCCGGATAAAATAAGCAACAAAGTATATGGTAACGAGTAAATTACCAAGAAGAGTTTGTGTGGCGACAGTAAGACGCCACCGATACGCGGTGACGGCAATCTTAACACAATGCTTCATGATCGTAATGGGATGCTCTACGACTTATTGTTCGCCGATGTGTCCCCGACACTCAATCTTTCCTACATTGTACGCTAACAAAGTACAATTTACGATGTTGATTAGGATTTCTAACGAGCCGATTGGAAAGTCTAAGCCGGATGAAAATATTGTAACCTTATCAGAGAAACAAGTTTGTTCGGTTGAATTAAAATGTTACTTTTACCAAAATAGGTAAATTAATTGAGATATTAATCACTTTGTCTTTTAAAATGGTTACGATAACAGCGTATCAATTGCATAGATATCTTTTAATCATCGCGGCATCGTAGTATTTTTATAGGTGTTCAGTCATTTGTTAAAATGCCGAAATATCGATTAACCAATGTATCGAATTAAAATATTATTTATGGTAACAAATTTTATATTTTTTATTTTACACTTGTTTTATTCCAACATAGTGTTATCTTCTAGAATAAAAAGGTATAAAAACAAAAGTATTGGAATTCCTCCATTTCATCGGCGACATCTTCTTATTGGACAACATAGGTATATAAAATATTCATACAAATTATAATAATGAAAATAATTAAATTAAACATCTACTTACATAAAACTATATATACAGTTAAATACAAACAAAAAAAAAGGAAACTAAAACGAAAACAAACAATAAAAAAAAAAAATCAAATAACCCAAAGAAAACTTGTTTAGGCATCGTAATATTCGTCAGCATCACTGTCAACTGGAAACGTACCCAAAAGGCTGGCGGCATTGCCACGTTGAATGGCAATGCTAATTCTCTGAGCGAGAAACACACCAGCCCTCTGATCACGTGAAGCGTCGATAAGCCTTTTTGCCAGATCTTTAAACAAAGACCTAGCACTCGGACCCCACGTACCTAAAGTCTCGACCCCAAACGGCTCAAAAATATAATTACCAATTAAATTATGGTATTTTCGCCGTTTGAGGGTCTCTGCGGCTGCAGCAGCAGCGCCAGCACAACCCGCTGAGCTTGAAACATGGGATGGCGCAAGGGTGTCGACACATGTTGCGTCCCACACCAAAGGCCTACCCATCTTCCAGGGTAATAATGTCAAACCATCAGGTCTCTTCCCATCGTCACGTGCCAAGCCATTCGGTTCAAGAATAGCTGGAACGCCAGCGGTGACAAGAGCTCGGCGGATAATGTCATTTAAATGGGCATGCCGTGGTATACGACCTACGCTCCTGCTGCAGGATAGGCCATGGTGACCGAGGCTATCGACGGCCTCCCCACAGTGACAATGATGCGGAGAAACACACGGTGCACCTAAACGAAGACAAGTGGCAAGACGAAATGTTGTATCGTCCAACATTGTGCCTATGTTGGGCGACGGGAGTGCTTGAAGCCATTGACCAGATTCCCATTCGCCCACAGCAAGCAAGCGCGCACGTTCAGCAGCAGTAGAAGCTGAAGAAATAAGATTTTTTCTTCTCATACTGCTGAGCGGCCCGTCCCACAGCTTCTGGGAGAATAGGTTGGTCGGCAAATCAGTACCTGGACAAGCCATTTTCCAAGCGTTCACAGCCTCGGTCTTACACAGCACTTCAGAGTTAAACAGTGTAGGTTCTAAAATTTTCCTGACTAACTCATCGGTGCTGTGGACAGAAGACAGAAACGCTGGTAGACTTACATCTGAAATTTTGCGAACGCCGAGCCCCCCAAATCGAATAGGGAGAGACGCCTGGAGCCAGACTCGGTCGTTCAAAGCCACATTTAAAACTTTGCTCAGAGTAAATTGGATAATTTTGTCCATTTTGTCTAATAGAGGTGTGTTTTGCCAAAACTGTGTTGATCTTAGGGCGTGAGTAAATTTTGGTACAAAAAGACAGTATCTAATAATGGTATAAGCCGAATGTGTGTTAATATTTAAAAGACGTTCAGAAACTTCATTAAAATTTTGAATTTTTTCTTCAACAAAAGAATTGTAAGATTGTTCAAGAACGGGGGACCCAAGGAGGCGGAAATTACTTTTTTCAATAATTTTGATGCCAGGTGCCAAACAATCAAATTTAGAAATTACCGAAAGTCTATCATTAACATTTTCATTTAAAAAAATTTCACACTTGTTTGTGTTTAATTTTAATCCAATAGATTCAAATTTGGATTTTAAAAGGGCCAAATCTTGTAAAACTGTATCTACGTCACCTCCGAGAGTCCCGTCGTCTAGATACCAAATGTTAAATTTTGAATTTAGCTGCCGAATAATTGGATTTATAGCTAGACTAAAAATGACAGGTCCAAGAGGGTCACCTTGTTGACATCCCACTGCCGAATCCAACACGTTGTCCTTGTAAATTAATTTTGAAGTGTTCCTGTAACATTGCCAAAGGTATTTGTAAATTTTGGGAGTTTCTAATTTTACTTGTTCTAACAAGGTGTCCCTGTGTACTGAGTTGAAGGCATTCATCAAATCAACCTTCAGAATGACCTAAAAAAAAAAAAAAAATATACAAATTGGCAATTTTAGCCGTCAGTCCCTTAATACTCCTAAATGTCTTAAACCACTTACAAGGCAACCGTCTTTATTAACATCTTATCTTATAGGGATGACATTAAGGTACCGATGCCCTTTATTTGTAGTTTCACACATATTTGATGTACTCAATTATATTAACTTCGAAAACAAGGTACTTATGCTAATTTAATAACTTTAGTACATTTCCTGCAATGATCCTTGACAGTATGTCTAGTCAATAATAAAACCAGGCTTAGTATACCGCGTTTTAACAGCAATATCACTGAGCTGATCTCATTTTTTTTAACGTTTTTTTTTTAACAGACATCAGGCCCTATGTCATGGGGTGAATTTACAAACACACAATTAACTGACACAATGACGAAACAAACATATATGAATCATATAATTTATTTGTCTCGTGTAAGAATCAAACCCACGACACTAATGCATAGTGATGATAGTGGCGAAGCGACTTCCTTAACCACTACGCCACAGTGATGGTCTATGATTTGACATTTGAAAAGAACATAGGTTACTTTTATCGACCGCAGGCAGGTGCTAGTTCCATTTAAAACCGATGAGTAAGTTAATAATTGTTAAGTTAATAACGTGACAAAACAAAATAAATGGAGTACAGTTGTCTCTGACTGGTACCCCAGGGATGGAAACCGCAAGAGAGGACGCCAACAAATAAAATGGGAAAACGACTTGAAACTAACTGCTGAGCACCTGAGAAGAGTAGCACGAGATAGAACTCAATGGAAAAAGTTAGAGGAGGCCTATGGCAGGTGGCACACTGAACTGCGAGACATATTATAAAGGAAACAAAAGTATTATCTGCTTGATTACCATTTTGTAGCGGCTTCAGAATAAAAGGGCTATATTATATTATTATTATTTTAAGTTAATAATTGAGTATATTTAATTTATATGTATTTATATGTACTAGTCAAGTACAAAAGTATTATCTGCTTGATTACCATTTTGTAGCGACTTCAGAATAAAAGGGCTATATTATATTATTATTATTTTAAGTTAATAATTGAGTATATTTAATTTAAATGTATTTATATGTACTAGTCAAGTGACTTACCATCTGCTAACGGTGAAGGAAAACATCGTGAGGAAACCCACATACCCTAGAAGAAATTCTATGAGTATGTCTGATCCACCAACCCGCACTAGGCCAGCGTGAGTGGATTATGGCCTAAACCCTCTCAGCTCTCTAGTTAGAGGAGAGGAGACCCGAGCCCAGCCATGGGACTTAATGGGTTGCTGATGATTATTTTAACTTAATAATTGAGTGTATCAACACGCCTACGCTTACTTTGCAACCAAATATGAACGAACGAAGGTAATTGAGCATCAACTAATTTATGTTTATGCATCGTTAAAGGTCCAACAACGACATTTATTACCTTTAACTCTTTGTCTCTTACAACTTCATAAGAAACGTTCGGTTCTCTTCACACTCAAGGATTTAAAGCTAAAAGCTTCGGTTGAATTTATTTGTTATTAATGCTTTTATACGAATGTAAATAAATGCATGAATACCTACTTTAACAAAACATCGCCGATTCGCAAATTATGTGGCGAAAGCCATAAAAGGAACGTTATTATCTGAAGTTTGAATACTTAAAACTCACTAATGCGGTAATAAAATACAAGTTAATATTTTTTATAACCAAAAAAGTCGTAATTAAAATACGCATACCACAATATTTGGACATATTATCGTAATTTCTAGAAACATTAAAATTCGAAATAATTAATGGTGTTTTAAATCAATAATTTTATTAATGCGTTCACAATACATGTCGTGGACATTAATCAGCGAATACTTAGTAAGTATTTATAAATCAACGAAGTGGTAATTGAAAACTGCCACTAATAGGCTATTAATTAGGATTAAGCGCGAGTTAACAAATCACCTGTCGGTGAGCGGGTCCACGCAGCTTTGAACTGTGTTTTATGCGCCTCGCCAATCACTGAACTCGCTTATCTACGACAAATAATTGGCCCGTAAATCTGCTCTACTGATGAAAAATATACCGTAATTAAAATGAAAAATTCGAAGCACAGGCTTTTTCCGAAACTCATGTTATGTACATGCGTTTTTACTTATTAGCAGAGTAGAATTTCCTTGTAACTTAGTATAGTTTTTTGTTTTGTACAATTCTATGATATTTTAAATATTATACAACTAGCTTTCACGCAGGACTTTGCTCCCGTCAATCTGTTAGCCACTGCTCAGCTCCTATCAGCCGTAACGTGTTATTATGACTGGCCTGTTGGTCTAGTGGTTAGTGACCCTGACTGCTAAGTCGGAGGTCGCGGGTTCGATCCCCACGCAGGACAAATCTTTGTGTGATAAGCATTAAGGTTTGTTCAGTGTCTGGGTGTGATTTATCTATAATATTATGTATGTATTTACAAAAAAAATAATATTTAAGTAGTATATTCAGTTGTTTAGTACCCATAACACAAGGAAATATAATTGCTTAATTTGGGACTAGATGGCGCTGCGTGAATGTCGTAGAATATTATTATTATTATTAATATATGTATAACCTATAGCCTTCTCCATAAATGGACTATCCGACAAGAAAATGTATTTTTAAATCGGACCAGTAATTCCTGAGATTAGCGCGTTCAACCAAACAAACAAACTCTTCAGCTTTATAATATTAGTATAGTTCGACGATTAAAAACTCTTCTTACGGCTTAACCTTTTCAGCCAAGAAAAAATTGCTGAGATCTTTTTGGCTACGACGTTCATAAGTGTTATGTATATGTTAGGAAATAAAAGGATTTTTTATTGACTTGTTTATATTTATTACATTACTTACATATGAAAAATATTTAAGTTCATAACTAATATAAATATTCTAGGAAATTCTGCTAGGTTTTGCTTTAGTATCATAGCGGTAGGTCGTATCAAACTCGAATCTGAAATGACCCCTATAAATGGGTATAGCCCAGCTTAATATTCCCCTATAACATTAACCTGTATATACTGCAAAACTTAAATAAAACTTACTTGGAAAAGGTCTGATTCTAAATGTTCATGTTATGTTAAAGATAAATGTAAATTCTACATTTAAAAAGGCTCTTCGAAATCCTATCGATACATTAATTACAAAGAATGCAGTCTAAATGGTTGAGGATTCTGTATTTTGACTAATGAAGCGTGGGCGAAACGGTCTCGACTTTTCTCATCTAACTAATGTGTGATGTCTCAAAATACGACACGTCAAATAATGCCGATCACAAGTTTACATAATAAAAGCAGCACGTCCATAAACTGTCCATGTAATTGGTCAACTTTAATTGGCCGTAATGTCTTCTTATAAATCAATTAATATACCAACCTCCTTTCTTGGACTGCATTGATTATATCTTGACTTCTCGACTTGCTCATTGAACTGTTTCATTTATAAACTATTAGCAAATGTAATAAACTTCAAACTAGTACCGACCACCGGCGTCCTGCTGTCATACTAGTTGTACAGTTTGTTAACATTAATTAGGATAATCTATCATGATAAATTGCGCTGCACTTCTGAAAGACAGTTCTAGCTAAATTTCGCTATACAGAAACATACTTTATTGGCCAATTTCGGCACCAAGTGATTTTAGTTCGGGAAAAGTTTTGTCATCACTTTGGTATTTGATCGAGCAAGCATGTCAGATTTTTTCTAACCTAACCGTTCAAGCTAAAAGACACCAAATCTGCTTCAGAAATGTAAGATTTTTACTGGCTTTCGAACAATACCGAACATGAGGATGATAATATCAATATTGCAACATTTTCTTAATTATACATTATCTTAATCTAAACACTGAATATGTAAACAATACTTACTAGGGCATAGAGAATGAAAACTAGGCCGGAAGCCGACTGCATGTTGACGTCGTTGTCGATGTATGCTATAGATAAGTTATTAGATATCACATAAATTCACACAAGGATTATCTTTCAGACACTCTTGATGGATGTCTATCATTTTCAATGACACATGTTGAAATTTTAAACCGTTAATTCACTGTTTAACAAACTATTTGATGCATAATTTTCAGATGACAAATGGTTTCAGTGATCTATGTCGATGTCGATAATAATTCTGCCAATCTCACGAAAAGGATAATCGGACCATGCGAAATGATTATCTAGTATAATGAAAAGTGGCAGAACTAAAACTCTTGTACTAGGATTTTGAACCCTGGTAGGGTTAGGGTTCACATGCTACTAGGGTAACATGCTACAAGCAATCAGGCATAATATGTCTGATTGCCACGTGAAGGGTTATAAAATGTAGGCTCTAGTTATCTGGAGTCTACTATAGTAGAGACATGACAAAAACATAGGAGATGACCACTAAGCTACCTTTATATCTACAGAGAATGAACGTGTTAGACAAATGCCGTGTCAGACAATAAAAGCTATAGTGTGTATTAACACATTAAAAGACACGGACAGACTAATTCATACGAATTGTTTATAGCCTATTCTAATTCATGTAAGATAGTTTCATTGATAATGAAAGAAAGTTTATATAGGTGTAAAATTTAAATTATTAAATTATGCCGATTTAATATTTACGATTATTAATATTTTATTTTTATATCTACTGTTTCTTAATGGCGGTAGTCGTAAAACATCTTAATACTGTCGTGTGAATCAGATAAAATGATTTTATGACTTGGTAGAGCGACCCGCGTTTTGTGGATTTGAAGTCCGGGGCGGGCAAAGTGAGTAGGTAGTGAGTAGTCTGTAGGTAGTTATTCTATTTAATTTTATAGATTAATACAAGGCTCAAGATATTACATAAGATATTGTTACTCAGCAAAATAATTCCAATATTCCCAATAAATTGATGTCATGTTTCAACATTTCTTTTTTTCTCCTGTAAATATTATGTAGTATAATGACAATATTTTGACCAATGGAATTAATGAGATTACTCGTTCCTTATGATTAAGATAACAAATGTAATGCTTCAATGTATATAAGTACTTAATAATAGAGTAGGTACCAGTAGTTTAATAAGATCTACATTCAAGAAAGAACTTACTTATGAAATGATACAAAACATCATTCAATGAAAATAAACTCACTTTCCGCGTCCAAATATTTATAATAATATAATGCAAAACGTGCGTACAATAAATGGAACACAACAATTAAAATCGTAAATTTAATTAATACACTTGAAGGTTGAACGAGGGGAGACGAGCCAACAATTAGATATTTAAATAAAGTAATTAGTATCGGTGCTTGTTGTAATGATTACTTTATTGTTAGTCGTACGCTCTGCCAAGATTAACGACCACTTTGATCTCAGTGCATGAATTTAATTTAATATAATTATGTCTTGCTCCCTTTGCTTGTTGGCCTAAATGTGCCAATATTGGTCAACAAATATACCAATACCCAATAAAAAAAGAATTAAAAGACTGCGGTATTGCTGTCGTCGACCACGGTAGGTAACACAAGTAAATACAACTTAGTTCGTGAATTAAAGATAAACTTTTTACAGCTGACGGTTTACACTTTTATAAATTATAATATAAAAAAAGCAAAAGGTATTTTTACTAGTTATACGGTGGACGTTGGATGCAAGCGGCACAGAATCGCTCGCTATGGCGGAAATTAGGTGAACCCTATGTGCAGCAGTGAACGTCATTATGCTGATATATGATGATGGTGAATTTCTTTCTCAAACAAAGAAATTATTAAAACTTCTGTAGGTATAGTTGCTTCTAGTAGCCGTTACTTGGATGAAATACATTTTATTATAATATGATCAATAAATAATGAAATTGCTTGTCCAATTTCAACGATAGTTTACGTATACTGTGGCCTTTATTGACATAAAGTTATCACACTGTTTATAGGCTCTAGGCAAATCCTTTTTGATATCCTTATACGATATTCATACCTTTTTTTTTTGTAATATATATTAATGATCTTCCAAAAGCTACAGGAAAAAATATGGTACTCTTTGCTGCACCACAGCTATTATAGAATGCAATAATCCTAATAATTACCAAAATGACATCAGCAATTCACTATCAAAAATTATAAATTGGCTTAATAATAATAACAATCTTGTAATTAATTTAAATAAAACGAAAGTGATACATTTTCAACAACTACAACTTGAAAATCCACTATTGAATGTTACCTTTAATAACTCCATAATAGAAAAAACATATAACACAACTTTCTTAGAAATCACAATCTATAATAAACTAACTTGGAAACCTCATTTAGAAAAAAATTGCACACGACTTAGTAAATCTAATAATGTCCAGCAGTGGACTGCAATAGGCTGAGATGATGATGAAGTAAATCGGCATGTGCACTCTCTCAGTTATTCAAAAAAGTAGATAATAAAACACTATTAACAGCATATCATGGACTGGTCGCCTCAGTATTATGATATGATCTTGTTTTTTGGGGACAATCAACAAACAGAGAGCTTGTTTTCAAGATACAGAAACGTTGCATAAGGTCAATATGTGGTTTCAAAATAACAGATATTTGCATTCCATATTTTAAAAAGCTCAACATAAAGTAATCCATACTTATTTCAAAAATTGACAACTTCTAGAGCAACCCTAATACGAAAACAATATGAGAATCAACTAGGCCACTTGACATGTAAAACCGCCTTAATGAAAAAGAATTTCTTTGGTGTCGCTCCACAAATATATAATAAAATACTTGATGAAATAAAATGTATTTATGCCACTTCATAAATTTAAGAAATCACTTCAAAAACTACTCATTAATAAATGCTACTACAGTGTAGATGATTTTTTAAATGTATAATATTGTCTTGGCAATGTATATTAGTTAATTAGTTCATAAGTTATTTTTGTTTAAAAAAAAATAGTTCAGTCCATAACTTCTAACCTATTTGTATGTCTGCGTGGCAAAACATAGAGAATTCTTTAATTAACATCTTTATTAAACATACCTTTTTTTCACCAATACATAATTATTATTATTATAATAATAATTATTATTATGTATGTCTTTCCTTAATCTCGAGCCAATGGTGACTCGGACTTTTGGAAGGCGTACATGGGGCCGAAGCCAACATGAAGAGGCCCTTTAGACAGTTTAATCTAAGTTGTAATGTGACACTGACCGGCGAGTATACTTGTATGCACTATATAAACTCACACAAGTACACTCCCCGGTCACTGTAGGTCTATTGTAGTACTTGGAAAATAAAAATCATGGGCTATTGGGTTGGGTTGCTAAGTGTGTTGGAAAAACCGGTGGATGGATATGAAACGGAACTCGCAACTTGCAAGAAGGGGCAACATTTCCTGAGCGGCTAAAGGTGGAGAGGTGTCACAGGACTTTCTACACGCTCATCAGCTCCCTGAGGGTCCAGCCTCACGTGCCCACTCGCCACTTACGTTTCACATCCATCTTCGAGCTATAAAGCTCCCGCGACTCCACTCTGACCGGCCGGTTAAGGCAAGTCAGAGGTGGGGATCTGTCTATTATTATTATTATTTACCGTAAAACTATCCACAAACATTATGAGTTCCGACATTATTGCTTTTGCACTTGTCATAACTACATTATTATAAATCTGCATAAGTCGGATTATGCATTTTCACGCATTTCAAACTTCCATTATATTCAACGAGCTCAACGCTAATTTGCATTCATGAATTTCATACGCATTTGAATTTATCCTAAGAATACGAGGGTTAATAAAGTACAGATCTTAAGCATAGATCGTATTAAAAGAGGAGATCATTAGATACAATCTAAATACGGTTCCTAGAGAGCCAGTATGAGCGCCAGAGAACTGGAAAATCTAGAAGTGCTATTATTAGAATTTTACTGTATTTAAATGGAACTGTCGGTACCACTGGCATTTATAATGAAAGGACTGCTATTTAATTTCTGATTCGACGATTAGTTACGAACAATGTAGCCGGTATATTAAGTTTATATGGTGACTAATGGAGGATGGAATGCATATGTTTTGAGTGTGCAGAAAAAGACCTAAATGTGTACGTAAAACAGTCATGCTTGAGCGACGCCCAAAACCATCACAAGATGTTATTAATTGCATTATTTTTATATGTTACAAAAATAACTAAGTGTGATATTAAGCAGGTATAACCACGCATGCCAAATTCAAATATTAGGATGGACCCTCAAGATTCGATATTTGGAGAGGTTCTTTGTAGATATTATGTTTGCACTCAAAGACGCAAAATACTTGGCAATTAGATCTAATCTTCGATTATTATCAAAATAAATACCAGATTTATTGCCCAGTCATATGTTACTTTACCGCGGACATAAGCTAATTATCTCACAATGGTGCATTCACACAAATTGACTGATTTACTGGCATTAATCAACAAAAACAATATTATAAGAGAGTGTCTAATGGTAATTTAACTTTAAATAAAAAATTATAACTATGTGTTCTTTATTTGCATCAGACGTAATAAGAAATTTCACAGACACGTTATCAACACTGCATGAGACAGTTGAAGTTTACTTAATTACTGTAATTCAGATTATCTGTGGTGTGGTGAACATTATCTGCACTTTCCTACATAATTAACTATTCCAAGTAGCTTTTAACCGAGTTTGAAAGTGTCTCGTACATATATACAGAACATGATACGATATATTAAACCTGTATCACTAAGATCATAAAGCAGTCGGTACAACGCCAAGCTTTCACAGCGACTGGAAGCCAGGAACAATGTGCTTCTAAGTGTTGTATGCCACTCCATAAATCGCAACCTTATTACTATTGATGCAACACAGGAATTGCTGAATTGTCTCATTTGTATTTAATGCTTTTTTCGAAAAAGTGTACGTATTATTAGAACACGGTCACTGGTAGGAAGCTATGATGTTATAGAAAACGTTTATCATTAACATTGTTACGATGTCAATCTTCAAAGATATGCCTAGTATTTATATGTCTCGTTTTCTTGTAAAATAGCAGGTTACTACTTTACCTTACCAATCAAGAACAAAACACAACTGCATGCATAAGTTTAGAAATGTGTCTAAAGATATCAATCTTAGAAACCATTTTTCTAAGAATTTGGTAATGCAATTATTTCGTTCTTATTTAGCACGGCACTATTGAGCTTAACAGAGCCGTTGTGTTGGCTAAGTTACTTCATCCTACAGAAGACTGACATTAAAAACAACCTATCTTGGATTACTCTTTTAAATAAACTTATATACACCTTGAAAGATCACTGTACTCATAGTAAGGACTTTGTCTATTTAAGCTTTATTGAGCTCTTGTCACAAAGAAGACTCTATTTTAGATTATTCACATTCCACTATTCAATATTCAATTTGCGGTGAAAACGTCACTAAAAAGAAACAGAACCTTCGCAAAAATTAGGATTAATCACATCCACAAATAGTGCATCAAGTGCCTGACGTCTGTAATATAACAATAAAAACTCAAGACTGCACTAGAGTTACCTTGAAAAGATTTAATAAGTATCTTCCTGTTGTGCACATCTGCCAATTTTATCTATGAGTAACATGTGAGTTCATCGTTACTGAAAATACGTTTTATTAAACTGAATCAACAATAGAGGACAACTAATACCAAATCCATTTATCCAGACCACCATATTCGTTTTCGCAATCCACTCATTAAAGCTCCATAAATAAAATTATTTTTAAATTAGATACACACCAGAACAAATTTAAAACCAATATAATCTATTAGTATAACTGTCAATCTATTAAAATACATCCCTTTTAAAGAAGTTAGTTTTTGTGGTCGCTTAAATTTTTATTGTCGATGACATGTTTTAGGGTCATAAATCTAGTGGAGTTGTGTCCCTATTTAACCCCGATTTGGTCGCGTGTCAACACTAAATATTTCAATTATTGTTATAACGATATTTGTCAGTATGACGCTGCCGTCAAATAATTTTAATCCTTAGTTAAGATGAATGGCTATTTTTTTCTATTTGGCCATTTAGATTGGTGCCATCATCGTATCGATACTATTCTACTGCTTTGCCGTAATAGGCTAATATATAATTATATCATGGACGACGGAAATTAGGTGAGTCATTGGGCTGATATTATTATGATTATGATGATGATCAGGCGAATTTCAAAGTTCAGTATGCAATTCGGTATCCTTTTTAAATAAGCAAGTATGAATGAATGATTGAATGATGAGCTTACAAAAATAAGAGCACAATATTGTAGGTATAATGACTTTTTGGTGAATGGTACAGACTAAATTATTGCCGAATAATAAAGTCGTTCAATTTCACGTTCAATCTCATCGTTTTTGTACTTTAATTGTCAATTCATCATATTTTTACGACCATTGATCCATAAAAGTTCTCCATACACCTACTTATCTACATACACTATATAATAAATTAAGTTATACGATCAATTTATTGGTAATCAATTACACATCATGTTTCATAACATGAATCTGTGTGAAAACACCACACCCACAGGCAAATTAATGAATACCAAAACACATTTCGATTAAATGGTTCATTTAATATTAATAACTAACTGTTTTCACACATTAAAGTCAAGATGATTTTAACAACAACGTGACAACATTATTTAAGAAATTACTGCTTTTAGAAATAAATTTATTTGTAACAAGACTTTCATGCATCGATGACGATCACTTAGCTATGGATTAATGGAACATTTACGTCACTAGGTTTTCATATAATCTATCAAAATCGATTTCGACTGTCACCGTGGCGCAGTGGTTAAAGTAGTCGCCTCGCCACTACATCGCCCTGCTGGGTGACGTGGGTTCGATTCCCACACGAGACAAATATTTGTGTGATTCATATATATTTGTTTCTAGTCTGGGTGTACTTTGTGTCCGTTAGTTTCATGTTTGTAAAGCTCCCCGTGACACAGGGCTTGTTCCCTAGTGCGGGCGTTGTCTTTTAAAAAAGAAAAAAAAAAAAAAAAAAAAAATAACAGACAGGGCTTAAACCATACGTGTTGACCCAATTTCAGATCAATGTTTACTGAATAGATTTTCGTAGAAATCGAAAGGAAAAATAATAAAATAGAAAAAACAGATTGCAAATAAAAGTGTGTTAAATTTAAATATTTCCTTAATAAAACAAACAATACATACTGTACACCATAACTACAAGAGAGGAACATTAAGTGTTTATAAATGTATGTATGTTTAGAATAAGGTATTTATAACTATGGAATGTAAAAGAAAAATATTCCGAAATTAATGAATTATTAATATTAATAACCAAAATTTATTAAATACTTAAAAAACTACTTTTTTAAAGTATATTAAAACAAATAACAAGTAAATATAATTAAAAAATTTTCGACTGCAAAAAATCAAAAATAAAATTAATCTAATAACCCGTCCCTGGTTGCACCCGGCACAAAGGCGTCTATAATAACTACAAAACAAATAAAAGTCCAAGAACTTAAAGCAATGTTCTATTGACATGTTCATAGCAGCACCATTACAAATTTCAGAGAATAACAATGATGATGAATGGCAATATGTCCGAAATAAAGATGTACTCAGTAAGCAGTTGGAATTTCCTCTAGGGTTGACAATAACTCCTACACTATAAAATAAAATTCAACACTACGTAGGTAGTAATACTCTTAACAAACAAATTCGTACTAAGGATGACATCAACAGATGACTAAAAGGGCCCAATAGATAAGAAAGCCATTATTCTACCCGTCAGACGCATAAATCTTAATTAAAGTCACGTAGTTCTTTTTGAAATAAATTACACTAATTAGCAGAATGTGGTCGCGTTTTAGGACAATGCCAGCCCTAAAGCAGATGTTAATCGACCTTGTAGTGAACCCAATTTGTTAATCACTGTATGTGAAGCTTTTATAGCGGTCTTTTAATTATTTCTTGATGAAGAATTAACACAAGCGGTGTGTCGCGAATGATACGGCTGAAATTTGTCGATCAGATGAAGATAGAGACAAGAGTTCAACTTTCTGAGATAATCTTATTGCGATCTCTTTTGTTTTTAAAGTAATCATACTGTCTGAAAAGATATTAAATTATTTTGCAATTTTGTTATTCCCTACAACAGTTACCTATCAAAATATATACCTCCCAAAATTGAGCTTAATACGCTTTGAAACCGTAATGGAAATACAGTTTCACACAGATTATGAATTAATAATGCCGACAAGGCTGCAATAATACACAGTAACACACAAATGTTATTAATACAGAAAATATAATTCCAACATCAAATGTACTATGGGATTTTAAGTACTACTTTGGCACCATTCGCTGTTCTGCTTATTATCCCTTTAGGCGTAAAAGCCATATGCTATAGTTATGTATCCACTTATTACACATTTAATATAACAGCTTTATTAAATACTCTAATACTAACGATTACGAATAAATTGTTAAGCAAAAGTACGAAACATTCTAATCTACAGGCAACTTTCTTTATTTCATAGATTTTCATCCCAATTTATAACTTTCCAAAAATCAAAGGAGAGACAAACATTTTAGTAATCAAAGCAGCAATCGATTAAGTTTAATCATATAAATCGATTTAAGAAATTACACAACTTTGGAAAAACAGGAAGCCCTAAATAAATACGCAAAGTAAAAGTGCATTCCATTTAGTGCAGTTTCACGTTACACTAACATATACAGCAAATCCAACCTCAGAACTATAAATGAGGAAAAAGTCGTATTGTGTAGGCACAAATTAAAATTGTAAAATAAAATACACCGCTATAAAACTGAAGTAGCAGTTTCATTTCATTGTGAAACATTCGCGCAAACGTGGAAATATAACGAACGAACCGAGTACAAAGATGACAATTTACTGCTAACTGTGAAGGACTCACTCAGCCAGCCTTTAACAGCTTCTAAATATAATTTTATAGCGTACTTAACATTAATTAATCTTTTCCTTATATGCGTCTGTTAGTACATACGAGATACTGATAAGATTCTTGTAGGCTTCCGGAGCGTACGGGACTTTGCCAAGCTCACTCAACGACCATCATCTTCAAATTGACAGCCATCAAATTAACATCAGATTGTCATTGACCGATGGTTACATCACTTAACGTAGACCAAAATTGTTAATTGATAAGAGATTTTTAACGGAAATTAAATTATTCACTTGAATGCAAACGCTAATATGGACAATGCAGACGAATGATTTCTTAAAAGCTTTCAAACTGCCACCGGTGAACAAGTCATAACTTAATTTTAAGATAAGATATTTTATTTCCGTGTTCAGTAATATTCATTAGATGCATATAAAATATTTTATAGAAACCAAATGACATTGAAAATTATGCTTAATTCACCAACCGATAACAATTACAGATAAACAGTAATAACACTCTGTATTAACTGAATTCACTTTTAAAAAATAAAAAACTTCTGATTTATAAAATTTGTTTTTAACATGTGCAAGTTTTCCCGGCGTATATGCGCTACGGGTAAGCGTTCCGCGAGGCGCCTTTCTGTGCACTACTGACGCGGAGCGTAAAGCACGCGACTCCCGCGCATTCATATGTGGAAAATCGACAAACTGACAGAGTGGACGCCGCATCGCCTCGTCACATACCGAGAGCACTCACACTACGTCAACCCATGTGTCACACCAAACGGTGCCTCGTGATATATGTTCACTGAACAACATGACAACGACTTTATGCGACATACTAACGTGATGAATGCTTGCTTATGTATTACAAAAAAATCACAACTTATTGCCTGTCACAACACTTTAGTACAAGTTAAGTTACTTTCCCTTACAAAAGAAACTAATGCATAATTACATTAACTGTCAACGAACATCGTATGCTATCGTATTTTATTATTTATTGTCAATATTTACTGCTTTTATTAAGAAATTTAAATGTATCCTCAAAATATTTCCATTTCTCATTGTATCACTAACTCAACACTAATGCATCGGACGTCATAGCTCGTTCAGATATTCAATTTCGTAAAGCTCGCGTCGAATGTAATGATTTATTCAATTGATCAGAATCGTTCCCGCGTATACGACACTTTTAAATAACGACTTTAATCTTTGAAAACGGAATTAAACATTATTTTAACTACGTCACACTAATAAAAACTAATATCAAATGACGTTTATGAAACCTTTATTTGTGTAATTCGCCACTGACAAGCTATCAAACGGAATAGAACGCTGTTATCTATGTTTAAGTGTATTTATGGCGTATATTGTTCAATTTAATTTGATGTCATGTAAGAATTATTTAACGTATAACGGTTAAGGGATCAAATAGGAGTCATCGTGCACATAAATTTCTATTCATGTACATAAACCGGTAATGTATTTTATGATATTTTACACCCTTGTTTGTTGTCACATAAAACTCATATAGTTCGTGAGCACGAACTGTCCGATTTTCTATGATTGTAATTACTGTAGGTCATCAACATCACAATATTTATGAGTTGGTAAGACTGGCCAACATCAAAGCCTTGAATACTGTGAATTCTATGCAATCTCCTTCAAGCATCTTGGTCGGAGTTAAATTATTCTGTTTACGGGCGCCGTACTAAAAACAGTGCCAGACTTCTTGCAGCTTTCTCTCCGCAATTTCAACGTTTAAAATAGGTTAAAAAACATTATTATACATTAAGTTACCGCCTTTTATTTGAAAGTATTTCTAATAACACAGAAATATTTTCAGAAGCGTTGAAGTTTTACTTAGCTATCTTTACTTACATTTTGCAGAACTTAAGTTACTACATTTTTTGGGATTCTCCTACCCTCATGCCCACCACTGCAACTCCTGTGAGTCAGGATTAACAGCGATGACCCTTGCGAACACTCGGGTGTCCCAGGAATGCCTAACCTACTGTCTTGGAACCCACAACGAAATTAAACAGAAATAAATGGAGGAGTTGGAAAGAAATTATCCACTTCCCTCCATAGCAAAGCGGGAGACAAATGTAATCTGTATAGAATCTAATCCTATTAGTTTCAGGTACAACAGGTACATTACTTCAGGTAGGTATTTATGAATGTGATTGCAAAATTGAACTAGTTAATAAATCTACAATAATAAGTATTGCTTAAGGTGAGTAACCGAAAGCAATACTTATTATTGTAGATCTACTTAGTCGCCCGTGGGTGTTGTAAAAGGCGACTAAGGGAGTAGCCTTAAGCAGACAAGAGCAATGCAAGAAAAGAAAAATTCGAAACAAACCCTATACCAACCCGTCTAGGCATCTTGATTTAGTAGGCTTAATTCCCTCCACATTCTTTGGAGGAGACTCGTGCCCAGTAGTGGGACGTTTATGTGTTGAAATGATGAATAAGTATTTAAAATTGTACTCTAACAGTGACGGAATACTATATTATTTTGCTATTTATAGTAGATCATAAAATGGCTAATTCAGCTATTGACATAGATTCTGCGTTTGTTGAATCGTACTGTATGTTTTATAGATTTTTATTTATATACTTATATCACATACGAAGGTTATATAGTTGTACATTAGTAGGTACCAGTATTATTTTATTATTTTATAGACGTAGCGCAGCGCTTCGCTCCCGTCGTTCTTTATCTGGCCACTGCTCAGCTCCTATTTGATGTAGTGTGATGTTATATAGCCTATAACCTTCCTCAATAAATGGGCTATCTAACACTAAAATAATTTTGAAAATCGGTTCAGTAGATCCCGAGATTAGCCCCTACAGCGTCACGAACTCACAAACTTTATCTCTTTATAACATAAGTATAGATAACACAACACATCATTACCTAATTTTATAGGATCAGCGTGAGCTATCAATTAAATAAACTCTTAACTTTAAAACAATAAATTACTTTTACTTTAAAGATGTATGTCAGAATCGTAGCCAGTGGAAGGAAATGGTCTCTGCCTACCCCTCTGTTGGGAAAGAGGCGTGATCTATTTGTATGTATGTATGTACTTTTCCACGGTCCTCATCATCATCATCATTTCAGCCCAATGACGTCTACTGTTGAACATAGGCCTCACCTAATTTCACGGTCCTGATCCTGTGTTCGAATCGCGAGTTAGACAAAAACGATATAGAGATTTTCTATCATGAAAGTTTTATTTTTGTAAATGTGTCCTGTTAATAGGCTCACTAGACTCGTCCCTAATTACAAGTGACCTAAGAAAGCTGGCCAAGTGTGGGTGGTATGTTTACTAACACAGACTAAATGTAAATTATTAATCTAAACCAAAATATCTTTTCTAATATGTTTTTGCTATACTGACAAATCTTATCTCCTTTAATTAAGGTTTATATTCAATTGAAATACACTTGTTTGTTTATAATAAAAGACTAATAACACACAAGTGTGACGTCGGCAGAAGTCACTGTCAGTAGCGGTGCAATTATATATCTATAAGGCGACTTATCTTCAGGCTATGTTCAAATGATTGACGTTAAAGCACTACCAACAGCAGCGGGTCAGTAATTAAAGTGTATCTTGGAGAAGTGTAGTCATTTGCAACGCCTCAACGTAATGCCTTGTGGGATTTATTAGTCTGTACTATTCGCTTATTCCATCGATGTAGTGATGAATTTAGAATACATAATGTCACTACCCAATATCAACCTGTGGGTGTCGTAAAAGGCGATTAAGGGACCAAACTATAAGCAAAAAAATTCGAAACAAAATCAACTCGTCTGGCCAGCGTGGTATAGTAAGCAAAATTCTTTCCAAAATCTTGGGAAGAGACCCTTACCCAGAAGCGGGACGTTTGTGGGTTGAAATTATGATGATTCGCTTATTCACAAGTCACTTCTGAGCGCCTAGTGCGACATTTTGCAAGAAACCATACGCGTTGGATCGTAACAATGTAAACTACAATTTGCATGAAATTAAAGTGACGCCATCTAGTGGCAAAATTTAGACAATTTATCCATATAAAAAAAACGTCACGATCGCATGCGATTGACCTCGCAAAAACTCGCACTAGGTCCTCGGAGAGAGACTTTTAAACTGCTACATTTGAAACTGGTAAAGGTTTGTGAATAAAGATTTATAGTAAGTTTACATAAATAAGGTTGGCAAGTGACGGGTGACTTCGAACGCCAGCTGGTATGCGCGAGATATGTGATTACCGCCACCCACCGCCCCGGGCCTCGTCGAGATACTGCTCCTATTCCGACACACCGCACCGTCAACCATTAAACTAACGATTATTTATTAATATTATAATCATCAGAATTTGAAAATGTTTTAATTTCCATTGAAATTATTACAATACTTCTGCACGGTTTCTGAACCATTTACTAAAAGTTATTCATCAATTAAAATGTAACCTGACTGAATATAAAAGCAAAACACTAGAACTAGTCAATTCATACAACTGTCATTTTAAATTGGTTTTAGTTATATTTTATCCTATCTATAAATTTTATTTGATGGTTCAGAAACCGGGTATTTGTAATAACTTCTTTGCCATACCTTCCTGTGATAGTCAGTAACAAACTTCACATTTACCTACTATTGGAAATGCGAAGTTTCATAAATTTCATAAGTTTTTAGTAGGATAGGAGCACTGGGCACGAGTCTCCTCCAAACATTGGGGAGAGAAATTAGTCTACTAACTATACCACGCTGGTCAGACGGGTTGGTTTAGGGTTTTGTTCCAAATTTTTCTTTTCTCTAAGTGCTCTTGTTTAGTTACCCATTTAGTGGCCTTTTACGAGTACGACACCCACCGATTGAAATTTGGTAGTGACATTACGTATTCTTATTCCGTCACTACACGGAGAGGATATTATGTAACTTATATGCAGTAACAATAGTAATCCGGTTTGTACATCTGGTATTTAAAATTAATAATTTTAGCGATAATAACGTTATTTATAGTAAGCCCGATAAAGGCTTTATAAACTACTTGAAACATATTACCGCAATAAACGTAAATGACTATTGATACACCTACACGTTCACAAAGGCTTATACATTGTGAATTTGTAAATCATGTCCAAAAAGGGATAACATAGAATTACGCGATTATTTTTTCAAATATGTAAAGCATTCGAAGATATGTAATTTTTTTTTGGATAGAACTTATATAATATTCTAATAGGTATCTGTCTCATTATCAACGTTTCACACGTATACTATAAACTGGCCGAACGCACATGACCAATATCTTGCACCACAGTCGTTTATGTTTTAGCTGCACTAGTCCACAATAACAGGCGTTGTCTTTTTAAAATAAAGAAAAAGACACCCTGATTCATGTCAAGTGAGAAAAGTCGTATTCTCTAAAAATCATTAACAAAAGTACTTTTCCTACTTCACATACACAATATATATATATACAAAAAAATATCAACCTGCATGACCTACGTATATAATATGTGGTTTAATATATATCCTCTTTCACTTTATTGCTTTCACCAGTCAGTCTATAACCGTGAAATCTAAACTTTGATGCATCAACGCTACAAACGATAAAATCTACAATTCCCACTTCGGAGCACTTAATATAATTCATGACCCAGAGAGAAGCGTCGACACTCGACCGACTCATGAATTTTACACTGAACGTCAGTAAATTCACTAAAACGGCACGTCTTGCCGCATTGTCCATTTAATATGACCTAGTCCGGAAAAGGAGGGTTTACACTTTAATAGAGACATAAAATTGTAGCAACTTCATATGCCAGATGTTTTTACTTACTTATAATCTTAGCTATAGATCACATAACTAAAAATTATGCACGTAAAGTCGACACCACATAAGTTTTGTATACTTACATACTTGCCAACATCTTGTCAGGTTACTATCATAGTCAGTGGGTAGTACGAACACCGAGTTTCGACACTCGGGACTCCTAGGTGTCTTTGAACCCGCAATGAAATTAGTCAGAAGTAAGATAGAAGATTGAAAGCGATGGTAACCAAGTAGATAAGTAACTGACATACAAATCATGCGGTCCGAGTTCGATTCCGATGTGGATTTCATTTTGTGAAATTCATAATATTTATACTAGAGTCAAGAGACTTACCATCTGCTAACGGACGAAGAAAAACATCGTCAGATAACCCATATACCATAGAAGAAATTTTAAGTATATGTCTGATCCCGCACTAGCCCGTCGTGTGTGAATTATGGGCAAAAGCCTCTCAGCTCTCAACTCAGGACTGTTCCTTAGTGCGAAGTTTCATTCTTAGGAACTATAATTACTGTGGCGATGAAATAATAATTGTTTAACATTTCCATATAAAATGCCAAAGGCCAAAGCAATATTTATGTCTCGAATCTTGTAGATTTTATCAATCAGATTATTAAAACGAATAAATTAACAACCCGGTACTGTAAATTTCAATCACTAATCACATTATTAGTCACGAGTATGTAGTTTGTTACATTATAAAATAGAATTACAGTAATAAAGCCAATTAATTGCAATTTAGTTAATCGCTGTGTCCGGATATTTAACGAAATAAGGCTCAAGCTACGGTGGCGCCACACTTGAAACTTGCTTAAATATCTGTATATTTATACTCCTATATCCTATATCTTAAAAATAACTCTAACGTTTAGGATGGAAATTTGTACATTGGTAAACTGATGTTTTTCAACTTTACTCGTATAGGTTTACCAACTTTACTTCTTTAGGAAAACACATTTTTTACGCTGTGCCATCTGATTTAATTCCTTTGGCATTGTCTTAATTTCTGAGAGTATGAATGTTCAGCTTATATCTGAGCTTTTAATTTCTGACTTGGCTGTATGTCATATGTCATGCTACTTAAATTTACAATTTCAGAACGACACTATGGCTATCCCGATCTCTTCGAGGCAGCGTACAAGTAGATTATCAATATTCCGTTGTATCAAAATCGTAGTTCAAAGTGGGCTCTTAGGTGTTAATACATCTATATAACCTCCTTTTATATTTTATCACTGCCATAACGAGATAAAACTGTTCGCGGCACGACTGTGACTCGATGGTAATCAACAACTCTTTCCCGTAGAGGCCGATTGAATTTTCACAATGAATTTAATCCCGCTAATTTTTATGTCTAAGGAAATTACATCGTTAATTTAAAAGCCATTAATTTGGTTCTAATGTAAGTTTGAGGTTACGGTACTTTTTGCTTTCTATTCGAATGGTGGACTGTATAAATTTGAATTTTACTAGGTTTATTGGCATATTATAAGTAATGTTCCGCACATCTTAAGTTCTTCGATTAAATTAGAACGGCCCAACCCTATGATAAACGGCAAATAGTCCAAAACTTATAGTACAGTGTTATTTTCTATAGTTATTTGTAGTTTTTGAAGCTTCATGTAAACGTACTGGATTAATCACACAGTAGGAATCGAATCGAATTGTATCCGTGGTTTTTTATTAATTATATCAGTGTTACTCGCAGCTTTAACTGCTTGAAATGAATTCACGGATTTAAAAATATACTGTAGTAGTGCAGCTTGTTTAGTGAAATAATTTTCATAATAAAATCAGTAGCTTCAGATAACTCTATATATTCTTATTGTTGTAGACTAACAGTGCAAAATAGTTTATAATAGGATGCAAACTTCTAACGAATACAATCACAGCTGAAGTTACTATACGAACAATTAAGGACAGGAGTGCAAAGTACCTCGACAACGCATGGCCGTTCGCCACAGGAATTATAACTACGTAATAAACAATACACTAAATAATTTACGATTACAGTGTGTTCGTCCTTGCGCCCCACAATGTTGCAACGATTGAATAGTTTATAGAGCAGTGGAGCTCACACGCTCAATATTCAATAGACAATTCATCTAACTTTATTGCGTGCGCGAATAATACCACGTATGCGTAGAATTGTATTAAATTCGTTACATAGTTGATGAAAACAATTTATTAAAAAAAGAAAATGAAAAACTTGCTCTGCTTGAGTATATTCAAATATTAGAACTGGAAATTTGGAGACGTCTCAAAAACAAGCTAGCTTCAAATTCAAAATACTCGTCAATGAGTAAAACTATGGAGTATTAATTGACTCTATGGGCCAACTTAACTCGGCAACACAAAGCCTTGCTTTGATCCCTGGCTTCGGTATCAGTAGGTAAAAATTCCTAAACTATGTCCCTCTTCAGATCCTAGTCTCTAAGTGAAATACATTAAAATCGGTTAATCTGTAAATGCACAAAAGCGTAATAAATAAACTCAATTTCGCATTCACTATAGTACCTATTATAGTTGGGATTGTGTCAGTGACTTGCACTTGACAAATATTAGTAAATCGGCAACCTTGGTGTTTAAAGCCCTTAACACTGACTTCACGTTATATTATTAGCTGTAACAATGCCTCGTTTATGTCTCAAAGTCAAACCTCAAAACAGACTGAACACTATAGTTCTAGTGACGTAATACTAAATAACATAGTTTTAACTAATTATAGCTTGCCCCTGACCGTAGCTCGTTAAACACGATCGACAAAGAAATGCGTCCCTCGTACAAGAACAAGATGTAATAGCAAGTAGATAGCTGTATAGGGAATAGGCTTGTCTCCAACTAGCTAAGTACACATTTCACTGAGACGTGGTCTGCCTGCCGATATTGTAAAATTAGTCCTATAATAATTAGCATTAATGTTAATGCTTAAAGTATAGAACGAACTCATTTTTAGTTCACTTTATAGTAAGGGGAAGGTGGAGTAATTTGAAAAGGTGATCGCAATAGGTATTACCTTCAGCATTGATGAATACGACAAGAGGAGGAATTATAGTAAATTATAATAGCCTACAGATATGCCAACAATGCTTTTAACAAAATAATAATTACAATAAGTTAAGCTCATGTTGAGGAAGAATACTATTATTGCATTGATAAACAAAAATTTGGCATTTTCCTCTTGATACACAATACGTACTAAAGTCACTGAAAAACTGTCGCCGATATACTGTCAAATTATAATTACATTTTTTAATAGTTTTTGTATAATCAGGCTTATTTTAATACACATATAATTGCTTTTAAAAAAATATGATATAAATAAATATAATATATAAATACTTTTTTTACGTTCACACCTCAAGACAGCGAAGCAATTGTATGACAATTTAATTCTTTTTGACCTCTATTTTGGGCGCCGTTTTTTGGTCGCTGAGTGTCTTGGGTTTATAATAATATGATTGGTGTTTATAGACGCATGAAAGGTTTCCAAGAAAATTAGACCATTATAATGCACATATAACAAAGCCTGTAACCTAGTTTAATACGATTGAAATTCAATCGTGTGCATGTATGCGGTATGATGACACCACATTACAGAAGTGCTACTGGTGCTACATCATTCTATACGTTTTATTGAGATGAAATGAGTTTTACGATCTTATATCCTTGGTGTTACATTGTATTATTCTATTCTTCAACAACTACAGATTGATATCTACGTGGCTAAGTTACAGATAGAATCAATTAGCCTCTGAAGGTGCTTCTTCATTTGTCGATCGGCCTCGATCTTCTTGTCCAATCGATATACTTGTAAGTCCGATGTTGAACATGGTTAAAAAGCATCTTATGGTCATCGAAATAACTTAATTTTGTATGAAGGGTAACAATTCGCGAATTGCAGTCCATCCCGGGAATAGGCTGTTCTAATTTTAAACTATTTATGTAAGTAATTTTCAGCAGGTCGAAAGCTACTAACTCGTACAAACAAACTCATTTTAGAAACATACCTATTCTAATTTCAAAAAATCTGACCGGCGTTTTCTGGATCTATTATTTAAATTTTTTTTAATAGTAACCTTGACATATTGAATGTACAAAATGATTTACGACTTACCTTACAGTTTCCTTGAACACAAATAGCGCGCGCCCCTTGCCGCGTGCAAGGCGTACCATCAGCTACCAGCGCTAATGACGCATAAAAGTGCTGCCCAAGCGGCCTACAGTTCAGCATACACGGTGAATTACCTGCAAAATTACAATACTATTAACACATCCAATTTCGTTCCTAAAACAAATCCATATAAGCTCCGTTATTACAAACTCGTCCCGAAACTAGACACGGGCTTAGTTCGGAATGACGCAGGGTTGACACTAGACTTAGTTTCGCATTAATCAATTGTATTACAGTATAATTACATAAAATAGCAACCGAATTTGGGTGCTATTTTGCACAGTCTAATATTTTGAGCTCTTTTTCTCTTTTCTTCTCTTTATTAAAATACGGTGAAATTAATAAAATTTTCAATAAGGTTTGACAAAAACTGTTGTTTAGACAACTCTATACACAACAATGATACAATGAAGAATCAATTAATATGGGGTTCAGTTCTTTGCCTGCAAAACTGTAGGGTTAAATATCTATCAAAATCTCCCTCAGTATGGTGACAAATCACAAAAAGAAGGCTAGCTAGGCTGATGAACAGAAAAAAGTCATGGGGAAAATGTTTGTCCAAGAAATATTGCAGAATATAATTATTCTGAATCTCAACATTAAATTTAGTTGACTTCAATATCAATGTTAAATATTGAAAATTTCAAAAATATAATGTGAAAGTTTCGTGGTCATATTTTTTGATTCAAGTAAATTAAACAAAATTATTTTTCTACCTCTCGTATATTATAATTGCACTCGATTGTCAAATTAAATCATGGTATGCAAGCTGCACAGTTAAAATACGATTATCGTATGATTTATCGTCGCATGTACGATGATCGAGTACCATAAATCATATATCGATAAACCTGAAACTTTTCTCGTGTATCAGATGAGGAAGTAAAAGTACCTTCTACATACGTAGTACCTATAAGCGTTTTAGTATAATAAAATTACGCCTGTTTACGTTCAGTGTCGTATTTTGATGAAACACACAAATTCACCTGGCTCTTATTATGTATTCATTGGTTAAGTTAACCTGAATTACTGATTAACCTATGGACTGTTGAACTTAATTTACGATTTTTTTCCAGTCTTAACAAAATTTAAACATGGCAACTTAAAATGTGTTACTATTTTATTGTTTTAGCATTTTTTTTTATTAAGTTCGTAATTTCTCTAAAGTAATTTGGATGTATTTTTTTCTTTGATATGTACAATTGCCTCTGGAGCTAGCGGACTATGGGTACACAAACAAGAACTGGGTTAGATACCAAGGTGAGGCAAAAACGATGTTTGATTTTTCTTTCATGAAATTCTCATTCTCGCCGAACGTTGGAAATATACATCAGAAGGGTCACCGTTATTAAATGGGACGTGGTTATATATGCAGGTATTTAAGGTGGGATGGTATGTAATGTACAATTTGTATATTAAGAAAAAATAGAAAAATCACTTGTTTTTATTCATACAAAGTCAAACCACCTAGTTAGCAACCCAATAAAATAAAATAAAAATTTTCCCATCATCTAACATGCAAACAGACTCAAATCAAACACAAGAATTAGAATTTATTAGCAGTCATACACGATTCAATTTTATCACTGATATATAAAGCGAGAGACAATTCTGACAGATTATTGGCGAACAAATTGACAAAACAAGCGTGTCCAATTCGCAGACAGGCGATGTAATAACTTAGATTAGCTGTCGGCACACAAATTATATTGTCCTGTTTTTTGTGATAAATGTCGCCGAACATTTGTGTATGCTTAAAGTGCTTTATGGCTCGATGATAACTTTATTATGAGCCATTAAAAAGAAATATTGTAGTAAAACTAGTTTCTGAACGCAGGTTTTGTTACAATAAAAAGCGCACATGACGTGTCCTTCTCCAGAAATGAAATTAAATGAAACCTCGTTTATTCATCTAGGTTACAAAGTAACTCTTATGAAAGTAACAAGTTAACAATGTCACATGCTATCCAAAAAATAGTGCCAGCAAATTTGTCTACGACCAGTTTGTTGACAGGGTGGAGCCAGGTCATAGGCTTGGGCAAATTTTATCAAAATGGATCCAAAAAACATAATATCACGCTTTGTACCAAAATGTGAATGAATAAAAAAAATGGACATGGGCAAAAGTAGATATGAGATAACTTTGCCCATGTGCATTTTATAGACTGCGATGAAAGATGCTACCAAAGTTTCAAATATAGAACCATTGAAATGTATCTGAATAAATTTTAATTGACACCTTCATTTGAATTCTGAAGAAAAGTAAATAAAAAAATAGGTACTCGTCTAACCACAGTCGTTTGTTTTAATCAGCGAAGATACACATAGCGGTAACGTTTTCTACGAATTAACAACCATCTTTGTCGTTGTAATTAGGATACGCATAGTTTTAAATAGCCTTAGTCACACATAAAACTACATTCGGCTAAATTGTTTTCTGCGGTAACCAAAAACAGCATAATGTAGGAATTACTGTAACCCAAATGTGGATAAATAGATATAGCCTGACTCATGATGGAGCAGTAATACAGTATGACATACTATTTCGTCCTAATGATATTTTGACCTTTGAACGCCACACCATAACGGTATCTTAGTGCCCTATACGCCAAATCATGAAATTCAGTTTTAAGACGTAGCAATAACACATAAATTGATTCAATAACTTTATCTTGTACTTCTATTTAGTCGGCTATAGTCGTCATCGCAGCGCATAGCGCACGCTTGCGCTTGTCGAGTATAGCCAACATTGGAGTTCAAAATTGGCGTTCAAAATGTTGAAAGAAGAGTACCTACGTATATTATGAATAACTGGCTCAACCATCAGTTTTTTCGAGTGCTTATTATTAATGAATAATTCAAAAGCTTAGTGATCGAAAGTTTATCAAGCTCACCTTTTGATCACCACACTCACAGATATATCGACAATCGAAAATATGCTTTTATAATTTTACTAATAACTCCCATTTTCATGCGCAAGAAAAGTATTCAATAAAATTTAATAAAACTAACCATCGATGTATGGGACCCATGTATAGAATCTTCCTCGGAATGGTCTCCTGTCGTACGCAGCACATTGTTCCGCTCTTGTATTTTTTGCACCACCAGGACAAGGCTAAAACAAAACGGAAATAAATTTAAAGTGAAACAGCTCAGTTCGCACACTAGTGCCATAGCGGGCGCTAGCGAAACTAAGAACAATTTTTCACATTAAGTTAACCGTAATTATATATATCTACAATATATTTCGAGTCGATCTTATGAGTGTAATTCTAAAATAAAATTGATAAACATGTTTTTCAACAGATACTATTTTTCCTACTAAAAAAGAAAAAATAATATCATAAATGGATGTCACGGTGAACGGATGTATGGATGAGTGTTTGTTACTCAATGACGCTAAAAGGATCAGTATAAATTAGCAACCATTAATATGTTTGCGAAGTTGTATGAATTATGATGGGGAATACTATAATTAGCATCCCACATCATAACTCATACAACTTCGCAATACACAAAATCAACAGTCATAAAAATCAAACATTTCCGAATTTCCAACAATTACATCTGATAGGCCATCTAATCCTTGAACTACTCAATAAGACATAGCAATAAACAAATACAATAAAACCAACTTTTACGCCGTCCATGACTCGGGCAAATTGAATGGAACAATACTAATCACGGAAACATTTACGATGTACAACATCGTAAATCAGTATTCAGTTTTAATGTGACCGATTGAGTGCTTTATACTAAGAGCCCTTACAGTCCATGGCAATCGAACAAATGATTGTGATTCATTACTGCTTAACGTGGGAAACTTGTGATACGTGTACATCTTTCTAATAAGATATAACGTTTATTAACGAACAATTTATAACAATAGATTAAATTTTCTCCCATGTTTAAGTGTTCTGCATCATCCATGTAACATCTATACTGAATTTTAAAGCTGAAGAGTTTCTTTGTTCTGTTGAACGCTAGGATTTCAGAAACTACTGCTCAACATTAATGGATAGCTCATTTATCGAGGAAGGTTATTTGCTATATAAAATCACGCGACGAACAATAGGAGCTGGGTAGAGGCCAGATAAAGACCCACGAGAACGAAGCCCTTGGCAACTTGCATGTGACATTTGAATTACGAACAATTTTTTAATTTCACATATTTAAAAAAATGCACCCTCTTCAAATTTCTTGTCAAATATAAAATAGATTATGGATTAAAGTTTTATTTTAAATACAATACAAATTGACTCTATGCTTTATATAAAAGCCACTTAAAGAAAGCTAATAAACACTTACAATATTATTACACTCATGATATCTCTTATCAACACCCTGGCACTCTTCTCCGTGGACCTGCCTCGTCACTCGCACTGTAATCACAGGTGGGGTGATACTGCTGTTTTCTGATAATGTTCTAGATCTGAAACAAAACACATTTATTTAGATTAAGTATACACATTCCGTGTAGTGACGGATTAAGAACACATAATGTCACTATCCCATATCAACCTTATGCAGACAAGAGCACTGCAAGAAAAGGAAAATTCGAAACAAGCCCTATACCAACCCGTCTGGCCAGCGTGGTATAGTAGGCTAAATTCAATTTTAATAAAGAGGAGACCCGTGCCCAGCAGTGGTACGTTTATGGGTTGATATTATGTATACCATAGCATCACGCCTTATTCAAGAAGCGATAGGAAGAGATGTATGACACCAATATTTCCCCAGCTATGTTAGATCCTGTTTTTACCCGACCCGAGAATCGAACACGAATCGTACACACTATCGCTGCACCACTGAGGCAGTTTTAGATAATTAGTTTTAACTAGGTCCACCGATTACCTCTGAGGCTACTCATACGCAAATTCTTAACAGTAGTAACTTTTTGTGCTCAGGCAAATATTTGCCAAGACGTTACTATTTATTTTTGATTTATCGATTTTAAATGGTAAATAGTACATAAATAAAGTCTAAATTATAATGAAGTAATAAATAAAATAAATCAATAAATAACGCTAAAAAAATAAAGGCGGACGCATATTTTTTCCTTATGTCAAAAGTAAAATTTATGTAAGTATCGATCTAGTTACCGTAGAATAAATCAAACTCGTATAGGTATGTCAATATTAATTAAAAGTGATAAATCGTCTTTATAATTGCGTTAATATTTCATAAGGCAAATAAAACAAAAAGTGAGAGCGGCGTCAACACAAGCCTTCTATAATGAAATCAACGGAGCCGCCAACAAATAGTTCCAAACACGGTAATCTAATTTAGAAGTATTAAAAATAAAACATGATATATCGCTACAATCGTTCCACAGCCACAGCCGTGGTTTACAAATGTACCCCTGTAATAGAACTTGGACATTAATTTAATGTAAACTCACCCACCAATATGAATATTCATGTTCACGAAGTGAAAGATTAGTTACGCTAAGTACTTACATCTATCTAAAGGTCTTTAAAAAGATAAGTACGACATCACTGGTTTCTTGGCGCCATTAAAAAGATGACACCTGAAGATAACACTGTTTAAGGCATAAATGAAAAGCAGCCAGTTAAAGTATATTCTACAATACTATACTGCAACTTCGTGGTCGTTTTAGATGTTTAGAAAAAAAAATTAATTTACTTATGTCGAACAAAATCAAATTTTGTTCGACATAAGTAAATTATTAAAAAAATAAAATATCCCGACTGCAAAAAATCAACAGATAAGCAACGCACTAAAAAGATCGAAAAATGGTTGTAATTATTATTCCTGATTAATTTAAAAACATAACATATGTAGGTATATATTTGTAATCTACATTTGATTCCCTTTATTTTAATACCCCATACGATTTGGTTGGTTAAAAAAAAATTAACTACTTACAATTTTGCGCGAAAACTTCACCGTTTTTTTTTTTTTTTTTAATTAATACCTATCTAAGGACACTTAGGTTTTTGAGAAGAATCTAACGATATCTTAATTGTCGAAATCAATCCAGCCGTTTGGAAGAAACGTGGGAATAAAGAAATTTACAAACATATAAGACATGCGCTGCCTGACAGTCGGGTAAAAATACATAAATTTACCATTAAGGTGTGTTGTTGTTTCTTTCATTTAAACATTAAATGTTATATAATTTATTTGTAAGTATAGATTTTCTTTAGTATGATTGCTTTTCCAAAAGGCGATATTCAGGTTTGTTAGAACTTGTATGACTGTACCTACTACACGTGTTATTTGTTCTTAAAAAACTTAACTAACTAACTTAACTAGGTTGGTTTCAATTTCTAAGTAACAAATACGTACATAAAAAAAATTATCTGTCCGTTGAAATAAATTTATTTAAGAACAATTTAACCAGAATATTGCTATATAAAAACTTGGTTTAATTGTACAAATATGTTAGAAAACTCATTGCAAATAACAATAACACAGAATCGTACCATAATATCAAATCAAACACGACTCACAGATAATCCAATAAAATAAAACTCAAGTACAATAATATAATGGACAACTAAAAACGAACTCCAATTTTCACGTCTACCGATATAATATAAAGGGTAATATTTCATATGAGCTTTATAGCCATCCTAATGAAATGTGTATACGGCGCGAGCGACATGAGAAACGATGTCCATCCTAATTTGTCGACCGTGTTATTCGTGTTACTATCAGCAGGATACTATCCACCGTTTATAATGAAGGAATTTATAACTTCTAACATTTCTATCTGGAAGGAATATTGAGAAATTAATCTATTTAAAGGATAGTGTGCGTATAAATAAGACGCTTCCCTGATTCAACGTAATTAGGATATTTATTCACTGTACGCTTATAAAATGGACGTTAATTACAATTTTGCTTGTGAATATTAATATCACTTCTGGTTAAACAAGTACTATTATTATGTAGGGAAAAGTTAAATGCTTTTTTTACTAGATTGGGGACGCGCAAGTACCGCCCTCTTTATTCGTAAATAGACAAATATCTAACTAACCACATAATTAATTTATGACCTTATTAGCCTTACAGAAAGTTAACACTGTAAAGAACTGCCGAATATTATGTGCTATAAAAGCAGGAGCGATATTCTTCAAGGACACATCATAATTAAGCAGAATAAGGTAAGTAAACAGTGGACGCCGTTAGGCTGATATGATGATGATGATGATGAAGGTAAGTAACCTAATTTTCCGTACTTCCAATCATAATAATAATAATATTCTACCACATTTACACAGCGCCATCTAGTCCCAAAGTAAGCAATTATATTTGCTTGTGTTATGGGTACTAAACAACTGATATACTACTTAAATACATTTTTTTTTTTTGTAAATACGTACGTATTATAGATAAATTACAACCAGACACAGAACAAACCTTTATGCTTATCACACAGAGATTTGTCCTGGGTGTGAATCGAACCCACGACCTCCGGCTTAGCAGTCAGGGTCACTAACCACTAGACCAACAGGCCAGTCAATTCGGTTTAATTTGCAAAACGTACTTTAATAACAGCTACCTACAAATACATCAAATACGGGCCTACGTTATAAATGTTTAATGTAGTCCCGAGACCGTTAAAGCTCGGCGCCGCCGGCGGCACCCACTCTAATTAAGAGTGACGGTATTTTGATTACCTACTTATCTATCTAACAGGACTCCATATCTGGTCGTATTAATCCTGAGTCCTCTCGTTACAATTATCTCGGGTCGCGCGCATTCATTTGTACCTTAAATAGCTTGACCCGTTTATAACGGTTCAGATGATTGACTTTGTTTGAATTATTAATTATGAGTCGAATGAGCATACGCTAGGTTTTAATTACCAAGTTTACAAACTTGAATATAAATCTTTAATGGAATTCTAAGGTGTATAGCGTCATAGTGACCCGTGACCAATACGAGTGGCACAGACCTCAAGTCGAGTCACTACATCAGCTGTACTTAACGGCGCATGGGAATCAGTCCCGTCAAACACTACTGCATTCAACACACAATTCCCTGACGTCAATTACCACACGTTAAAAAGCAATCCCTCATTAGTTCATGTAACTACAAATATGTAGACAAAAATGAAGTTTGTCTTCTTTGTAAATGGACGGTAATCGCGAGCTCATTACCGGCTGTATCGAAGCTGATGCGTGTCAATCAAGACGCGAGTGCAAGCAATCAATGCTGTTACTACAATAACAGCTTGTTACAACCGACGCTACGGGGTTTCCATTACCTTAATTTAGTCGATAAAAACCGTACGAGCCGGGTCGCAGGGCGTGTTTAACCTTTGAACCGAGCACGTTAGGAGCTTTTACACTTGGCGAATCTTTAAAGAGGTGTATCGTGAGTGTGGAATTTTGAATGTAGATTGTAGGGGGTATTATATTCTAACTGCTGATTGAATTTTTATGAAAATTTACATAACGATAGAGTAAGACTTGGAGAAGGACATAAGTTCCTTTTTACCGACACAAAACAGCAAAGTCGATGCCGCGGGTCGATTTTTATTTTCAAATAAAACGTTTACTTTCTAATAAAGACAAACTGATATTAGAATTAAAAGGTATTGCGAATAGACGATATTTATTTAGCGCTATATTTTTAAATAATATAAATAAGGCCTTTGTGAGTTTATTCATCTGAACAAATCATATAAATTCATAATTTTCGAAGTAAATAAAATAACTTAAATTTGTCTTAACTCTGCATCAAATTAAACTTAAATCTCTTGAGTGCAAACTTCAAATAAACTAAATTCAACTAACTTTGTGTATTTATTAAAGTTATTTAAATTGAATTTGATGCACCCACTTTAAAAACTTAATTTATCTACAAGCAAAAACATACGATCTAAAACAAAAAATTAAATTAATTCACTTAGATGCATTTTGAAACTTTAATTAAAACTAATTAACTTGAATTAATTCGCCTATAACAAGGTGATACCACAAATATTTCGGTTGCTTAATCATAATTCATAATAGTAATTTGATTAACGTATTTAGATACAACTAGCTTCTGTCCGCGGCATCGCCTGCATAATATATCTACAAAAAGTAGCCAATATGTTCTTCAAGTCCTATACTATATCTATATCAAATTTCATTTAAATCTGTTCAGTGGTTTGTTCTTAAAAGCATAATAAACAAACATTCGCAATTATAATATTAGTTAGGTTATCTTAAATATGAGCAGACCACCAACATCCTAAAGCTAATGAAATCATTGCGACCAGTGAACTGGCAGGATCAAACGCCGTCAGATTACTAAATTGCATATGTCAACAGTATGATAAACGCAAATGGACAAGATCTAATCAATGATGACAGCCGTAATGCCACCGAAGTCGTCGAGAAACATTCTCTTTATTTATTAAGTAAATTAGATGTATGAACTAATAAAAAGAAGTCAGCTGTCGCGACAATAATCTAGTCAGAATATATGAGGTGATATGATATGATCTACAAGATTAGGTTACCCTCAGGGGTTCTCAAACTATTTAGCGTCGTAGATCACCTGCCCCTTTTTTAAGGGAGACCCCCTACATTAGCAACCCATTAATATCCCACTGCTTGGCTCGGATTTCCTCTGCTCTATCATAGCTGAGAGGGTTTTTATGCCAAAATCCACACACGCTGGCCTAATGCCGATAATGATGTTTTCGTTCACCGTTAGCAGATGGTAAGTCACAATGACATCATGACTACTAACTAGTATTTAATATAAATTCCACAAAGTGAAATACACATTGGTAGTGCTGGTTGGAATAGAACTCGGACCGCGTGTTTAGCACGCCGCTCGGTCACTTATCCATTCAGCCACGACCGTTTTGGAGAAAAAGGCTTGGGGCTGTTATGTTTAAAATCTAAACCTATGATTTTATTAGTTTCATAAGAGGACGATATAAACATACAGATATTTCTATATATTTTATGCTATCGAAAGTCAATGTGCAAATATCATAAAAGTATTCCATTTTAAGTTCAACATCTTCAATAAAATTTTCTCCGAAGGTATGTAGGGATCTTAAACGATTACTTTAATAGGCGCATAAGTGGTAGGTGTTTACAATTTTTGATTTTATATGCATTATAAGATACTCGTATTAAGTACGCCTTCAAGCTGTCGGCACTGCCTTGTTTAACAGTTTGTAATCCACTCATCGGACAATTATTCGTTAGAGAAATTATATGAACACAGACTTTATACCTACTCATTCTTTTTTAAATCTTCTACTCATTTATACATTCACTTCATGTCATATCATTGAGTCTTATTTGAGAACGCGTAAACTCGTAAAACGCAAATTTGCTATGACTAAATAAACTCGATCTTATTTCACGAGGCGGCTCAGAAATCGTAAAGAATTTATATGTGATCGTATCCTTGATTTCATCTTCGTATTCCTGATAGGTTAAAGAAAGATACATCGGGAGCACCCGTATTACTCGAGTCACATTTAGATCTCATACTCATGTAAATTACACGATCAGGCCTGAGTTCAATTTTATTGTTGACCCGAATCGTCACCAAATAAAATTAACTTATAGGTACATTTTAAAAGTATTTACTGAAAGCATCATTTATATAACAATGAAATAGGTTAACATTAGAAATATCAGTAAATTTATTTGTTATAAATAAATAAAAAATGTGCGACCCCACGTATCGCGGGTAATGCGCACAATGCACAATGAGCTTTTTTGAAGTTGTCGATTCATACCACGTATGAAACGATGACTTAAAAAAGTCTTTGTGCGATTGATACCGTGGGATGAGATGCTACTGCTGCGCCAGCGAGGTGGTAGTTTTCCATAACGAATAAACTTATAGCCTAAATAATGTTAAGCGGTTACCGTAGCCTATAAAAAAGGCAGTCAGGCAAATCGTACCTTCAAAATAATATTATAATTTAAATTAAAGAAGCACCTTGGTAAACATTGTCGTTCCTGTACCGATACTCCTCCGCCACAACTCCTAGAGCAAGAACTCCAGCTGCCCCAAGCACTCCACGCATAACCGGCTACTTCTCTCTCCTCTGCTACTAGAGGTTCTGCTACTTGAGACTCTGATACTTGAGTCTCTATGACCTGGAAACATAATAACAAATTCTGTAACTTATATTATAGCAACATAATATTAATGTTTCATTGCGGGCAATAATCATGTCTATATACTATACTCATAGGCAAGAGTCTCGTCTCTTCTACCTAGAGAGATAAGAGGGGATTAAAAATGATAATAGCTAAAAAAAAAATTGTTCCAAAAATCTGGGTGTTTCCGTTCTCTACCCATATTTTCAACCCACAAACTGGAATTAATAATAATTATTTCCGGTCTCAACCCATTACAATTTTACTTTCCGTTTTCTACCCAGAGGTTTTATAATCTCAATGAAACACGTGCCGTGTAAAGGAAAACTTTTTTTAGGTATTTTTTGTTTATTATGGCTAGATGTATTCTATATCTGGTTACTATAAACCTTGACATATTTGTGAGACGACTAAAAATACATGTGTATATTTATCCCATCGGTACTGTAGAAAGGTTTGAAGAATTACCTGTGGTGGTATTTCTGTTGTTGTTATATTCGTAGCCGTTGACAGCATTGCAATTTCTACTATCACGGAAGCCCTGGAAAGAAAAAATACGTTTTTTTTTACGTTTATTTGATAAACACCAGTAATAGTGAAGTGTTTGTTAGTGGGTAGAGGTCTCTCATAGGAGAGGGGAGAGTTTTAAAAGGGTCGTCAACATGAATGTGGTGCCCTAGATGTTGCAGATGTCCATAGGCCAGTGGAACTACACACTAATATAAGCTTACCGTCAGACAGGGCCTCTAGTCTGCTAATTTACAAATCAATTGAATCATAATTGGATTACAATAGCAGTTTTAAACATAATAATATATTTTCACATTACATTCATATTAGCGAACTTATGATAATATTTTTAATTATCACTAGAAGACGCGCGGGACTTCGCTCTCATCGTTCTTTATTTGGCCACTGCTCAGCTCTTATTGGCCGTAGCGTGATGTTATAAAATCTATAACCTAAACCTAAAAACACTATAACGCTAGAATATTTTTTCTAATCGGACCAGTAGTTCCTGAGATACTAGCGTTCAAAACAAACAAACTCTACAGCTTTATAAAATTAAGAATACATAGTTCTATTTAAATTACATCAAAAATATAACAACTATATATAAACAAAAACTTTTGATCTAATAACGAAAGACAAAGTACTAAACAAAGAACGCACATTGTATTGCGCAATAAATAATCATTACATGCCAGTGATGCTTCACGACAGAATAATAAGGCAAGGAGGTACGACCTAGGTCAATTATCATCCCTGTACGCAAACAATTTGTCAGTCTAACTTGGCTGTTTCATCTCACGGATAAACGTAGGGCAATGAAAGCTAACAACATGCACTTACCCAATTGTCTAAGGCCAAACAAGAAAGTGTATACACATTTAAATCGGTGGGTGTCCAACGACACGGAATCACTTTGTTGTATATTACCACTTTCCCGATTTGGTCGCGTTATTAGGGCTGTCAATTGTTTTGTGGATGAAAATATATAACTTATTTTTAACAGTCTTTTAAATGGTGGCAGCAACAAATTTGTTTAAACGTCATTTTATAGACACTTTCGAAATAAAAAAATATACAAACGAATTTGTGTCCTAGTTCTCTATGGAGAGTAAACATATCAATTTTTTAACACATACACATTAAATAAGTATATGCACGAACGTATCAATAATGTAAGTCATCGGGTCATCGGTGATAGGTTGTGGACAGCCCTGTGCGGGCTGCGCCCACGCAGTTCTCACCGTGTTGCGCAATCTGACAACTCCATTAGACGTTTGAAGCTGGAACGAGAAGCACCGCCCGAATGCACCCGCAACGCAACGCACTCCACATTAAAACGATCAAACGACTGTAAAACGCCCTAATGAACATCTTAAGTGGTTTATTAAGTGCCGATCGCCGTTATTTTTATGTTAAAATCACTCCGTCTACCATATGAGAAATTATATCTCTTTTAAACCGTTCTCAGTGACGAAATTCTAATGGTATGAAACTATTTGCAAGTTTATGGTCATTAATAATAAGCCATTCAAATTACTATGATACGTACAATAGATTTATGGCTGTAATTTTAATTGACTAATTAGTTTTATGCCTCGAAGCGAATTATTTTGACGCCGTGTTTAACATGGTCTAATCAACTGTGTAAATGTTTCAAAAATAAACGTAGCGAATAATTTGATCTAGTTGATTGAAACAGAGCATGTTGGCACGCGCGAATCGTTACCAATCAAACTGAAAGCGGTGATAACAACACAAAGACAGAAATACAAATCAAAATTAACAATGATAATTAACATCAAGTAATGGTCTTCTAGAAGAATAAATATAAACATGTCAATTGTACTAATTGGATTTACGCTGCACTGACTGTGACTGCCGGCGGCTAGCACAGTCGGTATCATGTACCCAAGCTTTATAAGGTGATGAACACATCGGAAAATAAACAAGTGCAATTACAAGGAATTATTAGGTCGTTACGTTACGTCGTTCTTACAGAGGATCTACTCGGAATCTCGACTTTCCACTTAGCCGTTTTAGATATCGTTGTCGAATGTTTGAAAATTACAGCATCTTTATTTATATTATTTAACAATTGACAGCGATATTGACTAAGTCACATGTCAAAATTTCGAGTAAGCCCTCAGTTTTGATACCACTTAACATTTTCAGGCGTCAATAATGTATTTATAAACTTTGTAAAACATTTAAATAAATAAGTATTGTTTAAAAATATGTAGTAGGAAAATGAAGTTATTTTACTGGCGTTTCGTACCAAAAAATGTTAAAATGCGTAGAGATTAATTAGCTTGTAATTTTAGGTGTTCCAAATCGAACAAAATCCAAAGCTTTTCACACTGACTAAAGTAAAAACAATTATACATTTTAACAACAACCTGTACATCATTTATGAATTTATTACCAAGTCAATTGCAGCAGCATCATTTATGCTTTAATAAAACTGTTCACTGTAAAGGCTGGCTATAAAACGGGTGTTCGAAACATAAGTACTTGTAATTTGTACTGGATGCAGTTATACAAGAATTATTGCATATACAGTCACACAAATAGATATAATTCAACACTGCCATTAACAGTTAAAAAGAAATGTAACTCCACCCTAAGAAATCAGCCGGTATAGTAGCATGAAATAACTACATTTCTACGGTAAAGTTTTTATGTGACTTCAAGTTGTAATAAAACTTCTAATTTGTTGACGTGAACTATCAGCAAGTCATTAAATAAATTGTTCATTCTTCACTCAAAAACTTTCACTGGCAATTTTATGGATTTTAATGTTTTCTGTGTGTGACGGATTAAGAATACTTAATTTCACTACCCCATCTCAACCCGTGGGTGTTGTAAATGATAGTGTAATGATAGATAGTGATAAGGGAATCATAAGCAGATAAGAGCATTGCTGCAAAAGGAAAATTCGAAACAAACCCTATACCAACCCTCCACATTCTTAGGAGCACACTAGTGCCCATCTGTGGGACGTTTATGGGTTGAAAATAAATGTTATTAAACTTTTGAGCAATCCGATTAGGGATGTATTTTATTTCTGAAGACTGCAGTATACGTGTTCATCTAATCTAAACTGTTTAGTGGTAAACGGTATAGTGGATACAAGGACTGTTACAAGGCCATAGATAACTTCGGCAGAATAAAAAAAAACATTTTGCACCACACTGCAATGCGACCTCATCGCATCTATTAGGTTAACTGAATATTAAAGTCACACGATCCGAACGCGGGTTGATGAATCAGACATTCCCTTGAAACTTCTTCAAGTTTTAAGTATCTTCACGATGTTTTCCTTCACCGTTAAGTTCAAGACAGCTTTATCATAGTAAAAATAGGAGTCTACACTCAACGCCCACTTAAACAAGTCCTTTAAGGTAGGCAGCGGCGAGTAAAGGACAATTTTAAAATCACGGGTCTTCTTTTGGCCTTATTTTTTTGTCCTGATGCAGCGCGTGCGCCCGTACAGTGAATGGGCCGTATAATTTCTGTTTACTTTTACTCTCAAAGGACCCTCAAGTAGTGATCATAAAAGTTTACCGTTTGAACACGTACAATAATATTTATGATGGACAAATGTTTCTACAACGATCATTGTGAATGTATTTAGTTGATCTTTTGTAAGTTCACACGGATTTTATAGCTGTCTAATCGAACAGTTCTTAATGTTAAGAATCACGTTTAATTAGCAAATGGCAACCTTTACTATATATACCTAAGTTTACTTTTAGATATGGTGACTACTTACAAAAGAATATTGTAACGTTATCAATGTTTCCAGTTATTTAACGCCAAGGGATACCATTTTTTTTTTTTAATAACTTGATGTTGGCAAATTTTCTTACGGCCCGATTATTGATAGATGGTTATAGGACACCTGCTACCAGAAGCTTTACATATGCGCTGTTGACCCTTTAAAAACAACGCCAGAGACTCTTCATTATGTACCTGAAGAAATTCTGGTGTTTCATTAGGTTATGTCACATGTAAAAATATCATCATTATCATTATTGAGTTAGTTAGTTCACTGTTGAACATAGGCCTCACCTATTTTCCGCCACGTTGGATGCGGGCGACACAAAATCACTCGCTGTTAAGTATACAAATATTTTTTTTTAAATGACCTATGAATTGTAAATGAATATCACCAGTTTTATAAGAAATGAACAGTTAGACTATTAATTTATTCATATTTTCATACTGTATATAACTTTGTAAACTTTACAAGAGTCAAGCTTAGTATAACGTGATCACAAATCAAGACCGTTTTACAAATACACATGTCTATAACAATGTTTGGGCAAAGATACTAACACTTACTGAGGAATTTACGCGATTACTTTAACTGTCCACAAAAGACGGTAGTAAACATACGTCATTCAAACATTTCGAAGAACTTGTTACTTAATAATTTAATACTTCTCAGGAATCAGTAGGCACCTTAAAATTTCAATGTACACTAACGAGCCAGGCTTACGGTGTTAACCGTCCGTCGAAATGAGATAGTATGGTCAACATGACCTACTCGTATTTTCTACTCGTAAACGTACCGTTCCCTCAGATTTATTGGGCATTCAGTTTGTTGTATAGTTTCAGTTTTGCGTTTGACAGCAGCAATTTTACAACCTATCTTTCTATATATCTGCGTTTTTACACAAGGGTTTTGTGTTCATATATTATGGACTCAAAGTTAGGCAACAGCTCGTCTATATAGTTGACAATAAAATTGCTTTACCACTCTTAGAGTAAATGTCGTTTGCATATCACAAAACAATAATGTCTATTTCTGCTTGCAAATGACATCAGTGCAGTGACAGTTGTCTTCAATAATGAGTTTTATTGAATTTTAATTTTGATGGAATTTTTTGTCAAAATTGGTATAGCGAATATATTGTCGACTATACCTATCATAGCCGTTATCTGATTGCAGTTACTATTTCTATCAGGTCTCTAACCAGCTCATCAGCTCCAAAAAGATGACAAAATACGGCTGTCTCGAAGAACCCATGTTAAGGCCGAACTCTAGGGTTGCCAATAATTTATTTTTCTATCTTTAGCCTTTAATGTTTAGTACGTACAGAGTAATTAGTTTAGTTTTAAATAATAACTTTAGACTTGACTTAAGAGAAGTATCATTTATTATTAGGTTTTATTATGAGTGTACTTTTCAAACGTTTCAAAGATTTGAGCTAACACAGAACGTTAGGCATTAGTAATCTAAACACAGCCTTTTAACTACCCAATAATTTATCTATTTGTGTCTAGAATTTTGTTGGCAACGGGGATTACAGTTTATAGTTTCGCTAGACTTTAGATCATTTATACCTAGGCAAAGTTATTGTAATATAGCGTACACTGAACCTACGTATATAACAACTGATTCGTAACATAAACAAAAAACATATTATTCAACGGTATTATAGTTTCATGAACGTTTGATGAACACGTTGAACAGTTCACAAGCAAATTTATAAATAACTTCAGAAAACACTTACCATAATAATTTTTTACATAGAAAATATATTTTCTTCTCCATTTTACGACTTCACATTGAATTTTTACTACTTATAAACGTAAACTTGTCTTTGTTCATTTTACTAAGTAACGACAACTTAATGATTATCTTTTAAACAAGATTGATTTATTGTGTGTCACAATATCCCACATATGACACAACATGTCACGTCACTTCGTCTGCGATCACCGTCGCGCTGTACTGTCCCATTGCATGCTCGAGCACCTCCTAGAACAACATAAAATAATTTTGTTGAACATCTTTTATAAAAAATGCTAGTGGACAAATAAGGGACGTCGGTGGAATGTAGAACATCATAATTAATTAAATAAACAGCGTAGGTATAATTATAGTAAATTATTATACTTAATAAATTGTGTCCCTACTCCATTTCAACTCATGAGTGTCGTACAAGAGGACTAAGGGAGTAACTTTAAGCAGAAAAGAGCTCTGCAAAATAAGGAAATTTCGACACAAAACCCTATACCAACCCGTTTGGCTAGCGTGGTATAGTAGGCTTAATTCCCTCCACAATGTTTGGAGAATACCCTTGGCCAGCTATAGGACGTTTATGGGTTGTGTACTATAGCATTTAAAGATTTTTTTCTGCACGTAACGAATTAATTTCCTTTGAATAATTATGAGATATAACATAACATAAAGTCACGGCTTATAACCTCAAAAGCGTAGATTTTTGGGAACCTTATTGAAAGCTTTACACAGCATTATCTAACCCAAAGTAAGGTAGCAAGCAAGTAATATATAGCTAAAATAAACTTATATATCAATCTGTATTCGTAGTTCTCAATCCCGCATTTAAATCATATCATAAAATATTTCAGTGTCACTTAATGAAAAGCCTGTAATCTCAAATTTCCCCGGCCTCACACGCTGTCTCAGAACAAAGTCAATAAATGGAAGCAAATATTGTGATACAGTGTTACCAAACTATTACAACATACTGCACTGTGTCACCGTGTTAGTAGTTAGCAGACAACCTGTTATCAATAGCGTGTACTGAACAAACACGCCATCGTTAACTAAGAGATTAACTTTTGATAGCTTCTTACTTCGTTGATTGTTCAGCTGAACTTTTGTTCTACTTTTAAAGACAGGAGTTAGATTTTAATTTAGTAGCACAAGTGAAGCGATGATGGCTGAATGGATGAGGGAAAAATCACGTGGTCCGAGTTCGATCACGACCGTCAATACCAATGTGGATTCCACTTTGTGGAATTTATATGTACTAGTCAAGTGACTTACGATGAAGGAAAACATCGTGAGGCAATCCTATTCAATTTCTCTCAATTCTCTAGATAGAGGAGAGGAGACCCGAGCCTAGCATGATGATGATGATGAGTACAAGTACAGTGATTATAGCTTTGCCGTTAAGGTGCTTGCCTCATTACTAACATCGCCGTGCCAGTGACGTAAGTTCATTATCCATACGAAACAAATATTTGCGGAATTCATAAACATTTTTTTTGACTCTGGGTGTACTTTATGTCCATTAATAATTATTGAATGACATATTTGTAAAGTCCCCCACGACAGAAAGCTTAAGAAAAGAGTGAAATAAAAGCGAGCTACGTTCATAAAAAATTTTTTTTCTCTAGTTGCTCTGCGGCAAATAATACCTTTTCAGGTCATCCAACACTTTAGTTCTGATTAAAACTATTTATATATAGAACCGTTTCGAAATTGCAGATTCTTATCTAGATTACTCTCTATCTGAAAATATGATACTTACCTACTTTCTAATGATTAGTAACTAGTCTATTGGTAATTCGGTTTATCTTTGTTCGTCCAATTTGTACGATATAGCAGAGCAATATTTACGAAAGCTTCACTGATGGCCCGAATTAATGTACTGTGTACCTTCGCAGTACTTTATCATTGCGCCTGCGTTGTTAAGGTAAATAATGAACAGTAAATTGGGCCATAACGCAACCGTCTCTCAACACACGCACAACTTGAAAATTAAGACGTACAAACACAGCTTTTTAAATGTAGGCTTACACCATTTTATTATACAGCCAAGTAACAAATAACAACATTGAAATTAATTTTATATAGCTCCTCTTTCATTTAAATAATAAATATTCATAACTAATAAAAAATCTAATTAATATTTATATAAACTTACCTATTCTAAATGTGAATTCGCCAATTTATAACGTCTACTTCCAGCGGGTTAAATGAACAATTATTCACAATCAAAAATATTTAAACAGTCAATTATTTACAATATAAATAAACGCAGTTGTCAGTAATATTTTTGTTGACAAATTTAAAAAGAGCGCGTGATTTAAGGGCGGTATCCCACGAGCATACGTCGCCTGATGTACGCGCGTGCGAGTTGCTTTTAGCAGACTGGACATTGAACGCATCCGTAACTTCCAAAGTGGTATGGTTCGAGAGTACTTCGTTATAATACAAGGAAATCATTCCTGGCCCTTGCCAACGCCTCACTATCTATTAACAAGCTAGAATTAATTTACGCAGTGATCAAGAAGAAGCTATTTTTATGATCACATCGGAATGTGTGCGCGAAATATTCTAACATGCTAATTTATTGCGACGATAATTTAACTTTTACAATAACGTAAGCATCCATACCTAGGTACGTGACGCATGTGTTCTGGAATAATAGACAAAAATTTGATTGGCAATAAAAACGAGTTCGTGGACCGAATCGAGAATCAATCTTTGGTTATTCGCATTGCAATAATATGTCGTTTATCATTCAATTGTTAAGCGGGCATTAATGTCGACATCAATCGAGTATTGTTGTTTTGTGTATTATACGTCTAGGCTGAAGCATTTTTGCGGTTACTAACCAGACCAAGACATGAGTTAGGCAATGAGGCACGTACGCAAGCAATTAGGCGATATTTATTTGCTTTAGAATTTATTTTTAGCCTGCCTTATATCACCCACCATTGATGGAATATTTTTATACTCATAAATATACATATTTTGTACCAATAAAAACATGAGTGTACTAAGGTGTACGTGTTTTTATGCGAAAACTCAGAATTTTATACATGATACCACTGAAGACCCACTCGCAATCGAATTCGATATCGATCATCATCATCATCAGCAACCCATTAATGTTCTACTGCTGGGCTCGCTACCATTACATGTTTAAAAATATTTGACAATGATGTTGAAATGGACCAATCGACTATCGCTTCTTCCGAGTAGGGACCCTAAATCTAGATAGGTTTCATATTTAAATATTTAACATTAAACCTAAATAATGCTTGCGCCCATTCCATATCTCTAATGATAACTCTAATTGCAATGAAATACCTCGTTATTTTCTCATCCCAGGCTATTTCAATTAATAAAAACACGGTCATTACAATTAAGCCGAGTTTGACACCACATTAGTAAGTATTAACATACTCATTTGATAGGATAATGTTATTGGTGACGTAACAGGTAATGGATAGGTATTCCGTGTGTCTTGTGTAATCAAAATAACAGAGAACGCATCCGTAAACAACGTAAATCTGTTTACGTAGCTAATGCGCGGCCGGCCACGTATCACATTCACCTGCATTCATTTCATCAACTGCATTCAAAGATTTAAGGCTTAGTTCAATCGTGGGCTGTTTAGAAAATCAAAAGCTGTTGATGATTATTAAAAATGCGAAAAGCTGGACGGACTAATAATAAAAAAAAATTGGCATACAGATAAATTTATACCTAGTCTGGAACAGCAAATAGGCTACATACCGATATATCACGCGGGCAGACCTGCGGGTGGGAACTAGTAAATAATAAACATTCTAGAATTGGAGATTGCTTTCAGAATTTCCAAGGAAAAGTAAATGTTGTACAGGTATTTATATCTGCATGTGCGTGAAATAATTTCTAAACTAACGTAATGAATTGGTTTTTAAACGATAGTGAACACCTGGCTAAAATTCCTCAATGAACATCATTTATGTATATAATAAATAGATATCCATAAGATGTTTCATTGAAGAATTTTGACCTGGTATTTTATGGGTTTGTTGACTGGGATGTGTATAAGACTACTCATGAATTTTCCATCTAATTATCTAGTTTATGGACATTTAAATTCTCATAGAGTTTAGCAGGCTTACTATGAAACATGTGCCGAATTTTCACATGTACCTAATTAAGAATCAATTTTAAAAACGTTATATATTTTGGGGATCGAATTCAGCTTCGTGCTCGGTTTCTATAGAACAAATCGTATTATATGTTCATCCAAAAACATCGGAATTGTGTTTGACATATTTTTTTTTTTTTTTTTTTTTTATACCACGACGGTGGCAAACAGACGTACGGTCCGCCTGATGGTAAGCGGTTACCGTAGCCTATGGGCGCCTGCAACACCAGGGGCATCACGAGCGCGTTGCCGACCCTTAAGAAACCTATTCACTCCTTTTTTGAAGAACCCCATACTGTAGTCCCTTGGGAAAACCTCGTCAGGGAGTTCATTCCACAACCTGATAGTTAGCGCTAAACACGCGGTCCGAGTTCGATTCCGGCGCGGGGCACTATCAATATGGATTTCACTTCAATTCTTCTTACTGGATGACTGACTGACTTACTATCTTCTAACGGCGAAGGAAAACATCGTGAGAAAACCCACATACCTCAGAAGAAATTATAAGGGTATGTACAAACCCGCATTAGGCCAGCATGTTTGGCTTATGACCTAAACCCTCTCAGCTCTCTAGATAGAAGAGAGGAGACCCGTGCCAAGCAGTAGGGAATTAGTGGGTTACAATCATTTTAAAGACCTACGGAGCTAAATGATTTTAATGAGGCCTCTTGAATCAAACAATCTATGGCGTCCAAATAAGCTTCAATACCCCAATACACTTAAAACCATAACCGTGGGTGTTAATTTGAATGTTTCCCTTTAACAAATTCCATTGATGCCAAGTAAAATTGTTGAAAACGCCATAAAATTTCCGTAACGCCGCGATTCGTGAAGAAGCGTCTCACTAGGTGGTCTACTGACACCCATACGTTTCATTACCTCACAATGATGCCTTTAACGTGCCACTGATAACTTTTATTGTCCTTTTATGTCACTTTGTTCCATTAACAAACAAATAAATAGTCGTTAAATTATGTATTCACTTACAGGTAATGTGTGAATAATTCTACTTAGTATATCGTGGGCTATTTAGTTTTAAGCGACCTTTTGGGTGATATTGAGTTATTTCAGCTTGAACGAAATAATCATTCTGCCCACGATATAGTTGGAAACGATAAACATAAACAACAACAAAAAAAGTATATCAACGTTTATCAGCAAACATAGACAATTTGTTTTTTATATTATTATATCTTAAAGCAAAATAAAAAAAAAATCGGATCATACATAACGTCCATATAATTATGTTGTTAGTAACAATAATGTAATGAAATAAGCAATGACCAATATAATTACAAATGTTAAGTCAAAAAAATTAATCATTTTTTTTTTTCTTATTTCTTGTAATAATCATCATCATCATTACAACACATAAACGTCCCACTGCTGGGCACGGGTATCTCCAATTTATCGCATCGATATTTTTTTTTATTTGGGAAACAAACAGATACATTTGTGGTTATTAAATATGAGACTTAAAATTAACTTAATCCAAGACAGTTTCCTCAAAATAATTTAAACAAATATTTATTTTACTAAATACACACACAAACATAATATTAACTTTTTATTTTTTAACAAGTTTTTAAGGGACAGAGTTGTTTTTATACTACTCTTAAATTTAGAAAGAGAAAGGTGAAATATATCCAAATCCACATTCGAGTTGGAAGTAATTAAATCATTTTATAACACGATCTTTTTATAAACACATTCTTACTATGGTTAGTTCGTGATAAACTGCAATGGAAGAGACAGACAATCATAGTTTATAACCATTTTTATTACTACCTGTACCAACAACTGGAATTAGAAGCATTGATGTTAGTTAGGGCCTAATTATCACCTATTAGCAAGCCTTTACTCAGGACAAGAACCTTTGACCCCGACCAGGGTCTTGATACACTAACCTACTTGGTATTCAGTAGTCACCGTGTTTGCTTTATTGTTATATTTATTGGTTGTGTCAGTTTTCTGCTTTCTTTTGACATTTAGAACATAACCTACATAAGGGCCGTTAAGTTGAACTGCTAACGAAATTGACAGTAAAATGCAAACGGAATGGACGTGCAATTAGGCCTACACGATTGTAAATCGAATGAATTTGGAGAAAAAGAATGAGAAAGACCAAGTACTATAGATTTAGTTTAATTAAAAATACAGCTATTTACAGCAACACAATTTGAAGTTGCGTGTGTGTAAAAGTAATTGACATTTTACACAAAAAATTACACAGAATAGGTACTTATATGCCGATATCATAATATATTTTGTACTTTTGTTACTTAATGTAAGAAAAACAAATCATAGACGACTACTGTTAGGTAAATAAAAGTAATAGCATATCTAATTTAATTACTTCTACAACCGTTTTCCAAAATTCTTTTAGTGTTGGAAAGCCCACTTCTCGATGAAGGTTATAGGCTATATAATATAACGCTACGGCCAATAGGAGATGAGCAGTGGCCAAATAAAGAACGACTTCTAGAAATAAATAAAACCTTTAGTCTATTCAATTGACCAAACACTAATATACCTATGTAGGTTTTTCTAAAGCTTGCATAGAGTACTGGGTGGTGTACTTGAGTGATCAGAAAGCTCAGGTTAGGTAAGAAACCGCATATCAGCTACAAGTGACTAAAGCTAGTGACACAAGTTCACTTTCCTAGTGGTTTAGGTAAAAGTGTGACCACAAGTGCTTGTAGTAAAGTTTCTGTAGACTGTACTGAATTTAGATATTTCTGTTTGACTTTCTAATATTTTTAAAAAAGTTTGACAATATTACAAATTATAAACGGGATTTTCCCGAAATCTTTATTTGGATTAAAAGGAAGGCACGAAAATTTATGGCCGTATGTTTTGTATTCGAAAAAGATCACATATATACACTTCATATGGCCGATTTCAATAATCTATCTATCTAGGGATTTGGCTACTAAAGTTAGAATTTTGACTTAAGCTTCATACAAAATGTGTCAAAATTCTAACTTTAGTAGCCAAATCCATAGATAGATAGATTATTGAAATCGGCCAATAATGTGTCAACTGTGGTATCTGTACATTTCAAAAGTTTCCTGACTGTCAAACATATTGAGTATTCTGTAAAAAAAATAAAGGTTCCAAATTTAAAAATACAACAACTAAAAAAGCAAACTTTATAACTTCTACAAACTTGGTATAAATTAAAAAAAATAACTAGACAAATATTTATTAAATATGTTAGTTAAAATAATGAACATTAAAATAAAATCAGATATTTCCCACCATTGTGTAGTTATCTAAAACCCGGTAACTACAAGTGAACCATACAAAAAGCTGCCCTTTAGGCGCTATGCCCAATCTTTCGCCATTAATCAAGAATGTGTTCTGTCGAGCTCTCTTTACGTTAAAATAACCTGACGTTGAGCAAACATTGGGTGTACAGTACACCTGTCTAATGCTAGGATATCTAAATAGCTTACAGGCTTTGAGGAAAATGGACAGAAACAAACTGTTATATAATTATAATAATCATTTTGATTACTGAGGCGAAGGCGGAGACCGCTAGAAGTTGATTTGATCTTTAGATCAATGAAAAATAAATGAAGTTCTTTTTATTCGATACAAGGTACGGACTGTCACCGTGGCGCAGTGGTTAAGGTGGTCGCCTCGCCACTACATCGCAGTGCTGGGTGACGTGGGTTCGATTCCCACACGAGACAAATATTTGTGTGATTCATAGATATTTGTTTCTAGTCTGGGTGTACTTTGTGTCCGTTAGTTTCATGTTTGTAAAGCTCCCCGCGACACAGGGCTTGTTCCCTAGTGCGGGCGTTGTCTTTTTAATATAATAATAATAATAAGGTATTCATAAGTTAGCTTAGCACTAAATTGATAAAATTAATCATATGAAACGAGGTTCTTAAAATAATGTAATAGTTTTTTAGGTGTCAATTTACATGAATATAAATTCCGTTCATGTAACATGTGTGCAAACAAATGCTAGCGAAACGAGTAGGTATTGAGTCCTCTATAGACTGGCCAGATATTGTCCCGGCAATTAAACCAAAACCTAATAGAAAAACTGACGGACAACAAGCCAAACTTACAAACGATAATTCACCTCCAAATAATAATTCCAGTTTTAAAAGTTTTGGTGATCGAACTAAAACAATGTCAATAACCCTACGCTATCAATCAGTAATAACTGCACGATATTTTATTCATAAAACATTTAAATATTTTCATTTAACACCATGTGATGTCAATCAATACAATTCATAGTTTTACGACATACTGTTTCAGGCTCAAGGACAAAAACAAAAAGAAATAATTGAAGTGGCCGATAAATAGATATAGACTGGCTACTTGATAGAGTCGGGGGTCAACAGGCGACAACGATCGGCAACTATTGGACATAATGATATAACTGCTGAACAACCGTGATTTCAGCGGGTCAATGACACCATAATATAGTTGCGGCATTTGAATGTTTCTGAATGAAATCTAAGTGTTACATTTAGGTATACTGACCACAGAAATATTTCCATTATCTTTTTTATATGTATGTATTTAGGCATTTTTAGTAGGTATTCCTTACAAATACGATTTAATTGTCACCTAACAGATTAAGAAGTTCTTAATCTACTGGAAGTCTACCATATTTTATAGAAAAAATCATAAATCGATCCGTAAGACGAGGTTCTAAAGAATTAAAAACATTACCCTCCTTTTTGGCAGTCGGGTAAAAAAGAAACCGCTATTTCATGCGTAAACTCGGTATATCTTTCACGTGAAGCTTTCTTATCACAAGTGCTTTGTTTCAGATTGAAGACGAATTTGTTTTAAAATAATAAAAACATGACACAAAATTATAAGCTTCAACCCCGCTTCTGTCTCTTCTAAACATAATAACGTGTTCGCTCTATAACGCACTGTAATTATATCAAGAGAAGAATTATTTAATTAAGTTGTTGCAAAAATAATTACTAACACAAAAGAACTCGCCACAATAACAAAAGCCATCTAACTTAACATTTTACATCGCCGTTTACTCGCGTCTTAATTATGTTTTCATAATTATTTTAAGTAAGCACAGAACAAGTTGTGTTAGCGCATAAACTTTTCAATTTCTTAGAAGGAAATTAATTAGTATTTACTCAAACAATATGAACTTGTATTCAGCTGATGTTTTCAGAGTCGTTATTAGGTACGAAGAATCAGAAATATAATATTTAATTGAACGAGATCTAATATTGTATGTATAATATAATTCTTAATACCTAGCCATTCTTAATATCCCAAAAATGTAATCTAACAACATACTCAACTTAATGGTAGTTGGTCCTTAACTAGTGTTTGCATGACGAGATTCGGCCATTCTGTGACCACGCTAACAACGCTCTGTTAACTCGACAAAACCTCCATTTAACATGGAAATTGAATAGTTTCAACAATAAAAATACTGGATATATACCTATAATGGACCATTGTGATTCTTGTTTAATTTTTTCAGCAAGCATCATTAAACAATCAAATTTAACGTTTAAATTTTATTACCCCAATAAAAAGTCACTTTTAAAATTGAATGCATCTTTTGTGATGTCCAAATTACTTCCTCGATAACAAAAGGTATCAATATTAACGGGGCGTATATAAAAATATTGACATTGTGGGTAAATCGACTCGTTGATATAAGAGATTAAAGTCATTCACATCATTAAGAACTGGAAAGGAATAGGCTTATTAAAGACAGTAATCGGTTACTCGGACAGTGTAATGTCTATTTTATGAAGATTTAACAGAAATGACTGGATTTTTCTTTTATCACAATTTAATTTGACATTAATAATATACAAATAAGACAAACCGTTAATATTAATGCGAAGATGATATTCTTTGCTAAGCTTTAACTGCCTAACTGCTGCTAGCCTTCTGGGCACTTTCCCTTGTGACAGTGATGCCGATGAATACTTTGACGCCTAGCCCACATTACCATTAATTGTATTATTATTTATTTATAGTATTGTAAATAGAAGTTGTAGATATGTAAGTAAATAGATAATAATGTTATAATTATAAATAATTTAATGTTATAAATAAAGCAAAATATAACTTAACTAATGGATAAGATTTAACCTTTAATCGATGTACTAAGCGAATGAATGGAATTGAGAAGGCACTGAATTTGAGGAGTACTAGACAAGACCCGTAATTCACAATTACAAAAACGAAATGATACGAAAAAAAAAAATTCTGCACATATAAGCAATCATCATTTCAACCCATAAACGTCCCACTGCTGGGCAGGGGTCTCCGCCAAAGAATGTGAAGGGAATTTAGCTTACTATACCATGCTGGCTAGACGGGTTGGTATAGGGTTTGTTTCGAATTTTCCTTTTCTCGCAGTGCTCTTGTCTGCATTAGGTTACTCCCTTAGTCGCCTTTTACGACACCCATGGATAGAGATAGGATAGCGACATTATGTATTCTTAATCCGTCACTACACGGACAAGCCAATATAATGCCAATATTTAAATAAAGAAATTAATATAAAAAAAATAATTACGAGAAAGTGAACTATAAAAACCAAAAAATATATCTAGATAAAAGAAAAGTTTCTTGTACGTAGGTACTAAAACATTTACTTTGTAATAATCCAGATCATAAAGTTTACGACCCAAGATATATATACCACCCAATAATTTCCAACTTAATACTTTTATATTAGTGTAATCGAGGTCTGGCAATGTTATCGTGAAAATAATTAAATTATTGGATGTATCAAATGGAATGTAGCTAACAAGTACTTGGCGGGTTTATGTTCGGTGCCAGACCCCGGAATCACTCAACTATCCTATCAGTACGTAAATAAATTTAATTTTACATTGCGTCTCCAGTTAATCGACTGACAGGGTTAGGGCCATCGAGTGTGTATCTATATAGAGCAGTTAAAATAATCTGTTTTTACGTTTTATGTTTAATATATTACTACAAGTTTCATTATTTATTTTATAATGCAAATTATATTAATCTTAAATAGACCCTAATCACTTATAACGAAAATAATTATTAAAGCAATGCATGAATATTTTTATTTTAAGTAGAGCCCGTACCCTGTGAATAAAAAACGTTTCTGTATCAAGATGATCTATTTTAATCAAAGAGCACAATGACATAATATAAGACGAGTGAACAAAATCAATGCCGTCACCATATTATACGTACAAAGGTACATAATAACCAATTGACGATCAGATTGATGTATTTTTCATATAAAACCTGTCATTTAAGTCTTAGATAGTTTACAAGATACTAATCTACCAGTTATGAAACAGGGTCATAATAAACCAAGTTAGGAAATTATTCTTACTAGTGTATTAATGCCGATTTTTAATGCCGATATTTATTTCATTTATTTCATTTTTGTATTTTTATTTGGAATTTTAATTTGAAATTTTTAATTTGACATAATGATTTAATTTTACTAACATAGGTTTTTAAGACAATGTTACTAACAACATATGGACGAAATGGTCTGAAATAAATGAATTTTATTTTTTTCTATTTTTTTTAATATTCAATTAAGAAATACTACCTAAAAAGGTAAATTTTTTTTAGGGTATATTCTATAAAAACCGTAGAAACCAATCGTGTAACTTTCGTAAGTCAAATCACAAAGGTATTAACAACTCTATACAAATGTGCATCGAGTCACAATGAACGGTATCAAAATATTGAGCGGCTAGTATAGTCCACGAGCCGGCAAGCCGGTTCTCACTCAATACTCACACGCTCGCTGGACTCGTCGGTCGCCTCGGTCGCGACTCACACACGCTCGATTAAGTCCCTACTATGCGGTAGCGTTTGTACAGACTAACGAACTTCGCATTGTTAGGAAGGAAAATAGAAATTAAAATGTCAAGAACAGCTATACATATTTCGAAGTGGCTTGTAAACTCGTTTATGATTTTCTAATGGGAAGTTAACTACACTTATAAAGGAAAATATGACTTTTTGGAATCAGTAATATTTGAACATTGTATTAGAGATATCCAGCAGTGAACTGGTATAGACTGGTGATGATAACGATGATGTTCAAATACTACTTCATGATCCACTCACGATACCAAGCCATTTGACAGGCACCATAAGCCCGGGGCGAGATCCTGGGGGCGAGCCGAGCCTAAGCCAATTTTATTGATGATACAGAAATACAGCCAGAAATACTACGTGGACATATCAGCATAGATTTCTCCTTTTTTTCAATAGCAAAAGTAAATTAACAATGAAACAATGATTATACAAAATTAAATAACGAGTAATAAACACCAAGTATATTCACAGAGTCCGTGTGGTGACGGATTTAGAATACATAATGTCACTACTCCATTTCAACCCGTGGATGTCGTAAGGCGACTAAGAGAGTAACCTTAAGCAGACAAAAGCACTGAGATAAGGAAAATTCAAAACAAAACCCTATACCAATCCGTCTGGCCAGCGTAGTATAGTAGGCTAAATTCCCTTCAAAATCTTTGGAGCAGACCCGTGCCCAGCAGTGGGCCTTTCATGGGTTAAGGTGATGTGATATTCACAGAGATGAATTTCAGTGAAACAAAATGCACTTCGGCCGGATGAAACCCAAACTGCTTTGGACTAATTTGATACTATCTTTTTTTATTGAGTAGACGTACGGACGCCAAACAACGTCATTTTCCTTATTATTGAACAAAATAATCGTTAACCCAAGTAAATTGTAGGCAATATGATATAAGTATACGCAAAACTAACTGTCTATTATGCGATGAAGTTCTAAGAATCAATTGAACGAAATGTGTTAGAGGGAACGACACGCAAATAATAATGTGCACTGAACTGGACACCGTGATCCACAGAACAGTGATAGGTTTTGACGTGATCTCATTATTGGATTCTTCTTTGAGCTTTTATGTACCTAGAAAGAAGGAAAGAAAATAAATTTATTCACCACATTTGTGTGACACAAGTAGGGATAAGAATAAAAAAAAAAAAAAAGAAAAATAATTAAATAATACAAAGAAAAAAAAAATGCCAAAAAATGAAAAAACAAAAATTAAAAAAGAAAAAAAAATATAACCAATTGCACCTACTGCATGTTTTAAATTCGAATCTAGTAACATATTATAATTATTATAAAAGCACTTCCATCTATCTACGATAATGTACATTATTTAAGTAAAAAAAAGATAAGAAATATTCAGTTTGAAACAATTACATATTTTACCTTTGAATATTATCACCTCAAGTATTTTGTTTAGAGTATTTTTTTTAAGAAATATTATGTTAACTTTTTTTCTACGTCAAGTATTTCGTAACTTATATTGAATTTGGTAACAGCCATTTCTTTATATTTTCATTATTTTTTTTCATTTATTCATGCATAAAAACTTACTTATTAAACTGTTTTGTTTGATTCCTGGTCAAGGAGGATTAAAACAACTAGGAGGAACAATTATTATCAAAACGTGCTTTAGAATAACTTAATATTTACTGCTGTTTCTTACAGTAAAGTCTAAATACCGTAGTATTCTCTGAATAAATCAGAATATTTACACTAATCTAGCTTATGCACGTGGCTTAGTCCTCCTTCGAACTTGTGTATTTCTTTACATAATATATCTAGAATAAAATAAAGTCACATCCTCTGTATTCTTAGATCTTTTAAACTACGCAACAGATTTCGATGGGGTTTTCAGTGATTCATGAGCCAGGTTAAGTTTCTTTTTTTGGTAGGGAAAGCAAATAGTTACACAATTTTCTTAAATTAGGGTCTTAATATTAAGTTATATTATGTTATTGCGTAACTCACAGCTTTATCCACATCTTAAAATTTATTTACTTAACCTGGGTTATTAATCACTGAAAACCCCATCGAAATCTGTTCTATTATATACACACCAGACGGAAGCTAGTAATAAATTATAAAGTCTTTACTTGTTTAGATACTACAATTTACTTTTTATCATCCCAGTCCCAGCGATTGTTTTTGAAATTCCTTTGGCGTAGTCAACACCCAGACCTGTATTTTTAATGCCAAATATTTTCTAGGTCTCTCGACAACACGCCCATCTTTATGCATTCATTGTATGACGATCTTTGTTCATTGTCTGAATGCATTGTCTAGGCGGCGCCTTGCCCAACCTCCCTTCAAATGTTCTGACTTGAACCAACATCAACGATATACGAGCTTATTATTCCTACAATTTCAGTTCAAGTAAGATAAGCAACAAACCTTCCTGCACGCAACGGTCTAGCGCTTTTCAACTGTTTAGGGGTAACCTTTAAAAGATGAAGTCTGTTTTATAAAAATACAACGAAAACTTGCTAATTGGATGAATATTTAGATTTAGTTTAGTATATTCTTATATTTTTCTTCAATAATATTAACTAAAAATTAAGATTCTCCAAAAACGGGTAATTTAACGGTCCAATTTGGTAGATATTTATTATGCAATGGCTTTAAGTCAAATATTTGAAAATGACAACGAACATAATTTAGATAATAAAACATTCAATAGCGAAATCGAAATCGAATAAGTCAAATGTCGAGATTGGTGTAGGCCCCTTAAAAGCACTTACTCATTTTACGTTAATTACCAAGTATAAATTTATTCATATTCCACAGCGAGCCAAACTCGTATAGAAACGACAATATAAGGTTCCAATAATATAATATTGTCTAGGAACATTGTCCGAAGTAATTCAATCCGATGGAGATGTTGCGAGGTGGCCGCCGTCGCAAGTTCGTAGCGTACCATTAGCAGAACGGTGTCAGGTTCTCTTCCTGCCCGCTCTGAGCGCGCAGATATACACCGCACACTTCACGACATGCCTATGTGAAATAAAAATAATAATCCCGACTCACAGTTCGTGCTGTGGCATTTATTATTCGAATTACTCGTGGGAATTTTATACGTCATCAATCCTTTCGAAATTATACTTGAGGAATTTACTGTTAGAAGTGAAGTTATGATGCAATCAAAATGATTCTGAATTTAAAAATCTCTTTGGTTTAAAAACCACCGTACTATACCGAATATATGTATAAACAAAATGAGAAAAACGAGTTCATTTTAACGAATCCAATTATGGTTTATGCTATCGCAAAGCAAAAGCGAAATGTTGTGAATATTTTATCACCAGTCTTCTTATAAATATTCTACGTGAAGACTCTTTTCTAAGACGACTTTTTTAACTGTGTCGTTCGGAGTCATAAACTGCAAAGTTAAATCTATTTTCTTCGCGGAACTTGTACAAATATTTGTTTATTAAAAACTCCGCGTAAATTTATAACCTTGACTGGTGTTTGACATAAGTAAACACCGTTCATCCAAAAGTTTTGACATGACGCAGCGAACCCTTGAAGAATTTAGTAAAATCTATAAACTCTGACAGCGAACTGGTGACTGACTGTTTTATCTAAATAAATACCAACTTAACTGAGAATAACATCATTAAAAGATGGTAAAGTTAAGTATGTAATTATAAAAAGAAGTTCAATACACTTAATATATCCAGACGTAATCCAAAAATGTCATTACTAAGCCATTTATAATTTTCAATCAGCATAATGTCTGCAAACCTGTCGATGCTCATAAACGGACATTAGAATTCGCTCCTACTATTAGTGCATTAGCTGTCGAAGGCATGGAACGATCTGTAATTATGTAATGAATTAACTAAAGAATGAAAACTATCCCGTCCGCACAGGATGTCGTATTAAGCTCTGATGCCATTTTAAGCCGGACGGACGACATGTTAATAATTTAATAATAGCTGTAAAGTTCTCATGACCCACCATTCACTATACAATGTGTTTAGCTAGTTTGATGATCAAGGTGTTTTACAGCATTCAGGTATATTTGAATTTGATTGAATTTGAATTCCACAATATACTAATAATATCTTAGTAGATAGATGTAAAATGTGTGTGATGTGTGTGTAAAATTTCGTAAAAGAAATTTAAAAATCAAAGTAAGTAAAAAGAGAAAAATCAGAACTGATGATAAAAATGGATATCCTGAATAGTTTTGCTAAGTTATGAGAAAGAAGATCGTCTGTCCCATCTAATGGAGAGCCATCCTAATCTGCATCTGCCATATTATGTGGAAAACCCATGTCCAACAGCCGACGTCTACTTGTCTTTCTGTAATGATGATAGAAGAACTAAAAAGTAATCATAGAATTAATACTTAGTAGGTGGTCTATCGACAGCCAAATCCAACACAAGCTAACTAACAAAACATAATAAATAATAATTCAATACCGGTTAATACTAAAGTAACCGCAATTTTTATATCAAGATAATAATCTTGAATTGTTACCGCGCGTAACGAAAACCTTGTTTAACCAATGAAAGATAAAATCGGCGAACACAAAAGTAACATGTCTACAGGTCTACAGGATGTAACGTTAATGTATTAAGAGGCACATCATAGCCACCGGCCAGATTATCTAACATCAATTACAGGTGGGGCAAACTGAATCGAGTAGCCTCATGACATAGTGATACGCAGAGAAATTATAAAATTATCGATTGAGATGAAAATCGAACATATTTTTATATTAGTATTTTGAAAAACTTATTAGTGGTCACTCGGTTATATTGTTTTTAATAATACAATTGTCAGCTATCTCGATTCATAACGACTCCACCAGAAGTGTGTGAGGGTTCGCGATTCGATTAAGAAGAAGAATTTTGTTTTTAACGAATTAATTTTAAATACACTCAAACTTATTAAACACACAGCTTACAATACGTTTTCGGAAATCCACCGCAAAAAGGAAAAGTTTTTGGGAACCAAGTCACATGCGAGCGAAGCTGGGGGTGACAGTTAGTTTGTATTAAAACTCAAAATCTCTTTTTATAACTTCATCTGAGTGTCTGTTCGCAATCTTGATATTCAATGGGTTCATTTTGTTATCGTTATCAAATGTTTGAAAATGGCAGCGACCTTAATAATATTTAATTTACAAACAATTCACAGTGATATCCAAATCGACTAGGTCCGAGTGGGTCAACTCGGGCGCACTCTGTAGTCTTTTAAACATTTGCTCTATAGAGAAGATGACTGTTTACAATTAAATAGGTACATCTCATTCGATGGTGTAGTCGTAGCTCTAATATCTCCAAATAAGAAGAAAGCTACCTTTTACAGATATCCCACGCTGCCGTATTGCAGAACACATCTTGTTTATTCAAGCACTTGGTGTAGCCCATGTTCAATGTTCATTCATATACATAGAGCGTGGTCTAACTGTGCTAGCTATCGTCGGATTCATCTCAACGGGTAGTTCACAAGTAAGTGCAATCTGCGAACTATGCAAATACTACCCGACCACCGTATTGGTTCATTCGTTTACAGATAGATTACGATCTTTATTGCTATGTTAGGCTAACTCTTTGTGTTCTTTTAATATCTTATATTTCTTTATTAAATAAATAATAATTAGTTTAAATTGCTTTTAAAATAGATTTCTCCTCATAAAACCGTTAGATTTGGAATAGAATTAATTGTTTGCCTTGTGGACTTCATGTGACATAAAGTTGTTTTGCAAAATCTGCTTTAGGTTTATAGTGTCACGAGTAAAGATATATTCTGGTGGGCATTTAAGCAATTAGCCGTATCTCAGCAATTGAGATAATCTGTGTAATTTGTCTGGCTGCCACGATTTAGTTGTAATTGTAGGTTTTAGGCCCGCGTTGTTAGAATTGAACGAAACGTTTGCAGAATTTATGTAAGAGTAAAACCGCAAATCACTTCTAATTCGGTTGTGTTGAAGTCTGGTATATAAAGTAACACTATAATAATTGTAGATTATTCAGAAATTGCTGTCAAATTAGACATTGGTCAAGATCTATTTCATGACAGTGCTTAACTGTTTGATATATCGTCCTAATCCTAACACTAACTTAACAATAGCTAACGCAGTTTAGTTTCAAATAATAATAATATTCTACCACATTTACACAGCGCCATCTAGTCCCAAATTAAGCAATTATATTGCGATACCTTTTATAGAAAAAGTTTTCAACTCAATTTAATATGTCGATGGTCGCGGAGAAGCATAACATCTTCAGAGCTTATTTATAACACCTATGTGCTATTCTGTAATGTTCTTTAGTTGAATAAAGACATGTTATTTTATATAGATACCTACATTATTCTTTATTCAAATTAACAACTACTACTTAATCGCTCCGCTCTGCTCTTCAATATGCAATAAGTCTTAGGCTGAATAACCTGTTATCGTACACGTGGTGCGCATCACAGTGCAAACAGAGTGCCGCGCCGGTGCTGGCGGCACGATCCGACCGACACGATGCCCGTCCGGTCGCAAACTCCACTGCAAAGATGATGTACGGATGTACTAGAACTTCGGTCGAGACTTGACTGCTTAGCTTCGTGTATTATGTGCGTACGATAAACGTAAGATGAATACCGTCCGGTTACATCGGCTTTGTACCGGTGATTAGAATTAATGGTTAATAAACTAACGCCGATGAATCTTTAAGGTGAGCCCCAAATATTTACTTAATATTAAAAATGCTATAGTGCCTTCGTATTTTTCTATATGCTATAGTCCCTACACACTGCAAGAAAGCAACGGATTAACTTGATTGTTTTGTATAGGAATAGTTTGTTCTCAGTTCTATTAATTTCCTCGAAACGTCAACTGAAGATTGTTCCCTTTTGGAGCATTTACGACTTTTTACAACTGTACGTTATCTGATAGTAATAATAGAAAAACGGTCTTTAATTTAAAAATCATACTAATAATCCTGTTAAAAGATATTTATTTAGATATTAATATTATAAATGCTTCTGCTGTTCTATCTCACCACATTTTCCAACCACACAACAGACACACATTCCTTTCGATCGCAACGTTCCCGATGTAGATGTACTCAATACCCATACACCTCAGTAAACTAACCTGACAATACAGACACTTGTGCAAATTCACGCTTCTGATCAGACAAGGCGCTGACACATGAACCTTTTTGTTACTAGCCACACAATTAAGTTAATTACGGGTTGTAACGGTAAGCAATTGTGTCAGGAATGCTGTTCAAACTACAATAATATACGCGATTAATATTGACATCTTTATATGGAGACGACAACACAATTATTGTAGTTATGTGAGCAATGATACGCCTACCTGATGTCATATACGATAAATTTGTTTAGGATTGTTTAAATGATCAATAAAATTTACGTATTTCACAACTACATTTTATAATTACGAAAATTAAAAACACAGATAAAACTTGATAAGTAAAATAAAAAATATGTAACAAAGAAGTTCGCCAACGCAATATTATAACTGTTCACATAACAGAAAAAGTTTTTTTTTTCATAAAAAACTTCATACATAAACCTGTTAACTTTTTTTAAGGCAATCAAGTGTCATTATATTAATATTGTATACAGCTAAGATTTTACCGCTTTTCAAATCAATCAAACACATAGGTCAGAAGTTTCTGAAAATCAGTTTAGAAAAAAGAAAACTCACCTAATTTCACCAATTCTTTAGTTAGTTTTGCTTCATTTGACTCACACACTGAACAAACTAATATAATAACTAATAATTTAAAGAAAGTATTTTAATTAACAACTCTAAATTTTCATACAATTTTCTTAATTGCAGGATTTTCTTGACGCAGCTTGCGCGTGAGTCCCTACTGACACGAGCACCGGCTTTCGACTGTTTGAAAAAGGGCTCAAGAATACAGAGCTATTACTCGAGTGGAAAGTAAAAATGCGAGTAAAAGTTCTAGTAATTATGGGTGTGAAATTGTTGTGAGGTATTATTAAACGTAGGACATAGCTTTTACTTGATAAATAGTTAAAGTAGGCGTTAAACAGGTATTTAATAAGTCGGTTTCTTTTAACTTTAAACTGTTGTTATAAATATAATACAAACGACAAAATATCTGAATTTATATTTTTTGTTACTGATATTATTATTAAAAATTGCAATGTGCATGCATCCTGTCCCCTCGTTTTTAAATTTCCCTCACGCGACATACAATTTTAGTCGTTTTATTTCGGTTAGCAAGTTAATGTGCACATGCACATTAACTTGCTAAAGATGCCAAGGCGTAAATTAACATTTTCCGAACTTAAGCTTGTTCTCGTTGATAAACCTAAGTAAGCTATGGTCACACCTACCTAACCGAAACATGTGTACAGTGTAATACCTAAAACTTGCAATAGTTATTCTGTTTCTCATTTTTATCAATATAATATAAAAGTATAAGTAAGAAATAAGTTTACGAGCTTTAGAATTTAAATATTTTAAAGAAAAACTTAAGGCTCCCGCAGATCTATTAATGTGAGTTGGCCGACTAAATTGCAGAATATGCTAATAGGTATAGTGACATGAGAGCTCGCTCGTCTTCTACTGATCATATAAGAATTGAAATTCACTTCAATTACGTACAATTATTATAAAGTTTACCAACTAAATTATTGTAAGAGATTGCAATTTAGTTGTTAGATAGTTGGACAACTTACAATTGAAATGATTGGCCTGTTGGTCTAGTGGTTAGTGACCCTGACTGCTAAGCCGGAGGTCGTTGGTTCGGTCCCCACCCAGGACAAATCTTTGTGTGATGAGCATAAAGGTTTGTTCTGTCTCTGGGTGTAATTTATCTATAATATGTATGTATTTACAAAAAAAAAATTAAGTAGTATATCCAGTTGTTTAGTACCCATAAACACAAGCAAAATATAATTGCTTACTTTGGGACTAGATGGCGCTGTGTGAATGTGGTAGAATATTATTATTACAATTGTATATGTGCGGAAGCTCTTTTAAAATTCTTGGAAATAAATAGGAGGCCACCTTCCCATCTATTATTTCTAACAACAAACCCACATCAAATTTAATAACACACTGAGTATCCTTTCAACAACTAATGTCTAGGAAACCTGAAATTAATTCAATAACACTGTAATAGGGAGTTGTTATTTCTAAGCAATCTTACGTGATTTATTACAGCAATTTAAGCAGAGGGAGGGTTTTCTCGTCAAAAATCGCTTGATGTTCCCGCTTCGAACCATGCCGTTTACTCATTCGCCACGCCACAACCACGATGTGGGCTTACCTTCCATTTACACTATTAAAACTGTCCATAGAATACCAGGAAATTGTATAGAAAACATTGTAAAATATATACATAAGTGCCTATTGTTTTTCCTTTTGTTCAACGTTCTTACAAGACCTGAAAAGCAAAGTCTACTTTCAAAAGTTTTAGTCATGATATTGTTTTGAATAGATGCATGTCGGAAAATACGTCCACAGTCACCTGACGTGTGGGGTAACATACTTACCTAAGTATGTTACCCCACACGTCTATTATATTTTTAGATGTTTTAATATCTCAAAAAGCTCCATTAAGTTACGAATATTTCCAGACCTAAGAATTGTGCTCTAAATTTAATTATAGTTTTTAATAAATATACCTATAGATAATTTTTATCTGTTTATTATAAATAAATATTAAACATCAGTGTTACTTATTAGAATTTTTAAATTTTCTGATGAATTAATTAATTAATAAAAAAATTTGCTTTAGGTAGGACAAAGTGGAGTGACTATACCTGTTGTATATGTACACCACTCTGATTATAAGTATACCTTTGTTCAGAAAATAAATAAAGTTTGAAGTTAAGTTTGAAACTGATCTATTTCGTATCACTTCAAAACGGCCCATCTTTTGAGCTTATTTATTTTTGAATTTCTAATTTTTAGGACAAGGTTAATATGTATGTTTTTTTATGACAATTTTCTCTTGTATGCAGCCGGTGCGAGTTGCTATTTAAATAATAAAAGATGTATGTACGTACAACAGAATTATCGTAATGATTCACTTCTTCCTACCAGTACCAAAGTACCTTACCTACCGTACAACAACAAAATCGTGCCGCAGTACAAATTAACCCTTCTACCTGTACTCACATAACATGTGGGTCACGAAAAACAATTATTTAGTATCCTCTAGCCTCTACTGTCGATAATATCGACTGGTACATAATTTCACTTAGGACTTTGAACGATTTTATCGATACAGTAACATATTTTTAAAGTATTAGGTATATCGATTTGAGTCAGACTTATATAAATTTTACAGGACAGAAGATTATGGAAATTAATAACAATGAATCAAGTTGTAATTTTGTAAAATACACGAAACACTAATATATTATAAAGAATACTAATTTATATATCTAAAGACGTACTTATAAGCTAAAATTGACCCAAGACAAGATATTTTTGGAGATGTTTTCTCCTTATCTGTTATTTGGAGCTCATCAACAGGAGTTAGTTGGTTTTAGAGGATCAGAAACACATTTAATATCAGGGGGCCTACTCGGAATCTCGCCATTCGACTTTATCGATTGTGATATCCAGTCATATGTTTGAAAATTTGAATATACTTAATCGCTGTAATTTTCAAACAGTTGACAATGATTTTGAATTCATTCGATTCCGGATAGGTCTTTAGGTGATACACAACGCATTTCTATAATAAATAATAAAAAATATGTCCTTTAGCTAGTTCTCAATAGGATACCAGTTCTATAATGATCGAAGATCGCCAGTAGAAAAGCATCCGTCCCAGTATTTAATTACTAACACATCAGATACAAATCCTACTTTGTTGGTTGTTATTTATGTATTATTCTGCACTAACTGCGGGCGTAGTCACAGACTGTGGGATTTATCGATGCATCCGAGGTGCAGCGAAGAGACCACACATAGAGGTAGCTATTACTGTGTACTTCGGACTACATCCCACCCCCATACAAACATGGTTCTCTAAGCTCTATTACTTTCTTATTAAGATATTAACTACTGCGCGCAAACGTTATATTAATAGCACAGCCCTATGATCATCTTTGCGTTACTACTTTATGATTATGATTCGAATTCAATGTACCTGTCACTGGTTTGCAGGAAATGCTTGATGGACCTATTTTCTTTAATAGTATGGCTCTAGCTTAGTTGGAACTGATTGCTGATTCATTGCGTAGATTGTTACGAATTACTTTATGGGAGACTTATTTTGTATGAGGATGTATTTTTGTTCAAGAAATAAATGAATAATTTAAAGTAAGTATATTGTTTTTCAACTTGTAGCAACAGTTTATCATAAGCCTAGCTTGATGCCATTATTGCCACGTCAGCAGTATAAAATATAAATAATAGAAAATAATCTATCTTGACATTTCATACATTAAAAAACTATAAACGTCGATAAAAGTATAATATCCCTTATTTTAATGTGTTTGAGATACGATATCCAATTACATAACTATAAAATATTTATATTAATTCAATTTAGGACTAGCTATTTCCAAATCAGACATAAATTCAGAAGATGTACGGCGACAAAGTGACAATAAATTAAAAATCTAAACGCAGTACTTTTAAATGGATTCTCGATATGATGCACTTTCGATCCACTTTGGTTACTTTAATAATTCATGTGCATGATGTAAGGCTAAGCGTACACCAGCGACATTAGTTTATGAGTATGGAGGACGCACAAACGTCACGATAACAACTTGGTGACATTATCATTGTTTCCTACAATTCCACAAACACGGCTAAGATTTACGTTGACAAATGTCACTATTGAGCGCATAGTCTAATACTTCATTATCTAACGGTGACGTAACATTTCCACGATTATGAACGAAGAGTGAGGTTAATAAGGTCTTCTATCACTGTGTTTTTTAATCTATTGTCACGATTTTTCTATGTTAATTCTACTGGCAGACCCATAAGGTTGCATCTTGCTTCGTCACATTGATGCCCGAGCGTCATCGACCGGTCTGGCGATAAATCTACGATAATAATCGAATGCACTCGCCGAGCCCGCACAGCCTATATCGATTTATAACAATTAACAATCATGGGAATGACGTGAGGCGTGCAATACACACGTTTAAACGTTGAAAATATTAGAGATTTATCGACTAACATATTTGAGGAAACGAAAGGTCTCGGCTATTTGCTATCATGTAATCCAAGTGTGTAATGTAATTTATTGTACATTAATTCGTATTGACGATAAATGAAAACTTTTGTGAAATATTATTATTATTTTACATTAATAAAATAAATTATAATTGTCATATTTGTCATTGATAAATTTTATGTTTTGTCACTGAGGTCGAAAAGCAAGTGCCTATAATCCGTGGATTGGACGCTTTCTAATGGATGGATGGAGCAATTCTAACCCACCTATTTAAAATTTATAATTATGACGAGATAATGCAGCATGTTCTAAATCATGAAACTATGTATTTCGGATCATTCAAATATATGGCAAACTGTTACTTCCACTAAATTTAATGGCTTAATATCTGCAGGTAGGTATCGAAAAAGTCAGATGTCGAGATTTCGATCCTCCAGATGCAAACAATATAAAAATAACCAACGATTACGTAAATACACAACAAAAACTAAACTAGCTTATAGTCGGCGAAACAAACAAGAATAAAATCGATCATAATCGATCATCGATCTTCTATCGGTTTATAATCGTATTGATAGTACCGTGCAGACTCCCACATGTCGAGTTAATGACCGCATTTACTTTTACTACTCCGTCCACACTCCGCAGCCTTGCTCGCGATTTGTTTAATGACGTAATTGTATATCCCTCACTGTATGTAATGTTAAGGTGGGTACACATCACATACTTGAAGCACATGGCAACAACTTAATACGGATAGATCCCGTAAATATTAATTAATTCATATATCTTCGTAAGGCTTTCTTTCTAAAGACTAATTTTGTCTCCCGCTGTTCTTAACTCCTTCAAGATGGACTCGTTGTGAGGTTCACGACAGTAAATTAGACAATTACTAATTATAATGTAGTAAGTTGTAGAGAGTAAAATCCATCAGCTCTCTAAAAATACTCGCCCCGTTTTCCATGGGGCCAAATATAACCCACTAAATGTAGATGTATTGCATTTTTGCTTTGTATTATGTTAAAATAAAAATAAATAAAATTTCAAGTTACTCCATCGACTGTCATGTGTCCCCAGCTTTAATAGCTACATGAATTTCCGTAAAAGAGTATATCTCTATTGTTTGTTTGTTGCGAAGCAGATGACGCACTAACTACCTTAGCCTTTAAGTCTGCAGGGGACTGTAATGCCGACCACACACGTGCACATAGCGGGTTCACCGGAAAGGAAAACTGCACACATATGCCTGCGCAGTCAAAAGAGCACCTGTGAACTGACATATGCAGTTCTTTTTACTTGCGCAGGATATCAGAGTAAAAGTTTTTTATAGTGACACCTTACTTTACGGATCTTTCCATACACACTACTACACGCAGTTGGGCCAGCGCAGGCAGACTTCTTGGAGGAGACCCACGCCCCACAGTAGGACGATTATCGCTTGTAATTATGAACCGCAACGTATGTTACAACAAAAATTCTAGAAACAATTTTAAGGTCCAAGATTTTCAGGCTATTTGCTCCGTATTTATAGCCTACGAACACAAAAACGAAATCGACAAAAGTTTTGCCCGTAACACAATTTTCTCATCTCATTCGGGTTAACTTAAATAGGAACAACAATAAACTTTTTCTAATTAGTCTTTTCATTACTTTTTTGTTCTAAGCTCGTAATTAACTTGTTTCCTAATATACTTGCCTATCTGCCGCTACTTCGGATTAACGTGACGCGAAGTTTTACTCTCCTATAAGGCTGATACAGATTAGGGTTGCCTACATAGATTTGGGATAAAAGTGAAGATTTGTGTAGTTCAAAATAAAAATTCTAAATTTGTGTCATGTAGCCAAACTTTTTTAAGCGCCATTCATTATGTTCCATGTTTGAAACAGAATTGTTATTATACCACTGTTTTAGTAAGATAATGACTTGATTAGGTATCCTTAATTTTGTCGACTAGCTATGGCTTTGACCTATGTGGGTAAATTATTCCTTATGTCACCATGCCAGTGTCACTCAGTGTTAATGAAGCCTGGCAATGGTGATTTTTTTTAAATCGGCGGAAATAAGGTGAGGCCTATAGCCAGCAGTGGACGCCATTGGGCTGATATAATGATGAGGTCCTTAAGTTGTCTAACCTTTAGCAATAAAAAACTTTCACCAATTTACGAAACATGTGTGTTTAAAAATAATAGCATTACTTTATAACATTTGTATTCTTTCACATAGAATGCGGCATCAAAAACTATATCCTTAAACATCATATATGACATATTACTCCCAGGTCAGTGCCCGAAGAACCCTGCGGCTGTCTAAAAAGGCTCGGGTGACCCCTCGTTATCACGTGTTGCGTTGACAAATGGGTTACGCCTCGCACGGCAATAAGGCCTCAGGTAGGAATTCATTAGTCCTTAATTAATTGATAGGCGGTCCTTAGACCCTCCCTAATAACACTCGGGGTCTTTGAACAGTTATTTCTTGAAGCTTGTATTGTTTTTTTAGTGTTATACCGACTATTTTGTTTCCGTTATATTTATTAATCCATCCTGTCTGTGACCGCCTTGGAATTTATTTTGGGTTAATTAGGATACAGTGTCCTAATAGCTCGTTTTTGAAGACCACATGAGAACTATCAGGTAATGCATTTACGAACTACAAAAGAAGAATCTCTATCTAGACAAAAAAGAATACGCAAGGAAATTTTACATTGTAACACATACGGTGAACTGGAGTAATCGGCTGGGGTGACTTTGATCAAGCAGTTTTTCCACTGGATAACCATTAGATACTTTTTGCAGTACCTTCAGTAGTTCACATACAGTTTTGTAGGTTTCTAACTGATTATGTGAATGAAATTAATATACCTATTAAAAGCACACCGCTACTTATAAGTATTACAAAAATTGTAATAATAAAGTAGCCCTATTTTTTTATAAATATCGCCCACATAACGGTAGGTGCCTATTTTATTGTTTTATTCAATATGACAAAGAATTTTAGTCTTAATAGCAAATTGTTTAAAATGAATTTCAAGCAAGACAAAATTAATGCTAAAGAAATCTAGTCAGGTAGTCCGGTTAGGTAAGTACATACAAAATTTAGTTTAAGTATAAAAAAGGGGTAAGTTTGTAATAATTTTATCAATAATAACTATTTTGTCCATTATAGTAGCCATCAAAACATTATTATGGTAAGTGGAAACCAAATGGCTATCTCAAAATTAAACCGGCATTTATACTGCCAGCGCCATCTCTTGTCATACCATTAAAACTATAATAAAATTCTGCCATCTAGTGTTCAGTAGCAATACTAATAAAAAACTACTGCTCTGACTGAAAATTAAAAGATAAAAAACGGTCAAGTGCTAGTCAGACTTGCGTTACTATACTAAATATACTATTAGTAGGTACCTATTTGATCAGCAGTGTTTAAACTATTCCACATTTCATGTCGATAGCATATAAGTAGAATAGTAGAAGTTATAATAACACTTGCCAGACGGACAGAGCTAAACCATAAGGGTTCCTTTGGTACCTTTATAGTACGGAACCCTAAAAACAAGATGTAGGTATGTACATAATTCATTAATCTGCATTTATCTACATACTGTGATTTAACTATATGCCATTTCTACGACGCCAAATCATCGAAGAGCTATTTTACCGACGGGTTATTTGATCGATGGGCCATTTCATCGAATAGCCACATGTACGAACTCCCATATCACCGATAGTACATTTCATCGAATGACACATGTTCGAATCAGCCTACCTACCTACTATTGACTTTTCGCATAAATTAATTTTTCTTATAGGTATTTTTCATTAATGTAATAGAAAAAAATAACAAAACGTTGGTATTCTTTAATTTATTTTTCCTATTTTATCTTAATACCTTTGTTTATTATGTGTTTTGTAAATTTGACCTTCGAACATGTGTCATTCGATCAAATGTACTATCGGTGATATGGGAGTTCGTACATGTGGCTATTCGATGAAATGGCCCATCGATCAAATAACCCGTCGGTAAAATAGCTCTTCGATGATTTGGCGTCGTAGAAATGGCTTTCGCAAAAATGTCTTTCGATGATAAGTACGAAACCCATGTTAAACTCGACTTCGGTGAGAATAGGTACCTACCTATTAGTCTCGTCAAATTTCTAGTTCGCTCTGAAGTTGCACCCTGCTGCTGTTTAATATAGTAAATAATATTAATATCCTACGACATTCACACAGCGCCATCTAGTCCCAAAGTAAGCAATTATATTTGCTTGTGTTATTGGTACTAAACAATTGATATACCTACTACTTAAATACATTTTTTTTTTGTAAATACATACATATTATAGATAAATTACACCCAGACACAGAATCGGTGGGGATCGAACCCGCACGACCTCCGGCTTAGCAGTCAGGGTCACTAACCACTAGACCAACAGGCCAGTCAAATAAACTTGCAGTATCCAGCAGTGGGACGTTTATGGGTTGAAATTTAATGATGAACACAAAAACTAGGTCACAAGAATGACGATTTTATTATTCACCAATATGACCACTCCTCAAAAGTCTTTAGAATTTCGACATTCTTAAAAGAATGAACGAGATAAAATACCAGCATCTAATCTAAACAATAAATTTATTATCATCTCGCATTATCACAACGTTACGCAAGATCGTAATCTTAAAACTGTCAATTCGTCCACGATATCACAAACTATCAATTGAATTTTCTCTTTTTATCTTAAACAAGAGTACCGATAACTTCAACGAATACTTGCTATTTAGTTTTATAGTCGACAGGACTCCATGTGACAGCGTGTCTGAGGAATAGCCAAAGTTGGGTTACTAAGTAGGACCGTGGGGTGTAGTGCCTGGATACCATGGATAGACCGAGTACAAGCCAGCAATCTGTGGAGAAGGTGGATGTATACGAAGTGCGAGAACACGTGCCTTACCAGGCAGAATTAACGAGGGCTCCAACGGCTTACGATGAAGAGAGCGGAGCTATGTACCACTCTTCGTGGGAGTCTGCTTGGCGCGCCATCTGTCAGCTCATCAACTTGCTCCATCACATGCAGGTCGCAATAGTGGTGTACTGTTTATGGCACTTTGCGTTGACTTCGGCTCCTAATGGAGCTATCAGTAATATGCAGTTGCATATTATTTTTGCAGGAACTGGAGTACGTATCTTAAAATATTTATCGTTTTAGAAACAAAGCAGTTAGTCAATTGCACTTACGCATCTCTATTGAACCATAGCACTATTCCTCCTGCCGCGATCTTCCAGTTTATTAAAGCTATAAGAGAAAAACATCATAACTACCTACAAAACAGCCAAAAATTCAAACCAGGCCATCTTGTTGAATTGTCGTCCGTTGAAAAATATTTAAAATGTGTCTAAGTAGGTGCTTTTTACCAATTACGTTTTTTTTTACAACCGTAGTCGGGTGCGTGCTATCCAACTCAGTGTATCATTATCCACTCAGAAGTCCATAACGTATTAGGTAGCTGAGTTTGCCGCAGGGCTCTATATTTTTTAAGTATTATGCTAATTTTTTTCAATTATGATTAGGTATAATAGATGATGAAATATCTCGTTAATCACACGTTAGGTATCTTAATACTAAATTATATAAGTACTTATTTTCAAATACTTTGAACAACTAACCAATACGTCGCTACCTAAGTCACGCTAAAGTACCTAGAGATTAAAACTCGAACATAATATACCTAATAGCTATTTTACAACATGATTGCTCAGTAGGTAGGTCAAAATAATGATTCCTACGTAGGTTCCTATGTATTGACAGGTAGCTACATAATAAATAATAATAAGAGTTAGTCAGTTAAACGCTGCAGTTGGTTCATAAATATTAGGTACCTGCAGAATGAAGTACTGTGGATTATTGTGTACAAAACCACTGTGGACGTAATGCTCTTAAAAATAATAACCCACCTCTCGTCGGTCGATTGACCTTCATAAGATCGATTTCAAAAATCGCGCTTCTGTTACCATATAGTCTGTACTACTATTATATAGAAGCAAATAAGCTTACGGTAAGCGGTTAGGTATATACCTACTGTAGCCTATATACGATTGCAACACCAAGGACATCACATGCGACTTGTCAACGCTTTAAAAACCTAGGTAGGTAGGTATATTTACCTCCTTCTTTTGAAGAACATTGTTCTTTGGCAATTTGTTGTCTTGTTGCGTACAGTCAACAACAAATTAAAGATATTTACGTCGTTCCCTGGTCTGTAATAAACAAACCTTTATATTTATTTCCAGTACCAACTGTTCCTCGTGGAAGCAATCCTGACACTTCACAGACACAATGCATGGTCGTTCCAATTGTCTGACGACGCCAAACGTATCGTGCATGGTTGTCTGCAGCTCATCGGATCATTATTTGTGATAGCTGGCACCTTCCTTGGCTTGGCTGAAGTTAATATGCAGATTTCAACTCCTCACGGAATTTGTGGTAAGAATCTCTTGCACCTAATTTTACATTATAGTACAGTTAGACGGCTTAGCGCGCAGGTGTCAGTAGTGGGCGACACGATCACTCTAAAAATCTGAATCTTCTTCAGAGTGGTCGTGGTCATCGACTTGGCTGGTGGAAAAAATATCTCATTACTCTCTTTCTCTGTAGTCGGTTTCTTATATATAAGGATCGTACTCATCACTGGATCTGGTTGGTTTGCCCCTATTTATAAGGAGCTGCCTTCACCGACGTCTGTCCATAATGGAGCGATTAAGTCAGGCCCACCATCAACCGACTATCAGAGACGCCATGGACAGACGTCGTAATTGTGGAGAAGATACGATACGTTTTTCAATTCTATCGTTACAGTAACCTTGCGAAACCTACGCACCCACTTCACATATTTACGTATTTTATCAAATATATTATCTGTATTCGGAAATACCTACCTACTAAACAACAAAAATACTTGTACCTAAATATAAAATACAAACAATCAGGTCTTAAACTGACAGACTGTGTGTTTGGTATTACTAATCATTAGAGAAACTTTCTTCATGAATCTCTATCTATTGGTGAAAACCGCATGCAAATCCATTCAATAGTTTTGAGTTTATCGCAAACAGACAGATAGACTGGGTGCAGGACTTTGTTTATACTAGGTACCTACTGGAGATTTTTAGGGATTTGTTTGGAGATAACTAGGGATAGTGGTGCCTAACCCAATGGTCAAAATTAGGAAAATAGTATCTAAAAAATGATATCTACCTTCAGAGTTACAAGCACGTAAATTTCGGGTCAATGACCTTCTAACTCACCAACCGGCTGATTTTCTCATATTTCCATTGAGAATCTAATATTGATTATTGAAAATCAGAATATTAAATATATTTCAGCAATTATTTTCATTTTATTCTATTTTTTTTACATAGATAGCTTTGAAAAAATAAAATGAAAAAAGAAGATCAATGTGTCACCATGTCGAGATCGAGATAATAATTTTATTTATCTCGAAGCCTTGCCAAATCTCTTATCTATGCTTACTACAATGGCTTACTATGACTAAAATCCCCGTATTTATATAAATATTGTTGTTTATTTTTTTGTATGAATTGTATGTCTATTCCTTCCATGGCTGGATCTATATTATAGTATTTTTAGGCTACCAAAAGAACCAATTCTCAAGCACAAAAAATTAAACAAACCAATCAATCAATCAAATGATACGGACTCCAGAAATTCCCGGTCCGTCCCTAATTTTTGCTATCAATGGAGCCCTCTAGTTCGTAGACAACCAACCGATAAGTGTTTTATAGCCGATCATCAGCAACTCCTCGGGTCTCACCTCTATCTAGAGAGCTGAGTGTTTCGGCCATAATCCACACACGCTGGCCTAATACGGGTTGGTGGATCAGACATACACTTAGAATTTATTTTAGGGTATGTGGATTTCCTCACGATGTTTTCCTTCACCGTTAGCAGATGGTAGGTGGTAGGTAAGTTACTTGAGTAGTACGTATAAATATCACAAAGTGAAATCCACATTGGTATTGTTGCTGGTCGGAATCGAACTCGGACCGCATGATTTGCATGTCGGTTACCTACTTATTCATTCAGCTACCATCGCTAGTCGACAAATATGTCGGCAACTTTAGTTCACCTGCGAATCTCTTCATTACCTATAAAATTCCAAAAAATGAAATCCACATTGGTACTGCCGCTGCCGCGCTGGTCGGAATCGATTCGAACTCGAAACGCATCATTTGCACGCGCATCACTTATCCATTCGGCCATCGCTTTTTTCACCCTTAATCATTATTGTTTTTTTTTTCAGGTGTAATCGCGTTTTCATTTTCCATGATAAGTTTCATCACAGGCATCGTCGCACTATTCTCATCAAAGGTACGATTGATGGTTAAGAGTGGACCAATCAAGATCGTTCACGTGGCACTCGGTCTTTTTGCCATCTCCATGGGTCTTATCACGATAGCAATAGGGTTCCACTCGGAATACTTCGCTGCTACACAAGGAGGCCTGTCGACTGCCCTCATTGTATTTGTAGTCATGATTTTAATTTACGTATTAGTTCAGCCTATTTACAACCTAATTTCGACTACAAGAAACGCTTTCTGACTAGTTAATGTACCCGGATCGACAAGTGGAGATAGCAGGGCATGATTATTGAAAACATATTAATTTAAATATTTATTATAACATTGTAAATAAGTACCCGTTGTCATAAGCATCCTATTTTAAAATTTAGAATTAATACTGCACTATGAATACTGTCAGATTTTCATAAAATTTCAAAGTAAAAGTCTAAAAAAGTGTGTGTGCAAATGAGTGATTCCGAAAACCAGATTTTTATGTGTAATATTTATTACACATAAAAAGTTTGATTACTTTTTTCCTATTTTATTAAATTGATTTTTAAACAAAGTCCATTTCGTCATCGTAAGCTCAAGGTCCATTATCATCCACTGTTAAAATTAAGGACTTAGAATAATTTCTTGTATTATTAAGATTTAAGAATAGCTAAGTTACTTATATTGTTATTGTCTATAATAATAGTAAGAATAAGTAACCTAATACATGCATGTATGAGTGTTAATAATTAAATAAATGTTTATAAAACCCGTTTTTATTTACATTTAACTCCATATCTCCTTTTAATGCAATATAAAAAAGAGATAGAAGGTAAAAGTTTCTATTCATATACACCATGCGTGACTTTTAGTAAGTATCATCAGTAACCCATTAAATCCAACTTCTGGGATCGGCCCCCTGATCCTGATTCGTCGGATTGCTCCCGGATCGTAAACTTTTTCGAATTTTAGTACGACGTATTTTTACGGATTAAGTTAATTAATGTTAGAAAATAGTCAACCGTATAAAAAATTAAAAACCGATTAATTTAAGATTTTTGTTCCTACAACCGTCTATTTCTTTAAAATTATGTTTTTGACTTTAATTAAACTGACATTTCTGGACGTAAATTGGTCTGGTTGGTCTCCTCTCCTCTAACTAGAGAGCTCAAAAAAGTAATAATAATAAAAAAAGTACTTTTTTTAGTAAGTATATTAAATAAAATAAAAACATATGGCTTGTTTTTTTGAGATTCTTGTTTAAATTTTATTATTTTGTTTAATATGACTAGTAGTAGACTAGACTAGTTGTATATCTGATTACTAAGACCTAGACAAAGTTTGATAACTAAAAGTGCACAGTGTATATAAATATTCAATGAAAATTATCTAACTAATGGTGAAGTCCGCATCGAAATCTGTTGGGTGGTTTAAGAGTTAGTTGATATACAGACGCGGATAGCTTTATACTAAAGATTTAAGTGTTTAAAACTGGATTTTGTACCATCGTGTAACAATAAAGAAAATTAAACATCAATTAATGTAAAATATTTAATGTATCAATATAAGAGTACTTATTGCAAACAAAAGTAAAAAAATTACGATTTAGAAGGCTGCTTCTTGGCGGCCTCAGCAGCGGCCTCGCTCTTCTCAAAATCACTAATTAGCTTTTCCACCTCAGAGCTTGTTAGAATTCTGATAATAGTCTTGTTGTTCTTGCGAGTTAGCGAGGCCATTTCCACTATAACAGAAAATATATCGTATTATTCCAATAATAATTAAAACCGTAAAAACCGCCTGGGGAAATACCTCCGCCTAACAGAAAACCACAGCCGTAATAATAATACCTGGAGATGAAAACAGTTGCTGAAGAAGCAAAACTATTTTCATGCTATAAGCAATGTTTACAACAAGAACCCAAACCCTCTATTTAATTTGCAACTGCTTAAAGCACACAGCCACCTCGAATTAACCAATGTGCTAATTATTCGGGTTGAATTGGAGATAGAACAAACAATAACAAAATTTAACTATCTTTAATTGTCCATTATTGTAAAACAAATTAAAATAATATAAGAGATATTGGCTTTAAATAATTTCTTATTAAATATAAGAAATTATTGCTTAATTCCTTCCTCATTCTTTGGAGAAGACCCGTGCCCAGGAGTGGGACGTTTATGGGTCGAAATAACGACTGTTTAATGCCACTGATATCAGCAGCATACATAAGAAAATATATTATAAATGAAATCTTAAAATACAATTTGATAGTGATTTGTTTAAAAACATTCTACATGCATTCGGCCATAGGGAGAGCAGGGACAGTGGCAACTAATCTACAAAATATGTGAAAGTGGCAACTAAACTATCATCGGATCTGATTACAGTATAGTAATTATATAAATAGCATATCTCTCTTATATTACATCTTTCTTAAGAGCTTTGCTGCTTCAGTGAAGCAATCGCCACTCTTCTCTATTTTTCCCCGACTGCCAAAAAGGAGGGTTATGTTTTTTTGATAACATCTATAAAAGAAAACAAACTGTGGTAAGAGTAGGTCTCACCTTTATCTGGAGTCAGCTTGGTCATGTCCAGTGTCTTACTCAGTACTTTGATGGCTAAGGCTTGTGCCTCTGCAATAGTGGTCTTATTCTCCTTGTATTCCTGTTTTAAACTGGAGACTGCAGCCTGCAATAACATAAACAAATAAGACTTCAATATAGAACTGTCATGAAAGTACAATTTTTTTTTTTTTTTAATTTTACTAATATTATAAATTTATGAGAAAGTAGAAGAAAAAACAAGAGAATTTAACCCATGATGCTCAGCGATCATAGTGGAGTGAGGACTTGCTTACCCGCTATGGCAGAGTGTTTTGATACGGTAGACATTTTGATACAGTTGAGATTTTTATAGAATGGGCAAGATGGTAAAAAGGGTATGATGATGTTGCAGGGTTAACCACTTAACATCAGGCTGGCCATATGCATATTTGCTGCAATTATATTAAAAAAAATAATACTCACAGCACTATTATTTCCGATGCAAGTTGCCTTCCATCCACCGTAGTTTCCACTGGGGTCTGATTGGTACAGTTGATATCCATAATGTTTGTCCCAGCCCATGTACAGGATTGACACACCAAATGGTCGCTTACCTAAAATTAATTCGCATTATATTATCATGATATTTAATTGCTATCCATAGATTGATAAAGTGAGGTCGGAGGCAACCATCTTAACTGCTACCTCGTCAGACAAGATTAGAATAAAATTACCTCCATACTGTGTATAAGCTTGCTTAACATCACATAACCAAGACACAAGTTGTTCACAAGGAATAGATTCTCCATACTGCAAAAGGTATCTCTGAGCGATCAATCTAAGTTCATTGGTAAGGACGTTAGCGTCCGACGTTATGCCAGCTACAGAGCACACCATATCCTCATTCAACTTATAGATCTTCTCAGAAAAGAATACTTCATCAAGGAGTTTGTTTGTATTCCGACGCTCCGCAGCAAGCAGGATACCGTCGGTAGCCAAAATACCCAGGCATGTGCCTGCGTGACTGATAGCTTCCATTGCATATTCGACTTGGTACAATCGACCTGTTAAAAACGTAAATAGTTTTTATGACTTGAATATTTCTTAGTAAAGACGAAACAAGTTCAAATACTAACCTTCCGGCGAGAAAATAGTTGTACGTGTATCATAACGACGCGCCTGTAAAAATTTTAGAAATTGTTGTGAATCTGAATGACCAAGCAAGATTACTAACCTATGTTTAATTAAATCTTTAGCCTTATTCCTATAGAATAAACATTAAACTCACCATTTTTAGTAATAATAAATATTATTTACTGTAATTATCACTTATTTGGCTTCAATATTGTATTATTTTTTATGTAGAGAATGAAAAGCAAGTTTGCCGGAGAAGATTATTCAAAGATGACATTGACAATTTACAATTTGACAATTATTTTTCTTGTTCCCGTTAAATTTATATTTGTGAGATTTGAAGCATACGTTTTGTTATAAAAATTATTACAGAGTGTGATAGAGTTAGCGCTATTTTCATGCTACATATTTGGAAAATTATAGAATACAGCAATGACAACCAAAATTTTTGCATTTCGTTCACGTTCATAAATATTTGTATTTTATTTCAAACGCGTGAGGTATTTTTATGGATTGAATTTGATAAAAATATAAATAAATAAAATAAAAATATATTTATTATGCGAATTGTTGCACAAATAATATAATAAATTTAGTAATAATTTTTTTTTTCTAAAGTTTATTGTAGATATAGTTTTATTTACTTTTGGCTTTATTTTTAAGGTGTCCATAAAGACCGTAAAAGCTTGTAAATATTCTTAATTTTTTTCAAAACTAAAGATATTAAGAGATTTAATAATTATGTAATTATGTATTTAAACAAAATAAACATTCAATCGGCTTTTACCATTATTCGTCATTGCCTTTTTGTACCTAAATTCACACATGCCATTAGATCATCCCCTTTTTTCAAACATTTATCACTTTTAGATAAAATTGACCAAATTATTCATGATACTATCAGCAAAATTCTTAATGTGGCCTTGAACGATCGAGCCTGGCTCCAAGCATCTTTACCAGTTCGCTTTGGTGGGCTCGGCGTTCGCAAAATTTCTGACGTCAGTATACCAGCATTTTTGTCTTCAGTCCACGGTTCGGAAGAATTAACAAGGAAAATTCTAGTATCTACACTAGTTAATTCTGAAGTGCCGTGTAAGACTGACGCCTTAAATGCTTGGAAAATGACCGTACCCAACGCCGTTTTACCTACTGACCTTTCCTCTCAGAGACAGTGGGACGAGCCGCTATGCAGACAGGTTAGGGACAATCTTCTTGCTTCGTCCCCTAATCCTGCTGATCGTGCTCGTTTGCTGGCTGTGGGGGAATGGGAATCGGGACTGTGGCTTCAGGCGCTTCCATCGTCCACTGTAGGCACTTTTATTGATGATACGAGTTTCCGCCTCGCTACCTGCTTACGCTTAGGAGCACCATCTGTCTCTCCGCACCGTTGCTGCTGTGGAGAAAGTGTCGGGTGCCTTGGACACCATGGCCTCTCATGCAGTAGAAGTGCTGGCCGAATCTCGCGGCATGCTAACCTCAATGACATACTTCGTCGGGCTCTTGCCACCGCTGGAGTGCCAGCCGTTTTAGAACCAAATGGCCTGGCACGTGACGATGGTAAGAGACCTGATGGTATGTCATTATTGCCTTGGAAGATGGGGAGGCCATTGGTGTGGGACGCGACTTGCGTCGATACCCTTGCGCCATCTCATCTTCCAAATACAACAGTTTCCGCCAGCGCTGCTGCTGCATCTGCTGAAACTTCCAAGCGGCGCAAATATACCAACCTCGCTGGAGATTATCTATTTGTGCCGTTTGGAGTCGAAACACTTGGGCCGTGGGGTTCAGGTGCTCGCACTCTATTTAAAGAGCTTTCAAAGCGATTGTCCGACGCTTCCCGTGAGCGACAGGCTGGCTATTTTCTTGCACAAAGAATAAGCATTGCCATCCAGCGTGGCAATGCTGCCAGTCTGTTGGGCACTTTTCCCACAGACAATGGCAGCGATGCGGAGGAATTTTATGATGCCGTATTTTAATTTGTAATTTCCTCCCCCTTTTTTATTTTAATGATACATTTAGTTAGTTTATATTTGTAAATATTATTTTTAAATTTAGTTTAAATAATAAGTGTATAATAAATTAAATAATTAGAATGTCATTATGTATCTACTTATATATCTACAAATACTATAATTAAATTTATAATTTAATTGGATGTTTCGGCAGATGCAGTAGCAGCGCCGCCGGCGCAATCTGCTTTATTTGGAAGATGAGATGGTGCAAGGGACGCATATCACGTTCTACACCAAAGGCCTACCCATCTTCCATGGCAATAATGACATACCGTCATTACCGTCGTCGGGTCTCTTACCATCGTCGTGCGCTTGATCATCTGGTTCTTAAACGGCTTGCACGCAGCTGTGACAAGAGCCCTACGCAGTAGGTATGTAAATTAGGGTTATATACCGTGAAATACGGCCGGCGCGGTTCTGCTGCATGACAGGCTATGGTGCCCAAGGCTCCCGACAGATGGTGCACCAAATAGTTTAATACATTGGTGGGTGTGTGATATTAGAATTAAATATTTATCTTTGTCGAAATTTGCTGTTCAATATTTTGATCAAATTTTAATGACGGAAAACCGGATTCTCTGATCAAAAAAAAAAACCAATCAACGTCACTGTCAAAACGTCAACTAGGTACTCAACTCGTCAAAAATAATTTTGAAACAGTTCTACTATTAGGTCTGTGTTTTGAAATAACTATTTGAAAAGAAAGCAAAGATTTAGTTCGTCGGGCAAAAATATTGTTTAGCATTTATTGATAATTGTCTGCAAAAATACTTAAAGATGGCGGTAGACCGACCGAAACCACTAAATGTTACTTTTGCTAAAAGAACTCGGTTGGAAATGAATGTGCGCCAGCTGCTGACTAAATGTGAGCTGATAGCCAAAGAGGAACCTATAGACAGTAACTGGCGGCTTAAGCAGTATGTGGAGTCTCTTAGTGAAATGATCACCGAGTTGAAAACTGGGCCTGAGTAAGTTCTTTTTCATATAAAAGTTCGGAAACTATTTAATGTAACTTATACTTACTAGCGTCCACCCGCGCCTCTGCCCTTGTGGTATGTCGGTAAAAAGTAGCCTGTATTCTATTCCAGACTATAATCTATCTGTGTGCCAAATTTCATACAGATCCTTTCAGCGGTTCTGCCGTGATTGAGTAACAAATATCCTAACATACATCCATTATATATTTCACATTTATTAGTAGGATTTAATATTGTTTATAATAATTTGACCAATGAGGTTGCTATAGGTACTTGGTAGTCTTTAAAGCTCAGTCGCACAATGTGCATTTTGCAAAATGGGCAAGGGATAAAAAAGGTGCACATAACAATTTGTGTACTTCTCATAAAGAGCAATTCTCTTAATGAGACAAATTCTCAACAGGGGCATTTTGGAAAAAAATCATTCATTTTAAATATTTTATGTAAATAAATAATAATAAATATCATGGTAATCTTTCATGTAAGTACTACAGTTATGGAAATAATAAATTTTAAGAGACTGAGACTGAGCCATTTATAGACTTTACTACCTACAGTAGTGTTTCATTTTTTAATTAAATAATAATTCATAAAATTTGTAATGTAAGTTACAATATTCAATATTAAATAAATTAATAATAATACAATAAACTCCAATAATAAATCACAAAAAATTATAATGAATAATATATATAATATTTATTATTATATAACCTATCTGAACATAGGCCTCACGCCTCACCTAATTTACGCCACTGCGAACGGTCCTGTGCCGCCTGCAACCAACGGCCGCCCGCCACCCTGACCAGGTCGTCGGTCCATCTGGTGGGGGGCCATCCCACGCTGCGCCTTCCAATACGTGGACGTCGTTGGGCTGATATGATGATGATGATGATGATGATAACCTATCTAATAATATAAATAAATAAATAATTTTAATTCTTTTTTTTCATTGTTGAATAATAAACTAACTGTTATTTGCATGAATAACATAGTAAATTCGTTCAACAAGTTTAATATTTTAACAACAACAACAAATTTAACACATATTTTACACACCAAACAGTTCATTACCTACACCACACGCTCACACATACATACACTCCCTGGTTCGCTTTATACACACACACTATATAAGCTATACACTCTCGCATAAGCATGCAGTGGCACAGCCCGCACACATTCTTACAAAATACCCACACCCTCATACATAACCATTCACACTTTACAATCGTAACTTCAAATAATTTTAACAAACTTTTAATTACTACCCACTTCAAAATTAATAAATTTAATTGAAATTATAAGTATTGGTACTGTATTATTTTAACTTTGTACTTTGATTGTGAGGATGTGTTTCATATGCTAACACAATTCAAAACACTATTTTGTTGTAGGGGGCCTGGAGATTTGTAACACGGGTCTTGAACCCAGTACAGACTCCAGCTCTCATTCTGGGAACATAGTCATTTCGAATTGTTTATTTCATAATTTCCTTGTAATAATTTATATGTACCATTATGAGAGAAAATAAATAAATTATTATTATTATTAATTACAGTAATGTACAAATGCTAGGAGGCATTAAAAGATTATACCAACAGCTTTAAAATGTTTGTTTTAATTACATTCCAGTAAGCCAGCAAAGGATGAATTAGCAGAATATACAAAGCGAGCTGCTTTTTTGAAAGGCATTGTTCAAACAGCTACACTGAACAGCCCAATTGAAAAGGTATAGAATTTTTTAATATTTTTATTTTATATTTTTAAAACAATAAAAAATTATCTTATGCTATTTGAAAATGGGCCAAAATTGTGTCAAAGGCAATGGTAGGAAGAATAGTAAAATTATGTATATCATTACTATTCAATCAAATTTGCTAGCTGGACTAGGAGACAAAGAATTGCTTATTATTATAGTTTCATCAATCTATTAAATGGAGTGGAAATCCCCAAACTATTACATTAGACTTATAGGGAATTCTTATTTTCACCTCTAATAGCTTCCCCCTAAATTTGCTTTTGGCTTGTCAAGGTTGCGGATGGCCATTGGCAGTACAAAAGCGCTCACTGTAGCCGCTAATATCATGATGATGATGACATTTACTGTTGGCTTAGTGGATTCGGCCCAGAAGTGACCTTTTATAGATAGCCCATGACACCAGTATCTCATTTCAGTTGGAAGCAGTCCAGTTGTTATCACACGGTCCTGCAACAATGTCTGCGGATGTATCGGCTCAAGAAATACATCAGAAGACAATTGTAAAATATGGAGTGGAGCTGAGATCTGAACTATTTGGATTAGGTCAGTATTTCTGTCATTATTGTTTATTTGGGTCAGAGAAGAAGAAAGAAAGAAGAAAACAAATTTGTTTTATTCTTTAATTTCTTTATTAAAAGACTTCTGACTGACTGTTTGTACTTGTAGTGTAGCCACTATAAGATATTTTTAAATACAGTCTAAACAAAAATTTTTTAGCTCTTTTAGTTTATACTATGTAATCATCAACAAACCATTACTACTGGAAACATATCTCTGACCTAAGGGGTTCTCTTCTTCTTCTTCCTTGTTTCTTCAATGCCGAGCATGTCAATCACATATTACAAGTCTCCACTGGATACAATCATAACCCTATGATTATATCCAGTGGAGGCTTGTAATACATTATACAGCCTAAACACCCGTTTAGGCTGTATAATGTATGAGGGTAGGTAAAGGGTTTTCTTTTTGTACTGGTATTTTGCAATTTACTACTGACTAGCTTCCGCCCGCTTCTTCGCCCGCGTGGTATGTATTTTGTACCTATAAATCTTCCTCTGGAATCATATCTATTAAAAAAAACCCCTTCTAAATTCGTAGCGTAGTTTTAAAGATTTAAGCATACATAGGGACGGACAGACAGCGACAGCGACTTTGTTTTATACTACGTAGTGAAGTTGCCTCTTAAAAAATTCCCAATATTAATAGGGATGATGCGACTTGTATTCTTACCGGGGCGCCATACATAGATGATATGCCGATTATGACATTATAAATATGCTCTTATCTTGCTATTGTTTCAGAGGATAGTGACGATACTTTACGTAAACGTAACATAATCAAAGCACCTAATTTCACAAGCAACAGCAGTAGTCAAGAAGACATAGACTCTCTATTGAAGTATCATCAGAATATGCAAGAGAAAGTGGCAGAAAATATGGTCATGCTCACTAAGAGCCTTAAAGAACAGTCACAGATTGCCAGTACCATTATTAAAGGAGATACTGAGGTGAGTGAGGTTTTTGAAAATAAGTTTATTGCTTACCAACTTCCGCCCGTGGATCCGCCCGATATTGGTAAAAAGTAGCCTATCTAGGCTATATTATAATTATATATTCCAGACTATAATCTTATCTGTGTGCCAAATAAATAAGGTAGATATTCATTAATCCTTACAATCAGGGGCGGCCCGTGAGTTTGTGGGGCCCTGGGCTGATACTACTTGGGGGCCCTTGAGGGGCCTGTCGATATTTTCAATTAACTGTCATTAAAAAAAACCGGCTAAGAGTGAGGCGTACGAAAATGCATTTTTTAGGGTTCCATAGCCAAAATGGCAAAAACGGAACCCTTATAGTTTCGTTATGTCCATCCGTCCTTATGTCAGAGGTATTAACTTGAAAACTACTCAATGTATATCAATGACATTTGGAGAATAGGCGTCTTGTGTGGGCCGCTAAGTAATTGAGATTTTGCTGTGGAACCCTAGACCCCAAACATTGAGTATGGTCCGACATGCTCTTAACCGATTTTTTTTATTCACAATATCTACCATTGGGGCTGGAGGCCCCTTATATCCGGGGGCCTCGGGCTGCAGCCCCTATATAGATCTGCCCCTGCTTACAATATACCTAGTAGGGCAGATTAATCTGTTTTAAATCAATGTATACCAATCGTCCAGTTGAGGTACGAGGAAGGTTCTTATGATGAGAAAAATTAATCCTAACCATATTATTTCATAGGCATTGAAGAAATCTTCAGACCTCACCGATAGGAACTTAACATCGCTCAAAGTGGAGTCGGAAAGACTGCAAGAACACAGCAAGAGTGCATGGAAGTGTTGGCTATGGATCATGCTTGCTGTTGTCATGGTCATATTTATTAGTAAGTGTCTTTAAAATCTTGTATACCTTTGATGTGATTCTGACTATCATTTGCTAAGTCCGAGTAAACCATACATGAAGCCTTTAATAATAATATGTATATTGTATGTGTTAATTCTCCAATACAGTGGTTATTTTATAGAAGGGAAATTAATAAGATTAATTGAATTATTGCTAATCATCATCATTATCATATCAGCCCTACTGCTGGACATATGCTTCACCCAATTTCCACGACAGCGAGCGATTTTTTGTCGCTTGCAACCAACGGGGGTGGCCGTTGGCTGCAACCAACGGCCACTTGCGGGTGAACTTCACCAGGTCGTCGGTCCGACAATAATTATTGCTAATACTGTTTTATATTTCCAGATATGGTGTTGTTCATGAAGGTTATGAGGAAAAGAAAATACGAATCGTAAGGTATGTATTATATATACAGCATTAAGTACAGTAGTTAAGCGGAAACTGGAAGGTGTATATTTGTGTAAATTCATTTCTATTTAAGTACACTATAATGTATATACATATTATTAAGATTATTATTTGTATTATATTTAACTCTATATCATTACAATTGTGGAATATTTAGTTTTAAATGAAATTACTCTATGTTGTTTCTGTGTCTATGTAAAATTGTTTAAGTTGGTACTAAGTACCTAGAATTTTTTTTCAAATAAAAGATTAATAATTTATTACCAGACAATCGATATTATCAATTTTATTATCTTCTACCTTTAAATACGTTCACAGATTTACCTATTATGAATAATTTAGATAGCTATGAACATGCCAATTTTGGTCCAAATTTTGGTACTAAGTTAGAACCTACAATTACTGGTGTGGAAAATTAAGCGCTACGTTTATTCCAATAAGAGTGAAATCCCAATGTCACTACATTATGAAAATAAGATTAATATTAAAATAAGAAATCATCGAAGATTTTTTACTTTGATTCTGTGCGTGTTTTATTGGACCTGTCTTTCATATCAAACAATTACGTTTACAATATTATCAATATATATTTATTTCTTGTTACATAAGCCAATACGGCAGGAACATTACATATTCAAGTGTGATAGTACGGTTATGTTTGCGTAAGATGAAGCTATTCCCTCTATAAGTAGACATGTAAAACGTGATAAATTAGCTATAGAAGCACTGTCAAAGAACACATAGATAAATCCACTAAAACTACCAGGTTTCGTTGGCGATGTGTAATTAAGTATCATTTAACTTTTTTGAGCTTGCTTCATCTAAACAATTCAGATTAAATCTTGACCTATCACTTGCCTATAATTGGACGAATTTGATTCGCCCCAAGCATTATCTATAATACGCTCAAGTAAATATAGCTCTATAATGAAATTACCAGACCGGTCTACTTTTTATCATATACATCTGTCAATTCGAACTTCCAGATCTTGTTGGGTCCAATTTCCGTGACGTACAGGTGTGATCCATTTCTTGTTACTGCCAGTGAGTGGGGGTTTGTGAAGCCCTGTAACGGACAAATAATAATAGTATTAGTAAAAACAAGAAAATGTCTTTATCCATCATCTTTGACTGGCCTGTTGGTCTAGTGGTTAGTGACCCTGACTACTAAGCCGGAGGTCGTGGGTTCGATCCCCACCCAGGACAAATCTTTGTGTGATGAGCATAAAGGTTTGTTCTGTGTCTGGGTGTAATTTATCTATAATATGTATTTACAAAAAAAGTATTTAAGTAGTATATCCGTTGTTTAGTACCCATAACACAAGCAAATATAATTGCTTACTTTGGGACTAGGTGGTGCTGTGTGAATGTGGTAGAATATTATTATTATTATCATCGTCATGAAATCATTTATTTAGGTATGTGTAATTGAATACACACTAAATTATATCGATAAATTATATTCGCGCCCGTCGTTCTTTATTTGGCCACTGCTCAGCTCCTATTGGCCGTGGCGTGATGTTATATAGCCTATAACCTTTCTCGATAAATGTGCTATACATCACTACAAGAGTTTTTGAAATCGGACCAGTAGTTCCTGAGATCCTAGCGTTCAAACAAACAAGTTCTACAGCTTTATAATATTGATATAGATAGATTTACCACTAAACATATTTTTTTAAACAATTGAAATACGTGACTTTCATCAGTAAATAATTAATCGGCTCAACCAGCCCGTAATCGGCAAATGAAAGAGCGTTCTATTGTCTATGCAACACTATTTTTTTTTTCAAATATTGAAAAAAAAAATTAGGTTTGGTAAGACAAGATAAAGTATCAAAGGATCTTTACTCACGGTACTTGGTTCCCAAGTATCAAGAATGTTTCCATAAACAGCGTTCACAGTAAAACCACGGACGGCAATATTCTGAGATGTTGGGCCGTTGACAGCATAGATTGTATCACCATGGGAAGCAACAGCGAATACCCTCCCCAAAGTAGGATCCTCAATAATAGTAGCAGGCTCGAACATCTTTACGTAACTCTTCAGACCGGCTTTAGGACACACAATCCTCATATTCTCTCTATCAGCTACGCAAACAATGTCTAAATGTTCCAATAAAGTGACACTATGAGGTAGATTCAAGGTCAGCGTGTCCGAATAAGTTGGGATAGCCAACAACAGTTTGCCAGCTGCGTTGAATTTTAGTATCTGGTTATTACAATAGCCATCCGCGACGAATATTTCTCCAGTAGTTGCTACTGCGACTGAGGTAGGCATACATAGCAAAACACGACGTCTGTAGGGGAAGCCGGCTGTAAACGGCTCCCCAATAGTTAAGCTTGGATATTTGTGGTTGCTTGGAGTGTACTGTAATAAAAATTTATTCGCATCAGATCACACATTTATGTATGTCTTTAACATATTATTTCGACTCGAATCGAAGAATTTTACCTTAAATACTTGATGCTTGGCAACGTCAGTAACCCAAACATTGTCATGATGGTCGACAGTAAGTCCATGTGGCATGTAGAAAGCATACGCTCCCCAACTATGTAGCACAGAACCTGTGTGAGGATCGAGAACTAAAATGGTATCCTCGATGATTGGACCTTTGTCTAAATTTTGATAGACATTGGATTCATTGAAAGTGCTGAAAACAAAAGAATGACAATAAGTACAATTTTATTGGTTAGTCAGTCTGGATTTGAGGAAGACAATGTTATTTTTATAAGGGACAATCCTTCTTCACTCCCACCACTGCAACTCCTGTTAGCCAAGATTAACAACGATAAACGCTTGCAAACCGAGCTATGACACTCGGGAGTCCTAGAGAATACTAGCCTACTGTCTTTGAACCCGCAATGAAATTATTCAGAAGTAGATGGAGAAGTTGGAAAAAATATAATAAAAATTGCGGGACCTATTCAGCTGAGTCTGATTTTAGTATTAAATAAGACAAAAACGCTTAAAACGCACAAAAATTCACCCGGGGTGACATAAGATCCCCTCAAGAACAACAAAGCTATTTAATATAGGTAACATTAGGTTCATTTTAATAATTTAAGGCAATGATAAAATTATCTACGTACCTCTCGTCCCATACTCTTTCTGCTCTGTGAAATATTACAGGCTGTCCAAGAGAATTGATGGACACAGCCGTTATTTGTCCCACATTCAAGGACTGCTGCGGCCAGTCTTTGACCTCTTGAGGCCTTAAGACAACTTCATCTTTTGGCTGTAATTAAACGATAAAAATAACTAAATGCATTTTAAAAACGTATCTACGAGTATATAATATAATATAATAGTCATTGCAAATAATATTTTTATCACCTCGAATTAGCTACTTATAGAAAATTCATGAATGCTACGTACCAGATGTAGATCCAAGTTCTTTAAGATATCTTCGTTCCCACCGTAATTGATGTAATCGAAATTATCCCTGACAGTTTCTGGTTCACAATTAACACCAGTTAAAGCAAGGAACAGTAATATCGGCAACATTTTACCGATCGTCATGATAATTATTTGTTGTGATCTGCTGTTGTTGGGGTCCGTTTGCTCTGTGCTTCTACTATTGATTACTGACTATTAAACGCGGTACAATACGCATGCGCGGTTCAGCAATGGCTTCTCTCAAATATTCTCAAGGTCAAAATTGGGGAGACGAGAAATTAAATCCATAAACTACGAATAAACATAGATTTATTTTTCACATAATACTAACAAGTGTATTCAACAAAATTGTTCACGATTAAATGTGTCACTCCCTCGACATTTTGTGATTTCGTTTAATGTGATGAAACAAATAAATAGATGTGCATTATCTTAGGCTAAATACGAAAATAGAAGACGAAATTTGATTTCACTTTATACTGAATCAGTCTCAAATCAGAATCGTTGCATGAATTTGGCACATTTAAAGGTTTCCGAGACTTATCATCTACAGTAACAAGCTAAAATGTTGGGTGTTGAGTTACAATAACATTGGGTGTTTTGAAGTTTGAAGAAGTATTTATTATGTGTTATTGGCCGCGCCATTCTGAATTAGGCTGGTCCCATATGTAGCCAGTCTCCGTCATTGAACATACAGCGTTGTAATATCGTCCAGGACTTCGGCAATACGACCACGACGGACATTTACACCGAAACAGTATTTGAAATTCTTCCTTGCATACTTCGTTCCACCAGCATGTTCTCTACAACAGTTTTTATCGATTTAATGTTAGCGCTTTCATATCTTTTGTCGAGATAAGATTATGTAATTTATAGCAGTGTTTGATACAGTACCTCTGTGATATATCCTCTGACAGATTGATCCGAATAGCTTCGTTTGGTCATTGAAGCTGTTTCAAGCATTGCACTCAAGATAAGTGCTAACGCAAACATTACATATTCTGCCTGTAAAGTATAATATATCAACACAATACACACAAACACGTTTTATAGAAATACACAAAGGTAGTTCACTTCCACATTTGTCGGTCCTACCTTAATCATAGCAGAGTTTTCGTCCAAAAATAGAAAATTATGTGGCCGCGTACCTTTTCATTTCCACGCCCCCTGACGGAGCTTTCAGGATCGGTTTAGTAGGGTTGTGACTATTCTTACGTCGCTTATCGGTATTTATATGTACCTAAATATCGTAGTCACTTGTATAGTCACTTGATAATATTCAAAATCTTTTTAAACTTGATGTATTAAACAAGTATCGGATTGAACAGAACATATTACAGATAAAATTTAGCTCGCTTTAGAATTTATACTGAAGAAGAATATCGCCGTAAGAGAGAATGATGATTGCATGGTTTGATAGGCTGGTGTGTGCTACTATTGTTATTAAAGTATAATAAAAACTTATGCTTAACTTGTAAGTTTTAAAAGAGTGCAGGATTGTTTTTACCCGACTACAAAAAAGGAGGGTAATGTTTTTCGCGCGTATGTAAGTATGTGGGCATTTCTGTTCCATTGTGACCTTCTGTAACCTAAACGGCTTGGCTGATTTTAAAGTGTGAGATGTCATTAGATTTGTATTTTTCTCCCGAGTGTCATAGGCTATAATATGACGTCAATATAAAACCAATATGGCGGCCGTAAACTATCAAAACAGACGTTTTTTTAGTGCTATCGCAATATGGGTATCAGATGAAAGGTAATTAATAGCCTAATTCAATTATATATGCACTAACTATTGCCCGCGGCTCCACTTGTCTCTTGTAACCTAAATAGCTTGACCGATTTTGAAGTGCAAGGTGTTTTAATATTCGTATTCATCCCCGAATCTCTATATCTATACTAATATGTATTATAAAGCTGAAGAGTGTATTTGTTTGTAAGCTATATAACATCATTCTACAGCGTGCAGGGTTTCGCTCTCATCATTCTTTATTTTGCCACTGATCAGTTATGTAAAACAATAAAACGATTTTGATAAAACATTTATAAGATTGATCGCTAGAAAATGTACTTTCAAATAAAATAAATACAAAAGTTAATTTAACCGACTGCCTAAAAAGGACTGAAAATATGAAAATTCTAATTAAATACCTATTATATTCATAATAATAGCACTATCGAAATTCACAAAGTTATAATATACATAATAATTAATATGATTGACTCACAAAGGCTACTTTTTGGCAGGGCAAGGCAGTTGGGTTTTTTTGTTTTGTTAAATAAACACTTGTTATAAGAAGTTAAATACATGTCAGCACACAAGATCTTATCGTTTTTATTAGTTAGGTTGTTGCCTGAACTTCCTGACATGCAATGAAACACATGATATGCATTAAAACAGTGTGTGCTGCTTTTCCCGGAGTTTGGTAAACAAATGTTCACGGTTAATGACAATAGACTCGCCCCTTATTTCATGGGACCAAACATAGCTGACGAAATGTGGGTGTGAAACACCTGCCTACCCCTTCGGGGAAAAAGGCGTGATGCTATGTTATTTTATGTTTATGTGACTGCTGGGAAAATGCAGTTATTAAGTAATATTGTATGTGTTTATGCAATTTTAATAATAGTTTCAAAGGTACAAATAAAAACAGTTTATATTAATAAAATATATTAATTACTTAACAATTTATATAAATTTACAAAATCACTAGCTACGTAAGACTCACGTGTTCCTTAACTTAAATATAAAACAGTGACCACCAAGGCAAATTATAAAATAAAAAAAGAATAAATAAGAAATGAAAGTATCTAAGAAAATTTTCGAAGGAAATCGAAATAATTCCACTAAATTATTTATAGAATGGCACTTAGGTGTAAAAATAAATAATTTAAATACAAGTCTAATTACATCAGCTTTGGTCGGAACTAACTACCACTACATTTGGGACTTTTTGGCTCTCGCGAGCCTCTAATGATGTCATTGTATTGGTCTACATTGCCATTACATTTTCTATTTTGTTATCTTCAATATTTTCATGATTGTGCCGCCTGTGATTATCTTCGGCTTCCTTCCTGTAAATCAGATAATTTTTGAAGTTCAGTTGCGGCACTCGCCCATATTATTTCTTTATTAAGTATAACTTTTCTTTATCATTTTAAAACTTCGTTATAACATTTGACATTAGTTCTTAACTTTAATAATAATGCGAGCTTTCAATTAAAAACTACTTAATGCAACCATACGTTCTTGTAGTGACGGAGAAAGAATACATAATGTCACTACACCATCTCAAGCCATAGGTGTCATAAAAGTCGACAAAGGGAGTAACCTTATGCAGACAAAAGCAATACGAGAAAGGGAAAATTCGAAACAAACCCTATAGTCTTTGCCAGCGTCGTATAATAGGCTAAACTCACTCCACAACCTTTGGAGGTGACCCGTGCCAAGCAGTGGGCTTAAAAAGGTTTAAAGGAACCATACTTATTTTTGAATAGAAGTAGTGGAAGATGAGTCTAATTTGGTTTAGCAAGTAGATCATGTTGTAGACTTAATTAATTGAGAGCAGCAAAAAAAGTAACTAAATGCAGAAAATTCAACAGAGCAAAAAAAAAAGAAACGCTAATTTAAACTTACGAATACTTATTTGAAGATTGGAAGATGCTCTTAGGACAAAGTTCGTAGTACGGCGAGCATTCGCCCGTTGCCTGTCCAATCTTCTGTGCCTCTACATACTCATGTAATTGCTCCGCGTACGGAGAATTCGTTGGTCTGCAAATTTTAATGTATTTTTACACTCTGATGTGTTTCTTATTTACTGTGTAATTAAATAGTAGAGATTACAAGAAATTATTTTCTAAAGCTAGGATAGGAATCCACTTTTAGTACAATAATAACTTCAATCCCAAGTTTTTCTATATGTTTGCATGAGACGTCTGCTTTGCCGTAAGGAAGAACTTTTTTGAAAATTGTGTACGAATGTAGGTCTAAAGTATCATCCTCTGTAGTATTTGAAGTAGTAGCGTCAGCAGATATTATAACACTAGTTACTGTATGTACTTACGTAAAAAATAGCTTCATAATTTCTCCAATAAATCCATAATTCGTTAATGGATGGGCTTGTATTTCACATATTGCTCTCAGGATGCAATCTCTTCCAGATAACCCAAAGTTGTATAACAAGTCTTCAACTACGCCGTACAAAATGGCTCTGAAAAAGTTGTTTTAGATTTTCTTGAAACATTCGCCACGTAGTACTTGGTTTATCTATTACATTAATTGTCATGTTTTATCTGATAAGCTAGACTTAAATTGGTAACAAAGAATACAAACAAATGTTACAGAAACGATGAATTGCCAATATACCTTACATTGTGCTAAATTGCATAAGATAGTAAGAGAACGTATGAATACAAAACTTCTTTTAGAATTTATTGGTCTTTGAAATGCCCTACTTCACGTAAACTTTTAAAAATCAATTGTGTATCGTTAGTACTAATTCATTTATATGGATTACGCAACTGGCGCCGGTTTTCGAATCACAGAAAGAATTCCAAGCACCATTGGTAGTAAACTTCCTGCGTTCGTCGCCAACCGTCCATCGTGAGTTGAATTTACGATGCCTGGTCTTGAAGGTGAAAGTGACGGCAAACAACTTAACCACTGCGTCTTTAGCATCCACGTGGTGACTCTTCTATCTACTGAATTACGTGCTAATAGCTGATGCGTGTGGTCCCTTTTCCCTTTGTTCCCATTATTAAAGCCTATTCAGCAATAAATTGTTCATTGTTGCCATACTTTAAATTTACATGACTGAAGAGCACCAGTGCCGTTATGCTCTATACATTACTATTAAGGATCTTGATAATTAATTTTACCTTTCTCCTCCATATAATTTGTCGAGTGCTGCCTTCTCTTGTTCGGGAGTGACAGTTATCGTCGACCGCTTTCCTCGTCTTCGGTTTAAATAATTTCCTATATAATCTGCCACTACAGAAACGGCAGCTCTTCCCATTGATCGCGACAAAAGCGGTGGAAAATCTCCAAAAGGATTTTCATTATCAGTTAAACCAAGTTTGTCGAAGTCAACTGAAAATTTACAAAAATGCTTTAATATGACAAAAGTTTTTAAATTAATTTTTGTTTTAGTATCTACATAGTTAATATATTTTAAATGTTATGCTACAGCAACATCTTCGCTAATTAACTAACTGTTTTACTAAGTCTATAATAATTTACTTTTAAATAGGTACAGTTATGTTTTAGTTAGGCCACTCTCCTAGATCATGACTCGATCATATATACATAATATTATATATTTTATCACATTATACAAATATTTAAAAATTTGGACTTTAAAATTTAAGTGCTTGAGTCTAAATTAAAGAACATAAAACACAGCGTAGGAGCTCCATAAATACTATTATAACATTTTACTAACTGAAAATTGACGGTATGGTTTGTTTCTTTGACGTCATTTAGAGTCATGAGTTCAGCAGTGGCATCGTTTCAAATACATATCTAACTAGCTTTACTTTTACGGACTATTTTTCTTACCTCCATCCTGTTTAATGGCAATTTGTTAAAACTAAATAATTATAATCTATATCTAAACTAAAAATATCTACTCACCTACAATACAACTGGGCTAGAAACAAGGTATTTTTGAAGAACATACAAAATACAGTAGGTACATTTTGAAACTAAATACGAACTAAATGTATAAGTGGTTAAGCTATATACTTTCTACCACTGAATGCTACTCGCAATTGCTAGTAGAATTTAAACATACTGACTTTCAAATTCCAGCTCATACTTCAGAGTATCTGAAAATCGTTACGTATTTATATAAAAGTTGTTGCTAACAAAGACACGATAGCATACGGTACACGAAGTGTGTGGCTATCGAGTTTTGTTATCCTTTCCGTCTTATTGAAATGGTATCCTTAATTTTATTAATCGGCATAATAATGTAGGATTACTCGAAATACACAAGTTTCTTAATTTAAAAAACTATTTTCTGCCTGCGTGGCATGTAGGTAAAAAGTAGCCTATGTGCTATTCCAGATTATAATCTATATATGTACCAGATTTCATACAAATCCTTTTAGCAATTCTGGTGTGATTGTATTTATAATAATAGTAGGGTTTACTTACTGCTGAATGGAAAAGCCATAGTCATATTGGATAGGAATCCAACGGGTGGATGTCTGACAAAAGGTAGAGACAATGAGGGTGTTATGGTCATAGTAGTGCCAGGTGGTAGTGCCAACCGGCCGTCGTTCGTGATCCACAGCAACCTCTTCTGACGCGAATGTGGTACATTCTCTTTTGCCAAACCTTCTTCACGATTCATTGAAGCCATCGGCAGCATAGCCGCTAATGCTATGCTTAGTAACACTCGGGGAACTCTTGCATCCATCGCCTATCTGCATAGAATACATACCTAATTATTTTAGGCATTAAAATACATATTAGGTTACTAAATGGCTTAAAAACAGTTGCCGAGTAAAATGTAGCTTCCCATATGATTGCAGCCATTTACCACTCATTTTCCATTCATATTGTTAGGAAAGCTTACTAACGTATGTAGAAACCACCGACCACAGCCACTGGTGGACAGTAACAGCCTCTTCATAGGTTTTTTAATAATTAAGCTCGCCTTTTTTACATATACCTACTTTGAGCTATAAAGTTTTTAAATAACATAAATATATAAATAATTTCAGTAATTTTTGAGATAGAGTCTGGCTACCGGTTCTCTGCACTGGACTGTTTTTTAAAATCTATACATGGCAATATTTTTGAACTGTCATGTCACTGTCTTTTTAGTGTTTTTCAATCAATATTCTTTTGAAATTATTGAAAAATAATGCCGAAAGCTATCAAAGGCGTAGTTAGAAAGTTGATATTTACTTAAGTTGAGATAATAGTATCAAACGCATTTTTTCAGTCTATAGTCGGTGTTGTCACCCCTTGTTTTTTTGAATTTACCGCTCTTTTCTTGTGCAAAGAACGGATGGCCAGACTTTATCTCCCTACATCCAAATAAAATTATATACAAACTTTGTAAACAAACTATACTACTACTTTTTAGTTTTCTTAATGTCATAATTAAAATTGTCAATGTCATTTACAAATAATATTTTTTGATAAAGATATTAAAGTTAGATACATATTTTTAAATACTAATGAACAAAGCAAAATGCACCCATATTCGCGTTAGGGACGAAAATAATTATAATCTCAATGTGGAAGCTTTAATAAAGGCAATAGAGAGAAAGTTAGACATTGATTTTAGGACTTTACCAGAATGGCAATCCTTAGTGACACGATTACACGCGAGTCATACCGATTACAGACGGCGAATCCAACATGTGAATTTACAGAAAGCTAAAATTATAGATAAGCTATACATGCAAACAAACAGACTATCGCCATTTGAACTTACTGATCTGTTGGCAAGAACAGCAGACAAATGGAAACTAAGCACATTACCCAACCATAAAGTGTCCTTGATATTGACACCACCATTAGTGAAACAAGAGTCAAGTTCAGTTTCTGAAGAAATAACTGATTATTTTAATGAAAACGAATCGTCACCACATCCCAACACTGTAGATCTATATTCAGCAGTAGTTAAGGACAGGAAAATATCAAATATAATGTCTAAAGAAGATTTCAACAATGAAGCTGAAACTCTGCCTGTTTTAATTGTCACCAATTCTCATAAATTACTTTCCTCCCTCGATTCTAAAACCACCAAATTAAGTTGTCATGTGCCTTCAATACTCGATATATCAGTCGATAAAAAAGTAGGAGAGACTATAGCTCTCTTAGACTTACCTTCGACTGGCGCAGTTATTTGTAACCCTTCATCATTAGAAATTGTAGACAATACCTTAGAGAAACAGGTATTACAATTCTCACTTACTAACTGCACGGCAGATTATTTGCATCTCAGATTTAAATACGTCACAGCCCAGTCTCCATTTAAGTCTACTAAGATATTACCTATCATTCCAAAGAGACTATATCCTGGCATACCTATTGTGTTTAAATTTATATTCAAACTAAAGAGTTCAGAGAGTTTTACATCAAGTTTATATTTTAGAGTTGGCCGTGATGTTTATACTAATGCACCTACAGAACCTTGTTTTATCCCTCTACTGACTAAATTTGAATTAAAAGCATTAGTAACTGTATCGGAAACTGTAACTATACCCTCTGTTTATCCATGGCATATAAAAAAGGGGCCGGACTCTGTTTATCCAACTGGATTCTTAAAAATATGTAGCGATGATAGTCTTTCTTATCACCTGCATATATACCAACGCAATATCGAATTATTGTCATCAGAATCCTCCCCGTCTTCTTTGAAACCTGAGATAGATTATACTGAATGCTTAGAAAGTCTAGAAATGTTAGATCAGGATAATAAAATAACTTCATTCACGACTATCGATACCCAAAATCCTGTGGTATCATCGGGTAAATATACGACGAAGGCTAGTGGTTCCAAGAGTGAATTTACAGAAAAGATTTTAACCGACGAAGTAACCACCCAACTAATACCAGAACTTACACCTGAACAAATATCACTAGAGATCTTGGAGGACATTGTTATGCGAACTTTGAACGCTATCGTAGTCGAGAGTACATACAAATATCTACATCCTCACGCAAAAATAAGAATCCCTATATACCTTACTAAAAGTGAGCACATTGGTTACCATCAGAGCTGTTATTACCTTGACATAATTGACCCAAAGACTGAAATTGTTGTAAGACAAAATATTATCAAGGTTTTTGCAGAAGTGCTTCCTCATCCGATTACAATAACACCTTTACTATTGGATATGACCAATACACCCGTCGTACATGGTTATTGTCAAGATCGCTTTATTGTGACTAATAATTTGAAACAGTATAATGTGACCGTACACATTAAATTGACCACAAAAATGAAAAAGATATTCAGTGTAAATCCGATGACATGTATGGTACCAGCAGCATCAAACGCATCATTTTTAGTGAGATTGTGTACCAGAGAATCATCGGAATCCTCCGATTTTGTTCATTTTACATTCAAAATCATACTTGCTGGTTACAAAACTGTGTTTGAGAATGTGCCACCCATATTTTACGAAATGATTATCCCGTGTTCAACAGAGTTCAAAAAAATCTACAATGAAAAATATTTTAAAGAGGAATAAATACATGAGTTACTAGTATAGGTAAGTATTATTTATATTAATGTTTTAATTTTGTAAATATATTGGATTTTGAAATCGTATTCAATGCCACATTTGGTTTGTTTTATTTTACAATTATAGGTACTAGGTAGGTACGTAGTTTTATAATAATTAGGTATATTATTTTATTTGCTTTCTGTTTATTAAGACAGATCTACATAAACTTATGAAACTATATGCTATAGATGGTTTTGTCTTTTTCTGCAACTTAACATCAAATAACCAATTCAATTTAATAACCCTTTGTAGTGGAATACTAGTTTTATTATATATTATCATCCGTTGTGATTGCGACTTAGGAAGGTTCCTTTTAAACCATCAGAATGCTCGAAAGATTTTTTTTTTAGTGTTTAATTTCCTGACATCACGTTGCTTAGTAGTAATTTATTGCCTGAACCCATATAATATTACAGACCAGATTTAAAGTGTGTGATCTATAAAGTACAGTTGCTGGATCGTTTCAACAATCGGATATAAATCCTCAATTTCATAAATTACTGTACATAATTTGAATGTTTGAACCACTGAGTTCATTTTACCGGATATTTTGAGGTCAGTAATTTAAAGTTACTACTATTCTAGCTTCCAATGCGGTTTTATCACGTGACGCACGGGAACATATTATCGAAAATAAACTAATCTATGTATATGTCGCCGCCAACTAGTTAAATCAGCCATTCAATTAACTGGCTGGCCTTTTTACTAAACGACGGCATTCAACTAACTGCCTGAGCGATATTCGCCATTCAATTAAATGGCTAGGCAACTGACTTCAATTGACAACGCTTAACCACTTGCCTAGCCTAGTCTTTAAAATGTTATTAAATTAATGTAAATCTTATCATTAAATCTTAATAATTAGATTCGTACCCAAAATATTAGATTTATCACCAAAATGATACTACCAAACAATGTTTTCGGCGGATCCGCAATGGATGTGGTAATTTTTTTTTAGCCTTGAAATACCTTTTAGGGCAAATATAACATGGATTGGATAAGTTGGAAGGCTAGGGTAAACACTCTTCACTCTGTTAAATGAATGGCCTAAGTATTAGCCAGCCAGTTCATTAAATGTTGCATTTCACTATCCGGCTGAATTTCATTTAGCCCGTTAGTTGAACGCTGCCCTTTAGTTAAACGGCTAGGCAGTTAATTGAATGGCTGATTTAACCAGTTAGCTGCGACATATATACCTAACACTTACGATGCTTTATTATTTATCCTAGTTGGGGTGAAGTGATCTCTTGAATCTCTTGGTATCGAAAACTGGGGTAAGTTTTAGTAATTATCATAATGCGCTGGGTCGCATGTAGCAGTTGTGCATACCTTACCTACACAGAAAGGTGCGGAAATTGCTGGTTATTTACCTTTCAACACATGAGCCAGCTGTTTGGACAGAATTCTCAATGCTAATTTAACACATTGAACGCCAGACCGAAGACACAATACAAAATAGTATTTTTCGGACAACGTTTCGCGGCATGATGTTCAAAGATTTAAAGAAGAAAATTTTAATAACAATGTTTAAGCCATAATTCTCATTTCATTATCATGTTCACAAGATGTGGAGGCACTTAAAAAAGAAATGCAAATACCTACATTTTTTATTGTATTCCTGTTCAGTATACCCTAGTGGTGGAATTTATTAAGTCGCCCAGAAGGTTTCCAATGTGATAACCGAGATTAACGGTTTTATTTACTAGTTTTCGGCACAGAGACGTTCGACTTTTTCCAACCAGTATGTGTGTGGCGTGTGCCAAACTAAAGTTATATCAAAATTCTTTCAATCGTTTTTGCGTGGAAGAGTAAACAACATCCAAACTAGTAAGCAGTAGCAAGTTAAAATAGAAGTACGGGATACTTAATATATTTTGAAATGCAAACTTATGAGGTACCTCCTCCCTACATCCAAATTATATATATATTATATACAAACTTTGTAAACAAACTATAGCTATCTACTCTTTAGTGTTCATAATGTCATAATTGAAATTGTCAATGTCATTGACAAATAATAATTTATTGATAAAGTTGGTTATTAAAGTTAGATGCATTAGATACTTACATACATATTTTTAAATACTAATGAACAAAGTAAAATGCACCCATATTCGCGTAAGGGACGAAAATAATTATAATCTAAATGTGGAAGCTTTAATAAAGGCAATAGAGAGAAAGTTAGACATTGATTTTAGGACTTTACCAGAATGGCAATCCTTAGTGACACGATTACACGCGAGTCATACCGATTACAGACGGCGAATCCAACATGTGAATTTACAGAAAGCTAAAATTATAGATAAGCTATATATGCAAACAAACAGACTATCGCCATTTGAACTTACTGATCTGTTGGCAAGAACAGCAAAGAAATGGGAATTAAAAAACCGTAAACTATCCTTGACACCACCATTAGTGCAACAAGAATTAAGTCATGCAGTTTCTGAAGAAACTGATTATTTCAATGAAGACGAAGCAACACCTCATCCAAACACTGTAGATCTCGAACCAGCAGAAGTTTATGAAAAGAGAATATCAAAAGATAACTCTGGAATAGATTCCAACAAAGAAGCTGAAACTCTGCCTGCTTTAATTGTCACCAATTCTCATAAATTACTTTCCTCCCTCGATTCTGAAACCACCAAATTAAGTTGGCATATGCCTTCAAAACTCGATAAATCAGTAGGAGAGACTATAGATCAGTGGTTACCTTCGACAGGTGCAGTTATTTGTAACCCTTCAACATTAGAGATTGTAGACAATACCTTAGACAAACAGGTATTGCAATTCTCACTTACTAACTGCACGGCAGATTATTTGCATCTAAGATTTAAATACGTCACAGCCCAGTCTCCATTTAAGTCTACTAAGATATTACCTATCATTCCAAAGAGACTATATCCTGGCATACCTATTGTGTTTAAATTTATATTCAAACTAAAAAGTTCAGAGAGTTTTACATCAAGTTTATATTTTAGAGTTGGCCGTGATGTTTATACTAATGCACCTACAGAACCTTGTTTTATCCCTCTACTGACTAAATTTGAATTAAAAGCATTAGTAACTGTATCGGAAACTGTAACTATACCCTCTGTTTATCCATGGCACATAAAAAAGGGGTTGGACCCTGGTTATCCAACTGGGTTCTTAAAAATATGTAGTGATGATAGTCATTCTTATCACCTGCATATATACAAACGCAATATCAAATTATTGTCATCAGAATCCTCCCCGTCTTCTTTGAAACCTGAGATAGATTATACTGAATGCTTAGAAAGTCTAGGAATGTTAGATCAGGATAATAAAATAACTTCATTCACGACTATCGATACCCAAAATCCTGTGGTATCATCGGGTAAATATACGACGAAGGCTAGTGGTTCCAAGAGTGAATTTACAGAAAAGATTTTAACCGACGAAGTAACCACCCAACTAATACCAGAACTTACACCTGAACAAATATCACTAGAGATCTTGGAGGACATTGTTATGCGAACTTTGAACGCTATCGTAGTCGAGAGTACATACAAATATCTACATCCTCACGCAAAAATAAGAATCCCTATATACCTTACTAAAAGTGAGCACATTGGTTACCATCAGAGCTGTTATTACTTTGACATAATTGACCCTAAGACTGAAATTGTTGTAAGACAAAATATTATCAAGGTTTTTGCAGAAGTGCTTCCTCATCCGATTACAATAACACCTTTACTATTGGATATGACCAATACACCCGTCGTACATGGTTATTGTCAAGATCGCTTTATTGTGACTAATAATTTGAAACAGTATAATGTGACCGTACACATTAAATTAACCACAAAAATGAAAAAGATATTCAGTGTAAATCCGATGACATGTATGGTACCAGCAGCATCAAACGCATCATTTTTAGTGAGATTGTGTACCAGAGAATCATCGGAATCCTCCGATTTTGTTCATTTTACATTCAAAATCATACTTGCTGGTTACAAAACTGTGTTTGAGAATGTGCCACCCATATTTTACGAAATGATTATCCCGTGTTCAACAGAGTTCAAAAAAATCTACAATGAAAAATATTTTAAAGAGGAATAAATACATGAGTTACTAGTATAGGTAAGTATTATTTATATTAATGTTTTAATTTTGTAAATATATTGGATTTTGAAATCGTATTCAATGCCACATTTGGTTTGTTTTATTTTACAATTATAGGTACTAGGTAGGTACGTAGTTTTATAATAATTAGGTATATTATTTTATTTGCTTTCTGTTTATTAAGACAGATCTACATAAACTTATGAAACTATATGCTATAGATGGTTTTGTCTTTTTCTGCAACTTAACATCAAATAACCAATTCAATTTAATAACCCTTTGTAGTGGAATACTAGTTTTATTATATATTATCATCCGTTGTGATTGCGACTTAGGAAGGTTCCTTTTAAACCATCAGAATGCTCGAAAGATTTTTTTTTAGTGTTTAATTTCCTGACATCACGTTGCTTAGTAGTAATTTATTGCCTGAACCCATATAATATTACAGACCAGATTTAAAGTGTGTGATCTATAAAGTACAGTTGCTGGATAGTTTCAACAATCGGATATAAATCCTCAATTTCATAAATTACTGTACATAATTTGAATGTTTGAACCACTGAGTTCATTTTACCGGATATTTTGAGGTCAGTAATTTAAAGTTACTACTATTCTAGCTTCCAATGCGGTTTTATCACGTGACGCACGGGAACATATTATCGAAAATAAACTAATCTATGTATATGTCGCCGCCAACTAGTTCAATCAGCCATTCAATTAACTGGCTAGCCTTTCTACTAAACGGCGGCATTCAACTAACTGCCTGAGCGATATTCGCCATTCAATTAAATGGCTAGGCAACTGACTTCAATTGACAACGCTTAACCACTTGCCTAGCCTAGTCTTTAAAATGTTATTAAATTAATGTAAATCTTATCATTAAATCTTAATAAATAGATTCGTACCCAAAATATTAGATTTATTGCCAAAATGATACTACCAAACAATGTTTAAGGCGGACCCGCAATGGATGTGGTAATTTTTTTTTTAGCCTTGAAATACCTTTTAAGGCAAATATAACATGGATTAGATAAGTTGGAAGGCTAGGGTAAACACTCTTCACTCTGTTAAATGAATGGCCTAAGTATTAGCCAGCCAGTTCATTAAATGTTGCATTTCACTATCCGGCTGAATTTCATTTAGCCCGTTAGTTGAACGCTGCCCTTTAGTTAAACGGCTAGGCAGTTAATTGAATGGATGATTTAACCAGTTAGCTGCGACATATATACCTAACACTTACGATACTTTATTATTTATACTAGTTGAGGTGAAGTGATCTCTTGAATCTCTTGGTATCGAAAACTGGGGTAAGTTTTAGTAATTATCATAATGCGCTGGGTCGCATGTAGCAGCTGTGCATACCTTACCTACACAGAAAGGTGCGGAAATGGCTGGTTATTTACCTTTCAACACATGAGCCAGCTGTTTGGACAGATTTCTCAATGCTAATTTAACACATTGAACGCCAGACCGAAGACACAATACAAAATAGTATTTTTCGGACAACGTTTCGCGGCATGATGTTCAAAGATTTAAAGAAGAAAATTTTAATAACAATGTTTAAGCCATAATTCTCATTTCATTATCATGTTCACAGGATGTGGAGGCACTGAAAAAAGAAATGCAAAAACCTACATTTTCTATTGTATTCCTGTTCAGGATACCCTAGTGGTGGAATTTATTAAGTCGCCCAGAAGGTTTCCAATGTGATAACCGAGATTAACGGTTTTATTTACTAGTTTTCGGCACAGAGACGTTCGACTTTTTCCAACCAGTATGTGTGTGGCGTGTGCCAAACTAAAGTTATATCAAAATTCTTTCAATCGTTTTTGCCTGGAAGAGTAAACAACATCCAAACATCTATCCTCACGAGCTGCAGCATTTATAAAGCTAGTTAAAATAGAAGTACGGGATACTTAATATATTTTGAAATGCAAATTTATGAGATACCTCCTCCCTACATCCAAATTATATATATATATCATATACAAACTTTGTAAACAAACTATAGGTATCTACTCTTTAGTGTTCATAATGTCATAATTGAAATTGTCAATGTCATTGACAAATAATAATTTATTGATAAAGTTGGTTATTAAAGTTAGATGCATTAGATACTTACATACATATTTTTAAATAATAATGAACAAAGCAAAATGCACCCATATTCGCGTAAGGGACGAAAATAATTATAATCTAAATGTGGAAGCTTTAATAAAGGCAATAGAGAGAAAGTTAGACATTGATTTTAGGACTTTACCAGAATGGCAATCCTTAGTGAAACGATTACACGCGAGTCATACCGATTACAGACGGCGAATCCAACATGTGAATTTACAGAAAGCTAAAATTATAGATAAGCTATACATGCAAACAAACAGACTATCGCCATTTGAACTTACTGATCTGTTGGCAAGAACAGCAGAGAAATGGGAATTAAAAAACCGTAAACTATCCTTGACACCACCATTAGTGCAACAAGAATTAAGTCATGCAGTTTCTGAAGAAACTGATTATTTCAATGAAAACGAAGCAACACCTCATCCAAACACTGTAGATCTCGATCCACCAGAAGTTTATGAAAGGAGAATATCAAAAGATAACTCTGAAGTAGATTCCAAGAAAGAAGCTGAAACTCTGCCTGTTTTAATTGTCACCAATTCTCATAAATTACTTTCCTCCCTCGATTCTGAAACCACCAAATTAAGTTAGCATATGCCTTCAAAACTCGATAAAAAAGTAGGAGAGACTATAGCTCTCTTAGACTTACCTTCGACTGGCACAGTTATTTGTAACCCTTCAACATTAGAGATTGTAGACAATACCTTAGAGAAACAGGTATTACAATTCTCACTTACTAACTGCACGGCAGATTATTTGCATCTCAGATTTAAATACGTCACAGCCCAGTCTCCATTTAAGTCTACTAAGATATTACCTATCATTCCAAAGAGACTATATCCTGGCATACCTATTGTGTTTAAATTTATATTCAAACTAAAAAGTTCCGAGAGTTTTACATCAAGTTTATATTTTAGAGTTGGCCGTGATGTTTATACTAATGCACCTACAGAACCTTGTTTTATCCCTCTACTGACTAAATTTGAATTAAAAGCATTAGTAACTGTATCGGAAACTGTAACTATACCCTCTGTTTATCCATGGCACATAAAAAAGGGGTTGGACCCTGGTTATCCAACTGGGTTCTAAAAAATATGTAGTGATGATAGTCATTCTTATCACCTGCATATATACAAACGCAATATCAAATTATTGTCATCAGAATCCTCCCCGTCTTCTTTGAAACCTGAGATAGATTATACTGAATGCTTAGAAAGTCTAGGAATGTTAGATCAGGATAATAAAATAACTTCATTCACGACTATCGATACCCAAAATCCTGTGGTATCATCGGGTAAATATACGACGAAGGCTAGTGGTTCCAAGAGTGAATTTACAGAAAAGATTTTAACCGACGAAGTAACCACCCAACTAATACCAGAACTTACACCTGAACAAATATCACTAGAGATCTTGGAGGACATTGTTATGCGAACTTTGAACGCTATCGTAGTCGAGAGTACATACAAATATCTACATCCTCACGCAAAAATAAGAATCCCTATATACCTTACTAAAAGTGAGCACATTGGTTACCATCAGAGCTGTTATTACTTTGACATAATTGACCCTAAGACTGAAATTGTTGTAAGACAAAATATTATCAAGGTTTTTGCAGAAGTGCTTCCTCATCCGATTACAATAACACCTTTACTATTGGATATGACCAATACACCCGTCGTACATGGTTATTGTCAAGATCGCTTTATTGTGACTAATAATTTGAAACAGTATAATGTGACCGTACACATTAAATTAACCACAAAAATGAAAAAGATATTCAGTGTAAATCCGATGACATGTATGGTACCAGCAGCATCAAACGCATCATTTTTAGTGAGATTGTGTACCAGAGAATCATCGGAATCCTCCGATTTTGTTCATTTTACATTCAAAATCATACTTGCTGGTTACAAAACTGTGTTTGAGAATGTGCCACCCATATTTTACGAAATGATTATCCCGTGTTCAACAGAGTTCAAAAAAATATACAATGAAAAATATTTTAAAGAGGAATAAATACATGAGTTAGTGGAAATATAGGTAAGTATTATTTATATTAATGTTGTAATTTTGTAAATTTAGATTTTGAAATCGTATTCAATGCCACATTTGGTATGTTTTATTTTAAAATTATAGGTAGTAGGTAGGTACGTAGTTTTATAATAATTAGGTATATTATTTTATTTGCTTTCTGTTTATTAAGACCACAGATCTACATAAACTTATGAAGCAATATGCTATTGAAAGCTAGTCTTTTTCAGCAACTTATCATCAATTCAATTTAATATCCCTTTGTAGTGAAATACTAGTTTTAGTATTATCATCCGTTGTGATTGCGACTTAGGAAGGTTTATTTTAAACCATCAGAATGCCCGAAAGATTCTATTTTTTAAGTGTTTAATATCCTGATATCATATTGCTTAGTAGTTATTTAATGTTTTCATCAAAATTTTAAACTTAATCTACCTAATCGTTGAAGTATATTGGCAGTGTATATAATTATTTCGTAATACAATGACAGTTTTGCCTGAAGCTTGATAAATATGTATATAGCCAAGATTATTTTGACTTCAGTAGAAACCATCCATAAAAAGGCCTTTAATGGCAAGTAATCTTGACTTTACATGTATCGTGGGTATGTAGGTCAATGTTAATAAACGATCAGATTAGATCGTAGGTATTCGATTATTCCGAAGCCAAGTTGCGGACTTTGCGTAGAATTGTTGTTTTATACTTACAACTTCAGCGCTAGCTTTTGCTTTTAACGAATTCGGATCAGCGCATAGGGATAACTGTGTGTGGCATTAAAGTAAACCGATAGTAAAATAATATAAAAGAGGGAGAACCTTCTATATTACCTCCGTCCTAAGAAACGTTTAAAACCTGTTCACTAGAGCGACTAGTGTAGGTATGTATTACAGGTCAGTGAGTTGATTGCTTGCACCCACATAATATCCCAGACCAATCTAAAGTCTGTGATCTATAAAGTACGTACAGGTGCTGGATCGATTCAACAATCGGATATAAATCATCGATGTCATAAATTATTGTACATAATTGGAATGTTTGAACCACTGACTTCTATTATACCGGATATTTTGAGGTCAGTAATTTAAAGTTACTACTATTCTAGCTTCCAATTGCGGTTTTATCGCGTGACTCACGGGAATATATTTATTATCGAGAAGAATCTCATTTATGTATATACCTAACACTTACAACACTTTATTATTTTTCCTAGTTGAGGGTGAAGAGATCTCATGAATCTCTTGGTATCAAAAACTGGGGTAAGTTTTAGTAATTATCATTTTGCGCTGAGTCGCTTATAGCAGCTGTACATACCTTACCGTACACAGTTACAGGAATTGCGGGTTATTTACCTTTCAACACATGAACCCTGTTTGAACAGATTTCTCAAAGCTGATTTAACACATTGAACGCCAGACCGAAGACACAATAGAAAATTGTATTTTTTGGATAACGCTGCGCGGCATGATATTGAAAGATTTAGAGAAGAAAATGTTTAGGTATGCCATAATTCTCATTTCATTCACAAGATGTGGAGGCACTTAAAAAAGATATGTAAATATCTACATTTTCTATTGCATTTCTGGCTTAAGGGATACCCTAGTTGTGGAAGTATATGTGGCGTGTGCCAAGTTTTAAGTTTCATCAAAATCCTTTCAATAGGTAGTTTTTGCGTGGAAGAGTAAACAACATCCAATCATCTATCCTCACGAGCTGCAGCATTTATAATGCTAGTTAAAATAGAAGTACGGGATACTTAATATGTTTTGAAAGGTATGCCTTCCGAAGTCAGCTCGTAATGTCGGTAACGTGCTTAATTTGCAAACAACGTTCTACGCATTAGATACTTAGACATCGTATAGGATGGCTATATGGATATTAGGACGTAAACGGTTGCTTTTGTGATATTGTGTCGGCCAGTCTGTGTTTTAACAAGCGCTATAATTACGTGGTAATTCGACGCGAATTTGCGATTTGTTATAGTGTATTTCTGTTCTATTTTTACGCAGAGATTTTTTATTGTATTCTTAGGCTTTCCAATTTAAGTTAACTTTTTTTAATTAGGTTTCTACCTCCGTAAGCTAAATTATTTATTAAAATATTTCCGCCCCCGGGGCGGAAAGTCGGCTTTACCCGCATAGTATGTAGGTAATAAATTTAAATACGTAAACCTTCCTCATCAAATTTCAACCTCTATTGGTGACCACCAATTTTGATTTGATGAAGAAAATTTGATGATGATGATTATTGCTGAAAACCGCAAGAAGATCCATTCAGTATTTTTTGAGTTGATCGCGAACAGACAGAAAATCTTTGTTTTAATAATAATATTAAATATTATTATTATTAATATGTACCCAGTGATTAGTTATGGCCTAGTGGAAGTGTGTACGAATGCTGCGCCGGGTTACACCTAAAAAGGGCAAGTGATAGGTTATTTTGTCGTCAAATTCTCAGTATCCTGGAGTCGGAATTTGATTGAGTTTGTTTGTTTGGTTGAGCGCTAGGATCTCAGGAACTACTGGTCCGATTTGAAAAAATCTTTTAGTGTTGGATAGCCCATTTATCGAGGAAGGCTAAAGACTATATAACTTGACGCTACGGCAAATAGGAGCTGAGCAGTGGCCAAAGAAAGGACGGAAGCGAAGACCCGCGCGCCTTCTACTAAGATATACCTAAAAAGATAAAAAAATATATCATTTTTGCGCGATGACGTCATGTTCCATAAAACAAATTATGGGAATTACCTTAAAATGTGACTGGTTAATGGCAATAGATTCCCTTCTATTTTATGGGACCTAACATTAGTTTGCGAAATGTGGTTGTACCACGTCGCACCTTCATTTGGGGATAAAAGGCTTGACGCTATTTTTATGATCTATTTTGAGCACAATAGAAGATAAAAGGGGTTGTGTTCATGCTTTGTTATGAACACCATAGAATTTTGACTGTGGTGTAAGAAAATAGAAAATACGTTTCTGTGTACGGAAGCGTGCCTTGAACAATAGACGAACGAATCCTCAAGCAGCTATTATTAAATCTTAAATACTTAACAGAAAATATATTTGTAAATGGCTGTTAACATAAGGTCTTAAGAATTTATTTCTTAGCTTTGCAAATCCGTGACCATGTATGTTAAAGATTCCGTTCAAACAGTTGTCAAACAAGCGTTGAAGCGTTAAATTTTGTTAAATTAGCGGAAAATTAACATAATATTGTTTATGACCGACATGAAAGTATGTACATTACTTATAACAAAAACACACTTTGTAAAATTATTGTCTGTCTGTTTGTTTGTGGTATACTCCGAAACTACTGAACCGATTCCCACGGGACTTTTATGGCGGATAGATAATGTCACTAGAAGTAGGTAATTTAGGCTACTTTGATTTTGGAAAAAATAATCAGGGTTCCGTGAAAAAATTAAAAATACTATGAAGTCGCACGCGAACGTATTCGTGGGCGAAAAAATACACCGCTAGTGGACTAATTCAGTACCATATGAGACTAGAGAAATTATTATTCATATGACTGTGTTAATATTTTAACATGTATCATCATCATATCAGCTCAATGACGTCCACTGCATATCTAGATGTATTCATGTATATCGAGACCTAATTGTTTAGCGATTCCGCTCTATATTAGAATTAGAGCTATCATTATAATCGATAAAATTTTCTAATCGATTGCCTTTTTGAGTAAGTTGTTTGTAATGCATGGCACGTATACGAATGTATTTGTGTTGTCAACTCACTCGAGAATGTTTGAATACTCGTCGATACCTTCGACCGAATCCATAATGTATCGAATCGAAATTAAGGATTCATTGGCCATCATACATACTTTCACGTTATATCGGTAGCTTATCGCTTTTACACCAGTTTGTGATTAATGTAGGTACTTCACTACAACCTAGAAACGTCGCACTGCTGGGAACGGGTCTCCTCCAATGATTGTGGAGGGAATTTAGCCTACTATAACCACGCTCGTTTCTCAGTGCTCTTGTCTGCTTAAGGTTTTTCCCTTAGTCGCCTTTTACGACACACACGGGTTGAAATGGGGTAGTGACCACACAGGCAACGGATTTCTCAACAAATAAACAACAATTTTTTGTACAGTTTTTTGGAAAATTACAAAATTACAAATTTTCACCATTTTTACTAGAGCAAAAACACGTTCCTTCCTTACAAAACTAGCTCGGCTAAATCAGATAACCCCTGTTTCTTTTCTGATAAACTACTGGACAAAATATTTGGTATTGAACGTCAACTTTAAATGGGTTTTTGACCATTGGCTTAGTGTTCCTTTGGTCGATTAAGAACACATTGGGTATCATGCCTATAAGCATTATCTACTAGAACAATATCATTTGTAATTTCTTGATGTTAGTTACAGATATTTACCTTCACTTAGATTGAGACACCGCTACTGAGATTACTTCATCCGTAATGTCTATGTTTTACTTGTGTACTTACTGTTATGTTGCGTTAGATTATATCATAATTGGACATGGAATGTGGAGTTATATTATATCACACCTTTTTCCCAAGAGTAGATAGAGGAGCTTCGCTAGCTTTGTACAAGTTTGATATAAATTCAGACTTCAGACAGATGGTTTCTAAACCGTCAAATGGCAGTTATTGATAGGATAAAATATAACTTAACAAATTAAAAATTATAGTTGTATGAATAAACTGGTTCTATTGTTTTATTTTTATAGTAAGTCAGTTTATACTTTAATCGATGAAAAACTTTAATCTGAGGACTCAAAAACCGTTCTAGTAGGTATGTGAAACCTTAATACATCCAAGACTTGTGAAACCTTGATACACATAGATAAAATAGTTCAAACTTTACTGTTACAGTTTGTTAAACTCTAATATCTAACTTAAACTTTTGGTAATTTATTGAGACCAACCGGCTATATTTTATTCCAAATACACTTGACTAGATTTTAAAGCATCAATCCAAATTCATGAATGACAGAATCATCCATTCAAAAAGCTTTTGAACATAGAATTTTCTAGATTAAATTGAACCTACCGATGTAATCTCGATAAGCTTCGCATCATGGTTGCATCGTGCACAGTTGACTGTTGACGTTTAAACTTTAGGCCTATATTTGGAGTCCATTCAGATAACCTCCATATGTAGACTCCAGAGTACGCGATTTCATTGTGCTGAAATCGGTCCTCCTTAGACTTGAATTAAATAGAAATGGTTCATCATGAATTAGGTATGTAAGATGCCGCATGATATGATATATCAAATTGTTAAGTCAGGATTATGCGCCCTCATTGAGAGAAATTTTAGCATCAAGTTACGTGATATAAGTTTAAATAAGTGAGATAATTTAACAGCACCTATCATAATTAAATGCTTGAAATATTTGGTTAATTCTATGTTAATTTGACACGAATATACGTAAGTAGATAGATAATATAATTTACAATCACCTATACTAAAAATCCTCTTGAACTTAACGAAATTACTGTTAACACTATTTTATTAAACGAATGCAAATCAATTTATATTGCATTATCGAGATCGATTATAATGACTACGTATACTACGAATGTAGATGCTCTGATTTATTTCAAAGTTTTATCAACAGGTTGCGGCGCAGCTTCTACGTCAAATGCGCTAGTTTATAAGCAGACGCAGATGCTAAAGAAATTCCTAGAAATTATTCATGAAGTTTTTTTTAAAGAGAAACAGGTTCACTTTAAAATTGAGACGGTAGATTAGTTAATTCTTAAGTTTAATGTCAGATTTAATCAAATTACTGACTGGGTTTAATGTCATAGATTACAGTGTTGAAATTACGAATAATGTTCAGTTACCATTTTTGCACTCTATATGAATCGTTTATCATCAGATTACGGTCCCTGTTCGTTCACATTTATTTTTAGTTTACGGTTTATGGTTCGATGGATTTGGCACTTAATTTGTTACTACTCTTCTTCGTTTCTGAACTTAAATTGCCTGCTATGTATTCAATTCAAAGGTATTATTTAGATTTTAATTGGGTGTAATAATGATATTTAAATCGAGGTGTTTGGAGCTGCGGTTTTCATTATTAGCTGACGTTTATCAAGTTTTATACCTATCGACAGTAAGTACATCAGGAATGAGTGTGACCTAAAGAACATCTAGTTATACAGTAGCCTCATCTTGAGCAAAGAGTCAAAGCTCGTTGTGGTCTAAATCACCACATTTCATCTCACCAAATGTGTTATTGTTTTAACTTGTGGACCGTTTTATAGCACCGGCATGATTCTTATAACATATGGCCCGACCTTATTTAGTGGTTCTGTGGTTTGGCAACCTCATATCTAGATGTTCCACTTTAAGATAAAATCACAATTCGATGGGAAAATATTTGTTTACTTTGTTGTAAAATTTTGTTCAGTACCTTACAATTTGAATAATTTCTGAGCAGAGTAGATATATTAATCGCGTGCTCAAACTGTAAACGTTATCATTGATTATGCTAGAAAATCTCTAATTAAATTGTATCATGAACAAAATTTTAATCATGTAGGTAGTTAGCAGGTTAAGAAACTTAATTATTTTTTGTTCGTGTAGATGAAGTTGAATGAACTTTTATGAGTTTATATTTATTATTCCTACTAACGCGCTTATGTCCGCACTGGTTAATTTTCAGTGAGCTAATTGCAAAAAAGTGTCTATAAAATGAAGCGATATGCTTATTTGCGTAGCTAGGTATTTTATTGGTTTACCTACAAAATATACTTATACATTATTTATGTCCTTAGGCTTAAAATAAATTACTTGTTTATAGTACTAACACATTAATATTTATGAATCCATTTCGTAGTTGGTAACAATACCTACCTATTGGTGTGTGTGTCAGTAGGTTGTTGACTGTTGACGATTTAAGTTTTTAAAATGTTAGTGATCATAACTTTAAACCAGGACGAGTACTAAGAAGTGTTACAAACACTGGATACGAGTATACAACGAGGCCGTATTTAAATTATTACAATGTTAAAAGACAAGATCTGTCGCTAATTGAAATAACTAGGTATATCATGACCGTTAGATATTTAAATTGAACTTACCTCTATATCACAACAGTTAGGAATAAATCTGAAACACTTCACGAGGAAATGATGTCCTTGTATATTATAGTTCACTTTTGATCACACAACTTTAAGGAAAACCTTCACGAGCGATCATCACAGGATGTATGGGCTTGATTGCAGGTCAGCTGCGCACGCGATAGTCTTGCCGTATCGTTGCCAAATTTCGCAAACTTTCGGGCACGCTTGCGCATAACAAGCACTTATTCCTTAAAACAACAGCCAAATAATTCACAACAAATTTCTATTTAGTATCGATACTTGAGAATTATGTGGTGGGCACCGTCACGTTCGTCCTCGAGTCCTTCGCCGTGTGTAATTTCTTCGACTGTCACAATATCGACGACAACTTTGTATTCACATGTCGCCGAAACTCTCTTTGCTAATTATGATGCGCGGCGCGTTCTTGGCTTTCCGCATTCTAAAACAATGGAGCGGAGCACCCCGGGGTGACAGGTGGTCGGTCTTCATCGCTTATGGTTCGACCGCCATAAGGTCGCGTGTTTAGTGCCGTGCCAATGTCTGTAGTAATGGGAGTCAGTTAAGTATCTGGTTGCGAGCGTTGGCGCGGCGGTACCGGTACGGAATGGAGGCATGAGCGGGTGTAATCGTTCGACGTCGCCTCGCCAGTTGGCCACTGGGTTAGCGGTGTTCCTTTTCCTGCTTCGTCTCTTAATGGGTAACATACATAAGTGAATCTGATGCGATGTAGCCGCCCACACCCTTGCAAGTGTGAAGGTAGTGTGCTTGAATTTACTTTTGAAGTAGGTATATTAGTAAGCAGATTTTTGATATATAAAAAAATATAATAATATAATATTCTACCACATTCACACAACGCCATCTAGTCCCAAATTAAGCAATTATATTTGCTTGTGTTATGGGTACTAAACAACTGATATACTACTTAAATACATATTTTTTTTGTAAATACATGCATATCATAGATAAATTACACCCAGACACAGAACAACCTTTATGCTCATCACACAAAGAATTGTCCTGGGTGGGGATCGAACCCACGACCTTCGGCTTAGCAGTCAGGATCACTAACCACTAGACCAACAGGCCAGTCATTCATTCAAATTGACATTCATGTAAGATATTACAGGCGCTTGATGATCATGTTGTTGATGTTAACATTAAATAAATATATTTGACTGGCCTGTTGGTCTAGTGGTTAGTGACCCTGACTGCTAAGCTGGAGGTCGTGGGTTCGATCCCCACCCAGGACAAATCGTTGTGTGATGAGCATAAAGGTTTGTTCTGTGTCTGGGTAAGAAAAAATATATATATTTAAGTAGTAGGTATATCAGTTGTTTAGTACCCATAACACAAGCAAATATAATTGCTTACTTTGGGACTAGATGGCGCTGTATGAATGTGGTAGAATATTATTATTATTATATACCTATCATTATTTACAGATAATGAATAAAAGTCTGCCAACACATTATATACCTGCATAGTATATAATGTGTTGAAGGTCAAAGATTTTTATCATACAAATTAAGTCTACATAATCTCATACCAGTGAAGAGGCCTATGTCCAGCTGTGGACTATTACACGTTAACGATAACGATGATGAATATCATATTGAACTATTTGATAATAATATGTCTATAGAAGCTTACTGAACTTCAAATGAAAAGAAAATCCTATTTACGGCCTCACCTACAGCTAAGTTCGTATGCTAATATTTCTCTCAAATCTTCCAAGACATGCGAATTATGTTTTTTCAATTTCACCCTTATCAACCCCTGTCACAGAAGTGACATAATAAAACATCTTCATAATAAGAAAGATGCTGTCAAAACATTAATTCATATTATTTTTATCTAGGTGCTATTAAAAAGAAACAATGAAAGTAAAAACAATGAGAATGCATAGAATAATTACGGTAAAGACGGGGTGACACAATATACGTCAGAATTGGGCCGGAACATATCGTGATATGGTAAACTTACGCAAATTACATAAACTTGCTCAATAATGGTAATGATTATACGATTTTAGGCCGCATTTTTGACAATATACTGTACTTTTACTGCCTTTTAAAAGCGAAACAAGACATAATGACAATCAAGAAATTAAGAGCAGTCTCGTAATGTACAGTGATTAACTTTTTGGTGTAATCCTATTTTAATATTGTTGAGATTTTAGTTTGTAACTCTTTCGCGCAAAAGTACTGAAAGGATTTTGATCTTTAGGCTCAGATACCTGTATCTTGGATTATTACTAGGATAGGTTCTTTTGAGAACAAACATGTAGACCGTAAAAATAAAACAAGGAAACATTTATTGTTTAATACTTAATTTAGTGTGGTGTTTTGGTTTTATACCATTCTGTGATATTTCAAACTGTAACCAATTGAAATTGTAACTATTTTGGCGATTAAAAAGTGTGGCCTTAGTTTCTTGCCAAGTTCTTCTCAAAGCTCGACCTTGTCAGTAAACTGGCCGTAGGTATGCAAATTTGCTGACACCTTCTTTTGTATGAAGTTTATATCTAAGTATCATTATGTGATCTATATGAAATAAAGGATTTGACTATAAAATCACGTAGGCGGAGCCGCGTGCAACAGCCACCTGTTGTTAAATAAATTTACTAGTACATGCTCTCTTCTATTGTTCCATCCTAGACAATTGATATTGCTTCGTTGTTCTCTCCTATGGGTCACGTTACTCCCAATGTCGACCTTAGATTGGTCTTCAATTATGAGTTTGTTGTCAAATGTTTAAAAAGGCTATATTGCCGTAACTATGGTTATAAAAATCTTCAAATTTGACAAGGTGGAATTAGAAATGCTGACCTATAGAAATTTAGAAAAAAGATTAGAGAACATGTCAACTTTTTACCGACATAGGTACTACGCGGGTCTAGCCGCGGGGCAGTAGCTAGTTCAGTACATAATTTACAAGATTATGTGCTTCTACCTATCACAAACTGCATTGCAAATATGAAAATTATTTGCAATGCAGTTTAATAAAGATTTCACACAAATAGCATAAAAACATGGCTAAAATTAAATACGTTTCCAACAATAGACAATGTCACAACTATCACGTATTGTTTTAAGATTAACCAGTCGTTAATGTATACAAATTTAAGTAGAAACTCGCACCCCTGTATATAAATAATGTATTTTACATCGGCATTGTCATGATAATTAATTTGACCCACTTACATGTCCAGGGTGAAACTCACCAATGGATTTGTATGCGTGGTGACCAAGTGACCGGGACATTATTTGTTCATGACACAGATTTTATAGGAAGTCATCTTTCATGACTTATGAGTATTTTAATAACAAGTAGGCCCCGGTGAAACTGCATATTACTAGACCATTGTTTTGTCTGATAGGTAGTACGAGTACTTACTGTATTCTAATTATAGCTAGCTATAGCTATTTAGTTAAGCGGTTGTTAATTTCATGTATGTTAATGATACTTAACGAAAGTTTGCAGATTATATGTTTACAAATTGAGGAGTTGACTGCATTTTAGTAGTGATTCCATGAAGCAAGTGCTCAATGTTAGTAGCCGCAAATCCTGCTGTGTCGTGCAATTGGCGAGGCCTATGTTCAGCAGTGGATTAATACACGTTGATGATGGTGATTCCATGCAGTAGTAGTTGATTTGTCATATTTAAAATTATTATTAATTATAATGAGTAGGTTGCAAATTCTTGCTTTTTTTTTATTCAAAAAATTCTAACATTTAAAGAATGCAAAATATAGGCATATAATCGCAAAACTCAACAACAGTTGCTGACCAATTCGGCTAAATTGTTATTTTTTATATTGGTTGAAGTCTGAGGTAGGTTTTTAGGATATGTAAAATTGATATAAACTTAAAAACAGTTTTCATTTTCACATTAAAACTATTTAGCTTTAAACAAAACAACGTCTGTCGGGTCATCAAGGGAAATTTAAACTTATTTAAACATGATGATATGTCGGATAAAGGTTTAAAAAAACTGTCAAAAAACTGTAATTGTGAGATTTTATTTTAATTTCTATAGTCGATAGCTCTGTATGGTAGAAAGCTCAAGTTCGCTGTAAATCATCAGTTATTTTACTCAAATAACGCAAAAAATGGTTGGCTGAAAATACTTTTCTAGTTAGTGACAAGTTTATCTACACAAAATTTGGAAATTACCCTCTTCATACCAATCTACATAACTGTACTAACTACCTACTGTTTTTTCTTCAAAAAGACGACATCGTTCTCAACTTATTCTATATTATAATCTGATAGGGTTGAGTACTGTACATAGTAAGTATAAACTTATATAGCTTTTAGGTCATGGCACCCACGTGAGTACAGAGGTCACCCGTTAAGAATTCATTGGAGCTATCAGAAGGAAAGTACTCACATTGTACTTCACATTGTACATTGTTCGATAGAGTAAATATCCAGTTGTGCGAGAATTTAAAATTTAAAACCCTTTTCTCACCTAATTCTAAAAAGTTAACAATAATATTTTTAAATTAAAGCTAAAAATAATAAAAATTGAAAACCAAGAAATATGACACTAAATTGCGAAGTTGCCACTCCGTCTGTAAATACGCTCTTAAAAAGCGTCAGCGGTCGACACTATCGCATTATACAAATTGCAGATGACAATTTTTTAATTTAAAATAAGGTTTATTAATGTACGCAATGTTTAACGATTTAGTGAAATGTATGTGTGAGTTCCATGTATTTATTGTTTTATATTTTATCTAAAACTGTCCAAACTTCCAATTTTTGAGGCTTAGTAGATCAAAACAGTAGTCCTAGTCCTCTGCAGACGTAATATACAAGGAAAATGTTTAGTAAACCTTTCAAAATAAAACAACATTATACCTATGTGTTATTAACTCATATCACGTACTGTGACAGGAGATGAAACTAAGATTTGGGGGACAGCCAATTTAAAGTAAATACTTAAACGTCATTTATGTACTGCGACGGTATGAAAACTACTACTACTGCCTACTTATTTCCTGTTTTAATGTAGGCACACAAGGACTTTCTAGATATACCTACTTAAAAATTAATGTTGCTTTTTACGGTTCAGCAGAATGTTAGATACTTGTTAACATATTTACGAAAGATAATCATGTAGATACCTACCTAAAGGTAGGTATAAATAACTATAACTTTCTTCAACATTCTGGGATTTCAAGGCAGTAAAATTCCTTCTGCATTTATTCTTATTCACAAGACTTAAAAATTTTGAGAATTTCTTTGTAATCTAAATGAATTAACAACTCACGTCGGAAAGACGTAAGAAAATCGTTGGAAGCCATATCAAAAGCATTGGCAATAGGCCAGATGCATTAAATTTGCATAGTATCCAATCTCCAATAACTTAAGTATTCCAAATGTACACGATTTGGTAGAAATTTCGAAAACCACCTAAAAAAAAACCACACCTAAAATTTTACATGAAATTTCCGCATCGAAAGAAATTTCTGATTACTTTAAAAGACAGTAGTGGATTTTTAGACAGAAAATTGTATTTTTAAGTATTTGAAAAAAGGATGCATCACAAAATATATATAGCTATAGTGATAAGAACATTAATACGGCCAATACCGAGCTCATAAACTTAACTCGTACTAAACCCTATACATAAATATTTGTTCTTACATCATCATCATCATATCAGTCCAATGACACCCAGTGCTGGACATACGCCTCACCTAATTTACCCCACTGCGAGTGATTTTGTGCCGATTGCAACCAACGGAGAAACATGAACTTTTAATTAAGTAATAGATATTTCTTTATTTTTATTCCACTAGTTTAGCAGACGTAGGTACAAGAACAAACTAAAATAAAATAACAACTCATTAATGTTCCGCTGCTGGGTCTTCTTTAACTAAATACAAACAAACTACTTCAAGTAGGTAACTATCTACCTAAGTTAATTTCATCCATAGACGGTTAGTTAATTCCTATAACTTGTTTATGCATCTGGGAAATCCGTGCACTTATGTACTATTCCGAACAAATTTATACTATATATATTCACATATAACTTAATTTGCCAGGTACTGCAATGTGAGTGAACTACTTTGATTAAAAGGTATTAAAATCATTTAAGGGGTATCAGTCGACATTGCAAGGCACACGAATGAAGATAGTGCGGTAACTGCGGTAAGTCGTCACTAAATTAGTAGGTACTTAGTTTGTTTAATAGCCTTATATCATGAAGTTAGTGTACCTATAGGTATTTCTTGAGATTGGGCCTTGATTTGGAATTATCAAAAGATTTTTTTTATACTTATCATTTTTTTCATTGTAAAATCTTAATTTTATTTAAAAAATAACTTTTCCCGCTACTTTGACCGCAGTGTTTACTTTCCATTTTGTACTAATGTTTATCATTAACCTTGTAAAATTTGATCTTCGCGACATCATTTGCTTGTTTTTTTTTCGCGACATCAATATCATTACAGATGTATTCTTTTCGCATTTCCGATTTTTTACTTTAAACCTCTTTAGAGGTTTAGTAGGTATTTATATACTTACTTAAGTTTAAGTTGTATGTAAGTAGAGAAAGAGAACAAAATTAAAAGTGAATACTTAGTAGGCATGGTTAATAGATAGGTAGGTAAGTATATGTTTTTATTATTTACATTGGAAAAAGTACCATCAAAGTAGGTACCCGCCTAACTTAAAAGGGATTAAGATTGCTACATATATTTCCTGTTTGTAATAAAACTATTGCTCGTATTATTACCTACTTAAGTAATTCTATAGAAATCTTGGACCTAGGTATGTATATCTTATCAGTTTGCCAATATTTTAATATCGTATAATTTGGTAACACTGCAAATGGGTACAGTTTTTGGAGTTTTTAACTCACTGAAGCTCACTCAACACTAGCTCTCAACCCAAGAACGCGTAGAGGTATCAAGCTGAAATTAGTATCAAATACTCAGGTCTACATTCCCTTGGCGCAATCAAATCAGAGTTCTATGCTAACGCAATCAAAAGGTACAGCGTTTATGCTCCATTTCTGTCGCATTATCTTGACGATCAAAAGAGTCAAAACCTATAGGGTACTTCCCGTTAACCTAGGATCATGAAATTTGGCAAGAAGATATATCAAGTTGCACAAGTTAAGGAAAAGATCCGAAAGCCGTTACTGCATGTTGTTATATCACTGAATATTAGTAGGTACTAGGTAGGTATATTGGAAGGGGTATAACTATATAGTGATAAGCCTAAAAAAATTTAGTAATAGAAATTATTATTAAATTATTATTTTGTAATAGAAGAAGAATTTATTCCGGACTGACGTTACATACAGATGGTGCACACACACACAAGCTTATAGATATCCCGTTACCTACTAAAATTTACGACGTTATTTACATTTCAATCACAAAAAAATTGCAGAATCGTATGGAACCCTCGGTGCGCGAGTCAGACTCGCACTTGGTCGTTTTACTTTTCAAATCAACGCACTTTAACACAGCGTACAAGCCTAGGATCGTCGATGATGCGACGCGACGATATAATTGGCTGCGCAAACGCAAAGCTGTTCACCCTGTTATGTCGGATAGACTTCTCGTGACACGGTTAAAATACCCATCCCCAATATTTATTCTTATTTATTATCTTATGATGTATGTTGTCATAAAACGTGGAATAGTTTTAGTGATGAGAATGAATTATGAGAAGCATCTGTAGGTTGCATAGATAGGTTAAATGCCTGTGACATACGGATGGACGGACGGATATGATGAAACTATAAGGGTTCAGTTTTTTTGCCATTTTGGCTACGGAACCCTAGAAATGGCTTCAAATTGTTTTGTCTAGTGTAACACACGACTGTATTGCTTGAACTTGGCTTGACATACTGTCACGTGACTCACGTGTCTAGATAACAATACCTACCTACATTACAAATTATAATAACAAAAGTAAGTTATAAGAATGCACGCACCCATTTTTTACCATGCCAAGCAAGTTTCCAACGAAAATCAAATTAAAACATTGTGAATGACATACCTAAAACCCATAACATTATTAGATATGTAAAACATTATTTGACATCGATAATTATATTAAATGATAATGATAATGACTTTTAGCCCTCTACATATAATTATTTTCTATAGTTATGTACTAGAGAATGTTTGTTTGTTTAGTTGAACGCGTAGCAGGGACTAGTTAGTGGCCAAACCATAGACCTAGGATCCGCGCGCTACAATGATCCGCGGAAACGAAACCCCGCGCAAGAGCTAATAGATTTAAACCCATCACGATAAAAAGTTTAAGTTTATCCACGTTCACGAATATACAATTAACTGAACTTTCACACACGTCTATAAATAAAAAAAGTCATTGAAACATGGTACCATGCTAAGTTAATGGCATCAAATTAGTCGCCAAGACATTTGAATTGTAAAGGGGTTTGTTAAAGTGCTAAACGCGTTTTAACATAATAAGTAAGTCGTTGATCTAAATCCTCCACATGTAGGTGGTACCTATTGACTTTATAATTAGACAGGCACCTGGTATCGCAGGCCTGTTCAATTTAGCAAAAAAACTAGCAACCGGTCAATCTACCAGCTAGAATGCGACAGATTTTTTTTTTTTAAAGACAACGCACGCTCGCCCTTGTTAAATGCAGGCCCTGTGTCTTGGGGGAGTTTACAAACAGACAATTAATAGACATAAGTACACACAGATTCGACACAAAATATAATAATAATGTTATAATAATGTTTGGACATTCAAACACAGCGCCATCTAGTCCCAAACTAATAATATGTAATATGGATAGCTTCTAGACAACTGATATAATACTTAAATAACTTTTTTCATATTATAGATATTTCAGATACATTACATATTATATATACATTACACCCAGAAACAGAACGAATAATTGTGTTCATCAGGTTAGGTGCTCGTAGTGCTCATCACACAAAGATTTGTCCTGGGTGGGAATCGAACCCACACGACCTCTGTCTCAGCAGTCAGGGTCACTAACCACTGAGCCACGAAAGTTTTGTAATATTTGTGTGATTCATACATATTTTGTTTTGATTTTGGAATTGAACCCCCGTCACTCGGCAGGGCTATGTTAGTGGCGAGAAAACCTCATATCTGTTACGCTACGCTACGCTGACAGACAAAATATTATCACAATAATAAAAATAGTAAAACATTATATATACGATAAAGAATACCAGACTGGTTCGTAATAATGTTACCAAATTTGGCAAAGCCTCAGGCATGACATACTTGACCTGTTTTTACCGTTATAATGCATCGGCCTCCCCTAAAATATGGCAACATTTGCAACCTCAAAGCCTACATTTATTTTGATAACTTTCTACGTAAACTACAATGCGGTTGGACATCACAGATATTTATGTACTGTTTTATTACGAGAGGGAATCCAGTTTTACATCGTATGGAAATTTCAATTTCAAATCAGGACATCGAATGTGAGGTAACGCCCAGTCATCCAAAAATCACAAATATTTAATTATAAAATATCATTCGTGTTATCAGCACATACGTTGATTCAATAATCGACTTAAAATGTTACTTTATAAGAAAGATAACGAGATAATTACTGGGATATCTGATAACTGCAGGTATCAAATGATTTATCGTTTAGTTCTTAGTTTATTCTTGTTAATGTTGACGAGTGAAGTGTACAATAATGGCTGATAAAGTAAAGAAAAGACCACCAATTTTTACTTTGAAGAGGTGGCAGAGTCAAAGGATAGAGAATGGTCCAGCGACGCCGTTGACACCGACGGTACTGCCGCCGTCGCATGATAACTCTCATATGTTTAAGACACATACACCAACAGTGCTATCAAGAACAGTCAATCCCAGTTCAGAACCAAAGCCTAGAAAGTGAGTACTACTTATAACGTAGCCATTAATAATTATATTCATTGATCTTGTTTACTAAGTGGAATGTTGTTTATTTAGCTTGATAAGTAGGTAGCAGCGTAGTCAAAACCATTAATCAGACTGAGTCAGAAATTACCTAGGTACTTACTTGATGTGAATTTGCTAGGAACATTTTTTATTGGAACAAAATCAGACATACAAACGCTGTAGGTTTGACAAATGACAAAAATTTAGATATTTCAATTGGATGCCTCGGTGGCGCAGTGGGGGTGCGTACCTGCTTCAATAAATATACATAATATACAATATTTCTAGGTTCGATCTCCGGGTCGGATAAAAACGATCTTGGGTTTATCAGCCTTGTATCACCCCCTCCCCCTCAGTCTCGGGACGCACACGGTTAATACCAATATGCCCCTCTCTTTTATATGGAATCAAACAGCTATCGAGGAGTGTACTACGCCGAATCGATTGCCAAAAAGGTAATCGAATATCAATTGATCAAACGCTATACATCGAACATCTAAATACTCGAACGTTCATACTAACGAATGAACAATAAATCGAACATCTTCGATAATATAATTAAAATATATATCTGAACGTAGAACTTAAACCAAATTAACTTATTGTAAAACAGTGTTTCAATTTCCTTTTCAATTAAAACTATTTTTCAGGTTATCATTATTCTTTGCAACCAAGACCAACATAAAAGGAACCATTGTTTTGCTTATAATGTAACTAGTCTTAAATTCTAGTTTAGTATCAGTAAAGTATAAAATTATAATGATAGGTAGGTTCTTCTAAATAATAATCATTTATTGATTCAGTTCAAACACGACTATTGGGAACAGATTGTCTGCAGGTGGCATCAAAGAATTGGTACAATGTGCTCTGTGTTTGGAAGTACTTCACAACCCAAAGATGTTACCATGTCAGCACACATTCTGTATGGCGTGTCTCTCAGTCTACATCGCCGGTAACCACCAATCATACACATTACTCACAATAACCACTTACCTACACATCATATTACCAGTAATTTCGGTTTCAGATTCAATCATATTCAACTGTCCAATGTGTAGCACAAGGATTCAAGTTACCGGAACGAACTTTCTTGAAAGTTTGCCTTCGAATTTGTACATCGATTCGCTGTTGGAATTAGTTGGCGCGAATGTGGTGAACGATCGACCTAAAAATGGTGGAATGACACCACCGTCCACACCACCAACTAATAACCTAACGCAGAATGCAGATATTTTCGCGACATCGGCTAGATGTGTACATTGCAAAACTATTTGCGAAAATGAAGATATTACTTGCTGTGATCATTGCAAACTGGTAAATATCATTTTAGCATAATTATGATACCTACATTAAATTCCTCGTATGTATAATTCTTTTGTGTGCTTTAGCTTAGCGTAAGTTGTACTTGTGTTATTTTTGTTTATTAATTTAGTGGCATATCCGTTAGTGTTTAAGAATTTAGTGGCATACCCTTCGGCTCTGTCTGAAAACCAGCGCTATAACATTTATGTTGTAGCATTAAGCTGAGACAGGGCCGTTTTTCAGACTCACAAAGGTCTTATAGTTTATCTTTGTGCTGTACTATGTAAATTAAGTCTGAAAATAAATAGATTTTCTTTCTTCTTTCTTTCTTTCTATATCTCTTTCTTCTATATCTATATGTACATACATATAGCTCAAATCACCTATTTAGAGAACTAACATCATCTTACTTTAAAAGTTTTGCTTCTTCAGTTATATTCTTATTCCATCCATCGTTGTGCTACACTACGATGGATGAAATAAGACTATCTAAGTAGTCATCTTCATTATTATCATTAACTCTTGCTCAGGTACTACTGTACATGCTCTCCCGTAATTTGCACTATCTTCTTGCGATTCAGCTCGATGTCTGATTACATACGTATTTTTTTCTTTATTTACTACCATTTAAATTTCCATAAATACATTTCTGAGCTCTTATCTCTACGGCATCAGTCTCGTTACTTTTTTCTGCCATATCTATGATTCACTTCCATACATTAATATTTACTTCAAATTGCCTTATAATATACGGAACCGTATCGGTCTGGCCAGCGTGGTATAGTTGGCTAAATTCCCTCGACAATGTTTGGAGGAGAACGGTGCCCAGCAGTGGGCCGTTTATGGGTTGTAATGATGATGATGATACGAAAATAGCACGAGACATGATACAACCTATTTATTATAATAAAATTTATGCATTTTTATAGAAATTCTGCCGCGTATGTTGGTCACAACATTTGGATGACATGCGAATTCAACTGCAATCCATTGTGAAACAACTGGACACTGCCTGCAATCATCTTCAACACAAAATTGAACATTTTAAGGTACGTGACCAGAATATTTACCCATAAAAATCTTGTTTGGCAACAACGACATAAAGAGAAAATATAGCGGATAAATATTTTTGAGAATCCAATTTGAGGACAAGATATAAAAGATTTTTGCTACAAATTTATGAAATTATATTTAATTTTGTGTTATTTACGGTGAAGATTTATGTTTAAAAAGATGTCCGGTGTAATAAGTTTATGTGTGGGATAAGTTTTTAGCTGCGCATCAAACCATATTAATTATAATAGGTATCGATGTTACACACAGAACAGAGATAGGTACTTAGTACCGACTGTCATTGTTCTATGGATGTTACGTAATATGAACTTGGAATTATATTTTTCAGTAATTATGCACAAAAGTAATTATTATTACAAAATACCTGAAATCTACGCACGTGTGCAGCAGTGTTAGCTAAATTATAAACCTACTGATTTTTCCCAGGACCGCTGCGAACGTATTGCGGAACAAATACACATTGCAGCCGAAGATAAAATAGCTGTTATATTCGCAGCCAAAGAGAGCATGCTTGGTGAAGCTGAAAGTTTGCAGAAATCAGCCGATATGTCTGCACTGGCGTTAAAGAATTCCTTAGATGAGGCCAGGAGAGTTGCTACAAAGGCTATGCATTCGCGTGATGTAGCTAATGACAAAGAAAGGGTAATAAAATGAGATTTAAAATCATCATCAACATCATTCCATCGCGTTTTAGGTAATATTGGGTTTATTTTGTCTCGCTGTACAAGAGGAGAATACTTTATATTATATCTACAGTTTACCAACTGGAATTAAATATTGGGCGCCAAATTCGCTCTTCACTATAAACTAGAAATTGTACAGTTGATGAATAGTTAGCCCAAAGTTGTTTTGCCAAATAGTTCGCGTGCTGAAGTGATGAACTTAAATACATTCGGCAATTATACATACATACATTTTTATTTATTTATTTCTGTTCAGAAAGCTTACAGACTAATAGGATGCATGTGTGGTTATAAATAAGTAACTTAAATTGCTAATAACAACATACATATAGATCACGCCTCTTTCCCAACAGAGGGGTAGGCAGAGACTATTTCCTTCCAATTATGATTCTGTTCCACGCTATGATTCTGACATACATCTTTGGCCTCTTCAACATTCATCAGTCTTTTCATGCATTCTCGCCGCTTTAGGGTTAACTCCTGATCTGTGCCTTTAAATTATATAGTATTATTTAATAGATTTTATCAAAACTCAGTCCAGCCCCCCGATTCTGACTCGTCGGATTGCTCCCGGATCGTAAACTTTTACGAATCTTTGTACGACGTATTTTTACAGCTTAAGTTATTTAATGTTAGAAAATAGTCAACCGTATAGAAAATTAAAAACTGATTAGTTTAAGATTTTTTCCTACAGACATTTATTTCTTTAACATTATGTTATTTAACTTTAATTACACTGACATTTCGGGCCGAAAATTTTCCGACAGCTCAGAATCAGGGGACTGTTAAGTCATTCTGTCCTGCTAAGAAAGAAATACGGAAGTATTATGTATCCATAACTCTTGCCATTCACATCTAAATTAGGGATCTACTTACCTAAATTGCATTGTTCTTCGTTAGGAGAGGCACTAAGGCAGCAGCATCTGCCAAATTGTAGTGACTTCTAAGTACTAAATTATGCGACTTAACGTCTGGAAAAAATAATAAGTACCTAATTCAAGGAATTCAGTACCATATCTGCGTAATTAAATCAAAACGAATAATCACTGATTACAATATACATAACAAAACAAGTACCTAGGTACATAACTTATATACATATCTGATGTGAAAGAACACGATAATAACAAAAACTTATCTATTAAAAATACGGCTTTTAACACATTTTTTGGGGAAAAACCTTTATTAACTCAATTGTTTATTGACGAAGGCTATATTCTGTAAAACATTGCGATACGTCTCGCTGAAGGCTGCAAGTATGTCTGATATTTTTATTTTATACCACGATAGTGGACGTAGCATATAGACGCCTGAAACAATTCGCTGATTCTGTTTAAAATATTTAAATGTCACTTCAATACTTTTGAACATATTCCTGACATAAGCTGTCGACATGTCACATGATCAATGTACTTATTTGGCATGTCGTTAGAATAGATAGATAGTTAAAAAATATATAAATAAATAGAATAGATCAGTCAGCCCGTGACCACGATCGGTGCAATTCGGTCGAAACGTCGGGCAAATAAATAAGGTATTTACTAACCTTATAATATAATATGTGACGTAGACCCGTTTTATAATAATCTAATATGTGTATAAGTCGCTCGATTGTCATTTGTTTACCCCGGCAGACCCTCTAGACAAGTGGCAATCGATTCGATCTACTCGTATATAATCTAACGACATGTCAAATTAGTACATTGATCAAGTGACATGTCGACAGCTTATGTCAGGGATTGGCTACTTGTATAGGGGGGCGGGGCATCACGAGTCACGAGCGCGTTGCCGTTACGTTGCCGTCACCTACTATCACTACTTTTATAAATGCGAAAGTGAATTTGTTTGTTACGTTTTCACGCCTAAACCACTGAAAGGATGATAATGAAATTTGTCATAGAGATAATCTATCTAGGACATAGGCGGAAAACGCGCGGCCTACTTGCGGCGAAACTTGCTCTTATCTTGAACAAAAGTGTTTTTACTTTTTTTGTAGTCCATAGAATCAGCAAAATTTATATTATCTATGAGTGAAATTTCATGAAAATCGGTTGAGTGTGAAAGCGTAACAAACAACCGAACAAACACCAGTCAAATTAAGTAAGCAGGCCCAATTCAAAACATTACACGTGGTATGGAAGCAATTAAAAAAAAAACTCTAAATAACTACATTTTCTACGGCATTTTTAGTGGCATTGAAGCAGGGATCGATCTACTTCCACTCGGTATATTATAGCTAGTATGTAAGCAATTTATAATAAAAATAATAATTTTTTTATTCGACGTAGATCGAGTCTAACTCAGTTGCGTTATCTGAAATCTCGATCTAACTCATCAATATTCTTCTACAGGTGACGACATTCATAAACCTTCATCAAAACGCAATACAACTTCTATCAGACGTATCAAAATGGGACACCGATCGATTCGTATTTGATAAAGAAAACTTCCGCATAGAAATGGACTCGGCGACGCCGATTGATGCCGAATCAGACGATCCTGTTATAGAATCGCCGAAGGAAAACAACCCGCTTGAAAGTGAAGATAATCTTGTCATGCATTACAGGTAAGTTTGACGTCATAGCATTATACACGGAACCTCATTATTCATATTCGTAATTCCTCTCTCTTCAACTGAGCTTAATGGTCTTTTGGTGCAGTCAGTAATATTAATTCTTATCTCTTTACTATTTAATTCCTTTTCGGATTACTGAATCTAAGTCCCCATATACCTATTCATGAGGCTTATATGCCTCATGGCTAGTGTTGAAGATAATGCCTTTGCTATTTGAACCTGGTGTATACCAATAATGAGCGTTGAATATTATTATTACTATGAGGACGTTTAAAAACAATACCCGTCCTGACAGCCGGGTAAAAAGAAGGCTGCAAATTGCGTGGATACTGTAAGCCAGCGAAGAGTTGATTTTCAAATTTTTTCCTTCTTTCAGATCCCGTAATTTCATACCGCACTATGTTTGGCGTAAGACGTCCCGCCCGGGCGGTGTTGGCGTTAGTCCTTGGAGTAACCACCTCTACGTATGCGGGATGGACAGCCACAGTGTACTAGTCATGGAGCGCACGCAAGCCAAGATAGTGACCAGGCTGTCCTCTGAGGAGATGCTGTGTCCCGTACACATCGCCTTCATGAAGAGCTTAGGAGAAATATATGTTACAGGTAGGTTATGATAACTTGTGAACAGCCCCCCCAGATAAGAGGCAAATCGCTAATTCTATTTGAAATATTTAAATGTCACTTCAATACATTTGAACATAATGAACACATCGCTGACTTAAGCTATCGAGATGTCACGTGATCAGTGTTTTAGTTTGACATGTCGATAGAATATAGAAATAGATCGCATCGATTGCCACATGTCTAGAGGGGCAGAAGAAAAATATAATTTAAAATCGATGTCAAATGTTTAAAATTGCCAGTGAACATATTTAAATTTTCAAACATTTGATCAATATCCAAATCGATTTACATTGATTCGATCGATGTGATCTCCTGTCCAATGACGGAGGTACATCTACAATCGAATCCTTTGAAATATCTTTTATAAATAATGATTACTTACCTGTTTCAGATAAATGGAAACACTGCATCCACGTTTTCTCTAAAGATGGCGAGTACTTACGCTCTATGGGACAGAAGGGCAGTCGGGTGGGTACCTTCAGGTCACCTGAAGGTATTGCCACTGACAACGCGAACCAACTTATCTACGTCGTCGATACTGGCAACGATAGAGTACAGGTAAGGGACAACTGATACTTATACTCTATTAGCTAAAAAGATATTATTGTTAAAAAATGTATATGACATTTAAAAAAAAAATTGTCGTTTAACATAGGTACCTACCTATACATTTTATCTTTTCCTATGGATGTAGTAACGGCCGGTAATCAATTCTTGTTTAATTCCCATATAGAAAAAACTTGACTATTTGTTACTAGACCACCAGTGTTACTAGATGAGAATAAAAAAACCGCACCGAGTCACACTGTTACTCGAAGCCAATATTTTTCTCAACCAGTCACTAGGGCATCGGAACCGGTTTTTCCCGGAACCGAAAGAACCGGGAATTCCCGGTTCTAGGGGCTACAAAAAGAACCGGTTCTCAAAATATGAAGAACCGGGTTTTTCGGTTCTTTCGGTTCTTCTACAAATTAGTGATTAACGCCGATCAACTTCGATCAAATAAGCCCTAGATACACGCTCGCATACAAAACCAACGCCAAATAATGGCACTCGACAGTACCACATACTTATTAGATGTATGTATTTATTATATAACAATTCTGTAAATGTTATTAAATAAAATATTCAATTTTTTTCATTCAAAATATATCGTAATAGATTATAGATTTGATCAAAAGGGTTTATTCACATTCAGTCACACCCAAACCTGTAAGTTGTAACACTGTTACTTGTTGGGAAAAAATTCTCATCATGTTACACTGTTACTTGATGCAACTGCTTGCAATTTTTTTCTTCCAACCAGTATATATGCCAAATATTGGTGTTACTGGATGGGATAAAAAGTTACATCGAGTCACACTGTGTCTTGTTGGGAAAAGTAAACATTTTATATTCCCATCGAGTCACACTTTTTTTATTATATTAGTGATTGATATTTTTATTATATAGAGAGTTGCTACTAATCGTTAGACAGTTGCTACCCTCGACATTTTTTTAAAATAAACTACTTTCTGAGGTGATGAATCATTCCATCAGGTTGCTGGTCACCTATCCAGTGAGAACAAACTGCGTAAATGAAAGCGATCATGCCATTCATCGACTTAAAATGTCGCTTTTCCAGAATGTCCCCATTCATAGGTTTATTAACAAAAATGTCGATGTCGATGAATGGCAACTGTCTAACGATTAGTAACAACTAGCAACTCTATATAATAAAAATATCAATCACTAATATAATAATAAGATAATAAAAAGTGTGACTCCATGAGAATATAAAATGTTTACTTTTCCTAACAAGACACAGTGTGACTCGATGCAACTTTTTTCCCATCCAATAACACCAATATTTGGCAGTGTTACTGGTTGGGAGAAAAAATTGCAAGCAGTTGCATCGAGTAACAGTGTGACATGACGGGAATTTTTTTCTCAACAAGTAACAGTGTTATAGGTTTGGGTGTGGACTTTACGAACAAAATTCTAATAAATTAGCAAAAGAACCGAAAAGAACCGAAAGAACCGGGTACCCGGTTCTGTGTTGTCACTGGAACCGAAAGAACCGGTTCTTAAAATATGGCCGGTTCTCGATGCCCTACCAGTCACAGACCACAGTGTGACAGGATGCAATGTGACTCGTTGCGAATAAAGGTTTAACATGGTATATTAGCTTCCTCATATTCCTACTAATAGGACAGATTAATAGGACCACGAGGAAACGGCCGATAAATTCCATAATTAAATTTGTTTCAGATAATCCAACCCGACGGCAAATTCGTCGACCAACTCGGTGTAGCGACAAAACACCAAGTACTAGAAACTGCCACTATCTGGGAGAGCAAAGAGATTCTATGCACAGAACTGAACGCACCTACAAGCGTTGCCATCACCAACGACCGCGTCATAGTATTAGATGGCGGCAACCGGAGAGTTAAAGTATATAATAAGCAAGATAAAAAGAAAATCCTCGAGTTTGGATCCATGGGACAAAAGAAGGGACAGTTTAGGCAACCAGAAGTTTTAGCGGTGGATCCACTAGGTTATATCCTTGTTGGAGACTCAGGAAATTGCCGAGTACAAGTATTCAAGCCTTCAGGACAACTTGTAAGGGTATTCGGAGGTCTTGGCACACAACCCGGCAAGTTCGGCTGGATCTCAGGCATCCACGTCACTAAACAACTGGACATAATAATAAGTGATACTAAAAACCACAGCGTGAACTTTTTTTAACAGATGTATTTAAATTATAACAATTATTTTAGTGTCGAACATTGTCGAAAATAAAATACAGATCGTGATATAGCACTGAGATTAATTGTTAAATAAAAATAATCTTATTAATAAGTCGAATTGTTTATCTTTTTTAATATAAAAAATAGAAATTAAAATTTAGAGATTCAATTTATGACACAATGAAATATTAAAAAAAATATTCTCTATTATAACAAAAAACAAAAAATTATACAGATTTACTTACACATTGCATTTATATAAATAAATTTAACAAACTGTAGTCTTTCTTAAACAATACCACATTTTGAGGATCTAGAAAGATTGCAACGATTAAGTAGAATCACGGATTCATACGCATAACCACTTTTAAAACAATACTGCTCGTGTAGGATTGCACCGACATTGTTTTCCCCGCCCTCTATTTACAGAACTAAAACGTAAGCTACAAAAAAAGAATATACCTACTTTATTGAATAACGTGTACAATACGCGCGATCTAAGTTGGCCGGGCTGAAGTTGCCGCTGTGAAAAATTTGCGCATGCGCATGTATTGTCACAATTTAGTTCAATAAAACGACTTCTGCGCAGCCACTCGCGACAATTCAGGCCGGCCAACTTAGATCGCGCGTATTGTACACTGGCCACTGATAGTGGCATATAAGTCACGGGGGAGACCTTTGGTCAACAGTAGGATCAAATAGGATAACTGTAACTAAATAAAATGTATGAATATGAGTCACGTGGCTTACTGACAAATGAGACTTTGAGGGACGGAGTCAACGCAGTAAGTAGAATAACTTGCGCTCGAAAATAGCCTTTAATGCAGGGTTTCTTAAAGTCTACGGACCTTTTTGGTGTCTGCAAAATGAGTTTATAATTGTGCTCTTACTGTTATTATGTAAAAAAAAGTACCAATACAAGTGATTTTTGAATATAAGGCTTATCTGCAATACCATGAGAAATGCGACGGGTTAATTTTCAACCTTAGATTAAATAAGCAGAAGATAGAAATTGCGAAGCAGTCAAATCTGGTCTTATAACTTGTTTTGTGTAAGAAACATTACGTACTTTTAAGTGGTTATGCGTTCGTGAACACTATTATACATTAATTGTTATTGATTATTTTCGATGATTTTTAAGGTAAGTAGTTACAAGGAGTAAGAAATACGATACATTTTCCTTTCTGATAACCAGATGATGGCTATTGTATCAATTATAACATACATTTATTCTAAAGATTATGTAAATACTGTGTCAATTTAAATTTCATTTACGTAATTTCAATTCATCACTCATATAATGAGTATTAATTAATTAAATATTAATTGGACGTTACATACTAAAATTCCATTAGTCTCAAATTAAAATATGGATCGGTGCTAATAAAATCTTATACAAGGTGTAAAATCAAAAATAATTTTACAAAGAAATGACAAAATAAAAAAAAACTAAATAGATTTTTACATTTTACATAACGGGAGGAAGGCGATAGGAACCTCTTGGTGTCGGAAACTGGGGATAGTGCTAGTGATTTTTAACCCTTTGAACGCCAGAGACGTCTATACACGTAAAATGAAAATGTGCTCACCACGCCAATGCCGGCATGGCACGTCAAAAATGTACTATATTTTAAAAGCTTGGCGCACAAGGCACGGCGATACCGATTTGACGTGGCGCTCAAAAGGTTAACACTATATGTAATGTCACTGACCTCACAAGTGTAGGTTTATATAAGTTAGGGTCATTAAACTTTAAAATCACGAACGAGTTGATTTTGTTCTGAATTTTTTCTATCAATATGAAGAATATTATATACAGGTAGTACATTATGCTATTTTAGGGGATTTAAAAATACTTAATTCTAAATATCTATATTTTCTATTGTATTTAAGTGACATCGTATGACATCTCAGCAGCACCATCGCCAGTTTTCGTACCCAGAAGGACATACTTCCACCCAGTATAAATACTAAGATAAAATCTATGGTCTGGGTATAACATTCAATACTAACTGTATGGCTCAAATCAGTCTCGAGCAGGTGGTACAAATTGTTACAACTATATACAGTTATTTACAATATCGAAACTGATTTATTTTTATTAATTAACTATTAGGCAGTGTCCTAATAGAACGCGATCGTTCGTTTGCGATATGACCGGCAGCAGGCCTACTTCACAGTTTGTATTGCATCGGTGCTAAGTATGGACGTACGAAATAAAACACAAAAAAAGAACTTTAAGGTCACTTCCCACTATACTCGCACGAACGAATGATGATCGCATTCTTAGAACAATGCCTTAACCTTGTGACCGCCGACACAACCTTGACCAAGAATTGAAAATGTCACCTTATTACCATCAATCATATATTATTAGATAGACACGCGTTCGAACTTCGAACACATAATACTTGTTTCATACCAGCTTTTACACTATACATATACGTTGATAATTCTTCCTCTAAGATGATGGCTAAGCAGACTAATAAATTAATCGTAAAGTGCGAAATAAAATCGCAAATGCTCGACGAATCGCTTCATAGAGTAAAAAATATACGTAAAATTTCGCAGCTGTTGTTTTACATCGCAAACGATTATTTTCGTAGTGTGGATTAAATTGTATTCATTTATTATATAACAATATTTTTTCGCAATGGTTTTTTATCTTAGTGAGCGCAGCTATAGTAGTCGTATTTAGTTTCTGATTCTAAAGGTACTTATCTACTTGCAAGTAGTGCTTTTATTTGGTTTGATTTTGTATAGGAGCTTGACTCTATGGTTATAATTAAATGATCGATGCCTATAAACATCATTATTATTATTATTTTATTATTAAAGTACATTTTCAATAATTGATTAGTCGACTATTGGCGTTCATAGGTTAACACAAAAAACCAACGACAAAATTTACTTACTTTTACAGATCTTAAAATTAAAACTTAAAGCCATGTTCATATCTACTTCCAAATATTATGTTTTACATAAACGTTTATGTATATTTTTCTATAAATTATTGCATAAATCAATAAAGATGTAGAATCGAAATGAGGATCATTTAAAATAAATTCAGTATACTCTTGGCCTTGAGCAACAGTTGAAGAATTCAACATAGAAATTCCTAGATATGTTAACATAATTATTATTGCTTTAGCGAGTTACTACTTATTAAGACTACGAGACAGAAAGATTTCTAGGCCAAGACAAATTTCAATCACAATTAAAAATGAAATAATATCAAGTCACTCATAACAAGTACCCTCAGCGAGAAATAGGCCTAAGGCGACAGACGTATTTACGTTTTTTTACAATAAGTTCGTATGAGATTCAAATTTGTAAGACAGCTGTTTTCTCTTACTAAGTCTTTCTCCACTGATAGTATGGTTACGATATATTGTACCCTCAGCAAGACATAGACCAAAGGCGACAGACAAAATTGCATCTTATTCTAATGAGTAGAAGATTCAAATTTGTAAGAATATTGTATTTATAAGCCTTTTCTCCACTAAAGGTACGATATATTTGTTACCAAGTGATAATCGCGTGCCAACCAGCATAATTCAATCGGTACGTGTGTGGTAACACGTACCGATTGAATTATGCTGGTTATTAACAATTTTAATGCCTACAATCGCATTATAATTACACGAAAACATTCACACACTGTGGAAACAAATGTACAGTTGATAGGCACATTTGTATCTAACTATTTATTATAATAAAACTTGTGACACAGAAACAAGGTATTCAAGGCATAGCTAAAAAAAAATCATGGCATAAACATTAGTCACCAATGGTGGATGCAATAAAGCACCAAGAATTACTACGGGCTAACCATTTTGAACATTTCGTGACGAACAGATGAGTATTAATATTTGGGTCATATTAAAATTTTGTGCAGATAAACTTGTCGCTAACTAAAAAGTACTTTCCTCATAACACCGTCAAGTTTATGCGTATGATAATTTTATTTGAGTATAATTATAATTTTGATCATTACTACTGGTTATTGAAAAAAATATTATATTTGTTCCTAACATAAATGTATGCATTTATTTTTCACATTTAAATAATTAAGTAGTAATAGGGTGGTAAACTCCACACAAATAGTAAGTGTGCCGCACAACATTTTAAAATTACCCATTTAACCTTTTAACCCCAAAAACGGTTAGGTAAAAATACAACTTAATTTTACAGCAATAAAGCACATTTTTATATATCCGTTTTAGTGGTTAAAAGGTTAAGTTATAGTGTTCATAAGGTTAATAATCAAAATGAAATCAACCCCCGAGTGAGAAACACAGGGTGAACATTCAAAATGACTGAATAATAATATGTACACCTAGGAGGACCGGCAAGGTTGACATCTACTCACTGCATGACTCTCTCCGAGGACAACTGAGTCTGATTCGGCTGGGGGACCCTCGCTGTTGTCGTGTTGTCTCTGGAACACGTTTAATATTAGTTAGGTAACAGAAACAATTGATATGCATGCAAGGACTCCCTATTCTTTGCTTCATATTTTTTTAATAAGTACCTAAATATTTTGATCATTTTTTTTACACAAAGCCTAAAATAAGCTAATAAGAGTATAAACTTGTGTTATGGGATCTCGACAACTGATAAAAATACATTTAAATACATACTTAATATACATAGACAATACCTAAACTCCGAAACAAACATTGGCAGATCATACAAATATTTGTTTCGACCTAGGGATCGAGCCTGAGACTCAGTAACCAACTGTATACCGTGTCAGCATTTCAGCAACCGCTGCGTTAGGCAGTCGAGATTAGTAAGTATTTGGAGAAAGGGTAAAAAGAAATATAATCTATATTTAATAACATAAAGCTGAAGAGTTAGCCCATTTATCAAGCAAGGCTATTTCACCACCGAGCAACATTCAAGAATTTTCTTCTACAACTACATCTAATGGGTTTTTCATGCCATACATTCTATAGAAAAATAGTACAAGTATTAGAACAGTATAATCAAGCAACAAAACTGAATAAAAAATGTTTCTAAGTGTTTGTTAGTCAAGCATGAAACAGACAATAGATGTTTTTCAGTATAAACATGAAACTTTTACAACATCAATTATGTTGTGCCACCAAGTAGTTTCTTAACGTTGTATTAGTGCATGACCGTTAAGACAATCGGGAAGTAGTAATAATTTTTTTTTAAATACAGCACCTGCTCTGACAATACAGTTCCTGTCTCGGGGAACTTCACAAAAATACTATTAACGGACACATGGACTAGGACCAGACTCGAAAAACTATCTATGCGACGGTGGCAGTAAAAAGCAAAATAATAAATTTGTTACCTTCAGTTCTGTAGCCAAACTGCGGAATGTGTCTTCAACATTAGTATTGTCCTTAGCCGAGGTCTCCATAACAAACATAATCTCAGGCACATAACGGCAGAATGACTGTGGCTCATCGGGCTCTACTTCTCTCTGTTCACTCAAATCACACTTGTTGCCAATCAATGATACTATCACGTTAGATGATGTGTATCTTCTCACTTCTTCAATCCATTTTTGTAGAGACAAAAATGTTGAGCGTTTTGTGATGTCGTATACTGCAATTTAGAGTGTATACTAATGTTAAGCCTTACTATGCCCCTATATTTAGTATATTTTATTAAAATATTATGTTTGAAATTCTTATTAATCAAACACCCTCAGTACAATAGTACAGTAGATTGCCTTGATACTTCTAAATATAATAATATTTATGTTGCAGTTTTTATTCATGGTTAAGGAAACAAAAACATACCATAACTTAGTGATGTCTAAATTTGTTAATTTTCAATTTATTATTTATGACACTTTTAGTGGGCGTATACTGCAAGTAGGTACTTATTTAAAGGTGGAGGTCACTACCCTTACCATTGCAAGAACAATTCTAGATAAGAGCAATATTAAGATGGAGGATCACCATTTTGTATATTAGTATGATAAACTAAATTTGGTTTGTTAAAAATGCAAATTTTTCTAATAATAATATTATTATTGGGAAAAAGAATTATGTTATGCATTCAAATACGCAAATATTAATGTAAATATATGCAAATGTGTTTTGAATATTTCGTTTAAGTTCCAGCAGAGCAAAAGTTCAATATAATTTTGCATAAGAATAGTTCTGAGGGTGCAAGCGATATGGGCCATAATTTATCTTGATACTATGCTCTTGCCAGAATCAGAAGTCAGTGATAAGTAAGTATAAAAAAGGAATGCCTTACAGCTAGGTAGACTGGCAATTGAAGAAGGTAACGGTTAAAATGGTAAGAAATACTGAGTTCTATCCGAACATGGTATTTCTGTATAAGTTACGGAAGCCTGGACTGGCTTTTTGTTGAGTAATTTATATTTTGTAGTAAACATGTGTGAGGTAAACATGCTCTATATAACTACGCGTTAAATTAGACTATGGATTAAGTAGGTACGACAGTTTGCAATTAAATTACGATGAGTCATGTGAAGTAGGTAAAACAGTTAAGTAGGGCTTATCATGAAAATTTAATTTATAAGAGTGGGCGTATGTTGCGTACTTACCGATAATAACACCGTTTGCTGAGCGGTAATAGCTCTGAGTAATAGTTCTGAAGCGTTCTTGTCCCGCAGTGTCCCAAATCTGAAGCTGAATTAATATCATTGAGTTATTGCATTTCTTACAATATTATATCCGAGTTACAATATCATATGATATAAATAGACTAACCTTGACTTTCTTTCCATCTACTATCAATGTTTTCATTGAAAAGTCTACGCCTATTGTATTTCCGTGCCTTTCTATAAAATTACCAGATTTCAATCGTTGTACGATACATGTTTTCCCTGTGCCACAATCACCGATGAGTACAATCTTGAATAAATAGTCAAATTGTTCGTCAGGAACACTCATGAGTGTGTTAGGATTGCGGTTGCTCATGATTTAAATTTAATTATACGTTGAATAGAGCTTGTATTTACCTTGTTTACGCGACTTTTAAATTGACAGCCATTTTCTATTTTGACATTTTGTTTTTTAAATATCTCTCCTTGTTTCCACACATGTCCTAAGTTTGGGTATTAGCAATTAGAATTTATTCCATTTGCAGGTATTTTATCTTTCGACAAAATATACATATTCCACACCTTCTGGGCCGATCGCGTTATAGGCTTATTATTATAAGCAATGTTGTAAAAATTAAGAAAATGTTTGTAACCTACATAATATAGCAAAATATTTTTTTCCCACAGCAATGATGTCGGTAATGTTTTCGAGAATTTGAGTTTTTAGAAATAATTATTCGGTCATTTATGAATGAAATAATCTGTGGAATCATACTATCATGGACACCAACATTGCCATGGCAATTGTCATTTGTCAGTTTGACAACTTTGAAATGATTCAGAAGATGAAGAACAGACAAGAAGATTCGATTTTATAAATATTATATTTTAAAGATAACAATAATTGAATTTCCATTTTAATGAATTGAACATGCATTTATCACATAAAGTTTGTCACGCTTTACTTACAATTGCAGTAAGCATAGGATTAAGCTATGGAGTAGAGGTATACCAAGCGATTTTACATTCAAAAACATCGGCACAATGTTACACATATTCATTAACAATTTGTTTTAGATACCTGAAGGGTTCCAGAAATCTAACCACTCGAATAACTGGGCAGTATTAGTGGACACGTCTAGGTTTTGGTTTAACTATCGTCATGTTGCTAATGTGCTGTCTATTTACCGGAGTGTGAAGCGGTTGGGGATTCCTGACAGCCAGATTATCCTGATGATATCGGACGATATGGCGTGTAATCCTCGCAACCCTCGTCCCGCCACAATATTCAACAATGCTCACGAACAAATAAATGTTTATGGAGATGATGTTGAAGTTGATTACAGAGGTTATGAGGTTAGATGTTTAATATGCCTTTTTTTCAGGCCTTCGAGCATAAAATGGTTCAAAAAAGCTTTAATAATAGGAAAAAAACCTGTTTGGTAGTTGCTTGTTTACCAAATAATCAAAAGCAATATTCATGTAATTAAACATACACAAAAGATTTCATGAAACAGAACATTAAACTTGGTATGGTATTATTACATACCATACCAACATTAAACTTTAAAGAAGACTTTCTTTCCACTTACATTTATGTTATGATTATTATAATAAAACAGTTCTTTTAAAATTTTCCAATAAATATAATACAAAAATTCGGAATGCAGAAATTAGGTGAGGCCTATGTTCAACAGTGGATGTTGTTGGGCTGATTTGATGGTGATGATTATGATAATACAACATTAAGTTTTCTTAGAAGTAGTTTTTATTAAACAAAATACAATTCTTTTTTTTGTAGGTGTCAGTCGAGAACTTTGTGCGACTACTGACAGGCAGAGTACCACCGGACACTCCTCGCTCCAAGAGGCTTCTTACTGATGAAGGTAGCAACATCCTGATCTATCTGACAGGTCATGGTGGTGATGGCTTCCTCAAGTTCCAGGATTCTGAAGAAATAACTAGTCAAGAGCTTGCTGACGCTCTAGAACAAATGTGGCAGAAGAGAAGGTATGAATTTTATGATATTATTATTTACTTAAAATTTATGATATTTGATGTTTATGATATTATACCTACTAGAAGATTAGATAAGTGTTGTTCTGCCTTTTAAAATTATTCTAAATTTGTGAAATTTGTTTGTTTTTAATAGTCTTTAAACACTAAGTAGGTTTTGATTATTGGCATGTTTGAGAAAATTAACAGTTTTTTCATATTTCCAGTAAATAGAAACTGAGCTAATTTCTGACATTATCCATATCATGTCCATAAGTGGGCCAGAGCACCTCTTTCACAGATAAATGATTGATTTTTTGTCAATGTGATTTATTTAAAATATTTGTATTGCAAGAAAATTGACCATGATTCATAATTACCTATTGAGTAATATAGTTTGTATTCACAGGTACAATGAAATATTTTTCATCATAGACACTTGCCAAGCTTCCTCTATGTATGAGAAGTTTTACTCTCCTAACATCCTAGCCACTGCTTCCAGTTTAGTAGGAGAAGATTCACTATCTGTAAGTAACACACTTTTAATTGGTTTTTGTGGGATCATATTCAATATCTATTTATGAATTTAACATTTCATACTTTTAACAATTCTTCTTGCTTCACAACTTAGCTACTGCTACGAGTATAGCTAAGGCTTCCATTTATTCAAATTGTCTACTAGGAAAAAGTATGAAAGACGGGAGCTTGCAACCCTGACATAAGTAAAATTAAATTTACTAAGACAAATCCAGATAAATTCGAACGAATTGCAACCCTGGTTTAGTACAACTCCATTTTTTTTGTCTCTCTTTGTATTCCAATCTTTCAAGGAGACATTCAGCATTATTTTATAATATTGAAGAAGCAAGGTAAAATTTTTTGTTTGAATTTCAGCACCATGTCGACTCTGCTATCGGAGTTTATATCATAGATAGATACACATACTATGTGTTGGAGTTTTTAGAGAATGTACATCCCAATAGCAAAAGGACTATGTCAGAATTTGTAAGTATATTGTTTTAAAACCTATTCATAATAATAATAAAACATTTATTTTCAGAAAACAAAGTTCCATAGATCATACCTTACAGTCTAACATATATAATATTATATACAATATTGTGTTAGTAAATAGAACTTAAAACTATGTTAGTAACACTTCACTAGCACTACGTGACTGTGCGTTCGTTTGGCACCGGCCCGCGGAAGCGACGGAACACGACATTATATTAATTATAACCGTCGCTGTTCGCCTGGGTTTAGCGGTTAAGGTGGTCGCCTCGCTATTACCATCGCCGCACCGTGCCGAATGACGTGGGTTCGATACCCACACGAGAAAAATATTTGTGTGAATCATAGATCTTTTTTTAGTGTGTATGGACTTTATTGTCCATTAATTGTATGTTTGTAAAGTCGCCGACGCAGGGCTTGTGCGAGCCTTATCTTCCAAATATTTGCCTCGTGCGGGATTCAAGCCCACGTCACTAGTAGCGGGGCGCCTACCTGTGCCGCCACGCTACGGTGACAGTCATTTTATTTCAATTATAAAGAAACTAACGCCTTTCTCTTTATATCTAATTGTAGTTGGCTGTTTGTCCAAAAAGCGCCTGCCTGTCGACAGTAGGTGTTCGTCGTGACTTGTTCAAACGTGACCCGGACAGAGTGCCCATAACAGACTTCTTTGGATCAGTGCGACCGGTCATCATCACCACTGATCCTATTGATATCGTCGACATACCGAAAAGAAAAGGGAGAACTCAGTAAGTAGTGCTATATAATAATAATAATAATATTCTACCACATTCACACAGCGCCATCTAGTCCCAAAGTAAGCAATCATATTTGCTTGTGTTATGGGTACTAAACAACTGATATACTACTTAAATACATTTTTTTTTTGTAAATACATACATATTATAGATAAATTACACCCAGACACAGAACAAATCTTTATGCTCATCACACAAAGATTTGTCCAGGGTGGGGATCGAACCCACGACCACCGGCTTAGCAGTCAGGGTCACTAACCACTAGACCAACAGGCCCGTCAAAATAATAAAACAATATAATAAAACTCGACTTTTACGAATATAAAGTTATTTAAATAGGTTGCAATACACGCATTACGGTAGAATTAATTCTACCGTAATGCGTGTATTGCTTGCATAATTATGCATTATACTTGAAAAACAATAGTAACTATTATAGAAATAGATGATAGTTTTGCTATAGTGAGAGGCGATGCCGAGCCGACTGTAGAAACGGTCCGCTACACGCGGCGCGAACACCCTATAGATATTAATCTTTATTTATTTATTAAAACAGATAGTAGCATAGTTCGATTCAAACTTAATGGCGCTCGGATATTAGCTGCAACTGCTGCAGCTGCGTACTGTACAGTATACAAACGTAACTTATATACTCTCACATAGATATGCGTGCGACGCTTGCGAGTGAAGGAGGGGGCGCGCGGGAATGTGCCCCGCCCCCGCACCTTTGACGCTGATACCCAATTTTGTGTTCTGCACATCGACACTCGCGATGTTCCGAGCCGCCATAAAGTTTGAATCGTACTGTACCTACATTTACATTTATAATTTCCAAATGTAGGTAGGTATACTTTTACATACATATTGGAATTATTTTGCAGATACAATTATACAATCAATATTTTATTTTGTTACAGGAACAAAACAAAAATAATAGAGAAAAGGGAGTATCTACCTCAATTTCCAATTCATCTAGTTCAAAACACAGTATAAATCAGTAGGCATTATTATTTTATTTATAATAAAAAAAAAATTATACATATAAATTGGTTTTAATATGTTGACGGCAACTGGGATAAAGTCTAAAGTAAAGTCTTACACACTCGTGACGATTGATTTGCAAAAACTCAGAATTAATCTCATGACTATAACAATTCCGCAAATTCGGAGAAAGTTTGCGCAGTTGTCATAGTAACGGTTGATCAAGTCTGTGTTTGTGCGAGTTTACAGATATACAGTACATTTTTAATTTCCATACGATGGCATATGCTATTCGCAAAAGCAAATTACATATTTTGTGATTATTTTCTTGCGTCATCCAAGACTGTATCTGTAGACCGACCGCCTTGCCCTGGGATTCCATTATCAGATTAATCCTGGCTTCAAGGAGAACAGTTGCACTGGTTAGTTTTAAGGTTAGGGTTGCCACCTTTTTTTGAAGGTGAAATAGTATTTTTTTCAAAACATTACAAAAATATAGTATTATTGGGAAATTCAAGAAAAAATAGTACACATTTATTTTTGGTAAGTAATTTTTTTTTCCATGTGTATATTTTGTTATTGGTCTTAGCTTTGGTGAACAAACTCATTATATTTTAAATAATTATAGGAATCTGAGCAATTGAATGCGTTTCGTTCTGAAATTTCCAATGTTGCTTTCCCGTCATAGTTAATTAAAAAACCACGAAAACTGAATTACGTATTGATTTTAAACGGGAATTCACGTGATTATGATAAGTTTCAAAAGTAAATAACTGAATTATCGATGGAAATATAGTATTATTCGTACTATGTTATTTTTCTATAACATTTAGTACAATTGACAGAAATATAGCACGATACTATATTATAATATAGTACGGGCGGCAACCCTAGTTAAGGTGGGAATTACTTATACTCTTAAAACGAAGGTTACAGGTTATACAATAATGAAATACAAAAAAATATTAAATACAATTTATTTTTCTATAAGTACTAAGAATAATTATTTTCAACAATATTATAAACACAACCGACTCAATTACCGTTGGAATCTATAACGCATTACGTAATTAGCAACGATTGTGCATGATCGCGTCTCACATTCTGATATGAGATCAAAATCTAAAGGACTATAGCACCATTACAGTTACTTTCATAGGCCATATCTTTTTGGTCTAATTCATTCCGTAACATCTATTTATCACTAACTAAACTTCTAGGAGCAGCAAGGATTATGAAGAAAGGTTCTTAACTGGCGTCGTCTACGCTAATAAAATTTGTTCAAGCTGAATTAAAATATAGATTGTGAACTTATTTCTTAAATGTCTTTTACATGTTAGCCAAGAGCCAGACGCTCCATATAAAAAACAAAAAAGCATCAAATTTTTGAAATTTCGCCAGTTTTTTAATTAATTTATTATTATTTTTGGGTTAGATGCCATGACATGAGAGACTTTGCTACGTCGACCTACTGAACTATTGTAGCGCCCACACACACTTAGAATTACTTCACACATTGGAGCTTGCAGGGCGTTATATTTATAGTAAAAAAAAAACTGTAACCATTACGGATACTTACTTTTTAATACAAGTTCACGTAATTCTAAAAAGTGTATTGAACATATTTTTAAAATATATTATATAATATAATAAAAATTGAAAAACAAGTAATATGACACTAAATTGCGACGTTGCCGTTCTTATGTATAAACAAACACTCATAAGCTGCGTTTATATCTACGAATGGAACGTGCCGTTTCAGACAAAATAATATTTTGTCTATTCAATTTGATAGCACTTGTCGGCCCGCGTCTGTGCGGCCACATTACGATAGATGTAAATAAGTAGGTTAATACAAATTGTGTTAAAGAATATTCTTTTGTCTGGTACGGCACGCGTCTGAAACGCGCGTCTAAACAAACCTTTAATTTGTATAGACATGACACCGTGCATTGATCATGTGACATGTCGATAACTTATGTAATGTGATTAAATGTAGAAAGTAGAATAAATATAGAGCGTTTGCCACTTGTCTAGTGGGGCTGGAGGCTTTCTCTGAATTTCGACATTCGACTGAGTCGGTTTTGATGTCGCTGTCAATTGTTTGAAAGTGACAGCGACCATATCTAAATTCCCTTACATTTGACAGCGACATCGAAACCAACTAAGTCGAATGTCGAAATTCATAGTAAGCCATGAGGGCTTACTCTGAATAACTACAAATACTATCTTTGTTCAGTTGTTCTAGAGGGAAACTGTTCTGCAAAGTTTTTGTACACACAATTTTTGCATGTAGTTTTTATGTCCCTTTATTTTACACGCCGAAGGGAAGAGGGAACAAAACTAGCTTATATACCTAGTTCTGAACTGAACTGTTCTGAAATTATCATACCTCGGTGCATAAGTAGCTACCTCATTCTTATACTATAATAAAATCAAGGCATTCGTACGCAGTATTTCATTTTAACATACCGCAATGCAACTCAAATGGTACAAATAAATAAACTTTTGAAATATATTCTGTAATTAACCCACGGTTTTTAGAAGAAGTACCTAAGCTTGGTGTTTCTAAATTTATCATTGCACTAATTTTGGATAGCGTTTATATTCTCACAGTCTCCCACACAATCTCTGAACTATTTATACAGCCCAAACTGTCTAGACAACGCAAACTGTCAATATTGCACAAACTATCGGCACTGCGCAAACTATTTGCACAGCACAGACTTTCGACACTGCGCAAACTGTCTGCACAGCGCATATTACCTACAAAGTGCATGCACTCAACACCTACTAATCAATACCTATAATTTATATTTTTCATGAGATTTTTGTCTTCCTACGTTGAAATTACAAAGTAGGTACTTAAGAGATATCTGATTCTCCATGTAATTGGTAATATAACGAACAATCTAAACGTTAAAAGGCATATTTCGATGTTAATGTATTCATTAACCAGGTACCTTAGTAAAGGCTTACGCAGTAAGCGTTTAAAAACGCTCATAACTCAAATTATATAATAATGATTATGCGGTCCGATGGATTGGAAGCTTTCATATTTGAATGCGTAATTATAAATACAATCAATTTTAAACGTTTATGTGTATGAGCCATAATAATATTGTGCCCGCCACACACCTTCAAGTATACTTGCACAAACTCAGACTTGTACAACAAAACAAAATTTCTCGAATGCTACACACAGATGTACAGTAGTCTACATCGTCGTCAATGTGAAATAGCACCATGTACGTGACGTGCTAATTCACAGCACGGCAACCTCACCGCGGTACGATGCATCGGACGTTCTTTAAAGCGGCGAGCGACTCAGTTATATTCCAATTTATTAATATTAGGCACTTGTAGAGAAATGTCCAGTGCTCCGGGAAAAGATAATAAATTATTTCAAGGACAAGACAACGTGTATCGTTGCGGTATTGTGGAGTGCATTTTCACGACACGGTAACGTAAATTTTCGCACGTGTCGTCACGTTGACGTACCACGCCACGACACCGCAGCGTTTCATGTTAAGATGTTGGCGTGGTGTTTCTAGTGGACATGGTGGTGGTCACAGTCCCTTACGGTATACCTACTTGTACGTTGTAAGTCAGAGTTTGTGCAAATATAACCTACTTGCAGGTGTGTAGAAGGCATTAGTCTAACTAAATGATCGTGACCGATTATAGAGTTATTAAAATTTATATTATATTATGGTAACTTGGAATTTGCGGAACACTATCATTACGAACTTGAAAAACTATATATAAGATACAACAACTACATATAGGTAGTTAGGTACTTACAAACTGCTAAATCAACATTCTGTATGCACTCTTAATTATACTATTTTGTACTTATAAATAAATATTATGACTTAGGTACATTATATTTACAAAATAGCCATAAATGGAACTTTTATTGGTGTTCGGGTTACAGTTTTTCGGTTTTTTTTCACATTTAGGTCCCGTTTCACCTCTGGCAGATAAATCTGAAATATCCTAAACTTAGTTGACAGATATGTATTTGACATATTTTTCATAACAAATCTTAAGCTGACGACCTTAAGTCTCAGATAGTTTATCCAGCACTTATCTGCCGTAAATGAAACGGAGACTTACGTACCTAATCCAAAATTTAAATAAGAATATATGAAATTTAATATCACTTTACATCATCGAAATACCTTTATTAGACTTATATTAGAAGGTTAGACTTCATTACACAATGCAAGTTTTCCAAGCCACTTTTCGTGCTTCATTTGTCTTATTCGTAGTGAAAAACAATGAAGGCATAAGCCAGAGAATTGCCTGGCAAAACTTGCACAGTCTAAATGGGCCTTTAGATTTTATTACTCAATACAAATTTTGTAAACAAGTCGTATCGCTCTATGCTCGTTTTCAACTGTCGGGAAGTTTACAACCGGGAACGTGGTCTATTTGGATACAGGTAAAGTTATATAATGGCAAAATATTGGTTGTAGTCAAAATTTTCATAGCCTAGCAGCTAATTAAGGCGTAAATGCATCTCATTCTTATAAAGGGACCCTTTCTAATGCGGGACCTTTTCGATGGCTGAGAAGAAGGGCCTCGCTGCCTTTATTATTTTAGTGTCTAAGGGAGAGATAGACACAGACTTGATTAACAATATTCGCCGTGTAAATGTGCTTCTTTTCCCTTTGCATGCATAGGACAACAACCTATCAGTCGAACGATTAGGCTATTATCATCTACAAAATGCTTTACAACTGGCGATAGAAAACTTATCTACATAAACTAGGTATTAACAGTAAAAACAATATATAACTGTGATAAATTGATTTAAAGCAAAACAATATTTTGAGATTCTGTTCTTAATTTGACTCTTTAGAGAAATCAAATTTGTTCAAATATAATTGTTTATAAATAGGTAGGTACAACAATTCATTAGAAATCTTATAAAAAACCGATCTATTCACATGGCAACGGAAAAAAATGCCTATAACTATAGACTTAATTTTCCCTAAACTTTTCTTTCAAGTTGCAGATACCTCGTCTGAAATAAACCTATGGAAATAACAGCTTTTAAGCGAACTGCAAAAGTTCCAAAAACTTTTTTCAAATTACAGTTAAGTATAATATTTATAAATTAAAAAAAACCTACCAAGCAACCATTATCTATAAAAAAATACTTTTGATCTTAAATTAATGAGAAGGAAGAGATTCAATTGAAATTATTCGGTTGAGAAACCTTCGCCTTCCGATTTTCTTACACTATGCTTGTTTCTTTGCCGTATAATAAATAACAATATACGCAAAAGAAATAAACGATTTCGAATGCCATACCGTTATAATCTAAGTGACTTCGATTTGGTGTTACACATATATTTTATTTCCATAATTCTATAATTTATGGAAGCACTAAGGAATTTTGTTTGCATTATAAAACTAAAACATATTTACATTAGTCCTATGCGTCAATACCAACTAAATTCAGCTATTGGCATTTCAGCTGTTAGCACTACGTACTCGTATTATAATTGTTAAATTTCAACAGTTCGTAATTTTTGTTATCTTAACCCTAAAACGAATCTAACAAGGTGATTGATGAACCACTGCATGAGATAACCCACAATTTAGATTCCTCTCAATTGTGTACATTATTTCGTTATCTATTACGTTTATTTTATTTTCCCAGGCAGCACTGTAAGAAAACAAACCTACTTTTCTAATCTCGCTAGTTAATCTTCTATGGCCGTGATGTTGGTGCCTTTAACTGTAATGCAAAATCAACTCAAACGCCTTATCATAAAATATATATTTGCATCGACAACAAATTTGGAAATTGACGCAAGGGTTATCACTCGGGACGTCGAATCAATAGAATGTTCATCAATCATTTAGCGATCAGTCTTTCCATTGATGAATTATCTTAGTTTCATTCATCAACCTTCGATGCTTGAATTGATGCTTATGTGCATTATGATGAATCATGGTGAAGCGTTCTGATTGGCTGTCAGTGTTCATCCGTGGTTGCTAGACTCGTCAGCCAGCACTATCTCGTAGTAATTGTCTATTGTATAGTTGAATAGGTGGAAGTCGTTCCTAAAACAATAAATGTTTAAGTTAACTTATGGCGATAGTACTTTGGGGTTCATTCAAGAACTAACATGTAAGTTTTCAATATTGGGTCTTTGAAAACCTCAAAGACCCGATATTGAAAACTTACATACATATAGCAAACTGCGTAACCGTAAACTGATTCCACCACGACGCAGCTTCTTGTCGAGTATTGAAAATGTTTAACAAGATACACAGGTTCGGATATATTGCATACAAATATAAACATCGTCACGCCTTGTTCCCTCAAAGCGTAGACAGAGGTACACCTCTGTTAAACTAACTTGCCGGCAAAATGTGGAAATGTTACTCCACTTCCACATTTTGCCGGCAAGTTAGGTCCCATGTATATATTATATAAGATAAGGGGCGAACCATTTACCTAACATAAACCGGGCAAATTTCCTTGAAATTATCAAGATATAAAAACAAAGTTTTTGCCCGATCCCGGAGGCCTATTGAATCGTGTTCGTATACATTCCCGCTGTACATCCGAAGCAGGGTATATTTTCCGAATGAGAAAAAACCTGAACTACAACATTAGTTCTACATCAGATTTTTATTAGATTTCCGAATCTGTATTCTTGGTAAGGAAACCATATGTATTATTTAGAAATGGTATCAAAACTAGATAGCACAAAAAAATAAATACGAACTTGTATAGCCTATAAAGTCCATCAAGTTGACTCTTTTTCAATCGTGAGAAGAGATGGCTGATGTTGTTCAATGTGTTTGTCCCCTTCCCACTGTTGCGCCATTCCGGCTTCACCACGTCCTGCAGTCGAGCCAGCTGGATCAAGTACCGTTGATCCTCCTGAAAGAAAAAGAGGTTTCTCTTAAGGAAGAAATAAAACATCTATATAAAACATCTTTTTCACACGTTTTACCCGCCAATTATAGGTGCAGCATGCTACTTATTAATGGGCATTTCAAAAAAGGAAGTGTGATTGATAATATTTTGTGGTTAATTAATTATAAGCAACACATGTTTGCTTTCATTCATTCGAACGCCCTTGCGTATTCGGACTTCATCAAAGACAAAGGATCAAAGACTGCGCAATCGAAATCGATAAAATCGAATGTGTAGATTCCGACTACGACCGCTGATTTTAGACGTACAAATTATAATGTGTAGCAGTCAGCGAGCACTCGTAGGTAGCAGTCAATGTACACTGGTTCGTATGAAATAAAATACTATCGCTAAACTAGTTTAGAACTAGTTTAGATTTTTTAATCAAGCGATAGTGGCTGAATGAATTAGGGACCGGCGTGCAAATCACGCGGTCCGGGTTCGATCCCGACCGGCAGTACCAATGTGGATTCCACTTTATGGAATTTATATGTACTAGTCAAGTGACTTACCATCTGCTAACGGTGAAGGAAAACATCGTGAGGAAACGCACATACCCTAGAAGAAATTCTATGAGTATGTCTGATCCACCAACCCGCACTAAGCCAGCGTGAGTGGATTATGGCCTAAACCCTCTCAGTCATAGTCATAATCTTTATTTCATATAGATCAAATACATAATACTTATGAACATCATACAAAGCCAAATTGCAATGACAATTTGCTTAAAGCAAATCACAATCTGTCGCGCGTTAAATTGTCAACTGTCCGAAGGTTGTCTCAGTTCGGTCAGTTTCATCAAAATTGGTGCAGCCATATTAAGGTTATCAGCTCTTGGTTATTAGCAAAAATTTTCAATTTTAGTTTTACAGTCCGCTGTTGGAATATTTGGAATCAAATTTATGTGGGGGAAGCTGGAAGGTGCTGGAAGTTTTACTTATTTGAATTTTATTATTAGTTAAATAAATTAATGCAATAAAAAAATCAACAAGGCATTGTAAAACTGCACTGATAAACATTATACTTACATCCAAGGTCTCAAATTTAAGAATAACATCGAAGTTAAACTTGCATGGAGTACAGAATGTAGTGTACGGCGTCCAGTGCATATCCAGAGACTTCTTAGCTCTCACTTCGTCTAAAACATATGCGACGAACTCTTCGAATACTGGATACCTTTCTGTTGGAGCCGGTTCGGTGCCCCCAGTCTAGGAAAATAATACACAAAAAATATAATGTAGGTGATACACTAATTAATTTTCTATTTCTCGCAGTGCTCTTGTCTGCACAAGGTTACTCCCTTAGTCGCCTTTTACGACACCCACGCCACGGGTTGTGATGGGGTAGGGCCATAATGTATTCTTAATTCGTCACTATACGGATATGTTTGTTATAACGCACCCACAATACCGCAGCTACGTTTGGTCCGATAGAATAGAGGTTAATTAACAGCCTCTGGGCGGATGCTGATAAGGTCATGACAGAATAACCCAGTACCATTGTTCCCGGGAATCGAACCCGTGGACCTGTTGCTTATCACGTGCACAATCCTGCTGGCCACAGAGCCAAGCAGTTATATGAATTACTTCATATATTACACAAACTTTAAACAGTGGAATTCTTTCACACGCCTTTGTATGTAGTTTACTGCTAATTATAATATGTTATAACAATACATGTTTCACTCTTTATAATGATAATTGCATCGTAGCAGATTACATAGTGATATGAATTAAAGATAAAATGGAAATCTTATTCACTATAGTTAACTGCACTATAGTGAATAAGATTTCCATTTTATCTATTGTTTGTTCTGAGATCAGATGTAGGTACTAAGTTTATGATTCTCATACTATTTCAAAGTTTTATCAAAATATATGTAGCAACAATAATGTATTAATTCTTTGTTGGTTGTAATGGCATCTCTCCAATATAGGACATGAAAGGCAATCGTGTGTAGAACTTTAATCGGTCATAATCAGTGAAAAACGATCACAGTTGTGTCAAAAATGGTGGCAATCTAGAATAATTATTGTGTTGATACTCGTGGCTACCAAATTGCCGCCCCCGTAGATTAAAAAGATAACAATAAAACATGATTTTTCAGGAGAAATTAAAAACCGATTTTTGTCTACACCTTGGTAACCAATAGCTCAATCAAAGAGAATATGACCCATTTTCAAACTGACTCAAAGGTCGATAGCCAATGGGTGGAGAAAGGTGTATTAGGTATTATTTTGAGAGTACATTTTTTTTTTAATAAGTAAATCTGCCAGCCCCTTTACCTTTCTATATTTCTTTATAATCCTATGTCCCATTTTGTCGTGGAATGATTTAGGCCACGCATGAACAATCTTGTCGTTGTAGGCCGATGCTAGCCTCTCCAAAGGATGTCTTACGATGAGGAATGTGATTGAGTCTCCTTGGGCTTTCTTGATCATTTCTGACGTAGGCCTGGCGTATTTCCTTCTAGCTAACTCTAAAGGAACTTCTTTGGTTTTGTCTAAAAATGCTGCTGAATAATTTGCCATGAGATTGAAGTTATACATCCATGATGTAGACGCTGCTTTGAATATATTGCACCTAAAATAGAGACAAGACAGTTTAGTACTTTTAGAAACAATAAGGACAATAAAAGAGCTTTATTGAGTGCCAACTTCGGAAATACGATCGAGAATCGATCGGTTGGCGAGATTGAAAATAGGATGACTTGGTGCAGATCAATATTAACGGGATACTCAGGTAAAGCCTGTTATTTCGTCGCTCTGACTTGAAACGTATCTTTTTAGACTAAATATTATCTAATAATATCCGGGTAAACCAGCTAGTTTTGCACGATGAAAATAGAAAAAGAATTGGAAAGAAAATACATACGAGTATTTTATATACCCAACCTTCTTAAACATAAAAAAATAAATAATAATATGTAAGTTAGATATGATATAATCATTATTAACCCATAATTTAAGATGTTTTTAAATTCTTTCATAATATACCTATTCTTACTTCTTTCTTACGCAAAATTTGAAAATGTGTTCGAAAATTCTTACCATATAACATGATACTGCCTATTAATTAAATACTCCCATGCATTTGACTTGTGACTGGAGCTATCGAGGCCGAACTTGGAGCATTCAGACCTCAAGTAATCCCTCCTGGCTTCCATCCTGGCATTAACCTCCATAAACTTGTCTCTTGAGAGAAGACCTTCGTCGTGGGTACCATTCTCAAAAATATACTGCAACAATTATATTTAGTTAGTCTTGTCTTGACAGATCACGGATACTTATGATCTAAACTGTATGTCTAATAATGAAACATTCCGCAGTTTCGCATGACAACATTATAAATCAATCGCGAAGCACAGAATAACTATTATACCGTACCCGAAGATAGCTTCTAGCCGTGCCACACGGTTGTAAACTTGCCTTCCACAGAGGTGACCTTGGTGGTTTCCAATCGTCTAACCGGCTGTAGTAAACCAAATTTCATACAAACTACACGGATGGCAACCAACCATTTATTAATAAAAAAGAATACCTAACGATAAATGACAGGCTTAGGTATCTATTGTGAGACGAATATATATTATCTATTAAAAAACGAGTTAGGAAACTTCGGAATTTGTTTCATAGTAGACCTCTGCGTATTTTGGTTCATAATTTCGATTCGGCGGTATATTACTATCTCACTCACACAGTGCATAAAAGATACGAGTAATAGAGACGGAAAGTAGTGTCGGATCTAAATCGAAAATCAAAGTAGCGCTTTTACGTACGATACCTTGAAGTCTTCATACTGAAATATAAATAAATCGGATACTTTTATTTCGCCAATTGATTCAATTTGTTTTGATTTGTTTAGAAATTACCACTAACACAAGCGTTAGATACACAAGTAAAGTAATTAAATTACGTAAACCTCGTCAAGATGAAAATCAATTAGGTATTTCGATCATTGGTAGTCTTTGGTACTTTTATATATATAAATAGGAAAAAATACGTCTTAAAAATACGTTCAATCGTAATAAAAGTCATCTAACGCGGAATTAAATTGCTAATAAATATTTGTTATTGTACCTCTGTTAAAATAAGAATATACCGTCCTAGAAACGCAGACAGCTGACATATGGTATGGATATCATGAGATTCTTTTTGTGAAGGTAAATAAAGTATCTCTTTTTAAATTAGAAAATACACGGCCCGGGTGCTGTACAATTTGACTTTTGTTGTAAACAAATGTTCTGTTCAAAATTGAAAAAGATCTGCCATGACACAGCTGAACTTGTGGGCTAAGTCATCTGCACTGTTTTAAACTCCCACAAACTTAGACCTGCAAACTCAAACAAATGTTATTTAAGTTTGTAGGTAAATTCGTGTATAGAGATTCAGCATCTAAAAGTCATAATTCTAAGTCAATGGGAAGTATTCCATAAACCAGTTATGACCAACCTTACAGGAGAGAAAAGATAATTTTCATATAAATCAAGGCAATTAAACAATGTAGCATCGATTGCAGATGTACATTTTATATTAATTTACTGCCATTTTAATAAAATCTATATATTCGACGAATAATGGATAATTTTGGAGGATAATCAGCTAAAATTTTCATTTTTCGTGTTATAAATATTTCTTTTATTTGTTTACAATAAGAGCAAGATCTGAGGAGGGCCGTAAGTTGACATCCAGGCCGACAGACATAATTATATTTACTCATATTATAAAGCTAAAGATTTTGCTTGTTTAGTCAAACGCGCTAATTTCCAGAACTAGTGGTCCGATTTGTATAATTCTTTTAGTGTTGGATAGTTCATTTATTGAGGAAGGCTATCGGCTATATAACACGATGCTACAATAGGAGCTGAGAACGAGACTGGAACGAAGCCCGAGCAACAGCTAGTTTCACATAATTCCGTTTTTTACTTTTGACTTACGTAACCCTGAAAAACATAAAAAAGCAGACAGACAGTCTGTCCGATGAATTATTTTTATACTCAAAGTATAACGTTCTATTGGTATGCAGCGTCCAGGATGCCAGTTTGTGGTACAAATAGCGGTTCCATAGACGGCAATGGAAATCAGGATGGAAAACTGGGCAATCTAGAAAAACATGTTGATAATACCTGGTCTGTTATTATACTTACTTAGTAAACGAGTAACTGTGCTTGCATCTCTGTAGTTAACTACATAGTTGTTATTTACTTCATTTAAATAAGTTAATTTAACTTACTTAAGACACACTTACTCTTACTCAGCTTAGAGAAATTATTTAGGTACTGTTTTATTTTAACTACTTACTGTTTGAGACATTTTTCGCAAATATTATGGGTATGTACGACGCGAAGATGATTGTTCAGAATGTAATAAATGTCTATAAGTACTAATATTATAAAGCTGTAGAGCTTTTTGTTTGTTTGGTTGCAGTAACTACGGCCCCCTGATTCTGAGCTGTCAGAATTCGGCGAAAACGGAATTTCGGCCAGAACTGTCAGTTTATTTAAAGTTAAAAAACAGAATGTAAAAAAAATTGATGGATTTGATGAAAAATCCTATATTAATCAGTTTTTAATTTTCTATACGGTAAAGTAATTTCTAATTCTTAATAACTTAAGCTGTAAAAATACGTCGTTCTAAGATTCGAAAAAGTTTACGATCCGGGAGCAATCCGAGTCAGAATCAGGGCTCTGGTCCGATTTGAAAAATTGTTATAGTGCTGGATAGCACATTTATTGAGGAAGGTTATAGGGTAGGTATATATTTATAACATACGCACATATAATATACACGCTACGGGCAATAGGAGCTAACCAATGGCAAAATAAAAACGACGGGAGCGAAGCCACGTGCGTCTTCTAGTAATAAGATAAATGTAAGTACTTAACCCTTTGAACGCCAGAGACGTCTGTACACGTAAAATGAAAATGTGCTCACCACGCCAATGACGGCATGACACGTCAAAAATGTACTGTATTTTAAAAGCTTGGCATTCAAGGCACGGCGATACCGATTTGACGTGGAGGTCAAAAGGTTAATTCAAAAATGCGCTACGTTAATAGGTAATTTTAATTAAATTTGCAGTCGAAGAAAATGTTGGAAAATCCACCCGAAAAGTCAGTCAATTCAAATGTGAATTGTTCAGGAAAATACGAGTATTCCTGTGCAAAACCGGGATACCTAATATAAATACAAAATACGAAATGTATTATTTTAAACGTTGAACGCAGTGGTTGGCATGAGTGCAAGAGTAATTAAAATGGGGTATTCAGACTTAATTACGTTGTTCGAAGCGAGACATTCCACGATGAGTGCTTAATTAATGAAATATCTTTGAGATTCACCCCTTTTAATTGTATTGCGATTCTCTCGCTGCCTCTGATGGGTAATAGGTATTTAGTATGACTATAATAGTCATGATAATGGCTTATTTTATACAAATTTTCAATCGCAAGAGACCTCAAAATATCCCAATTGCCTGAATCGACAACCCAAGATCGTCTGACTTGGCGCAAAAAAGGGAGGAGACCCCAAATCACACACAAACTTTTGCACTTTAGTCGCATTATGTCCAATATTGCGACTAAAGGGCTATTCTCAATAGGTCCAGTTCGCAATTGGTCCAGTTCGCAGATGGTCCAGTTGGCTATTGGTCCAATTCGTAATTGGTCCAGTTCGTAATTAAGGTCGTCCTTGATTACGAGAAGGGTTTTTTGACAACCTTCTGAGAGGCGAGATTCAACTCAAAGTAAAAATGCATTTATAATTTATGATGAACACTTTTATTTAACAAATAACACAAATCTGTATCATCGTATATAATTTGATAATAATTATGATCAAAACATAATAATAAGTATTTTTATAGAACGTATTTTTATATTATTTATATTACAGAAAATAAAATACCTATACTAACTACACACTCGTAGGTGATGTCTCGATATGAATTTCTGGCGAAATATTTCAAATGGATGCTGGAACTGGTTTTAAAATAAGATGAAAGAAATTAGAGTTCTTAATTAGATGCCCAATAGGTATCTTTGATGTTTACATCTAATAATGCTTATTAAAAAAAAAATATATTTTATTACGCTTCCATCCGGGTTGTAAATTACGATTTCCTTAGTATTATACCTGGTAATATTTTTGTAAGTAGATACTAGAATTCTTAGATTTTCATAAATATCACGCTAATAATTTGATAGAAAGGTTGTTTGATAGAAACATTGTAACTTCTGTTTCGAGTAATCGCAATATAATGGTAAGCAAATAACAGAAATAAACTAACAAATTGTTTGTTTATAAAGTATTGACAGAATAAATTGTTAATAGGTCGTTTGTGACCGTGTGTCGTTTGTGTGAGTGTACAGAGCTTGACACGCGATCAACTTAATTTGCTTACTTATAGGACGATCGATAAGCCTCCTTGTTAAACCAGTCGTGTAGTAGATTTATCGTTTATAAGTCGCTTAAGAACACGAATAAAGCAAATGCATTTAAAAAGAGTTTGCGAGAGATCATGAGATTGAACAGAAGGCTTACTCAAAAGTCGAATCTCTCGCAAATGATTAAAACTTAAACATGGTCGCTGTCATTTGCCAATATTTGACATTTTATCGAAATCGACTGAGTCGATTGTTGATTTCAAGAAGGCCCTAAGTTTTCCTATAAATATGATCCTAACATGGTACTAATAAGGAGTTGCCTACTACAAAACATATTTTTAATCTTAGATTCATGTTTAACTACAATGAAAGATTCTGCTAATAGATAGAAAAAGGTGATAGAAAATCCGTAGTAACATGATACCTTTAATTACCGTCACATCTTCGATTGTGCTTGATTAATTGATAGTATAAAAATACTTGAATTTGGAAAGTAAATGTCAATTTCTTTGGGTAAGTGGAACGAAATATACGTCAAGTTTGTCACGGAGAACCTCCGTGACGGAATTGTGTGTATAATATTTGTTTAATTTGAATGAATTCGTTAAGGTTCTTTTATGGTAAGTTTGTTATGTTAAATTGTTTTAAACTGGTTATGATTTATATGTACTGCATTTGAGGCGTAATTTAATTAGGTACTTACCTACGTAACTTGCAATTGAGGCGCTTGTAGGCGTTTTCTATTTTTACATGGACACCTTAATATTTGTTTTATGACTTGGTACTCCGGTATCCGTGTAGTGACGGATTAAGAATAGATAATATCACTACTCCATTTCAACCCGTGAAAGTCGTAAAAGGGAAACCTTAAACAGACAAGAGCTCTGCGAGAAAAGGAAAATTCGAAACAAAGCCCTATACCAACACATCTGGCCAGCTTGGGACAGTATGCTAAATTCCCTCCAAAATGATTGGAGGAGACTCTTGCCCAGCAGTAGTGGAACGTCTATGGGTTGAAATGATGATGATAATGTAGATGTGATGGTTGAGCGACTTTATTTACTCCTTCAGTAAATACATTTAAAACGAAGAACTTACTAAAACTCCAATCATCCAAACGCAATACCAACATGTAAACGAATATATTAAAAACATTTCATATTTCAATAATGTGAATAATGTTCACATAACGACAGCTAATAACTGTCACAAACGAACAAAGTTTATCGTTATTTCACGTTTGTTATTCATAATGACCAGTGTTATATATTATATAATTAATAGCTTTAATTAACTAAATGTATTTCTATTTATCATAGAACCTTGTACATTTCAATTATAATATCAGCTACTTTTCCTCGTTTAACATTTTATTTACATTGTATGAAATGAAATTCCGTTGGGATGTACCTATGTACTTAATTAAGTCCGGTGCATGTGTGCCGATACTTTTGTGAAACTAAATAATGGCACACCTTTTACCCGTAGGGGTGGACAGAGGTACCTACATCATGTAATAGGGGGCGGGGTTATTGCCATTAACAGGTCACGATTCGGAGGTGATACTTATAAGTATTATTATGTCTTTATGCAAATATTATATTTATAACTTATAGTTCTGCCGTGCTAAACAAGAACGTCGTAATTGCATTTCACAAGTCTTTGGAAAATGGTTCTAAGATTGATGTATTTAGACACATTTTTCTCTAAACTTAAGCACGCAGTTGAACTGTTTTTCATTGGTAAGGCAGAGTTGTTGCCCGGGGCTTTGCTCCTGTGAATCTTTGTTTGGTTACTTTTCAACTCCTATTGTTTCAATATATTGAAAACATTTAAAAAAAATTGCTCCAAATTAATAATAAAAATAGAGAGCGTGTTGGGAGAGGCCTATGTCCAGCAGTGGACTGAAATAGGCTGAGATGATGATGATGATGATGAATAATAATAATCGAAAATCACGAAATATGACACTAAATTGCGACCTTGCCATTCCTTTGTACGAACCCTCTTAGGCGATGTCACCAGGTTTGTCTCTAAAATAATATAATATAATATTCTATCACATTCACAAAATGCCATCTAGTCCCAAAGTAAGCAATTATATTTGCTTGTGTTATGGGTACTAAACAACTGATATACTACTTAAATACATTTTTTTTTGTAAATACATACATATTTAGATAAATTACACCCAGACACAGAACAAACCTTTACAAAGATTTGTCCTGGGTGGGGATCGAACCCACGACCTCCGGCTTAGCAGTCAGGGTCACTAACCACTAGACCAACAGGCCAGTAAAATGGAAAACTATACCTACTACTCACTTTTAGAAGACAATTGATGGCAGGTCAGTAACTTAGTATCAGTCTAAACTTATTAGGTACTATAACTATGTGAAGTTTTTGTTCAACATATAGTTCAAACTTGATAGTACAAGATCCCATTAAGGAATATATACCCTCATCGGTTATTTATTAGTGATAAGAAATAAATGATAGATAATATTCACATTGACTTATTGCAAATAGGTTGCCTAGTTAAATCGCGCCCGGATACCTAATACTAATATCGTGCGCAAAATTTTTTGTTGGAGATATTTCCAGTATGGTGGAATGAGAATGGAGTCCATACCTTTTATTTTTTTCATGTGAAAAGTCAAAGTGCTCTCACCAATTATCTAGTCGAATAAAATATCAAATGAAAGCCTATTTACAGGGAGGGGGGACATACATTTTACCACTTTGGAAGTGTCTCTTTCGCAAACTATTCAATTAAAAAAAAATTATATTAGAAACCTCAATATTCATTTTTGAAGACCTACGTGATTTAACTAGGCAACCTATTTGCAATAAGTCAATGTGAATATTATCTATCATTTATTTCATATCACTAATAAATAACAGATGAGGGTATAAGTATACTTATTCCTTAATGGGATCTTAGACCATGATGTCTCTTGTACATTATAACGCAACGGAAATTACGCTGCACAGATGCAACAGCATTGCAAAACACTTTCTAGACGCTACTGACATACTGATATGTATACTATAGGTACCTACATATTATAATGTTCCCTTGTAGGTACTGTTTGACTTTCACTTGGACTTTCCCGATACAACTTACCTATACCAAATCACTGCTGCATATTTTGATTGTTTTACAAGTTTCTTTGGATTGGAAGTAAAAAAAAATAACAATAAAATATAAAACTTCCATGACTAAAAGTACTAAAAACAAAAACCAGGTGTAAGTATTTATTAATCTGCATACCTATATTCTAAACTCAAATTTTCATTGCAGTCGGGGGACTTAGATAAGAAAGTAGAGAAGAGCGGAAGCCCTCCGACTGAAATGAAAATTTTAGTTTGGCATAAGATAAGTATTTGCAGATAAATACAACTAAATTTTAAGTTAGTTAATAATACTGTAAATTGGTAAATAAATTTTATTAATTAGTTATTTTTGTCATGGCAGTCGTATTTTTTAATTAAAAACTTTTGTTTTGCACCTTCTAGTGGTAAGTTTTTTTTACTAGCCTATGTTACTCGGAATTATGCAAGGATTGTAATGATACTTCATACATCTATATTGGTTCAGGCTTTTATATGTTCTGCTGGCACAAAGAAATGCACATACATACATATCCATACATGAATCCTGAAAGCATAGCACTCTTTTTTTTGGGCAGTCGTATAAATAACAGAATTAGCTAAATATAATGTATCTAAACGCGAATCGTTCTCATTTCTGACAGAATGTCTGCCGGCACCTATGCTCTCGACACACCCATATCTTACAAAATAAACAGCCAGTATATAGAAGCCTGTATCGTGCCAACTCGCGTGCCTTCCCGCCATTATCCTGAAAATCCAATAACTTTTAGTAACGATAAAACTTGCTCCATTGATGGAAAGCAATTTCATCAAATGCATTCACTTGCACGACCCCTTCGTGGCTCGCGATTCAAAGTTTTGTTTACGTTAGACAAACTGAACAGCACATGGTACTATTTTATTTAATAATAATAATATTATAATATTTTCATTTCAAATAAAAACCGGCCAAGTGCGAGTTTGACTCGCGCACCGTGCGTTCCGTACGATTATATGATTTTTTTTTGAGATTGAAATGGGATAGCTATAAGAAGGAATACATATTAACGTAAAGGTGACCCACCTTTACGTTAATATGTATTCCTTCACCATTTTTGTGCACCATTTTTATGTAACGTCAGTCCGGTAAAATCTCTCACTCTTACTCAAATTTTATAGGCTTTTAATTGGTTACCTTTCCAATATAACTACTACTACTAATATTCAGTGTATAATATACATTTATAATATTCAGTGACAAAAAATTTCTTGACATACGGACAAGGGAGTGACGAAGGGTTCTGTTTTTTTCCTTTTAACGTACGAAACCGTAAGAGCGCATCGCTTTACCGACCGTCAGATTTTCAATGATTCTAAGAAAAACTGCTCAATGATCAATATTACGCTGGCATCATTACTTAGCATTGCAATGTAATGGTTTAATAACTTTGAAGCGTGCGTGACTCTTTATTGATCAATGACACCTAATTGATCAGTAAAAAACAATAGTTATCATTTACTAGAGACTTTTCGCTTCATTAACTAAACTAATTAAATAGTTGATTGACACGCATATTATTTTGTGAATTGTTGACTCGAGGATGCTGCGGTCGAGTAGGCATATAAGGTTTATTTTATTACATAGGTAAGTAAAGCATGATTTTCATGTGATTTGTAGACACAGAATTTATTGACATATCTTAAACATTGCTTTGCTAAATATCGTACAGATCCTTTCAGCCGTGATAGAACATTTTGTCATACGTCATAAAACACGAAATAAATGCGAGTGATTGTTAGATATAGTCGACCTTTTAACAAAAAAATCCATCAAAATTAAAATTCAATAAGACTCGCATTGATGACAAACTGTCACTGTACTGATGTCACTTGCAAGCAAAAATAGGCATTATTGTTTTGTTATATATAAATGATATTTGTTCTAAGGGTGGTTAAGCAATTTTATTGTCGACTATACCATTGATTTGTAGAGATTGAAAATTATAACTTCATTAAAATACACTTTGCTTGAATTATCTATATATAATTGCGTGGCTCTTATCGTAACTACTATCACTTTGCGTTTCCATAATGACAGTACTGTAATAAATTCTACTGAAAGTTTCCTCAAAATGATAAGGGATTCGACATTTATGGGGTATAATTATTGTTATATAAATGCTATAAACAAAAAAATACTTAATAACACAATAATAAAATGCCGGATTCTTAACTGTTACTGAGATTTGGGAACATAAAAACCGAATACCTTTTTTACCCGACTCGGTAATCAAACCCAGGGTGTTATTTTTTGCATTCGTCTATAAAATAGGCAGCTTTAAATGCTATAAAAACTAAAGATGTGTCGACTAGTCTGTAAGTCTGACTATCCGGCCACTATCGTAGTCGGCGACTATTCGGCAAAGTGCGCCGACTATCCGGCTTCTTACTTTGTATGTTTTTCTCAATTAAATATAATTATGTAGTTTGTCTCGATATTTTTATTCTGCCCCAACCAGGGGACTTAGGATATTAAGTCAAGTCACGATACTTTTTTTTGACACTATCTACTCATTAGTAGTCATGAGTACAGTATCGATATTTCTATTCGATTTTTGTATATCAATCACCAGAGACTGATTTCGATGTCAGGCTTACTATGAATTTCGTTGTAAGGAAATTTAGATATGGTCGCTGTCATTTTCAAACATTTGACTGCGACATCAAAACCGACTAATCGAATGTCGAAATTCAGAGTGACAGACACAGGGGGCTTCCCTGTGTCAAAAGTTTGAAAATCACATGTTTAAATTTTCCAGCATTTGACAACACCCTCACTACTAACAGTTTCTATATACCTATCTTGTTCTATGTAACTATGAGTACATACATACCTATATATAGCGTGACAATATGTATTGTGTACGTTGCATGTCATTTGATTGCATGTCGTACTCTATGTTAATGTTTGAAAACAGACACATATCATGAAATAAGTTCAGTGTTTTATTATTTCTACTGTTAACTATGGATATGTGCACGCAACTGATTTTTTAAAATAATTTAGTTAATTTTAACTACTACCATAAGTAATAGGCTAGTCGGCTAAATTCCCTCCACATAACATTTCAAATTTCTAAATTGGAATCCAACTGCTCTAACTTCGATTAATTCTTTCGATTACTGGACTTTTTATAAATTAAACAGTGTATTATGGGCTTTAAGCTCAAAAATCATAATTAAGAATTTAATAAATCATAGGTATGATTAGAGATGCCCTTAAAGCTGTGCTACATGGTTGGAAATCTGCCTTCCATAGAGGTGCCCTTGGTGTATTCCAACACAAATTACGCGGATGGCAACGAAGCTCCCACCAAGGTCACTCTGTTGGGACGCAAGTTTATAACCGTGTAGAACACCTATTAATCAATATACTTTAATAATAAATTTTAATAGCTTCAAAACTATAAGTATACCTTCATCATCATCATCATCATTTTTACCCATAAACGTCCCACTGCTGGGCACGGATCTCCTCCAAAAAATGTGGAGAGAATTGAGCCTGACCACGCTTTCCAGGCGGTGGTGTAGGGTTTATTTCGAATTTTCCTTTTTCTCGCATAGCTGGTTACTCCCTTAGTCGCCTTTTAGGACACCCACGGGTTGAGTTGGGTTATGGTTGGGATAGTGACATTACATTATGTATTCTTTATCCGTCACTACCTTACCTATTAGTACCTTACCTATCGTGTTATTGAAGTCTATTTCTGTTCTGTTTACAATTAATTACCTACGTGAGTTAATGCTGAATTTTGCCAAACATAGCGTGGTATATAATGTAAGCATATAACAATGAAAAGCTGGGCGTTGTCCACTCATAATACCTGCGTAGGTAGATACTTAACCTTAGCCAAGCCCTGTTAATTTCGAAATTCATTAGGCATTAACCGGCCATAATTGTTGTAAAGCCTCTCCCTAGAGAAACGTGGGGGACTTAAAACTAGTGTTTTAAAAATATGTAAAATATATTTTATCACCTCGGTGGGACAGCGGGCATAAAGATATGTACGAATATTTTGTTTTTCTGTTATCTTTTTAGGGCCCTGTCACACAGAACGTGTTCACGCGTTCATGGGTTCTGCACGCATTCTGTGTGACAGATCCCTTAGTATCAACTTGGAGTTTGGAAATGCGCCCTCTTACATGGGAACCTAAAATAGTTGGCAGAATGTACCCCTTCAAAGAAAGAGGCGAGATGTTATGCATTTTTTTTTTATCTACCACCACTGCCACTCTGGCAAACAGACGTACGGTCCGCTTGTTAGTAAGCGGTTACCGTAGCCTATGGGCGTCTGCGACACCAGGGGCATCACGAGCGTGTTATCGACCCTTAAGAAACCTATTCACTCCTTCTTCCTTATCTATGTCTCTCTCTTTTTGAAAAACCCCATACTGTAGTCCCTTGGGAAAACCTCGTTAGGAAGTTCATTCCACAACCTAATAGTTCTTGGGAGGAAATTCAATGTAAAATAGCATTGGTAAAAATAAATAAATGTTAGGTCAATACCCAAATTCATTTATAATGGGCAACGTGACCAATGTCACAGGGCATCCTCCCGCAGATGTGCTATATTGGGCGTGAAATCATTTCACTACTTTGTACGATACGAACGAAACGTAAATATTGTGAGCATTCTATTTCTATTTTCGTCCGGAAACCACACGGTCAAGTTTAAAACAGCTGATTTAAATGGATTTTGGGAGACGCATTTATTTTTGTTCTGTTGATATCTAAACGCTTACATTCAGCGAACTATTTACTGATATTGACAGATTTCTATAAAACCAGCAACCGCGCACGGCTTCGTCCACGTGTATATCGGTAAAAAGTAGCCTAAGTTCTTGTCCAGATCCTAGACTATACGTATGTGAAATTGTATGAAGATAGGTTTAGTGATAAAGGCGTGAAAGCATAATAAACCAATAATAATAGTAAGTAAGGATTGACATCAATCTTGTGGCTAAGTGTTATATGTCGCTAAAATAAACTCACAAAATGGTGTATTTTATAGTACAATCTTCACAATATATAAAAAAATCTAATATATATCTCCAGAAATTATAAACATTGCCATGATGCAGGTTCAATGATGAACAATTGTTTAGTCAGTGTATACAAATGATTCAAAGTGGAATATGATTTACGAGTCATTGAATAGCTCTTAATGAGAGAGAAGGCCGAGGGGCACTCTATTTTTGATTTGTAGGTCAGTATCTGGTCTGAATGACTGGAATATTAGGTCGATAGACACAGCTTACAATGACGATTGTGAAACACTCATTTGTGGTACTGGTAAGATATTTCTTATGTTAATCTAGACTTTGCTGGACATAATCGTCCACAATCGTCACAAATCGTTCTAATAGTGTGTTTATTTTTTATGCCTTCTGCAGCTTATAGAAGTAGTATTTATAGTATATAGTGACTGTGAGTGTAGTTTGCGACGGCACATTAAAAAACGTGTTTGAGGGGAGATTTAGATGAATGAAATTCACAATAGGACCCAAAGCGTGACCTCAAAATATTGTATTGTACCAATGCATGATCGCGTGAATTCCTGTTCTATTATTTCTAATATCATGCCACGAAAGATCAAAAGTAAGTATGGTAATTTGTTTTTAAATAAAATATTAAAAAAAAAAAATGTGTACCAAGTACTCTGACTCCATTAGCAAAAGAAAACACACAGTTCGTCACTCACTATTTTTACTACTCTATTTACTGAAGACTTCTTAAATTACATAATAGATATTGTATTTTCCTTCAGTGGTTTTACTTCTATTACTTCAAAAATATGAGTCAGGCCCGGCTCGTCATCAATAAAAAAACATATCCCGACTCGTCCCCGTATCATTTATTTTAAAAAATCAAGTCCCAGCTCGTCTCCAGTACATTATTTTAGTTAAAGTAGGTACAGATAGAACGAAAAGCAACTATAAATTCCTACTTATATTAAAAGTCCTTATAAACGAAAGTAGGCATATCAAGTGCTTTATAAATGTCGGTAAATATCTTGGAACCGAAATTGAAAGAGAAATATTTGTTATCTCAACCTAGACAATAAAATATCATTATCATCTAACTGTATCGTGAAAATTAAGTGGCTTGCCAACGGCTAGAATGAAACTTGAATATTAATCGCTGAACCGATCCAGTTATCGTTTTCTCATTACGTAGAAAGCTTAGTTCGTTGTTTATGGGCGCACGAAGGTTGGTGTTTGGCGTCACAAGGGAAGTGATTGGTGAATCGTGCTGTGGCTTCACGAGATTCGTATTTTGTATGAATGACAAGCAAATTTCTAGTGGAGTTAAAGAACTTAGGGTTACAAAAACCCAATATAGTATTAGGTTAGGAATGTTGTACTAAATCATCTCGCTTAAGCAACCTGTAAACCATTAAACTTTTATCAATTTTGACGTGTTTTTTTTCAATTATTTGATGGTATGCAGCTTTGTTTCACGCGTTTCTGTAACAATTTTGGGGAAAAATCTTGATTGACGTGGTGTTTCACTAACAAATTTGAGCGTAAATCGGGCGCTTTAGATCAGTTTTGTTTCATTAGGTACTCCGTTTGATTTATAACTGCAAACGTCTCTTCTTTACTTTTTACCCGACTGCCAAAAAGGAGGGTGATGTTTTCTCGCTTTTGTTAATCCCAGTGAACAAGTATTTTGTTTTAAATTTGTCTATATTATAAGTACTTCGACTTCGATCGACTTCGCCACCTGTCTCAAATCTCAATATATTTTACTATCAAGCCGGACGCCATCCGTCAGCTGCCCGTTCTAAAATCTAAAGATGCGTCGTCGTGTCACGGTTAAATAAATAAAATTTTTATGTTACATACCTATAATAATAAATTCCGCTAATAAATATAAAAATGATTTATGTCCGCAAAACTCTGTGGTGTATAACCACGATGTATTTTTAACTATCGTCGCCAAAAAGTACCTATTCGTACTTATTTTAAGAATTTTATCACTGCCAATTAATTCAAGATGTACCTAAGCTGTAGGAATACTTTCTTTATTTCTTGTTTGATTTGATACATACATAAGGTTATTTTACGTCTCTTTACCAACAGATACGCAGGCAGAGACAATGCAATCACTTTTTTCATCCCGGGTTCCGTAAAAGCTTAGTTTACTGTAGTAAAAGACAACTAGGGAAGCAAACTAGAAAACACATGTGGGAAAGAAGGAATTATAAAATCAAAACACGATTGGTCGATTTCATTTTCGTCGATAATTTTCATTTGATCGTGTAATTTTTAAATATTTGACAACGCGAAATATCCCGATCCAAAATGTGAGATTGCTATTGTTCTTTATTCATAAACGTCAAAAAAAAATCGCGTGAAAACATTTACTACATAACAGTTTTATACATATCGTTGTTAAGTTTCATCAGTGCAAACCCACAGTAAACAAAATGGTCTATAACAGTGAATGCCCGACGTGTTCCATTTGGACACATTTTTTAAAACCATTCTTTGCATATTCATACACTTATTTCGTCCCCGCCAGCCTAATCTGCGGGACACACGCTTGAATTTTGCAATTTCAGATAATATTTACAGCCTTGGGACACACTCGTGTTACTACGTGATACAGGGGAATTTTTTTTCAGTTTAATAATGTTTACCCTCATTATAAAAACATAAATTTAACAGATTCGATAATGAGTAAGTTGTTTCTATTTTTACGACGCTATTTGATAAGAAATTTATGATGCTACGAAGTAAATGTTCAATGGCTTGTGTGTACTAGAGTAATAGACGGCCAAATATAAATTAACAGCGATATTCGTAAGCAAACATGGTAAGCTTAGCTCAGGTATATTACGTTAATGTGTAAGTTAGTTAATCGGATTTTTTTATTGTATACATAATATCATCAGGCATATTATACAATGAAGTTGTTGTGTTTGTGTGTCTTGTCCAAAACGTTCCTATTTCAGTTTTCAGAGATTACGGTGTACGACTTCGTGATTTGTCACAAGGTGTATTTTTATAATTATATTATATGTATTTTTATTAATTATTCTGAAATAAATCAAAGGAAAATTCAAAACAAGCCCTATACTAACCCGTCTGGCCAGCGTGGTATAGTGGGATATATTCCCTCCACAATATTTTTTTGGAGGAGACCCGTGCCCAGCAGTGGGACGTTTATGGGTAGAAATGATAATGATGAATCATCAGATGAACTGACGATCTGGTTAAGATTGCAAGCGGCACAAAGTCGCTTTCTGTGGCGAAATTAGATGAGGCATGTGTCCAGCAATGGACATCATTGGGTTGAAATAATAATGATGAAATTCTGCATCCACCCTGTAAGCCTTATAGAGTAAATAAAGAAACAAAAACGTGATACAATTATGTAAATAGACTGTTACAAAATGAATACTTTCTGAACAGCAGTTTGGTATTCATGAAACATGAAAAATGCAATGGAATGTCTTTTTGGGTACAGAAACTACAATTCTTGTTGTGTAAATGGGTTCACCAAGAGAAGAGATCATTGTACCTTTGTAAATATTCAGACCTTTTTATTTTGCTAATGTAAGTATTCACTGAACAGGTATACGAGTGCGGATTTTACAGCATGCGTAGGTTCAGTAGGTAGGTTTCACCAACCCGCATTAGGTGAGCGTGTGTGGATTACGGCCTAAAACCCTCTCAGCTCCCAGAATAGAGGAGAAGAGACCCGAGCCCAGCAGTGGGACAATAATGGGTTGCTGATCCAGTGGTTATAAAGTCTCATAAATTATGTATTTACAAAATGTCAAAAATAAATGACATCACTTGCATATTGATTACTTATAATAATTAAATAATTATATTTTTAATTTACAAAATGAAACATAATATATTGTATTTAATTAACTTACCTAGGCAAACTGTACCTTTTAATTTGATATTTTAAATATTACTAGCTTTCTTCCGCTGTTTCGCAGACGTGGTATGTAATTTATACATATTAACCTTCCTCTTGAATCAGTCTATCTATTAAAAAAAACCGCATAAAAATTCGTTGCGTAGTTTTAAAGATTTAAGCATACATAGGGATATAGGGCAGAGAAAACGACTTTGTTTTATACTAAGAAGTGATTATGATGACGTATCGGGTATTTAACAGTGACAAATCGAGATATTTAGTATGGGCAACATTTTTGATGACGAAACAGAACAGTGACGAGTCTGTACTAACTCAATAGGATCACTTTTTTGTATGTTAATTATAAAAGTTTCCGATTAAATTACTGTTCTGTCTTGATAATTGGATGTCTTTTAAATTTTATATAATTACCAACTAAATTTATTCAAGATGCATCTGGGTCGAAAAAGTATTTTTAATCTAGTATTTCAAACACCGAGGTATATCATACATTACGTAACTATAACAAATAGGTCAGTGGATATGCAACAAAAGGAAGGAACCGCAGCGCGCTTCGTGTCTCACGTCCGGTGCCACAAGCCCCAACCATTGTGATGTTGACTGTCTACTGCGGTAGAACGGGATACTCTATTTGTAACTGTGACGTCACTCTGTCACATCCAAAGGTCAAGTGTAATCTTTATTTATTGCTTGAACTTTTAATTTAAACACATGTTCATTGCCAAGTTTTAAAGATGCTTCGTTGAGATGCGAAACATGTGTCGCTAGATTTTGTAAGTGTAGTTAAAAAAGATCGTGAAGTAAAAATGCTATTCGATAATTAACTTTATGATAATTAATATAAGATATAAATTGCCATAAAGACGATCTCTCTAGCGCCGTTTTTTGTGGAACATTTTACATTGATATTTTTCGTGATCGTCATTTATTTCTGCTTTAATCCTGGTAACCCATGGAATTATATCTAACACTAGGTAATTAAATAGAAGACTTAATATTTATTATAAAGAATTGCAATTTGCATAGCAAACATAATTTATCGAAATACTTATTAAAAAAACTTTATATGGGCGTTCAGTAAATGCATATAATAAAATTATGTTGTTTTATATTTTTCAGTAGTCTTACGATAACATAGTAAGGAAATAATAGGTATGTTTACAAACGTCACATCTCCATTTTAATGTCAGTATTTAACTATCGACCTTGTGTTTAAAGGTATAATTTACATTGTACTAAATTATCGTATCCTGGACACAACTATGCATGTCTTTGAACATTAGCTGACAAATACAAATGGTGGGTGTGATTTTTTGTAATAATTCTCTAAGGTATTTATTATTTGTATAAATACATACAGCATAAGTCCTTAATAAATTATTTAATCATAGTTCCAGTCACATACTATGTATTGGCATGGGCAGGAATACCTGGTGAGCGCCATTATCCCGGCTAAATATAATTCGCTACCCGAATTATCTTACAATTGCTAACAGCATCTTAAAATTCTATTTGTTTAGGAGCTACGATGCCAGAGACACACAGACACGTCAAACTTATAATTAATTGTTTTTACGTCGGGGGTTATTAAAAAACAACATCGGCACCGTTGCGCCCTAAAACTAAATGTCATCATCGTTTCAACCCATTAATGTCCCACAGTTGGGCACGGGTCGCCTCCAAAGATTATGGAGGGAATTTAGCCTAGTGTACCACGCTGGCCAGATAGGTTAGTATAGGGTTAACTAGAAGAAATATTAGAATTATAATTAAAAATTCACTCTCATTTATCAATTAATGGTATTTCAGGAAAATTGTAAGCAAATATCAATTCAGAAAATTGTATTAACCCATCAGAATAGATGATAAACACCCGTGTTATAGAAAGAATAATGTAAACGCAATACCCCTTAAAAGCGGGGTAAACGGGACTATCCATCATAAAGCGTTTAAGCGGTGAAATGAACTAGATCTAAGATTATTCTTGGTTGAAAAATGAAAGCTCGGTTAATTACCCGTGATAAACATCGGTTTTACCGCCCATAGTAAAACTGTTAAACACGCTATTATATTTAACGTTTAGTTATTACTGATACTCGCTCCTGATTCGCACAGGCTCAGTTAGCATTACGCCTTTTCCCGAAAGGAGTAGGCGAGCTGCACACTCACATTTTACCAATCTGGATTGGTAAAATCTGGATTCTGGATTATTTTTTGATAGCTAGGTCATATTAATATAATATTTCATCACATTCACACAGTGCCATCTGGTCTCAAATTAAGCAATTGTATTTGCTTGTGTTATGGGTACTAAACATCTGATAAACTACTATTTTTTTTGTAAATTCGTACATATTATAGAAAAATTACACCCAGACACAGAACAAACAATCATGCTCATCACACAAAGATTTGTGCTGGGTGGGGATCGAACCCACGACCTCCGGCTTAGCAGTCCGGGTCACTAACCACTAGACCAACAGGCCAGTCAAATTATTATTTATATAATAGTATTTCAGAGGAGGTGTCATACAAATTATAACGAAATTGATTCAGACGTTTTTGGAAAAATCAATCCCACCAAAACATAAATGTGAAAATGGGAGCCCCTAGTAGTTCAAGAATACCTTCTAGTGGTTGCTAATTTCGCAGACAAAAGAATTGAGATATACCTAGGTGATGCCCAGTTCTGAACTAGTCGAATTATTTACAGAAAGCAGATAACTTGCTTAAAAATTGAAGCTCAAGATTTAACTTGGTTAGTTTTCACATAGTAGACACATAGTTTTATTGTATCTGGTTAATCAACTTTTATGTTAAACATATAGGTATAAGAACAGTAACTTTGTATTATATATATATAATAACTTGTATGTACGTAAAAACTAGCCCAGTTAAATCTTGAGCTTCAATTTTTAAGCAAGTTATCTGCTTTCTGTAAATAATTCGACTAGTTCAGAACTGGGCATCACCTAGGTATATCTCAATTCTTTTGTCTGCGAAATTAGCAACCACTAGAAGGTATTCTTGAACTACTAGGGGCTCCCATTTTCACATTTATGTTTTGGTGGGATATCATTACTTTTTGTAAAAAAAAATTCTGCATTTTGCGTTTTGTAATTTCTTTCTTATAGTTCTCTAAATATATTTTTTTCATGAGTCGGGTAAATTATAGAAAACACACACAATATTGGCTGTCAGTAAAAACTCTTAGGTTAAGGTAGGTTAAGGTTTGAGTTTCGATATTCAGAAATTAAAGGTCAATAATAAATTACTACTAAACTTGTAGTCTTAACCAGAAAGTATATAAATTTGATGATGAATATGAATAAAGATATTTTATATTGTTGTCAATATATAAAATGAGTGCATAAAAATATTTAAAGAAAATATTTTTTTATTACAAAAGGTATAAAAACTTTTTTGTAAAAGTTACTTTTTCTAAAATTTGACACAAGATGACATGACAGATGACTACAAATTTTATAATTTATTTAGGTTGTATGTTGTTTAAATAATATATTATTTAAATTATATTTATATTCTGGAAAATTTCAGCGTGAGGGAATTTGGAATTTAGAGTAAAAGTAAAGGTTGCAGTATAACTGACCAACCTGACCATGTGGACACTCAGGTGGTCGATTGGTAAACCGGGATATCTTTAGTTAGTATAGTAAGTACATTCGTGGAGGAATGTAATTATAATGTACCACTTTACCACAAGCCGTAAAAGAGTCTCTTCTTTGTGGAATATTATAATAGTGTCGCTGTCTCTATTGGCAGTATATGCATGAGTTTGTGTATTCTTCAGTCTTGGCGGTTTAGTAGATGTGTGTAGTCCCCATGGTAGATACTAAACACAAAGTTACATTTTATAACTGCATCTAGTAGCATGGATGTCTTATTATGTGTAAATGAGTTTAAATATTTGTTTCAGATAAATACTTAGTTTTGCTAAAGTTGCGCTAGAACGATTAAGAAAAATACACGGAAGGAACTAATAAAAAATAAATATCTTGTTTTCTTTTTTAAGTGTCTATTATTTATTATTTACTAAACTGTAGAGTTCATAAGACTCACTGTCGCATGCCGATAAGCTAACCGAATTGCATCGCTAAAGTGCCAGTACTCGTAGAACTGACGGCCGATGGGGCAAAAGGTAGACTGGAGGCTACGTATTGGAAAGCGCAGTGTAGGGCGACCCCCCATGAGATGGACCGACGACCTGATAAAGGTTGCTGGTGGTCGTTGCATGCAGGCGGCACAAAGTCTCTCGCATTGGCAGAAGTTAGGTGAGGCATATGTTCAGTAGTGGACGTCATTGGGCTGCACTGTTGTGATTATGATGATGATGATGAATAATGTAATTAAGTCTATATTCGTCTATACGATAATCCTTACCACCTAAAGATAATCAAATAGGAAGGATTGCGTTGCGTTGCGTAGATGTTTTAGATAAGGCTATAACTGATAACAAATTAATGAATTCTTCCTCATATAATATACATATAAATAACTAGCTACTCGGAAGTCATAAGCTCCTATTTCAGTGTTTATTAAAACGATAAGTAACAATTCATTGCTAATATAATTTATAAGGCGCTATGGTTTTTTTTTTAATAATAATAATAATTATGAATAATTTATTGTTCTCTAGTTTTTTTATTTGTATACACACAATTACACAGCTGGACGCCAAATTTCAACTTTCTAGGTCATCTGGAAGTGGGTGTTATTTAAGGTCTATAGGTAAGTCAGTCAGTGGAAAAATTGCGATTTTTGAGCATCAATATCTCACTAACCACGTAAGCTGTATTTACGAAATTTGTGATTCTGGTTAGTCTAGTAGACTTTAATTCATATACCAAATTGCATGCGTTAATACTAAATAGATTTTGAGTTATCGGTGTCTTAAAAGTGGCTCCAACTGGTTCGTGTAATACTACACACGACTGCGTGTCACCCGCTTTGATGCTGGAACTGGGGCTGACACGCGGCCGCGTGTCTTGATGAAATCTACAAAATTATATTTCGCTTTAATAAAGTTCCCTTCAAGTTTTATTGAGGACGTTCTTGTTTAATTTTGGAATCATGTAAGCATATAGGTTGTATTTAAAAAAAAATCTACAATTTTCAACGTATCTAATTAATATAACTAATTAATATTTTGTTCTGCGACACTATAGGTAAAATTTATGTAATTCATGTAACGTGGAACAAAGTATCCTCTAGTGAAATTCAATCTCGGTTATTCATCAACATTACAAAGTAACTCTTATGAAAGAAGAACATGACTTCCATAAGCTAATGTCAGACAATATGCGTCACAATCATTACAATCTTCTGTGAGTTGCAAGTAGCATGCAAAGTGACGCCGCAGAATACGACCCTGCGTAGATTAAAACAAGTTCTAAGTGAAAATCAGCCCACAAAATAATAACTTGTAGCCATAAACGTATCAATGTACAGTCGAGGTCATTAATATATTGGCACCATCATTAGATATTTTTGTTAAAAAGGGTGATTACAACTTATTGCAGAATGTACAGCTTATTTTATTGAACCATTCACATGAGGACGTATATTTGATCCACAGGTTCTATAATATTTATTGAGCTTTTCAACGCTCACAATATTATGAATCCTTGATGGTGCCAATATATTAATGAACTCGACTGTACTAGGAACATTATGTTACCGACCCGGCTCTATTGAACAACATGCGGAGGCATTCGAATACGAAATAATGTAAATTGGTGTAGATATGCTAATATAAACCATATTTTGTGAAATATTGATGATTGTAAATCGATGCTTGTTGATCATACAAATTTGTATTCGTAGGCAGGTCTGTTGGCATTGAAATTACATATTAATGATATCGATTTAACTAAATACAATGTTATAAACCTAGGTTGCATCATGTTCATGTTCATTGGAACTTAACATTAAGGTTAAGCAGGCTACACGTGTAACTAGAAAGTGGTCATAAAAGAATTGTCTTTAAAATACTAAAGCATTCATTTTGGGCAAATATGTAGTCTATGGTTCTAAAGGCAAACAATCTTAAAGATCTTGAGATACAAAACTTTGAATTACAAATTCATTATCAACTTTGTACACGCTTTACGCATCTATTATCACTTATGTAGTCACCCAGGTATTGTAAACAGCATAAACTTCTGTAAGAAGTAGTGGTGCCAATAAGTACACATATTTGTTTGTTGTCATCATGTCTATTTCGGACATACTCGTAGCAACGTTTGTTTCTACTGTTCACTATTAACAACTGGACTGATGCCGAATTATCATTTTTTTTTACAAATAGCTGTGGGATAGTTAGGGATATCATTATCATCATTTCAACCCATAAACGTCCTACTGCTGGGCACGGGTTTCCTCCAAAGAATTTGAAGGGTATTTAGCGTACTACTTCTTGGCGTACCACGCTTGCCAGATGGGTTGGTATAGGTTTGTTTCGAATTTCCTTTTCTCGCAGTGCTCTTGCCTGCATAAGGTTACTCCCTTAGTCGCTTTCTACGACACCCACGGGTTGAGATGGGGTAGTTAGTTACATTACACTACACGCATTAGTTAGGGATATACTTATATACCAACATTTTCAGTAAAATTAGTAAAAAGAAATTTTATATTAAAAATATAAGTTTACACAATATTTCGATAGGTAGGCACTAGGCAGACTTACAACGCAACCATAGTTTGTCAGCTGTAGGGTAAAGTAGAGGGCATATGTTATATGACTGAAATTAGGTAAAATTGCTTGATGGGTTCTTGAAATAATTGAGTGAATTGCCCTTTACTCAACTACTACTATTTAACTTTTTGTTGCGAGGATTAATAATAATAACGAATCCTATAGATACTAAGTTATGACACTTGAAAGTTCTTATTAAGAAACAACAATCATACTATTATTTTGTGTAATTACCACTTGAACTAAATTTTGCCTTGACATAATAATACGCCGAATCATCATCAACAAAATCTTACTCAAAAATATAATACCTAGCTATATAGAGCTTAGTTTAAGTTAAATAAGATCATGGTTGTTATAAAAATAGAAGTGTAGTAGGTATTTCAACAGTAAGTATACAACCGCAACTAGAAACGTGGTATCGCGTGTATCAAGTTTGTGAGGCACGCATCTCGTTTGTAAGAAAATACGCACCTAGGCGGTAAATTGACAGTTACAGACAAGTAGGGCGACTATCAAGAGACCTTTTTTGTACAGTCGAGTTCATTAATAGATTGGCACGATCAAGGATTCAAAATATTGTGAGCGTTGAAAAGCTCAATAAATACTATAGAACCTATGGATCAAATATATGTCCTCATGTGAATGGTACAATAAAATATGCTGTACATTATGTAATAAGTTGTAGTCACCCTTTTCAACAAAAATATCTAATGATGGTGCCAATATATTAATGTACTCGACTGTACTATTGTCTATACATTGTTCTTTATTAGGTTTATGATGTGGTATAGCCATGAAGTTAAAATATACTGGTGAATATTAGTCGTATATTAGTTATTTTGTTTTACGAAGAGACTTTTAGATATTAAAGTTAATTACAATACAAACGATGATTAGAATAACACACGCAAAAGTGATTGCATTTTATAATTGATCCCAATATTACTTAAATTGTCTGTGTAGTGACGGATTAAGAATACATAATATCAATCCCATCTCAATTCGTGGGTGTCGTACAAGAGGGACTAAGCACAGAACAAAGATAGGTTTTTTTGGACAACCTAAAACAATAAGAGTACCTTCTGCGAGAAATGGAAATTTCGAAACAAACCCCTATACCAAACCGTCTAGCCAGCGTGGTATAGTAGGCTAAATTCCCTTCAAAATGTTTGGAGTAGACCCGTGCCCAGCAGTGAATGAGTGATTACTTCAATTTATGAGAGAGAGAGAGAGAGAGAGCTATTAATGAGGCGTTCGTAGCATTGTGGTACTGAGATGTTCGTTACGGATAATAATAATAATAGCCTCGACCAACATCTTAAGGCTCGGGCTAGGTAGCTGGATAAAGGGCCTGATACAGAAGGCAGTACTCCTCGGCACGGCACGTATTGTGAGGAGGTTCCTTTCTCTGGAGCCCTAACCGTCGGCACCTTGGACTCTGTTCCCGATGTCGGCGGGCCACCACATTTTTATATTTTTAAATGTATCTTTTTTTTATATTTATATTTGAAAATGTAAGAATGGGAGAATTTAATTTAAATAAAGGGAATAATAATAATATATTTATTTGCGTAAAATGTGGTAAATACAAAAGATGGTAAAATAATAAAAAAACTTAAGCACTAAGACACATTTCGCCATATTAAACAGCATGCAAATATTTTAAATAACTCACTGGAATGACAGAATAGGTGAAAAAAAATAATTTTAAACTAAAATAAAACATTTTTGAAATTATATGAATAAGAGGCATATGTTTTTTTTAAATTGTTGACGTTATAGAAGCTTTTATCAATTAACCATTTTCTTAAATTACCTACTGCAGAATTTGTTATATGGTAGATTTATTATGTTCTCAGGTAATGAGTTGTAAATAAGTGGTGCCATATATTCACAACTCTTTCTACACATTTCTAAGCATCGAGACATCGAGGTTAAGCAACGTTCGACAAGGTCAGTCCATGATGGGTGTCATGGGTGACCGACGGTGACTAATGTGTCAAGTGTGTGCAAATTACGTATAATCCAAGATTTTTTATTTGAATCGTTCTCACCAACCTCTCAACCTACCTAACACCACCCATATCTATGGGATAATTTTATTAGCAATTGTTAAGTAAGTACTCTGTCATTTTACCGCTATTGTGCTGAAGCTTGGTGTTGGAGCGTGTAACTCCTCCACCATGATAAAAAATTCCGTTAGAATAACACCTCACCCGTGTGGTATGCAATATTATATACTAGCTTCCGCCCGCTGCTTCGCCCGTGTGGTATGTATTTTATACCTATAAACCTTCCTCTTGAAACAGTCTATCTATTAAAAAAACCTCATCAAAATCCGTTGCGTAGTTTTAAAGATTTAAGCATACATAGGGATATAGGGACAGAGAAAGCGACTTTGTTTTATACTAAGTAGTGATTTAACCTTCCCCGTAAATGAATCTATCTATATATCTATTGGTAAAAACGGTATGAAAATCCGTTCAGTAGTTTTTGAGTTTACCGCGTACATACGCAGCGAATGATTTTGTTTAATAATATCTCTATTGTATTTTATTGTACCCTCTCTATTGTAACTTTCACTTGAAATGAAGAAGCGGCCGTTCTCATTTTTTCTCAGTATTAGTACTTATTATTGCAAAACGGAACTTTTTGTACGTGCCAACGTTTTAACTCAATAATGGTGATCCAATTTTCATGGTTTTCTATTCGATGTCTTTGTTATCGATGTTGTTGATATAAATATGTGATGTTTTGTGTCCATGTTATGTTATGCTGCATGTACCTGTATTGTACTAATTTTCTCAGAAATGTAGATATAATAATCTTAGTCAATGGTATAGAGAATAAAAACATAGCTATGAAAACATTTAGGTACGTACACTTATTTTCTTTATAAATCGATTAATCGACGCATCAAAACAATTATTTTAATGTCAATTTTCTACTCGCCCCTTCATAATTACTACTACACCAAAATAATTAACAAGTAAATATAATTAAAAAACACTTACTATTTCACACCATTAAATTATGTATAATCTCTTTTTAAATATGTAATCTCCTTTTGATTCCCTTTATTTTGATACGCTACTCGATAGGTTTGGTTAAAAAAAAAACTAGCTTCTTACAATTTGGCGCCAAAAGTCCGCCGTTTTATCTTTTTTTTTATAATACCTATCTAAGGACACTTGGGTTTTTGAGAAGAATCTAACGATACCCTAATTTTCCAAATCCATCCAGCCGTTTGGAAGAAACGTGGGAATAAAGAAATTTACAAACATACAAGATACGCGCGAAAAACAATACCCGTCCTGTCAGTTGGGTATAACAATACCCGTCCTGTCATTCGGGTAAAAACGGGGTGAGTGGAACATTTTAATTAGATATATTTTATAACTAGAAGTAGCGCGGGTCTTCGCTTCCGACATTCTTTATTTGGCCACTGCGCAGCTCCTATTGGCCATAACGTGGTGTTATATAGCCTATGTAACTCAATGCAAATGGTAACGTAAACGGCAAAAGAATTTTTGAAATCGCTGGCTGTAGTTTTTAAGTTTATTCGTTACATACAAAAATCCTCTTAAATCTTTCCTCTTTATAATAGTATAGAATAAGGTACTTCATCAAATTTTATTTTTTATTTCAATATGTGAGAATTGCGTTAGGCATAAAACCGATTAGCGACTATGTCATAAATGGAAGTGCATGTTTTATGGATTATTTACAGTTAGGCAAACCTTCTATATATGTTAATGAACGGTACAGACATCAATGCCATTTAGTCTGGTGTTAATCATGCCCAAAATTCAACAGGATACTAAAGTCATAGATAATTTACTTGGACAGACACAGATAGCCAAAAAAAAGACAAAAATATTAACTCAATAAGAAACCTTAAAGTGCCTTTGCTATTCGTGAATGTTGGCTGGAAAAAATTGCTTCTGTTACATGTATGGAGTGTTAATTAATTAAACCTAATATCGGCTTACACAAGACATCTATTCTCGAAATTTCATGGCTAATAAATGAACATAATTAATGATAAAATTTAAATTATGTTAAAAGGAATGCTATGTGTAGGTACCTAGGTGCCAATATTATTTAACGTTTTTATTCAAAAATATTATTTAAAAGATGATAGTTATCTCAAAAACAGTGTGTATAAGTAAAGTGCATAACTTCTTTTAACTTAATTTGAATGCAAACAATATGAAATTTTAATAATTACCTACTCTTTTAGACTGTGTAGGCTTTTACGTATTTAGGTATACGAGGGGAACCGATTTGACGGCTTTATTCTGTTTACGATTAAATTAAAATTCGTTTTTAATTATATTATATTATATTCGATTGTGAGATTCAATTTTAGACCTTCATCAAATTTTTACATTTATGTATAATAGTCAATAAACATTATTTTTAAATAAATTTGGCAGAGTAGCTTCAAATCTAGCGACATTTGAGGGTCAATCAAGCGATTGCACAAATAATATGGTTATAAAAATATTCATTTTTATATAGGTATGCTATTTGTCTACAATAAAGTTTTTTTTTACATAAAAATATACCAGAATAGGTTTTATACTAGTGAATATAATTATGCAAATAAAATCACGTCATTAAATTATGTTTATAAGTTAGTTTATGCGCGAATAAATATAAGAAAAAATATAAGAACGGCAACATCGCAACTTAGTGTCATGATTCGTGGTTTTAAATTTTTATTACTAAATCGAAACTAAGTACCTATATTTTAAAAATATGTTCAATACACTTTTTAGACTTACGTGAAAGTATTAACAATTCTTAATGCCTCCAGTTTTTTCACTATGAAAATAAAGCTCTGATTAAAAAAATAATAACAATTGATACCACTAAATATGACTCTAAATTGCGACGTTGCCGTTCATTAGTATAAACGCTCTTAAAATTAAATAAAACACCAGCTATCTGCCAGCCGTTTCGTAGAATTCGTATAATTTTTCACGTAAATACGGCTACGACGTACCTAATAAATAAATTTATTCACTAATTAGCTGCGTAGGTATTTCTACACAGTCATAAGATTTTTCACTAGGTAAAATAAGTTATTAGTGGCATGTCGTATAACATCTAAGTATAAGTAATAAATAAATAAAGTCAAGCCAAATCTTAACCATAGCTTTACAGTTTATCGATACTTGTTTCGTGTTAACTGTAGCGCCAATGTAGAATAAATAATATGTCTATTAGAAGAGAGCTAGTGAACATAATATTTGGTTGCTTAACTTCCACAATAATAATATATTTATTGTATTATTTATTTTCTTATTGTCCTGATGGTATGCAGTAACAGTAAACATGGTGACGCAATGCGGCATTCGCTCCGCCAACTTTGCACAGTTCAATATTCAAGCACAGATTGTACATCGATACTTATTTGCAACCGTTTTTGTTTTTATGCCGAACTTTTTTGTTTGTGGAAAAGAAAGAATTGAAGTTGTTCTAAATTTAAAAGGGAGTGGCATGAAAATACTCCGTATTGTTTCATTTTTTATTGTAAAAATCGTAGATGTATAAAAAGAAAAAGTTTCAAGATAATTACATGAATGACGGTCGATTAGATGATGTTTTTTAATTTCTATTAAAATTGTTCCAAATTTTATTAGTATCAAAACAAAATACGATTTAGTTACCTTACTAAAAAAAAAATGCTATCTGCACATCTATGAACAGACTTTACTGTACGTTTAAACCTAAATAGTGGCATTAGTAAATATCAATAAAATAAATCAAACGTGAGGACAAAGTAAACCATTGTTTAGTTTAACGAGCTTCGTCAAATGATAGCCGATATTCGTTTTTTATTTGAATATAGTTAGCTGTGACTGCTTAGTAACAAGGTTTGAAATGTCGACCGTACTATTGACATTAGAAATAATCACTAGCGATTTATGAGTCCGACAGTCTTTTATTTTAATGGTATACTTGGTGAAAGGAGGTTTTCCAAAAAGGTTTTTGTGACACCTGTGACGCAAGCATTGCTTATACTCATTATAGTAAGTAATGACCTTATTATACGCTTTAAAATGGGATATGTTCAGTGCACAATACATAAGAAACAATGTTTATGACTTTGTTAGTTTACTTGTAGGGGTAATTCGAAACTAGTTAACCGATTTTTTTGAAATTTCGCATAAAAAGGACCTAAAACATGGAGGACATAGGCTACTTTTTACTGGGATATCATTGCGGACGAAGCCGCGAAAGCTAGTAATTACCCATGATAAAAAAAAAACAAAAAAGAGAGGCGTTTGTCACACTATGACACTAAATGCAATGAAGTCCTTTTCGAGTTAGCGTGTGCTAGTATCACACGAGTATCTCGTTTTAATTCAGAAATTGTTGGTTGTGCTGGATATTTAGGTACAGTAAATTAGTCGTAGGTCACTGAACGCCGCAGTACATAAATATATTACAGGCGCTGACAGTAAGGGTCATTATAACCTAACAAACCTTTACCTTTTGAATTTTTTCTTATCATGAATACTTTTTTTGTACCTTTTTGAACATATTTACCTAATTTCTCATAGAATTAATCAAATGCATATCTACTGATAACTTCATCTTAATGAATATCCTACTCCTTTTTATCTAGCTCTCAAGTATTCTTATCAGCTTATTTAATCAGTACAAATCTGGAAATTTGATATTATTGCTTCCGATTCAACTCAGCAGTGAAATCATTACTGTTCTGATAAACATATCTAATGATGATCTCCTTATCAAAACTCACTATACACTTCAATGCCATTAATTAAACTAAAGTATACCTTATTACGGAGCGAATAGCTACTAAAATACCAAAAAGGGCGATACTATTTAGAGTGAAATAGGAGTAAAAGATAGTAACAACCCGATATGCTTTAATAACATAAGACACATTTTTATTTACTAGTTGTTGCCGAGGGATTTGCTCCCTTAGCACGAAATCGTCCTTTGGCCATTATTAAGTTCTTGGGTTAATCAAGACAAAAATACTTTTTCAATTCAGAACAATAGTTCCTGAGATTGGCGCGTTCAACCAAACAAATAAACTCTTCAGCTTTTATAAATTTGACCACCTGGCTGGCAATAGGTTTCCTAGAGTCGAAAATAAATTTTATGAAATGATGATGCTGATGAAACTGCCTCGGTGGCGCAGCGGGAGTATATGACTGCTATACTAGTCTTGGGTTGGATTCCCGGGTCGGGTGAAAATGGTACCTATTGGACTTTTCTATCATGAAATTCCAGTATTGAGATTTGCCCGGAGTTTGGTAAAAACAAATGTTCCCGTTTAATGACAATAGACTCGCCCCCTATTTCATGGGACCAAACATAGATGGCGAAATGTGGGTGTGAAACACCTCTGCCTATACCTTTGGGGAAAATTTTTGTTGTTGTTTTTGTGCAATGATGATGCACCTATGATTACAGGTTTTAGGAATAAGGTAATATTCACGCCATATTATGTTATATTAATAGTGTAAAAAATCCCCTTTACTCTGACTATTGAGACGTACAACTCTTTAAAATTACTATCGCAATGTAAACGGGACTTAATAGTGTGGTTTACTTGTAAGATATTTTTTTTAGTTGATGTCATTGCACTAGTTCCGAGCGGTCGTGACTCGCGACGCTTACATTTCACAGTAACAGTCGAAAACAGCTATAATATTGTGGTACGAACCCTAAAAATCTCTATGATCTGACTATTGGGACGCGAAGCTCTCTAAATACACTCACCTAATGTAAACGGGACATAATATCGTGCTTTACCTGTAAGATAAACGTAGGTAGTGAACGCGCGTGACGGCAACATTTAATTTGTAGCTAATGCGAGCCTGCCGCCATTATCCATGTTATATCGGTGTTTAACTGAACGGTAAATGGGCCTTTATGTATCGGTTTAGAATTATTTATTTGTTTTGCTCGTGTTGTGGTTTAGGGTTTTGTTTTTGATATTTAAACGGTTAACGGTGAAAGAACTCATCGTGAAACCCAAAAACGATTGAAAATTAAAATTAAAACAAAACAATTGGGAATCAAACCATGAAGAAGTCATTGTTTTTTTTTTTTTTTTTCAAATCAAAATCTTTTTTTTCAAACTTAATGGTTGAAAGTTGTTCTTTCCCTCAAAGTAAAGTCAAAATACGGTCTATGTATCTAGGCCTGAGAATAATAATAATTGTAATACGAAAAATCCAATTTTATTCCTGCTTGTTTATGTTCGTATCAAATTTTTGCAATTGCAGATTTGCACACTAACAACGAAACGAAGTAGAAATTGAAACAAACAAATACAAATTAACAATACCAAATTATAAATGACATGCAAGCAACAGTTTCAAATGCGTGAAACCGAAACACACGAAAGTAAATTGATTTGCTTTTACAAAATACTGTTATCAAAATTAAAAGAATAACCGATCGACTATTCGTCTAGTTACTCGTTGTTCTGCTGAACACAAGGTTACGGGTTCGATCCCCACTTAATACAAAAATGTGTAGGTACTGCCCAATAATAACTGTTATGTGTGAGTGTCGATACATAGGATCTATTCGGAATTTCAATATTCGACTTACTCGATTTTGATATTATTATCAATTGTTTGAAAATGACGGCGACCTTGTTGAAATTCTTGAACATTTGACTACAATGTTAAGTGATTTATGTGAGTGCTAAACAAGTAATGGAAAAATTCAAACCCACAACGGGATATGAACCCGCGACCCTGGCATGGGTGCAGTGCTCTTCCAACTGAGCTATGTGGGTGGACTTCTCTGAGATCGAAATTATCCATTAACTGTTAACATGATGATGTTATTAAACCATCATGTTAAACCAAAGGAAAGGAAATTTCTTAACATTTAATGTAATTTATGTGAGATTGAAATTTAATATATTTTCTTTCTTTCAATATCGATAGCTAAGTCGAATATTGAGTTCCTCTGGTCTGGTTTATAATCGCAAAGAATTGAGGGAATTCACGACTTACTGAGTACTACTTAAACTACTTAAACTGAGTACTAACTCTGTGTCAGCAGTGGGACATTAATGGGTCGCTGATGATGATATAAAAGTGCTAAATTGCAAATCATAGGGTAATCATAGTCAATATTTTGTTCATGACGACTTAGCATGTGAATACTTTGGGGAGAGACTTTGGGTCACTCTGCGTGCTCTATCGATTGTTCCATGGGGAGTGCTCCGACGAACTCCTTGATTTGGTGCCATCGTCGCCTTTTTATCATCGCACCACTCGACGCCGCTGTAGGCTTCACCCGCACTACCTGGAGCCGATATCGTCTAGAACGGTATGGTTTCAGCGGTCATTCCTCCCACGTACGCGCCGGCTCTGGGGTGAACTTCCTACAGCGGTGTTTCCTGAGCGCTATGACATGTCCTTCTTCAAACGAGGTTTAAAGAGAGCTATCCTCTCAAGGTAGGCAGCGGTCTGACTGTACCCCTAGCATTGCCAACGTCCATGAGCGGCGGTAACCACTTACCATCAGGTGGACAGTCTGCTCGTCTGCCACTTTAGGCAAAAAAAAATACTTCAACATAAACTAACTTGATATGGCTAAGGTATTCGGTAGGTATTATTTATAAATAAAAATTTGTGTCGCATTAGCGGTGACCTCGGAGTATCAATCGATATAATGTGTGGACTTGGAGTTAGATAATTACAAAGAAATTTATTTCCCTACTAACCTTTCATTACAAGTTTGAAACGTGTAATTTTACTGAAATTATTGTGATTACTGAGAAAATGTTTTTAGGTGTTAGAAAACACCACTCGTCTCCTGGACTAGGAAATAATTCTTATGCTTATGCAAGGGCAATGTTCATTTTACCAAAAACTGGGCATTAGGGGTCGCTGCCACTGCCATCCAGCCCATTCACCATACAGTTAGTTTCCTATGAACTTGGGTTTGAGCATTTAAAGCTAATTACGGATTTAGTGCTGTTCACGCAATTCTGCAGGTGAATAACAATCACTGTAAACCCTAAAGCTTCTGATGTCTCTCTACAGTACCTACTTCGGCAACAACACGTTTCCAAAGCGCTGCGAATTTTTTTATCCCAAATTCCAAATATGTGACGGTAGAAGCATGAATCATAATGCTTAGTGTTTCTTTGGACACTAAAAACAGCCTTATTGTAAAGCGAATGCCACACAGGGGTCACGTTTTATGTTGTAAGAAATTAAATGAATTCTATTATAGGTACTATAGTATGATGTCTTTATAGATTCCATTTGCAAGGAAAAAATATACCTATTCCAATAATGTATCTGTTTTATAAGTAAGTATAAGTATTGAACTTTGACTTGACAGGTTTCAATCATTAGTGTGCGAATATTGATTTATAGTGATTATGATGTATATTGATGGTTTATCAAATTCCATTAATTTGTATGAAAGTGACATAACCTTAAATTTATTTTCTGTGTAACTCAATGTATTATAAAATATTTCTTTTATTTCCATTCTCACTATATTTATGTTTGGCTTAAATTAATCCTAACATTATGTATATCGAATTCTGTGGACAATTCTATTTTAATATCGTCGTTTGATTTTTTTATACTTATGATTATTAACAAATTTAACATCTTCATCGAGATCAACAAATCGCATATATCAAGATTGCAAGTATCATTTAATTGCCCTCTTGTATAATTTTAGGAAAAACTATTTAATGCCGGCTTTGGGCACGCGTCTTTCTTTTAAAAACAAAACCAAACGTTTGCAGTTTAGTACAAAGCTTTTACAAGGGACTGTTGTTGACTTCATTTCCATGTTTCCTCAACTGTAACAGACAACAGTTAGGAGAAAGGGACACATACAGTTAGTGACACTTAAAGGCGACGAAGCAACTCATCAGCGTAGTAATGTGATCTGGTACAAACGGCTAAGTGATGTTAAGACTACTTCTTACTACCTACTGTTTTTACTATGTTTATGTTTCTTAGTAACGGAACAATCCTTCCCACACATTGTAACTCCTGTAAGCTAGGATGAACAATGATAGACTGTTATAAACACTCTTATAGACCTACTGTTTAAGAATACGCAACGAATGTAACTAGAAGTTAGATGGAGAAGGAAGAAAGTGCATTCTTAGCAGTAAAAACAGTAGCATTCATTATTTATTAATATATATAGGTTAATATACTTCAATCAATAATTTTGATCGAAATAAATATAGGTAGTATTTTAGGGGAATCGTCAAATATATATAAAATTGTATACCTCGTAAATATAAAATTGATATTTCATTGTCTGATACATCAATATAAACATCAGCCGATTCGTTCAGCAGCTACAATGCCTCGTCTCAGACACACAGACTCATCAAACATTAAGAGGGGTGCCTCTTAATGCATCCAGGGTAAACAAGAAGACAAATCACTAACCCATCGCTTCCAAAAAGAGTTGAAAGTATGGTTGATAGGAAATTATTGTTTTTATACCATGAATTAATTTAGGAACTATAAAACTAATAGAAAAATGATGTTGACTTTCAATACTCAATACTCAATACTCAATGTCTTTATTGCACTCCATATGTTATAAAGATCTTACATAATGTTATGGATACAATATGGACCCTATTGGGCACGGCAACGTAGAAGAGAGGAGGATGGGATATTGTTAGATATTGAATTTATATTTATTTAAATTATGCAATTGCACATATCAATAATAGTAATTATTATTTTTGTGTATATTTATTGTAATTTTCGCATGTATTTGTTTATTTCAAGATTCATTATGTAATTGTACTTATTAATTATATAATATTTATTATTGTGTAGTATTATATTTATTGTAGTTGTTGTATTTATTTATTTATTTTATATTAAGTATGTAGTTGTACCTATTAATTATGTAATAATTGTTATTATATAGTGTTATATTTATTGTAGTTTTTGCATGTATTTATTTATTTTTAAATTAAGTATGTAATTGTACCTATTCATTATATAATATTCTAGTGTAATATTGTAATTGTTGTATTTTTTTTTTTTATATATATATTTTTTTTTTTTAAATTAAATATGTAGTTGTATCTATTAACTATATAATAGTTATTAATGTATAGTATTATATTTATTGTAGTTATTGTATTTGATTATTTATTTTAAGTCTTTGTCATCAAAGAATTCTTTTATAGTATAATAGGCTTTATTTATGAGTATTTTTTTTAGCTTATTTATAAATGTTATGTTTAAAGGTTCTTCTTTTAGGGCTTCTGGGAGTTTATTATATATTTTTATTGCCATTACATGAGGGCTATTGGAATGAAGGGTCATATTAGAAGTAGGTAGCAATAATCGGTTCTTGTGTCTTAGTGATCTATCTGCATGTCTGTCCTGACGCTTAATAAGGGAGGTGATATTGTTTCTCACAAATTTACACATTTCCATAATATAGATGCATGGTAGGGTAAGTATTTCGTGTTTCCTAAAATAGGGTTGGCAACTATCGGTTTGGTCTATGTTAGTCAAGATACGGATTAGTTTTTTTTGGAGAATGAAAAGAGAATGACTTAATATAATATTATAATAACTATGACCTATATATATATAATAATATATAAAAGCGATGGTGGCTGAATGGATAAGATACCGGCGAGTTAAACACGCGGTCCGAGTTCGATTCCGACCAGCAGTACCAATATAAATTTCACTTTGTGGAATTTATATGTACTAGTCATGTGACTTACCATCTGCTAACGGTGAAGGAAAACATCGTGAGGAAACCCACATACTCTAGAAGAAATTATATGGGTATGTCTGATCCACCAACCCGCACTAGGCCAGCGTGTGTGGATTATGGCCTAAACCCTCTCAGCTCTCTAGATAGAGGAGAGGAGACCTGAGCTCAGCAGTGGGACATTAATGGGTTGCTGATGATATATATATACCTACTTTAGACATGTATTGTGTTTGACATTATCTATGAACATTTAATTTAATAATTGGATACATTATTCTGTACTGGTCAATTGTATTTACTTATAAGTTACCAAACATTTTAATTTGCATGCTGAATGTAGTAGGCGAAGTATGACGAACTGTATATAATATAAGATCTGTAACTACTATATTTCAAGCAAATAAACACTCTGTCTATCTAAGAACAATAGCACATAATGCACTTACAAGAGCTTAGCTATCAAATCTTTTTCGATTATTTTTGTACCAATCGATCCATATAATTGAATAACTGTTGAACTTGACTACTTTTTTAAGTGGAGCAATGTCATTTTTTTCTGTTGCAGTCATTGCCACATTGTCTTCGCTAGTGTAAAGTAATGAACCGTTATGGTTACCGGCCCAAAGACCATTACTTGCATACAAAATCAGTGACATTATTTACATCCTTTATTGTCGGAATGCTGCATGAATACGTTTGCTGCAAATAGTCAACTGTTTTTGAACATAACGTTACTTATTTAATGATTGCATTGTTTTTCTGTTACGTCATATGGTTACGTTATGTATAAATTCTTTGTATTATGTGTTTTGGTGGAAAAAACAAAAGTTGGCAATATTGGGTGGGTGTGATTACAGATACAATGCATTTATATACGATTAATTTTATTGGTGATGAACTGATGAAGATTTATTTATTTAAAATTATCACTTTAACATAACTTTTGACATTTATTATTAATTCCATTGCATAGGTAAGGTCTTTTATTTTATATTTTACAATAAATGATTTTGTTATTTTTGAACTAATTGACTATATTGTATTTGAATATTTACGTTCCATTGTTATGGTACAATATGTCGGCTAATACCACTTTAACCACATTTCTCGTAGGTATATAAATATATTCCTATTTCTATGCTGTCCACCCTAAACAGTTGAATATGTTACAAAAAGATTCACTTTTGTTTATAACAAATTTGAAAAAATAAATTTCAACAGTATATGGACAAAATCAGCAGTTTGCAGTTTCTAAGCTCGTAACTACATTATAATTCAACACAATGACCGTGGCCATTGAATCAAAAATCACCTACGCAACCACCAGTTTTAGTTAACGAGCTTTGCCGTGCTACCCAGTATTATAATGAGGTGGTTTTTGTCGTTTTATATACTCATATCACGTTGATAACGATGTACAGTTATGTAATAATAGGTATATGTAAATGAGTACCGCAGTTACACAACAGTCTCATCAAAACGGTACTTACCAATTAATTGGTTCTATCTAATTATTTTTTTGGAGTTTGTTTATAGTAGGTACAATCAACAACAACAACGGTAGGAATGGATCTAAACACTTGTCTTAATTATAGCAAAATTAGGTATCTGAAAGAAGCTAGTAGTAGCTTAGCTTAGCTCAATGTATGTTGAGAGACTCTTGCTGCAATTACTTTAAAAAGCATCCAGATTACATTGAACAAATACATTTTTACTGTGAATTTTTTTTTCCCTGAAGAAAACACACACACTAGCATATACTACATATTTAAAAGTCACACTTTATGGTACAAATTTTCAACAAAATCGAGCCGTGTCGCGTCACGTTGTTTTGAAGTCCTTTTGATACGTTCCAATTCCAATTAACTTACCAAACCAGGAATGTGCTAAATCGATTAAATTTAAAATCGAAGTATCGATGTTAAAATTTATGATTGCGATTAATTGTAAAGTATCATGTCCATCGACAGTAGATGGATTGTGGGAAACAGCCGGGTGAAGTATTTAAAGCTCGCGTGTTGTGAATAAGCGTGTCGTAATCGTTTGTACAATATTACTAGGTAAACATGTATTGTAACCTGTAAAATACCATCTATTATTGCGAAAAAGGATAATAAATAAGAACTCTAACATCGAAGGGTTAACTTGTTTATGGATTTTAATTCCAGTTTCAAACTCGGTCGTTGAAGAATTATAATCTAGTATGAAACTATGGCTAATGATTTCCCGTTTCATGCACACGTTAGTTTGTTAGTAAACCTTATCCAAAGATAACACCGATACAAGTTCACGGTTCTTAATCACAAACACGTCTACAAGTGCTCAGTGTCTCTCCCCTGTTGGGATGAGTTAGGGTTGTACCACCACTAGCCAGACGGAACCGCATTTTCCTGTATCTCTATTCTTTTCTATCACTTAGAACCGGTCATTTACTAGAGCTAGAACGAAAGCGGGAGTGCGACCGCACGTGGCGGATTTGATGATACCCATGGCTCTCACTCTCTATCTAACTCTAGTAAATGATTGTTTTAAGTAACAGAAAAAATAGAAGCATAGGAAAGTGCGGTTCGACACGGCTATCTATGGTGCAACCCTTATTTGTTTGTTAATCGTGCACAGCCGTCCTTAGACCTTTGTATGTTTGTTTAATTCGATAGTAAGCGTGGAGTGCAGTGTTAAAGCTTTGACACAAAACAGACCACGATATCGGGACGAGAGTAACACGTGATAAAACGAACAATGTAATATAAAATAGGAACGCAGATATCATATAGATCCTTAACAGTATACATTTTGGATTGTAAATGCTAACTTGCACTCTATTGTATAGCACATTGTCCGCAAACATATTGTAATTATCGCGTCCAGATATCGTTAAATTTGTCAAGCTTGTGTCTTGGCCCTTAGCTCGGCTCTGTGTAATTCGACAACTCTGTTACCTGTGTCCTTAATATAGTAGGTGTTGTTATCGTGAATGCGGGCGCGTAATATGTTCCATTAATTTTATAGAAGTCACTCTGGAAAAGAAGAAATTTGACCTGAATGCCTGACGTTTAGTTTTGCTTGGAACAATTCGGGTCACTGTTGAGCGAGCTCCATTCAGATTTCTCTTGTTAAACATTCAATTTTATCTACAATCATGTTGCATTTCGGTATGCGTCATTAATATGCAGATATGTGAATTGTTTGTACTGTTAAAACTGTTTTTTTTTTATACCTTTCTTGATATTGTTATCGTGTACAATTTTGAGTGACAATTTAACTTTCTGCAGTCATAACCAAGATCTTGATTGCTATTTTGGTTTCATTGAGCAGAAAAGAGTCAGTGTACAATTTTCCAACAAAACCTTGTTGCAATTGATCTAAGTTGTTCGAACGAGTTTCTAAACTCGTTTAAATAACAATTTGATTGATTGTTATTCACTGCTTAGCATCGCGATGGATTCAATCTCCTGGTTACAAGACGGATTCAAACGTTCGTGACACTTTAGAGCCTTTTCAAACTGGCGTTATTTTCTACATATGAATAATATAAACATATACGAGCATATAAAAACTCCAATAGAAAACGCTCTTATAATGTTTCCTCATAGACAATTAAGTCAGGCAGTATTTTGTTCATACATTGGTGTCAAAGGTTAATACTGTTATATTGTGCAGACACACGTGCGGTATTTCATTGTTAAGTTTATAATGCTTACCTCTTGGTAGAATACTCTCTTAGAACTGTAGGTGAGGTTGTACTGTTGGTCTGCTACCATGAGCAGGATTGTGAAGGGGAGAAGGAAGGCCGCCGCAGCGAGGAATGCGACGCATCTGCCCAGCCGCATCATGCTCAAGTTTCTTCGACCAACTACCATCTTGACGTTATAACCGCTCTTACCACTGACTTCACACTCATTTATACACGAAATTTTCTTCAAAACATTACCTGAAGCAAAATACAAAACGTTATTTTAACTCAGAGGTAAAAATCGCAATTTTTTATTGAATTACAATCTCAATCATGAACAAGAAATATAATAGAATATAGATCAAACACATGTGACGACTCCGTTTAAAAACGTTACCCGCCTTTTGGCAGTCGGGTAAAAACACATTTATCGAGATTATTAAAGCAATAGGTAGTTTAGAAAACAATCAATATTATTGCATTTTATGTCTAACCCACTTCAAAGTTGACTAAGTATTAATTATCTACAATTCACTACAAGTCATACTAAGTACGGGTTACAATATTACATCCACCATACATCGATCGAAGACAATAATAATTGCATTTGTTAAATAAAATTGTGGTAAATGAGCTTACAGTTCACATGATGGTAAGTGGTTACCATAGCCCAGGGATATTTGCAAGACCAGGAGCATTAAATGCGCGTTTCGATTCGAAACGCGAAACGTCGAAACTTTCGACCCCTTAAAACCCTTCCTTCGATTGTGCTCTATACTATACATGATTTCAAGTTTCAACCCTTAACGTGCGACTGCTGGGCACGGGTGTCCTCACGAATGTGGAGGAAATTTAGCCTACTATACCACGCTGGCTAGACGGGTTGGTATAGGGTTTGTTTCGAATTTTCCGTTTTTCGCAGTGTTTTTGTCTGCATAAAGTTAGGTGTAGACCCATACTCGCTTTTTACGACACCCACGGGTTGAGATGGAGTAGTGACATTATTTATTCTTAATCCGTCACTATACGGACTACGCTTGCATTAAAATGCGTTCAGTCCTATAATACCGTTACAATAATAAAAGAAATGAACGGAATAAATATTCTAAAGCTATTTATCAACAGACAGCGGCGAAGGGAAGTCACTTATGTATTAAGAAAGACATGTCCGAGGTAATGTACTTATCGATCGTACCTCATATAACGTGTCGCTAAAGCTTCGAACGGAAACGCTATATTTTACCGCCCCTATATAGTTATGGTAATAAAAAATGTTGGTACACAGCCGACGTTTCCCTATACCATTTCTTAGACTGCTTTTGAAGATAGATGTTCAGTTCTTCGATATTCGTGGTATTTTCTTTTTTGTACTTCTAAATGATATACCTAAAACCTATGTAAGATCTATGTAAGTCTGTTTGTTCATCATCAATTTGAAGTGAACAATCATATCATACAAAGCAGGAATAAATTTCATTTTGAAAAAATTTAATCAAAATTGTGTGTTTATTTTATTTTTATATTAAATCATTAGCGGTCAAATTTCGACAGTAATTCATATACAATAATTTGGTCGAAAAAACTACTTCCCCTCTAGACAAATGGCAATCGATTCGATCTATCTATTCTATCGATTATGTCAGATTAGTACATTGATTACGTGTCGATAGCATATGTCAGGAATATACCTATTTAAATGTTTTGAAGTGACTTGTCGCTTAGAATAGATAGATAGAAGCGATTGCCATTTGTATAGGGGGGCTGATTAAATATTATTTTTTAAGAACTATCCACCATTTTACATTAAAAATAGAATTGAAATCGTCCCTCCGTTTTTAGTATTTCCTTCCAATGACATTATCTTTTAAAATAACAGTAGGTAGGTTACTTACCTACTTCATCATCATCATCAAGTCCCACTGCTGGGCTCGGGTTTCCTCTCCTTTAACTAGAGAGCTGAGAGGGTTTAGGCCATAATCACGCTGGCTTAGTGCGGGTTGGTGGATCAGACATACTCATAGAATTTCTTCCGATGGGTTTCCTCACGATGTTTTCCTTCACCGTTAGCAGACGGTAAGTCACTTGACTAGTATATATAAATTCCACAAAGTGGAATCCACATTGGTAGGTACTGCCGGTCAGAATCAAACTCGGACCGCGTGATTTGCACGCCGATCCCTTATTCATTAAGCCACCATCGCTTTTTCTTCTACTTACCTACTTACTCATTTCTAAAAGATAGCGGGTTACCAATTTGTATTTCCGACCTGCATTACTTAAGTAATGCGTACATACAAAAGTAGGTACCAAACAAGTCACAGGAGAGGCAAGTAAAATGGCAAGTACTAAATTTAGATTATAATAGGATGTTGATCATTGGACACAGCAGTTTTCATTATACATACAACGTGCACAGTGGTCGTATTGTTGACAGTAAACTACCTACATAATATGACAATGAATTACAGTGAATTATACTGATATAGCCAATTTACTTGAATTAGACACACAACATAAAAATTACAAATAATGTAGGGAGATTATGTGATTATTTCGATTTGCAAATATGTATGTACAATATTTTTTATTTACTTTTAACTTGACTAATAAGCGTGATGGTGGATAAATCATTCCTTCGCTATGACGCTAATAAAGTAATTGGCCCAATGACATAATGTGCGCCATGCACATTTGCAAACTACTAGATTCAAAATATTATAGTGAGGGCTCAGTGAAAATACTTTTAGCATGATTAATTTCACTTCACAATTTTATTATGAACCTTAGTGTTATAATTTAAAATTGTAATTGCTGGATGCTCTTATTAATACTTAACACCTTGTTCTATTTGGAGATACGATTAGGGTATAGAATTATTGACAATAAACCCTAACGAATATTGATATTTTTGCAATATCGTAATGAATTTAACAAGTTTAGAAGCCCAGTTTTATAGTGAACTTCAAATGTCATTGGTAAATAAAATACATTTAATTTTATTATAATTATTTATTAATATTATAACAGTAAGTAATAAGCGATGGTGGCTGAATGGATAAGAGACCGGTGTGCTAAACACGCGGTCCGAGTTCGATTCCGACCAGCAGTACCAATGTGGATTTCGCTTTGTGGAATTTATATGTACTAGTCATATGACTTACCATCTGCTAACGGTGAAGGAAAACATCGTGATGAAACCCGCATACCCTAGAAGAAATTCTAAGTGTAAATTTGATCCACCAACCCGCATTAGGCCAGCGTGTGTGAATTATGGCCTAAAAACCCTCTCAGCTCTCTAGATAGAGGAGAGGAGACCCGAGCCCAGCAGTGGGACATTAATGGTTTGCTGATGATGATGATTATAACAGTAACTATCAGATAAATATTTTATTTCCTTACATTTGCATATGAGTTGCATTTATCAACTGCAAATAAAATGAAAAGGAAGTTGCCGAGTCAAGATAAAACGTACGAATAAAATAAGTTAATTTCCAACGGTTGTTTATTGCTATAAAAATCTGTTTGACATGGTGACATTAGCTTCCGATACCGCAATACAACCGCATTAAATCCGTTGAGTGGTTTTGGAGGAGTTAACGTATATACAAACAGACATGGAGACAAAAGCGGAAAGTTTATTTTTAAATTTTGGGAAGTTCATCACAGTTTATTATTTCTGTGACTGTTATGACAATACACCAAAAATTATTTAGCAAAAACATGTTGTTATTCTAACAATGATTTGTAATTTTGCTCTGAAGGACGACATCAGGTAACACACATCATACATTCTAACAATAGGTTCATACATCTAGTTCACCACATGCCAAAGTTTGTTTCTCCATTACTGACTATGACGATGCATTACCTTTGTTGAACGGACCCCTAATGTTGGCCAAATCATCGTATTTTAATGTGACTTTCCTCGACAAAAAGTACAAAAAACATCGCTAAAAGCATAACAGAAGTGGGATGATTTATGATATCAAAGTTTCAGCGCTAATGATGGCCTCTGTTTTTAAGCATATTTTTGTTATATTTATAAATGAAATGTATTTAAATTAGGTCCCAAAAATGGCTGTAATGTTTGGATCATTTGGAAGAGTGGGTGTGTCAAGAGTCAAAGTCAAAGGCTTGGAAATTTTTCTATTCGTTATCATTAATTATATTCTAATTGATTATACATATTATTCATCATTTCATCCCGTAAACTTCCCATTGCTGGGCACGGATTTCCTCCAAAGAATGTGGAGTAAATTTAGCATACTATACCAAGTTGGTAACGGTAGTGGTATAAAATATATGTATTAATAAACTAATACTTAGTTAACACTCAAGACTAAATTATTACTTTGGTTAACATTGACACAAATATCGGAGCTATTTCTCGGAAAATCTTGAATTATTAATTAAGATAATTACCAACTACTATTGATTAAATTACTACGTATCCAATAATACCATAGGTATCTATTTATTTACTTTTATACAAGAAGCAAGCTCCGCGCAACCTTATTTTAAAGAAACATCGAGACTACGTTAGGAATTCGTAACAAATATCTTTGAATTGTACCCAATTACTGTAAAGGAGAATAAGAAAGGAAAAACGTAAATGTTTACGTACCCGAAATACCTATCTAATCTTCTAAAAAAATGCCGAACAGCCTTAAGAGGCTGTAGAGAAAGCAATTTAATTTTTAAAAGATTATCCACCTTTCGTGCCGGGAAAATTGGTTCTTCGTGAATATGGTTAAGAACTTTATTGAAATACTCAAAAGAAAACAAAATTTCACTTAATGAGACACATTTAATATTAACTTAGTGAGCAGAGTTATCACAAATTTAACACAAAACAAATCTATCAAATTAGCGTTAAGACCCCCTAAGCTCCTGTTCTGCAATGTTCAACCGTAAAATACGAGAAAAAAAAGAATTGGGAACATATTGAAACTTTTTAGTAATAAGCCACCAAAGCGGAGAGGAGAAGAGGTGTGTTACAACAAATAACGGTATTTCAATACCATTTAATGCACACGCTGCTCACCGCACGTCTATTGGTTGTAAAAAAAAATCTATTATCGTCTCCGCTTTGGCGCTGACCTCACCGTACGCGGTCTAGCTGTTGTGAACTGGGAACTAAGAACTCGACCGCAGAACTCTGTACGTCACCGGGGCGCGTGTGGTCAGCGCCTTACTATCATGTGGACGATTGCTCGTCTGCCACTTTAGCCAATAAAAAAATTTACGTAATTGGCGAGACAACAAGATTTCTGTCAATAAGTCTTAGTTATGTGAAAATAACGACATACGGCTTACAAAATTTCTAACCGTTTACCCTTAATGACACTGACACACTTCAGCGTATATAGTCACATTACTAGTCCACACGAATATCAATAAATTAATCTTATATTACGAGTACACTTCCAAACAGCTTTATGTATAGTCACTGTAAGTAGGGGGATTTGGCATGGGTTCCAAAAAAGATGATAACATCTTTTTGGTATATAAGGCATGAAGTATGTAATATATGTTAGAATGTTGGTCAAAGGGCAAGGACGTTAGCTTTCTCGTGCTTTTCTCAGTAAGTGGCACAATGTATACAGACACGAGAATGACGCGATGCGGGTAAGACGCAGACGTAACGGCGCCGGCGGCGGTATGCGTCAGTTGTTTTCACTATGATATTGGTATAATTTAAAATTAGGTATTATATATATATATATATATATACATTTTCAAATTATCAGGGTTTCAGTCACGTGCTACATATGGCATGATATACTAATCACCAAGTACTACGTGATGACTATGATGTCGGAAACATTCAATTAACCAAACATTGAGTTAACAAACTCATTCAAATTAGAGATAATTTCAAGCCCAATACACAAAGGTAATTTGTTATAAAACTCGCGCAAACAAAAATAAGGCTTAAAGTCTAAAACTGACAGCTGAGGTTGACGTATACTGGTGATTAGTCAAGCCATAATTAGTAGTTGTTTAGTTCTGTTTATCATAATACTATGTGATAAGTAAGTATAATAAAGATGAAGTAGTTAATAATGTAAAGCTAAAATAATATAGGTATCATAAAACTCCTGATTCAAAACATTTCGTTCCTAATAATCCTAATACTTTTGCTGTAAATCAAAAACAGTTCAATGTTTCAAAGACAGATGAAGGCATAAAAAATTACTTCTCTTTTTGTGGTTTGAAAGTACTTACTTACCGTGTGATCCGTTTGAAGATTAACCAACATTGCGAAGCTGTTAAATTTAAGCTAATACTCATCTAAGCGCATAAAATCTAGGTTTATCTTTATTACTAACTCGTATATTATATGTGCAAGAATTTAGTTCTGCTTAGCTTCGTTTATTGACAGTGTTATTAGTAGTCATAACACACGGAGCTTCTCGTTTACATAATGAAATTTGTCTTGCTTCCTCTTATTTCTGTTTATGAGATGCTATTCGGCTTACTGCTAATACACTTGGCATTGTTTTAGATAAACTTCTAGTTCCTGAGGGAAACTCGATGTTAGCGTTTTATCACTTCTTTGTGTAAATTATGACATGTTTTGGGCTTCAAGAGTTTACCGATATATTTTTATTGTAATAATTAAAAAAAAAACAATAATAATATAGCAACGATTTTAATGTCTCATCCTTAATTCTTAACACATTTTTTTTAATTCTCATAAAGATTGTAACTTTATTTGGACTGACACTGTCCAACGTAATTTAAATTAGTAATTTTAATTACTCGGCCCGTCTACTAGCGCAGTGTCAATTACAGACACTCTCAAACAATTAGACAGGCTTCCAACATTTTGTCATAGCGTGTTTTGTCTAGGCGATGCCTACACTCATCCTAATAATAGATATTTTAAGCATAAAATTAGAAACTTCTTTACATCTTAACTCTGCAAAAGACCACATCCAAACAATAACAAACAAATCTCGAAATTTGCTTTACGGTAGACCAATAGATTTCTGGCATAGCTGAAGTCTATGGACTCTACTACGTTATATCAAACTGTTATAAGTTATTTTTTTTTTTCATTTATTCTGGTACAAACAGTCATTATAACTAATGTAATACATTTAATGTTCTTAATTATAGACAAAGGAGTACCCAAAATTAACTAAAATAAGTAAATTAAAAAAGTTGAGCGTTACATAACTGCTTACAATGTGTCTTAAGTTAACTATAGAAATAACCTTCACAAAAAAAATATTTATAAATAATAAAAGCTTGTTTTGAATTTGGAAACTGATTGGAGAATAGAATAGAGAATAAAGTTATCACAAAGGTGATAACTTTATTACTTAAGAAAAGTTCTTATCTCAATATTAATTACTAAGCAAAATCAGTTGGCAATGATTTAGTCTTAAGTATTTGGTAAGACTCATGAACACATCATGACCAATCGAATGATACAAACATTGCAATCTTTAAAATGTCTATTATCCCAGCCTTCATTTCTGACTATTTTACTAAAAGTCAAAAATATTTTACTCAACTGACAAACGAAAATTGTGTCTGAATCTCGAAAGTAATATGTTTCCATTGAATAAATCGATTTTAATCAGCCGTTGACTTGATAAAACTCGTTCGAAGTAATCGAATTGGATCGTCTCGCTTCGTCTTCCAGATACTAATCATTACATTATGATGGCAAATTAACTGGATAACGAAATAAAGGCCGGGGCGTTGTCATTGAGTATAACACGAATAATAAAATAATATGGGGCTTTAGTCGAGCTAACATAAGATGGGGAACAGTAATTTATGTTTATGATACTATATAAAGCCATCAATGTATTGTGAGCGTTGGGTGCCAGTAGATAATCGAACAAGCAATATTCAAAACTTACAATTATTCCTTGCAATCGGTTTCAGAAGTCCCTAAAATCCAGATAAATTGTTTAAATACATAAAATGTCGGAAGATGCCACTAGAGGCACAAATGGAAAAATACCAGTGCAAAAGAAAAACCTCAAAAATTACAATCTGGCCAGCGGAGCAGCAGCGTGGTATCAGTGTCAGTGGTTTAAAATATCCTCATGTAAGGAGAAACAGGTACATTAGAAGATCATAGGTTGGTTGTTGACGATAATGAACGACAACGACGTTGTTGATCAATCGCTCAAACAATACATTTTCAACCCTACTTACACACTAGCAATTTCTAAATTCAATTGGTCAATTTCGATACCGTTGACAAAATGTTTGAAAATTTTATTACAGTCGCTGTGATTTTATAAAAATCAAATGTGAAAATTGCATGTCGGGTCCCTGAAGGTGCTTTTGATGATTAAAGTGACATCAAATAGGTTAAAGAATTCATCAAGTCCTTCAACAATCACTATTGACCAAGGCTACCCACAATTTATTTAATATGTAGTTCCACTATTATTTAAATGGTAGGTATTATTCATAAAGGTACGATTCCACCAGTGTGCTGCACTGTGCGGCACTGCAATGCACATTGTGCATCACAAATGTTTATTCTGGTCGACTCACTAAAGCAAACAATAACAAATTGTTCGCGAACATTTTAGAAATGTTCGCGAACATCTGCATACTTTTGTGCACGCACATTACAGGCAGTGGACTCGTGTCGACGCGTACAAACCTGTTGTTCGCGCACTCAGTCTTGCTTCCGCTTCCAGAGAGAAAACATTTTTTTGTGCGCGTACATTTTTAATTAAAGGTATGGATTAGACGAATGATAAAATTATCAAATTTATTCAACATTGAAACTTATCCTACTACGGGATTCCAGTCTCAGTGATTATAAAAAAAAAAAAAAACACGACGCTGCTCAAGAGTTGGCGCAAAGTTTCGATTGTAACTCGACTGAGGTAATGAGAAAATGGAAAATTATTTTGGCTCAATACCGAAGAGAAAATCATCGACTCAAAATCTTCAACAAAACAAAAACAATCAAAAACTGCTCAGTGAACATGTTCGCGCACAAGTGTGCTGAACTGTGCGCAACAAAAGTGCCGCACAGCCTTACCAGTGGAGTCGGAAGCCAAATGCGATGCCAGCTTAGTACGTGCACTGTTGGAGTACTGCACAAAATGTTTGTAAACAAATGTGCCGCACACTATTTTGGTGGAATCGTACCTTTACAGTAACATTAAACATAACGTTTGGACACTTAAATACGTCGTAGCTTTGAAGATTCGTTTGTTTATCTTTTATTTGCATTTTGGGCGGACGTAAATTATTAAACCGGTACACTGTATAGAGCTTTAATAACATAGATTAGTTTTATTGCGTTGTAGCATGAATAAATTTGAATTTTAAATGTATTATTTTTATGAAGCAAATCTTTTCGTTTGGCAAAAGCATTCATCATCATGCCTGCTTTTTTTGGGCCTATCTGCGTTACTAAGAATAATACATTAGTAGAAATCGCACGATCATTGATACAAAAAGGGAGAATACAGAATTGCTCATACCATCACGTTCGAGGCAATGCGGCAGCTAGGTTAGGTTAGCTGAACCAAAGATGACAGAAGGCCAGAATACAAACTAAAATCCCTCTGTGCATCAACACGATTTCGAGATGAAAAATCAATAAATATATTTATAAATAAATTTAATCTTTTTTTTACAAGAAATAAATAGACGAATAATACACCTACATTGATATATTATTTATTATGCATATGATATATTATGACAAGAACATGATGAAACCTATTGAATAATATTTAATAATGACAGAAACAATTTGGGTCTAACTTTTTTAGGTTTCATAAGAGCTCAAACATAAGTTGACCTTTTAAATATTTTTTTTCACAGACATCTTTAATGTTAAAACATGTATGTATGTAATACTAGCTGTTGCCTGGGGCTTCGCTCCCGTGGATCTTTGTGTGGTACTCAGCTCCTACTAGTCGTAGCGTGATGTTATATAGCCGATACAAAAATATTTTTTACATTCGATTCATTAGTTCCTAAAATTAGCGCATTCAAACAAACTTGGAAACTCTTTATAATATAAGCATAGAAGTATAGATTTAAATTATTGATAGACTCGAAAAATAAATAAGTAGGTAGGTACGTCGTATGAACTTATGTGGCGATCTAGGCCATGTTTGGTAGTTAAAAACGTTTTTAGGTCATAGTAATCAGATACAAAATATACATCTAGTTTTATATTTAACAAAAAAATAGTAATAAGAGTCGTGTAAAGGGAAATTTTAAGTTTTTTTACTTCAAGTTGCCCTTTACAGGGCTTGTACCTACTGCTTATTACAATACACTTGGTACAATTTTTATATTTTATAATTACATTGTTCATTATAGGTGGATGTACTCTTTAACTAATAACTATGACGAAGACAAAGTTTGTAAGACAACTAAAACTGTACGCTTTATAAATAATAAGAACCTATTCGATTGTTGGTATTACGCGTTCTTCTACATGTCCAAACCTAACAATTAGCTAATTCTGAATAAGAAATATTATTATATTTAAAATATGCCTGCCTTCCTCTTCTAAAGATAACAACGTGATGGTTTTAATTACTTATGTTGTAGACGTGTATGAAGAAAGTTGTCGATATACGACGTCTATCGGTTGTTTATTCGGTACGGGAAGTTATAATTATTGAATTGTCAATGGCACTGACGATTGGAACGGGGGAATACAGAGCTTGGCAACGTTCCAAGGTTCTTCGACTGCAGTGTCTTCTCTATATTACATGCTTTCATACTATCTTTCGTATTTGAATGAATTAATAGTCTATTTTTCATTTAGTTCATTTTGTTTTTATATTTCAGAGCTTAGCTGCTTTAGATGGAACTTTAATTAAAATCGTAGTTTGTATATTAAGTATTTAAAATAGATAGAAGTCGTAAATATTAAGGTAATACATTTTTAACTAAACATATTGCACAATAATTCTATCAGTTATGCTGTGTTCATAATTATTAAGACTATTCAACAAACTGAAAATCGTATTTACTTTTTCGGGTTACTGATTAAAAAAAATTAAGATTTAATAGGCCAAACAACGAATTTTTCCATTAAAATTAAGTACTTTATTAACCGACTTCATTATAGTACCTTCACTGTTCTTTTACATTTCATAGTCCACATTTTATCTTTGAGTATCGCATTTTTAGTCATTATAAATTTTAATTTGACATTCTAATACCGGCATTTTAGATAATACTGATATTTCGGTACCAGTATTTCTCGTTTTAACTACGCGCTACGTATTGGAAAAACAATAATCGAAATCACCAATACCTACCCGTCTTAAATCAACCATTAAATAAGAAATGAAATTTTTACTTTCAATCGTTTTATTATGTAAGTACCCAAGTAAATATTCCTATCATCAGGATTCTTGTAAGTGAATGTGAACGTTATGCAGACAAGAGCACGGCAAGGAAAGAAAAATTCGAAACAAACCCAATACTAACCCGTCTGGCCAGGCGTGGTATAGTAGGCTAAATTCCTTCCACATTCTTTGGAGGAGACCCGTGCCCAGCAGTGGGACGTTTATGGGTTAAAATGATGAATGATGATAATAATAATATGAATAAAAAAGCTCTGGCGACCCCTCTCTGGTCAGCTGGTTAAGGCAAGCCAGAGTTGAGAGTTCTGTGGTCGCTCTTGGAGATCCACTCCAGTCAGCCAACAAAGACGTGCTGGAGACGAGGCCTAGACCGACTCAGGGACATTCAGGACCGCAGTGTCGCCACTCACAATCAGCTCGCCAGTAGCTGCCCTGTGGTTTGTGGGCTCTTCATTTAAACTTGCAGTACATTTTTTTGATTATTATAATAATATCTATTTAGCTTTGTTAAGTTTAATGGTTTAACCTTTCCGGACTTAACTAATAATCGGGTCATAGAAAATGTATGTATAGAGACTAAAGAACAGTATTTTTTTTCTTGCCACACCACAATAAATGTTGATGCCATGCATGTTGACGCCGATGCTTTAAAATGCTTAATTACCATTACTTCGTTTTGTGAACTACCGTAGGTGCCTTCAGAAAATAAAAGTTACATACAGAGGTTAATCAAAGATAGAGTCGTCACAACGCTGTACCGTTTCAAAGAAAAGTCCATCCTATTATCTCTAAAGAGGACTGGGGACTACTAAATATGTTTAGTAGGTGTTTATGAGTGCGTAAACAGAATCAGTGATATATTAGGGTTAACAGTTTTCTGTAATTTTTAGTGATGAAACATGCTCCAGGAATGTTGTATTATAATATAACAGAAGTTATGGCGCATTAAACTTTTGACACGCTACTAATGTCATTGGAGCATACATTTTTACTATAAAGATATTCGTTCAGAAATATATTATTTAGAATTCAATTTTTAGGGTTCCGTAGCCAAAATGGCAAAAACGGAACCGTTATAGTTTCGTCTTTTCAGACACTTTAATGTTTCCAAGAAAGTCTTTAGATTATGTGAATATTCTCTAAAATAAAAGCTCCGAAAGTACTCGTAGCATAAATATTGTTCATCCCTCTCAAACTTCAAAAAGGTAAAAAAATATTGAAAAAAATTTCACAAAGAAAATATTTTGAACATGATCGGAGAAGGAGTAGGCTCCTTCTTCATATAATAATAATATGTCATTTGGCCGCCTGGCAACTATTCTGAGACAAAAATTTGTCCATCAATTGCCTCATTGCAACGTAAAACAAGAACCAAATTATATAAATAAACAAACACAACACAACAACATACTTTCGCATTTATAATATTATGTAATGAATGAATTTTTACCAACTAACTACGCCACAAAGTGTTGCCAGCGGTTCAAAAAATAAATTCAGGGCGTCAGCAACTTAACCAAATCTTATTCAAATTGGTCCAGCCGTTTGAGCATGAAGGAGTAACAAACAGAAAAACACAATCTTTCACCGTTATAATATTAGTGTGAAACTATGAGATAATACAAGCTTTAACTACTGTCACATGTACTCGGAAAACAAGATATTATGGAACTATTCGAACACATCATTCACAATGTGCATCAAGTTAAAGTTTCGCTTTCTAAAGAAACTTGTTCTTTTATGTTTTAATCTTTACGATTCTTACCAGTTTGGCGTCATCTTATCACGTTACGTACATGCCTGTGAACCGTACCCTATTGAGATGTTTACTTACATCCTTTAGCCTATCACAATTATCTATCTTAATGTGTTTTTTATGGGTTTTATCGTAACTTATGGATATATTAGCATTAGTATTTTGTTATTCCCCCCCCCCCCCTCTAAAAGCTAAACTGCTGGCTTGAAAAATCTGGAAAAATTCATGATGATAGTGCATTTCATAAACTTTAAATGAATAGTATAGCGGTTAAGATAACTTTATTAGTTTAGCAGTAATAGTCGTTGAACTTGGGTGTTTGATAATTTTGTACCAAATACAAAATATCCTTAGCATTAATACTTTATAGTGACTAAGATAAAGTAGTTGCTTGTTTATAACGGATAAAGACTTGCATTTAAAACAAAATATCAAGCATATAATAAATCATAAGTTTTTCAATACTGCCGCTAATTACTCATATTCAGAATAAAGAACAATAGAATTGTAATATATTGTGATAACGGGCTACTACGGAACCCTACACTGTGCGTGGCCCGACACGCACTTGGCCAGTTTTTTATTGCCTGAAGAGGCAGAGTGAAGGTGGATTTATACGATTACACGGTCCAACGTGTATGTATAGAAAGAAAGTAAACTTTCATTGTTCAAAGAACTACATAATAAAATATATACTAAACCACAATGTCATTTAAATACTATGTAGCGCTTCCTGGCTCTACCCAATTATACTCATATAAGATGAGTTTATGTGAAACAAATTGAACTTCAATTGTAATTTTAAGAGTCTTGCAATAAAATTTTATGGTTGTTTAAAGCATTAGTTAAAGCTTTACTGATAGTTTAGCGTATATGCAATGAGGTTGATTTTATAAATCATGGCTTTATAACTTTGTGCATTTTTGATCTAAAGACTAAATACGTCAAAAATTATACTATTATTAATAACTTTACATAGGATTGGAAAAGAACAGTATGTATATTGTATGTGTTTTGTTTTAACTATTCCTACCATTGTGGCACGCTGCTCTTTGAAAGCAGTCTTGAATAATCTAACCATCTAGCTTATACGCTGAGCAATTTGTATTCATTCTGCGTTTATTGTAAAGCTTTACTTGACCGCAAGACGTGAGAATTAATTCACAACTAATTGCAGATTTTCGCAAACAAAATATTTATGCTAAATGAGTTTTCACAATATTTTCCCGTCTAGTTCTCACGAATGCGTGTTGCTACATTTTTTAAAACAATGCTCTCAATGGTCTCACGCCTGTTTCTATTAGTCACTCTTCAATTGAATATAAGTAGATCTTAGTAATACAGCTTTGTTTAGAAAAAGTATTTTTTTAAATGGGTCCACTAATTTATAACAAAATTCCTAGTGAAATCAGGGGCTTAAATTTAAACATTTTTAAAACAATTATTAAGGAGGTATTCCATGAAGCACACCCAGACGAAGCACACCTAAAGTATTCCATTTAGCACACCCGTTGGTGGGCTTTAAATAAAAATTTAAAATAATTAATTTCCTATTCCACGAAGCACACCTACGAATATCACTCGCATAGTGCGGGGACTAAGCGCGGGCGAGTGATATTCGTAGGTGTGCTTCATGGAATTGGAATACTTTAGGTGTGCTTCGTTTGGGTGTGCTTCATGGAATACCTCTTATTAAGAAATTTTTAATAAAAAAATAATTTTAATCACTGTGTGAATTTTTAGATTTAAATAGTTAGACCTTAAGTTTTTATTTTTATTTGTTGTCTAGTTTGTAGTATTAACTGTAATTAATAAATTTCTTTTTTTTTTAATCTTAAAATAATATATGTATGCCTATGGGTACAATGTAGCGCTCACTTTTTTAATAACGCAAGATCTGTAAATTTAACCTACCTACATTGACAAATAAATATTTCTGTTTCAAATATTTTTCTTACAAAAGCTATGTAACGACACAAAAATATATTATTATTATTATATTATTACAAAAAAAAGTGCTCAATCACATCGAACAACTGTGATTGATGAATCGTAATTAGAATTAAACGAAATCGTGCTCGATGCCATGGGCAAATTCAGAATAGGCTATCTTCATACAAAAGGTACAAGTGGTACTAAGTTAAGTGCCCCATATATTACGCACACAATCGACACGTAAACGAGAGCCAACTTTTAATCTCAATATCGACATTATCAAATATTTGAATGTGACAGCGACCATATTTAAATTTTCGAATTTGATAGCTATATCGACTCCGAGTCGATTTTGAGATTAATTGTAGGCTCTCTGAACTCAAATTCAATATTTTTTTAGTCATTGTTAGCTGTTTGCACCCTTCCAACTTACTAAGCATTTTATGCTGACTCTATCTAACACGGGATATCGACAGAAGAAAAATATAAACTTTCTGTCAAAACAATATTTATAAAGAAGTAAAGTTTTTGAATTTGTAACCTTGTAGTCTCGGGATCTACTGAACCGATTTTCAATTTTTTTTAAATATTGGATAGCCCATGTATTCAGAAAGGTTATATGCTATATAACATCATGCTATAACCAATAGGGGCTGAGCAGTGGCCAAATAAACAACTACGGAGCGAAGCCCTCCGCGAATTCTAGTACAAAACATACATTCTGAATAGATATTTGTTTTATAATGCCGCAAGAAAGATCTATTGTGGCCCATGTAACTGTATGTGTTAAGTACTTTGGTACAGGTCAATCAGTCGCTCAATCATGCCGACAGAGATGGCCAAGATTGAATTAATTCTGTAACAGTTTAATAATACTTTGTTCTATGATTCATACTAGTCAGTTGTGTTTAAAGTTTCTTTGGTCAACAAAAAGCTTCAAGTCAACTGATTATTAAATGTTTATTTTAAAGTAAAACGTTTCGTAGCCGAACACTGTCCCTTAAGATACAGGTTACCCTAGTTTAAGGGACAGGGTCCATACTAATATGTAAACAGATCCAAGTTGTCCTTAAGTATATTTTCTTTTATTCTTTTACTTAACCAGAAATTACTTTATTATATTTTGTACAAAATCTGTTACTTTTTTTGGCACAATAAAACTTATTATTATTATTGTCGTTACTGAAGTAGGTATATTAACTAATGAGTTTTACTTTATAATGTCAGTATATTTGGGACCATTATCCTTTGTAATAATTAGTTACGACCATTATGATTAAGAGTAATTTAACATCATTAAAAATAATAAGCTGCGTTATATGGTAATATTCAATAAGTTTATGAGTGGGTTGTAATTAAGTCAACATGGACTTGTAGGTCATGGCATAACAAAATCGAAGTTTTGTATAAAGTTAAGGATTTTTTGCAAACATTCTAAACAAACAACCGAATAACTTGGTGAGATATCAGCCCCCTGATTCTGACTCGTCGGATTGCTCCCGGATCGTAAACTTTTACGAATCTTAGTACGACGTATTTTTACGGCTTAAGTTATTTAATATTAGATAATAGTCCACCGTATAGAAAATTGAAATCTGATTAATTTAAGATTATTTCCTACAAGCATTTATTTCTTTAAAATTATTTTATTTAACTTTAAGTACACTGACATTTCGAGTCGAAAATTTTCCGACAGCTCAGAATCAGGGGCCAGTAGCGAACAACAAAATTCGTCCAGAACTGAAGAACGACCACCCGAAACTCATACCTAATGCCATCGCATAATAAACCCTCGTCGTTAAATTTCACACAATATTAAATTATTACACAATATTAATATTAAATATACACAATTTATTTGTTATTTAGACTTTAGACTGGCCTGTTGGTCTAGTGGTTAGTAACCCTGACTGCTAAGCCGGAGGTCGTGGGTTCGATCCCCACCCAGGACAAATCTTTGTGTGATGAGCATAAAGGTTTGTTCTGTGTCTGGGTGTAATTTATCTATAATATGTATGTATTTACAAAAAAAAAAATGTATTTAAGTAGTATATCAGTTGTTTAGTACCCATAAGACAAGCAAATATAATTGCTTACTTTGGGACTAGATGGCGCTGTATGAATATGGTAGAATATTATATTATTATTATTATATTTTGTCATATTTCTTGATTTCAAAATAACATTTTCTAATAAAAGCGCCGGATAAGATTGCAATATATATAATAGATTGTTTACAACTCATAGTATTGAAAGGAATCAACTTATGCAGCTTTAATGAAGAATAAAGATGTCATGACAAAAACACCGGTTTAGATAATTTATTCTGTTATTCGTACCAAATTACGTTTACGTAACCAAATTGGAATTTTATTTTAAAATGTACATAAAATAGCCGTTTTATGTAATATTTGTAACGTCAAAATTAGGAAATTTAACAGACCCAGTTGTTGATGTGCATAAGAATAGATAAAATGTAGTTGTTTGAGCCAAAAAACACCTCGATCGGAATGCGGCACGTTTTTCAACCGAGAGATGATTGACGAAAGTTTTAAGAGCTTACGTTGAACTATAGTTAAGCAGTATATTAACCATTAGTGTTGAAACGTAATGTAGAAACATACATGTTCATTTATCGGGTCGAGTAAAAACTCCTTGTCAATGTAATTATTAACTCGTTTTCAAAGAATGCCCAGTTGACCATCTAGATTTTGAAATCTAATATGCATCATAGCCAGAACTAGTTTTTAGTTATTTGCATTCAAAGTTACCCTGTGTCTTATGAATTTGTCCGTATTATTCTTAAAATCAAAATCTGATGACATTACCTATACAAATATTAAAATAGTCATGAGAATTAAGTACGAGTATCACCGAAATGCTTAAATTAGAACTGTTTAGTACGCAATGTACAACCTTGAGATTTTTTATGGTATTCATCAACAAATTATTAGCATGATTAGTTGTTTTGGTTTCAATAATAACAAGCCTTCAATACGGGTTCTATGTTTCTACAATTTATAAGGTGAACGACAAAGTTCCTACTATTCCGATGACACAAGTTGACCTTGTTCAAACTTGGATTCATTCAAAGTTATTCAAATAAGTGAAAGATAATTTACTAGAAATAGATTCAATTACGCCTAATGCTTCGTCTAATAAGCATCTCTTATTTAAAATAAGTAGGTAGTAAAGTAAAAAATATATAATAAGGAAACTAATGGAAAATAACAGAAAAAAAACATCGGCATTCTCATTGACTTTGAATTTTTTTAGACAAGACACTTTATTTATTGTCCGAAAGTTAAATAAATTGTCCTCTAAACACGTATCTGTTGATGTTTTCATTAATAATACTGATTGTTTTGAGGTCATGATCACGTTCGGAACTAAAGGTAATGATCATGTTGAACAGTGATAGACAAACAATAGAGAAACGAACCATCTCTACAATATATTGGATGTTAGGTCCTGACCCAAAAGCTTCGTCACGCTAAGTGATCACTCCTATTTCAAAAGCCATTGGCCATTTGTATTGTGTGCCGCTGTTATTCTTTTTTAGTTCACCATGATAATTCCAAGTTCAAAAAACTCATTATCTAACCATCTAATGGCATCATTACAATAAGGCTGTACTTAATTGGTTAGCGACACCATAAGAGTTAATCTGTCATTGAGCAAAGTCATAAAAAACATTGTTAGAGTGCTAAATACTTTAATAAACTGCTAATAGTTTGTTTTGACTCATTTCGTAACCGGTTCCCATCGTAAACATTGCATATCATATTAGTATCATCTTTATAATGTTGTTCCTGAGATTGTCGCTCGTAAAACAGAAAAGTTACTATTGTCTTATACATTTTATTTCATAGTTGTATTGTACGGCCTCTTAATTTGATTTACGATTGTGTCACCATCTCTAAAACCACGACTTTGATCTGTGGGCGTTTTAATGTATACCGCTACATAGTCGTTGCCATCGAGAGATTAACTCCCAATTGTCATTTATTACAGAACATCTCAATAAACAATTACATCACTCACTCATGATTCATAAATATTATCTTAAATATCTTTTATTTTATCTAATATTTTATTTTCTTTCCGAAACAAGTCCACAAATCATCTCGATGTGCCGAATCTTTCGCACGTTCTTTTATATTTACTTAATAATAATATTACAAATTAAATATTAAAACGTGATTGTTGAATTTATGAAAATTAGGTTCTAATTGAAGACAATGTCGGTGTACTTACTGATCAATTAAACTGTGTCCAAATTATTTAAATCTTTATGTAATAGTCTGTCGTCACGTGCGCTTTCACGTTAAATTAATCAAAATAATACTTTATCATTTTAAATTTCACTATATTCTCTTTAGGCATATGCAACCATAATATCATGAATGAAACTACTGTTATAAGTTTTGTTGAAAGCACGGATAATTACAATTTGTTTATAAATAAAGGCTTCACTGTCGATATGAGTCGGTTGCGCAGTGCTCACAAACGTCAAGCGAGCGGTGCGAACTGGCGGGCGGAGCCGGTACGACCGCGCATCACAGCAGGCGCGGCGACACTGGCGACGTATCGACCTCCCGCCATCACAATGAATGGTGAACCAGCACCGCAGTCTACCGCTGCAAGCTCACTACTGCACTGCAGCTTTATTTCTGGCAACCACCCCAAACGCTTAGCTCTGTTCCAACATTTTGTTTTCTTTGCAAAAATGTGCCAACAGCTTTACTCATGACATGCGAATATCAGAGCCACTGACCCGGTTATGTGTATCATATCATGCTGTACCAATTCTGTGGCTCTACATTTATCTTTCGTTTTTATATGTCTCTTAAAATATTTTATACCTAAATTCCGTGGAATGTACTCATTGGTCCTCACGCATGCATGACTTAGGTCTGACCCACCGCTATCAGCTGATTCAATACCCTTGTTCTTATATTTTGGCCGAGTTATTTGACATATTTTTTTTATTATTTAATAAAATATTTTAAGTATTATTCTAGTCTGCTAGTAAGTGTATCGTAAGAGCTGTTTATTTCCATGACCTTTAAGTTCTCTCATGGCACAATAGCAAGCACCTACCTACTTCCTTTCAAGGTAGTCGGGTGAGATCGCAAGGATCCCACGAACTACTGGTACCTACTCTATAACTACTATTACTAGGTACATAGTTGATTTGAGAAAGGCTACTCTACTAAGCCATTCAAGTTCACAAAAGAACCATTTGAAAACATATAGGCTTTGTTAAATAGGCTTTGTTTAATCTTCATCTATAACATATATAGAATATAATAAATACCACTAACCACTTTATAAATTTACATTGGGCATTCTAATTCAATATTTGTTATTTCAACTCTTAAAAGAATTTAGAACACGTACCTAGGCTAAGTATAAATAGTAAGTAATTAATTAGACCGTACGTACTGTAGTTACAATAGCAGTATTTTTATATTTTTGAAAAACTATTTCACTTACCCAATTTTTTAAATAGGCTCAATCCACTGTCACTGCCGCTAATACTTGAAAGACACAATCATAGTTTCAAAACTTTAATGAATATGTCAATCTAACATTAAAGTGTAGAACGGAGGAAAATTATACTAAAACATAATTATCATCATCATAACAGCCCAATGACGTCCACAGTTGAACATAGGCCTCACCTAATTTCCGCCACAACGAGCGATTTTGTGCCGCGCGCATCCAACGGCCACCCGCAACCTTTACCAGGTCGCGCGGTCGTCGTTTTAAAACATACCTCAGAGTAAATATTTGTTAAGTCAATTCACTCATTTCTGAGCGTTTTGTTTAGTAAAATTAGTCAACATTATCAATCATCATTATTTCAACTGATAAACGTCTCACTGCAGGGCACGGGTCTCCTCCAAAGAATGTGGAGGGAATTTTAGCCTACTATACCACGCTGGCTAGACGGGTTGATATAGGGTTTGTTGTTTACATTATCAATAAGTACTTCTTATTACAATTCTCGTCAAGCATCGCTAAAAAAATATAATCAATCAACAAAAATATTTAAAAAAGAAAAAATCTGGGTAAATATTGTTTTTTTTTTAATTTAAATTAGTTAATAATAATACTGTAAATTGGTAAATTAATATAAGTAAACACCAATGAATCAACATACAATTATATTATTTATTAGATAAATACTTACGTAAATTTATGTGTAACGTTTTAAAGAGCTTTAGAAACACAGGTATTTTTAGATCATAACTCATCATACCCAATGTATTTTTGTGTCTATGAATGAAATCATACAAAATTATGAATCCAACAAAGAGTTCGCGAAGACAACGTTCAAACAATCCCCTAAAAACATTTGCCGCACTTAAAATGCCTTAAAACAATTAACTTTATTAAGCGTTTCGTGCGTTCTCTCTTTCATTGCTTTATTTAGATTAACCGTATATAAATGTAAACAAGCAAGGAAAATCAAGCTTATAACAAGCACTAACAAAAATAGTCCGAAGTGTCACTACTACGTGACTTTACTTGTAATAAGTGTTACAATCTGACTATTATATTGCCTTTAGCCCAGACAGTTTCTTTAGTGTGGAGTTCACGGAACTCAAAGTTTCCTTAGCAATTAGCACGTGTACCAGAAGTCCACATCAGCTATACGAAATAATTATGTTACTAGCTGTTCCCGTGGATCTTTGTTTGGCCACTCGGGTCGGTGCCAGGTCGGCTCTCTAGTCCGTCTTCTCCATTTAGAGCTGTTCTGGACGGTTTCTGATGATATGGTGTTTTGTGCCAGGTCTTTTTGGGCTGTTGTTAGCTAGGTGACGGCGGATCTTCCACGTCCAAGCTTCGTAGTCTATAACTTAGGGCGACACGCACCATGTGGTCGGTGGGACATTTGACAATTTGGTCATACGATTTTCCTAGACTAAAAACGACATATAAAATAATTATGTTTAGGATAAATTATAGTTGCAAATATAGTTCAAAATACTAATTGATAACTAATAACATTTCATTCGTAATTCAAAATAAAAGAGGATACCTGCACGTCTCTATAGAGATATTAAAACGCTTGCCACACGGTTGTTTTTTGCGGTTCCAACAGAGGTGACCTTGGTGGGAGCTAGGATTCCATCCGCGAAGTTTGTATGAAATTTGGATTACAAAAGCCAGCTAGATGGATGGAATCTACCAAGGTCACATCTATTGGAAAGCCAGATTATAACCGTGTGGCAAGGGAAAGTCGTAACAAAAATTCAGCTATATTATATGTATCTATCATTAAAGCAACTCAATCCTTTGTAGTTTTTTATGCCTTTTATGTTCAACTTTAGAATAAAAACGTCTTGTATATTCGGTCCATGGGAAAAACAAATGTAAACCTAATCGCTTAATGGAACTAAAAGTAATGGGGGCTAAGTAATGATGTCAAATATTAACGAAGTAAATTTGTAACATCCTCGTCATAACAGCCATTTGCAAGCGTTATTATTTCCATTCTTTTACAGTAATGAGACTAGTTCGTAAATAAATAGAAATTCTTTTCTTACAATATTTAACAACAAATAGATCATTATGTCCTGTAGTATTTGGCAGCGTTCCGCTTAAGTGTTCTAAACTAATGGAAAGCGTTGATAGACGTAAAGTTGAGCTACTGTGTCGAATGTTATACAAACAGAATGGTGATGAATCACAACTATACTATTAAAAGGGAGTTGTATTGCTCATGACTGGATGACTGCTGTAAAAGAGGTCCCGGTTTTGATACCCTGGTCAAACAAAAAAAGGTATTGGGTTTTTCTCACTTGAAATTCTCAGTATCAGCTCAGTCTAATGCGCCTGTTTTTATAAGCTCGGCCCCTATTAAGTGAGGTCAAAAATGGCTGCCGAATTGTGATAGTGATGTACCTCTGCCTATGTACGTAGGTACATAGGCAGAGGTACATACCCCTTGCCGGGAAAGTGGCAGGCAACCTATAATTAAGTCCACACTAAGTTACATATTTCTCTTCGCATGTAAGATTTATTGGTTGTTCTAAAATAAATAAATAAAGTGTGGATTTTGTATTTCTCCTAATAATGCAGTCTTGAGAGATGACTGGCTGTGAAAAAGCAATTGCAATATTGATATTGAAATTATTCGATTAATAAAAACGTGTATTAGCATTCGCTACACAATAGGCCATGTATGGAGTTTGCAATAGGTCTTGATCGCAATCAAATGTTATAACCGTTTTGTTAGTTGGCAATCATGGGCTTATCTATTATAGCTCACTGCTGAGGTCCGATTGTAAACAATTTCTTGTAGAGACATTTTTTCAAATTAATAATAATATAATATAATAATAATATGCCCTCTGGGGCAGTCGTTATCTTCTAATAAGATTAACGCATACTTGGAGGGCAGATTAGTGTGGCTTTTCAAACACCTGCCACATAAACAAAAAATCTACTGCAAGTTTAAATGAAGAGTCCACAAACCGCAGGGCAGCTAGTGGCGAGCTGAATGTGAGTGGCGACACTGCGGTTCTGAATGCCCCTGAGAGACGGTCTAGGCCTCGCCTCCAGCAAGTCTTTGTTGGCTGGCTGGAGTAGATCTCCAAGAGCAACCATAGGACTCTCAACTCTGGCTTGCCTTAACCAGCTGACCAGAGAGGGGTCGCCAGAGCTATATGCTCGGGGGTGGAAGTGTCATTTTTCAATGACATAATTACGAGGAAACCCGCTCCGGGTCTCCGCTTGGGACCCGCGATGGCGAAATCGGCGCCCGCCGCACCGCTCGACACTTCTCACCTTAGCAGAGAGAAGTATAGCCGTAAAAAAGAGGCATAATAATATAATAATAATACGAATAAGTCCGTGTTACAAATATCAATACTCGTCGAGTTGTAATCGCTTATTTAGTCATAACATAAACGGCACAAGTATAATATAAATTGTATGTAAAATATGAGAAAGTGTAGAAATCATTCTCGTAAGTCCGAGTATCGCAAGTAATGAATAGTAAACGTTAATTTTATATATAGAATCAAAGCGGCCGTCGTCTTTGAACTTGATATATCGGTTCCATAAGCAATTTACACTGAAAACTGAGATGTTAGAAATGAATGTCTCAATGCATTTGATGATTTTATACAAGTCGAGAATCATTTTCAAGGTGAAATAGCTCTTACATACGTTTATACAGAAGTCATAAAAGTTTAAAACTCGTAAACAGGTGAGTCTCGCTTCTGTTTAGGGCGCATAATCTTGGCTAGTTCGCAGGGAATGAGATCTTTAAAAAAAGATCAGTGTCAGATAAATTCGCTAGCTACTTCATTCACTACTACTACTTACTTACTACATTCATTTGATGGGTTGTTTCTATAAAAACTAACTTATTAAAAAGCATATTCTTCAGGTTATAAACTATTTAGAAGTAAAATTTCATTAAGCTCGTGATGCACTTGGTTTTGCAGGCGCCCATTAGGCTACGGTAACCGCTTACCATCAGGCGGGCCGTACGTCTGTTTGCAACCGTCGTGGCATAAAAAGAAGCTCTGTTTTACTGCCGTACTCAGAGACATCAATTAGCAGTAATCTGTCATTAACACAAATTTTTTCATTGAATAATCGTCTTTAGGTGTATAGACTTAAGTGTTACATGTTTTTACTAAGTAAACTTTAAAGTTAAGTAACATCTACGAGTATGAGTACGTCAGTTAGTCTTATAATAATTTGTGTAATGTTCTCACTTCAAATATTCTGCATTGTAATTAATTTCAATATTTATAATAAATAATAATAATAATATTCTACCACTTTCACACAGCGCCATCTAATCCCAAAGTATTTGCTTGTGTTATGGGTACTAAACAACCGATGTACTACTTAAATATTTTTTTTTTGTAAATATATTTTGTAGATAAATTACACCCAGACACAGAACAAACCTACATGCTCATCACACAAAGATTTGTCCTGGGTGGGGATCGAACCCACGACCTCTGGCTTAGCAGTCAGGGTCACTAACCACTAGACCAACAGGCCAGTCAAAATATTATATATCTAAATTTGGATACCAATCATTGGTTCAAACCAATATGTACCCAGGAGGGTTGACAATTTTATTTATCCTTGTACCTTATGTAATGGCAAACAATAGCAGAGAGGTTTATAGAACGTTTTGTTTTACATGGCCTTAACAAATAATGCATCTGATAGTATTTAAATAGGTTTCCAGTGCAACTCGTGACTTGGATTCCTATTGTCGTGATGTGATGTGACCCCCTTCAGTCATTCATCTTTGCTGTAGCTAGGTACTAATTGCAGATGGCTGACAGTCATAGCGATCCAAGTTTTAGAAGTTGGAAAGGTCCATTTCAACCATATTAAATTTATACTCGTAATATGTTTGAAAGGCTGTTTTATCAAATAAAAATGGGACTATCAAGACAAGACGCCATTTTGTTTCCCGCTTGAAGACAACTTCATACCTTACAAGTAGGGTGTACAAAAAACGAAACACATACAAGTATGTACTTGTATGTATGTTGTATGGTTCGAAGATCTTTATTTTCTGAATAAGTAGTTGTAGTAAGTAATAATAACAACTATTAAACTATAACAAAAAAAAAACAAAAACAATTTAATTAACACTTTTGTAACAAAATAATTTAACGAAACGAGATAAATTTTTTGCCTTTTTTATTTCTAGCTAGCTGTACAAAAATGTGCACATTCGACTGACGTTTGTGGCAAATGTTGTCAAGTGCGATTCCAATTTTATACGATTCGCATAGTACTTATTTTTATTTATGTACCAGTTTATTACTGTTTATAGCTGGGCATCTCTAATGCCTTGTTTCTGAACCATCTTTATCCATGACTGAATATAAAAGTAAAAGAATGGAACTAGATTATTCATACAACTATCATTTTTAATTTGTTTAAAATGATATTTTATCCAATAAGTGGATTAATTATATGTTATAACATAACATAACACGCCATGCCTTTTCCCCGAAAGGGTAGGCAGAGGTGTTTCACACCCACATTTCGCCAGCTATGTTTGGTTCCATGAAATAGGGGGCGAATCTATTGTCATCAAACGAGAACATTTGTTTGCCAAACTCCGGGAAAATCTCAATACTGGAATTTCATGATAGAAAAGCCCAATATCATTTTCACCCGATCATGGAATCGAACCCGGGACCTCTTGCACAGCAGTCGTATACACTTTCCGCTGCGCCACCGAGGCAGTTTGTTTGTTGTATGTTATTATTGTATACAGTTATATGTATTCATCAAACCGCACTAGTCCAACGTGTGTGGATTATGGCCTGAACCCGTTCAGCTCTCTAGATAGAGTAGACCCGAGCCCAGCAGCAGGAAATTTTATCCTATCAGTAACTTTTATCTGATGGTTCAGAAACCAGGCATTAGTGATTGTTAGTAACAAGATGTTCTTTAATCAGATAAATAATTATTGCCAGCCTTAATCTGAGTTTATCGAAACTAACAAAAGATAATCATAATGGCCACCTGTGGGCTTTGTTATTACTTCTGCTAAGCACGTATAGTGCGAAGCGATTTCTATGACAATCATTGTCGGAGGAAGTGGCCATTTAAAGTAACTATTTTAAAACGTCCGTCTCACGGCCACCGTTTGCGTAGGTGACAGGACTCGGGAGGTCCGCGCTATACTAATATTAGAATAATACTGAACCACAATGTTATGTGACACTCTGGAATATTCCCGTTAACAGAATGATTGCAAAATATGTGCATCTAGTTTATTATTTAGATCGTATGACGCCAGTTCCATGTATTGTATATGTAAGTCGTCTGTGAATCATCATTTTATTTTTTGCTAGACTATGATTTTGTTTGAACTTTCTAAACACAGCTAGAGCTTGCAAACTATCATGTGGAGTTATGAATTTTCACGGGAAAAATGTACAAGCTGCTAATTATACACTTTTCCCTTAACTTTAAAATGATAAGTTATCATATACTTACTTATACTTTTGTTTTCCAACTCCTCCATTTACCTACTTCTGATTAATTTGACTGGCCTGTTGGTCTAGTGGTTAGTTACCCTGACTGCTAAGCCGGAGGTCGTGGGTTCTATACCTACCCAGGACAAATCTTTGTGTGATGAGCATGATGGTTTGTTCTGTCTGGGTGTAATTTATCTATAACGTGTATGTATTTACAAAAAAAATGTATTTAAGTAGTATATCAGTTGTTTAGTACCCATAACACAAGCGCATATAATTGCTTAATTTGGAACTAGATGGCGCTGTGTGAATGTGGTGAAATATTATTATTATTTCGTTGTGGGTTCCAAGACAGTAGGTTAGGTACTCCCTGGTTCTCCCGAGTGCCAAAACTTGGTGTTTCCCAAGAATCATCACTGATTACAGGAGTTACAGTGATGTGTGTGTGTGTGAGTGGGAGGGACTGTCCCGTAAATATATATTTCTGTTGTCTTCGTTAGCAGGTCAGCTGGCACGCAATCTGTGGTTGAACCAGAACCGCAAATTTACTAAAAGTTACATATGAAACATATATTATTATTGCTAGCTGCAGCAAACTGAAACCAAAAGCTGAGCTTGCAAATTAATAGGGCAATTCATATTTAAACTTAGAAATTCAAAGCTCTTGTTACATCTATGAATAGGTTCCTGAGAATTCTGTAAATATACCTTAAGATTTTCGCTTCCCATTCGTAATGCGTCTCATATTTTATTTCGATGACCAAAATATTCGGTCAATGAAACAATAAGTAGTTTTAATAAGTCAATGTGTACAGCTATATGAACAGATGTTCCAGTTTTCAGTATTTAATTGGATCTATCCGTATCGAATCAGCTATCGCCAAAACGTTCACGTGACCATCGTTACTAAAGAGAGTCATTCAACCGTATTTATTGTTTATTTGTAGTGTCGCCTCTTCAGACACGCTGGTTCAAGGAAAAAAGAAGCAATAAAAAAAACTGTAAAAGGTCGAATGATCTTCCGTAACAAGAATTTGACAAATTCGGCACACGTTTAATCGATACCTAGAAGATTAATTCATATAAGGTAAAGGCACCTATTACGGAGGTAGTCAAAATCGGCTCCTATTACGGTGGTATTTCTATTTTCGAGTTTTATTCCTGTGTTTCTTAGTTTAAGTACACCAAAGCGGGACCTACTTATTCTAAATTTATTACTTCATGACATAACTGAAGTTTGCAAGTATAGCACATTGACAACACAACAAGATCAATCAGTTTGTGTAACGGCATCGACGTAAGAGGGGTTTCCATACAAACGCGGAACGACAAAACTAAGTAGGGTAAAACCGGGATAGATGCCGCGCTAGGATAGACGCCTCGATTTTAAAAAATCAACTTCTAACACACTTCACAGCAAGTGCATAGTTTAAACATGCACCATGTGCACCCCTCACCTCAGGGATGCGTAAACTATTGTGCAGAGTGGACGTGTATCGCGTGTGTGCCCCAATATATCCGCAACGGACGCGACGAGCGCGAAACACTAAAAAACGTAAGTATTGACTGCTCCCTATTTTGTGAAGTAGTAATGTATTATATTTTATTTTAATTGTGTTAATACATTGGTTCATTGAAAACACATTTAGGAGTTAATCATTGATTTCTTACATTTACTTTAATTAAAATTCAAAAAGGCATCTATCCCTAGCGTAAAGGATAGTCGCCCCAAAATTTAGAAGGATAGACGCCCTTAGGGGCATCTATCCCTCTATACTTTAAAACCCGTGTTAAAGTATTGAAGAAGTGTATTTATATTACATTGTGATTGCCCTGTTGGTTAGAGACCCTGGATGCTAAGCCAGGTGTTGAGGGTTCGATTCCCATCCAGGACAAACTTTGTGTGATGACAATGATTTTATTTAGAGTTCTGTGTTTGACTGTAATGTATTTATAATATGTATGTATCTAAATACTATATAAGGATGTCAATTGATATGACATCCGCAGGACATCAGGACGAGGGTGTGTGTGTGTTTCTGTGTACGTGTGTGTGAGAGTGTGTGTATGTGTGATTGTAAAGTGTTTAACCAAAACTACTTTGATTATTGTAGGTGATGCCAAGAAAATACAAAAGGAAGAAGGGTGTACAAGCTCGAGTGATATCATGGACTACGTAGCAGCTGCAGAAAGCATTTGAAGAAATGGAGAAAAAAGAACTGGGAATCAATGAAATAAAATAAAGATGTTACTATTTTGTTAGGGCTATTTCTATAAAAGTTGACTTAGTGATTAAAAATATTTTTGTTAAAGAGATGCATCTGTAATCTATATAATTAAGGGTCAACTTGTTTTCTTTTAGAATTTGTGTTATCTTTATCAGAAGAAAAATAAATGTTACATTGTGATAACTGTTCTTATTCTTGTTGTTTTATTATAAAGGGCATCTATCCCCCGTCATAGGCATCTATCCTTCCAAATGATTTAATAGTGAGGCATCTATCCAAGCCGGTAGGCATCTATCCCAAAAAACATGTCTCGCAAGAACTTAATTCCTGCTAACCCAGTGATAGTTACGTAAATAAATATATATTCTAAAGCTTTATGAATGATTAAACTAACTATATCATAGGGATATTCTCTACGAATACGTTTGGTATTAAAGTTATAAGACTATTTCCTTAACCAGGGCATCTATCCCGGGTTTACCCTACACTAATATTTAGAAACTAAGTTTTTCGTATTAATAAGCCGTTCAAGTTTGTTTATGTGTTATTTATAGCATTTTCTTACTATTACACTAACTATTTAAATAGCTTGTTTTATATTTGCAACTTGTTTTATACCCAAAAAATAAGAAATAAAACACCGCCGTGATAGGATACGAATTTTATAGATTAATCCTAATTCGGTGGTATAACTCCGAAATAGGAAAAGTACTGGGCATGTTTAATTGTTTATAACTTTCAAATTATTAACTTATTGACTTAGTTCCAAGTTTAGTTGAAATAATTATTAATCTCATAAATTAGAAACCATATTCTGCGGTATGTGTTTTTAATTAGAAATCTGGTTAAATATGAAAACTGTTGAGTACAAAATGTTGGTTTCTTAGAAGGGGTAAAAATAGGAAGGTGTATTTTAATTTATCACAAATCATTTATTTTGTATAACTGTTGGCTGAGTTTTACACATCTGAACCAAAAAACTGTTATCTTTTGATTAAGCATTTACACTCTTTTGTTTATCGAAATTTTTAACGGTCAGAATTAGGATTATTATAAACACGAGTAGTTTTCCTATTACGGTGGTAGTTATTTCCAGGTAACTCCGTGTTAGGTTCTATGATCTCCTATTACGGCCCTATTCATCATGGAACATAAAATTACAAGTTTTAGGGTTTCGTAAATAAATAAATAGTATTATTTATTTTTGTGGATTCTTATTTGATACTTATGCATGTTTTTTTTGATAAAACCAGAAGCGATAAAAACTTTTAAATTTATGTTGCTTTTACAAGCTTTCTATTAACTTGCAATTACTACTTAATATGTAACATTTGTTTGTTTTTTTTTTTTATTTCTTTCAATTTAACTCAAAACTACTACTACTACTAAAAACCGATTTAAAAAATTCTTTAACCGTTTGAAAGATACGTCTTTACCGAGTAACATAGGCTACCTATATTCTATATCTATATATCTATCTCTATATATCTATATATATATCTATATATCTATATAAATTTTAAAAGCTTGAGGCACTGATATTACTTATATGCCATCTGTTATGTAGGTTTACTATCTCATATTTTACTGAACGTAAAAAAAAAAATTAACGTTATTTTAATTACCTGAAACTCTTTTTAAAACGCGTGTGTGAATGCACGGTTATACTAGATTTGTAAATTTTATGAAAACTGAGTGAAACATTTATATCATTTAATAAATATTATTTGTACGGAACTTAAATGAATATAATTCCTCCGTATTAGGAGCCGTCTACCGCCGTAATAGGCTCTGACGAAAATTTTACCTCCGTATTAGGGAAAATCGACTCGACTATTTAAATATTTTTTTAAAATAAGAAATATCATAAAAAGTAACATAGGCTCAACAGCAATTCAAAATATAAATTCCACTTTTGACGATAAAATTAGTTTACACCTTTAAAAATGCTTAGAAATGCTTATTTTTGTTTCTTACTTTCAAATGTTGCGAAATACCTCCGTAATAGGTGCCTTTACCTTAAGTTGTGAGCTTGTGCGCTATGATTAATTGATTAGTAATTCATGCCGATAGGTGTTGGATTATATTTTGTAGAAAACATTCAAAAAATTACATTACATCTTGAGGTATCCGTTTCCATACACTATGAAAAACATCTAAGGAATTATCTTATTTAACAACTCATATTTATATAAAGTGTTAATGATTTTCAACTCCCTTGGGCAGTATTTGCCATCTCGGAGACATATTGCGCCCTTCTGTTCAGATCATTTAGGAAAAGGTACAATAACAACACGATGGTAAGAGATCTGACTGTATGTCATTATTTTTTCGTCAAAGTGAAAAAATAATGACATACAGTCAGATCTCTTATCTATAATATGAATGTATTTAAAAAAAAAAAGGTATTTAAGTAAGATGGGCAGGCCTTTGGAGTGGGACGCGACTGATGGTAAGCGGCTACCGTAGCCTGGGCGCCTGCAATACCAGGGTCATCACGAGCGCGCACTATAATAATCATAATATTCTACCACATTCACACAGCGCCATCTAGTCCCAAAGTAAGCAATTATATTTGCTTGTGTTATGGGTACTAAACAACATAAATAATTATTTCAATATTTTTTTTTTTGTAAATACATACATATTATAGATAAAGTACACCCAGACACAGAAAAAACCTTTATGCTCATCACACAAGGATTTGTCCTGGGTGGGGATCGAACCCACGACCTCCGGCTTAGCAGTCAAAGTCACTAACCACTAGCTAGACTAACAGGCCAGTCAAAACTGAATTGATGATGATGAAATAACCTAATGACATGCAAATTTCATTACTGTATTTCTGCCATTGACGATGATACCATTAGGTGACCCGGTGGGCCGCAAACTCATTCACCATAATTAATAATAAAAAGGTACCGTCCATAAACTGGCCGTTGACAAATTGGATGGGGTTGGATAGCCCAATTTATTTTTATATACATGACTTATGTTTGTGACCTGAGTGAAGTTAGTTACGTTCAATAAAATTGCAAAGAGGTTACATACATTTTTTGGCCATCTGATTCAGCATCAATGCAGTCAAGATTAAAATGATTATACTTACTCTATTTTGATGGGCTAATAATATAAACTAAACATTCTTTAAGTGTATTTTCTATATGTGGGATGTATGTACAGTCGTCAAGAAAGTGATCTACTAGTTTTGACAGAAGTTTCTCTGAGTTCTATATCGCAAAGGTTATTTCCTAATTAGGTTTAGGTTCAAACTTGACTCAAGGCATGACGTAAATAAAATACATCATAATATTATTGCAAGGGAAAATCCACCTTGTTGTTGTTGTTGCAAGACGTTCAAGAAACGTCTAGACCACATTTTTGGTTGACTGTTCATGGCTTGCTTCCGTAATATAGTCGTAACTAACTAGAAGTCACGCGGGGTTTGCCCAGGTCGTTCTTTTTTTGGCCGCTGCTCAGCTCCTATAAGCCAAAGCGTGATGTTATATAGCCATCCATAAACAAACTCTTTATCATAATCATTAAAAACCATAAATGTCCCACTGCTTGGAACGGGTCTCAAAAAAAAACCGGAGGGAGTTATAGCCTTCTTTTATACGATGCTGGCCAGACGGGTTGGTGAATGGCTTCAGATTTATAATATTAGTATACTTAGATTTCTATTACCAATGCGATTTGCAAAACACGATCGCGATACTCATCAGCTTAAAATTTATGAGTTTATAATATTTTTGTTGTTTGAAATACAATCTGCTGAAGAGTAGGTACATCTCTATAAAATAAAAATGCATTTGTTTGACACGTGTATGGTTCTCATATTATATTGAAGTACCTCTTACCTATGCAAAAACTTACGACAATAAGCTGAAAGTATATTATCCTCAAGTCAACAAGAATGAAACTGAGATGATATTTTTGTAAACTTGGCACAGATCATAATAATTATTCTAGTCTTAGTAAATACCTAGCGGAAAATTTACTTTTTAATTCTGCAATACCTTTGTGTGTACGTTCTGTGAATGAGCGGAAGATAATGTTTTCGATTTATAAGGAGAACAATTACAATTTAACTAGCTATCGCCCGAGGCTTCACTCCCGTGAATCTTTGTAGTTCTAGCTTCTATTGGTCGAAGCGTTATTTTATTTCGTCTATAGCCTTCCTCGTTAAACACGCTATTCAATTTTTTTTTTTTTTGGTTTTTAGTTACTGAGATTAGCGTGTTCAATCAAACAAACTCGCTTCAGTTTTATTACCTGACTGACAGGAAGAGTATGGTTGTTCGAGCTACTACAACTCAATAAGTACAAAGTTTCGGCAGTGACAATAATTCTCACCGGCCACTGCAAACTAAACTACCACATGTTTAAACTTAGGCTGAGCCAGTCCAAAATGTGCAGATTTTGCCTAGAGTCGGAGGAAACTGCCATACATGTCCTCTGCTCATGTGGACCACTTATGCACAAGAGAAGTATCCATTTAGGACAACACCAAGAAGCAGCCTGATGAGATACAAAATCTCTCTGCTCAGAAACTATGGAGGTTCTTAGCCTCTACAGGACTAAACAGAGAACTATAAACAACAAGGGCGCTACAAAAGATCAGTCCTGGTCGAGGTAGTAAAAGGGGCTGACGGCCTTAGGCCTAATGAATAATAATAATAACATATGGGTTCCGTTTTTTCCTTTTGAGGTACGCATCCCTAAAAAAGGAATAAAAGGAATTGAAAAATTTAGTAACGCTAAAGCAAGAAAAACGACTCACCAGTAATCCCAAGTAGATGGTGAAGAATAGAGAGCTACCTATGATAAGCCTAGATATTAATAATATATATTATGCTGATGATCGTGTATCTACACCTGCCCACACATATCTTTGAACATACACGAACAATATTATACATGTACCTAGAACATGTAATGGTGCAATGCGGTTGCATACCGTAGCATCGCACGACCTTGTTCCCGAGTCGAGGTGCCGACTGCCGAATTATTGTTTGCTAATCTATATAATAATAATATTCTACCATCTAACCACTAGACCAACAGGCCAGTCAAATAGTAGTCAAATAAATAAATAAAATTGGAGTGTCTGTTTGTAATATTAAAATAACCGCTTTTTACTACATGCATATGAATATTTATACGGTACATATACCAAAATAACATTTTTTACAATTTTTGTCTGTCTGTTTTTTCCTGCTAATCTCTGGAACGGTATACCTACGGTAAACGGTTGGTAGTAGTAGTACTACACGGCAACTAATTTATTTGAATACATGGAAATCTTCAAATTCATTGCCAATTTTATAATATTGCAGAATTAAAAAGTAAAATGTCAAAATACCGCTTCTAAATTCCTAAGCGACCGATAAGTGCTAGTAAAATGATTTGCATACGTATCTAATGGATAACTTGGTGACATTTGCAAGTTAAATATTTTCAATGAAAATGAAATTTATCGCTACTAACTTGTCTTGTATACCTTGTACGAATACCTACTTACCTACAGTACAGTTAGACACTAGGATACTAGACCTATAGCTAGTATTATCTATACTAATTATTAAAAAGCTGAAGAGTTTGTTTGTTTGGTTGAACACTAGGATCTCAGGAACTACTGGTCCGATTTGAAATATTTTAGTGTTACTTAGTTATCGAGGAATATTAAAGGATAAATAAAATAAATAACATCACGCTATATGAGCTGAACAGTTGCCAAATAAAGAACTATAGGAGCGAACCCCTGCCAGACTTAGTAATATTATATACTTACCTAAGTATTGACTAGCCTGTTGGTCTAGAGGTTAGTGACCCTGACTGCTAAGCCGGAGGTCGTGGGTTCGATCCCCACCCAGAAAAAATCTTTGTGTATCAGTTGTATCAGTTTGTATATCAGTTTTTTGTGTTTGTATATGTATCAGTTGTTTGGTACCCATAACACAAGCAAATATAATTGCTTACTTTGGGACTAGATGGCGCTGTGTGAATGTGGTAGAATATTATTATAATATTGTTTCGTACATAGGTATCTATTGAGTGGAAGATAATCCGTCGTGGTACCTATCGAGCCCTCTCTGCTAAATATTTTTCCAAAAGCTGGGTAGGCCTTAGTGCATTAAACCAACCATTTAGTTTATTGCTCTAAGGCGTGGCTCACGTGTTATAGCCGTGCCACACGGTTAAAAACTTGCGTTCCAACAGTGACCTTGGTGGGAGCTTGGTTGCCATCCGCGTAGTTTGTATGAGATTTGGTTTACAACAGCCGGCTACACGGTTGGACTCCACCAAGGGCACCTCTGTGGAAGGCAAGCTTTCCATGTGGCACGGCTTTTACCGTAACCGATTGTATTGTTATTAGAAGTCCACCTCTATAATAGTATTGTACCCATAATTATGCATTCAGATGTAATTACGAGCATTGTAATGCAGCACCCGCTGTCACCGCATGCTAACAGGCACAGCTGTGAGATGGGAAATAATATTTTCTGCTACAATACCTTACCTAGGTAGGTACTACTATTCATTGTTAGGTACGTTGGCAACAGCACTGATAATAATCGAACATGAATAAAATTGTGGTACCTATAACATAACTACCTACTTAGTACGTTCTAAAATTAATTATAGGTATTATGTACAGTCAGTACCTAAGTATGCAGGACCGTCCCATAAAGATTGAATTTATCAGAAAATGCACCTTTTTATGAGATTTGTGGTGTGATTGACTCATAAAAATATTAAAAAAAAATATTATTTCTGATTATATTTTCCGAAAAAAAAATCAATAGGTACTTAATGTAAAGGGCTGCTCTGCATACCTACATATCTATTATATGTTAAGCTGACTATAGGTACTCTTCCATGTCAAGGAATGTAGAGTTATACTTATGTAGAGTGAAAATATAAATTAGTAGATATCTACTGTTTGAGCCATTTCCGAACAGTTACATTTTAAAATATAACCAGGATATATTAATGATTTATCTTGGTGCTAAAGGGACCACCTTTAGCACCAAGATACATCATTAATAAAAAGACACAGCAACTGTTTAGGTACTTATTTTATTTTATAGAAGAACATTTCAGAATAAAATTATTTTATAAATTGGCAGTAATGCCTAATAAAATTTGGGTAGGTACATAATAATGAATCTAGTACCTACTCTTTACCGTCGCGTATACCCGATAGAACTTGTTTATTTACTATGTAGGTATACCTTGCTCTAAGTAGGTACCTAGTTACCTCTATACAGTCAAAGTAGTGCATATTATTGAACTACTTTCGTTCGTTCCCTCCTTCGTTCCTAATACATACAAGAGAGAGACGAGAAATGAATTAAATATATTGTAACGCCACGTAAAAATATTTCTATACTGGCTGGCTTGGCAGTCATGCCAGCCAAGCCAGCCAAGCCAGCCATGCCAGCCAAGCCAACCAGTATAGAAATATTTTTTATAATACTCTTTGCAGCGAGTGACGGGCAGACGTTACATTCGACTGTCAAACGAAAGATATAAAAAGAACTCGGTAATTTAAAACGATCGAGAACAACTGGCGCATGCGAGAAGACGAATCTCTGCTATTATTTTCAATAAAAGTCAGTTCTGATTGCATTAACATTATTACTATCCCTTTTGTTTCAATTTATATACAAAATCTTTTTTTTCCCATTGACTAAAAGATTTGTATTAAAAATACTAGATGTCTTTTTTTTTAAATCTTCTCTAGTCTATGACTAGAGAAGATTTAAAAAAAAAGACATCTTACTTTGACGTTTAAGGTTTGTGTTTGTTGTTTGTTGACAATGTCAAGATTAATAAGTTATCTTCTTGAATAATCTTGATTATTAATTTGAAATACAAATTAAAACTGTATTGCTAAATAGTAAATTATGTCCCATGTACAGGATAATGTACGACAAGTCCTACTACAGCTTGTACCGGCTTCTGTAATAAACGAGATAGCATGTTATGTTTTTTACGACAATCACCCGCGAGATGAGAAGAATATTGATATTACGCTGTGTTCGAAGTTAGGCGATGTTAGGGAATACTTTCAACGAGATTTACTATCTTCAGTGACCTTCGAAAGTGACTATGAGCCAACGGAAATAAGAATTTTAAGGAACAGTCAAGGCGAACTTTTCTACTTAGTGGCAGGTGGTGACCAACTCACGATCTTATCAAGAAGAGAAAAGCTACAAGTGCATCAGAAACTGACCTCTATAGCTAAGTACGAATTGGTTGATTCTGCCTGCAGTGGTTACGCTTCATTGAAGATTACTTATAAGGACAATAATTTACCTGTTGTAGCTGATGATAATTTCGAAAACTTTAAATGTATAGATTTCTCTCCATTAGATGTCTCTGTGAAAAAAGAATCAAGTCAAATAGTAACACATCTAATGAGGAAGTTGATAGAAGCTAAATATAGTGTTATATGTAATGAGAAAACTTATAATAATTTCTTGAATATGCGCCAAACTGTAGCTTTTGCAATGTATAAAGAGATATATCCAAATTTGGAAGACTCGGTATTTAGAGGTGATTTAGAAAAAGTGAGTACCTACATTGACATTTTTTATATACTTACACTCATACTTAATTAGTTCAATTTTGTGAATTCTCCTCTTGAATACATAGAAAAATACAGCGAATCCTTTTGGTGAGGCCTATGTACAACAATGGACATCCTATGTCTGAATTCTGATGTGATGATGATGATTATGATATCTGCTTTACACTGATTACTTGCTTCTTTAAGCTATTTAATAGTCGTTTAATGATACTATAAAAACTTATAACTCTTTTAGTAGTCTTACAATAATACTCTATTTATTTTAGTTAGCTGCTACATTGAACATCCACACCCAGAAGCCATGGATTAAAGTGTGCAATAAGAAGGTGGTCCTTATGTACACCGTTTGCAATAAAAATAAAGAGTAAGTGTCTTTTAATGACAATTAGTTTCTAATATAGTACTATAATCTGAGCTATAGTTAATTTATGTAGGATAATGACCAGTTTCTGAGCCGTCAGATGTGGGTTATTGATAGAATAAAATATAACTTAAACAGATTAAAAATAAACGCTGTATCAATATCCTAGTTCTAAATAATAATAAATCCTGTTTCAGAATTTCAAACATTATTAACTCTCACATATTCATTCTAAAGACTCACTTTATCTTATCCAATATACATTTATAATTTTATTTCATTACAGACCCTTGGAAGATGTCCACATTCTTCTCCATGTTACTACAAGGCAGTCAATAGAATATGTAACAAAGATATTTGAAAAAACCAACTTTCCACCATTTTGGAAAGAAACAAAAACATTGATATTAAAACCTCATACAGAATCAGCTATAGTTGTTGTTATTGATTATGAAGAATTGAAAGAAAATGTTATTAGTAAAATTAAATTTAATGGGGTCATAATATACAAGAAGGTTGAAAAAGAATGTATTCTGCCAATTCATGATGTGGAACTATCTTCTATGGATACTATGGGAGAGGATTTTGATGTGTTATGCAGCAAGAATATGGGTTTGTACTTTTATTTAATTTACTGTTTTAAACTCTTGGTAGTTCACAGCTTGGAAATACCTATTAATTTTTTATTTCTCTATAGAGAACCTCTGAAGGGTTATGAATTCCAAGCTCTATAATAAAGTGTCCATTTAATTCATTTCAATAACTTTTTTTTTTCAGTCAAATAACAATTCCATAAAAGATTTAGCTGATTAATACATAGGTATATAACAGCTTAACCTCTAACCAATTACTATAGTTATAAATGCAGCAATTACAGTCTAATATTATTATTTTTATTTATTACAGATTTCAATATCACCTTGGCAGTACTGGCTTCAACAGAGAAAACTGACCTCTTATTAAGGCTGTTGAAAACAAAACTATCTGATGACAGTTACTTAAATGTTGAACTCTTTTGTAAATATTTAAAAATGGAACGTGTTTTGAATGCTACAAATATTGTGATACATAGAAACTCTCCATATCATGTACTTAATGGTGTTATGATCATTGTTGATGAGAGCCAAAGGAAAATTGATCAACTAAATATTACAGTATACTCAAGGTAAGGAAGGTATTCAGTTCTGTCTGTTTATTTTGCACTAACTAACTTACCCTGGTTGGAACTGCATCTTGAAGAACATTGGAATATCCAAGGAATATCTGTTTTTGATTTATTGTTTATTTCATCTGTCAACAAATCACAATATTATGTCTGTGCAAGAGAGAGAAAAGCAACAACACAAACACAATGACACGATCAATGTTAATGGCGAAGTGACCACTACGCCTAGTAACTTTTTTAAGATTTTTTATGGATAAGTACCTATATTTGATATTTTTATCTACAGGTCACCATCGCAAGTCCTAGCTTTAATACTCCACATACACGATGCAATACCGCACCCAATCGTCATAACAACGCCTACTCAAAAAATTATAGCAAAGAATGACAAGTTTTCAATATGCAATGAAGTTGCATCAGGCGTTATTGAACCGGAGTACAATTACTTAAGTTACGCCAAATCTATGTTGAATCGGACTGAGTTAGTGTTAGAATATTTGGACAAATCAATGATATCTATGAATGAGTCAAAGCAATCAGCGGTAAGGAATAAAATTGGTAGTGAAATAGATTTGTTAGCGCAAGGGGAATCTTGTTATAAGGAATTTAAAGAGAAAATGCGAGAAGAGGCCGTTGTAGGCGTCAAAATGTTGACTGATGAAGTAGTTACTCTAATTGATTCAGATGAAGTTGTATGCATAGATTAATGTAGACTGTATAGCCTAGTAAAAAATTGATAAGTTGAGATTTGCCTGTGAGGTAATTTCAATCTTTCTTACGAAGATTAAGATTAAAAATCGATTAGCGGCGTTTGACATACAGTTTTTTTTCATTTACTTCTAAGCCAATTCAATGTCATTACGAGAACATAAAGTCCCAGTGCGACCATAAGTACATAAAATAAAATAGTGTCACGCTATTTTACCCTGAAGGGGTAGGCAGCATTAGGAGCACACTCATATGTCCCCAACTATGTTTGTTCCCATGTAATAGGGGGCGAACCTATTGCCATTATTAACCGAGCACAATTGCATCGAAACTCCGAGCTGATACAGAGAATAATGATGATAGAAAAACCTAATACTATTTTTGGTTTGCCCGGGAATCGAACCCGAGACCTCTTGCGTAGCTGTCTTATATACTTCCAACTGCGCCATCAAGGTAGTAGCATATTTTGTAAGTTATTATATTGTTATAATAATAATAAGGATAAATAAAAGTACCTATTAATAAAAGACCTTGTTTTGTCTCATCATTTAATGATAACAATACATCATGTCTTAACATTTAATATACCAAATATAAACATTTTGGCTGTAGGTAAGAAAAAACTTAATTAAACTATGGTGACAATAACATACATTGAAATAATTTATGAGAAATAAAATATACAAATATTAGCCTAATACTGGCTGTAAAGAGAGCATTTATTTAATTTTATTATTTTATAAAATTAAAAAAATAAACTAATAATAAATTATTGAACGTTAATGATAATTATTTATAAATTTTTTAGCACTTACACAGCAGTATTAAATCGCTTAAAATTGCGTCCATATTACAACAAAAATATAATCTAAGAAACTGAAATCTAAATTGCGTTTTCACATTATATTATCCGATAGAATATCAATATCGGATTCCGTCGGACACGGTGCCATTTCCAAAAAAAATGCATCAACTATTAAAATTGTATAGGCTTGAGGCAGACCCTGGTGTGGGAATATATCAAGTCATCCAGAAGGCTATCAACAATGGCTTTACATTCCTTTAGAATCACGGAGACGCTCGAGAATGAAAGTATAAACGGTCACCCATCTATGGACTGGCCTTGCCGAACGTTGTTTAACCGCGATGATCATAATGAACGTCTCATTACCACAATGCTACAAGCGCCTCAATAACAAAGGTACTTGCACCTCCATTGTCCGTTCCGATATTAAACTCATCTTTTCGAGCTATCCGATCAACATTCGATCCTGATATTGTATCGGTTATTAATGTAAAATTACTCTAAATCATTATATATTTCAATTTAAAATCTTAATTATTACAAGTACCCGGTTTCCCCTTTGCGATCTGTTAGCACCATGTAATCAGCAACTATTAAAATGATAACAATTAATAACTAAAGTCGTAAACATAACCCACAACCCTTAAAACCCAGACTGTTGGAAACAAGCAATCTAATCGAAACTCCTGCTTGACTGTTTAAGTAGCTTGTGTTGTGGCTACACTTGCATACTACGCAAGTGTAGCCACAACTCAATGGAAATTCGCTAAAGCCCTTACCAATTAATTGAATAATATCTTTTTTTTCTTTTTAACTATATTTTTAATTTTTAATATTATAAACTATTATATTTACAATAACAATAATAACTCTAATATTAATAAAATTAATTTAAAATAAGAAATCTTAATTGAAAATGATAAGTAACTTATTTTCAATTTTTGATTCATGAACAAAGATTAGATCACAAAAAAATTTAAAATATTGATTTTTATGAAAAAATAATAAAATTAAGTATGTCCATTGTCACACGTATTTCGTGTCTTACTTTCTGACTATCTGATATTGAGTACCAGTTAGCTTGGCACAAGCTAGCCACAGAGTGATTTTGTCAGTCCTTTCGTAACTTCATTTTGTCAATACAGATGTGGACAGGTGAAAGTGTATCTCTTCTGGCATGTTTTTATTTGAGATTATTCGCATAAATACTTTAATCTCATATGTGTACTTATATTAACGGGTATTTGTGGATAGATTCTATATAAATAGTTTTAAATATTATTTTTATTTTTTAATAAATTTTTCAGCTTTTGTTACATGTATGGAGTGCCGACTGGCCTGTTGGTCTAGTGGTTAGTGACCCTGACTGCTAAGCCGGAGGTCCTGGGTTCGATCCCCACCCAGGACAAATCTTTGTGTGATGAGCATAAAGGTTTGTTCTGTGTCTGGGTGTAATTTATCTATAATATGTATGTATTTACAAAAAAAAAAGTATTTAAGTAGTATATCAGTTGTTTAGTACCCATAACACAAGCAAATATAATTGCTTACTTTGGGACTAGATGGCGCTGTGTGAATGTGGTAGAATATTATTATTATTATTATTATAAATATCTATTTCTATCAATTAACTACAAAACTATATAGTGGTCTACACAAGACATCTATTCTGCAAATTTCATCGATATACGAGTACATCGAGTAGTTTTCGAGTAAAATACGTGTGACAAAATGGACGGACGGACATGACGAAACTTTAAGGCTTCCGTTTTTGCGATTTTGGCTACGGAATCCTAATTAATAGCTATATTGAGCGAACAATTTTCAAAAGATGCGCCATAATTTTTATTTATATATAGATGAATAGATGACTATTTTGTCCTTTCTTGCGTTCAACGGTACAAGTTACAAGCGATAAATGTGATTTAATATAGTAATAGTTACCTACAGGGCTATAGAATATTATTGACATACCACTCGGCAAAAATGGCGGCCAAAGCTTTTGCATGATTGCTTATTCCCAACTAAAGTCTTATATCCACAACCCAAATACTGTGCTCTATATTCTAACAGAGAGGACTACGGCTCTTAGCCTATCCTCCCTGGAGCACTTATAATGTCAGGTACTAGGAAGCTTAACTTGCTGCCTGACTCTTCCCTATAACAATATATACAGAAAACATTATGTAAATTATTCTATAAAAATATACACTGTACATGTCATTCGATTATTTAACCTATGTTTTGATTGCACGTCCGGCCTTTACCACTAAATATAAATTAAGTATCTCTTAAAATAAATAAAATCGCTATCATGAGGTGCTATGCTAGTTATTATATATAGCTATTAACATTTCATTACCTATAGTTTAATTCGTGTTAAACACGTTTTACTTAGACTTAAACTAACTTTTAAGTGCATTCTTTATGATGCAATTTACAGGAGTTGTTTTGTTTCCCTAGATTATGGATACTTCTAAAATTGCATTACAAAAAGAGCTCTATTATTAAATAATATAAATAGTATTTTATAAAAACAGCAACAATATTGGCTAAATTATATATTACTATGTGATCGATTTAATATTTATAGAATTAAGTCTACGAACGCCATTCGATATCTGCTGACCAATTCAAAAGTAATTAATTAGGTTTATAAAGTTTTACATGATCTACATTAACTAGAGAAGGTTTTCTTACATAATTATTTATTATCATTGTTCTATATTAATTAATGTTGTGAGAACACAATATTTTAAACTCAGCCGTTGTTAAACAACATTATTAGTACAATTATATTAATAACATATATTTTATTGCACATGTTATTGCACACACGTAAATACTTCAATATTGCACTAAAACACTAAAATTAATAGGAATTATTTATAATAAATAATCGGAATGTTTAAATTTTCTTTTACTGTCTCTAGAACCTTTGCTATCAAAACTAAAGCTGTTCTGATCGTCCAGTTCCAGTTTTCTGAAACTATCGAAGTAAACAGAATGTGTCTCTACACTTTCGGCACCAGATTCACTTCGCGCTTCGTTCTCAGTATCGTCACTTTCACTACAACTCACAATTTTCGCAACCACTAATTTTCTCTTCATTTGTCTTGAACTAGTCGAATCACTGCTCAAATACCCCGAGTCTTGAACATTACATCCTTTCTTTCTTCGATATCTAGATTTAGCATGACCATCTCCTTTTGATTGTTTTACAAACGTGTCAGTGTTTATATTTCCACTTCTATCTGAACGTTTTCTGTTATAAGTCCTGCACAAGTCGCCCGGTTTTTTTAATATGCTACTTACGGACTCCTTGTTTTCGTATTCCGAGGATTGAGATTGGACAGAAGCTCTCACTGGACTGCAGGATGGTCCATAGTTGAGTTCAGACGTTGAACTATCATGTATCGTTGACTCACTAGTCGTATTCTTCATATATGGCCTCGGACTGAGGCTTCTGCCACTCAAGTTTTTTGGATGTACTTCATTGGTTAAAACTTTATTCAATTCGACATTTCTAGGTGGATAAATCGGTTGTTCGTATGTAGGCTCATCATCGCCAGGTGGTAAAGGCGGTAATACGTCAGGTCGTGCTAAATTCTTTAGTTGTTTAATAGTTGGAGGTGTACACTGTCTTTGCCGCTTAGAATGTCTCAATTCTAGAGTTAGAATTCGCCCTTCCTCCGTTGTCCAATCCTCAGTTTCTTGCCAGTTTTCTTCTGCAGTTTCTTGAAAACTCTTTACACCAGTATAGACGCTTGGGCTTAATTTTGGACGGTCTAAAGTATTTTTGCTCCGTGCATATTCATTTCTTAGACTGTTGAATTTAGTCGCATATTCCACTTTATCAGCCGTCTTCGTAAAAGTACCGCTACTTCTGAGTTGTATACACTGTGGCCTCGATATGTTATCATTAGAATCAATATTTTTCAGAAAATCTTTTCTGCTGAATTGCATGTTATCTATAGCGTCCTTAATTTGATGTTTCGGATTTTTTCTATCCAAGGTATCTGGTTCAAAACCGTCAGATTCATGAATTTTTATGTAATTTTCAGGGGAATCTTTGACTTCAATAGTTAAACAACCCGGTTTTTCAGCTACTTCGTTAATAGATGTTACTATTTTTCTACTTCCCATAGAAGAATCTGATCCACTTGGAGTTGACGGTACGCTTTCAAAATTATAATTATTATTTACGTACACTTCAGTTACTAAGCTGTAATCCTTTGTCGGGCTTGTTGTTTTCTGAGTTTCAAATACAGGTGCTTTATTTTTATACACAATTTTTTCATAAAGATTTTGTTCAATGCAAATTTCTCGTTGTGGCGATGGAGTGTTACTGTTACTACTAGAATTTATTTTGTATACAGCATTCATCATTGTGAGTTCTTCCTCTAAAGGCAATGCGTTGCTTAAACTAGGGCTTGCCTGTGATGATGGTGTATCAGGGTATTCGGTGGGAATAGATAGTCCTTTTTTATGTGAACTTCTTTCTAAGCTATCTGTCTCATAATCATTTCCTGAAGGGCTCTCAGATGTATTTCTCGAAAAAGTATTTTGGTTCGCGATTTCAGCGTTTTTATTAGTAATTCTTTCATCATCTGAACTACTTTGATTGTACGATTTTGTACTGTGATCCAAAGCCATTGCTTCATTTACCATGTCAGGCAAAACGTTTTTGTTCATAAATGTTTGAGCTATTCTCATATTGCCTGTATTATTTTGTGTAGTTGCAGAATGGTAATCTTTAAATCCGATTGGTCTGATGTCTTCCACTCGTCCCACTGTTTGGCAATAATGGTGAAAGCTATTTTGCTGACAATTCGAGTTTTCAAAATCTGGGAGTGGTAGATTGTAATTTCGAGAAGCTGGTTCTGATCTGACAGATAATGTTGAAGATTTCTTAGGCGCTGAACAATTGTCTGCTAAGTACATTGAATTAGAACTAGTAAAACTATTTTGTTTCCTTATTTTTCGCCGATTATCACTGCTAGGAAGTGATAAAAGAGATTCTGCCATATTATTTTGAGTTGGTGGCAGTATGTCACTATGTAATGCGTGTTGTTTAAGTGTAGGAATATTTTCTAACCATTTTTGTATACTGTTTTGCTTGTCACCTTTGTTATGCAGACAGTTTACACAAGGTGGAACATTGTATTGTGCCATCTTATTATGATGAATATCGCCACCATTTTCTATCTTGCAACCTGGACAACCTATACAGTTATTTCTTCTGCTATGTACTCTCTTTAGGCTGATAACACTCTCGCTTCTTTGACTTCCCATTCCCTGATACATATCTAGACTATTTCCATTTGATGGAAATGTTTCTTCTTCAGGTATTTGATTCAAAACTGGCTGAAAGCGTTTAGCTGCCATTTTGTGTTTTGCTATTGAGATCACTTCTCTTATTTTGACTAAGAATTCTACAGCAGCGGCGGGAGGTTCCTGGAAATAATAATATTTATGAAATTAGTATAGCTATTATGATACACCGTACACTTTTAATCGTCTTATAAACTTTTTCTAGTTCATAGCAACCAATTTCTTGAAATTCTTGATAAAATGTTGTTTTATTTTAATTATTTCAAGTATTTATCATGGGTTGGTTAGATGGATGCATAAGATTACTATGACCTAGATAAAGTTTGTAAAACCACTAAAAGTACACGGTGTATAAAACAAAAATATCATACCAAAAATGTTGATGACATACTGCCATTAATTGTGGTTCAAAGTAAGCAGGATTAAAGTATAATTTTCGACGGGTCGTGCCAACTGGTCGTGTAATTTCTCGGTCATCTGTAGTTTCTACGATTGATACATGTTCGTCTGGAAGTCTTTCAATGCCAGACTCATCCCTATGACTGGTTTCAGAACTGTCACTTTTCATTTTGAATTCACCGTGATTTTGATGTATGACTGCAGCTATTGTTTGACTCTGAAAAGTGCAAATGACATATTATGGTCAGAAAATATGTTATAGTTTTTATTCTATAAAATAAGAAAATTGCCAGACTTACAGTGTATAAGTTATCTTCGCTTTGTGTACCACTGTCGCCGAAGTCATCCATGTCTGTCAAATTGCTTCCTGAATCACTTGTGTAGTGCTTCACATCCTGTAACTGCCGGCCGCCAATACTCAACAGTGGATTTTTCTTAACAATACCGTCATCTTGGCTCATAGTATTTGGTATTTTTTGTCTTTCGTTATTTACTCTCACAATATCGTGTTCAGTTAAGCATCCATCCTTTTTCTTTAATCCTTTTTTTCTTCTACCATTTTCGTCACACATTGCCTTTCGACGTTTTCGGATGTGCAAGAATAGGAAAACAGAAGCAACGTAGACAAGACCAAGAAGAAGGGAACTGACACCTATGGCTACATATTCAGATATAGAGAGCCCTGAAGTGTGGTTTGATTCTGATGTCTGTGCGTTTGGCGCAAACTGGACTTCTGGTACGGCTGAAAATGAATATCTTCTAATAACATTATGTACAAAGTGTGGGTCGAATAAACAAAGAATTTAAATTGGACATACATGAACCAATTGCTGGTGGAGTTCCTTGCACTCTAAAAGCAACGCATGGTGTGAAAACTCCTTGCAAATCATGCGCTGACGTGGGAGTAGCGTGGACATCACGACACAGCAATCGAACCACAATTGCGCGGCCCGTCATCCTCGCACGCACCTCGTCTTCGCCGTTCCACTGGAAACATTACATATATTTATGTTGGTGGGTTGTATGGTTGCTACAGGGTTTGTTTCGAATTTTCCTTTTCTCGCAGTGGCCTTATCTGCATTAAGTAACGCCCTTAGTCGCCTTTTATGATACCCATGGGTTGAGATGGAGAAGTGACAGAGGCGTAACTATACCATATGGCATCATATATATATATATATATATATACTTATATACATATATATATATATATATATATATAGGCCTATCAGTAAGAATCGTCATGTTTAATTTTAATAATCTACTTAAGACGTGTTAAAATTCTTAATAATTAAGTTGAATTTGTATCATGGTCTCTAGTTGTCTCACTTTAATAAATTTTAAACAGATCCAAAAAAAGGAAAAGTTATACTTTTAAGTAGTAGTAAAATATTTTTTATATAACTTAGGTTTTTAGGCCGGGGCTCTCTCAGGACGGGGGCCCATGGCATTTTGCCAGCCCTGCCACTCTATAGTTACGCCAATGAGTAGTGACGTTGACATTCTTAATTCTTCACTACACAGAATAGACTTCATTATTTATGTAATAAATTATTATAACTAAATTAATATTTAATTATAAGTAATAAGGTGAGAAATTACCTGTAAAAATGTTCTGCCTTCGTCACGGAATAAATTGAAAGGAACGTCGGCATCCAAAGTATTTCGCAGATCGAGAAAGCCTTTCCTTGTAAGAAATTGTGCGCCTGAGACAGCACATATTGGAGTCTTAACATCTGGAATACAATTAACTTCATTCACATTTTTAACTAAGAACACTGAAAATATCCATAATAACGTAACCACACTATTAAAAGATTTTATTAAACTAATGCGCTCACTTTGGAAAGTAATCTCCTTTGACGGGTGTATTATTTGACCTTTTAGTGGCAAATAAACGAAGGGTATGCGTTGCACTGCGGTGCCGGTCCCAAACGTAGCTAATGAGCACTCTGTGAAGCAAAATATTTGCATTCTTTAACAACACGTAAATGAAACACTGAATGAATAATAGACAAAAGCTGATGAGGATGTCATCTAAAGTGTTGTATAATAATATAATAATACAAATATTTATTGAAGTCATGATATGCGAATTATGTTGTTTTTGAAATATAATATTTTCTGAATGGCTCTGATAGCGTTTGTTAGGCGTTCGGTCCAATGAATAATTTGGAGTAGGTATTTATAGTAATTTTTGTAGTACTAAGTCATAATTAAAACAGTGAATATATATCATTGGACCCGTTTATCGCAAGTTGTGTTAAATGTAGTAGTTATCACGCGATATTGATGCTAAGTTATTAAGATTTCGATCCAATCGGTGCTTTTCACAAGTGAAATTTCGTGTTATTGTTTATCGTTTAGTTTTAAAAGTGGCCAGTTGTTATAAGCCTTTCAAAGGTAGCGATAGGTCTTTTATCCTCGAAGTAGGTAAAAGTAGAAGTAAGTAAAGCTGAATCAGTTTCTGTGTAATAGTGCGAACTTAACCAGGTATTTTTCTATGCAGTAAATAATAGTAAAGATTCCGTTTTGTGAATAAATATTCAAATGGAAATTAATATAATAGTTTTGCAAAGTAACCTATAAATTACCGTCGGTTTATAGAAGGTACATTCAAAATAGACATCGGAAAATTCAGATAACAATCGTAATGGGTTTCATAGAAGCTCTATGTACCTAATTAAAAAGTAAAGAAAATGGAAAGCTCTTCGATTGTTTTTATGGTATATTTTCTCACAGAGGGTATCTACGTAACATTGCCATTGAAACTGTTGTATGCACTTAGTTGCAATCTCACGAACCATTGTTTTTCTCTTGATTATGGATTATGAATTGATTCTTATGGTGAAACTGAATGTCTAAAGATAACTATGTATTATAGGAACTTGCATCTGTTTCATTTCTACAATTCAAAATAACAGCATTAATAAATCCCATACAGTTAAACTATTTAATTAATGTATGTATGTACAAATATACGATAAAAGCCCAACAATTTAAATATTTTTAGGTACATCTAAATTTATACAAATAATTAAATTGATTTATAACAAAAACACACTGTAATTTTTTCTGTCTGTCTGTTTATTTGAGGTAAACTCCGAACTACTGAACCGACTTTGACGGAATTTTTACTGGTGGATAGCTAATGTCACAAGGACTAACTAAGGCTTCTTTGATTTTGGTAAAAATATCAGGGTTCCGTGAAAAAATAAAAAACTGAAATGAAAAAGAGGGGTGTTATAAGTTTGATGTGTCTTATGTCTGTGGCATCGTAGCTCCTAAACGAATGGGCCGATTTTGATATGTTTTATTTTGTTTGAAAGCTCATGTCGATCATGATTGTTTTTAGACATGTTTTATTATAATTGGTGCAGCCGTTTCAATTTCAGCTCTTCTGAAATTTTAAGTCATCCGGTGACTTAAAATTTTCAATTTGGTTTATTCAATCTTAATCCTATGCGATCTTTATGCACATAAAAACAAATACTAAAATGATACGAAACAGTGACCGTTTTGTAAATTTTGTAAAGAAACGAAAATCAACTGTAGGTAGGTTATACTATGTGTCAGATCACCGTCATGAAAGTAAAGTGTTAGATTTAGCGAATGTGCATTATAATTGTGTTGACAATCACAACAATGAATTTGCAGAATTATTATAACATTTGAGTGATATTTCATTTTGTTCGTATACGGGTGGTACGGAAATGCTCTAGTAGTATAGGTACTTATCATATGTGGGGTCAATGAATGACCGCACTTACAACTGTTAGTGATCAGCTGATTTATTTGAAGTGTCGCAATGGACGAAAAATATGTAGATCTCACTTTTGTCGTAATACATTTTAGGTATGGATAATTGCATGGCCTACAACTTTTTCTGACTTATTTTCTTAATAAAACTAAACGTTTGACTAAACAATGAAACAAAAGAAATCGATCATTTTAATTATTTTTTTGCACTTCGATTTGGCTCTTTTTAAATCCCCGACACAAAAAGAAGGATGTTAAGTTTGACGTGTCTGTGTATCTGTGTCTGTCTGTGGCATCGCAGTTTTTAAACGAATGGATCGATTTTGATGTGTTTTTTTTTTGTGTTTTGCTTTTTTATGTTTTTTTGTTTAATGTTTAAATAATCGCGATGGTTCTTAGACATGTTTTTCTAAAATTGGTGCAGTTTTTTGGTTTTTTGCTTACATCTCGAAAACAGTGCGTCGTATGAAATTGAAAGCTGACTAAATTCGTTGATAAAATTTCCAACGACGCACTGTTTTCGAGATGTCAGCAAAAAACCAAAAAACGGCACCTTCTTTGTGCTCCCCCCCTCAGGCTCACCTGGGGGGGGGGGTTAAGTACTTTTAGTATGTTTATCGCCTAGTCCAAACAAAGTCCTTAAGTCAAAGTTCCTGCTTTCGACATTTCCCTCTAAAAACATTAATTGACTGGTCTAAATGGTGTTCTCAATATTCGTACTAAATTTCAGCTTACCGCGAATTATAAGCTTAACACAAGATATATTTCCAACTAACTTTTGACTTAGGTAATTATAAACATGCATTACAAGAACTTATTTACACAATACACATGTTAACGGTATCACCATAACTATTCATGCCTATGTAAACAGGTTGAAAGCTGTTCATAATTATATACTTTTAGTATCCATCTATTTCACACAATTTATGACACTCTTTAGCACCAAGTTACACTTTGAAATAGAAAACGTTATAAAAAGTAACGGGTAGTAGGTAATTACCTGGTAGATCATCGACGCATAGCTCTCGATCCTCTCTAAAAAGCGGTGCGCGTTGTGGGCACGCACACGCACATTTGCTGTTTGCGCTCGCAATAATGCTCTTGCCTGCGCCTGCGCCGTGTTCGGCACATTGCGCTGCATTACATTCATCGCCTGTAAAAATAAAAAATCATAGCGTCATGTTTTTTTTCTCCGAAGGGGTAGGCCACATTTCACCAGGTCCGTCTGCTAATTTACGAAGGACCAATTGAATCGTAATTGGATCTCAATAGCAATTTCATTAATTCATAATTTAAATTGGTATATCAACAGAAATCTGTTTTTATGTTATTAATTTCATGTACTTCAAATATTTTAATATAAATAAAACAATAAAATTCCACACTGATTACTGCATAAATTGGAACATAACATCAATGACAATCATAGAAATTGACACAATAAAATAAAAATATTCGTAGGTATTTGAGCGTTTCACATAAAGAATTTTAAAATTATTTACAGATTTAAAACAATGCCCTATTTTTGTACTATTTTCTTTTTGTACCACATTTTTGTTTAAGTCCACCTTTGTGCTAAAACTTTATACAATACAAAAAGTTTTTTATATAACATTTTTACGATATGCAGTAATTCCACCTTCAATAGAATTGGAAATTGGATGGTTTTGATATTAGACTTCTTTAGACAAACCAGTAAAATATATCAGCTATTCTCCTGTGCTGTCCTTCTAAGTTGGTGGTTTGTCGAGTATTATCCTGGTATACCGATGGTACTAGGTTCTTCAAAATATTTTAGCATGTATTCATATTTTTGTGAAACTCGCTGGTCTTAATCAATTTAAATGGCAAAAAACATTTAGGTTTCTTTAGATGTGATTTCTGCTTTTCCTTCGATCACTTTGGTCGTAGCTTGAGCAGTACCTTCGGACCATGTTTTGTCAACAATACCTATGGTAACGATAGCATTAAGCAAAGTTTCGTCCAAAAGATGACTTTGATAAGTTTGATCCAATCTATATTCATATTATTTATTAATCATATCAGTTTATTTATTTTTCTTGTTTAATTCGATTCAAGAATCGATTATTTTTAATTATTTACAAGATTTGTTTAAAGGAAATTATATCGTTAACAATAACCAAGCGATGTTTTTTTTCCGATATTCCGTACTTCTCTAGTAGTTAACTCAAAATACCATACATACCATAGATAATAATTTACCACACGACTCTAGTTACTTGGTTTTTTAAAACGTAGTTGTTAATCTCTTAGTACTATAACGCCTATCATAATAAATGAGAACAACAGCTTTTCCATAGCAATCGCTCGAGCAAACTGCTACCCATCTATGGATTGGCTATTCTGAACGTTTCATTTAATTAATTTATTATTAGAATCATAACGAGTATCTTAATGTTACAATGCTAGATACAATAATTATTAATTTTTCGACCAAGTTACAACAGCCGTAGTCACAAACTGACTCAACGTATATACCCACCTATAGTAAATACTTAATGTATGATCCCCGTCACAGTATAATTATACTGTGTCCCTCGTGTGAATGCCCGTTTTAATATACTGCAACGTTAAAGTATAAAATAACCTGTCTTAATTTTTTTTCAAAAATATGTTAGGTAAGTCATACCGATGATAGTGAAGATGTCGCCAGTGTCTCGGCGCGCGAGCTCTCCGAGGCGCGCGCCGGCTGCGGCCGTGGCCAGCAGCAGTATCAGCGTCGACGCCATGCTACCCCCCGCCGCCCGCACCCCTTACACCGCCCGCCACCACCATTGCAGACACCCTGTAGACAAAAATCTTTTCATTAGCACTGAACAGATATGTTTTAAGTCTCCAAATTATCTCAACTAGGTAGGTAAGTGTAGGTTAGTTATAATTTTTTCGAAAAAAAAAATGAATGAAAACGAAACGAAAAAAAAATTATGAGACAATTGATTAGGTAATTGTCATTTTTGTGTAAGCCGGAAAAGAATATATTGGATTATTACAGAGAAAGGAGCATATTTTTAAAAAACGAGTTTGAATATCTGGCCTACTATGCAACAAATTCCGAAGTCAGTTTATACTTATTGCCGAATTTTCCGTCTTGTGACGGAAAATTACCCAAACTTCGTTTTAACCTGTACCTATACACCGGTCTACAAAACACATTACCTACTGATGTTTAAAAAATAATAATCAGGAATCTTCTTTTAAAATAAAAAATAGACTTAAAGAACAAGACACTGATTTGATTTCGTTAAAGTTGAAACATTTGTAGTTTGTTTCGTAACATTCATTGGTTATAGCGAAACTAATCCTCAAATTGTTATATAAGTACCTAATACAAAATTAAAATTCACATAACATAGTAATGCATTCGAACATAAGCAATTTCGAGTGAAAGATAATTTAAGTAGATTGAAACGAGGTGGAACACATGGACATAGTGAAAGCACGCGCATTGATGCAAAAATTCTATTGCATTGTTCAATCTTTCTTAGTTCACATGATTTCCTTCATACTGACAGGCGCTGACAGCGTTCATATACCGACGTCGAAATGTTAGTATACAGGGTGTGTACTTCTTCTTCGTAGAAGTTTTGAAGCACCCCCCCCCCCCCTTACCTCTGGTGTTCGAGTGCAACATCGCAATTTAATTCATACTTGAAGGGTTAACCAAGCGGTAACTGATACTTACTGCCGATAAATATATTTATATAACTTATGACAACAACCTAAATGTTTATATCACAAACTAATTGTAAAACTATGTAGATGTCGCGCGGGTTTTCGCTCCCGTCCCGTCGTTCTTTGTTTGGCACTGTTCAGCTCCTTTTAGCCGTATTGTGATTTTATGTAGCCTAACCCTATTAGCCTTTCTCTATAAATGGACTATCCAACACTAAAATATTTTTTCAAATCAGACCAGTAGTTCTTGAGATCCTAGCGACAGCCAAACAAACAAACTCTTCAGCTTTATAATATTAGTATAGATTATGTCCGTGTAGTGATGGATTAAGAATACATGATGTCACTACCCCATTACTACCCGTGCGGGTGTCGTAAAAGGCGACTACGGCAGTAACTTTAGGCAGACAAGAACACTGCTTAAATTGGAAAATTAGAAACAAAACCCGTGGTCATGTGAACCGAAATCTTCGCAAAAAATCACTTATAGATGTGAAATTTCAGATTACTGGAGATCCATTTTATGTCTGTGTGCATACAGTTATACCATGTAAGTGTTAACAGTGATACAGTTAAAATCCACTAAACAAGTGTAGGTACTTCATAAATCTCGCCGTGATTTTACATATTTGTCAAAATTACTTTTCATCTGGACGAGTAGGCACGTGCTAATGTTGACTTTACCTCTGTTCCATCACAATATACTGTTTAAGCAAGTGTTGAACTAACTGTTTTAAAAATCGCACTTAAAATCCAAAAAAACGGTATTTAATAATGTGGAAGTGACAATGTATGATCTGACAGTGAGAAATCCGCTCAGCGGTGGGCGTATGTACAGACACGTTGTCGATTTAACCTGGTGTCTAGAGCAGGCAATCAGTTCTTAGAATATCAGCTTCTAACATATGAGCATTGAAGTTTGAAATATGAACACCCATATCTTTCTTAGACAGATGTTGATTTATTCTCGTGATCCATCCCTACTCGCTAATAGGTTCTTTAATCGCTGCAAACCTCAGGATGCTGGTTTTAGATAATTGTTTTGAAACGAGGCCTTTAGAGAAGTTAAAATTAAATTAGCTGTGCACTAACAGCATTTTAAATTATTAGAATTAGTGCTTACTTTTACGCTAGGTATATAATTTTCTAGAAACCCTTCTTAGTATATCGTGAGGAATCCAACATACCTACCCTAGAAGATATTCTATTTATGTCTGGGTATGTCTGATTCACCTAATTTGGATGCGTTTTTACATAAGAAACTAATAAGAAATTTGTCGGTTTTAGCTACGAAATTTTTGAAATTTGAGATTTGAACGTTAATACTTTGCGTACGGGTGCGTTTTGTCTAGCGCAGACAACATTTTTTTCTCAAGTTTCGTATGTAGAAACTATACAAAGACACGGTGAGTTTTCTTAGTGTGTACACGCACTCTAAGTAACCAATAAAATATGTTGAATCATTGATATTTATCACACAATACATCCGGACTGAACGTCAAAGTTGGAATCAATGTGCTATTGTTACGAAAACTTGACTTTTGACGTAAACAAAGGCTGCAGGGGTTTCATTTAACATTTACTATTCATCATTGGCTAACAGTAAAACTATTTTAGTAAATAAGCGACCATTTGTGGCTTAAAACGTTTAGTTAAGGGTCCATATCTTTGCAACAATAGAAGTACAGAGGTAAAGAATTAATAACAAGGAACCTTTTATTGAAGAAAACATTGTGTAGGCCGGATAACTATCTACCATAACCTTTACGTATTTGCTAATGTTACGTACTTAGATACGTACATATTATAGCCCTACTGCGTATGCTTGACCGAAGAGTTAAAGACGTTTAATTTTCTTTTAAGCAAAGTTAAATTACCTTTACCAACCTTATAATTGAGAATAATTTATTTTTTAGAAAATAAAAAGCAGAAACTGACTTTAAGACCGTCGTACCAGGATGTGAAAGGATTGGCGCAATTAAGAAACGATTGTTGTTTACTCCACCGACAAAAAAGCTCTTAAATTAAGAGAGAGGTACCTACTTAACACCGAATGTTACATCAGGCATCAAATTTTGTTAACATTTCATCATCGTCATCAGCAACTCATTAATGTCCCACTGCTGGGCTTGGGTCTCCTCTTCTCTATCTTGAGAGCTGAGAGGGTTTAGGTCATAATTCACACACTGGCCTAGTGCGAGTTGGTGGATCAGATATACACTTAGAAATTTCTTCTAGGGTATATGGGTTTCCTCACGATGTTTTCCTTCACCGTCATCAGGTGGTAAGTCCCTTGAGTAGTAGGTACGTATAAATTTCACAAAGTGAAATCCACATTGATACTGCCGGTTGGAATCTAACCCGGACTGAATCAAAATATTGACGACAAATATACATTTGAAGCTAATTGTACTACTCGCTCAACATTTGTGTAATTTGTCCAATATTACCCACTATTTACCATATAATGTTACTCATTACACCACCATACATAGATTGATTGGTCATATGGTCATGATTGCAGTAATATCACGAATCTACAGTCTGATTGATACAGACGCGAGTGAAATTATCGTCGTCCGAGATCTAACGTCGATTGGCATATCATATACCATCAAGCACGTGCGGGTAATGGGTATTTTTAGTACCAACGCCATCTGATTAATGTTACCTTAGAAAATAGTTGTTCAGATCTCTATCTACTCTGTCCTCAAATGCTTCAGTTACGGTACGGTGGCTAATCAAAACAGAAGCTTTATCAGTAATGCTAGTGTGAACGGTGAAGGAAAACATCGTGAGGAAACCCACATACCCTAGAAGAAATTTTATGAGTATGTCTGACCACCAACCCGCACTAGGCCAGCGTGAGTGGATTATGGCCAGGGTATCAGGGTAGCTCTCTAGTTAGAGGAGACCCGAGCCCAGCAGTGGGACTTAATGGGTTGCTGATGAATGCTAGTACCTATGAAAGTAAATTTCGCCGTTTACAAGAAGTAGCCGTCATCGGGATTGATTTTGGTAAGATTGGTTTTTTCTTATTAATTGTATGAATTTTTATTGCAATCACCGAAAATTAAGTCCAAAGATGGTATTTTATATACCTTTATATACCTTCATAATGATGTATTTAACTTACCAAACTATAGACTAGTAGGTACATAAGAGTTTTGTGTTAAAACGTTTTTCCGAGACAATAAATTATAAAAAAATAAATAATCCTATTAATTTATTATACTCGTATCGTTGTCAAATGTTTGAAATGACACAATTTTCAAGCACTTGACAGCAATATCGAAATCGATCAATTGAGATATTGTAGCGACAAGTGTGTGCGGAAAAAATTAGGGTATATGTAACTCGCTATTATTTCTGGTTCATATATCCGATTCTTACCAGAATGGTAGGTACCATTAGTACACAACTTTATAAACAATAACATCAAGAGTAATGTTTTCTTATAGGTAGTGGCTTTGAAATAGCTACGATATTTCCTAGGACAAAGTGAGTTTATAGTGCTTGAGTCAGGATATTATTATTGTCTTTTTAAAATATTGGTTTTAATTTAATGTAGCCGACTAGATTGTTTCCTTGCTTACCATTAGAATTTTTAATTTTTATTTGTGTTATTTAGTTTTTGTTTTTATTTTAAAGTTTATTAACTGGTTGATGTGCAACTTACCGTCGAGTGCAAATAAATTTTTAGAAACTTAATTGGTGACATTGCTAGCATTATTGTTTCTCTATTGTTATCATAGTACCTACTGTATGTTTCTTATACCGCAATAAATAAATGAATTAAACTGAAAAGAGATAACTCACTGACGTTTCATATTTGAACTTCCTTTATAGTTTTTGAACGAAAAATTTGCTTCATAAATAATAATCTTCTATACTAGACCTTCATAAGATGCCATTACGTTGGGCTCCGCCCTCCGGAAAAGGACCAGTCCATTCCAGATGCATCTATTGATTTCTCATGTAGAGATAACGATTGATGAACAACCATTACGTCTGAGACTACCTTGTGTTTGACTAAGTACACACATTTTATGTCCTACCAATATAATTAGACCTTAAATACGTACGTATTCCGTACATACCTATGCTCTAATTATATTGGTCAAGATATTATTGCGGTGGCAGAGAAAAAATTGTCTAACCGCCTTGTGTTACGGTTTATAATTGCGTGCAAAATTTGACTGTGTAAGTATGGTGGTAAAAATTACAGTGGTTCGTACGGAAACCCTTAGGCGCCGGGGAACGCAGGTTGAACTGGATAATTGTTCAACATTATTTACTAGTCTACATTCATATAAATTATTTTAGACTATATTTGTTTCTCATGAACAAAGTAAGTATCTATATCAATAAGCAGCATCTATTATTTTTGGAGGACTTTAACTTGAAGGAATGTTTAGAAGTTGGAAAATTTTTCGTTTGCACCAATTTATTGATTCTAATTTTACTTGTTAACTTGACTAATTTAATTTATTTAGCCCTGGTAGATATTCGATCTATAAGTACCTACTTACTTACTTATATTTTTAGAAAGATTATTCAGGAATGCTAGTTAGTGTTCAGCTAATGAATAATATTCTAATCACGTTGGTAGCCCTTTAGATAAACCTAGACTCATTAACAAATAATCTGTACTATTCCTTTTACGTAACGTTCACTGAATGTATTTAGAACGTAACATCATTAATTATTTATTAATTGAATAAAATGTTTAATATTAAAAGCGTTGTTTGAATAAAAGAAACGAGCTATTGCGCGAAGCTTTTTACAATTTATTACATTTTATTTATAGCATAAATTAGATTGTTTTTGTTGATTATACTCATAACTTCTATTTATAACTTCAGTAGCTACTTAGGAAGTTAGAAACTAAAAAATATATTAGTGTGTTTATTTAAGTATTAATAGATAAAATGAAAATAAATAGGTACATACATATTAAACGGCACAAATAATAAGACAGTTTGAATCGAGTTTGTTTACATTTCTTCTAACTACTCAACTACCACCGTCTTTGTACACAAATGATTGAATAATTGCCTATATTCACTGCCTCAGGTAATGAATGTTTTAAATATGTATTTGAATACATAATACAATGACGGGCAAATTGTACGACATTAATATTCCATTGGATTATATGCTTGACCACTCTTACGATACGTAAACATCTTAATTCAGTTATAGCGTTGGTTTGTACCGCTACTGGCCAAAATGTCTACCTATACATTAACCTATCGACATTTTAGATATAGACGGGATATAACATAAAACGATTTCAACTGTCACCGTAGCGTAGCGGATATTATGGTCGCTTCGCCACTAACATTGGTGTAACGAGTGCGTAGTTTCGATTCCCACACGAGACAAATATTTGTGTAATTCAAAGATATTTGTTTCGAGTCTGGGTTTAATTTGTGTCAGTTAATTGTATGTTTATAAAGTCCCCCGCGACACAGGGATTGTTCCTTAGTGCGGGCGTTGTCTTTAAAGAATAAAAAAAGCATACCATCACGCCTTATTCTAGGGAATTCTGCATTTCCCACCCGCCCGTTGTGTCTTCAAACCAAATGTTGCAAGTTTTATTTTTATTATCTATCTTCAAACAATTAATATACCTATTTGTGTTTAATATATTATGCTTTTTATATACAAAAAGATAAAGACTGTTATAACAAATAGATAAGAATAATTCGAATCTTGAACATATTACATTATATGCGATTGAGTAACACATCTGCAAAGGATCTTCACAAACTTTCATAATTTTAAAATTAATTGATAATGTATGCATGAAAAGGCCTTTTACTATATGTTGCAATATCAGAATGGAACATACGAGTAGGAACGCATCCAGCGCAGCGTCTATGTATAAAACGTCACTGAACCAAGCATTCTCATTATTGACCAAAGAAAAGCTAACTCTGTGTTATTAGCGTATAACGTTAATAACATCTTCTAAGCTGGTTTTTGCTGAGATAAAAACTGTAATGCGTTAATAAATTAGCAATGTCATTATAGCATGTTATAAGCAATTTATCACTATAGTCCGCTACTATATTGACCACACAGAATGTGAGGAACTATACATAATCATAATTTAATTTAATCCAAGCTTACACCGTTGTTATTTATTAGCTGATGACTTACCCAGTTTATTTCTGTTTCTTTCTTACTATACACGAGGGAAATATGACTGAGCAGGACAGCAACAATGTCGATTGCAATTGTTTTGCGGATTAGGATCTTTGTACCGTACCTTACCGGTCGGTCAGAAAGTTTTTAGACCGGATGCGTGATACAGAGAATTGCTTTATGATAGTTTAAAATTGTTATTTAATGTGAAACATTGTATTTTATTGTGATTATCTACTGTAATATAAAGTTGCAAGTCTCGCCGGGGTTAGGGCCACTATAAAGTTATTATGTTATAGTTACGGCCTCTTATAAATACATTTTAGATAACGGTATTTAGGACTTAATCTTTTTAATTAGGTGTATTCTTCATTTATAGGTTTACTGAACTGTACATATATTTTTGGTTTGTTTTTCGGTATGTTATATTGTAGTGAGATTTAATTACAGTGGGATCTTTGAGAAAGGAGAGGACGAACCTTCAGCCTACGAAAAATAGTTTTTTTTTTTTATTTTTTTTTTATTCTAAAACTATATGTAGTACAGTCTTCTTTGTTCTATACTTAGAACAAAGAAGACTGTACTACATATAGTTTTGCTTTTTTGCCAAGCACTTTTCAGAACTTATAATTATGAGATCAGTTTAAATTCCATTTAAATCTACTTAAGCGCGCCGTGTAAATACTTTAACTAGGTTTACAAACAAAATTTCGCGAGGCGAAGCTAACGAGGTAGTCTAGTACACTTATGATGTTAGGCCGGCCCACGCGGCGTTGTCGGCCCCTGCTTATGCTCACAGGTGGTCAAATATTGATCACGGATAGGGTTAGGCTTCTGACAATCATAACATTGACCGTTCTAGTAGTTGGTGAAGTCATAATCTCGTTTTAGGATTTTTATTGTGTAATGTAACTCGATTACTTCCTATAGCTAGGATATAGATAATAAGCTATTAACAACGTTAACAAAAACACTGACAATAATAAAATTAATCTCTCTCTTATTTAAGAGCTTTGCTCTTGTCGATGAAGCAATCGCCATTCTTCTCTATTTTCTGAAATTCTTTTCACTTATTGATACGACACTACTCCCACTTTCTCCTTCACTTGCTGGATGAAACTTCTCCTAGGTCTACCCCTGCCTCTCCAGGAGAGGCAGGGGTAGGAAGGAAGGAGAGGCTCTCCTTCCTTCTATTTTCTTCAATTAATGTTTTAAAGAAGTCATCGTGTCGTATCAAGTGACCAATTCTCTATTGATCTTAGTATTTGTCGTTCTTCCTCCACTATTTCTAAATTAATAACCACTAAATAAACCTTGACACTCTGTCAAAGTTGTCCCGGTATACACGTCACAGGTTACGTCCACTCATCGGCGTTCACAAATATGACATTGTGAATTACATTTTGGTTGCGTCAACCAAGGCGTCCGTTTAAGAAAACGACGGCTTGCTATATTTTATTGGTATAAACATGTTGTTTTCCTTATTATCACTGTTCTTTCACATTTCCATATTGCATTTTAAAATAAGCGAATCGTTCTTCAAAACGATATCATATCTACACGGTTATCACATCTATACAGTACAAATACAAAGTTCACAAACCTCTTTGGTCAAACAGAGACACGTGCCATAAATGAATTATTTCGATTCCTCTTAATATCACTCGAATGCAGACGTTCGGTCTGGAAGCTAAGAAGTCCCAATATTTAACAAACACAGATAGTCAAACAGTGGTGTTTGCTCGTCAAAGATTGCCATGCACCATTAGACATGTATGGTCTATCCGAGTGAAGTTTTCGGTCAAATGTTTGTTATCTCTGCCTCCAAGTTTTTGTAGAGTTGTCAAGCAGCTAACGTTTAAGTCCACTTACTTCTACGAAATGTAATAAGTGTGTACTTACCACTGGCTACAGTTTAGAACATGCATATTTTACAGCGAAATGTATTCGGGCTCACGTAAATTGGTAAACATTTTTTTGGATATTTTTGGTAATAGTCTTACTTACTTGTGATGTAAATTAGTGTTGGAGTGTTTCTCGGTATGCGTTTTATGATAATTTTACGAACACTTACGTGCACATATTGTAAGGGAATCCAATAACAAAATGTCATTGGGCCCTGCCTCACACCAATGTTTTCGAATGTTCAATATCGTTATCAGATCGTTGCGAACTAATTACAGTACCTTGTTATTTGATATTTGGCGTCTGCAATACACTCTTCCTTTAAATATCAATAAAATGGTATGGGCTATAAAGTTTATCGACAATATAATGCTCCGCTGAATCTGCGCATCTTGTTGATTGCTTGAATATTAAAAACCTTCGTCAACGAAATAAAGTTAAAATAAACCCATTGCAAATCATCGGGGTCATACCAACTACAGACCAGTGAAGATACTTTTGTCTTCTGTGATAGTAACGCATAGTTTTTCTAGAAGGCCAGTAATATTAATGAAAACTAAAAAAGTTTGTAATATTCCGTCAGTTTAAATTTGACATTCGTTTAATTTTTGATCTGATTCGCTATTGGTTTTAGATTAGCGCAAGGATATACGTATCCTTAATCCTGCGCTAATCTATAATCAGAAGTCTAATTTTCTGAACTTTCAGAAGTAAAATCAATAGCGAATCAGAAATAACCTTAGATACGGTTAAATAGTATATAAATTGTAACGTCTTTAAAACATCTTAATCAAACAGAAAATAAATTAAAAAATTCACAGAAAAAAGAAACAGAACTTATAAAATTTCATTTTGCTCGAATTTCAGATAAACTTGGTGTAGATTTCGTATTTCCACATGTTTTATATGAATTGTTTTCAATAGATTCGTAAAGAAATGTTAAAGAAATGCATAGAAATAATCAATCACAATATAATAGAGGTGGAAGTTAGTGGAAGCAATCACAATCAATCACTTTGGTTAGTAATTAAATAAGCTTAGCGAGTGCTTCCATTGATTGGTTATTCTGTTTCTCGTTATAATCTTCTTGTTATTTGACACAAATGAACGCGGTGTTGATCTCGTAATTCATCATAATTTGTAACCTAGTGAAGTACGTTATTATTCTCACTGACCCATAAACAGTGTTATTCTATTGTTATATATTATTTTCTATGTATGTATGGTAGCTTTTACCCGCGGCTTCGCCCGCATCGGTAAAAAGTAGCAGTAGTATGTCCTTCTGCAGGTTTTACATTGTCTATTATATTATTAGCTTAGCTATTGCCAGGGGCTTCGCTCCAGTAAATCTTTGTTTAGCCACTACTCATACACTGTTGGTCGTAGCGTGATTAACTGGATAATTGGACTATCTAAAACTAACATCATTTTGCAAATCTGAGCAGTGGTTCTAGAGATTAGTGCGTTTAATGAAAAGTAGTTAAAGCATAAAACGTTATCTTAATTAATTTCACATTTATAATTCATAATTATTACAATATACCTACAGTTACGGAACTATCTACTTATAGACTGTACCGGGCTTCAACAATCATTGAAGTCGAAGACACAAAGTAAGAATAGAAGTATTAGTTACTATTGAAGAAATAAAGCTCTGGAGACCAGACCCCTGATTCTGAGCTGTCAGAAAATAAATTCTCGGTCGGAAATGTCAGTTTACTTAAATTTAAAAACATAATGTTAAAAAAAATATAATTGCAAAAAATTACACTATTGAATTTTAAATTTTCTATACGGTCAACAAACATTATTCTTTTAAGGTCTAACATTACACCTACTTAAGCCGTAAAAATATTTATAGTCTGTATTTCATACTGTGACTCGTGTGTGAATGACATTCAGCAAAATCTAGTTCTGTCTTTTGCCACTGAGTTAATTAGCGGATATAACAAACGACCTCGGGGCAACTTAAAGTTTTCCGAGATGTTAGTTGCGTGTCACCAAAGTCTATAATTAGTATAATGTCAGTCTTGACGATTCAATGAACTAACTTATCTGCATCTTTACACAGACACGCACTATAACCCTAACCAATGCTTTAACTATATATTATTATACAGGGTGTATACGACGATACGACATTAAATGACAAGGTAGCCAGTGTTAACCCTTATAAACATATTCTAATATAAATTATTAAAAAAAAAAAGAAAAAAAAAAAAAAAAAAAAAAAAAAAAAAAAAAAAAAAAAAAAAAGCTACACATTATTTAAAGTCGAAAAATTTAAGAATATAAAACTACACATTATTTTTCTATCATGTCGTTTTCGGCATGACGACGACAACTGTGCGGAACAGAGTAAGAGATAAGATAATATGAAAGAGTCAGAGATATTTAAATGAATTGAATGACGTAATGACAACATACGATCAACGTAAATACCTACAGGTTGTTTAAAACTGTGAACAACTGTGACATAAAGAAAGTACATTTGCGTCTAAACTATTGCAAATTTCTGTTTAATTTTTTTGGTATAGCCTTCTAACATCACATGCTACACGTGGTTTCATTTAATGTCGTATCGTCGTATACACCCTGTATACTTATAAAAGGAGAAGCCGATTCGCTGACTGATATATCAACACACAGTCTAACCCACTGGGCCTAGAAACTTAAAATTTTGTTGGTACAAACATTCCTAGCACAGGTGCACACTAAATAACGGATTTTTCAAAATTCCCTTATTATACAATTTTCTTTTATGATAGGTAACAAAGAAAATATTAATTTTTTTAAATTCAATCCATAACAAGGAGAAATTCGCGGATGACGGCTAGTTTTACTTATAAATGTCATCGTCTGTAATACCATTTGTGATAGGGAACAAGCCCTATACCACGGGGTCTTCGTCGGTCGGGGACACAAAGTACACCCAGACTCGAAACAAATATCTATAAATCACACAAATATTTGTGTCGTGTGGGAATCAAACCCTCGATGTGGATGGCGATGATATTGGAGAGACGTCTACTTTAACGACTACGCCACAGCGAGAGTCGTAGTCGCTTTTCTAACAACAGTTATTTCCATATAAAAAGTTTAATTATTAAAACGATCGCAGTCAGTTTGTCTAGTTATTATTTCTGTCAAAGTATGTGAAGATGTTACCGTGTGAACGTTGTTCCCATAGTGTTGTGTGACGTCAGAGCAATTGTCGAACGTCTGTTATTGTGTTGCAGTCGCGTCTGATGAGGTTCTCATGATGTTTCGCGTATACACGTGACTTTGCCACTCTTTCTATTATCGTACCGATAAATTCTTCTTTTGCAATTATATCTAATCAGCTTGTTATGTTAATTGTATTTAATTACAAATTGCTAATTTAGTATGAGAGTAAGGTTTTGACGTGCGATTTTTAGATTTGGATTAAGAATGAGGTCTTTTAACTCATCCGTAACCTTTCCAAGTTGTTTAACTATTTACGGAAGAGAATATAATATTCCAAATACGAAAAGTGTAACTTAGGCTACTAAACGACAGCAGATATTTTTTAAAAATATATGAAATTTCTAAGCAGCCCTTACTTAGAAAAGTAATGTCGTAGGACCATTTTCGTTTATGTACTACATTTTTTTTAACATTTATAAATTTATAGGTATTCGGGAAAAGTTAATAATAATATAATAATATTTTATCACATTTGACACAGCGTAATCTAGTCTCAAATTAAGCAATTACAATATTTGTTTGTGGTACTAAACAACAGTGTATTTTTTTTGAATAACATACATTTTATAGATAAATTGCACCCAGACACAGAACAAACAATCATGCTCATCACACAAAGATTTGTCCTGGGTGGGAATCGAACCCACGACCGATGGCTTAGCAGTCAAGGTCACTAGCCACTAAGTCAGTCAAAAAATTGTGTTACTTGAAGCTGACAAGAGATTTGTTCTCTCTACAATGTGAACTTTAATGTGGCGTGTCTGTATTGTTTAGTCACGTCTATATATTATTATTCTGTGTGCAGTTCAGTTAAATGGATACCAATTATCGACCCTTTAATATGGAAATATTCCTCGGAGCATTTTCGCATTTGCAAAGTCAATAAGAAAACATTGTTAGAAGTATCTACTGAAGCATTACATGAAAATTACCTGTTACGTATAAGTAACAGGTAATTTTTTGCCACGTTTAATCACTGGAGATGAGGAAATGCTTGGATTGGATATATAAGTCCTATTCTACAACTGTTATATATGCAAAAGTAAATGATCGTATTTTTTTAATGGATTTTTTTTTCTCTATTTATAATAAAATAAACTTTTTACCTTTAGAACCATGACAAAAAAAAAACAATTCAACATTTGTTAAATGTTTATTTCTCGCTTAATTTTCTTCAACACTACAGACAGGTATTCGGGCAACCCTGTCAGAGGTCACCGGGGCACGTCGCGATACTATGACAAGCCTAACGATGGTGGTTATCAACAACAAGTTTGACAAACACACCACGCCCATACACTGACCAACGTGTTAGTAATGGATAGGTACGATTTGACTAAAAAGTATTTTATAATATTTTGGCAGCTTTGACTAATCTCTGAGCCGTTATGCTATTGTGCACCTTCTTGACAATATAACCCTTTTTTTAAGGGGGCGGGCAGAGGTGCAGTCTCCCATATTTCGCTAGCTACACCGATGTATACGACTGCTGCGCAAGAGGTCCTTGGTTCAAAACCGGGTCGGACAAAAAGGTGTTGTCGGAAAAAACAAAACTGAAAGCGGGTTATTCTCCCTTTGCTTGACTCGAATCTTTTTAGTGAGTATTTTACAAGTCGAGCATAGCAGAACTAGGGCACAAGGGGGACTAACCTGGTTTTTCTGACTTGAAGTTCTCAGTATAAGTTTGGAGTCTGGCAATATGCCCCGTTATGAGTAATAGCAAAAAGGTCGCCTTTTATTACATTGGACCAACAAAACTGGTGTAATGTGTGTTTGTGAAAGGTTCTATGTTAAAGTCAAAGTCAAAATCATTTATTTGCTAGAATGTATGTATACAAAGTATGCTGTTTAGGTTTATATAAAGTCTATTTACATTCTACCAATATTTGGTGTGCAAACATTTTCACCTACCCAACTAAAATAATAATTATTAACCTAAGTGTATAATCACACGAATCTAGTAAGAAGACTAAAAAGGACTAAACCTTTCGAGTTAGTGTAAGTGATAAACAGAAATGTAGTGATAAGTGCAGTGTATGAACACATGAACAAAGTGACTTCCCCTTAACAGACACTAAGAAAGTAGTTATTGGACTCATTCTTAGCAATATGATTAATTAGCAATTTAGGTTAGCATTGAATTATTTATTAGTCTTACAGGCTAGATTGTAATTAAATTTAAAGTAAATTATTGATACTTTAAAATAAAAATAAAAAAATAAAAAAAGTGTATAATGATATGGTATCTTTAGTTAAGTTATTTTCTTTCTTAAGTTAGTTTGAACAATGTTAAAGTAAGAAAATAAGTAAGTAAATGGTATGCCTTTTCTTTCTGTCACTGCTCTATATAACGGGAAATCACCACTCAAATGTGAAGTGTAAGTACCCGAACAATAAATTTTAGATGTCCTAATTCGATCGTAATCTGAAATTATCAAATAAATTGATGATCAGTAAAATCAGATGTCGACTCCCAATAATTAGCCTAAATAAAATTTCCTTCAGTTTTATTGCAAGTATCAACTCGTTATGTACTCGTATATTATCTGCTACTACTGTAATAAAATTTAAATACGTTTTTATATCCAACACATTAAGGTTGATTGAATAACCAACATAAATTAATCCGTCAGTAATGTTTTTACAAGACATTTCTGAAGAGAAGAGAGAGGTGGCGCAGGTTAATATTTTCACTTCGATATTCGAGATTACGAGAATGTGCAAAAGTAGAGAAAAGTGGATTCTAAGTACCTACTTATACCTATTATATAATAAATTAGCGACCCGTAACAATATCGGGCGGATAATATGAAGTGACTAGGTATCTATTTTATTTTTTATACCATAAAACCATTCAAATTATTGATTTTCCTGAAAAAAAAATGGTCGGTACCAACTTTATCCTAACAATTACAAATACGCGCGTATTCGGTCATTGCTTTTATTTTATACAGATTTTAAATATAAGTGTTTATGGTTTTAATAGCAGCATTTAATGGCCTTTTTAATAGCAGCCTGAAGTTGAGAAATTAGTATTGTTTACACATCGAAAGCGATGAAAGCCGATGTTCCAACGCCTGAACTCACTCTAGTGATCCATTACCGGCCCAGTTATTACTATGCACTATAGAATATCCTTAGGGCCTATTCTGAATTTTGACATTCAAGTAAGTCAATTTTGAAATCGTTGTCAAATATTCGAATATGACAGCGACTCTATTTAAATTTAAAACAAAATTACTTTCGAAACAGAAATAACAAATAAACTAATTAGACTTCCGAGTAAGTATAATCTATATACAGTCGTAAATTAAAGTAGACAGTAGTCCCACACTCACACAGCAGCTCTATTGGTTAGTTTCTGTTGATATTAGCCGTGGAGGAAACAGGAAAAGAAAATATTTGGATTTAATGAGATAAACAAGTATCACGTGTTACAGATTTTATCGATGAGTTGACAGTTTCATGTAAGCAAATATAAAGTTCCTACAAATGGCACCTTCATACTTTTCTAAGGTGTTATCTAATTATTGTAGAACTAAGAAACTGGCAAGTAATACTATAGAAACGTATAGCTGAGTCATTTGGTCGATACAATTTGGATGTCTAGAAACGCATGATGACAGTAAGAAAGTACAAGTAGAATTATACCCCTAAATATATTAAAATGAGTTTTACACTTGTAGTATATAAGTTTTACAGTTATTTTATGAATCAAAGATCAAAGCGCGAATTTCTAACGTCACTTTTAAATTTTCTTGTCAATGTTTAAATTTTCTTGTCACGTGTAAAATAACACTATTTCTTTAAATTTATCTTGCCTGTGCTCTTGCGTGCTTCTAACGGTAACAAAAATCTTCATAGACAATAAGAAAACTGTTCTCTAACTTCTCAGTAGGCATTGGATCTAAGTTTCAAAGAAAATATTTTAGACCACACATTCTCAGAAAAAATATTATCCCGTTTTCTACAATTCTGTACAAGACATTTCATAAACTATTAAAATTATTTTACGACCGTTTACTATTCAGTGATAGTTATTTTATTTAAGCCCGCACGTGGCAAAACCCGTTCGAATAGAGATGTTATAAATGGTCATTTTATTCTATTAATTTGTAATTTATGCGTATAAAACGATTCGAGTCGCTTGAGTTTAGTTACGTGTCGTTATTAGTTTTATTCATGTAACGGGTGGGTGAGCGTGCGCATGCCGCATGCCGTCCAGCCCGATCTGCGGCATAATCGACTGTGGCTAGATTACACACGCACCGCATCGCGACGTGACGTGACATTGTACGATGGCGTTTGTGCAGGTGTCCGATTCTATACAGATAAATGCTTATCTAGATATTAATATTGATCTAGCCATCTGGAGGTTTGAATCAATGGAATTGTGTGGGATTCCAATTTGTTTGTGAAGGTTTAGATAAGTAGTAGATGGTGGAGAAGAAGACAAAAAGAAGAGAAGCTACGGTCCGAGAATATATTGAATTCCAATGTCTAACTCATTCTCAAATCACAAACAGAAACTGCGGGCAAATGTAATGTAATGTTTTAATATCGTTGTCAAATGTTTGAAAAGGATTCATATATATTCTTTATAACGTTCTAAAGAAAGGACAGATCAGGTGTACCCTAAACCAACGAGAATGTATGAAAAGATTGATAAATATTGAATAAGCGAAAGATTGCACTTATGTCAAATTCGTAGCATATCGAAGGAAATGGTCTGTGCTTACCGTCTCTTGGGAAAGAGACGTGAGCTATATGTATATTTTATTAACATAAACATGTGTAGGTATGCCTTGCAAATGCCAATGTGATATTTAAATATAACTATTAAATTTTTAGGATTAAATTAAATCTAAATTGAAATTAGTTACACCTTGAACTAGATAAGTAGATTATTATTATTAATTTCTTGTAATTTAGCTTAGTAAGGATTCTCAAAAAACTTGCGTCATCAAATTTAACATTAATTTGTCACTTCTTATCATCTTCAAGCTTGCGAAATATTTTTTTTATTCAATATAAATGCATTGGTAATACTTGCAATTAAAATAAACTTGACTGTAGTCTTTGTTGCATAGTTATCGCTACATTGTAAGCCTCCAAATTTTCAGATATATCGGAACCAGAGGCAAATCGTACCGGAAGTATATGGTTGCGGTGTCTCAGGTCTCGGGTTCGAGCCCCAGGTCGGACCAAATGTGTTTTTCTAAGTATTTAAAAATATAGGTATGCATGTTTATCAGTTGTCTAGATCCCTTATCACAAGCCTAGTTTAGTCCAAATATATGTATTAATTAATTTAAATAAATGCTATGTCCACACAATACCACGTAGTCTAAAGTCTTACTGCCGCACTCAGAGACGTCAATTACCAGTAATCTGTCATCACCACAATTTTTTCATTGAATAATCGTCTTTAGGCGTATCGACTTAAGTATTACACGTTTTTACTAAATAATCTTTAAAGTTAAGTAACGTCTCGGTACAGCAGTTAGTATTAAATCGATATAACTGCAAGGGCCAGTTGTATCGATTTAATTCTATGACTATTGAAGATAATAACCGAAAGCTTGCCTAACGCGTAACGGTATGACATGTAATAAGGGAGAAAGACAGTGGTAGCTGACTAATGACTTGCTACTTGTAGCAGCACTTAGGTAATAGAGCCTCTGTAGCCGACTATTATAGGAAATATGTGCAGTAAGTATTCATTACCAAACCCCGAGGGCGAATGTGTCTAACTATTTAACATGCAAGCGTTTGTTCTATCCGTATAAATCCATTTTTTTAAATACACGAGAAGCTCAATAGAAACACGACACGTGCAAAGCAAAACGGTTTTTTTTCTTTTGTATAATATGGCTAGATGAATTGTATATCTAATTAGCTATGCCCGCAACTTCGTTCGCTTGGACAACTAATCACGCATTCATGGAGCTTTTATTTTTACGGAACTTTATCTGCCAGTGAAAGTCCCGTCGAAATCACTCCAGCCGTTCCAGAGATTAGCCGGAACAAACAGACAGGCAGACAAACATTTAAAAAAATGTTATTTTGGTATATGTACCGTATATACATTATTATGCATGTAGTAAAAAGCGGTTATTTTAATATTACAAACAGACAGTCCTATTTTATTTATTTGTATAGATGTATAGATTAAGAGGGTTCATACAGAAGTGGCAACGTCGTTTCGTTCGTTTAATATCATATTTCGTGGATTTCAAATTTTATTATTAAATAATAGGGAGCTATTTTTTTGAAATGTATTCAATACACTTTTTAGCATTACGTGAACGTGTATTAAAAAGTAAGTATCTGTAATGCTAACAGTTATTTTACTATAAAAATAACGCAATGTGTTATTTGCATATAAATAGACCTGTAAACGCAATGATTTCGTACCTTTTACACACTTTTCACCTAATTCTAAAAAGTATACTTAGTCTTATATATAAGAAGACATTTAATAAACAAATTTTATTAGACGTAATTGTTTTTATAACAAGCTCTTACCTATATCTCTTAAATATATGTATATTTCTATACCTATCAAAGAAACGTGTTCAAATTATTGTGATGGAAACAAACTTTATTTTAATTAAATACAGTAAAGATCATTCAATATTTGTCAATAACGCTATAAGTAGAGTTGTATCACTTTTGATTGGAAGTGTACCAGGATTATCAATACAAATAACTTTGAATATTCTAAACGACTTTGAATGAATCAAGTGTCGTTAACATTGGTATTCATATTATACCATTTAGTGAAGTTTCTAGTACTTTACCGTGTCTTTATAAACATACGAGTATAACTCCATCATCATTCAGCAATTCAAATATCTGTCTGGTTAAATTTATTTCTACTTTTTATACCGATTTTATACCGTGATAAATCAGATAAATGGTATTTTGATGTATTAATATCTAACTAGGTGTACCTAGTTAGATATTAAACCTATTGATATGTATATCAATAGGTTCAATAGAATAAGGTAGACATAATAAATAATACATACACACTCAATTATTAGGGGAGATTTGCTAAGTTGTTTAAAAATTTACATCTAAATATAGTACACGTAGAATTTATATAAATTTGATAGCTAGACAGATTTTATATTAAAGTAAAAGCCGCTGCCTTTCCATTGATCACATGTTAAATGAGATTTAGATAGATAAAGGTAATACACCCTAAAGAAAACACAATATAGACGAACCGTCGTCGTAGTACATTATGAGTTTTGAAGTGTAATACAAGCTGAAACAAAACGGTATCTACGGCATATGACTTGAGAGGTGATTTTCCCAAAACTTCTTAGTTTGACTTGAGTTGTTCTTAGTGGTAAGTAAGTATAAAGTCTGCATAACTGAATTATGATAAAACTATAAAACTTATAATTTACTAGAGAAATAAATCATGAAGTCAAAGTGAAATTCCTTAGATGGCATGTCTAAAGACGATCTTTACATAGAGAGGTCAAACTACTTTGTAATTACGAATCAAAGTTCAAAACTTTATGACAGGTTTCAAAGTAAATAGGAAGACTATAATTTATTTCCTTCTTTTATAGTTATATATTATAAAACCTTTTTGGTACTTATGTATAATCACAGAGCAGACATAGGTTTGTCATCTGTGAGTTTGATACTTCAATGTACAGTTAGCTTAATATACTTATAAACTTATTTTTAAAATACTTATAATAAGTACAGCAGCTTATCTTGAAGAGTATGAAAAGTAACTACCAAATTTATGGAAAAAGGTTGCCATATGAGTAAGGATTTGGTTCGGATATATTCTTTGTAAATTTTTAATTATCTGATGTTTGGCTCTCACTATTGCCGGTAGACATTTTTTAATGCTGACAAGTTGATGAAAACCTTCTTTTCAATGTTGATTGTTTAATTATTTAATAACAAGAATAAAAATATTATTTCTCTTCTACTGCCCAGCCCAGCTAGATCACCAAATCAAGTGTCAAGTGTAAGCCGTATTGCAAAAAACTTCCAAGCTAATTTTTTTTTCAATTAACTTGGAAATTTATTAAATTTCAGTCAGACCTGCAGAAACTATGTATGAATATACTTTGTTAATAAATAATTTAACAATATTTAAAGTAAGGTTTTCAGAGATTGTCCGTTTAGCAAGAGACGAGAGTATGTTGTTGTAGTTTAGTTGATTTTCAGCCATTTTTGATGTTGACTGTACTCATAGAGTACCTAATTATTCTAAATGTCTTTTACGCCTTATAAGGTAGAAATGAATTAGCCATACGTTGTAATATTATGTACATATATTGTATTGCCGTTCGTTATAATAAAAGGCATAATAACATTAATTGCATTCACTTTGTAAAGCGTTATATTATGATTATAAACCTAAGCACACTGTATTATTGCTAGCGTCGTGTGGAAGGGTTATGTGTCAACTCGCCAAGCTGAAAACTCGACTATCGGCGAGTTTACAACTTAAAATTTATTTGATGGTAACCTCGCTATATTTTTTTGAAAATTTTTGGCGAGATTACCATACCTCTTATTGACAATAGTAATTTCGACCAACATATGATAAGAGCGTAGGGAACAACGAAAATATTATAACTTTCATGTAATAAAACGTATATTAGATTTTTTTTAAACAATACTATCTAATAAAAAATAATTAAACATGAAAAAAATAACAAATCATGATAACAAAATATGCCCCTGTCTGTCCCTAAGATTAATGTGACGTGATGTCCAAAATCAAAATCTGTTGAAGATAAAAAAACTGAAATTAATAATGCTTTTAGAAAAAAATCCTAGATTACAAATTTACAATATCAACAAGGTAAATGTTGAACAAGATAAACGTTACTTACTTAAAAATCAAAATGAATAGCGTAAATATGAACACAGAAAAAACGTTATATAAAAATCATAATTAACAATTATTTAATTTTATCGTGAGTATCTAGGTATTTTACATCTTTTACATGGTTTAGGCGCATTATGGCAACCGACTCGCTAATGGACTACTTCTCATTATGGCTACTTCTCATTATGGCTACTTCTCATTTGGGCTACTTCTGATTAGGGCTACTTCTCCCTTGGACTACTTCTCACTTGGGCTACTTCTCATTAGGGCTACTTCTCATCAGGGCTACTTCTCAATATTTGGTAATGCTTATTCAAAATAAGTACTGTCTTTATGTATAATTATAAACATGTTTATTCATTCAAATGACATTATTTTTAGAATATCAACATTTAAGTTAATTTTGAAAAAAAATCGGTTGATAAACATCAGATAGTCAGGTTTGCTGTCAGGTTTGCTCGTCCGTGAACGTTGATTTAATAATTGGAATTGACGGTCCCCTTGATGCTTTATGCACCTACTTCAACTAACTCTCTGCATCACCCAAATGGTTGACTGGCAGAGAAAGCCTAATGGCATTAAGTCCACCGGTACATATTTTGTATGAAGTATTAAATAAATAAATAACGAGGTAGGAGCTCTCTAAGATCGAAAATAATTAAAAATTACAAGAAACGACGCGAGGGAAAAGTAAAAATTTTTGCTAATGGATACTAAACAGGTTTTGGAATTTTAATGACATTGAAGTTATCAATTTTTTTTTTTTAGTTTATTTTCCTTTGCATTGGATTAAGATTCTGGATAAAAGAATACATTAAAAACATAGGTAGTCTCAGTACAATTTTTTAAAATTCAAACGTCAAAGGGATGAAATTATGATAAAATCGCTAAAAAACTCGGTCGTTACTTAATAGGTTTGATCAACGTTTAATATGAAAATGATTTCGCAAATAGTAAATGGGTTCTTCTTGGTGTTTGAAAACCAACCTTAACGAATAGAAAATTTAGTCCTTGTAGTGGGAGATACCTGGAATTTCAAGTTTTGCACCTAAAACAAAGTACTTATAAATTTCTGTGTAAATATTGAAATCTACGCTAACAAAGTCGCGGGTATAAGCTAGTTCAAACTAGACTAAAGTAAAAATTACACCAACTTATAATATTGTATACTTACCTATTACATTGATTTATTCTTAAAATAATGTCATTGATCTCATATGAATGAATAAACATGTTTATATACATAAAGACAGTACTTATTTCAATAAGCATTCCCAAATATTGAGAAGTAGCCCTGATGAGAAGTAGCCCTAATGAGAAGTAGCCCAAGTGAGAAGTAGTCCAAGGGAGAAGTAGCCCTAATCAGAAGTAGCCCAAATGAGAAGTAGCCATAATGAGAAGTAGTCCATTAGCGAGTCGGTTGCCATAATGAGAATTAGCCCTAATGCGCCTAAACCTTTTTTTGGTTTTACATTTGCGCCAGCTTTTCGATACAATGTCCTAGTGAGATCTCTTAATCGACAAGTTCCCGCAAAATTTTTTCAATTTTTATTTGTGTCAATTTAGTTTATTCGGTTCTCTTTGTGATGTAACCATTTTTTTTTCCAAAAAGTAAAATAATAATCACTGTCTTTTTGAAGAGCATTTAGAAGCACTGCTATGTTAGGTTTTGCTTTAACTTTTTTGATCAATCTGGAATTCCAGGCCTCCGTGGCGTTGTTCGTTTTATACTTCACATCGTGAAAGCACCATTTATTTGACAGGGAGGATGTAGGTTTTAACCATGTGCTTTCAAAATAAATGTTGAAGTTCATAACCTTTGTGTTGTTGTTGTTCATCTTTTATTATTGGTAAAACTTTTACAAAATAATGTCGACACACGCGCGGCCATTCTCGAATTCTCTTGTATGTTACAAATAGGCGCGCCGAACGAAGGAAACAGCGACGACCGCTCTCATTGGTCGGCGCGATTCCCAACGTTCGGAAACGCACTACGGCGTTGGTAAATAACGTAGAGGCATCTGACCTCTATTAATGCGCCCAGGGAGTACGCGCTTAGTTGTCACCGCTATATTTTCCTTTTCTTGGACAAGGTACTTGTCCGCATAAGGTTACTACTCCCTTAGTCGCCTTTTACGACACCCACGGGTTGAGATGGGGTAGTGACACTATGTATTCTTAATCCGTCACTACGCGAATTATTTACTTGATGTACGACGTTGATGTTACTTTACCGCAAATTGTTGTCTTGTCTTGAAATAGTCTATTGTCTTCTATTAACAGGTTAAAACATAATAATATTAAGAGCGGGTTTACAAACAGAATGGCAACGTCGCAATTCAGTGCCATATTTCGTGGTTTTCAATTTTTTTTATTTAATCGGAGCTATATTTTATATTATTTAAAAATATGTTTGCTACACTTTTTACCTGACTGTCAGGACGGGTATTGTTTTTCGCGCGTATCTTGTATGTTTGTAAATTTCTTTATTCCCACGAATCTTCCAAACGGCTGGATGGATTTTGACAATTAGGGTAACGTTAGATTCGTTTAGAAAACCCAAGTGTCCTTAGATAGGTTTTAAGAGGCTTTTGACGCCAAATTGTAAGAAGTTCAATTTTTTTTTTTAACCAAACCTATCGTATTGGATATCAAAATAAAGAGAATCAAAAGGAGATTACATACATATATTCAAAAAGAGATTATACATAATTGAATGGCTCCAAATTGTAAGTAGTTCTATTATTTTTTTTAACCAAACCTATCGAGTAGAGTATCAAAATAAAAGGAATCAAATGGAGATTACAAATATATATTTTTGTTATGTATTTAAATTTAATTAGGTATAATAATATTACAATAATTTTACGGTCTTTTTAGTGTGTTGCTCTCTGTTGATTTTTTGCAGTCGGGTTATTAAATTTTTTTAATTATATTTACTTGTTAGAATGATGTGTCTGCTATGTCCCTATTACAAATAAAATATAGTTTGATACTTGTTTCGTAGTTAGGGATTACAATACGCACACTTTGAATATTTTGAAGAGTAATGTTACATATTTGCAATAAGAGCATGGGGTTCTTCAAAAATGGAGTGAATAGTTTGTTTAGATGCCCTCCTTTATTAAGTCGTAAGTCAAGTAAAGGTCAAACAAGAAACATCCTTATTTCTTGCACCAAAGAACATTTTATTATGATCTAAACTTAATGTATTGTATTAAACTTAATTCATTATTTTGTTTTATAGCTTTGTTAATAATATAATAAATAGATATTATAATTGGATTGTGTTAGTTAATAACTGTTATTATTAACGGGTTGCGTATTAAATAATATAAATTGTTTACAGATATAATAACAAGAGATATAAAAGCTGCTAAGGTGTGTGGTCAGTCTTTAATAATAATATTCTACCACATTCACACAGCGCCATCTAGTCCCAAATTAATCAATTACATTTGCTTGTGTTATGGGTACTATACAACTGATATAGTACTGATTTTTTTTTTTGTAAATACATACATATTATAGATAATTATATGGGTGTAATTTATCTATATAATATGTATATATTTACAAAAAAAAATGTATTTAAGTAGTATATCAGTTGTTTAGTACCCATAACACAAGCAAATATAATTGCTTAATTTGGGACTAGATGGCGCTGTGTGAATGTGGTAGAATATTATTATTATTATATAATAGTTTACACCCAGACACAGAACAAACATCCTGCTCATCACACAATGATTTGTCCTGGGTGGGGATACGAAGAACCCACGACCTCCGGCTTAGCAGTCAGGGTCATAGACCAACAGGTCAGTCGAAGTTCATATATAAAACAATATTCACAAACAGCTACACAATAATAATATAATATTCTACCACATTCACACAGCGCCATCTAGTCCCAAAGTAAACAATCATATTTGCTTGTGTTATGGGTACTAAACAACTGATATACTACTTAAATACATTTTTTTTTTGTAAATACATACATATTATAGATAAATTACACCCAGACACAGAACAAACCTTCATGCTCATCACACAAAGATTTGTCCTGGGTGGGGATCGAACCCACGACCTCCGGCTTAGCAGTCAGGGTGACTAACCACTAGACCAACAGGCCAGTCAATAAATTACAGTAAGACATCAAAGGGATCAACAGCTCTAAACCTGTATATCTAAATCAAAAACATTACCTACTAGTTGTTTAAATTAAGTACTTCTGTATCTAGAATTACTATATATATTGGCTTTTGTGATTTTATAGCTTTTTGTCACACATCATCTCACGACACACATTCATCCAACTCGAGCCAAAAACATCATACTGCGGTTCTGATGACAGATACATGTTAAATACCTATACTTAGTTAATCGTTAAATTATTATTTGAACACTTTGTACACTTCAAAATCAAGTTTTTAGTATTAAGTATAATTAAGATGAAATTTACTTGTACTATTACTACTATTTTATTAAAAGGCAGTATTACAGGGGACCTTCCATAGCTGGACGAAATGTGGATGCTATCAATCTTTTCATGCTGCGAGAAAAAAAGCAATTTTTAATGCTTTGTATTCGAAAATTGTGTAAACATCAAGCAAGTGTCAGCAAAGTGGACATTCGGTAGCTAGACGTAGGTAATGCCAGAAACGAGACGATGTACCTACGTGCTCAACAGCGTTATGGCGAGTGGTAGCACATTAATTGGTACATGTTCTACGTAGTTTTATTATCTGTTGACATTTGACTTGTAGAAAGTACTACTAGATTGTGTTGGATATGAGAGATAAATATTTTATGACAATTTTTGTGGAATTTCCAGTCGTTATAAGCCAAGTCTAACCTTGTATCTGGAAAGTATCCATAAATCTATTCGAAATGTGTAATTTACTTAATGATTTTAAATTATAATTAGATGAAAATAAATTTAATTAAATCTTTTAATCTATAAGTACTAATATTATAAATCGGAAGAGTTTGTTTGTTTATTTCTCAGGAACTACTAGTCTAATTTGAAAAAATATTTTAATTAGTGAATAGACTAGACTAGCTGAGCAGTGGTCAAACAAAGAATGATGGGAGCGAAACTCTGCAGGACTTCTATTAATTTATATAATTCAATGATTCGTAGGTATGATTGCTCACATGAGAATTAAATCTAATCACTACAAACCAAAAACGTCCCACTCCCGACCACGCGTCTCCTCTAAAGATTGTGGTGGGAATTTACACTAAGTACTATAATACCACACTGTCCAGACGGGTTGGTATAGGGTTTTGTGTCGAATTTTCCTTTTCTCGCAGTGCTCTTGTTTGTTTAATTTTATATTACAAACAGACACCTCGATTTAATTTATTTGTGTAAATACTACGTATTTCTGTCCTTCGCCACGATGCGACACGATTGCGACGTGGACAAAAATGGTACTATTAAATCGACTCTTTGCTTTGACACGTTCGTACTGGCGAAGACAAACACACGTGGATTACAAAGTGAACATTATTTAATACTCAATTGAAATGCTGCAATAACGTGCTAATGCATATAGATGAAGTAATTAAGGGATCTGCTAGGTATAAGAGAATTAATTATTTTCTCAAGTTCAGACTTGTTATATCATAGTTTCAAGACATGTTTAGCTCAGAAATATCAATTAACTGGCCTTTTACAAATTAATAATAACCTGGCCATTCAACATGGGAATGTGGCCAGCCTTTTAAGAACTTTTTCTCGGGAATCAGACCTCAATCAGATATTCTATTTATATTAAGTAGTACTTTGAAATGAAACAATGTGAAAATCCCATAAAAAAAAACAAAATGTTATATAACGAGAATTTTCAAACACAAGTATTAAAAATACAGTTCTTTTTTGAAACTTCCGATTTAAATAATTTTATAAATCATCAAAACATCTCAAAAATATGTGTAAGGAATTGATGTAAGTAGGATCATTGTTTCAGCTAGTTCTACAAGAGGATGTAAATTACTCAGGCAAGGTGTGTAGGCAATAAAATAGATGTAAGTGATTTGACTGGATCCGATCTCACGACGGTAGGCCGGTGATTTAGATACAGTCATTAGCGCGTTTAATTGAGATTCATCTGGGCATGCCACACCAACGATATGTCTATTTTCGTTCAGAACTTCAAAAAAGGATAAGAGGGTCTAGGGAAATCTTGACATTTGATTGGTCTAAGGTCTAAAATGAAATAATTTTGATGAGTATTTTAATGTTTTACTCAATCATAAATTTTGTTGGTACGTGTTTTTATATTCATAGTAAATCAATGCTCGTTTTATGTGCTTATTTTAAATTTGGCTTCTGTGTCAATTTATGTTTTGTTCAAAATGCTTATAAGTTTATACATACTTAATTTTTGAGTTCCTTCGACCACTCTGTTAGTAATTAAATCTTACTTGTCAGTGCAGTTTCATAAAAGTTCTATTCCGTTCCGGGTTACCATAGTGTTTAAAATCGATTTCAGCTCAAATGTTTTTCATAGTTTTTTTTTTAAACATTTTTTGTGATCTATTTTATAATATATTTTTTTTTGCAGTGGACTGCAATAGGCTGAAATGATGATGATCATGATTTTTATAATATAATATAAACAATTTAGCGGACTCGTAGTTTTAGCATATTATTTGCAGCAGACTACGTCGATAAAAATCTTATTGGACGTCTAGAAAATTAGCGTTAATTAAACCTTCAAATAAATATGTTAATTAAGCCGCAGTAAACATGATAGTCGAGTTAATCTAAACAGTAGTGTATATCAGCGCTTCATTAATTACACCGATTGTATCTTCAGCAAGCGATAAGTGCGTCTAGTGAACGTAAACAAGATGATTCGTCCTACAGGTTTGTACATCAATCAGCTGTAATAGATTGGATGCTCTAATGACGCTTCGACTCGCCTCCCGTTTGCACGCTATCGATATAGGAATTGTAATTAGGTAAATAATAATGTATTGTTATCTTTTAGTAAAGGCCTTGTGATTTATGAGGTTTAGATGAAGTACGTACTCAACCTTAAATTGGCGAGCATGTGTGAAAAAGTTGATGTATGTAGAAGAATTTTAAAAAGTATGTCAGAATCGTAGTGGAAGTAAATGGTCTCTACCATGTTTTGAAAGAAGCCTGATCTATATATGTATATGTAAGTCATCCCCATGATTATCCAGAAGAACAAGAAGATAAAGTCAAAAACTGTTCTTAAGATAAGTGTAAATTTTATGTCATTCTGAATGACTGGCCTGTTGGTCTAGTGGTTAGTGATCTTGACTGCTAAACCGGAGGTCGTGGGTTCGATCCCCACCCAGGACAAATCTTTGTGTGATGAGCAAAAAGGTTTGTTTTGTGTCTGGGTGTAATTTATCTATAATATGTATGTATTTACAAAAAAAAATGTATTTAAGTAGTATATCAGTTGTTTAGTACCCATAACACAAGCAAATATAATTGCTTACTTTGGGACTAGATGGCGCTGTGTAAATGTGGTAGAATATTATTATTATTATTCTTCTTACTCTATATTTCTGGCATATAAACAAATATTCCTAACAACGTGAGCAATAAGAAACGATTTTCGAAAATTAATTTTCTTATGGTAGAACGTTGCTGTATTCACGGGAACTAGATTCTACGTGATCATAGCCGCGATTTATACCTAGTATTACATAATAGTGAATTCAGTACCCAGTTATTTTGTTTTTACTGTTTTTAATTTCATTTTAATGATTTAGACTTCAATATTGTACTGTCTACCTACCTAGTTTATTAAAACTCTCACAAATTAATATAACGATGTGTAACACCTGATTAATCTAAATAAATTAGTCTTGGCTCGTAATAAAGTAAGAATTTATTGCTAATGATTTATAAATAGGTATGTCAAATCGCAAATTTAAATTAAATGATTTGCTACTTGACTTAAATAGTGTGCAGTAATTAGATTAAGTATTTGTAACAAACCGAGTGGAAATTATTATGGTATTCTAATCAAGTGTTAAAATCTAATCAGATAATTATAAATGTTACAGTCAAAACTCTAATCCAGTCAAACTACTTTTGACTGGTTATATGAGAACTCTTAAGAAGGAAAAGAGGTCGGAACTATTTTTTTTTTTTGTTTTTTATTTATAAAACTTTATTGCACAAAATTTGTGAACAAAAGGCGGGCTTAATGCTAAAAGCATTCTCTACCAGCCAACCTTTGGGTGATGCAGAGATGAGAGCAGGTAGGTAACTATTTAGGTTACATTAGTTTTTATAATAATTTTAAAACTAACCTAACCTAATAATAATTAAGCCTACTATACCATGCTGGTCAGACAGGTTGGTATAGGGTTCGTTTCGAATTTTCTTTTGGTCACTGTGGTCTTGTCTGCATAAGATTACTCCCTTAGTCGCCTTTTACACTTGCCTTGAACACGGCTGTTAGGTTCTTTAACATTATCATATTAATTATCAGCCCAATGACGTCCATTGTTACTTGTTAGCTTATTGCTCAATAATGTATTATTTGTATGTGTTTAGTATATTCACACTATTTAATAATTAACAAAAATAAGACAATCTACCATCACTTGAACTTTACGCATTGTGTAATAAAAGTCGTTGCGTCTAAAATATGTCGCCATATTTTCTCATAACCGTGTGCAACGTCGCAGGAGAAATAATATAATATATTTAACCCAAATACCTTCATGGTAGAATATGCGTGAATGAATACAAGAAACAATAGTGCATTCATTATTGTGTTAGAAGTTTAAAAGCGTGCCGCTTACTGTGTTTTACCGGCAAAAAGTTCGTCGCCTCACTACCAACACTTAGCCGATTTTCGCATCAGGTTCCGCCAATTTCGACGTCAGCTTTTTGCAATGGACGACAAGAAAGTTTCGTTTCTTTACACAGTACCGTATTTCAGAGTAAATGGTTTGTGTTTCCCGTTTTGCGTGTAGACTTTCAGACTTTTTCGTAGATACATGATTGTCTTATACAGTTTTCTTTAAGGTAGATTATTAAGCCTTTTATAGGTGAAGGCAAAAATGGTTAAATTGGTTTATTTTACTCCTTTTTATAACTGAATGCGAAAGATAAACTAGTGGCTCATTCAATGATAAGGCCACCCAATAAGGCTTAGAGGTCATTAAGCAAAATCATTCGTATATTATTGAAAAGCAGATTAAGCTTTCACGCCTTTGTTTATTAGTTACACAGGTTTTAGTACTCAAAAATATATTGAAATAATTCTATCCTTATTTAAAACAGCAAATGTACAATCAACAAACAAAATACAGTTCTAAAAACTATATTCTATACCAAACAGTTCTTAGAACTTCAACCTTTGACCTAAGAACTATCAACTATTAAAGTCATCCTATTTTTAATCACTATTCAAAGATCCGTCAATTTTAATTACGGGCTCTTCGATATGGGATTTATCCTCGATGCTCGGGTATCGGTCTATTGTAACTGAGACAAGTACATTGTGTCTGTGATTATTCTTTAACATACAATGATGTCTGAGAGATGGAAGTATCACTGTTTATAAAGTAGCAAAAAGTTTGGTTAGTACCACAATGTGTATAATATTATTGATGTGGTTAGCTAACGGGCGCTGGATCAATTATTTGTAAGTGGAATCTAAGAACTTAGATTACTGTAGAATAATCTAAGGGCTCGCAAAAAATATTAATCTCGTGGTCCAGTGTTTATAAAACATTCACTACAGTAGATAGTTTTTTTATTGTTTGTATTTTTGTACATACCATGATTGCCACGGTTTTAGGTAAGATATATTATATATATAAATTTGAAAATAAATACTATACCAAAGTACATAAATAAGCAAAAGATCCCCGGTTTTTCTGTCCTGAAATATATTACCTAAATTCCCGCTGTATCCCGCAAATCTTTAAAGTCATTGGCATTGGTAAAAAATGTCTTGTTTCTCAGTTAAGTGATAATAATATACAATTCTGCATAAAAGAAAGTGCTCTTAGCATAAAGATTTCAACCGATTATGAAAGTCTTAGCAAATTCATGTTTGTATCGAGAATTGCTATCTTATTTAAATCTGTGTATGGAAAACTTTCATTTGTCCAGTTACAAATGCTAATATGTTGACTTATTGGTAAAAACAATTTCTTCGATTTGTTACTCACAGTTTATGCAAAGTTTTCTTTATAAGGCGTCCGTGATATAATAGGCTTGTTTTGGGAAAAAGCTGCGTTGAATACCGAAGTTAAAATGTTGCTATTTTCACCTCGTTATGAATATTTTTGGTAAGTTTTGTCAATAATACTGATTGCTTTTGAATTGGAACGATTGAATTAATACCAATTCGTGGACTTCAGATCAACAATCTTTCTAAGATTCCATCTAAACATTTCATCCCGAATACTACAAAATAAAATACTACAGAATAAAATACAAAAAAAAAAATTGTACGAGGACTGCTGTCTGAAGTAGGCGTGAACATGTATCACAGATCACCAGGCACTCGCTCTAGTAACTCATAGTTCTGTGGTGACAATTAAACAAAGCAGACATGAAAGAAGTAGAAAAGATATACTTTAAATAATCTTTTGATTAAATAGTAATTTTATATTTTCCTATTTAATATTATAAATGCGAAAGTTTGGTTGAATGTTTGTTACTCAGTCACGCCATTACGGCAGAAAGAATTTGTATGAAATTTGACACACAGATAGATTATAAAACTATAGTTATTGTTAGAAATAGCTCATAGGTTACGTTTTATTGACATAACACGCGGGTGGAGCCGCGGGTGGAAGCAAGTTTACTATAATTTGTATACTACTCAATGAACTATTAGTTAATTATATACCTACCGGTAGCAGTAAGCATTGCCATCCAGCAGCGTGGCAATGCTGCCAGTCTGTTGGGCACTTTTCCCACAGACAATGGCAGCGATACGGAGGAATTTTATGATGCCGTATTTTAATTTGTAATTTTTCCCCGTTTCATTAAATTTAAAAAAGGGAGGAATCCCTTTTTTAAATTTAATGATACATTTAGGTATTTTTTATTTGTGAATATTCTTGTTTAAATTTAGTTTAAAATATTGTATATATTGTTATTCCACCTCGGTATTGTAAGTAAACTTTTATTGTTGTTGCCTACTGGTAAGTATATAATTATCTCCTTTCATTTCATCGTCTCGTCTGAACTTTGGTGAAGTCGCGCTTATCAATACAATTGTTGTAATCGGTATTTTAAAAATAACAAACATTAAAAAAATCGATTAATATCTCGAATACAAATCTAGTAAAAGTGTTAATATCATCGAGATCTTGATATCGACATCATCGCGAAAAAACTGTGTCAAATAAAAATATAATATTCGAAAGGTTGTGACCTTGGGTGTACGCTTCATTGGCACAATCAAAACTAACCATTGTGTATACCGCAGGTCATCTTCGTCCGGGCACTATTGTACTTTAGAACAATATTGTTAATCCTCGTTTGGAAACCAATACAATCTTTACTGGTATAAAAAGTATAATACTTCAAATGCCATAAAAAGATTCAACTACTTCTATTGTATTGGTTAATATTGTAGTCAATTTTTAATCCGTGTAGTGACGGCTTAAGAATAGATAATGTCACTACCCCATTTTTACCCATGTGGGTGTCGTAAAAGGCGACTAACGGCCGATTTCAATAATCTATCTATCAATGGATTTGGCTACTAAACTTAGAATTTTGACACATTTTGTATGGAGCTTATGTCAAAATTCTAACTTTGACATGAAAGGGAGTAAACCTTATGCATATGCAAACAAGAGCACTGCGAGAAAAGGAAAATTCGAAACAAACCCTATACCAACCCATCTGGCCAACTTGGTATATTAGGCTAAATTACCTCTACAATCTTTGGACAAGACCCGTGCCCAGCACTGGGAAGTTTATGGGTTGAAATGATGATGATGAATATTGGAGCATTTCAGGGAACATGTTCGACAGAAACAATCAGAACAGTGATTCTCCTTGTTCCCAATGACTACTGGAGATCGATTATCTCTAGCAGAAATACAAACGTACTGTAGGAATGTTATTACGGCTGTGGTCTAAATAAGTTACAATATTAAACCCCACTGGTTTTTCGTGGTGTTGTGTGCACTGCAGCACAAGAATACATATTTTTATGCATACAATTTTATCCATGTGTGCGCGTAAGACACACACTTCTTTTTATTATACGATATGACAGTACAAAGTTTAAATTCTATCGGTAGTGATACGACAAAATGTCTTTCCCTATATATCTATACAAATTGGATCGCCCTAAAGCATACTGGTTGTATAAGAGAAAAAACTGTGAGGTCGACAGGCGGATTGTATGTCGTATTATTATGCACTAAAATAATGTCTAGAGGCACTCTATTCATCAATGTTATAGTCGATGCTAATTAAAAAAGAAAATAAATTTCAGTGACACCACTCAAAATCCTACTTCTCTTAAATTGTATCATTGTAGTCATAGTACTATTAAACCGTATAAAAGATGTCTTTTGCTATATACTTAGCAATAAAATCGAGTCAACTTGCCGACTGCTGTCCAATTTGTATACACACAAACACTATTAAGCGGATTAACGTCTTTAATAAGAGGTAAAGCTTTAAACGCAACGTCATACATGATTATTAGATTTAAATCCAATTGACAAGATGCCGCCGCAATTCAGAAGACATCCATTTTAATCAACTGTGTACTTTTTGTGTATTTTTTATATAACCTTAGATGTACAATTTAATGGTTTTCTGAACAGTTCTTCTGTAGACATAATGATAAATTAATAATATAATCCTATTCATATTATAAACTATCTGTTGGTCACGATTTCGCCCGCATGGCATTCAGTTCCCATGATCACAGAAAATAATATGTTTTAAAGATTTTCTGTGCATTTTTTTTCTCTTTATACATATATGTATAGCCACATCAGCCATGGTGGTTGAATGGATAAGTGACCGGCGTGCTAAACACGCGGTCCGAGTTCGATTCTGACCGGCAGTACCACTGTGGATTTCACTTTGTGGAATTTATATGTACTAGTCTAGTCATGTGACTTACCATCTGCTTACGGTGAAGGAAAACATCGTGATGAAACCCACATACATTAGAAGAAATTCTAAGTGGATGTCTGATCCACCAACCCGCATTAGGCCAGCGTGTGGGGATTATGGCCTAAAACCCTCTCAGCTATCTAAATAGAGGAGAGGAGACCCGATCCCAGCAGTGGGACATCAATGGTTTGCTGATGATGGTATAGTTACATGAAAGTCTAGAAACTACAACAGAGTTGAATTTAGTCGCCGTGGCCGAAATTGGTCGGGAACGTCATCATCATCATTTTGTCAGACTTCAACAAATTATTTTTATTTATATAGGTATACCCTACACATTTCAAATATCTTTACAGAAAATTCCAAAGTGATATTGTAAGCTACAAATAATAAACTTAAATACTTCTTAATACTAGTTACAATTGTATTGTATCACTTAGCTATAGCAGAGTTTACAATGCATCCTTGTGCAATATTGAAATAAATATGCCAAATTGGTTCAGCTTGCTTTGCTTATCTCTTTGGCGTAAAAAGACATGACGCTTTGCTATGTTGCTATTATACCTAATCTGAGTAGAATCATGAAAGCTTATTTGGCATTTTAGTATTGTAAGTTACATATTTTGTCTACGTATCGTGAGGATAAAAACACGCTACAAATACATTCTCATCGCTGCATTCTCATCTCGTGCCGTAAAAAGGCGAGCGACGCAAAACACGTACCTGAGAAAGTATTCTCGTTTCCATTAAGAGTTTTAAACTACTTGGATATCGTGTACCTATCACTTGGAGAAAGCCGCAATAGTTTCATATTGCAATCATAGGTAATGCAGATGACATATCGCACCCTCGGAGCAAAAGAGTTGTAGGATTCCACTTCACAATTAACAACCTTAGTGCTTTTATTACAAGATGGTATTTGCAGAAAGGTATCAATTTCACTTATGGCTTTTTTCCAACAGTACCGTATGGCATTCGTATGTGAGCAATTGGCTCTCTTATTTGCAATTTGCCGTAATCTAGTCTGTCACATGGCACATGGGGCAGTTTGATCGTCGATTGAACAGTAATTGCGCTTGACGAGACACTTGCAACGGCCGCAATGAGTAATAGCACCTTGCTCTGATCTACGGGTATTTTCTTTCAAATAATTGTCGGCCTTTTTATTTTATTGAATTGATTTGTATATTGAATTGTAGTGATATATTTTTATGTGTAGAAAGTTAAGATTACCTTTTTAAGTTAATATTTTTCGGTAAAACTATTTTGTTGATGATTTCCAGTCTGGTGAAAAAATTGTTATTTCGTTGCAAATATAATATTGGTCCGTGTAGTGATGGATTCATGAAACATAATGTCACTACCCCGTTTCAACCAGTGGGTGTCGAGCAATGATATTTTATAACATATAATACCATTGTTAAGGAGCTATTTCTCAGAGATGCGTTCTTGCCCTGATTCTGGCCTCAAATTATTTTCACTTTTAAGTTTATAAAACACACTTATGAATGAATGAAATTAATATGAATATTTTATGAATTATAATTATAAAAGTGTATTTTATAAACCCAAAATTGGATTGGATTGGATCTGTCATCTGTCACTTACATGTAAACAAATAGCTGTGTTAAATTACGAAATAAAATATAATTCCTTGGAATGTGATACTTTTAGTTCGAACGAAGTTACGTTATACAAAGAGCACCCCTAAGAGCACTGCGAGAAAAGGAAAATTCGATTCAAAACTCTATACCAACCTGTCTGGCCACCAGTGGTATAGTAGGTTAATTTCCCTCCAAAATGTTTGGAGGAGACCTGTGCTCAGCAGTGGGACCTTTAATGGTTGTAATAATGATACGAGTCTCGTAACAAGTTAAGTTTACATAATCTAATTTTGCACAATAACTTTTTGCTAGAAACGTGTGACAAGACCACTTATAAGGTACAGAAAACCTTAATATGGTCGATGTATCTGTTTTAGTAATCATAGTAACTAGTATAGAAGTACATCTTAGAACCTGAGCGCCGTTCATAAGAAAGTGTCATTAATCAACCCACCTGAGAATCTTTAATCAAAAACTTAGCAAAAACTTTCCTTACGGATAAATATGTATTTAACTGTTTATGAGGTTGTATCAGCTTTGAGTTGCTGACTTTACATTTCAAAAGTATTTTTCTCAAAAGCTAGCTACTGCCCAAAAGTCTGTCCGCGTGGATTCCAGTTCACATTTATACAAATAAATAAAATTGAAGTCTCTGTTTGTAATCAAACTAACAGCTTTTTAGAGTCGTTATATGAAAATAAGTATGTACGTTACATAAAACAAAATCGCGGCTGTCTGTCTGTTTGAGGTAAACTCCAGAACTACTGAACCTATTTTAACGGGACTTTTAGTGGTGGATAGCTAATGTCTCAAGGAGTAACTTAGACTAGGAAAATATATAAGAGTTTCCTAAAAAACCTATGAAATCGCACACGACCGAAGCCGTTGACATAGCTAGTCACCACTAAAACTTTTCGTCTGAGTTGCAATACCTAATACCAAAAACTCCTTTTAGATAAAACACATACCTAATAAGAACCATATAAATAAGGAAACAGTTATTTGGAATTTTTATCAACTATAAAATATTATACAACCAGAAAACGATTAGATCAATCTTATAGTGTAGTAGAAACGCACAAACCTTGATTTATCATTCTGGTTAATCAAATAGTGTAATATTAAAGATCTATTAGATATTTCATTATTCGAGGACAATTATATCAGGAAAGTTGGTCACCGAACATTATGGCATGACATTTGACCTCCATTAAGTTATTGGATGTAAATGTGTTATTTAAATCTTTATTCCATTTGAATTAGCGAACAGTCACCTAACCGAGACTTGTCGACTCATGGTCGGCATATATTGATTGATATAGCAAACTCGTGATGACACGTTTTGATCTTTTCCACAACTGATGACGTACAGGGTCTATTCGAAACCGCGGTATTCGATTTAATCGATTTTAATATCGTTGACAAAAACGATTAGGAATGACATCAACCTTCAAGAAAAAAAAATTTCAAATTCAAATTTTCAAACATTTGATATACATCCGTGATTGCTATCCTCTGTACGCGAATTAAACAGAAATGTTTCTATTGTTAAAAATCCAAATTATATTTGTAAATTAGTGTTTGAAATCTCTATTAATTATTTTTTTGTGGCAGAAAGGCCTTAGTTTGAGTTGGCAGATAACGGTACATTATGAAAATTTGCGTTATCTCAAAAAAAAAAAATAACACAAATCGACTATAAAATCAAAATTGCTTTAAAAGTCTAATTGTTTGTCAAGATTTATAAATAAATTCATATTCAAGAACCAAAATTTTTATTTTTAATACTTAGTAGTTTTAGATGTTTAATCCAGGTTCAGGTTCTGACATTAGAAAAGGTACTATGACTACATTTAGTTATTAGTCGGGCGAAAATATTGTATGAGTCATGAAACTTAAAGTTTCTACTATGAACTGTGACTTTTACAGCTAACTGTTTCAACATGGGCATCCTAATAATAGGTAATTATGCAGCTGACGTTCCCTCTTTGAATCAACTTTTCTGTCAAATGAGAAGTAAAATTACTTAGGAAACTGCTTCTAGGAGATGCTGATTACTGAGGAAATGTGAGGCAAGCATATAATAACTGTTTTAACATATGAAAATGGACGCTTCTTTAGTAGCCATTTCCTATCCCACTTATGCTAACTTCTTAAGAAAGAATAGGACAACAACATGATAAAAGTTGCAAGAAAATCGCATTTCAGTTGTTTAATATAAGATGCTTTTTTGATACACATGTCTATTATTTTTTAACAATATTTTATTTACTTTCGCCTGTCGTGGTGTTTTTTAAGGAATCTTGTGGGTCAAATATGGCCTACTTCTATAGGACTTGATTTAATGATCGAGTTGGAAGGTGACCTTAAGAACTCGATAATAAAAAGACGGTATTCTATCGAGTTTGGGCTTTGACTTGACAAGAACTCTATCCTGTAAAAACCAAAGCTAAAATCCGTTTTTACAATAATATGTTTGTAATAAGGAGGCCTAGCCGCAGAAGGATATCATGGCTCAAAAACCTGCGACAATGATTTGAAAAAAGTATGCGTTCCCTGTTTAGAGCAGCGGTGTTTAAGGTAGAAATTGTTATAAAGTTTGCCAACTTTTGCAAAGCGACGACACACTAAGAAGTTTGTAATAAAATCTTATTCCGTCTAGTGGTATTGTGAGAGGGTTGCATGTTACTCAATTATTGTCTACGGCATATAGCTGATGGAAAAAGCCGCATACCGCAAAGTGAGCACACGCCTAGTGCGTCATCGCGTTCCACCGACCACATCAAATGCACGTTAGTTGCAATAAGCCCACTTTTTGTTACTCTGTTAGTGCAGTACTTACAACATAATTATGTGTTATTATCTAAAACGCTGATAAATGAACATGTTTATGTCTGTTGTTTAATTTAATAGGTGATCTTCGCATCTTGCAACTTAAATGTGAAAAAAAAGAAGATTTTTTAGATCAAAGAGAATTTATGTTGGTATTACGCAATACAACTATTCCACTTTGTTAATTAAATTAGATTCAATTGTATTTTCAAAGTCACACAAAAAAGGCAAGTAATCCTTACAAGTACCAACTAAGTAATTAAAACATTTTATCTTGAACTTCAAATTAAGTTTTTTCGCTTTTCGTTAGCAGTGCATTATTATTTGTGATATTAGCATCCGCTGCTAAAATTACAACTCTACCAAAATCACTATGTATTTGTTATAATATTAGAAGTAAAAATAAAAGAAAATTGTTTTATTTCAGCTTCCAAATAACCTCTAAAGGTAACATATATGTGTGTCTGCATAATTTTAGTACCTATAATTATTGATCTAATTGATATTTAATTTTTTTTGTATCTAACTGCGTATTTCTTCCTAGACCCTAGGGTCTACTAGATACTAGTATCGGAATCTGTCAAGTCGCCCAGAAGACTTCTAACTTCACATATCGACAACAACAGGACCAACGGCTTTACTTTTTTTTTAAAGAGGGGAATGCGTTTACGCATACCGTCCTGTGTGGAGACACGGAACGGTTATGTGGGACCTAGCCTAACATTGCTTAACCATGATCAGTGTAACGAACATTTCAATATCACAATGCTATGAGCACATACGTCCACCATAATGATTCCCGTTGATACTCAAGCGGCGCACGCCATACGCCAAGAACGCGACCACTGATTGCTGGCGCGCGTCGCATGTGCGATGTGTATGACATCGATCGCGTGCGCGTCCACAGCGCAGTAATGCGCGGATAATGCGCGCTATTTGTGGTTATACCGCCACCATTACCTTTGTAGCGTAATGGTCAGCGTTGCACTTATGGTAGGATGTACAGATTTTTCAAACGTTATTGGTAAACTGAAGGAATGCGTAGCAATTTTCAACAGATGTTCGTCAACGTTTTACTATAAGTAATGGTAGCAGCGATGGTCTTTGTCATGGAATTCTTCAATACTCGTTTATATTATTGCTATCCATGCCTATCGTGGCACATTGGGTCCATGCACACGTGCACGTACCTACCTGATGCGTCAGATGATGGTAGCAGATATGAATTGAGTGCTAGTATTGTTTATTTGTTTTTGTTATTGAGTATTTACTAACATAAATGTGAAAACAATTGACCATTGTAACTGCCTCGTTGGCGCAGCCAGAGTATGTACTATGCAATAGGTCCCAGGTACGATCTTCAAGTCCCGCAAAAACGGTGTTTGGTTCCTGTCTTGAAGTTCTCAGTGTCAGCCCAGAATCTAGAAATATGCCCGGTTAGTTTTGTCTAGTGTCTTTCGTCCATCTAGTTTATATTATGTAAAAGCAATTTAGGAATAACGTCATAAATTTAACGCCATATACTCGTAAATTAAAATTCAATTAGATTTTAGTGTAAGTTTTCGTTTACTTTATATTAAAACTAGATACACTATTTCAATAAAGAAAACAAATTATTACCCTATATATTACACAATGTTATTGGTATTCCATAATGAAATTTACAACTTTATTCAACAAGCTGTATAATAGCAGCTTTACTTTATTGATACACTACGGTAGCGTTAGCGGTGTATCGAATAGTGTCCGACCGAATGTTCGGTTTCGGTTTCGGTTTCGGCCGAGTTTCGGCCAAAAATCAAGTTTCGGCGGTAGTTTCGGTTTCGGCCAAAATTGGCCGAAACTTTTGCCGAAACCGAAACTGATTTCGGAAGTTGTCGTGCACGCTCGCCTAACTTCGTTTCTCGCGGCAACGCTTTGGCGGCCCTGCCCGTTCGAAAGTTTTACGATCGGAAACTGATAGCTTGACACAAGGCAGGAACTCGATCCGACGGAAACAAAAATGCTATTCATAGATCCGAACGGATACTCCTCGGAAGGGTTTTAGAATCCGAGAACTGGATGTGTTTAAAGATAACGTTACAAAATGGTAGAAAATTTACTAAAGTAGTAGACAGCTATTAGTATCAAATAAAAAATATTTATTTATTTCTTTTTACAAATAAATGTAATCGCTATGACCTAATAAGAGCAAAACGTTAATTAGTATTTACTATTATTTTAATATAAAACATTTATTTTTCTTAGACTAGTAGTTTGATAATAGGTAACTTTGTAAACACTGCTTCGCAAACGTCAACGAAGTAAATATTTGTTGCTTACTTTGTTTTGAAATTAAAACCAAAAATCAAAGTTAGAAATTTGTTTGAAAAGTGACTTTTACTTATTGAAAAACCTTTTATTAATTCTTAAGAATAATTATGACTGTAAGTACTGTAACATATTTCTTTTTTTAAATGTGTCATGTTAGTGGTGTGCCTGGGGGTTTTAACCTCGGAAAATCGTTACAGTGAATGGATTTTTGTGTTTGAGGTGTCATTTTTTCTTAAATACTATAACTTGCAAAGTTTACTAAAAATTTTTTGCCGCTTTCGATTTTTTTTTTCAAAAAATGATCAAAATTTCATATTTCAGCATATAATTCTATATCCAATAGCTTTATTTTTTATGTATACGTTGAATTTCACCTTTACGCCGCCAACGGTGAATATTTCAGCTTCGCTAGGTGTCCTAGATCTTGAGATATAAATATGGCCAAGCTCTATGATATATCATACACATATGATAATATCTATCTATCTATGAGACTCGTCCCAGATCAGCCAACTAAAAACGCTTATAACTTTTGAATCATTAATCGATTTATTCTAATATTGCCCGGGGCTTCGCTACCATCGTTCGTTGTTTGGCCACTGCTAAGCTCCTATTGGCCGAAGCGTGATGTTACATAGCCTATAAACTTTATCGATAAATGGGCTAACACTAAAATATTTTTTTTGAGGTTAGAATCTGAGGTTTAAATTCCGTCATATAATAATATGAAAAAAATTATATAGCCTATGTTACCCGGGCTATTATTACGAATCTATTGACACCTCATTCGTTAAAATCGGTTCATTATATTAGGCACTACGGTGAAACATATAAACATACATATATACAAATATGCATAGACTGCCAAAACCATTACCCTTCCTTTTGGCTTCGCCGTAGTTGTGTAAAAAGTGTTGAGCCCAAGTTTCTAAAGAATTTTATCAGCTTTCATTGTGTAGTACAATAAAATTTCGTACGACGCACAGTTTTCGAGATGAAAGCCAGTTTCTGCTTTCGACATTTCCCTCCACAATCATTCATTGACTATATGTGACTGGCCTATATGTGAACTAATTACCCTTTTTTTTTCAAAATGAAGAGCACAAGGTTTTAATAGGTAAACTTTTTTCTATATATTATTAGCTACACATTCCATTTTTTCTTTTTAAATTTCATCCACTGTAACTGAAATCCGAGGTTTTTACGAATTTGACGCCCTGGAAACTCCACTATGTTGTTTTTATAGGGATTGATTGTGTAAATTTTAATTTTATAGAAACGAGTATCGTATGAGCAGCGTCAAGTAATATTTAGTTTCATGCAGGCTCATGAAGATCTTGCACGAGAGCTACACAAAAGCTCTTTATTTCAATATAATGTTCCTCGGAAGTTTTATCCGGCGCAACATTGTTGGCTGGAACTTATGCCACAATTAATGTCACCTATATGTCAAAAGTTTTCCATTGCGGATCTCTGAATTGCATTTAGGCTCCCGCTTCGTAAACCTTGCCACTCGGATACGGAAAGAGCAGTTTCCGAAGGCTTAGAATTACCCCCCTGTTCGGGAATTGTCGTGCGCCATTTGGGTAGCTCTGTAGCAACAAAACTTAGTCAGTGCGTTATCGCCCGACGCAAACATTCTTTAGAGGTTATGCTTTGATAGAACTGATTACATGTAAGTTTTTGTTCCGTTTCTGTACTTAAATGATTTATATAGTTAATTAAATATTGAGTCAGTAACTTTGTTTTGTTGTTAATAACAAATCAAGTCACATGTAAACAAAGATTGTAAATGAAAAATGTGAAATGTTTTATTTGTTAAATTACGTTGTATAGCCAAGTTACAAACTTAATATACTGTGTTTCCATTTCATGTCCTAATTAATGCAGAATAATGGGTAAAATGCACCAAATTTCAGTATTCAGGAATTTTATACTTGCCCACGCGAGTTTCGGTTTCGGTTTCGGTTTCGGCCGAAACTGAAGCCACGGCCGAACATTCGGTTTCGGTTTCGGTTTCGGCCGGAAAACCAGTTTCGGTCGGACTCTAGTATCGAAGTATAATGTCTTCATTATACTAGTGTCATAAATACCGTTCATTTTATGCTATTACTTGCATTATTTTCAGCAGTAAAACGCCTATTTTCGTGTATGAATTTGAATATTGAGAAACTTAATGAAGAAGTTCGCAGGTCTGCTGCATTTGTCCCATTAATAAATTATTACACCCTGAGTGTTTTGTTGAACGTTGAACAAATATAACTTGTATGTGTAATGCATTATTACCGGCAAGTAGCTAGGATAACTGTATTCCCATTCATGGGGTTAGCAGCTTTTGTTTCCAATACCTAGCCTCGGAAAATTCAATTGTTTTGAGTCGTAAATACTAAGATGTGACTGAGCTCTTACGGCAGAATGTATAATTTTATGAATGTAGACAATGAATTATAAGGGTTAGATCCCGTTGAAATTGATTTCTGTATTGAAAATTGTTGTTTTACGTCGGTAATTACTGTCATTTCTAAGTTATTCTAAGTATTAGCGGAAACTATAATCATTCGACATTTTTGGGTAATCTTGATAATAATAAAAATATGATATTTCTCATAAAAGATGTCTCATATTTTTTCTATCGTTCTTCTAATTAGTATTGAAGGCTCTCGACATTCGACTTTATTTATCGGTTTTTAACAAAATATAGCTTCACGGCTGTGGCCTATGGACGCCTTCAACAATAGGCTGGGTATCACGAGCGCGTTGACAACCCTTAAGAAACTTATACACTATGCTTTTTTAAGTTGACACACAATTCAAATACGTACCTACGTAACGCTACGGAGTGAAGAAAAGCGGCAAAGATGAAAGATTAGGTTGGTGGTCGTAATATTGATCCTGTATACTTTTACAATGTACATAATAGGTATTGTAAATAGGTACCTATGACAGCCATGCGGAAAACCTTGCGGTGAGCTCTAAAGATATTCAGTTACATCGGTACGTAAACATACATAGTATTGACATAGTATTGACTGGCCTGTTGGTCTAGTGGTTAGTAACCCTGACTGCTAAGCCGGAGGTCGTGGGTTCGATCCCCACCCCAGGGCAAATCTTTGTGTGGTGAGCATAAAGGTTTGTTCTGTGTCTGGGTGTAATTTATCTATAATATGTATGTATTTACAAAAAAAATCAATTTAAGTAGTATATCAGTTGTTTAGTACCCATAACACAAGCAAATGTAATAGCTTAATTTGGGACTAGAGGGCGCTGTGTGAATGTGGTAGAATATTATTATATTATTATTTTTTTTTAATTTGACCTGGTCAAGATTGCTCGCAGCAGTGGACGTCATTGGGCTGATATGATGATGATGATGATGATTATTGTGAAGTAACTTAATATCTTTGCGTAGCACAGTCTTAGAGAGCAGAAAATCACAGTTAAATAACCATGACAACTTTATCGAATTTATGTTGCCCAGAATACTTCCAAATTGACTTAACGACTACCACATTAAGTGATAATCAAGACCAACGGCTTTACGTGTCTTCCGAAATACGGGGCCGCTGGAGAATGAAAATGCCACAAACGGTTACCCATCATGCGGTGACCTTGCCGAACGTTGCTTAACCTCGATGATCGTAACAAATAAATCAGTACCAGAATGTTACAAAAGCCTCGCAATAAGCAATAAAAAAACTTAGAGCATGTAAGACTTCGGCGTCGCCGCGTCGTCCAGAAATCGTCCTTAGGTCAGACACTACAAATTATACAGATTCCTTTCCCTGCACACAGGTTACGAGTACCTACTTATTAAAATAATGTGAGCTACACAAGAGGATATTATCGTCAACAAGATCATTAGTAGTTTCCTTTACACTATTTCTAGTTCGAGCAACTAGAAATAGTTCTTGAACAACTTGTTTCTAACACTTGCTAGGGATGTAAGTACTGGTTTAACTTGAAATTTAAATGTACCATTAAGGTTATGTTTCCGAGCATAAAATTATTGTTCTTGTTATAGTAACTTCTAATGTTGTTTATTTGATAATGTACACCTTCTGTTTTTTTTTATTCAGCCTATATTTCGTCCCATTTCTGAGCAAGGGTTATTTTTCCCTTATTTTTCCATTTTACTCTGTTCATTGTCATAACACCAGTTTGCTGGAAATGTGTATCATCATTATATCAGCCCAATGACGTCCACTGCTGAATATAGGTCTCACCTAATTTGATTTGATTCTAGATAGATGAGAGGAGACCCGAGCCCAGCAGTGGGACATGATGATGATTATGATGATGAATTTTTTTTTAATTTGACCTGGTCAAGATTGCGGGTAGCCGTTGGTTGCAGGCGGTATAAAATCGCGCGCTGTGGCGGAAATGTGTATCAACTGGTTATCAATTCTTTAATTTGTAGTCTAAACTTCGGTTCTCATTCTAACTAACAATCATCCATACATCCCATCCTAACACATTTGCATCAAATATTGTGTTATTGAAATAAATGAATGATTATATTAGTAGGATCGTCAATATTGAAATATTATTGGTTTTTGAAACTTTCTTTTCATCTAGGAGCATCACGACTATAATTTGCAATTTCGATATCAAAACAAACAACTATCGTGACGTGAGTTACATTAAATTTATTCATAGTAGTATTAACCTATCAGCTCACACTGTGCAGAACAATGAACTAACAATTACATATTTTATAACAGTTACGTCTAATGCATCTGTCTATCAGTCTTTATGTAAATCGTAACGTGAATGGGCTCGGATCTTTTCAGTAACCTGCTATTAATTGAATAGAGTTGCAGTACGTAGACGCTAATTGTTACTTATTATGCACATGAATCAATTAAAGTTATGAGTATAGTCAATAAATTTGGTTTACGATTGCTGGTTTTTTGAATAGATTATGGAGATAAGTTTTTGTTGTATGAATGATCGCTTATTCTGAACTGAAGAATTGTGTCAGACGTACATATTAGTCTCAGGGACTGCTTGTTTTATCTTGATTTTTGGTATTGTAATCTTGTAAGTGTAATTTCTTTGTAAAAAGTTTTTGCTGTATAACTTAATGTTGTGACTCATAAAATTAGAGAAGTTGCGGTCGAAATGGAGATGGGATTAGCAGCATTGAGATGTTACATACAAAAATGGCCGCATATAAAATACCCACAAGCCTCAGCAAGCATAGACAATCCAATTTTCTCATCCTTTTCTCATAGGCAAATTTGACACTACTGTTTCGGATAACCTGTTACATTCTTAACTTGTCACTTTCATAAGTGTTACCTTGTAACCTAGATGAATAAGCGAGATTTCATTTCATTTCATTTACTCATAGATCCTCAGTGACGTCAATCTTCCCGGCAGGAGGTCTTACATAAGGTACGTACGTATGCCACGTCACGCTGTACCTTCATATTCCTAAACGAATGATCATCAATCGCTCCACACTAATACAAACACTAAATGTATTCGATTGTCAAACCGATTGCGTTACACTCTAGCTGCTAAATCGATTGCAACTAACAGTGATGTTCAGACAGGTTTATAATAAATTGCAATCGGTCATCAGGCCACGTAAAACCGGATAGTGGTACTACACATAAATATTGTGCAATGTAATGTTGTTTATCATTTGTATCGGTATTGGCAAGCCTGTCGTATATATCACCTTGTTTTGCATCATTTATGATCCATTGGTCTATAGGGTTGTCAAACATTTCATTATTATGATGAATAGACCTGTCCGTTGTTAGTATACTAAATGAAAGGTGAATCCAAATATAAAAATGTACCTATATTGCTAATTTTTAATAGGTTTCAAAGTGCATGTCAAGTTATAAACAAATAGTTTCAAATTAAAATAAGGTGCCTGTTTTTATTTAATTGATGGGTTCAACATAAATAATATTAATATCTAAACATATATTACGACTTGTTATCTTCGATAGTATGACAGAAATCGCGATTTTATGTTATTATGGAAGTACTGGCCTGTTGGTCTAGTGGTTAGTGACCCTGACTGCTAAACCGAAGGTCGCGGGTTCGATCCCCACCCAGGACAAATCTTTGTGTGATGAGCATAAAGGTTTGTTCTGTGTCTGGGTGTAATTTATCTGTAATATGTATGTATTTACAAAAAAAAAAATATTTAAGTAGTATATCAGTTGTTTAGTACCCATATAAAATACCCACCATAACACAAGCAAATGCTTAATTTGGAACTAGATGGCGCTGTGTAAATGTGGTAGAATATTATTATTATTATTATATTATTTTAACAGTTAAGCAAAAGTGGACTTTCCTAATTTAGTTTAGAACATACTTATTTTTAGAACGATCACGGTATTTCTGTCTAAAATGTGGCAACCTTGATTTCTCATTGAAATTCTTGACGTGCTTCGACGCATCTCGATGTGACTATCTGAACGAGATCGTCTGTTGTCATTATCAATTTACTTCGTTGAAACTTTAATAGTATTAGAACAAGATATGAATTCCGGTGCAATAAATATTCTTGACAAATAATTTTTGTGTTACTAGGCAAAGGTAAAATCTGACTCCACCAAAGGATATTTAATTAATATAAACACAAATGATTTTCCACCTTTCATCTTCGCTTTGGTGGCGTTCAGGCCTTACTGTTTCAAGGTTCCCTCATCAGCAACCCATTAAGTCCCACTGCTGGGCTCGAGTGTCCTCTCCTCTAACTAGAGAGCTGAGAGGGTTTAGGCCATAATCCACTCACGCTGGCCTAATACGGGTTAGTGGATCAGACATACTCATAGAATTAAAAAAGCGAAAAAAGTGTAAAATTAAAAAGTGTTTCCTAGCTCTCTCAGATCTGTGAAATACTATAAGGTATTTATACTATAATTATATGCACGTAACCTATCTCTTTTTTGTGGGTACTTATCTTTGTATATATAATTCTTCTTTTTGTACGTGTGTTGACAAACGCCTCCTAAACGGCTGAACCAATTTGAATAAATTTTTGTGTATGTGTTCAAGTGGATTCGAGGATGGTTTACATTCACAAATAAAAAAAAATAATAAAAAAATGCAATCGATTGGTATATCATGCATGCAGAACAACGTCTGTCGGGTCCGCTACTTTTTATATATATTTGTAGAGAAATACGTACCTTATATTAAAACAAAAAGTACTTAGGGCAAGGTTTTTGAAAGGAATACATGACATGGAATTTGTTGAAAATGCCAAGGTAAGGTAAAGCAGATTATATTCTTAACAACCAATTTGAAACTGTTACCTTCGCTCCAATTTGCTGCTTGCATAATACTATAAAGCAACGAAATTAATTAGAAGTAAATGGAGGAGTTGCAAAGAAATTATCCACATCCCTCTGTAGTCTATAGCAAAACGGGAACCAAAAATAATCTGTATAGGATCTAAACCCATTAGAAGGAAAGCACGGCAGTGGATAAAATAATTAAATTCACATGAAGGTGCGTAGAATTTGACAGGCCTGTTGGTCTAGTGGTTAATGAACCTGACTGCTAAACTGGAGATCGTGGGTTCTATCCCCACCGAGGACAAGTCTTTGTGTGATGAGCTTAAAGGTTCGTTCTGTGTCTGGGTGTAATTTATCTATAATGTGTATGTATTTACAAACAAAAAAATGTATTTAAGTAGTATATCAGTTGTTTAGTACCAATAACAGAAGCAAATATAGTTGCTTACTTTGGGACTAGATGGCGCTGTGTAAATGTGGTAGAATATTATTATTATTATTATTCTACAAAATTCCTATTGCATAATATCACACTATCCAAGATCGCAATGTCATCTTACTATAAGTCGGTATTAGACATCTAATCTCATGGTGCATGACTATCGTTGGCGCGTGATAAATGTTCGAGACGTTCCTCCTTCGGACTTGTTAGAATAATCTCGATGTATTTATTAGACATGATGTTTAATATTGTGATATACACTAGAGTATTCATCACTTGCCTACTGGACAAAAGGCCTGAAATGAAATGCTGTTGGCTGTGCTGGTTTGTATCTTATAGTATTTAGAATAAGGTTAATATTTGTGTTAGTTGCTGAATCACACCCTTAGTACAAACGACTTATTTCAATTAAGAGTGTGTTTTGAGTATGTTTAATTAAGAGTAATATTCTTACCTTAACTCTTCATCATGTAGTTGTTGATGTTACCCTAAAAACAAAAATCAAGATTAGGCGAGATCAAAATTTATTGTAATAATTATGTAGTGTTCTTGCTCTTAGTATAAATAATTGATCCTATGTAGCATAGTAGCACAAATATTTTTGTGGCCTCTACAGAATATAAATACTCGATTTGTGCCCCCACAGCACTGGCGCAGTTGGAAAACGGCCTTTTGTTGAGTCAGACATTCATTTATCATAAAATGTCAACCTAATAAACATCCTGGATTTGACTGACCTGTTGGTCTAGTGGTTAGTGACCCTGTGTGCTAAGCCGGAGGTCGTGGGTTCGATCCCCACCCAGGACAAATCTTTGTGTGATGAGCATGATTGTTTGTTCTGTGTCTGGGTGTAATTTATCTATAATATGTATGTATTTACGAAAAAAAAATAATTAAGTAGTATATCAGTTGTTTAGTACCCATAACACAAGCAAATATAATTGCTTACTTTGGGACTAGATGGCGCTATGTGAATGTGGTAGAATATTATATTATTATTATTATTATCCCACTGTTGGGCACGGTAGCTCTCTTCTAGAGAATGTGGAGGGTTTTTACACCACACTGGACAGATGGGTTGGTATAGGGTTTGTTTCGAATTTTCCTTTTCTCGCCGTGCTTAATCTGCATATGGTTATTCCCTTAGTCGACTTTTACGACACCCATGGGTTAAGATGGGGAGTCACATTAGTATTCTTAATCGGTCACTTCACAAATATTATATATTATAGGTAATATAATTACATATTTGTCTTGCGAAGCGTTTTCTATAAAAGTCAAGTATTTGACAATTGCATCTGAGACTAGAAGTAGTAGGTACTATATAAATAGCAAAAACAAGTGTTGAACGCTCTCGTGTCTACAGAAGGCGTATTCACAACTACGCCCAATGAATGGCTATTCACCACCACTAGTACTGTTACTTTGAAAAGCTCTAAACAGTTTATTAGCTAAAGAGACAGCTTAATATTTATAAACTTATACTTGTTAACTATTACCACGGCACTTAGGTTAGTTTTACTACCCTACTTGAGTGCGTCGTGGTATTTAAATAAGATCCTATCAAAAAGGAAAGGATATACCTGTGTTATTTTAGGAACATTATAATAACCACTAATTTACAATTGACTGCCTCCGTTAATGACGTTTTGCAAATTAATGCTTTCCTATTGTCACTTGTCCATAGACGAATAGTACCTATACATTCTGTTTCTATATTACTTTCTACAGGTCACATCAATAAAATACGTAACATTCTACAACTCACGTCATCAATGAGACATGTAAAGAATACCATTTGTCTAAAGAGCCTGCATAACCAAATTGTGATTTTCTCCAATGCTTCTATTTGGAATTTGAGGGAAAATCTCACCATGAAAAAAATTTAAGTACTTGAATTTTAAACACCCAGATATAACTTGCCTTATATACAATTTATGATCCAAGACGACCACTCGCAGACTATTAGGTATCTAATGTAGGTATAAAAAGTGTCAACTCTTTGATTGTATTCAAGCCGCGGTCTTTGGAATTTTGATAGAAAGATCACAGGCTCTAATCCCGCCTATTGACGTGAAGCGCCCCGACTTGTTCCCAAAGGTTAATCTTGTACGAGATCATTCAATTTCGAATTTAAAAGCTTTTAAATCTAACTAGCCACATCCAATAACACATTGAACACCGTCCTTTTCAGTACATGTTTCATTTTATTCGTATTAGTGTGAAGTATAAGTTAGAAATGTTTTTTATTTTATATTTTAGAATCCTTGAGAATCATTCTTATAAAAATATATAGCGAAAAGCAATATTATCATTCTTTTTGTAGTTACTGTAGCCAACAGATGCTAAATGAATAAATGTTAATATGGTCGACGAAGAGGTACTCGATAGACGAACATAAAGATAACACTCTTATAGAGATTAATCATTATTGCACACAATAAATGTAAATGATTAAAGGTGGTTTTCGATTCGCTAAAAGTGATTATTTCCAGACATTCCAGATTTTTTCATCATCATCATCATATCAGCCCAACGACGTCCACTGCTGAACATAGGCCTAACCTAATTTACGCCACTGCGAGCGGTCCTGTGCCGCCTGGAAGTTTTTCCAGATTTTATAGGATTATGTTATTCTGTGGAGTGTGGGGCGGCCCCCCGTCAGATGGAACGATTACTTTTTAAAGGTTGCAGGGCCATTGGTATTGCAAAGGCCGTTGGTTGCAGGGGGCACAAAATTACTAGCATTGACGGAAATTAGGTAGGGCCTGTCCAGCAGTGCGTGTCATTGGGCTGATATGATGATGATGATAAATTACAAATGTCAAACGAGAACCAAATATTATTGAATAACAAGCCCAAGATGAAGTTGTCTACATTACCCTTTATACTCATTTCAAAGGCAGTTTACGTTACACCATAAGTTTTACGTTTTACGGAAAATGAGCATATAATGCCGGCCATTGTGATAGGGTGGTCGTTCATAACAAACAGTCCCATTGACTGGCCACACATTATGTGTATTTGTTTAGCCTTACCATAACTTTTACCACCCAATACACGGTGTGCCTACCAGTAATGCGTTGTTAACCGAAGTAATAGCACATGCGTGTTTAAGCGTTTGCTTCTCATCGAGACGTTGGCGTTGCCCTAAATTACCGTTATGAGAATTAATTATATAGAATAAATTTACTTATGATTGCTTTACAAATAAAGTATAAAGCGCGTTCATTCACTTAAAGCTGGAGTACACTGCCAAGGATGGGCCGGGCGGTTATAGATGTAGAGAAGAGTTTTGGATAATATGATCACATTGATCACCGTATTTATTTTTTTACGATTTATCGACGACATTCTTTTGATGACGCGTTGTGAATTGGCCATACTTAAGTATGGTCAGACTAAAGTAATAATATTTGGCATTGTTGGAGTATTTTTAAGGGCTAATGCACGACAAAGAGCAGCGTAAGTATACCTTCATAAATTATTTTAATTGCCGTAAATGTGAGAGTATTTAAATAGCCATTTTCAGGTCAAACAACTTCGATGGCGAGGTGTTTCTGCTTTGATATTCTAAACAATTGCTCATACAAATTATGATGGCTGAACTATACTTATAATTAATTGGTTAGTAGACAAGTTGCTGATTTTTTACACCGTAAACCATGTACCTAATTTGTTAATTAAAATTAAATTTAAGCAGTTTTTAATAAACCATGGCCCATATCTTTGTTCTGTGCGTGGCCCGGTTCATTCTAAGTTCGCCAGTCATGTGCACTTAGCTTTAGGTAGCAATTACTGGGGGCCTAAGAGGGCCGTGTGATGTGTTCCTAAGTACGGGTATTTAAAGGTTATATTCGCTTAGGCAGGTGAAGCGCACTTAACCGTGCGATATGGTAGGATGGTCGGCACTGGAGCGTGTACAATAACTGCCCATACGCGGCATCTTCCTGGTTTTTTGCCCCGGAAATGGTTGACTGATTGATATTAATTCTAAATTTAATTCTTCGGGTAATTACCGTGTTCTAAGAGTTTTTATACGTGTCAATGGTTGCATTTTTATTAGCTACGCTTGTTTGCTTACATCGTTGAGTCTTTTAGTTGTATAATTTACAATAAGATAAAAATAATTAACTATAATGTAATAAAGATTGCAAATTAACTCGCAAACATAAATTGAGACTATAAAGAAGATAATATTCATACAATATAATATGTAATACTTAGACATAGTAGATCATTCAAAGATTGATTGTTTAGTGAAATTTGAAACGGCATAGTAATATTTGAAACTGCATTTTTGATTGATTGCCTGCATAATTCGTACAATCTATGTAGTAGATTGTACGAATTATGCAGGCAATCAAAAACTTGCAAAATAAAGTCGGTAATATATAAAAATAAACCAATAAATAAAAATAAATAAAAATAAAAAATAAATAAAAATAAACCAATATTCTAACAATTTAAATTACATAATACGTACAAATACGCCATCAAAATACGTAAAAATATATAATTAACGTTTCATTATCATCATCTGCAACTCATTACCCACTACTGGGCTCAAGTCTCCTCACCTATATCTAGAGAGAGCTGAGTGGGTTTAGGTCATAATCTAAACACACTGGCCTAGTGCGGTGGTAGTGTTTTTAATAAGCGTTTAGTAGTCAAATAACTGTCTAATTACTTCCTAATACAATCCGTATAAAATCTCAACCAAAACTACTAAAATAAGCTAGTAATTAGCTCTAAGTAGCCAAATAAGTGCCTACTTCCAACTAGCAATGCAATCTACTTACGCGAAAACTAACCAGTTTCCCACAGTTGAGTAAATTCAAAAAACCACAGCACATTGCAAAGGGCAACGTATCACAGATAATATTGTGTAATAAGCATGCTCACCGCGTAGCAAATGAGGGTGTATGCTTGACAGTGTCCGCAGACACTTAACAGGAGGTCCATAACCTACAAACGTTGATTGAGAACCTACTTTGTTATGTCTGCATTATTCATTTAACATTTTATTTTGTTATTATTTTATTTATTTATTGGAAAAAGACCATTTTCCAGACAATAATAACATGGTAAGATGTACTTAAGCGTTCGCTTAAGTACATCTTACCAAGCTTAGTGTTCCTCGAAATAATAAAAATAAAACAGTAGGTTATAGTAGACAGGTTAGCGAAGGGAAAAGAAAAGAATACAAAACAAATTAAACTATTACAGTATGATTAAAATAATTTTTTTTTTTCAACATCAACGTAACTAAATTGCCAGACTTTACAAATGGACTTCTTTTCTTCGGAAATTAAAGGCCTATGATGATGATGAACTAACATACCGCCACTTCTTACCTCGACGGGGTAGAAAGATGCATGATTTTGCCAAGTAGGTAACCTATGTGATTTTTATTTTTATTTACGGAATCCTAAAAAATTAATCTACGTAACAGGTTTATAATCAAAAGGATCGCTATTTGATACACATAAAATAACTTACAAATATATGCAAATACATACATAATATGTAATATTTTATTGATATCATTTATCATTTTTATGTTCTGCAGATCTTTGTAAATGTCAGTTTCCGCTCCTAAAAACGTCGAGGCCATAAAATAGCATTATATTTATGTCAAACATTGTAAATCTTCGCACATAATATATTCGTTATGAAATTCTTATATACATAGTTTAAAATGTCAATAGTCTCATAATTACAACATATCGCAACATTATCTCAAAATGCCTAATTTTATAAAAAAATAAAGCACTTAATAAAAATACTGTCGATAAAAAAAACAGGACTTACATGTACAAGGCTTTCCAAAGTTTTAAATTTTATTTGCTTATACAACCCAAATATATTTATTTAATAAATGTCCCACTCCTAGGCAAGGGTCTCCTCTAAACATTTTGGAGGGAATTTACTACCTACTATACCACGCTGGCCGGACGGGTCGGTAGGTATAGGGTTTTGTATCGAATTTTCCTTTTCTCACAGTGCTCTTATCTGCTTAAGGTTACTTCCTCAGTCGCCTTTAATCCTACTGCTGGGCAAAGAAATATACTAACTAATTCAGTTTTCGCAATAAGTATGTAATTTGAAGCCACATTTGGAATGCATACATTTTACGCAGTTTGTATAATTTTGCATCGAAACTAAGACCTTGATACAAATCGACAGTTTTGCATAATTAATTTATAAACATCTAATCAATAACGAATTCATTCAGCGTATACAAATTGATTTAATGATTGAATCGTAAAAAATGTTTTGATTGATTTGTCTTGATATTGTCTATGATAATTAATTAAGTGTTAACCTAATTAAGTGATCTAAATTCAATGACATTTATTATAATTTTCTTGTATTTTTAGTTTTTGTAAGCGAAAAGAGTGAGCAGACATTCCACCACAATGTTTGAAACACAGCTAACCTTCATACAATAATATTGATGCGGACTTCCCGAGAAATGTGTGCGTAGTTTAGTGACAGGCCAGTATAATCACTGTTTTACCCCGGACAAAACTAAAATTCTAATTGTAAAATTTGGAAACACCCAAATATTCCGAAAAACTTTGACGTGTATTTATTAGATTCGTTTCATTAGATTTATAGCTTTATGTATTCGTCCTGTATACTGGCGTAGTCTAATTACTAATATACCAAGTTCCGTATTCATTTGTTTACAGGACATACACAGTTTGATTTGATGGTGCGTAATGTGTAGGTGTTTCTTCAACTAATAATATACTTTTTTATTCAAGTCACATCGTGTCGTGATCTGAATATCATTGGTAGTATTTTCCGCTGTTCTATTATGCGTACCGTAAGTTAAAATATTTGGCTATTTGCAAATCAATGTGAGAACAATATTGCGAGACGGTGTCGCATCCATATTCAAGTATGTACTTGATAAATAATTAACTACATGTTTTTAAGACCATGCGATAAATAAAAATGTTTCGAACAAATATATTTACCACTAGCTTATGCCCGCGACTTCGTTCGCGTGATTCATATAATCGATGTAACTTTTTTATTTATTAACCGATTGCAATGAAACAAAAACGAAATGTTACTTCAAGTTACGCTTAATCGTTGTGTATAAAATTTATCTACATTGCTTTCGTACATTTTACGTGATGCCCGAACAAATAAACAGACAAAAATTCGAAATATGCTGGAAATGGGTTCTATTGGTTGTCCTTTAACACCCTGGCTATATTTTCTGGAATTTTTTTTGATAAACTAAACGACTTTTTTACAGTTTTATTATATGTATAGATTATCAGGCTAAAAAACTAATTTAATTCAAGAATTAAATTTGTTGTTTTCGGCTGTCCTTTTCATGTCACAAAAGGTCACTTAGTATTTGAAAGACATTGCAATCAGTAAGTAGCACTAAGTTTAAATATTAAATTTAAACAAAATCGCTCACAGGGTCGGAAATTAGGTGAGGTCTATGTCCAGCAGTGGGCATCGTTGGGCTGATAATGATTACGAAGATTTAAACGTCTATCTAGGCTGCTGAGCTAGTCATTATCTATACTCGAGCCGAATTAGAATGTTTGTAAACAAATCACTGCGGGAATGCTATCAAATTGTATTTTAATATTTATTTTATACTATATTATCTTAAAATACTTCTCTAGATCGATTAGAACAAGGCATATTTTAGCCTTTTAGCCACTGTACTAGCAAAATTATGTATGGCAAATTAATCATTAAGTTTTTGTTATAGCCCTGTTCAATAATATCATTTTCAACAAATTTTAGCTAATATGAATTAATTAAACAAAAACACAATGAATTAACAAAGATACTTTTGCATTAAAATTTCTGTAGATACTATCTTAAATGCCGTTTTTAAATATTAAGAGGGTTCATACAGAAATCCATGAAATCACGAGATTTCCACGTTCGCTACAGAATATGTCTTTATATGTAGCGAAGTAATTTTTGGCATACATAGACAACAGTTTTCTTGTCTAAAAAGTGTATTAAGAAAAACAGACTATTTATTATTAGTATTTTAGTTAGAACAGTTCTTTCGCACAGTGTTTTAAGAAATTCTACGAAACAAGCCTACTTTCAGATTCGCTAGGGACTAAAGTAATTGAAATGCATAGAAAAAAAAGCTTGTTTTAAGGTCTACATATAGTCCTTTAGTTAGTGTATTGAAAAAATATTAGAAATATTCATTTTTTTATAACTAAAACTTAAGAACTAAAATTTTTAAAAACGTTGAACTTTGATCAAGTTTGATTATAATTTTGGTACACTATATGTGTTTAAAAAGTCGATTTTTTTACATTTAATTATTAAACAAGATGTTGTCATTCATAAACGTCCATAATATTTTCGAAATCCCTTTAGGAATATTTTAAAATGATTTTTGAAAAGAGCCTAAAAACGCCTTATATTTCGGCGCACAGGCCGTGAGAAATCAGTACCGGCTGAGGCCTTCTAGAGAGAGGACGTAACGCTTTGCTTCCCGCGCTCCCGGTCCGATGTTTACGTAATATTTGTATATTTCAAGAGAGTTCAATACCAGTTGATACTTTGTTATGGAATTTTTTTTTTATTAAAGATCAAATTATTAACTTTGCTGTTTTTGGGCTGATGAACTCTAAAATCGATATCTGACGATCCCATTGGTCACTTGGCATAGTTCTGAAGTCAAAATTTTAAAAATGACCGCCATCTTGAACTTTGTTGTTTTTGGGCTGAGTGATACCAAAATCGATATTTGACGATCCCATTGGTCACTGGGCATAGTTCTAAAGTCAAAATTGTAAAAATGCCCGCCATCTTGAACTTTGTTGTTTTTGGGCTGAGTGATACCAAAATCGATATTTGACGATCCCATTGGTCACTGGGCATAGTTCTGAAGTCAAAATAGTAAAAACGTCCACCATCTTGAACTTTGTTGTTTTTGGGCTCAGTGATACCGAAATCGATATCTGACTATCCCATTACTCATTGGGCATAGTTCTGAAGTCAAAAATGTAAAAATGCTCGCCATCTTGAACTTTGTTGTTTTTGGGCTAAGTGATACCATAATCGATATTTGACGATCCCATTGGTCACCGGGCATAGTTCTGAAGTCAAAATTGTAAAAATGCCCGCCATCTTGAACTTTGTTGTTTTTGGGCTGAGTGATACCAAAATCGATATCTGACGATCCCATTAGTTACTGGGCATAATTCTAAAGCCAAAATTGTAAAAATGCCCGCCATCTTGAACTTAGTTGTTTTTGGGCTGAGTGATACCATAATCGATATCTGACTATCCCATAGCTCATTGGGCATAGTTCTGAAGTCAAAATTGTAAAAATACCCTCCATCTTGAACTTTGTGGTTTTTGGGCTGAGTGATACCAAATTCGATATCTGACGATCCCATTGGTCACTGGGCATAATTCTGAAGCCAAAATTGTAAAAATGCCCGCCATCTTGAACTTTGTTGTTTTTGGGCTGAGTGATACCATAATCGATATTTGACGATCCCATTGGTCACTTGGCATAGTTCTGAAGTCAAAATTGTAAAAATGCCCGCCATCTTGAACTTTGTTGTTTTCGGGCTGAGTGATACCAAAATCGATATTTGACGATCCCATTGGTCATCGGGCATAGTTCTGAAGTCAACATTGTAAAAATGCCCGCCATCTTGAACTTTGTTGTTTTCGGGCTGAGTGATACCATAATCTATATTTGAGGATCCCATTGGTCACTGGGCATAGTTATGAAGTCAAAATTGTAAAAATGCCCGCCATCTTGAACTTTGTTGTTTTTGGGCTGAGTGATACCAAAATCGATATCTGACGATCCCATTAGTCACATATCCTTAGCAACTTTATAAGCCAAGCTAAGGGCTCAGCAACACCATGTCGTCTGCATAACTAAGATTATTTACACACACATCATCCACAAAACAGCTGACATGTGTGCTGCTAAGCTCCTCAACTAGGTCATTGACATAAATGTTAAAGAGACGAGGGTCAATCCTCCCTGTCTCACTCCACATAGTTCTGTAGTCAAAATTTGTAAAAATGCCCGTCATCTTGAACTTGAATTTTGACTTCAGAACTATGCTCGGTGACCAATGGGATCGTCAAATATCGATTTTGGTATTACTCAGCCCGAAAACAACAAAGTTCAAGATGGCGGGCATTTTTACAATGTTGACTTCAGAACTATGCCCAGTGACCAATGGGATAGTCAGATATCGATTTCGGTATCACTCAGCCCAAAAACAACAAAGTTCAAGATGGTGGGCGTTTTTACAATTTTGACTTCAGAACTATGCCCAGTGACCAATGGGATCGTCAAATATCGATTTTGGTATTACTCAGCCCGAAAACAACAAAGTTCAAGATGGCGGGCATTTTTACAATGTTGACTTCAGAACTATGCCCAGTGATCAATGGGATAGTCAGATATCGATTTTGGTATCAATCAGGCCAAAAACAACAAAGTTCAAGATGGCGGGCATTTTTACAATTTTGACTTCACAACTATGCCCAGTGACCAATGGGATTGTCAGATATCCATTTTGGAGTCAATCAGCCCAAAAACTGCAAAGTTCAAGATGGCGGACATTTTTACAATTTTGACTACAGAACTAGGCCCAGTGACCAATGGGATAGTCAGATATCGATTTTGGTATCACTCAGCCAAAAACAACAAAGTTCAAGATCGAGGGCATTTTTACAATTTTGACTTCAAAACTATGCCCTGTGACCAATGGGATAGTCAGATATCGATTTTGGTGTCAATCAGGCCAAAAACAACAAAGTTCAAGATGGCGGGCATTTTTACAATTTTGACTTCAGAACTATGCCCAGTGAACAATGGGATCGTCAAATATCGATTTTGGTATCATTCAGCCCAAAAACAACAAAGTTCAAGATGGCGGGCATTTTTACAATTTTGACTTCAAAACTATGCGCAGTGACCAATGGGATCGCCAAATATCGATTTTGGTATCATTCAGCCCAAAAACAACAAAGTTCAAGATGGCAGGCATTTTTACAATTTTGACTTCAGAACTATGCCCAATGACCAATGGGATTATCAGATATCCATTTTGGAGTCAATCAGCCCAAAAACAGCAAAGTTCAAGATGGTGGACATTTTTACAATTTTGACTTCAGAACTAGGCCCAGTGACCAATGGGATAGTCAGATATCGATTTTGGTATCAATCAGCCCAAAAACAACAAAGTTCAAGATAGTGGGCATTTTCACAATTTTGACTTCAGAACTATGCCCAGTGACGAATAGGATCGTCAGATATCAATTTTGGTATCACTCAGCCCAAAAACAACAAAGTTCAAGATGGCGGGCATTTTTATAATTTTGATTTCAGAACTATGCCCAGTGACCAATGGGATCGTCAGATATCGATTTTGGTATCACTCAGCCCAAAAAAACAAAGTTCAAGATGGCAGGCATTTTTATAATTTTGATTTCAGAATTATGCCCAGTGACCAATGGGATCGTCAGATATCGATTTTGGTATCAATCAGCCCAAAAACAACAAAGTTCAAGATGGAGGGCATTTTTACAATTTTGACTTCAGAACTATGCCCAGTGATCAGTGGGATTGTCAGATATCGATTTTGGAGGCGATCAGCCCAAAAACAACTAAGTTCAAGATGGCGGACATTTTCACCACTTTGACCTCAAATAGTCACATTCATCATCATATCAGCCGCAGTTATTATTGAGAAATTAATTGTTAGTCTTATATAAAATTAATTGTATTTTTCTTTCTTTCTAATAAAATTGTATTTTAATTGTTTATAGAATACAATACGATTAATAACAATTAATTATTGATTAATTTAATTTGAAATTTTGTCCTATCCAACTTTAACAAAATACGAGGTTAGAAAATACCAAACTCATTAGTACGCGCTATATTGTTGTACCACACAGCATTAGAGAAGTGTGCATGTTTCGGCTCTGTGTGCGTAATTTAAAAACCTATTTGCGAGCAACTTGAAAATGTATGAACCCTCTTAAATAACTTATTACACAACAACAATAAAACTTGTTTTTGTAAAACAAATTAGCGTCAATTAAGGAAGGTACACTGTTGACTATTAAACAGGTAAATTAAGGGGTAAGCAGACATACAAACCAATTAATAACGCATTTAGTATTCGAGTTGTGTAGTGACAAAGTCGTGATGTCTATACGACTTTTACTTTGTCTGTATAACAACTAGACCGTGGTGTGTCTGGTGGCACGTTCTTGTTTCACCTCATTTCCATTTCGTCGGCACATTTGGTAATTCCAATGAGTTTATTGTTTTACTTAAATTTGCTGTTTGCTTTTGGATGTTTTGATATTTGTCTAGTCTGTTTGCAATAAAGTACATATGGCACTAGATTCAAGCATGTACCAAATGGTTGTAATCTTGTGTTCCAATACAGAGGTGACTTTGGTGGGAGATTGGATGCCATCCGCTCAGTTTGTATGAAATTTGAATTTGTAGTTACTTATATTTATAATATTTAAATTCGTATTACATGCATTATTTAACCAAAATTGCTATCGACGATAGATAACTAAAAAATATAGTTAGTTTTTAGTTATTTTTAATTTTTTTATAGCATAATTATAATGAAAATTAACATAACGTTGTATGCTTTGTTTTGGTTTTTTTATCACGCGTTTTATCGCATTATGTTATAAACGTAGATGGAGGAAAATCGCAGCCGCTTTTTACCAGCTATCTTAACTTATATTTAATTAGGAGTCAATCTACTACCATTAACCGATTACATTTCCTAACTACAAACTAATACTGACAGAAAACCCTAATACCAATTTTCCCTGACCCGAAAATCGTATCCAGAAATGTGCAGCAGTCGTAAATATTCCATCTGCGTCAATAAGAGCCACAGAAACATAGTTACACACTCAATTCCTTTATAAAGTAATGAGATTACGATCGAAGATAGATCAGGATGCCATGAGCAATATAACCATAAAATACGTAAAAAGTATGAATGAACAAGTTTCAAGAAAAAGGTTCGTATGTTTTCGAAGAAGGAACATTATGCGAGGCGCGTGCGCCCTCGCCGGCTTTCCGCTGGTGTTGTACTATAATCGTAAACGTGATCGCACATTAGTGTTGCCAGTTAAATAAACATGCGAAACAATATTTCTTTACAGCTAGTTATGATAGATTAAACTGTGTGTTTACGGTGTAGTTACTGACGCTGGACTATAGAGCTCTGAATATATAGAGGAAAATAGTTACTAGAATCGGTCCGAAATCCATAGGTATAGAATATTTATAAATAAATGGCTGTCAAAATGCTGTCAAATTGTATTTTTATAATTTTTATAAGTGGCATTAAGCTGCATATTCTTATTTTAAAATAATATTATTAATACATTATTTTTAAAATAATCCAAAAGTATTTTTATTAATTTAATTGGTTTTATAAAAAAAAGACATGAAAAGATAGTTAAAATGTTTAATGTTTTTATTGTTTGTTCTATCTCCAATACAGCTCGAGTATAAAATTGTCTCTATAATCTTTTATAAGTTTGTTTTAGACAAATGTAGTCTACATCGGTTTCGCATCTCCAAAATATTTTATTTACATCTACATAATAAAATAGAATGAATGAACAAATATAGACACCACGTTTTGAGGAGCTCTATATTTAACCCAGAATAATGACGATAGAGGTACATTTTCCTGATTATAGTGGAGCTCATAGAAAAAGCCATCGAATGAAATGAATTTATGGTTTAATTAAGACCAAGCTAGACTACCCATATAGTAAGATCTCTCAGAAACTAAGCAGCCCAACTAGGAAGTACTTCCACTACATATACAACCGCAGCTAACTAACTTCATTTTACTAAGACAGCAATGTGTAAATTACACATAAGGCCTTACAGAAGCAGCAGTCTCGTCAGGCTCACCACTTACTTAGTGATCTTAGTGATTAAAAGCATATATTATTGATGTTCCAGCCACCGTCAACTTTTATAAACACGACAATGTTGACAACATTATATACAGTATAAATTATGTAGCAACAATATTTCAACAATAAACGCGTTTATGGGCTATCTAGTCGTAAAATACCCGTTGAACTATTTTGATAGCCGCACTCACATACCCTTTTAATATGAGTATGTTAGTCTTAAGGGTTTTATACTTCACTTTAACTAACAGATTTTTAATTTAAAAATTTGAAAACAAATACATACATACTTACCTATTTGGTTCTTATTTATGATGTTAAATCCACACACACATCATCTTAAATATAAATATAATATTTTTTAACAATTGTTTGCAATGTAACAATATGACAAAAATACCTTAGTCTGCATTATCCCACTGGCAAAACAAAAGGTCAGAGACCTCCCCCATGACTTCTATACTTTCAGATTCGTTACGTGCGAAAATCCATTTTTTTTTCAATATCCATTAAGTACTATTTTTTTAAATAATAATATTCATTTATATTAGAACAAAAGATAGGTACAGTCATGTTACAATAATGATGAACTTATAGATAGAGAACTTAGATTTTATTTGTAATAATAAATATTTCCTAATCCTAATTTCCTAGCTCGGCTACAAATTAGCCTGTTTACAGTACTATTTATTAAACCTTTCTATATATTTTGTAGTTAAATACTAATCTCATAATCATCACCTTATCAGATCGTAGGCTGTTTAGTCATTATTTGGACTCGATTTTTCTTGTAATAAGGCACCTCTTATTATTATTTGCTCGTGCGGCCAATCATCTATCTCACTTTTAAGGTAGCAATATTGCTGTGAAACTTAATTTCGAAAGTGTCGGATATTCTCATACATTATTTAACTATACGGCTGGTTTAAGTGGCGCTTGCCGCTAGTAATCTTAATCGATTATATTATAGTTATTATGCTATTATACAGAACCATTTAATAGATGAACTTTAGCGAGAAACATCATTGTCAACGCTATACTGAATGTAATTTTATGTCTCTTTCGTGATATCGAATTTATTGAGATACATTGAATTACATTTGATACATTGTAACCGAACCTTTTTGTAATTCTGATTTTATTTTTATGACTATGATAAAGAAGGAAAATATATGAGTAAATCTCAAACATTGTATGGGTTAGACATTGTTTGCTTGTTTTAATCAGTTGACCGCGTCCTCAAAAAACGAGCCAAGCAATTTTAAACCTTAAAATTTAGTTGCACGTGTTTTTTTTTCAGTTGATGATAAATATTTGTATTAAAATGTTATAGCAATCTACGATATAAACGCAAATAAGTATTTTTGTATAATACAGTAGCAATTCATTTTAATTTCATATAATTTTTTCTGTTTCTGTAAATTGTTACTTGTTGAGTATGTTAAGCGTGTAGTGTCTAAGTACCTGGTCTACGCCTACCAGTAAGTATGATAAATCACTTTTATGAAAAGCCAACATACTCTGAATAAACAGACTTAATCTATTTTAGTCACTCAACCACCTTAACAAGTAAGCATATAAGAGCAACTAGAAAAACATGCCAACCTTCTAAAAAGTCAATAAGTCATAAAAAAAATACTCTTCAGTCAAATTTTTATATTCGGAAACTTTAAAGTAGAATATTCAAGAGGGTATTAAAATACCAAGTGAGACATGACGTTGAAAAACAGACGTCACGACATAGATTTTCTAATACAAATTAAAAAATGACAATGCAAGCAGTGGTCAAATTATAAAGAACGGTCCTCGTTCTTTATTTGACCACGAGTTTGCGAGCTTATGACATTGTAGGGGGTAATCTAGGGATCTACTGAACCGATTTTTAAAATTCTTTTTATTTTTGGATAGCCCATTTATCGAGGAAGGTTATAGATTATATAACATCTCGCTACGCCCAATAGGAGGTGAGCAGTGGCCAAATTAAGTGCGACTTCTAGTAAATAATAAACTCGTGCGTAAACGTACATACATAAATAATAGCATCACGCCTTTTTCCTGAAGGGGTAGGCAGAGGTGTTTCACACCCAAATTTCGCCAACTATGTTTGGTCCTAAGAAATAAGGGGCGAGCCTATTGTCATCTACCGGCAACATTTGTTTACCAAACTCCGGGAAAATCTCAATACTGGAATTTCATGTTAGAAAAGTCCAATACCATTTTCACCCGACCCGGGAATCGAACCCGGGACCTCTTGCACAGCAGTCGTATACACTTCCCGCTGCGCCACCGAGGCAGTGCGTAAACGTAAACATTGTAGAAGATGCATTAACTGTACTAAAGTATGTAAAACAGTATAAAGTAAATCACTCGATCTTAATCTCGAGAGCAGTTAGAATATATCGCGTGCTTTAATGAAATATCGTCCGTTAGCCACTAACTAGTTACGGTGCCGTTACCGAATTGACCATAATAGGTACGTCAAATGTTCGACGCGTGCGAACGATCTCTCTTAATTCATTTGTCACAATTATCATGATGTTGTTCTGTTATTGCGTTATACACGTAAGGTGAATTTTTATTATGCATGGGTGATTATGAAATGTAATGTGAAGAAAAGAGATTTAAAATCGGTTAAGAGCATGTCGACCATGCTCAGTGTAGGGTTCCGCCGCAAAAGAGTTACGTATTTGTGTTGAGAATCTTTCGGTAATATCAGTTGTTTAGTACCCATAACACAAGCAAATATAATTGCTTAATTTGGGACTAGCTGGCGCTGTGTGAATGTGGTAGAATATTATTATTATTAATTGGTTACAGTTTGAAATATCACAGAATGGTACAGAATCAAAAGACCATACTAAATTATATTCAATAAAATATGGATACTAAAAAATTAAAAAGGATTATTCTATCAAACTTTCATTCGTTTTTCTCTAACAGTGTGTGGGACACATAAATTCGGATAGGTATAGGTAATTGAAAAGAAAATAATATATTTAATTGTTATTGGTATTCTTGTTACAGATAAACCTAAGTATTTATGTCTTTATTGAACAAAACTCTAATATAGGTTTACCTTTATTTTATAGACTTAGTAAGACAGAAGCCTGAACAGCACCCTTGGCGATAATTTAAAATATAAGCTATAAGCCGATATTTGTCCGTTACTTCCCGGATTCATATTGTCTTAAGGGCATCTGTTTAATGCATTTGTAAGCAATATAAACCTGTAAGTATAAATAAATGCTTTAAGTTATACAGTTCTAGAATAATAAGATATGAAAACATTTCAATGAGCTCTTTAGGAACTAAATTATTAACTTTTGCGCTCTATGAAGGTAGTTACTACCACAATTGCTTATGGGCTCAGTACAACGTTATGATCTGAATACAAGATAAGATAGATAAAGAAGAAAGAACAAGGATCGCTTTCTTTGTTTTTTTAAAAAAATAGCACCTACGGGAAGGGGCCCAACAATGAGCGATGACTGTAATGTTTTCTACTGCAACGTGGAAATTGAACCCCAGACTTGTCTTGTTTCCAGCAGTCACCTAATTCAACTACTGGACCAGAACAGTTGCGTTTTACAGACAATGTTTGCACTACTTCGCAGTTAAATTGATTCTTTAGAATCGAGTCTGAAGTATGTCAGTAGGTAAGTACTCGCGAAATATTTAGGTATGTATGTACGTAAGTGCTCTGCAGTAGCGGTGGTCCAGCTGAGGTAATGTTAGGAGGGGATCGCAACACCTCACAGACCGTTATGACGGCCACATTGGCCGCAGCATCGTGGTAACGCCTTCTGTACTTCGCAGAGGCGTTCCGCAAATAATACTATCTATTTACAGTTAAGTATATTATGTATGACGGTGTTTCATCTGTTTTTGTGGTGTTAATCTTATACCTGTAAGCAGGCGGTAAGCTTTAATGAGTAAGTTATTATTGTCCACGTATTCTACTGCCAAAGAATAACATATTGTTTCAGAGCAATCACTTCTTAAATTGAACAGACTTGGATAGAGGAAAAACCATTTCTACACAGAAAATTAAGTGTAGTTTTGTGCTGAACCTACAGCCATTTAATCGTATTAAGTTAGAGAGATCATGAGCATTAGTCTTCAAGTCGATTACCCAGCCACGTAAGTCCGTCCCACACAAAAATACTCTACTTGTATGACGCAAGCTAACCTACGAGTATGTTACTTTTAGATAAAATTTCTTTACTTAAATACCGTTTTTACAAAGTATACGTCATGCTGTTACAGCATTTTTGACGTTACAATGCAAAAACACCAGGTAGTTCACGATCACGAAAGTGATTTCACAATTTTAATTCGATTTTATTAATATTATTACGATAGAAAGTGATAATTAAAAGTTCATCAGCCTTGATACGATTTTTATTACAAGATTCTTTATAACAAATAGAAATCAGATAGGATTCGTTATTGCATTTTATAAACACGCAGTTTCATGTCATTAATATTCTTATAATTGCTATTTTTACTGTAAGTTTTGCGGAATGCAAAAGTATGTCATTTTACATGAGATATAGAGGCTAAAATTGCATTGCCATGCCATACCATCTTGCTGGATGGTGAAGCTTCTGAGGTCAAGACGAAAAGACTAAATCGCTGAGCTTGTTGATGGAGAAACTTCATAAAAACTTACAACAAAACAAACTTACTTAACTTGGGAACAAACTGTCACGGAGAACTTTTCTGACATACAATTAACGAACACAAAGTTCACCCAGACTGGAAACAAATATTCTATGATCTCACAAATATTTGTCTCGTTTGGAAATGGAACCACGTGACTCGTTTTATTCTCTTTGTTTCTCAGGTTGTCAGCAGAACCATTATAGTGGACAGCAGTGGTTTGGCTGTGTGACTCTTGACACTGCCAATATTCATTGACAGGACAGCAGACCACATACCACGGGACGCCGGATTAGACCGGGGCCGAATTAATGCAAGTCTACTCTAGTTTTATAAGCGTAATCATCATCATATCAGACGACGTCTACTGTTGGACATAGGCCTCATCTAATTTCAGCCATTGCGAGTGATTTTGTGCCGCCAGCATGGCCACCCGCGATCTCTACTACGTCATCAGTCGTAGCGTAATAAATTAGCACTTTATATAAAAATTTAGTAACATATTAATACAATTTTCTACATAAAGCTACATACATTTAAGGTACAAAACTGCTGAAACGAAATAAGCTCGCTTATTCTGATTACAGCTAACATAAAATTAATACAGTACAAAATAAGTTATCTCCAGACACAGTGACTGTTGAACACGGTAATAATATGCGCATACTGAATATATAATCAGTTATAATTAATAATGAATTACGTAAAAATGCTAAGCGAACTGTGGGTTCATAATAGGTAGTTACAGTCGCTGCGCTTGTGCGATCAGCTGTGACGTACTTATATGCTTTATAGTAACATGTTAGAAAAAGAACATGTACATAATACATATACTATTATTCAACACTATAATTTAGTTATTAAAATTATACATTAATGTGTACCTACATACATAATTTAATCGATAAACTATCTTAATCCTCACATTTTTATAATTTATAATATTATAAATGTGAAAGTAACTCTATGTCTATGTGTTACGCAATCACGCCTAAACTACTGAACCGATTTAAATAAAATTTTGTACATTAATACAAAGAGAGAGATTAGTCTAGAGCCTTAGAAAACGAGAAAAAGGACTGTAAGGCGTTGAAATAGAGGATGAAAATTAATTTATGGGTTGTAATAATGATAAAAAGGGGGCGAGTGAAGTTAGTGTGCCTAGTGCCATTAATTGGGCACATTTCCAGAATCCGTTTTGATACTGAAAAATTCAAGGCAGCAAAAAACCAATACCATTTTTGTAGTTTTTAATGATAAAAATTTGAAGTGTGATAGAGGCTACAAAAAACATAATACACCGTATAATAAACTAAAAAAAAACGTAAGTTTTAATATGAGAGGCAAGAAAAAAACTGAACAAACTAAATCGATTTATTAGATTCTTATTCAAAAGAATACCGTTGGTGGTTCTTCAGTATAATTTCGTCACATTCCACGCCTATTGATGTGTTTAATCAATCAAATTACATGATCGGAGTTGGTAACGAGCCGATATACTTATGTATATTGTAGATAGATACAACACGGTGGTATTATTTAGACCAACTGAGTCTATTATTAAGCTGCGTTCATTATAAGTACATATTATTATATTGACGGGCTTGTGGCTTAGTCAAATAAACTTCTGGGGTTCTTGTGTGGTCAGCAAAGAAAATGTAAAATTAACATTATATAATTTTTGAGTTTTTGATTTGAAACAGAATAATCTTGATTGATGAAAAACGACAATAATTATTATTTTTAAAATGACAATAACAATTATTATTTGGTTTTGTCGCAATTAACAAGTAATTAATCATTAATTTTAAGTAAAATGTACCCAAAACTAATTGAGATCATCTAAAGAGGTCTTTATCTGCAAAAGGGGGCAGAGTTGCATCATAAACTCTGATCTTATACTCTAGACTGTCACCGTGGCGCAGTGGTTAAGGTGGTCTCCTCGCCACTACATCGCCGTGCTGGGTGACGTGGGTTCGATTCCCACACGAGACAAATATTTGTGTGATTCATACATATTTGTTTCTAGTCTGGGTGTACTTTGTGTCCGTTAGTTTCATGTTTGTAAAGCTCCCCGCGACACAGGGCTCGTTCCCTAGTGCGGGCGTTGTCTTGTCTTTTTAGATAATACTAAGAATTTCATGACAGAAAAACCTATTCTAGCATGCCGTAAATTATACTTTATTTCTGTAACCTGTAAAAAAAATCTTTATGATTATTTCGCAAATAAATTATTTGAATTTAAAATTCATTATTCTGCTGACGGTACACCTGTAATGTCAGTTAACTGGGTCATTCAACTCAATGAGCGCATTTTGACTGACTGATAGACATCATTACTAGAAGCTGATTATTGGTGATGATATTCAAATAAAATAAGTCATAAGTAGATTATTATGTGCGGCGCGTCGTTATGTATGTGCGAATCATTACATTAATACGCTTAACCAATAACGCGGTGTAATACAGTTGTTCTATAAAATGATTCACAACTTTTTCGCTCGTCATGTCAAGAAATATTGTTACAGATGCAATTTATTAGATAGTGTGATCATTATTTTTGACTCCTTATCACAAATTTGCACCTAATGTTTTGCAGTACTTGTAAATTAGTATATAATGGTATCAGAAAACAGTATAACACCACCACTAGAAAGTGTTTGATGTTTTTCTTTGATAGTATCGCTGATGTATTTCCTAAGTCCACATTTCTTAGTGACAATGATGTTGATGATGAAGAGGTTTTCGAGTATTTTAAGGAAAGCATTATTATGGAAGTTAGGTATATACCTACTGCTTATCTATTAGCATAGAGGTTTAGATTTTTTTCACCACCATTTTGCTGATAAATGTCTTTTAACTAATTCATATTTTGCAATTAATGACCTTTGTCTAATAAATTAATATAATAGTAACACTAACCTTTTCCAAACCGGACTTCTTATTTATTTATATCCGTTAAATCTTATTAAGATGCTCCTTGACCTTAGAGTAGTGGTCAATATTTTAGTAATTTGTAATAATAAATTAGATTTTGAGTGAACATCAGGATGACGGGTGTACTTCAATAAACAGTGATTCTATACACATGAAAGCAATGTTCTAGCAATGTGAGGAATGTGCGTAAAATTTGAAGCAATGTGCTTTTAAAAAACCAGAGTTATTTCAGAAAGTTAGTGAGCCGCCAGCCTGATATCAGAATGACGGGTGAATTTTTAATACGAGCAAATTGCTTACTATCTAAAGATAAAAACATTACCGTAGCAATGTTCCGGCAATGTGCTCTCGAACGTACCAAAACAGAATCAGATGCGATGAAAGGTTAAAAAGTAATTTAGAAAATAAAATTTCTAAATTTTAACGCCTGCTGATTTCATACAGGCAATCTGACGAATAGTGTAAAGAAACATTTATGCCACAGGAGTTTCCTGCAGTGCAATGCAAATGATATAACAATTTCTTCATTTTCTTTTATTCATAAAACGTATTCGATATATTATAGAACTAAAATAAAAATGCATACCTACATACTTCGGATGTGATTTTTAATTTTCTCTTTTGTTGAATGTGGGTACCTTGTACTTGTAAAATACTTTGTGATATAATTTACACTATTTTTATACTGTTCTCATAAGTACACCGTGTAAATAAATTAAAATGAAGAGAAGAGTTGGTAAACAGAGCGTGGTTGAATTAAGTGACCAAAAAGATGTGTTTATTAACTATAAATCAGCACCCTATTAAGTCCCACTGCTGGGCTCGGGTCTCCTCTCCTCTAACTAGAGAGCTGAGAGGGTTTAGAATATATAGGTTAGATAACATAATCCACACACGCTGGCCTAGTGCGGGTTGGTGGATCAGACATACTCATAGAATTTCTTCTAGTGTATGTGGGTTTCCTCACGATGTTTACCTTCACCGTTAGCAGATGGTAAGTCAGTTGACTAGTACATATAAATTCCACAAAGTGGAATCCACATTGGTACTGCTGGTCGGGATCGAACTCGAACCGCGTGATTTGCACGCCGGTCCCTTATCCATTCAGCCACCATCGCTTATTTTAATATATTAAGTATAATGAAATGAAAATAAATGAATGATAACATGAAACCCTTGTAATTTAAATGTTCCTTTACACTATTCGTCGAATTGCCTCTATGAAATCAGCAGGCGTTAAAATTTAGAAATTTTATTTTCTAAATTACTTTTTAACCTTTCATCGCATCTGATTCTGTTTTGGTACGTTCGAGAGCACATTGCCGGAACATTGCTACGGTAATGTTTTTATCTTTAGATAGTAAGCAATTTGCTCGTATTAAAAATTCACCCGTCATTCTGATATCAGGCTGGCGGCTCACTAACTTTCTGAAATAACTCTGGTTTTTTAAAAGCACATTGCTTCAAATTTTACGCACATTCCTCACATTGCTAGAACATTGCTTTCATGTGTATAGAATCACTATTTATTGACGTACACCCGTCATCCTGATGTTCACGATTTTGAGACCTTTGGTGCAAAAATGCTAAATTAGGAAAAGTTGCTGAGCTAATTTGAACCCTATTTTAAAATACAATATTAAAACTTAGACACCAATATTGATTAAAGGATATAAAAACTTGGCATAAGTGAGCTTACCTAACTTGTATTACCAAATTAAAGGATAGAATCTACCTACTTAATAGAAACTAACATTTTCAAGAATTTTGTATGCTATTCCAGTTTGTGTGCGTAAGTTAAAAATTATAACAACTTTCTTCAATTCTTTATCTTTTAATTTATGTTGTGATGATAGGAATGTTACTAAGCCGATAGTCACATGACTATTTCTAGCCATAATTTGTACCTATTCAATAAGTCATCGATCAGTAGATAATCCTGATTTAATATTTTTCTCAAAAGAATTTGCAAATGCCAAAAATAGGCTGTTAATATCTAACACCTAAGAATGTTTCCAGTTTTTACCTACTCTCGAATTTTGATTACGAATGCGTATTTGGTGGAGAAATATTTAAATAAAACCTATTAATTTTTTCATTTTTGTCATTATTTCAACCCATTAATATCTCACTGCTGGGCACGAGTCTCCTTCATATATTGTGAAGGGAATTTAGCCTACTATACCACGCTGGCTTGACGGGTTGGTTTAGGGTTTGTTTCAAATTTTCCCTTTCTCGCAGTGCTCTTGTCTGCATAAGGTTACTCCCTTAGTCGCCTTTTACGACACCCATGGGTAGAAATGGGTAATAATATTATATACCTATTTTTAATCCGTCACTACACAGAGAATTTTTTGTCATCATCATCATCTCAGCCTATTGCAGTCCACTGCTGGACATAGGCCTCTCCCAACACGCGCCATAACACTCGGTCCTCCGCCTTCCGCATCCAATCAGACCCGGCGACCTTTTTCAGGTCATCGGTCCACCTAGCTGGAGGGCGTCCTACTCTACGTTTTATATTTTTAATAATATATATTTTTTTATATTATTTATTATTTATCTATTATGCATACCCCAATTAAAGGCTGGTATGATGATAATGTGTATGAAATTCTGCATTATGTATGATGCAGATTTACTACTGTCATTATTAAAATTAAAGAAAATGTGCTTGAACTAATTACAGCATAGTTTGTATCAACAAAATCTCTACATCAATTTAGTTGCAAATAAGTATTAGCGGTTTAGTGATGAGCATAAAAAAAATTAAGAATTTTAATCCGTCATTACGTCTATAATCTTGCGTTTTTCGTATCTTGAGCAATAAAAATCTTGTATGTAAATTGTAAATGTATGTATATATTTATTTAAAAAACTACTTCTTGTCTGTCCTTCTCTCCCGTGAATCATTGTTTCACCACTACTGAGCTCTTATAGGTTGTAGCGTGATGTTAATATAGCCAGTAGCCTTCCTTAATAAATCGACTATCCAACACAAAAATAATTATTCAATTCAGAGCAGTATTTCCTGAGATTCAATCAGACAAATACTCGTAGCTTAATAAAATGAGCTTTATAAGAGTAGATTGTAATATATATTTTTTTAACATCCACTGGTATCTCATTTGCCCGGATTGCCTTGATGGTGCAGCGGGAGTGTATACGATTGCTGCGCAAGAGATCCCGGGTTCGATTCCCGTGTCGGACAAAATATTCTGTCAGAAAATTCTCAGTAACAAGCATAAGCGGTATGTTACTTTATACGTAGTGAAAAGGATGCTGGGAAATATGGCACATTTACACCCAAACTTCGGGTGTAAGTTTGCCCAGCGTGCGCGGTCTAACAAAAACAGTAATTTTTACCCTATTTTTTTGCTGTAGTTTTTACCCTTCCTAAGCAGTCGGATATAAACGTCTAGTGCAAAACGACTGAATGGAATTTGGCAAAACTTTACACTAATATAACTTACACATCAAAACACATGAGATATTATTTATCGCGGTAATGTATGTGTACATAGGTCGACAAAGTATAAGTCAATATTGATGTGTAGAAAGCTGGTAGAATACCTAATTAGTATCTTAGCATCGTGAAATATCGCATCAAAATGTATTGTAGTGCATGAGCATCAATTAAACCTCTAGTTAATTATCGAGAGCGCTGCTTTTTACTGAAGCCTAGCTTCTTGTGGGAACTCACCGGAACAATATTATCGGAAGCGTGTTCATACATATTTCATGTACCGTCTGCAATGAACTTAGGATGCAGGGTATTATTATGAGCAAAATTATTTTAACATTATTTTTTCACAATAAGTCATTGTGTGTTTAGAAGACACCCTTAAAATAATAATATAATAATATTCTACCACATTCACACAGCGCCATCTAGTCCCAAAGTAAGCAATTATATTTGCTTATGTTATGGGTACTAAACAACTGATATACTACTTAAATACATTTTTTTTTCTGTAAATACATACATATTATAGATAAATTACACCCAGACACAGAACAAACCTTTTATGCTCATCACACAAAGATTTGTCCTGGGTGGGGATCGAACCCACGACCTCCGGCTTTAGCAGTCAGGGTCACTAACCACTAGACCAACAGGTCAGTCAAACCCTTAGGTATTTCACATAAACATTTTTTTAACATTATGCAGATATTAATATATCGCACTCACAGTAGACGAGAGTTATAAGATGAGAAATAGTGCTGGGCAATTTGAACTTTAAACTTGTAAACAGAAAATGAAAATTGTCTCACATACCAATCTCAAGTTATATTTATCTTACATTGGCAGTGCGACATAATATTGCGTTGTAGTAAGTAACTAAACACTGCACACTAAAACTCTTTTATCAACAAATAAGTATTTAATTGTTACAAAACGGGCCTAGGTCTAGGTCACGTTAGTACCTACCTATTATATTTATGGAATAGTAAATTACTTTTTTTTTTTTGATCGAATTGCACTGATTGTGGTAATGGATTGTCTGGAGCTTCTGATATCGGTAATTTATTCATTGCTTTTCTTTAAAATATAATACGTAACATAGATCCTTTTTATCATAATAACATTTAAACCCGAATATTATATAGTTTACGCATTAATGTCTGTTTGAACTTTCTTATCTCAGAATTTACTAAATCGATTTTGAATAATTTTTATGTACCAGACTGAAAATTTAATGAAGAAACCTTTAAGGATATAAAACACCAAACTATAAAATATAAGAGTAGAGTAGGAACAGTTGTCATAATTGAAACTGCTAAGAGTACTAGTGCAGACATTCTTATTATGTATGGTACATGTATGAACACATGAATACAATTAAAAGGTTCTTAACACTTTCTCTATCCTCCCCTTGTACTTAAACAGGCTGATTAATTATAATACTGCATTTGTAATTATTTGTTGTGATCATTGGCCCTTCTTATGTGAAGTAATTTCACCAAAATAGATTTTTAAAAGTGGAGATAGTTCAATGGACAGGGTTTCGATTGAGAGGTTATGAATTTGATACTTAAATTTGCTTAGCGGCTTCGATTTACTGGAGAGGTTGATTAATGTTAGTATTATTAAAATAATTAATATTAATTAAAAAAAAATCTACTAAAACCGATATTCTGTATCTATTAACCATCTTTCCTTCGAATGTTATGATGTCATATTGTTATTAGAAAATTAACAATATGAAAAAATTAGTTCTTATCCCGATAAGAATCTTATACAGTGTTCTCTCCGATTAAAACCATTTCCTCAGCACTGACCGGCGCCGCTACTTTCGCCAATGCAAATGACGCCATTTATATCTACGTAAAAATTACCAAACACTTTCGTTTGTATTTTATATTTATGTAAATAACATCGAAATTGTGTGTTATAAATGTTAACTCTATTAATAGATAACTTTGATGGCCTCCATAAATACCATTATCTATTCATACATATATAATCAATTTAATTTATCGCGGTCTTTGAAAATTTACAAACAAACTTACCTAACAATTGGCTCTTCAAGACGACCGTGCGAATTCTCAAATGCCGGAACAATACATTGCGATGTTTACCGTAGATAGTAAATCAAATTAAAATCTTTTCACATTGATATAGTCCACTGTTTTTTATTGCCATACAGCACTGATAAACGCATTTTTAATCGAAAATAGACGCAGCTTTTTTAACTATGTTACTTTTCGAGAAAAATAATTAGTGTTGTCTCGTTGTCGAGTTTCGCGAACACGTGTGGCGCCGGGAGTGCGCATGCGAGGTGACTCGCCGGTACCGCGACTGTCGGATAAATGGCGAGTAGATGCAGAGAACACCTGTACTGTGCGATGCGTATCATCTGCGGATATGTGGTATTGCACCGGAGAGCCGCGGCTGTTATGAGCGGCTAAAAACAATACTGTGTAAATAATGAACCGAATTGGAAAATTATTTAGTGTTGGATAGCCCATTTATTTAGGCTGTATAACATCATACGATCAATAGAAGGTGAGTAATGTCCAGCAAAGATCAACGGAAGCGAAGACCCGCGCGAAAGCTAGTATATAAATATGTACGTAAGGACCCAATTATATATAATCTATAAGTAGTTCACAATTACTCTGTGTACTCAATCCGAAAAAAAAATTATATCCGTGCAGTAACGGATTAAGAATACATAATATCACTACTCCATTTCTACCCGTGGGTGTAGTAAAAGGCGACTAAGAGAGTACCTTAAGCAATCAAGAGCAAACCCTATACTTACCAACCCGTCTGGCTAGCGTATAATATAGTAGGCTAAATTTCTTTGGAGGAAACCCGTGCCCAGCAGTGGGACGTTTATGGGTTGAAATGTTGATGATGATGACTCTGTGTAATGATGTTTACAAGGCCAGGGTTACAGTGATGTAGGGTAGTCTGGAATAACAAATAAGCTACTTTTATCGACATACCACGCGGGCGACGCCTCGAGTGGAAGCTAGTATATAACTGATCCAATATTAATAGGATCAGTTATCTATACTAATATTATAAAGCTATAAAGTTGTTTGTGTGTTTTAACGTTAGGATCTCAGGAACTACTGGTCCGATTTGAAAAACTGTTTTAGCGTTGGAAAGCCCATTCATAGAGGAAGGTTATAGCATATAACATCACGATACAGCTTATAGGAGCTGAGCAGTGGCCAAATTAAGAACAGGAGCGAAGCCCCTTCTAGTAATAATATATACACACCTACTAGCTTCTATTTAGAAAGCCAAGAATAAAAGTTCACCAAATCTTTAACCTCAAAGTAAGTAATATTTTCTATTGGAAAAACAATAAATCACCAATTTCAATGTTAATTATTGATAATTACTTAATTACAAATTGAACTTGAACTGTAACTGGCGCATATAAAAACGCCTTACATCCAAATCTTTCTATTAATATCGAATTAAAAACCCCATAGATGATGATTGATGCCCATCGTATCAATTTAGTACGCGGTATGGTACGTGGGATTGATTAAACGTAAGTACTTGTTGAATCTGACATTTAAAGATTCAATAAATGAGTTATTTATTACTTTTTTTGTGCTTACACTATCGGCTATTAGGCTTTGTACTCTTTAGTAATGCTCTTTATCCGATCTTCCTTTCAGGTATCGAATAATTACTCGTAAGTTTTTATACTAGAGGTGAGAAAAGAATGGCGTCCAATATTCAAGATTTTATTTTCGTTTAGATATCCGAGCAACCGAATTATCCTAACTTTTAGCAATTATAAATTATTAAATGATGAAATTGTACATCTAATAAAATATGTTAATTTTAAACTTCATTCTTAGTTTTAACAATATTACAATTAAACATTAAACAGTAGTATTACATTTTAGTTATTTTGTAATAATAAAAACCATTCTATACAATAACTTTGCCTTAACAATAGGTAATCATAATGCTTAATCGACTAATAGCATTAGCATCAGCGTTTTAAAACAATTTGATATAGTAGCAAAAAGATATTGGCAGCGGTGGGATTCGAACCCACGCCTCCGAAGAGACTGGTGCCTTAAACCAGCGCCTTAGACCGCTCGGCCACGCTACCAGTTGCGAAAGTGCCCGAAATAGACGAATTAAATCCCGGTTATTTTATTTTTCTCTTTCTATTTATATCTGACCTCTTTCCGTAAATAGTTCATAATAATTTAACTCTAGATCTCCCTACAATGTTTCGCTGTCAGCAGGATAAGCAAATATGTAATTGTATTATTCAATTTGATTAGGTATTTATATATAATATAGTTGCTGTAAAGTTATAGGCATTGCTTATATGTATATACCAGGGTTACTAGTTATTATACCGTCTCATTCTATTTTAACTAACACAGTAAGTTTTTTTTTAGTTTTTTGTTGTTCTGTTGTAGTTTAAAGTTGGATTTATATATTAAGGTACATAATGTTTCTTTAGTTTTAGGACGATTAGGTACCCTACTCGCGCAAACTTACGATATTATTATGTATTCGATTTTATATCGATATTCGACACCAATTTCTTAATCGACCAATCGAATTTCTAGATTGCTAGTAGGCCCTAGATGATATTTGACCTCCATATTTAGACGTTTCAAATAAAATGTGTCAAAATTAAACTATCAATCTAACTATTACAGTAAAGTTGTTACTGCAGTAGAGTAACAGTTGTATTTAACTGCGGCTTGTAGAAGTAATTTTATTTGTTATAGCACTTTCAGTAATTTTATGATTAAGATAACCAAGTACTATGCGATTAAAATAATTATGGGACTGTCAAATCAAGACACCATTTTGTTTTCCATTTGAAGACAACTTCATACCTTACAAGAAGAGTTTACAAAAAACGAAACACATTACAAGTACATACATACTTTTTCGGTTTAAAGATCTTTATTTTCTGAATAAGTGGTGGTAGTAAGTAATAACAACAACAATAAAACTATAACAAAAAGAACATTAACAAAAAAAATCAATAACAATAAAATACCTAACCCAACGAAACAAGATATTTTTTTTCCTATTTTATTTCTGCTAGCTGTACAAAAATGTGCACATTCGACTGAAGTTTGCGGCAAATACTGTCAAGTGCGATCCAATACTTATTTAAATCGCAAAGTACGTTCAGCGTGGGTACATATTGATACGTAGGGACATAATATGAATATTGTATGGTATAAAAGCTAAAACTTACTCATTTTCTAAGAAACGACGCAATTTACAACATGTTTGTAGAATACATAATTTTCTATAGAAAGTTGTAATATGCGAGGGTGTTACTTATCAAGATTACATACACTGTTATTTTGCTTGGGTTACCATATCGCACCATTGGTAAAAAACTTTGTAAAATTATCTATTCCATTTCACAATATTTTCAAATTAGAACTTGCTAAATAAACTCGTTTACATGTAACATATTTTGCCAACAGAGGTACTTACGATATAAGCTTGAAAAAATACCTATTACCTCAAGTTACAGAACAAAAATATTGCATAACGTAGTTCTATACGATAATTTAATGATGTAGGTATTTTCGAAAATAATGATAATATTTATTATTATGTATTTTGCTTGCATATAGATTTTACATTTAAACTTCTTAATGTTATCTTAAGTAAAATATAAATCTTACTATTTTGGTAAATCATTTAGTGGAATGGCAACACTGGATTTACCGTTATTTTGAAAGCTGTCAATAAAAATTCATATTCAGAGTGTATTCATATTCTGAATTTGAATAATCTGCTAGAGTGCTAGACCAATCGATGTAGATACTATATTTGTAAGTAATACCAAAAGATGTGTTTGTTTCACAGTAATCCCCTTGACTTAATCCTTCTTCCACACCAATATAGCGTTATTCGTATATCTGTGTATGGCAATATCTGGAACGATGATTCTGTTTTTATACACCAATAAATTGCTTTAGAAAATATCTATCTGCTGACTTTAAATTGTTTATGTACCTTAGTTAATAAAATAGCATAGATAGAACTAAATATTATATTAAAAAATCTGAAATCTTTACGTTAATAGCCTGTGACACAAAATTATGCAATTTCAGTTCCGTACCTCAAAAGGAAAAAATGGAACCCTTATAGAATCGCTCCGTAGTCCGTCTGGCTGTCTGTCCGTCTGTCAAAAATATTTTTCTCAAGAATGCTAAGAGGTGTCAAGTTGAAATTAATATCAAATACTCTGGTCTGCAATCCTGTGGCTGACCAAAAAAAGCTGGTGAAATGTGGGTGTTATACACCTCTGCCTACCCCTTAGGGAAAAAACCTTGATACTAGGTTGTTATGATCTATACAAGTAGTTAGTATTTCGCGAAACCGTGATAGTAAGTAAAGAGAAGGTACATAATAACTAATATTTATTTAAATACTCGTTAACACTATTTTAGAGGTGTTAAAAGAAAATACTGTCATCACAAGCTTATACATACTAACCGGATCTCTTTTAACGTGGTAATAAACTGGTTTACTGTAAATACTAACTGATTTCGAATACTTGCGTTATTTAAAACAGTTAATGTATTGACGATTGCCGATGCACAAGTAATTTGCTTTCTTTTTTTGTGCAGTACTGTTAAATTTTAGTTTTAGTAGTGATTTTGTCACGGAGGAAATTTAGTTCTCTCTCGATGGTTAACGTTCATACTTCCATACTTCGGAAGGTAAACGTCAAGTGTTGGTTCCGGTCTTGACTTGACTTGAATCTGCATTAAAACCTTAAGATATTATTTCGTATTATTTCGAATCTTTGGACCTGTTTTACATAATTATGTATAATAAACTTGTGGATAGATACATTTTTTTTAAATATAATATCTGTTACTAAGATATACGTCTAGTGCCGTCCTTGAATTGTTAAAAAATAACTGACATTCTTTCATGTTAAAATCGAAGAATGTCAATGCTAAATTCGTTGACCTTAGGTCCAAAATCATTTGTTAACGAAAATATCCTTTGCCATGCCGGCACTGCGCGCATGCTTTAAGTTTCAGATAGTTTATGAGACACTTATCTGCCAGTTGTGAAACTGGGTAAGTCTATCCGTACAGTGCCCTTCTAGAAATCATCCGAAACATGAAAATTACATCCGTAGATCTAATTTTCACTGTTGGATGATATTTTTCTATTTAATCAATTTACCTTATTTAGTTATAGCTTATGTAAAACTTATATAAAAAGTATACAGTGGCCCATGAGGGGATCGAACCCGCGACCTTCGCGTTATTAGCACGACGCTCTAACCAACTGAGCTAATGGGCCGATGGACAGAGTACACTGAAAAGTACTACTAGTCTAAGCACTGAATACCTATCTATAATAATATAATGAAATTACTGCAATCGATCATAATTTATTATACCGGAGATAAATTACCTTATCTGTAGTCTAATAGGTCAATAATTAATCTGTTTCAAATTCCCGACGGTCAAATCAACCTTTTCTTATCTTTATTATATGAGACAATGTAATGTTTTTCGAAAACATTTTTGACTTTTTGAACACATCATCATCATCATATCAGCCCAATGACGACCACTGCTGCACATAGTTCAGTCGTAGTAACAGAGAGCGATATAAAAAAATTGTAACATTTTTTATATCCTGCTTTCCTAGTCAGTCCTAAAAAAAAGACTCTTTGCAGGCGGCACAAAATCACTCGCAGTGGCGGAAATGATGTGAATCCTATGTCCAGCAGTGGGTATCGTTGGGCTGATATGATGATGCGTAGGTATATTTGTGTCCAATATTTGTATTTTTGTTGAAATCTCCTGCGACATAAGGTTTGTTTCCTAGTGAGGGCGTAGAACACAGAAATTTAAAATATATGCAGTTAATTTTCTTCTGCTCTACATTTTCTAAATAGTTTCATCTGTTTGTTTAGCAATTAATCTGATTTAATACACAGACGACCAGGTGTTCACTAAGTAATAGCGGTGATCACCGAAATACACGGGTCAGTAATAACATGTATGTATAACCTACAATTACTACCTTCGGGTTAAACTTCGTTATCAAATATAACAGTGAGGTCATCAGGTTGCTCTTCTTTGTAATTATTTTTACATTACACATTATTGCCTACTATATTTGGGTGATACTTACACCGGAGCGTAAGGAGAATAACGTTCTCTCGTTTACACGTCATTCTTGCGTTCAGGGATATTATCTACGAGTATGTTCAAGCCTAAAAGACATAATCCTATCACATATGATAACTCATATCAGGCAAGTTCTCGGAATTGGCAATCTCTGAGAAAGAAGAAATATTTGTGTTTGGTAATAGTAACTATAGTTTGATGCATTTACTTAAAAAATGTTGAATAGTATTTATTGTGAACCCAGTTTTCCAAAATGTTATTTTAAAGGTTATGCGTTGGTAAACAATGTTGTTATTTTCTGACGTTAGCAAATATTCTAATTGTCATGACAATTTTTATTATTTTAAAAATAAAATATGTACCTATTCGCATTTTTGCATTTTTAAGGTTATTATTTTCATTAAATGGCTTGTTCAAATATTCCTTTTACGAGTACACAACACAGTCATACTGTAACATGATGGTGTAAATGCGGACGAGGTATGTAGTTCAAACTTGTTTCCCACACTAATCATGCCACAATAGAGATATAATACTCGTCTTGAGCTTCTAGAGCACATTGGAGAATCATCGAAGAGATCGCGACTACTGATTTAGATACAGGGTGCTTATTTTTTATATTGAACATAACTAGCATCAGCCCCATTTCTCCGTGAATAGTGTTACAATAGATCAACTATTGAGCGGAGTAGCATGGAAGCCACTCATGGTTTCTTGCCCAAAAATAATAATCATAACTATAATTATTTTATAGAAGTCTTTTAAAATGATGTGAAACGGTTTATCTTAATTATTTTAGGTTCGAACTTAAAACTTTGTGTTTAACTGTAGCTCACTACAACCATTTAACAAAGTAGACATTAATTACTGAGAAGAATAGGATATACTAACTGACAAGTAGCGGCCGGGCTGTGCCCATTAGCAGCCCATTATAAAATTTTATTGATAACAATAATGTATCCATCGTATGATTAGATAGTTAACAAATCATTGTTTATAAATCATTCAATAAATTGAATCCTCTTTATTGAGTTATCGGCTGTGTATCATAAATTTATTGTACTAATAATATCTGTTGATAACTGATTGTGGTTAAGTGTTAATAATTACGCTAACGGCAGCACAATATTAGTAGAAAACAATAGTTTATCATATTTTAAAGGAAAACAGAGAGTTGATGGGGAAATTGGCAGTGTATAATTATGGTGTACCTAACCGTGCCTGTACAGTTGATATGAAATTATGTATACAAAAAATCGTATCTATTTAATAGCTTTATTTATTTTCTTCTGTGTTTCATTTCAATGAATAAAAGACAATCATGTGTCGTATCATACGATAAAAATTTTCTCTTTCCGAGGATACAAATTGCTAACAATATAATTATGACACGCTGTATCTAAAAGAGGCGTTATAAAAATCACACGTTAATGTGGAACATTTATAAGCGGCACGCATCATCGAATTGGTATCGTGAAATAGACAAAGGAATCTGACAGACAGACACGTAAAATTAGAAATCTATAAATAAATACTACCACACTGCACACGCTTGTTTTCATCTAATTTTTGTGCTTAGTTCTTTAAAAGATAATCAATTAAAGTATTCTATTTTTTTAAACCATAGCATATTATTATCTTATTCTATATCATCTACTAATAATACCTACTTACTGACTGTTAAAAGGTGCCAAAATGTAATACTCGTAGGTAGGTATACGAAAGAGTTAGAACAATTTGCGCACTTAGATTTTGTCTACCCCGAATGTGAAAAATAATCAGTGTTACCATTTTCATAATAAAAATTTTGATTTTCAGTTATATTTATGTTAATCTTCTTAAATAGGTAACAGTTAAAATGTTATTTGTACACCTTTACAATTAATTTAATTGTTTCTTCATTCATAGTGAATGAAACACATTAGCCACTGACTGATAAGTGAGAAAATCCTAGAATGAGGATTTTACCTAGCAATATGACACAGGTAGTGATTATGATACTAATGAAGATGATGCAGGCTAGCTATAACAGTAACTCTGTTGATACTATAAATTACTTAATAAAATGATAACTGTTAATTTAAATACCGAAATGATAATTATATTTATAAATATTTGTTGTTTGCAACAAATATTGTACTTTTGAAATGAGGAAACTCTCGTGTTGTAAACAGAACATTTAAACTTTAATTGGATTCCAGTTTTAAATTATTTTAATCGTAAAAATGTGTAACTGTCAATTTGTTTTGTTTCTGAATTAATTGAATGCACTTTCTGGGAAATAATATCGTCAATGGAAAGGATGGAATGCTAAAATGACAAAATGGTAGGTATTTTAGGAAATTAATTTTAAAGTTTTATTTCATGCAGATAGAGAATTTGTTTTTTTTTTTTAAATAAAACCTGCATCACATTTAATGTCTTGTTTTCTAAATGAGGTGTATTTTGGTTTGTATATTGGATAGAAATTAAAAATAGGATAATTGCAGTCAAACAAAGAAAAATACAAAAAAAAAGTTTTAGAATTCATGCAAGAAGATTGAATTTTCCTTTATCATACGACCTTCTTAGCTAAATAAAATTTTACTTATTTAAAATTACATTTTAATCAGCCAGCAACGAGTGATGATAGACCATAAACAATCTTAAACTCTTCGAGCAGTTGGACCTCCGTGGTTGGACAATAAAAACATTCGTAAAAATATTTTCATTACATTTTTCATTTTATTTTTATTTTATTAACTTTTTTGTGGTAATAGCAAATTTCGACACCTTCAAAGGATTAGCTGCGTTAATTTTTGAGTATCTTGGCGGCACTGGCGCAGCGCGGCGGCGGTCGTGTAATTTATTTTTACGTAGAACTTTAAAAGGAACTTTAAGATTCCTATATACATTGCAGAAAATTCATAAAAATTTTTACTAACTTTTATAGTTATTTTTTCTAATACCATGTTGTAAAACTTTAAGTAGAAATACCGCAATAGGTTGGCTCTTTATAAATTTATCAAAAAAAATTGTAAGTAAATAAACATCAATTGTTACTGAAATTCCATCACTTTAGAAACTTTTTACAAAAACTAAAAAGTAGTGGCCCATGAGGGGATCGAACCCGCGACCTTCGCGTTATTAGCACGACGCTCTAACCAACTGAGCTAATGGGCCGATGACACTTTCAGTTAAACTTACGCATAGCGTTTCTTCAGTTCAGTTCTTTATCTCTATCGGGCTAGGTATAATAAAATTAGTAATATAAGCAATAAATGCAATTCAGTATCGATTATATCGATAAAATATACTATTGTTTTTCATATAAGTTTGCTACAATTTATAAAAGTAAATAACTGCAGTCTAGCGCCAATATTATGGTTGGACAGTTGGACAGCCCTTAGCCTCACGGAACTGCACTTTCCTATGTTTCTATCCTTTTCTCGCACTTAGAACTGTCATTTATTAGAACGAGAAAGAGAGTGGGAGTGCGACCGCTCGCACCTTTATGCATCAAATTATTTGAGTATCTATTAGTATCGCTTGTAACATTATTCTGTGTCTATTTTTGACTTGCAACGCGTTCACGTAGATTCAGGTATTTTTGCTATTAGATTCTTATGCATTGGTTCGTTACGCTAGTAAAACCTAGAAACCCTACACATTTTTGAAATTCGGACACATAGGTATAATGTAAAAATATTGACCTCTAATATTTAATTACAATATTTATTAACCGTTTGCATAATATTCATAATTTTATAAATTGTTCATCAAAAGGGTTTTGATATTGAAAAATATATTATGTATATTGCAAATATCTACACATCTTGTATAATTAACAGGCTTTTAAGTAACTTTACCTAAAAAGAGCGTCAGTGCTTAAAAAGAGGCGATAAATTTTATACGCCGATATTAATTAAGGCTTGCAATGTTCCTATATAACATGTTATGTGATGAAAATGCCTCAAAAATGACTTCACAAATTGGAAAACATAAATTATTTCGACGCGATCAAAGATAACGCTCTGACTTCGATTGATTGTGATTTAAGATGCGTACGATTTTAAATTCACATTCGAATTAAATAAAATTGACGCCACGAAGGCGATTTAACAGATGAAGCCGATATTTTTAATGTAACGGTCATTTGAAACTTTAAATTAGAATTTGGAAAGAATACGAAATAAGGTAAGTATAGTGATTTATTGGCAGATAATTTGGTGTTTTGAATTCATTTTACTTTAACGAACAAATAACGAAAGCTACTGCTATGTATTTTACATTCAACTATCAGCAATTTGAGCCCAAATTCTCATTTATTTTAAAAATAAACCTCAGTTCTTATTCTTAGACTATAATAAATATATGTATGTTATTCTTTAAGGTATTTATCTATGGGATCTATGCAATCCCGAAATAAATGGATTATTATTATTAATATTATTATTATATTATTATAAGCCTTGACTTCCTTATGATCCCTTAACTTCTTCTTAGTAATTTATATCTTAGTTAAATGAAAATCCAGACAGAATCTAGCTCTTACTTAAAGGAACTGGCATTCCTGATACATGTTAGGGTCTTTAAATAATTATTATTAACAACAACAAATATTAGTCAATAGACGTCAGACGGGTCGTATTCTTACTCTTTTTTCTCTACATCTTACCATATTTATACCTAAGGTAGACATGGTAGGTAATGATAGTTTTACTCCATATGAATATTATAAGTACTGCTTTCAGCATATTACTGAGATAAGTTGAAAATATTAAATTATTATCATTATTTACTCATTCTGTTGATCCTCGAGGAATGAAACAACAAGTATAACACAACATTATATTTTTAAACATAAAAAAATATTTTCTATGATACTTTGTTTACAAAGTCTGAAAATATTTATTATTAACACATCTTTTTACACAATTACACACACGTAAAGGCTAACTGCTATTTCTGATTACATCAATAGAGTAAATTATTTTGTTAAACTTTAAAATTAACTATTAACTATACTTAAAATAAATTTTCAATAAATAATTGAGCCTCTTATATGTACCATGCACCATAATAATAACTCTGATTTATTTTATTTCCCAAAAAACTAATAAAAATTTAATTGCACAACCGGCCGGCTATAAAATTTACAAACTCGTATGACGTACCTATATAACTTTATTTACATTAAAACTAAAAATTGACGATTAAATATAAATTGAGCATAAGATGGCATAAAGATAATAATTACAACGAAACAAGCTATATTAATTAACAAAGAGATAAATTAAGAACATTAGGCACAAACATCAATGGTGGGCTGTACGTTTGTAGTGTTCGTACTAACAATTTAATAAATAACATTCATAAAATTATTAAACAAGTAAAGAAAGCACAACAAGTAACATTGATAATATAATAAACGGTAACACCGCTTAGTTTTGATTTACACTTTAAAAAATTGGTCGACATCATGGAATTATCTATCCTAGACGAATAGTAAAAGATCGTCAATATATTCTCACCACTAATTGTATAAGTGTAAATAAATCTCTACGCATAGATCCTTCTACTACATCGTAAGTGTTGAGGTAAAATTCGGTGACTATCAACTTACTTTATACATACAATAACAATATTTATTTTTAACTTTATTACAATTGTATTTTGTATAAAAAAAAAAATACTTTTACTAACTAACTTGATTGCAAATCATCCCAGAATTCATCATTTTTACAAAATTTAATAAACTAATTTTATACTAATGGTATAAAGAAAAAAAATGTAACAATATTAATATTATTTACAAACTGTATTTAGTATATACAATTAATTTTAGCATTCTATAGTATGCATATATGGTGCATCATCTAATTTACTAATGGAGGCTGCAGAAGCCCTACCATCGTGACCTGTTATCGAAATGACACTCCTGTGCTCCGAGTCACTGTCACCACTTAAAATTATATTCGTTTCTCCCATAAATCCTGAATCAATCTGTTCATGACCATGCATCATTTTATTTTGAGGTTCAAAGGCACTCAAGCCTAATTCAGCAAAGATTTCCTTAGAATCATCAAAGTTGCCAAAGAAAACAGAATCAGTTTCCACACTCTCTCCACCAGATTCACTTCTTCCATCACACAACGACTCTAAATCGTCGGTATCTGACTCCATCTGTAATACTACAGGTGTTTTAGTAAAAACTTGTCTCATGGCTGGTGTTGGTAGTGACTCTGGTATTATATTCTTAACCGGTCGCAATTGCATCAAGTATCTTGCTCTACGTTTTGACTCATTGGAATCAGTACTCATGTAACCAGAGTCTTCAGTTCTGTAGAGTTTTCTTAGATCAGTTCGACGGGATCTTGTTCTAGCAGATCTGCGACCCGAACGACGAGCGTTCAAATGATCTAATCTCGTGTACTGTTGGAATCTCTCTCTTTCTTCAATCATTCTGCGTCGCTCTCCAGGAGGACTTTCACGCATGGAACTGGTAAATTTTGGTGACAATTCTGTTCCTCTACGTTGCTTAGGTGGTACCGGAGGCTTCAGATCTTTTTGACTTTCGATATGTCTAATCAAATCAGGTGCTTTAACAGACCTCATAAATGCTGATAAGTCCTGACCATACGTAACGCTTTGGCGCCTACTGTAAAACTTCATCTCTTCTTCTTGAGCCTTTGTTTTAGCTTCATATATTTGTCTAAGATTACCAATTTTTCGTGTCATTATGCCTATTGGTGACTTCCTGCAAGATTCACTTTCTGAAGATGTAGATTTATACTTAAAGCTACCAGCTGATTTTAGAAGTATCTTTTCAACACGTTTCTTAGTCTCGCGTCTATCAAGAGTATCTGGGTCAAAATCAGAATCATCTTTAATGAAGTTACGTCTTGTTTCTACTGGTGAACCACGCACTTGAATAGTTAATGGACCGGGCTTTGTAATTTCGTCTACATTATCATATAAGGGTTCCATGTAGTTGTTGATAAATACTTCACCAATATTAATATGTTTATCTTCTTTTATTTGAGAACCCTCCACAGCTTTTTTCACGTCACGCCAGCTAGTACTTGTAACTCTATCCTTGGCTTTCAATAAGTTTTGACTATGTTCAAATCCATTTCTCTGTGTTATTTCTGGTGCACAAGCTACAGAAAAACGACGTTTCTTCAACATATTGCGTTCTAAACTGTCAAACTCCATGAAGTGTTCCTTTAATTTATAGATATCTTTTTTCCTGGACAAGGTGAGCAAATTATCATCACTGTAATATTGGTTATCAGCAGCTAATACCGGTATAACAATTTTGGGTGCAATAGGTGCAATTGTTTCCATTTTCACTTCTTCTAATTCGATCGGCTCAGCTCGTCGACATGTTTTAATTTCGCGAATAACTGCCTCCATCCTTACTTTGACTTCTGGTGGTATTGGAGCCTCATCTTCTTCAGATTTGGGTGGTTCTGGTGGGCTCACGGGTGGTGGTGGTGGTGGAGGTAGTTTCTTTCTAATTCTTCGCGAAGTATGATTTGGTGGAGTTTTCTTTTCCAAAGTAGTTTCGGCAGATTTAGATATTTTTTCAGTTTCGCTGGTATCTTTATCATTATCAAGTTTTATTATTTCAAATTGTTCTAAGTTTATCGGCCCACTAATTATTTTCTTTTCTTCAGGTTTAATTTCTTTTGTAATGTTTCCTTTAGAAATCTTATTGGAAATATCTTTTGCAATCATTTCAGTTATTTTGGGTTTGGTTTCTGTAGGTATAGATTTAATTTCAATGGTTTTAAGTTTTATGTCCATCAGTTTAGGCTTAGGTTCTATTACACTAGTTTTAGTTTCTGGTATTTTTTCTGCGACAGATTTCGTTTCTACAACCTTTGGTTTTGAATCCTTGGTTTTAGGTTTAAGCTCGGGAGATGATTTTTTATTATTTTCCGTTATTGGTTCCGCAGATTTCGGACGCTTGATTTCTCTCTTCTTCATCTCTACATTTCTTGGTGTTCCGCTTACTTTAGCTACGGACTTCACTGGTCTGGAATTATTATTTGGTAATGGTACTTCATCTAACCATTTCCTAACAATTCTTTGTTTATAATCTTCACTAACGCATGGTTTGCATGAGTTGGACCTGGTAAGAGCAACAGCTTTGTGTGGTCGAGAATTACTATCACAACCCGGGCACCCTCCGCAGACTGCAGATTTCCTTGTGTTTTCTTGCTTAAGACTTATAGCACTAAACCGACGTCCGCGCCGTGCACAGGGAATATCCCAGCCTAGATCTATCGCCTGATACAGATCTTCTTCGGGTATATCAGATAATATTGGCATAAATTTTTTCGTAGTCATTTTTTCTTTTGCCATTGACATAACTTCTCGGATTTTAATTAAAAATTCGATAGCGGCGGGTGGTGGATTCTGTAAGCAGAATAAAAATTTTAGTATGCAGCTTTGCAAAGATAATGTGAACGGTCGTCACAACTTCAGTTACAAAAAGTTTTGGGAAAATGCTTAAATCTTACCTTGAGATGCTCAGTCTCAAAGAATACTGGATTGAAATACAGTTTCTTTCTATAAGCCGTCTCTCCATTTGATGAAGGTAATTGTCTACTGTTACTAAAGTTGTTTTCCATGCTGCAATCAACTATAGAAAGATCTGAATGTGGTGCTCGTTCTAAGGCATCAGGTGACATGGAGCGTCTTTGGAAACGTTCACTAACTCTTTCAGGAACAGTAGTTCTGATTGATGGTCTTAACGTCTTCTTTCGACGAGAATGTACCATTGCTGATATAACATTAGCATTTAATTTCTGAAACTGAATAAATATTTTCGTATTTTAACTGTAAATAAAAATCATAATATAGAAAACACTGTCACAATATTAGAACAGTAAATGAGTGATGTGCGTAATACACGTTAAATTGTTGATATAACATTAACATTTAATTTCTGAAATTTAAGAAAATGAAAATATTTTAACTGTAAACGGGAACCCCTAGACAAAAAACCTTGTCACGATGTTAGAACAGATAACAGTAATCTCTCAGATCATTCAATTTATTTTAATAAAATGATGTGAATCTGTTCGAATAGTTATATAGCTTGCAAAATAACCCTAAAGAGATAGAGTTAACATGAAACATCTGTCAAACCAACTAGTATGTATCAAATTTTACTTACCTTATGATTTGAAATGTGAGTATTATGAGACGGTTCATCAAGGTTATCTTCAGTATGCTCGTCTACGTCCGGCATTCCTCCATCATGGAAAAAGTCTCCCCCCATGCCGTTTAGTTTTAACAAAGGATTCGTTTTCAACATCTAAAAAAAGTTTTAATTATTAATTATTATTTGAGACCTTTCGAAGATGCTAATTATTCAATCCTTAGATTGAAGTTAATTCTTACCACATTGCTCATATCGATTCGCGATTCAAGTGACCCATTATCAGAAGACAAAGTATTAGAATGATTTTGTTCTGGATCCTTTTGTTTTCGTTTTTGCCTTTGCTTGTAATGCACATAGAAAATAATGCCAGCTGCATACACGAAGATCAGCAACAGCACACATACTCCAATTGCTAGCGATTCTAATACACTGAGTCCTTGATTTTGTGTCGGATCTGATGATATTATTTCTCCAGCGTGAAAGGGTATTGAACGTACATCTGTAAATGAGTCATTCATTGGTATTCAAAAATATATTACACGATTAGCTACCTACATAAATTTTATACATAATTGTTTCACTAGTTGACGTATGTATGACTCACCGAGCAAAGGATTTTGAATAGCTCCAGCGACGCGAAAAGCTGCACAAGAGGCTGCTAAACGTGAAGAAACAGCCGCAGAGCAGAGGACATGAATAGCGACAAGGCGACCCTCCAGCCGTCCATGTAGTGCAACTGAACCACGCCACTGTCAAATAAATTAAAACATTTTCATCATTCACCATTTTTATATCAAAAAATTCATAATACGATCTAAAGATGTAAAAAACTGCGTTAAGCTTTGCACCTTTATTTTCTTGAACCGCAACTTTAAGCTGATTATCAACAGTTATCAGGTAACTGTTGCCTTAATCTTTTGAAATTTGTTTTTGCAATTTGTTGCAGCATTTGTCACTAAGCATGAATGGGTTTCGGTCACAAATCACTTGATATATGTAAAAAGTAAGAATCGACAAAAAAAAACGTTCGAATACATTTGTTTACATAATGTCAAGACTACTCGGGGTTATATCTGCAAAAAACAGAATGTTAAAGGATATCCATCTTACAAGTTTATCGTCGTGTACAGATCTAAATGCAAAGTATTCGGACGTATTATACAAATTACTCCTTTGACGCCTTCGTGTTTATCTTGTGCAGCATCGGGTACGAGATTCATTTCAACACGCGCCCGTCAGACGCGGACACTCACTTGATTGATGTATCCAAAAACTGTAACGCTTCGCCGCGATCACCCAAAATAAGTTAAATTTTGAACACAAGATAACATCTTCATGATGATAGATCCCGTTGTCGAGGAGTTTATGTATTATATGAAGATTAACTTAATGATTTTATTTGATAGTTATTACATGAGTCCAAATATTGCCCTTAAACATTTTGTTTTTATATTTGGTTACTTTTTAATATCGATGTTAAAATTTTTAATTATGACATTTTGGTAATTTGAAGCAAGTGTAAAACAACATTTTATTTGATATTATCTCATGTTGTTCAAAAATCGAAGAACATCAATTTCATAAAGCTAAACGAATGAACTGGATTATTTAAATACATGTCAATTCGAGGACTCTTTGCCGACTCGACTTTAAAGTTATGGTTTTTAATAACTGGGTCGGCTTGTGCTGCTGTTTGGTATTGTATGGATCAGTAAATTATGAAAAACATTTTTATCGTTGAAAAAATACAAACATGATAATTTATTTTGACAAATTAATCCGCATTTTTTTAAGAACTTTGCTCAATTTTTGTAATGCTGAATTATCATTCGAATTTTAATGTTCCATACTACTAGGAAAAAAGAAATAAATGTATCTGTCAATTCTGGGTAGCTGGACAGCTCGTCAACATCAAAGATATTATCTCTGCCATAGTGTGTAGCGAGATGGCCCCGGAGTCCTTTTTGCCAGGTAGCTGCGACACTTTATAAACTTGACAGACTTGTTAATCCAAACTGCCATACATCTTAGTGTAAATTTTCTTAACAGAAACATTATTGCAATAATTCTAATATTATGCTTCTGTTAGCATATTTTATTGAATTTTATTGATGCCAATAATAAATATTAATATATATAATTATTAATTTAGCTAGAAGTGGAACCAAATGATAACTAAAAACATCATACAAGATTCTGATAAAATAACATTTAGGTACTTTCATATTTAACATTTCAGATAAGTAGGAAAATTTATAATTTTGCAATAGGCTAAGATGAAAATTTATAAATGCAAAATTTTGGCCTATACTAAATAACTCACAGAACAGCTATTGGAGGCATACTAGCAATGCCCTCTATTCTCTGTCCTGTCCTTGGCCATCAAAAAGACCGGTATTCGGTCAAGCGCATGATAAAATATATAATGTAGCCGGCGCGTGTGCATAACCGCGTTATGGATTTAGCTCGACTGCCCCCAGACTTAATCTCACGATCTTTAAACAGCAAGATGTGACATGCTTTTATTTAAATCGCTAGTTACTTCTGTTGGTAATTTATTATTGATGTCCGTTTTGCAAAGCCGTTATCATTTGGTGTGTCGGCTTGGAGTAAATAATAATAATATAATATAATAATAATATTCTACCACATTCACACAGCGCCATCTAGTCCCAAAGTAAGCAATTATATTTGCTTGTGTTATGGGTACTAAACAACTGAGATACTACTTATATACATTTTTTTTTTGTAAATACATACATATTTATAGATAAATTCAACCCAGACACAGAGCAAACCTTTATGCTCATCACACAAAGGCTCAGCAGTCAGGGTCACTAACCACTGTCTAGACCAACAGGCCAGTCAGTAAATGGTACAACAGTGTAATTTTTTCAGGTGTAACTAGTAGTTCATTTGGTCTTTAAAAGATTCTACGCTAAAATTACCTGCCAAGCGAAAATAAAAGAAAAAACATCTTGCTGGCATTGGACATAATTGGTTAAAAAAAATCAGCTTCACACAATACTACAAAAGTAAATTAGAACTTGAGAAAAGCAGTTGTTTCTACAAGTAAGTACATTATCAGTTCTCCCTTAAAAACGCTCTAAGCACTAACATGCTACTATTAAAAACTGTTAACAATACTTAACATGAACACTTTAGTATTGACTGATGTAGTAAAAGCAACCATTGGCATTTAATATTTGAAATGGTATAATTATGTTGATCAAAAGAATTAGTACCCAACTTATTACCATAATTAGTGTTGGTTATCATTTGCATTTAATTTTTATAATGGCATAATTTAGAGTTCATTTTGTGGATATAAAAGTTAATAGTTTAGATGGTGAGGAGAGGAGTTAACAGAGGATTCTATATGAATTCGCTGTGGTCGCGGACGAATGTTCCTGCGCTCCCGTGACCACAGCAGAGCGCGACGAGAGGAACACCTTGGGGTTTTAGTGGGTGCGAGCCCCACATAACCCCTCAGTTCTTTCCCCAAGACCGAGGGGTATGCGTCAGTTATTTCGACAAGTAAAAAAAAAAAAAAGTTCTATATGAATAAGTTAAGTAATGAGTCTCCGTCTAAAAACATAGTTATTTAGACAGAGAGCTTTATAAAGTAAGCGTCTTTTACTCTTACTTACTACCAAACCATTCCTTGGGTGAAAATGTCGTGAAATTCGTTCAATTAATATAATTATTGATTATTGCTTTATAAAAAAAAATATTTATAACGATAAATCTAACGTAAAAGCTATCTGCATTTTGATAAATTGACTGATAGACAACGGAGTGATCCTATAAGGGTTCTGTTTTTTCTTTTCTAGGTACAGAACCTTAAAAACACATGTACAAAAGGCAGGTATTGGAAAAAATAGAACAACTAGGTACCGTTCGTTTTGTTAGTAATATTCGGGGCCACCTGGTGCTATGTTTATCTATATTTACATCAAGTTTTTAGTGTTACCAATAACATTACTCATAAAGACGTAGATTAATTTTAGGCTTCAGAACTAATGTACTACTACTACTGGTTTCGTTTCTGAATATTATAAACTTTGCATGTTTTCTTGTCCCGATTGATCGAGTAGGTAATGATAATTTTGACACTGAATAATCGTTCTAAAATTAGGCTTAGACGTTTACTATAACAATATTAATTCTAGGACTCAATTCTTTTTTTCGTAACATACTGCGTCTGTCACTTATTATCTAGCGATCCATTTTAGCTCAAGTATATCTAATCCAACGATCGATTACCAAGTAGAACTATGTGACATTATAAGCCTTCAGTTAGGTTATACTTTAATCGATGAATAACTTTTATTTGATGGTTCAGAAACGTGTTTGGAAAGACTTTTTAAACTTTACTAAAAAATTACCAATTACGCATGCGTATTTGGGATGAATGCTTGCTTTCATCTGGCTGATTCAAGCGAATGTATTGTTTCATAAACTTGAAACTGTTACTAGATTTCTGGCCAGTTACAAGCTTTCATTAAACAAAAAAAAAGTATCTACGTAAGGTACTAAACGTTGAAAGATCTTTAAAATTTAAACTTCGATTAGTACTGTATACTACTTCTTAACATTACAGAGTATGTCCCCACATGTACGAGTATTACATTACCGTATTGCTAGTTATGTTAGGTCCGCGGTACAAATTGTAAAAATAATGATATATTTTTGCCTTTATCATTTTATTCAGTTGTTACATGACGAGGAAAGAGTTTTAAATAATTACATTTGATACCACAAAAACATCAACACTACCATAATTATTATTTATTTAAGAGTATCTTTATTTACAAGCTTAGCAACTCACTTTAGCTTGCAACATAATTTCGTTATCTACGTTTACACAAAATCGATCCATATTACATTGTTTTTAATTCTATAATAATCTCAGCATAAGTTGCGTAACTTACTATAATTTGGCTCATTTTAATTAGTCCCGTTTTAGTAGGGTCTTTTCATGTTATATCCAATAAAAATTTAAAACAGCCTTGTTTCGATAATTTTAAAATCAGTTGTTATTAAATTTGTTCGCGAACGTTAAACTAAGTATTCTTCGTGGGTGGTATATTGGACCTCTCCTGATGCTCATCTTAAGTGGTCTCATTTACTACGACTTGCGACAGTTTGGTCTTAAGTACGCCATTTATTTTTAATATATTTTAGATGTGTTCATTAAAACAAAGAATTTATTGAGAGTTCTTGTTAATTTGATTAGTTAATTCTTGAATTCTGTTTAAAGTACTAGACAATTTCAAAGTATGCGAAAGAAGTGTGTTTAGGTCAAAGCGATTGGCACTCTGTGGTTTCTGCCTAACTCAACGGAGGACAGGCGTGATGATATGATCCAGAGATCAAAATTAACCTATATCATCCAATTGCTAAACAAAGCTCTCTCCGTATATTTCCACGTCTGAATTCCTTTAAGTCTTATTCTCAGTCATTCTGGGTGGCTATTTGAATAAAACCTGCACATAAATAAATCAATTATAATAAATTGTAATTTACCTGTAAGAAAGTGCTGCCTTCATCTCGATACAGGCCGAAGGGGACATCATTGTCGACCAGATCACGAAGCGTAACCCATCCCGAAGGTGACAGGTACTGCGCGCTTGTCACCGCGCAGATTGCATCTTCAACATCTGGATATAATATAAATTTAAAAATATTATAATATTAATAGACAATGGATCATGGCTCTAGGTAAATTAAAGGTACTTTGTCCGGTACTGACAGTCGAAATTACAAAGACACATGGATAAAGACATTACTTGACTTATGATCAGACATGAATATGTTTGACATTTGTGTCATACAGACGCTATTTCTAAAGCATGTGATATGAAAATAATAACTTTCTGGACTTCTTCTCAATAAAATTGTACTATGAGAATGTAAGGTATAGATTTTGATATATCGCATCTAGTTATAAAAATGTTTTTGCCTAAAAGAGGACTTTCAGGTGCTAAAATTTAAGATGAAATATTCTGGATGAAATGTTGGATCGCAAGTAGTAGATAAAATGAACCCCGATGATCAAACTTACCGGTAAAAATAATTTCCTTTGCCGGATAAATGATTTGTCCTTTAAGAGGTAGGTAGGCAAATGGGATTTGGGGTTTTGTTGAGCCGCGGCCGAAGCTTGCCATCAGACATTCTGAAAAAAAAAATTAGCTCAGTACATTGACTTTTCATAGAGTGTGAGTGCAGGGGTATGGACGTTGTCTGTGCTTACCACAGGTAAGGGAGAACTTTAGTTTATATGCCGCTAATGTCTGACCTGATAATCGGACCCAGAATTTCTGCTCAGTCGTCTCACACTCTCACGCTGGTCGACTATAGTTTATATTATTATAATCAGTAGGCCAACAGTGAAACAAATTTCAAACTTGAGCACAAAATTACGGTTTGTTTTATTAAAAAAAAATGCTTTTATTGACAATAAAATAAGTAGAAAAACATAAAACTACTTTATATAATTTATAAAACTGCATATATTAATATGTATAAGTACTACTTTTATATAGTGTAGTATTGTAGTTGGATGGCTATTTTCAGATTCAAAGAAAAAAATAGAAGAAACGTATTCAGTCGTTTTTATAAATACTTGAGATCACATGCACATCATAAAAGTATAATTATGTTGAATCTTTTCTGTAGCAAACTACACATAAGTAGTATAAGTTTTTATCGGGAACTCTTCGTACGGGTAATCAAATCTAGGCACATGGTACAATTTGGCCTCAAGCTATTGTCACAGCTAACCTCGTGATTCGATTGTTTCTAACGTGTCATTTTCTATCATTGCGCTAAGCCTAGTGTTAACCTTTAGCCTATAACTTCAATACAATGAAGGTGAGTGTATAATATTTTCTGTTCGTAATCACAGTTCAATTTAAACTTTCATTCAAGTTTAGAGAATAGGTATGGCGAATTAATTATCAGTAATTAAAGTAATTTTAGAAAAAAAAAACCTAGTAGCGTATGTCAGAGATGTGTTCAAATGCATTGAAGTGATATTTTAATATTTCCAATAGATTGCCACTTTTCTAGCCCCTGCCCTTCTAGACAAGTGGCAATCGATTCGATCTATCTATTCTAACCACATGTCAAATTAGTACATTGATCTCGTGACATGTCAGGCATACAAAGCTTATGTCAGGGATGTGTTTAAATGTATTGAAGTGACATTTATATATTGCGAATAGAATCTGCGATTTCCCAGGGGGTCTAGGGGGTTGATGCGCCACGGATGATTCGAAAAGGTGATAAATAAAAGCTACATACCGTCGATATGATTAACACAGCTTCCCTGATCTTCGCGGAAGGCAGGCGTGTCTCTCCGGCACTGGCATCGACAGCCACTGTCATCAGCGCCAATGGCAGCCAGCGCAGTACCGTGCGTCAACTCCATGCACCGTGTTGGGCCGCAGTCCGTTCCTGAAAATGTCATCACATAACATCACGCATAACATAACATCATCTATGAAGGGGTAGGCAGACGTACATCACATTCACATTTCCCCAGCTATGTTAGGTTCGATGTAACAGGGGACGAGCTGATACTGAGAATTTCAATGCCTCTTCATCTTGAACTGAGAATCAAACCCAGACCTGTTGAGCAGCACTTGTACTTATATATTCCCGCTGCCCCATTGAGGCCATAAAGTAGATATTTTAATATACAGTAATTTCGGCCTAATGGAATAACTACTTCATTATTTTCAAATCGTCATAAATCTAATGCCAGTAATCTTACCAATAATCGAGAAATAATCTCCTGAAGCGTATCTTGTAACATTCGCCAACGCCACCTCTACGATAGAACTGGAAGCTCCTGCCACACTAGCCGCCATCATTAAAATCAGCACTCGCGCCATCTCGAGCACAATCAATGAACCAATTCTAAGATTAGCTTTGTTTGTCATTTTTATTGCATCCGCCAGGTGGCATTACTTGCATTCAAATATTTTTCTTAACCCATTCCTCATAAAACAGCTTTCCTCGTCATCTGAAATGAAAAGAAATAATTCATTAGATTATGTTTACGTATATTTTAAGTGTTATAAAGGCAATATAATTAGGTGACCTTCAAAAATAAAATTCAAATTAAGAAAACCATAACATTAGACGGATTTAGCACAGAAAATTTAATGATTAATGGTTTTAACATAAATTTATGTTTGTGAGAGAAAATATCACGACCGAATATTATATGCTTTCTAAATCGCACTATCAAAGTATTAATAACTCATATGAACTCGGAAATTAAAAAAAACCTGTTACACGACACCGAAATTACAATTTTCGCTAAAATCTACTTTTACCTACGTCTAACAGTTGAGAATAAATAATTGATAGTTTTACAAATATCTACATAAATAACATATTATTACTTTCCATTCAGTAATAACCCACTTGAAGAGAAATCCTTTTACAAACAGTTGAAAAGATAATAAGATTTTTTACACACAGCTTAATTTGTGCTCTTCCATCAATCTATATTATAAACTTTTTTATAAATTCAACGCCAGCTTTATAACGCAAGACTCTTACCGTGGGTGACATTACAAATTTACAACATGCAAAATAATATCATCCAATTTTTAAAAATGGGAAATGCAATTTACTTATGATGCCTCGTACGGAGATACTGAACAGTAACTTAGGGCTCGCTGGCCCGAATGTGGAAGAGGACCAAAATACCTATAAAGCCTCCTTTACACTATTACTATTTATTCGGCTATTAAACGCCGTCAGCGGCTTCTTGGCTACCTCGACCGAGATTGATCTATTGTAGCGCCCTTGTTATTTATTTATAGTTCTCCTTCTCTGGTTAGTACTGTAGAAACTAGGGTTTTCGGAGAGATTATGTATCTTATCAAATTGCACTTGTTGCTATCAAGCTTAGTCCTTATAATACTAGATGTTTATCAAGGAAAACTTTTGTAGAGTTGTATTCTCAATATTATAATAGCTATGTGAGAATATTTTTTTTACATTAATATATAATAAAATATATTTTTTTACATTATTATTATGGTTGTAAACTAATCATGCATTACTCTCTATTAATTAGATAGATACAAGATTTAAGTAAAATAAAATATACAGCAAGGTGAACACATACATGCAGCCACATAGTCGCCACACTGGCTAAGAACACCATCTAATAATAACAGTCATTGCAATATAATTGACATAATAGGTATGCCTACATACATCAATAAATTAACAATAAACACATTTTATACAAAATTATAGTTATTATCCCATCCCACGAGAAATTTGTCTATAATTTATCTCATAATTGTCATATTCACAAATACCAGCCATAGCTTAAAACAATCACTATATAATGACTTGAACCGTAACCTTATCATAATCGAATATTAAAATCCCATCATTCAATCTTAAGCAGTCATCGTATCGATAGAGCTGTTAACGCGGTATCGATACACGTGTAGGTGGGAATTGTCTCTCTATCACAAGTTGTAGAGGTCACATGGGTTAACTGCCAGTGTTGTTTGAATTTTGAATCTCCGTGGTTAGTGTTCCATAGGCAAGATTGGGCCCTAGAAGCAAGACACCATAAACAAATATTCAAATGTCAAAGAGTTTGACATATAGCAGCTGTTGACTATATTGTTTCACTAATCGCTGTAACTTCCGAACATTTGCATATTTAATAAATGCGTGATTTATACAATGGCTCAAAGCTTTTATGGTAGTTTGTTGAAATGGAGGCACGTCGTTCCACTAATTTGTTTATTGTTTTATGCCCGAAGTCAAATAGTTTAGTAATAGTGTCAATAGTGGGAGCTATGAATGTTATGTTTCTATTACACAAATATACTTTATAATCATATAGCTAGATTGAGGCTTTAAAATAATCAGGTACATTCTTTTTTTAAATCTACATCAATTAGGCCTACATAAGAAGTCAATTGACTAAAATAAAAAAAAATCAAAATGAAATGTTGAACATTATAGCCAGTATCAAACTGATGGACGTATAATTTTTAATCTACCATATGTCATTAGGTCATTATCATATGAGGAATTTCGTTTAAAATGTACCCATCACTTATACGTTTCCAAAATTAGAAACTCATTTAGGTAACTACACGATCAATCAATTTGAACAGACAAATCTCGTGATATATTACAAGTATCTTGGTACATTAAAGACGCTAATTATCGTACATCTGTTAGAAATGGGTGCCTCATACTCATTTGTTTTTGAAAAAGCCGTCTGTGAACCACAGCAATAGTTCACCAACTCATAAAATAATTATAAAAAAAGTTGTTTATTTCGTTCGCGGTCAAAAGCCACGCGCCTACATTGGTGTACAATCAATAAGCAAGTTCGGCCCGTTACCATACCTATATAATGATACCACAGTTAAATTTCACGCATTTAAAAATCGAGAGTATACCGGTTTTATACGATATAGAAAACTTGAAAATAATTACTCTGTGGCTCGAGGCGACCTCGGAATTCATAATGCACTCGCATTCACGCATCTATAAAATACATACATCTTCAAATGTGTCCGATGTGTAAACTGTTTCTCATATAAATTTTATTAATTTATGATTTTCAAAATATTAAGAAAACATCATCCGAATATGTTATATGGGTTTCGATAGATGGGGCTTAGCTACGAGTGCTACGACCTGCTTATAAATTGATTATCACAAAACTTTGATGAGATGAATTATTATGATTAAGTTTTCTAAACTGCAGATATTGGTGATGTTAACGGCAGGTATCCCACGATTAGTATGAAAATCTTGAGCATCAAAAATTGGTGCCCATTTATATATGTGTGATGGCTATGAGGTGTTATATCCCGTTAAATATTAAGCACTTTACACACATTAAATCTAGAATTAAAGATTACGTTCATGCTTAGACTTCTGTCACTTAAGCATTTAAAACGTTCGATTCATTTTAATAAACGCCCGACTCATATTATGCATTTAGGCATCAGTCCTTTTAAACGAATAAAAGTACAAGTGTTATTAAACGATTGACTTATGAGAATAGATCACAGTATTTAAAAAAAGAGTACGTTTGCGTACAAGATGCTTGGATGTCTAAAAAGGTGACGGTATGAGACTTTTGTGTAGAACAATAACAACGAAATTAATTAGTAATTAATAATATCTTCTTACAAGTTTTTCCAATCTTTGCGCAAGTGAGTTTCTCTTTTATTATGATCCGTGAAGCCATGTAAGATAGCTCCTGTAGTGGCTGGAAATTTGGTGAGGCCTAACACATTACAATATTTTATATAAATGCTAAACAAGTAATGGAAAAATTCGAACCTACGACGGGACTTGAACCCGCGACCCTGCCATTCCGTGTGCAGTGCTACTACAGTGCCTACTGAGCTACGCGGGTGGACGTCCCTGAGATCAAATTTTATCCATCACCTGTTAAAATTATGACATCATTACACTATTTCATTACATTTTGATTTTATCTGTGAACTGGGCGTGGGTTTCATCAAGTTACCAGCATATTTTCGAAAGGATATCGGTCTGATTTTCGAAATTTTGAAAACCGTTATCAAAAAGAAATATTAATAACATTATTTGATTGATATCACATCCAGATTGATTGAGATAAAAACCGTAAATCACGTATCTACCCATCACAAAATCTATTATATCAATACAAACCAATCAACTAGGCATAATAAAACAATTAAGAATACCCAGCTACCGATATTTTTCAACATAAACATTATCTCGATGAACATCAAAATAATGGCCGGCCATCAAGATTGATGGATTGTAATCTCTCGTGTCAGGAGAATTCACAAACCAATATTACTAGCCACCATTTAAAGAATACAATTAACTTTTTTTAATCAGTAAGTTGATTATAAGTTTTGCCAATTACAATTTATTGTATGAAACGGAACAAGTAACGGCAAATAAACCAAAGGTCATAGGATTATACACCTAAGACCTACTTTTGTGTAGCTTATGATAGAAAAAAAAACCTTAATACCTAGGTAGGTATCATTATAAATAACAGCTCCATAGAAGGTCCACTATTGGTCAAAGGCGTTCCCACGAGATTTCCAATACAACAGTTTGTATCTTATCTTACTCATATTAATATTATAAATGCGAAAGTTAGGTTGGATGGTTGGATAGATGGATGTTTGTGAATCAATCATGCCAGAGTGGATGAAAGGATCTGTATGAAATTTAGCAGACAAATAGATTATAGTCTGGAATAATCCATAGGTTATTTTATTATACGCGGACGGAGCAATGGATGGAAGCTATTTTATTAATATTATAATGTTCGGGATATTTGATACGTATTTTATTTTTATTATCGAGTATCCGATATTTCGGCGCTGTGGCAAGAGCCATGATCACGGAAGAACTGCTAAAGAACATTATACTGAACATTATAATAATATTAATAAGTTAAATGACCTTTTTTAAAGGAAGCTAGTTTGTTATAAATTTAGTACACATTCTTCTTTTTATTTACCTTATTTTGTGATATTCAGAATTTAATCCTGAGAGTATTGAAAGAAAATGAATTTTACGTTCAATATTAGGTATATAATATAGTATCTAATTTATATGTGATTTTGGATTCTAAAATATCGAACTGTAAAACGTCGATAGAAATCTAGATTTTGGAATAAATCCATATTAAAATAGAATTCATTAAATGCGCGAAATCACGTCATCTTATATTAGTCACGCTTTCACTTATAAGGCGACATACTTGTTAAAATAAAACTAATTTTTGCATATTAAATAGTTCCGTTATTGGTCAACTGGAAACAATCGACAGCTTAATGAATTAATAAGAACTATTTATACGAGCAGACCTCCTTCGTATACGTTGGTTAAGGAAACATTTTCGACAGGTGCTATGCACGTCCCCCCATGAGCACCTACGTGCTGGCTCGGAAGTGTTCTTCCGACAGCGGTGTTGCCTGACCCCTATAAGACGTCCTCCTTCTAATTCTAAGCCCTAGGAATGCTCACGCATTGTAATCTTTTTCGAATCTTAGAACCTAATTTATTTACGTTTTATGTAATTTATTGGTAGATAATATAGGCAATTAAAAACTGATTATTACATTTTTTTTCTACAACTAGGTATCTATTTTTAACATTAAAGTTAAGTTAAAATTATTTAATAGTTAAAAATACCCAAAATGTATTTTTAACTACCTATATAAATAAACTGACATTTCCTGCCGAAAACTTTCCGACAGCTCAAAATTACATGCAATTTGCCGACTGTTTTTAATACCTACCTATTTACTCACTTTTTGAAGAACCCCTTATTTATTTTACTATATAAACATACATGACATGGAACATCGAAAACGCACACAATACATAACAAAAGACGAACTTAAGATGATGTAAGAAAAGCGGAAGGATGCTATGACTGTTATATCATTGATTGTTTAACACGAACATCATGTAATAGAAATTAGATGAGTGTGGTAGTAAGAATGTTATTTTCTAAAGAAGATAGATATAAATAATACAAAATGAGACGCTCGTAGCATTGTTTTACTGAGATGTTCCTTACGATCATCGAAGTTAAGCTACTCTCGGCAAGGTCAGTCCATGATGGGTGACCGTTTGTGGCAAGGTCAGTCCATGATGGGTGGCCGTTTGTGGCAATTTCATTACACGTAAAGCCGTTGGTCCCGGTTAGCACTTAATGTGGTAGTCGTTAAGTCAAGTTGGAAGCTTTCTGGGCGACTTGATAAATTCTAACACTAGGGTCTGCCTCAAGCCCACACAATAAGAAGAAGAAGCAGATAAGAAGAATTATTACAAATTATGATGCATATTGATTATTGCAAATTATAAGCATTGCCATCCAACGTGACAATGCTGCCAGCCTGCTGGGCACTTTTCCGAGACAGCGGCAGCAATGCAGAAGTATTTTATGATGCCATTTTTTAATTAGCTCACCCTTTTTCCTTATACATGTTTTTGGTTAGGTTGTTAATATTATGATTTTAGTTTTAATAGTAATTTAAGTTAGTTAATAGTAATGTAACTTTAAATACTTATTTTTATAAGGATAATAAATGATTAATTTTGCAACAAATTATGATGATGTTATTGGTTATAGCTAAACACCGTGCCAAACGCCCATTCAGCGATCAGTGTGCTAAATATGAAGTAACTAGCAGTCGCGCCGGGCTTCACTCTCATCGTTCTTTATTTGGCAACTGCTCAGCTCCTATTACCCTTAGCGTGATGTTATATAGCCTATGATACTCACTGATAATGTAGCTTTCTAACGGCGAAAGAACTTCTGAATTCGGTCCAGTAGTTTTTAAATTTATTCGTTACATACAAAAATACAAATTTTTCCTGTCTATAATATTAGTATAGATATAAACTGTTACAATGTTAGTGTCAACAACCATTTTGAATTGAGTTCACACACGAAAAATGTTTGTTTTGGAAATGTTATGTTAAACAATTAACGGTAACAGCTAAGTGTACTAGTGAATTATGCAATTGCGCATCGTAAAGAAGCTTCTTGCCCTCGCACGGTAAGAGGACATCATGACCTTCATCATAACCAAATAACGACATTTTTATTGCTGTAAGGTAGTGAAAGTATCCTTGAAATTTTCAATAATAATATAATATAATATTTATTAGCACCAATGATAGTTATTACAATAAGGTACAAGGTAGAACATAAATTAGGTGCTCAAATACTAAATAATATTGCAATACATACATGAAAACATATCTTTAGAAGCCGTGCTAGGTTAAAAAACCTGTGTTACAGCTGCTAAACCCTTAAATATTAAATGATCATATTACAGATATTTGTTATAGATATTTCGTGTATTGAATATTTTGAAACGAGGCAACGATTTTACGGCTGAGAACTAGTATACGAGAATTCAGTAGTTGTTCATAATATTAATATAATATATCTATACTTGTAATATTTTATTATATACGTATACGGCACTTTTTATAAGCTATCATGCGGGCATGCAACTCATGCGGTCCAAGTTCGATTCCGACCGTCAATACCAAGGTGGATTTTACTTTTTGGAATTGATATGTCTAGTACATTCAAATCAAGTGACTTATCATCTGCTAACAGTGAAGGAAAACATCGTAAGGAAACCCACATACCCTAAAAGTAATTCTAAGTGTATTTCTGATGTGGGCCGGCGATTATCATGTCCTAAATCCTCTTGGCTCTTTAGATAGAAGAAAGGAGACCCAAGCCCAGCAGTGGGACATTAGTGGGACATTGATGATGATACTTTTTGGATTCGTTTTTCAATTATATAAAATGTGCTTGTGTTCAAATTGTCTTATGTAAGTATATATTAGTTTAGATTTTTCATAGCTGTTGCGTACACCTAATAAAATGTTAATACTATTAATTCTTATTTTAATTCAAATTATAATCTTTTTCCTATATTCTTATTATGGCGGAAATTGTATTCATTAAATGCAAAATTTTTGGGTTAGTTGTATAATGCTGATAAAGTGCTGTATGTCATTGAATACATTAAATTTATAGACATTTTATTTTTTTAACGCATAGTTTTATATGAGCATCACTGTATGCTCTGTAATTAAGTAGGTTTGACTGCAGAATCACGACTAAAATGCACCCTGACCTCTGAAATGATCTGCTAATTACACGTCTAACTTTAACTCAACAGTTAATAAGATCTTTTGAATAATATTTTTAGCTAATTCAAATTGTTAATGTGCTTTTAGTGACCCAAAAATATTACGATATTTTTGGATATGTGATAACATCTTATTTAAGAAATTGAATTAGTCATAACTGAGCGATAACAGCTTGAATGGCGCCATGGATAGCATATTTACCCAACGGCTACTGCTTGACCTTAGAGCAGATAGTATCTAAGGTCGTTTATGAGCTTTCGTCCAAGTCCAATAACTGTATAACATTACGTTAAATATCTTTATGTGTAAAACCCATCCCAAATTTTTATTTTTATTACAGTATTTTTGTATGCTTTGCTTTCACACTTTAACATGTCATTTTGATTAGTAGAAATGTTTTTTTCAAATTATGACTGGCCTGTTTGTCTAGTGGTTAGTGACCCTGACTGCTAAGCCGGAGGTCGTGGGTTCGATCTCCCACCCAGGACAAATCTTTGTGTGATGAGCATAAAGGTTTGTTCTGTGTCTGGGTGTAATTTATCTATAATATGTACGTATCTACAAAAAAAAAATGTATTTAAGTAATATATCAGTTGTTTAGTACCCATAACACAAGCAAATATAATTGCTTACTTTGGGACTAGATGGCGCTGTGTGAATGTGGTAGAATATTATTATTATTGAATTGCTTTCTAAGTTTATTAGGATTTTGGAAAGATTCCCACGTATGCCAGTTAAAAAAAATATATACAATAGGTTTGTTAAGCGTCGGCAACGTGCGTTTGATACCAATGGTGGTGCAGCCGTCAATTGTATGCGCTGATCCGCTGCTCAATAAATAAATAACTTGGAGTCGCGCGGGACTTCGTTCACATCATTTTTTATTTGGCTACTGCTCAGCTCCTATTGATGATCCGTAGTGTGATGTTATATAGCCTAAAACTTTTCTCGATAAATGGGCTATCCAACACTAAAATAATTTTTCAAATTGGACCCGCAGTTCCTGAGATCCTAACGTTCAATCAAACAAACTCTACAGCTTCATAGTATTACTATAAATAATATATAATATATTATTATTAAAGTATAGATGTTATAGGTATGTTGCACGAAGAAACAGGTAAAAGAAGGTATGTACCAAGTTTATGACCCAAATTTAAATAAGAGAATGCTTGAAATTTAAACAAATAAATCATCACCTCATAGACCATTAGTTCATGTTCTTTACATTCAATCAGTCTTCATAAATCGGTTATTAACATTATCTAAGCCATACATACAAATCTATTAAGTTATATAAGAAAATAATTATGATGAAACCTTTTCCGTACCATTCACGCCTTTAACATATGTTTAAGAAAATTATTAAGATTTAAAACTCGTTAAGTTCATGTTACGTGTATGTTACTGTTATTGAAGAATGTTGATCCACTTGTAATACGAGAACTTGCTCGAATTAAATCAGAATCGGTAAAGCGAGTTACGAATGACATAATAATTGAAGAAAGTATTACATATTTACGATTACTGATGACTTTTTACATGAAATACGCGTTTTTGTGTAGAATATGTTCACGCGTGCGTACTGGTGCTACCAGTAATGTTGGCAAACCAGTGTAGGACTTGCTGGTAAACGATTACCGTAGCCACCTCTACCAAAGGCGACACAGCGCGTTGTCGAACCTTCCAAAACCTGTTTAATCACTTTTTGAAGAGCTCCATGCTGTAGTCTTTTGGAAAAACCTCTTTAGGGAGGCATATAAAAATATTAACTTCATAAAACTACAAGTTATCGATTGCTCAATCAATCGATTTCACAGGCGAGTGATGACCTTTATCATTGAATGAAATGTTGCAACTGGATAATGATAACAATAACTGCAGCCACAAATGCTGCAGTAATTCTTCAATATAACAGAAACTCGGCTAAAAAAATTTCATGAAAGGAAAACCCAATACTGTTTTAGTCCGACCCAAGAATCGAATCCGGGACTCTTTTCCAGCAGTCGTACACGCCATTGAGGTAGTTAAAAAGACATACTGAATTTATGTTTGAACAATCTAATACCATAATTTAAACACTCACAGCAGGGCTCTCATCAAAAACTATTAATCATTCCTCATAAAGAGAAATCACTTGAACGCCTCCAATATGAACTTTTATAGAAATTCACCTCCGATCAGGTACTTGAGGTCATCAGATTGCTATAAGCATAGTAATTAAACATTTTATAACACAAACTTTCAAATTTTAATAATTTCCACTTAGATAACATCGTGTTTCTAGCTTCTCAAAATAAATAAATGGCCTAGTGGTTTCTACAAAATTATTAATTATAAAAAAGTGGATCTTATAAATATGTGTCTAATTAAATCAGTGATGTATAATTATAAATAAATGAATGTTAATGGATTGTAAATCATTGATCGATACTGGTTATGGACTCACAAATTGCGGGGGGAGTGGTCAAAAACGTCGGCACTTCAAAATATTAAGAGAGCACAAAAGCTTTATGTTTAAGTACTTAATTAAATTACTGTACTGCCTTCACATTATCTTATCATCTATAATAAGAGTTATTTAGTTGCCCAAGGGCACGTATTAACGCTTTAAAGTACACAGTAAAGCAGTTTCTAATTGCATGTAAGAGCAGTTTAAATTAATTAATACATCGAATCTTTAGGCGTATAGCAAATTCCGAAGTTAGGGATGGCAATTTAACTATAATTATAATTCATGTTTCAGTTTTGCTCAAGTCTATCTAGAAGACAACCATGTAATGAAAATTTCTGACTAAAATTCAGATTTTATTTCAATTCATGATCTGATATAAAATAAACATAGCGTACAACACAGCAACACGCTCTGTGGTAGACAGAGTGGCGTCATAGCCACAACTCGCACCTATGTTTGATTTCATATAAAAAGCGACGAGCCTATTCTACCTTATATTGTATCTTGCGCAGTGATATGTCTGGAGCATTTCTCATCCGAGTAACACACCCACTATCAGAGGACCTAGTGCGAACTTTTGCGAGAGACTATTTCTATGGTGTAATAACCATTACATCCACCTTGTTATGGTTATTACACCATAGAAATAGTCTATATATATTATTTTATAATGACAAAACTATATGCAATTCCTCTATATAACAAGTTTTTATTAAAAAAAAACAAAAAACCCGACTGCCTAGCAATTCCCAAATGTAGCCTTTTTGAGTCAATATTATTAATTATAATGTATATTATAATTTTGATAGTTAAAAATCGGTCAAGTTATTTAGGTTACAAGAGACAAGTGCTTTCATCTGATACCCATATTGCGATAGCACTAAAAAAAATGTCGGTTTTGACAGTTTACGTCCGCCATATTGGTTTTTTGTTGACGTCACATAGCTTATGACACACGGGAGAAAATTACGAATCTAATAACACCTCACACTTTAAAATCAGCCAAGCCGTTTAGGCTACAGAAGGTCACAATGGAACAGAACTGCCACATACATACATACGCGTGAAAAACATTATTCTCCTTTTTGGCAGTCGGGTAAAAAGAAAAACGTCACGTTGAAACGATCAAACGCGTTTGGCCACTCGCAAAAATTCACACAATCATCATTTACTGTCTACGTTTCAATTTAAATATTTAGTCATCATTCTCAATTAAGCACCTAATAAAACTACTAAAACAAGACAAGGTTGTCATCTGATCACAGTTTGACGCCAATCGTGAAGACCTTGCCCTTCTATAGAAATGAATAATACATGAGACATTAGGGCCAGTTCAATGTGACAAGTTCAACATTATCAATAGTTTACGATCACAGGTAGTCTGTTCGTATCGAATGCCCACATGCTTCTTGGACTGCCATTTAAGCCTTCGTGAAAAAGAGCTTAACACAAAAGATGTATTCTTAGAATTTGTTTTCTTTGCTCAATATACATAAGGTTTATTATCATAGAGCAGTACAGAAAGTTGCAACTTTTTTACATTGGTAAATAAATTTGTCTAATATAAATTAACACCGCGATTTAATTTAACGGCTTGTTTTATATGCACGCATAAGATTAATTGATCAAATTGTTGAAGTAATAATTGGTTGTCAAACATCTTATGTTTACGGTAAGTTACTATGATATGGAATATTTCACGCATTTTGGTAGAAACCAAATTGAATTATTTTATTTGTTCCAACTAACAAAATATTCGATGACATGTAGTGCATAATAATATTTATTGATTGGCTATCGATGGATAAAACAATAAATAATATGATTAGCCTCGGTGGCGCAGCGGGAAGTGTATACGACTGCTGTGCAAGAGGTCCAGGGTTCGATTCCCGGGTCGAGTGAAAATGGAATTGGGTTTTTCTATCATGAAATTCCAGTATTAAGATTTTCCCGGAGTTTGGTATACAAATGTACCCGGTGGATGACAATAGGCTCGCCCCCTATTTCATGGGACCAAACATAGCTCGCGAAATGTGGGTGTGAAACACCTCTGCCTACCCCTTCGGGGAAAAAGGCGTGATGCTATGTATGTATGTAATATGATTAGTCTATCTACGGATAACACTAAGTATGTTTTTTGTGGAGCAAATCTGAATATTAAAGCTGTTTCAAATGTAGGCGTTAGTTTTGAGAACTAGTTTCTTTAGATACATTATTTTGAGCTTCCTTTCGGCCTATAAATGTCATTTTACTTATCCTACATACTAAAGAAAAAAGTCGTAAAAATTCTAATCAGTATTCAAATATTTAATGAGAGTATTAAGATTAAAAATCGCGGTCCACTAACCTCAAACACATATTTAAATTATTTTACAAATCCTGTCTAAAAAGAAAGCCTGTTAATTTGGCTTGTTTCTACAATAAAATGATAATTTAACGTTTTATTAGTTTCTAGTTTTTAAAACATATTACCTATTATATGTGCAAAACTGCTTATTGATTCAGAAACAGTTATGATTGTTTAACGATAACTGGTAGCTTTTATAATGGTTCTCTCAATTTGTTTTTTTTTTATATTAAAAACCTGTTATCATTCCGCCTGATGATAAAAAACAGAAGTGTCAATGCCTTTTTGTATAAAACGATTGTATACAAATGCTTTCTTTCCCTAAATCACGCATGCGTAATTCAGGAAAAAAAATTAAATTAGGCTAATTATTTAAAAATAGTAAGATGTTGAAAAGCCTAAATGCATTATTACACGGTTTAAGGGCCCACTCATAATCTCGAAATCATTCAAGTATTTATCCACCAACCCGCACTAGGCCAGCGTGAGTGGATTATGACCTAAACCCTCTCAGCTTTCTAGATAGAGGAGAGGAGACCTGTGCCCAGCAGTGGGAGTTAATGGGTTACTGATGATTCAAGTATTTGAAAATTTTAACGTGGTCATGGTCGATGGTCAATCAGTATACCAGTAGAGTCAATAAATAAGTGATCTTAAACAAATGAAATTTATAACAACTATTATGCACTACCTGACGATGTAATCACTAGCTGACATTCGTTAAACTAATCTGCTTCTGATTCCGGTTCAAATCAATACAATAATTATAATTTACAAAACAATTAGATGCAAACTACGCGTAACTATGCGTGTCTGAACAGACACGCTACGCATATCATAATACTTTATAAGCAATCGTTTGATTTATCCAATGTATTTCTTTTTAAATTATTGACTAACCCGCACTATGCCAGCGTGTGTGCATTATGGCCTTAACCCTCTCAGCTCTCCTGGTAGAGATAGATAGCATCACGCTACGACCAATAGCAGTGGTCAAACAGAAAATAGCTAGTATATTTTAACCAGTTAAAAAGAAACAACAAATCGGTTTGTATTTGATTACACAATGTACGAAACATTCAACAAAACTTGGTAGTTTTCAGAGCGTTGCAACACAAGTATGTCTCGTTTGATTACATCTCTATTCTCTAGCATTTATAATAATTATCTGTAACATGCGGGTGGCACAAAATCGCTCGCGATGGCGTAAATTAGGTGAGGCCTATGTTCAGGAGTGATGGACGTCGTTGGGCTGAAATAATGATGTTGTGTTGACTGCCTTAATGACGCAGTGTGTCTTAATGATGTGAAAGGTCTTGCTTTCAATGCCAAAAAAAAAAAAAAATTAGGCAAAGATAGTATTCTTAGAATCAGTCCGAAATTTGGAAATGTGCCCGGGTGTGGGAGTAGCTTTATACAGACAAGAACACTGTGAGAAAAGGAAAATTAGAAACAAACCCTATAGGTACCAACCCGTCTGGCCAGTGTGGTATAGTAGATTAAATTCCCTCCATATTTTTCGGAGGAACGTTTATGGGTTTAAATGATGATGAATTTGTATAGGCTCGCTCCCTATTACATTACATGGAATTATTATTATTATTATAATTTGTTGGGCCTGAAGCCACTAGTGGCCTCCTTGCTACCTCGACCAGAATTGATCTATTGTAGCGCCCCTTGTTATTTTATAGTTCTCCGTTTAGTCCTATAGAGGCTAGGAACTTCCAGATTGTCTGAGCAGAGAGAGACCGTATCTCATCTGGTTGCACCTGGTGCTGTCCTAAAAGGATGCTCCTTTTGTGAATAAGTGGCCCACATGAGCATAGGACATGCATTCCTGTCTCATCTGTCTCTTGGCAAATTACATGGGATTGATCCTATGTTTGGGCATACTTGGCGAATTTTGGGTGAGACGCTCTGCCTACCCCTTCGGGGAAAAGTGTAATGCTTTTTGTAGAGTTTAACAAAACGGTTATTATTATGCTTTAACATTTATTACTGCACTTGTAACGGTGAACGTAGTAATAGTAAAATGAAATTACAGTATTAAACTGGTTACGGGAAATATTACTTCAAGAACTTGTTTTAAATGTTCTTTCTTGCAGTTGGAATAATTATTTTACTTGTGGCAATATAACATACGGTCTGGTGACAGGCAGTTATAACAGAAAAGTTAAAGACGTTTACTATAATAAAACATATTAGCTGCTGCTGACGATAAAATGCCAATGTTTGTTAACTTTTTTCGGGCGACCGTGAAGTACCGTTTCAGAACAATTTCTTGCCGAGAATGTGGAACTCCCTAACGAGGTTTTCCCAAGGAATTTATAGTATAGCGTTCTTCCAAAACAAGAGTGGATAGATTTTTTTAGGAGTCAGAAACACACTCGTGATACCCCTGGTGTTGCAGGCGTCCAGCTACGGTGACCGCTCTGATTCAGGCGGGTCTTACGCCTGTTTCCCAACAGATTTATTTGATCAGGGTTATCCAACTTTTACTGATCCTCACATCACATCTAATCGCATAAAAATAAGATTTATCACACTAATATTTTGCCATGTCCCGTGTAAAAGGGGATAAGTCTGTTGCCATAAACCGGGCACATTTTCAAATTCTACGCTGATACTGAGAATTTTAAGACAGAAAAACCTAATACTGTTTTATCTCAACTCAGGAATCCAACCCAGTGAGCCACCGGGGAAACGTAATATTATATACTCCTTTTTGCAGTCAGTTCAAAAATAAATCTAGTAAGTAGACTTGCCTTGAAATGTGTAGACAGAGAAGTAGAATATCAAAACTCAAAATCAAAATTCATTAAAATACCGTTACCATGATATCATCGAAGGATGTTATTAATTCAAAATGCAAATGAAGTCTTCCTATTAGTCGAACTCTATTACTAATAGGGGAAAGCTGGCAATAAAAAATGAAAAGCGGAGTCGGTAGTCAAAATTAAATACTTTCCAAAATCTAGCGGTTATTAACTATTCAAGAATATCGGGTCAGTGATGCGCTTATCGTATGAATATTTAAACTAATGTTTAATTTTTATTTCGACTACAAAACTCTCGTAAAGTCACTATTGAAGTATGCCATAAGCACCAAATAAAATCATGCCCAAAAGGTTAATTGGCATTCTCGTAAATGCAACAACGATCATGGGACATGACTTTTAAGGTTTTTTATTTACTTATTTATAGATTTTATACACAACATTTATGTATTCAGCTGGACTTAACGCCAGAGTCATTTTTTACCAGTCAACATGGAGTGGTGCAGTAATTCAGTAGGTGTATATGGTGAATGTCGTTTTTACTACGAATATCAAGTTCTTAGTCAAGACTAAGGAAGTAACGTTGTACAAAGTGAATCCTAAAGCAGAACTTAATAGAAAAGGACTCTATTTAGGTAGGTCAAAATTCAATTGTCGACGTATTTTGATTTAAAAGAGAAGTATGGCAAACTTTCGATATAACAGTGCATGTAACATTAGAACATTAATATCTCCAGAGATCCTGCTCCTAATTTCGATACGCGATTCGTCAATATTTAGCCACATTTAATATAAAATAATATAATATTATACCACATTCACACAGCCTCATCTAGTCCCAAAGTAAGCAATTATATTTGCTTGTGTTATGGGTACTAAACAACTGATATACTACTTAAATACAATTTTGTTTTGTAAATACTTACATATTATAGATAAATTACACCCAGACACAGAACAAACCTTTATGCTCATCACACAAAGATTTGTCCTGGGTGGGGATCGAACCCACGACCTCCGGCTTAGCAGTCAGGGTCACTAACCACTAGACCAACAGGCCAGTCAATAATATTTGACAAGGATATCTTAATCGACTTTTGTAAACGGTACAAGCGGCACGGCTTTTGGTTGTTAAGAATCCAACTGCTCTTCCTTTTTTCCTTTACTTTGGATTATACTTGATGTCGACTTAGCTGTTAATCGCTGTTCACCATATTTCACGGAAATGAAATCACCACGTTATACGATCGAAAACTGTGCTAAGATTTGCATGCACCTCTAATTTCTTTTTAATAACATATTTATACTATTATGAATTTATAATATAAGTTTATTAGTACTATAAAAACTATTCGTTGATTGCTCAATAAAGACGAACCGGAATTGTATCGAAGTTGGTTTATTAGACGAATCATGATTTATATAAACTGCTGTATTGAGCTGTAAAGTAGTACTATTTATTATTGCTATCTACGGATGTATATTTTGAAATACCATTGCCAAATTAGAATATTGTGCTACTTATATATCTACAACTTCTATTTACAATACTATAAATAAATAACAATATAAATGGTAATGTGGGCTAGGCGTCAAAGTATTCATCGGCATCACTGTCACAAGGGAAAGTGCCCAGAAGGCTAGCAGCATTGCCACGCTGGATGGCAATGCTGATTCTCTGTGCGAGATAAAAACCAGCCCTCTGGTCACGTGAAGTGTCGATTAACCGCGTCGCTAGTTCATTATAAACGCGGAGAGCACTCGGACCCCATGAGCCTAATGTTTCGACCCCAAACGGCTCAAATAAGTAATTATCAGCTAAATTACTGTATTTGCGCCGTTTAAGGGACTCTGCAGCTGCAGCAGCAGCACTAGCACAACCCGCTGTACTCGGAAGGTGTGATGGCGCAAGGGTATCGACGCAGGTAGCGTCCCACACCAAAGGCCTGCCCATCTTCCAAGGCAGTAACGTCATACCATCAGGTCTCTTCCCATCGTCACGTGCCAAACCTTGAGGTTCTAATAAGGATGGAACGCCAACGCTGACAAGAGCACGACGGATAATGTCATTAAGCTGAGCGTGTCGGGAAAAACGGCCGGCACTCCTGCTGCAGGACAAGCCATGGTGTCCGAGGCTGTCGACGGCTTCACCGCAGTGACAGTGATGCGGAGAAATACATGGAGCACCCAAACGTAAAGCAGCAGCAAGGCGGAATGTGGTGTCGTCCAACATAGTGCCTATGTTGGGCGACGGAAGTGCATGCAGCCACAAACCAGACTCCCATATTAAATTATTTTTGAATATTGTGTAATTTATTTTCATTTCTAAAGATTAATGGTGCCATATTTTTTCTTTTGAATAAGCCAATTTGCTGGTCTCACATCTAGGCAAAATTAACAATACCTTAAGTTCTTCTTTACATTGACTTTAGTTCATTTTATCCACTATTAAATTATTTAATCTAAAACGTATTTAATAATAAAATACATTGAATTTAATTTGATTGAAAATTATTGCCAACTATTTATTAAAATTGTATGATGTTAAAAAAACATGATAGATGAACGGACAATATGACACCATAAATACCACCACGAGTTGAGGTTCCGTAAACCGAAAATAAAAACACAATCAATGCCTTTCCTTTTCTCGAAAATTCGAGATGCGCAAGTTCGTACATTTTCAGAAGCTTACAGAGGCAATGAATGTACACACTGACAGACAGAAGACAATTAAAAAGAAGTTATTTTTGCTTGGTTATAGATAATATGAACATACTCATAAGTTACGTTCTACAAATATCTCAGATAGGCAAACCGCGATGTAAAAAATTAATAGAGAATAGATACACCTACCTAATGTCATTTTAATGAATTAATTATCATACTACACGTTTTTATCGACTGCGATAAAATCAAATAGATCGCAAAAAAATACACACGCAAAGGTTGTACCTATTAAAGCCTTTTTTTTGTGTACGTCAAAAATTATTGTACTTATCTAAAAAATCCACGTGTCAAACTTATATACAAATAACAGTAAGAGTATGTGATTAACTGCAAATTATATCTGTAAAACCAACTTTTAACGGCCTTGTCACTTTGATCATTTTGGTTACATTGATTTCTTCCTTCTCAATTATATTCAGGCAATTATTGGCTCAATAATGAAGTAGTTATTTAGCCAATAATTGGAGTATATAATGAAGAAAACTCAATTAAGATTATGTTCATAATACCTGAGCTAAAACTTAAAAAGTTACAGAACCCTTCAAACATATCCCATTGCGATAAGTTAATGATTACTTTCATTGAATCACTCATCTCTGAAAGGACGAGTAGATTTGATATATAATATAATAGCTTTATAATACGCGTATAACATTCTGCGATATTATACATGATTACACTTTCTATGTTCACACGAAAAAAAAACAAGAACGTATCATCACTTTTTAATTCCGTATACTAAACGCGAATACTTAATCACTCAACATCGTGGTTCATCTATAATTTTGTTAGTTATTAATGAATTCTTTTTTTTAATCGTGCGTTTCGTTTTTTTTATCAACTTAAAATAGTATACCTTCATATACTTAAGTTGATTGACCTCACTGGTCATTCTATAATGTCGTTAAACAATTTTTTTTTGTTTTATAAGGTTCGATTTCCACAATCGTCATATAACATTGCCGCTTATCACACGTCTTTTGGTTGTAGAAAAACATTTCCTGTTGTCTACACTTTGGACTGTCCTTCAGAACTTTACTTATGTATAGTATTTGGTAAAACGTTGGCCTACTGTGCAGTGAGACACTGTTTATAGAAGCCAAATTTTCAAGAACCTATATAGCAGTGGAAAAGTGCCCAAAATGTTTTAAAGGCAACCTAATGCCCAGAAACACGTTATCAACCTACAATTAATTAATTACTCAATTTGATCGGTACATTTTTTTAACCCTACCTTGTTGCAAATAAGACACATTAAAATCAACACAAATTACCATATGAGACGGTCTCGACGTAGCACACGGATTCTAGGTCTATGGTCTCGACCAATACTGAACGTAATTGTGTTCCTATTTATGTTGAAGCAAACATGCAAGTATTTGATTCTAAATTTCTTTGGTATGCTGTTCTTTTGCGTGCCAAGTAATAGATTTTTAAGTTGCGAATAACACATCATTCGACGAAGGAAAAATTTATTCTCTCCTGAATGATGGACGTGTGAATTATGTTTAGATGTCTTGGAATATTTGAAAGTAATAGGTGTTGATGTGAGATGTATTGTACATGACACAGCGTGTGTTTAAGTTCGTGAGTGTTTTAAATGTTTTGTCGGTTCCCATGGATAGTGGGAAACACCTCAATGTGACGTGTTTCCAATATAAATGATTTGCCGTCCTTCCACTCCGACCTACTGAACCGACCAACTGGTTATGCAGAATGGAACCCAATGAAGGGTTTTATTCCAATCTAATCAACTTTGTAGTAGTTATGTCATAACGGTATGATGTTTATTTTTTGTTGTTTTCATCATAATTATCTATATTATTAGTCGTAGAAATCAACTACTCCACTCACTGATAGTCGCATTGTACTACTCATTTCATAATTGTATTTTCATAAAGAAATTTTGAATTATATCGCCACATAGGACGAATATTTTTGCGGCCCACCAATATTTCTCAGTGTAGCGCTCCAGTAACTCATCAACTCGTCCTACGTGCATTGGAACCATTTAGGACGACTTGCAAAAGATCAAATAAAAATATTTTAAAAACTTAACTTAATACACTTTTTCAACGTTATACTAGTTGTTGAAAATATTATTTATTTAGACTTTCTTTAAGTCGTCCCAAATAGGCCGTAAGCACGGACGAGTTCCGTTCCGTTCATGTGTTTGTATAGGGATTGTTTCCCAGATAAGTAAATATCATATCTCCACTCCACATCTCTATGATAATTAAATTCTCCACACAAAGTCGACATTTATAATATTCCGTATCCATCGACAGGTTATACCGTGTTATATCGAAAAAATCTTAATTTAAAACCGAGAAATTTGTTCGTACGAAACACCATTCAAAAGCAAGTTTTTATTTGATTTTTTGTCATCATATCGTGGTGTTATTCATTGAGCAGTACTGAGCATAACGTCAATGAATATTAGACCCCTGCGGCGAAGCAGGTCATCATCCCGCCCACAAACTCTATAAGTTGATCTCTTAGCATAAGTAAGTGCGTTATCGCATCGTATTTTATCACCTATTCTAATGTATATTCACAAGTCACCTTACATGTTAAAATGTGAACTTGAGACATCTTTTTCAATACCTATTTATGACCGAATTATACATTTCATGATTCGTTCGTATCATATAATAATTGAAGTTATCGAGATCTTGTTTTGATTTATATTCCTGGGATAACACTTAATTACTTTGGTACCTATTTTTTTTTCTACAATGGCAAACATAATTACGACCTGCCTGGTGGTAACCAGTTACCCTAGCCTGCAACACCAGGATCATAACACGTGTCGCCGACCTTTTAGAACCCCTTCCTTCCCTAATGAGCTCTAGATACCACTATTCACTAACACAATAATGTAGTAGGTAGGCCGCACCAGCTTAACAGTAAGCCAAACCCCTACGCACTAGATCCGATAAAACAATAGACGGTACTTGAAAAACATAATTGTAGTTAAGCGCTGTTTATAAGTGCAAAAAGTTTATCCCATTTCTCATAGTTGAAGGTAATTATCGATGTCTTAGCACATAATCATTATATATTTATCGTTATGAGATAATACGGGTTGATAGCGGCAGTCCAATGTTTTTACACCGAATTATTATTACGGTAGTAATTATTATAAAATAATTTATGACCTTACTCTCATGTGTATTATTTATCATGTAAATGCATCATCTCGGAAAGCAAAGGATTTTAAGCTCTATGGCGATCAATTTAGGTAAAAAATGTAGTGTACTTTATAAATATCATGGTACGAGTATTCCAGGGGTTTATTTTTTAATTTATCAGCCTTTGAACTTTCAACAGCATGTGATACAGTATAATATTATATAACAAACAGTATATAGGTAAGCAAATAACTTGTTTTAAATATTGATCGCATCGTTGAACAAGCACTGATTAATATTAATTAGAAAAATATTTTGGTTTAAAACTCTTTAGTATAAAACCATCATCGATTTAGGGATCAATGCATTTTTACCAAAGAACACTGCGAGAATACTGAGAATACTGCGTTAAGCTTCATAACAAGTTTAATTTGATTGCATGTCATGCCATCTATAATTATGCGTTTTCTATTAATAAAAATCATAGTAATCGTGTGAAATTATTAGTTTAATAAAATGTACATTTATCATATCAAACACCTGTAATAAACAAATAATATATAATATTACATTTAAACAGGTAATAAATTATTCATTAACTGAACAGTAGTGTTGCGCTGTTGAGTGAACATCGTATTTTATTTATTGCTTCGTAGGCTTGTAAATGTTAGTTTTGGGCTCCGTTATACGTTATTCTACATACAGATGGACATGTGTGTTGACCTCAGTTCTTAGATATTATTATGATATGAGTATTGTCCTCAAGTGACGAAGTTCAAACTAAGTATGCACTCATCTGGACCTTTAGTAATGTCAATTAAAATATATAATAATCTTTAATCTTCCTGACATCTTAAAAAATGAAACTAGTGACACAAAATTTACAAACCGATTAAGACAAATATTAATTAATAAAGCCTATTACAAAATTGACGAATATCTAAAAGATAAAACTATATTGTAATAATAACCATACAAATATGTACATAATCTCAAACAATAATTTAATTAATTTACCTATCAATTACAATTCACTTTAACATTTATTTAATTATAATTTACAAGATAAAATTATAACATTATTAACTATTTACTTACATATCTACAACTTCTATTTACAATACTATAAATAAATAATAATACAAATTGTAAAGTGGGCACTCACTGTCACAAGGAAAAGTGTAGTAAAATTTATGTATGCCATTTTAAAAATTAATTTATAATTCCAATTTAAAAGTTAATATTATAATTCTGATAATATCTTCATCCTCTCTCCTACGTTTGCCGTGCCCGACAGGGTCCATATTGAACTGTGCTTATAATAACATCTGTATTACTATATGGTGTGCAATAAACGTATTGAGTATTGAGTATTGAGTGACCTCTCTTTTACTCTTACTGACGTTTCTTTATTATAAATAAAAAGACAATTACTAATTTGTGCTAACGTGTAATCAGACTATTCATCATTGAGTATCTTCTTATTATTTTGTAAAATATTTAGGTACTGGATGTAACTAAATAATATAATTTTGAATAAAAAATTAGAGGATTCAAGTTATAAAATACACTCATGCAGTAATCGTAATATACCGCATTTAAAGTATCGAACTATAATTGAATCAGAAACATTGAATTAGTTTAATTTTATTGGTTGGGAACATCTATGAAATTGGTGCACGATTCAGAAAATATTATTCAATACATCTCCGTACTTTTGAAGGCATATGCCACTGATATTAACGGTTAGCTAATGTAATGCTCGTTAATCCAAATTGGCAGCCTTTTCAGTGATCAAATTACCACATTGTATTCGCAAGTCACAAGTCATACAAAAATATAGCAATTCTTTATATATTAAGATATTATTACGGGACTGCCACGTCTGATTTACATTGGTCATGAACTAAATGACGTGGAAGTTATACTGGCCTGTTGGTCTAGTGGTTAGTGACCCTGACTGCTAAGCCTGAGGTCGTGGGTTCGATCCCCACCCAGGACAAATCTTTGTGTGATGAGCATGAAGGTTTGTTCTGTGTCTGGGTGTAATTTATCTATAATATGTATGTATTTACAAAAAAAAAATATATTTAAGTAGTATATCAGTTGTTTAGTACCCATAACACAAGCAAATATAATTGCTTACTTTGGGACTAGATGGCGCTGAGTGAAAGTGGTAGAATAAAAAAAAAAGTTATAGGGGTAGATATTTTGCTCGCCAGTAGTATGACACAGACTTATTCTATCCGTTTATACATTTACAACACAATTTATACATAATATGAATCTGTCAATAACAGCCATATCAATAAACAGTATAGAATGAATCATTGTAAAAAAAAAGTTTACTAAGTAGGTATATCAAAGATATTCGTACGAACAACTTGGACATAAAACTTTAATATTTCATATAATTATCATAAAAAAGTTGTACTATAACAGTTATCGATTCAATATTCTTTTTCGGCATGCGTTTGACCGAGTTTCGAGCCCTATTAAATCTTAATTTTGACAGCCGACGGTTCTTTACCGAATGCAAAGAATTAATATAGTAGGTATAACTTGTTTTTAATAAAATGAATGTATTTATAAAATAAGTAAGGTAATAGGGCTATAAGTCTATTAATCAAATTAATGAAATATTATTACTCATTAAGTGAATCCGTTAATCGGGTAAAATTAAAATTTTAACCTTTTTAGTCTGTTCCCATTTGACCCCCTAAATATGTTTATGGTTTAAAATTAACAACCTAAGATGCATGATTGATTTATGGCTTATCATAAATGCAACATGATTTAACGAGAAGAATTGGCCTCGGCTAACTTAGTTCTATATTTTATATTATAAAAATTAAAATTAAAATTATGAGTATTATATAAATTAAGAAGCTTTCTCGTGTACCTACTTATAAATTGGAAGATGAATCATCGATAGATAAATGTAATGATTGAAGTTTTAATTGCTCAAACTGGCAGGAGAATAATAAAAAGCGGTTATCATCTCTTATTTATTTATCGTTATTTATTCATCAAAATTAAACTTTTTATAGACTTCTAAAATGTAAACACTCGTTATGTAAGTATTCTTTTTTAAATTACGTTTATAGTTAGTATATTTGTTAGCATTAAGATTAAAAGCAAATAAAAACTTTAACATTTTAGATTATTTCAGTGATCAAAGCATATACTAATCTGAATTATCAATTAATTAAGAGAAGCAGAGTCATAGAACTAGCACATATCTTTTAAATTAAAACATCTGCCACCAATAAAAATATATTTTATATTAAATTAAATCAATTGTTAGATTCAGATTACTAACTAGTTCTAATAAACTAATTTTCTTTTTTTGGATTTCTTTAGCCTCATTTATTGCGCTAGCAACACTCGGTGCATATTTAAAAATAAAATAAAGAACTTTTTGAGCGCCGATTTTTGATCGATTTTATTATTTAGCAAATTTTAATTAAAATGAAATCCATTTCATGTGAATCACATCTTTGTTTCAAGTTTAACTAGAATTTTTTTCGGAAAAATTATTAAAATCGTTAAAGTAAATTTTTGACAATTATTATTGTAATTTTCATTTGTTTTCGACTGGATTTGTCTACACTAACAGGGGGTATTGCCTCCTCTGGCTCTGATAACATACACCATTCTTGTTATAACAATAACATATTATGAGGAACAGACATCAATGGGACGGGACATGGCGGATTATTGGTGATTATTCTGTATTACGTTTTACTCGCAGCTAAAGTTAATGCACGTATAAAATTTACATGCGTAGGTAGCTAGACAAGCATTTAATTAAATGTTTAACATAAGCCATAGAATTTACAAACTTAAATATATTATGTACAAATGTACAATCGTGTTCCGTGTTGGGATTATCATTCAAACACTGATTTGTATAATAAATCACTTAGAAAAGTTTTACTACGACTACTTTATATGTCAAATATTAATCAAGAATGCATATAGTTAGAAGCACTTATCTTTTCTGCCGTAATCAAGAAAATACGATACAAATTCAATATATGTACATTATTGTACATGCCACAGAAAAATCGCATATATGATGCATAGTGTTAGATACATTTTTCTCTGTCATTGTCTTGCAGTTATATCTTTCTTCGGGTAAGTAATGTTTCGTTTGTGACTAGGTTTTTGCATGAATACTAAAGATTTATTATACTTGCGTCTTGTTAAAATATCGTTTGTTTTAAAGCATAATTACGTTCAGAGTGTTTCTTTATCTACTTAAACCAACATAACGTATCTGTTTTGAGGTGTGAACGACTAGAATGATGTAAAATTACATAAAGATTTCATATTTATAGAGATGGCCGTCAATAAAATTGTAGCACTTACAGGTTCACAACAAAGTTTCCGATAAATTTAGGACAAAACGGTTGATGCTACGGTAATTGGTATTATAAAAGTCAACATAGTCTTAAATATGCCTATTAACCTATTCTGAGCTATGAGTTGGTAAAAATAGATGAACGAAGTAATATTTTTGAAGTTAGTTTTTTATGTCTTGCACGGAACCTTAGTGAACTGAAGACACCTAATGATGATTGTATGCGGAAAGTTTTATGTTCCTATTATTCTATACGCGAGTGGCCGTTGGTTGTATGCGACACAAAATCGCTTGCAGTGGCGGAAAATAGGTCAGGCCTAAGTCCAGCAGGGGACTATATTGGGCTGATATGATGATGGTGCTAAGTACGTGATATTGTTAAGTAGCAGCTTTCAGAGCTCTTTAAGGTGTGATCTACATTGTTTTATTTACCTACTGTATATAAAAACATTTCATTATATAATGGACATAATATTTAAAACGAAGCACCTTTTTAAGAGTCGTACTTACTTCGCAACTTCTTAAATAGTTACAGCAAAGTTATAGATATATTTTCTCATATTTCTTTTATCAAATTATGTTAGATTAGGCTCTTAAATCAATCGTTTCTCCTATAGAAATCTGCATTTGTGAAGTACACAAAAGAGGCGTGGTCGCATAAACTTGCGAAGAAAGTTTTCGGCGAACGAAGAATAAAACATATGTACATACATTATGTATATTTATACCTTGACTAACTATTGAATAAAAAAACTGAATAGAAATTAGGAATAACCATTGAATAACATTTCCATAGTTATACCGTTCATCCGGGTCAAAAGGCAATCCTTGATGGGTGTCATTGGACAAACAGACGTTTGAAACTTGAAAGGAGTATGTATTTACATATAGATAGAGTAAAGCGTTTAGAGGTCTGACTTAGACTGTCACCGTGGCGCAGTGGTTAAGGTGGTCGCTTCGCCACTACATCGCCGTGCTGGGTGACGTGGGTTCGATTCCCACACGAGACAAATATTTGTGTGATTCATAGATATTTGTTTCTAGTCTGGGTGTACTTTGTGTCCGTTAGTTTCATGTTTGTAAAGCTCCCCGCGACACAGGGCTTGTTCCCTAGTGCGGGCGTTGTTTTTTAAAAAAAAAGAAAAAAAAAGAAAAAAAGAGGTATTGCACGAAGAAAGCTTTTTTAGTTTATCCACATTAAAATGTTTTATATTTATGTTTTACAATAATATGTTATTGCAAGTTGAGTTAACAAAGATTTTACTGTATATAAGGGGGCTTACTCTGAATTTCGACATTCGAATGTTCGGTTTTGATGTAGCTGTCAAATATTTATAGTGACAGCGACCATTATCTAAATTTCCCAGTTAGGAGATATAAGTTCCTTGAAATTTATGTAGTGAAATGAATGATAGTGACATCAAAACCGAACACTCAAAATGTTGAATTTCAGAGAAAGCCCCCAAGATACAGATAAGAAGTCGAGGTCGAGAATTTGATTCCACGATCGAGTTAAAATAGTTATTAAATTTTTTAGGTAAGTATGACATTCTTGACATTCATTTATATATTTAAACTAACAACACTCATTTAGTATATCTTTATTAATAATTATTAATAAATGTATCTTTAATTATAATTAAAGATACATTGTTGAAACAAAACCGTATTGTATTAAAAATAATCGATAACTGTATTTATTGGATGACAGATAAACGCTTCCGCAAACTTAAGAACCGGTGCCACTATAATGTTGAAACAACATTAGGATTCACTTGTTTTCATTCAGCCGTTTTAAAAGGTCGGCGATCATTTATGTCTTATGCAGCTGACGCGCAACTTTGACCTTTCACTTTGACGTGTACCTAGTAGTCGTTCTTGAGAGCAGTTTTCCTTCTATTACAAAGGTATACATAAGTATAGGTATACCCAGTTATAGCTTATTATATAAAAGTAAATCGTATGTAATATACAATCTTAATGTTATACGTAATAGGTATAGTAACAAACTAGTAACGCACGCGTCTAGTTAGACGTAAGTTCTTCGTGTAAACATTATGGGAAAATAGGTAAAAATAAATGTTTCCTTTTTAATTTTAGGCCATTTCACAACTAGCTGATAAGTGTCTAATAGCCTATTTTAAAATATAACGCGAATGTTAAATTTATAAAAAAAATCATAATTAATTTTTAGTACGTCAATTTTCGTACACACAGTTTTCTTTCAATAATAAATAATTTTATATTATTATCACTCATTATAAAATACTTCTCTACTACTAGCTACTCAATATAAAATCGAATTCAAAACTAACAGCCAGCTACATGGTTTTCAACAAGAATTTGTATTTCGAACAATAAAAGTCACATTTAAAGCCATTATTTATATTTTATCAGTTAAATTAAGAAGGGACAAGCTTTTATCATAGGCAGCCCATCGATTGATGGGTTCATCGACACTTTTGTAATGTTAAATTGCTTTCTTATGTAAATTAATGATATTTATCTTATTGCTGGCCGTTTATATTCTAAACGACAGGCATTATCTTATTATGACAAAAGATTCACCATAAACTAATAATTTATTTATATAGCTTTATTAGATGAATTTATTTTAGGTCCTAATCATTTCAATGTTCTATCTATTTATTGATTTAAAATTAAAGCGCGCTTTTTCAAAAAAGGAATAGATTCTCTTTTAATAAACTTACCGGTAAACTGTCAGAAAAACATCATCCAGGTTAATTTCCAAATTTGAAACAATCCACAAAGTTTTGACAGTCATTCACTAAATAAAAAAAATAAACAATCACATTGTTTTCTAAAACGATCCAAGGAGGCGGTGAGCGTACCCGCGCTTTCTGACGCGACGTGTCGGTCGGAACGGTCGGCAAACAAGTGTAGCTATCGGTATTCTGCACAGATAGATCGACCCGACCCGCCCTCGGCATATCGCTCGATTCCGGATCGATTCTAGCGTAAGTCCAAAACACGGTCAGTGGGCTTATCGATAAAATATGAAAATTCGTGATGGTGGTGGGATAAATCGGGTTAATTATATTTTGGCGCAGTTTTAATATCTATTTTAAATGAATAAATAATAATATTATTTCGCAAGTTTAAATAATTTACATATTTTTTCGGTCAAACATTTAGCTTCCGGATGTATTCTAGTCCGGATGTTAGAATACTTTTGTACTAACTAGGCCAAATTACATGAATATAATAATATATTTAAGAAATAATTATTACTTAAGTTATTTTCAAATAATGGAATCTTAGTTTTCTGTAAAAAAAGATTTCTCTTCATACTTACATAAATAAACAATTTTATCCTATTTTTGGTATTATTGTTTTCGTGGTTTTTCTGTAAGTTCAACAAACGTACCTACTTACTAAACAAAAAGTTGTAGTTACCGGGTTACCGGTGGCCTGTTTTAAAAGCACTATTTAATTGGCAGTAAGCATAATTGAATTCAGAACAGGAAATATGTCAAAAATCTGTCACTACTTTTGAATTTTTCGATTTTCTTATGCAATAAGAAGTGGACGAGGTTAATGCCGAATGCAAAAGACAATAATGTAAATGACAAAAATAATATAGGTAGGTATGTTACAGTAAGAGGATGTTACAAAGCCTTTTCGACATACCCAAATTATTGCTTTGTTGTTAAACTAATTTAACTTTAACATAATATCTTAATAGTATCTGCCTCGGTAGCTCAGCGATGCGATAGTGTTTAGGACGCCAGATGTCATGGAATGGGCAAAAAAAGGTATTGGGATTTTCTGTCATGAATTTCTTAATATCAGCCCAGGACAAATGCCCGGTTAATGGCAATAGCCTAGCCGATTACATAGGACCACCTCTGTCTACCCCTTTAGTAAAGTAACACAGAAGCTTCCACAGCTTCTGTGTTACTTTTTATCCCTAAAGGGGAAGAAATATTCAAGTAAATCACTAACTTTCACTAATACGTAACAAAATACGTTTTGATTAATTACCGACATCTTTAATTATACGTATAAGGTGCCTGATATGTTATTATAAGAATTCTAATACGTATGCGAATATTGATTCATAGCTTTATAAAGTTATTATGTTTATTGCGAAATTTAATTTTTTCACATGTCAAAAATATAATTTGTGACTTACTGATTGCCAAGCACCGTTATGGGAATGGCGTCACGCCTTTTTTCTTTGAAATCTGGCTAGGGTAAATTATCACCACCGCCTACAGCTGATTTATAGCAAAAGTTTAGGAGGAGAATTGTCTCTAACTCTTGGTGTAAATTTTTTATGATGATACGTAACTTTAAAAAAAAAAATGGAAACAGTCTTTGGTGTATATATACTTTATTAAATTTATTATTATATATTATTATTATATTATTGTAACTGTGTGTTTCTCAAATAAAAAAATCCCGTATAAATACGGAGATAAATAGGCCCGTAATTTGATTTACACATTCGCATTGGTTTTTACTGGCCTGTTGGTCTAGTGGTTAGTGACCCTGACTGCTAAGCCGGAGGTCGTGAGTTCGATCCCCACCCAGGACAAATCTTTGTGTGATGAGCATGAAGGTTTGTTCTGTGTCTAGGTGTAATTTATCAATATATGTATGTATTTACAAAAAAATAATATTTAAGTAGTATATCAGTTGTTTAGTACCCATATCACAAGCAAATATAATTGCTTACTTCGGGACTAGATGGCGCTGTGTGAATGTGGTAGAATATTATTATTATAAGAAATATGCGTAATCTATACTTAATCTCATAAAGCTAAAGAGTTTGTTTATTTGGTTGACTGCACTAATCTCAGAAACTACTGAACCGAATTGAAAAATTCTTTTAGTGTTGGATACCTAGTCCATTTATTGAAGAAGTTTAGGCTATAACATCAACAGCTGAGCAATGGCCAAACAAAGAACAACATAAGTAAAGCCCCGGGTGACTTCTTGTATTTTATACGACACTAGAAGTAGCCCAGAGCTTCGCTCCCGTCATTCTTCCTGAGTACCTAATATCCTAGCGTTGAACCTAACAAACAAACTTCTAAAAGCTTCATAATATTAGTATAGATTACGTATGTTTTTAAGATAATATTTGGTATTTGCAATTATGTGTGTGTGTAGAAATGACTATTAAGTACCTTACGAAAAAGCCAAAAAATGTGCTGTGTGTACATCTTAAGGGACATTATATAGTACAGTAACTTAATTCAACCTTGAAAAACAAAGACGCAATTTTACTTGTAACGATTAAAGTCGATAACAGTATTTAAAAAAATCTCAGCCAATAAAAACTTTCACATTTGTAAGGTCTGTTGAAATTATTTAAGTTTCAAAAGTCGTAAACAGAACAAAACTAACAAGATTGTTGTAACTATCATTAGATTTGTTTAATGGTATATCTTATGTTTAATTAATTCTTTTATGATCTCATTAACATAATATACTATATTTAAATTGAATCTATTACATGTTATAAGAATTACTAATTCCCGGATCGGTTTTATTATCTTTTATTATTAAATACACCACCAGGAAAGTTCGAACCCTTGGTCGGGTTTGGGTTTTACTGTCTTAAAATCTTCAAAGTCAGTATGAAAACTGAAAATATATTAACCTAACGAGGTTTTCCCAAGGGACTACAGTATGGGGTTCTTCAAAAAAGGAGTGAATAGGTTTCTTAAGGGTCGGCAACGCGCTCGTGATACCCCTGGTGTTGCAGGCGCCCATAGGCTACGGTAACCGCTTACCATCAGGCGGACCGTACGTCTGTTTGCCACCGTCGTGGTATAAAAAAAAAAAAAAAAAAAAAAAAAAAAAAAATCATATTTATAAAGGAACCCTATTTTTTTAGACATCAAAGTAGTGTGTTACTCCTTGCGACATTACCTATCCGCCAGTAAAATTCCTATAAAAATGGTTTCAGTACTTTTGGAGTTTATCTCAAACAAACAGAATTTAAAAATTTGTTTGATTGGTTTAACGCTCTAATCTCAGGAACTACTGATTCGAATTAAAATAAAAAATTGTGTTGGATAGTCCATTTATTGAGGAAGGCTATAGGCTATATAACAGCACGCTGCGACTAATAGAAGCTGAGTAGTAGACAAAGAAAAAGGTAGGTAGCGAAGTCACGGGCAACAAACAGCTCAAGTATAATACTCGGTACAGACGCCGGCGCCGCCCGGTCCAAAAACATAATACAATTCCACGTCTTTCTATGTGACGGTATGTAAAAAAATACTCTCATATTTAGTACTAAACTCTCTTGTATCTTGTAGGCGTGTCAGATTATTTTCTAATAGTTAATTGAAAGGTTCAGCGAGTTAATCTACGACTATTAGTTATTTATATCAAAAATATGCATAGAAGATTTGTTTTCGACTATAATTACTGCGACCACCGAAGCGCATGGCGATCGCAATAAATTGATAGCGAACCGAACCGAAAGGTAACGTAAACCATTCCTATGCATTTTCACACATAATTTCTATATAATCAGGTCATATTTAATCGCTTCACTAAAACGGAATTTATTACTTAACACCAATTATATTTATTAAAATCAGAGAAATAGTCACAACCGTATGAAATTGAATTTTAATTTTGAGTTATTAAACCTTCGATATACCTTTCATTTTCATGCAAAAACGACCCTAAATATATACAAAATAGAGGTTATAATGGAGTATAGATGTAAATGCATCAATGGTATGGTATAATAAATATCGAAAGGCAATGAATCACAGCCCACAGGCTCATGTAAGTTGTCTTGATTCAATGATTCCAGTGTGTAAATATGACAGATGACAAGATTAATAATGATAGTCTTTAGACCTTTGCGGGATAGCTTAGTACTTAGCAACACTTTCTATTAAAATGTTCTAAAAATAGCTCCAAAATAAATTCCTTTATAAATATATTTAAAAAAAATTAAATTCTTAATCGCTACACATGCGCGTTAGCATCGCTACGCACGCGCGTCTGTATTGATAAAAACGCGTGTCATCGGCGCGTTTAAGAACACGGTAAGCCCTTAGCTATGGTAATATATTTTTTTTTTTAGGAGGGGAGTGCGTTTACGCATACCGCCCCTGCGGGGACACGGGGCGGTTATGTGGGACTCGCCGGCCAAGGCCGAAATACCCACTAAACCCCTCTGTGCACCAACTCTTCGCTGTAGCAGGTGGGCCGCCGGAACTTGATATGACATCATCGGCAGCTATGGTCATCCATACCCTAACCATTTTACACTTCACACCATACACACATACCTAATGAAAGCCACATGACCTACCAACAGTTTTAATTATTTAAACAATGTACATATCACTATAAGAAAACACCTACTTCGTAATGTAGTAGAAATCAGTTGGTCAGTCATCGTAGGTAAACGTGTTTCTGTGTCGGCTTGTCCAATTGTCAGTTTTTTGCTTTGTAACCTCATCTAAGCTCACAATACATGTACCTACATTGAAACGACATGCATTCAAGCCTAGGTCAAGGTGATAGACATACGTAACTACTTTTATACCTGATTGCTGAATCTGCATATTATTTATTCATACAATAAAAAAGGCTGTTAATTTCATTCTTCTTGTGGAGTCATGGTGGCATGTATCGTTTTCTATACTGCCTTGCTAAGGAAGAAAGTAATTATATGAGCTTTGGAATATGCGTATTTAAGTCTTTAATAATTGATAAGAAGATTTTCTTCCACCCAGTGAACATGAACTATTCATGAATATGTTATAAATAGGAGACCTGTCTTCATGTGACTTGTATATATATATTAGAAATTACTCTTACATGGTTAAAGATAATTATCTATAAATATATCTATATTATACGAACCCGATACATAAAACGCTAGTTCGTGTCAAATACTGAAATGAAAGTAAGGGTCAATCTTTACTTTCCTTTATTTTATTAACTATTAAACGACTAGGGAGATATATGCTAATTATAGTATAAAACGTCCTTGAATATACGCTTAAAACACGAACAAAACACTATTTAAAATACAGAAATTGATATATCGATATTTGAATCGATTATTGTTTTACTATGCAGTTGAGTGTAATATTGTTTTATTTTGTAAATATAGATATTAAAATTTTTTATTATTTTTAATTGCATTAGTTTTACCTACGTATTTTATGTTAGGTAGATTTTTTTTTAATAATTATTAATATTGAATTTTGCATAACTTGATAATTGGTAAATGTTGTAGTACTTAATCGATAAAAATGGACTAAGTATTTTAAATTTGAGATAGATCAGCTTCCAGATTGCCAATTAAGGTCATTTATTAATATGTTAATAAAAAAATAACCAATTTTTTAAACCTTGTCACATTGTACTTATTACATTTGGGCCCAGGAATTCTCGTCTCCTTTGAGTGAAAGAAACATTTATTTGGTGCAACTGTGCAAGGTAGTAACAATAAAAACAATTGAGAAACAAGACAATGATAAAAAAAATATCGTAAGTAAAATATGCCTGAAACTATTTTTAAATAGTGACCAGTTCAGCGTGTGTCAGGTAAACAGAACCTGAATCTTGAGATTCTGACCAAGATTAGATTCCACGTATAACAAATACTTTTTACTTTTCCTTGTAATGTGTGTGTATTTAAAAATAGAAACATAATTCCAATAATATTATAAATTAGTTTGTATGGACTACCCAATCACGCTTCATCATCATCATATCAGCCCAACGACGTCCACTGCTGAACATAGGCCTCACCTAATCACGCTTAGTTACAAATATTTTAATAACTGAAAATGTATAAAAATTCTAAAAAAATATAGTTCAAATAATTACTTTTTACTGCATTATTCCTGAATAATGGTCAACTTTAATATTTAGGCAAGTCACGCGTGCACGTAAAAACATTTACGACGATTTAACATTTCCAGTTAAATTTTTGTTAATGTTTTATTTTATAGTTCAAACGAACCACCGTGAATAGAGTTACTCAAATAAAAATAATGTTTTTGTTGTCCGAGACATAATTCAACTGTGTGACAAGTTTCACCAAAACAAATTCAGAAATGTATGTAACTATGATTAGTCCTCAGAAATAATATATCTACCATACATGCCACTTTCCCAACAGAGGGGTAGGCAGAAACTATTTCCTTCGACTTACTACGATTCTAACATTCATTTTTGGCTTCTTCAACATTAATCAGTCTTTTCATGCAATCTCACTGATTTAGGGTACTCCTGATTTGTCCCTCCTTTAGAACGTCACCTATCTAATCTACCAGAAACTGTGATTAGTGTACAACCAGTGAACTGTTTTAAAAATAGACTTGATGAACATTTAAAACAAACTAAACATAAGTGCAATATTATGCACACATCAGATTAATGATCTGCTAATGCATTATAAAATAATAATAAAAAAAACATCTATCTTAAGAAACTCTGCATGTCCGAGTCGGATTTAGATCTCCGAATGTATCCGGATCCCTAACCCTAATATCAATTTCTGAAAAATAGTTGAAATTAGTAAGTAGTAGGTATGTAATTATTAATTATGCATTTTCGTGTATCGAATAATAAAAATGTACCTAACATTGTGTGATTACAATGAAAGTGCTAGTCATGTTTACAACTAAAACCTAAAAAAAATTTGATTAAATCATGTTCTGCTAAAAATGCATGATCAGCGAATTGAACATGACAATAGAGGCATTTAAGTACCCTTGTAATTGAACAATTCGTCACTTGATTAAAGAATAGACAATCAAAATTGATAAGCTCCAAGCCTCAGAAGTTCTCTATACGAAAATCTCGCACCACAATATACTATACAAATAACAATAGTACATATACAGTACGGGATATCGATTCAACATATAAATTAACCGTTTGATCGGACCCTACACAAATTCGAAATCGAATAATTCGTTTATCTATAAACGAATTATTCGATTTCGAATTTACATCCCGATTTTAAAGCATTTCATTATTAGAATATCGATTAAACTAATCTCATTGGTTTTTCCGTGTATACCATATACGAAAGCCAAGCCAAGTTCTATGACCTTTTTCAATATATTTGGTACATTACATTACATTCATAAAAGTTAATTTATACCCTAGATATAATTAATTAAGATTTCATTTTAATTCATCGCTTAATTGGGGTAAAAGGAGTGGTAAGAAGAGTTTGAAGCCTGCCAATTGCTCTGAACCAAATATCATCCATCCCGTATTTCTTTTCTTCATTTCTCACTTTCCTTCTGCGGCTTTTTTATACCACGATGACAGTGGCAAATAGACGTACCCTGATGTTGCATCTATTATTAAGTTGCAGTTTGCAGAAGCAACCTATTAATATTAACCAATCGGTAAAATTTTTAATAAAAAAATAAAACAAATGTTCTTTTTAAAATGTATTTTTTAAATATCTTTAGTATTTATCAAAGCTAACAATGTTTATACATCAAGTTGTCGGATCTTACTGCCGTGTTTCCAAAAGGTTTCTCGGTTGCCGTCGTAAAATGAAAAACACATTTACATTAATAGATTTTATTACAAACAACACTAGGGAAATGTTGAATTATGTAAATAATACAAGCAATAAATTCAATGTTTCTTGTGTTTACAAACAAGTGGAGGACTGACTATGCGTTAAAGGCTTGCGTCTTGTTGAAAGCCGTTTTATTGCTATAGATTTTATATCGTTAAACTATTTTTATTGGTTTATCGCTGTTTGATATAAATGATAGTACTTACTCGTATTTAACTTCTTGAATAAACATTCGTTATCAACGAAAAGATAGAAACAAAGGAGATTAAAACAAGATTATTTCAAGATAAAAAACGCAGCGTTTGAACTTAGGAATAAGTCCTAGGACCATAATCGAAATCTCGACATGATTTGGGAATCGTTGTCAAATGTTTGAACATGACAGCGAGCGACGGTGACAATATTTAAATTTTTAAACATTTAACAACGTTACGAGTGCCCGCTTCTGGAATCTTCCGAAGCTTTAAAAGTTCAGTATTGCATTTCTCTAGATTAGTACGGATGAAGCCGCGTGTTGTTTACTTTATAAACATACAAAAACGAACACAAAGTGACCCAGAATCTCATGTTCTACAGTCAACCTCCTAGTCTTAATAACTTCCAATATTTCTAATTTATATAACACTTAGAAAGTGCGCAATGAATGCAAATGTACTTGTAGCATCGTTTATAAGCGTGTAAGTTTATATTAACTATGATTTTAAGTGAATAACCATACAAAGCTAATGTAACGATCCTATTTGTTAGTTGCTATGATCTTATCTAATTTTCGACTTGTTTGGTACAAGTACGTTAAAATAACATGTCATGAAACTATCCTTATGAGAGAGAGGCAATTGAAATAATCGTTTACATAACAACGATTATAAATATTATTATTATGTTGGTTAACTGCCTCGATGATGCCACGGAAGTGTATACGCTTGGTCTGGTTCGATTCCGAGGTTCATAAAAAAAGTGTTGGGCTTTCTGTCACAAAAAAAAATCGGACAGTTTAGAATCAGGGGGCTGGTCCGATTTGAAAAAGTATTTTAGAGTTGGATAGCCCATTTATTGAGGAAGGCTATATAACACTATGACCAATAGAAGTTACTAGTGGCAAAACAAAAAACGACGGTTGCGGTTGCCCCGGGCAACGGCAAGTAACTACAATTAAATAAGAAGCTGTGAAAATGTGAAAGTACAAATTACGACAAAGGGTCAATATGCATATCTACTTGATTTTTAAAAAGTCTAGGACATAAATTAAAAAGGATATAAAATATAATAACAAATTATGTACCTACAGATTTCCCATTTAATAACCCTATTTAATGGGCAAATATCCCATGTGATTAAAGGTTTCCCTTCAAGTTAAAGCAATTCAAGTTAATATACCGTCATAAACCCGAACATGTTTGCTTAATAATACAAATTTAAAAGCTTTAGGTCAATCGTGATTGACACGTGACGACACGTGATTGAAAGTGTAGGACTCAAAGTAAGGGGCATAATTAAATTTCATAATTAAATTACCACTTATTGTAATTACATTAAGAATCAATAACTTCATTATGTGTCAAGTACTTCATTCATTATCTTTAGGTATAGCCAGTTAAAAGAGTTCGGATCGTTTTGCTTTTCTTGATCTTGCCGCGACTCGGCAAGCATAGAGTAGGACGCCCTCCAGCTAGATGGTCCGACGACCTGAAAAAGGTCGCTGGGTCTGTCTGACTGGATGCGGAAGGCGGATGACAGAGTGCTACGGCGCGTGTTAAGAGAGGCCTACGTCCAGCAGTGGACTGCAATAGGCTGAAATGATGGATCGTTTTAATCCCAGCGTTTAATGATATAATGTTTTTATTTATTTTTTTTAATTCTTTTTGCATTTGTCAGGTTTGTATAGTATAGACGATATTTTTTGGAATATTGTTCCGGAAGGGTCGTTATTCGAGTGGTATTTTAGTATGAAAATCTTAATAAATGGTGTTTGTGTGAAGAAGAGTCTGTATTTATTGAGAATATAAATAACATAATCGAAAAGTTGTCAGTGTCATGTTGTATCAATAGACAATTTTAGCCTATTGATAGTTTTAACAATATCGTGTCGGTCTGCAAGAGTGTATTAGGTACGAGACGTTTCGTCAATCTATCGTCCTATTTGCTTTCAACTGTCTCTAATTTTTTAAAACTGATTTATGATCACTCCTGATACCGAAAATTGGTGTGTATCTGATACGATGTCATTGCAATACATAAGTTGGTATTTTTATACTGCTGCAGCATTAAAATTAAAAAATAAATATTTTTCTTTAATTTTCTTTTACAAGTTTTATTTTTACCGATATACTACGCGAGTGGAGCTGCGGCTGGAAGCTAGTTACATAATATGAAAGGCAACCTTGAGTCTTAGACTTAAGTAATTTTATTTACTATAATAATACTATAGTATACTAGATACGGCGACTATAATAATAATAATCACTATAATATCATTGGCAGAGATAGGTTACTATATATTACTATACTATATAGGTTTGACAGGCCTGTTAGTCTAGTGGTTAGTGACCCTGACTGCTAAGCCGAAGGTCGTGGATTTGATCCCCACCCTGTATAAATCTTTGTGTGATGAGCATGAAGGTTTGTTCTGTGTCTGGGTGTAATTTAAAAATGATTTAAGTAGTATATTCAGTTGTTTAGTACCCATAACACAAGGAAATATAATTGCTTAATTCGGGACTAGATGGCGCTGTGTGAATGTGGTAGAATATTATATTATTTGTAGTAATAATATAATATTCTACCACATTCACATAATTGGTGCCTATCTCTGCCATTGACCCCGAAAAGGCTCATCATCTCATCAATAAATTTATGTCAGTAACTAGATATAACTAGAATTTCTTATCCAACCTCATTAGTGCCCTTATACACGTGGTTTTGCTCTACCACAAGTTGTACAAAAATTTCAATCTCACTATGATTGGTATCAAAGCATTAGCGAGTTCATCAAGACCTAGGCAAATGACTTGAGGTAAAAACAAGTCTATGTTAAAGTAAATGTATGGGTTCGTACTAATGCCCTTCTCATCTATCATCAATTTGTATGTAAGCTATCGGCTACTGGTGATAAAGTACGCACTTGAAAGGCTTTTTACCGTTCTGTTACGACGTCATAATAGTTTTATCTATACTTATATTATAAAGATTAGTATTTTTGTATATAACGAATAAACTTAAAACTACTGGACCGATTTCAAAAATTATTTTGCAGTTAGAAAGCTATATTGTCATTGATTAACAAAAGCTATATAACACGCGCTACGGAAAATAGGAGCTGAGCAGTGGCCAAATAATTATTACGCTCGTAGATAAATATTAAACTTTTTTAATTTCTTATGCTACTCAAACGTGTATTGGTTATCACGTTTTAACCTACATGCAGTGGCCAAATAAAAAAAACGGTAGGGAAGCCCCGCGCGACTTCTAGTATTTCTATAAAAATATTTTGTGGTAATTAAGTACGTTTAAGTATGTATGTATACGTTATAGGTGGGTAGTGGTAGCTTTAATTCACGCTTCGGGCATAAACCTAACTTATAGTATCGGCTAATAGTATGGAATTGTGTTCAGCAAGTGGCAATAAACTTATTTTACTCCTTTTTATATGGGACCTCTTTATATGAAATGAAAAATATATTAAAAATATAACACATAAGGTTCGGATCCTACGCGTTACTTATAAAATTGAGGATCTAAACATTACGTAATTTACTACAACTTTTCATACTTGCCTACATTCTCACTTTATTCTCAAATAAAAACCCAAACTTATAGCTAAACATGCAAAACACAACCTTGAATAGCAGTCTAAATCACTTAGAAGGAAATGTGTATAATTTATGCTGTTTCGTCGAAGTTTTGATGACTTCGCTTTGAGAACAATGAAACACTTACATCGACTTATGTACACTGATTGACTGTGCACATGCTATGTCTCACTTCCCGGATAAACTAACGTTTTTCTCACAACGCAGCCGTTCCATTTCCTCGTCTGTTATAAATGTTGTACAAAAAATAACACATTCAAAACGCACTCGTCGATGTATGCAAAAAGTATGATAATTATATATAAACGATTTCGGAAATGCAGATGTCGATATTCTTAGTATCGTGGGCTAACTGCTTTGGTGGCGCAGCGGGAAGTATATATGACTGTTGTGCAAGAGCCCCCGGTTTTGATTCCCGGGTAGCGCAAAAACGGTAAGTATTGGGTTTTTCTATAACAGTATTGGCTTCCCCCTTATTACAAAATACAGACTAAGCATTAAACCATTAAACCGGGTTTAAATTGACAACTTTGACACTAAAACAATGCCTTATGTCAATTTAAACCAGGTTTATACTTAGTCCATATTTTGTAATAAGGGGGATAGAGTTTGAATATGTGACGCTGTCATTTTCAATCATTCGACAACGATTTCAAAATCGATCGTCGAATATTGAAATTGCGAATAGGCCCTCTGATTTTCTGGAGGCAGTAGGCTGTGGTTTTCTGGTTATAACTTAAAATTAAGTTTATAGGGTTAATGTGTCAGGTTTCAAATCAAGATAACAACAATATCCTATACTACTATCCTATACTAAACTATACTACTTCAAGCTCGCTCGGATTCTAATAGGTAACCAAATAGATTTATCAATCGGGCACATTATTTATTTTGTTTAATTGTGCACACAATATACTATTTCCAGTAAACCACACGGCAAATGAGTAAACCATGACCCCATACGAATTAACAGTTAAACTTTAATCTCTCAAATAAAGACATAGCCATTAAAATGTTAATAATTATTTATTCATAAAAATAGGACGTATAAGCCATCACATTTTACTATATTATTATTCATTTCGTTTTTTATTTCTGTTTTTATGAATATATCGTCTGTTCCCATAGCAAGTGGAATAAAATTTTATGTAAGGCTTTTAAAAATTAAATGCACTATGAACGGCGGTAGGTGATGCCCCCTGGTGTTAACTACCGGTACAGTATAGAAAGTATGTGAGAATACCCCAATAAGTTTTCATTAGAAGACACATTTAAGTCGGTCCTAAAACAATTTTTGACTGCGTTTCATCGCTGCAATAATCATGTATATACATAACTCAAAGGATTAGTAGGTCAAAGTGACAATGGGCATGCCTTTTCGCTATTTCAGTGCATAGAGAAGAATGCCACTGTAAAGAGAGACATAATAATATTTTTACACAACTTTCTTTTTTGCTCTCAGCCTTACGTATTTTTTGTATTCTTTTGGGTTTCATCTAATAATTTATGTAATAATAAATAAATAGTACATATTATGTACTATTTATGTTTTTATATATATACAAATACACTAACACACACACACGACACACGGGTCGTTGACTCGTCATTCTGTCCCTGGGGCTCTGATGAAAATCAGCGCTGTTGAGTGTCCAGCAGCTGTTAGTTGCTGGCGCCACAGCATTATGCTGAGCAGAGTCCAGATTCCCGCAGTTGTGATATGCAGTAGGTACAATAATTATTAATTATATTTTTTTCTATTATTATAATTTTTTTTTAATCTTAAGCACTTTTGTTCCTACTAATGTCACATTGACTGTGGAGAATAAATGTTCTTTTCTTTCTTTCTTATTGTGAACATCAAGTTATACAAAGGACACTTCATTTAATATCATTGAAAATAAGCACGAAAGTCACCAGCAGAAATGCATGGACAGCACAAGATTCGTAATTCTATCATCGCTCAAACCCAATTTTTTAAGGGTTAATAAAACCGTCGCTGTTTCTTAAGAATTCTGTGTTGTCCATGCAATTATTCTGTAAATGACCCTACAATGGGCAGTCTTATCGCTTACAGGGATTTCTTCCAGACAACCTTTGTATTGATTTAGTGGTTAGGCGAAGTAGAGAATATGAGATGTGGATTATACTACAAAGGTTTTTTGCATTGTAGGTATTGACAACCGGATCCCTTAATACCTATACCTAGTTCTATCAATCAATTGAATTGTCAACAAATTTGTTTACACTTAATGTATACTTCAAATGAAATATTGTCTGTATCAACAAACATACTATTGAAATATGTGCAATAGTTTGTGTTGATAAAAACACGGCATTAATTTCAAATTGTATGCAAGTTTTTGTGTTTATTTATAGAATGCCTGACATGCTCATACTCTGACTTTTACCTATGATTTCATTTGTCTGTATATAAATCTAGCTTCCGGCCGCGGCTTTGTCCGCGTAGTATATCGATAAGAAGTATGAACAGTCTATTGGGGACTGTTTGTACTACTAACAGATGTTATATCTTTCATAGGTTTATTATTATTGATTTTATATACAAAAAGATCCTGCTTTTATAGCTAGAGTCTGGCTACCGGTTCTCTGCACTGGACTGTTTTTTAAAATCTATACATGGCAATATTTTTGAACTGTCATGTCACTGTCTTTTTAGTGTTTTTCAATCAATATTCTTTTGAAATTATTGAAAAATAATGCCGAAAGCTATCAAAGGCGTAGTTAGAAAGTTGATATTTACTTAAGTTGAGATAATAGTATCAAACGCATTTTTTCAGTCTATAGTCGGTGTTGTCACCCCTTGTTTTTTTGAATTTACCGCTCTTTTCTTGTGCAAAGAACGGATGGCCAGACTATACTATCTAATTGAAAATGGAAGGTTTTACACTGGCCGTCTTTAATAATATTAAAAATAGAACATTTAAGTTATGACAACATGAATAGCCACTGACGGGATATCTAGATGCCAAGACAACCTCTTTAGATAGTCGGTGGACGCTTTCTTGCTTTACATACAATCGTCTTGTCGTACTCACTCAAAGTTTATGTCCTTCTCAAAGTCTTAAAAAACTATCTCTGTTCTGTGACTTTCTCTAAGTAAAATTTTATAAAGATTGGATGAGTGGTTTCGAATAGTACCTTTTTATTTAAATTTTTATTAATATCAATCGGTCGGCAAATGCAATCACTTGTAGATAAGTAGTACTCAAATTACCTATCGGCAAAGTACTACAAACTTCTTGGTCCTTTAAAAAACTTACAACATTTGGATCGTGGATCACTTAAATTAAAACACACTTTATGTGCTAAATACGAGTTAGATTTACCCTATTCAATATATACCATATTCTTTAAATGTGATACATCCTTAATTAACTTATATAAATTATAAAAATAAAAAAGTATAATTTAGGACAAAAATATTATAATAATATTTCGTGTAATAGTTGTTTTAGTATCTAGTTCAACTTACGTAAGACGACGAACTAGATAGGAAAAAATATTGATCACGTAACACTAAAACACTAAGTTATATTTACATTTCAAAAGTTTTTTATTATACCTTTTATATTTTTCTCAATAATAATAATTTACGACGCTAAAAATCGTTTGATTATACAGGATCAATAAATAACTCGTATTTGCCAAATGTTTGCTATGTTTATTTTTAGTGTTCGATCAAAGCCGACGAAATGAGAATAGAAATATCGCCGAAACTGAAACCTATTCGGTTTAGGCCGAAACTAAATAAAATATGCCAAAACTTGGTATCTTAACCGCACAACTATACGATTTTAATTAAGTATCGTTGCAGGATTATTATTAAATAATTAGGTAAATTGTGTATAGAATTCTAATAAATTTGCGATAAGTTTACCATAGTATTTTATTAAACTCCTCTTTTAACGTCTCTATTCTGTAGTATAAACATATAGCCAAGACATAAATGCCCCGCAATTATATAATTATAAAGTAGTTTACTTTTTTGAGGTAAATAAGTTTCGGCTTTCAAAAATCACGCTTTAGTCAAACACTATTCGTTTTAGTTCAATACACGCCTTCTGAAGTCCAATGATAATAATATAGTCAAAACCTGCTTCATTCAATTAGCAAGTGTATAAAATATTAACTATATTTTACATGTCTATTAAATTATTACTCTTAAGACGAATCTATCTTAGTCACTTAGGAGTACGATATAGTATTATTAAGATTGATCAGGCGCCAGTTATAATCTAGATTGAATTAGTACCTACTTAGGTATTTATTTTTTCTAAATGATGATGAATTTAAAGTAATAAAATTATGTAGTTATGAAATTTATTATATTAATTTATTGGGTTGTGATTTAGTTTGCAAATGTATCTTGTAAAAGATGATTTTACAAAAAACTCCTTTGAAACAAAGTGGATTACTATTTACATCTATACCTACTTAAGATTTTTTACGAACGCATATTTTTTAAGCTAGCAGTTGCGTGGCGTTCGCCCTCGTGGATCTTTGTTTGGCTACTCAGCTCCCATTGGTCTTAGCGCGATGTTATATAAATTTTCCTCGGTAAATGGAAAAAGATCTATTCGGACCATTTATTCCTGAGATTAGCACGTACAACGAAACAAACCTACAAACAAACTCGTCAGCCTTTTTAAAATTACTTATTTACTATAGATGTGGAAAAATAAATATACCTAATATAAATGTTAATTAATAAATTGATAATGCCCTTAAATTACTATCTTATAAAAAACTTAAAAGTTTAATGTAAAAACTTAGAACAGAAATTTACCACAGAGAGTTATTTATATTTATAGCATAATATATCAAACAGTGTTTTGGTATTCATGTCATTTGAACATCGGAGGGTCTACGGTTCCCTTCTGAATTAAAATATAGTTGAAAACGATGCTTAACTAATTAAAAACAAGTTCCGAATAATTAACGTATATCCATTAATTTAATACTGACAAATTATACTTTCAAACATTACGTTGAAATATACGTTCATATTTTTATCCACTGCCTACCAAATGGCTGCGCTTTATCTGATGAAATCAATCCGAATTCATGCATTGATTCGCAGCTATTTTTATGTTTTCCACGATATTTAGTTACCAGTAAAGAGTGCAATAAAATAAATAAGTTTAAAATATTCTTTAGACATATAATGTGAAAATAAAAATAATGTCATTATTGTCTCTAAAGTTTGTAGAGAAATATTAGTAGATTGGGTTTCTGGAACGGTTGTTTAATGTAGAATTATGACGATATAGCAACATACAATTTTGTTTATTGGAATTCCATATTATTTGAATTATTTAAATAACAAGTACGAAACAAGAAAATAATTCAAATAGAAATCCAGAAATGCATAAGTACAAAAATGGTCAAGATAGAGCCGTGGTAATCCACTATATAACTACCATGTTTGTTTAATGGAAGTGTTCCTGGCACCCACACAATCATAGTACCTAGGTGCGACCACGGCTCGTCCTTGAGCATTTTTACACCTATTCATTTGTGTATTTTTATCTGAATTATTTTCTTGTTTCTTACTTTTTAGACCCCTATTTTTACGTATCTAGGTTATACCTAGTTTTTTATATTAGAATTATTTAAATTATATCACAAGAAGTCGGATAGACTTCCTATATTATAATTTAAACAACAAAAACAAACGCATTATGAACTATTTGATCAGTCTACATGATTAGTAGGTGTCAGAAGAACCCGCGCCGAAACTTAACTTATTTTACTGGTAACTTTAGAAACACAATCTGTTACCACCATCACAGGTCCCACTTCTCATTGCAGTGACTAAAATTCTAAAAGTTATTTTAGTTTTTTTTGAGAATGATTCTGAAAAAAAAAACTGTAGTCCCCGACCAAGAAAACGAACCTTCACACTCTTCACAGCAGTCGTATACAGTTTAGCTGCCGAGACAGACCTACCTACCTGATTTAAAAAAAAAACCAAGTTCGTTTACAATAGTCGTCAGTTGGCTCTCTACTCTAAAGAAACTGATATAAACGACTCCTATAACAATAACAAATTTGAGGAAGTTTGTAAAGAAAACGTTTACGAATGGCCTCAGTGAATGTTAGTAAACTATGCTTGTATTTGATACCTTCTGACACATACGAGTACCAACTCGGTATAATACCATCTAATCGATGTTTCTGCTTAATGACCTACTGAGTCGACAACCACATTGGATGAAAAAAATGTTTTGGACATGACAGCCTGTCATTGTCAAATGATATCTGTTGGAAAAAGGCATTAAGTGAAAATGAATGAATTTGGCTATTGCCATCTTATTTGCTTAGTATTAAGGTTGATAATTGTAAAATGGAATTGATCATCTTACAATACTTTTATTTATGATGCGATTACTTCTAAAAGTATCAGTTCGAAATTTGAAATCTTAATCAGATTGTCTGCTAATTTATTGAGATGGCTACCTATTAATTAAAGTTAAAGTTCATTTCCTAAAAATTGGTAGATTATATCAAAGGCTATAGCTATGACGCCACCATACGGTCTGATACGGTCCACAGATAGCCTTTTCGGGTCATAGTGTATAATCTATATCTGTGAATAGCGATTTGACATTTTATTTTATCCCTAGATCTCAGACTAGTCTAGCTAGCTAGAAATAAAATGGTTTATCAGAATGTCACAAATAAATTATCAATATTTAACTTTAAAAAAAAATTGTACCTAAAGCTTTTAAAAACAGATATACATACAAATGGGTCCACTATACGTAATTACTTAACTAGAGACTAAAATTTATTATACCAACTTATCGCAGGTACCTACATTTTAAGTATAAGATAACCTTTAGTTTTTTTTAGTCTACCTACTTCTGTTGCACCTTACGAAGTTATGTGAATCATTAATACCAATATTAATTTCATACGTGTTCTAATTAATAGTTCCTTTCCGCATATCACTCAATTATAATCCCTTGCATAATCCTAATTAAAACCTATCAATCGACATAAAAAAACAGCTCTTTTGAACTAGAAATAAACATACGTAACCAGATTAATTAAATATGCGCGTTATTTTTTTATGTGAAAGGAGTTCTTGCAATGTAGATATACCTAATAATACAAGAATTTATTACATATTTTTTTTAAAAAGTAAATAAAATCACAAAAAAAAACAAATACATAAGTAAAAACAATGAATTATTATTATTTGTGCATATTATTATACTGATGTATGAAATAGTCAATTTTATTATAAAAAAATGCAAAATATTTTTTAACAATAATTGAATGCTATGTTTATACCTACCTAATTACATAATGTTTTCTGATATTTTAACAATTTTTTCTTAGCTAAGATGACCAAAAGCATAGACAATAATAGAAAGGCAAAGGTAATAATTTACAAAATGCCGTGTGAAACACAAATCGACGTTATTTAGTAGAACTATAAATCAGAAAGCGTAGATACTTACTAACTATTAACCTTTTACGAGGTAGATCTTCTGATGAACGTTCACAAATAATTAATAAAAAGTATCGTTATTATTAAAGATATTTAAACTGTATACGAATTTCTTTTTTGTTTTTTTTTTTAATTTTGTAACAAATTTTCTATTCTTTAGATCAACCAGTTTGGTATACTAAACATCGCGACATTGATCTGCTCAGGTTTAAAGTTCAAACTAATGCTAGTAGTAGTCCTAATGGAATAATTAGATAGGTATGTACTTAGCTTCACATATTAATCATTCTGTAATTAATCAGATAATATTTTAAAGACCTAGAACGGGTTTTCCTATGCAACTACCATGCGCATGCGGCTCGTCAAAAAAGGAGTGAATGAAAAAATTTAATCTAATTAGTCGACAAGCCATCGTCGTTCTGGTGTAAACAAAAATAATAATCAATATTCATTATTTTTTAATACCAACATGAAAGGAATCTACAGGAAGCCTATTACAAAATAAAATACCGAAATTGATTTAAAATTACACGCCTTTCGTCCTATAAAAATACATTATTGCCTAAATGGTCATCTCTAGAGTATTGATTTTTTTTCATGGCAGGCCAACAGGTGTTACAAATATTTTTTTATCTCGGTTATCGTAACGATCAGAGATAGACAGCACTTCGGATAAGCAAAAAATTCACACGTGCATATTTTTAATGATACTCAAAACTTGTCAATTAATTTATGCGTACGCTAATCCATCCACATCTGATCATATTAACTAATGACACTAAAAAGCAATGTAGGCATAAAAAAATGTCAACTTTGATGCTAATGATATGTAAAAGGACCATTTCTACTTTCAAAATAAAAAAAAAACATGTTCGATTTCTCTTCTAAATTTGAAATTCACTTTTTTTGACGCCTGATTACATACAATCTAAGTTTGGTTCATTCATTTCGTTCATTCTGCCTCCGTGTAATCGGGTATTAGGTAATCTATGTACCTTTTAATTTTTATATAACGCTTACAATATTGTTCTTCCTCTATATGTTACGTTTGACACCAGAACCTCACATCTTACGTCTTGACTTGTGTTTTATATAAATAAAGCTCATTATGTAATACATTTATAACGTGTAATTTAGATTATGACTGAAATTAATGTAAAAAATATGCAGTGATTCATTGATTTATTTGTAAATGTGTTTCTAAGTAATGATTTGGCAACATCGTACACTTAATGATACAAAGGCATAAGATATTAATATACCTTTACGGCAATTTGCGCTTAATAACAATTATAATAAGGATGAAATTGCAAAATAACAAATGTCTTTAGCTTACTTCGGATGATAGGTACGGTGTTTCTAAGCAAATATTTATGTATTTTTGTGATTCATATTTTCTACCTATTTCTACACGACACTAATTAAGCGAAAGAAGAGTATACAAAATGTTATGTTTATAATCACCTGAAGGGTTAGTGTTCTGAATTTATTCCACAGATCTTGTATAGAAAAATATATTGATTTAGTATTACATATATATAATACTAAAATTATAAAGCTGAAAAGTTTGTTTGTTTGGCTGAACACGCTAATCTTAGGAACTACTGGATCGAATTGAAAAATTATTTTAGTGTTGGTTAGCCCATTTATTGGGGACGGCTATAATATCACGCTAATATTACGAGCTGAGTAATGAATGGCCAAATCATGAACCACGGGAGCGTTCGGTTGCCCCGGCCATCTTTTTCCAAAAAAAATCTAAAAAGCTCTCCCAAAAAGTATCCATATGACAAAAATGCATGATCTCCTACTTATCAAAATCGTCTAAAAATATAGCAATACGAAGTAACTTTAAACTAGAACAGATAACGGATAAATAAAACGTTGCTTTTCAAACCAAAAAGCATTAAATGTCTATCATTATAAACAAACTAAGAATCTCAAGATCTCCCAGATAGGTCATTATTGCTTTCCCTTAAACGGTTCGAAACATCTAATTTTCATATAATGCAATAGTAAGATAAAATCGATGATGTAGCTCAAATCATTTATGCTATTCTGTATTGACACAGTTTTCAATCCCGTCTTTGTCCTTATATATTGACTTGAGTAGGTAATCATAATGAACCTTAATGTATGCTGTTGAGAATTCAATATCAGTATGCGAATATTAACTAAGTGGTTAGAAACCTTAATATTTTAATCGTAAATACGAATGAAAATAGATAAAAACAAAAGAAGTTTATTTATGTAGACTTTTTCATTTTATCTTTTCTTTTACGTGCATAAGGTTTATTTTCAAATGGAACGGCATTTCAAATGTATTTAAAAATAGCATTAATTAATTTATTACCACGGTGGATTACTTTTAAAATTCGAGATCAATAAACTTATTGTTTACACGGTAGACAAGACCATTATTTTTTATTACTTTGTTGTTTTAATTTTGTTTTGGTAGAAAAAAAATAACAGAAATTAAAATATCCACTATCTTCATAATTAAATGTTTTTCCGATTCTAGTACAGATAATGTGCCTTAGAACCACATTACTTTATTATAAAGAATAAAAATGCAAATTATTATTCGCCTCAAAATGCCTCCTACACATCGTGCGGTGCGTATGATTATACAACACTCCTTTCTTAAACAAACATGTCAGGCGATCTGTCAAAAATGTCAGATTGACAAGTACATGTTGTTTAAAGCCTGAATAATTTTGACACTAAACTTCCGCTATGTGAGTTAGATAACTATCACTAGTAGTAAGTTACTAATTACTACGAGTAATAATTATCTAACGGTGTAAGTGTAAGTCAAGTGGTAGTAAGGACAAAATATTACGTTTTAAATAACTTTCACCTGGGGGTAACGAACGAATGAATGAAAAAATGAACGAATGAAACGACGAAGACGAATGCAAGATAATTTCATTTTGGTAGAGTCCTGGCTATACCCTTCTTTAATATTATTTAGTGTGAATAAAAAGGTATCAATATTAAGCATGTACAAATTGTAGAAGGGAATAGGTAATAATACCAAGGCTAAAATAACATAAATACCTAATTGAAACAGTCCGTTCACTATTGGTAAACATGTTTCTTGCGATCTAAATGTCAACGAAAGCTGCATCGTTACTTGAGCGTATTGTGAAGGGATTGAGTTTGTGGTTGAAGCTTATTTAATGCGTAACTAGTTTGAGTTATCAAGGGATAGGATACTTGGATATTTGTCGAATTAAATCTATACTAATATTATAAAGCTAGTTTGTTTGTTTGGTTGAACACTAGGATCTCAGGAACTACTGGTCCAATTTAAAAATTTCTTTTAGTGTTGGATAGCCCATTTATCGAGGAAGGTTATAGGCTATATAACGCCATGCTACGGCTAATAGGAGCTGAGCAGTGGTCAAATAAGAAAGACAGGAGCGAAGCCCCGCGCGACTTTCAGTTAACGACAAGACTAAAAAAGTACCATCATCCTACATTTAAAGACAACACTTACACAAGCTCTATATCACGGGGGACTTTACAAACATACAATTAAGGATACAAAGTACCCCCAGACTCCAAATAAATATCTATGAACACAAAATTAAATATATGTCTTTTGTGCCGAATCGGCGATGGTAGAGCGGTGGTCGCTTCATCAAGGTGACAGTCATTTTGTGTAATTAAATAATTACTTGTGGAGGGAGGTAGTACCAAGTCATCACTGTTCTGCTTCGGTATCAAAAATTTTGCTCATACTAAAAATCCCGACTCGTCACTGTTTCCAAAAGGTACAGTTTCCAAGAAAAGCTTATGCTGTCTAGGTACGTTAAATAAAATAGTGGTTTGATTTCTGTAAGTGTACCTACACTTAAAATAACATTTCAACACAATTTAAAACAACACAAACACGTATAATAACAAATATACGGAAATTCGATGTCCAGTTCGTTTCTGAGTCTCTATATTCCACATGCCGAAAACAGTTTTAAGTCGAGCAGGTGTAATGCTTGATTATCAATTTATTGCATAATAAAACTTCCTTCTTCATCGTTAGTGCTTAATTAGAGAACTTAATGAAATGTATCAATGTAGGTATGTATAACAGCCGTTCTAGAAAGGTTTATTTATAAAAAGAAATGTTACAAGAACCGTAATCTAATGATTACGGTTCTTATAACGTAACTGAGCTTAAAGCATTTTTATGTAAGTATATAAATAAAAATGAATTACAAAGTTTATGTGCCCTAAGCGCAAAATATAAGAACAGTTGGAACAATGCAGATGATTCTTATATTATTAAAATATTAATCGTTTTTATTAAATTTCTTTATTTAAATTTGAATCTTGCCCTGAAAAACATAAAACCACTAATATGTAGAATATGGGAAAATTTCTATATCCGAATTCTAAGCGTGCGGAACCGCGTACAACAACTACCTATGTAGTTAAGTATATACAAACAATACATTTTATTTAATGTTTCCATTTTGTATTTTATGATACTAAGAAAGTAGACTAGCTAAACAAGTAGTGTTATTAAGCCGTCAGCTCCCTGAAGGCATCTAAGTTGCAGGAACTCCGTTCGATTATCAATTTACTACCACGAACGAATGTTTAGTAGTAAATAATACACCTAAAACTTTAATGAAGACCATGCTCATACCGGTTTAGCTCCCGTCAATTGAATAAAGTGCTATGTCATAAACATGGGGTGCCTGCTTTTCTAGTTAAGCAATAAGATATTAAAAAACACAACATTATGGTAAAGAACTTTTAGAATTGTAAAATCGACCATTAGTATTTACCCCTGATTTGACTAAAATCTAGATATTTTTTAGAAAGATGTATTTTAAAACTGCATGATATAATGTTCTTTTAATTAAAAGATGCAACGAGAATTTATTGACATACTTTTTGTCATTAAAGTTATTATTTCAAGTGACTTTGAAACATTCAAAGTAACTTTCAATTGAATTATTGATTATTTAATTAGAATTTTAAGATCATGACTAAGCATTGTCATTGAAAAAGCTTTATTTAATTTTAAGAAAGAATAGAATGTCTGTATATCAGACTACCATAACCATACATAACCTACGAGTTATTAGGCTAAAAAGAAAATAAATTTAAAATTACATTACAGAGTAGATAAGGATTCAATTAAGACATTTCATATTCTAAGTAATCCATTTTTTATCATTTTCGATATGACTATAATCGTTAGATTTCAGACATAAACTCTATATTCAAAAATCAAACCACTTTAAAAGACAGGTTTATCAACACATAACAATAAAAATACCAATTCATGGGCAATATTGTTAAAAACTGCTCCCTATTATTGCCCAATTTGGTCATAATTTACAGTTATAGACATTATGACGAATCTATAATCTAAAATTTATGTAAAAAATATTTGCTATTTAAGAATGTCATTAGCATAACTTTCGCAATATTCAAAAATGTTGATAACCTCGTTGAAATGCGAAGGTGTACTTTTTTAATATTAATAAATGTATTAAAGATTAATTTTTATTTTATTACATCATCATGGTCATCTTGTTGTACTTGCTAATATATATTATAATGACAACGTAAATAATTAATAGATATAATATTTCAGACAAAGTAACATTTACCAATTAATTAGAATAAACAGAATCAAGTACACAATTGTTTATCAAGTGAGTCTATACATATTATATTGAATTGGTATTTCTATACACCATTATTTAATCTATATTCTACAATAGGTTCGCCCCTTATTTCATGGGACTAAACATAGCTAGCGAAATGTAGGTGTGAAACACCTCTGCCTACGCCTTCGATTCGATATTATGTTATGTTTGTCAATCTATTAAATAAAAATGAATTGACGTTGTTAAATATTTGTAGTTTATTAATTTTTTTTTATGTTTATTTCTTTTAAACAGAAGGTTTAAAAGGTGACAAAATATAAAGAAATTTAAAGGTAAGTAGTAAAAACAACTATTTTATTTACTCATACTAACTGTTCGTACCTGTCAAAGGATGAATTTATTTATAAGAAATTCCAAAAAGGAACAATCTATGACATTTCTATATAAAATTAAAGAGGAATACATGGGTCAGCTTTATAGTATTCTATTATTTATTTGTAAATATTATAAGTATTTTTACATAAAGCATGACACTCGTTTTGAACGATATGTCTCTCATCTCTACTTAAATATTAAACCCCATAATTTGCTAGTAAAGTTTTATTAATTCAAATTCATACTACACATACTACAGCATTCTAAGCTTCACTTTCATATGTCAATCAAAGTAGAATTATATCAGTCAATATCTATAAATGTCTCTGTACAAAAAATCACTTGAAATATCAAGCGACTTTTTATCTAGATGATCTGGTCCGTTATCAAATCAAAGAATGTACTTATTAAAGGCTGTGAGAAGTATATGACATCGTGTAGGTATTATGTACACTATATGACGTCACGAGATACCCAATGGTACCATTTCAGTACAAGCGATCATGCATGTATCATTGTAATTGAATATTTCAGATCTTTTGAAACGTACCCATTGCCAACTATTGCTATTGAAGTATTGGTAAGAAGACACTGGTTTCTGAAACACAGCTTACGCTAGTTCAGGAGCCTGAGATTCCGTGTAATTTGTAGTTATCTATGTTTTTGATGCCAATAAACGAATTTTGAATGAGCCATTGTTGCCACTGTCATTTTAGGGTATGCGCGTTTTAAGTTGACTGGCCTGAACATCGCGCGAGTGGCTGCGCAATAAACAAGTGCGGGACTCACTGGTGACAGGAGCGGGGGATGTATCATACTTATAACACGGGATATGCGCGAAAGCTATGTTCAAGCCGGCCAAGTTAGATCACGCTTATTGTACACAGTTGATATCACGCTCGGTTATTATCGAATATAACCTTCCATACTTACATAAATGATGAATGATATCTATAATGACCGCGAGGGGCTTCGCTCCCGTAGCTTTTGTTCGGCCACTGCTCAGCTCCTTTTGGCCGTAGCGTGATGTTATATAGCCTATAACCTTTCTCGATAAATGGGCTATCTGACACTAAATGAATTTTTGAAATCCGATCAGTAGTTCCTGAGATCTTAGCTCAAACAAACAAACTCTTTAGCTTTATAATATTAGTAAGATAGATCATCAGTAGTCGTGTACAGTCTAGAATTTGTTAAACATAATTATAACTACTGAACAAATCGTGCCACTAGATCGCAGACCCGTGGGTAAACGAAACTCACTTTTCATACAAACACCCACAATCTCACGGCTACAATGTTAGGACCAATCTCAGTCCGATCCAATTGATACCGTACTATGTAATTTTACAAGGGTAATTACAAAAATACTAAATACTCGTAATTGATATGTAAAGCTCTGTTCACGTTGAGTTATCAAACAAACACGTCGTTAATAATAACGTGTATGGCCCTATGTCTACATATTGAATAGTAATATAATATGTAATGTATATGTAATAATAATTATGTGAAATAAAATGCGAACCTTCGAACTAAAAGTTTTGCTTTTTAGATAAATGTTCTATTTATAAACATTTAATTCTTATAATTAACCAAATATAAGTTGACTTACGTGAGAAACTTATTATATTATACTTAGATAAAATACTTGTTTTTAGATCTAGTGGTTATATTTAAAGAATGTTAAATAATAATGGAAAATTTGAGCCTGCAGGTAAAACGTCGTAAACCGTTACAGATCTTTGCCAGCTGATATATACCACGTAAGTGTTTACCCCGAAGAAATCAAGTCTGTAATGTACTTACAATTTCAATATTGAGTTGGTCTTTTTCCATATTTAAATTATCAAACATTTTCAAACATTAAAAAAACATTAAATTATTTAACATTGACATTCAAAACGATCAATAGAATAATTTTAAAATTTCTAATTTTTGAATAAGATCTTGAATTTTTCTTGAATAAAATTATCAAGTAATACTCAATGTGAGGACGTTGCTTAACGATGGTGTAGTGAAACTTCACACAATGCGAGGGAAGTGTATAGCAGAACATTCTTTAACAGGCCGTTGTAAAAGAGCCTAACTATGGGAAAACATGGGAATTCTGTTTTGATTGTAAATGAGACATGTTTGTTGACCTTAAGATATATGGTCACCATAATACAAAATTTATTCAAATAAAAGAAAATATTAAATAAATAAATAAAATAAATAAATTGTTTATTCAGCATAAATAGTACACTATTACATAATTCTTAAGATTAAAGATAAGGTACAATAATGTTTGGTGCCTGCACTAGGAATATTCCTGTGTCGCAGGCAGTTTATGAGCACATTTTTATGTTATTGTACAAAATGTACAATTAAATCATAAACCATGTTTTGTAATGAATTAGATACTATCTATTATAACAAAAATGAAAACAGATGTGTTTTAATTTATTAAATCTAATTAAATAAAAAGATTACGTGATATTTAATGCTTTCTTGCATTTACTAATTTTATTATTATGTAGTCTAGAGAAGCATTGATGTCATCAAAAAATTATAAAACTGGGTCAAAGACAATGCAGTTTATGTCACGTCCGAGGTTAACTTAAATTACATTAGTTTTTGCTGATTCTGCTTAATATTATTATATCTATGTGTTGAAAAAACTAAAGTGTAATGAATAGTGCGATGGTCAGTTATCGCTGAGTATGAAATAAAAATATTGTAACATATAAGTCTAGTCTTAAGCAAATAATAATTAAAAGTTAGAACTAAATACATTAGAAATACAAGCTACGTAATTTTTGGTTTGAAATTGAAACAATGTAACCCTTAGACTTCCCCATAGTCTATAGAGTTAATGTATTTGTCCTCAGCGAATTTACGTGCGGGACAAGATTCATCACCCGTCTTGTGATCAAATTTTTTCTTATAACGTTTACACGTTGCACAGTTTGGGAGAGAAGTCTTGCTGTTACAATCCTTAAAAGTATGACCCGTTTCTCCACAATGGTTACAAGTGGGGCTGGATTCTTTGCAAAATTTGGCAGCATGTCCAAACTGTTGGCAGTTAAAGCACCTAGTAACTAACGTAAAATCACGGACTGGGCATGATGTCCAATTAATATAGATACGGCCTTGAGTGATCAAATATTTTCTAACATTGGCGGGGACTTCAATAATATAATTGCAGTAAGGTAGTGCTCTTTTTCCCGATCTATGGCTCAATTTGATAGACTCCAGGAATGAATCCCGCGTAGTATTTAGGAATTTATCCGCAAGGTTTTGCTCGTAAATACATTCAAAAACCTCTTTTTCATTGAGAGCTACGGGGACGCCAATGAGAACAATTCTAGGACGGCGCTTAGCAGGCTCCTCGATGGTAAGACCTGAAGACATAAGTTTCTCTGACTTTCGAAGTTTTTCGATGTCTCCTTTTGTTTCAGTGCTAATTAGGACACCTCCTTTTTAAACGACTTCAAAAAAGGAGGAGGTTATATGTTCGACTGTATGTATTTTTTTTTTTTTTATGTATGTTCATCGATTACTCGGAGATGCCTGAACCGATTTAAAAAAATCTTTTTTTGTTTGAAAGGGTATACTTCCGAATTGGTCCCCTATTCATCACGTCAAGTTCTGATGATGGAATCTCAGGGAAATCGAAGGCAACCCTCAAATTTTATAGGCACATGTTACGTGTTTCATATATTTTTTAAAGTTCTTTAAGTATTTACGTCTGATAGTCAACATCTCATGTTGATGAGCTGGTGATGGAAGGTATAACTCCTTAACTGTTAGGAGTTGGAGGATAATTCTTTCGACATTATAGGTTCTTATAAACCAATAGTTGTATTCTTGTAGGTTATTTAGGTGAGCTGATACTGGAAGGTATAACTCCTTAACTATTAGGAGTTGGAGGATAATTCTTTCAATATTATAGGTACTTATAAACCTATAGTTGTATTCTTGTAGGTTATTCAGGTGAGCTGTCAGTGGAAGGTATAACTCCTTGACTCTTAGGAGTTGGAGGATAATTCTTTCGACATTATAGGTGTTTATAAACCTATAGTTGTATTCTTGTAGGTTATTCAGGTGAGCTGTCACTGGAAGGTATAACTCCTTAACTTTTCGGAGTTGGAGGATAATTCTTTCAACATTATAGGTACTTATAAACCTATAGTTGTATTCTTGTAGGTTATTTAGGTGAGCTGTCACTGGAAGGGAAACTTCTTAATGTTTAGAGTAAGAAGATGATTTCTTTAAATATCACATCCATGTATAAACCTTAAGTTGTGTTATTTCAAGTGTCTGAGGTGAGAGCTCTTGATGGAAGATAAAGTTGTATAATTCAAAGGAATTCTTAGATGATATTTTAAGTTTTCGATATAGTATCTAACCTGCATTGTATACCTATACTTGTTACCAGTCGCATTTTATAGTAAAAAAGAAAGACATAAAAAGCTGAGAGTTTTGAGATTCCTCTATTCTACAATCAGGTTGTGTTGTTAGAATATTTAAATAGACGTTCCCTTCTATCGAAGATTCTTTAATTCGGTTTTCCGTCTTAGTTTTCCAGCCAGTATTATTAAATCTGCTAGATAAAAAGTACACTGAAAATGGTAAAATAAACTATTTTTAACAAAAAAATATTAAAACGACTTCAAATTCGTACTAAAAAGCGAAAAATAAACTGAATTAGATATTTAATTCCAAGCTAAAAAATACCTACCTACCTGTTTAAAGTATAATACCCTATTACTAATCTGTTTGAAGTCGGTGCCAGCCTAATGAGGTTGTATCATTCAGTTTGAGCCGTCCACTAGGTACGATCACACGCAAGTGCGAGGTGGTGTGAAGTAGCGAGCGGTAACAGATGTACGTACTAAGTAGTACGTAGCTTAACAAACTCTTTAGGCTTGGCACCGACTGCAAACAGATTAGTAATAGGGTATTATACTTTAAACAGGTAGGTAGGTATTTTTTAGCTTGGAATTAAATATCTAATTCAGTTTATTTTTCGCTTTTTAGTACGAATTTGAAGTCGTTTTAATATTTTTTTGTTAAAAATAGTTTTCCCACTTTTCTCACTCCACGTATGCGCAACTTCAATTCTTCTGGTGAGATGATTTTCTGCACGAGTGACTTGGTATCCTCACTGGTCTTACTCTTATCGTTTGGATAGATCGCAACTGAACTTAAATTTTCGGGACGGACAAAGTTTTGGGCACCTTTTTTCACCATATTGGCGTAAGAGATCCCTTCATTTGGACTCAGTTACTCCTCCACGACGTCCTTGAACTGTTTCAATGAGTTCGATAGGTCCTGTTGCTCCTGGAGATTATTAATGGTAGTGTTGGCTGAGATGACTTTTTGTTTCATGGACAAATACAAAATAGCCACCTGAGACGTACCACTCGTCACGTTACGACACAGGTTTGTAACTCGTAGTTTCTGGTCAGAGTTCATTTTCCCCTCGCTGACAATAGTACAGATATTGTTTAAAATATCATCTATGTGCTGTGCCCATCTCTGCATCTCTGTTGTAGGCAAGCATTCGGATTCCCTTTGCGGACTCGATCCTGGACTTGACATAATTGTAATTGATGCACTAGTTTTATTTAAAAGTAGTTTAGTTCATACTTGTTAGCTTGCTGGCTGACAAAATTACACCATTAAATTAATTTTGTTATAATAAGTACTACCTAATATTTCATTGTGAACAAAAAAACACGTCCGCTCCGTACGAGAGCGTTTGCGATGATGTATATATATTTTATTGATGAAAGCTTTGACAGTTTGTTTGTTTCAGTTAATAAACTTAGAAGTTTCCAGAGTTCCCTAGAAGAAGAGGTAATCGCTAAACTGGCAGTACAGCAACATTAGTTTGCTAGAATCTTTTTTTTTTTCAAACTGACTCAAGCAAATCGGAGATGAGAGGAGAAGGGAGATGCACACACATACTCATTTTACGGAAGAATACGTCGGTCACCGGCTATTCAAGCTTAGCTTAGGCTTTAGGCCGTATCTCTAGTATTACCTAAGTTTATCTACAACGGTTATCATTTAACCTCATGTCGATAGGTCACATGTTAATCATTATAGGCGCAGCGGGTGAGCCTACAGAGTTCGGAACAGATAAATCTAATACAAATGATACATGACATGTATTAACGTGATCAATGAATTACCTTTTCGAAAAACCCCATAGAGTACCTATGTTGCTGTCTTGCTCACACGTATTAACTTTGTCTGTTGTTAGAAAGGAAAGAGATAATAGCTGGATATTAGAGTTATTTTGCAAAGTAGGACGGGCAAGGCATCGTCGTCGCAAACATCCTGTGTGAATCAGGATTGTCTGTTCTACTTAAAACCATATAATATCACACAGTGTCAACTTAACTTAATCTTATAGTATTATACAATTTGGCAAACGAACATGGGGCCTTAAACTGGTCGCCATAGTTACACGCATAACGCGACCGTAGAGTTTAGATGGACAACGGAAACATAAACATAGGCGAATCCACATGAAAAGAATATACCTACCTGACAACATATTATTACATATTTTAGCAATACAGCTTGTCAATTTGCCAAATTTATAATTCTAATGTGACTCATAACAGGTCAAAAAGGTTTCGCTAAATTAATTTTAAAATGGCTGCTTGACACAACTGTTATTTAAATTAATTAAAATCATTCAACTTTCTAAGTATCAAATCATGTCCAGTCGAAGTGACATGCTTTAAAACAATTAATCCTAAGAAGAAAGGATTATTTTATGACATACTATCAGTTTTGAATAGTTTCAAGCTAACTCTAAACTTTCTCCATAGTCTAGGTTTTTAATTTTTTAAAGTCGTTTCGAAACAATTATCTTCATCTCTATATCAATCTTCCTAAATTCTAAGAGGCTTTTAATCATGTCTATTATGCACGTTTTATGATGAATGAGGATGAATTAGGTATAACAGTCAAACAATTAAAACGATACTTACCCTAAAAAATATATTTTATGACTTTAGCAAAAAAGTTAGTATTTTTAAATGTAAATCTTTCGCTATTAAAATAATATATACTAACTAGTTAGAGATCTGATGAGCTACTTTCAGTTTCCAATAACGTTTTTAAATCAACCCATATGATGTTATTATATGATCATGAACCATATCAAACCTGGAACTCTGTTGGGTATCCGACGATTATAAATTTTACGGGACCAATGACAATCAGACAATGACAATGACAATACCTGCATTTTGTTTAGATAATTTACCTAAACTTATAAAGTAATTATGACATGCTTAAATAAAATAAAATTATGTAATAGTGGTTTGTTAGTTATTATTATTTAATAAGAATAGAGTTCTTAGAAATCGACCGTATATTTGTTAGCTTTTTGACAGCGACATCGACGTCGATCAATCGAATTTAGAGATTGCAAATAGATATTCCGAGAAGATATCTTATATAATAAATAACCTAATGATTGGTATATATATGTGGTTTAGAATCGAAAATATTTTATTGTTTGTTCATAAAACATTCTATCTTTTTGCATCGGTTTAAAAAAATAAAAATTATTCGTTTTAAATAAGAATTAAATCACGATTATTCATCTAGGTTACAAAGTAGCTCTTATGAAAGGTATAAGTTAAGAATGTAACATACTTATTTGATAATCTGAAAAAAGTAGTGTCATTCAATTTGATTACGACCGGAGTTTGCCGATTAAATAGCGATCACTATCGATATTGAGACTACGGCTGCTGTATATAAGTACACAAACCATAAAATGATAAATACCAACATTAGAATCGCTAATTTACATACCAACATACGAAAAATAATCTCGAATCTCTCGGATAATCATTATGTATTCTCACACTTTGTATCGGATTAAATTTCGAATAAATTAATAAGAACTACTTTCGCAAAAAAATGTAGGTAGACAGATATTTCTAGTCAACGACTTTAGTGACATGTTGGCCGGAATGGGTAATGGAACTCATTAATATTAGTTTATTATATTGAAATAAACTTTAGCTAAAAGGCATTCCTCCCACATTTAAATAGATAAGACTTTTTTTGCAACATTCACTACAGAGTATTTTGTCGCCGACTTTGATGTAGAGTACCGTTTCATTGCAAAATCTTACACCTAACACTAAATTAAACTAAATAGGTACTTCACATATAAACATCAATAATATAATTTAGTTATAATATTTATTTATAACCACACATGTATCCTATTAGTCTGTAAGCTTTCTGAACAGAAATAAATAAATAAATAATAATTTAAATGTTAATAATTTTATTTAAAACGGTTTTTTATTGAAATACTATTTTGTTAATTAACTTTATGCTTACAAGTCTTTTTTGTGGTGAAGTTAAATACAGCTGCTGTTATTTATTTATTTATTAGCTTCAAATACACAAAACTTATATATTAAGGCGGACTTAATGCCAAAGGCATTCTCTACTAGATAGTCCTATTCGTTGATTAAACTATTAATAAAAATATGGTTCTTTTTATACCTACTCAAAAAACTGATCACCACTCGGCTAGCTAATGAACTGTAAATTTTTTATGTTTTTTTACAAAATAATTCTTTGAGTGTTTACTTCACGCAAAGGGACTTTTTTGTCCAAACTTAGCCTTCTCTGTATTCATTGTTATTTTCTACATGAATAGTTTTCTATTCATATTCATGTAAATATTCAAATTCGTCTGCTTGCATATCGGAAAAGAATGTCCGCGGAACGGAAAGGGTTTTGCTTAATATAACATAATTGTAATTAATTATTATACAAATTTATGCACGCACTTAATGTGAAAGGAAACTGTCTTTATAACAAATCTACTTATTTGTGGGTGTATTTTCTCATGGTTAGGTTAAATTAACTGTAAATAGTAGTTATAATTAAATATAAAAAAGTTTAATTATTCAAAGTACCTCAAGAAAAAAATCACGAATATTTATTTAGAGGTCGCAAAGTGTTTTATACGATTTCTGACAAAACCAGATTTTAAAACATATCATGTATTTTTTGCAGTCATTTGTCTATAAATGACTTTAGGTACCTTTTTCATCATTTTTTAAGAGAGAGGCCTTAAGTGTTCTTAGGGCTGCCTCTGCCTACATTTTTTGTAGATTTAAAGCCTACATTTTTTGAAAGTGCTAACCCTGACTAGTATCTCTAGTGTCCTCTGCCTAACACTTTAGGGAAACTGACGTGATACTTCATTAGTTTATGTAATGTTACGTCCTTTTATGGAGCGCTTAGCAACATGAGATATTTTGAATTATACCGGTCAGATACCTGTTTGAAAACCTATAGTCATTTAAACCTTGTCCTAGAAAGGAATTAAAATAATAATAACCAGCAGGGGATCTGACCATTCTGACCAGAATAACTCGATATTTTTCTGAATAAATAAACTAAAATAATATGTTGTTATATGACGTTTTATAAATAAGCACAAAATAGTCCAAGCTTGTTCATATCGTACCGTTCAGTATATCTTTAGTAGCTACTCAAAACAATAGTCACAGTTAATTAAAGACAGCTACTAAATAGAACTCCGGTTATGCAAAATAATTAGCAAACAGAGTTATTTAAAATTTTGTATCCACTTTCTCAGAATTTTTGATTGGCATATTTGAATTTAAATAATCTGTCAGAATAAATTTAGCTTCAAGTTTCGCTCTTTCCTTGTTTATCTTTAAATCTCAGTATGTGTCAGTTTACATTAATATTCACTGAAATAATCATTTAATCTCGAGCATGTGAATTCGGTTGTTTCTACGTCAAATGGCGGCCACACGGATTATTTTGATCATAACAAAGACGCAATTAAAAATAATGGCACAAAGGAAACAGTAGGCACTGGGTCAATTGCTTATATCAAAGTAGTACAAAGTTACAACTATGGAAACAACACCGAATGTTTCTTCCTTCGTGTGTGACAGGGAGGCCCGATACAATCTTAATGATTAGAACGAGATAGATACATAAAAAGTCGTAAATAATTGGAACAATTTGAGATTGTTATCATTCTCACGGTTACTGAATAAATGTAACACCTTTGTACAATTACGCTGACATATATTAGGTTTCGTTCGTTTGTTTTTGTTTAATGAACGCACTATTCTTGATTGTTGAATTTTCCGGAACATGAACATCTGATACGGTGCGTAACCTTGACTTATCAAGCCAATTTGAAAAGGGACCAGCCCCCTGATTCTGATGATTTCTGATCCCCCTATTTAATGTTAGAAAATAGTCTACCATATAGAAAATTAAAAACGGATTAATTTAAGATTTTTTCCTACAAACATTTATTTATTTAACATTATGTTATTTAACTTTAATTACACTGACATTTCGGGCCGAAAATTTTCCGACAGCTCAGAATCAGGAGGCTGATGCCATTAGGTATTTGCTTTCTATCAACTTGAAAGCATTAATTACACCACCTAGGTTTATGCACTGAAGAAACGTTTTTCAAAATTCTCAAAAGAAACAAAGACATCTTACAAATTAGCAGCCTCAGTTATTAAAACTTGTCGGAAATAATAACTCTAAAGTTAACAACAATGTCAATATATCTTTCTAAAATTAGTCTGTAGTCCAATAACTTTATTTTCTTTCACAACTTCTTAATATATGCAGTCATTTGTTACAATAATTATAAATATAACCACGCAACAGTAGTTTAAAACCGCTTGTTTATAATTTTCCAATTTTTTATCAAATAACATAATTTATAATTATGAACGGTCAACAACGACCAACAACCGGACAGTGTTTTATCGAAATAACTACACTCTTTATTAACATAAATGACTAACTGCTTAAGGTTTTTAATAGTAAAAGGTCTTTGATTTATGATAAACTGTATTTACATGTTTACGACCTTTTGTCACCAAGATTTAATTTTAATCTTTAAAAGAAGCATATATCAAGACGATCCATATCTTTCTTAATTGGCTTCCAAGAATTTTTTTGTTTTAATTCGTCTTAATAGCTACCAAACCTTCCGCGCTTGGTGTCTGTCTCTTCATTACATGTATATTCATTAAGGTCCATCGCGATATTAGGACTTATTTCTAATCTAGAAGCTATTTTAGTTAAAGAAACGTTATTACTAAAGAATAACTGTCTTACAGTGAATTGCTAGACATAGACATCCCATCATGACAAAACATATATAAATCTGATACGATAAATGATGATTTTGTCCTGAAAATCCCGCGACAATTGACAGCAATTACATTATAGTAACGTGTTACAAACGATGACCATATTAACCCACTAGGTCCAACCACTACAAATGTATTAAGTTGTTTAAAAATGTATTTAATGAACCACAGAATTTAAGATTTTAAAACACACAAAGGACTCACTTTATAAAGTCGTGGAATTAACCTACACTTATTATAAAACTAGCTTTTGCTCGCGGTTCCGCTTGCGTGATGTGTCGGTAAAAAGACTCCTATGTATTATCCCAGACTACAATCTATCTGTGTGCCAAATTTCATACCTATTCATTTAGCTATTCTGGCGTGATTGAGTAACAAACAAACATACATCCATGCATCCATCTATCATCAAATGTTAGTAGGATAAATGCCTGATCCTTTCTTCCTTAACCACTAAATAAATGTTTAATTAGGTATTCTTAATTCATTATGCATCACAACAACCTTGACTGACCTTCAAATTTCTTAAAAGTCCGTGCTACTTTAACATTACGATTAAAAGAAATGAAATCCTCATTTGTGAACATGAGTAGACTATGTGTTCGAGAAACTTATGAATATGTAATCAAACGTTCAACTTAATAGACTTTCTGTCACTGTTTTGGTTTCGTCTATTTGTCTCCCGTTGAGATAAATTATGTTTGTTAATAATATTTGAAAATTGGTTCATTAGTTTGTAATAACCGTAAAATGTGAAACGAGTGAATCTTCTTGATATTAAATAGAGTTTTCACACGTTTATATTTTGATATTACATGTTAATAAAACAAAATAAAATCACGAACGTTGAATAACTTTGAGTTCAAATAAATAAAATATGGTAATACGTATACCGCGTGTTATGGACTCAATCCCAACATCATTCAAATATTGAAAACTGTCAATAAATGTTTTGAATGATGAAGATAAATAAATTATTCATCATCATCATCGTTATATCAAAAGTAGGAAAAACATAAAGAAAAAAATGGTTAATTGTGATCTGCTATAGGAATATAATATCTAGACACCAGAATAAAAGAAGGACTGACCTGATTGAAAAAGACAAAGAGGACGGCCAAAGAAAAGTTGGGTTGATCTGTCGTAAAAGTTGCTGGGTAAAACCGGATAAGCATGGCTCAAGACAGACAAAGGAAAAAGATTGAGGAGGCTATTTACCCTATAGAGGCCATGCAATAACCTGTATCTTTAGCTAAAGTAGAAAGGAACATTATTGTATGGATAAATAAAGCTATAATAAATAAACAGGAATACAGGATATACGTAATGTATAACACTCATTTAGTTATATTAAATATAGCATGTCCACTGTTGGACATAGGCCTCACAACAGATCTTCAATAAGACTAGTTGTATACGGTCTCAACTTTTATAAAATGGAGACGAGAAAATACTTGTTTCAACATTAGACAGAATTTCTTTATTGACAACATCATTTTTTGAAATGCCTCCTATTATCTTCGCTTTGAATTTGAATTCAAGAATAATACGACGTCAAAGTACACTAAAGAAAATCAGAAGCTGTCCGTTTATGAAGCTAAAGATATACTCACCTGTCTTTTCTTCTCGCAGCGTGTTTAAAGACTTTAAAATAATTACGTTACAAGCTACTTGTAAGACCATTGTTAGTACCGTTGCGTGTCGTTTGAACTTTGCCATACATTGTGTACTTGTCACTTTTACATTTCATTGTTAAATCACTTTATCATGTCACATTAAATCGATAAAAACTTTAAAATTATGGCCCTAAAAAGCTGGGACTAATAAATTGATGGGGTACATTGACGTACAGGTTTATAGCTGTGAACAGAATAAGTTCTTTGATATTGAATAGAGTGCGGAATATTTAACGGAATAAAATACAATTTGATGTAATATACATTTTACGCTGTCAAATGTTTGAAAATATAAATTATGGCCGCTGTCATTTTCAAATATTTGGTATCGATATTTAAATCGAAATCGAGATTCCGAGTAGGTTGTCAGAGTCTTGTACTGTCATTTGTCGTAACATGCAATATCTGACAGGCTCTTCTTTAAGGAGGTTATTAATCAACACTTGACAAAAGCTATCATGGAATAGAGATGCATAAAGTACCAGCTTACCTTACATATCTGACTTTGGATTAATGAAATTAAATATCGACATGAAATAATAACTGTAACAGATGATCTTATATTTGCGATGGTATTTTTTCATTTAGTAAATCCTTTTTTATTAAATTTATTATAAACAACAATTCAATACCTATCTTTAGACATAAATTCATATAATTCGAGACTAGACATATCTTAATGCGCTACAAATTAATCTAAAAGCTTTATCCAAATATAGAATATATATTATCTATGCATTAGTAACGGTTGGCAACAAAATAAAATTTTTCCATTCTTTTTAATGCAAAATATATACAAAACACTACGTCATTTTTGGAAAAAAGCTTTGTTAGAAACATTAAAGAAACCCACTCTCCAAAGTTCAGCGACCTCTAAACTCGTCCTTTGAATAAATAATTAATTAGCAGCATGTGATAGCAAATAACATTTTATAGCTGTATTTAAATCTTAAAGGTTTATTACCGTATTGATTCGATCAATTGGTGTAAATGATGGATGGATAATATGTCAAAATAAATATAACTCAGGAAATTTAAATCAATATCTCACTAACCACTTAAGCTGTATTTACGAAAATTTAGATTCTGGTTAGTCGACTTTAATTCATATACAAAATTTCATGCGTTTGTGTTAAATAGATTTTTAGTAATCGATGCGTCAAAAGTGGCTCCAAATGGTTCGTGTAATACTACACACAGCTGCGTCTGTCTCTTGAACTTGAAACTTGTCTGGTAACGCGCCAGCGTTCCTTAATTAGCAAATGATAAGTTTTTATTACAAACTTTTCACCAATTTGCAATGTTTGTATCTTTGTATGTTCGAGTCCCCGCCCCACCAGATGGAGCGACGCGACGATCTGGTCAAAGTTGCGCGCGGCCGTAGGTTGCAGGCGGCACAGGACCGCTCGCGGTAGCGTAAATTAGGTGAGGCTTATGTCCAGCAGTGGACGTCATTGGGCCGATATGATAATGATGATGATGTTCGGGTCAAATCTGGCAACTGTATTTTAAAGCAGTTATCCTTAACCGATTGCGATGAAACTTCGCATGCCTACTATATTAAATTACCTATGTCTAGCAATTGTGTAGCTTATTTCAATAGATCCATCGACACTAATTTTGTAATTTATAGCTGTATTTAATTTAATTCAATGTATGATAAAATGATGTATTTAAGAGGAAAATAAAACTTACCAGCCCAAAATACATTCAAAAATTTTATATTTATGTCTGCAAGGAAAAAAATAAATTGTATATGTCACGTCTCTAGTGTTGGTAATAAATATTTCTTTATCGACGACATTTCTATGCAAATATATAGGCATCCTATTCGGAAACACTAGATTACAATTTTATTTATGTTTACGACTTATTTATTGCCAAAATACAACATCTAGGTTAACTAAACAGTTAGCCACGAATGGTCTTAATTTAATTGTATTTGTATACAGTTAGATTAAATATCCTGAATATTTGAATTTCTGCTGGTGGCTGAATGGATAGTCAGTTCGTTTCCAACAGGCGGCAGTGCCTAGTGACTAGATAAAACCTTGAATTATAAATCACACATCATAATAAGCAATTATGAATGATACAAAATAGTTTAAAAAAAAATACTTACATATTTTTGATGTTATCGATGTTTGCTAAATAGGGCATATCACGGTGAATTGCGAGCTTTAGCCAGTTATATTTACAATATTACAATAATATGTTGCCATATCTCTGCATTGGCATAACGTTTGTCACCGATTTAATCCTATTTATATTATAAAGGTTATTTTCTCTCGTTTTTATTCTAAAAACACTTAGAATACAAAGCAGGTGCCTTTGTCAAACCTACCGTCAAATCAGAGTTTAATATTTACTCTATGTAATCAAAATATTAAACAGGGTTACGTTCGGAACAAATATTATAATTTTTTCAAGTTCCTAACCACTATCGGGTTAGGATTTCGGGTTAGGTTCGGAATAATCCCTCATTTTACGAGGAACAATGAAAGACAGCATCAGTGGATGTCCTATGACTGATATGATGATTATGAAAGACAACGTGAAAGTTCATGTATACGAGCAATGTTTGCCTTTGACATTACCGTATTTCTAACCTGACAGTGGTAATTATACAGGGTCATCTTCATACGTTCGTGTTATGAAACAAAACGCAGTGAAAGTAATGATTTACCGTCTGAACCGACACAAATTACAAGTGCTACCTAATCACATTATAATAGCATACAGTTTTACGTACAACATTATAATTCAATTCTTTTGAGTTAAAAAAAAGCTCTCAAGTGAAAAGTTACGCAAGTAACGCGTGATTTTTGATTAGTTCGGTAAAATAGTGATGTTGTTATTATGAACATAAAAAAATAGAATAGTTTTTATACCTACATGTATTTGAACATTTAAGATATTGATATTGTACAATACCTAACTGTATAAAGAAAAGGGACCGTTTTTTATATATGAGAACTAATGAGGAGTAACAGATCTGATGCTCATATTATTCTATTTCTAAAACTCAAGCAAAACTGAATTTTTTACAAGCTTTTTTATATTGCTTTATGAAAGATTCTTAGTGACTTTTTATGAAAAGATATTAAAATTTAACAAAACAGTTTTTTACGAAGCTGTTAAAATTAAATATTAATATAGTCTACTCAAAATTATAAATGTATCAGTATATACTAGTAGTAGTTATATACTATTATCATTAATTAATTATAAATTTTAAGTCCACCAACGACTTTATTGCACGCCTATTTCATCATCAAAATCCGTTTAGTACTTCTTGCAAGAACGAGTAAATCTATCGAGAATCGATACACCACAATCACGATGAAAACCCTACTGATCTTTAAATGATAACCAAATAACTTCATAACAAAAGACATACTATTTCACATAAAACAGACCTCGTGTCTCGTCCAACAATTTCACATTATTCTAAATTTAAACCGGGAATGTCTAAAATGTCTTTATTCTAAGCAAATCATTGTGAACACTATCCAAGGGCCAAACTCTAGTCTTATTACTAGTATCAAGTCGTTCGGAAACAACAGTTTTCTCGAAAATAGATAACGCAAATGGATGGTTGGGATACAATGAAGATTGTGCCTTTAAGCGACAGCCTTTGTAGTCTAAGAAGCCTAACTATTTACCTTAACACCGTTATACTTAAGGCACATATTTACTTGCAGAAATTGATGATTTTTAACGAATTTATAGTGTTATGTTCATCGGTGACTTATGGACACACAACCACTGTGACTTTTGCAAGCCAACATTAAGAATGATGACTTAAGGTCTCAGCACACATATGGGATCGGAAAGGGATCGTCACCGTATCGCCTTTCACCTCGCTGTCAACCAGGCGTCAACCTAACATACGCACGTAACGTAAGCGTATCAGCAGCGCCTGTACGTCAACTCGGCTACGGCTAGGCGACACCGCGCTTGGCCAACAGGGGCAAGGGTGGACGAAGAGACGTGAGCTCGGGTACGGAGAGACGTAAGCGCGGGGACGACGAGCCGTAAGCGCGGGAATTGCAAGTTCGGAGCCTGTTCCGAGGCGAGGCGATTAAGTTACGATTCCGATTAGTGTGCGTTGCAGTAGGGAGTTTAATACAAACAATTCTGAACGGCTCGAGGCGATACGGTGACGATCCCTTTCCGATCCCATATGTGTGCTGAGACCTTTAAACACAGAGTTTTAAGGCGTAACTAGTCGCCAATGACCTTGAGACTATGGGTGGAGCTTAGCTTATTTCACTGCATATCCCCGCTCCTTTGCCAACTCGCGCACACTATAATACAATGGTCACAGAATAAGCGTAAACGCAGACATGCGCTTCTAGCTCGGCATTTTTACCTACGATTCCGGAATAACAGTTTTAAAATTGGTATTTTATTTTGTATAGAGAGTTTAAAGGACTCGTGTACACAATTATTTGTTTGCCAATATTTTTATGTATTGAGATTTTTTTAATTTCAATGTTTTGCTTTCGGTATTTATGTAAGTACTTACATAGTTTTATTGGTACTTATTTATTATTAGTATCGAAGATAATTATTTTATCTTGTAAATTATAATTAAATAAATAACTATTTTAACTTACTTTTGTATTAAAAAAAATATTTACCTATTTTCATTGATGAATTTAATGTTTTGTTTACAACACTTACTTTGTAATTACGTTATAAACTACTATTATAAATTGTAAACCATTTTATTGGATCATTTGAAATATTTTGTTTGAGAATATAGCTGGCAGAACTGATGGCCGATGGGGCAAAAAGATTACTCCTTCTAAACGGTTAGGAGGAGTAGTCGTCAGAAAATTCAAAAAAAAATATTAAAGTTCATAAATATTTGCACTAAAGGTTTCGGCACACAGCGAGAAAGACGTGACGGCTCTGCGTGACACCTTAGATTTATTTACTCGTCCCGCCGCGCTCGCTGTTTGTGTGTATATTATACCTGTAAGCACTATATTCAGTCGATAGTAAAAATGGAGCAACGAGCGACACAGCCTTCCCGTCTGAAGGCTAACGCCTGTCTGCCGCCCGCGCCCGCGCAGAGCACCTTTGAATTTCTAACGTACAGAAATCGTATTATGGCCTATTTTCTTAAGAAAATATTGATCGATTTACATATGCTATGTTCAGATTAAAGTAAATTTTACCACCAATTTATCAGTGTAAAAATAATTTCAAACTATAAAGCCGTTTTAAAGTTTTAGGGATTTTAAGATAAAATATAACTCAACTTAAAATATTTTTTGAGGCAAAAGTATTAGTCGTACGAAAATTTCATATGTTGAAAATGTAGTAGATAGATCAATTATCAAAATATATTTTTTTCAAATTTTTCGAACAAGTCGCTTAGGAGGAGTAGGCTTCAGAAAAAAGCCGTTTTTGGTGCAAAACCGAGGGAAGGCCCTTAAGACACTTGGAACCTATAGTTAATCTGATGGTTTCTTAAGTTTCTCCTGAAATATTTTTGTCACTTGGTTACAATTAGTTACTGATCATTAATGACATGTAATTCGTCATTAACAATCAATGTGAACATAATTATTTTATTGTTCTTTCTTTTCTACTTTACACAGCTTTGTATCGTTTGCACATTGAAGTTCATTTGTTTCTCAATAATTATTTATTTTTTATTGATTGTTTCACTAAAATAACCTATTGCTATTGTATCAAATGTTATTTATTGAAAACAAACACATTCTTTTAATACAATAATTTAAAAATTCCTTCAAAAATGTTTTAATCATTCATAATCCCTTGTAGCGATCATCGACTTAGAATACTTAATATGCGTGTCAATTTCCATAACACTAATAATAATCTCTTATTTCCATTTCATTCATTAATTTAATCTTCTATTTATCTCCACCAATTATATCGATAGATTTCACACATTTTTTTGAAGACTTACCGAGGATTACAATAATTCTAATCTAATGATGTATATTCATGTAATACTTTTATGGGAATACATGAAAATATAATTGCTCCAGCGTTACAGATTACGTACATAATTTACAATTATATTTAAATTTTGGGAATAATTTATAATTAGGTAGTATGAAAAATGTTGTCATTCATTGTAATTGCCTTTAAAAATTTATGCCATAACCTATATTTATTAAATTCAAAGTCCTGACTGTCTGACCTATATATCAACGCATAGCCTTAACAGCTGATTCTAGGGACATTATAATTGTAGGGTGTATTTTTTAAGATGCGAAGTATCCACTAAGAAAATATTTTTCGAAATTCAACCCAAAGTTTGTATGGAGAAATTGTATTAAAGAGTCCTTTTACTTCGAAACTTTGTACATGCTCATAAACACAAATAAACTAACACGTTTTTCCTGCTTTTTAAATCATGCTCCTAGGGGATGAAACTACGATAAAGACGTTTGAAAACTAAGTGGTCGTTATTTTATAGGTTTTTATGGACAGTTATGAAACAAGTATACAGGTAGGTAAGTACTTCTTTTGTTTGTAAAGCCAATCCTTTCAGCCATTCTGGTATGATTGAGTATATCCATCCATCCTTTAACTTTCGCATTTATAATAATATTAGGTAATTTGCATACACATGGATCTTAAAACTTGTTAGCTTTACTTGCAAGGAAGTTTACAATAAATCAATCTGATATAACCGTAATGTCATTATCCTCGGTTTTTGACCGTACATTAGACGACTAAGTTAATAAATAAAGTTTATGATATCCAGTCAGGTTTTTATCACAGTCTCTTTAAGAGCGAGTAATTAATAAATTAATTGTTTATATATTTATTTGGTTTTATTGTATCTTTAGCAATCTTTTATTATACACATTATTTTGAATTGCACTGAATTCCTCCTGCTGGATTTTTTTTAGTATTATATTCATGTTATAGAGAGTTTAGATTCAGAAAATCTACGTGGAATCTCAACATTAGAATTAGTCGACATCGTTAACGCTGTCTAATGTTATATATTTTTACTATGGCCTGCTATCATTTTCAAACATGTGACCATTATTATCAAAATCGTCTAAGCCAAAATGTCGCGAAGGTCTTCTGAACCTAAACTCTCCAGAGATCTACACGGAATCCGACTCCTTGATAGCGCTGCAATCGGGTTATAGCAGACAAGTTAATGTTTGAATAGACAATAGTCAAGTTTGCTTAGTAATAATTATAACGGCAAGACAAAAATCGACTGTCATCACGTCGACAATGGTGTCGTGAAGATTTAGGCCATGATTCATGCTCGCTAATACAACGTCGGTTGATTTATGATAAACAACCTTAGACTTTTAATATATTCCAGAGGGTTGACTAAAACTGAACTAATGATAAAATCAGTTTACATTACATATATTATTATACCAGCACAATAGATAAATAATCCTAGCCTTTAATTCATATCAAACAAAAGAACTGAATACACCCACTTCGTTTTAATATTTGATTCCGACCGGCATGGCAGTACCAATGTGGGTTTCACTTTGTGGAATTTATATGTACTAGTCACATAACTTACCATCTGCTAAAGATGAAGGAAAATATTGTGAGAAAACCCATATACCCTAGAAGTGATTTGAGGGTGCTACAATAGATGAGTAACTGGTCGACGTAGCAAAGATGCCGCTCATGGCTCTAACACAATAACAATAATAAATAAATACGTTTTAATAGCTTCATTGAAAAACTACTTGAAATATACACACAAAGTGATTATAAAACGATTGTTAAATCATCATGACTTGAGAATTCGTTTCATATATCTCATTAGACATAAAAGTGGAAATAATTTGCCCTTAAACTGCCCAATCATTCGCCGAGGGCCTTCCGATAACTGTGACATGGCTTCAAAGAAAAAACCTGACAAGTCTGAGATGAACTCGCGAGCAGAAGGTTCTGTACATAAATAAATATTTTCTGCCATGTTTGCCTTAACAAACATCCGTAGAATATGATCTCCGATATACATCAGCGGTAAATATAAGTTTGTAATATAATTTTCATGTCATACTAGAAGAGGGAAGAACCTGATTGTCTTCTAAAAAATGCAATAGTTTTTTTTTATTATATTAATTACTACCGTATCTCCAGAAAATGCGTACACGTGACAATGAAATGAAAACTATTGTCTTGTCATATTCATTCTTCATTCATTCATTAATTTTTCTTTACATCACCATTGACATTTTTTTTTACCATTGATTTTTAAAATAAACAAATGATTCTAGATTTAACAGGTTTGTGACCCTTTCCACCACAATGAGAGTCGCATATCTTGCACATTATGTTGAGATAATAAATTAACACTATCTACAGTTTTTAGTACCAATAGGTATCTCCTTTCAAACCATTTCATCATTATCATCAGCAACTCATTAATGTCCCACTGTTGGGCGCATGTCTCCTCTCCTCTATTCTAGATAGCTGAGAGGGTTCAAGATTTTCAAACCGTGTACATGTGCTATAACAGCTTGCTTCATGTTAAATTTCGTATCATTGTGGTACTGGATGCTCGTTACAATCATCGAGGGTAAGCAATATTCGGCAAGATCAGTCTGTTGATGGGTGACCGTTTGCGGCACTTTCATATTCAAACGTCTCTGTGCTTCGAAAGGCACGTAAAGCCGTTAGTCAATTGGTAATTTGGAAGCCTTCTAATTGACTTGATAACTTCCAAGGTAAGAAGAAGAATAATTATGTAAAATTTCGCGATTCAAGGTCAATGACAGTATCCTACAGAAATTGATTAATTTAAAATTGACAGACATAAAGGCGTTTCGTTTTTTTATAACATACTGTACCCTATAAATTACGTATGTGAAATCATGAATAAGTATGCCACCTTAATTTCGTACAAATCATTCGATCGCTTCTATGAATGTATTAAAATTGACCTGCGTAGAGGGCACGCTTCCGTCCTCTATTTAACCTTGTCACTATGGTGATATGTATTGAAGATGAACGTTACACTACCTACACATACGTTACAGAGCATTTTTCTTTTGTAAAGTACATATGATTACATAATAACTAGTCACGAAAATTTAAAAGTTTTACCTTTGGAATAGAATAAAACAGAATCAAATTAAAGTAAGCAATTATATTTGCTTGTGTTATGGGTACTAAACAACTGATATACTACTTAATTTTTTTTTTTAACCAATAGTTTTTTTTTTTTAAATACTTACTTATTATAGATAAATTACACCCAGACACAGAACAAACCTTTATGCTCATCACACAAAGATTTGTCCTGGGTGGGGATCGAACCCACGACCGACACGACACGATTTAAAACAATTATCAATGCTTGTAGAGTCTAAAGACCAATTTTGGCTCAGAATCTATTTGAAGTAATCATTTACGCGCAAAAACTGTCACTGTGGCGTATCATTTACTTCGCGACTAACATCGCCGTGTCGAGTGACGTGGGTTCGATTCCCACCCAAGACAAATACCTACCTATTTGTGTGATTCATAGATATCTATTTATTTCAAGCCTGTGTACGGTGTGTACATTAATTGTTTTTATAAAGTCACTCCACGACACAGGGCCTATAGCCTAGTGCGGGTCTTGCCTTTCATCATTCATCATCAGCAAACCATTAAGTCCCACTGCTGGGCTCGGGTCTCCTCTCCTCTAACTAGAGAGCTGAGAGGGTTTAGGCCATAATCCACTCACGCTGGCCTATTGCGGGTTGGTGGATCAGACACACTCATAGAATTTCTCTCTAGGGTATGTGGGTTTCCTCACGACGTTTTCCTTCACCGTTAGCAGATGGTAAGTCACTTGACTAGTACATATAAATTCCACATAGTGGAATACACATTGGTACTGCCGGTCCGAACTCGGACCGCGTGATTTGCACGCCGGTCCCTATTCCATTCAGCCACCATCGCGTGTTGCCTTTATAGCAGCAATAACATAGCTAGTGTTTCCAGAGCATACCATATTATCACCAGAACTGAACCGTTTCAATGCTCACTTTTAACTCTCATAGAAAGTATTGGTTTTATCAAGCGTCGTGTATTATTTAAAACCGCGGCGCGGGCGTCCCCGTTCAATCACGTCGCAATCGAGATGCTCTGATAACTTTGCGGAGCGATCTGATCTCGCCTTCTAATAATGGTTGTTTACCGAATTTTGTGGTCGGAGATCACACTTTGTAATATACCGTACTAATATGTAAAATGTCTAGACGGCGTGGTATGGTAGGCTAAATTCCATACAATGTTTGCCCAGCAGTGTAACGTTTATGAGTTGTAATGATGAATAGTAATAATGAATAGTAGTAGTCTGGAAGAGATCACTACAAGTGATAAGACCTGATGAGATAGTACTAACTTTTTTTATAACATTTTTATGGTGTGTACAAAGAATATTCTTATTATTAATATGAATATTATGACTGCCTCTGCGCAGCGGTAGTATAGGCGGTTTCTGAGGTCTTGGATTCGATCCCCGGATCGGGACAAATATTTGTATGATCTGCAAACATAATTAGGTATTAGGTAGGTATTTAGAAATATATAATATATGTATGTTTATCAGTTGTTTAGATCCCATAACACAAGCTTATATAAATTTAAACCAGATGATGCTGAGTAAGAAAAAGCCAGCCAAGGAAGAGTCGGACTCGCGCACCGAGGGTTCCGTGCGATTATGTAATTTTTTTGTGATTGAAATATAAGATATTTTTAAGCTACAATAAATATTCACCTAAAGGTAGGTGCACTACCTTTAATATAATATAATATTCTACCACATTTACACAGCGCCATCTAGTCCCAAATTAAGCAATTATATTTGCTTGTGTTATGGGTACTTAACTAAACAACTGTTTTTTTTGTAAATACATACATATTATAGATAAATTACACCCAGACACAGAACAAATTTTTATGCTCATCACACAAAAATTTGTCCTGGGTGGGGATCGAACCCACGACCTCCGGTTTAGCAGTCAGGTTCACTAACCACCAGACCAACAGGGCAGTCACCTAGTAGACCTTTCTGTAACGTTAGTCTATTTTAAGTTAGTCCTCAAGCAATTCATTGATAACAACTGCATTAAATTCGATGTAGTAATTTTTGCGCGATGTGCATACAAACAGAAAGACAAAAATTCTGAAAATTGTTATTTTGGCTTCTGTGGCTCTAAAACCCCTCTATTATATTTTTTGTATCTCACCTTAAATCTTTCTTCTACGAAAATATACTTAATATTATAAAGCAGTAGAGTTTGTTTGAACGCTAGGATCTCTGAAACTACTAGTCCGATTTGAAAAATTGTTTTAATGTTGAATAGTCTATTTATCGAGGAAGGTTTTAAGCTATATAACATCACGTTACGGCCAACAGGAGCTGAGCAGTGGCCAAATAAAGAACGACCGGAGCGAAGCCCCACGTGACTTCTAGTAGTTATATATCATTCTATTGGAACGATGCGCGATGCAACAATGACGCCTTATACACGTATTGCAGCTGCACATAAATCATTTGATAAGCTTCAGTGGTGCTATGGCGAAAGGCAATCAATGTGTTTAACCATCTAAGTGACGCGAGCTACATTTCGCACTACAAGCAATTATTTATTTATTTACATAGGTTTTTATTAAGTTAAGGTAACTTTTAGCTCTCTAAAGGAAAGGAGAGTTCATCCTTTAGAGTCTAGTGTGCTGTTTAACGATGCTTTCTTCTCACAAATTCACGAACTAATAATAATAATATTTTACCACATTCACACAGCGCCATCTAGTCCCAAATTAAGCAATTATATTTGCTTATGTTATGGGTACTAAACAACTGATATACTACTGAAATACTTTTTTATTTAATACATATTATATATAAATTACACCCAGACACAGAACAAACAATCATGCTCATCACACAAAGATTTGTCCTGGGTGGGGATCGAACCCACGACCTCCGGCTTAGCAGTCAGGGTCACTAACCACTAGACCAACAGGCCAGTCATTTATACGACCCTGGCCAGACAGGTAGGTATAGGGTTTGTTTCGAATTTTCCTTTTCTCGCAGTGCTCTTGTCTGCCTCTCACTTCCTTAATCGCCTCTTATTACACTTACTAGATGAGAATAAAAATTCGCATCGAATAACATTGTTATTAGATGCGTATTTTTTCTCCACCAATCCGTTTGCCAGGAGGCAGTGTAACGAACAAACGTACATTGTAGGCAGTGCAGTGCAGTGCAATACTCAACCAGAAGGCTGGATCTTGTTCAGGTAGTATAGGCGGTTTCTGAGGTCTCGGGCTCGATACCTGGGTAGGAACTCTTCTAGAATCTCTCTTGGAAGGAAGTGGAAGGAAGTTGGATGTAAGGCATCCTCTATATTATTGCGATATGTGGTCAATTTGATGTGTACATCAATTGACACGATGTTTTCGTAGATATAACAGACGTCCATGGACTGTAGCTTGGAATTAAAGACATCAACACGTTTAAATATATTTTGTTGAATTTATGTCTATACTAATATTATTTCTAAGTCAAAGTCAAAACTTTGTCAATTTGTTATGTTGTAGGGGGTAATCTCGAGATCTACTGAACTGATTTGCTAAATTCTTTTACTATTAGAAAGCCAAATTATTTGTGAGTGTCATAGGCTATATACCATCACGCTACGGTCAATAGCAGCTGAGTAGTTGCCAAACAAAGAACGACAGGAGCGAAGCCCCGGGTAACAAGTTGTGCTAGTTTTTAATGACAATGGTTATCACTGCCGTGTTAAACTAGAAAGGAATAATTGCATGGCATGGCTTGCAAAATCGTATCTAATTTTGATGATTTAAGACACATTTTTCTCTAAACTTGGGCATGAAGTTGGACTGTTGTTCATAAGTAGAGGAGAACCGGTCCTATTGAGAATCCCTTCCTTGTTGCGATGTCTTATGAGAGGACGTTCTTCGACAGATATGATAACTCAAGCGAAATTATATATTATACTCCACGAAAAAGCATACTGCCTCGGTGGTGCAGTGGAAAGTATATACGACTGCTGTGCAAGAGGTCCCGGGTTCGATTCCCAGGTCGGGTGACAATTGTATTGAGCTTTTCTATCATGAAATTCCAGTATTGAGATTTTCGGAGTTTGCAAACAAATGTTCCCGGTAGATGACAATAGGCTCGCCCCCTATTTCATGGGACCAAACATAGCTGGCGAAATGTGGGTGTGAAACACCTCTGCCTACCCCTTCGGGGAAAAAGGCGTGATGCTATGTTTATGTTATGTTATGTTATGTAAAAAGCATACTATTGGATATAACTAACACCTAACTGTAAGTCAATCTTTCAAGATAACTCCACAGAAAAGTATATTTCTAGTTCCTCAACATTATTGTAATAAGCGAAAAGTTTTTGCGCTTTAAACTATGTCAGTAGTCTAATAGAACAATGGCAGATCTACTAACTAAATAATAATATAAATGTCATATTATTATGAGACATACGTCATTGTGTAACTAAACTTTATATATAGTAAATATTACGTATTTTCGCAAAAATTATATAATATGTTGTGTATTATATGGCATCGTAATAATACTCAAAGATTTCGTAAATTTAAAAAAGTAATACTTTATTAGTCTTAGCGCCTGTTTCACCACTGGCAAATAAGTGCTAGATAGCCTATATGAAATTTACTTGACCGATTTTTGACTTATTTTTCATATATAATCTGCCAAAAATGTCTCAGGTAGTTTATTAGATGCTTATTTGAAGGTGGTGAAACTGCCAAACTGGCCCTTTTATCAAGGTACTAGAAGTCATGCGGGGCTTCGCTCCCGTCGTTCTTTATTTGATCACTGCTCAGCTCCTATAAGCCGTAGCCTATCGTTATATGTGTCTGAAATCATCAATCTTAGATACCATTTTGCAAAACATATTATTATGCATTAAGGGCCAGCAACGTGCATGATTGGTGATATAAAAAAGTTTAAAATATCTTATACTAAGTTTAGGTTGAACGGGGCATAACATTGTTTAAACCAGATTTTACAGTTAGAGCCGTTTTGAAGACCGTATGAATTTATGATCCATGTAGTCACGGATTAAGAGAATACATATTGTCACTATCCCATTTCGTATAATTGTATATTTCCCATTTCGTATAACTTCACTTTTAGCAGATGGTAAGTCACTTCACTAGTACATATAAATTCCACAAAGTGGAATCCACATAAGTGCTGCTGGTCGGGATCGAACTCTGACCGCGTGTTTTACGTCGGTTTCACGCCGGTCCCTTATCCATTCAGCCACCATCGCAAATATAGGTACCGAAGTCAAAACACATTGCTTTGCAATTTTAAACCATTTACTCATTGCTTATGATTAAAATTACAGAAGCATGATTTTATCTTACATCTTATTCATTATTTCATATTTATTATATTTCATTATTGTTATTTTATTTTCTTATATCTTAAATAATTGTTCAATAAAACTAATGATATATTATGCAACTAAATATAAGGTACAATGTATTGTGGGAAGGAACTGTCTCCTGAGATACAGATTTCAGATTCAGGCTTCTAAGTTTATGTACTAAATTATGGTTGCAATAAAGATTTATTATTATGTCTCTTTTTTCACGGCTATACTTCTCTCAAAAGTGAGAAGTATACCCGGTCCTTTTGCAAGGCTTACGCGGGGACACAGATCCAACACGCAGAGGCCGTTAAAGAGTTTTAATTTAGAATGGGATAATACAGCGTCGCCATATCATAGCTGCACTATTGTAGTACAGATATGATTTGTCACCGGTAGGTGTAGAGCTATTATTATTATTATTATCTTTTTTACTAGCCGCTATAATATGTAATCGATTTGTTTACGTAACAGCCAGATGTAACAAACATTCTAGTATAGTGATCGGGTGATATACATGTATATGATACCTATCTTTTTTTACGATAACCGTGCCACCGTTATGTGGACCAGTGAGTCTACATTATGCATACATTCCACATAAATGTATGACATGTGCTACTGTGCAAGAAATGTGTATTATAATTGTAGTTTTATTTGCCGTTTACATCTATACTATAATCTTATAAAGTTAAAGAGTTTGTTTGTTTGAACGCTAGGATCTCAGGAACTACTGATCCGATTAGAAAAAATCTTTTGGTGTCAGATAGCCCATTTATCGAGGTTATAGGCTATATAACATCACGCTACGGCCAATAGAAGCTGAGCAGTGTCCAAACAAAAGCGACGGGAGCGAAGCCCCGCGCGATCTACTAATTTATAATATTTGTGTCAAAAAAATGTAATACTGGACTCAGAATATTTATTTATTGGTTTACCAGTAGTTATAACACTAATACAGAACGTAATATTAAGATCTAAGTGCACATCTCGTGCGTAAACACCACATGCAAATATAAGAGGAATGTCCAAGAATGTAGTGAATGAATTGTGATAAAAACCGTGACCATGCAGTAAAAATTCTAGAATATAGAAACTTCTCTTTCCCGCCATCTCAATCGTAGCAAATTTTAATTCTTGAATTCTCTTTAGTAAAGAACAACATTGGTGTGTATAATGTTTGGATATAAACTGTTATATGTATATATTTATTTATACTAATATAATATTACGCGAATCGCTTCGTATTTGTTCAAAATATACGTAAGCTTTCGTATCTGCCAAAATAATAGTTTGCGATTTGTTGTAGTGTGTTAAAGTTGATAGATTGAACGCGACAATCTCAGAAGCTACTGCTCCGATTAGAATTTTTTATTCACGAATGCTATAGGTAGTATATCATCACACTATGGCTAATAAGACTGAGCAGTGGTATCAGTAGTGAGAGTAAATAAAGAACGACCGGAGTGACTTTGCCTCCCTATGTGTGTTCCACCGCCTGTATAATGGGTTGTGCTCTGAAGAACTGTTTGAGATGATGCCCACGGCCACCTTCTACCATCGCACCGCTCACCATCGGCAGGGAGTTCATCCCCACACCTTAGAACCGAAATAGTCTCGTACCACGCGGTTCCAGAGGAGTTTCCTCCCAAGAACCATCAGGTTGTGGAATGAACTCCCTAACGAGGTTTTTCCAAGGGTAGTCCCTTGGAAAAACCTCGTTAGGGAGTATGGGGGTTCTTCAAAAAAGGAGTGAATAGGTTTCTTAAGGGTCGGCAACGCGCTCGTCATGCCCCTGGTGTTGCAGGCGCTCATAGGCTACGGTAACCGCTTACCATCAGGCGGACCGTACGTCTGTTTGCCACCGTCGTGGTATAAAAAAAAAAAAGTGAAGTGTAAGTTAGGTATAATCGTTTTTTTGTGCAGGAGTGAGAGTATAGCGAGTTCATTTGTTTTACGACGATTATAACTTTTTGTTTGCGAATAAACAACATAGGTATCATTGACCTCTATAATAATAATTCAATAAACAGTACTATAACTATAATTCGGTAGCAAAAACAGTATACATTTATACTTCTAATAATAATATGAACTGACAAACAAGATAAACAAATTATATGACAATCTAAAACTATCGAACGCCTATAAAGTAACAATTTCTCTTTAGCAATTTTCCCAACCGATCTGCAAGTGAGGAAGTAATCTCAATGATTGAATTCCTGAGGCTTTGAGAAAATGACGTAAAAAAACATCGTATGTCTTTGTAAAGCCTTTGTAAAGCGACCTTTGAGGTTATATAGCATAAATATAAAATTACTAGCCATATTTAATATTACTAAAAATAAATACTAAAAAATCAACAAGGAGGTTTTTGCAAAAAAAGAGATACTACTGCATAATATGGGCAGCTGATTTGTATATGGATTTTTTTTTATATACCTAATACGGATACGGACGAATACGGATTCTGGACCTTCAGCTAAGGCGATTTAGATATCATAGTCAAATTGACAATGTGTTACCACTTAGATAAATTAACAGAATATCGTAGGCGGCGACTACAGTAACAAATCACAATATTCGTACGCAAGAGAAAGGAATTCTAATAATATCCCTGAAATTATTACAAATTTCTAACAAATAATTTCACTCAGAAAGATACAATTTCCGCAAACAATACGGATAAGCTAATAGCTTATAAAAACAGTACTAATCTAAGGCGTGGCATCCTAAACTACATACGATTAGTTCTTGAGGAAATACCTCGATAAGCGCGTGTTGAACATCGGATGTGCTACTGATTCACGCAACGCATAGCATAATGTGTCGATAAACATATTAACACTTGTGTCTCAAGAATTTATACCGTATTAGTGGCGATTGCGGATGATATAGTTTGTTAAGAGTGTTTATACGTATGAACGGTATCGTCGCAATTTATTTATTTATTTATTTGAACTTTATACACATGAATGTATAGGCGGACTTAATGCCTAAGGCATTATCTACCAGTCTACCTTTGGGTGATGCAGAAATATGACAAAGTAGGTGCATGGATGGTAATAATTATGAAGTATGTAGTTGTGACTTTTAAAGAATATTTACATAGTTTTTAATATTATATATATCTAAGATATTAATAAACAACATTACTTACTATAAATAACATAGATATATATTTCTGGTTTCTGGTTTAAGATATTTATTTCTTAAAAAGAATACAAGGCATTCACTTACATGAGAAAGTAACTTATTTCTAGCAAACATGTCACTAATATAATTCATAAGTAAGAATACAAAATGCTTAAATTGTTTTAACACTTACAAAAGAATAATAAACAAAACAGGTGGGTAATATATTTAATATATAATATTTATATACATATATATAAAAGAATACGTGATGCAAGGGGCTGATAATGATGGTGATGAGAATAAGAAAGAGGAAATTCAAAACTATAATGAGTCTACCAAACTAACTTTTCAACAATAGTTTACGAACTTTTCTTTTAAAGTGAACTTAGTCTCATATTTCGTGGAAATTTCCTTCTCTTATATTTTACTCGTAAGAGTATTGTGCTGCGATTCCCCGCTCAAACTGAGCCACCCGCTTGTGGAAGTACTTCCTAAGAACACCGCTGCCATAATAACACTAGTGTTGTGTTGCTGGTGAGTAGTGGTGTCCAGAGCTCATTGGAGAGGGAAGGAGTTTGAAGGATAGGCAACGCGTTCACGATGTCTCTGATGTTGCTGGCGTTCTTAGGCTACGGTAACCGCTTACCATCAGGCGGAACGTATGACCGATTGCCATTGTAGTGGTAAAAAAAAATTGTTGCCTCTTACGACTTCCCAAACAAGATCGAACAGAACCGAATTCTACTTATTTCGCTTAGTTAAGGCAGTGTGTATTTTTTACGAATTATTTAGTCAAATGAACATTATTAATATTTTAACAAGTGGAATATTTGCGAAGTAAAATATTTGCGAAACCTGTGTTTTGTCAAACGATTGGCTTTAAAGTACCTAATATGTTTGAGAAATGAAAGTTTCTCAAATGATGACACACATTATTTGTACTTACTCAATTCCATTGTAAATTGTTTTATAATTACTGAAAATTAGGTAACAATGATCTAAAAACGCTGCATTTCTAACATTTTTGTTTTGGTTCAAATATTGCGTGTTTGACACATTAGTAAAGTAATCGACAACTACCTATCTATAGTTGTTTTGAGTAAAGCATTCGACACGTAATAACAACGAAATCACTAAATGCTAACATGAATAGTTGTTATATGAGTAATAAAGACTTTTAAATATCTATACTATTAACATAAGGCTGTAGAGTTTGTTTGTTTGAACGCTAGGATCTCAGGAACTACTGGTCCGATTTGAAAAATTATTTTAGTGTTGGAAAGCCCATTTATCGAGGAAGGTTATAGGCTATATAACATCACGCTACAGCTAATAGGAGTTGAGTAGTGGCCAAATGAAGAACGACGGGAGCGTAGCCCAGCGCGCCTTCTAGTTTGAAAATATAAATAGGTTATCACCGATTAAAGAGAAAGAAAATTATTATGTTTCATGCAATAACTAAATAAACAAATATAATGTCGCGGAAATCACACAGATAATAACCATTTAATTTTATGTATAATGTATGAGATAAAATCATATATCATAAGAATCTAGTAAAAATGACTTCCTTACGACAATATGTTGGCCAACGTTAGATTCGCGTCCCACTTCCAATCATATGTTGATTAAATTTCCGCGATACCTCACTTTCTTTATGTAAATGAACAAAAATACTTAATATTATTAAATGTATATATTAACACACCGTATCGTCAGCTGTAACTCATTTATCAACATACTTTCGATATTTCTGTAACGTATTGATTTCTCGTAAATTTAATCTTAACTGTATAGTCATGTTTTCATTATTTCGAGCTCTTTCATTGTCTAGACTACAGACAGCTATTTATCATATTATGGGTGCAGTTCTATTGAAATTAAATTTAAATAAGAAGATACTTATTAATCAGTCGTGTCTTTTAATGCGAATTTTGAATGTGGATTCATAAATTTAGGTTTCTTTTTGTAGGTGGAAATAAAAATTAAACGAATGAAATATTGTTTGTGGGTTTGTAATGTATGCTCTGATAAACAATTCATTCGATTGTGATAAAACATTGATGATTAATAGTCATCATTTCGTGGAAATACAACTGACTAAGATAAAAATTTAAAAACACACAATCATGGCCATTTTAAACACACTGTATTTTATTTACCTATCACTATTTTTATTATGAATAGAATTTGTTTCCTCTAAAACTAGAATATCTAGACTTATGTGAAAACAAAGTATAATTAAATTGTGTTTTAAAATAATTAAAAATATTCACACGGCCTGAGCGCTTCGGAACTTGTCAATTTTCATGAGTTCAATTCTGCTTTAGTGAAAACAGATTTGAACTCACGAAAATTCAAAATTTGCTTAAATTTCTTAACAATAACTGTATAAATAATGACAGAAAGTAATTTAAGAAAGTTACATGAATAATTACCAAAGTATTGCGTAAGCAGTCGATGAAGATATAATGTATAAATTTATTCATCATTGAAAGCAACTGATAACAGCATTATTAAGTATGACTGATGATCTCAGCTTCCACTTTTTGAAGTACCTAGACCTAGACTGAAATGATTATGCCCTCTTGGCTTGTCAACGAAGAATGAACTATGAAACAATCAAAAGGGTAATTGTACTCTGGAATTAACCCAATTATTATCATGAGATAATTCGATCAAGCATTCATTTTAAATCTCAAGAAAACTCGACTTCTGAGTTTCCATAACCTTACTCTATAAGTAATTTCATTGAATACATCATAAATCATATTAATAGTTTAATTTATTATAAGTTTATATAATTAATACTAACTAAAGAAATTATATGTTTTGAGTTTGACGCATTCGTTTCTGAAGTTGATCTTTGCAGACCTTGCTATTATTTTTTCGTCTACAAGTTGTAAAATTTGTGAAACATTTTCTACTTTTGCAAAATATGATGTCGGTACCGGTTTGATTAGAATTCAAGCATTTTTAAAGTAGTATCTATAACTTTTTTACTTTCTAATTGGAAGTCGTGATCTCGAGGGTCCGGCAGATGGATAGGTAATAGGTGCTGTACCAGTACAAGAATCCGAGAAAGTTGTTTTTATTATAATAGTTTATGATAAAAAATATCCTGCAAAATGTTTTCGATTTTTATTAATGAATCGACTTTTATTTTTGTAACTGATAGATTTCAATATAAGCAATTATTGAATAGTTTTACCTACGCTTGAGAACAGTTAAATTTGGTTACACTTAGGCTATTTAATAATTATAAAAATATAATGATTACTTGACATATTTTACACTTTATATAATAAATATAGGTACGTATACCATTATAAAAACACATATACCATTTAAAATCGCAAAACCTTCAGCACCTGACGACAAGGAATTAGGTTGGGTTCTTGTCGGCATCGGCCTAGTTTCTGTTAAATATGATGTCAAAATACAAGTATCCGTAGATGAAATGGGCCGATTATTGGAAATCGAATTGCAAATTTTCCAAGGATATCTTGGCAAATCTACAAGAATAATGCCCGTTTTCGGATCTATTAAATAATAGTTATTGTTATGATCAAACTTAAACAAATTATAAACGACAGTTCTATGAATAAACTAGTTCTATTGTTTTACTTTTATCAGGTTATACTATCGATGAATAACTTTTATTTGATGGTTCAGAAACCGGGAAAACTCGTTCAATATTGATAGTCACTGTCAACGTTCAGTTGTTTATTCATAAGCCGCTATGATAATAGGAAGGATTACAAACTTTTTTTACTCATCTACGACATCAACAACTTTGCGGTAGTAATTTCTAGAATTGATTGCATAGTTTCAGTTTCCCGCCCTCATTTCCTTTCTTAATTTATTATTTTTGTATCAATATTGCTCACGAGGAAAAAATACTAATAAGTAATTATAATTTATTTATGATTAGTTCAGATTAATTAATATCATCTACGAATACCTAATGCTAAATAACGTCTACGATATGTAGAGTTCTGAAAGAAATGATGTAAGTACCTATAGCGCTATAAGCGCTTTTTTTATAAATTTAATTGAAAATTTTATTCATACTCACCAACAGACAATCCTGAGATAAACAAACGACAGTCTCAATCACAACCACAACCTAAATCACATAAACAAACAAGTTTTTCATATTTAAATATATAATACACTTTTCCAATCATACAAAAATAATTATTTCACGGTAATCGGAATTCATTACGATCTGGTAATCGCAGCTTTGAGCAATTGCGTGAATTTTACGACGTGCGCGAACTATGATGTGCATGTGCCGTGTGAAGTACTGCGAACGTCGTTGCGTGCGCTTATTACACTGTACTGAATACAATGAGAAATATTGCATGATTCTATAGTAGGTACAGATCATAGTATTTTATGAAAGTTCAATTATAATTGTTTTCATTTTATTCACTTTATGATTGTTTATCGATGGCCAGATTGCTTTGTTTTAGGATAGGCATGTACCTACTTAAGTAATTAGCATTAAATGTTATGAGTGACTACGTATATAAATAATATAATCGTATTGTTCTTACTGATTGATTTTTGATTTTTTTTTCTATAAACTCTGTTTTTTTTTTCTGTTGTACCTAATTGTCATGTCAACAACAAATGTTATATAAATTTCCTACTTTTGCACTTGCACTGATAAGACTTGTTTGTAGACTTATTATTATAATAAAACAAACAAATGTTATTCTTAAGTTGTATTCTGTCGGAATATTTTCGGCCAGAACTGTCAGTTTATTTAAAGTTAAAAAATAGAATGTTAAAAAAATATATGGATGTAGAAATAAATCCTATATTAATCAGTTTTTAATTTTTTATACGGTAAACTAATTTCTAACACTTAATAACTTAAGCTGTAAAAATACGTCGTTCTAAGATTCGAAAAATTTTACGATCCGGGAGCAATCCGATGAGTCAGAATTCACCGGAGGAGAACTAAAGTGAGCGACATAGCTCATTGAATTGCATCGCTGAAGTGGCAGTGGACAGGCGACATAGCTCGTAGAACTGATGGCCAATGGAGGAAAAAGGTTCTAGAGTGGCGGCCACTATTGAGAAGTGCAGCGTGGGACCTGCCATCAGATGAACCAACACACAACACAACCTAGTTGTTTGCAATTGCGGGTGGCCGTTGGTTGAAGGTGGCACAAAATCTCTAGCTTTAGCGGAAAGTAGGTAAGGCCTATGTCTAACAGTGGACGTCATGGCTGATATGATGATTACCAGGTACCTACTTACCTATATGAAACTGACCAGGCTGAAAGTCGGAATGATGTGTTTTATAGGTAGGTAGGTAAGCTACCTTCCTATCACTTCGGGGAAAAGGTGCATTCCCAGGATATGTATAGCGGTCCAAGTTAATTGCGGTCTCATTTGAAGGAGAGGGACGTTCTCTATCACGACTCGGATTCTGCCTGATATAATATGGGAAAATAATTACTGGTTACGCTTATGGATATGAAATATACTAGGTAGAAGTCGCAAGGGGCTTCGCTCCCGTCTTTCTTTATTTGGCCACTGTTCAGCTCTTATTGGCCATAGCGTGATGTTATATAGCTTATAACCTTCCTCGATAAATTGGCTATCCAAGACTAAAAGAATCAAATCAAATCGGACTAGTAATTCCTGAGATCTTAGCGTTAAACCAAACAAACAAACACTTCAAATCTTCACTTCAATAAGTACCTAGATATTATATGAACTATCGCTCAGTAGATAGATATATTGGTATATTTTTATCTCTTTTTAAACTACTTAGGTAGGTACTTAATTCTTAATAAATTCAACGTTATCTAGAAAGTGACATTAACAGGATATCAAACTCAGACAACTTTTTAATTAAAGCAAAAATGCAGTTCTCTATATTCTACTTATTAGGTATATTGTCACTTCATTAGCCTACTGATATTTTAATGATCGCTAGACATCGTTCTATTTTATTTAGCACCAGAGGTACCGAATTAGGCACAAGTTACATAAGAGCTGAAGTGTGAATTCAATTTGAGATCAAACTGAGTGTTGTTATTAGATTTCAGAGACTAAGGCCCCTTATTCCTTGACACCACCGGTGGTGCAAGACGGTGGTGTCAAGGGTCCGAAAGGATTCTGGGCTGTCGGCAAGTTTTGGCGAAAAGTGAGCTGATTTAAATTTATAAATACTAATGTTGCAAAATATATGATTGCAGAAAAACTTCTAATAGGTACCTATAATCTGTTTCTAGAATTAAATATTTCCGACATCTATACTCATGTTAACCATCTCGTAAACATGCATCTACTAATAAGAAATAGGTTCTACGTCAGAATAGTATTCAATAAGACACAAGTTCAGTAAAAATATATCGTATATTTATTGGAATTAAGTCTAAATTAGCAAACTAATCTATAAGAAATGTATCGTCCGGCTGTCTCTGATGATCGGATAATCTTCACCACCTGAAAAAGACAAGTCAAACTTTTATATTATGGTAAATCTTTAAAATTTAAATGCAAGTTAATAAATAATGGATGGATGGAACTCAATCACGCCAGAGAGACTGAACTGATAAAGTCGGGAATAGTAGATAGCCTAGTGTTTATCGACATATCACGCGGGCGGAGCCACGGGTAGAAGCTGACATATATAATTTTGAAACGTGTATTGTATTGACCGAAATGGTTGCAATTCGATCAGTGGCGGATTTGTAGTCTTGGCCGCTCTAGGCCCCAGGCCATGTAGTATGTACCAGCCGCCCCTTTCTCAATTTTTTGACACGATTAGCCCCCCTAATATCTGGCCACCCTAAGCCCGGGCCTACTGGGCCTTAGGGCAAATCCGCCACTGAATTCGATCGAACCGTACGTGCGTACGGGCAAATACATAAGGCAGGAGTTCCCAACCAGGGGGGCATGCCCTCTTTGGGGGGCGTAGAAAAATGTCAGGGACGGCGTAATAGGTACGTTTACAGTTCCGAAAACGTTATAGGTATATCGTATCTGTAGGTATTGTACCTAATTGAAATTCAAATAAAAACATTAGTTGATAAAAACATGTGTTTCCTAATTTTGTTGAAACTTAAAGGGGCATGAAAAAGGAGGGCGTCGGGGAGGCTCAGCGAAATAAAGGTTGGGAAACCCTGACATAAGGTTTTAATCCTTAAAATTAAATATAATACGTGACGTAGAACTGTTTTATAATGCCGCTAAGTGTCAAACATTCGGTACCTACCAAAGACCTTTTCAACGCACAATTATACCTACTTTTAACACATTATCCACCATATACGGACAAATCAATTTCCCTACTAACCTGTTAGCACGTAACTTATAATTAACGGCTTCATTTGTATATACAAATTACAATATTGAACAGGTAGAATGGCGTAAAAACACAATTGGCACACAGTATGTGCGAAAGTAAGTTTGTAATGAATATTAAAACGGAACACATGCAAACTTTATATATGCATTAATAAACATGTGTTATGAGTAGTTAGGTTGTACCAGTTCTAGCTCACTATCCAGAATCCGTCTGGCTCACTAGCTCACTATTCTCGAGTCGACAAAAACTAAAAAAAAAAAAAAAAAAAAAAAAAAAAAAAAAAAAAAAAGGTTTTGCCATGCTCTGATCACGAATCTGTGGTCCGTTTTTGTCTAGGATGTGTGGTTTCAGAGATGTGGAAATCAATTAAGAAGAGTATCTAATCGATATCTAATCCCGCACCCTCATTAACGTTTCTTTTGTTCTCATGTTTCCTATTATCTATTGTTTCTGGTAGACCCTCATTAGCATTCTTATCTATTACTTATTGTAAGCCCTTTTTATCACTGCTATTGTTTAAGAACTTCCATGCTATTCTGAATCATCAATAAAACACATTCCTTCATTTCTACATTTTTATTGCTTATTAAAATATGAATGAAACATCTGATCCACTAAAATATCATTGTATACTGTGTTCTCTGTAAATATGTTCGTAAAACTACGCATTGAACACCCCTGAAACTTATATAGCAAATACATTAAGCAATATTCACCGCAAACTGATGTCCACTCATTCCGAATTCTATCCACATTCCAGTCCCATCTTTTACAATTCCTTCTTAAAAAGTCGAGATGATATCGTGTAGGTGCACGTCCATATGAATCAAAATATTGACCAATACCATTCGTATCGACATGTAAAGCTATCCAATGTGAGCCTGGTTTATCATCCGTATCCAAATTGCATATTGTGTACATAGGTACATGAGTGTAAATGGGTAGTCTATTAGCAGCATACACATTATATTTGATAGATTAAAGTTATTAATCGCTTCAAGAGATGCTGGTAATACAAACCATGACAATGAAATACTATCTATTACACTACTCAACGACAAAAAAATATCTGGTTCGGCTTGTACTATTTCATAATCAGGATGACTAATAAAAAAACTTTCTGTCACATCTAAAAATATAGACATTTAATATTTTTAGTTTTCATCTCTTTATTATTTTTTAGACTGAGGTTAGATCGAAATTATGACCGATTTGCTAACACAATCGTTACTATTTGTTAGTTTGATAGCTATTCTTTATGATGTCACGCGTGTGTGTAAACAATCTAGATCTTTTCTGTTATATTTGCGGCGAGTTTACGCCAAAATCGCAGAAAAAACCACTTTCGGACTTAATTAAAAATTGTTACAAAGCTTATTTCGACCGGGAAGTTATAAATATCAATAAATCGTGGGTGCGTAATCAATTTGTGCAGATCTTAGAGTGGTTTATTTCTTAACTGGATGGCAGTCGGGTTATACAACATATTGCTGCTTTCTTTGTGAGTGGGATAGTCGAGCGCAATCAGAACATTTTGTAAAAGAACATTGGCCATTACATCATTCTTTTGTACCTGGACAAAAAAATGTTAAGAATGAGCCTTTAGTGGAAGCCTATAAAATCATTTTACCGCCGCTACACATAAAATTGGGACTCATTAAGAACTTCGTGAAACGTTTAAATCACGAAAGCGTAGCTTTTCAGTTTCTTAAGCAAAAGTTTCCCAAGCTTAGTGAGGCAAAAGTTAAAGAAGGCATATTTGTAGGTCGGGACAAAAAGAAAATGATTGAAGATCCATCTTTTATATCTACTCTTACTCCAGTCGAAAAAGAAGCATGGAAAGCTTTTGTAGAAGTGACCAAAAATTTTCTTGATAACAACAAATCTCCTGACTTTCGTGACAAAATAAAATTAATGTTGGACTGTTACCATAGAATGGGATGCAATATGTCGCTCAAAATACATTTCCTTTACTCACATTTAAGCTTTTTTCCTGAAAATATGGGTTCAGTTAGCGATGAACAAGGTGAACGTTTTCATCAAGATGTTGCAGCGATAGAAAAACGTTACCAAGGAAGATGGGAGCCCGCTATGCTAGCAGATTACTGTTGGGGCCTCATCCAAGATACCCCTGAATCGCACTACAAGAGAAAAGCCAGCCAGCCCCAAAAACATCGCCTTTCCGTACAAAATATTGATAAGATTAGTTCAGTCCCTACAAAAATTGTTATTTTTGACCTGTCATTATATCTGAAAACTGAGATGTGACCGAAAACGTTTATTTATGCAATCCTGTCATATTTGGTGTAAGAAATAAGAAAAACATAGTTAGACCTCAGATAATTTTAAAAGTTTGAAATTTGTTGAGTAGTGTTATCGAAGAGTTAAAGGAAGCTGGAATAATTACGGAATAAATAGCGACCACTTGAAGATTTTAAATCAGTATGGTTAACTTATTCATACTGAATGTTAAAAAAAAAAATATTGTGTCAATACGCAGCGCAGACATAAAACTCAAAAAGAGTAATAAAAATAATCAACATGAGTAAAGCGGATGTGGTAAATGAAATTCATAAAAATGTTAGAGTCAATTTTCCTCGAAGAAATGTTGTGATGAAAGATATAGATGATCTCTGGCAAGCAGATTTAATTGACATGCAGTCTGTTTCTCAAGAAAATAAGAAAATGAAATATATTCTTACAATTATTGACACATTTTCAAAATATGGATGGGCTTTTCCTATCAAGAATAAAAGTCAAGATTTTATATGTGACACTTTCAAAACCTTGTTTGTTAAGGGACGTTACCTAAAAATTTACAAACTGATAATGGTACAGAGTTTTACAACAATAAATTCAAAAAGCTAATGAAATTTTATAATATCAACCATTATTCGACACTTTCGATAAAAAAAGCTTCAATAGTTGAACGATTTATCAGAACATTAAAATCAAATTTATATAAAACATTTAGTTTAAAAGGCAACTACAAGTGGATAGATAATACCCTCAATGATATTATTAATAAATATAATCATACATACCACCGAACCATTAATGAAATGCCAGCAAAAGTAAATAATAACAATAAAACAAACATATTAGAAAGATATAATAATATTAAATCAGAAAATAAGGGTACTCTTACAAGAAAGTTTAATGTTGGTGATTTTGTCCGTATTAGTAAATATAAAGGAACATTTGAAAAAGGATACACCCCTAACTGGTCAACCGAAATATTCAAAATCAGTAAAATACAAAATACAATACCTGTAACTTATTTAATACAAGATACAATCAGAGGCCAGCCTATTTTAGGAGCATTTTATGTGCAAGAACTTCAAAAGACTAAATATCCTAACGTTTATCTCGTTGAAAAGATCCTGAGAAGAAAAGGAAATATGATTTTAGTAAAATGGTTAGGTTTACCTTCCAATGAAAACAGCTGTATACATAAATCAAATATATTATAAGAAACAAACTATTTGTCACTGTTTTCATTTCATTTATTTATTTTATTTCATTAACAATAGATTGTGTTTGAAAAAAAAAAAAAAAAAAAATACACATACAATAAAATAACATTTAGATACAAGATAACTCATTACTCACAATACATTACATTAAAATAAAATTAAATAGTTATTACGATGTGTTATACAATAAATTAAGATGTCAACATTAAGTAAATAGGAAGTCAAGATTGTACTTAAAACTAAAAATATTATATAAAAATAGATTTAAATGACAATAATGAAATATAAATTATATATAAAAAAATTGGATTTATTAATTGTCATTTGTTTTATTTGTCATTTTAATAAAATCTTCGATGGAATAAAAGCAATTTTCTAGAAGATAAGCCTTGACCATTTTTTTAAAAAGGTGTGTTTTATAAATATTTTTTTTTATATCAATTGGCAATTTATTGAATAATTTTACTGCCTGATACTTAGCACCGTGACCTACAATATTAAGTTTTGGGTGTATCTTATTTTTTAATAATAGGGTTCGTGTGGCTTCTCTGATCAACCTCTCTTCACTTGTTTCAAAACTACTTATATTTTTGGACAAATTTTCAAGAACCGACAGTATGTAGAGGCTAGGTACTGTCAGTATTGACAACTCTGTGAAGTACTCCCTACAGGACTGCCATTGGGGAATCCGTACAATTGTTCGGATGGCTCTTTTTTGCAGAACAAAAGCTCTGTTGCAGTTGTACTGATAGCTATTTCCCCAGAGCTGAATGCTATACCTTATTCTAGATTCAACTAAGGCGTAATAGACAGTTTTTAGATGGTCAATACTAACTTCATCACGAAGGCTTCTTAGGGCATAACAGGCGGATGATATGGTTGAATCTACAGCGTTTAATTCTTTTTTCCAATTTAATAAAGCATCAATATAAATACCCAAGAACTTTGTTGATTCGACAAGGTCAATTTTATGATTATTTATTCTAATATCTAATGTGTCTGAGCTACGACTGGTAGTCTTAAATAAAATTATATGTGTCTTGTTTGGATTTATTATTAATTTATTCGCAATGAACCAGTTCTGAAATATTGAAAGTGTGGTATTCACACTTGTATTTAATTCTGCTATGTTATGAGCACTTACAATTGCATTGGTATCATCTGCAAAAACAGTAAGTCGAGCATCAGGGTTTGCTTGCATCTTATAACTGATTAAGTCATTTGTAAACACTAAAAATAAAATTGGGCCTAAAATGGATCCTTGGGGAACACCTGTGTTTACATTTTTTATTCTGGAACAGTAGATTTGTTGCAAATTGTTCTCACCAATTTCCTTTATCTCAACAAACATTTTTCGGTTATGTAAATATGAACGAAACAAATCTAATGCTTTTCCTCGTACGCCGTAATATTCTAATTTAATTAATAAAAGTTTGTGGTCCACAGTATCAAAAGCCGAACTTAAATCAAGGAAAATCCCGGCCACTTTCATCTTATCATTCATTTTTCCAAGAATGTCAGTGATGAGATTGTCAATAGCATCCGTTGTACCTACACCCTTTTGATATCCAAACTGCCTGTAATTGATAATTCTATTTTGATTTAAATGACTGACAAGTCTGACCTTTATGAGCTTTTCAAAAATTTTTGAGAGAATTGGAAGCAACGATATAGGCCTATAATTTTTTGGGTCTAGAGGTGATCCTTTTTTAAGTAATGGGACAACTTTGGCAATTTTTAATTGCTCTGGAAAAAGGCCAGCATCAACAACTGTTTTACATATATGCATATTAGAACAATGTTTATCGAGACCCTTGTTGTCTGGAAGAAATCACTATTAGCGATACGACCGCTCATTGACACTGTTCTTGTATTTTGTAAGAAATCTATGTTACTATGGAGCACACAAAATAATATTCTATCTATCTATCAAATAATTCTCGATTTATATTTATTAGGTTGTATAGACTTTATTAAATTGCAGATATTTTTGATAAAACCACCATTTCCATTTCATGAATTGACTGAACGGGAAAAGAAACAGGTAAACTGGATTGAACGTAACAGAAAGATATATTGGAGTGAAGGATTTATAACATATTCAAAGTGTCAGTGTTTGATAACAGATATATTAAAAGATAAATGTATATATGCTAAAGGTTTAGAGAAAGTGTCGTGGATGAAATGTATTTTGAAAAATAATAATATAATTAATATAGAAGACAAAGGTTGTCCAAGTTTGTTAAGTCTGTATAATCAGTATAAATATTCTAAAGATGTGTATAATTGTATTTATCATGATTCTGTTTGTGCTTTGAAAAATATTTTATGTTTAAATAAATGGTTCTTAAATTACAATAAACAATTTTATCAGTATAAGTTGTTTTATTCTTAACAAAATAAAAATATTATTTCCCCTCCCAAACACCTACTATTATTACTAAACGTTTATATGTAACTAACAACACTTATTACTCTTCATTACACTTTCATAAATATTTGCATCTAGTACCTTGGAAACAAGCTTCAAACATTGAAAATGCATCAAAACAAATACGAACCTCATTATGAAATGTATCATACCAATAAGATGCGTTTATTTTCATTTAACTTTTATTGGGTTACCGCTAATTCGCATAAAATATTAATAACAGAAATGGCTAACGCTGGATTTTTTTATTGTGGAAATGGAATAAATGATGAAACTGCATGTTTTTCTTGTGGAGGAATTATTAAAGATTGGGAGATTTATAACGATCCTTGGATGCAACATGCTATTCATTATCCCAAATGTATTTTTTTGAATGCCGTAAAAGGAACGAATTACGTGTTGAATGTCTCTATGGAAACTAAAAATTTAAAAATCTGTGACAGCTGTAGTCTAACTGGTGTTATTTGTGTTAGACAGAATCACCCCACTTAAACAGATCCTAGCAGTATTGGGGCGCCCCAATAAATTCAACACGTAATTCGTTCCTTTTACGGCATTCAAAAAAATACATTTGGGATAATGAATAGCATGTTGCATCCAAGGATCGTTATAAATCTCCCAATCTTTAATAATTCCTCCACAAGAAAAACATGCAGTTTCATCATTTATTCCATTTCCACAATAAAAAAATCCAGCGTTAGCCATTTCTGTTATTAATATTTTATGCGAATTAGCGGTAACCCAATAAAAGTTAAATGAAAATAAACGCATCTTATTGGTATGATACATTTCATAATGAGGTTCGTATTTGTTTTGATGCATTTTCAATGTTTGAAGCTTGTTTCCAAGGTACTAGATGCAAATATTTATGAAAGTGTAATGAAGAGTAATAAGTGTTGTTAGTTACATATAAACGTTTAGTAATAATAGTAGGTGTTTGGGAGGGGAAATAATATTTTTATTTTGTTAAGAATAAAACAACTTATACTGATAAAATTGTTTATTGTAATTTAAGAACCATTTATTTAAACATAAAATATTTTTCAAAGCACAAACAGAATCATGATAAATACAATTATACACATCTTTAGAATATTTATACTGATTATACAGACTTAACAAACTTGGACAACCTTTGTCTTCTATATTAATTATATTATTATTTTTCAAAATACATTTCATCCACGACACTTTCTCTAAACCTTTAGCATATATACATTTATCTTTTAATATATCTGTTATCAAACACTGACACTTTGAATATGTTATAAATCCTTCACTCCAATATATCTTTCTGTTACGTTCAATCCAGTTTACCTGTTTCTTTTCCCGTTCAGTCAATTCATGAAATGGAAATGGTGGTTTTATCAAAAATATCTGCAATTTAATAAAGTCTATACAACCTAATAAATATAAATCGAGAATTATTTGATAGATAGATAGAATATTATTTTGTGTGCTCCATAGTAACATAGATTTCTTACAAAATACAAGAACAGTGTCAATGAGCGGTCGTATCGCTAATAGTGATTTCTTCCAGACAACAAGGGTCTCGATAAACATTGTTCTAATATGCATATATGTAAAACAGTTGTTGATGCTGGCCTTTTTCCAGAGCAATTAAAAATTGCCAAAGTTGTCCCATTACTTAAAAAAGGATCACCTCTAGACCCAAAAAATTATAGGCCTATATCGTTGCTTCCAATTCTCTCAAAAATTTTTGAAAAGCTCATAAAGGTCAGACTTGTCAGTCATTTAAATCAAAATAGAATTATCAATTACAGGCAGTTTGGATATCAAAAGGGTGTAGGTACAACGGATGCTATTGACAATCTCATCACTGACATTCTTGGAAAAATGAATGATAAGATGAAAGTGGCCGGGATTTTCCTTGATTTAAGTTCGGCTTTTGATACTGTGGACCACAAACTTTTATTAATTAAATTAGAATATTACGGCGTACGAGGAAAAGCATTAGATTTGTTTCGTTCATATTTACATAACCGAAAAATGTTTGTTGAGATAAAGGAAATTGGTGAGAACAATTTGCAACAAATCTACTGTTCCAGAATAAAAAATGTAAACACAGGTGTTCCCCAAGGATCCATTTTAGGCCCAATTTTATTTTTAGTGTTTACAAATGACTTAATCAGTTATAAGATGCAAGCAAACCCTGATGCTCGACTTACTGTTTTTGCAGATGATACCAATGCAATTGTAAGTGCTCATAACATAGCAGAATTAAATACAAGTGTGAATACCACACTTTCAATATTTCAGAACTGGTTCATTGCGAATAAATTAATAATAAATCCAAACAAGACACATATAATTTTATTTAAGACTACCAGTCGTAGCTCAGACACATTAGATATTAGAATAAATAATCATAAAATTGACCTTGTCGAATCAACAAAGTTCTTGGGTATTTATATTGATGCTTTATTAAATTGGAAAAAAGAATTAAACGCTGTAGATTCAACCATATCATCCGCCTGTTATGCCCTAAGAAGCCTTCGTGATGAAGTTAGTATTGACCATCTAAAAACTGTCTATTACGCCTTAGTTGAATCTAGAATAAGGTATAGCATTCAGCTCTGGGGAAATAGCTATCAGTACAACTGCAACAGAGCTTTTGTTCTGCAAAAAAGAGCCATCCGAACAATTGTACGGATTCCCCAATGGCAGTCCTGTAGGGAGTACTTCACAGAGTTGTCAATACTGACAGTACCTAGCCTCTACATACTGTCGGTTCTTGAAAATTTGTCCAAAAATATAAGTAGTTTTGAAACAAGTGAAGAGAGGTTGATCAGAGAAGCCACACGAACCCTATTATTAAAAAATAAGATACACCCAAAACTTAATATTGTAGGTCACGGTGCTAAGTATCAGGCAGTAAAATTATTCAATAAATTGCCAATTGATATAAAAAAAAATATTTATAAAACACACCTTTTTAAAAAAATGGTCAAGGCTTATCTTCTAGAAAATTGCTTTTATTCCATCGAAGATTTTATTAAAATGACAAATAAAACAAATGACAATTAATAAATCCAATTTTTTTATATATAATTTATATTTCATTATTGTCATTTAAATCTATTTTTATATAATATTTTTAGTTTTAAGTACAATCTTGACTTCCTATTTACTTAATGTTGACATCTTAATTTATTGTATAACACATCGTAATAACTATTTAATTTTATTTTAATGTAATGTATTGTGAGTAATGAGTTATCTTGTATCTAAATGTTATTTTATTGTATGTGTATTTTTTTTTTTTTTTTTTTTCAAACACAATCTATTGTTAATGAAATAAAATAAATAAATGAAATGAAAACAGTGACAAATAGTTTGTTTCTTATAATATATTTGATTTATGTATACAGCTGTTTTCATTGGAAGGTAAACCTAACCATTTTACTAAAATCATATTTCCTTTTCTTCTCAGGATCTTTTCAACGAGATAAACGTTAGGATATTTAGTCTTTTGAAGTTCTTGCACATAAAATGCTCCTAAAATAGGCTGGCCTCTGATTGTATCTTGTATTAAATAAGTTACAGGTATTGTATTTTGTATTTTACTGATTTTGAATATTTCGGTTGACCAGTTAGGGGTGTATCCTTTTTCAAATGTTCCTTTATATTTACTAATACGGACAAAATCACCAACATTAAACTTTCTTGTAAGAGTACCCTTATTTTCTGATTTAATATTATTATATCTTTCTAATATGTTTGTTTTATTGTTATTATTTACTTTTGCTGGCATTTCATTAATGGTTCGGTGGTATGTATGATTATATTTATTAATAATATCATTGAGGGTATTATCTATCCACTTGTAGTTGCCTTTTAAACTAAATGTTTTATATAAATTTGATTTTAATGTTCTGATAAATCGTTCAACTATTGAAGCTTTTTTTATCGAAAGTGTCGAATAATGGTTGATATTATAAAATTTCATTAGCTTTTTGAATTTATTGTTGTAAAACTCTGTACCATTATCAGTTTGTAAATTTTTAGGTAACGTCCCTTAACAAACAAGGTTTTGAAAGTGTCACATATAAAATCTTGACTTTTATTCTTGATAGGAAAAGCCCATCCATATTTTGAAAATGTGTCAATAATTGTAAGAATATATTTCATTTTCTTATTTTCTTGAGAAACAGACTGCATGTCAATTAAATCTGCTTGCCAGAGATCATCTATATCTTTCATCACAACATTTCTTCGAGGAAAATTGACTCTAACATTTTTATGAATTTCATTTACCACATCCGCTTTACTCATGTTGATTATTTTTATTACTCTTTTTGAGTTTTATGTCTGCGCTGCGTATTGACACAATATTTTTTTTTTTAACATTCAGTATGAATAAGTTAACCATACTGATTTAAAATCTTCAAGTGGTCGCTATTTATTCCGTAATTATTCCAGCTTCCTTTAACTCTTCGATAACACTACTCAACAAATTTCAAACTTTTAAAATTATCTGAGGTCTAACTATGTTTTTCTTATTTCTTACACCAAATATGACAGGATTGCATAAATAAACGTTTTCGGTCACATCTCAGTTTTCAGATATAATGACAGGTCAAAAATAACAATTTTTGTAGGGACTGAACTAATCTTATCAATATTTTGTACGGAAAGGCGATGTTTTTGGGGCTGGCTGGCTTTTCTCTTGTAGTGCGATTCAGGGGTATCTTGGATGAGGCCCCAACAGTAATCTGCTAGCATAGCGGGCTCCCATCTTCCTTGGTAACGTTTTTCTATCGCTGCAACATCTTGATGAAAACGTTCACCTTGTTCATCGCTAACTGAACCCATATTTTCAGGAAAAAAGCTTAAATGTGAGTAAAGGAAATGTATTTTGAGCGACATATTGCATCCCATTCTATGGTAACAGTCCAACATTAATTTTATTTTGTCACGAAAGTCAGGAGATTTGTTGTTATCAAGAAAATTTTTGGTCACTTCTACAAAAGCTTTCCATGCTTCTTTTTCGACTGGAGTAAGAGTAGATATAAAAGATGGATCTTCAATCATTTTCTTTTTGTCCCGACCTACAAATATGCCTTCTTTAACTTTTGCCTCACTAAGCTTGGGAAACTTTTGCTTAAGAAACTGAAAAGCTACGCTTTCGTGATTTAAACGTTTCACGAAGTTCTTAATGAGTCCCAATTTTATGTGTAGCGGCGGTAAAATGATTTTATAGGCTTCCACTAAAGGCTCATTCTTAACATTTTTTTGTCCAGGTACAAAAGAATGATGTAATGGCCAATGTTCTTTTACAAAATGTTCTGATTGCGCTCGACTATCCCACTCACAAAGAAAGCAGCAATATGTTGTATAACCCGACTGCAATCCAGTTAAGAAATAAACCACTCTAAGATCTGCACAAATTGATTACGCACCCACGATTTATTGATATTTATAACTTCCCGGTCGAAATAAGCTTTGTAACAATTTTTAATTAAGTCCGAAAGTGGTTTTTTCTGCGATTTTGGCGTAAACTCGCCGCAAATATAACAGAAAAGATCTAGATTGTTTACACACACGCGTGACATCATAAAGAATAGCTATCAAACTAACAAATAGTAACGATTGTGTTAGCAAATCGGTCATAATTTCGATCTAACCTCAGTCTAAAAAATAATAAAGAGATGAAAACTAAAAATATTAAATGTCTATATTTTTAGATGTGACAGAAAGTTTTTTTATTAGTCATCCTGATTATGAAATAGTACAAGCCGAACCAGATATTTTTTTGTCGTTGAGTAGTGTAATAGATAGTATTTCATTGTCATGGTTTGTATTACCAGCATCTCTTGAAGCGATTAATAACTTTAATCTATCAAATATAATGTGTATGCTGCTAATAGACTACCCATTTACACTCATGTACCTATGTACACAATATGCAATTTGGATACGGATGATAAACCAGGCTCACATTGGATAGCTTTACATGTCGATACGAATGGTATTGGTCAATATTTTGATTCATATGGACGTGCACCTACACGATATCATCTCGACTTTTTAAGAAGGAATTGTAAAAGATGGGACTGGAATGTGGATAGAATTCGGAATGAGTGGACATCAGTTTGCGGTGAATATTGCTTAATGTATTTGCTATATAAGTTTCAGGGGTGTTCAATGCGTAGTTTTACGAACATATTTACAGAGAACACAGTATACAATGATATTTTAGTGGATCAGATGTTTCATTCATATTTTAATAAGCAATAAAAATGTAGAAATGAAGGAATGTGTTTTATTGATGATTCAGAATAGCATGGAAGTTCTTAAACAATAGCAGTGATAAAAAGGGCTTACAATAAGTAATAGATAAGAATGCTAATGAGGGTCTACCAGAAACAATAGATAATAGGAAACATGAGAACAAAAGAAACGTTAATGAGGGTGCGGGATTAGATATCGATTAGATACTCTTCTTAATTGATTTCCACATCTCTGAAACCACACATCCTAGACAAAAACGGACCACAGATTCGTGATCAGAGCATGGCAAAACCTTTTTTTTTTTTTTTTTTTTTTTTTTTTTTTTTTTTTTTAGTTTTTGTCGACTCGAGAATAGTGAGCTAGTGAGCCAGACGGATTCTGGATAGTGAGCTAGAACTGGTACAACCTAACTACTGTTATGTGATATATCGATTTTAGTGTGGGGTAAAAAATGAAACAATGGCCCACTTGTTATCATGCTCTGCGTGCCCGAACAACTGCACACAGGAAGATCTGATGAGCGCAACTGACGGTGCAGTGGCCGTGGCTAAATTTTGGGCTGATACAATTTAAGAGGATTTGCTGTCGACACGATAAGAAGAAGAAGTGTGGGGTAACCACTCGTTAAGTTATTGAATTTGGAAGGTATTTTTCATCATCACCATCATCAGCCCACATCCACCCACTGCTGGGTATAAGCCTCTTCTCCACAGCGCCACTTCTCACAGTCCTGTGCCAGCCGCGTCCAATGAGATCCTATGATCTTGACGATATCGTCTGACTATTGAATTATGGAAGGTATTAAACACTATAATGAAAACCTTACCTTATGCAGACAAGAGCACTGTGAGAGAAGGAAAATTCGAAACGAATCCTATACCAACCCGTCTGGCACACGTGGTATACTAGGCTAAATTTCCTCCATATTCTCTGGAGGAGACCCGTGCCCAGTACTGGGACGTTTATGGGTTAAAATGATGATGGTGATTATTAATTAAAACTCAATTTAATCTACACTGCGTGGTAATCTGCTGGACGCAACAAAATACCACATCGTGTAGATAAAACTGACGACTTTGCAATAGAAAATCCATTGTAACATACAAAAGATTGAGTTTCTTGACAATTCATTTCATTGCTCTACCCTGTCAGCGAAGGTCTTATCTATAAAGGACCAATATATCTAGGAAAAAGCTGTTTCCTCTTTTGAAGTTTATATTTCCAAATAAAAACAACTAACCTGTCCCCTCTTGAGTCCAAAATATCTTGCCACTGGATCACCAGCCTGTATTCTCATCAACATGTTTTCTTTCAGTTTACTGTTGTTCCAGTTAAGGAAATATTAATAAATATATTAAAAAACTAGACAAGTGTGAGTCTGACTTACATACCAATATATAGATCTAAACAAAGTTCATTTTTTATACGACGACGCCGACGGTGATAAAAAGGTGTATGGCCCGCCTGATGGAAATATGTTTCTTATTTATTCATTTATTTCAAAAGAAACTACTGTTACTGTAGTCTATGGGCGCCTGCAACACCAGAGCCATCACGAGCACATTGCCGACCCTTAAAAACCTTATTCACTCGTTTTTTGAAGAATCCTATTATACTGTACTTCCTATGAACTAAGATTACTGCCGCATGTCATTAACACAATTTTTTAATTGAAAAATCGTCTGTAGGCGCATTGACTTAAGTATTACACGTTTTTACTAAATAAATTTTAAAGTTAAGTAACATCTCTGAGTTCGCCAGATACATTGTTTTCTACCAACAAAGATTTTTTTCGAAACATGCTATCTACGAATAAAGTTTTCTATGAGCTGTGCTATCTGTATGTATTCGTAGCGTGCAAGCGTGCTTCTCTCGAACATTCCACTCTTTAAATGAACCATTTTCCTAATTTTAATAGAATATAGCGTAATTAAATAACAAAAGGCGATTTAACAAGCTGGCAGCATTTGGTTGTAATTGTACGATTCAAGTGAAATGAACACGAAAATATTTGTCAAATTTATCCGAGGTAAGCGGTTAAAGGGTTAAAGTAATTTCAAAAGGATACTATCTAGTCAGTAGTTCAGCCTTTTCATCAGGAGTCAGCACAATGTGTTCTGGTACTAACTCATGTTCTGTAATGTTTATCAGTAGTTCTGATTCCAAAAATTGTTCTAGAATATACTTTGGGGCCATGTCCACTAGTGACTGCTTGGCTGATGGTGTCATACCTGTAATAGAATAAGTATTATAGTAAATTACCAAATAATAAACACAACAACAGAAAAAAAATTGTTGAAATTTGTTGCCAGATATTAGAGTTAGTCGGTCAATGGGTAAAAATGATAAGGGTTTATAGGTAGCCAATGTGGAGAACATCTCCCGAGTTGGACACATTTATTAGCTATAAAACTAGGGCACCTAGTGAAAATTTAGTTTTCAATAAATTTGTCACTAAGTCACAGATTTAGTCTGTGTCAGCAACCCATTACTGTTCCACTGCTGGGCTCAGGTCTCGTCTCCTATCAAAGAGCTAAGAGGGTTGAGGCCCTAATCCACACACACTGGCCTAGTGCGAGTTGGTAGATTTAGTCTATATAAATAAACAATCTTTATAGAGCAACCTTCCATTATTATCTCCTTTGCCTACTGTACATCACAGTTTTAGATTTAGACAAAAGCAGCATTACCTATCAGTTTCAAAATGATCCTATCTTTCAAGCAGAAAAGAACTAAAAACGTAAATTGGTTGAATGGTTTGTGGATTTACGTGTGGTAGAGGGTTTTTAGGATATTTACATAAATATTAATTAGTCAAAATACAACATAGCAGAGCACCACAACTTTTTCTCTGAATGGGGAAACGGAAACATGTGTTTTTCAGACTTCAGCAAAATCTCAATTCTGGTAATTCATGATAGAAAAACCCAAGGGACCTCTTGCGCAGTTGTATACACTAAACACTTCTAGCTGCTACACTGAGGCAGTTAGTTATAAGATATTCAAAATTAATATGTTTTCTCACCAGCCTGTACAACAACAATAGCTCTGTGAATGTTCTCTTCTTGCATCCTAGTACAATATGTTTTTATAGTCTTTATTCCAATTTTCGGTTCATCAGGGAAGAACACGAACATCTGATCGGTTGGATCATCATTGTGAGCAACCAATACAATCAGATCACTTCGTGCTGGCCGTTTTTCACTGAAAAATTCAATAATATTCTAAATTAAGTAAACACCTCAAAACCTTGATTTATCTGTATGTAATAAAAAGGAAGGCAAGGAAAAATACTGCTAGCAGATATGTAGCGAACAATTTGGAAGGAAACACAATATTTTATAATGTTTCTGTATTTAAATAAAGTTACCTACTTGAAAATATATTCTTACTTTCATTAAAACTTTTTAATCTCTTCATAGATATACAGGTTAAATCCTGGCCATAAAAGAATAAAATGGAATAAGTTTACATATCATACAGTTTTGACTATGGTATAAAGGTAATGTCAATACCAATTCAAAAGAAGTTCAAACTAAATCCTGTGCTAAAATATATTACAATAATTATAATTATGTTGTGACAGCATAAAACCTTCAAACATGGAGAGTTTAGATGAGAAAATTAAGAAAAATTTGGCTAACCGAACAATATCTGAGAATACTAAACTTCATTTGGGTAAGGTAATTTTATTTACCTAGGTTTATCTCCAAACTGTTCCTTGAATTGGTCTAAAGTTTGATCCAATTCATCCTGTGTCACTAAGTATCCGCGATCATGGCATAGCTGAAATATTTAAAAAATATAAAAAATATATTACCTAGATATCTACAAAGTTCTGTTGTAGAAAATATCACATACAAATTTGTATGTAAAGATTCAATGTACAATTTGCTAGTAATTTTAGAAGTTCACTTGAGGAGTTTGAAAAAGTTTAGACTCAACATAACCTCTATTTACCTGCATAACAGTTTTGCGAATGCGCCATAGCTTATAAGTTTCCGCATCGTCGTCCATGTTAGGAGTATATATTCAATAGCTAACAAATCGTATAACAGTAATATTATTTGAAGTGTAAACGTACAAAATGATTATTGTTTACTATTTCCAATACCAATACTGTCCAATACTTTAAATACTTCAAAAGTTGAGACAGAGACCACAGACTCCCACAGAGAATAATACTACGCACTACGTGCGTTTTGAGTGACGTTGCCATTGCCACTCTGTTTATAAATACCTACGCTCTTAAATATTTTTTGTTATATTTTTAAATTCCTATATAATTATGTAAGGTAAGGACTATCTAGGTTTACGACCTAGGTTAAATAAAAGTCTGTTTATAAACTCTGTACAAATTTAAGATAATTTAAGGTAATAAACAATGAACTTAGTGAGCCGCTATTCGATTAATAAGTCGAGTATTTATAATCTGCGCATATTTTTAGTTTTATTTAACTTTTATAAATTTATAAGCTGTACGGCTGTACAGTGTCGTCAATTTCGTTGATGGCTGCAGGTTGATTGAAGTTTTACAGATTTCTTTTTGTTGATTGAACGCTTTGTTATCATTGTGAAATAACTGAAATGGCAGGAATTAAAGGTACGTGATTCCCATTTAAAGTTTAAACGGAATATCTAGATGACAGATCTCATTCTTTTGGTGGGAAATGTCGTTTTGTAAATTATGAATGACTCACGTTATTTACAAATATTTTTTGGATGATAATTTTGTCATAACAGCAATTTAATTGTGCTTTTTCTTTTCATGTACTTATCTTCGTGATTGTGGATCAGGGTAAGTTCTCATAATATTAATATTCTGCTTATATTTAACATAATAGTATCATCAATTTTTATCCCAAAAAACCCTTTAACGTTACACAATGATTCCATAATTTTTTGTTTCTACTTTGAACTTTAAGCTTTGTTTCCTAAACATTCTACTGCTGTGATTATTATTAATATTGTTATTTGATTATATTTTTTGGGCACCTTTTATTTAGTTGTTACTTAAGTACTTTGTGCCAACTAGATTGTACTTATTCATTTATTTATGTATATATATATCTGATTTAAACTCAACAACTATTTACATAGTTAATCTACACATATAAAGAAAGAAGAAGATGAGAAAGGATTTAAAATTAAAACTGTCAAATTCTTACAGTAATACCTCTTTTACAGTTTGGTGTCTCTGGCATTTGCTGGTTCCATTGGAATGACCTTAGTTATTCTTGCATGTGCCTTACCAGATTATCAGTAAGTATACACTATCTAGACATTTATATTGGATTAACAATAGATTTAGTAGCTGTTGGCCTAAAAGTGGCATAACTGCTTGATAAATGAGAAAAAAAAACGATTATTTAATATTTGCATGTTAAACTTTTTAACTAAGTATCTGAAACTACTATTATATTTTATAAGACTCTCATTGTATACAACACTTAAGGCAAATAAAGTTTATTAGTATAATATACAAAAGTAGTGCATATATAATGTTAACTGTTTAGGCATGTTTTTCCAAAGCATATCTTGCAGTTGCAGTGGTCTTTCTTAGTAGGGCAGTGTTGTCATCCTGTCCTGAACCAAAAGCATCCTTGTACATACCACCTATAATTACTAATTATAACAAAATAGTCTTCACTTTAGGTACCTATTGTAATTGCAAACAAACATTACCTGAATTCTCTGATGTCCACCTGTATAATAAGGTGCTACATTAGTTGTTTAATAAAGCAAAGAAATAAGTTATTATATCTGACAAAGAAGGTTGCATTGAATTTTTGTTATCGTTTTATAAGATCATTTGCATAACTTGTGATTTTTTTGGGTGCCCATATAGCTAGTATAGCTACCAAAGATTGCAGCCAATGATGTGCCAATTTTTCTGATTGGGAGGGAGGAGGGAGATCATAGATGTTCATTGTTTAACACCCCCCATCTTATAACCATATTGATGAAAGTGTATTTTTCTCTATAGTGTGTTTCTTTATTCATTACTTTTTACTTACCTATTTACAATCTGACATGAATAGCTGTGCAGTGAGACAGAGTGAAACATTGTTATAATTTCATATTTGAAATACAGTTATGCTTTCCTTCTGACGTCATTACTGCACAGAAAGCTATGTCAGACTAAAACATAGGAAGGATAGGATAATTAATAAGTGAAAAAAGAACATTTAAACCACAAAGGCTTGTGCTTACTACATTACTACTACATCTGGATGAAAAGGAAGGTGGCAAATTGTATTGTTCTACATTATCACGACATTGGTGTACTTTAACACTATATTGATTTTCCAGGAAGTGGTGGCCATTCTTTGTGGTGATATTCTATGTCCTGTGTCCGGTCCCGACGTTGATAGCCCGCCGTCACACCGATGGCGCTGGTGGCACCAACTCAGCGTGCATGGAGTCTGCCATCTTCATCACCATGGGATTCATCGTGAGCTCCTTCGCCTTGCCAATTGTTTTGGCTAGGGCTGGCGCAGTGAGTATTCAAAATGGTAGTTAAGTGGTACGCTCACAAACAACCAACTTTTGCTCGGCTGTCCGAACTGTCATGGATAGATGCCGATGGACGCAGATCGTCCAAAACAGGGGCAAACCATCCACATCAAATGATGACCACGTTCCTAAGCAATGAGGGACCAACAAGAGAGAGAGTTAAGTGGTATCTAAGGCTCATCGGGGAATTAAGGCGTTTTGGTTTGCAACGCGCATATTATGATGCATTAGGCGATGCAGGCGTCTATAGGCTATGGTACCATTGGTAACCGCTTTCTACTCTGGTTTTTAGCTTATTTGCTACCATTGCAATATAAAAATAGATTTGTATGGGTTCCATGTCTAATTAAATGTGTTTGTTTGTGAAATGCCCGCCGTTAGTTATTATTTTCTAGACTGTTCCTACATAATATTCTCATCTCTATCAATATCGTAGTAGGTAACATAGTAAATAGGGGCAATGACTGAGAAATTATTAAGTGTTCATTTAATTGATTAAACAGTAAGCCATTAATTTTATTTAAACACAACGGGTGCAGGTCGTGTAATTAAATAACTTTTTTATTTATAGAGCAAATATGGTATTAATAAAGTTATAAACATGATTATGGCCCGTAGTATTTAAATGGGGATATGGTATGGGGTCCATCAAAAAACGAATAGCTTTTAAGTGTCGTCGGCAACGCGGATGTGATATTTCTGATATAGCAGGCGCTTATAGGCAATGATAACTGGTTACTATCAGCCTGACCTGAAGCTTGTGTGCCAATTGTGTTGCAAAAAAAGAAATTATAGACAAGCCGCCACAATTAAAACTTTTTTTTTCCAGATTGTGTGGGGCGCGTGTCATTTGACACTGGCTGGTAATGTCATAGTGTACCTTACCATCCTTGGCTTCTTCACTATCTTTGATATGGACGACTCCGACTATACGATGTGGTGAGAGATCTAGACATTGTTGTATTTAAATGGACGCTCTTAGGCAAATAATACACTGTATCGTAAGATCATATTGTGCTTTTGTTTATGATTAAGTCTGATATAGATACTGATAGTGTAACAAACATGAAAAATGTTTCACGAAGGTCTTTGTTAACAATATTAGGTTGAAATGATAGTTACGAGATATCTGTTATATTGTACGGTATTTGGAGTAGCATTGTTGAAATTGTAAATTTAATTTTCTTGTGAAAGTTTGTGTCTGCAATTCTTATTATTAGATGTGAAAGGGTTTTAATAAAAAGGTTATTTCAATGGAGCGTCAATACTTTAATGCATGGAATTAGAAGCTTTTATCCAAATCATTTATATTCTGATGGCATGCTGTGGAGTGTTTTTTCTATCGCCTTAATAGAGATGCTGTAATAATATTGCAAATCCCGCGGACTTTCTAGATCGGAGATTGGCGGAGCCGGCTGGATTAGCGGTGCGTAAATTACGAGTACATGACGCATCGTACATCGATCGCACGCTATGCTAGCTCGGCGCGCGACAACGCATAGTATCTTAACTACAATCAAGGTATATAGCATGGCGCTAAATTAGCGCTATTATGCGCTTTACTAACCAATACTAACAGCATGCTATTTAAAAAATTATAAATGTAATAACCTTTCGACCGCCTCTGTTTTAAATATTCGACAAGTGACATTGAATACTTGATAGTAATGCAGTGTCCTTCGTGGGTGATTTAAAGTGACAGCGTTTGTAAGCGAGTGACATGCGATGCGATGCGACGCGACAGCTGTGTCCTACTCAACACCGCCGGTCCGAAAAACAATCAACGACACCGTGTTCTAATTGTGCGGAAATATCAAGCCCATACCGCACCGCAGCGTATCCTATCGCACCGCAGCGCATCACACCGCAGTGCATCACACCGCAGTGCATCGCATCGCATCGCACCGTAGCGCATCGCATTGCACCGTATATGTGTTTGGTCACTCTAGGTCAATTCATTTGTTGGGAAACTGTAAGAATATTTTCATTTACCGGTTATGATTTGTTAGCGGTTCATAGGTGAATATTTTCGTACATCTCTTTTATGTTGATGATTTTGATTGTTCAACTAACCCATTTTAAAAACTAGTTTCATGAACTTCTAAAAAGTTCCAAAACAGTACAAATTTAAATTATTGTAAGGGGCTTATCACATTTTTGTAATTTAATAGACATTTATTGCAGATACAAACTATCTATAAATGATATTGGAAGCACTGAGATATATTATAATATTATTATAATTATAATTTTAACATATTGAGATAATTTTATGAATATGATTTTTATAACAACACATATTTTACCCACATATTTAATAAATCATCTATTTGTTACTATTTAAACTTGGATTAAGGTAAATTTAAGTGTAAAAGAAGTATTGGAGATATTTTTTTATCATCTGGGATTTCAGATCAGCATCCAAAAAGTATACATTTAAGAAAGCTTTTAACTTGTATGACTCATATATTAAGGCTTTCAGCATTGCGTACATTCGTATTACGATCAATTTATAAAGCTGAAGCATTTTACTGTTGCTATTTATTTAGTAGTAACGTTAAAAAGGTATTTGGTATATTCCTACCTAAGAATGAATGCAGATGATATTTATTATACAATTTACCAAAATGTTGAGAGCTTTTATGATGGTGACTGGATGAATGTAATTTTCAAGGTAAATTGGGATTTATTTTTACTAGTATAAGGTGCAAATTATGTTTTAGCACAGAATTTGTATCGAATACACAAGCAAGCCATGATTGACAGATTAAGTACCGATTTATCTATATTAGGGTTGGACCACATCTTGTCGTACGGAATCTCACTTTATTATGTTTCTGTCTCTTTCTGTCACTTAGAACTGTTATTTAATAAAGTGAAAACGAGTGCGGGAATGCGACCGCACGCGGTAGCATCGACGATGCCCTCGGCTCTCACTCACTCAGTCTAGTAAATGACGGTTCTAAGTGACAGAAAAGGACAGAAGCATAGGGAACTGCAGTTCGGTGCTGGATGTGGTTCAATCCGTAGGGTCATTTTCAAATAATGTGCAGAACACTTTCTAGGTATTTGTATGGAGCTTATCTATCTGTTACCTTGCATTAAAACATACTACAGCTTCGTCTGTGTTTGTAGTTAATAGAATTACATTATAACCTTCCTCATTAATTACTCTATTTAATTGTAAAAACCGCATCAAAATACGTTGTTTAGTACAGAAGATATATGCGTATATACAGAGGGTATAAACGAGGTTTAAAGAGAGCTATCCTCTCAAGGTAGGCAGTGGCTTGGCCGTGCCCCTAACATTGCCAACGTCCATGAGCGGCGGTAACCACTTACCATAAGGTGGGCCGCTTGCTCGACTGCCACTTCAGGCAATAAAAATAAAAAAAGGGAAGCGACTTCATTTTATACTTTGGAAGGATTAAATAAATTTACACATTTTGAATTCCAATAGTCAATAACTAACAGTGCATCATCATTTCAACCCATAAACGTCCCACTGTTGAACACGGTCTCTTCCAAATAATGTGGAGGGAATTTAGCTTACATAGCTGGCTGTAATTTTATCAATTATTTTACTCAAATGACGCCAAAAAGGGAAAGACTTAGTTGGCGACAAGTAAATCTGCTCATCATTTAAAAATGACTCGGTCTGAAAGTTAACTCGAGTATGCGAAAATCTGCAGACTCAACATTTATAAACTGCCTTGTGAATTCTCGCGAAATGTATTGTAAATAATAATTGCAAAATATTGGCTACGAATCTAAATATGCACTACACGTATATTTAATCAAATTGTTAGATAGTTGTTGGGAACTGTGGAAGCAGTGCAAAAAATAGTACATAAAATACAACCTACCTAGACTGCTAAATGAGGTCTCATATTGTTAAAACCACGTAACCTAAAGAAAATGATCTACAAAAGGTTGTAAATCTGATTTGAAACGAAATTGTATCCAGTGAATATTTGTGGAAATTGTATTACGATTACATTCCTGTAATGTAAATTGTGTAAATATAGCATTAGTACCCGGTCACAATAAATATCAGCTGCTTTATATATTTGTGTTTTTTATTATTTATTTCCCAAATCTGTCCGTGGATTCCGTATAAAAGCCTCCTTTCCACTTTTAACCACATGTGTAACTAAAAATAAGAGCATTCTACAAATACGAGCTTATAATTAAAACATCGCATTGTGTAACCACCCTTAGGGTTGGATCACATCGAATCGCCCTTTCCTATAAAATATATATACAGGGTTGTTGGTCATTCGATGTATTACGGGCATGACGAGGTAGAGCAGCCCAAATGCAACAAATTTAGGCCCCCCAATGTATGGCCGAAAATTAATAGTTTTTGAGATATTGTAGAAATAGCATTTTTTTGGAAAATACCCAATTTTACCTGTTTCTGGCTAAATAAAAAAAAATTGGTAAATAGTAAATAGGATGTCGTTCAAATGTTTTTTTATTTGTAGATAAACCCGAAACATATCTTGAGAAGCAATAAAATAACTAAAAACATTTGAAATTTGCTTGCTAGAGCTAATAACGTATTTTTATTTTGACATTATACGACAGTAAAAGTCGCGCAGTTTAAAAAAAACACTGAACATACAGATTACTATAAAAATTAGTCGGTTTCATAAGCTATCCAAAAAGGTATAATAATTGATATTTGAGCGAGAAAAACACAATCAAAATAAAATTTTACTCAGCTTAGGTAAATTGTATTTTTAATGAGAGCTTAAATTTGTTTTCGGATATTAAATGAAACAAATGCATAAAACAAACTTTTTTATTATTATTTTCTTAAACATCTTGCTCGATAGCGAATCGATTGCTCGAAGCCCCGCAGTGAACAGAAGTGAGGAAACGTATCCGAGCTTGTTTCCGACAAGCACGGATACGTTTCCTCATTTCTGTTCGTGTGACTCGTGTAGTGAATGTTGTCTTCATTTGACGAGCTGCGTCCATAATTTTCTATTTGAGTTCATCTTCATTACCAATTGCAGTCTCATAAACTAAGTTCTTCATGTACCCCCAGACATATACCTTTTTGGATAGCTTATGAAACCTAGTAATTTGTACGTTCAGTGTCATAAGTAGCATTTTTTTAAACAGCGCGGCTTTTACTGTCCTATAATGTAAAATTTTTCAATAAAATAAAATACGTTACTAGCTCTAGCAAGCAAATTTCAAATGTTTTTAGTTATTTTATTGCTTCTCAAGATATGTTTCGGGTTTATCTACAAATAAAAAAACATTTGAACGACATCCTATTTACCAATTTTTTTTTATTTAGCCAGAAACAGGTAAAATTGGGTATTTTCCAAAAAAATGCTATTTCTACAATATCTCAAAAACTATTAATTTTCGGCCATACATTGGGGGGCCTAAATTTGTTGCATTTGGGCTGCTCTACCTCGTCATGCCCGGAATACATCGAATTACAAACAACCCTGTATATTATATATATCTGAAAAAATAATTTCTGTCACATATCATTGACTAGAGCGATATAGAGCCAAGCGGCATCGACGATTACACCACCGAGTACAGCCAAATGGACTATAGGCGGGTACACCAAGGGCAATAAACCCTGACGGACGGGCGATTTAATTTGTGGCCCCACTGGTATTCACTCAATCTTTTATGCAGACGCCTGTCAAACATTTTAGTAGCTAGTACAGTACATACCTACACGAAACTTAAATAAAATAATAGGATTAATAAGCTACACATTTCATTGATCCTATTACTTCCCAGTCATGCTCGAGCTCTCCCACAGAGCAGTTACATTCTGTTATTCCACTATTGTACTAATATTGTTCTTAATATTACACTCTTATAAAGTGTTAACCAAAAACTAAAAACATTTCTTTTAAAATTGGGTTTTTTCATTCGATCAAAAATTAATAAAATTTATAAAGGAAATTTTGTTACTAAAATATTTTCTTATCTGCCGAAACGGAACGTAACGTAAATTAATCATCTTCCGCTGGTTTGACATGTCTCACACGTCAAAATTTGTGAATCTACAGTGATTATACCGCACCCATTATAGTTTTCCTTAAAACTTTTTAGTTATTTGTGATTAGAATAGCATAAAACACCAGAGAAAATGGGTGATCATTTACCTGCTTGCGTTATTGATGTTGGTACCGGCTATACAAAGCTAGGGTTTGCCGGTAATAAGGAGCCACAGTTTATCATTCCGTCAGCCATAGCGATAAAAGAAACTGCGAAAGTTGGCGATCAAACTACTCGCCGTATGACTAAGGCCGTCGAGGACCTAGATTTCTTCATTGGTGATGAAGCATTCGATGCCACCGGGTACGCAGTCAAGTATCCTGTGCGTCACGGTCTCGTCGAAGATTGGGATCTAATGGAACGATATATAGAGCAATGTATCTTCAAATACTTGAGAGCGGAGCCGGAAGATCATCATTTCTTGCTCACTGAGCCGCCACTAAACACTCCCGAGAATAGGGAGTACTTAGCAGAGATTATGTTCGAGTCATTCAATGTACCAGGTCTGTACATAGCTGTGCAAGCCGTGTTGGCGCTCGCCGCGTCATGGAAGTCGCGTACTTCTGCCGAACGTACATTCACAGGTATCGTAGTTGATAGTGGAGATGGTGTCACCCACATTGTGCCTGTAGCTGAAGGATACGTCATTGGATCCTGCATCAAGCATATACCCATTGCTGGTAGAAATATAACCTCCTTTATTCAGTCTCTGCTAAGAGAGCGTGAAGTTGGAATCCCTCCTGAACAAAGTTTGGAAACTGCAAAAGCTATTAAAGAGAGATACAGCTACATTTGTCCTGACATAGCCAAAGAGTTTGCTAAGTATGATGCCGATCCTGCTAAATGGATGAAAAAGTACACAGGTGTCAATGCTATCACTAAAAACCCATTTTCCGTTGATGTTGGTTATGAAAGATTTTTGGGACCTGAAATATTTTTCCACCCTGAATTCTCTAATGCTGATTTCACTGTGCCTCTAAATGAAATGGTGGATGAAGTGATACAGTCTTGCCCAATTGATGTTAGGAGAGGCTTATATGGCAACATTGTGTTGTCAGGTGGTTCAACAATGTTCCGTGACTTTGGTAGAAGATTGCAGCGTGATATCAAGAGGACTGTTGATGCTAGACTGAAGCTTTCTACTACATTATCTGAGGGCCGCATTACACCAAAGCCTGTAGATGTTCAAGTGGTATCACACAATATGCAGCGGTATGCTGTGTGGTTCGGAGGCAGTATGTTGGGCTCAACGCCAGAGTTCTACCAAGTGTGCCATACTAAACAAGCGTACATGGAGTATGGCCCTAGCATTTGCAGGCACAACCCAGTGTTCGGAACCATGACATAATTGCCCGTATTCAGTCAATATTGTGTTGACTATTTTTAATCAATTATGAATTTATAATTTTAAGATTTATTTTACTTAAATAGACTTACTAAGTATAAATATTTTATAATTGTAATAAAAACACTTACTTTAACAAAATTATGAGATTGGGTTTTGTAAGACAATATTTAATTCCATTAATAATACTGTCTTGATTTATATAGTATTGAAATTATGTATAATTTAATTTTTGGCTGGAAGTTGTTTTTTATTAAGGCATTTAATATTGCATTCCAGCTTTTTACCAAATATATAGTCTTCATAATGTGGTGCTTTTATTTTCATCTTTTGCAATGAGAAGAAAAGAAATACTTTAATAGAACAAGTACCTTCCTATATAGTCTGTTTTAAAGGGAGACAGATTTAATTAGGTATAAATAATTTAACAATCTTCTGATACATAATGTTTAATTTACTTTACACTCTTTGCGCTGTAGCATGGTGTGGGTGACAGTTGTCTGTATGACTAGACTAGAACATTCTGGTTGGGTTTAAATTAATTTACTACAGTTATTAATGATTTAATATATTACGAATGTGGTACAGCTGAAATACTAAGTCATAATTTGTAAATCGCGGCTACTTTCATGAGTGAAACGAAATGTTAGTGAAACTGTCACCCGCACCATGCTATAGCGCAAAGAGTGTAGTTTAATTTACTAAACAAGGAAATACATAATGTGTATTTCCTTGTTTAGTAAATGTGGTATAATGATTCCAGAGATATTTAATTTTAAATGAGATTTCTCAAATTTATAATATTATGTAAGTTCTCTAATCGAATTTTAATATACTTAGTGGTTATACTAAACAAATAATTCGATTAACTCATTCTTTTGAAAATTCCATACTTAAAAAAAATGAGTCATTGAAGTTTCATGTGACTTAACTAACGACCACTCTCCATTAAATCCACAAGCCATTGATGAAACAGTAAAATTATAGGTATTAAAAAAATCTATGGACAATACAATTATAATTTATTTGCTTATAAATTATGTTAAATCGTAGCTGTCTGAAGGTAAAACTTCGTATTTCGTATTTATGTTATTAAGATCGGACATATTATTAAGTAGCACACCATTTTAATAGTCGGAGTATTCATCATCATTTCAGCCTATTGCAATCAACATTCTTTACACTCAAGAGTACAGTAGTTACACTACAAAATGTTAACCAGTTAGTAGTTCCTACTTCTAAATAGTTTACACTGCTGTTCACAGATGGCGGTATGCTAATTATTGTGCTATCTGTTTGCCTCACAGAACAGAGGTAGGTATGGAGATAGGGTTTCATTGTTCTGTGGTTTGTTTGCCTCATGCGATAAAAAGTATGTATTCATATATTATATTAGTACCTTTATGTATTTATTTTTATATATAGATTTAAAATCCTATTTGCTGACCATTAATTTTTGTGTAATTTAAATAGATAAAACTCACTCATACTTCATAGGTTGGTTCAATAATTCATAGGTTGGCTCTTGGCTGGCTAGTACTTAACACTCATGAAAAATCGCTATTCGTTAGGAATTTAATGCATTATCGTACTACAAAATATGAACCCGCTGATCTCAGGAACTATTGGTCCGATTTGTTTAGCTTATAATATAAAGCTGAAGAATTTGTTTGATTGAACACGCTAATTTCACGAACTACTGGGACGATTAGAAAAATTCTTTTATATCTTTTTCTTTTAATTTATCGAGGAAGGCTATATCCTATATTAATATCACGCTACAGCCAATAGGAGCTGAGCAGTGGCCAAACAAAGAACGACTGGAACAAGCTCCAGGCAAAGGCTAGTTTTGGGTTTTAATTATGGACTGCTTTTATTTCCACGTTGTCATTTGATACAACGACTCCGCCTTTATCGAAAGTTTTTGAAAATTTTATTATTATTGATACGATTAAGCACTATTTCGGATATCCGATTATTTCGGAAAAGTACGGTTACGGAGCTCCATATGCTCAGTGTCTTTCATTTATTAAAATCCTGAAAAACATTGAGCCATTCATTTATTCATAGCACAGTATTATGAAAAGGCACCCGATGTAGAGTTGCTCTTTCATTCGTCGCGAGTTTGTGACTAATTAATCTAGTGACAGTCTAGTAAGGTGATGGGTAGCTAACTTCATAACGTACCTAGGTACACTGGTACAATTTTGACAATAACCCGAGGGTTCTCGTAATGTATGTAATCTTTATATTTTAATCTGAAAACAATGTTGCCTATATTGCAGCATTAGAATTGATTTGAAATGTAAATTTTTTGGTGATGGAAAAGTCTCGTGACGTAAAAGTTTGTAGAGGTCTCGTAGAGTTCTCATAGAGGTAATGTAGAGGTCTCGTAAAAGTCTGGTAGAGGTCTCATAGAGGTGATGTAGAAGTCTCGTAGAGGTCCATTAGAGGTGATGTAGAAATCAAATCAAAGATTGTGGAGGGGATACCCTCCACAATCTGATGATGATGATGATGATCTTTGCGAAGGATTAAAAAACAATCTCAATTCTTATTTTAGTGTCGATTGAATTTTATTTATACAGTTAAGTACTTAGACCTAGAAAGAAAAATCAGTTATTTTCCCTAGAGTGATAGCCCTGAAATTATACGAGTAGTACCTAAAACCAGGTGGTACGCAAGCTGTTACCGGTTTTTGTAAAGCTCCCTCACTAATTAGTGGCACCGTCGACTCGTTGGTTGTACGTTGTAAGCGCCCGTACCGTTACTGGCATAAAAGAGCCAATTTCCTAACAAATCCGCGCCAATTCTACGGCTCGATGACACATTCGACTTGATTAAAATTAAGTAGGTACATATAAATTCACTTTGCAATTAATTATATAATAAGTGCACCGGTACTCTGATTTTTTTCATAGACAATCGGAGAAAAGCCTACCTACCCACATTCTAGCGAAATGTTAAAACTATGAAGTAATTCTCGTTGCATATAAGAATACTACTCTTGGTTTTACGTTGTTATTTTATTTTAAACGCAATTGATGAGTTGGTTGTCTGAGGTGATTCTTAGATGGTAAGTTTTCTTTTTAGTTTATTTATTAGTACCTACTACATAAATCATGAAAAAAAATCTCACAGGGTACCTACTTATAATAAAATTATTCTTTGGCAAAATCTTTCCCTGACATTATATATTTACATTCTCAGCATAAAAAATTACTATTACTAAAAATACTACAGTATTTTTTACGAATAGCGTAAGTAATTAAAAATAGGTCATTTTCTAATAATTTAACATTTTTTGAGATTTCGATCTGAGATATATTTCTAGATTCCTGTAATGTACATTTTATAATAGAATAGGAAAATTATACAGCTAAATTGTTGCAGAATTTGAGTAGGGAGGGAATAACAACCACAGGCCTCAGTATAAAGTTACAAGGCTTTTCAAAACTTTATAGTTTCATGTGCTACGCGGTCTGTGCGGGTAGCAATGCCTTTAGAAATTCGTTGACAACTTTAGTACACAATATACTAGACAAATAATTGGGTAGTAGTAGCGTATGTTACAAATAATATTATAAAACTAGAAATACTATAAAGCTAGCAAGCTGAATGGTGGCTGAATGGATAAGGGATCGGCGTGCAAATCACGCGGTCCGAGTTCGATCCCGACCGGCAGTACCAATGTGGATTCCACTTTGTGGAATTTATATGTACTAGTCAAGTGACTTACCATGTGCTAACGGTGAAGGAAAATATCGTGAGGAAACCCACATACCCTAGAAGAAATTATATGTGTAGGTATGTCTGATCCACCAACCCGCATTAGGTCAGCGTGAGTGGATTATGGCCTAAACCCTCTCAGTTCTCTAGTTAGAGGAGATGAGACCCGAGCCCAGCAGTGAAACTTAAAGGGTTGCTGATGATGATGATGAAGGGTTTATTTGTTAGAAAAAATGTTTTTAGTGTTGGATAGTCCATTTATCGAAGAAGGTTATAGGCTATATAACGTCACGCTGCGGCCAATAGTAACTGAGCAGTGGCCAAATAAAGAACGACGGGAGCGAAACGTCGCGAGACTTTTAGCCTACCATACATGTGGTGATAAAATAAGAATACTTACCTGTACAGATGGTTGTATAAAAATATCGGATATTAACCAGTTGTTAATTTTCTATGCGGTAGCCTATTTTCTACCACTAAATAACATAAGCCGAATGAGTTCGTTCTAAGATTCGAAAAAGTTTACGATACGGGAGCATTTCCCACGGCTCAGAATCAGGGCCATGAACTTCTTGTTCTGCAGTATTATGTAGCTATAAACACTATCGTTGCATTAAATACGGTATTATAAAAACTTACCTAAAGTATGAGCGTAAAAGTGGAAACCCTTTTCAAGCCTCAGCAGATTTTAGTTACCCTTGAATTATTCATACATAAACGTAACTAAAATTATTTTTGCAAAGGTAACTAAAGTCAGTCGACCATAAAAATAGGGGTCGCAAGCCATTATAAGTGTTAGTATTGGAGGTATTGACCATCTATGTCAAAGTAATTAGTATCGAAAAGGTTTCTTTAATGGGGTAATAAAGGACAAAAGCTTTAGTAATCTGAATTAGGATGTCGTTAAATACGTAATATCTATTGTATGTAATGGCTTATAATAATAATAATAATAATAATATGCTTGTTTTGTCCTTATCTAGGGCACCGTCATAAAAATATGTAGTGTGGTAACCATAAGTGTTCTATTGAGTCCCTTATGAGCCGTTAGTGTTAACAAAAGGTTGGTATTCTGAAAAGTTTTGAAGGTTTTAATTAATTAGGGTTGTGTAAGGATGTTAACAGATTCGTATTTTCAATTTGTAAATGATGGATGTTAATTAAGATTTTAGGATTGTAGTAGATAATATTTTTATCATATAACTTTTTGAAGTTACCAGGTTTATTTGGAACCTCAAACTAGCCGTAAAAAAGAATATAATTGTGTACATTAAAGTAATGATAGATCTAAACTTCAAATAATATATCGCTACTTTCCTATCATTTATCATAGTTCCGTATTTGTTTAGATCTTTTACTAAAAAATAACCTAAAACCAAATAATAGTTCTAGGATTCTTCCTAGAACTATTACCTATTTGGATTTAGGTTATTAACATTTAACGAAAAAACTTCTTTACCTTACAATGCAAAGCTCATTTAAAACGTGAATTTTAAACCGTAGCTTCTTAAAGAAATTTATAAAGGGGTGAAACACAATCGGTTTTGCGGTAGTTTTGTTTGAAAACTATGTCGGTTGGTAGTTGGGGCAAGTAAATAAAACTGTTGGATTCCGTGAACTACGTAAAGTTGAAGCTGGGAAGGCTGTGCGGTAATAGGAAATCTTGCCAACTCCTCAAAGGTTGAGAACAAGTGTAGTTTCCTGAGTAGGAAACAACTTTATTAACTTAAATTGTAGGCTGGCAATTAGAAGCGCATTTACAAATAATTTGCATTTCTTAGATTTAAATTTACGATTTTCATCTTCAAAATATCCTAGACGGTTTTAAAATTTTGTGTTGAAATTTCACTCTCTCATTAGCAAGGTTTAACTGTGTAAAATTTTCACTACGAATGCGTCTCAAACAAAAACATTCCTTGCATATGTTCATTAGTGACGAATTTTCCATGTAGAGAATTAAGTTGCGAGTTTTTTGCACCTACTTTGTAGCATGCTTATTAGTGTCGAATTTTTTGGCAAAATTATTATGGTTGTTTTATATGGTATTGAGTATAGAATCGTTCAAAATATTTGTAAATTTAATTTTTGAAATGATTTCATAATCTTTTGTCATTGCGTATGAAATCCAAACACATTTTTTCATAAACACAAACCATGAGAAGGTACAGACAGAATGAGATTGCATTACACGCAGAAATATGTAATATTCTTACGTTCGCAAGATTACTTTCAGCTTTCTGTATATGTGCCAGTACAATATGTAAAAACGTGCTAAATTTTTCGCGCCAGAAAAAACGGGTCGGTAAGTATTGGTGTCAGACATTCATAACCTAGTCATACCTACATTTTTCTGGGTACGCTACACTTTAAATATTCTTTATAAACTAATTATTTATCTACGGTAGTGTAGTGTTTAAGATAAGGAGGCCGAATGGGAAATTAACATGCTTGCAAAACTTGTGGTCTGAGTCTGATTCCAACCGGGGCGCGGCAGTATAAGTGTGAATTTTATTTAATGGAACTAGGCCGACTGACTTACTATCAGCTAAATAGTAAAGAAACAATGTTAGAAATCCAATATAACCTAAAAAAAATTAAGGGTATGTCTAACCAACCGACCAACACAGTAGGATGAGTACTAAAATAAAACAGATGCACCATAATTCTGACCGATCCAAAATATGTTTTTTTTATGTACAACAATGATTACTTAATCCTTCTGTCTTTTGAAATTCCTTGTCTTAATATTACTGTTATTCCCGTATACGTACTCGTATGTAGCAGAGAGTAGCTAGGGGTTAGAGCTAATTGCAAAGTGCAACCATTGTTTTTCCATGCCCTCTGCGCCGCGGGGAAACCGGCACCGCCAACCTTTTAATTATTCTGCGAGACGAGGTTTCTGCGCTGTAATGAAGGATGGAAGTATTTACCCTAAAAATCTGCTTTTATTTTATATTTATGTTACATTTATTTAACCAAGCAGGGGTAAAAATAATATGCAAATTTTGAAATGTTTATGAATGAATTAAATTGCTTAAACCAAGTGCTTCAATTGAATTGTGATCATTTATTTTCATTAAATTAAGAACATATTTTAAATATATCATTTACTCATTTTAATATAGATTATTGTACTGAAAATTTTATTATGTCATTTCTGTACACAGTTTATATAGTTGTCTATGTAACTCTATTATATTAAAAAAATAGAAGAGAATAGAAGCCACAAAAATTTAACCATTCCTAATTTAAAAACAAGTTCAACTTTGTAATTGTTGCCGAACAGAAAGTTAAGTAAGTTCACAATCAAATCTGCATAATCAAGCAAATAAAGCTAAATATATTTTCTTTGTAACAGATATAATATAAAACTCCCCCACGCTGTTTTTCCAGGGCGAATTCCTAGAAGCATTAATCGACGTACGAAAAAAGCATTACAAGAAAGCTCACGTGTAAGTAATAAAGTCTAAACGTGTGTAATGTGTTGAGAAAACCGATAGGTAGCGCCGTCGTCACGTTTTGCATAAACTTCTACTCCAAAGGTTTCGTAGTTGCCTCCGTTACCCAACATTCGCTCATACAAATTGAAATAACTATGTCTACGTATGAACGTTTGCTTTTGAAAAGTATTGTAAGTTGGAAACCAGCGGTTTATGTTGGATTGAAAGAAAATTTGTTCCGAAGACAGAAACGTGGTCATCATTACAACGTACAAACGTCCCACTGCTGGGCACGGGTCTCCTCCATACATTGTGGAGGGAATTTAGCCTACTATACCACGCTGGCTAGACGGGTTGGTATAAGGTTTTCTTTCGAATTTTCCTTTTCTCGCAGTGCTCTTGTCTGCTCAAGTTTACTCCCTTAGTCGCCTTTACGACATCCATGGATTGAGATGGGGTAGTGACATTATGTATTCTTAATCCGTCACTACACGGACAATGAAACGTGGTAGTTTTTTCCAAATCCAAATATCTTTATTGCGTAATATTGTGGTAATACGACAAGTTTAGTGTGATCTTAAAAACAAGAAATACAACACAATTTACTTAATCAGGCATGCAATAGTACAATGATTATGTTAACTATATTTATATTATTAACTAGGTTTATTAGTGTTAGTACATTTCAATGACATTATATTTAAATCTTCGTACATTTATATATTAGTACCGCTTTAGGAACAACAACAACGCTCAATTAATAGATTTTTTAGGGTTTTCTTAAAACTAAGTCAATTTACAAGATGTCAAGATATTATTTGGTAGGTGATTATAAATTTTATTTATTAAAATACATGAGCTTAAATATATTAATAATTTTAGTGAATCTTGAAATAATGGCAGGAATCAAACTCTCTACGAAACGTAGTTCATCATCATCATCATCATATATTTGACTGGCCTGTTGGTCTAGTGGTTAGTGACCCTGACTGCTAAACCGGAGGTCGTGGGTTCGATCCCCACCCAGGACAAATCTTTGTGTGATGAGCATAAAGGTTTGTTCTGTGTCTGGGTGTAATTTATCTATAATAAGTATGAATTTACAAAAAAAAATATTTAAGTAGTTTATCAGTTGTTTAGTACCCGTAACACAAGTAAATATAATTGCTTAATTTGGGACTAGATGGCACTGTGTAAATGTGGTAGAATATTATATTATATTATATCAGCCCAATGACGTCAACTTAGACATAGGCGTCAATTGATTTCCGCCACTGAGTGACTTTGTGTCGCCTGCTCCCAACGACCACCCGCAACCTTTACCAGGTCGATCAGATCAAAGAAAGAAAACTAGAACTAAAACCCCGTACCTAACAACCAGCGTGGTAAGAGTAAGCCAATTACCACCTAAATATGAAAAAACATTTATCTTGTGCAACAGATAGGTATACAAAATAATAGATACAGAAATGGATAATAAATCTAATAATATATAATTCAATCAAACAAACAAACTTTTTAGATTTTTATATTCATCATCATCATCATATCAGCCCAATGACGTCCACCGTTGAACATAGGCCTCACCTAACTTTTATATTAGTATAGCTTAAATTTAATTTCACCTATTTAGCTGAGCTGAATGAGATACAGCTCTCCTATTATAATTAAGTTTGTTCGTAGGTTAATAAATACTAACACTAGCATGTAAGCCTAAATTTTACTAACACTTAATAATACTATTGATGGAATTATTTTTCTGAAATAAAAACATTTATTATATTATTTACACTTGTTTACTCAAAAAAGACGATAAACGTATAAGCGGCAAGCAAGGACTTTGGTCGACAATTTCTCTCATCAGCTGACCGAATTAGTTTGTGTCCGGCGTCTTTAATTCTATTTGAACACGGACCTTAGGTGAGTTACGACGACGGCTACCACAGGGGATTATTGTCCGTGGTTCATTCACAACCTTTGTGTTAGACTAACTGATTTATTACTACGGTGTGATCTTATTAAACTACGTACAAACATAATATATAACTCAGTGCAACACAAGGTAATTTCTAAGCCTTTGTTTCCTCCATTTCTCAAGGGAAGCGTAAGATGGTTGGTTGAAATCATGCGCTTGCAAAATGGTTTGTTTAATAAAAGTTAGAACGTGCAGACAGTATCTGGTTCTTTTTTATTTTTGAGTATTTTGTCTATTTGTTGTATTTTAACATATAAGTATTATATTATATAGGTACCTACTTACGTACTTATTCTTCACTCACCTTTTTCTCTGTACCTAACTGTCCTCTTCGATACAACATAGTGATAATAGGGTGTGGATTTTATCCAAGGCAAATTTTTGTCCTTTAATTCTATTTATTACAGAATACATAACCATTTTTTTTAATTTTTTTTTTATACAAAATTTCGGCGTCTCAACCCTAAATACTTTAATAACTGTATAATTAACTGTCGTCGATATACTGTCAAATTATTATAATTACTAGAAAAACTATTTCCTAAATTAAATTTTTAGAAAACAGTTTTGTAATATCAATCTTAATTAATACACATCACAATTTGCTTTTAAAAAATAAACCAATAAAACTTTTTGACGTTCACACCTAACGATAGTAAAACAATTATTGTGTGACAATGTAACTCTTTTTGAGGATTATTGATTGATCGCCGTTTTACTGATCGCTAAGAGTTATCTATTTGATCTTTTGAATACCTTTCAATGACGCTTCCGTAGCATGTAATGTGTATAAGTATATTTATTCTGCGAGTTGAGAGTGACATGTGCTGCAATCTGTCAGCGCGCACAGATTCTGACATGGAATTTATTATTAACGTAGGGGTTTCACCATGTTTTCTCATATAGCATATACATACGCACTCACTGTTTGGAACTTTTCACCACATTATATTCTATTCTATGTTGTTTACAAATTAGCACCGAGAATTGGTATGAGTAGATTAATTATTGATGCCCGTATTGGGACAAACAGAGGAAATGAGAGAAAAAAAAACGTTTTGAAATGGTTCGTGGTCATTTAATTACAGTTTAGGGATTTGAACCAATATTGAAAAGAAAAACCAAATCGTATATATAACTATAATATTATGCATGATTTGGATATGCCAGTTTTATTTATTTATTCAAAACTTAATGCACATAATATGTACTATCGCAGACTTTAATGCCACAGGCATTGTCTACCAGTCAGTCACAAATTTCTCAAAATTACTAGGGATTTTGCGACGCTTTTTTTACGCATTGTCTAATATCTGTGTTTTTGCGTAATTCCTAGGAATTTGGCGAAAATTCGTATTATCAAATCATCCTACGACATACCTACAACCTATTCTGTATTCATTTTAGGCTGTTTCAAAATAGCTCACAGAATCGATACCCTCCCCGTCTCTGCTCTGTATGTCTGTAGATATGTTGGTCTGAATTATATCTGTTTATGTTTCACGTGGGGTAACGTCGGGTAGGTATGTTATGTTTCCGTTTTGATAATTCTACTGATAAATTAGCTGGTATATGTAGATTTGTAATGTTGATTTATGAGGAATAAATATTATATGAGGGAAGTCGCGTCAATCTGCTTGTTGGTGTCTTGATTTTGGGGTTTAAGAATTTACTTTATCGTTGCTATTGTTACGGTTTGTGATGTTTTATTTTCGATGTCTAGATTAGACTTCAAAGTCTTCTAGCCTTGAATGATAATTAATCAGTTAAATTTAGTCAGTTAGAAATCTTGTTAGTTTTTAGGGACTTTAAAAAATAAATTGGAGGACTTTTATGTTTCTATTAACTATTTCGCATTGACAAGAGATCTTACTTACAATTTTGGCATTCGTTTGATTGATTTCTATTTCGTTGTCAAATGTTTGAGAATTTACCGTAGAGTTTACATCTCCTTTTAATTGTTATCGGGAGCGCTACTAAAATGTGCGTTCCGAGGAATAAAAAAACTGGCCAAGTGCGTGTCGGGCCACGCACAGTGTAGGGTTCCGTAGTAGCCCGTTATCACAATATATTACAATTCTGTTGTACTTTATTCTGAATATAAGTAATGGTAAAGATATTAGGAGTTAATGCTAAGGATTTTGTATTTGGTACAAAATTATTCAACACCCAGGTTCAACGATTATTACTGCTAAACTAATAAAGTTATCTTAACTGCTATAGTTTTCATTTAAAGTTCATGAAATGCACTATCATTATGAATTTTTCCAGATTTTTTAAGCTCTTAAGTTTAACTTTTAGAGGGGGGGGGGCGCCCTACTGGAACAAAAATTTGCTCTTTAAAGTTTAATATTTCGTAAATGGACCATTAAATCGAAAAATAATGTTTAGTAATCCCCAAGTCATTTTAGAAGACCTATTCAACGATACCCCACACGATGGGGTAGACGACAAAAAAATATTCATCCACTCTTCACATGTATGGGAAAATGTAAATAAAATTTTGGAAAATATTTTTTTTTTGGGTAGCTCCCAAATAAAAAATATTTTCCAAAATTTTATTTTACCACTTTGTCGACGTAATTGATATACACACACTCCTACAAAATTATAGCTTTCTGGTACTAACGGTCTCTTAGCAAAACCTCGGACAGACAGACAGACAGACGGACATAACGAAACTATAAGGGTTCCTAGTCAGAACTACGGAACCCTAAAAAAAGGAGCGCCTCGTCAGGTGCGCCTCAAATGCGCTTCGAGGAATACCTCAAATATTTGACCCATTTTCAACCCAACTAATATCAATATAGCGGATAGGCCCTCAGAAATAATTAAATTAAGAATGAAAATAGATTTGTTGTTAGATGAAAAGTATTATTTTCATAAGCTATTTTTGGCTGTGATGAATTAGGAACTATCATAATTTTATTATTGTTATTCCTTTCTTTAGTTATCAACTTATCACACAGGTATTATGTATTTTATATAAATGCTAAACAAGTAATGGAAAAATTTAAACCACACTGGGTGATCCTGACATTCTAAAATGTTAAATTTGGTTGGCAAAGGAAATTTCTTAATATTTAAGGTGCTCTGTAGTTGCAGTGAAAGACTTAGTCAAGTTAAACAACTTGTAGTATGTAATGAACACCTGATGCCATTCTTTAGTAGTTTAGTAGTTAAGCTCATAAACTCGTTAACAACTTTATTCGAAGAAAGCTGAGAGCTAATGTGTTATTATGTTAACTGGAGACTTTGTAACACTTTAAGTGGCAACTGTGAGAGCGAGCTTCACTCGGATTGGCAGGCGGCATTACTATAGAATTGACCCTGAAAATACTTATTAATATGATATTTTTATTGCAGAATGATAAAGTTAATAAATGTTCCTTTGGAAAATGGAATTTGGGTGTGGATTTTTATATTGTCAGCAACCCATTAAGTCCCACTGCTGGGCTCGGGTCTCCTCTCCTCTAACTAGAGAGCTGACAGGGTTTAGGCCATAATCCACTCACGCTGGCCTAGTGCGGGTTGGTGGATCAGACATACTCATAGAATTTCTTCTAGGTTATGTGGGTTTCCTCACGATGTTTTCCTTCACCGTTAGCAGATGGTAAGACACTTGACTAGTACATATAAATTCCACAAAGTGGAATCCACATTGGTACTGTCGGTCGGGATCGAACTAGGACCACGTGATTTGCATGCCGGTCCCTTATCCGTTCAGCCACCATCGCTTTATATAAATCGTAATAAATTTTGCGTAGTGTGTGTATACGTAGGTTTACGATTATAGAAGTACCTACTCATTTTTCACACAAATATTGCGGTTTGGACAACTTTTTATGGACGAGCGGTCCATAAAAAGTTGTCCATGTGTTATTTCAGATTATAATTTATCTGTGCGCCAAATTTGATACATAATCTTTTACTTGTTCTGGCGTGATTGAGTACCAAACATGCATTCATACATCCATTCTGACTTTCGGATTTATAATATTAGTAGAATTTGCGTACAGTTAAGCACTAAAGTAGGTCTAGCACAAGTTGGCTTGTTTCGAACTCAAAGAAATCGTCGCCGCGTCAATCAATCAAAAGGACCGTAATTTTATTATTATTCTAAATAATTAAAGATATTTGGGAATCGAAAATAAATAGTGAATAGTATCTTCGAGATCAAAAACTCTTCGCCAAGGTCTCTCTCCGCTACCGACGTATTTAAAAAATATACTTAATTCCTAAAAAAAAATGTAGAAGGTTGATGACCCTGATTTAAAATTTTTACTGATCCTTATTACAAATTTTAAAATAGAATAGAATCTAATTCAACATAAAACCCAGCGCACATGAGCTAACACTAAGTTTTTATCTGCGTCAGTCTGCGCGAATTTCTGAACTTGCTCCTCTAATTGCTTCACTGTGCTAGTTTCCGAACATCGACAGTCGTTATCAGCCATCCGCTCATTGGCACACTGCCTTAAATAAAATGAGCTTTAAACGGGACGGACTCATAACAGCTCCTGCCAGGTCGTTAAGTTTCCAGCTCGTCTTGAAATAGGAAAGGGACAACCCTATTATGAAATGTGAATGACGTGGTAATGGGTAGTCGTGGTTGGGTAGAGCAGGGCTGAATAGATAGGTCGCTCAAGTGATCTCAGATGGTGAAAATTGGAGTGGTTTTCACGTGTGTGGGTTTTGAAGTATTGTAACTGTTGATAGGTACGTGGTTCATTCTGTATCTATCGTAAAATGTACGTTTGAGGAAAATTCTTTCAATTTCATTTTTTTAGGTTATATTTACAACAGCGTTATTTGTTTAAAATTCACAGACAGACTAGTCATTATCGATGGCTTCTTCACTATTTAACCGCAATATTTTTAAGATTATTACACACGTCAAGATATTACAATATAAAATATAGTGTGATGTGTTTTTCTGAAATACTTAAACGAAATAATATTTTGATTTATTTTTCAACCAATATTGCTAAAAATGCAGAATGAGAATTCACACAAATTTATAGGTACACTATTTGGTACCTTATATTTTTACCCACGACGGAACGGAGACGGTATATGCGTTTGGGGTGAGAGGCTGTGTGTTTGTGTGTTTGTGTGTTTGTGTGTTCCAACATAATGCCTTATAACACGGAAACGGTTTGACCGATTTAGATGCGGTTTTCTGTAAAGTGTGTGCGGCTCTGGGGGACAGGTTATTAGATAGGTGTTATGTTAATAGCTCGCCAGGGGGCGCTACAATACACTGATTTCGTTGAATCCTTTGTGCCCTCCTATCTTTAAAACGATTAGACTGATTTCGATACGGTTTTCTGTAATGTATTTGTGATTTATCGAGGATTGTTTTTGGATTCAAGATTTTGTATTTTTTTGCCAGGGGGCGCTGCAATAGACTAGGCAAACCTATGTTGATTTCGTTGAAACCTTTGTGCCCTCCTATCTTTAAAACGATTAAAGCGATTTCGATACGGTTTTCTGTAATGTATTTGTGATTTATCGAGGATGACTTTTGGATACACGATATTGTATTTTTTCGCCAGGGGGCGCTGCAATAGACTAAGCAAACTTATGTTTACAGTAATCTGTAAAATAATTAGACCTCTTACTGTATAGGGACACGTAGCATTGTAGTACTGAGATATTGATTACACTCATGAGGTTAAGCAACTTCGGATAAGGTCAGTTCATAGATGGGTGACCGTTTATGCAATTTTAGGGTTCTGTACCTCAAAAGAAAAAAACGGAACCCTTATAGGATCACTCCGTTGTATGTCTCTCTGTCTGTCTGTCTGTCCGTCTGTCTAGAATATTTTTCTCAAGAACGCATAGAGGTATAAAGCTGAAATTAATATCATATACTTGGGTCTGCAAACCCTCGGCGTAAAATAAAAATCAAAATTCAAAGTTAACGCAATCAAAAGATACAGCTGTTTATGCTCTATTTTTGATGATTTATCTTGACGATCATAATCTAATAGGGAACTTACTGTTGACCTAGAATCATGAAATTTGGCCAGAAGCAATAACAAGTTGCACAAGTAAAGGAAAAAATCCGAAAACCGATCTCGTGTTGTTATATCACTGAATATTTGTACTGAGGTATACAATGATAAGCCTTAAAAAATTTTAGTAAGAGTGAGAGTTTATTCCGGACTGACGTTATATAAACACCTACCTACCTTATTTATTCTAACTTATAGGTATCCCGTGCTCGGGGTATAACCAAATTTTCATCATTTTTGCGATAGCACGCACCGTTTTCGAGATACAAGCTATTATAGGTGGAAATCTGCGCTAACGCCGAAGGCAGTCCGGCTACGGCAATCAATGTGCGATAGCTAAACTTAACACCCCCTGATTCAGAGCAATCCGAATCGGACTGGTTAGGTTAGGGTTATTTTTTTTTTTCAAACCATCCAGAAGTAGGAGCCCCGCGAAGCGGGGCTCCGGCGACCTTTGTGCGACGGATGAGCACACAAGTCAACAAAAAATAAAATACATAATAATATATATAATATAGTCGAAGCTCCATGCAAATTCCATTCATTCTAGAGCTTACATGGTAAGATAAGGCGCTCCTTAAAAAATTTAAAATAAGAAAATCAAAATGATAATTTCAAGTTATAAGACTTACTGCAACAGTAAATTAAAAAAAATTGTGTTTGTTCTATAACTTAGTATAAAACTTTTATTTTTCTGTCAAGGTTCTTAAAATTGTATACGAGTTACTTACAGTTAGTAAGATAGGGCGCTCTTTGAAAATATTTAAAATAAAAGACAAAATTAAAAATTTTGAAAAAACCCACGACGATAACATCTATACAAAATAAGAAACGTAACATATAAAAAGGTTTAAATAACTTTATTTTAAATCCCCGACGAAAAGAAAATAAGTAGCGTAAAAACAATCCCAAGAAAATTCGTCGGGGGCTGCCAATATCATTACTGTTTCTAGTATTAAATATATATTGTAAACTAAATATTGTTAATAATTAGGTAGGTATCAAATACATAAAACTGCAATACTTCGTTCATTTCAAGTCAGGGTATGGCAGCCCCCGACGGATTTTCTTGGGATTGTTTTTACGCTACTTATTTTCTTTTCGTCGGGGATTTAAAATAAAGTTATTTAAACCTTTTTATATGTTACGTTTCTTATTTTGTATAGATGTTATCGTCGTGGGTTTTTTCAAAATTTTGGCCATTACATTGCCTCAACAGTCAGCTTCTGACTACAGCAGGTGCAACTTCGTCGAAAGGTCAAGGAAGATAAGACACGTAAATACCTATTGCATGACTGCCAGTATCTCATTGTGTATTTTTTTTGTAATCTTTGCCTTTATTTTTACCCACGACGGAACGGAGACGGTATATGCGTTTGGGGTGAGAGGCTGTGTGTTTGTGAGTTTGTGTGTTTGTGAGTTTGTGTGTTTGTGTGTTCCAACATAATGCCTTATATCACGGAAACGGTTTGACCGATTTAGATGCGGTTTTCTGTAAAGTGTGTGCGGCTCTTGGGGACAGGTTATTAGATAGGTGTTATGTTAATAGCTCGCCAGGGGGCGCTACAATACACTGATTTCGTTGAATCCTTTGTGCCCTCCTATCTTTAAAACGATTAGACTGATTTCGATACGGTTTTCTGTAATGTATTTGTGATTTATCGAGGATTGTTTTTGGATTCAAGATTTTGTATTTTTTTGCCAGGGGGCGCTGCAATAGACTAGGCAAACCTATGTTGATTTCGTTGAAACCTTTGTGCCCCCCTATCTTTAAAACGATTAAACCGATTTCGATACGGTTTTCTGTAATGTATTTGTGATTTATCGAGGATGACTTTTGGATACACGATATTGTATTTTTTCGCCAGGGGGCGCTGCAATAGACTAAGCAAACTTATGTTTACAGTTATCTGTAAAATAATTAGACCTGTTACTGTATAGGGACACGTAGCATTGTAGTACTGAGATATTGATTACACTCATGAGGTTAAGCAACTTCGGATAAGGTCAGTTCATAGATGGGTGACCGTTTATGCAATTTTAGGGTTCTGTACCTCAAAAGAAAAAAACGGAACCCTTATTGGATCACTCCGTTGTATGTCTGTCTGTCTGTCCGTCTGTCTAGAATATTTTTCTCAAGAACGCATAGAGGTATAAAGCTGAAATTAATATCATTTACTTGGGTCTGCAAACCCTCGGCGTAAAATAAAAATAAAAATTCTAAGTTAACGCAATCAAAAGATACAGCTGTTTATGTTCCATTTTTGACGATTTATCTTGACGATCATAATATATAGGGAACTTACCGTTGACCTAGAATCATGAAATTTGGCCAGAAGCAATAACAAGTTGCACAAGTAAAGGAAAAAATCGATCTTGTGTTGTTATATCACTGAATATTAGTACTGAGGTATACAATGATAAGCCTAAAAAAAATTTGTAAGAGTGAGAGTTTATTCTAGACTGACGTTATATAAACACCTACCTACCTTATTTATTCTAACTTATAGGTATCCCGTGCCCGGGGTGTAACCAAATTTTCATCAATTTTGCGATAACACTCACCGTTTTCGAGATACAAGCTATTATAGGTGGAAATCTGCGCTAACGCCGAAGGCAGTCCGGCTACGGCAATCAATGTGTGATAGCTAAACTTAACACCCCCCGATTCAGAGCAATCCGAATCGGACTGGTTAGGTTAGGGTTATTTCTTTTTTCAAACCACCCAGAAGTAGGAGCCCCGCGAAGCGGTGCTCCGGCGACCTTTGTGCGACGGATGAGCACACAAGTCAACAAAAAATAAAATATATATAATATAGTCGAAGCTCCATGCAAATTCCATTCATTCTAGAGCTTACATAGTAAGATAAGGCGCTCCTTAAAAAGTTTAAAATAAGAAAATTAAAATGATAATTTCAAGTTATAAGACTTACTGCAACCGTAAATTAAAAAAAAAATGTGTTTGTTCTATAACTTAGTATAAAACTTCTATTTATCTGTCAAGGTTCTTAAAATTTTATACGAGTTACTTACAGTTAGTAAGATAAAACTCTTTGAAAATATTTAAAATAAAAAACAAAATTAAAAATTTTGAAAAAACCCACGACGATAACGTCTATACAAAATAAGAAACGTAACATATAAAAAGGTTTAAATAACTTTATTTTAAATCCCCGACGAAAAGATAATAAGTAGCGTAAAACAATCCCAAGAAAATTCGTCGGGGGCTGCCAATATCATTTCTGTTTCTAGTATTAAATATATATTGTAAACTAAATATTGTTAATAATTAGGTAGGTATGTCCAGCAGTGGACTGCAATAGGCTGAGATGATGATGATGATGATGATGAGGTAGGTATCACATACATAAAACTGCAATACTTTCGTTCATTTCAAGTCAGGGTATGGCAGCCCCCGACGGATTTTCTTGGGATTGTTTTACGCTACTTATTATCTTTTCGTCGGGGATTTAAAATAAAGTTATTTAAACCTTTTTATATGTTACGTTTCTTATTTTGTATAGACGTTATCGTCGTGGGTTTTTTCAAAATTTTTAATTTTGTTTTTTATGTTACTGTCTTAATAAAAATAATTAATCCTTTTACATCACAATATAAAGGCGTTAACACAACGGTTCTTGTATTATTCGTTTCGCTAATCATTCGAAAGGAGGGCGCGGGCGCTTAGTTGATGGATTGTCTATTGCCATGGCTGGACGTGCACGGCACACTGTTTACATCGCTCTTTGTGAAAAACAACAGATATTTGTTGCAATTTTTCCTATAGTTATATTGTAGACGCAGCCTTTTGAGGCGAACCTTTTGATAAGTCGTGTTACGTATAATATATAGTTTTTTTACACAATTTTAATACACACCTTTTCAGGAATAGGTGGAAGAAGTAGGTGGCTAATTCTTGTAGTAGGTACCGGTAGGGTGTTGCTTCTTTATGCTCCGCTACATAGCATGCTTATAAGGTTTAAGTAAATATTAATGTATGTTTTACCGACTGCCGTATGCAGCCATGTATTATCTTGCTGTACACATACACACAAACGTGTCCAGTCACAACATCATCTTTTATTAAAATACACAGCAGTCATCAACAGTAAACTTCAACCCTAATACATAATAATTCTTTACTTACTTAAATCCCATTGACTTTTACCTAAGACTCACCTACTGGTTTAAAGTTCGGTTTAAAATAAACTTGAGCTTAACGATCTATAAGAAATAATAATAAAGTTCGATGGAAACCTGTAGAGCATATAGATAGCAGACTCTGTGCGAAATCTGTACATTAATGTGGCCATTAAACTCAGTACATTGTCTCTGCACAGGGGCGGCAAGCTCCCACAGATAACGTAAAATAAACTGCTCATGTGCAACCCTGTTTCGTGTTTGATGTAATTTATTGTAAATTTGTAGATTAGCTTTAAAAATACCCACGTACCTTTTTTGACTGAGGCATTTTGCAGACAGACATTTTTAATTATTGCCTAAAATCGTAAACGAGCATACTGCCCATCTTGGTAAGTGGTAACCGCCGTCTATGACTGTCTTTTGCATGGACTAAACAATGCGGAGAAACCCCAACCACACTGCCTACCAAAAAAGAAAGGGAGGAAAAGGAAAAGGAACGTGATTGGAGGGAGGAATTGAGCCTCCAGCGTTCCACACTCACCGCACGAAACGCAACAATACCTTAATAATACTGATACTTAGCGACGATATTCTGTATTTCGCCAGCTATATTTAGGTCCCATGTATTTTATCCCGGGAAAGACAATTACCATCATACGTCATTTGTTTACACCCACAGAAATAAGAACAAAAGCTGATCTATCTATCAGCCGAATGTTTGAAACATTGATAATATTTAGGAATCGTAACGAACACGCACCTCCCGAAATGTTACAATTCCCGTTTTTATTCAGAAACAGCAATACATATAGTCGAAAGCAAAAGCATACGAAATATGTGAATACTCGCCTTTATGAACAAGGAGATTTACAAAAAAACAGTTCGTATGTACACGTAGGTTCATATATCTTGGAGCCTATTAATACTTGAGTCACGGAGCGCCAAAGTGACTTTTTTCTACGTGCCCGTTCTGTACTCGTTTGCTACGTCATCTTTATATCCGGCCCAATGGACCTTTTTCATATTCCACCTAATTTATTTCACTCGGATATACTTTTTAAATATATTTTACGAAGAAAATGCGGTTTGTTGAATGTGAATAATATTTGATCTGAAGTGCTGACAAGTCTATTTTTTTGGTAAATATTTTTTGAATAATTCTTAATTCTATGAATTATAGATATATAGGCCTCTGTTTAAACTCGCAATATCGATATTCCATTGATGTATTTCGATATTGTTGTCAAATCTTTGTAGTTAGCATAATCAAATTTAAATTTTCAAACATTTGACAACGCTAATGAAATCACCACCTTGACCAATCAATATAACCATGCCAACGTACTATGTACCAAACCCAGCGAGGTAAGCTAATCTCTCTTCTGAGAAGAAATTGCTGCGAAGTAGTACGTATTCCAATATTTGTTGAATTCATTGAACACCAATACATTTTTATGGTTGAATTGTTCCCTATTTACTAAAGTTGACTATTATACTTTAGGGTGTTAGCAGAGGCATTTTGACCAAAGTCCTCCAGTATTAATCAGGGAGCAAGCCATTATGTAAGCAGCATTATATATTCAACTTTTCGGTTCAAAAACTTTCCACATAATGCGAGAGTTTTGTGGCTTTTTGCTCGAAATAGTTTCAAACTAGGAAAATGTTACCATTTTTTGACCACCACTGTGGCGAAATATAGGAGCAGATGTTTGATGGAAAGTTCTCGTATAGACAAATATTCTAGAGAAGTTTGTGCGCTAACTTTTTAATTAAGTTACTTTTTAGTGTACTAAATTAGCCAATAAGTATACGGTCCATTTTATATGCAGTTAAGTAGCCAATAGACTCTTCAAAAGATATCTTCTCTCTTACTCTTCAAAGATATATATATATATCAACTAGGTAGTATAAACAAAGACCTCTGCCACTTATGTCCGCGATAAACTCAAAAACGACTGAACGGATTTTTATTCGGCTTTCACTAACAGATAGAGGGATTCATGAGGAAGGTTAAAATATACAATTTTACTACCTACATACCATGCGGGCAAAGCCAAAAGAATCACATTATGTTTATTTATAATCGGGCCATTTTTACACGACTATCTAGCCCAAAGTAAACTAATCTAAGCTTGTATTATGTGATCTAGTCAATTACTGATAAACACAACATAAATTCCGAAACAAACATTTGCAGATTATACAAAAATTTCACAACCTGGGGATCGAACCTGAGACAACGGAAACCGCAACCGTAGGTATACACTACAGTTGCGCCGCGGAGGCAGTAATACTTTTTATATTACTGCCTCCGTGAATGGAATTTTCATTGAATGGAAATCTAGTTTGTATTATTTTATAGATGATAGTCAACAAAAGGATCGAACAAAGTTGGATGAGTAGGTAAATATGGAAAGAGTAAAGATAAGTACCTACGTAATATAAGAAGTTGTTTGCCCTATCGATGTTTACTTTCTGTTCCGTTTTGTATAGGGTACATTGATTGATGAGTTTTGTCGAGTTAGACGCTTGCAAAACAAAGTTGGACCCCTAACGATTACTAATGATTTCATCTAACTCTGTCAGAGATCGTTCACGTCTTTATTTTGGGTCAGTACTCGGCTACTTTTGATTGCTTTTGTTATACTTTTTCACTGGACGTAATTTAATTAGTTTTTGCAATAATTAATGATTCGCTTGTGTAGGTATTTTAACTGGCAATCTATTCAATATAATAATAGGTAGATTAAGATATTATGTAAAAGTAAGAGAATATTTTTATAGACACTTTACGTCAGAAAGACATAAGTCAAAGTCAAAGTCAAATCTTTTTATTTCATTTGGATCACATACATGATACTTATGAACGTCATACAAAGCCAGAAAAGGTATAAGTAAATTTGCCTACGGCCAGTTCACTGACAAGGTTGAGCTCTGAGAAGAACTTGGCAAGAAACTCAGGCCACTCTTTTCAATCGCCATAGTTGTTACAATTTTAATTGGTTACAGTTTGAAATATCACAGAAAGTACAGAACCAAAACACCATACTAAATCAAATTCAATAAAATTTGGATATGAGAAAATAATAATAGTAATAATGAGCAATCAAACTTTAATTTGTTTTCGTCAAGAAGTATGGTAGGTATGTGGGATCATCACTTGGTACCAACTATGTATTAGAAAACGGTAAAAACATTTCTTAAACATTGTTTAGCAATATTGGCTTAAAAAAAAGCCCCACATCGGTGAGTAGTTATAACCATGTCCCTTTAAAATAGCAATCCACTTCTTATCTTATCGTGTGGGCTTGAGGCAGACTGGTGTTGGAATTTAGTAAGTCGCCCAGAAGGCTTCCAACTTGACATAACGACTACCACATTAAGTGGTAACCGGGACCAACGGCTTTACGTGCTTTCCGAAGCACGGAGACGCTCGAGAATGAAATGGTCACCCATCATGGACTGACCTTGCTGAGTGTTGCTTAACCTCTATGATCGTTACAAACATCTCAGTACCACAGTGCTACCAGTGCCTCAACGCAATACACTTAAAAATGTTTACACAATCATGCATTTTCATAAGTTTTATTTTATTCTTATCGAGATTCAATACTCGTTACCATTTATTTTTATGCTGACAGTATAAATATTTTTTATATCCGTAACGCTTATCGTAATGTTAATGTTGTCATAATTCCGTTATAATTAGAAAATTGTGTAATGGTTTATTAAATTAAAAAAGTGTGCCTGTGTTACATATAAAGAGAAAAACTTTTCTCATAGTAATTTAATGGGCTACTGGTCTAACGGCGTTGTTTTATTTTCAAGGTTTTGAAACTACTTTTTATATAATCGTTTTTATATAATTTCATGGAATCATTTGTACCACTCAACGAACAAATTCAACAACACATTTTATTCCCATATTTAAAACTAATTCCTATATTATTTATCTAATAGACCAGGTACCTACTTTTAAACATAGTTAATTTTGTTATACTATAAATTTGGTTGGTGTAGTGATTAAGAAAACATAAGTTGAGATGGGGTAGTGACAACCCCATCTCAACCCGTGGGTGTTATAAGAGGCGATTAAGGAAGTGAGAGGCAGACAAGAGCACTGCGAGAAAAGGAAAATTCGAAACAAACCCTATACCTACCTGTCTGGCCAGGGTCGTATAAATGACTGGCCTGTTGGTCTAGTGGTTAGTGACCCTGACTGCTAAGCCGGAGGTCGTGGGTTCGATCCCCACCCAGGACAAATCTTTGTGTGATGAGCATAGAGGTTTGTTTTGTGTCTGGGTGTAATTTATCTATAATATGTATGTATTTACAAAAAAAAAATGTATTTAAGTAGTATATCAGTTGTTTAGTACCCATAACACAAGCAAATATAATTGCTTTCTTTGGGACTAGATGGCGCTGTGTAAATGTGGTAGAATATTATATTATATTATAGGCTAAATTCCCTCCACATTCTTTGGAGGAGACACCTGCCCAGCAGAGGGACTTTTATGGGTTCATATGCTGATGACATAATTATAATATAAATTTATTCATGCACTGGTTGGACTGGACAAGATGAAAATTTGAATATTAATAGGTACACATAAAACTCCACATTACATGCACTCACATTTTGTCTACCAAAATCATCATCATCATTACAATGCTAAAATGTGCCAACTAGGTTAAACACGTAACAGAGCGAGGTTTTTAGAGAAGTTATAAACTACCAAACAAGTTCTTAAACATCATTAACCGGCGACCTAATAAGTTATTCACGTCGGTAATTTTGGCGAGCCCTTGCATGTCTGTCTGCCGATCGCGACCCAGCTGCAGTCACCTGTGACAGAACAATAGACACCCCCACACCTTCGTGCCTCGGAGGGGTAGGGAGGTGAGGAACCCCTGTCGGCATGCAGTGCTGTCGTCGGCACGAATTTTAGACTTGAAAGTTTTATGTGACCCCAGTAGTTTTTTTTTTGGTTTGCTTAGTGGATAGTATGTTACTATTGTAATTGGTTGGAATTATTGTTTAATTGTAAAATTTTAATGAGTATTTCGAATAACTTTATAATGGCAAAATTTTGACTGTCACCGTGGCGCAGTGGTTAAGGTGGTCGCCTCGCCACTACATCGCCGTGCTGGGTGACGTGGGTTCGATTCCCACACGAGACAAATATTTGTGTGATTCATAGATATTTGTTTCTAGTCTGGGTGTACTTTGTGTCCGTTAGTTTCATGTTTGTAAAGCTCCCCGCGACACAGGGCTTGTTCCCTAGTGCGGGCGTTGTCTTTTTAAAAAAATGATAAAAAAAAAAAAATATATATTTTAAAATCTTATATTAAAACTAGGTACATATAGGTATTACTTATGATAAACAAATAAATTATCTTTCATATTTATTTTGATGAAGCTCTGCCTACCCCTTTGAGGAAAAGGCGTGACACTATGTTTATATGTAAATAATTTATTTTTATAATATTTTAGTTTACCTATTTAAAAACTTTAGCTAAAGCTTTGTTGAATTGGTACGAATTGCTGGTTATTTCTTGCATTGTAAGCAATACAGCGTAAGCAAATATGATATGCTCTATAAATTACTGAAATATGTCAAGCCTTTCATAATATAAACTATTTTTAACAAAAAAATATTAAAACGACTTCAAATCAGTACTAAAAAGCGAAAAATAAACTGAATTGGATATTTAATTCCAAGCTAAAAAGTACCTACCTACCTGTTTAAAGTATAATACTCTATTACTAATCTGTTTGAAGTATCTACTCCTTTTTTGAAGTCGTTTAAAAATGAATGAGATTTTAATATAATTATACCTATTAATGCTTTTTATTGGTATTGATTGCAGAATTTACATTTTGTTTTATTCTGAAGACATTTATACTTCGATATTCATAACTTTGCTAATATTATAAAGAGAATAGATTTTTTTTTTTAAGTTTTGTTTGTGATCCCAGAAACTACAGGACTGTTTTTCGAAATTCGTTCACTATTAGAATTAATACTTAATCAAAATTCGGGAGAAGCATGCAACATGTTATATATTAAAAAAAAAAAAAAATAATAATTAAGTATAAATCTCATAGCACGCTAAAGATAAGAATAAAAAATATTATTTAAAAAATTCATCTTTTTAAAAATGGAAATATTTTAAATTTAAATTAGAATAAAACTTAAGTTGAAATAATTAATTAAATTAATTTAAACATCTGAATGTCGAAATAGTGAGTAGAGAACCATATTACATTTATTAAGTCAACATTTTAACCTATTTATTTTTATCTCGCTATTTCGAAATATCTAATAATACATTTACACTAAATTACATTTTCACCAGTTTTGGACCAAATAATTTATTTTTATATGTAAATACAGATTTGAATATTAGGCATTCAATTAACAAAATATTTTAAAGAATAAGTCGAAATAACTTCAGGCTTACCCAGCGAAGTGTTTAAGGCGGTCTTAGGAAAAAAATTAGCAAAGTCTTTCCCTATTAATGAATGGGATCATTAAAAATACAGTTTGCATAATTTGACTTTATAATTACGTTGCTGGTGGGAAAAAGAATAAGGCGGACGTACAGCACTGCGATTACCATTTGCTCGCGTAGAAAATCTGTTTTAGAATATGCAGATACATTTTTGCATTATATTTTGAGTTTGTAGTAGAACAATGCAGATTTATATAAAACTACTTACGTGTTGAGTCTAGTAAGGTGTTGTGTAAGTCTATGTGTGTGTGTTTTACTAATTAAAAGTATAAGTGAATTGGAACAGCCCAGTGTCCCAATAATTAGCAATTAAGAATTAACTGCTTTGCTTCGAACTTGCGCCAATAACTAAAAACATAAAAACAGATATGAGGTTATGATGTGACAAACAGGTGTACATCCTCCTTGTGTCATACATCAAAATAGGTAAACGCTTCTATCTTAAAAGGAAAGAGGGGATAAAGAGGCTAAAACTGGCTTAAAGGGAACCAACGTTAACTTACTTATTCATACTAAATTTTAATCTAACGTGTTAATCTCGTTCCACCGATGAAAAGCTGAGAAATTTATAAACACCTAGTTAAGTAACCTTCGGCGATTACGTAAATCAGTCCTCGAGTTGGTTCAGTAAATTTTAACTAAGTTTCCATTAACACGGGGATATGACTATATTAAGCGGCTGCTTGTAAGATGCAAAATTCTCGCAGACTCATATTTCAACACTGTTCTGTATCAATACATAGCTATAACCATATACAAGAGACGTGCAAACGATGCTGCAGGGTCAGCGTCCAAAATTATCGTACACACATCCAGTATATATGAACTTCCGTTGTAATGAATTTAAACTTTAGTAACTTAGTCTTAAAGTTGATAATTGCAGGAGCATTAATTTCAATCGGTGTCAATTTAAGTTCCATTTGAATGGCCAGATTGTGGAAGCGTAGGTTGCCGAGTCGTTGCATTTTAAAAGATGTGCGGGTTAAGATCGCCACTTGACGTGAAGTCATCGCGCAGGCGCACACCATAGGGCCGCGACAAGTTAATTTACAATTCTTACATTTTCCCATAATCAATCAGTTGATGAGTACAATTTCCCAAAAAATGTCTTACTTTTAAAACAATTTGCAACAGTACTTGCGTCCAGGGGTGGCATTCACTAGAATATAATATATAAGTGTGATGCGAGAATGGATTTGGAAAAATATAATTTATTAAAAATTTATGATCCACTCCGCATCTCTCCAGATTGCTTCGTTTTTTTTTACTCCGCTTCTCTACGATCGATGCATTTCTGTGGGGTGACAATAAGAAGTTGACAACTCCAAATTTCAAAATATCTTTTCTATTATTTTAGAAATAGTTCGCATTTTTTGCCAGCCCTGGTGGCTTTGACGGTCAAACTCCTAAGTCAATTGAAAAAAAAATGGTGTAATATTTTGGTAAGTATGCTTATACAATTGTTTATCATCTTTATCAAATTATGATGTTTTTTTTTGCGTCCCAAATATTTAATATTAAGTATTTAATAAATATTTACTATGTTATTTTTCCTTTATATAGATAGCTTTGCTTTATTATTTACGATTCGAGACACTTCTCTCTTTAGAATTAGGTCGCATAACCACTGACATGGAAAAGTATCCTATTAATATAATAATATCACGTTTATTGCCTTTAATATTACATGCCTCCCTAAGCACAAGTTGTTCACCTAATCACCTCTCTATACCTGCTGTCCAAAGTTTATCAGTTAATGATCATTAACGACATTAGTGTGTGCATCGTAGCGTGAAAGATCGCGGTCTGCTTACGGTAGTTAATACCTTCTCCCTGTATGAGTGTACCCTCCAAGTGTCGGTCTCGTTCAAGCCTTATCGCCACCCAAGGCGCCCTGTTATCTCTGAGAATTCACTAATTTACAATCCACGAATGAATATTTAATGGGAGTGTGTCACCCCTGAAAATTTGGCTCTCGTAGACATAGAGTAGACAAAGAGCGTAGAGGGTACACTGCTGTGATTGTTGATATCGGTTTTCATTCAACATAAGTCTAACACTTAAATTTTCTGTGAAATGTATTGTACCGTTTTCACAGCTCGAATTATGTTGTTCTATCATTATTTGTATAAAAATATTACTTTAAGGTTAGTAAATACTATAATCAAAGCAAAGAAACAAAAATGGTTTCAAAATTAAACTTTTCATTTCCCAACTCTAAACTGGTAACCGAAACTGAAATGAAAATATTTTTTCCGTATTATACCAAATCACCCCTCTTCCGATTCTGGTCGGATGTAGTAGGCTACGCGCGGGGGTTGTGAGAGCGGGGCGGCGGGAAGGCGCGAGGGGCGGGAGAGGGCGAGAGCGACGCAGCCTCCCTTCCCAGCAACGATTACTGATTAGTGTGGCGGCGTGTGCGGCGGGGCCGCCCGCTTGGAGTTTCGACATGCCGCCGCCGACTCGTGCTCGAGGCTCCGCTGCTGGCGTGAATGGAGACCGGCTCCTAGCTCAGTCGCAGTGCAACCCGCCCGTGGTATCAGTGTCAGCCCCTCGGCCGCCTGCCACTGATTGATTAATTGTCCTACGCGATCAGCTGATCGAGTGCGACCGCGTGCACCGGCGAACTGACGACACGCCTCTACATGTGCTTACTCCTACTACACACTTACTACGTTTGTGTCATGATGTATATGAATGTATTTGGTGATTGACGGATATTTTTTCGTGTGACGACGGTAGTGCTTTCGTATTCCTCTTCGATTTCTCTCAAGTAAGTAAACATAATGTTTGTTTTACAAAGTTTTCAAACATAATATTGAAAGCTAACCTTAATTTCAATGTTTTTATTCGGTTTTGTGATGCCATTCTCGTGGAAAATTGCCTTTTACTCTGTGTTTCATGCTCGAATTGCGATCTGTAAGTTTCTTGAAGAACAGACACATTTCCGCATGTTAAGCACATGCGGAAATGTGTCAGAATGATTTCATCAATGGACGTTGATGTCTTTCTCGTGCCCAAACGATGTATGCATTAGGATTCTTGAATTAAATATGGATATATATCTTATTTCTACTTCAATAATTGTATGTATTTACTTTATTCTTAGTAAAAACTGATAAGTACAGTGTCCAAAACAAGTGTATCTTTAGAAATCTGTTTCACTCGATCACGAATCCAATAAATATTACTTATGGGTTTCTGAGAAAGTTATTATCTTTATTTTATAGAAATATTTTTTAATATAAATGACAAATTTGTAATAACTAATAGTTATATACAATATATTCAAAATTTTAACGTTACCTTAAATATACAACTTCGCACTCAAATTAATTTGGAAACAGTTGGGTATATTCAGTGAATGTTGTTCTACAAAACTTCGGTGAACAGTGTGTATATTCTGCCTTACCCATTGACCTAAATATTAACTTTTAGATACCCCAATTTTCATCCCCGTAGGCAGGTAATGCAAACCTTATAATAAAATTATATTTCACGGGTATTAAAAGCTTCTAACTAAGGCTTTTGTATTTATACTGCCATAGATATAAACGGTAAATTATACCTCTGAAGAATTGATGTCTTGGAGTCTAATATTAATGACAATTTACGGCCGCTATTTCAGAGAAATATCTCTTAAGTTATTTTTTCGTGCATCAAGTTAATTTTATTGCCCGTTCCGGGTTGTGTAGTGTTGTGTAGATTCTTCTTCGCGTAAATAGTTTCAAAACTATTTCGATTTCAAAGGCGTAAAATATTGACCCGATTTATCTCACATTTCATTATATTTTCAAATAATTGTCAGTCCAACACGAATATTTTTTTCTACAACAATTCATGTTATAAAGGTTTGTCCCTAAGCGATATAAGAATTATATAAAGAATTTTTCAAGAAAAAGTTTTCGATTTAAGTACATAGCTGCCAGAAACAATAAACTTGTGTCTTTTTCGTGAGTTGATAGTTTTTATTGTAAAAATATCTCAATAAGCACGTTGTAATTTTAGACTTTAAGCTTGCAGGTTTAAGATTTAAAATACTGTATTTTATCATTTTATAGCATTAGCAAGACGCGTGAACGGGGGAGATTGCTGTAAGATTAGGCTTTTTAAAGTAGCGATGGCTTTGGATTAAGTTATTAAAATATCGTTTTTATACAGCTTGGCGTAATCTTTACATGAATGATGACGTCTTATTACATATTGCCATATTTCAAAACTGTCTACAGGTAGTTCAAAGCGCGAGCTCAATTTGAATACGGTTTAGTTTAATACTACGCAAAATTAAATTAAGTGCGATTTTTTACGATTTTAAATCTTTGTTTACTGTACTGTAATGTGAGATTATCATTCGTAAAGTAGATAATATAAATATTCTAGCAAAGACTGTTTACAAACAGGTTGTAATTTCAAAAGTTGGGTGACCACGCATTTTTATATCATAATCCAATTGTTTCTTTGGTTGGTTGGTAATAAACAACTTAAATTGGGTATATTATTGGAATTATACTAAACTCATATAAATCAAGTTGCCCTTAATACAGAAAAGTGAAGCAAAAATAAACCATAAATTTAAATTGTAGTCGAGATTGGCCCAAAGGTTTAGGAAGTAATCAATTGTGAGGGATGTACTGCCTTTCGACGCCCTACATATTTGGAAAAGGTTGTTATGACCGCGCGTATTTTTATATTCCTTGCAAACATACTTGCATAATAACAAGCCTCTCTTTCTTGGGGTAGGTAGTATAGTCTCTACCTAGTAGTGTGAATCAAACATTCCTTTATCATAGTTAATTTAATAGTTATATAATTTTCAATATCAACACCATCTATAAAATTAAGTAGTTTATTTGTTTGATTGCTTTAATTTCAAAAGTCCCATGTCCATTCAAGTCCCGTGTAGAAAACTCTTATTGTATTAAATATAGTGTATAACTTTCGAAGGCTTTTATAGTTTTAACTTCAACAGTAGGTTTAACTTACCCTCTATGGCTCTAGGCAAACGATACACGTTTCGTGCCCATTCGAATTTCTATTTGCCAGATCAATACATTGATATAGATTTATGATACATCTAGAATTGTTTAAAAAAAATTATAGACCATAGCGGGTAGGATTTCTGTCTAGAAAACGTCATTATCAGCAGAAGTTTGGCAATGTGCCGGCAACAGGCTCGTCGCCTTACATGGGACCTAAAATGGCTGGCAATATAAATGTGGGTATGATTCATCTCTGCCTACCCCTTCTGGAATAAAAGTAATGACGTTATATATGTATGTATGTATGAAAGTTGTTTGTTGTGGATGTTCCTATAGATTTTAGTTACTATTTCAAGCAAAATCTACTAAATGAATTTTGATGGAATTTTACTCGCAGATGTCTTGAACACATGAAGAGGATTTACCTTTTCCTGTCAGTAGTAGTGATGTTCTTTTGGATCTATCTACTCTTTAATATATCAAAAGAAATGTGTAGAGCAAAGAAGAAAATTAATGTTTCAGCATCAGTATTATTTCAAATAAAATTGCGATTTTCTTAGAAGCTAGCAAAATCTCGTTAAACATTTCTTCGAGTGTAATGCAACTACACAGATGTAGCTAATGGGTGCCAATTTTCCTGTAAATAATTCGCAAGAAATGCTTCGCGAGTTTTCTCTGTACATGAGGATAATGCTGGTTTGAACTGACCTCCTGTTTTAAACCGTTCTCGATATAAGATAGAACTTTTTGGAGTTGTGTTTATTTTTTAGACGGTTATAATCTTAGAGTATACATAAACAATAGAGCGCGGGTAAGCGAGAATGAACTGTAAGCACCGGTATGAACAGTCGAAATCAAGAATCGAAATTCTATAGACATGTCTGATATATAAACCCGCATTAGGCCAGCGTGTGTGGATTAAGGCCTACACCACATCACTACACGGACATATATATTTGAGGTATAATAATTAAAATACACCAATATCGATAATAGTATAGGCATAAGCAATGCGTGGGCCTTTAACAAAAAAAATGGTAAAAATTATTATAATAAGCCTAAATAAAATTACAATTAGATTTTTGGTAAAACAGCACTCACGAATGCTTGTGATCACACAAAGGATTTTCGAGTGAGATTTTCCGGCCTCCTTACACCCTTCCCATACTATAACAAAGAATCAATAATAATGCACGTTCCCACAACTCCTCCAAAAAACAAGCTTGTAAAATTCACATAAATTCTCGCTAAAACGTTTTTTATCCAAGAACCGCTATTAAACAACGCTCGTAGTGTTGAAAACAGGCGTCGTTATAAAAAATATCTGATGACTTGCCGAGTTCGCGTTGAAACGCTGAGTCGACACGGCCCTTCAGTAAGTCAATGTCCGGAGCAGGCGGGAAGATGGCTTAATGCGAACCAATTATCCTCCCGAGCCCTTTACATACAACTATCGTGACGATCAACAATTACGACGAATGGCTGTAATCGAACTTAAGGGTTGGTGATCCCTGTTTCATTGCCCGCTGCGGAAAATTCAACTTATTAATTACGAAAGGCACTTTTTTCCTGAAGTTTTTTCTTTCCAAAAGTGAGGTCGTAAAGTGTTATTCGCCGAGCGAAATGGTTTTTAGTAAGGCAGAAGGATAAATATTCTGATGGAATTAATTAGAATACTTTCTTTCGACGTATTTCGTTTATTATTCTGAATTAAGTTTGTTATAGACTAGTATTTGTTTTCTTGTTGTATGTTATAAAAACGTTTCTTGAAGAAGCCTAATATCGCAAGGAATTTTTGCAAATATGGAAATAAAATATATTCTACACATATCATTATATTTGTTGGTGAAATTAATGCATTAGTCCAATGCTACTGCGTAGGCAATTGTCATTAGCGGGGTATTTAAGAGTAAGCCAACCAAAAACACAGTTTTAATGTTTAAGACGAAAACCTTACATGGTACCTATTTCTTATATTAGGTATATATTATACATAGGTGCTGAAATTTAAAGACAGTTAACTAACTTATTTATAGCATGTGGAACTCCACAATTTGATTCGTTGTAGACCTATAACCCAGTTTGAGTTAATTTTAACTCAAAAAAGAGTCACCCTCACGTAGGCTTCTATATAAATTTTAAGGATAAATCAATACCTTATTTTTAGCCATTAAGACTATGAACATGATCGGAGCAATTCGAATTAATCCTTATAAAATATATTTATTAGACATGTGATTAAACCCCTTTGAAAAAATTAAATTTATGTACTAACTCAAAACGTCTGTGTTTCTGAAGGGTGGATGTTTCATTTAAGAACCACCGTTTACTTTGACAAAAAGTCCACAAAATTCTTCAAAATAAAAACTGTCCTTATGTAAATTAAGCCATAAATAATGGGAAAAACACCCGAATAATCAGAATTGTGAGTAGTCGTAAATCAACTCCTTTACTTGAAGGAATTTATTATCCTTTTACCCTTTTATACAGGATGCGGTGTATTGTATATTGTTTATGAAGAACCAGGTCAAGTACGCGTCCCTAGTTCACTTTCTGAAGGGCCTGTATAAATCGCGGAATAATGAGCTCTGTAGCGACATACAATATGAGTATTTCCGTCGTAGAATACCATTAATTTAGTCGCTTTATAATTATTTTCCATGTATGTGAAGTTTAATTATATCTCTTACTTACTTTAATTATAAAAAGTTAATAATACTTATAATTTCTGGTCTTTTTTATTTTAATAATTTATGAAGTCATTTCTTAAAGTATAAATGTAGCACTGCTTGGTAAGCTGAAACAAGGCAAGGCAAATCTCAGCTCTCTCGTCACTTGGCCATTTGGTCAACATCAACATCGTCTCATATTTTATTTTACTAATTAGAATTTTATTCCTGAACAGCTCATGTTGGAGGCATATTGGAATTTATGGTGCATATTTTTTTTAATGGTTTTCACAATATTTACTTATTGACAAGAGATTAGAGCCTCTGTTAAGTTAATAAGCCTATGCGTATGAATTTAATGCACACATTTTGAATTAATTAAAATTTGTGTTAGATTTCATTGTGTGCGTACATTAGAAAATAATCCCGTTTTTTATATCACGTATCAACAAACACATTGGATCTTTAAACTTAATGAGAATTTAAGATATCCGTACCTAAGTTTAATCTTAGGTGCGTGCTTTCAAACAAATTACGAAATAAACAAAAAGTACTTAACATAAATTATTCCCAACATTATTGCGCCAAGTCTTAAGTACTGGGTAATATCTTTAATTTGCCAAAAGCCTAAAACTTGGTAATTATGAGTACTTAATGAATGTGCTGTAAATTATATCAGAATAATTACTTACGTTCTCGTTAAATTCCTAAACGTAATTTTCGCTAACGATCCTTTGTTTTTAGGATCTCAATTCCAAAGTAGTACCTTAGAACTAAAGGCAACTAATTTTCACAAAAGCTGAGTTACCGGCGGTGTTTGAGAGAGTGTCAGGAACAGATGTCGGATGAATTTAATATAAGCTGGCTGGTACAAGTGAGACTTATTCGTGTTTTATAACAAGGTGTATCGCACACGTTGTTATCTGCGTACCGGGTTCATACGTGACTAGAAATGGATATTCTGTTATTTTTCCTAACATTCGATTGTGAATGAGTGGTAGACAACGCAAAAGCAGGATAAAGAACGATTTTTCGATTTATTGGCGCATTATTTGGAACTATTCTTGATAAGAATAACAATTGTGCCTATTTTTTTTCACATACAACTTATTAGGTATGTAATATAGAACTTAAATGTTATATCATAGATAACCTATGTTATAGAATAATTTTACTATAGAGGTAGGTACCTACGAAATGTTATTTGAATAAAGCGTATGAATATGGTTTTCTGGAACAAGATGTTTCTTTCTATACTTAATAAAATTTGCTAAATTTTTATAGTACCTATTTGATAAAATGACAAACAATTATGTTTGTTGTTAATGAAAACGAAAAAGACCTAAATCTTTCTAAGAGGTAATCCGCGATACAGATGCTCGTGTAAAAAATAAATATAAGCTCCCTCTGTTTTAATTACTTATCTACACTAGAATAATAAGAATTATTATAGATCCCACATTGTAAAACAAAGCATCGCGTTTTTTACTAGCTGTCAATAGACCCTACACGGTACACCACTATTATTTTGTTAAAACAAAATAGGTTGCAAATAAAAGAGGCGCGATATTTAAATAGGGAAGCGTCAACAGGGGCGCTCGTCAGGCGTCAACGTCACGTTTCAAAATGGCGGCTGCCACCACTTTCGGCGGGAAAACGTGACAGGAGTTTGCGTTCGAAATCAAAATTATGTCTACTGCTTAGACTTTGTTATTCAAATATATACGTCCACGTAATAAGTTATTACTGTAACATATTCCATGGCGGTTTACAGAACATAAACATCACTAAGTACTTACGTCTCAGTATAGAATTTAAGACGGCAAAATTATCTCTTAAATTTCACGTAAACAGTGTTGGATATTTCTAGAGCAAAATTTAAACAGAGTTAAAATAGATCGGCATATTATCACCGCAAAGGTAAAGTTACATTGAGTTAATTATTCCATTACAGTATGATAAAAGTGAACTAAGTATTTCAGTTTGACTTGTTCGTATCCTGTGCCAGTTTCTATGTTTTTTTTTCATTATATCTACCGAAAGTTAAGAATGTTTTGGTTCTGTGTGAATTCGAAGATGGTCCTTAGATAAGGTATGAAACAATGTCTTATAAAGATAACATACAAATGTAAGTTCTAGAGAATGGACAGTTCGTGACGAATTGGAAGCTCTTGGCCTTACTTCGGGTTGTTGAGGAAAATTCGTTTAGATGCAGGCTTGCGAAAATGGAGGGGATTTGGTTTAGCCTATAAGCTTCGGTTGATACACAAGATTGAAATTGAACTTTTTTCTCAGAAAATAATCTAGGCACTAGAATTTATTGTTTTGTATAATTTGTATACTAAACAAATTGGTTTTGTATTTCGAATGGTTACAGATATCGGGGACGTACATAGTTCGCGTAACGCGTGACTTACCAACTTTGTGTTTACTAACAATGTAGGAATGGTGCAATAATTCTTACAGTGGGAAAATAGTAAAATTAGTGAAGGAAGAGTGTAAGTTTCTGTCGAAAATGAGCTGCCTAAAAAATCTGTCCAGACAGGTCTCGATCAGAACAGTTTAACGATTGGCCCACGACATAATTATATAACACAACTTTCATTAAATTTCCATTCATTACCACTCTCTATACAGCTATTTATTTTACGTCGTTTAATAAAGGAAAGTCCACACTCCTCCCTTGTCCATACCATGATCAACATAACCACAATTGTTCCCACCCTCTTAGCTCACGAACAAGCCATTTTAAACTAAAATTTTCAACTTCCTAATACTCTAAATCCCCATTAGCAAGCACACAGCTAATATTCCGCTCACGTCTCGTTGGCATTACGAAGTGAATGTGAGTACAATATAGTACATTAACATGAATTGTGAACAATATCCCCGGGCTCCTATCGTCTTATCTAACTCATTATATTATACAGTAATTGCTGTTTTGTTTTGTTATATTTTTGATATGATAATTAGAAATTCTTTGAGGAAAATTTCTAGAGTATGTTTTTCGTAACAAAATATCTTTAAATTTACTGTGCTGTAATTCATCATCATCATCAGTAGCCCATTAATGTCTTACTGCTGGGCTCGGGTCTCCTCTTCTATATCTAAAGAGCACATGCTGGCCTGTTAAATTTCTTCTAGGGTATGTGGGTTTTCTCACTTTTCTCACAATGTTTTCCTTCACCGTTAGCAGATAGTAATTTACTTGATTAGTACATATAATTAGTACATATAATTTTACAAAGTAAAATCCACATTGGTACTGCCGATCGGAATCGAACTCGGACCGCATTATTTGCATGTCGGTCATTTCCATTCATCCATTCGGCCACAATAAATCAAAACAAAAACTATCTATTCGATCACCAGCTTAATTATATGTCGTAAATAGGCGTAAATAAATATATTATATAATTTAGTCACCTTAATTTAAAGATGAATGCGTTTATACAAAAAACAAAATAATAGGAAGAGCACAACTAAGCCGATCATAATCGATTCCTGTCAGTTTTGATTAAATTATAAGTTGCTTTTTATATTACGCCGATATTTCTTGCATCTATTTCATGAAATTGTAAAATAACACAAGTTTGTTTAACAAAACGAAAATTAATAAGCTGAAAACCGATATAGTCTTGCGAACCAGCAAACTTTGAAAGTGTTTACATTTCCTATATTCTTTTGATTGAGTTGGATGAAGGCAAAGCTTGTTAGGTAGTTTAATTATGTCAGAACGACGTAAGGTTACCCCTATAGATCATCGTTTGGTAGAGACCCAAAATAAAGTGTACATACGTCGGATCTGGACCCGACACCGGGTTTTATGTCCAGAAACGTGTAAGCGGTGACAAATGTCTTCGTAGCTCGGACCTTGGATTTCATTTTTGTTATATTGAGGAGGCAATATGAACAAACGTTACATTCATCATTATTTTATAGTGAACTAGATTCTAATTCTGGCTGTGTCCTTTGTTAAATATTATGTATATGTATAAATCAAATTTAATTATATTAATTGTTCAATGGTTTAGTTGCGTAGGTGTAACAGTACAACACACTCTCATGAGTTTGTTTCGCAAATAAATTATTGGTTATTAATAGAACCGAGCAAAATATCATATTTTCGGAGTAAAAGTAATATAATTCTTTTCGACACAAACACAAATATTAAAAGGAGCTAACATAGACCTTTCATTTTTGCCACAATAAGAATTTCGTGGAAGGTATTAAATGGATCTCCCAAATCTGTTACAAGAAAAAAATTGGAATCAATCAGCATCACTGAATTTCGATCAGTATTCAAGGATGGAGGCGCGGTAAAGTTGGGTAACGTTTGGGAACATAGAGTAATCATTGCGGGACCATCCTTCCCGACCCTTTCCGCAATTTTATTCTGCTTACAATACCTTTTTAGAACAAGAGTTTAATTTTACGTTGCACCTGGGATCAAACATAGTTATACCTGGATCAAACTTCTAACTTGTTCATTCGATAACGGAACGGTGAACGGATACGGTGACGGGTAAATAACTTGTCTAAGGCCTGGATTGGTGGATTAGAGTTATGATATATATAACGATTTAGATGAAATTTTTGAGCTTATTTTGTAGTAGGTATAGGTTTTTGTATTGATTTGTTTACAGAAAATTAGTTTGTATTTATTGCCACACTACAGATCTCTTGTGTTTTACTCAGTTGTACAGCAAACAAAGCTTTTACACTCCGATTATTTTAATAAAAAGATAACCCAGCGGCAATACCTACTAGATATACAAGTAGGTATCTGGGTATATCGATTCCATATTGACTGTGTTTCCAAATTTCGAAGTACTTACACAAAATTTGTAATATCCAAACAGGAACTCAGACTCCGGCTGTTGTTCAATAGCCAAATATTTATATTAATTACAAACTCCGTTTTATGTGAACCCCTAACTTTTAACTTTATGATATTAATGTTATTGGTGCCGGCTTTTAACATATAAACTAAAACTAAATACAATCTGACGTTTAAGTTTAGCAGTGTTTGTCGCTAGTTTGGTCACTTGCAAATTACTACAAAATGAATTTCGCTTCGCGTAAACGCGTTTGCATCGAATTATAAGTATATAATAATATGCTGGATTTTAATGAATTACAGTGAATGCTGAATTTCTTATTGTGAACTGTGGATTGTGTATGGATTACTTATACAGAAATCGAACTACAATATGTTTATAATAATTTAAGATTATACCTAATCTTTTGAAACGACGATCTTATAAATTAAATTCACTATAAAAATTTGAAACTGAATTGTAATAAGTCCGTACTTAAGTAACGCCCTTGTTTATGAAACCAGGAACTTTTCCTTTTTTGTCATTGTTTGCTCTTGCTCTAGCATACTTAATTCAGAAATTGAGCACAATTTCAAGACTTGGACGCAAGTTGCGCGGTTGAGGTCCAGGGCCAGTCTAGGGAAGTCTTACCTATGTTATTAGGACGAGATAATTTAGTATGATTTTCCTAACAGTAACTCACTGTTTTGACGTATATAGGTATTTAGAAAACACTATGTTCAAGAATATACCTATACATTTTCGCAACGTAGTGTTTGAATTTTTTTTTTGTAAATACAAAAAGTTCGAATGCGCTTTTAGCATTCAACGCACAAAACACATTTCTAAAATATATTACAAATTCATCAAAACATTGGTTCGTTGCATATATTTTATACAAAAATATCCTATTCGATATTCAAAATTCTACTAAGCCTAAAACGCCTTCTCCATTAATATGAAAACCGATCAACGTTGTATCAAATATATTTACATTTTTACATTGTATATATTAAAGGTTCTTTTATCTAATGTCTTTATCTTGTATGCATATTTAAATAATAATAAGATACATTTATTTTCTACGCACGTAATCGCGATCTCATCCCGTTTGGATGTACCCAACTTAGGAAGCTATCAATCATGTCAAGAATTTTTTAAATCAGTTGTGGCGTTTGCAAGATTACCAAACTTTACTTCCATTATCTTTAGTGAAGTACATGTATTTGATGCTAATTCACTTGGGGTGAGATCAAGTTTGTTTTGTTCTTATCAAAGTTTTGAAAAAGGAAACTGGAGTAAATATTTTTCACAAACACAGGCTTAGGATAAAGCGATTGTGGTTTCTATAGATATGTGATAAGGCTTATTTTTATGTTTCGTTGTTTTCCTTGTGCCAGATTTAAGGTTTTGGATATGAAAGAAAATATTAGTAAGAATAACAAGTTCAACATGTCAACCTTAAATACGCATTTTTTTTAAACCAACAATCTCTTTTAAATCTCTGGGAAAAGTACTACTCTATGGTAACGTACAATTAGGTAACAGAAACCCTAAATTAAATCCTATACTCAACATCATTATTATTACCACAAGAAATGTAGAAACAACTCATGCTTTAATTTAGAATACGAGTTATTTAATTCTCACATATCCAAAGTGATCATAACAACTAATTAAATAAGGCTTACAATTATAGCGTGCCTCAACAATTTGATTGTCACAATGGAAGTGATCATAGAATACCTACAATATTTTTTTTCATTTCATTCATTCATTCATTTCATTCATTCATTTCATTCATTCATTTCATTCATTCATTTCATTCATTCATTTCATTCATTCATTTCATTCATTCATTTCATTCATTCATTTCATTCATTCATTTCATTCATTCATTTCATTCATTCATTTCATTCATTCATTTCATTCATTCATTAATTGCATTCATTCATTCATTTTTTTTCCTTATGTAATTTTATATCACTACCATGCTTATTTGTACCATGCTTCTCGTTTCATCATCCTAAAGGTTGGCTAGTAAATAATGTTTTTAGTATTAAGCTCATATCTGCACTATATTGTACATGAAATAATAACAAATAAAATATTTGAAATTTTAAACTTAAAACCTCAGAGTATATAAACTTTACTTTAAAAACCCTGACATCGTTCACTGCATAATGCAAAGCTTCATAAAGACTATTGTTTTAGGTCGTTCCTACTGCAATATTGTTATGATCATTGTGTTTGGCAAGCTGAGATGTGATAACAATATGGCGATGTTTGTTTACAGTAACTGAACTTGTTTGTCGTACGGCAAAACACTAGATATCCTTACGTACTTATATTATCATAACAAACCGCTCCGGGTTTATTTATTGAGGTTTTCATATCAAAATCAATCGAATTACTAACATTTTCTGTGGTTTTAAAATAAAAAGCTTATACAAATCAAATAGGTTGAGCCGTTCTAAATTCATGCGCGTACACGAGTAGGTACGTTAGGAAATTGATTTTTATTTGTATAAATGTGAAAGTGTTCTAAATATTTCATTCTGTCAATGCTATTCTAATGAATTTTACCTGATATATAGACTACTTTTATCTCCATACCACCCCAACAAATCCATGGGAAATCTCTAGTATTTCATAAAGTAAGAATTCCTTGATATATTAAACATTTCTTTCTTCAAAGTTGTTTTACGTCCAAAAGTGAACTGCGATAGGATGATTATTTATTAATTTTCCCCCTCTATTGATCACAGACATTATCTTCGTCAAATAAAGTAAAATATCGCCTCGGTAACAACAATAAATTAAGTAAATCTATATCGAGAAGAACGATGGCCGACCATAAAATTGGTCCCTCCGTGCGGAAATTGTTTAACCGTCTTGATAGACCAATTTGTAACTATAAATCTACTTAACTACCGTGAAAACAGTGTTATAAATCATAAACTGTTTCGCAGTTTACAAAACTAAGTTTAAAACGTGGAATTTAAGGCTCACTATGCTGTCGTATTCAAATTAAACTCGCTCGGTTGAACTACGAGAATGATTTGGGAAGGGACGCGCTTACTAAACTCAGTTCGTGTTACATCTACCCAAAGTGCTCGGTACTTTTAACGAAATTAATGTCTAGGATAGTTGAATTACGGCTTTCTGACTTACCTATTCATTCTCTCAAAAATTGTGACAGGAGTTGTTTTGTTTTTAAACCATCGTTGGTGTAGCCTGGTACCGTCAACAACTATTATATATTTAACACATGTAAAGGGTAGTCTTAATCTTTCTTCTAGTTATAATTTTTTTTTTTTTGGTATGCGGTTACCGTAGCCTATGGGCGCCTGCAACACCAGGGGCATCACGAGCGCTTTGCCGACCCTTCAGAAACCTATTCACTCCTTTTTTGAAGAACGCCATACTGTAGTCCCTTGGGAAAACCTCGTTAGGGAGTTCATTCCACAACCTGATAGTTCTTGGTAGTTAGTTAGTTATAATACCGCTCTTGTACTAGTTTTCTATTGGTGGCAAAATTCGGCAATGTAAACAGATTGGTGGTCTGTTGATGTATTATCGGACATCAACAATCAGCAACTGCGTTTTTCAGTTACAGATTTATGTGGTACCTACCTATCTTTGTCTTGTTCACGTAAAATAATAAAGTTAGTTACAAAGTTTTTATTAAGTTAAAAAAATTTACAATCGATCCCAAAGAAATACTTTGAAAATAAAGGGCACCTAATGATTTATAAAACATATTTTAGAAAAGGGATGTCATAACGTCTTTATCAATATTATACTTGTCGCGGGCCATTTGACAGAACTCTCCCGAAGGAGAAAATGTTCTTTAATTTAGAATACCCAGGTGGAAGTAAATGTGCATCCCTCGGGTAATTTATCAGTCATTTTGTACTATAAGGAAACGACAAGGAACAACGATCTTGGGTTTGTTCTTTAAATATTTTTATTATTCTGATTTTAACTCCCAGATTTTTTCTTAGATGGAGGCAAGAATAATGAGATAATATGATGCTTCTTTATAAACCACTCTTATTGGGGCGAGGGGTAAATATGTAGAACAATATATATTTGGACTTATAATATATATTTTAAAATTTACTATGCTTTGCTATCGTTTTGTTCCTCAATCACAATATACTTACCGTTATAACAATGTACTGAAAATACACAGCAGTTCAGCAGTGTGCAGTGTACAGCAAGCGTGTTCTGGGGGCTTACTGTGAATTTCGACATTTGATTAGTCAGTTTTGATGTTGCTGTCACATGTTGGACAGCAACAAACAAAAACCGACCAATCGAATGTCAAAATTCAGAGTAATCCCCATAGAATTTAGACCGCGACTCCGAGTGTAGAACGGCTTCCAGGACCGACGACCTGAAAAAAGTCACTGTGTCTAACTAGATGCGAGGCGGGTACCGAGTACTATGGCGGTGTTAGAAGAGCCTATGTCCAGCAGTAGACTGCAATAGGTTGATATGATGATATGAAGCTCAGCAGTATATAGACTCCCACTACGTCACCGAGGCAGTTACGAGATCAACTTTTATTATAATAAATATAACATAACATGTCCTAAATCCTTACTTACCTCTATCATTAGATTAATCTGTCACAATTATACCGTGTTTTGATAAATTATACAACATGAAACCCGTTTAACTATAACCTGGGTTGTCCACAACCATCCCACATTCTCCATTTGAAACTATTTTATTCATTCAACGTTTCTAATCAAATTAGCCGTGTGTATTAGATTCCTTTCCGTATTGGTAAAGCTTGTCAGCTAACTGAGCCTCTGTGACGTGGGTCGTGCATGTTCCTACGCCCAACTTAGCGGGTAAAACGTTGTGTCGTTGCCCTTATCATTGGTTCGTAGGACAATTTAATGTTAAAGTGTGGGGTTTGAACTTTGAGACAGAATTGGGATAAGTTATCACTGAAAAGTAATGATTTGGAAACCTATTACTCTATATATGTAGTTGACTATTCTATAGCTTTTTAGTGTGTCAATTGTAAAAGTCGGTTGATTTTACGGTTTGATCTTTTACGGTTACTTGCATAGATGTCAGTGCAGCAACATTTTTTATAAGAATAATAATTTTTATTTCCGAGAAACATGGTTACATAGTGGTAGGTATAGTATTGTATAAGTACAGCATGTCTCACTGTACATAGACGGCATGCAAAGTATAATAAAAAATACATTACTAATTACAAATGTTACATATTCATTATTTTACACAGGCCAGGTACAGGTTTCACCGGTTTTATTGACTTTATATAATATAATAATTATAATTAATTGATATTTCAAAATAAATAAATAAAAAAGAAAGAATTGAGATAACAATGTCAAAAGAAAAGAACAATGTCTGGGGTATTAATAATAATTTTTTAAATTCTACTACTTCACTTTTGTAGAATGGCAGTTAGACAGAACCATAGACCTAGGATCCGCGCGCTACCGGATAGAACTTTCCATAAATATAATTAAAAGGATATATATCTATACTCTTTTATCAGTGGTACTGTTTCCAGAGCATAGTATAACGCTTATAATCATCTAACTGGTTCGGCAATAATGTCATATTTGATATTATTATAATGTATGATACAAAAATATAAACCAATTTCAATATAATTTTAAAAAGAATTGACACATATAAATTTAATAAATTATTATTAGCAGTTCTGTGAAGAAAACAGCTTGATGACTGTAAAATAAAATTGTCATACTAAATAAATACGTACAATAGTGAAACTGAGGTAAACGTGACAATGTTACGAAAAACTTGGATGTAATATGATACGGGGAACAGAAAGGTTTTGGGTCAACCGATAAAGGAGTTTTCGTGTCGATGACGTAATCGATAGATGAACTATACTGCCTACTATGTTCTATTTCTTTTTCTTATTTGTTGTTGTTACTTTAAACTAGTACAATGCGACCCACCAGATACTTAATATGGGTTGGTGAAATATCGTCACATTGTTGATTTGGTCACACTTCTCATGCTCCATACATTTTATGAAATATGGTAACACTTATTAAATTTTAATAAATTGCGCATATTTATTGGTAACGTGAGATACAGCCAATCCGTTGATTAATGTAAATAAAATTTAAACACTCTATTTTCTCGGAAACGGTTCTACGTTTTGGATGAAAATTGTATTTGATAGTAGTTGTATTCTTTTTCAGTTGAGTAGTGGTGGTGTTTACCCTAAACAGAGTCAAGTAGTGATGATATACTATTATAAAGTTCTTAAAGTCAGTACTCCAGGTACATACACTCATGCAATGGGTCATTAAACTGACATATAGTGAATTTCTATTAAAATTGCAATATGTTAGTAAATTGACGGGCCTGTTGGAGGTCGTGGATTTGATTCCCCACCCAGGACAAATCTTTGTGTGATGAGCATGAAGGTTTGTTCTGTGTTTGGGTGTAATTTATCTATAATATGAACGTACGTATTTACAAAAAATAATATTGAAGTAGTATATCAGTTGTTTAGTACCCGTAACACAAGCAAATATAATTGCTTAATTTGGGACTAGATGGCGCTGTGTGAATATGGTACAATATTAAATTATATTATTACTGTCAGTTACAGCGGCTAGAGGCGATGACGTAGACTCCTTATTTCAGCATTACCCGTGGCAAAATTACCACATTATTTACAAGATTTAATAGTAATATATCTCATATTGTTTCCACTAATACGAAACGCTCATATAAACCAAATTACACTAAGTATGAGCAAATATTGCAAATTATTACATCTATGTGGAGTAAACACACGAGGGATTTTGATATTCGAATATTTAAGTGTAATATCAATAATATTCAAGTATTGGCACAAACATTCCATTTCTGAGCGATGAAACGCCATTGGCGGGTGAGCTCCACCCGCTCGCTTACTGATATTAGTGCGTGGGGACTGAAGTATGCTTGTGAGGATATTGGGAGGTCTTTCTTGAGTGGTCGGTTGGTTGGTCGTGCCCTCAAATGGGTTAATCGCTCGGAGTCGTTGGCGGCATCTGCACCTGACGTACTGAATTACGGTAGCAAGCCTGTAATACGTTGGCTCACAAAAAGCTCTCGGTATATATTTGCACAAAATTTAGTTTTCATTTTGTAATTGTGCGTATATGAGTTATTATGAGCGGAATGTAAATTTTTCGAGGTTTTAGACTTTCGTGGCACTGAATTATTCTTGGAGATTACGGAGCTTTAACAGCATACTGTCCTGTTAGTCTAGTGGTTAGTGACCCTGACTGCTAAGTCGGAGGTCGTGGGTTCGATCCCCACCCAGGACAAATCTTTGTGTGATGAGCATAAAGGTTGGTTCTGTGTCCGGGTGTAATTTATCTATAATATGTATGTATTTACAAAAAAAAAATTATTTAAGTAGATATCAGTTGTTTAGTGCCCTTAACACAAGCAAATACTGATAATTTGGGACTAGATGGCGCTGTGTGAATGTGGTAGAATATTATATTATACTGTTGAATTGTAAGACAAAATTTAATTTAAAAAAAAAACCTACTAAAATTGTTAATATTTGATATTCTTGAAACTTCAAACTTCCAACAGACACTAACAGAATCAATAAGAAAAATATACAAATATGCCCTACTGTTGCCCTTCTCAGGATCTTTCTTTTGTCACTACTTAGCTCCTGTTGGTTGTAGAGTGATGTTACATAGCTATAGTCTTCCTCGATAAATGGGCCATCCAACACTAAAATAATTATTCAATTCGGTTCAGTAGTTCCTGAAATTATCGCTTTTAAGAAAACATACAAACAAACTCTTCAGCTTTATAATATATATTAGTATTTATAGAATTATTAAGTATCTTTCATAGATCTATGTCAAAACTGTCTTGGTAGCATAGTGGGAGTGTTCGATTCCCGGGTTGGACATAAATCATAATATATGCATGTTCCAGATAACTGTCTTATTGCTTTGTGAGGCAAAATATGAACTTAGGAGTAACATACGTCACGTAGGAGTATCTCAACTACTGCTGTAATTCTAGCTCGTAAAATATTGAAAATCAAATATTTTTATTTTATTACTTCAAGTCAAAAAGTCATGTTGGAAGCATGTTAAGCGGTTTGTAAAATTTAGGTACATGATGGGTAGGTTAAACTTTGAAGCTTTTTGTTTCCTAAAAATAGATTAGTAACTATACTTATATTACATTCTCGTTCCGTAATTTTACGATCCATTAAAATAAAAATTAAGCTAAGTAGATACCCAGCAGGAGTTCTGATGGAGGTTCTATAAATTATAATGGATTATAATTTCCTAATTGTTAGCCTTTCCGTGTCGTGCAGCCATATTATTATAGTAGTGATTTATAAATACTTATTATAGTAATAAAGTATATTGAGGTTCATCCAAAACCAGCCTACACCATGAATTATAAAATATAAGTATTTGCAAAAGTCAAATGAGAAGACTGTAGTCAAACATAACAGATGTTTGCCGTACTTTTTTATTTTTTTTATAGTAGCTAAGCATAGTGATACATGATCATACTATTGTGTATGATCATGTATCTGCTGCTTAGAGTACCATTTTAGATAGAAGGTTGGCGACCATTATGGCGACTTAGACCTTCGAAGTAGCAGCTCTAAATAGAAAAGGTGTGCTCTTTTCCAAGTCAATTAGTGTGTGTAACATAATTCTAGGATTGTGTGGTAATTTGCCCTAAAACTTCTGTAAATAAATTTGGTACTAGAATCCTCTGAACTTCTAATTTCAACTAAGAAATTAATCAAAAAAAAAAATTACATACAAAACGAAGTAGTTAAAATTCGACAAAGAAAGTTCGTGAAAGTACTTTCGCAAAAACAAACTGGCAACAGACTGGAAAACACATGCAACTAAAAGCTGTCAGATAAAAGATGTTGCACCTCGATGAGTCTGAAAGGACATTAAGCTGAAATGGGGCATAGCTGGTCCACTGTACACCAAGCAGGGTGTGGTCCAAATGACCTCTAGAGCTGTTGAGCAAGCACGCTTCGATACCCTTCCATTCACGTCGAACTGACTAATACCTTGAAAGCATTGGAGAAGCATTTGCGTGCAATGTAATTTTCTTGAGTAGTTTTCGATTGTAGACATATTTAATGTAGCGCTTGTAGGCAAATATATTAATAGAATAGCAGCTTTGAAGAGTTGCTACTTTGAGTAACCTTATTCGATACAACATAATATATTCTTACAAACCAGAAGTGAGGACAGTTTTTTAAAAATAAAAGATGTAACGCACAGGTATTCCTAAAATTATTTAATAACAATCAGAATTCGATAACCAAAATTACAACAATTAATAATTTAGCACTATTACACTCAAAACTCTAATTACTGCAAGTGATATAATAAATAACGAAATAATTAAACTACAACCGATTATAACGTAAAACTGAGAGTAGAGATGTTCAACCGTTGCCGACCGAAGACAGAATGAACCCGTCGCTAAGCGCGCGCCGCTTTTTATAGCGCGTGGCTTGGTCTGGGTCTTGGAGAGAGGGGTTTCGCTAAGACGGCCGTTCCTGACAGCGAGGCGTCCTCGACCGCATCATGCCTTACATCATCACTAGGCCCATCATCACCAGACTGGCCATCATCATCTGCAATGTAACACATAACGTACATTTGTATTCTCGCGTTACATACCTATGTGTCTGAAGCCAAATAATAGTAAGCATTTGAACTAATGTTATTAATTAAGTACATGATAGTGAGCGTGCACTCCCACCATCAAGCACTCAAACTGAACAAAAAGTTTCTTAGGTAATTGAAATATAAATTTAAATGCTTCAGACTAGGAACAATTATTACAAAACAAAAATAGCAATTTTAAGCACTAATCGTAAATGGAACTAAATAGCATTCCAAGCAATGAAATTCCGGACTTTCATTGCATAGAATACCAACTAAAGTAAAATAACAGTAGTTCCCACCCAATCCGCACGAACACATGAAGAAGTCTTAACGACTAATACCATGCGCCCGCAAGAAATGGGTGAAGTTAGATACTTAACCAGAACAGAAGCCTCGGACCACAGGTCCTGGCCTATACAGAAGCCATAAGCCAAAAGGCTCAGGCCAAACAGAAGTCATAAGCCAGAGGCTCAGACCAACAGAAGCCATGAACCAGGGGTTCAGGCCAAACAGAAGTCATAAGCCAGAGGCTCAGACCAACAGAAGCCATGAACCAGGGGTTCAGGCCAACAGAAGTCATAAGCCAGGGGCTCAGACCAACAGAAGCCATGAACCAGGGGTTCAGGCCAAACAGAAGTCATAAGCCAGAGGCTCAGACCAACAGAAGACATGAACCAGGGGTTCAGGCCAACAGAAGTCATAAGCCAGGGGCTCAGACCAACAGAAGCCATGAACCAGGGGCTCAGGCCAAACAAAAATCTCCTGATCGTGCACCAGCCTTGAAGAAAGTGGAGCAGGCGTCAGGCGTCCACTCGCCGCGCCAGAGCACCACACAGCAGCTCAGCAGCTGCCTGGGTTTTCTTGCCATATGAACCAGCCAGTAGTTCCAGTTCATAGCGGTGATGTGGCAGTACACCCAGAACCTTATAGGGCCCCCGCACGCCAGAGTCACCTGTACTCTGCGATGCCTTGTTGACAAAGACGTACTCCCCAGCAGCAAAGGCTCGTGGTTGTCGCCGGTTCTGGTTGGTATATTCATCCTGTCGCCGCTGATTAAATGTGAGTAGGTCAGAGGCACGCTGTCTACTGAGAATCATAAGAGCTTCTCGATTAGGGTTACAGTTCTGTAGTGCGACGTCACGCACTAGCATCAATCCCAACGAGGAGTTGCAATGACGAGGCTTGTGTGGTAGCCTGTCTGGTGACATTTGAATTGAGCTGCACTTACCATAGAGCGTCAGCCCATTGAGAACCTTCATGTCACACCTCCATACGTAATATATTTAAGACAGTTCTACAGTACCTCTCTACTTGTCCGTTTTCGCGATACATTCCAGGCGTGATGAAATGAACGGAGCAGCCCAAGCTATTAGCCCAGTCTTGAAAGGCCGCACTTTCAAACATTCTTCCTCGGTCACGTATTATAGTACTCGAAGACCCGAATAAAGATATCGCATTGGTGAACACCTGTTTTAATTCGTCTGAGTCAGCAAACAAAATTTTGAAAACTTGTCAATTATAATTAAAACTTACTTAAACCCGTTACATTCTGGAAGCGGTATGAATAACACAGAATGGGTCAAATAGTGAATAATGTAGTCACGAGCCACATCTTGTTCTGATCCCCATTTGAAAGGTTCTCCCTTTCTTTACAGACGGGCAAAGCAGGCTGTTAGAGGCGCACCCTGCGACATACTAATATACCCTGCCAGGCCCAAAAATTGGCGAACCCCCTTAACATTAATAGGTTTTGTTGAGCTTACCAGTGCCTCTATTTTTCTTGGGCTCGGCTGTACCTGACCAGTACTTACTAATCGCCCTAAGTTCTCTACTTTAGTTCTAAGAAAGTATATTTTTTAAATTAATAGAAAACATGGCACTCGTAAGAGTACATAAGACTTGTTGCAGTAAGTATAGTCCTTCAGGAATTTCGTTCGACATTAGAAGGACATCGTCGATATACGTCAATACTCTACCACTTTCAATATAGGGCTTTAGGGTTTTTGATATTATTCTTTGGTAAACTATCGGGGCATTAGCTAAGCCATAAGGCATTTTTAAATATTCGTAGTGCCCTTCGGGCGTTACGAAGGCGGTTTTAGAAATGGAATCGTCATCTTTTATTGGCACCTGATGAAATCCAGTTGCCATATCTAAGCTGGTGAAGAACTTGAAACCACCAAGCCTATCTATGTGGTCATCAATAAGGGGCAAAGGGAATCGTTCTTTAATTGTTATGGCATTAAGTGCCCGATAATCGACACACATCCTATCACTCCCGTCCTTCTTTTTGACGAGAATGATAGGACTGGCGTAGTCCGATTGTGACTCACGAATGATTCCCTTTGAGAGCAGGTCATTAATAATATCCCGAACTCTATCTTTTTCATTACAAGAAAGCTTATAAGGCCTATGAACTACCGGAGCACTCGCTGTTAATTTTATTTCCATGCTACCCGTATTCACCGTTGAAGTAGCAGTCCCAGTAATAAAAGAACTCGAAAATTCGTGAATAATATCAAGCAAAAGAGTTCTCTCATTGCCAACTAACGGAGTTTTAATGTTTTCGTACTCTACGGTGGATACGTGCAGGACAGAGGGCACACTATCCAATCTCGTGAGCCGCTGTACGTTATTACTACGCATGTATGTAATTCCCTCTCTATTTAACACGTCAGTACCAATCAAAATAGGCGCCGTAATACACCCAACGGGGACCACATACAAATCAACTTCTAAAGACACTTCAGGGAATTCAATCACGGTCGTAACATATGACGTTGATTCAATCTCCTGACTGCCTATACCTCTCATCGAACGATACGTTGGGATTCGATTTAAATTAAAACATTTAAGAACTGACTCTAAAATCAACGATATATCAGAACCACTATCAATAAAAATATCTACAGGCACCTTTTGAATAACGGCTGATATTATGTTGTCTCGTTTCGACTGAGACTTGAGCAAAAATTTACCTTAGCAGATTTGTTTTGATTACGTTCAGTTTCGGACTTTCGTTTCGAAAAACATGTCTCAACAACGTGACCGTTACGTTTACAATGTGTGCAAAACTTTACTGTCTTATCACCCGATGTTGTAGGCTTTGATGTTTCAATATCTGCTGACGATAGTACATTAGTATCAGTTTTGGGTCTTTTCCTACAGTTGTACTTCGTATGACCGGCTTTATGACAATAATGACACACTATTTTACCATCTTCCGACTTAGTTGCTTCGCGTTTACGCGATGATGACGGTCCTACATTGTTCGAACGAACGGGGTTGTTTAAGCCACGTGCTTCGGTTTTTGGTTTGACATATACAGATAAAAACTCGACTAAGTCTTTTATTTGAAGTTTGGCATTAGTTGCCGCGGCTTTTATTTGAGCGTCAGTTATGCCTCGCACAATTATTGCAACTTTCAACTCGTCAGACAAGCCCTTTACAATGTTGAGACGCAAAAGAGACTTGCGGGCATATTCGGCGTATGTGGAAAATTTATTTGAATTGGTACACATAACCTCAAATAAAATTGTAGCTGAATCAACGTTACGTGGGCATAGTGTACGAAATTCTATCTTGAAGTTGGTCCATGAACGATCATTCGTTGTCCAATCGTTAAGCCATGACTTCGCGTCACCACGTAAACAACCCCCTATACGCCCTAGGCACTCGCGGTCATCCCATTTATTTAAATCACGAGCGCGGTCTACCTCTGAACACCAAACGTCAAAGTCATGCAGGTTAGGATCAAAGGGAGAAATATAAAAACTATGCGATCTCGCCTGAACTAAACAAGACAATGCACCAAAAAGTTTATTTGTCACGTCCTTATCCACGTCGGGTAATCGCGACTGCTGGCCAGTGAAAGTGTCTTGTCCCTGCGGGCTAGGCTCCCTAACGGGCGTTGACACGCGACGCGGGTTTGAATGTGTTGTCGAGGTAGGCAAACGGCTCTCAATAGAATTCAAGCGAGCTAATATTTGACCTAAAGCCTGATCACGCGGTGAATCACGACGGCTATATGAAGTATCACGACGTCTACGAGCGTCACGTGAACCACGGGACGCCTTACGATATTTCGAAGAACTACGTTCGCGTTCATGAGAACGTTCACAGTGTCTACGCGATGAAGTAGTGTGATTGTTTCTATCGGAATCATAGCTACGACTACGCGATCTACTTCTTCGCGTTCGTGAACGATTACGATGCGATCGACGTGAATCATCTAGTTCTTCAACACTTCCAGAACGTCTCGGCATATTTCAGAAATTAAACCAAATAAGAAACACTTACCAATACTTGCAGTACAAACACACGTAAATTTCAAACAACTAAACTTGCAGTAATTAGGTCAAATTCAAACGTTAACGAATACTTAATTATGTAAAACAGATGGCACAAACAGCACTAAGCACGTGTTCGAATCCCACTTCTGATCTTACAAACCAGAAGTGAGGACAGTTTTTTAAAAATAAAAGATGTAACGCACAGGTATTCCTAAAATTATTTAATAACAATCAGAATTCGATAACCAAAATTACAACAATTAATAATTTAGCACTATTACACTCAAAACTCTAATTACTGCAAGTGATATAATAAATAACGAAATAATTAAACTACAACCGATTATAACGTAAAACTGAGAGTAGAGATGTTCAACCGTTGCCGACCGAAGACAGAATGAACCCGTCGCTAAGCGCGCGCCGCTTTTTATAGCGCGTGGCTTGGTCTGGGTCTTGGAGAGAGGGGTTTCGCTAAGAATATATATATATATATCTTCTCTAGTTGAAATCTCTATAGATATTATGTTTCTAGTAATATACCTTGCATATAAACTTCTCAATGTTCAAATAGTGACCTATATTGTTCCATTTCTGTAATTTTATAAACACTGTTTCTTAGAAGTATTGATAGCACAGTAACTTAGACATACCTAGGACAATGCCACGAAAAACTTATTTTTTTCTGCAGCTGTCTTGGCTTGGCATATATCATGATCGTAGAATTTAGATGAAAATAATCCATAATTTATTTAAAAACATAGCACCTATATCTGTATATCAAGTTTTACTTAATTCATTCAATAATTTACGCACCAGACCTGATATCTTCAGAAATATATCGTATAAGTACGCCTAATACAATATTATATTATAATAAGTACGTGATTATATGACTCCGCTCCTCCATAATGTAACATAATGTTAATTACAATCTTTGAATTAATTATACCATTAAGGTATAATAATATACGTAATTATGTTTCGAAACTGCACATGTAAGTTACCTTTTATATAATTCGCATGGTTCTGTCTTAAGTATAGATGAACCCGCTTTATCCTTTTGGTGTAAGCAGTGATTAAGAGATTATATTTAAAGGGTAGATGTAAGGGTGTATTCTCGTGTTTACCAACCACATATGTATAATATCTTGATTCTTGATGTTATGGTAAAGTTTTCTCGTAGTTAAAGCTCTGTTGGTGCTGTATTAAAAAGTTTTTTTGTTTTGTTTTTGTCAGTATTTTTTTCTACGTCGTCATAACAAGAGATTTTACTGCAAATATTGTTACTGTATACACCTAACAAAAACCTAGCTGTTATTATTGAATTGGAAGGTATAAAAATACTGTTTGCTGCCGGCCTAATGGCTCAGGCCACACATGGACTTGCATGCGTAAACAGGCTGTGCAAACATGCATACATATTTATACAACTCCTACCGTATGTAAAGCTTTGTAAGAAATGTATTGCGCCAATATCTCTATTGCTCTCACTCCTATGAATATTTATAGAACTAAAGTCATTAAAATAGGACCTAGCATTAAAATAATAAGAATGCCTTTTCAATTGTTGATTTATGGGCTAATAACGTAGTTACGTAGCGCCCGAAAGGTTTGAGAAAACATTTGCGTACATTAGTATTTGCTTTTACAAGGAAAAACAATGAATTGATTTCATTTATATGGTAGATAAGACTTATTTGTATAATGTACCCGTTGCAAATATTTGCGCAAATCTATTGTAATTAATCAGTATGTAGGTTAAAATTATTAGCTGTCGACACGATAAGAAGAAGGTAGCTAGTGTAGGTGCAAGTCATTTGTCCGTATACCTTATTGCCAAGCTTCTTGTACAAATTAGAATTTACACAAAATGGTTTACGTGTAACCGGATCTTTTAGCAAGTCCTTAATCAACGAAGGGCTCACTATAAATCAAAATAATACCTAGATCTATAAGCATTAGGCTCAAATTCCACTAATTAGTAGGTATAAATCGTCATTAAGTTTAAAATCCGTCCGTAAATCAACGTTCGCAACAAGTGCTGGTTATGGCGACATTAACGATAGCCCGTCTCTCCTCTCTCATTTGTTTGAGATTTAGGAATTCTGGACTTACGTCTCAGTTTCAAATACTTGGAATTTTACAGTTAAATATATATTTATTTATTGATATCACCAGTTTTCATAGCTTCAAACTTTATTACCGATAAAACGGGCTTGCAGATCTTCAACTGAAGCATTCATGTTCAATATATTTTTCATCAGCAATCCATTAAGTCCCATGCAAGGTGATTTTGCTGAGGTGTTACAATGTTTTGATTGACTAAAAATTTCCTGTTTTGTTAATGGTTATTTTTATTAATATGGTTCGGGCTCCACCGATGGCGGTGTTATCACACAAAGAGACGGTGTGTAAAAAAAAATAATGACACTGAATGTCAGTTTTTAGACGGATCCGCTAGCAATGGTTAAAGAAGTACAGAACGAATAGTACCAAATAAGAATTTTTGGGAAAAATATCGATTGAAATGAAACTTTGGTTTTCAACTGAAGTCATTCATGTTCAATATATTTTTCATCCCACTGCTGGGCTCGGGTCTCCTCTCCTCTAACTAGAGAGCTGAGAGGGTTTAGGCCATAATCCACTCACGCTGGCCTAGTGCGGGTTGGTGGATCAGACATACTCATAGAATTTCTTCTAGGGTATGTGGGTTTCCTCACGATGTTTTCCTTCACCGTATGTTGTACACATACAACTAAAAATGAAAAGGATATATATATATATATATATATATATGTATAAGTGAACTCGTTATTAAAAACAATAAACAAACTCTTATTTGCTCACAAACACAATTTCTGTAAAAGCCTATCTGATGCTCGTAACGTTACCATTTTATATTTAAAAAAGTCAATTTAAATTAAAATTCTCCCAAAATTGCAAATGGAGGTCTGTGCGGCCAGATTATTTTCTGAAACAACTGGCAGGTTTATGTTCATATTATCTGCGTAATATATTAATACTCGGGTCGCGTATAAGCCCCTATTTCACATAGTAAATTTAAAACTGTCAAATATCTCGCATCTGCGCAGCGGTAGGGCAGCGGCGCACAGTGGTCCCGGTTCCTAAGAAGGGCGGTCATACGGGTTGAAGGTCGGTTTAAAAATTAAAAAATAACTTTTTTAACTAAGAAATGATTATATTAAAGTTCTAAGGGCAATACAAAGAAAAAAAAAATATTTTTTAAAGAAAGGCAACTATACTCTCAAAAAAAAAGCATTCATCCGTGATAAATAATAATTACGGAAGTAGGTAACAACAAAATAGGTTTACGGGGGACTTTTACAGACATACAAGTAACGGACACAAAGTACACCCAGACTCAGAACAACAATGTTTCAAGTACATATTAAATCAAAGACTTCTTATGCTAATACAGACTTTTTTTCTTACACGTTAACTTTCTTAATACGTTGAACGCCGAGATTGCAGACATAATAGAAAATCTATTGTTTGGGGGTCACCGGTGACCCCCATGGCGCTCAAAGACTTAAACTAGAAATAAGTGGGTCTGAGTTAAGAAGAAGTCTGTTCAAAAGATCCATATTAGTCATTTCCCGGGAATGTTTTCTAGTGTTATCGCGTCTAAATGTAATGTGAAAATGAAGATGCTCGCTTCTCTTGTCGACGTTTTCACGTAGTCCTCCGTCAGAGTTGCTAAGTATGCAGGTGTCGATTTGGCAATCAGCTTAGCTTTAGACCTCCCTAGTTTCTTCCAATATGCAGAAAACCCTTTACAGAGATTATAAATAAATTTCTTAAGTAATCGGTCTGGATACTTTCATTGTCCGGTAAAGTGTCTGCTAGCATTCTAAACACTTCACGAGATCTATCTGCCTCATTTTCTTTATTCATCACAGATAACCACCTGGTTACCACAAAAGGTTTCAGGTTTGATTCTCGGGTTGTACTTATTGAATTTTTATTGCGGATGGGACCCAACATAGCTGGTGAAATAAGGGTGTGATGTAGAATATTCTCTCTCTCTCTCTCTAGTAATAAATATTACAAATATTGACTATTTATTATATTTGTCTACTCAAGAGAATTCCAGGCATTTTGAGTTGGCGTTTTCAAAGTTTCTCGTTCATTAATAAATTTTATAAAAAGAAATCGCTATAGCGATTTTCATAAATAATTACGATACGTTTTCCTACCTAAGTACCTACTTAGTACAAGCATTCGAGGAAAAGAACAATTGATGGTGGCCCCTGACGAATAAAAAATAAAACAAAGCTACAAAAAACATAAGGCATCAAATTTACCTACATACGACCTAGTCCTTTCAATGACTTATAACATTCCTCGGCGCACCTTGGCGCACTTAGACCTTACAGTTTTTAAAACTAGACAAACGAGAAATTATTTTTATATATGTTTCATCTTTGGGGATTTGTGCCTTCCTAAGTAGAAGTTTAATTGAATATGAATAACCGGCAAAAAACAAGAAAATCAGTAGGCTCTCTTTGACAGTGCTGGTTATCTATAATGACAGGACTAAAGTGAACATATTAAGATTTAAAACGTCGTACATACCTTCTTTTTTAATATCCATGCCACAACAATATCACAAACAATCAATTTTCTCGGAAAAACAGCCCTTAAAAGCAATATAAATTTCGGCGAAATGATAACGCAACGGAGCACTATTAAGTGTTACCACTTTGGTTGCATAAAATTATATGTTCTAAGTATGTTATTGCAATATATTATTTATCTGAGGATAGAATGGTTATTTATATATCTTGTAACGATAAAATGACATTGTAATTCGAACATCGACATTTCAGCCCTATGACCTATTACGGGACCACCGTGCGGCGGCTCTATTTTGATCAAATATTTACATTACCTACAACACGGGTCTGACATTTTTCTCTTCCATTCAAATTGTCAATAATGAATATTGTACGGCGAAGCTGACAGCCGCCCCGAGCTGCCCCACACCCGCCGCGCGCTTGTTACACAATCGCTCGAATAAACGTTAAATTTTATTGAACACGACGCGTTCAGATAAAATTCGCATCTAAACAATGGGTAGCACATTTGACGTGACGTGAAAAGACGCTCACAGAGGGAGATTCAGACTCTTTGGAGGGGGCTGTGGACTTGCCCTGCTCATAACCTTAAGCGTTAATGCCGAACATAAAATAAAGGAAGCCATTAGCGAGGTATCTATTTTGTATCGAAAGAATAGGCACTCAAATAAGAGACAATTCATTATTTGAATTCTCAGAATGAACGAGATTCCAGATTCGAATTTCAAATTAAAACTGCAAAAAAATATCTATCAAATCAAACATATTTTATTTTTAATTTACCTTTAGATGTCATAATAATGTCACAATGTCTGAGTGAAATCACAAAAATATTTTCATTTTTCTTGATAAGTCTCCGCAATTGTTTGAGGAAGTTAAATTTCAGAACTGACAGTGAATAGCTTGTCTCTTATGCTGACTGCGATCAAAGCTATCGTACCTGCAACTGACACAATTTTCAATGCATTTACATTTTAAAACGATATTCCACACCACGTACAAGTTACCACGCACGTATTTCCTATTCTTATTTCAAACTTCAACCCATATGCAAGTTGAGAACATTAAGTGGCAAAATTATAAGATCCCAGTTTGACGATATAGAGTAGAGTAGTGCGGAGACTGAAAAATGTTGGTAATAAAACGAGCTGATGCACCGGCACGTAGCTTGTTAGGTGGCGGGTGCACTCTAGTACATGTTCGCCGTGTCGTGTGCACTACCACTTATGGCGAACTGCCGGAATATTTGTTCCAGTTTAGTTTGGCGATAAAATAGATTAGTGAGTTTTCTTTTCTTCGTTTTGTTTGATTTCAGATCAATGTAGTTCAATAGTTTATGGAAAGAAAATTGTCTGTATATATTTTAAAGATTGATTGGTTCCTTTTAAAATGTTACATTAAACCTACTGTACTTACAGTTTATAATATTTGCAAGATATACATAATTAGTCTGTAATATTATAAGCATTATCTTGTTACCTACTTAATTCCAGAGTACCATGTATTTAGTATTTACCTATCTATATAATTTTATTAAAACTGCTGCAAAATTATGTGTACGCATGAGAATATACTAAAAATGTTTTTATATTTATTTAAAAAATATTTTGCATCATTGAGAAATCTCAAGTACCTAATTCAGCTTGAATCAGCTGAAAGGTCAATGACTCGTAGCCGCACCTGTGTCTTTAACTATGCACTACTGTGATTCTTGACGAATAAATGACATTTGACTGTCCCCAATTTTCGAAATAGATAGGTCTACCTTTCGAAATAGATACTTGGTGGAACCAAGTATAAATGACACATTACCCGTGCGTGATGTAAGTAACCAGAATAAAATAAGTGAACCTTGTAACAAATTTTATCATAAACGCGATTTAACGACACGATGCTGTCAAATTGACGATGTATAACATTATATAGCCAATAAGAGCCAATAACCTTTCCCCTGTTGTCGTCAACGTTGATATTTTTACACCTACTCACGTAATGCTGTTGGTTATATTTATATAAGTAAACCCGTACGCATCTCTTTCAATGGATATTTTTGAGAGCCTCTCTTACCGTTATTTAGAGCTTTGCTTCATAATTTCAACCCATAAACGTCCCACTGCTGGGCATGAGTTTCCTCCGTAGAGTGTGGAGAGAATTTAGCCTACTATACCACGCTGGTCAGACGGTTCGGTATAGGGTTTCTTTCGAAGTTTCCTTTTCTTTTCCTCTGCAGCTCTTGTCTGCATAAAGTTTCTTCCCTTAGTTGCCTTTTACGATACCCATGGGTTTAGATGGGATATGGGTTGGTCTTTGCTTTTTTTTTTTTATTTATTGTACTAAGTAGCACTACAGGATTTGGTCTGTGTTCAACTTTCAAAAGGTGATTTTGCTGAGGTGTTACAATGTTTTGATTGACTACAAATTTCCTGTTTTGTCTATATACTATCTACATTTAAAATGACTTTCATAATACTTGTATGTGTAGTAGTAAATTTAGCATAGTTTTATCCTGTCTTCCATCAAGCAAAATCACTTTGTCAATGTTACGTCAGAAGTAAGTCTTATAACAAAGGTATTGCCAATCATGTCACATCCATATATTACGCGTCAATACCACAAAGTACGTACAATAGACTTTGTAGATCTAGACGCCTGTCAAATTACGTAAGAGTACTCTAAATTCCTTATTTTGTAAGGCTTTTGTCGAGCTGTCAGCTGTCGCAGGTGCTGACATATATCAAATATGACTTCAGATGTTGTATGAATAAATAATAAATAGAATTAGCAGTATCATATATTTATATAAAGTAAGTAATTTTTTTTATTTTTGACAAAGAACGCTTGCTGCTGATCATAGGGTTTGTTTGAAAGTCGTAATATTTATGTGTCCTCTATCTAATAAAGAGCGTCCAGTGTGGATCTTACACATTCACAATTATAACATAATTAACAACTATTATAGATTTTAAATCTATGTGTCAAATGTCAACTTCCTAGGATTAGACTTCTTCTAATTTAGCTTTCAAGATTTGTTCTAAACACATTAACAGATTGAGGTTAATAATAATTAAGGCTTGTAATAAAAAAAAATATAGTACAGCGTTTGAAGAATCCAAAAGTCCAAGGATTGAAGTTTCTAGTTGTTACTTACGCCGTTTCTCCGTCTCAAGACAATGGCTTGTAACAGTCGTTGTAAGGAGTAAACCTTCCTCATGGCATCAAGAATATATCAGGGACCCAAACATTGTTGACCCGTGTAACCAATTACTCAAACTTAATTTAACATGCTCTAACTTAAGGGTCTGCGGCAACAATAGCCAGCATTTGACTTCATTGTGTTTATATGTAGTTTATGTAAATAATTTCCTTGTATCATTTGAAAAAGTCCGGCCCGTGTAGTGACGGATTAAGGATACATAATGTCACTATTCCATTTTAATCTGTGAGTGTAGTAAGAGGCGATTGAGGGAATAACCGACAAGAGCACTGCGAGAAAAGGAAAATCCGAAACAAACCCTATACCAACCCGTTTCGCCAGCATGGTATAGTAGGCTAAATTCCCTCCATATTAAAGGAGACCCGTGCCCAGTAGTGAGATTTTTATGGGTTGAAATGATGATTTAAAAAAAATAGATAAATAAAGTTTTTGATTTTATTGTTCCACTACACACTAACGGCGTGGTATCAATATACCACGCCATCGGTAAAAAGTAGCATATGTACTACTCCAGACTATAGACAATCTGTTTGCCAAGATTTCATACAGATCCTTTCAAACGCACTGGCGTGATTTATTACACATTCATCCATCTTACATCCATCCACTTATCCATCCATCCTAACTTTCATGTTTAATAATATTAGGCAAATTGTCTATATGAAAATATAATCCGTTATATTTATAGAAGAACGGAAAAAAGTTTGTAATGTGTTTTTGATCGCCGAAATAATAATAAAAGCAACCCGTCAATGTATCACTGTTGAACAAGGGCTTCCACTCCTCAATCTAGAGATCTGAGAGGGTTTACGCCATAATCCACACACGGCCTAATGCGGTTTGGTGAATGAGACATAGCCTTAGAATTAATTTTGAAATTACGTGTTTCGTTTTTAGGGTACGCGGAAATTAACTGAAGCCTATGTCCAGCAAAGGACGTATTTAAATTGATATGGATGATGATGGTGATGATGAATTGCAATGATTCTGTAAAATATTTTTTATCTGCATATTCACTTTTCAACTCAATCAGTCAGACGAACGTATAGAAAAGAAAATATCTAAACATATTTTTACATTTTATACGATTACCCATGATTCGAAAGGCAGCGGCTTTGAAAGAACTGTATTTTTTTCGGTTTAACCCCAGAGTGGCCCAATCAGATAAACGTGATCGCTTTGAAATGTACCGTAGGTAAGGAACCCTCTGTCACATTGACATCTAACAGTCATTGATGAACTGAAAGTTTTCGATAACAAATTACGTATAACTCAGGCTGAAATGGATGTATAATGTTTGTAAACAAATCACTGTCAAAATGCTGTCAAATTGTATTTTAAGATTAAAAGTATAACATATTTTCTTATGCTGATATCAGTGGCTTTAAGCAGTAACCAAAACTAAAAATAATGTATACATTTCAAAATGATGCAGAAGTTGTTTTTATTAATTTAATTCGTTTTACAAAACAGGCATTAAAAGATACCATATAAGATACCAATACAGTTTATGCCTGACCCAGGAATATAAGCTAGGATTTTTTGTACAGCAGTTATAAACACTCCCACTAAGCCATCGAGACAATCAAGTAAAATAATAAGTTATAAAAAGGTTAAATTAATTAACTCCCTAACTTACTTTAAAACTGAGTACTAAAAGATGGTGATAAATCATGAATGGTGCCTGTGGTATAATTAATCCATTTAGAGTCTTTAAACTAAGAAGTGAACTAATTTTTCAAACCTAACTTTCAGAGATCATTTTATTAAAGCACTATTATATAAATGCTTAATTGTTATTACAAATATACAAATGCAAATTAAATATTAAGTAAATCTGGTTTTTGATACCATTTAAGATACTGAAGATACACCGCATTTTGTATTGAATAAACTTATATATAAATATTTACTTTAGGTTCCTTTCCCAATATCTGTTTCATAAATAGTTTCATCGTTTTGCCATTGCAGTATGATATGCCTAAAACTGGACAGTTGGAATGTTCGAACTTATGTTCAGTAGTTCCGCAGATGGTTTTCTATTCAACAAACTGTCGCCAGTAGTAGTTACTGCATATTGCTCCCACACTTCGTACATCCAAGTATCATCTACATTCGTACTAGCTAGAAAGATATTTGAAAATGGAACCTATTTTATATGGAAGATGGACGTAAAGTTGATGAAACTTAAACAAAACCTTTTTGCGTCTATTAAAACCTTACCTTGTTATTTGTAGGTAAAATCTTTTTTTTAATAGAACTTATTAGACTGTTTAACTTAAAATGTTAGGCTTTGGGTGTTTATTTTGTTAATTTAAGTTAATTTAGTATGAGTTTGTACAAAAATCTCAGTAGTTTTTTTAATTAAAACTTTCGGCGTTTAAAAGATTGTTGATGTACTTAATTAAAATCTTTTTCTTTTCAGTTATAAAACATTGTAAAAGCAATTAGTACTTAGCTATATCGTAAATAAGTGATTTTTTTCTTATCATCCACGCAAGCGAGAATAGTGAATTGTCATCCAGTTATTACGTTGGTACGCGTTTCTCATTTTCATAGACCAAATTAGAGTCACAGTGATAAATATGAAAAGAGAGACCAGAAATACCATAATAATATTAAAATTTAAACATGATTGGTGTCATTTCCAAAAATTTTATTTCATTTTCATTAAAAAACTCAGCACTTACTTACAGTAGTAGTTCATCAAGTTGTAATTGTAAAGTGCTCAAGGCAGGCTAGTTAAATAGAAGTTTTTATATGACTTCGGAAATTGGGCCCTAGGTTTGAAGACCATGATTATATTTCAATCTACAATTCTGACATTAATAAAATAATATGTATTTTTTTTTGTACTTACAAAACAATAGCAAAATCTTCTCTCAGAAGTTTACTTCTCTAAATAAATATAGGAAGAAATTAAATTGGGTCGCGGTTATTTGAGGGTTAATTATGTTGTTTTGCGATTTATTTTTGAGTATTGGATCAAACGGCGGACAAATTGGTAGCTGTGAAGTGCCCAGTAACGAGTTCTTTGTGATTTGTTTATCTATTTTTGGGTAATAAGTCCTTAAATGATGGCGCTCTAATTTATGTTTATAAAAATGAATTGACGTCGTTAATCTCGAAAATATTCTCGAATGATAAAACATGGTGGTACAAACATAAAATAAAAGAATTTAGTTTATAATAAATAATACCTTGAAATAATTATTAAGAAGAAATTACTTCGTTTCTAAATCCCGAACTACATCGAAAAGAAGACGAGACAAAAAGAGATATAGCACATTGATGCTATCGAGACAAATGTCTTCTTACTATGCATCTCTTCTCCTTTCTTTTCGGTGAATTCCGAACCTTAGACTGAGAAGAGCACAGCAATTTCAATATAACGAAGACAGCGAGAGCAGACTGTAGGACAGTATATCTATTTGGAATCAAAGAGTCTTATTATGCTTTTTCAGTTCATCCACCAATCACGGCAATAATTGTAATTTGTTGAAATCAAATAAATTATTGCAATAATACCTGAATTCTAATTTAAATATTATTGTTCATCATCATCATTTCAGCCTATTGCAGTCCACAGTTTTTCTTGTTATAATTTTTTTCTGTCTACTTGATTATTCTTCATTAAGTTATTTTTAAGAGCTTTGTATATATGGTTACCATAATATTTTAATACAATTTTACTTTACTTTAAATAAACAACCTTTCAGTATCGCCTCCCAGTTCCATTGTACGAGTAATTGATAAGTACTCTGTACCCGAACATCAACAAACTCTTCATTATTTCATTACAAACAGGAAAAGTTAAAAGTGAATAATATAATAATAAAAAGTCCCGACTGCTACCTCACTCACAGGTGAAACTTTTTGTTATGAACCCAACCTTATATTGAGTTTTATTTGTTGAAATGAAGGTAGATTTAATATTACCATTGAATTCTCACGTTACGTCAAAGTTATTGTTGTTTTGAAAATAATATTTTCTGTTGACTCCAGATCAGAAGACCCGTGCTTAGCAGTGGGACCTTTATTGGTTATAATGAATAAAAGATAATGTATAAAAGATAATAATAGCTGAACGCTCAATGAAGACCCCTCTCTCATGTATAGTAGAATTTCAAACAAATAAGATTACTTTGGAACATATTCTTCTATCAGATAAACAACTCTTCTAAAATAACTGCTAAATTGAAAACAGAAAAATAATAAGTAACAGTAAGAAAATATCAAACCTATATATTATAACAAGTAGAGAATTTATTGTGAGAGATCACAAGAAAAACACTTCAAAAAATAAATTGAAAGAGTGTTCGGAAACCTTTAAGAAGGGCTTCTCGAGTACTTACAAATGATATGACAAAGAAACGCTTTGATCTTGTTCGCATTTGAGTTGTTGTTAGCTATGTGCAGTAATGTAGTACGTGATTATATTACATTTTAAACGATGAATAATATTGCCTACCATATTAAGAGTGTTTATACTTATGAACGGAACGTCGCAATTTAATGTCATATTGCGCAATGATTTCTTACCTTTTACACACTTAACACCTAATTCTAAAAAGTGTATTGTACATATTTTTTTAATATATAATACTTAGCTCCGATTAAATAAAACAAATTTAAAACTATGAAATATGACACTAAATTGCGATGTTACCGTTCATAAGTATAAACGCTCTTAAGAAGTCAGGCTTTATTAGACAAAATATATTATGTACCTAAGAAAATACTAAATTATTATTCACACATATACAAAAGTATCTAGAAAATTAGGACATTATATAATTATGCTATTTTGAAGTGTAAGTATATAAAAATTTTGTAGACTTCATCATCATCATCATCATCATCTCAGCCATAACACTCGATCCTCCGCCTTCCATGTAAACTTAATTTTAAAAAATATTTTTTTTTAAATGCTTTAACGCCTAGACTTTGGTATAATCAATTCCGCATTTGACGAGCCTCAATAACACATTTTTCTAGATGTATCAAGAACTTGCTCATTTGATAGAATTAAGACTCATTTTGGAGAAAGTTGAAAAAGTTTCACCATTCACTAAAATGTGTCTTTAATTTCCACCATACTCGTACTTGTCCAAAAAACAAAGAAAACATAACAATTGCGTGATCCGAATAGGCCTTCAGATAAAACAACATTATGTAATTAATTCATAAAAACATTATTTCTAACTAAAATAGATGCAAATAATGTTTACAGTAACTATGATGAATATGTTTAATAACCAAGCGGGTTGCCGCACGCGTGGTTAGTCTCGCAATGTATCGCGGTGAGAAATGGCTTACATTGTAGTCACATATCCACTATTACTGCTGTATTCAATCGTTTAAATGTAAACTGTTATTTCAATTAAAATTTTCGTTTAAATATTTTAAATTGTATGGAAAGGACCTGTTAAACTGCATGTGCATTGTGCAACTTTCTGCTGTATTTTCTATCACCTTCATTTCTTCCAAGATACGTATTTTTGTGATTAAATTCCTTTTTAAGACAAGGATTGTCTTAGTACCTACTTCTTTTGAAAGAAGAAAAATTTGCAGTTATTTGTCTTCAAGAACCTGATAGAAATAGACTTTATTATTTTACTATTGGTGGATTATTGAACGTATTACATAATATTGACCTATTCTAAATGTTGTCTTTAGTGCTTATTTATTGTTTTAATAGACGGCTATATTTACTTCCAAAATATATGTATGTCTCACTCCAGCCATAAAAAACGATTACCTACAGGATTATTTACGAAGAGGCTGTGGTTCTCACGTATATTTTACTTTGTACTAACGTACCTTTTGATGATGTTATTATAAATATGTATGTATGTGTTATTATAGATATTTTTAATATCTATCACTAGAAAATGTAACAGAGATATGAAACAGAAAGATTTCTAACTTAAATAGAGCAATCCATATTTAAAATTAAGTTTTTTTTTTAATATTTTGAATTGTATGTTTGGTGAGTACCTAGTCTGTATAGCTCATTGGGTTAACATTTCTTTCTCTATTCGCGTCACAACATCTATTTAATACAAAATGTCTTATATTTAATACAAAATATGATATTGTAAAGGAAATCAACGTCTGTAACTAGATTTGGTCGCGGTTCGATGTTGGAGGCAGAAAGTCGATACGCGGAATACAACTAAGTTTGGAGCTCACAGTTTTGAGTCGTACATCTGACACAGATTATCTCTATTACTTTAGTGTCATGTGTTTGAATGAAACATTGGAATATGTTGAATAAAACCAAAACATTCTTCTGAACGGAATTTGTTAAAGCGTGATTTAAAACACCCTATATATAAGTCATATTCTAGCATGTTGTTTTGTCCAATTTGTAAGAACTCTTTTTTGTTGGCATATAATTATAAATATCCGTGTAGTGACGGATTATGAATACATAATGTCACTACCCCTTCTCAAACCGTTTAAAGTGTCGTAAAAGGCGAGTAATCTTGTGCAGACAAGAGCAATGCAAGAAAAGGAAAATTCGAAACAAACCCTCTAAATACCTACTACTATAGAAGGCTAAATTCCCTTAACATTCTTTGAAGGAGACCCGTGCCCAGCAGTAAAAGTAACTCAAATTAATTATTACTCCTATTAGTTATACGTACTTACTACATTTTAAAAATATATTTTAATTATTATCAAACTTCAGGATCGATGCAAGGGATCGATGAACTGGAAATAAATGGATTACTGCTGTTGTGTAAAATGGCCAAATAATGTAATATCCTACAAATATTTATAAAAATGCGAAAGTAAAGAAGGATGGATGGATATTTGTTACTCAATTACGTCACAATGTCCGAAGAGATCTATGAAATTTAGCATACAGATAAATTATAATCTGAAATAACACATGAGTGCAACTGCAGGGGGAGCTGGTCCTGCATCATCATCATCATTATATCAGCCCATTGACGTCCACTATTGAACATAGGCCTCACTTAATTTACGCCACAGCGTGCGATTTTGTGCCGCCCGCATCCAACGGCCATCTTTACTAGGTTGTCAGTCCATTATATAATGTTCATAGTTCTGCATAAAATACAATAAATAATATGCATTAATTATACTCTCAACAGTAGTAAAATCAAAAGAGCCATAAATCGATTATCATCCAAATCTATACCGATATGAACGGCTCATATGGATGCCAGCAGTAATCGACCCACTGAGATCTGATATTCAGTAGGGTATTATGAAAATGAGTGTGTGCTCGCCCAATAACGCGATTGTTGATGTGAATTTAAAACAAATGACTGACGTTTTTGTTGATATAGCTAAACAGAAGTTTGTGCTTCAAATTATAGCTGGTTTAACAATTAACAAGTTAAATTAAATTATTAGCCTTTATGTTACTTTTAAGCGAAAAAACGCTATCATAAATTATTGACATTTTTTACCCTACATTTTGATTAAGCATGGACATGGCATGCGCAATCTAAAAATATATAAAACGTTTTGAAATATTATATCTGTGTACTATCGGAGTAACAATACAATACTTATTTCAACACTTCTATTCATCTACAAGTTATCGTAAGATGTGAGGAAACAATTGAGGGTTGGTAGGAAAACTGCGAAATAAACTGAGTATTTATTACGGCATAAAATGCGACGTTGAGGTTAAGTAAAGAATATGTCATGTGTAGAACAGTATTAGTAAAAACTTACTAAGTCAAAATGATCTAGCTAACAAGAAGTTAAATCGCAAAATTCAAGTTGAATCATAAAAATTAACACTTTTAATGATTTTCAAGGACTTCCGATGTCTGGGTTGATCTGATTGCCTTCAGTCAAAATTTAATCATTTCACGTTTTATCAGAACAACAAGAATTCACTCGAAATATAGGCACGAATGTTTGATTAATAAGCTAAACAATTAATTATCAATTCCGAACAGATATTCCTAGAACGCGCCAAATTAATTTCAGCGAAAATTTACACGCGAGCCCGTCAAAACTGATTATGATCATAACGTTAATCTATTAATCAATTTTAGTGCACATAAAAATCGATGTTGTGATTCCTATATCGATGTATCGAATACCATAAAAGTTAATATCCATTGATGTTATGGTTATAATGGGTGAGCGATTTGGTCCCTAATGCGATCGGGTTCCGGCCGGTCCGACGCGTCGATTGCCTCATTAATATCCGGCTATATGTGTACATATCAGGTTATATTGATGTGTCACGCCCCTCTCTGATCATTATTAGTGATACTACCAGTTGCCACCATTTAAATTCACTCGCTTCGAGGCTTAAAAATCGATTAATGTTTGTCGCTGCTGTGAGGGAATATAAATAAAAAATGTGGGTCTGCATCGCAAATCGCGTTAAGGGTTTAAATTGAGGCAGCTGGAGGCAACGTCATTTAAATTTAGCTTCGAACATAATAGTATAGCTTATAGACATCTGTCATCTATTCTGTCTACTGTTAGGTCTTTAAACTTTATCAGGACAATCTTTTCTAAAAGTAAGAATGATTTCACAAGGTGTAAGATGCTGCTGATACTGAGAGTTTTTAAGACAATAAAATTCAAATTTTTTCATGGGCCGGGGAATGAAGCCAAGATCTTTCTTGCTACACGTACAGATTTACGCTACGCCAGCTCCACCGACTCAGTCAATCCGCCATAAAATATAATTCTGAGTTAATGGATTTGTCCCATAAATTATACGTATATGCTAAAATCGATACCTATCGATTGTTTCAATAACATCTAACATTATTAAAAATAATAAATCATTTTCATCACAGTTATATTTTGTATCATCAGCAAGTCAATACATCATTGGCATCCTTTCATTCATCTGTGATATGGTGATTAGACTTCTTCTGTACCGAGATTCCCGTATTTGATTGATGGTTATGCCATTTAAATTTATTTGCATCCAGGTGAATGTTTTTCAAAATAATCCATTAATCGAGTTGTAACGCCTACAGGGAATGACGCGTCAATTTGTTTGACATTATCTGCTGCGGTTTAATTCATAATAACTTATTTACTTCTAAATGTCATATCAAAGAGATTTAACTTTTAGTTAAACATCCCACTCATTTCTTTTATAAGTAAAGATATTTTGTTATGAAAAGAAATATCTTTAATATTTAGCAGAAAAATGCTAACGATTCTGTGAAGTTTATTTGAAGGATCAAATATATTTTTTTTACCTTACTGTCAAAGGACAGTTTTATGGCTTTTTCACAAAGATGTTTTAGAAATTATTTGTATGTTACATGAAAAGTTGTAATATGAAAAAGTTAAATAGATGGCGAACTGAACAAGTTTTTTTATTTCTAAATAACGAAGTTCATGGCCTCCTTTACATATGGCGTCCGTTAGGTATAGTGTGGAGAGCATTGTGAACCGTGATCTCGCACTCGAAAACGAATTTAACCAATCAAATGCATCAGACAGCGTCTTCGAGGTCTTTTTTTTTGCCTCTATTGATAAATCTTAAAAAACAAAGATGGAATAGGTAATATTTAAGGCCGTCAACTATTAGGTATTATTATTATGGACTAGGCTAGATTTGTCTTCTGTTTTCTAGTTTCCTGTTTGATTTAGTCTTTCAATTTATCAATTAATATATTATTTCCTTAATGGGGTCTATGAATAACATCTTTGTGAAATGGTCCGCGATAAATTACTAAAAGAATTCATTTATAATCCAAGGGCTTTTTTATAGTACATCAGACTATGTTATATTCTGACATCTTTCAGAACAATATACAACTTATATTCTATACGGCACGGTGGTCAATATTTTACGTTGTATCGTAGCCGAATAACCTCTGAAACGCAACTAACCTTCTGCAGGCTATAACGTGGGTAATAAATGTCCCAGTTACAAGAACAGGCCTCCGCTTTACTTACCCGGGGGAAACGAAATGCCCGTAAACTGTGGGCATTCATCGACGGAATGTATTGAGAAGTCATAAGGATTAAATTAAGAACGGCAATAATTCACTATAATGGTTTGTGACGTTTAGGTTGAGAGAATTGAGTTTTAAAAGTAAAGCAATGAAAGTAAATTAATATTCAAAGATACGTATCACATCAATTTAAGATTTGACTTTCGCCGTAGTCATAGCGGTTTAAAATGGTCACCTCGCCACCAGGAGGCTTACTCTGAATTTCGACATTCGATTGATCGATTTTGATATTTCCCCCTGACATCGGTGTGTCGAGTGACTCGGGTTCAACTCTGAAACGAGACAAATATTTGTGGGATTAATCAATATTTGTGTCGAGTCTGGGTGTACTTTGTGTTCGTTAATTGTATGGCTACTTTTCCAATCACACACACAGGGCCGGACATTGTCTTTTCGAAAGATCTTTTGTATTGTCTCTGCAATCTTCACAATACATTATCCCCTTATCTACAATAAGACACATAGGCATACACACATAGCCGTCGCGTGGGAGAAACACAAACACTTACACATGAACGCACACAGACGAATAATTCATTAACGCACAAACATAATTTTAGTATATTAATAAACTTAAATTAACAAAGGATTCTTTGCGGTTGAATACAACAGCTGTAATAAATAAACTTCAAAGTTAGAGAGGCTTAACATCAATCATATAACAAACACTCATTTGTTTAACCTCAAAAACAAACAGAACTTTCTGGATAACATCATTTCCACTGGAAAAAGTTGTTGATACTTCGATGATCCCTCAATTTTCGTCCTAATGTATATTGCCATAAGGTTTACATTTTCATACGCGATTTTTAATCTTATGTCTATTTAGAGTTAGGAACTAAGTTACATAATGTAAAATTTCCTCCACTTTTAGTATGAAACAACTTCATTGACATCACGAAGTTATGCACAAATGAAACCGCAGTGGAATGTTTTGAACGAAATTTCAAACTCGTGTCTGTAATTTTACTTTCAGTATGTTTTTCAGGTTTCAGAGTTGTGTAATGGGTGCTCGTTTAAATTTTCTGATAATTAATTTGTTCAAAACTATTTTTTTTTAAACAATCCTTGTTACAAAGTTAATGTACATGTAGTAGTATTTTCTGAAGAATGTGTGTCTTCTAAGAATATAATACGTTAGTTATAGTAGAATTAGTATTGTTACCGGAAATATATGAAATCCAGGAATTGTATACAAACCCTAGGACATGTATACAATTCCGAAGCTATTTAGGAAATGTATACATTCGGAATTCCTAGGATTTATATACAATTCCTAGATTTCATACATTTTCGGTAACTTATAGATTACCTACTTATATGAAAAATGTTTTTTAACCTCAAACTACATTTTAAATATCATTATAATAATATTAGGTTAAGGTACATTTACACTTAACGTCAATGTCAAACCTATAAAGACAAAATCTAGTGATATGTTCTACAACCGAAACTAACGGTATCATTATTTTTTACGTACAATTTTCTATGAACCCTTTCACGGTCAATGGCTGTCAGATCCTAACCTTTTTGGTAATATAAATATCAGAAAATCGTATAAGTTTAATATCGTTTTGAATGGCGTATTCACACGAGTTAAACAATCATTATAGCCTTCATCATGATGTAGCTTGACCACCGTAAGCTGAAACTAGTCTTCATACATTTTGGTATGGTAAAACGTTCGTGTTTATGACGCTGAGCTATAGCTTTATCTGTTCAAGAGTAATAATCTTTGGCTGTTGAGAGCAAGCGTTGAACTAAGGAATATAATATGTATACATGTATGCTAGTATAAATAGTATATTTAATATGCTGTCAAAACATATATTATGCGTCTTCTAACATAACTGGCCTGTTGGCCTAGTGCTTAGTGACCCTGACTGCTAAGCCGGAGGTCGTCGGTTCGATTCATACCCAGGACAAATCTTTGTGTTATGACTTATGAGCATGATTTTTTGTTCTGTGGTTTGGTGCAAGGTATTAATAATAATATGTATGTATGGATAATACAAGCAAATATAATTGCTTAATTTGGGACTACACGCTGTATGCATGTTGTAAATATAGACTAAGAGACGTGGAACACAGATCTTCACCCATTTAATAATGATGAGACATATTTTTAATGCAATTTAATAGATTTATTAACACGTCTATGATAGCCTGCCATTCGAAAAGTGTACATGACTATAAAATATCTTGCATCTGGTTATCAGATAGGTGAAGGTCGGTCTTCCACGTCTCCTCTACTAATAAGTTCATCGCAGTCTGTCCTCAGCTTGAAAAGTAAAGCGATAACAATAAATAAGAATGAAATAGCTCTTACTTGTATCACACATGCCATAGCCGAGGACATAAAATACTTTCTGTCAGCATAGTAATCCTCCAAGAAGCTCTAGAGACCACAATTCACCAACAAGAACATAATAAATTTGCTGCTTTTTATAACATATCTAGTGTGTGAACTTTATAAATTTTGAGTTTGTAAAGTTCTTAAACACATAACAATGGAGATATACAAAGGGTCCAGGGTTACTTTTGCCATCTGTTGGTTAGGTAAATATTTGATCAACATAAGGATCGAATCCACAGCCCTCAGTGTGACACATTTACTAAGTCAATCCATCTTTTGACCACATGATAGGGGATTGACGCAGACTGTATTCGTTATTCATACCTTTACAACAGGCGAAAACTATAAAGTAACAAGTGAAAGATATATCGTTTTAAAATAAATGTAAATAGAGCTGGTATTAAGCCTCTTTTTTAATGCTAACAACCGTTGGAACCAGCAAATGGTACTAACTACTCATCATAATCCTTTCAACCTATAAACGTCCCACTGCTGGGCACGGGTCTCCTCTAAAGATTGTGGAGGATATTAAGCCTACTATACCACGCTGGCCAGATGGGTTGGTATAGGGTTTGGTTCGAATTTTCCTTTTCTCGCAGTGGTCTTGTATGCTTATGGTCATGACTCCCTTAGTCGCCTTTTACGACACACACGTGTAGAAATGGGGTAGTGATATTATGTATTCTTATTACGCCACTACAGAGACACGGATTAACTACTATTGTCCCAAATAGAGATGAAATAATTTATTTTTTTAGAAAATTTTAATTTTCCAAAGAATACAAACTATACATTTAAAATTGAAATTTACGAATTGTTAACTTGCTGATTGTAGGCTCATGTAAACAACGTGGGTACTGGAAAGTTGGCAACTCTAAGCGTTAGTTACGTCCGCCAACCGGTACAGCTGTAAATTTCCTATTACTGTTTGTTGTTAGCCTGTAATCAAGAACAACGCAAAGCCTTAACTATATTTTCAGGAAAACGTGTCTAAAATTCAGTATGTTAAAACTGATTTCACCTTACTTGTTTGGTGTATTTGAATCCTTCTTTAGCAGATAAGTATCGTTTGTATTTTTATTTTCAAAGATAAATTATAATAAACGTGCATCTATGAATTTATAGAAGCTTGTTGCACGAGTTTTGTTTTAATATGTTTTATTTTTGTAAATTTTTTTAACGTTCCGTGGTCCAAGCCAATGAGAAAATTAAACCCTTGTTAAAAAATTTTACCACAATTTACCAATAATATTATTTTTTTTGTAATAACTACTTTCTTTCCTAATTCTTAGCCTATGACTGTCCAGTAATGTTACAATAAACATCTATACCTAAATATTTGTGTTTCCTATTTAAATGAAGTAAATATATTGTATATTCTTTTAAACGAGTAATGACTTGCCTCTTTTTGTACAAAATACAATTTGAATACCAAAAATCCAGTCTAAATTATCCAGCGAAATATGCACAAAAAAGGTACAACAAATATTTATGATTAAATTTTTAGTACACTTTATGAAACAAATAATGTTCATGTTGGGTGGGATTCCTACAAAAAGAATTCATTAATGTCTGCATTGTTCACGCTGGCAGCCAAATATTTATTAACAAGATTCCGTGGTATTAAGTATACAATATACGGTGTAAAATCTGACAGCTATTCATGTCTTTCAAATCAAATTAAAATACTGATGAACATTTTGATATAACCCAATTACAAATGGTAAGTACTTGGACGTGTTTACAAATTAATTTCAATATCATTGTCAAATGTTTGAAATTTAACTATGGGTGCTGTTATTTTCAAACATTTGACAACTGTATTAAAATCGATTGATCGATTGTCAAGATCGCGAGTAGGTTCTAACAGCACCGTGCCATAGATTGGTGTCAAAAAAGATTGCACGATTTTCATGATTAAGTAGTCTTGGTGTTAAATTTATCTGTTTTATTATTTAAACAAACTAATTACGCTGGGATCACGAAAGTAAATAAGGATTTAATCAGTGTTTAAAGCAAGAGAGTATAAGATGCTCTGGATTTTTATGCAAGTTTAAAATATTTTTTGGTTAAAGCCAGTGTACAAAATTACATTCCCTAGAGGTTAGTACCCTCAGACAATTTGCACATACTACGGAAACTAATTTTGTGAAAATTTATAATAAACAGATTTTCTTTTTAATAACAGTGCCGTTATTAAGAATCAGATTAAGTTTTTCATGAATTTCTTGAAGGAAATTGTTAAGTAAAAGTTGGCAATTTCTTTATTTTTATTTATTTAATTTAATTTTTTAAAATTTCTGATCTTGGAAAGATGCGAAACAGCCTTCGAGTATGTCTTTGGCATTGCTGATGATATAGGTAGCTTGTCAGTGACATGCTTCCTTATGTGCTTGTAATTAGGATCGATTTTTAATTAAACGTTTATATTTTTCAAGAAAATCATATACATAAATTCATATAATATTTACAGCTAAAAGAATTATTCAAATCGAAGCAGTAGTTTCTGAGATCCTAGTGTTCAACCAAACAAACAACAAACTCTTCAGCTTTATAATATTAGTATAAGACATGTTGTTAATGCATAAAGTATATGTTTACATGCCATGCATAAAGCATCGTAATAACGTTGTTAACTATTCAGTAGCTTACGTAATTGCAGGTTTAAGTTAAGTCTAGTGTTACTTATTGTCTAGGGTATTGTCAAAGAACTTATTCTGTATAATTTCATGTAAGTTAAAACTTAGTCTGTATACATTAGACTTTCGATTTAATGAATTGCACAGAAATATTATGGACTGTTACGGTAACGTGTTGGTTTATGTGGTCCGCTAGTCATAAGAATTACTTCTAGGGTATGTAGGTTTCCTCGCAATGTTTTCCTTCACTGCCAGCGGACGATAAATCACATATAAATTCAACAAAGTGAAATCCATATTGTCCATGTAATGACAGATTAAGAATACATAATATACATAATTTCAACCCGTTGCACGTTGGTGTCGTACAAGGTGACTAAGGAGTAATCATAAGCAGATAAGAGCATTTCGAAAAAAGGATACAAAACTGTAAAAAAAGCGTTACAAAAGCCCCCCAAAGCGTGGCATAGTAGACTAAATTCCCTCTAAAATGTTTGCAGGAAACCCGTGCCGATTGGAAGGATAGATTATTGTCTGGAATGGTACATAGAAATGGTACACAAACACTCCAACGCTCACTCTATTGGGTATCTTTGTAATAATTAATGAACCGTTTACTTATATTATAATGTACTTGTATCTCTTTTGTAAACAACACATCAATAACATTTAAGCTACTTAGTCTAATAGAAAAGTAATATAAATATGTCAGGGGGCCTGGTGACCTGTAACACAGATATTCTTAGAATACCTATCTCGGGCACCAGTCTCTCACAAACTAAGTTCTAGGTATTAGATTAATTTATAGTTTACTTTCTATCGGCATACCACGAGGGCAGAGTAGCGGGTGGAGCCTGGTATATATATATTCTACATTCAAGGTCACGCCATCTGTTAACACTAAAGTAAGGCATTACAAGTTTATATGTCCTAAGAGAATTCCTTAGGTGATCTGCCCTTACGATTAAGGCCGAAACTTTTTTTATGTCAGTAGACCCTTGCGCATTGATAGCACTTAAATGGCCTACTATACAATACAATGCAGATTTATTACAAAAAATCTTTATTACGGTCTATTTATTTTCTTACATTTGATACAGGATATATTATTAGGATGTGAAATCTCCAGAGACTTTAAATAATAAATGTGGGAGAGGTATGTGTTTTATTTTGTCCGTAATAAAACCAAATCTTTATACTTTATATAATGTATGTATGTTACAGGATATGTGTAATATTCAGGAGTTGTATATAATTCCTAGGATATGAATGAAATGCCAGAATTTAAAAAATAAGTTGAATATTTCCTACATTTCTATTTTAAATTATTTAATTCAAAGTCAAAGTATTTGTTTGCGATATATGTTAAAGTTTACAGAATAAATTGATACTTATTTTGTAAATTCTAACATAATATAATTCTAATACAAGGATACATATATTTAAGTGTTTTATAAACAGATAAATAAAATAAATACATCCTTTTTACCTGCGCCACTTACTAACAAATAAAAAGTATGACTAACGTAGGTACTAATGTTATAAAGAGGAAAGATTTATATTTTTATATGTAACAAATAAACTTAAAAACTACTGAACCGATTTCAAAAATTCTTTTGCCGTTAGAAAGCTACATTATCACTGAGTAACATAGGCTATATAACACCACGCTACGACCAAAGGGAGCTGAGCAGTGGCCATATTATAAACAACGAGGGATCTAGATATATATAAATTCCAAAAGCTATTTTACTTCTTTATTTCCTAATGTAAATTTCCTGAACAAACATATCGGTTTTCGTTAGTAAAGTATATTTACGTTTTCTGTGTTTATTGACATTTCGACTTCAGTGATATTAAAATTGGGTACCCATGTGTTACCTCAATATTTTACATGTTATTGGTGTGTGAAATTTTGTACTTGATATGTATAAATTCGTTTCGTTATGGGTTGGGTTCAAACCCTTCCGAAATTCGTATCGCAGCAGTAACCTATTGCTTAACCGCGTGATTTTCGCGTTTTATGTTCGCTATGGATTAAAATTGAGAACCCTTTGTGAGTTTTAGGCTCAGTACGGGAAAATACATTTATGTTACAACATAATATTCTTTAATTGCTAAATATAGCAGACAAAAAACGAGCTGTTGGTTTATTAATCTTTTGTTAGCAATGATATTCATCATCATCATTATCAGCGACCCATTAATGTCCCACTGCTGGGCTCGGGTCTCTTCTCCTCTATCTAGAGAGCTGAGAGGGTTAAGGCCGACGCGCGCCTTCTAGTAGATAAATAGGTATATAAAAGAAGAAAAAGAAATATAATACTTTTTCATCTAAGTATTGTGGTAACTAGTCGGAACATTATAAAGCACCGGAAACCAAATACAGGTTAATATTTCCCACGTTCAATTTACTTTACCACGAACCACATCTCATGCGAACCTTTTATAGATTTTTTTAATTTTAACCCTCTTACAACTCGAGGCATCGTTCAGTTATAACTTATCTTTTCTATCAGTTATATGGAGGCCCGGCATGTGCACTTGAAGTGAGAAATGAAATGCCATTAATTCTACTTCTAGCACTCATGTGAGTGGATTTCGTTCTCACACAATGGAAGGATTCCGTCGTTTCTTTTTCGTGCAGTTTTTCGAGTTCAATGAATTGTTTAGCTCTTTGAAACGTTTTCTGTTGCTTAATGGATGTAAGATGCACTACCGTTAAGTTAATGAACTGACTACCTATAATGTTGTTACAAGATTTGCGAACTTGTTACATTACAAAAAAATTACAATACTTACCTGAAATGAATAATTACAATGTTGCAAAACTTATCAATAAACAAGTAAATATAATTAAAAAAAATTAATAACCCGACTGCAAAAAATCAACAGAGAGCAACGGACTAAAAAGATCGTAAAATTATTGTAATATTATTATACCTGATTAAATTTAAACACATAACATATGTATATATTTGTAATCTCCATTTGATTCCCTTTATTTTGATACTCTACTCGAAAAAAAAATCGGTTCTCGGTTAAAAAAAATAATAGAACTACTTACAATTTGGAACCATTCAATTATGTATAATGTCTTTTTGAATTTATGTAATTTTCTTTTGATTCTCTTTATTTTGACACCAAACTCGATAGGCTTGGTAAAAAAAAAATTGATCTTCTTACAATTTGGCGTCAAAAGCCCGCCGTTTAAGTATTTTTATTCTTAAAACCTATATAAGGACACTTGGGTTTTCTAGACGAATCTAACGATACCCTAATTGTCAAAATCCATCTCGCCGTTTGGAAGATTCGTGGGAATAAAGAAATTTACAAACATACAAGATACGGGCGAAAAACAATACCCATCCTGTCAGTCGGGTAAAAAACACACGGTTTTAAACTTGTTTACGAAGTTGTAAATTTTTTGTTGCTTAAAGTTTATAGGATATAACTGTTAAGGGTTCATAATATACTGAAAATTTACAGTGTTGCATGTATCAGGAAATAGTATGATAATTATAAAATATAATCAAGTATTATTTATATACTTAGTAAACTAAATGAAATTTATAGTAATTTATCAGTGATGATATGAAAAGGAAACCACGAAGGAACATTGTACTGTTTATTTTAATACAACAGGTTCAACATATTACACATAATGAAACAAGAGGTACTGTATACCCCTAACAATAGGTTATAATATAACCAATAGGTCAAGGTAGGTCATAAATAAATATATCAGAATTTATCAAAATCATATTATGAATTTTAATATCCAGCTACATAGTAATATGAATAATTATCATCTTAATAAACACATATCATAATACTTTATTTAGATATAATAACCAACCTTAAAACTTAATGTAATTAATTATGATATTATGTATATTAATTTATAATATTATCAACAATTATTAGAATGGTCTAACTAATGGTTCAACAATTCCTAACAAATTCCATATTATAACAATTTTCAAGAAAAAGTGACAAGAGAGGTACTTAACTCTGAATTGATGTGATCCCGTCGACAGCCAAACAAGAAGTGTTCGAACACTCACTGTGTTTGTCTTTTATACCTTAAATTGTACTGACATAAGTCAAACGACTGATTAATTACAAACTTAGTAAAAGATATTATTATTATATTATAAACAATATAGTAATACTTCTATTCTAAAAATATTTCAAATATTAGTAGTTAAATTAACAATACAATAATTATAGAATTTCTAAAATGATCAATCAGAAATTCTAATGACAGTTATAAAAGGAAGACATTACTATCTCGATTTCCGTTACTTGTTGACAACAATTAAATACAATTTATTTCAGTAATTGCCATTTATAGTAATTAACTATACAATAATTGATATTTAAATTTAACCTATAAATTATCAATGATTTATAATCTAGCCAGATTCATAACACAGGTAACTAGATTTACTACATGGATAAATAGGTACTTACAAATGACACACACATATTTAAACGTTTCTGTTTCTCTTATTTGAATATTTGTTTCAATATTTAGATAAAATTTTTCGAATAATCTATCACATGCAAGAATTATATAGCGGTATTATAATATTATCTGCCCTATTGAGCAAGTTACTTTAAGTAACGTGCATGAAACCTCCAGACATTTTCAGTGATGATAAACTTACTATGTACTAAGTTTTTAGCAAATATTTGATAGAAAATAAATACAATTTTATTTAAGTAATATGCATTTTTTTGTGCTCAGAATTCTTTTGAATTCTCAGTTTAAATCCATTCAGAGGCATGGATTTTCTCCGTGTTATTCTATCAATTGACTGTCTGTCAGACTGTCACCGTGGCGCAGTGGTTAAGGTGGTCGCCTCGCCACTACATCGCCGTGCTGGGTGACGTGGGTTCGATTCCCACACGAGACAAATATTTGTGTGATTCAGTGATATTTGTTTCTAGTCTGGGTGTACTTTGTGTCCGTTAGTTTCATGTTTGTAAAGCTCCCCGCGACACAGGGCTTGTTCCCTAGTGCGGGCGTTGTCTTTTAAACAAACAAAAAAAAAAAAAAAAAATTTAGCAGACATTATGGGTGTTTCGCGGGTATTGCTCACTAGGTAGTAGATTTACGGGGCATCCGTATAAAAAGTTGCTCGTTTTAACACACCTGTGCCTTACCGCGGGACTTCTTTCTACCTTGAATAAATTGATAACTTGCAGCCTCCATTTTACACATATATTTTTATGATTTTAATTAATACGTTTTCTCATACATCCTGTTAATGAAGAGGTAGTTAGGATAATTTTCAAATTGTATTTGAGGTTGCTTCATTTTAAGTTAGTATGCCACTTATTACGGCATCATTTATTCCCCTTCCGTCCGAATATCCATCGCAGGCAGACGTGCGTTTGGCTCTCAGTTAAATATCCTACAAGTGTATTACGCGAACTTAGTACTTAATTAGCGACTTAGTGATACCCTTATTGCTTACATTGTTAATAGTTTCAAACAAAAGTATTTAAATATTTACGCCCGACCCTGCCCCGCGCGCACCTCGAGTAAACGAGAGGTACCTCATAATTGCCCTCTCGCTCCAACATCGCTGGCATCACCCCTGCCCCGCGCGCACTTCGGGGAAGCGAGAGGCACCTCATAATTTCTCTCTCGCTTCCGCACCGCTGTATCTGGCATCGCGTCGCGCCGTAGCATCACCGCACTCTCTACAGCCGCGGGCGCCTGAGCCTGCGTATTATTCAAAAGACTGCCAAGATTGGAAAGCATCAACCTGTTCGAAGGAGTTAACGAGCTATAGTGTGAGTCTCACCGCATGCCAAACAATACCCACCACTAAACAACTGTCATTTGCCGTCGGCTTATTTAGGCCTGTAATTGTAAACATGTCGGTACATCATTCGCCACCTAACCCACATGACAATCTAAATTTGCCAAATTCAACTATTACGCACTATAACTCCGACTCAGCGATCAATACATCTAACAACATGACATCTGAAGAAGATTATTTTAATATCACAAAGCGTCATAAGCGGACCTTCGACGATTTCTGCGCTCATTCAGGGAACACCCTCTCAGAGATAAAAAACATGTTTGACGCAAAATTTGATACCCTAAACAATGCTCTGGTTACCATTATGACGCAAAATCAAGCAATCCAAAAGTCTGTCGAAATAATGAATAATAAGCATGAACTAATTCTCTCCAAAATCAGCACATTGGAACAGGATAATACGGAGTACAAATCTCGAATAGCAACACTGGAAAGCAAACTTGAAGCATTGGAAAAAAACAAATGTAGCACAAGCCTGGAGATCCGAAACATACCCAAACAAAAGGAGGAGGATAAAAACTCGCTAATATCGCTCATCAAGAATGTGGCCTCGACCTTAGGCGATGAGTCTCCGCTCAATGTGAGTGAAATCCAAGACATCTATCGGAACAGAACCGATACCATCGTGGTGAATTTTATGTCTACCCTCCGCAAAGAAAACCTTATCTCACACTACAAAACCTTCAATAGGCAGAAAAAAGAATCCAAGGAACCAGGTTTTAATACTGTGCACCTCAAGCTACTCGGATCAGTGAAACAGATATACATCTCCGAAACTCTTACGAGTAAAATAAATCGCCTATTTTACATCGCCCGGGAGAACGTCAGATCTAAGAAGATCGCCTCCGCTTGGACTGCGCACGGGAAACTGTACATAAAGAAAGACCAGGGGTCACCTGCTCTCCGTGTCACTGAGGAGGAGGAGCTCCTGAACCTTCTCTGACTAGATATAGTGTCCCACTTGTTACTTTCGTTTCTATTTTTATGTATCATCATTATTCTTTTGTTAAGCTCAGTAATGCATGTTCCTAACAAAGCTCAATATTATCTCTTTTGTTATTATATCTTTTGTTTTTATCTAGTTGCACTTAGTTACAGAGAAATACTAGCATATAAGATCCCGACACCACATTCACACAAACATTACAAATCTACTACCCTCTCTAATCCCAACCACCCAAGCACTATACTTACCCTAAAAAGTCATAACAATATTACTTACTTATTCCTATCTTCAGACATTACACACATTACACATTACAACCTCACCTTTGTCGAGATGAGGAGGAGAAATTGTGGCCTATTTCTTTCAAACTATTACCCATACTTTACGTCACTTATTATAAGTGACAAATTAATGTATTTCTCAATCCCGTAGAACCATACATCATGCAAATTCTTGACTCTATAGGCCTCGATCTCGACTCTCTCTCTCCTGCAAAAACAATAAGTTGTGACGTGGACAATATTAAAAAATATTTCTCGTCTAATAAAGGTTCTCTAAGCATCATATCACAAAACATTCGAAGTATCCAATGCAATATGCACAACTTTACAACTCTACTCCATAGATCTAAAATAGCCTGGGATGTCATTGTATTAACTGAGTGTTGGCTACCCTCGGCCAAACACATAGAGAATATTGATAACTACGACTATGTCACGACCTCTAATCATAAAACTCAAAATGAGGGAGTGGTTATCTATTATAACAAGTCTTTACAAATAACCAATGAAGAAACGGTTCTACAGGATGCCAACTGTATTACCCTTAAACTAGGTAATGATACCTGCATAATCGCTATCTACCGGCCACCTGGTTGCTATGATACAAGTAATTTTATATACTCCCTGGACTCGATACTTACAAACTTAAAAGGCTTCACAAACATTATCCTGTGTGGTGACATAAACATCGACATACACCAAAGTGGATCAGACAAACGTGCGCATGACTACCTAAACCTACTGGCTTCTCACTCAATGCTGCCTGGTCATACAATGGCAACTCATGGTCGTACATGTCTTGACCACCTAATGGTGAAAACAAAACTTAAGGCGACCTGCTTTATAATTCCAGCAACAATTACTGACCATGACTGTGTAGCGTTCACCCTCCACACCAAACCTAAGCTACAACCAATCAATAAGCGACCTACAAGAATTAATTACGAACTACTAGACAATTTCGTACAAAATATAAACTTTGATGTTATCCTAGGCAGTTCGGATGTCAACTTTGCCACAAACACCCTGATTAAGCACCTATCATCGGCTATCGGCGTATGTACTATACAATTTAAGTCCCCAAAAAGGAAACATATCTTCAAACCCTGGATCACCAAGGGACTCCTGCGATGCATGAGAAACAGGGACAATCTCCATAAAAAGATGAAGAAGGAACCAGACAACGATGTAGTTCGGGTTACATATACGCGATATCGCAGATTTTGCTGTGGGGTTTTGAGGAAAGCAAAACAAGCCTACGAAAAACATGAGATTGACAAAGCCGGCCCCAACAAAAAACTACTTTGGAAGACGGTCAAGGAAATCACAGGAACTAACCGCCCCGGTGACCATTCCTTGTCCCTAGTAACAACGAGTGACCCCTTGCAAAGCGTTAACAAAGTGAACCTCTTCTTTGCTAACGTTGGCAGGGAAATAGCAGAGGAGGTCGAGCGCAGCAATCCAACTCCCTCCCCAGACAGCTACTCAGCCACCGTCTCCACGCCTCTGGGCTCGCTTGTATTAGAGCCTGTCGATGAACGTGAGGTAGCCCGAATTATAGCCGACATGAGAGACACATGCTCCGTGGGATATGACCTAATTTCAAATAGAATGATAAAAAGATATGCCAATATTCTGGTTATACCTATTACGCATATCTGCAACCTTGCAATTAATTCTGGTATATTCCCCTCAGCCTTTAAAACCGGTCTCATCACACCCATCTTTAAAAGCGGTGACAAAAGAGAGGCAAACAACTTTAGGCCGATCTCCATCTTACCCACCCTCTCGAAAATATTGGAGAAAGTGATAAATGTGAGGCTAGTTAAATACTTAGAGAAAAACAATTTATTATCTCCTTCTCAGTACGGTTTTAGAAGCGGTATCTCCACCTCTGACGCAGTGCACGACCTCATCCACTCCATTGTGAATGAGCTGGACAGCAGACAAAAATGCCTAGTGGCTTTTTTGGATATCGCGAAAGCATTCGACACCGTGTCGACTCCCCGCCTCCTCAATAAGCTAGAAAGGGTCGGTATAAGAGGCACCCCCTTGGCTCTCCTCAAGGACTACCTAAGTAACAGACGGCAGAAAGTTAGAATAGGTGAGACGATCAGCGACGAGGCTGAGGTCCATTTCGGTGTACCTCAAGGTAGCGTCCTCTCTCCAACGCTATTCCTCGTCTACATCAATGACCTGTGCCAGATGAAGCTAAATATGGGAAAAATCTTCACTTTCGCTGACGATACAGCCCTGTTCTTTCGTGGTAACACCTGGGATGATGTCTTCTATAATGCACAGGTGGGCTTTGATGGGGTGAATAAGTGGATGAGAACAAACCTGTTATCTCTCAATGTAAGTAAGACCAAATACGTCCCATTTGCCATCAGGAACAACCTGCTACCGCCGCTAACTCACTCTATCACTGCCCACAATTGTATTACCCCCCCGCCGTCGACTACACCATGCAAATGCCCTACTCTAGTAAGAACGGACTCCATCAAATACCTTGGTGTGGTTATCGATCAAAGCCTCTGCTTTAAACCACATATTGATGTATTGGCGTCTAGGATTCGTAAACTAATATATATTTTTAAGATTTTAAAACATGTGACTAGTCGCGCCCTAATCAAAAATATATATTACTCACTGACTCACTCACTAATAGAATACTGCATCACAGCCTGGGGTGGAGCTGCCAAATCACACATGCTGACAGTTGAAAGAGCACAACGAGCGCTCTTGAAGGTTGCAGCTGGCCGCCCCTATCGGTTTCCTACCATTGACCTCTACAGGGACTGGGATATACTCACGGTTAGAGGAACGTTCATTCTCAGGACAATTGTAATGAAACATACGCAGACTCCCTTCGATCCTAAAAAGACTGATGGTAAACGCCGCAAAGGATCAGTCTGCGAGACTCAGACATGTAAAACGACCTTTGCGCAGCACTTCTTTCCCTTCCTAAGTAGTTACCTTTACAATAAGATGAACAAATCACTTAATATCTACCCCCTCATAAAACTAAAATGCAAAACAATAGTAATCCAGCACTTAAAATCACAGAGTTATGAAAGCCTTGAAGAATCACTCCATCCCCCCCAGTAAACCCACCCCCGAACCTCTCTAAATATATTACGGCCCACCAATGAACAACACAAATCCGACATATTGCCATACCCGTTCCTGGATCCATTTCCAGTCATCTCCATCTTTCATTCACCCCTGAACATCTTTTATACCTGCTAACCCTGTTACTTCTTGGACTGACTATACATTATGTCTGCACTTGTCCTCATCTATTCCCACACTCACCTGCTTAGACATGCCTTTCGTCCAGCCCACCTTTATTCACCCACAGACATCCCTACACTAATCACACCACGACATTCGCACCCACACACACTCATGCACACAACATACACACACACCAAACTCTTCTCTGTACCCCAGTTCTCTATTATTCCTTCATAATATAGCCAGACGTCTTCTTACTTATGTACTAATTCCATAAGGGAGGGCCTGGTGACCTGTGTCACAGGTTTTTTAAACCTATTTCGGGCACCAGTCCTTCACAAATGTAATACAGTTGCATAGCATGTAAGTCTACATTTAAGCGAAATTTGTGAAAGGAAAATAAAGATTTATTTATTATTATTATTATTTATATAATACTCTAATGTAACTTGGTAAATTACTTGGAGTAAATAACTTCATTAGTGTTCCTCTGAATATCTATTAGGTAAATTTTAGGACGTATAAACGTAATTGTAGTAATTAGTAAATATTTACAGTGCTGTTAAAAGATTTCTACTATATGTTTATATTTTTTTTTAAACTTTGCTTTATGTTTGAAGTTTATATGATTAGTCACAAGAGGTACTATTGGTCTCTAGGGTCAAACAAAAACGGAATGGGATTTCACAAAATTAGTGAAGTGGAAAAATCAACTTCTCGATTTTTAACGGTATTTATTTAAATATTATTGATTGTTAGGGTTTTTGTGATATAAATACTCAACACAGTGATATCCCTATATACGTATGTACATGTGTATGTTTATGTTCTTGTTCCAATTTAAAAATATATCTTAGTGAAATTATGATTGAGTTATTATGGCGTGAAAAAGAACCATTTTGCGATTTTATTCTTGATTGTCTTACTTCTCAATTACTTAATATACTTGCTTCTAGTGTATAAGGTCTCATTGTAATACGTATCTGTTATTCAATAACTAGTATTCGAAAGGGATAGGTATAGTGCAGACTAACCGCACATTCTTCTCCAATGAACGCTGTTCAAATTAACATTAATGATAATGAATGCGGGCTTGTATTGATCCCACATTAACCCAGGTACAGTGACCAAGCTTCCCATTCGGGAGCACACCAATAAATTAAGATCTTTTGTCGAATAGTGATCAAAATTTATACGATGCGTTTATTACGCTTTTTACAGGAAAACTTTTGGGACGAAATGTTTTTCGTTTCAATTAAAGTAATGCAATGTTTTCCTACTGACTTATTGATACGCTCGCTTAAGTCAAATTATCTTAATAAGCGTAGAAAATACATAATATAATTTAAAGTGGATGCTCCGATTCGTCTCCTCTATATATTATATTGGCGCTATTGTCTCTGAACATAGACAATTTTTTACATAGACAATTCAATAGATTTTATACAGTAAAATGTATGGAGGAGGAGTATTGGAACATTCACCTAAACTCCGAGCCTTTTTATTCGAATGGTGGTCAAAAGTGTATTACATTAATGGTCCGAGTTTTTTAGATTCGGATCGTGTTTAGATCGCATGCAGGACTAAATCGCTCTAAACGTAGCTGTATCAATTTGTAGGGCGGCAGTCAATTTATTCCTCTTTGAGTAACTCAATATAAGTTAAAATATGACAAGACAAAAGATATAACACGTTTTAACATTATATATTACATAACAAAAGCCAAGGAAGCTAAGGAAATATGATAGAGAATATTCCATTTGAATTTTCCTTTACTCTTTTACTCATACATATTTCGATGACTTCTTCGCTCACCTCAATGCCATTCTTCAGAATGTAAGTAACAGGTGCAAGGTTGATATTTCATCTAGTTTGTATAATACGAGTGCCATCTAAATATATACAGTTGAGGAAAACTCTTTTAAGAATATCATAGCGATGTAAAATCTTATAGTAAATCTCTATAGCAGCAGGTGGCCATTTAAACTGTTTGCTGCCTTTGTTATTAAAGAAACTTAAAAGACTTACGTATAAAAAGTTAATAAAACCGTCGTAAAAGAAGGTAGCCTTATAAATTTTCTTTTGAAACTAGTTAAAGTCCTTTTATGAAATAGTTTTAATTCAGTTCTTTATGGGAATAAGTGCTTTGATTCGTGCGAGGTTTTTACCGGCTGCTATAAAGTGCGCTTTTGTTGTTTATAAAAAGGTTTAGAGAAGTATTGTATAGAATAGGTATTCGTGTAAACGACAAACAGATTACTTACATTTTAGGTAATATTGGCTTTCACAAGAAGTTTCGTAAGCTTCATTATATCTAATAAAAATATGCATACGTACCTAGTGTTTAAAATGTATTCTTTTCTTATGAAACCTCTTGCAAAAATCTACAAGTCCACGTGCACAAATGAGATACACAAACGTTAAATTGGTCCTTTTTATAAATCGAGTAGAAGTGTTAGGAGAATTCCCACCTTAATTACTAAACCCAATATATGTATATAATATGTATTATAATATGAATAAGAAGTTAAATTATAATCAAGATTCCTAACTTGGTATGCCTGTACGTTTCTAATTTACATCATACAGTTGATTAGCGTAGTTAGACCCATCGTCAGACAACCCAACAGAATTGAAATGCCGATCTAGCCTAATCAAATTATCCTTTAGACACTTCAATATACTGTAGACTATTAGATACCATATTAATTATCCCAAGATATGACGTAGGTATGACGTAGTAATCAAATCACGTCACAGATTACCTTACGTGTACTGATTGATATCAGTTATCGTAATGACTTAAATTCCGGTGCATATTGTATTGGAAAACCAATTATTTGTGTAGTGCATTAATATGTTAATAAAGTCTATAGTGGTATGAAAATTTGTGAAGGTTTTATAAAACATTTTAGAATGAATCGACTTTTGATGTTTGGTTATTTCATGTATTTTTTTCAGAATGTTTTTGGGGTTAAATAATAGTTTAAATTCACACTCTCTGGGCCAATTATTATTATTCCTATATGTTAGTCTGTTGACTTGTGACTGATTTATGACTTGAAATTACATTTTAAATAAATATAGAAGATTATTGACTCGCTATAATTACACCAAACATAGCAGACGAAATGTGGTTTGATGCACGAGGGGTGCCCCCCTCTCTACCTCTTTGAGAAAAACACTTTACTGCTTACTTTTATCATCAAACTAACTTAACGTTTTTACCGAACTGATCACATCAAAACAAAACTAATAAAAGAAAAAAAAATGTAATTGCGTAAGCCAGGGCTGCCTATTTATTTAACAGTCAAACTCTATTAGATTGAGACCTTTTTTGAACAAAAACAAACAAGAATCAAGGACAGAGTACCTTTGTATATTCAAATAGTTTCTACTCAATAACTAAGTTGTACGCGTATTCCAGTTAGGTCTGATCGGATAACAGGAATCCTCTTTTGTGTCGTATTACCACTTAGCCAGGTCAGTGGCTACAATCCGATAGCATTTGAGTTCTGCTATCAAGTACGTTGCAGAATAATTGTACTGTGTGTTTCGAGTGTATGTGTGCATAGGTTAAATGTGAATTCTTAAATGTATATAGTACTACATAGGTAAAATAATGATATTTCGGAAATAGGTCTAACATTTTAGATACAAATACATTTTATGAAACACTTTTTATAATTATTTTAATTTATTTTCTCTCTTCAATTATCTCAAATAAATACGAGTATGAGATATAGAGAGTAGTTAATCATTAATTCTGTTATTTTAAAATAAACCAAATAAAAATCAACTATAAAACTTTAAACAAGATAACATGAAAGCGTAAAACCGTGTCGTTGAGTAAAATATTTGTCCAAAGTTGTTATTTTAAATGAGCAAGATTATTCTTATATAAATATTGTTTGAAAAGATTCTTAACGTCGTATTTCTTTTTTTCAGGAAACACGGAAAGATGAAGATCTGCACGTATTTGTTGTTGAGTTTTTTAGGTAAGTTACTTTACTATAGTTATTTTATATATTTTTTCTTAAAGTGAAAAATATACGTGTGGAAAATCTTGTACACAAGTGACATTGTGAGACTTACGGCCTCCTTCAAATGATCACAATATTTTTACAAATTTTAATTAAATCTACAATGTTTGTAAGTTTAATGTTTGGAGATCTAATCGGCCCATTAGAAGAATAATGTTTTATCTTCACATAAAACAAAAATGAAATTATTCTAAATTCGGCATTAAAAACCGTAAAATATCGATTGATCAAATTTTTTATTTTATTCTTTAGTCAGTATTTTACAAAATACAAATTTGACCAATTTTTAATGCCGAATTTATAATAATTTCATTTTTGTTTTATCTGAAGATAAGACATTATTCTTCGTAATGTTGAAGTTTAAATTTCGTACCAAATTTTATATCAGTGTGACGACAACGCAATATTATTATGGGACGTAATGTTGAAGTTTAAATTTCGTACCAAATTTTATATCAGTGTGACGACAACGCAATATTATTATATGATATGAAACTAATCTAATCATGGATTAAGAAGGTGGCTCTTCTCTAATGAAATGACGGCATACCATTGATATTGGGCTTGGTTGACTTTATTTGAATTTACAATAACTCTGGTTTGTAACAACCAAATCTTAAAGTTTGATCGAAAAAAAAGCTTTTGTTCTTGGGAACACCACTCAGTACACATAGTAGCTCGTATCATATATTTAGTAATTATATTATTAGTATTTTTTTTTTATTGCCTGACGTGGCAGACGAGCAAGCGGCCCATCTGATGGTAAGTGGTTACCGCCGCTCATGGACGTTGGCAATGTTAGGGGCACAGCCAAGCCGCTGCCTACCTTTGGAGAATAGCTCTCTTTAAACCTCGTTTGAAGAGGGACATGTCATAGCGCTCAGGAAACACCGCTTGTATGATACGAGGTACTAGTTACAAGGGATATGTGATAGTTATGTCACCATTTAAGAATATGCTATTAATCCACTACACCACTAACTTCAGTTATACCTAATGGTTAGTTTAGTTAGTTTTGACTGGCTTGTTGGTCTAGTGGTTAGTGACCCTGACTGCTAAGCCTGAGGTCGTGGGTTCGATCCCCACCCAGGAAAAATCTTTGTGTGATGAGGATAAAGGTTTGTTCTGTGTCTGGGTGTAATTTACCTATAATATTTATGTATTTACAAAAAAAAAATGTATTTAAGTAATATATACTGATATATTACTTAAGTACATTTTTTTGTTTAGTCACAAGCAAATATAATTGCTTACTTTGGGACTAGATGGCGCTGTGTGAATGTGGTAGAATCAATGATATTGTATGTTACATACAATATCATTGGGTAGAATATTATTATTATATTATTATAATGGTATTGTATTGTAGCGCTTCAGCGTTAATAGTGATATCTGAAGTTAAGACAGTACTAATTATGAATTGAATACAACACCATTTTCAACCAGTTTCATAAGAAAATAAAATAAGCTTATAGAGTAAAATAGTAACAAGTTTATTCACACAATACATTTTTCATATTTCCACATATTTTGTGGGAACGAGTGCCACATTGAATTTTGCAAGCGACTGGAGGCAGTCCTTTGAGATCTGTAAATCTATGAGCATGCTTATTTCGACGTTCTTACATATATATTTCGACATTTATATGATGTACGACACCTATATGATGTAATATTATGATATATTACACGATAGTCACATGGGTGTTCATAGCTAGGCTTTCTTTAGTTGCTCCACACGGTAAACAGGTTATTATAGATAAAAAATTGGATATCAAAATATGTAACTTTGTTAATACTTATCGCGCAAAGGATCAATATTGACTGTTAATTATTAATATCACTATAATTAACTGTACCTATCATACTACTGCACTCAGAGAAGTCAATTAGCAATAATCTGTCATTAACACAATTTGTTTATTGAATAATCGTCTTTAGGCGTATAGACTTAAGGTATTACACGTTTTTACTAAATAAACTTTAAAGTTAAGTAACGTCTCTGAGTACGGCAGATAGTGTAGGTACAGTTATCATCAGCAACTCATTAATGTCTCACTGCTCGGCTTGGGTCCCCTCTCCTCTATCCCGGGATCTGAGAGTTTTCAGGCATGAATCCACACACACTGGCTTAGTGCGGGTTGGTGGATTACATACATATAAAATTTCTTCGACCGTATGTTTTCCTTACGATGTAAAAGTTTGTCTATAGTACAACGGCTTTAAAGCTGCAGTACATAGGCACCGACAGGACTTACTTTGAGTGAACCAAAGGCTAGCAAGGATCTAAGTCGTCTTCCTCACTGTATTCCAAGAGTCAAAAGATATCTTTTTGAAAATGCTCCTTGCTTCAGTGTGACCATTACGACTGATATCATAAACGTGTTTCAAAGCTGCTGTAACATTACCATTGTAACTTGAGCTTTCTGTTGCCAAGTTTTGTATCTCAAGAGGGTTACACTTATAGTGGTCAAGTTCTAACAGCTACCAACAAACGGCATCTGATGGAACTATTCAGTTAGCGTTGAAGTAAATTTATACTTGGAAATGGTAATATAATAACGAAAGGGTAAGAACCACTAGAGGGTGTATAGTGATTTTTTATATGTAGGGTCGTTGACTACGTTTTGGTGCGCTAGGCGTAACTAATGCGCATTATCGGCCGTTGAACTTGAAACAGCTGATTTTATTATGTGCATAATAATGGTAGTTTTTACTAAAATAAAATATACGTGTACTATACATACATGGTGAAAACTAAACTAGTTTTGATTATATATATATATATATATATACATATATAAATATATATATATATATATATATAAAACGACTTTATAAGCTGAGTTGTGATTAAAACTTTTTGAAATTGAGACATCACTGAGAGTACGTCGGGTCTTGTTGTGTTTTTAGTCGCATCATACAAATATAAGTGGATCACGCCTACGCGGCTACGCTGTAGCAGCCTACGACGTAGAATTAATTATACTCGTAGCTTAATTATTATTATTATTATTATACTTCACATACGAACAAATTATTAAAATTGTAATTTATAATTATTATGAATATCGTTGTTGGCTACGGTTTTTAATATCTGTTGAGAAGAAAGTTAGCTTACTGTTACTGTATCTGATGACATAATATATCTTTCCATAGCAAGCATTTTTCAAAATCCTAGCGTTCAAACAAACAAAAAAACCCTAGAGTGTTATAATATTAGTATACTTAGATATCGATGTAAAAAAATTGTAAATATAGAACTGTCAAGTGTACGGCAAACTAATGCTAGAAAAAAAGAGACTGATTACGTTTGTTCCATAAAATAACATAGTCATTATAATTTTAAGCAACAGAATGCTAACAAACCCCCTGTATAGTAGAGTTTAAAAATAGAAACATTCTGTATCTTTTCAAGGATGTTGTAAAAGGGATCTGAGGATTTCAAGGGACGGACAGTATAACCCCTAATGGGTACCAAAGTACACCTGTGCACTTTTTCACTACGAAAGGACTGATGGGATGGATACATGATTAATGAAGCAACAAGGAAGAGCTTTAGTTTTTTTCTTGTGAATAATAATAGGTGTTTTACTGAGCCCGTCGTAAATTGAAAGGACGGATCTTCATACATTTTAAATCATTTCACACCTTAATAATTTTGGGGTAAAGTTGCAAATTAATAAAACAGTATTGTGGTATCGAATTGTGAAAGTTTTTATTTTCGTGTCACTCAATTCTTACCCTTTACTCTTAATGATTACAGTTTGAATAAATTTCATATTACATATATTGAGGCGCTCGAAGCATTGCGATACTGAGATGTTCGTTTTGAGGTTAAGCAACACTCTGCAAGGTCAGTCCATGATGGGTGACCGTTTGGGGCAATTTCATTCTCGAGCGTCTCCATGCTTCGGAAGGCATGTAAAGCCGTTACCACATAATGTGGTAGTCGTTAAGTCAAGTTGGAAGCCTTCTGGGCGACTTAAAAAATTCCAACACCAGGAACTTGCCTCAAGCCCACACGATAAGAAGAAGAAGAAGAATTTCATATTATTTATGTACATAAAATCTTCATGAATTTTAAATAAATAAAAACTTCACTACCTTAAAAAAATATTATTATTCTCTTCAATTCTAAAAGACATCTGACAGACTTATCCTAACCTTTTTCAAAATCAGGTATCGAGTGGGATGTAAGTTATAATGAATTTTGAACATGCTCATAAAGCAAATGTTATTTAGACAAGTTCCGTATGTTATGCGTGGTAATGATGAAATCGATGTCAAGATCCAAAGTAGTCCCTCAGCTCTTGTCTCTGCTTTGATGTAGTCCAGACCTTAATTTCGCACGCATAATGGAAAAAGTTATTAGTTAATAAGTATCACTGGGCAATTAAAGACGTATTGCTACTAGTTAAAAGATGAAAATTACCGAACAGAACAAACAATTTATAATAATATGTTACATTAACAATGCTTTTTGTTAAAAGTAAGATATATAATACACAAGGGGCTTACTCTGAATTTCGTCGACATTCGATTAGTCGGTTTTGGTGTCGCTGTCAAATGGTTGAAAGTGACAGCGACCATTACCTAAATTTTCTTACATTTGACTGCGACATAAAAACCGAAGCCCACAGAGTACATATAAAAGCAATTACAAAAAAGGCAGTGTGGTTAATTTATTTGATTCCTTTCTTTATTCCCAGCACGTTCTGACTTTTTTAGACATTATTCGTTAATTACTTAATATGCAGATTAGGTTTTCATGTAATTAACTGTTTTGTATTTAACACCGTATAAAACATTAATGTGCTATTTTCAGAACAAATCGAGTGAAAATGGTAGCAATTTATACAAATGTATTGTATAGATTAATTAGTAGTTTGTTTGTTTTCCTTTCATAAACATAATATAACCACACTTTTTATGACCAATAGAGGGTAGGTAGAGGTCCATCATTTAGTCATACCGACATTTCACCAGCGTCTAGCTAGGTCCCATATAACAGGGGTTGAATCTATTGCCATTCATCGGGCAGATAATAAGAGTATAAATACATTTCTATTTTTGTTCGACTCGGGAAGTGAGTTTAGGGCCTCTTGTTCAGCAGTAGTACCTACCGCTGCGTATGTGGCAGTTATGAGTTATGACTGTCACCGTGGTGTAGTAGTTAAGGTCCGCCATTAACTTAACCGTGCGTTTTTTAATTGAAATAATTGTGTGATTCATAACTTCTTGTTTCGAATCTTGGTGTACTTTCTGTCCGTTATTTACAATTAACGGACTGGGGACTTTACCCTTTGTCCCCATTCCGTTAATTGTAATTACAGTTATTAATGTTAATTGTAAATACCCCGCAATACAGGACTTATACCCTAGAGCGGGCGTTGTCTTATAAAGTTATTTTTAATTTTTTAGACAAAGCATTCAAATTTATTCGAGAAATGTTGCATTCTAACGTTTGCTTTGTTCAATATGTTGCCGAGAATTCAGTTTGTAACTTGTATAAGCTCATTAGTATTCGTAAACGTGACTGCTTATTGTAAAGTCTCGGGCACAAATACCAGCTGACGAAAGTGTTTGATAACAATGTTGAACAAGTTAGAATGAATTTTAAAGTGTGAAGTTTTATATATATTATGTGTGGTTGTAAGAATAAAGACAAGAATTGTGTTATACTTCTATGTTCTTTTATACTTGGTAAAAGGGAATTCCTTGGAATAGTGATGGTAGTGGTATTAACCCTTTAACTGCCAAGGTCGGATTAATCCGACAAATATCTCCTTGTCCATTTCGAAGGATTGATGAGTTAGAATATAAGCAGATGTTACTAACAATGAACACCATGAAATATCATTGTTACGAAATATAATAATAATAATAATACTGGGATACACTTCATTGTACCGATAGTTGTGACAGTCAATGGCCTAGTAGCAAAGAGCCTCGACCAACATCTGAAGAGGCTCGAGCTAGGTAGCTGGATAAAAGGCCTGATGCAGAAGGCAGTACTCCTCGGCACGGCACGTATTGTGAGGAGGTTCCTTTCTCTGGAGCCCTAACCGTCGGCACCTTGGACTCTGTTCCCGATGTCGGCGGGCCACCACATATTAATATTTTTAAATGTATATATATATTTTTTTATATTTATATTTAAAAATGTAAGAATATGAGAATTCATTTAAATAAAGGGAATAATAATAATAATTTATTCTCTCTCCACAATATACAATTTTTACAGCTTACAATAATTTATAATTAAAAAATATCAGGATAAATTTATATTGTGGGAGACTGGTGCCTGAACTAGGCTCAATGGCCTGTGTTTCGGGACACCAGGACTCCACCCTTTTAAATCATTAATAACAATTAAATTTGTATTATGTGCTCGTACTAATAATATATCAGAGAATATAAAAGGGACGTATTAGGTAGGTATATAAACTTCATCATCATCATATCAACCCAACGACGTCCACTGCTGAACATAGGCCTCACCTTATTTACGCCACCGCGAACGGTCCTGTGCCGCCTGCAACCAACTATTATATATATATTATAACTATTATATAACTATTTATTTATATAAACTTACTGTTATATAAATAAATAATATTTTACAACTCTCGTTCTAAATAAGCTCAATTAAAACGAACCGATTATTTTAGCCATAAACATGTTACTACAAGTATTTCTATCAGAATGCCAGACCGTTAATGGCAACAAAAACTGTATCCACAAAAGATGTGGGCGTATTGGCTATAAAACTAATCGTGCCTTTAAGCTAAAACCAATTTGCTACTCTGATATTAACATCTGTTCTACAAAGTTATTTAGTTCGACAAATATTACTTTTTGTCATCAAATTAAACGTTGAACTTTAGAGTTTCAATATTGGATATACTAATATATTACAAAGAAGTAATTTTTGTCAGTGTGGATATAGGGCACTATCTAAAAAACTACACATCAAATCAAATAAATTTATTGTGGATCAAAGGTATAAAAACACAGATGTCAATATACATAAATGTGTCCAGCTATGTCCCGCCTTTCAGGCATACAATAATTAAAAATGATTATTCTTGCATTTAAAACAACATGCAATAAAATACAGTACAATTAAATGAAAGCAACAACAACAATCTATATAGAACATCCTAGGTATATTACTGAACACATAATGAGCATGGACTTACAGCGACTTGTCACTTAGAAATTGTGTTAACGTGTAATAACATTTATTGACTAGAAATTCATGGAGTCTGGTTTTAAAAATTTCAATTTTTGGGATAGTCCTAATTGATTCCGGTATGGTATTGTATATACGAGGAGCTAGGCAAAATATACTTTCATGCTTTATATGTGTCTTACTAGGAACAACGTGCAGTTGGGGATATTCTGGGGGCTAGACACACTTGTCTAGCCTACTGATGTATAGTTTTTTAGATTGTTTTTAAAGATTGCCACTGCAATCTATTCGATTGACATGTAAGCCCTTGACAAGTGGCAAATTCGCTTCGACAGACAGATAGACGGACAACGGAGTGATCCTATAAAGGTTCCGTCCGTTTTTTTTCCTTTTGAACTACTTTTTACCGACACATCACGCAGGCGAAGCTAGTCTAGAATATTCTAGAACATTAAATAACGCTGTAATTAACAAATACTGTGCAAGGAACACACTGTTTGTTCCAAAGTTTTGCGAACTATCACGGCGTGGTTTGAATTGTACACACATAATGCGACAGCTGGAGTAGACTGCCACAAATCTTATACATATAGTAAACAGAGAGTAATAATCTTTGCGATGTTTTGCTTATAAACTCGACACGTTTATGTTATACAAATCGAGGTTGGTATACATTCAGTATGTTTGCAATAGCTGTCACCATAAAATTGTAAATACCGTTAGATTATAATATATTTCGGGAGATTGTAAACTGTCGGAAGATTGTGAACCGTAACATACTACTTACAATTTAAAGCATTATTTTTCGGTAGATTATAACCTATCTAGATTATATATATGTATCCTCCATCCTACTTTATGCATTTATAATACCTATTAGTAGGATATCTGTGTGAGTAAAAAATGTGTTCCGAGTTCTCTAGTACTTTGTATTTGTAGTTGTTGCCATAACGAAACGATATCCTAGTACGGTCTTTCATTAAAAAGAGTAATCAAATTACGAGAACTAACCAAGCGTTAAAGAAATATTTACTCTTGTTCTTCCATTTGATGGAGCCGTTCACTTTCCCAATGGGAATAAGCGCGAAACGAAACAATCTTTTCACCACCACCGGCCAATTACCACAAACGCCTCGCGCCAAGTCTTGGCAAAAGTTTGTATCTGAGATACTAAAATTAAATCTTCTCTTTATAGTTATCAAAATATTCTGTAAGCCTTAATAACGTCTCTTATCTAACTTAAAATAATTTAAAGAACTGTTTTGGGCAAAATTAATTTAAGTATTCTCAGGCGACACTCGTAGAACAATCTAGAAGAGATTACTTTCTAAGTATGAAAATTTACCTTGAAGCCCCTAGTTTCTAGAAGCATATTTAATTTTAAATATACGAAATCCACTGGAGTGACGCTACCGTTGGTTGGACACGAAATTTACTTAAAATTTAAGGCACTTAGCTGAAAGTTGGAGTAAGTTTGTGCAAGTAACTTACCGAACACTGGATCCCAGTGGATTCGTGACGCCCGGGACTTTACACTTTCCTGTTTCGAACGTCACTTGCATGTTCCGTGTTATAAAAAGGAAAAATTGTTTACGACATCTTACTTGAATGATATAAATTGGATGTAACGATTGAATGTTCGGAATTGTAAATAACATCAGATGTTTAGATATATTTGTTTGTAAGATGTAATATAATATCTTTCCGACTCAAAAATACACGACTTGTGTCGGAAAAGTGTCTAAGGGAGTAACTTATGCGGACAAGAGCCTTGCAAGAAAAGGAAAATCCAAAACAAGCCCATACCAACCCGTCTGGCCAGCGTGGTATGGTAAGCTAAATTCCCTACACATTCTTTGGATGAGACCCTTGCCCAGCAGTGTGACGTTTGTGGCTTAAAATGACAATATAGAGAAGGAAATTTTGAAATAAAAATCTGTTCTAATCCATATGTACAGAATGAGATTTATTACCAACAGAAGAACGTGACGGGTTATTGATAATTATCGTCCTCTACTTTAACATAACAGTAACGTAGGATCACTTCTTTCTTACCAAAGAGGTTTCGCCAACTATGTTAGGCCTCATGTGGTGAGTCTATAAATTGCCTCATATTAACCAGGTACATATCTAAACCCGGGTTGATATTGAGTATATCAAGACAGAAACAGGGGATTGAACCTTGGATCTTATGCACAACAGTCGTCATATTCCCACTATGCCACCTAGTCATAGTCATAATCTTTATTTTATTTGGATCAAATACATGATACGTATACGTATTACGTCATAGAAAGCCAAATAAAATGTCTCAGCAAATTTGCCTACGGTCAGTTGTCTGACAAGGTTGTGCTCTGAGAAGCTCAGGCCACTCTTTTTAATCACTATAGTCGTGTGACTACATAAATAAATTTAAAAAAATCGTATAAAAAAAAACACTGACGCATTTGTTTTTCATCAATCTGTAAAATGACGGGCAGTTTAATTGGTCTGAATAAAATAACATTGTAGAAAACCGCTCAAACACGAATGATAATTTGGGTTACATCACAAGCTATTAACTTGAACGGGTAATTAATCAATTCTCAAGGGAGGTGTCAGGAGGGATTATAGACCTTTGTTCTAATTGATGGTTCGTAACACTATGTTTTAAATTTCATTATTCGAACTTGAGTATCTGTACAATATAAGGGGATGCCGCGTTCATTGGATTCCGAATCGGGCCTACTCGGAATCAGACGTTTTACTTTGAGTTGATTTCGATATCGCTGTCAAATATTTAATACTTTAAATATAATGGTCGTTGTCATTCTCAAAAATTTAACAACGATACCAAACCAGACTTAATCATATATCATGACTCATGATTCCAAGGAGGCACTCTAGATTTTAAATTTGAAAACTGTACTTATGCGGCTTCCCACAAAAGTTTATGCCTGTTACGTTTACTATATTGGTTAAATCATTGACACACGAATCTTAGTAAATTCTTACATAGAGACGAAGAACATGGGCTACTTTTTTTAAAGCAAAAGCCGTGGGTAGTATCTGGTAGTTATTCTTTATAATAGAAAACAAATTACCAACAGTGCCAAATAATATATTATTATCTGTATAATTTTAAGAACAAGTCTTTTTCCCTTTTTTACCCTTTTAATAAATAAATACAGCAATTATAACAAGAAATAATAATTTTATATTAGACTAACTTCTGTCAATAGCTCTGTACATCCCATAGGAACTATTTATAATAAATATAGACATTCAGGGTCTAAAACTCTTGATGCCAAAGTCGCTAACCGGCAGGTACAGCTTGCCTCACACAGCCCTAAGTTGGCGGCTTTTTTCTGTAAAGTCACACTGTAGACTAAACTGAGACCCTGCCTGGTGGCCTGAATGGATAAGTGACGGGCATGCGAAGCATGCAGTCCGAGTTCGATTCTGACCGACCAGTACCAATGTGGATTATGAAATATGAAACCCAAATACCCTAGAAGAAATTCTAAGTGTACGTCCACCAAACCACTCTAAGCCACCGTGTGTGGATTATGGCCTAAAATAATAATAATAAATAATCTTCTCAGCTCTCGTTCAAATAGAGGAAAGGAGACCCTGGCGCAGCAGTGGGATATTAATGGGTTGCTGATGATGATGACTGTAGACTAACTAAACACTAATTGAGATTACGATTTTTTTTTCGATTTATTCTAAGTACTGGCTGGAAAATAAACAATTCATAACACTCGTATTCACTCGTATATTCATAATTCGTATCATAAGGTCACGTATTGTCCCAGAATTATAAATATGGGTCACTTCGAAACTTTATAACACGAGTTTGAAATACCGTTATTTATTGCTTTTGTGTGAAACGACTCAAGGTTTAATAACTCAATTTATTGGATATCGGTAACGGAGTCCTATTTGACTTCTCTTTAATTAGGTCTGTCTGGACCCAGTTAATGATCCACTTGTATTTTTAGCTCCGCTTTTCTTGTCTTTCTAATTACTGCTATGGAAGTACAAATTGCAACTTGTAAATGATTAGTTTCAAGTTTCAGAAGCGCTGTTGGGCTCAGCGTCCATAAAAGATTGTCAGTAAAGTCGAATGTCAGTGCTAACTTCATTGAAATAAGATCGAAAATCAATTGTCCACAAATAAAATCTTTTGCCATTCATTGCATTGCAATGACGGTACTGGGTGAGTAAAATGTTTTTAGTATGCCTTTACATCCATAAAAAACATACTCGGAATGACCACGTTCATATTTTAGTTTTCAAACATTTAACAATGATATCAAAATTAAGAAATTCGAATATCGAAGCAAATAAACAAAGAATAGAACTTCTAAATAAAAGAAGGAGTGACGAGAGACCCATATGGAGTGAACCAACGTATGAACATCAGCAATGTCGAAGGTATAGCCAACAGATAGGGAACGCAGACAGCCGCTTAATTCTGCCAAGACTACCCTTTTGCCTACATTCCCCTTTCCATTAAGAACTAGTGAATTCTAGAACATTCTAGATGACATAAAGCGTGCTTAGTTCAAAGTAAAACGCGCGCGACCGATTTAAATAAGTCCGTTACACGTTGTGAACATAACACGTGACATAAACAGCAGAGTGCAACAGGCCACAGTTTCTGACATGTTCATATCCTTGCGAGAACTTACTAGCAAAGACATTGTGAACTGAAAACTGTGCCAAGATTGTTTGTAGTAATTAGATTTGTAAGTAACGGTGACTGGATGTTACAAAGAGTTAAGGCTGAAGTTAGGTGTGTCTTCTGAAAGTTACTTATTGATATCAATTGAATACAATGCCTAAAATTTTTACAACCATATTCTTCGATACTGAAGGTCGTATTCTATTTGAAAATCCTACATTGCTTTTAATTTAGTACCTTTCCACAAGCGTCTGTCTACGGCATGTCTTAGAATTTTTAATTCATTACAAATATTTATTCTATTTGTAGGATTGGGTGTGATATATTATGTTTGTATGTGCATATGTCGTAAAATTAATTAGTTAATCGTAAGTAACCCGACTGCCAAAGGAAGTCAATATTCTTATTAACTGTAACAAATCATCAATTTTAATAAATCATTAAAATGAATCAACATAATCGCTGATATTGGGTAAATTTATAAAAGAACAAATAAACTGCCGAGAATCTAAACTACCAAAAATTAAGGGTTATTCGATTAAATTTTTCTCCTCAATCGTCATGTTTGCTTCCTAGACAACGCCGGAACTGTCCGGGTTTTTTCAATTAAACTTCCTAACGAACCAGTCTAAGCACTATCATTTCTCCGAACGTGATTTCACCAACTGTGGAACTTTCAAAAGCAATTAGGAGTATTCTATGCCTTCAGTTGCTGAACTTTGATTTTTTAATCCTATCATAAGACGAGATTTTTATTATTAAGTTAACGGTTTTTCATTAACGGTTTTTGAGCTGACTTTAATATAAAACTGGAAAAAGAAGTTTTTTTTTCAAAACTATTCCATATTTTATGTTGGAACCAATCAAACAGATATACAAAATGTGATTGACATTGGTTGGACGGTAGATTTTTTGAAATAAGAACATGCTAGAATGTTCACTCGCTATGATGGAAATTCAATAAGCTTTATGTCTAGCAGTGGATGTCATTGGGCTGATATTATGATGATGCTAGAATGTGTACGAAACTAAAAATGTATCTAAGTGGACTACTTAATTTCTTTTTAAATCATGACGCGGTATTTGTTACGAAAGTAGTCAATAAATTACTATAATATTACCTTCTGAATTATCTATGAAACGTGACATTAGAGATACTATTCGTATATTCTGTATAGCTCCACACCAAGCATAACTAAATCAGCAAAACGCAATAGGCATTGAAACCGACTCATTAGCGCAATTCATAGTTCATAATTATTGTCTGTTTGGGCAACTATTTAGTGGAGATTAACTATTATTTGGCAGAAATAAGCCAATATCGCAATAACAGGCCAGGCGAGGCAAACTTGTCAGCCGCAGTGCAAGTTGGTTTGTACAATGTTATGCATTTTGTGCCTTTGGGATCTCCAACTTCACTGTGCTATGTACAACTCTTTATATAGAATTCAGACGGGTATACTAACGTTCCCGCTAACTTTTGCATAAAGTTTAATACTAATTATACAGTTTCAGTATTAGTATTGTGGCTATACACCGTCCAAAAGTTTTAAGCTTGATTTGTTCTGCATTAGAAATTATTCCTCCGTATGAACCCGCTTAAGTACATACTTAAGAGGGTTTATACAGAGGAATGGCAACTTCGCAATTTAGTGTCACATTTCGAATTTTATTATTAAATCGGAGCTATCTATCTATATATATAGCTTATCTGTGTAGTGACGGATTAAGAATACATAATGTCACTTCCCCATCTCAACCCGTGGTTGTTGTAAAAGGTGATAAGAAAATCATACGCAGACAAGAGCACTGCGAGAAAAGGAGAATTCGAAACAAACCCTGTACCAACCCGTCTGGCCAGCGTAGTATAGTAGGCTAAATTGCCTCCATATTCTTTGGAGGAGACCCGTGCCCAACAGTGGGACATTTATGGGTTATAATGATGAATCGGAGCTATTGATTTCAATTTTTTTTTTTATTACTTTCGTATTTTTAATACGAGGTAAGAGCAACGGGCAACAAAAGAGCATGTCGCAGCTTTTTAAGTCAATTCAGAAATTTTCCATTAAATCATTTAACTTTGTGCGTAAGTAGAACGGTTTTCCTTGAACTCTGAATGATACGCCTACAGTCAATTATTATAGAAAGTTAAAGTTGGCTCTCTGTATGCAACACAAAGTCTTTTTGTCAAGGGTTCGTTATTTGGTTTTGTTTTCGTAATATATTATATAATAAACAAACATAATTATGTTTAACAAATCTCATATGTAATGGAGGTTTTCGTTTCCCCCATCTACAAACTTTGTATTTTATGTTTGTGGTACGTGTCCTTATAAATTGCTTTATAAATGCCGTTCGTATCATTGGTACGTTTTTATTTATAATATTAATTGTATATAAAAATAGGTTACTAAACGAGCAATAATTCTATCAATTTATACTCGGGTAACTCAGTAACAGCTCTAAGTTAGAAAATAAAGTTTATTGCTTGGTAAAGTGATCTCTTTTTTGTGGTTCATCTAATATTGTAAGTAGAATAAAGAGATCATTACTGGTACCATGTTACTAAACAGAATAGCGCTGCTATCATCCTAAGAGCCAATCTCTAATCACAGTAAACAGACCAGATTACAATCTTACTTAGCAGATAAAGACTCCGCTCGGGTGTTTAAATTAAAAACATTACAATATACAAGCAAAAGTAACTGAATAAATCACAAAGTTAGACAAAAACAAAACACCTGCTATGTCAGTTTATTTATGTGTGCAGGACTTTCTCAAGTTAAATAAGTTCGGTTGAATGTGTGCGCCGGACTGTCAGTCCGCACCAACTGCCAACCAAGTTTGTTGGGAGACTGTTAGCAAATTTTCCGCGCTGCTGCCGACGTGGAAGCCCCCTATACTATTGAAATGATCATGCTATCGAATTGAGCTTGAAATCGAACTAGAAATTTACACTTTACAGTTGAATTCACCCCTGCTACTTGTGAGTTGGCACTAAAGTTCGACACATATTAAATTCCGTGAAGTATTGATACCGGGATATCGTTGTGTTCAGTTGTTGGTGAAATTCGAGAGATGTCGAGGATTAGAATGGAATTGGAACTTCTCCATATATTTTGTACTTTATTAGGTATTAATTATTATTTCATTATTTAGTTTTTTTGTTTCGTTGTGTTTGATTATTTCATTAAGAGATTTATTTCCTTTTGTATTACTGAACCCTATTTAAAAATAACGTTTGCAAATATATACATTTCACTTTAAAAGTCTTAACCAGTAGATTAATATATTGCTCTTGCGCAATAGAGATACCTATGTACTGATATTCCTCAGGCTTCTTTAAAAATAAATGTAACCTAACAAATAATTCTAAGAAAAGTACGTGAATACATTGTTATATCAAGGACAGTATCTAATATCGTAAAGTAATGGTATATCTCTATGATTTGAAGCCAAATATCCTGTCTATGATCCAAATATTTATAAAAAATAACAAATCACACTTTAGGCTTAATATTATCTATAGTTATTTTTTATTCTTCTAAAAGACTATCATGCTTTAACAGATTGAGTATAGGTTTATTTTAAGTTTCTTTTATAGATGTGCCTTCGTTCATATGAGAGCCTCTAGAGAATTTTCAAGTCTTAATACTCGTAATGTCAAAATACATAAAAGTGAAAGGATAAGATTAGTGAAAAGGAGAGGATACCCGAGCCCAACAGTGGGACATTAATGGGTTGCTGATGATATAAAAGTGAGATTAAAATGTCTTGATTTATTCGATATTATAAGTAAGTAAGTATAATCTGATGAAGAAGTGTTTAGGGTCTGTGGTTAATGGGTGACAATAATTACTCTTAGAACTTTATGTCTGGAAGAGATATAATTTTGAGGAATTGTTCTTAAACATCATTTTGGTTATGTTAATTACTTCGGTCTTCTAGTCCAATTTTGGTCCTGACAGCTAATTATAACGGAAATAGCTAATTGTGCAGGAAATATTATAGTGCTTTTTAAACTTTCGCGTTACATTATATTTGAATAACTCAATGAAATGATCATTCAGATTCATACATTAGATAAGTAAATTAATGCAAGAATAGCTCAAATATATTACATGATAATTTTGTGACTGGATAAAATTTTGTGAATTAATTAATATTGAAAGTATTCGGTACGTATACCCATGGTATATACTCGTACACACCCCTTACAAATGTTGTATTAGTCATAGTAACAATAATACAACAAGCCAAATTAAATTAAAAATTCAGGTTTTCCTTTATAGAGCTCGAGTTTCCATTGATATTTTATTATTATTATTTTGTTTATAGGCTGTTTAAAGCTGATTAATATATTTCTAACTGATTAATATGTTTATAAGATGGCTAAAAGGCACGCTGTTTATAGCACGTTGAAGATAGCTTAGGTACTTCTGCAATCCAAACATAAACCTTCCAAAATAAAGCTATATATACGATGTTCGATATGCTTGTCGATTTTATATTATAGCTCTTTGTTCCCCCAGTTTCGTGGTAATCTTGAGTTACAATATCACAGTAACAGCAATGGCGAATCAAAAGGCAATTTCCTCTGATAACACTTGTTGGAGTTCACATTTTAACGACTTCCCTTTTCCTCCTTTGTCGTTAGAAAGAGACAAAACTTCCAACAAATTCTATTTACGTCATCGTAAAAATACAGTATTAATGTTCCTTTGAGTTTATTGACAAGTAATTTTTGTTGAATTTCGTCTTTATAATATAAATGTTTCATTTATTTCAAAACATAGGGGGCTTTAAATTAGATATAATGATAGTTTACCACACCTCACCGTGTTCTGACTGATTAAGAATACAGTGGTATATGGTCACTACACATTTCTACCGCGGGTGTCGTAAAAGGTGACTGAGGGAGTAACCAGACAAAAAATATTATTAATATAGATTGTAACTGTGTACATTTTTGTAGTCCTTCATTGATATAATGTTTTATAACAATAAAGTATATTCGTTTTACAATAGTACAACCGATACACATTATCATTTATGTACGTATCTCCATTAAGAATGTTAACGAGTTAATGTAATATTGAACGAGCTTACATTTGTTTATTCAAGTGTAAATAAAGAATAAAGAACACTGCGAGAAAAGGAAAATTTTAAGCAACCTTTTATCAATCCGTCTGGCCAGCTATGTAATAGAATAAATTCCCTTACTTCACAATATTTGGAGGAGACTCTTGCCCAGCAGTGGATGTTTGTGGGTTGAAATTTTTATACCACGCTACGGCCGATAGAAGCTGAGCAGTGGCCAAATAAAGAACGACGGGAGCGAGGTCCCGCGTGACTTCTAGTAGGTAATAAATGTAAATCAGTTAAGTCTTCAAACGTTAAGAAGAGATGTCAAATGCAGTAAATGAATTTCAGAGTTCTCAGCAAAGAATAGATCCTAAGTGCCATCTACGAGTATTTACTCCGTATCTCAGCTAAACGTAGCTCCCTATTACTCACACATTCCAATGCTGAGAGCTTACAAGAGGTTTATATTGAGCTTACTCACTGATATCTTACTACGTCTAACAATATGTTTGCAAACACGTCGATACAGAAGCTTTCAATTGATTGTGGTGTATTGTCTAGTACTGGAAATGTAATTGGAATAATTGTGCTCAAGAAGTAGTTACTATTTGAGTAAGAAAAATAATTTCTCAGAAAAGATAAATGGAAAGAGAAGAAAGAGTGAAGAGAGTGAGAAGAATAGGCTTAAGGGGATAAGCAAAAGTTATAAATGAATAATAATATAATAATAATATTATTATTCTACCACATTCACACAGCGCCATCTAGTCCCAAAGTAAGCAATTATATATATTTGCTTGTGTTATGGGTACTGAACAACTGATATACTACTTAAATACATTTTTTTTTGTAAATACATACATATTATAGATAAATTACACCCAGACACAGAACAAACTTTTATGCTCATCACACAAAGATTTGGATCGAACCCACGACCTCCGGCTTAGCAGTCAGGGTCACTAACCACTAGACCAACAGGCTAGTCAGAATGTTAGGTATATAATAAAAACAAAGATAGAACCTATTTAGAAGACGTTTGAACCTATGCAGCTACGGTTATGTTTGAATGTATTACAACTAAAAACCCAAAAGCTTCTATTGGTAGTAGCGAGATGTTATAAATATGTTCTCATTACTACCCATAGTTAGTTAGTATATATACAGTATATATATATACATAGTTTTTCACCGTTTTAATCAACCTGAAGGTATTTACTTTGATCGTATGTTGTCATTACGTCATTCAATTCATTTAAACATCTCTGACTCTTTCATTATCTTATCTTAGTACTCTGTTCCGCACTTTTGTCGTCGTCATGCCGAAAACGTCATGATAGAAAAATAATGTGTAGTTTTATATTCTTAAATTTTTCGACTTTAAATAATGTTTGGTTTTTCTTTTATTTTTTTTTATTAGAATATGTTTATAAGGGGTAACACTGGCTGCCTTATCATTTAATGTCGTATCGTCGTATACACCCTGTATATATAAATATAAAGTGTATTAGTTTTAAAACAATAAAACCGACACACATCATCATTTATGTACGTACCTACATTAAGAATGTTAACGAGTTAATGTTAATATTGAACGAGTTTACATTTGTTTATTCAAGTGTAAATTGTAATTAAGGTAATGTACCAAAAAGTTTCTTTTACTCGCCTAAGTGAGGATTGTAAGGTGTTTGAACAGAGATTATTCTAATAAGGTTCCTTCAACCTCGTAAGCACTGACAGTTACAGAAATGTATTGCAAATTAAATTTTACTAGAAGTAATTCTAGACTTACTCTATTAGATTGTAGGGCTAGATACTGTTAAAGCAATAATACCTAACTGTTTAGCTGTACTTAAATGGAAGAAAGAATTTTCATTTCGAGACTATTGTCTCCAAGATAGTAACTAGGTGAAGAATTTCAGCAACGTTTTCAACTTTCAATGTTACTTGGTTAATTGTTTTATACAATACTAGAACAGCGTGGGGCTTCGCTCTCGTCGTTATTTAGTTGGCCACTGCTCAGCTCCTAGTGGCTGTAGCGTGATGTTATATACCTATAACCTTCCTCGATAAATGGGCTATCTAACACTAAAATATTTTTTCAAATTGGTTTAGTAGATCCCAAGATTATCCCCTACAACATCACAAACTTACAAACTTTACCTCTTTATAATCATCATCATCATTTGAACTCATAAACGTCCCACTGCTGGGCACTCTGGCTCTGGCTCCTCCAGAGAATGTGGAGGCCTCATTCTCTGGAGGAGACCCGTGTTTAGCCTACTATATCACGCTGGCCAGACGGGTTGGTATAGGGTTTGTTTCAAATTTTCCTTTTCTAGCAGGGCTCTTATCTGCTTATGGTTCCCTTAGTCGCCTTTTACAACACCCACGGGTTGAGATGGGGTAGTGACATTAAGTATTCTTAATCCGTCACTACACGGAAAGTCTCCCTCTCTCTCTTTATAATATTAGTATAGAAAACAGTATTGGTAGTTATAAATACCTTGCAAAAATGTAATTTAATATCGAAGAATACATAGTTATATTGCAAAATAAATTAAAGTTTGGTTAACATATATATTAGCACTAATTATATTTCCAACGTGTTTAGGTTTCAAAATATTGTCATTATAAAGCTTAGATAAGACAGGTAATTCAATTAAGAGAATGCGTTTTATGTTCATGGTAGGGGCCCTTGTTTGTCGAATTATTTTCAAATTAATGGAATCAAATAAATTAGGCCAAACTTTTTCCGCCGATAAAAACGTAATTAAGTAAGTACTGACAGGTTGAGGTTTACGATCATCATTGTAATACAATTGCTCGAGGAAAATCCCTCAGCTGACTCGAACAAGAAAATAAAAAAGAGATTTGTAGAAATTGGTTCAATTTCCTCACGATTCGGTGATAAACATACAAATAAGAGCCATAATAAACTGTTTGTTACGATTTTATTATGTTAATACAAACAAATTGGAATTTAGCAAGTTTCCCACAAAGTATTACATTATGTATATAGTGGCATTTTCTACAATGAATTTTCAATTACCGAAAATTTTCCGACCAGTATCACGACTGTTCTTCATTATATAGTTAGCTATTTATTGCTAATATAAAGTTTTATTTCACTATTCGATATTTTAATTTGGGTTATATTGTTATTTTATGCTAGTATTTTTATTTAATAGTATCATTCTGGGTCGCTGTATTTGATATTGCTGTTAAAATGTAACCTGACAAGCATTTAATACAAAGGTTTTATTTTAGTCTCACTTTGATAAAATTCTTTGTACTCGTACTCAGAAAGGAAAGCTTTTGAAAGGCCTTTATTTTTTTGCAAACAAAACAAAATATAATAATTATTACTCTTATATTTTGCCGATAGGTTAAGCAGAGTTTAGTTAACCACACTCTTCAAGTTCATGAAGTATGTTCAGCAATCATATCACGACTTCTAGAATAATCAGACAGCTTAAAGTAGTTAAAAGTTCTAAAATAGTTAACATATTATTAGTTTAAATAGATAAGTATTCCGAGCGCCATGTGACGTATGAAGGTAGAGTTACGAAATAGTAAACATTTTTAAATACTCTTTAATCCAAGGCAGTAGGTAGGCAAGGCAAGCATATGAAACTCGATAAATTAAAAGATTGAATCGAAAATTCGATAATCGATGGTAAGTTCTATAACTTGAAACATCACATAACAGCGGCACGCCTTTTTCCCCTAAATGGTACACAGAAGTGCATTACACTCACATTTCACAATCTATGTTTCGTTCCATGTATTTGCTGACACCTGTGTTTGGCTTTGTATGAAGTCCATAAGTATCATGTATTTGATCCAAATGAAAAAATAATTATGACTATGTATTATGGGTGAGCTTATTTTCATTTAATTTTTACTTTAAAACTTTTTCCAACCCATAAATGACCCATTGCACGAGTTTCCTCCAAAAATTTTGGAGTGAATTTAGCCTACTATATCACGCTGTCCAGACGGGTTCATTGGTATACGGTTTATATCGAATTTTTCTTTTCTCACTATGCTCTTGTCTGTTTATGGTTAGTCCCTTAGACGCCTTGTACGACACCTACAGTAAACTTTAACTCCATTATTTTGTTACTGTCTCTAATCTGCAACTGTTATTGTCACACTTACCTTATAGCCTCTGTATTATCGAAATAATTTCATATTTGCGACAGCAAGCCTTTAGAAAACATGCTCACTAAAACCTTAATATGTCAAATAATATCCAGAAATGTAAGTAACTATACTTTTAAGGGGAATATAATCTAGGAAAATCGGTATCCGGCGACACCACTCGGGTTTATGTGGTCGTGAAATACTGCGATTATCATAAACGGGACGTTTTCGTCATTCAGCGAGTGCCATTAGAGCGGGCTGGCGTCGTCGCTCGCGAAATGGCAGGCTTTATCCCATGTGTGTATATTTACGCGCACACAACCTGTGCGTGTATGGATTTTTTATTAACAACTTCTACCTGTGCATCTTTGAGCTCTCGCGATTTTAATTCGTGTCTCTTTCTGTAGTTATGTGTTGGTAGGTAGTAAATGCACGCAGACTTTTTATAATCACTAATCTATTGTTGAAATTAGGTTTTCTAAATATTCACTGTCACAATCCGATTATTTTTATTTTTATATATTTTATTTTTCGTCATATAAACCTAAACTATTTCATATAAATTATGTCGAAGTACCGACAGTTCTGATAAAAAAATTGACAACAGTGAGTGTAGTCGCAGAAACCCGCGCGCATCGAGGATAACGCACGGCAGCCACCTCTGTTAGCCCGTGACCACCGAAACGTGTCGGGCAAATAAATAAAGTATTTACTATTCCTTATAATATTTATACGTGACGTAGACCCGTTTTATAATAATTTAATATGTGTCAAAGCCAAATCAAAATATGTGCTCACACAAAATAATTTCCACGAAACAGATATTGGTCAAGCAAACGACATAGTCTGAGAGTATGTATTTCCTAGAATTTTACTTACAAAGCCACATCCACACTTTGGGCCAACCTAAATTAATATAGCATAAATGAAATATCTTTACTACATCGAACTACTGTTAATATGTGTAAACTTATCAACGGAATTTGGATAAGCTGTGAACGATATTGGCTCATATTGATATTGGGCCAACCTATAGAGGCAGCATAACGATACATTTCGAATCAATGCCACATTATTAGGTGCTATTGCGTTCTCTAGCACATTTTATATAGAACCTGGATGTTTTTATGGACTCCTTATAATAGATATCGGCAATAATATGAGGTTGTTTGGAGTTAAGCGCCCGTTTAGATGTTCCTTATCGACGTTACGGAGAAAGTTTCAGTTATAGTTGAGTCATTATTAGGATTTAGAAGGCATTGAATATTCTTGTCTTGTTAGTTTTGAGTACTGTGGCGGGCTGTATTGTATTTTATATTGTGTATTATACGTAGTAACGTAAACAAAACATAAAATCAAAGCGTAATTGCTGGAATTTTACCTTAAAATTTTCCTCGAAGCTTTGAAGAGGATAAAGTCATTTAATAATACGATTATGTTAGAAAGAATTTATGAAAAACATCTTAGGCGTGGAAAATTTAATTTGTTAATTACTTTTTTGTTGTATCTGTTTATATATGGATTTTTTCACGATTTGATGGTTGCGAACCTGCGTACGGCCCGCCTGATGGTAAGCGGTTGCCAAAGTCTATGGATGCCTTCAACACCGGGGTCATCAGGAGCGTGTTACCGACCTTTAAAACCCTTAGTGTTATTGATTGTTATTATTAATATGTATATTGTTGTTAATTGTTATTCATTTATCTAAAAATTATAAAGCGGATAAGTCTATGTATCTAATCAATGCGTTTGTATATAATATCCCAATTCTAGGATGAGAAGAGAAAATTTATCAGTAGTTTTCCCCGAGGGAGTAGGCAGTGAATCAGATGAAAGGCATCTACATTTCACTAGCTATGATAGGCCCCAAAATTCGTGTAGTGACGGATTTAGAATACATATTGAGTGAAACCTGTGCCCAGTAGTAATATAAATATATTATAATATAGTTTATTTCTCTCAAAAAGGTAAAATACATTAGGGTTGTCTTATAATAATAGTGTAAAATTTAGTGAGAAACCTTAGTGAGAGCTGGAGTCTGTACTAGGTACGGAACCTGTGTGACAATTCTCCAGGCTCTCTCGTTTGGTAGAACTTAATATATGGAGACATGGAGTGCACATTTAAAAAAGAAATACAGATTAAATGTATCTATCTAATCGAGGAATGAGAGTACAGTTAGATACAAAATAGTAGTGGAAGTTTGTGGATTGAAACTATGAACACCACATACACAATAAAAATTTTATTACTCGAATTGATTTACCAAACAGGAACTGTCCCAAACCAAAACCGCTAACCATACTCAAGTATATGCTAACACACCAATATAGCTACTACACCTACCTAATCACGCATAAAGGTGATTTATGATCGTAGTAACATTTCGCTAACGTGAATGTCATTTATCCACCTGTTGTATACGATGTTTTTTACGATCCCCATGAGGTTTTGAGTGATCTCTTAATGATATTAATGACATATTTGGGTTTAATGACCCAGGTTGTACGGTGGTGGTATTGTTAATATATGTAATGTGTATGGAATATATGGACATGTACTTAGAATTGTGATTCTAATAAACGAATATGACCAAAACGGCTGGCACAATTTTAGATAAGAATAATTTTTTTAATTAACTTTTTCTTTTTAAGTTTCCTTTAAGATTATATTATTGTGCTTATTAGTGTGTAATTTATAAAATAGGGGATATTGCATCAATGAAATATTCCCTATTGCCAATGTAATTTGTAGCTCTAGCTTGCAGCGTAGGTGAGAGTTGTGAATTGAATATTTGTTCCAATTGTGGGAGCATCTTTGCGTATCAATTGTATCTGTAAAGTTCCCCATGACACAGACATTCACAATTTTCCATTTTAAACATTTTCTCTATTCACCCCGTTAGTCGATACAATACAGAATCCTTCCTAAATCGATTACTGGGATCAACAAATAAGGGCCCGTTAGTTATAGTAGCCTCGTGGGAACCCCAAATAACCTTTCGGTACCGGAGTAAAAACGTAGTACCTATATTGATTTAGCCCTGAACTCGTTTATGTAACGGTTATCAGTACATAAGGTTCAATTTTGATGAGCAAAGGCTCCTGTCGATTGATATTCTCACCTATGCGTTACATCCCTCCGGGCACGCTGTTTCAGACGTCACTGATTTAACTTATACATTATTAATATGACATATGATATGTTTATATTAAGATTAATGTTTGGGAGCTTAGTCTCGCAGTGCTTGGTAACATGCAATACCACGAAATAATATGTGATGGCGCTGAGTTAAACTAAATTTAATTCAGATAATTCGCATTTTGGTATACCTAATTGTCCGATCTTTGAAAAAGTCATTAAATTTTTTAAATATTTTATACACAGTGATATCAAAATTATCTAAGTCAAGGAACCCACACCTTTCTGTATGTGTGTTATTTGGAAACTTAAACTAACTAACTTAGTGTTAGATAAGATTATAGAATATTTACTTACTAGACCTTCACATCAGTCTGAAGTTCCATAAAAGTCTATGTACATATTGTACATAATAATAGTACGCATAAGAGCAAACAAATACGAATGAGTGATCTCGTTTGAAGTCTAAAGGAGACGAAATAAGCTTATTTTGCACTCTTCTTTCCAGTACATTTATTCATATGTATCACGTAAAATATGCACGAAAACAATTTTAACCACTTTGAGCTCAACTCATGTGAATCAAAAAAAAATTGACGACAGCAATTCTATTGATTTTACATTTTTGAAAGCTTACATAATAAAGTAGTCACGTAACATTTATTTTTAATGTATGATATTTTCAACGTGAAAATAAATTAAACTTTACGATGTTAAGGCGTAACATGCTTATAAAAATAATAATAGAAGCAACTGAAAGTATATTGAAATGTATTTTATAGGTTAGGTTAAATATAGGACATTACTTCTCTCTGCTCAATCGTGTGCACTGAAGCTAAGATGTTTCAAATACTATCGATTGTTTAGAGGACACAAATAACTTTTCGTCTCATAATAACATTCACTTTAATGAAATCCGGATTTCAAAACCATGGTTTAATCACAGCATATTTCAATAAACTAGAACAAAGTTTCGCAAAAAATTGTGAACTGTCACATCACACACTCACACACATCACATGTCACATCATGATAAAATTAATTAAAAAAAAAACTACATATTTAAAATCAACTGAACTGAAACGACTGAGTTAGGCTTTATCGAGTCAGTTGGACCTAGTTCTAAACTTTTTAAACTGGTCCATGACTGCCGAATAAAAGTGAGTTAGGCTGGTAATATAAATAGATTGCTAGTTGGTTAGAATAGATAAATTTAAATGAATTTGGATATTTGTAATTGTGAGCTAACCGTTGTGGCATAATGGTTAAGTTTATTGTCTCAATACTAACCCCACCGAGCAGAGAGTCGTGGGTTAAATTTTCACACGAATCAATCATGAGTTTATTGCTAATAAGTTCTTGCGCGTGTTGGTTTTTATAAATTTAAAAACATTCTGTGATACTCTTGTTTCTTCGAGAAGTCAGAACACACAATGCTACTACAGTCACGTCACTATTTTTACACAACAGAGAAGGCACAATCAGTCAATCAAAATAGAATGTATTTGTTCGCCAGTGAATGGAAACTGTGTAGGAATTTCTTGCGAATGATGAATAACGACTGACAGATTGATATTCTCTCCTCTCTGTGGTCTGTCCTTAGAGTACGAACAGGCTTTGTTTATTTACGTACTAGCTTTTGCCCGCGGCTCCGCCTGCGTGGCATGTCAGTAAAAAGTAGCCTATATTTTAAGTTAGACCTATACAATTCATTAGTGAAAATCGTATTCAATTCCATGCAGTTGTTTTTGCGTAATGAACGTACAAACATACAGACAGAACAGATAGACAAAAATTCTAAAAATAGTTGATTTGACTTCTGTGGTTGTAAATAAACAATTAAGTATTGTACAGACATCAACCAGTTACAATTTTATTATATGTATAATATATTTTTGAAAAATTGAGATTCAATATCTTGAAATATGTATGTATGTGTTTTTTATTTTACCCAAGACACAAAAGTTAATAATAAAAAACCAAGCAACTTTAAACACTAAAGCACTGCGTTAACACAATCTCAAGTAGAGTAGACAACTTAATTTCCAAGTAAGGCTCTATTCCAAGGTAAAGACAGACAACGAACTTCAAAGGGTCCTTAAAACTATATAGATAACATAGTTTACCGCTCACTAACTTTATTCTATAAAGGCTTTTAACTAGCTTTTTATAGAACTAATTTAAATACAAACTTTTTGGATAGACTTGCCAAAGAATATATCTGATTTGAATGCGTTGGATAATAATAGGCGGAAAACTATTTTATATTTTAGTTAGGTGTTTAAATTCCCAAGCGAAATAATTTTGTAATGGTTGTTGCTATTGCGAAAATGAGCTGAAATCTTTAGGATTTTTTCGTGCGTACATAAACATTATACCTTACTTCTATATACCAGTAAGAGTATGGAGAAAGAGGTCACCTGATTTACCTTAAATGCTTACAACAACAACAATATTTATATGTAGATAGAAAACCCGAGGCTTCCGTCAACTGGGACCGAAATAAACTGGGACCACAAAAACCTATTGTACAAACCAGTACCTACATAAAAGTAAAAACGTAAAAAATCGATTGTGCATACAAACGACTAGTTAATTGCGGTCCCAGTTGCCGGAAACCTCGAAAATCCGCCAACTGTTATATTTTTATACAGAAATATAAAATACCTAATTTCGATATAAAACATAACACAATGAAACGAGGCCAACCAATGAGGTAGGCACCGAAACTATAATAAACAGAAAACCACAAAAACATCGTAAACTTTGCAACATATATTAGCTTATAAAAAACTTAATACATTTCTAGATTGAAATTCTTCGATTTTATATCTGAAGCCTAGGCAACTGAATATAACAGACATCATATTATTACATTATTTTATACGAGCACCCCAAGTGTCAAAATTACGCGGCCGAGTTAATAAGCTTGGTTCAAAATGTCTTACAGTTGGCAATAGCTTCATACAACTCCATATGAAGGAGAATAACATAATATAATAAGTAAATAAAGCGGCTCACGTCGAGTCATATAATAAAACGTGAACGTCTCAAGCTGTGTACCAAATATTCAGTTAAGGTTGGATCTAGTGAGGCAGATACAAACATTTCGTGACCGGAATTGGTATGAGACGTGGACATCTACTTAACAGATACAACTTATAATAAAACGTTGTATTAAGGAACATATTGTTGTGTGAACGTGGCTATGTGACCATGGTTTATTGAAATTCAGCACTGGGTTATATTGGCAATATTTTTTCTACATTTCTAAAGCAATAACTCCACAAAAGGAAAATTGATAACTTTTGTTTTAAAAATCCTGTTTCAGTAACTTTTTTATTTAAAGCTCAGTTTGTTTAATAAAGATTGACAGGTTTTGTATGAAAAATACTTCCTAATATTTGACGAAAAGAGTCAGAAATAACTTTATCTGTAATATGAAATCATCTTACGTGAATATTAATTGATGAATGTGAAAGAGAAACACATTTTCCCACCGTCTTAATATGCTTTCTTACATCTCAAAACAAACTAGATAAGCGAACCCAGTAAGACTATGCATTTGCTTACAACCAAGGCCATTTTACCCTCCTGTGAGCAGTATAAATGAGAACTGTACAATGTAATATTGTGTTGAGGTCTGGGGTCAATTGTCAGAAAATAACCGCGTCGTGCAACTACGATGCTCTTTGAGATTAATTCCTGTGTTCCTCTGAGAATATTATGAGCTAGCAGAGTGCTTTATTATCTAGGGTTACATACTTACTTTAAAATATTCTTTGTATCTTGGAAAAGTGACAAAATGAAATATGACTGTTGTTTATTATGTGCGGTGCATAAAAATAATAGATGCAATAGTAGAAAATTGTATCAATAACACGGTATAGAATTGTACTGAGCATGAAATAAATTCAGGAGTTTTACTTGCTTTAAAGACTGTTATCTTAAACAAGTCATCGCGCAGGGCTTCGCTATCGTCGTACTTTGTTTAGCTTCAGCTCAGCTCCTCTTGGCCGTAGCATGATGTTATAATATAACATTTTTATATTACACTAGCTTTTGCCCACGACTTCGTTCGCGTAGATTTCGATATTAGGTACATAGATCCTTGTTTTAAGTGCAATTCATGAATTCCACAACACCCCACTACAGGAGTTGAATTTAATTTTACGTCAATATAGATAACACTTTCAGTTTCTAATAATTTTCACACCTATTTCATCCCTTAGGGTAAGTTTTTCCAACACCAAAAACAACCCATCAACTCACTTCTTAACTGAAGTTTTAATTGCGTATTATCCGTCCATAAAAACCTAAAAAATAACGACTAATACTGTCAACTTGTGCATGTTAAATGGACTTGAAATTTCATCATCATGAACAAAAACAGAAAAACATTTGGAAACTGGTCAAACACGAAGTTGGCTGACTGTGTCTAGGTAAATAGCAAAACTATAAACGTACTAAGTAAATAGCTAGCTGCTTAAACGGCTACTCAGTTAGATTTGCAAGATAATATGCAAAGTACCCTATTGTGTTAAGCCGATAATGTCCATTAAAGCATGCAAAGCCTAACTGATAACCTATATAATGAAAGCTCAATAATGTTGCACGTACCTACTAACCGATATTGTTTAGAGGTAAGCTTACCGCTTAGTGGGTCGCCGAACTGGTGATAGCAGTATTTTGTAAACTTAGTATTTTTAGCCGAGGTGTTATTTAGAAGCGAGTTATTTGGAAAAAAATATTTAGTGTGTAGATATCGGGTTCCAAACAATTTTTTTTATATTTTATGTAGTGAATATGAATTTGACTTAGCAGATCACAGAATTTTTATTTTTTTATTTTTATAGTAGTTCAGAATATTTGCTCCTCTTTTCCTGATGGAAAGCAAAAGAGGGACCCACACACTACCAGCTGACAGGATACCGATATCATGTCAGCCGCAGCGGTGCCATTCTGGCATGCTTCGCTTGAAGGAGTCCGTGCATGTAATTAAAGGAATTAGGTACCTACAGGTATAGACTATAGATTTACATATTTTATAACAGTTGTTTCACAGAACACATGAGAAAGTAACATGAATAAGACTTGTTTAATATTTTCATTTGAAATAACGGTTTTATATTTAGTTTGTTTATTACTAGGAAATTTTATGCAAGTTATCGTATTTATTTTTTAGGTGACTATTGTAGATAACACACCATCAGTAAGAGTAACTCACCACTCAAATATTGTGAGTCAAAAGCTGGCTTTGTTTCGGCTACCAATGTACGTTTTACTTGGATAAACATATCTTACGTCAGAAGTTTGTAACTGACTTTGTCTTAAACTCAAAACTCTTGCGTTTTACTTAGAATAGATACATATTATGAGTGGCTACAACATAACAAGTTACATTTAACATTTTGACGGGTAATTTGGCAGCGACGCGCACCACCCGCTTCACAAAATATAGCTCCTATGAAATATTTCCTCCATACTTATCTACATTCTAAAGTTTTGAAGCTCATTTTATATCTTACTTTGGCTTGAATTTCAATAGAATTATGATTACCTTACTCCCGTAATCTTTGAAGTTGTTCAAAGTTAAAAATAAATGGAAGCTAAAAGTTACGGAGTACCGATTCCGTGTTTTACTTGAGTGTTAATTAATTATTAAGGTAGCAACTTTAAAATTTGTCTATTGACTTTCGTTAAAATTTAACTGTACCTAATAAATATATGCTATATTTTAATTTAGTGTACTATACCACGCTGGCCAGACGGCTTGGTTAAGGATTTGTTTCGAAATTTCCTTTTTTTTTGCAGTGTTCTTTTCTGCGTAAGGTTAACTCCCTTAGTCGACACCCACGGGTTGAGATGGAGTGGTGACATTATGTATTCTTCATCCGTCACTACACAGATTGTATATGTATACATATTTATTTATTTATTTATTTACTTCAAATACACAAGACTTAATGCCAAAGGCATTCTCTACCAGTCAACCTGATTTAGTGGTTGCCCTCTTTTTTCACAGATTCACAATTCGCTGCAACAGAATCGATGTGAAACTTTAATACAATTTCAAATAATTATTCCAATTAATTGCCATAATGCAATGTACTAGAATGAGCCGATATAATAAACCAATGGATTAAAATAATATAATTAAATTATTGTTTGATCGGTCAACAATGAACATTTACATATTAATTGTGAACATTTATTTGAATATGAATTTTGAAATTGTATGCATTTACGCACTTTTTGGTTTAATTGAAACAGTACCGCCGTAGTTGGAATAAATTGATAATTATTTTGTTTTCTTTAAACATTCTCAATTATTTACTTCAAAAATCAGTTCTCTTTTACCACAAACCTTTTATCATTACTGGCTTTAATGCTTGCCTTAACATCGAACAAAAATACAACAAATAAAAACGTGAATTGAGAACAAACTGTATGCTATTGATTTACAATGGCCGTTAAATGAAACAAAAAGCCATGTTATATATACTTTACGCTCAGCCATGACAGGACATAAACAAGAAAGATACGGAACCGATCCGCTACCCTTTTTAAAATCGGACCGTTCGGTATCCAATATACTTCGTCCACCCTTTCTGAGTGATAAATAGGCTTCTCATAAATTATATTTATTAAATTCGTAAACGTAATAGCGCTGGTTGTCACCAGTTGATGAATGTTCTCATCAGTCGTAAGGTGTACGGTTTTCCGCCGCATACTAAATTCGTATCAATCATTCTCACGCATCGCCTTCTATGTAAATACGAGTTTTATGCGACGACACGTCCCGTTCCAGTGCTAAATGACGCAAATGTGCTCCTATGGGACACAAATGTAAGTGCTTGGAAGCTTCCGAACTCGCTAATATCTAATGTAATGCTCGAGATTTCTTCGCGTGTCAATACTAAATTATGTATCACCCCTTTTTATTGTGAGAGTGGTTTAAATATAGAAGAGTGAGTAAGAGATGAGTGCACTCAAAATAACACGGATCATTATTCGTGATTTTTCTACTCGTGAAATTGTGTACCGTAAATAGTTAAATTGGAATAAATGGCTTACTCTGAATTTCAACTTTGACTTATTCGAATTTGAAATCGCTGTCAAATTTGAAAAATGACAGCAACCATATTTAGATTTTCAAGCATTTGACTGCGATATCGGATTCGACTCAGTAGCCTCACAAAAGTTATAATCGCATTCTCGACATTCGACTAGTAAAGGTTGGTCTCGATAATAGTGCCAAATGTTTAACTACGGCCGCTTTTATTTTAAAAGATTTGACAACGATATCAAAACCGACTACATTGAATGTTTCAAATAGGCCCTCTGTCATCTTTTAGGTTATATAGTAAAGAAAATCAAATTCATTAATATAAATTTATACAGATAAATTCATTAATCTGTTAGAAATCATTTGATAACAATATGTGGCTAAAAATAGGCCGTCTGTGAATATTAATGGGATGACTCTATGTAGGGCATAAAGTGGTAATGGAATGTTAATTCGTCAGCTAAATTTAGACTGCCTCTTTGAACCTAAAACAACATCCCAAAAATAATCTTTCTAACGTCTTGTTTAAATCACATTCAAGATAACCAAGACAATTTGTAACGAAAACTTAGCTAATTTAATTCATCAAACCTTGAGATCAACAAGTAAATAACAATATTATGAAGCTTTACTTAATACATTTTAAACAAGTATATTTCTGTTCAACAGATAACGCAATTTTAATTAAATAGCTAACTCTTGAAACGGAAAATTCCTTTGAATACAAATAACAATTATAAGGAAATTCCATCCATCCGTGAAGACAGCGAATGGTGTCATTTTGTAAATATACAACGAAAACGTCTGTATCAATCTTTGCTCTTTTGATATTTCTCTTAGAAATGTACCGATTTCATATTTATTGATGACAATTTTAAAGTTTGAATTTGATTGAAGTTTATTTATATAGAGCCGCTTTTGCATCTTTTTCTATAAAGTGTAATCTATTAAAGTGTGATTGTGAAAGTTATAGTACATTTTTGTTGTAGTTGAGGATTTAAGGGGTTCGTTATACGACGCCCTCGGGATATGATAAATTGGTCTATTCTCAGTTTGAACTCGAGCTCCGTGAAATATTTGTTGTCGAATTAACACAATATATAATATATATGCTCGTATTCATTTACCTTTAAGTTATGAGAGAGATCACATCGCATTGCCAAACTGAGCAGTTAGATATTAACACTAAAGTTGGTTGAGGCATTGTAAATGAAAGACCATAGGTCATTTTGATATATATTATTACTACTATTCAGAAATATTCATTGAAAAAGAAACTAACCTCCAACTACGGATTCATCATCATCATTAATTTATATTAATAGTAGTAAGATGGCAAAGTGCAAATTCTGCATCTAGTACTGCTGTCTCTGACCTATGGTGACTGCTTATAACCTGTGGGCCTATTCAGAATCTCGATGTATATGAATACATAGATGAATACATCGTACTAGATACTGATGTCGAAATCTATTTTGACATCGGTATCGAATCGGTGTCGGTATCATTTTAAAACATTTGACAACGATATCAAAATCGACTAATGCTCCGTTTCTGAGCCCACAGATTAAAGTTATTCATTAATTAACGTCTAACCTGACTGAATATAAAAGTAAAATAATAGTACTAGTTTATTCATACAGCTGTCATTTTTAATTTGTTTAATTTATATTTTATCCTATCACTAACCCCCAATTGAGATTTCTGAGCCGAACTTTGAGGTTTCGAATATGTTAAGCGCCACTCTTGTTAAATTTAAACATCGAACAATTGATTCGAAGCCAAAACTAGTTGAATTTCGAACTTTGCAACCAATAATGTGGATGGGGCTTTCGTTCAAAATTCAATTTGTTGTTAACACCCCACCCCATACGTCTGCGCTTAGGTTAGTATTTCCTTACCCGAAGACGGAACTGCAAAATTCATTGTAACTTAATCCAACTCCTCTTTACGAGATCAAGTGGCAGGCAAGCTTATACATATGTTACAAAATGAACATAATTAAAAGCAAGTAGCAAGTTACAAGAACTATAGTAACTAGTTATTAGCAATAAAGCTTCCATAAGACGTATTTATTTAGTGTAGTTTAAGTTAAATACAGTGTTTTCTATCAGTTAATACTTTGTTCTAAACTTCATTCATCAAACGAAGTTAAATGAAAGTTGGGGCTATTTATTTTTGACGTTCCATCTACGTACGTCTACGTCCAAAAGTTACACTGAGATAAATATTAATACAAATTCCAGTCCATAATCGATGATGTGCATAAAGACCAATACGACATACCTACTTGAATTCTAATAGTACGATGGAAAGTAAAAATCTGTAAACCAGGATTCATAATCGACATTGATCCAACTGATTTACCGATTATATCGATTAAATTATTGATTAAAGATCGATGGTGCTATTTTGATTAGTAGCAACGATTTATAAACTGATATCTAAAAAGAAAATAACATTATTTTATTGTATTCATTAATAAAATTAAAGTTTTAGTTTTGTCTTGCGACTGAAATCGTTTAATTGAACCACAGTCTTCTAAGTAGCTGCGATAAAATAAATATATACAACATATTTAGAGATCTTCACATGTTTTAGGTGCCTATTTAAATTTAAATTGAAGCAAATGAGCGGTTTGCAAGCAGTCTTATAAAACATTTTGCAATCAGTTGTAATCTATGTGCGGCACGAAGGGCTGTAATTAGGCAGCTCTTGGCACGAACCACAGTCTGCTCATCAACGTCACTGGTGACACGACTACTGGCTAGATAGATACCCACTATTAAACCTCATTCCAAAGCATTCTATTTAAAAAAACTTGTTTTTATTTTCTTGTTCTTTTTTTAAAAAGGTCGGCTGTTTGTCTATGGAATACGTGCAAGGTTATACATAATGTATCACAGGTAATATTAAAAATTAAGTCTAGTAATGATAGTTCGTGTAGTGACGGATTAAGATAAATAATGTCACCACCCTAACTTAACCCCTGGGTGTCCTTCTTAAGCGGACAAGACCATTGCGAGAAAGGGAAAATTTGAAACAAATCCTACACCAACCCGTCTGGCCAGCGTGGTATAGAAGGCTAAATTCCCACCAGATTCTTTGGAGAAAACCCGTGCCTAGTGGGACGTTTATGGGTAGAAAATGAAAACATAAACAGTTTTGTTCAACTTTGTTAAAAAAATACAATATATTAAATTATATATCACTAGATCTAATCTAGATCTCTACCAATATAATTAAAAAAATTGAGAAATTGAAAATTGACGAGAAAGAATTAGATTTCTTTCTCGTCAATTAACAATTTCTTGAAAACTCTTCATAAAACATTAAAAAGTCCTTACATAAATAATAGAGGTTTTCATTTTTATACACAATCTATCGCAGCAGCCGTTCATGGAAACAAGGAAAAATATCTTAACAAGTAGACAATTATTCATTTCATTCCTCGTCTTAATTTGTTCTTTCTTTAAATCGTCTGAGAACGCCAGATAACTCTATTAGCTAGAATCCTAGTGGTTTTTCTTGGTTTCTTGTCTGCGCTCCTTAAGTTTTCTCATCAGACAGAAAATTTTCATTTCCTTTAAGGTTTATTCTATGCGTTTATTCTTGAATATACTTTTTCCTTTTATTATATTCTTTGGTTTTTATCGCTGCTCTGTTTGCATCATTAATAAAGGCGGAATAACTTATGGCAGTGACTTATTAAAGGCAGGAAAACCATTACAGGCTTTTTTCTAATAGGTTGCATATTTCAAACGATCACTGGCCACGTAATTATGTAGGTAGATACATGAATATTGAGCGAATCGGAAATGTACGTATTTGAAATTCCACACAGCCATATTTAGAAAGTTTTTATTGATTCAATATGGCAGAGAGCGGCGCGTTAGCTTCGTTCTCTCCAAATATTTTAATATAAAATCCCGAAATTTTGTTCAGTACGGTATATAATTTTAACATAACGATGAGTATTATACACGATATGAGAATATTAACATGACATACTTTATATATGTCGTAGGATGAATGGATAATTTGAATTTTTGCAAAACACGGATAAATAAACAATTGTAAAAACGTCTCAAAAAATAACTATGAAGCCTGGTTTCGTTCGCTTCTAACCTAACTAATCTATATCGAATCCGCTCTAAAAAGCTATCTTTTCCCAATAAGATTGAGACACGCTTTTTCGCTTTTTTCACGCACCATTGTCTAATTATCCGTGTTTTCGCAAAATACCTAGGAATTTCGCGAAAATTCCAATTATCAAATCATGCCACGACATTTACACAACAATGAACCCGGAATTTTGACAGTCGATTTTGATATCGTTGTCAAATGTTTTAAGTACTAAGTGCTATGAGTACGTAGTAATTCTCCTAAAATGCACCTCTCTACCTGCTGGAACACGTTCACGAAAAAAATAACAAATTATAGATATTATGTAATTACATAAAGAAAGAAAGAAAAAATATTTATTTGTACTACACTAAGAGACAAAATAGAATGACATACACATAAATGATAAATAACAGAGGTATGATTAAAAAGGAATAAAACAGAACATACATTTAGGCTTGCATACAGAAGTGTGTATCATAAGTTTACTCGGATATAATATTTTTATATAATATTTATTTATTTTTCCCAAATCGCAGTTATTCGTAGTAGTAAGATGTGAAGTCAATACAGTTGATGTTAGTATAAAATATTCCTGTAGTTAGTGATAAATTTTACTAAAGTTTTATTATAAGTATACTTGTATGTAATATCACTGCTCCAATAGGATGTTATTATACTATAAAATAAATTGATTAATTATACATAATAGCTAACGGTTTATTCATATAATAATTGTGTTGGAAATGGGTCAAAATGAACACAGTCGTAGTTAATAACGCCAGGTGTGAAGGGTTCAAAAACCGATTTTCAATTAAAATTTGCTCTCGACAGTTTTGACAGACGTTTCATTAACCTGATTCCATTTGTGCTGACTGAGTTTCCGGGATAGAGCCGCTAACGTGATATAAAGTTACATTCTCAATGTCTATCAACATTTTATTTCCAACTATAGTTTTTATTTCAACGTATGTCTCCTAAATAGCTGAATTGATTTTGATACTTTATTTTGAGTATTCTAGTAAGTTCCTGAAAGATTAAGTATCACAATAGGACTTGTTGAGTCGGCGTTGTAGAGTTCATTTGTTTCACAAAAAGGGTAGGGTAAAGACCTCCTCAGTTTTGTGTATCCCTGAACCAATACCATCAGCCCTTGTTTTAAGCACCAGTTTCTGTCCGCGGCTTTACCCACGAGGTACAACGGTAAAAGTTTAAAATTACGTTTTATTATACATATAATATATAGTCATTTTACGCTTATGAACCTATTTAATTATTGGTGAAATCCGCATCAAAAGCCGCTGAGAGATTTAGGAGGAGTTACCGAATATCAGACAGACAGACGAAGAAAGTGACTTTCTTTTATACCATTTAGAGATTAAAATGGTATCATGCGTGTCATAGCGAAGTTACCTATCCTCAGGGACCCACTGTGTGACGACAAGCAAAGTTTTATAAAAGTTTCCAAATCAATTAACAATATATAAGAAAAGTTGAAACACTTTCTATAATGAACTGGCGGACAAAAGTCACTATCACACAATGGGGCATGAGGAGTTAATTGGCACAATTACAGACCCTTACAATTATAACAATCGCTTCAACTTACAGTCGAGAGTGCTTCTGTCCAAAGTTAATATGTTCTCGGATATTTTCATTATTAGATGTGGTAGGTATTAGTTTGTTAGGATGAGAGAACGTGAGAAACCTATCTTTAGAAATAGACAACAGCTTTCTGGAAACAAATTCTATTATAAAAATGAGTATAGTACGAGTATGTTGTCCTGTTCACGCACAATAGTTATGAGTAGTAAGAAAGGGACGTATAATATATTTTAGTATTAATTTGTAGAGTAAGGAAAAAGTGCAGTTTTGCCAATATTACCTTTAAGCCTACTTTTCAACTTTACAATTCAATTCTTCTATAAAATGTAATATGATGGTAAAATATATTCTAAAGTCGTCAAAGGCGATTAGGAAAATTAATCACAATATCTATATAATTATGTGCAAGTTAAGAATTACTATTTCTCCTATTTATTTATGTTCTTTTGGAAGAAGTTCTGTATTTAACAGAAGGACGTGAAAGTATGTGGAAGATAATAATGATTTAGAAAATATATATATCAATTTAATACTTTTTAAGAGTTATACCGATATTGAACTTTGCATTTTATTTATACGAATATTCAATATTTACATATGGAAACGTTAGCTTAATTTAATTCACGAACATTGTAGTTTTTACGGACGACAACTGAACGACAATGTGTGAAAGCTTTCTACATTTCACGACAGATTTTCGTGAAAGATTGAAAGTTTTATTGCTCATACATTGTACATAGTAAATGATTTGTTTACTATAAAAGTAATGGTTAAAGGTATACAGAATTTATTACTCTCATTCTAGAGTGCTTCAAATTGAAAACACAAAACGTGGCGCTATACGCTTTATTATGCTGTTTATTTCACTAAACATTAGCGCACTTTTGGGTGGGAAAAACCGCCTCGCATCGCCAAAAAAAATATAAATATATAAATTATAATATAATAATTGTATTATAATTATACATAAATCAATAAACACACACGCAAAACCACAAAATAACTTAACAAATGTTAATGAAAATTAGAGAATGTGTTTCTCTGAAAGAGATATTAATGAAAATAACACTAGATCAAATTTATCTTGCATTTCAAGACATTGTAAATAACTACTACACAGAAGCTACATTCTCAAGCAATGTGATGGTAATAAATCCTTTTATTAAAACTGTGATTTTTATACAGATTTACCTGCGTAAATAATTATTATTCCGCGAAAAATATACAATGAAACGAGAAAGATAATAGAAACGCACATATTTTATGCGCAGAGAAGCAACTGTTGGAATATATTATGTTTGATATAGGTTGCTCGGAAGTGTTTCGTGATGCAAATAAGAATATTTTTATATTTGCACTTACAGTTCACTGTTATATTGTTATACATCGGTTTGCTTCACTATATCGTTATATTATGCAGGGTTAGGATGCGTGGAAGATTTTTTGATGTATCGTTAAATTGATTTGTAGATTATACTGTCTTGGGAAATAATAGGGATGAAACAATGTTTTAGGTTTGCAATACACTTGGGAGCCGTTGCATTTCTTAAATAAAAAATTTTCTTTGCTAATATTTTTGTGGAAATATTTTGGTTTGTTTAATTGTTTACCCTTGTCTTCAACCAACCATGAATCGCTGCTAATTTTAGCATAGCTTCTACTGTAGATATAATTAGAGGATTTAGAGAAAAAAAAAACAATTATTACATAGACGTATCTCATATTTAACATACGAAAGCAAATCATTTATGTCGGGCAATAAAAAAATCACTCGTCCGTAAATCTGTCGTGAAATGTGGAAAGGTTTTCTCACTTTGTCATTCAGTAGTCGTCAGCGTAAATTACAATGTTGCTGCATTAAATTACGTTTGCATTTACGTAAATGAAAGTTTCAGTGGTGGAGTAACCATGGTTACGATGGCAGTGCTGATTTTATGAGGTTAACACGCTGATTTTATAAGGCTAGTTTGCAAATAGAATTTTGGATTTTATATGTGACTCTGACATCAATTTATAAATTGTCAACTCGAAAGTACATAATTTCACTTGATTTGGCTTGAGTATATCTTGAATTAGCTATATTTTTAATAGTAATATTATAATGATATAATATTAAGATATTGATACACTTCTAACGAGTCAGGAATATGCAGGCTAGAGAACTCTTGACTAGGGAAGGGCGTGGGGGCCTGTTAATAAATTAAACGTAGTAATACTGAAACACAAAAATTTACTAATACTTTCTTTTTTAGTTATGACGGTCGAATAGGCATAGCACTAGAAATTATATTAGGATGTGAGCCTCAAGTCTTTGACCGCAGCTCTGTTGAAGATCCAGTTTAGAATTTCAGAATACAATTTGGAATTTTGAATAATTAAAAGTAAACTAAGAAAAAGAAATCGAAACAGGTAAAAAAAGGTGGTAAAAGAGGTGGCATCGTGTAGGAAGCAACCGCTACATACTGAAGGCTATTTTGACCATAAGTGTTGAATATCTCATATATAATACGCGATTCAAGCTATGAAGATAAAAAAAAAAACAGGTAATGGCCTTACATTCGAAATTTAACAAAATATAAAATATTTTTATAACCTTAAAAATCGCACTGACATACGTTATGTAAATTTATTCTAACTTTAAAATACGTTGAACGGTTGTTTTGTCTATCGAAACCAAATATTATTTAAAACCTGCAAAATGTATCAGTTACAAAATCCAGGCGCTGTGAGATTTATTTTATTCTGCCACAGTTGGGTATATTTATGAATTCATCCATGAAAATCGGCAAACCCAGTCGGCTTTCCGAACCAAAAATAGTTAAATAAATTCCTGTGTAAAAATCACTTTTCCATTTTTTAAACAAGTCTAAGTAAAGATATGTTTTCTATTTTTTAAATAAAACATTTTGTTTCTAAAAGAGATATGCAGTTATTTTTGCAAGCTGTGTAGTGATTAGCTAAGTCTTGCTAAGAATCTTTGCAATCTCTAACCCTCACATACATCATCATCATCATCATAATATCAGCCCAATGACGTCCACTGCTGGACGTATGCCTCACCTAATTTCCGCCACAGCAGCGAGCGATTTTGTGCCGCCGTAACCAACGACCACCCTTCACTAGGTCGTCGGTCCATCTGGCGCAGGCGTGGGGTCGCCCCACGCTGCGCTTTTTAATACATGACCACCACTCGAGAACTTTTTGACATGACGTCAATACATATTTAGTAGTAACTAGTTTTAAATAAATGCTAAACAAGTAATGGAAAAATTCAAACCCACGACGGGACTTGAACCCGCGACCCTGCTATTCCGTGTGCAATGCTCTTCCATCTGAGCTACGCGGGTGGACGTCCCTGAGATCGAATTTATCCATTACCTGTTAACATGATGACGTAATGGCAGCGTTTTTCTACTTATCAGAATCAGGAATGGCAGGGTCGCGGGTTCAAGTCCCGTCGTGGGTTTGAATTTTTCAATTACTTGTTTAGCATTTATTTAAAATGTTAAACCAAAGTAACTAGTTTGTTTAGTATAAAACAAAGTCCTCCACCGTGTATAAACTCAAAACTACAGAAAAGATTTTGATGCAGTTTTAACCAATAGATAGAGTGATTTATGAGGAAGGTGCAAATATACAATTTTATTACCTACATACCAAGCGAGTGAAGCCGCTGGCGGAAGCTAGTGTATAAATAATTCTAAAGAAACTGTACAGCGGTAAGTGAAACAGGAAAAGCAGTTAGATATCTTATTAAGTTTTATTATCCTCGATAATAGGGAAGAGTTGACTGCAACCCTATGGATATTTAAAACCAAAATATAGTTCTCACCCCAAAAGCCAACACTATAACAATAGGGATTAATTAGAAAATATCGATGGCCTATTGACAGGGGCTTGCCTTCATCCGTTTACTCTATGATTAAGGAGCAGGTCAATGACCCTGACTGTGGCGACACGTCTGGCTCTGAACAAATTGACACACGTCCCTTTTAAACAAACACATTAGAAGCGCGTAGGCGTGACTGCATTTTCATTGTATCCTTTTATCTAGTTAATTTTTGGGGACGAAATAGATAGTAAACTTTGGTCTTTGTTTGGCAATATTGAGGTTATTGAGGTAATTGCGGTGGTTGTAGACAGTCAATATGCGCTTTGATGCTCAATAGACTTATTACCCAAGGGCCGTACTCGCAATATTGACATTTGATTGGTCGATTTTGATATCATTATCGAATATTTGAAAATTACATTAACCTTATTTAAATTTTCCAACAATTGACTACAATATCCACACCAATCAGAAAAGCCTAAATTATTGGAGAAGGTTGTCTGCTTTGAAAATAAGAACTAAAATTGATGACTATATCAATTTTCTTTCTCGATAAATGGGCTATCCAACACTAAAATATTTTTACAATTTGAACCAGTAAGTGTAGGTAGTTCCTGAGATTCGCACGTTCAACAAACAAACAAACTCTTCAGTTTTACTGCCACACTCAGAGACATCAATTAGCAGTAATCTGTCATTAACACAATTTTTCCATTGAATAATCGTCTTTAGGCGTATAGACTTAAGTATTACACGTTTTTACTAAATAAACTATAAAGTTAAGTAACGTCTCTGAGTACGGCAGTTAGAATAGAATAGAATAGAATATAGAGGTATAGAGTAGTGACCTACAATGGTATTAGCCTATGATATCTTATCGATAATCAAGCGAATAAATTCGAGCGCTAACTACAGTGATTTCACTCCTAATACGTTTCTAGGTAACAACCACCCAATTGTAATATCAGATCCTATTCAACAGAATACAACCTTCCATTTGGATTTGATAAAGTTTATTTATACAAATAGTGATGGTGGCTGAATGGAATAGCATGGTGGCTGAATGGATAAGGGACCGGCGTGCAAATCACGCGGTCCGAGTTCGACTCCGACCGGCAGTACCAATGTGGATTCCACTTTGTGGAATTTATATGTACTAGTCTAGTGACTTACTATCAACTAACGGTGACGGAAGACATCGTGAGGAAACCCACATACCCTAGAAGAAATTCTATGAGTATGTCTGATCCACCAACCCGCACTAGGCCAGTGTGAGTGGATTATGGCCTAAAAACCCTCTCAGCTCTATAATTAGATGAGAGGAGACTTGAGCCCAGCAGTGGGACTTAATGGGTTGCTAATCATGATTTATACAAATTTAGTTTAAGTACTTTACCGTTGTATCAATGTTGTTGATCATTATGTTCGACTTCGATCAAATAAGGGCATGCTATGCATTCCTGCTGGAGTAGTGGTGTTCAGAGCTCATTGAGCAGGGAAAGGATTTGAAGGGTTGGTAACGCACAGGTGATGTTTCTGATCTTGTAGGTGTCCATAGGCTATAGTAACCTAGTATGATAACTTACCATCAGACGCGTCGCGTCGTACCGGTTAGCCACCGACGTAGTACCAATTTGTTTTTTTAAATTATTTAAAACGGGTCTACGTCACGTATTATATTATAAGGAATAATAAATACCTCTTTTATTTGCCCGACGATTCGATCGAATTGCACCGATCGTGGTCACGGGCTGCTTGAGGTGGCTGCCGAGCGTTGTCCTCGATGCGCACGGGTTTCTGTTTCTACCCTCACTTTTGTCAATATTTTTATCAGAATTGTCGGTATTTCGACACACTACACTAATGACGTCTTTACACTGGTCTACTTTTACTCAATTTTTTTTTACCTAATTTTTTTTTGCCTGTAGTGGCAGACGAGCATGGCGGCCCACCTGATGGTAAGCGGTTACCGACGCACAGCCAAAGTGCTGCCTACCTCTCTCTCTTCAAAAGTGTTTGTTCATTATATTTCGAGAATGGCTTGTGCGTATGACAAGGGTTTCTATGTTTTTGCCTTTATAATTAAGAACTGCGTGACAAAGCTCTTTTGACCACTTATTCAAATTCAAGCCCGTCAAACTTTGATGATGTAAATACCATTTTTGGGAAGCACAAAAATTTACATGCTGTATTTTAAGTAGACGCCGAGAGGCTTCATTTAATTAAATATCCGCAGTAAAATTTATATAAAGCCTGTTATAAAATCAATTAGCATTTTCAAACGGTTAAGGGACATGAATCCTTAAGTGGGTTTGTAGTAAAACTGCTCTGTCAGCTTTAAAACTGCAATCAAATTATTGGCGGAATAATTTATTTTATACTTAGAGGAGCTTTTGCGTCGCTCGTTACTCACCTTTACGAGGTAAAAGTCGTTTTTAAGAGAGTTAAGGCGCACGCAATCTCAGCGCGTAAAAATGTTCCAGAATTATTTATGTGGTGGAAAGACGAGGATTCATATCAGTTCTTCTATATTTTTGGTACGATTTTACAAAGTTAACTCGAATATAATTCACACGACTACTCGGTTAAAATAGCTGCAGAGTTATATAACATTGCAGTCAGCCATTTGACTGTGATAAGTTGTCGAGACACTCTAACGGAAATAGCCAACGTTTTTCATTTCAACACAATAGATAATTTATCATTGTTGCCTACAATTATCATAATGGACCTAAAATTTAAATGGTTCAGCATCAACATTTTTGTCTTTTTCTTTACTTAATACCCGGACGCCGACTTATATGTACATAGTTGGAAATGTGTCGTCTTTCCAGGAAAAATACCAGGGTCATGTAAAACTTTAGTGGAAAAATAATTATTCATATATTATTATACTTTTAATATAAAAGACTCTACTTACTCAATTTGGAACAAACATTTATGCTATGTTATTTTTTTAAAAGTAATTAAATCAAAATGTAAAGATAATAAAAACTTTTTCGATGTAGATCTAAATTGAACAACTTAATAGAAATATTTTTGCACAGAAACTATTAATAAGTGTATGTTTTTAGACGAAACGAGAGATTTAAATTTTGGTTGTTTTCAGTTCTGTGACTTTACAAGAATAAGTAGTTTTATTGACAAATTCGTTTTGAAACTTTCAATGAAGTGCAAGCGATGTCAAGTATATATCGTTATTATATCGTTCAGTCACTAAGAGTTTCTGAAAGATCACTTAAAAAACACATACTTACATAACATGCGACATAATTTTAATTGGTTTATATGACGATCTATTATATTATCCGGTACATTTAGTTGATCTTTTGTCATCTCAGATAAATAATCCCTAAAAGAGATTTGACAGATGATAAGACAATATTTCGTTGATTAACCGTTCAGAAACAGAATGTTAGGCTCTTTTCAAGGCTGTCAATGTTTTATTTGTATTCTGTTAAATATTTAAATATACAAAACAAAAGTTTGGTATCTGTAAACGATTTTAACGAACTAAACCCGAGTTTAAAGGGTCGATTTGAATTTTCATTTTATTTCGTTACCGGTATTCTGTAAAAGTTTTGGCAGGCAAATATTTTGTCAGAGTAACTTTTCTATTTGTGTTATCCTTCAGTAATTTAACGCGAAACGCAATTCATTAAAACAGATAGGAACGACCTTCTTTCACTAATTGTTATTAATTAAATATCGCTTTGAGCAGAATACGTAAAGGTATTCGAAAAACGAATGAGGATAATTATTTTGAAGTTTATTACTTTTAATTAAATATACTTTAAATAAAATTTTCACTCCCATATATTACGTCAAAATGTGCATATATACGTACGACGAGTACTACGTACTTAATTGACAGCAGCTGTCAATTAAGTAAACAGATATATTGAAAACTCAACAGTCAATGATTAGATTTATATAATATAACTGTCAAATGTTTTAAAATTTAAATATAACCGCTGTCATTTTCTAATATTTAACCACGACATTTCCTTTGTTATGCACTATGAATACGAAAAGAGAAGAACTGTGTTTTTATATAATAAAGTTTAAGAAAGTATACGTTTATCTTTTAAGACTTTACGTTTTATTTAATAATATAATTGTAAGTGTAAAAAATGCCTACATATTAATACCACACTAAATTTATGCAAATATAAAAACATATTTATATTTATTTTATCACATAATAATCAAGTCAATTAGCCAGCTAATGTGTTAATAATATAATGAGTTAAGAAAGTATATCTTTATTACGATTGTTTTACGTGTATACAACTCACTCGATCGTGATAAAAGGTATCCGTGTCGTTTCCCTGACGTAAGCTTCCTGCTGGGAAGTTTACTGCTATCCACAGTTCTATTGGGTCGTGATTGAGTAAACAAAATAAAACAAACGATACACGTTTCGGTTTCAACCAAGTTTGTATTGAAGTAAAAACCTTGAGATCGCATTTCTGTGCTACAATTTTTATTGCAGAACGCCTATACAGAAGTGGCTCATAGTTTGAACGATTCTTTTTGGAGATTACATATTGAGTACTCGCTCATTTATGTGGTTAATTCGATAATTCTATAATATTATTTTTTTCTAAGTTTAGCTTTTGTATTAGTTATTGTCCATAATAATTCCACTACGCTAAGACCTTTCGCATATGACACACGTAGGTACCTAAGTACAAAATATCCATAATGTATAATTTGAATAGCACAGACATTACTAAAGGTGGAATTAATATCAGAGGCATTCTCTATCACTCAACCTATAGGGTCGTGCAAATTCGTCGAAATAATATATAGGAAGATTTAAGTAATGAAATGAATTTATAAATGCATTTATTATTATATACAGGATGTCCTAAAACGTTACAATAACCAGGCAGTGGGGAAAAGGCCTACTTATAGATGGTTCATTTAAAAATAACCCAACATTGTATATAAATACATCATAGAGATAGCAAATACAGGACATGTCATTGTTTGTATATCATTAGATTCGACGTGGTCGGCTTAATTCCCGAGTTTCACGTCGGTTGGATATGTAGCAATTTCTAGGCACGTTCAAAGCGCTCGTGATGTCACATAGGAATATATTTTACCTTTATACCTCTGAACGATATATTGAAAACGGCTTATTTATCTTTTATGTAGGTAAGGAAATATCATCAACAACCCATTAATGTCCCACTGCTGGGCTCGGGTCTCCTCACCTCTATCTAGAGAGCTGAGAGGGTTTAGGCCATTATGCACACACGCTGGCCTAATGCGGGTTGGTGGATTCGACATACCCTTAGAATTTCTTCTAGGGTCCATACCCTAGAAGAAATTCTAAGGGTATGTCGAATCCACCAACCCGCATTAGGCCAGCGTGAGTGGATTATGGCCTAAAAACCCTCTCAGCTCTATAATTAGATGAGAGGAGACTTGAGCCCAGCAGTGGGACTTAATGGGTTGCTAATCATGATTTATACAAATTTAGTTTAAGTACTTTACCGTTGTATCAATGTTGTTGATCATTATGTTCGACTTCGATCAAATAAGGGCATGCTATGCATTCCTGCTGGAGTAGTGGTGTTCAGAGCTCATTGAGCAGGGAAAGGATTTGAAGGGTTGGTAACGCACAGGTGATGTTTCTGATCTTGTAGGTGTCCATAGGCTATAGTAACCTAGTATGATAACTTACCATCAGACGCGTCGCGTCGTACCGGTTAGCCACCGACGTAGTACCAATTTGTTTTTTTAAATTATTTAAAACGGGTCTACGTCACGTATTATATTATAAGGAATATTCCTTACGACGTTTTCCTTTACCGTTAGCTGATGGTAAGTCACATGACTAGTACATATAAATTCCGCAAATAGAAATTCACATTGGTACTGCTGGTCGGAATCGAACTCGAACCGCGGGTTTAGCACAACGGTCACTTAACCATTCAGCCACCATCGCTTTTTTTTTAAGGAAATCTAGAGCTAACTAATTAAAATGTACGAGTTTCAGTACATAAGTAAATAATTTAACTGGCGCGCGCAAAAATAATCATAATTTCCATAATGTATTGATACAATTACTTACTCAAATAATAATTCTAGATATTCTGTATACGATTTTCCTCGTAAATAAAATGGTAATGAGACCAATACGATTAGTTTTTGTTATGAAAAATGTAATGCTCAAACAGTCAAAAGGTGATCAAAGAATAACATAATTATATTTTAAAAATTAATTGAAATTAAATTTAAATTTAAAAAACATAAAATTTACTTAACATTGAGCCAGAGGCACACTGTTATTGTTCAATTTTCAATGTAAAAACAAAGCCGTGGTAATATAAATTGAAAATAAAACGTTTTTTACTTTCCTAGATAGAGGTGCCCAATTGCTCATGCTCCAACAACAATTATGTTCAAGGAGTGATCGTTTAAAAACCTAATATTAATTCTGAGCACGAGGGACCTCGGGGAGACTGAGGCGTGAAATTCAATAAGTGTTGTGTAACGAACGAGTAAGGAACGAAAGGTTGGAAGACGCCTTGGAGTCTACGACAGCGACGAGGCGAGGCGTCTTCGACAGAGACTTGTTGAGTTACCCACACACTATCAATTCTATCTACGAACTTTGCTAATGAAATAAAGGTTTTATAAGTTTATACATACATCGTGAATTGTATGTTTTAGCTCTATTATTAGTGAGATAAAAAATAAGAATGAAATTAATATTTATTTATATGTGTATACCTACGACGATTACGAATTCTTAGGTTCGATTCCCCAGTTGGGCAAATATGACATACATAACATAGTCCACAAATACCGAGTTTTCTTTGTGTTTAATTTAAATACCTAGCAGCGTCTGAGTGAACCGGGCACTGACTTAAACATGATGGTTCTTAGATATGTTTTATTAAAATTGGGGCGCCCATTTTAATCGAAGTATAGGTACCTATAACGTCACGCTATTTTCAGGGAGACATATATGTGCCTACCTCTTTGTGAATAATAATTGGCGGAATGTCACTTGCTGTGTTAGGTCTCGTATTACAAAACTCTGATACTGAGAATTTCCAGACAGAAAATTCTAATTTAATTAAAATATTTCCAATCAATTTCGTTCGCAAAATTGAACTATACATTTCAAAATTGGAATTGGGTCGCACACTGAACAGCCCGAGGCCAAACATGGCACCTTAGTTGTAGCTTACACGTGTGATGGCCTAAGGCTTCCCACAAACGACTCTTGCTAACTAATGACATTCAATTTAGCTGTTCCACCAACAATTAATTGTTTGTAGCCCGAATTATTGCCACCATTGTTGCGTAAGCAGCAATGATTAATAGTCCCGAGTTTTCGTCATGTGTTTATGAATAAAATAGTTCCGTAAAGTACTAAAATATAATGATAAGATTATAAGTGAGTAAATACAAATATTGAAAAAAAAATGGTAATTATTTATTATCTTTATTTAACTGCGTAGAAGAAGCCCTTTTGTACCGAAAACTGGTGTCTACTGCTGATACTGCATACTGCACTAAAATAAAGTAAAAATCTAATGTTATGTTTCGAGTAAGTTTCCTGTGGATATGTTCGATGACCTGTGGATATGTATATTTGCATGCATCTTTTCTATGTTCCGAAACAATAGTTTTTAGTCGAAGGATAAAAAAGGCAAAAACAGCAGTCTAGAAACGGACAAATATGGAAAACCAACCCTATATTCAGATATTTTAGTCAGATTTGTAAACGACAATAGACTCGGGTTTTCGACCGGCAATAGTATATGAAAGTGAGGTTGGTACTCAACTGGGTAAGAACTGATTAAATAGACTGATAGGTAAAGCTTGGGGTTTACTTCTTTAGAGCTTGCCAGTTCACTGTCGGACACCTTATCGTAACCTTACTAGTCACAAGAAGCTCTTTTGATCACATAAGAGTGACTGAATATAGTCAAAGAATTAATATTTATAAGCTGTTTAAGTTACACATAATTATGACTTGTAAATATGCATAGTAAACCACTTCTCAGAGTTTAATCTTGAAAACTTTAATAGAGACATTCCTTTTTGAATAACATGTGAAATTTATAGGCCCCTTTCTACAATAAAACATAATCAAACAGTCAATCATGTATGTTTAAAGTCTAAAATAATAATTGTAACAGTCGAGATCAATCAATATTCTAAATTGGCTTAATATTGGTCCCTCCTGTTCGATAAGTAGAATTATTTTCGACTTCTGGGTTTGTTTGTCACTTTAAAATTTTTAAGGCAGGCGGGTTCTTTATTCTTAAAATATATTTTTTTTTTTAAACCATCTAGTCCCAAATTAAGCAATTATTCTTACTTGTGTTATGGGTACTAAACAACTGATATAATACTTAAATACATTTTTTTTTCTAGATACATACATATTATAGATAAATTACATCCAGACACAGAACAAACCTTTATGCTCATCACACAAAGATTTGTCCTGGATGGGGATCGAACCCACGACCTCTGGCTTAGCAATCAGGGTCACTAACCACTAGACCAACAGGCCAGTCAAATTTATTTTTTAAAATGTGTGTAAGTATTTAAGGTTTTGATTTAATCTTGACGAAGTTGCAGCGATGAACTAGTTTTATTTAAACAACTTAGATGTAAGGTCATAATACGGTGGAAGTTGGTGCTGGGATTTTAATTAAATTGTGCTTGCATTGTTATAGTTGAAGCAGTGTGTTATCGCTTGAGAGCAAGCTACATGTTTGGATTAAGATTGCGCTGATGCATAAATATGTAAACTGAGCTAGTATTTGAGGAACGTTTAAGCAGGTGATGCTGACGTTTTTACAGAAAATAGGTTACGGGAGCTTGAACCCCTGAAACTGGTTTATAAAGTAATCGTTCTAGTGGGTACTGCGTTAACAGTTAATTCTCCTTTTTGCCACGCAATGCAAGCTGCAAAGAAAATTATTTTCAGAATTTTTTTTTAACTGTTATAAAAGCAATTCTTACATGTACGGATATATATAATAAGTGATGATAATACTCGTACTATAAGTGGGAGACCCCGTCGGGGTAGGCACACAGAGTTAATAGTTCTGACCTAAATTAGCAGTTCTTAGTAATATATAAATTAAAAAGTATACACTGTTATTTTGGAAATAGTACTGACGATTTCAATGAAAATTTGTACTTCGATAAAGTTTAACTTTTCAATTATAAGGGTATGGTTAATGAATCAGACATATACCTTCAATTAAAAATCTTCAATTCACACACACTGGCCTAATGGCCAGTGTGTGTGAATTGAAGATTTTACGAAATTGCAGAGAAGGCTATTGCTCAGCAATGGGAAACATTCTATCGGCAAAAATAGTTTCTATTTTCAAACGGTTTTATACAGACAGGTTAATAAAGTGTATAAAAGGCCGACCTCCCGGGGTTCACCCAATATGATCATCAAGTCATGTCAATATTATGAAAAAGGTCGATAAATGCGGGAAACCGCGGACACCCTATCTTTTTTTTCCTTGAATTTATTTACTGGCATTAGATGACATAGTTAAACCTATTTTTTTTCGTTTTGAATTTAATTTGGTTCTTTTATAAATAAAAAGAGCTTTGTGGGATCCCATGGGGTAAGCATGTTGGACACATTTCCAAACTCCGGAGGATTCCTGTGTCGGTCAAAAATGTTATTGGATTTTATTGTCATAAAATCCAATAACATTTTTGACCGACACAGGAATCCCTTGCACAACACCCTAGCTGCGCCACTGAAGTAGTTTTAATGAAGAATATTTTAGATATATTTCTACTCTCAAATATTTACTAGCAACGAAAGTCACTAATTTGTGAACTGGATAGGGAGCAAATTTAATTGTTCATTCCTGAACCAGTTGGGCAAACGGGAACACGTAAGACAAAGTCTTGTTGAATTTTCCAGCAATTTCTAGTTAGAGCCCGGAGTTAGCTTAAACGTAGTCAGATCCCAGAAAGTTTTATAAAGCATTGATCCCAGCTGCTTTAATGAATGCTTCTTTGAAATCCTAATTTAAGAAGATTAGAGAATTGTTATGATTGTGAAGTCAAAGTAAAAAGAACTTTCTTAAATACTGGAAAAGAAATGCATTGCAAATCCAAATTAGAACCTCTTATTTTCAGTCAATAGAAGTTTTATTTATATGATGATTTAACTGTCCAATGTTTATAGTCACCAGACGTGTATCATGTGATAAATGGTTTTCTGGCATTATGTGAAAATACAGACCTTGTTCTGTAAAAAAAAAACAATGTCATCATCCGAGTATCCGAGATGACATTACAACACGTGAAGAGATTTCGAAAAGCGAGTTAATAAAACTTTATATTTCACTAAAATAAATTTGAACATAAAATTTAGTTCATACACAATATTTGCCCGCATAGTTGTCAGCATGTTTCCTCCAGTTAATTAACGTTGATATGCGCAACCTTCCTATACGAGACTTAAATAAGCCAGCCTTTGTTCTAAATAAACTTTAGGCCGCAAATTGGAAACAGCGGAATTTGAAACAGAGCCTTTTGTTATGTGCATCGCACAACTGAACTTTTAGTTGAGGTGATTTTGCTACAGTAATCCATAAGGGACCATACGTGTTTACGTCATCCGTGACGTATTGATTTTCTAAAAAATGTTGGGATAAAACGTTTTCTCGTAAGAAGAGATTGAAATATATTTTTGCTTTTCTTCAGAGATTTCCTTTTTGCTTACTGTTATGTGAAAAGATATGATTTTCGAAAGGAAATTTTATAAAAACCCAGTAAATGAAGGCATTTTTGTATAAAAGCAGACTAGCTAGTAGAATTTCAATATAAATAGGTATTTGGGGCTCAGATTCAACACTTCAAATAGTTTGCATGATCACATTATTTAGTCAACATTGATGGATAGTTGGATTAACTAGCGGTTAGTTAACAGTGTTATCTTATTATACAGAGTTTATTAACACTGTTTCGACCCTAGTAATTAAATTACATGCATGTATCAAATTGTATACGCACAAAAAAAAGATAATAATATTTGTCCTTTTTAATTTTCTTAGGGCGCTCGTAATATTGTGGTACAAGTAAGATGTTCGTTACGGTCATTGAGGTAAAGCAACGTTCCACAAGGTCGGTCCGTGATGGGTGGACCTTTTGTGGCAATTTCATTCTTGAACGTCTCCGTGCTTCGGAAGGAACGTAAAGCCGTTGGTCCTGGTAATGTTTAATGTAGTAGTCGTTAAGTTGAAAGGCGTCTAGGCGACTTGATAAATTTCAACACTAGGGTTGTTTCAAGTCCATTCGATGCGTAATTCTTACTCAAACTTAGCCACCGGGCTTGGGAAGTATATCCACTCTTACAATAAACAAGTTGAAAAAATTAATCCGTACCCAGAAATGAGATGTAATGGGTTGTTGATTTTAATATCAGTCATCATCATCAGCAACCCATTGACCTATTGCTGGGCTCAGGTCTCCTCTCTCTATCTATAGAGCTGAGAGGATTTGGGCCATAATTCACCAGTTCGACCGGTTTAATAAAGGTATTATATAATAATATAATAATACCCCTTGTAAGTACTCCATAGGTTATCGAACCATATTATTCAATAGAATTGAAGGACATTGAATTTTCTTTGTCATGAACTGAAGTAGAAGAACACTTAGCAAGGGTGCGCTCAAGAGTTCGAGTTTAGGAAAATTCTGGCTTATTTCAAGAAAATGAGGGACTTTGTGTTTCAATCAAGAAGTGTATATAAATTACTAGCTTTAGTTCTGTAATTCAGCCAATGTCGGTTGTGCAAAGAAAAGCAAGTGTTAATAAAAATTGTTTTGTTACAGGTATGTTGCAGACAATAATTATATACTGTCTCGTTGAAAGTACGGGTCATAACGACGCAGGTAGTATGTAGTTATCTATATCACATCTACAAATATGGCTACAAATATGACGCGTTGGTGTTTTGGCTGTTGTATAAATGATCGATAAATATTTGAGTTATCCTGAAGACAAGAAATTTTGATTGAAAGCGCGCAGTTATTTTTAAGGTTCCGTATTTAAAAGAAACAAATGGAAACCTTATAGGATTACTTCGTCATACATTTGTCTGTCTGACTATCCGTCTATCAGGACCCATTTTCTCAAGAATGCATAAAGATGCGAAATTATCATATTGTCATCACAGCTACAATAGGCATTGTCTTCTCAAAAAATCTATAAGTTACAACTCACAAATGAAAGCCCACTCGTCCAATATCCTCATCTTTTTGAATGAAATAACGTAGTTTATTACGGCGGGTTTTCACACGGAGTGGAGGTGACGTAAGTGGGACATCGTGCGCTATCTCTTGCCATCGTCGGTCCTTGCGGCTGCGGCCCGTCCTATCTCACGATCTGCTTTAAGGATCATTTGTATTCCCTTTACTTCTTCATTATTAATTGTATATACACGGGTCCGTAAAATAATGTGGATGCAAATGTTGCGGCCGTATTTTTTGTTATAAATACATACATAGACAGAGGCAGAGAGCATTTCCTTTCACTTGCTACGATTCAGACATACATCTTTGGCTTCTTCAATATTCATCAGTCTTTTCATGCATTCTCGCCGGTAAATATAAATAAATTAATATAAATTCTACACGTTAATTTTATTTATAAAATAAAGGACGTGATTAGATTGTATTATATTTTATGACTTAATACTAACACATATGCAATCATAAAAAGTAAATGATATAATTACAAAGGGGAACTCTATGTTGAGTTATTTTGTGGTTGAAAGAGGTAAAGATAAATGCAAAGGTACGTCTACGTATAGAGTATCATTATTAAAATCATATTCCAGTAGAGTATGCTAGGCGCTATAAAAACCCCTGCTTTCACTTTGACAGCAGAACCAGACTTTCAAAGAGAGACTCATACTTAAAAATCACTAAAGAACTTTCCCGCACTTACTCTCAATTCTAGGTAAGCTTTAACCTTCAAAATTCACTCAATATTACAAGACAAACAACATATAAAATAGGTATTCACCCAATCTAAACGTCTTATTAAGGACAGAACTACCAACAAAGGATATAAAATACGATTTATTTTCGTTATCAAATTACTGGTATCGGTTTTATTGCGAACAATTACAACAAGCTATGTGTACGCTGTATAACAATATAATGTTTCTCAGTATGTTTATCTAACGATATTGTTAGTAATTGGGAAGCTCTTGTAACAATACACGGTCTCAAATTGTATGTTGTAGGAAATTATAATGCCGGCAAGCGGATACGTATCTATGTAGTAATATATTACTGTGTAAGAGAAACAAATTATGAATCTCGTTGGCGACGGATGAAGTCTCGTAAAGATTTTTAATTTTTGTTCAAAATACTTTTGTTTCTATTCTTACTAATATGCGGATTTATGAATCTTACTTTTACCTCATCATATTAAATCATTGAACCAATGCTACAAGGGTAATGGAAGTTTATAATAAAATAGTAAGGAAGAGAAAAATGTTAAAAAAGTTAACTGACTTAAATTTAAAATTAAATTGAATATATGATTTTGAAAAATATTCGGATTATATTTCACTTTCTACGAAAACAACGCACGACCGCACGTGGCAAATAACCCTGTGGACAAAAAATAATCTGATGTAATTTAGTTCAAATAACTTTACTAAATTGAGGATATTTTTCTAATCATTTTTAGCGACGAGATTGCTACTCTACGAAGTCTTTCTTATTCGTCAACAAAGCAAGCTAATTCTGAAATAAGCGTTATCTGAACTCCAGGCTGCCTGCTTCTAAAAGGTTTAACTAAATCCGTCCAAAGGGTCTACCCTAATACTGGCTTAAACTGGTGGAAATACAAAAAAGTTTACATGCCTTCTTGTTCCTGAGTGGGCGGATAAACCTTTTTTAAGTATAGTAGTATACATAATTATATACTATCTTAGGAATAATTGAAGGCAAAAACTTTGCCTTTTTAGACTTAGTCATATTAAAGGTGCAAGATTAAATTTAAAAAAATAATCGGTATTTATATTTCACTAGCCAGAATTTTTAGTAAATGAGATTGCATTTAAAATTACAACTAAAACTGTTTTTTGATAGTTTTTACCGTATGTTGACAGGCCAAATTAATTCCGTGGACCACTCTCCAAAAGCAAAACTAACATGCAAATACTCTATAGTGCAAATGCTCTAATTACATTTCTTTAACACGTGCATGTTTGCTGTAGAAACAAGCTGCCTAATATATTTTATAGTATCTCCTAATTTACTTACTGTGTTATTATAATATTCAACAATTAATGAGATCTAAGTAAACACTAAACAAATAATCTTATTACGAACGATTAATAAAACTGACCTCATCAACATAACAATAGCTACCATTGACTCCTAAACAACCTACTATACGGTCTAACGTCCTGACAATCCTAGTGAATATGGTAATATTATATGTACCTAAGCATTATTTGTTATTACACTAGAAAGGGTCTACCTCAAGACATTTACAGTCAGAAAAGGAAAGGAAATCGCCTTTATCCTCGTCCAAATACATAAAAAATAGGATGTATGAATCTATATCTAGGAAAATGCTGAATAACTCGACTACAATACAAAACGAAATAAGATTGGTGTTGCTAATGCCGAAATAAACGAAATAATTGTAACATTCTTCATAACAATTCTAATGCTATTGAATAAGCATTTTTTGTAATGAGTTTATATAAACTTGCTTCCATAGTTTTTCCACCTGCATTAATTTACAAATTAGCAGTTAGATATTCTTACAAAACTTTTCATCTGAATGCAATATCTGATGGCTTCTGTTTAAACACTATAATATACATTGAAGTATATTGGGTTGCTGGTTCCTCTGCTGCTCTCATTAATAAAAGGCATAGATGTCTATGAAAGTCGATTGAAGAGAGAAGAGTTATGTTTTCAGCTAGCGCAATCAATCAGTCTGTGTTCTATAGCTAGTAATATTTCTCAGAGCATTTGTCGATCAAGCTCCATCGAGAATACGACGAGAGTCGACAATGACGCCGATCCGTAATTAAAAATGGCGCAGGATTTTTATTAAGGTCGACCTCAACGCCACGGTAGATCGTTAAAACTTTGTTTTGTGAAGCTCTAATAAAAAAAAGAAGCAATTATGTATGAAAATTTTGGCAAATGTCTAACTCGTAAATTCAAATGTATGTATGTATATTCAATGTGAAGAGCATCCATCTCTTATGGACATCATATATTATTATGCTTGTTCAGTAGAAAATGTACCTAAAAGAAATGTAGATTATATTCATTTATAAATACAAAGTTTTGGCAATTGTGACCTTACGGGCTTGAAATGAAAAGCATTCACGTTTCTAATGTTCGAGTTAATTAGGCAATTTATACACGAACCGTTATTAACCTAATTCACTAGCAAGACAAACAAAAACAAGTAAATGACAGTAATATACCTATGTACGAGTAGTTACATAATATAAATAGATGTGGAATACAAAAGTAAGGATTGGAAGAAAAATAAAGTAGCCTAGCTAATTTCTATTATACAGTACTAGCTGTTGCCTTTGTTCTTTGTTTGGCCAGTGCTCAGCTCCTATTGGCTGTAGCGTGATTTTATATAGCCTAAACTTTTCTTGATAAATGTGTTTTCCAACACTGAAATAATTATTCAAATCAGACCAGTAGTTTTTGAGATTAGTTCGTTAAACCAAACAAACTCTTCAGCTTTATAATATTAGTATATAGTTAAAATATATTATTATAATCTAACATGGCGTCACACCTTTTCCCAGAGGGGTAGGTAGAGGTGCACCCCGCTTAAATTTCCCTGCTATGTTAGCTCCCATAGAAGGCTAGCCATTTCCTAAATTGATCTGCTAGTGAGAATATACCATTTTTATCCGACCCGGGGATCGAACCTGAAAACTTGCATAGCAGTCGTCCACCCCACTATACCACCCAGACAGTCAGTAGTATAATAGGAACATCAAAATGAAAAAAAATCTCAATGTTATAAACGCGTATTAAAAACGAAATAAGTACCATTCTTACGTTATATTGCCGTGCAGAGATACACAAAAGCTTCAAATAGATATCCTTTATTACACAGGAGGTTAAAAATAAATATAAAGCGTCTGTATTAAGTTTAAACAAGTGAGTTTGTGTGTGTACAGAAGGTAATCGACAGTACACGTATGCGCGCATATAAAAAGCGTTTGCACGTAAAGAGAACTCCATTATTCGCCCCCAAAATTAGATACGTGTCGGTCGCCGCGCATTTATTAAAAAAGTACGTATTTCGTGTGTGGAAATAAATTATTTTATGTTAAAAATTCAACTGAGACCAAGTTATGCTGGTTATTCCTTTAGATCGGTCGAGTTGTAAATTTGTGATGAATTACTCATATTTAGGGATAAAATGACCTATATGCGACGATATACGTATATGTATTCTGATATATGTTACCAATCTAAATATTCATTGAGTTACTAATTCCGTACGCAACACTGCTTTTTGCTAAGTGAGAAGTCTCTCACTTCTAGGCATTCGTAGATTTTTATAATCATAATTTGGTCACTGTAATTTTCAAACATATGACAACGATATACAAAATGGACTTATTTAATTTTTAAACTCAGATTAGGGTAATATATATAGCATCTTTGTACTACGACTTTAGGGAAGTCGTAGTTCAAAGATGCTATATATATTACTTACTTAATATAACTTACTAAAATAAGTACAAACAGATAAGGCAGCCCTTGATTGTCACCTTGCAAACTAGACAAACTTACTATTCGTTGCTTTCGTAATAACATACAGAGACTATTTCCTTTCACTTGCTACGATTCTGACATATATCTTTAGCCTATTCAACATTCATCAGTATTTTCATGCATTCTCGCCGGTTGAGGGTACTCCAGATCTATCCCTTCTTTCGTAACTAGCAACAAAATTATTTGTTAATGACACGAAATGAAATTTATGAGTTTGATTTTGAGTATATACTTATAATAAAGATCTTATAACTTTACATGTTTGCCAAAATCTGCCAGATAGCATACACAGTTTTGAGGAATTGATGAATAATACATATAGCGATGGTGGCTGAATTGATAAGGGACCGGCGTTCAAATCACGCGGTCCGAGTTCGATCCCAGTACCAATGTGGATTTCACTTTGTGGGATTTATATGTACTAGTTAGTCAAGTGACTTACCATCTGCTAACGGTGAAGGAAAACATCGTGAGGACACCCACATACTCTAGAAGAAATTCTATGAGTATGTCTGATCAACCGTGAATTATGTCCTAAACCCTCTCAGCTAGAGAGCTGAGCTTGGACTGCTGGGATCAGATCTCCTTTCCTCTAGCTAAAGAGCTAGAGGAAAGAAGACCCGAGCCCAGGAGTGGAACTTAATGGGTTGCTGATGATGATGATGAGGGTATATAGACCTATCACGATCTACATATTTCTTATTACCTAATTCATCTATTTTCTCATTCTTAATTTCTTACGATGGAATAATTTAGGTAGTGCTTTTGCTGATATGGTGTTATGAGAACCAGTTTACCTTATAAAACGGTTTCTAGATCAATTCAGTTTGTTTTATGTTTATGTTGGAACATTAAAAATACATCCTCAGGTTATATTAGAGTAGGGACCCGTATTTCTGTTATCTTTGAAACTAATATGACTTATATTTATGTTGAATAAATGGCCATATTTATTTCTTATTTATTATATTCAGACAAGGACGTTATTGGGCATTCTACTCCAAGTTCCATTCCTTCGGCTCACTGCGTTGGCCGCCGTCACTCCAAGTATTTTACTCTTCCGAGAGTAATGAGGGCCACCATCATTCCCGTGGTTTATGATGATTGCTCAATTTAAATATTAAGGAACTATCTTTAACTGATTGTGTACGTACATATCACTACAAATATTATGTAACTCAAGTTGCCAAATCTGCGGTACTAAGAGAAAATGGTTCCACTTAACTGTTTTCCTGTGTAACTCGAAGGAATCATATTATCCAGTAAGCAACGAACCGAATAGATTGTTATGTTTTAGTACGTGTAAGAGAACTCACCCAGAAAATTAACGTTTTTAGATTAAAAGCTTTATATATGTACTTATAGTTCTAATGATATGTTTTCTTAGCTTCTCGGCTACAGTTTCTCGCGAGGTTTTATAGTGGTTCAACCGTTTCAGCGAATAAGCAGACTTGCCGACACAATTTTTCTCATTACCTATTTCATTTTTGACTAGCAGCATTATGTAATCTATTTTATTATTATATCTGAGTATAGGTATGAGTTTTGAGGTTGAAATTTAACAATTCTATGACAGAACCATATATATTGACTGTCACCGTGGCGCAGTGGTTAAGGTGGTCGCCTCCCCACTACATCGCCGTGCTGGGTGACGTGGGTTCGATTCCCACACGAGACAAATATTTGTGTGATTCATAGATATTTGTTTCTAGTCTGGGTGTACTTTGTGTCCGTTAGTTTCATGTTTGTAAAGCTCCCCGCGACACAGGGCTTGTTCCCTAGGTGCGGGCGTTGTCTTTTTTAAAATTAAAAAAAAAAACTACTCTAACATGACAGTATTGACATGTTCATTACGTTTAATGAAGTTAAGTAACAATCAGCAAGATTTTTCAATAGATGGGTAATATCGTTGCCGTTCTAGAAAACCTGTCGGTGAATCCTCTTCAAAGTATAGAAGTTAACCCAAATTGGAAGCCAGTGGGCTTACTCTGAATTACGACATTCGATTGGTCGCTTTTGATGTCGCTGTCAAATGTAAGGAAATTTAGATATAGTCGCTGTCACTTTCAATCTTTTGACAGCGACATCAAAACCGACTAATCGAATGTCGAAATTCAGAGTAAGCCCTTGAGTATCTAATAAAAGCATACTTTAGTTTAACTAAACCTAAAGAAACTGTTAAATGCTACTTCGTAACATACTAGCCTCGTAAACTTTTTATGACACCAACTAGAATGTTCCATAGGTAATCCTTAGATTGTATATTGAGACCTGCATAAAACCTCACCAAATAAACCTTTTTTTCAACACACACCCTTTTTTTATAAACAAGATCACAATATGTAGATAACATTCACTAGAAACAGCTATAAAAGAAATTTTCGCTTTTATTATCACAATTCACTTCTAGACAGCTTTTGTCTCATTTACTCTCGTTGTCAGATGGGGTATCGTGCATCAACTAACGAGCCATTAAATTCGCCATTCGAATCTGCCTGTTTCAAGATCACAATAGGGAGGCAGACTAATTAGTTTGGTGTTATAAACAATACGTTAACTGTCGGTTACCTACGGCAGTATAAATTACGGTACACCTTTATAGCCTGGGGTTGTCTATTAAAACTATGTATGTGTGGGTTGTAAAATAAAGACTATATCGAATAATTTTCGAGAAACTTACAACTAAAGTATATCCTATTATCTAAAAACGCATTAAAATATCATAATAGCATCAATGTCTGTAGTAGGTTTTAGGCTTCTAGAGTATGTGGAATTTTCTCACGATGTTTTTTTTCCTTCACCGTGAGCAGAGATGGCAAGTCACGTGATGTACACATGAATAAAAAATTAAAGTAAAACTTCACAAAGTGAAATCCACATTGGTACTGCCGGTCGGGATCGAACTCGGACCGCGAGATTTGCACGCCGATCACTTATCCATTCAGCCACCATCGCTATTATAGCACACATATTCGAGGTATTCTTGTATCCGATACCACAGGCTGATCCAAATCGAAATCCAACCGCGTGTTTTACATGCCAGTTACTTTCTTATTATATCAATAAAATAACTAATAAATACTAGATTTGTTAAAAATACACTGAAGTTTAGAAGCCTACGTCTATGTAAAATTTCTTATATCGATTTAGCAGTTTGGAAGATTAACCTCTACATCTAAACTCACAAATTTTACTTCTTTGTAACATTAGTATAGAAATACAAGATTAAAATAAATCCAATTAACTTTTAAGTCTATTCAAAAACAACGTTGTATACTGCGATGGCCGACTGCTGCCGTCTCTCAAACTTTACGACTCTCTAACTCGCCTTAATTTAGCAATAAAGTCTTAGACAATAAAGAGCAAAATTCTTATATTAATTTAAAAAGAGGCGAAAATAAAACTGCACCTCTTTTATTGCAATTTTGTAGCTTTGTATTCCTTGCACTTTATTGTCTACAGAGCATAATATTTATCTATTAGTCACACACTCGTGTTTACATAAGTGATAAGTTAGTTTCCTTATCAAACACAGCCCGGATCTTTATGGCTAATAAAACAGTAATTCCTCACAGGAGTCTATTTATATGTAAAACGCGGCGTAATAAAATGTCGTTTGAACAGCAAAGTGAGACTTACAACGGTGCCCATAGCGCCGTACGTCAGGGATTTGCCAAATATTTTTGCCGGAGCCCCTGAGAGCCCGGACAGCTATCCACCGCCAATGAATTAGCCAATAAAACCAAATTGAACCAAATAAATTTCCCATTATGCTTGTTTTTCTATCTTCTTTAGGTTTGTACAGAAGCTTCGAAGCTGCCTCGCAAAAATTGAGAAAGATTTCTCGGTATTTAAAAGAATTTTAACATCTCTCTTGTTACGCAAACAGACATAGTTTTTATCTTTAAAGTACGATCCAACTTATAATTTTCAGTAAAATAAACAAAGCTACAATCTGTTTCACAAGCAGTTTCTTAAATTCATTAAAGAGAGGAAATGTTTAGCCGACGAGTTGTAAAGGGAAGTTACCGAAGTTGGTCGGTAGAACTGATAGCGTTACTCTATCTTCTGTTTGCGTCTTGATTGTTTGAACTTTGCCCACTTTGTTTGGTTAAATTAATAATTTAAGTCACATGAGTTTTCTTAACGGCGAGGCGCTCGTTTTCAGGTTGAAGAAACAAGTTAGAACTTTTATAAGGTTCGTTGTATTAACTATTAGTGAGGAACTGTGTTTAAGCGCTACTTTTTGTTTGTTCATCGTGTTTTTAAGAACTGTGTTCCTTGTTTTTAACATTTAATTAAAGGGAAAGCATGACGGTGTTAAAATATTTTTTTAAATATTGTTGAAATACCCGTAAAATCGGTGTAAATATTTATCGTTGAAAATTAATTAAGCTCATCCCAAAGCGGTTGGGCTCAGGATTAATGAAACATATTTCGGTTAAAAATTGCTCAATGAAAATATAAGTGATAAGGTGACGGTTTCGTCGAGTTTCCGATAAATTTCCATCAGTTTGAAGCTCTTGAGGAGAATTTATCGTGTTTACCTGTTCAGCATTCAATTACAAGGAAGAACGTTGGTGGCAACTTGTGAATTTTAATGTTCGAGGCAGACTATAGATCTCCGGTCCTTCGTCTGTCTGCAAAAATAGAACAACATGTCCCAGTTCTGTCTGGCGTGGATATTCGGATACAAGAATACCTCGAATATGTGTGCTATAATAGCGATGGTGGCTGAATGCATAAGTGATCGGCGTGCAAATCACGCGGTCCGAGTTCGATCCCGACCTGCAGTACCAATGTGGATTCCACTTTGTGGAATTTATATGTACTAGTCAAATGACTTACCATCTGCTAACGGTGAAGGAAAACATCGTGAGGAAACCCACATACCCTAGAAGAAATTCTATGAGTATGTCTGATCCACCAACCCGCACTAGGCCAGCGTGAGTGGATTATGGCCTAAACCCTCTCAGCTCTCTAGTTAGAGGAGAGGAGACCCGAGCCCAGCAGTGGGACTTAATGGGTTGCTGATGATGATGATGTGTGCTATATAAAATACCTATATGGCATATAAAATTTAACAGTCTACTAAACTGCACTCACCAACGCATGTAGCTCATTACTTTTATCATGTACAAATTAATTAATACGTCATGATTTTTGTTTCAGTTTCATATCGATTCAATAGATTTTTATCACTCGCAGTGGCGGAAATTAGGTGCGGTCTATGTCCAGCAGTGGACGTAATTGGGCTGATATATAATGCATCAGCAACCCATTAAGTTCCACTGTTGGGTCGGCCTAAACCCTCTCAGCTCTCTAGTTAGAGGAGAGGAGACCCGAGCCCAACAGTGATATATAATGATAACGATAAATTTATATTATTCATATTAGTAGCACTTTGCAAAACAAATTCCATAACTTGTAGCTAAAATATATTAAACTTACCTTATAAAGAAAAGCGGCCTGTGTCTATTTATTTTTTAATGAAATCCGTTGTAGAAAATTCTCAACACATATTCTTAGTCACGATAAACTCACAATATTTAATATTACAAAATCTTATGTAACAAGACTTGGCTCACGGTGGAACTACTACCTCGGGATGAATATACAGCCAAGATAAATCTGTGAGTCTGATATCAGGCGGGCGTCAAAGCCTCTGCAATCTTAGTAAAGAGAACAGTAACCTTTAAGAAAGGCTACGTCGGTGTTTCATTTTTAATTTTCGAGAATAATAGGGAGACGAGGCGATGATAATGGAATGTGTATGTCATGTTTTCTTTTTTTAGGCTGGCAACTTTGACAGCCGGTCATCAAAAATTGCGCTAGTGATAATTTATTGTAATTTTATTGTAATTCATATGTATTTCCTTAAAAAAACAGTATAAATAACTTATCAAGACTCCGTTTATCAAAATCCTATGCTGATTGTGAAAAATATACGATAATAACAGTCCGCCAGAGAACACGTTTCACTCATCTACACCAACGGATGAAATTTGAAGTGTCTTCGAAGAAAAGTGATAAACCTGGGGAGTATACGCTTTGTTTAAGACAATTTAACACAATACAACACTTATACAAGCTACTTGTGGCTTATTTATATTTTACATTAACCTCATATATGTGATTTATGGGATTTGTGAGTCATAATCAATCAACACCGGTGGTTTTTTTTCCTTTTCTTGTCGATTACATGACAGTGCAGGATTGAGAAACTAAACTATCCTCATTCACCACAAACACTTCAATCTACACTGTACAATTAGTTCATAAATAATGTTACAACGGTGTATCAACTAGTATAAACAATACTTACTAATTACATTATAACCTCTTCTCAGTTAATTAATATTGCCCTCTTTTAAACATTATTTACATTGATAATTTGTCCTTTTATAACAAATACTGTACCCTTTTGTCTTTTAATTTTCTTTCAATTAATTAACAATCACTTTTCTTGTTTTTATCTCATTACAAACTTAACTTCACACCCTTTATTTTTATATCTGTTTTATTTCTTTTACTAACCTATACATTCTACTTTAAGGTACTTGAGAGCTACTGAAGGCCTAATATTTAAAATGAATCAGCACATCATGACCCGCAAAGCTAAGGCCCAGGACACTGAATCTCAACTCAAACAAGCACTGCTCGAGTTGAAAAAGCACAAGGAGGACAACTGTCTGCTGCTCAAGGAACGGAGTGAATGTGAAGAGGAAATTAATATTGTTAATACCAAAGTAGCTGAGCTGAAGGGTGAACTGTCTGCACTTCACAATCAATATGTGGATGTACTGGACCAGCGTGACAAGCTACAACTTGAAGTGGAATCCTTTAGTAGTTGTTATAGTACTTATTCAAGCTCTCTCAGCCGCATTACAGAGTTAGAGTTAAGCCTACAGCAAGCAAATATGAAGATTGTTTCTCTAGAAAGTATTATACAGGTTCACAACAGTACTGCGACTCAGAACATGTACTCAGAACTCATGGGTGATAATATAAATGTACTTAATGCTTTAAAATGTAAATGTAAAGGTAAATGCTCATTTTCAATCAGTAAAAAGAAATGTAGGAAATATTTAACTTTGACTAAATTAGTAAAAAAACTTGAATATAATCTTAAGAAGTCAGCGAACAAAAAAAAACTATCACAAATCAACTGTGATTTACTCAATGAGCGTGTGACATTGCTGTCTGAATATGAAAATTGTAGTGAACAGCTAGCTACAAGTAGGTTACTTTATGAACAACACACACATGAGCTTGAAACACAAATGTTAGAGCTACAATCAACATTGACTCGAACAATCTTAGAACATGAAAGGGAAACACGTGAGTACATATTAAAATATGATGAAATTGCAAGGATTGGCAAAGAAAATCTGAAACAGGTGATTTCTCTAACAAATAATAACTCGTGCTTGACATGTTCTCAAACACCACCTAACATGAACAGTGAAGTACCACATGTTAATATAGATTTGCTCAATTGTACTCAGGACCTACCGCTCATGGACAACATTGACACTAACCATTGTCCAACCACTTTACACCAGGTGGAGCCTATTATACATTCTATTAATTCTAATACTATAAAGAATGTAATTATGTTCTCTGACCAGTTAGGAAAGGGTTTGGGTAGCCTAATTAATAGTCAAATAGATTGTCCCATCACAAATATTTGTTCACCTAGAGCTTCATTTAATAATATTATTAATAGTGTTAAGTCTACTAGTTTTAATAATCAATCCACAGGTATAATATTATTTGGTGACAGCCTATCTGTCACAAAGAAGAACATATTACAGCTAACTGAAGTAATGACATCACTTCATAGTAGTGTAGGTTGTAAGTTTATTTTTTGCGCTTTGCCATATTCATATGCCTTAAGCAAAGAACAAAATAGGCATATAAGTAATCTCAATTTATTAATTTATAACTGTACATGTCGCCTTAGCGACTTTATGACATTTTTTGATAGTAATATATTTATTAGTAATTATTTATTAACTGAAGATACTATGTATCTTTCCTTTTATTTTAGACAACAGATTGCTAAATTATTAGCATATATCTTATTAACTGACACAGGTACTCCTAGGGTATTAAAGAATTTGGTAGATATAAGTATTAATAGTAAGGCAATTGACATATCTAATAGTTTAAACTGTTAGGTGAGACAACGGATAGGCAGACACAACACAGTCTGAACATAGGTCATCAGAATATTCAAGGCCTATCCGGCAAGGAATTAGAGTTAGAATTATTTCTTAATAAACATGACATACATATACTTTGTATTACAGAACATTGGCTGAAAAATGAACAATTAATATTATTTAATAATAAAATTTTTAATATTTCTAGTGCGTTTGTAAGAAAGAAGGCTATACATGGTGGCTCTCTGATTTATGTGTGCAATAATTTATCTTGTAGGGAACGTAAAGATATTGTAGGCCTTTCTATTGAACGTACTATTGAAATGTCCTGTATAGAGCTAGAGCAGTATATCATAGTGTGCGTATATAGACCACCACAGAGTAATTTCAATATTTTTGAAACAGTAATGGAGGATGTTTTGAAACGTTTAAGCTTAGAATCAAGGCGAGTAGTAGTGTGTGGTGACTTTAATATTAATTTACTTGAGCAGTCACAGTTCTGCACCAGATTAATCAGCTTATTTAAGTCTTTTGATTTAGAATATTTATTCATGGAACCAACCAGAATTACTTCACATTCTGCTACTTGCTTAGATAATATTTTTTGCAACTGTAAATACCTAAATAAGTTTATATTGAGTGACTTAACGTCAGATCATTGTGGACAAAAAGCGGAATTTCCTTTAGGTACAACTGCTAAAGTGAATAAGATCACATGTAGGCCAATAACCTCTGCTCGCCTAAAGCGCTTCAATGATAATATAGCATCTAAAGTCACCAACATTGATCTAACACAGGAAAATCCTGATGATTTATACGGGTCATTATTTAATGTAATTCAATCAGAATTTGATGAAATTTTTAAATCTAAGACATTTACTAAACATATTAAAGTTAGTTTCTGTGATTGGGCAACACCAGGCATATACAAAAGTAGAAATACTTTGTATGAACTTTATGGTATGAAACAGTATAATTTTGATCCAGTCTTTATTCAATATGTTAAAAATTATTCAAAAACTTTTAAGAAGGCATGTGCTGCCGCCAAGTCTTTGTACATTAGTAATAAAATCAAGAACTCAGACAACAAAGTGAAAGCCACCTGGAATATAATCAATAATGAGACGGGTCGGTCAACATTTAAAGAAAATAGTTTTGAATTGCACATTAATAATAGTAAAATAACTAAAAATTCAGATGTAGCTCAATCTTTTAATAATTTCTTTATTAACATACCTATAAATACTACCAACACCTTGGATTCTTGCCCAATTATAGCTGAATCCTTAGTTAAGAGTGTTGTGAATGAGTGTGGCACCAGGTTTAGTTTTAAATACATTGACCCTAATGATATATTAAAGGTATTTAAGTCACTTAATTCAAAAAAGACTGCTGACTTATGGGGCATCTCTGTTAAATTAGTCGTAAACATTATTTTTTGTATAGCCCCGTATCTAGCTACAATTTTTAATAGATGTGTTGATGTAGGTGTGTTTCCAGACTTAATGAAACACAGTAAAGTAATACCTTTATTTAAAAATGGATCTAAAAATGACCCTAGTAACTTTAGACCTATATCCATATTGCCTACTATTAGTAAAATTTTTGAGAAAATTATACTTCAACAACTCGAAAGCCATTTTAATTTGCATAAACTATTACATACCGAGCAATATGGTTTCACTAAGGGTCGCTCTACCATAGATGCAGGCGTAACACTAATAAAACATATTTATGACGCTTGGGAAAAATCGATGGATGCTATTGGTGTCTTTTGCGACCTTTCAAAAGCTTTTGATTGTGTTAAACACGATACGCTCCTTCGAAAGCTTAAACACTATGGAATTAGGGATGCTGCACTTGATCTCATAGCTACTTACCTAAGTGATAGAACTCAATACGTAGAAATAAATGGAAATAAATCTTCTGGATTACCTGTAAAAATGGGCGTTCCCCAGGGCTCAATTCTCGGTCCCTTTCTTTTCCTAGTGTACATAAATGATTTGCCTTTCTTTGTACAGGATTTTTGCGATATAGTGCTATTTGCAGATGATACATCTCTAATTTTTAAAATTGATCGCAAACTAAATAATCTAGATGTTGTAAATGGTTCTCTCGCAAAAGTTCTGGACTGGTTTACAGCAAATAATTTATTGCTGAATTCAAAGAAAACTAAATGTGTAAAGTTCACAATGCCGAATGTTAGAAACACAATAACAAATCCTAGTTTAAATAATGAAACAATTTCATTTGTAGAGTCTACAGTTTTTTTGGGTTTAACTTTAGATAAAAATCTTCAATGGGGAGCCCAAATAAAGTGTCTCGCAGGTAAACTTAGCTCTGCGGCTTTCGCAGTCAGAAAAGTGCGACTACTTACTGATGTGGAAACCGCGAGACTAGTATACTTTAGTTATTTTCACAGCGTCATGTCCTATGGCATCTTGCTATGGGGTAAGGCTGCTGATATTGAAACGATATTTATACTTCAAAAACGAGCTATACGCTCTATTTATAATTTAGGCCCACGAGTTTCCCTGAGAGAACGTTTTAAAGAAATAGGTATTCTAACGGTTGCATCTCAATATATATTTGCGAATATTATGTTTATTAAACAGAACATTCACCTTTACAGAAAAGTTAGTGACATTCATTCACTAAATACACGAAATAAACACTTACTCTGTAATATTTCCCATCGCCTACATAAAGTCCACAACTCTTTTGTTGGACTAGGAGTACGTTTGTATAACAAACTACCCATTGAGATGATGAACCTACCCTTAACGAAATTCAAACTTACGGTTAAGAAACATCTAATAGGGAAAGGCTACTATACCGTAAACGATTATATAAATGATAAAAAGGCATGGGACTAGTTGCTCGGTTCTTAATCTATTTTTTTTTGCAGGAATAACTTTTATCTTACTCTTGTTCACTCAATTACTGTAAAGTGGAAGCATTTTGAGATCATTTTTTTTTTCTTTCCTATTAAGCAAGTGTCTTCGATTGTCATGCTCACTAAACTGTCATTGCTTGTGGTGTCGTATTGGCCGGGTCATTCTCTTCCCTCAAATATGGTTGAAGAGAATGATGGCTGGTCTGTGCGTCATGCCCGTGAACGGGCGCTACTTGGGGTGACTGGTCAGTCGTCGTATGCTATGCTTTAGCGCTACTAAATTATTCAATTCCTTTTTTTTAAGCTAATATTGCTAACAATGTGTTCACAAAATGTTTTTACCGTTTTCTAATACATAGTTGGTACCAAGTGATGATCCCACATACCATACTTCTTGACGAAAACAAATTAAAGTTTGATTGCTCATTATTATTTTCTCATATCCAAATTTTATTGAATTTGATTTAGTATGGTGTATTGGTTCTGTACTTTCTGTGATATTTCAAACTGTAACCAATTAAAATTGTAACAACTATGGCGATTGAAAAGAGTGGCCTGAGTTTCTTGCCAAGTTCTTCTCAGAGCTCAACCTTGTCAGTGAACTGGCCGTAGGCAAATTTACTGACACTTTTTCTGGCTTTGTATGACGTTCATAAGTATCATGTATGTGATCCAAATGAAATAAAAAGATTTGACTTTGACTTTGACTTTGACTTCTATTGCCGTAGCAACCAGACGACAGACTACTATTAGACTTGAAGAATAACAGTGTAATCCCGAAATTGAGTTGATTTTTCAATAAATTTTAAGCCTACAGTAAGCTTATCATTAAACACAATAGTTCAATCGTTCTTTTTAATTTTATTTGTCCCGAAATCGATGCCTAAGACAGGCATGTAATGTATTTTTTTAATTCGTAGTTTCAAGCAAAAGTACAAAGTCTTTATACAATAATGTAGGTAAGTATAAGAGATAAAATATTCTGAATTATCAGTATTACGATGTTATGGAAATAGCACCTAAAATTTTAAATAAACTGATTTCTATACCGAGTTAGTTCATAATATCGATAAATGGTAATACAACCTCTCCGCCCCCACGAACATTGTTTCTTCGCGTGTATCCTTTCTCGTTTAACAAATGTTATGTTTTATATCAACTTTATTGAGAATACTTTTGTATTTTTTGTGTTACACTTTTCTTTATCTCGTCTTTATTGCGAGTTTTTATGATCGCCAATTGTTTTCCTATCAGTATTGTATTGTTTTGATCGTTGTTTTGTCTTGTAATGGAAATTCTCTACTTCTATACTTATATTATAAAGCTTAAGAGTTTATTTGACTTATATTATAAAGCTAAAGACTAGTGTGACTTGTAAGTCTGATTTAAAAAAAAATGGTTAATGTTTTAAAGCCCATTTATCGAGAAAGGTTAAAACTAGTTATAAGCCAAACAACATCACGCTACAGCCAAAAGGAGCTGAGCAGTGGCCAAATAAAAAACGACGGGAACGAAGCACCGCGTGACTTCTAATAATATGATATAATTTATGTGGATGCTACTTAAAACAAGTATTGTAAAACCTAAACCCTAAAACCTAAACCCTAATTTGAACCACTAGGTATATATAAATAAGAGTAGGTAATGTTTTTATAAAACGATATTTATTAACAATAACAGTAAAAGCGTAAAAAAGCGTAATCGTACTCAAGATCGGTGTATGTACATAGACTTGAGGACTCATTCGAAATTTCAAAATTCGACTTAATCAATTTTGATTTCACAATCAAATGATGATCACTATTGTTATAAATCAGCATTTAAATAAACAGATAACTTGTTAACCAATTGTGAAAATTGATTTATTTATGGTACTTATATTTCCTTTAAACAGATACACAACGTAAACAAAGATATTATGTTCGAAATTTAAAGCGTCACCGAACGGAACATAAAATCTAATTGAAGTCTCCTACCCCCTTAATTACATTCCAAATCTAAACCAGTATTCCGGAAAACAAAACAGCATCGTAGAATCGATCGAGAGCAAATGATGCGAAGTAGCTAGTTAAATACATTAATTAGTGTCACAAATGAGCTCGTGCCTCTAATTACGTACAATTATTCTCATTGAGCGGTAGCCTCCGTGGCCCAAGTTAAATTGTGTTTTGTATTTATAATGCCAACGCCTATACAATATTCAACAGCGAAAACTTTTCTTATAAACGCACCCCACTTGTGTACGTAGAAAAATGTTGGCGCTTTGGTTGGCGGGTTTTGTAATTCAAGACTATTGATTTATTTAGGTTGTTAAGAGAGATGTTGTTGATTCTATTGTTTACAATTCATTGCTCTTCTTTCTCTATTACTTTACAAAAAACAACACCCGCATTAGAAATCCAGCCTAGTGTCACGGGAAATTTTGCAAACAGACAATGAACGGATAGACTCAAAATAAATATCTATGAATCGCACAAAAAATTGTGTGATTCGTGGTATTGTTCGTGGCGAGTGACTTCCATAACCGCTACGCCAAGATAGCAGTCACTCCACTTCAGAGAAGTCCAGGCCAAATGATCTTCAGTACTGAAACGAGGAAATTGCTGTAGATAATGCGATAACGAAACGATATAATAGGTAAATATCTTATTTATTTTCAAATGTATTTATTTATTTTTATAATGAAAAGATGAATTTAAAATACCGCATTTATTATGGTAATATTTACAACCAGCTGTATTATTTAACAAAAAGATTAATTACTATGTTAATTACTTTCCCGAAAATAACGTGGACTGTAAAATTCGTTAAAACTTATTTATGTTGTTAATTTATATTTCAGCTGCCTTAACTGAATTTACTATTAAATTTATGTTTTACAATAATGCATTTCCTAAAATTATGGAATCGGGATTTTATATGTTCTTCGTAAATACTAAAGTAGGTATATCTATTCAAGACTTTTTACAATTAATATTTCTTTATTAACTTTATATGCTCGCAATCATCATTCACGCAAATATAAATGCAAAAGGTAGGAAAACACATTATACTATCCAATTCACAACAGTAGAATACTGTTGCAGTTTAAAATTTTTATTTTGTCATTGAATCGTAACATATATAAAAGTTAGAGTTAGCATTTTTTTATTTTTTGCTTACTTATTTCACATTTTTGGTATGCTGTCGTATAGGTATATTCACATGTGTCTTTAAAATAATGTGTATCAAACCTTGCAAAACTGGCATGTTTACAAACTACCCATTCATCATCATCATCATCCTCATCATCATATCAGCCCAATGACGTCCACTGTTGAACATATGCCTCACCTAATTTGCGCCACAGCGAGCGATTTTTTGCTGCCCGCATAACTGCTCATTATTATATATTAGGTAATACGTGAAGCAAAAACTTTGGCTATCTTTAAAAAATAATCTTGCGCACTGTTTAGTATTATATAAAATGGTAAGAATAGCTATTACAGTTAACTAAAAATTATACTAAAATTCTGATCGAATTTCGATCACGATTGAACGGTTATAGTAACGTAATTAACTCCTGAATTTCGCTTCCATAACCATAGCGAAGCTAATTTTTTTTGCGTTTCAAGTCCAGCCGTAATATAATTCGAAACAGAACCCGAACAAAAGCGTGTACAAAAGGCAGTTTTGCTCACGTTTTCTATTAATGTCTGTGAAATGTTACCTTTAGGCAGTGTGCAACATTTAGACATGGATTTTTCCGTCCCTTAATCGCCGGTGAGGTCGGGATGACAGAGGTATGCCATTTGTATTGCAAATTAAAGCGGGGTTGAGACGAATATATAGCACGTCACGCCATGTTTATCGAATACGTAGGTGAAGATAAACTAATTTTGTCACGTTTGATTTGACTTGATTAAGCCATTAAATAATCCCCAAGGCTCTTGGGCTTACCAACAGTGTAGAATAAGTTGATTTCGGTTTGATAACCCGATCAATAATAATCATACAGTATTTCAGTGAATGGTAATGAAAATATAACACCATTATATCATAATTTATACTAATATTTAATTGAAAAATATGTAGATAATATATAATAAAGAGTTTAATATATACTTATTACAAAATGAGAAGTAGTTCATATACTTATTTATGACAAATTAGATATTAACTAAAATATTCCAAATGTGAAAGTGTATTTCTTGTTTGTTGGGGTTTAACGTCTTTACTTCTTAACCGATCATTATTAAATTTCAGTTGAAGTTAGTCTAATGCTTGGAAATCTATACATCTTACTTGTTATCGACATAATATGAGGACAAAGCTGCGGACAGAACCTAGAATATCATAATAGAAGAATTTATCTTCATATTTCATAATAACATCGGAATCTTAAAAGCAATTTGGCCTTGTTCGATGAGGCGTTACTTGTAAGAAGTATGATGACATAGTATGCAATTTCAGCGATGCAGAGCTCAGTAAGTTTGCAAGAATATTCCTCAGCATATTCTACTTCATTCGATTTATGGAAACCTATCTAGTTACACGTCATATCTGTGAAATGACAAAAAGATTCATGCAAGTTCATTTATTTCAAGTAATAAATTGATTATATTGTTTTTGAAATTTGTGTCAGCTATTTTCATTATTACGTTTTGACTTAGTTACAAAATTAGTTACTTCTCAATATTCACTGTTTTCGATCTAGTTTCAAATTATATAAGGCTTCCATCTAAGGAGGATGATATATTTAAATTTCAATTTAATTGAAATGTTGGGTTTTCATCAAGATGTTTTTTTTTTTGTAAAAATCCGGAGTCTAGAAACGTGACCAGTAAATGCCAATAGCTTTGCCATGTATGTATTACATGGGAACTAGCATAGCTGGTGGAGTGTGGGTGTAATGCACCTTTGTCTACCTCTTAATGCCGCTATGCTCTTCATATTGAAGTCCTATTGGTTGTGTTAAACACATCAAATTGTTTGCCTTCGAGTCCAGTCTTCATTGAATAAAATAATTTTTCTTACTAGACAATCTGACCCACATTTCCATCACTACAACTCCTGTAAATCAAGATTAACAGTGATGAACCCTTGCGAATACCGAGTTATGACACACGGGAGTCCCTGAGAAAGCTTAACCTACTGTCTTAAAACTTGTAATGAATTTAAACAGAAATAAAATGGAGGAGTAAGAAAGAAAATTGAATAACATATTAAAGAGTTTTTATTTAAAACTAAAACAGAACTGATTAAATAATGACTAGTCTAACTGAAAATAATAACGAAAAAATATCGCACCAAAGAGTAAAAAGTAAGCACTCCATTAATCTGAAGAGGAAAAAGTTGAGTTTGATAAAAGGGTAATGTATAAAAAATTCAGAACAGCCAAAGTGGAAATGTATAAAAACGTAAAGTTATGTCAAGTTTGACCCCATTTGAGTTATTGGCTGGAAGTGTTCCAATCTTCGTCTATTGTCTTAGCGCGCTCTGAAAATGGACATGTCCGTAAATTATGTCTTTACATGTCTTAAGTTTGAAATGGCGCCAATTTGAGACGGCTTATGTCGGATATGTTTGAGTAACATGTTTAAACTGGCTACATATATCAGTGAAGCTAACTTTAACTTTCAAGTTATCTTTTTGGAGACTAAAATTTTGAACAAGCGAACTTATACTTGTCACGTTAACTTTATATAAGTTTCTTTATGAAATTAACGTACGCTTTGGATTTGGTCTGGTATCTTGAAAATGGTTTTGGATCAAAAACTTTACTATGCTACATTATAACTTGACAAATTTTCGTTACTAATAATATATAATTAACCATTTCTCACTGCTGAACAAGGGTCTTTTTTCCTCTATCTAGAGAACGAGGGATGGTGGATCAGGCATACTCTTAGAATTTCTTCTAAGGTATTTGGGTTTCATTGTGAATTTTCACTGTTAGCAGAAGGTAAATCTCTTTTACATTGTAAAAAAATTTTACATTGTAAAATCCACATTGTTATTGTCAGTCAAAATTGCATTTGGACATCAATTTTTTGCATGTTCCTCACCCACATTCTATCCCGCTATATATATATTCTATTCTAGCTCCTAATTTATTTTTTATTTTTTTTACGTTCCTTAGAAAACACAAAACTTGCTCAAATCTCAATCACCTATTTTTACCATCGCAATTTTCAAATCGAGCTAGACTACTAGCATTACTGGGTCTTTCGTATTTTAATCCGAATATTGAAGTATATAAATCTGTATTATATTTTTGGTTAGCGTAGTTGATACGAACGTTTTAGTGGCACAAGCTTGAAACCAATAGCTCCTATCGAACAATTACTTAAGAGCTCGTTGACCCATTTCACTTGGGCTGGGTTATTTCAATCTCGACCGCAGTCGAACGGTTTTTATTCGATGTGGTGCGAATGACACGAACGAGAGATTCGCGGATATTAGAATTTTGATTGCCTCTTTATTTTAGCTTAATCTTGCAAGGAAATTGAACGATGGCGAGATAATAGAGTAAAGAATCTTATAGCTTCAATTTCCAAAAGTTTAGTTGGAAAGGCTTTTTGTTATGTATAAAATGTACTTCACTGAAATCGAAAATTATATTATAATAAGTACGTATTTATATAAAAATATCCATTACACCTAATATTGATTTCCTTGATAGTACGTGTTATATAAATATCTGGATTGATTTTTATAAACACCATTTGAAAAATATTTGTAAAATTTTTATATGTAAATAAATAAAGATGTGACCCGTGCCCAGCAGTGGGCCCATTATGGGTTGAGATGATGAGATAAAAACGACTAATTCACTAAATCAATCATTTAAAAAAAATTTATAAGAAGTAAATTCAAAACATCACAAAAAACAAACAAATTGCATATTATTTCCAAATCAGCCTTTTTCATTTCCATTGATGTAACATATTAAATTCCCGTCACAAACAAGGTATCGTTACCCGGCAGCCAGATGTTCCCTGGCCTTGTACCTTCAATAAAGTAGCCCCAGTATACTAGCAGTAAACAAGAGAGTTCGACAGCGACGCCCCATTAGCCCCGCCCGTTCGGTTTACTTATTTACAACTAACTCAACAACTTTGTTTTCGTTTATATCTACTGGACGTCTTAAGTACTACTTTGATTTTTATGTTGCAACGTAAAAAGCTAGTGCTATAAATTTACGATAGTTGTATTTTGAACTTTAATGCTTTGGATATAGATTCAGTTTAGATTAATTGATAAAATAACAATGCTTTTTGATTATACTATTTGTGTATGAGATAATAGATGGTTTTAATGTAACTCTCTCGTAAAGTTTGATGATCTTAGTGATCTTACTGTCTATATGACTAGAACATGATATTCTTCAGAGTAGAGAGGGTCTTAATGAGATCACTACTAGAAAAGTCTTAATACCTTCATCATCATCAGCAACCCATTAAGTCCCACTGCTGGGATCGGGTCTCCTAATACCTTAATAGGTCTAAATAAAGTAAAACAGTAACGGTGAAAACTTTATTTAAATAAAAGTTGACTTAAACTATTATTTAGTACATAAAACTGGCTAGACTACTTATCAAAATTCGATTTGCGGCTACGACTTGTTGATAAGCGTTGTGCTAAGAACGTTATATCGTTCAACGTTCAGTCGTAAAGTGAATGGCAGATGATGTTTCCTAGACACGACGAGAGAGTAGCTTTACTACCGAAGGGTTTTGATAAACCGTTAGGGTTATGCATATTCTTTGAAATATATTATTATATTAATTATTTTTTAATTTATTTTATTATATACTCAAAAATATGCGCAAAACTTTCTAATACTTTATCCACATTGGCAGAAAGAGTGGAGATAATCTCGAAAAAATATTTGTGTGTAAGAAGATAGATGGGAAGAAGCCAAAGGGACGCAGCCCTATGCGTTGGTTCGACCAGATCCGCACTACACTCGACACCAAACTGTATGATTCTGCTCACTTGAGATGGCTTAAGATATTATTATAGTGATAATTGGAGGTCCGAACCGATATTATATATAGCTCAGGTTGGCCAAGACAGTGTTGAATTTATCTTATGATTCAATAATAATAGGGCATTTTAGGTGCCTATCTGATATCAGGCCAGAGTCCAGAAATGTACCCTTTTCCGATTCTGATTTTGATATTAGTTGATATTAAGAGTCTAGATGATCTCTATTCTATGGAACATATAGCTGGTGAAATGTGTGTGTGGTAGGTAAATAAAATTAATCATTAAATTAGTTTCTTATCAATAAGTATATTAGTTCAGGTATAATCATAAACAACAGTCACTCCTTCGATACATAACTTACCGTTTAAGAATTAAATTAGAACTTTAAAGTAATACCTATAATAAAAAATAACATCCTTTTTAATATGGAAACTGTATACTGGGGCGTATTAAGAGGCTCTTTCAATTACGAAAAAGTCCAATTAACAGGAAAAGCTCGGTATAATCCTTGCGGTCACTGAGCAAGTGCCATTGATATAACTTAGGCCTGCCGCACACGAACGACTTAAGACGAGACTAATTTATTTCTTTTTTATTTGCTAAAAAATCCCAACTTCTGTCTTATCTTGATCAAGCAAGTCAGTAGCAATTTTCTCAATATTTAACTATACCAAATCTCATATATGTCCCAAACGCCGAATTTCATTAAAAAGGACCCAAAGTTTTTGCTCTACTGCAATATATAGACATGTGCATATTCCCATATAATCATGATTGTGTGAATCTCATTTCATATATGAAATCTAATCAAAGAATCGCAATTATTCGGCGTCCCTAAGCTCCGTAATCAATAGCAGTCGAAATCCCAGAGTAAACTGGGTCAACCAGCATTGGTCCTTGTAAGATCACATGTTGGTGCTTTATTATATGATGATAAATAGAAAAGGAAATTGGGGAAGGCGGGGAAAAATGGACGGAGAATATGTTGTTCACGGCTTCACTTTGGCGGTAGCGCCAAAGCTGCAATTCTCGACTTTTATTACACATTTTTTTTATAAATAATAGTTAAGATTATTCACTTTATCGGTATAGTAGACTAAATTCCCTCTATATTCTTTGAAGGAGACCGTGCCCAGCAGTAGGACGTTTATGGGTTGAAATGATGATGATGATGATATTCACTTTGAGGGATTATGGCGGTACTAGATTGATCTCATAGATGAGTTATTACAAAATTATATGAAATCTTTTCATAGCCAGTATGAGAAATGTATTATCGAAAGAGGGCTTAGAAATGTATTTTATTTTATAAAATATTGCATTTCTAAAATAAATTACTACCACAGCAGATCTAAGCGCCCTTGTGACTAAGAGTATTTACATTGAGTAGTTTTCAACGTTATTTGACCTACTCATTCACTTGTTGCATATAAGCGCTTCATTAACATTTCGTAGCATGTTAAGATTGAGATCATTACGATCATAATAGATAAGCAACTCAATTTCAGGCAATAGATACTGATCTATTGCCTGAATTTGAGTTGCTTATCTATATATATGGCCACTGGGCCATTTTAGACATTTCTCCTCTTGTGCGTCTCCATGCTTTATAAGCCGTTGGCCCCGGTCACAACTTATGTGGTAGTCATTAAGTAAAGAAATAAGCCTTCCTAAGAATAAACCAAATCAATAAGAACAACATACTTCTATTTTATATATATACATAAATTACTCAATAAACCAAATGCCATAAGCTCAAACCCCATACAATTAAACTTTTGTCATCTAAAATTCGCAATAATAATAATTAATCTTCGACTATAACAATTAGGTTGCGGCTTATCAAATAAACAAAGTGTATTTAACACGAACGCCTCAGTTATGAAAGATATTGTTTCGAGACAAATTGATACATTGTTCCGATAGCATTTTGATCAAACTGTAAGGAAACAAATGATATCCATTTATGTAGAGTGAAGAGAAATTTGGAAGCTTAATCTGACTACAGGCGTAATTATAAGTGATTATGTCTTGGAGCCTTCGAGAAATATGATTAATTGTTTACGTTTCGCTAAACAGAGGGTGTAGCGAGATGCTCAGTATTGAAGGGCTGTTATCGCGTGTTATTCTCAGCTCATTTTCCCATTAAAGGTGTCAGCTGTTGAACGCAGCAGTTAACGTAAGGCAGATTACTTATTGAAAACAAATTATTTAAGAATAAAATACTGGTTAACTAGGACATAACTAATAAAGAAAAGAGGCCAACAGGAACACAGTTATTATTATAAATTGTGAAAGTTAGGATGCATGGATGGATGGATGAATGTTTGTTACTAAATCACGCCCGAACGGTTAAAAGAATCTGTATTAAAATTGGTTCAAAGATATATTATAAATCAGTAGTCTAGTAATGTTCACCTGTTTGAATTACCCATAATATCCGAGTATAGATGGATTCCCTGGTATTTTCATTGCTTGTTTCATAGATATAATAAAATCTTACGTGTATATTTCATTATAACATCATCCCCTTCAATTTACCCTTCGCCAACTATGTTAGGGACTATATAATAGCGGACGAATCTATTCCCAGTGACAAAAGTCGCATTTCCAGGCTATCGGTTGATACTCAGAATTCCAAGACATATTAGCCACGAAGCCGCCAGGGATTGAAACATCCAATAAATAAATAAAAAACCATCTGTAACCCATTAAAGTCCCAGTGTTGGGCTCGGGTCTTCTCTCCTCAACGAATAAATAAGAAATAATGTACTGAATTTAAAATGTTATTAAAAGGTTTAAATTTTTTTAAATAAAATGTGGAAAGTTTATCGAGCACAATCATAAATTAATATCGCATGATAGGCAATTACTTTTAAATTAAATCTCTCTTCTAGTTCGAAGTAGGTACTAAGCTTTATTAACAAATTTATAAGAAAAACACTGAATTACTGACTTCTCAGAATTAGTCGGGAACATTCTGGAACAATAAAATTAGGCTATGAATTTTGTTTCTTCAATATTTTATTAGTAAAAGTTAAACTCTTTTTCATAAGTGTTTTCAAGTTAAAAGCTTCTAAGGATTCGCAAAAATGCTGATTAATACGAGTAGGTATATAACGAGCCTACAACAACCCGTGACAACGATAGGTGTAATTCGAACGAAATTCACCAACATCTCTGTCTATCCCTTCGCGGAAGCAGGTACGATATATCGGTTACGTTGTTTTAACCTATAGATAACCTATAGGTTACGTTGTTATATTTCAACGAAGATAAAATCAGCTTGTTAACACAAAATACTAAAAGTTCCAAACATCCTGTTTTGTCATTTATTGTATACTTTAGATTTTAAACACAGAGAAAAACCTATCTCTGTCCTGTAATTTTAAACGTCAATTCACGCGATTATATTTTAGGTATTTATATACCATATTTTGCTTGACGTTTCGACCAGGTTACATCGGCCGTGGTCACAAACTGACTGGCGAGGCGATGCCATGGCTCCGTCACCGCGTCGGTGTGGGTAGATTCATCTAAATCTACCCTCACATTATTGTTTATTCACGCACTATCACACATAAAATAACATCCTGTACTTTTATAGCATCGATCGATAGGGTCAACTATAAGGATCGAATCTCTCTAACAAGTGTTGACAATAAAATAAGAACAAAACCATAAAATCTTAACCTATGCTACTTACGTGATGGCAGTTACCAGTTTGTCGCATCTATTTGAACTGTATTACAAACATATCCATATTGCAGTATTCTCATCTAAATAGTTCATCCTTATTTTAGTGAATAAATGATGTCGAAGATAAATAAAATGTATATTTTTACGTAACATCTGGCCAGTATACCTATTTATATATAACGCAGATAAATATTCGCTTATGTACATTCACATGTTGGTACATAAGAACGCAGATGTTTCATACCCGTTTCGCATTCGGTTAAGCCCAACTTTATTAAAATTTCGTATGTTAACCACATATGTTTTAAAACGGATTTTGCGTATTACCGGTATTCATGCTGTCATTATTAGCAGGCATTACCTTGTGGTAGTACTTGTGGTGAAGGTTACTTATTACGTGAATTTCAATATGGTCACAGTCATTTTCAAATTTTTTACCAATCGAATATCAAAGTTACGCCTAGGGTTCCAACTGATTCAAAAATAGATTCAGGGACAACACGGAATTAGCCGGTTATAAAATCTTATTTTTTACACATTGTTATCTTCACCTGATATTATTTTGTCTCTGACTCTTCACGGTACCTCTGCCCCTTTCATTTTCATGTTAAAACCTTTCCCTTTAATTGATAGATAAAAAATACAGACAAAACTTTGGGGCTCAAATTTAAAATAAAATATCCAAAAGTTAATGATTACTTGAATATTTATCTTACATTTGCATGACAAGCATTTCTATAAATCAAATATCAGTCTTACTTTAGACAAGAATTAGACATGAAATACTTCTACTGTATCAAAGCAGGAGTCACGTTTTCAACACTAATATATTCTTTGTGTTAAGACAAGAAAAGCTGAAGAAAATACAAGTAAGATAGGGTTGAACTATAGAAATCATACTGAGAGGCTTGTAGAAAATTTTGATAGGATATTATTGTCAATATTTTTATCTTTATTCCGCAAACATCCTGTCGGAATAATTAAAACGACTACTATAACTTCGGTACTTGATATTCGTTCGTTGATTTGCATTTTGTGATACAGTACAGCTGTGTTTTTTATTTAATTTCAACACTGACTTAGTCGGAGTCGATATCATGTTAGATATGTGAAAATTGAAATGTGATTGTTGGGAATATTCCGGTCTGTCCCACCGATCTGTCCCCCGGTGGGACAGATCGGAAAAAAAAGTTTGGTCTGTCCCACCGTTGCTCATGGTGGGACAAATCAAACTTTTGTCACTGCTAAAAAGTTCGATCTGTCCCACCGTTACTCTCAGTGGGACAGATCAAACTTTTTTTTCTTGTTTGTCCCCCTATAGAATTTAATTTAATTCTTAAAGGTAAATCTACACATTATTTTTATGGATTCAGTAAATGACTACATTAAATAAAAGAAAATAATAAATAAATAAAACCCATTATATTAAAACATGATTACCTACATAATTAGCATGTTACTGAATACTCATATCTCATAATAATAATATTTTTTTTATCGTCAGCAAAAGCAAAAGCTAAGCCGTTAATTTGTAATGTCCGCCGATGGCAAACATGAAATCGACGAGTTAATAATAATACATATTCTTACCAGAATTTGAAGCGATTCACGACAATGTTAAAATCTTTTATTATTATTAAATATTATCAGGCTGGCAGTTGCGTGCACGTGCAACTGATGATGCCTGTATCCTGCTTTCTCTTGTAGTTTTCCGTTGATTCTTAAGATATTTATCCAGTCTGTTCTTAAATTGGTTATATTGTTCTAGGGGTTTTAATCATTTACATTTTTTGACTGGCCTGTTGGTCTAGTGGTTGGTGACCCTGACTGCTAAGCCGGAGGTCGTGCGTTCGATTCCCATGCAGGATAAATCTTTGTGTGATGAGCATGATTGTTTGTTCTGTGTCTGAGTGTAATTTATCTATAAGCTGTATTATATTTAAAAAAAAATGTGTTTAAGTAGTTTATCATTTGTTTAGTACCTATAACACAAGCAATTATAATGTGGTAAAACAAATATAAAAAAAAAACATTAAGACTAGCTAACGATTTCAAACATCGCGGCGTTTGAAATTGTTAACTTTGTGTGTACGTTACACACAAAGTACATATAATATGATATTAGATATTTATCCAGTCTGTTCTTAAATTGGTATAATTATTATGAGATATCAGTAACATGCTAATTATGTAGGAAATTAATAATTACGATTCTTTTATGTAGGTACCTATGTAAATAATAATTGGTAAATGTTTATTTATAGAATCACGTACATAATTTGTATACAATTAAATATAAGATAATTATCTTATATAAATTACTAGCTTCCACCCGCGGCTCCGCTGTATCTATGTTCGTCGGTGTGGTCAAAACGCCCTTTATATGTGCAAAGTTTCATATCAATTGGGCTAACGGTCTCGAGTTTTAGGTTTTATAAATAACATTTATTTTCATTTTTGTACTTTATCATATTTTTAGATTTTAGATTTTCGGCAAAAGTGCTAAGGCTAGTATTTGCCTAAAAATTATTCATGATGCTTTATTATAAAAATATATTATGTATAATAAACTATATTTGATAAAAATGTACAGCTTGGCAAAAAAGAATAGAAAAGTCTGATAATTTATATGGCAACTTGTGTAGTAGCACAGAATATAATATAATAGAGACTAATATGTACAACATCAGTGTCAAGTGCGGTTTGTGCCTGGGGAAATTACTATCAGTCATTTATTAGATAAGTTACGATAGATATTAAATTTAATAGACTACTTTTATTTATTGAACTGTGGCTAATTTATACAGAAAAGAAAGAAATTCTCTTATTGTTAGTATTTTATTATTATCGCTAAGTTGAAGTAAGTTAAATCAGATGACTAATAAGTAGTTAAAGTAACACCTACTGTGGTTTATTAAACTATGAAAAAATAAATAAATATTTATAATTTCTTGAAATAAAAATGATTATAAACCCATGCCACTAATCTTATAATTTAATATAGTCAATTATTTAATTCTTAAAAGAATTATATTAAATTATATGAGGGGACAAACAGGAAAAAAAAAGTTTGATTTGTCCCACCGTTGCTCACGGTGGGACAAAACGAACTTTTTGTTACTGAAAAAAGTTCGATCTGTCCCACCGTTGCTCACGGTGGGACAGAACGAACTTTTTTTTCCGGTCTGTCCCACCGGGGGACAGATCGGTGGGACAGACCGGAATATTCCGATTGTTGTCAGTTTCAAACATTTGCTAACGATATAGATTCCGACTAAATCGATGTCGTAAGTCATAGTAGGATCTCCTGGACGCTGCACTGTTATAACTCTCTCTTATTTAAACACCAATCCCTTTTTGTCTCCACCAATCCTTTCATCTCCTGGCCCTCCCTTTCCTTTCTCATATTTATACCATAGTTTATGTCTCAATAAAACTTATAACACCTGTCTTTTTAAGTCGGAGGTCAAAACAGAATCCTTCCCTCTTCTAGAGCATTGTTTCTTTCACATCTATAGATAAAATGCAGTAATGCCGTATCTCCCTAGAGACTAGACATTATTTAGGGCTGGCAATGTTGTTAAGATTGTAGCAAACGTGAGACGTCAAGGTATATTAACTTCAAAACCGCTACTTGTGTTTTGAGCCGTCTGAAGCACAAATGTCGCCTTTTGATATGCTAATGTGTATAGTGAGATTTGTTTAGATGTGTGAAGTAAACAGACGTGGTTTGCTTGAGTTATTGTGACTGATTGGTGTCAATTAAGGTTGAAGTACCTACATACGCTTTTTGGGCCAAACGTCGAACTGAGAAAAATGGAGGAGATAAAAGAAAAAAAGGTAAATAAAAAGTCATGCTGTATGGTTACGGTACGGGCTGCATATTTCAGATTATTTCTCATACACGAAACGATTTTCATGCAAAATAAATTATAACTATTCAGAGTCATAATTAGTTCCTGAACGTAATATATATAAGTCCTCATTTCTAATGCATAGATAAATTTCGTTACAAATAAACATGTTAAGTTTTATTATTATTATTAATATATAACAGCCTCGGTGGCGCAGCGGGAAGTGACTGCTGTGCAAGAGGTCCCGGGTTCGATTCCCGGGTCGGGTGAAAATGGTATAGGGCTTTTCTAACATGAAATTCCAGTATTGATATTTTCCCGGAGTTTGGTAAAACAAATGTCCCCGGTTGATGACAATAGGCTCGCCCCCTATTTCATGGGACCAAACATAGTTGGCGAAATGTGGGTGTGAAACACCTATGCCTACCCCTTTGGGGAAAAAGGCGTGATGCTATGTTATGTTATGTTATGAATATATAATCATCATCATCATATCAGCCCATTGACGTCCACTGTTGAATATATATAGGCCTCATCTTTAAAATTAAACTAATTTTTTTAATATATAATAAACATTCGTAGACAAAACAATATTTAAAAAAATACGTAATTTGACGCCGAATATATCATTTTATTTTTACTTTATGTATAAAGTCCCCATTTCTAATGCATAGATAAATTTCGTTACAAATAAACATAATATATTAAGTTTTATTATTACTAATATACTAAAACGTACTAAAAGCCAACAGATTAAAGGCTCTCCCAATTCAAAGGTCTAAGTAAAAGCAGTCATAAAAAGATCTTTGTTATTCTGTTAAGATAAGACAGATTTACTAAACGGTACTTGGTACTAACATAAAATCTGTTAGTACTTACGTTCACGAGAATTAAATAGTTGCATAACCCGTAGCTCTTCTACGGCGTAGTAATGCTACGCAGTAAACAGCAGATGCCGCGTAGCACCGTAGCACTGTGTTTATTTCACATTAAACCTGTTTTCATATGAACACATTTAAAACAAAACGTTTAAACATAGCTTGCTTTTATGCTGAAAAGAACTTATTATGATTTTGTACAAAGGGTGGTCATAAAGTATTACTATAGCTTGTGTTCGTGAGTAGTGTGAAACCTTCTCTTGCTCGTTAATGATGATTTTAATCATGAAATTAGATTAATTTATAATAAGATTATATCTTTAAACATTCAAAGCAAAAAAAAGCAACTTCTAGTCCTCTCATAAGAAAACATTATACAACGACGTATTTTTAGTATCAAGTGGCTATGTACTATGCGAGATTTAGGAAATCTCGTATTCATCTCATGGACCCATCATAAAGAAATTATCGAACCTACACTCGACACGACAGTGTAAGTGATGTAATACTGAACCACAGAATATTTATACATTATACATAACCACAGACTAACATTGGTCAGTTTTTGTTTTGATTGTTCTCTGCTTCAAGTGGTTATGTACAATACGAGATTTAGGAAATCTCGAATTCATCTCAAGGACCCGTCATAAAGGAATTCTGTGAAGTGTAATGTTAGGCGATTATCTAACATCTCGTCCCATTAGAAGAATAATGTCTTATCTTCAGATAAAACAAAAATAAAATTATTATAAATTTGGCATTAAAAACCGTAAACTATCAATTGATCAAATTTGTATTTTGTAAAATATTGACTAAAGAATAATATTAAAATTTGATCAATCGATAGTTTACGGTTTTAATGCCGTTTTTTTTAATAATTTCATTTTTGTTTTATGTGAAGATAAAACATTATTCTTCTAATGGGACGATCTCCTATTTATATACCGTACCTGTACTCAATGTCTAATTAAATCACACAATTTCGTTCAACGTATAGCAAGCAAACTTATTCTACTAAATGCGAAAGTCAGGATGGATATTGATGGATGTGTGTTACTCGATCACACCAGTACAGCTGAAAGGTTCTGTATGAAATTTGCCACACAGTTATATTGTACTCTGAAATAGCACCTAGGCTACTTATTACTGGCATACGTATAGCTAAGTAGTATTTTATTACATGACTGGCCTGTTGGTTTAGTGGTTAGTGACCCTGACTGCTAAGCCGGAGGTCATCCCCACCCAGGACAAATCTTTTTGTGATGAGCATGATTGTTTGTTTTGTCTGAGTCTGAGATTTACATTAAAAATTAAGCAATTCCCATTGCTTTGGTTGCTTAATATTGCTATCATCATCATCATATCAGCCCAATGACGTCCACTGCTGAACATAGGCCTCACCTAATTTCCGCCACATATATATTATTGCTATATTTAAAGTAAATATTGAGTTGCTACTTTCATTACGATATTAACCTACCTGCAATGGAGGAATATCGTCCGTAGGTTTCTGTAACGAGCCACGGTGATAAATAGCAAAACGTTGTCATGACGTCATCATGTTAACAGGTAATTCATAAATTCTATCTCAGGGACGTCCGCTCGCGTAGCTCAAATGGCAGAGGCTGCACATGGAATGGCAGGGTCAAAGGTTCAAGTCCCGACGTGGGTTTGAATTTTTCCATTACTTGTTTAGCATTTATATAAAATGTTAAACCAAAGCAATGAAAATAATATTTAATGTAAATCATCATATCAGCCCAACGATGTCCACTGCAGGACATAGGCCTCACCTAATTTACGCCACCACCGTGAGCAGTCCTTGACCGTCTGCAAGCAATGGCCGCCCGCAACCTTAACCAGGTTGTCAGTTGAGAAGGGGTAGTGACATTATCCGTCACTACACGGACTAATACTTACTGACAGCATTTTTAAGACGATCATTACGATTATAAACCAATTGTCAATATTCCACACTGAATCTGCCGAACAATAACCAGATACTCACTTTTTCCATGAACGTCATCAATCTATTAACGTTATCGCGTAGAAAAGTGATATAAAAGCATTTTTACGGAACTCGCCAGTAAAAAAGCGGCGACAGCAGTAATTTGGCGAGTGAAAGCTAGCGAGCCACGGTTGAGTGGGCGCGCGACGCGGCGTCAAGCGGCGAACCGCGCCAACGCGCGACCTCACCGAATACTGCACCGATTGTTAATTTCAGGCCTGATACACACGGAATGCAGAGCAAATACTACGTTTAAAAATGTCAGTTCAAACTAAAATTAGTTTGAGCTGAGTGGGCACGCGTTATAGCGCTATGACGGACTAAGAATACATAATGTCATTACCCCATCTCAACCCGTGGGTGTCGTAAAAGGCGCCTAAGGGAGTAACGTTATACCGATAAGAGCACTGCGAGAAAATAAAAATTCGAAACAAAACCCTGTACCAACACATCTGGCCAGCGCGATATAATAGGCTAAATTCCCTACACATTCTTTGGAGGACACCCGTGCCCAGCAGTGGGACGTTTATGGGTATATGGTTTATGGTAGGTGGTGGTAAAATGATGGGTGTGAGCTAAAGGCAACATAAATATCATGGCATTTATTTAAGGCATTCCTACGTTGTTTTTATTTATCACGCCAAAAATAAAAGAATTATTTACGTCTCCATGAATAACCTAACCTCATCACGCCTTTATCCTCAAAGGGTTAGGTAGATTTCCAAACTACGAGTTTTTTGGCACGAGAATCAAAGCCAGAACCGCATGCGTAGCAGCTTGACACACTCCCGCTGCACCATTAGTCAGCATTAGAGGCAGTTATAACTGTTCGTTGTAATTTATTGATATTGAATAATCATTCGTATTCAGTTCATAATTCAATCAGCTTGTGACCACGGCCGGTGTAACCTGGTCGAAACATCAAGCACCATTAGGTATGTAAGTACCTAAATCATAATCACGTGTATTATCATGCAACGCGAAAGTTTAAAAGTAAATAATCATTCGTAGACTATACAATTTTAAATACTAAAAAAAATATAAATATTGACGTTTCCAGAATATATCATTTTATTATTATTTTAATCACAATAATTACGGTTTAGAATAATTTTAAATCTAAGAAATAACATTTCAGCTAGCAGTTTATACCGTTGCGTTGGCGTTGCGTTGATCCAACTTGGAATACCTTAGGTAAACTCATGTATTATATTATCCTGAGACAGCACACTATCTCAATTCATCGTCGTGTCACGTTTGCTGCTGCATGGCATTCTTCCAACAAATACCGCAATCTGATTGCTTAACAGAAAAATCGAAATTACGAAATTGCTAACTTGGAATCTGTAGATTTTTTATACTATATGTTTACCTCTAAAATAATTTCAGTTTAGTTTTTTATATTCTGGATTATTCAGATATAGGGAACTGTAATCTATGTTTCATTTGCTAAATCTTCAAACCACTGTCCACTATCCAACATTAGACTAGAGACACAGAAGAATAAATCTATGTGTGTTTAGCATAGCTCGTATTACTGCGATGTCTTGTCAAGCAATATAAAAATGTTGGACGATCTGTGCTAAATTAATTTAGCTTAAGTTGGGTATATTGACATCCTACGTGGCAGTGTTGCTAGCCTTACTCGTATGAGGGAAAATTCCCTATGCAAGAGATGTCAACTATTGAATGAATCCTTTAAAACGCCGAAACCTTGTCACCTCTTCAATTGTTTTCAATTATTAGTAATTAGTAACTTTAGTCGAGTTTTACAATGTAAATTAATAAGAACCCATTAGTAACTCATTAATGTCCAACTGCTGGGCTCGAGGCTCCTCTCTTCTGTCTAGATAGCTAAGAGAGTTTAAGCCATTTTCCAAATACGCTGGCCTAATACGTGTTGGTGGATCAGATATGCACGTAGAATTTCTGCTAGGGTATGTGGGTATCCTCACGATGTTTTTCTTCACCGTTAGCAGATGGTAAGTCACATGACTAGTACCTACATATAAATTCCATAAAGTGAAATCCACATTAATACTGCTGTTCGGAATCAAACTCGGACCGCGTGTTGAGCACGCCGGTCACTTATTCATTCAGACACCATCGCTAAATTATAAAGATGCCTACTAGTTATTAATTTAAAAAAAGATTTACACTGACGTAAATATTATAGGAAAAACGCATCTAATATACTTAACATTAGAAGTATTTTTCATAAAAATGGTATCATGCATCTATGTCATTTCCCGTCTTCAATTTCGGTATGTAGGTATATTTAAAGTTTGTTTGTTTATTTCCTATTTGAGGAATTTTCTGTAACCGCTTTGTGAGTCACTAACGTGCATTAAAGAATGTGAACTTTTTTGTTTGCTTATCTTTTAAAGCAATTTATCTTATAGAAACCCCAAGCTTCAACAACGAAATATATTCTCAACCTTAACTAAATTCTTTCCAAATTTATTACAAAAAGATTTTCTGCTTCGCGAACTGTTAAAGAACAACAACGTTTATTCTACATAGTATCGTGTAGTGACGGATTAAGAATACATAATGTCACTTCCCCATCTCATCCCGTAGGTGTCGTAAAAGGCGACTAAGGGAGTAACCTTATGCAGACAAGAGCACTGCGAGAAAAGGAAAATTCGAAATAAACCCTTTACCAACCCGTCTGGCCAGTGTGGTATAGTAGGCTAAATTCCCTCCACATTCTTTGGAGAAGATGAATGCCCAGCAGTGGGACGTTTATTGAAATGATAAATGATAATGTTGAAATTATGAGATAGTATCGATTTGACCCTCTAAAACACAATTTTGTGATGAATAACGATTTTTCATTAAGAGAGGTAGAGCACAGCGGATAACTGCTCAAACTGAGCCGCTTGCCTATGGAAGTATCTCCGCCCTACAGACGACCGCTGCCATATTAACGTTGTTGTGTTCCTGCTGGTGAGATTTGTGAGTTGTGATTCTCTTGGTGTTATAGAAATTCATATGCTTATCATAAGGCAGACCGTACGTCTGTACGCAACCGTCGTGGTATAAAAAAAATCGGGTATTTGAGTTACATTACTGTAAAATTCAATCAAAATATTTTTAGTAATTCTTGCGTAAAAGATTAACAAACATCCATAACTTATGTATGAATATAGTAGTTGAAATTGTTGTTATATTGAGCAATTATCAACTTTATATGAAGATATGTCATCTTGTCATATATCTTTAATTACTTCACAAAGAAAACTTAGTTTTCGATAAATTTCAAACGTCAAACTTATAATTGTGATTGCAATTAAGCTAAGTCAAATTTACTCTCACGTGAACCTTTTGCCTTTGTATTAAAGTTCACAATCACTTTACAGTTTGATAGTTTCATTCAAAATATTGATTTCGCGAGCTGAAAACTCACAACTAACCCGCGGTAACCGGCGGCTTAAATCAGTGAACCTTGTAATAGAGTGGTCTGTTATCTATACGTGTTACAAAGGTTTGTAAACCACCTAAATCTGTTTAATCTAAACACGGTTTATACAAATAAACTGTGGTTAAAGCTATCTAACGCTTTGTTTTTCTTTCAAAACGATTTTCCGCCAGAGTCGGGCAAGTGTTGCAGGGCCTCGAAAGGGTAATTAACTTCATCAATTAAGCAAATTCTGGTCGAGTTTTTTTATGTGAGTAATTATTTGCAATTCCACCGTTCTCCCTACAAATATAAATGGTTGTTTACGTATACCGCTGCTAATTATCCATTACGGGAGCAATTTTAAAACGCAACAGCGTTGGGTTAAATCAACAAGGGAAATTAACCGAAAAAATAAAGTAAATACAATTTTGGTGCTAATTCTTTATCACTGTTTTGCGTAAATTTCTGAAAGTAATTTATTTTTATACGATGGCAGCTGTTTAGTAAAAAGAATATTACCAAGTATCACAAGGGACATTTTAGAATTATAGAACAGGAATTCAAGCGGTAAGTCAATAGACATTTAATTACATATCTAATTCTGCTTGACGTTTCGACCTATACCGGCCATAGAGTCACAAGCAGCTGTCTGGTATGATAGTCAAGTAAAATAGGGTAGGTATACCCAATGCATGATCTTATAAATTTCCATTTTATAGTTTTAATGCCTAAAAATAAATAAAAAGAATTGTAAATGTATTATCAATATAAAACACATACACATACAATGTTGTACTCTGACACGGCTATCTATGCAGTAATGACGTCACAAGTAGGACGTTACTGTGCTTCAAATGCTATCAAATTGATATTATAACAATAGTATAGCATTTAGTTTCACTGTGCGACGTTTTCGTGTCAGATATTATAAAATCTTAATATATTATTAATTAATTGATAAACATTCACAACAATATTTAAATTTTATTGCATTATTTATTGCATTATGCGATGTTACAGTTACTTCATTTGATTAAAATATCAACATGCAATTTAAAAATAATTTACTAAAATTATTTGAACAACGAAAATGATTTTAATCAAAGTAAATAAAATTAACCGCAATTCGCTCTGTTGATGTTTTCATATAATATTGATATACTGAATATTATATAGCACTTATTGGAAAAATGTAGTTGCAGGGAGGCACGCGTGATGGCAGCGTGGCGATCTTTAATATAGCGCTTATAGCATTCTTCTCACCTAGCTGCTGACCTCTTTGCTTTTATCGCAATATCGCAAATAGCTGCGTTATTAACTAACGATTATATTATTTAAGTGTTCTTTATTTAAACAGAGAACATATTCGGAATCTCGTCAGTCAACTTTCTCCCTTTCGGTATCACTGTATGTTTTAAATTTAATTAAGATTCATTTTATTTTTTCTTAAATGCGTATATTAAACATTCGTTTAAAATAGCATTATGTATTTGTGATCCACATTTTACCTTATTACACTTAGACCTTATTACCAGACCAGACAAGAGCATATTACCAGTCAAGAGCACTGCGAGAAAAGGAAAATTCGAAACAAACTATACTAATCCGTCTATCCAGCGTGGTATAGTAGGCTAAATTTCATCTTCATTTTTGGAGGAGACCCGTGCCCAGCAGTGGGACGTTTATGGGTTGAAATGATGAAAAATATTTAGTTACTTTTCTTAGTAATAAATATGCATAGTGACAAAACAACATAACATTAAATATTTGAACAGCATCAACATCAAGTAGGAAACAGCACTAATAAAATATTTATAGTTCAGTCCAGACGTGTCGTCACATTCAGCCAAGAATTTATTACTGTTCACACTTCACTGGTCATTGTCAACAAATTACTATTTAAGAACACGAACATATCATAGTAAGAGGAGGGCCACCAAAAAATACATAGGAAACTAGGGAGTTTTCTATGTATTTTTTTGGTATTCTCTTTCACCAAGGCAGTTGAAGATTATATTCAGACACAGGTTCTATCAGACAATTTCCTGCTCGACCAGTTGCCAGACATGTTTCTATGTTTTTTTTGTGTTTATTGTTTATTTATAGTTATTGTTCACATTACTAAATTGTACAACGTTTTGTTCATGATGATGAAAGCTCAAGTCCATTTAACACGCTACAGTCGACAATTAAGCGTTCAATAGTCTGATTATCACAGCACAGAAGATTCAGTAGTCCAGTAATTTACAGCAAATGTTTGGAAACTGGTCGAGCAGGAAGTTGTTTGATTGGACCTACAACAACAACAACAACAAACAATCAATAAATAATGAATCATTTTTAAAAACTTTTTGTTCTGAATTAAATACAGCATTATTCAATTAGACGAATCCAAAAATCACTCACAGATGTAATCATTTCAAAGCTTTTCTGTGTAACTACTAAGCTTATTTGGATAACATTTCCTGAAATCCAAATCATACAACAATCATCAAAAAATTTCTAGAAAATTGTGTTTCAGAATCAGAATCGTTTATTTTGTTTAAAATTGGTTCACAGTATAACTTCGGCACAAAAACATTGGCTTATATCAATTTAAACCTGGTTAGGTCATATTTTGTAATAAGGGGACAGAGTTTGTTTGTTTGTTTGAACGCTAGGATCAGGAACTACTGGTCCGATTTGAAAAATTATTTTAATGTTGGATAGCCCATTTATCAAGAAAGGTATAGAGGCTATATAATATCACGCTACGTAGGTACGTACGCAGGAGCTGAGCAGTGGCAAATAAAGAACGACGGGTTCGAAGCCCCGCGCGACTTCTAGTGTGTTTATAAATTTGTGTATTTATGACGATCTATATTATTTCTAGTGTTGTTCGAAAAAGATATTTCTTACGAATATTCTGTATAAGATTACCATAATCATTACGGTCCAATAGCTTTTTTTGGACCAATACGTAAGCTTATCCTATTGCCCATCCGCCACACATAATCCTAATTGCCTCTAAGAACACAAAAGAAGAATAACATAAGATGATTCTGTATTATAATAAAATATACGTAGAATTCAATAGATTTTATTATAAGATACTATAAACACCTTTATATACTTTTTATACAGTCAGTTATCGTCTCAAAACAACTAAATTCACTGATGTGTATTAAAAAAGATAGATAGCCGTTCGGAAGTTTCTTTGCTCGCTGACTGCTCTTTTTAAAATTAAGGGTTACCAGTCTTATGAGGTCAAAATATAGTTAAAAGTTAAAGTTAAAACTATTTTTTCTTTTTAATCACCCTAGCTAGCGGTGACAAAGCAACAAAGCCAAAAAGGTCTCTTAAAACTTTGCTAACCTGGTTTGCCGGCAAGGACGAAACTTAAAATCTCCAAATTATTACAATGACTGATTACAATTTGATATAATATTATAGAAGGGTACTGTAGCCCAATCACAAAATATATGCGTAATCGTAACGTAAACGTATCGAGGGCTCGATACGTTTACGTGAGTCGGCATCACGAACTCTTACTATCGACTATCGAGGGCTCGAAACATTTGTCGATACCATTACATTAGGAATTTAGGTAAACATGCCCAGTTGTCGGCGTTACAAGATTACAGCTGACTTATTTTATTTATATCTAAGCTTCCGAGTAAAAAAAAGTATAAATATAGTGTATTAATACCGTAAATTTACATATAAAATAGTTATTAATTAATTTAGAATGCTTATTATACCATTTTTTTAATATTTTTGGTTAGGTTAAAGGCATTTGTTGCAGCCGGTACACTGGGCACACTACCCTACTCGATAATAGTAATGTCATTGAATTAAATGTCAAAAAATTTAAAATGGCGTATTTTATATTTTTTTATCGGCGTATTATTTGCTTATTTTTTCTCTAAATATTATGCAAAAATTATAGGAAACTTATTTAATTACGTTAAGAATATTATATTGGAATAATTTATACCAAATTGATACAATAATTTAACAACCAAATGGAAGGACGCCACCTGGCGGTTCACAATGTGAAACTTGAGAAAATATTGTTATATGAATTTAGGCCATTTATTGCTCTAATAACTAATATAAAATATGTTAAATATTATTAATATTGATTATACATGCATTCTATATGTACATAAATGTTGAAAAATTAGTTTAAACCCGTTTCAAAACTTTACTCACTGAGAAATTTTAAGTGACGGAAGGTTTCGACGAATACGTTAGCCAGCTTTCGAATTTTACGTAGCGTATGTCAAAATTGAGTTCGTGATCGCAATTCAAATTAATTTGTATGGAAATACCAGACGAGCTCGATACGATTACCAGACGATAGTAGTTGTCAAAAGTTCGTGCTACCAATTTTGGTGCATCTTACGTACGATAGAGGCGCTGTACAAATTGCCATACATTTTTGCTCGATGGCGATACGATTACGTTTACATTAGAAGTTCGTGATCGGGCCTCTGATAGCCTCATTAGAATCTCGACACATTTGTCAGATTCGATACCGCTGTCAAAAGTTTCAAAATTACAGTCACCATATAAAATTTCCAACATTTTATAACGACATCAAATTTGATCAATCGAATGTCGATATTCAAAATGACACCGGTATATTAAATACTATTACATTTTCTGTTTTATTTGATCGATATAAATATTGTACTCAAATAAGTTTTACTGTCTACTCTTTTTGTATTAACTTCACGATATTTGCAACAGTTTTGCGCTTCAATATGATTGAATCAATGTCTTACATGTCGAAATATTATTATTTATGATAGTCGTTCAACCTTTCATTGAATCTTTTCACGGACAAGTAAGTCTTGTATATTTGATTTGTGGCTCAACTATATTCGCGAGTCTATCTTTTGTAATATTTTCATGCAAAAACACGTTCCGAATTATTGACTTTTCCCTAAAAACACATTATTTACTTATGAAAATAAAATTAGCCCCGAGTCGTCACTGTTCCGCTTCATCATCAAAAATTTTGCCCATACTAAAAATGCCGACTCGTCACTGTTTAAATATATATGAATTTTTATTAAATATTCGTGTCCCGATTCGTCACCACTTATGGGGTTATATTATTTAACGTACGGTTTGATTCGAGGATTACTAGCTAATGGGTTATTACACAGAACAATAATCTTTTCCTTTTAACCGTAATGTTAAATATACAAAATCTTTGAAAGCCCAAAATCTTCTAATTTCCATTTTATTGTTGCATTAGTAGCTTCCCTTAATTCGTTCGAATTGTTGCTACTAAAAGCGTCCGCTGACTTGTCTTGCTTCAAAAGGGTTCGTTTATAAGGCATAGATACTTATGTATACCCAAAGACGTATTGTAGCTCGATCTATTGTACTGCTAATGAGCAATCACCGCGACTCACTTCACACAACTCACTCTTCTATAGCTAGCTTGAAAAGAGTTTTCAAACTACATTTTGTTGCGTCTATTTTTGACGTGGTTTGGAATTATTAATTATATTAACAGCTTTAAATTTTACAAAGGTAAACTAACTAATAAATAAATAACAAATTGTCAGTTAATTTGCCATTTAACCTACAATTGAACACCATGACTCGTGATGTAAATAATTGTTTTTATTATTTCACTAGACGTGGTATCAAAGCAACCTTCTTTTTTAAATACACATTTGGTTTAAGTACTTACAATATATTGTTTCCATATTAAAGGCCCCATTTCTATTAATTTACTATTCTAATTTATTTTAAACTAGTTTCCGCCTAAAATGCCGTCTTCATAATTATGTCACTAAAATAGCATATTTTCCAGGTACCTCTTTGTGAAATATCATCAACATCGGTAGAGCAGTTTCGAAGATTAAACTCTACATCCAAACACAATATAAAATTATAGCTTCCGTGTGGGGCTTGGATCCCGTGGATATTTGTTAGGCCACTACTCAGCCCGTATTGGTCGTAGCGTGATGTTATACAACCTAAAGCCTTCCTCGATAAATGGGCTATATAGCACTAAAATAATTTTTCAAATCGGACTAGTAGTTCTTGAGATTAGCGTGCTCAAACAAACAAACTCTTTAGATTTATAATATAAGTATAGATAAATACAACATTTATGTAACGAAAATTAACGACAAATCACTTTCCTTTTATTCATTATATTTACATGACTACGACTACATTTTATCAAAACATTTCCTACTAAACATTTATACATATATATCATGTATATTTGCAAAACGTATATCAATTGGTTAACATGAATTGATATCATTCGTATTAAATCCAAATAGTTATAAATCTATGAAACGAAACAATGCAATTTAGTAAAAGGCAGTATGGATACGTGATACAAAGTAATTTTTATCCTCAATCAAGTGATTGTATTCAGAAACAACAGGCAATCAGCAAATCCATATAAATAAAAGCAATCCAACATGTTCCTACTCGAGTTATAAATGTTTATAAGGCACTATTTTATATTGAACTACGGACCTCTAGGGAAAGCATTCGTGATGATTTATTATTGCAGTTACCATCTGGGTACTAAAAGATATTTTGTTAAACTCGTACTGATACTGGAATTTGATTTTAAATGTTAACGAAATATATGCCATTAAATTGGCAAAACAACATGCTATAAATAACACAAGTATTGCATGGAAATTGTTTTCTATCAGCATAGTAGTACGTAATTAGCAAATCGACTGGCCTGTTGGACTAGTGGTTAGTGACCCTGACTGCTAAGCTGGAGGTCGTGGGTTCGATCCCCACGCAGGACAAATTTTTGTGTGATGAGCATGATTGTTTGTTCTGTGTCTGGGTGCTTATAAAATTATCTATAATAATGTATTTATAAAAAAAAAATATTTCAGTAGTATATTTAGTTTTTTAGTACCCATTACACAAGCAAATATCATTGCTTAATTTGGGACTAGCTGGCGCTGTGTGAATGTAGTAAAATATAAACAAAAATTGTTTTTTATATAGACGACAAACGAGCAAACAAGTCATCTGATGGATAAGCGCTACATTTGGGCATCTGTAACTCAATGGTGATAACAGATGCGTTACCGGCCTTTTAAAAAGATATATTATTATGCTCATTAAATTTCTTGAAGGAGCTCAAGTTGTATCTGTTCGTTAATATCGCCTTATCAAGCTGGTCCCACAGAGCTGTTAATATTTTCTTCTTCTCTTCAGAATTTTCTTGAAAATCGCACTGTTTTTGACTGTACATCAAAGTGATCGGGATGATATGTCATCCCTTACGAGTCCATGCGAATTATCCACCGGCGCTACTGTGATTCATGCCAAAAATTCGAATGTTGTATAATCTATAAGCATGCTTTTCAGCATACTTATGTGTTTACATACAAATGCGGAGCTGAAATGATAATATTATGTATTTGTGTACTATAATTTAGCATTTATTGTGACCAAAATATGCGTTCATATGTGCCCATGCTGTAAATTTGCATGATAAATAATAGATAAAATTTGAATAGTAATGATTATTTGAGATGGGTTAGTAAAGTTACCAGCTTATCTAATTATTATGGCTATTATGAACATGGCCTTAGGAGGCAGCTTAAATAAAAAATCAGAAGATATTCCAAACTGGTCTTTGATAAATTTGTGAGAACTAAGTTTCGTACCAAAATGAATGCTAGAAACGTTCAGAATTATCTTTATCCATGTATTTGTCTTCTTATTATTATCTTTTAATTCAAGGAAATTGGATCAAAATATAGTTTTGTGAAAGGAATAAGCTTTAAAGAAATTTGAAGACAATTTTTTTTGAAACTTATTTCTTTTCTATACTCTATTTAAAAATGCTTACTGATTTTTCCACTTGCTTAATTTCTTTTGCTGACAGAGCAAATGTATAATTTTCATTGTCTCATTCAATGTTTCAGTTCGTTCCCACCTTTTTCCTTTTAAGCCGTAAGTCGAAGGAGCTCAGTTCTAAGAGTTCTTTATCTGAAATCACTTACTACACTACTAAGCTAGAGGAATCTTCAGATCAAGCTTCGCCCTTTCTCCAGTTGGAAAAGTTTCAAGAAACTTAGCGATTAGAAAACTCGACTCGGTGTGTCAAAATTGGAGATTTCTGTTTCAATGCAACCGGATCAATGGGCAAGTTTAATTCAAAGTTCAGATAAGCATAAAATCTTTGAAACAAAATAAATGTTTCTAAGATAGTTTTCAGCATCAAGAGAATATAAATAGCGAGGTAAAAGTGCCAAGCTTCTCACGATGCTAACCTACACCGAAGCATTTGAATATCCTCTGTGGAAGCGTAGGCAAGTCCATAGCAGTAATGTGATATACCTGGCTGACAGTGCTTATAGATTAAAAGAAGCTATCTTTTTATTATACAGCATTTAAACAATAGACGGTTGGTTGCAGGTGGCATAGGATCGCTCGTGGTGGCGTTAATTAGGTGAGAACTATTTCCAGCAGTGGACATTGTTGGGCTGATATGATGATGATATATTATATCTCTCAAAGCAATAAACATTAAATATAGAACGATACCTACCTTATGCTTGAATTGCTATAAATCATGCAACGTGAGTAAATAAACAGAAAAATAAACCAAACGTCAGAGGTACCAAAAGATAGGCTCTAAAGATAGGGAAAAAACGATGAACTAAAAAACAGTTCGGTTACTGTCAAAAAGGGAGGATCATAAGAGCTTAACGTAACAGCGAACCAGCGAAATGTTGAATGGAGGCAATCAGCTCTGCGACTGAAGGGATGAAGTATGCCTGCATTCGCCAAGCTTCAAGTGATATATACACGAATATATAGGTACACTATATACAGCCACAATTTTACATACGTTTGCTTACGTCGCATTTCCAAAAGAACTTCGGGAAAGTGCTCCGTGTTTGTAGACGTTACCCGAGTCGAATACTTCTGTAGAATACATCTTGCAATATCAAATAGTTTTCTGACTATATTTTTGTTGTATTAAATATTTTAGTATAAATTTATTATATTATTAAAAAGCAATTTTTACTGCATTGAGGACATTGACACTTACTTAAACTACAACAAAATTGAAATTAGAATTTTAAAAAGCTTAGCGTGATGCCCCTAGGATGCAGACGTCCATACACTAGAGGAACCGCTTACTATCATGAGGGTCGTACGTCAGTTGGCCACCGTCGTGACAGAATAAAAATAGGCATTTCTTGTGTAGAGACTATTTTCACATCTAGTATCCAGATAAAGCCAGTTAATAGCAAGGCCTTAGGTCCAACATTGAGATCCATTACGTTACGTAAACGTACAAACCAGCTTCATTAACTCTATATAATTATTTTGTCTTTAAAATTGCCTTATTTGTGAAATTGTCTTCGCTTCATTGATTGTCTTTCTGTCACGTGATAACATAACACAAATCAACGTTATTTTATAGGAATAGTTGGAAAGCCGTGCAGTGATATAGGCTTATTGGCATGGCCAGACATACGAGCGAAAGCACTGGTGTTTATTGTGTTTATGTAGTCCGAAATTCTGTCTCAAACTCAAAAATAAGCACACATTTTATCTTTCTCATAGACCAAAGTCCTAATTCGCATACACAGTTCCACATATCATGTAGCAGTGCCTAACTTACCCGACATCAATTCTATCCACGTATGAAACAGTACAAGTTTACCCCAATAGACTTTTACAGCTCTCCGGTGAGATAAGCTCACATAGCAGTCATAACCTAGGGATTGTTGCTAGCATTAATTGTAACTTAGTTCAGCGCCGTGATGTAATAGTTGCATGCTTACGGTATACATCAACAAAAGCGCTTTGTACTTGGTTTGTTAGAACATCGCTTTAGGTTTGATAATCTTCTTCTAGGAATAAAAGTCATTTTTTAGACGGTATGTAATATAAAGTTGCTATTGATATAAAGATTACAAACAAAAGGTTCGGATAAAGTTTATCCGAAGAATAAATCTGAATTTTTGACAGTTTCTCCATAAAAAATCAGTCAAACGTCAATTTTATTCTTCAGGTAAAAGTTTCCTGTCGATAGAAAAATCGGCCCTATGACATTTCCAAATTAAAAAGTATTATTTATCTATATAAATAAAAAAAATAATAACCAAATAGGTTCCTACGCGAAAAGCTCGAGTTTATGTAACAAAATATTTGTTATGAGTAAACATTTTTAATTACGCTTTGAAAGCTGCTCTCAGGCAAACGCTTTTCACTAAAACGTGGTTTATCGTTAGCATAGCAAAATACATTTTCAAATCGTAAGGTATTTTTCAGTTTCCTACAAAAGGCTGGCATCTTTACAAAAGTATCGCCATTAGTAGTTGAATGAAGTTATTCAACTGTTACCGAAGCACTAAAGCGCGTCGCCGCTTTTGCTTCCTATAGATTGTGTAACAAGCTATTGTTTATTATATTACGGCTGTATTCTATAGGTTCTTTTCATCTATTTCGATGCAATAATACAGTATATAAATTTGCTATTATTTTAATTGAATAAACACTCAAGACAAATACACAGATATTGACAGACAAAAAATTATGCTTTTTAAATAAAAACTATTCGCTTTTAGATAATAAATTATGTCCTTTAGAAATTAGCTAAAAATCGAAATCATAACGACACATGGTTTAAAAAAAAAACAATTAATATTAGCAACGATTTAAAAAAATATTTTTATAGTATTTAATATTTTGATATTTTTTGGCGGCCGTTGGTTGCAGGTGGCACAGAACTCGAGGTGGAGTTGAGGTTAGGCCTATGTCCAACAGTGGATGTCGTTGGGCTTATATGATGATGAAGATGATTATTTTTTTAAAAGAAAGATACAGTAAAAGAATATAAATACCTGCTATCTTGTGTTATGTTGATAGAAGGTATTAGCCTATTTCAATTGTTAAAAATACACTCGAAGTTCGTAGTGTTATTTAGAGATTCGCTAACTGCATATTGTATGTATCTGACAGTAGTTTTTGTTTCAAAAAAGTTACGACGGTTGAGGAAACCTGACACGACTTTATTTAGACTCTGACCTCGATACGACGAAAGTTTTTGCTGAATTTTCAGAGAAACGAGCTTACTGTGTGGTTTTAGTTTGACAGAATGCACTTTATGGCCATCAAGAGGACGCTGAAAGCCAAATTCTCGAGAACGTGCCTTTGGCATATGTACGTATATGGATGTGGATTGAATTGAGTAATATAAAAATCTATTTCGAAAGAAATATAGGAGTTTCTTTCCTTCTTATGAAGAATCATGCCCCCAAACCCGATATTACGTCGGTTTAATCTTGTTAATTAAAATTTGAAAATATAATATATGACCCTTATAATAACAAATATTTGACCATAATATTGTAATCAATCAAGTTAAGGATCAAGAATTAATAATGTGCATGACGTTTTAATAAATAATTTAAATTAAATTGTACGAAAATTTGCTCTTAAACATTTAATCTACCAAAGTTGAAAACGTGTTTCACACGCTGTTTTCACTTCATTTACAAAACTATTAATGAACGTAATATTTCAATCCCTCTGTTCAGAATACAGTAATTAGCTGGCTCGTTTCAACTGCTTTGTTACTGTTTCCAATACTACAGCACGGTTTTATTGAAACTCAAATTTATTCGGACTATTTCGTAAACATTTATGATATTTTCAGACGTTCCTCGTTGTCAAAATATTCATTGTATGGACAGTAAAATATTATGTAAAGATAATAATATGGAATTAATTATAGTATTTGTTATCTTTTATACAATATTTTTTGTATTTTTGTAAAAAATATTCAAAGACTATCAAAATTACTATTTATATTAATATCGTAATTACCCCAACTCATCATCAGCAACCCATTTAGTCCCACTGCTGGGCTCGGGTCTCCTCTCCTCTAACTAGAGTGCTGAGAGGGTTTAGGCCATTATCCACTCACGCTGGCCTAGTGCGATTACCCCAACTAGCTTTCTCTAAATGTATTGTCAATGTTTTTATATAAATAAAGGAAAAATAGAAACCAATTTAATTTAACAAATTATTAAAAAAAGGACTTAGTATCATTCAAAAGAACAATATAATTGATTTTCAAATTAATATCAAAGTAAGCGACTAAGTACTTTATATTATACGGGAGGTATTAAATGAAAACAAGTAACTTTCAAGTCTTATTAGAACTTGGAGTCTAGAGAGATTGAAAATAGGTTTTTATATAATATCGAGACAGTATTTTACCGCTGTTTGAATAAACTTAATTAAGATCAGTTACTCTATGAAAATTAAATTTTAGTTTTTATTTACTTTTTCTGTATTCTTGGTAACTAGCTTTAAAATTCATGTAAAGATATGTCAACAGCTTGCCAATTTAGTCCGAGAATATTTACAATGATTTCTTCTGATTACTTGGAGGGTGTAAATTGATATGAGAGATGATGGCCGTATGGATAAGTGTCGGGAATGGTCCGAATTCGATTTCCACCGGCATCACCAAAGTAGTTTTTACTTTGTGATATATATACATAATGGTCAAGTGACTTACCATCCACTAACAGTAAAGGAAAATATCGTGAGATAAACTGAACGTGAAGTAATTCTAAATGTATGTCTGATCTACCAATCCGCACTAGGACAGCGTGTGTGAATTATGGCGTAAAACTTTCTCGGCTCTCTAGATAGAGGAGAGGAGACCTGAGCCCGGCAGTAGGACATTAATGGGTTGCTGATGAATAGATATGAAGTTTGTTTTCTCGAACTCCTATGTTTCTAAATAGCACCCAAAGAAACAAGTTATAAAACCCACTAACAGGTAGTCAAATAAAACCTTGCCAAAATAAAAACGCCATAAACATAGGTACCTATCTAAATATTATGATCTTGGTCGTATTTCAAAAGTGAATCCCTTCTAAGCCAATAAAATAGATGTAAGATTTAATATCTTAAGATCTCTCTACTTTGAATAGAGCCCCAATGATTTTAATCTTCTCACAGCCCGTAATAAATTATGTTCTATCTATTTTATGAAGACGTTTTATAGTGTGCTTACATTACGATATTCCTTTGTAATAGCTGTAAGCTCTGTGGAACTGTCACGTACATTCAATTTGATATGTCTTTATGTGAAATTATGTTCTACATGTTTCGTAAAGCGATTTTGGTTATAATTATGTAAAATGCTTAAGGCTGTCCGTGTAGTGATAGATTAAAAATACATAATGCCACTACCCCATTTCAACCTATGGGTGTCGTACAAGGTGACTAAAGGACTAACCATAAGCAACAAGAGGAGGACTGCGAGAAAAGGAAAATTCGAAACATAACCCTATACCAACCCGTCTAGCCAGCGTAGTATAGTAGGCAAAATTTTCTCCAAAGTGTTTGGGAGACACGTGCCCAGCAGTGGGACATTAATTTATGGGTTGTAATGATGAAGTTATGAAAGGATAATAATTAAAACTACTTTTTTTTTAAATATATTTATTCACTTTCATATACATATTTTTTAATTTTTTTACACAATCGCCAAACTGCACAAGCAGTTTGTTGGTGAAAGAGGCGCTCTTACTAACTAAATACCTTATAATTAAAATTTAAACATTGTTTAATTCAAAGTTTCACAAAACACCAGTGAAATGTACGTACTGTTTCCGTCCGTGGTCCACCCACATGGTGTGTCGGTAAAAAGTAAGCAATGTCTTTGTCTAGGTCTTACTTTACTATCTCTTTTTTATATGTCATGAAGATCGATTAAGTAGTTTTTTATTGCCTGGAGCAGATGAGCAAGCGGCCACCTGATTGGCCAAGCCGCTGCCTAGTTGAAGATTTTTCCCTACACAAAAACTTACAAAATCTCTTTAATGTTATTATAGAAGTATAGATAATAATCGCCTACATATATATAAAAAAAACACTTCTCGACCAGTCAAACTATTGAAGGTAGCAAAGTTTGATTGTTGTAGGCGGTATTAATATTTCATTGATCCGTCTCTGTCGCTGTGTCCTGTCGAATATGTGCATCGTGCATTTACACCGAGATGCAATAGGCTCGGATGTGATACGAACTGTCTGCAAAACTTCCGCCTGTTTACACATCGTTCTACGTGTTCGGAACTCTTGTTAGCGTGTTTATTACCGCCGTGTACAACATTTCAAGTACAGAGTATTTCATGGACGCAGCTTTGTGTGTTGTTCAATGAATTATAATTTTCCACGTAATAAAATGGTTTCCTGGTTTTTGTTTGAATATGTATTTCGCAGGAATCCAGTTTTAATATTATAATAACAAAATTAAATAGTTTTCCCAGCACAATGAAAATTTGTTCTAAACATATTTATTGTAAAGCTTTAAGTCGGTTTACCCGGAGGGGTTGATAGAGAAGTAATCACATAAGCATTTCTACGAAATAATTTTAGAATTAAAATTCTCTCTTACACGTAAATAGTAACTAATCAAAAACATACGAACACACTTGTATTGTTTAATACGTCACTAGGTACCCTATATTTTGAAACATATTACTGAAATCGACCAATCAAATGTGAAAATTTCGATTGGGCTCTAGTTTCTCAATAATGATCCATCGCCAATTCGACACGTCACCACTATTCTGTCTCGATTCATTCATTATAACTCGATTAGTCAGTGACGATGCGACAGATGAAAGCCTATGTACACGAAGACTGACACTACGGCGCCGCGGTTGTCGTGAAATTAAACGGAAATCGAACGGCTGCGGCTTGTGGTTGCCTCTGCGCTATTGTACCTATATAGACGTAAACTGCAGTGTTATTCTGTAATTTAAGCAGAGTTTTGCATGTAATCTCTGCTCAAACTAAGTTGACCGTCTGAGAAATTCGTCTGTTTCCATTTGTTTTACTTAACAGTTCTACGGTAGAACAAACGAGATTTTTTTTCTTACTATTGTAATTATATTTATTTTATATAGTTATTTTCCTTTTAACGCATCATACACTCAGTAATATACCTACTATAATATAATAAAAGAAAACCAAAAAAAAATTAAATTTACTATTTATCTATAATAGTGTAAAGAATGGATTATCGAATGTTAATTTCTGAACGTGCATAGTTTAAAATTAATTTATCAACAATTATGAGGGTAGGCCGATAAAAATTGTGAGATTCATTAAAATAATAATAATATATACTACATCAAACTGAGTATCGTTAAATTTTATTTATTAATACCGATAACAATTAGTGCTGTGGACCTGTGAATAATTACAAGAGGTCGAGGAAAAGTTTTACTGTTATAGGGGCATCAGTTTTACTGACAACGAGTATATTATAGTAACTGATAAATTCATATGGAGGTGTAAAAGGTACAAAGATGGGTGGTGGGCATACACGTAAGGTTATGCATGACGGTTTTGACATAACAGGCACAACCGTCATCCAAACCCTAGCGTGTATGATATAAAACTGTTCAGTTACGTGAACTATGGAACTTGGTTATGCCTGACGGCTATGTCTGTTAGGTCATAACCTTGCGTGAGCATAACGTAAAGGATATTATAAAATCACTTTACAATCTTCGATGTGCGTTATGGTGGTATTTGTCCCCGTAAGCAACGGAACACCTTTCGGCCAAAACTTTTTGTCTATTACAAGGTGTGAGATGTGAAACGGTTTTAAGAGTAGGCAACGCGCATTTGCTTCCTGCCGTTGGTTGCTGACGCCAAAATCGCTTGCAGTGGCCGAAATTAGGTGCGGCCTATGTACAGCAGTGGGCATCATTGGACTGAGATGATGATTCTTCTGGTGTTACAGACTTGTAAAGAACACGGTAATCGCTTATCATCAGGCGGGCCGTAGGTTGTTTGCAGTATAAAAAGCACGTTATAGCAAATCGAAAGGATCCGCAGTTTATATATCAAGTTAAGTAAAGGTGATTTTAGATTAACAGCTCATATTTGCACACATATAGGCGTGCTTATTATCTCGTGTACACACGTACTGACTATGACGATTAACTACCGATGTACTGGTTTATGATTATACCGAAACACACGCGTGAAACCGTATTCAAGTGAAATAAAGCCCGCATTAATATGCCGATTCAATATCATTGTCAAATGTTTCAAAATTTAAATTTGTTCTAACGTAAGTTGGATGTTGTCAAATGTTCGGACAAAGTTATCAAAATCAGCTAGCTTGAAAATCAAGATTGTAAGCAGGCCCTCTAGTGGTGCGATGTGAAAATAAGATTAACTATATCGTATGAGATTGTAACCGAGTTTCTTGTTTTAGTAAAAAACCCTTCATTTCTAAATCAATATCAAATTTGCCATTCCCCACTGTCATTAGAAGAAGTACGTTACTTTAGTTTCAAAGTAAGCGTGAATGAGATACGATATCGAATCTTCCTTCTCAGAATAACGTGGCTGTAGGCTGTTCACAAATACCAAGCTGTGTCTGTGTCTCGTTTGTGTCTCAGGTCATTGGCATGCACTTTTTTATTGGAACCTGACAATTTTTTGCTCATCTTCATGGATGATTTGAATGTTATGTCATACTGCATCTACTGGTGACCTACTCTGAATCTAAATTGTATGTAATGAATTTTTTTTTTGAAAATGGCAGCATAGAATAGTTTCTATTCTATCTATTAACATAGAATAGGTTAGGTAATGTCTAATGGAATAGAGTAGGTTTTATTCTTTTCTATCTATTAAATTTTCAAACATCTGACAGCGATATCGAATAGTCGATATCGTGATTCAGAGTCGGCTATCGATGCAGACGATTGCTTTGAATTAAATTAAAATTTCGTATTTAATTTCTGATTGATAATTTACATTTGCACTAACAGTGGATCGGAGTGGAGATGAGAAACGTCGCCTGGTAATTTTGAACCATAAAAAAATACGCGGAAGATAAAAAATGCCAAACATAAATCTCAATTTATCTCTCTATTTGACATTGTCAGTGCAAGATCACTTAGTTACGAGTATTATAACTGTATCTCCTTTTTTTAATATCTGTGTTTTATCTATCTTACCTTGTGTAGGTATTTTTTTGTGGATGCTAGGCCCATAACCTGAAGGATTATGGGCAGAAATGCAAACACTATTATACTATAACAGGGATTTTATTGGGAACATGTCCAACCAGTGGTCCGCCGACCAGTGCTCTAGATAGAGGAGAGGAGACCCGAGCCCATGATATATGATGACCCAGAGTAACCTTACTATTATTTGTAGACTCATATAATTCAGAATTTTAAAAAATCACCATTTCCTCAATCAATTTAATGTATTTTTTTTATAAAATTGCGTTTTGTTTTTCTGACCTTCAATTATTTAATTATTATTAATTTTCCCTCGCTTTACTGGAATTTAATTTGAGTAGTAGAGTGAGTAGAGTAGTAAGTTAGTAGTAGTTTTTTTTAGGTATTTGTTTAAAAGGAACTAAGGAACATGGTTACAATATTAAAACATGCGGCTGGGTACCCATCAAACTAACATTCACACACTAGTTATGTTCAAAAATCGACTGAAAGGATTATCATTAAATGTATCCGTAATTACTTAACAAAATTAAAGAAAATCGGTTGACAAACTTACAAGAAAAATAAACTGAAGTTTTCCTTATAACTACGTATTATTTTTATATAATAATATAATATTCTACCACATTCACACAGCGCCATCTAGTCCCAAAGTAAGCAATTATATTTGCTTGTGTTATGGGTACTAAACAACTGATATACTACTTAATTTTTTTTTTGTAAATATATAAATATTATAGATAAATTACACCCAGACACAGAACAAACCTTTATGCTCATCACACAAAGATTTGTCCTGGGTGGGGATCGAACCCACGACCTCCAGCTTAGCAGACAGGGTCACTAACCACTAGACCAACAGGCCAGTCCAGTGTTTATTTATAGGTCAGCACGAATAAAACACCAACTCACATCCAGCCTGACACCCTGACCAGTCATTCATTTGTTCTCAAATGGGTAATAAGAAAATACCTTTATTATAACAGATGGACTCTCCCTGCAAACGTGACAGAATGAAGAGAATGCCTAAAGCTTCCTTTGTTAGGAACGAAGGAACTAGTTAAAGTTTGCTTAGATAAAATCGATATTAAAGTGCTAGCCGACTGCTATTACAGAATGCGATGGTTATTGGATTTTACTATCTTATTAATGAGTTCCAAGTTTATTTTGTGGTATTATTAATGTAGGTATAATACTAACTGAATCGACTAACATTAAATTCAAATTTGTTTCATTAATACCTTTTTAAATAGTTTAAAAAAATTGTAAGATATGGTGGCCAAATGGAATAGTGACAAAACTGACGGGTGGCGACCTAACTCAATTATGGATTTCACTTTGTGGAATCTATTTTACTTATTATGTAATATTAGGCATGTGACTTACTGTCTGCCAACGGTGATGGAACACATTGCGATTAATTACTGATCCACTAACCCACATTAGGCCAGCGTGTGTGCATTATGACTTGAACCCTCTCACCTGTCTCCTTGGCCAACAAGGACATGGCTATTATAATAAACCTAAGCTTATCTTGCCGTTTATGGGAGCGTAATAGTGAGATTACCAAAAAAAACCGGGTATTTCTCTATCGTCCAAAACATTTCATTAATTGGTCAATAATAAATTCTACCAAATCATGCGAAAATTTAATAAGAACCAAAGATTGGCAAAGAATGTTGTATGCTTTTAATAAAAAGTAATTTTCCACCCCCATATTTACACGTGAACGATGCTCTCTTGCTTATCAGAAAGTAATTTTGAGAAAATCGAAAACAAATAACCTTTCTTTGTTTTTGTTACAGCAGTGCGAGCATCACCGGAGCCGCGGCGAGCGCCTAGTATCCTGGAGCCGGATCATCACGTCGAGTTTACCAACGACACCGGCACAGTGCTAAATTGTGCCACAAGAGGCGACTACCAGGTTAGTCACCAACTGTTGCAAGCGGCATTTTAAATCAATCAAATCATTAAATTTTGTAGCATTCAATGTCCATACATAAGGGCCTTTAAAAGTAACTTAAATGAAATCTTAGGCAATTTACTTCTCATTGCTCTTCAATGTGCGTTCAGGTGGTATTCGTCCCCCCGGTATTAAAAGACCTCTATTCAAAACGCCGCCGTTGTAGGGTTGGACCACTAAAACGATATTGTATGTAACAATGTGAATGTGTGTGTTACAATGTATATCAGACAATCGAATCTAACACTTTATCACTAGTCAGTGATAAATCAAGTCAATTTCTATATTAAATAGGACATAATAAAACACTTTACGGAAGAGACACAAACAAAAAATACGATAAAGTCAACAGGTCGCAGTGACTTAAATGCTTATAGGTTTTATGTATTTTCGTTTAATGTCTTCGATATACCTATAACTACACAATATACGTTGATCTATTTTCCTGTTCATATTCTCTTATTTGGTTTTGAAGTCAAATTTTATACATACTTTCACGCAGTTGTTATTAATAACGAATAAAAGTTTCGACCAATATTCACTTAATTCTTTTCATAAGAAAAATACGAAGCTTACTTTAAGAAAGCTTTTTAAAACCACTATTTATTTTTAAAGTTTAAAAATAATTTCAGATAGAGAGAATAATTTTGCCGCCACTATTTTTTAAAATATTGAATTTTAAGCCCATATCATCTTGGAACTTTACTATAAATTACTGGACCCATTTCAAATATGATTTTCCTTAAAAGAAAAGCGTGTGTGTGAAAGTATAAATAGGTACTAAATATATGTATTACACAAAGTTCCTTAAATATCAGAAACAAAGTTTCTTGAGTATCTTGAGAATCAGTCATCTTTTTTTTTAATATAAATCTCATTAAACTCCCAGAAAAGGATCTTTTCCTCTTCAGACGATGCTTATTATTTTTGATGTGATTATGAATTAAAATTAAAAACCCTGAAAATGTTCCTTTTGTATATCGTAACAAAAGAAAAGGAAAATTATATTATAAACCACGCATAATAATATTAATTGAATAATATTACATACAAGAATAAAAAATAGCATCGCAAGCGGAAAACCGTTAGAAGCCTGACTGCAGAACCGTAATCAGTGTAATCACTTATCGTCAGGTTAGCTAGCCGAAGCTTTGTCAATAAAGATAAACGATGTGCCATATAATTGTACAGACGATATAAAACAAAAGTCAAGAAAAACTTTGACAAAGAAAAAACATCGGCATAAAAATTACCGGCTAAATGATTCTCATTGGCAAACAAAAAATATCGGACGTTTCACTTTTGTCGTATTACGTTTTAGGGATAACTTTATATTGCATGACATCGTCCTTTTGTATTCGGAATCAAACGAGAAGCGTGTAACTAATGGAGTGAAGCGCAATAACAAATTGGAGACAGTGGGCGGACTAAACGGAATATTTCCCAATTTGTTTCCTCTCTCGTAATTCTTTCGCAAAAGAATAAACAAAATCCTTTTCGGGTGAATATTGTATCGTGTCGTCGCGGTAAGATACTCGTGTCAACTTGACCCACTTACTTATTATTTGTTTTTATTTTATGTATGAATATTTTCTCGTCTAGGTACTTATTTTATTATCCTTATTGTATTTGTTGGGAAAATTGGAACTAACGGCCTTTGACATGTTAAGGCGTTTTTGAAGTTCATGTTGTAAAGCGTGAATAAACATTATAATAAATTGAGAGCAACATGATTATATAAGTGTAGGAAGACAAGTGACAAGCGATTGACACGGTACAAGATGAAGTGTATTTATATAACTGTAACATTTTGTTAATAAAACTAATATTAAATGTCTTTGGAACTCTTTATATTTATTGTCATGTAAAATAGTTTTATTGAAAAGAATTCACCAATAATTTCTTACCTTCCAAAGGCAAACAATCTTAGTGAAAGGTATAATACACCTTAGCTATGATTATAAAACGTACAAAATGAGTCGATAGAAGGTATTCGTTTAGTTGACAACTAGGACCAGATATAACGGGAAAATAAAAACTTTAAATTTTACGTTTACAGTGCAATTTTCCAATTTTCTCGTCGTCTGAATATATTCCTCCTTGGACTATAAAAAAATAACTAAATTGGTTTCTGACTTTTGTGCATAGCAACACGTAAAGTTATTAATTTTTAGGGTTCCGTACCTCAAAACCTCAGTGCGCGATTCTGTTTCGCACTAGGCCGGGTTTTACTTATATATTTATAAAACTTTAAGCTGTTTCACCACTGGCATCTTAGTTTCTTGTAAAGTATCTGGGGTATAAATACCGATTTATCAATGAAAATAACGTCAATACTCTCTGACATAAGGTTTAATTAAACCTAAGTTTCAATCAAATAGGCTATCTAGCTCTTATCTGCTAACGGCCAAAAAGAGCCTTAGAATTTCAAAACTTTACAAGCCTCATTTTAAACGATAGCTGATCTGACCCGTAACGTCTGTCCCTAAATCCCTAAGGTCCCTAAAAACAAGGTTGTACTTCTTATTTAGTATTATGTATCTATTACTATTATAGACGAAACATAACGTGATCCCACACGAATCTGATTTAGTATTCACAAACCTGTTCTCCCAACTCAAATATAAATAAACTTTTTCCATTCGACAGAGTTTGGAAGTTTACGGTTTGGCCCTACCGGGAAATAAAGACATGTACACACATACATTGTCATACAACGTGACTGTATCACATGTCTGTACTAAACTTACTCATCCTACTCATTAACGTAATGTGTTCCTCAGTCATAATGCCACAGATGTTTCCCATCATCTATGACAATGTTCCGACTTTTCGGCAAATATTTCTCAAGTCTGCGAAAAGTTGCTATTATTATATATATATATATATATATAAATAAATTTCCTTATTTTATATATGGATAATATTTATTAAAGTTTAATTTTATTAATCTTAAACTTTTTTTCATGACTGATATATTTTACCTATAGCTAATGAACTAATAAATTATCAAGACCTAAAGATAGAACTATTTCCATTATGTCACAAATTAATGCTACTAAAATACCTAGTATTTAAGCGAGACAAATTAATGAAGAAGGTAGTCTAACATGTCAATTTGTAGAAGACCTTTCATTGAGTGACGTAACTAGTTGCTCGTATAGCTAATTAATCGATGGTCTAGTTCAGAGGATTCCTTTTACAAACTAAAGAGACCAGTATCAATTTCTCTTAATCAAAGAATCTTTACGGGTCTTTACTTATACGAATTAAAACAAAAAGTCGACGGTTGTGAACCCGAATTTCCCACAAAGTTTTCACATTCAAACGGAGTTGGGTGGAATTTGGCTGCGAACGCCCTCCCGGGATCCTCGCTACCTGTTTAATACGGAGCATGCCAGAATTCCGCAATTAATTTCCTAACTTTTCATTGTAAATATTATTTGGTGGCAATTCGACTAATGGTGGAGAGGAAAACATTAAATACGTGGGAACTAAGATTAAACTTTTCCCTGCAGAAACATTATAGATATTTAGAGAATAAAACCTCACAATAATACGAGATTCAATACTTTTATGTTCACCATTCAATATATTTATAGCGAATCAATTTTACAATATCATAGAACGTATCTTTGATAACAAGACATAAAACATGAATATAAAAACTTAAACACGTTGCCGTATCACAATATATATACAATAAGATATTATCATAATTCTGTTTCATTTTACATCTCATTTTATACTGTTATAGAACAAAGAATTTTATAAAATATACGAAAGAAGGTCGTAAAATCTGAATATACAGCTCTATTAATGAAGGGGTGTAAACGTGTAAGGCAGGCAATGGAGGCATGAGTTGTGGGGCAAACAATCGTTGAATACGGGTCGCAGATGTCGGAGGAAAACTAATGAACGCATTGCTATAGAGCTTTTAAGAAATTGAACGTTGCCATTGAAGTTAGAGTCGAATTGAACGTGAAACATTCATAGTAGATGTTTTGAAACAGAAGCTAATGTTTATTTTAGTGAGAGTGCGTTTAGTTATCGGATATTATCTGTTATTGTATCAATTACTTTTGAACGGTAATGTGAGAAGGTACTGAAATTGAAGAGGATTTATTCTAAAGCTTTAGATTTGTTTAAAAAATAGATGATTTTGGCATCGTTTGTTAGGTAAGCCTCACTTAAGTTTGTTACCTTTTTCGTCTTGTTTACTGTTGAGTTATCGGAGGGTTGCCGCGTCTTATTATGTTTGGAAGTAACGGTAAGTAATAGCAAACATTTAGGTAACATTTTCAGGTGTTTATGTTATCAAATATTGTACTTGGTTTTTAGTTTCTTAAATATTTAATACAATTCCTTGGAAATATTTTTATTATGATAAAATCTATACTAAAAACATTCAATTAATTTATTGATCAAGCAGAATTTTGTATTTAGTTTTTCTATTAAGCTTTATTTTAACAAACTTGAAAAGACTCATAAACAAAAAAGACAACGGAAAAAATAAAAAAAATAAGAAATTGAATTGAAACATTCAAAAAATGTAATAAAATCCTTTAAATAAAACAAAAAAAAGTCTATGTTTCACATGCATTTTGTATTCCTATAACCGCAAGCAACTTTGATATTCCTCGCTTCATTACGCAAATTACAGTTTCGACAAAGACGACATATGGAGATATTATTACAGGAACACTCAACAAGGCTTGTCAGACATACACATCCAATGTACCAGGTTATTGTGTTCTGTATGAACGAATTTCTACCTGTAAATCTTGGCAATTTTCCGCAAATACGGGTATGAGACTCTTTTGTAATGTGAAAAGAAAAGCTTCGTTGTCAGTTTTGATATCACAGAATTACGTTTCGGTGTTTAGGTCAGTCAGACCTACAATGAAACAAATCATTTGAATTGTCCTGAAAAATACATACATGCCAAAATAATAGATCTAGCAACGGATATCGGATACCGGTTCTTAAAAAATATACATAATTTCATGCAATTTTTTTAATAGGCCTCTATTGATATCAAGTAATGCCAGAAACAAGTAAGGAATTATTTCCCAAAGATAGGAATGTTCTTTCTCATTTAATCCTGTTTTGAGCATTTGTTTACGAATCCAAATATAAATCTATAGAATATGTGGAAAAAACAGTTTCGAGGTAGTTAAGGCAAAAAATTTATGAAGGCAATTGCGGTTTAGTGTGAGACATATGGCATGCATATATTTATTTGTGTGACGCACAGATAGTGGTCCTAGCTTCGGGTGAAATTTGTGTTCGTGAATTGTATGTTCGTAAAATATTTTGACACCACAGAGATTATATTCTGGTACTAAAAATGTCCAAAGCAAATAGGAATATAATATTAAATTTCACATAGTGTTTCAACCCCCATTTCAACCCGTGGGTATCGTAAAAGGCGACTAAGAGAGTAACCTTAAACAGACAAGAGTATGGTAAGAAAAGGAAAATTAAAAACAAAACCCTATACCAACCGTTTTGGCCAGCGTGTATATATATATGTATGTGTGGATTGTTTGGAGGAGACCCGTGCCCAGCAGTGGGACGTTTATGGGTTGTTATGACGATGATGATGAAATTAAACATCTCTTTCTGTAAATGAGAATTATTTTGCCCACGCAATCATCACCGGTAAGTAAAGTTGTAATTACAATAAGTCTACATTACATTACATACTAATATACTGCCGGTCAGAATCAAACTTGGACCTCATGTTTTGTTTATCGTTCACTTAGTCATTCGGCCGCCTGCGCTTTATATATAATAATAATAATAATATTCTACCACATTCACACAGCACCATCTAGTCCCAAATCAAGCAATTATATTTGCTTGTGTTATGGGTACTAAACAACTGATATACTACTTAAATACATTTTTTTTTTTGTAAATACATACATATTATTAATACTGCAATAGGCTGAGATGATGATGATGATGATGATACATATTATAGATAAATTACACCCAGACACAGAACAAACCTTTATGCTCATCACACAAAGATTTGTCCTGGGTGGGGATCGAACCCACGACCTCCGGCTTAGCAGTCAGGGTCACTAACCACTAGACCAACAGGCCAGTCATATATTGGTTGCCAATAATAAAATGCCATATTTTTATCCACGTTTCATTTTGATATTTCAATTGGAATTGTTAACACTTTTCGTAGATAAATAGTGTTTAAAGCCGTTAGCGAAGTCAGCGGTCGTTTCAGCCCGGAATCACGTAGGTATGCTGTAACTTATTGTCTTAAAACTGCACCGTTGCACATGTACTAGTACCTGAACTATCTTTTACACTCTTGTTACGTGGACACGAATAAAAAGGTGAGGCGACGATGTGTTAAAGAATATAACATAATTTAAATTGTTTTTTAGTCAGCGATAGAAATATTAATACAATTTTTTTAACTGTACGTATGTATGGTGAACCATTAACACGTTTGCCACACGCGGAACAAATGTATGGGTCTATACACTTTGTTTACTGAATGTATTTGTATAAATTTTATCGTTATAAAAAAACAGATGTGGTGATAGTTTATGGTGTAAAGGGTACTTTTTTTTGTGAAATTTACATACATACATACATATAGATCACGCCTCTTTCCCAACAGAGGGGTAGGCAGAGACCATTTCCTTCTACTTGCTACGATTCTGACATACATCTTTGGCTTCTTCAACATTCATCAGTCTTTTCATGCATTCTTGCCGGTTGAGGGTACTCCTGATCTGTCCCTTCTTTAGAACGTCACCTATTTGGAAATTTACGTTTATAAAAGTAACAATAAGTAGGTGTATCAAACTGCAATTTGTTATGCATTCTTCAATATCAGCTTGGATTTTAAAATTTTTAATGGCAATAGACTCGTCCCTGTTATACATGTACACAAATAGCTGGTGAAATGTGAGTGTAATTCACCACTATCTACCCCTTCAGGGATTAAAAGCATGAAGCTATGTATCCAGATTAATAGATAGAGATATTGAAACTTGTTGAATACCCGTCCAAACAAGACTTGTATAAACTTAGTAGAACGAACTTTAAAAAAATATTATGTACACATCATAATTTAGGTGTCACACCACAGCTAAACTATAACTTTCAGTGCGACCCATAAATATTTTAATGAGAAGAAAAAGTTGGAGTTTTAAGAGCAAACTTTTTGATTTATACCACAAACTAATTAAGCGGGCGTAACTGGGCAAAAGAATGAGTGGGTACAATTTATGAGGCCGTATTATTTCTACCTATTAACTATGCTGAACATAATTAAGTAGGTCAAATGGAAATATTTATGGCTTGTACTTTATCGTGACAAGTTTCAAAGTTTGTTGCATCTATCAGTATTATCAAAGACGGAATGCTTACTTTATATAAATGACGAAGTACGTTTTTATCCTTTTTAATGGAACAAGAATTAATGGGATTTTTGTATTGTAAATTGAAGAGCCAAACAGCGATGAAAGCTATTTATACCCATAGTTCTAATGTTGTGTTCATTTTAACTGCCTCGGTGGCGCGTATACGACTGCCGCGTAAGATGTATCGGGTTCGATTCCCGGGTCGGTACAAATATTTGTATGATCTGCAAATAGTTTAATTGATTTCTATGTATGATATGGATGTTTTTTGAAATATATATGTATGTTTATCAGTTGCCTAGATCCCATAACACAATCTTCGCTGTGTAAAAAATGTTATTATATCCCATACTTATTTTTTCACTATTGTTACATTTCTCTAATAAATGTTTGAAACAATAATTTGCCAGATTTTTCTCGTCAAATTTCTCCAAATTCATTTATTCATTTTAGACATTAAAAAATAAAAATTCAGATCTACCACGTTAGTTTAAAATAAAATATTTTTATTACACATATAGCACAATATTCATTACCATTCGTCAGTTATGTTACGCCTGTATTTGACCACTGTAATAACATTTGCTTGTTGATATTACTGTATATACAGAAATGTACATTTACTGTTTATTTATTTATATAGTATATTTGTATCAAAACAGGATATTATAATTTCGTTTATCCAATACGTACTCTATTTATATTCATAACCCTTGAAGACGTGAATTCAACCATGACAAATATCTTTGAAGTATTGACGAAAGTGTGTACGCACTCATAGGTATTGCTGTATGTATTCTATCTTCTAGCAATAAGTTCTGACGTAAGAGAGATCCCTTATTGAGAACATCAACGGTCGAGTAGCCTCGTCTCTTATTTGCCTCGGGTCCGCAATACCCTAATGCAAATACAGAACTTATTTCAATTTTTCTTCGTCAAATTGCCGAAGTATTTTTACGTAACCTTATATTAAGACCCTTATTACTTCAGAAATATAATGTCGGGCGTGAAATTAAATTCTCTCGCCGAATTTGGCAGTGGAACAAAAACTGATTGTGTTTTTCGTTTTTAGATTCTGGAATTTGTAATTTCATTAAATAAGGAAATATTTTACATTATGTACTGTAATATAAAACTACCGTTTGTTACGGTAACAAATGACTAAATAAAAAAAAGTAGAAAAATCATTTTTAACGTATAATAGTACATTATGATATAAGTGCGGTAAGTTGATAATTACAGCCGAGGCGATATTGCTGCAAGAAAGCAGAGGCTGTAATTATCAAAGCGCAAGTATGTCATACGACGTTTTATAACATATTTGCGAGGAAATAAATAAAACTCGGACTTTCTTAGAAAAAAACATTACAGCGAAAAGAAAAAGCGCGCGGAATAATTTTTACTAGTCACAAATTATTATCGATGCGCGCACATCAGCGCTTTTTTTTAAGGCAAAGGCACAAAAGCAGCCAGTATCACTAATAAAGTAAATTAATATTTTTGTGTTTTATTATAGATAAATGGTTGTCATTTATGGTCTAAATTAATTAAGTTAAAGAATTAAAGGTTTCATATATAATAATTATTTTATCTCCCAAAGTTAATTTTATTCATAAAATGTTGACCACTTTTCTGACATAAAAACTCTTTGCTAAGATTAAAAAAAGTACCGTTCATTTTAGACGGAGCATTTTGATAAACCGTGCGTTTTATATTACAATAACGCACAAGTGCGTTTTACATTACAATTACGCACAAATGCGTAATGAGATACATTACGATATTGAAATTGGTGAAATAAGAGACCCTTTACGAGCAAATGTGTTATAAATAGCTTTTTCTATCTACCTCTACATAAAATCGTTATTACCTACGCTCGTAGATCGATCAGTCTACGCCGTAGCCATTCAACCGTAACACCTACAGCACTCGATGAAAAATTACGCGTAGCACTTACACGATGTGTTAAAAAACGAACATGTGCTTCAAGAATTGATCCCGATTTATGTCGAGTGCCTTTCCCTTTTAAGTATATTAACTGTCACCATGGCGTAGCGGTTTAAAGTTAAGGTGGTCGCCTCGCCACTAACATCGCCCTGCCGAGTGACGTGGGTTCGATTCCCACACGAGACAAATATTTGTGCGCGGTGTGGTGTCCGTAGCTTTTCAGTCTATGTTTTGTGTCCTTTTTTATAAGTTTGTAAAGTTCACGATATCTTTAAAAAGTAATCAGTAAATTTTGCATGAAAGAGTATTCACATTAAAACATACATAATCAAAAAGGTTTTTATTTACAATTCTTTTATACCAAGAAGGTCAATCTTCTATTGTACCAGTTCCCAAGAACCAGAAGATCCTTCACTGAACTTGATAGAACTTTAGAATGGTAACAAGACAGTACAGTAATAAGTTCCGGCGGTCCCATTGATATGAGAACTCATTCAGTAGCAGTCGGTCCCAGTTGTTTTGTTATTGAGCGAGTTCCATAGGAACGAGGCTTTCCTCCCGCTAATGCCGAGGGCGGGTTTCTTGAACTCTTTACGGCCGGCCAGTCCCTCCAAACAAAGCCCAACTTCCATCAAAGCTGAAAGTACAAAGAAAAATATAAAACTTGTAAGTTTCAAAGGGATGATCCCTTTATTTTGTTCTTTTTGTTACGAAATGGAATACCCGTGATGAATTTTGTGAGACGCGTTATAAAAAAAAACCTATTAAAAGCATTTAGACTGTCCCTTTCAGTGGCACTGGAACCGCAGGCATAGCGGCGGTGAGGCTGACAGTTATTTAAATTAATGTTTGTATTTTTATTTTTTAATTTATTTATTTTATTTTATTAAATTTTAATAATAATTATTGGGATTTTATGTGTTTTAATTTAATTGTGTTGATATTTATATGATTTTATATTATTTTATTTTATTAACATAGTATTTTAAGGAAAATTGTTACTAACAAATATAGATGACATTCTGAATTAAATGTTTATTATTATTATTATTATTTAAGTTTATATGATAGCAAACAGTGGCGGTAATGTCGACAGAGGGTTGTCTACACATCATAAATTATCTCGTTTAATAATATGAATAATGCATGTTCTAAATTAACATATTGCTTGTCTTAGAGATAAGTGTACTTGTGTTTGCGACGCATTTATATTATGTCTTGCATTTCATCATTCGTGGAATACGTTACATTCAGGTTAAGTACGTTTAACTATAGACAATAAAATTCTATTTACAAATTGACATAATCATATACATACTTTCTATAAAATATTTTCCTTTTGTAGCAAACAAGTACCAACACATATCATTTTAGCGTTATAATTAATATACTTCTTGAGATATCGTTTGAAGATATTTCAATCGGTTATGAATTTAAAAAATCAAAGGTTAAATACCTATAACTCACTCACTACCACATCTTAACCCGTGAGTGTCTTAAAAGGCGACTAAGGGAATAACTTTATGCAGACAAGAGCACTGCGAAAAAAGAAAATGCGAAACAAAACCTATACCAACCCATCTGGCCAGCGTGGTATAGTGGGCTAAATTCATGAATGATAATGAAGCGCGCATAAATCTGCTTATAAGCCTAATCTAACAGCCAAGGGGCTTACTCTGAATTTCGACATTCGATTAGTCGATTTGATGTCGCTGTCAAATGTTTGAAATTGACTGCGACCATATCTAAATTTCCTTACATTTGATAGCGACATCAAAACCGAGCAATCGAATGTCGACATTCAGAGTAAGTTCCCCTTGTAGTTGGTAGCGCACACCCCTTACTTCAACATTGCGGTTTAAGGAGCCAATTATTAATAGAAACTGTATTGCTTACCTTAGCAATGCACTGCGAAATCTCTTCTCTTTGTTTGATAAATACCTCAATATTAGATTCAGTTTGAGCTTTGCTCGAGTTTAGTTTGTTTTGAACTATAAATATATAACACTGCGTCGCTCATTCGATCACGACGTGCTTATATATTTTACGACTTTTCAGTTTGAATATGAAATCTGCATGTCTTTCTTATCGGAACTTGGCAGTTACTACCCACTAACATTTCGCCAGTTATGTTATTTCTCTTGTACCCGGAGCCAACCTATTTTTAGCTTGAGGTAGAAAATCGCAGTACCATTTTTGTCCACCCCGAGGATTGAAGCCGAAACCTCTAGTACTTCTATTGCGTTACCGAGACAGTTAGTTGAAATATCTGAAATTCCGATACCGATAATACTGAAACAGAAATAGGTTACATTAAACCCTCTATGGTAATTCTATTATGAGTGGTTTTTGTCTACCATGCGGTGGACTTAAGTGGTTTTTCCAATACATTGTTCTCAAACTCCATGTTTCGCTTCTTATGACACCCATGGGATGAGATTGGGTAGACACATTCTTTACTCGGGACCGCATAGGTTAAGAAAATGCATACTCTATATTATTGACTTTTTATTCAGTCAAAAGGGTGAGGATAAACTTTAGTTTCGACTCTTTTGTTTTGTTCTCTCTAATATAAATAAGGCATATCTTTTACTATTCCGTTTCAAATAGTAACGATTCAGGCAATATATTAACATATTAATTATTTACACACACACACACACAGTAATATTCATCATATAAGTCTTTGGCTGCTAAATAGGTTTGCACTTAACTTTATAAACAGAGTAGCTATTTACGAAAACCGTCGGTTTTTAAAATAGGTAATATACCTAACCCTATACGTAACATTGAAACATGACGTTAAAGACCCAACCTTGAACATTAAAAACACTCAATAGATAAAACAAAGGAAACTGACTTCTGAAACCTCTTAAATAAGTCCATAAAAGAAAAGAATCGTAAAAATTAAACAGAAAAATATAAAATAACCTTAAAGAGTCGTAAAATAGGCTTATATCTGGTAATAAAGTTGTCGAATATGAAACTTGACGTCAACATATCAAATAAACATTTTTGTTGTAAAATTAACTATTGAAATTAATATATTAATGTTCTAACTTCGCAAAAAATAATAATTTATAACTACACTTACGTAGTGTCAATGAAATTGTCTATGTAAAAAACATGATCCCATTTTTTCGTCAGTCGGGAAAAACGAGGTAGATTTATGGTAACAAGCGTGTGAAAATTTTAAATCTAGAAGTAGTAACTAGGATGCTGGCAGCCATTTAAAAAAAACTGTGATATGTAATGTGTAATTTGTGGAACGATTTTCATTTGGTTTGTTGTGGAACGTTTATAAATAATATGATAGGTAAATACAACAAATAAGATTTTATAAATATGTACAGTAATTTGGGGCTTCGGGCGTTAGTGACGTCAACGTGGAACCTTTTAAAATATTCACAGTTCGTTCTGGGTAAAACCTTAACGACAAACAAAACATCATTAGGAGAGAAAACGTAAAAATAAAGCCGCACAAAGAAATTATTTAATTAATTAAGAATTTGTCTTTTACTTAGAGAAACGTGCTTTGAATAAAAGCTTTGGTTTTAATTAGATGAGGTTGAAACTTCTTTTCAAGGAATCTCGTGTTCTATGTACTTACGTCCGTTGGAGTGGCTCTTGATTCGTTCCGTTTTTATTATATTCGTAGAATAAATTTATTATTTGGCTAAGAATAGCTTCGTTTTCATACAAAAGTCAAATAGTATTAGGTATGCCGTATACGTCAAGTAAAAGATATTTTAAAACTTTACAATAAATTGGATCCACGGTGTAGGTACCTATAGCTTTCACAAGGGGTTGGTCCGAGGGTTCTAAAATGTAAATAAAGAATTGAACATAATAATATTTTTTACCTGTACCAGAACGCACCAATAGCAATAATACACACTAACCAAAATCCTGCGATTTTATTCATTTTATGCTACCAAGGCAGCCATATTGTTTAATATCGCAAAATTATTGGAATGTGAATATAGAGAGAAATCTGTACAAGAATTTAATAAGCATGTTTATCCTTATTAATAATTAGACGTAATTTTATTATCTTGTGATGTTATTAGAGTAATATTTAATCTTAACAAAGTAATCTTGTATATTGAAAACATTCTACATGTTTTCATTTTTAATATTAGTTTCATTATGAATATTAGAGATACTCAATCATCCAGCAAATGACTATGTTTCGAGCTGTAATATAAATAATTATATGATTAATTATAATTTTCCGGCGCCCAACTTATTATATGATAAACGTTTTTTAACAAAAGCAAACAACTGACAATACAAAGGATGTATCAAAATTGGTTTAGCCGTTTCATGATAAACAGCTCTTTCGTTAGCCGCAGTGTGGATCTTAGACGTATTTAAGACATTTTCTTTCTTTTAAATGTTGGCTTTTATTTTTTGCTTTACGTGTTTTTTAAATATATTTAAACTTGTTTGTTAAAATAAAAATCTTCGTGTCTAGACCCTAAATCTCCTTTTACTTATAGTTAGTAAATAAGCATTTAAATACCAGTGAATTAAGCGCGGGTGTTGCGAACTTTGGGATGTGTTCAATGGTGCAGAAAAATGCAAATTTGCACACAACTCACTCGCCGCAAACTATCACTCGCGCTCTTTACCTCTGCCTCCATGTTAGCTCACTTTATTTAAACTTTTCGGATAACAGATTATACTGTTTGTTATTTTCGTAGCTATTTAATACTGTTGATGTATGACACTCGCAGTATAAGAGAGTTATAAAATAAGAAACGGAGCTGGGCAATTTAAAACCTTCTAATAGAAGACAGATGATATAAAGTTACAAACGGTTGAATCTAAATTTATTTTTATCAGTACGCTCTATCTTCTAAACCGTTAAACCCAAAAATATGAATAAAATCTCCAAGATAATAACGTTTAATAAATACTTCCAATTAAAGTTAGTTTCAGCATTAACGGATATACCGTTTTTGAGATATTGCCGAAAAACTGCGTTTTTCAACAAAATAACGTAAGCGCCATGAAGATACGCTCTTTTGCTGCGGTATGTGTGAATGTGGTAGAATATTTGTTTTGCCTGAAGTGGCAAACTAGTAGGCTGCCCACCTGGAAGTGACCTGGTAAGTGGTGACCGCCACTCACAGACGTTGACAATTTTAGGGGCACAGCCAAGTCGCTGCCTACCTTGAGAGGAGAGCTCTCTTTAAACCTCATTTTAAAGAATATATTTATGTATCCACGTATTAGTGTAAATGTAAGTAGGTATATTGAGTAAATAAAATATAACGCCGCCTGTTTATAATGGCACTATAAAGCTGAATTCTTAATCACTCTGTTAAATATTCATTAATATTTTTCCGAGATCTACCGAGCTGTTATTACTATGTTAATCAAAATAAGAAGGAAGGCCTGCAAGAGACTGCGAACGTAAGGAATACGTATGTTCTTTTTACGACCTTGAGTTTTTGTGAGAGACGAACTGTAAGTAAGGGTTACTGAATAAACATTCGGTTGCGTTTCTCTATGAACGAGTTAACCCACTCGTTCATAGAGTTGAATTCATGGATTGCTATCTACATATTTGAGGAAGATCCTGATGATGATGACGTTGCTTCATTTATTTCACTATTATTTTAACAACATTCACATAACTATAATTATAAAACATCATAAACATAGCATCACGCCTTTTTCCTCGAAGGGGTAAGCAGAGGTGTTTCACACCCACATTTCGCCAGCTATGTTTGGTCCCATGAAATAGGGGGCGAGCCTATTGTCATCAACTGGGAACATTTGTTTACCAAACTCCGGGAAAATCTTAATACTGGAATTTCATGATAGAAAAACCCAATACCATTTTTACCCGACCCGGGAATCGAACCCGGGACCTCCTGCAGAGCAGTCGTATACACTTCCCGCTGCGCCACCGAGGCAGTTATAGCACTAAAATTATAATCATCATCATCATCATCAGCCCACATTAACCCATTGGGTATAGGCCTCTTCTCTACAGCGCCACTTTTTACGGTCCTGTGCCAGCCGCGTCCAATGAGATCCTATGATCTTGACGATATCGTCCGACCATCGGGCTGGTGGTCTGCCCACTGGCCTGATATCTTCTCTAGGCCACCATTCTGTGACTGCCTTGGTCCACCGTCCGTCATCCCTTCTTGCCAAGTGTCCTGCCCACCTCCACCTTAACCTCGTCACCCGCTTCCCGACATCTTCGACCTTCGTTTTCCGTCGGATCTCGACGTTCGGTACACGGTCAACGAGGGAGATACCTAACATGGAACGCTCCATTGCTCTTTGTGCAACTTTAATTTTGTGCATATTCTGCTTAGTGAGCGTCCACGTTTCAGCACCGTAAGTGAGGGTAGGCAAGACACATTGGTTATATACCCTGGTTTTAAGGTATTGTGGTAGTTTTGATTTAAAGACGGAGTCAAGTTTCCCAAAAGCAGCCCACCCTAATCCGATTCGTCTGTCGATCTCCTTAGCCTGCGCGTCTTTGTCAAAGGATAAACGATGTCCAAGATAAATGTAATCGCTGACCATGTGTATACTGTTGGTACCTACGGTTACGCAAGGTATGCGTGTAGAGCGATTTGACATAATTTTAGTCTTGGACATGTTCATTCTAAGACCGACCTTCGACGATGCTTCATGCAATTCTGCGAGCATATGTTGGAGATCTAAGACGTTTTCGGCGACGAGAATGAGGTCATCCGCGAACCTAAGATGCGACATGCGAGTCCCGTTGATGTTGACTCCTCTCTCGCTCCAGTCCAACATCTTCATTATGTCCTCTAAGACGTTGGTAAAAAGTTTGGGCGAGAGATTGTCACCTTGGCGGACACCCCGGCCTATAGGCCTATAGGTGTCCGCCATATAAAAAAATAGAATACACGTATTATAAAATTATAATACGTGTATTCTATTTTTTTTATATACAAATTAACTGGTATGATACACAAAGCAACCAAGTTACACAACCACCAATTCAACAAAATAATTCTGGTTTATATCACATCAGCAACCCATTAAGTCCCACTGCTGGGCTGGGGTCTCCTCTCCTCTAACTAGAGAGCTGAGAGGGTTTAGGCCATAATCCACTCACGCTCTGGCCTAGTGCGGCTGGGTGGATTAGACATACTTATAGAATTTCTTCAAGGGTATGTGATTTCCTCACGATTTTTTCCTTCACCGTTAGCAGACGGTAAGTCACTTGACTAGTACATATAAATTCTACAAAGTGTGGTTCCACCATCGCATACTCATGCTAGTTTATATACTCAGAACTTAAAAACTGAATTAAATATAAATAAAATAATAAATAATCATTTATTCATGAAGCAACTGAGACTCAATTACAGATCAATACATAATAAAATGTCATGATATAAATACACAAGATTTCATAAAAATTACAAAAATAATAGATAAGTAAGCATTTGCCCCTTGGTACCAAGACCTATATTTACCACTAACCCCAAACTTGTGTAAAACAAACAGCTTATGTAATTAAAGCTATTGTCTTTGATCCCGTGAATATTTTGAAACCCAAAACAACGCCAAGAACCCTAATCTACAATAAATTGAGGATGGCTTAACAAATTGCTCAACCCTTTCCGTACTAATAAAACTTAAAAATTGTAACCAAGATTACCTAACAGAACGCTATCGCTGTTGAAAACAACTGTTATATACCTGCAGGTCTACTCGAAATTTCGACATTCAACCTAATAGATTTTGATATCGTTGGCAATTATTTGAAAGGGACATTTTTCTAAGTACTTGACAGCGATATGTTTATCGACTTAGTTAAATTTCAAGATTCCGAGAAATCTTTCTGATACAATGCCGCTAAAAATCAATTGAACATTTAGCTATTTTTTAAGTACTTTTTGCTTCATCATGCATTTATGTATACGTGAAAATAAATTGAAAATTATAACAGAAAACTTTTTACGTCATCTTATTCTTGGTATGACATTCAGAAATGTGTAAATCAGCTGATCCGTTAGTTTACTGACCCGCATGACATGCACCTTTTGCTACTAAAGTACGCACACCTGAGGTCAATCATGCCTCGCATTGAAATCACAAGCAATACGTACCTACATTATTGTTCCGCACAGTAAATTTCACTGTAAACATTTACAAAAGAAACATATTTACTTCAAAAACAAGACGGCGATGTAAAAACTGCGAGATACGAGAAAGACACTCGTGGGATGGAAATTCGTAGCTTATAGCGATGCTGAAGATGCCCCAGAGTAATATAAATATCACATAGTATCGTATTAACTGTCACAAAAACCACCATCTCTCAACTTTTCCGTTTTTTTGCGTTAAAGTTATGCAATTTTGTACAGAATGTAGCTTTATTATGCTGGTGAGAAATTTCAAGTACTTTATTGCTACACTTTATAAAATTAGACTGTTCATTTCTAGGTTTAATTTATAATAATACTATATTTTATTTCCTTCCTAAAAGTTTAATTAGGTAAGCAGCGCCTTGCCTGTGCCACTAACATTGTCTATGAGCGGCGGTCACCTCTGACCATCAGGAATATTTGTTTTCCGAACTCCGGGAAAATCTAAATACCGGAATTTTATGATGTAAAAATCAAAAATGTGGTGATAACCCGACCCGAGATTCGAACTCCTCTTGCACAGCAGTCGTATACACTTCTCACTGTGCCACCGAGGCAGATGTTGATGTTACCAGCGGTTTAACAAAAATTACCCTACAGTTATATGTAAATTTAGGCTGCCAGCTACCTATATGCTAAATTTTAAATTGGTCCAGCCGTTTGAGCGTGAAGGAGAAACAAACACAATTAAACACACAAAGTTTCGCCTTTATAATATGAATGTCAAGCAACGATTATACGTTATAACTCCTTCCAAGGACTCAGTAGGTACACATAACATTGTATAAATATATTTGTGCATAACAAAGTGAGACTCCTTGTAAATATAAAGGGTAATATCCCGGCTTTGTAGGCAAGAAGTCGGTTATTATACTGTTGATGTGAATGTGAATGTTTTCATTGGTCTCATTTATACCCTTGCCATATTATTATTTGGCGAATTTGCGACTGAAAATGTAGAGAAATTATGAAATTCCTTTGAGATTCAGGTCTTTGCAATGGTAAAAGACTAGATAATCTAAATAAAATTACTATAACGATACTTAGGGTTCCGTGCCATAAAAGGAAAAAAACAGAAACTTTATAAGATAACTTCGTTGTTCGTCATCCTGTATGACTGTCCGTCTGTCAAGACGCATTATCTCAGGAATGCGTGTCAATATCTGTTTTTTCTTTATATATCTAATAATATTATAATGATCATGGAAGAACTGAAGTATTTGCAAATACTTCATTTCTTCCGTGATTATGGCGCTTGCAACAGCATCGAAATATCGAAATCTCATAACAAATAAAGGACATGGTTAAATATCCCGAATAGTATAATATTATAAGTGAAATGAACATCACAATTTTAAAAACTATCTTTCTATATAAATCTATGTATGTGTGTGTAAACGAAACAGACCACTTCCTCGATGTCGGTATAAGCCATAAAATATATACCCGTGTGGGTATATATGGCTATGTATAGGTATATATGGCTATGTATGGGTATATATGGCTATACAGTGCATAGTACTCATTATTATACTACAGCAATGTATTTATTAACTGCATTAACTGCTTACCATCAGACGGGCCGTGTTTGCCTTAATCGTTAGAAATAAAACGTAAGGAAATTGTAAATTCTATATCATCATCATGTCTATATAACTTATCTTTAAAACTCCTTTGTTTTAGCTAACATGGCTGCTAGCAGACAACACAGCAGTTACTTCACTAGCGGGTATTCGCCGGGTGCTCGCCAACGGCTCCCTGGAACTGCCTCCGTTCCCCTCAGAACTGTTCAGGAGAGATGTGCACGCCACCACGTATCGGTGTCGAGTGAGGCTCAGCAGTGGGTTCGCAATACTATCCAAGAACATTCATGTACACGCTGGTAAGATATTATTGAATGTTAATGTGTTTGAATGACTATAGAACTGTCAAATTAAATTACTTGAATATAGAATGCTCTAATATCACTGAAAATGATAGATAGCTCATAGTACAAATATCCAAAAGACCAATTTTTGCTGAAAAGATTTTGGCAATAATTGCTGTTCTAATTTTTTTTAATAGCAAAGTCGCGTATTATATGGAAGATATCTATATAAACCTAAAAAACAGGCTTCACATATTTAATTATTATTTTTTTACTTTTTTTTTACCTTTAAAGTTGTTTCTGATATATGAACGTACACATTTATTTATACAAAATTTGATTGTTTAATACTTTTATAAAATAAATTATATTACAATCTTAAGAAAACTCAAATATAAGTAGCAATGTCCTGAATAAACAAAACGATATTGCAGTACATATTAAAAAAAAGAAAATATAAAAAGTACAGCCAAGTACTAAACTTCTCCTATTGTATTGCACTTGACCAGAAAATTGCCCCACGACCGAGATACGATTCAATAAGCGTAAGTTTCCAGATAAAACGATACCTACTTTAGTCTGTGCGTTATTTTCTCTTTAAACGTACCAAGTTGAACTATCTAAAGTAGAACTAATAGCTTGTTTTGCGCGTTGGTTTACCACAACTCGAGAGCCGACACGGTCTAATCTCGACAATGGAATCTCGTTCCCAAAAATCTGTTGGTTGCGGGAGATAATTAATTGTGCAAATGCAGCTGTTTCATTAATGACATCATAGTTACATAATAATATTTAAATCTCAAACTAAAATCTCATTTACACATCTAGGTAATGGTTACAAGGTAACTCAAAAAAAATACCAAGTTGAAAATCTAACAGGTATTTTTTTAAACATCTACTGTTAACGAAAAAATCTACAACCAGTGTATTAATAAAATAATTCAAGAAGAAAAAATGGGCATAGGAACCTCACTTAAATCGAACGACTCGAATAAATAATTATGTGACCATACTGCCTATAGATATATATATATATATATATATATAGATTTAACTCAGTGTCATCCATAAAGTTCAATATTATAAATAGCGGCCTCCTGAATACTATACTATATTACACCGAACTGACTACCCAATTGTAAGGTACTGGAATAACATACACATGGGTTCCAGATTGGCGTTATTTAATATAAGACAATTTAGTTCTATAATTTTAGTTACTAACATAGTTTTTAAGTCAACTTTTACTTACAAACTATGGATTTATTTCAATCTGATAATAAACATTTAAATAAATAAATATACAAGCTATACAGTACAAAACAAACTGTAATCTCACTCAAGTGTAATTAAGTTGTATACTTGTTCATAGACACGTTTTTATTCAATACACTCTATTGAAACTTTACAAACTAAATTTATTTAAAACCGTTCATTAAAAAATGTAGCAACCTTGCAAATATTAATGTTACCAACGTACAGTTAATTGAGGCTTTTCCCTTGTATACATTTATAAAATGTACCGTGCCCTCAGTTACAATTCATGGGAAATAAACTAAATGAACCGTAGATGAAAGCGATTCGAAATCCGCAATTAGGGCCCCGTGAAGAAATTCACCGTTTGTGTTAAAAGGGATTAGAGAGATAATACGTAGTCAGCAGTCTTTTAATTGTGCCCTACTCGAGCTGACCTAACATAATTAAATGGATGATAATGTTTTTGAACGCGATTTGTTTTAAGTTTAAGTGTGCGGAAGATAGTTGAGGATAGTTTTTATTGCTGAACCTATTATAACTGCTATAGCTAGACTATAACAGCTATACTGTATCGAGTCAAGTCGAGAGAACAGTTTTTAATTTGATATGTTGCGCATAAAGGTATTTGAAACGTAAGAAAAAACACAGGACATAATTCGTGTAACGAATAGCCATTCAATATTCCTTGTATGTGGTATTATTTTAATAAGATCGAAACAAATTTATTTGATTCTGAACAATTGGCATACCATAGTCTCTATTATCCCTAAGCTTTCCTTCACCAAAGTGAATTCTGGAAGAAACAGATGTTACAAACAAATAAAAGACGCGTGATGTGCGACGCGTAAGTTCATCATCATTATCATAACAGCCTAATGACGTCCACTGTTGAATATAGGCCTCACCTAATTTCCGCGACAGCGAGCATGGCTGACGCGCGCCTTATAATAAGTTCATTATTAAATTTAATGTTATGGCTAAAGGTAGGTGTGAAAATAAACCTAAGTTTAGCCGGCTAATTTTAAGTTTATCCTATTTATTTATTAAGTTTCTAACCAAACCCTTTTTTTAAGAAGGGATTGCGTTGACGCATACCGCCCCGTGCAGGGATACGGGACGGTTATGTGGGACTCGCCGCCGGTCGGAACCGGAATACCCACTAAACCCCTCTGTGCACCGTCTCTTCGCTGTGACGGGTAACCTAAGTTTAGCCGGCTAATCTTAAGTTTATGTTCACACCGACCGTAACATATATTGCATTGATTTTATACAACACATCTCCTTCTTATTGTCTCGTCTGCTTTTTGAATTCATGTTTTTAACTGTTATTTATGTTGTTCTCAGCATTAAACATACCATGGGAGGTGCACGTTCCAGACGAGTATGTAATGTCGGGCAACGCCGCGGTACTGCGGTGTGTGGTGCCACCACACTGCGCCGACCGCGTCAGCAATACCCACTGGTTCACCGACGACGAGATCACAGTCTCTCATTACCTAGGTAAGTACTAATAGTAATGAGCTTGTTAGCTAGGGGCTTACTCTGAATGTCGACATTCGAATGTTCGGTTTTGATCTTGCTGTCAAATGTAAGGAAATTTAGATAATGATCACTGTTAGATTCAAATATCGAAATTCAGAGTGGGGGCTTCCCTATATACTCGTATATTAAGGGCAAGCTTTTTTTATGTCATTTCGAACAGTTTTTATTTTAAAATGCTATGAAATAAAAGAAAATTAAATTTGTCAAGTCCGTAACGTTACATTGCCTTATTCGGGTTTGGTTGCCGCATGCATTGTTTACGATGAATCATAAAAAAAATTGCATACAATAGCTACAAATTACATATTTACCAAAGTTTCATATTAAAAGTCTGATTTTTTCACATCTTAGACCCTAATTTAAACCCACTAACTGGAATATGACGATTTTAGCTAACCTACAGATGAGAAAATAATACCGTTTTCACTAGTCGCCTAGTAGCAGGAACATTGAGTATTATGATTTTGTGAGTTCTATTCCCGCATGGGACAAAATTTCATAAAAAAATATGTTACTGGGATGAACCAAATAAAACCTATTAACATACAAATAAATCCGACCAATTGCCTATGTTACAATAACTCACTAAGTTAAGACGATAGGCATCACGTATTCCAAGTAAATCACTACTCGTTATCTCGCTTGAATTATGTTTTGTAGATAAATAAATCAAAAGGACAATCGGAATTTATTAGGCCGTTTTATTACATTGTCCACTCGATTGAATAATGTTGAACCATTGGAATCCGCCTATTTCAAATGTTAACGATTATTCAAATCGGGATAGTGGAGTATTTATCGTAGTTTAAGAGGCTGTCAAGAGAAATACGATGGTTTTATCGGCTATTTCTAATCGATCATTGGTCTTGAAAGTTGGATTGTTAAGTTCAATTCGGAACAGTAAATACACCTGCCTAGATTTGTAGTTTAAGCAGGTTTGCTACACGCTATAACAACATTCGATTTGTTTATGTTGATATTGTTTGATAATTGTTTGACGATGACATCAATCAATCGAATTTCAAGTTAGCGAGTAAGTGCTATGAATGTCTTGCTGAAAATGTCTCTGGCATTAAGTACGCCTTTGAATCAAAACAGTTTTTTGTAGATTTCATGAATATTAGTCCCAGGTGGGAATCGTACCTCCAAACTCATATTAAGCAGTCGAATAAATCCATAGAAAATCAAATTATCCACTCTATTATAGAGGATAAAATCCAAAAAATAAAATGTACATTTAGCATAAGCAAAAAGCCACGAGAAAAAATATATTTCGTGATAATCTGAGAAATTTTCACGCCCAAAAGGAAATTGTTACTTTTTTCTCATCAAAACACTTGTCAACTGATGACACACACAATTACATTTTTATCCGAAATCTTATTTCCACGAAAAATAAATTGAGGTGTTAAACCATAAGTTGTACGCTTGATATAAAATAATTTCACTTATATAGGTAATTGAAAGTGATTATTTATTACATGAAGTATTAAAAATAATAAGTTATGAATTTCAATATTATACAATAAGCACTTTGTTTATAAATCTATTTTTTATTTATAATACATCTCCTAACTACTCGCCTCGTAAACATTTTGGTATAGTCCGAGCCTAAAGCCAAATTCTCTAAGGTTTCTGGACTGAAAACGTCATATTATTAAAACAAAAACTTTCTTCCTTAACTAAGTAAAAGTTTGTTGTGAACAGGGTCGAAGTACCAGCGGTTGGACGACGGTTCGTTGTACATAAGCGGGGTGAACTCGCGAGACAGGCATAGCGCGTTCCGGTGCCGGGTGCGCGACCGGATTACCGGTGCTATGTACACTAGCCAGTATTTTGGTAAGTGATTATACTTATACTAAATTAAAACCCTGTTTCGCCACTAGCTGATAACTGTTTGATAGCCTGGCTGCAACATATAGTTGACGAATTTTTCACCTATCTTTTAACTTGAACTAAAGACTAACACGAAACCAACTTCTTTACGTGCCATTTGAATGAAGGAGACGCTCGGAAAAGAAAATATTACAAAATTTCAACATAGTCACTGTCATGTAAGACGAGATAGGCCCTTTAAATGCTCTTTTTGAGACAGTTGAATATAACTTAAATATATAGAAAACAATGAATGTTGCATAGCTTTACTCAAGTGATAGACTTTGCAAGTTAAAAAAACATGTTTTTCTGTTACTTTAACGAACAAAGTAAATTTTATAAGTGAATATGGTGATGTATGGTAATACATATCTTTGTATGTAACAGGTCACATAATAGTGACAGAACCAAAGGGTGGCGTGAGGCCGCGCGTGGTGTTAGAGCCGCGCACGCGCCGCATACAAGCCGGGCACGACGTGCGGCTACCGTGCGCCGCGCATGCCTGGCCAGTACCTAGTTACAGGTAAGTTCTACTGTACACATCTGCACATAAATATACATAATAGTGACGGAACGGACAAGCACGCGCTGCATACAAGCCGGCCACAAAGAAAGCGGGCTATTCACTACGATAATAAAATAGATAACAAGTCTCATTTCAATTCAAAATATCAATTGATAGTTCATCTGAATAGAAAAGAAAGAAAAAGAAAGAGAAAAGCATTTATTTAGAGTTAAAAAATTTACATAATTGTTTAATCGTCTGCCAAACTGCACAGCAGTTTGTTGGCAGATGAAAGCTCCTATAAAATTTTTGTCTTACATATTATATATGATTTTACATTATGTTATTCAACATTAAACATTATACCCAATAAATAAAAACTAGTTATACATTTGAAGAATTATTGTTATTAATCGTTATATAATTAGAAAATTCCTCTAACAATAAGATTTTCACAATTTTATTAAACAACTATCTGGATATACGAGTAGAATCAATTTTTGGATGCTTTAATTCATTTGGCATATTATTAAATATTGTTGGGACCATATATTTTCGGCTCCTTTGCCTAAAGTAGTTATTACAAAGGTTAGGTACTTCAAAATAGCTGTCCCTATTTCTCTTAATCCTATGCTGTGGTGCATAAATTTTAAATTCCTCACTGCCATACTGTTGGACTGCGAGATTTTTGTTTTTTTTATCAACTAATAATTTCATAAAACGTATTTGTATCATTTTTATTTTATCCAAGTATGATTTGAAAGTATAAATAAAATTATAACATAGAATCGAATTTCTGAAATTTGTAAAGACTTACACAATTTATATAATATTAGTTAAAACCTGTACACTAGAACTTACAATAATAAGCACACAGGTGATTTCAGTTCTATTTATTTTCAAATTTCACGAAAATTGCTATTAGCAATTATTAATTACATGTCTGCCAGTACATAAATAAACTATCTGCATTCAATAGTATTAATTCTGCGAACTATAAAATGAAATAAGCATACTATAGAAGCAGAACTGAGAATTTCAATATTCATTCTCGGAAAATTCAATACTGCTTTCACGTGTATTGCATCGTTATAGATACTAGGAATTTCCACTTGAAAAATATGAGCCAGGGAATAAAATTAAGTATGATGCATGCAATAAGATTTATATACAGCTTCTAGGAAGGTTATAAAGGTCATATCTCCACCAGATTTTCGACAAGGGTTTTGGTGAGGTTTTGCCGTGATACAATCTTAAAAAATATAGCATAGAAAGCAAATCCGGTTTCCGAGAGAACAAAACAAAACAAAATGCTTTCATAACACTCTCTAATAATATGTTTCGCATCAATCTATAACATCTCTTCATCAATAAAACCATAAAGTTAACTAATTTAAACTACTAAAACAATATATTAATGTAATAACAAAGAAATAAAAAAAAATATCTTATTTTAATACTGCCTGAAAATGTTCAGTAAAATGGCGATCGTAGAATTTGATCCAATTTTCTGCTTATTTTATCACAAAAAATAATATTTACAAACCTCTAATAGTTCCAACGTTAAAAAAGCTTCGCAACATTTTCTTGGCTGTGTCGTATCTCCCGGTAGCTAAAAGGTATCGCTTCTGTAAGCAAACAACGGCGTCGCCCGCCGCTCGCACAACGGAAAGAGGCTAGAGTAAGGCTAAAGCTCCACTTTTTACCTCAGAAATAGGTCTTGTGTACCAAACGACGCGTAATGGCCATCGACTGCTGATTCGTTTAAAAGGTTTCAGGCATAAAATCTTTAGTGCAACGTGGTGAACGTTGCCAGACCATTGACAGATGATGGTTTTTTTCACATGTATTCTCTTTATTTATGGAGCGATATTTTTGGTTTTTCCAGATTCATCCGTTCACTGGTCGTCGATCCAGGGTTTATATGTGCGAGTTGTTAAAAAAACATCCACGAATATCGTGAGATATGTTATAATGCGTAAATTTGTTGCCACTAAGCTTCCTTAATTTGAACAACACTAATATTAGGTTACGGCTTCACTTTTTTAAAGTACTTTTTAAATACTACCTAACATCTATTACTGTATAATAGGTTCATTACTTTTAATATAAGAAAACGACAAAAAAACTCAACAACAATAATATATTTTGTCATGTATCTCCTGAAAACGTTTTAATGCAGAAAAGGTGTGTAAATACATCTTTATCTACTGCTAACGTACATGTATATCAAACCACCTAATTGGAACACAATGTTTTCTATTTTTTATTGTAACATCCTATAAAGGAACGTCATCTTTAATACATCTACAAAGAATATATATTTGATTATAGCGGCAATATTTATGCTTGTCACGTTTCAAAACTTGGTAGAGTAGATGCAGTTGGCAAAATTCACACACATTTGAAATATTATGAAGAACTCAAAGATGCTGCACGTCTAACTCTTTGGTGGAGACGTGACTTTAAGACAACTATAAGTTTAAAAAACTAATATTTCTTGTAGTTTTGTAAGCATAGACAATATTTTAATTTAAAACGTGAGCTGTACTCCTAAAGAATACAATACGGAAAACATCTCCATTTCATTGGGCACCAAAACATAAATTTGAATGTATTAAGAAAGTTAAATGAAACAATCTGTTAACGCCACAATGTTTCGTCATTGTTTGCGTATCTCAAATACATAGCAACATTACCCCACAATTAAAGCTTGGGTACGTAACGGGTTTTAACACAAACGCTTCTACAGTGGTACAGCCGTTTGTCCCGACAACGTGCTAAAATTCACAGTTTAAATCTCTTAAATCTGCCAATACCGGGACGGTCAAACTGCCCGTTTTATTTCGTCGTGAAAACGTTTTGATCTCGCGTCGAGATTTTACCGCAATTTTATAATCCCTATGCGACGTGATTCGTTTTAACTGCCAAGGAGCAATTTAGCTCGCAAAACCCGGCAAATTGCATTATATCCTTGGAAATGTATATCTATAAAGTGTATAACAACTCAATATCGCTACTGAGTAGGGAACTGGCATATTATTTAAATAGATTTTCATAATATGAACGTTTAGTTCCTGCTCTATTGCGTAACCATTTAGATTGCATTTTGCCATTCAATACTGAGTGCTAACATTTTGGAAGCTAAACGCTTTGAGGGAGTTATAGTGTTCTACCAATGACGTTGCGAGATAACGTAATCACCCACTGACAATTTTACAAATGTGTGTGTCTAAAATATATATATTTTATGTGCTTTTTTTTCAACGATATGTCTCTAGAGGATTTCTAATTTTATTAACAACACATGGTTCATTGGTTCTCAGAAGTTTAAACTATTATAACAATAAACTTTTTTAATTGCGTTATCGTATGACCTTCATAATGTTCAAGAAATTATTTACTATTTTATTATTAAATTTATTATACAATAAACTACAAGCACACTTTTTATACATATTTTGCCTTGGTCAAAAACCTCTAGGGGTTTATCCGACCGTGGCGAGCCGCTTTATCCTTGTGTATATTAAATTTGGAGGTTACATTTATACTTAAACTTTCTTTCATTCTCTCTATACAACACTTGTAACTCTTCTGGAAGCCCGTTTATGAAGAATGGTACCGAGTATTGAGTTACTCTTGTTCCGTAAACATTGTTGTGTTTTGGTAGTGAAAAATTGTTTTTATAAGTCACAGATCTCAAAAAGTCGGGTCTGCTTTTTTCTATTAATAGCTCAGGCCTATTGATCTCCGTGAGTGTTAAAAATTTAACCTTATTATATATATTCATAACATTACAGTGTTTAAAAAGGTCGTCGTAATTATTTTTAAATTTTTGTTTTATGTGCTTAGGAACAATCGTTTTTAATATTCTCAATTGTAAATTGTAAATATCTGCCAAATACGTATGGAAAGTTCGTCCATAGCTACTGAGCCCGTAGCTGACCACCGAATCTGCAAGGGCCAAATATAGCATTCTTCTTAGTGTTTTATATGGCAACTTGTACTTTAGTATGCTAAGTTTACCTAGAACAGATCTTAATTTGTTGCACACATAGTCTTTGTGCGGACCCCAGCAAAGACGGCTGTCAACCACTAAGCCAATATACATATATGTTGTTCGACTACTTCCAATATTGGACAGTTGCAACCCGTTGGTGAATTATGTAAACAAGAATGCTGGTGAGCTATGACAGAAGGTGTTGTGTGGCTTCTGTTATGCGATGAGTGTATGTGCACTATTTTTGTTTTCGAAGCATTAATTACCAAGCCCACGTCATGAGCCCATTTACACATTATATCGAAACTATGTTGAAGAGATACCTGGGCTTCATATAGATTTTTATTTGCAACCAAGATACATGTGTCATCTGCGAACTGATACACCGATCCCGATTTTATGACATTAATCATGTCATTGACATAAAGTAGGTACTCTGTGGGACCAATTATAATAGAACCCTGGGCTGTTCCTTGAGTCGTTAGAAACTTAGTACTAAACTCATTTTTTATTTTGACAGTGGTATATCTGTTTGTATGATAGCTTTTAAGTAGTTTTAGTAAGGGTCCTTGTATTCCATTATTTGATAATTTGTCATAAAGTGTATCACAACAAAGCATTTCAAATGCTTTACTAAAATCAATAAAAAGTGTTAAAATATGTTTTGGTATTAACTTCATCAGTAAATTCTCTTAGTAACTTTGTAGTACTTTTGTTTTTCTGGAAACCAAATTGTTTACTACTGATTACTTCATTACTCTCAAGAAAGCTATTTAATTCACCTACTGATGTATCGTTCCATAATTTTATCTATGCATGACAATATAGTAATGGGTCGATAATTGTTGACGTCATCACGGGGCCCTTTTTTATGTATTGGACGAATCACTCCTATCTTTAATAGTTCGGGATATGTACCAGTCCGCAGACGGCTATTGATTAAATGTGTGATAACGGGAACTAATTTCCCGGACGAATACTTATATCCATAGCTCGTATCCCGTCATAGCCCGAACTTTTCTTATAGTTCATCTGTTTGATGATTTTTTCGACTACATCTTCTCGTGCTAATTTAATTCTTATTGATCGGTCAGGAATTATTTCATAGGTTGATTTGTCCAAAAATGGTACGTTACAAGAGTTACTCAGATTTTTAACATTATTATTAAATTCCGTCATAAATATACTAGCTACAATTAAGGGGTTCTTTCGGAAGGTTACAAGCAATGTATGTTCTATCGATTGCATAATTTTACCGGTTAAATTATTTACTATATTCCAAATATATTTGCTATATCCGAAGTTTTGAGAAACATTTTTCATTATCTGTTTATTTTTTACAAATTGAGTGTATTTATTGGTTTTATTTCTATATTTATTATAGAACAATTTTTTTTGAGGATTACTTTCATCTAGAAGCCAGATTTTATGTAATAAATCACGTTTCATACACCAGTTCCGAAGTCTATCATTTGCCCATGCACATGTCTTTCGTTTACTAGAACTATTTATACGAACTGTGTGTTTACATTTTTCATAAATAATGTTAAAATTAGTATATATAAATGTTAAAATATCATTAGGGCAGCTGTATTGTAGGGGTTTACTCCAGTCTATGTTATTTAATTCACTATGCACTCTGCGACTATCAATCTTTGTTATCAGCTGACTAAAGGGATGCGAGTTATTGTTGTTTAGCGCGTTCATTATGGCACAACCAGTAATAATAATAATAATATTCTACCACATTCACACAGCACCATCTAGTCCCAAAGTAAGCCATTATATTTGCTTGTGTTATGGGTACTAAACAACTGATATACTACTTAAATATATTTTTTTTTTTTGTAAATACATACATATTATAGATAAATTACACCCAGACACAGAACAAACCTTTATGCTCATCACACAAAGATTTGTCCTGGGTGGGGATCGAACCCACGACCTCCGGCTTAGCAGTCAGGGTCACTAGCCACTAGACCAACAGGCCCGTCATAAAAAGCAATAAAGTATAAAGGGTAGTAATAAGTGTTTACTAAAGATTATAGACATAATAAACAAACTCAGTTTCGAGCTACCTGCGCAGGCTGCTTGGTTGCTTGCACACAAAGAGAAAATGTTGCCAAGTTTCAGTGGCCAAACTTGGTCATGTTTAGTCAAATAACCGCACAAGCTGAGCTCTTGGGTCGATGGCTAGCATACGGAACTTGCTTCACCCCGTATTTGTATTTTATACGTGCTCGCAAGTGCTACACTAACTTTGATCCGAAATATATTTAGGTAAATCTCAGCTTACTGCAAAACTTCTATATCTATAAAATTCAATCTCCTTTTAAATCGTCGTGAGGGTATACAAAAACTGTTATTATACTGCACAATGGGGACAAAAACATAATAAATCTTCCTTGTGAATCCAAAATGTCTAAAAATTACTGCCTATATAAAAGTTGTCTAACTTCTTCAGTGAACTGATAACATTTTATGTTTCCAAAGAATTACGGCGGCGAGAGCTTCTGAATACGCCATAAACTTTCATATCCAGCCATAGTTCGGGGAAACCTTTTAGAATGCAAATGTCCCGGTGCATTTCAACTCCTTTCGAAACTATTTCTAAAAGGGGACCTAAGTTGGAGAAAATTGAAGATTTCGCGCCACATAGCCATTTCATTTCCGCGAAATTTCACATAGGATATTAAACCGTATACACAAAGCTTTTGCTGTCATGCAATAGTGTCTGGGACTAGTTGAACGCTGAAACTATGCCTCGATATCTCTCGTCTCACATTAAATGGACCGTGGACGGTACCGAAATAAGTTGCTTCAATTGAACCCTCAGTAATTCAATCCCAAACAAATTTCCCTCGACAATAGTTAAGAATGTCAAGGGTTATTAAATACTTCAAACTGTATGTACATTATCTATTCAGACATAGTATTGAAATTATAGTTGAAATTACTTCAATGTGTAAGTTTTGACTTTTACAAGCTTCCAATATTGTCCACCGATTTTTTGTCACACTTTATTTTATTCTCTTCACAAACTTAATGTCTCTGTGTCCTGTTTTATTGAATCTGCAAAATAATAGCAATGTCCAATATATTGTAAACATAATTATGTATAGTGAGATCTAAATCTAAATTTAAATATATACGGCAACACAGACAAGTTAAAAAGAGCTAGAGAATAAAATTTGCAGAACGCTAATGGATTGTACTCGGAAAAAATATAAAGAACCTCTTTCATTTAAATAAATCAGAAATAAGAATAATAAAAAAGATCCGTTTTATTAATAGCAATGAATAAAAATAAATTTCCGTACTTAATATTTTGTTTTTCTTTCCCAAGGTGGTTTCGTGAATACCACGAAGAACTAATCCCCATAGAGAAGACGTCATTATGGGCCCGCACAAGACTTTTAGGCGGTGGGCTGCTAAGCTTACAGTCAGTTCGAAGAGAAGACGCTGGTCGTTTTGTGTGCTGGCTCAACAACACAGTGGGAGGAGAATCAGTACATTTCACTATTATTGTCACAGGTAAATTATCTTTTTGGTTATTGTCTTAGGTATTAAATAAATCCTTCTCTGTAGCTACTTCAAGGAATGATTTTGCATTGTTTCCGATAAATAGATATAATAAACAGATAGTTGGGACTGTAAAGCTTTGCTTTTAGTATCTGTGCAATTATAGTTAAGTTACAGAGAATCTCAATATCTTTCTTCGCTTAGCCTACGTCATTTGGTTTGCGCAGCGATACTGGGCCGTCGTGGGTCTAGAAAAAAAAAAATGAGATAAAAAAGTGAATCAAATGATTTTGGCTTCGAAAAAATTATAAACACAATATTTTAATTAACTATCATAATCATCAGTCTGGCTTATGTGCTAAAACATAACAAAGAAAACATAAAATTATGACGTCGAGTAAAACATCGTAAACCCTAAATAGCAAAAAGTATGTATATTTAAGCATGTAATTACAAAAGAAAATATACTCAGAGAAACAGTCAAGGACCAGCGCGCGCCGTGCTCCTCACAATATGAGAAAAACATCCGCTTAATTTATGTTAAGAGTTTTCTTTTTCCGAATACTCGATTTACTTCCATATTACTTCCCTAATTGGGCTAATCGTAAAATTTTATCACCGGCAACGATGAACAAATAACGTATTACCTTTTTTATCGGACATATTTTTCCTCTTGTTACAGAGCCCATTTCCGTCCGAATGAAACCCGAGGTCGTTCGAACAAAACCGAATGCTGACGTCACTTTTGAATGTAAAGTGTCAGGCCATCCAATAGAACTTGTCTACTGGGTGCACGACGCGAGAATTGTGAAGCCAAATGAAAGAATCAAGATATCTGAGGACGGGCTAAGACTACATATCAAAAATTCTCAGAAGGACGACCAAGGAGTTTATCAGTGCTTCGTTAGTAATACGAAGGATCAGGCATATGGAGTGTCTGAATATTTAATAGACGGTAAGAATTATTGAAGTTTTATGCAAGAATGTATGTAAACAAATTCTTCACCTTCATTAAAAGCTATAACAAAACATAAAAGGCAATAAAACCCGGTTCATTCTCATAATTTCAAAGAGACGCAATTAAAAAATTGATTGGATAACTTTTCTTATACAAAAATGCCTTTGAGTTTCGAATTGTTCCGGGAAGCCTACCAAGAAAGTTTTTAAGGAGGAACACAGCGTCTGGGAGTTTCTGCTTATTCCAACTTCTTAAGAAAGGTTTTTTAAAGGCTTTGGTTTGTAAGAGGTTTGTTTGTATGTTTGTATGTTTGTGCAGTGTCCGAGGGTCGCATGAAGTTGGCCGGCAACCGCTCGCGGCGAGCACCTTATGCACGAAGCACACATACACACGATGCAGACTGGAACTTCACTGGCACTAGAGGTATGGGGTATTCAACTAGTCTCAATGTCTCTGGCTTTGTAAACTGTCTGGGCATATAGAGAAATATACATAATATATGTTTTGTTACACTGCTAAATTAGTACATACCTACAGTAAGGCGAAACAGGCCTCCGTCAATCGAACTATCGTTCTAATTAGTCTCTAGCTTGGCAATATTTCATTAACTGTACTTACTAATTATTCATGGTACAATGATTAACGAACACAATTTCAATAAATAACGATTAAAAAATTAAAACATGCAAAATTTAAGCAAAATCTGTGTGATTTCAAAATTATAATATTATATAATTTATAACTTCTTTATGACCACCACAAGCAGCTTTTTTTGTTTAAATATTCATTAATTAATACAATATAAAAACATTTATCAACATATATTATTACTAGTGTCCGACCGAAATTTCGGTTTCGGTTTCGGTTTCGGCCGAGTTTCGGCCAAAAATCAAGTTTCGGCGGCAGTTTCGGTTTCGGCCAAAATTGGCCGAAACTTTTGCCGAAACCGTAACTGATTTCGGAAGTTGTCGTGCACGCTCGCCTAACTTCGTTTCTCGCGGCAACGCTTTAGCGGCCCGGGAAATGTCATCCGCCGTTCGGATAGTTCTGTAGCAACAAAACTTAGTCAGTGCGTTATCGCCCGACGCAAACATTCTTTAGAGGTTATGCTTTGATAGAACTGATTACATGTAAGTTTTTGTTTCATTTCTGTACTTGAATGATTTATATAGTTAGTTAAATATTGAGTCAGTAACTTTGTTTTGTTGTTATTAACAAATCAAGTCACATGTAAAAAAAAGATTGTAAATAAATATAAATAAAATAAAAATCTTTATTTGTCACAAAAAATACATTTACATACAGTACTAGTGTACAGCAGAATAATGTGTTTGGTACTAACAATACTGATACTGTCTCCCAAGTAAGCCAGAGCTTGTATTATGGGAGACATGTTTATAATAGAAATAGTCGCTGTTATTATATTTATGTATGCTGTGAAAAATATTTACGCGTGGTTATTTTTGAATTTTAGTGAAGTAAAAAAAAGATATAATTAATAAAAACAATGAGAAAAGATTATATGTATTTGTGTCTGTGTGTGCGTGAGTGTGTGTGTGTTGAGTGTAATTTAGTTTTATGTGATGTATGTTAGAAGATCTTCAGTCGCTTGATAGTCGTTTAATTGAAGCCAATCTGAAACCTTAATCTTTACCTCTCGTGTTAAGTTTGTTATTTATAATATTGTATAGTTTGCAGCTTATTATTGTATACTGCCTTCTTGCGAAGGTAGTCTTGTAAGGGATGGTGGGACAGACGTAGAATTTATTCCGTTTTGCCTGGTTGGGTCATGGGACTTGAGAATGTTTTCTTAGGATAACCTTAAGGACAAAGAGCTGGCGCACTGTTAGGACCTTGCAGTCAGAGTACAATTGAGTGGTATCTGAAGTGTTTTTTAGTCATAACTTTTAACACAGCCCTTTGTGCCCTCTCCAGGCTTAGTATGTGCGTTTTGGCTGCCCCACCCCACACGGATATACAATATTGCATTACTGACTGACACAACGATAGACAAGTCTTATCTTATTTATATCAGCAGACTTTCTTAGGGATTTCAAAATGTGTATCAACCGTCTAGCTCTCTGTGTCACTGCTTCGATCTGTTTGTCCCATCTCAGCCCGCTGTCTATTTGGACACCTAAGTATTTGACAGTTTCTGCACGGGTAATGTTCTGACAAGGGCAGCGGCTCAGGGAGTTGCAGGTATGGGCTAGTATAGAGAAGTCATGAGGAGGATTACTAATTTGGATAAGCTGAAGGGAATGTAAAGAGTTTTAGAAAGGTTAAGAGTTAGTAGGTTGTCTGTTAGCCAGTGCATGACTTTGGACAAGGAGTATTCTGATCTCTCTTTCAGAATCTGCCAGCTAGACCCCCATACCAGAATCGCAGTGTCATCTGCATAACTAAAAATACTTGTATAGGGCAGCGACATATTACAGCGGTCATTGACATAGAGCTGAAAGAGTGTAGGGGCGAGGACGCTGCCTTGTGGGACGCCGTAGGAGGCGATTACTTCCTCACTCTCACAGCCCCCAATGGCCAATACTTACTTTTTGCTTTCTGTTAGAAAGGTAGTCCTTGAAGACACTATATGCACTACCCTGGATACCCAATCTTGTGGGTCAAATGAAAAATGTGAAGTGTTTTATTTGTTAAATTACGTTGTATAGGTAAACTTATTTCAAGATTTACTGTGTTTCCATTTCATGTCCTAATTAATGCAGAATAATGGGTAAAATGCACCAAATTTCAGTATTTTAAGGAATTTTATACTTGCCCACGTGAGTTTCGGTTTCGGTTTCGGTTTCGGCCGAAACTGAAGCCACGGCCGAACATTCGGTTTCGGTTTCGGTTTCGGCCGGAAAACCAGTTTCTTTCCAGGACTCTAATTATTACTGCAAAATATAGAAACATAGAAATACTTTAAATTTACTCGTGAAACAAAGAGCCACAGTAATTTCAAAGAAAATACTCAATAAACTTAAACTTTAAACAAAATCTGTTCTCGAGATAAATGTTACTTACGGTAGTTGAGCTGTTTTCCTGAACACATAAACGTTGTTTATACTATTCTACTTTCAAACAACATAATTAATTTAAAAGTTTTCGAGTTACATCGTATTTTATACACAAACGACTAACCAAGCGAGGTGGTAATTTGCTAAACAAATTATCTAGTGTACAACTATCTAAAATAAACAAGGGTTTTCATATAACTTTTCCACTTACTGACGGTGTCACAACTGCTCCCAACTTTATCATAAACAAAAGGTAACAAACTTTTGAGGTTGTTACGATACTGAACCACATTTTTACCGGAGTGTTTGGACAGCACGCATTTATAATCTTACCGAGCACAAAAATAAAACAAAATATTTACTGCCAAACTTTGGAATAAGGAACAAGCTCGGTAACTGGCCAGGTGAAGTATTTGGGAAGTGAGACTGAATTTAAACTTTGCCATTCATGTAAAACACTGATTTATTTCTTTTATATGTTGGCAATTCATTACACGGGCGTTCTGTTAATAACTTTGAAAGCTTTGCTTTAACTAAAGATTTTAATGCTTAGTGTGTCGAAGTAATTGAACTTGTGTATAGCTCTTGTAGAGATCATGAGGATATGATCTTACGAATATTAATTATAAATGTGAAATATGGATATTAGATGGACGTATGGAGGATGTTGCTTAATCAGTCACGCTAGAAAAGATAAAAATTTGGCATACTGTTAGATATAAATTAGCACGTAAACTACTTTTTACTGATATACCACACGAGTGGAGACGCGAGCGGAAACTTGTTATAAATGTTAATGTTATTTAAATTTCTTATAGATATTCGGCATTATTTGGTTTGATTGGTTTTGAAATCCTAGTGTTAAAAGATCAATAAAATTCTTATTCTTGCTATACCTGTTATGTTATCAATCATAATAAACAGGTATCATAGTTACCGTGTGTTTGTTATATATACTCGTATGTATTAAATATAATCCAGAGTTATGTGATGAATATAATACACCCTAATAAATTCAAACGAAATATTCCAAAGTTGTACACTCCAATTTTCATGAGACACCTTTCCCAGTTTAAGAAGTTTGCTGTGCAACCACAATCCCCGCTACACGGAATAAACGTGTAGATAAAAAGGAAAACTAAGTTCTATATTTATGTCCACATATGCGCACTATAGTCTGTGCATACGTAGATATGTAAATTTTAAACTTTTTATCCGTCCGCCCGACTTCTTCATAAAATATTTAAAAGTCCATTTTTAAGCGCGGATCCGGTGCAAGCTATTAGAGTCAGCTCTTCAGCTCAAACAAAGAGCTTCAGTGACGCAGGCAGGCTGCCGCGGGCGCATCCACGGCCGCACTAAATACTAACCACGCTACCACCAATTAAGATCGTATCTCGCAGCTAGTAAGGTTGATTTTCCCCGCCCCAACCGCGAAATATAAGCCGCTTTGTTTCATTATTAATTCGTTCCCCGCTATTTGGTGTCGCTGCTCTTCAGGGGTTCAGTATAAGTAGAACCGTGACGTACACCCAACCACTTATTTCTATGCCGATTTTTTTCATTATTTTGTTTTCCTTGTGTGGAGGAAATCCCCCTAAGAAAGATGAAATAAAGCTCGGTGTAGATATAACTTTAATATATTAAGAGCCTTATAGACGCTCCTTCTGTTTATTTGAAAATTGGTCGGATGTTACATGAGTTAGTTTATATATAATTTTTACTTCACTCGGTAGTCTAGAATATCTTAATTTAACATATAACCATTGTGTTGTTTCAAACATAAGGTTTATTAAGTATATAGAAAATAACGAGCCTTTCTTTGTATGTTAATAGATTTTTTCCCGTTCGTTTAAAATTACGACGTTTCACTTTAACTTGAGCTTGCCTGGGGCCACAAATTTACATAATAATTATTTTGAAATGAAGTGCTTGAATCATTTAACTTTTTAACACCATTTAAGGGTATGCTGTTCTCTCTCGATTCTGATACGGGACCCAAAAAAATTTTTTTGATTTTATTTTTATACAGATAAAATTCATTTAGAGGCATAGTTTCCAACATGCTTTATTAAGCATGATAATTAAAGACTCTTATTGAATCTTATATTTCTATATTACAATAATTATACTAGCTTCCGCCCGCTGCTTCGCCCGCGTGGTATGTATTTAATACCTGTAAACCGTCATCTTGAATCACTCTATCTATTAAAAAAATCCGCATCAAAATCTGTTGCGTAGTTTTAAAGATTTAAGCATACATATATATATAGATATAGGGACAGAGAAAGCGACTTTATTTTATACTATGTAGTGATAATAATTATGAGTACCTACTCTCACAACACTTATGTATTCCAAATTTCCACGAAATTGTAGTAAGAGCTATATCACATCTATATGTAATAAAAAACCTATTGCTATACAGAATTAATAGAAGAAACATATCAAAATTGATACTGATGATTTCGGGATAAATGCGCAATACATCGAACTCAGGACCTTTTGAATTAAAGTCGTATTCAAACACAACCTCTACTGCACCACTAAGCAAATTAAAATAAATAAGTATTTTCTTTGTACCTATTACACGAAAAATAACTGTAGAAAAGACACACTCACTCCAGTTTACGATTTTGATGAAATTCAAATCAAAAAGATTTCCAAAAACTGATCCCTTTGATCTTATTTAACGAATTTAGACATAAGTAAATTCTTTAGCCCTCGTCTTACGAATTGGGACGAAAAGTTCCTCACCTTATTCCGATACCATTATTACAATCGTAACTCTTACGTAACAAGGTATTCATGGGAAAAATAGAAAACTTATATTGTTTGCCAGAGTCGCATAAATAAGATCTTTCTTAGTGGAATAATATTACCTATGTGCAATAATACTGCCAGATTTTGAATTATATTGTTGAGGGTGAAGTATTTCGTACTGAAACATAGGAAATATTTGCATATAAATTTAAATGTATCGATGTTTTTTATAAAAGTGTATTTATACTTTTTAATTTTTGTCTTTTTTTACGTATGCCAACGTAACTAACTCGTTCATTGGATAGAATAAACACATTAAATATATTTCTTTTTCTACATATAAAAAAGTCAGCAGTTAACTGGCTGTTTACCTATAAAATTATTACCAGAATTACAGCTGAGAGCATTGACTGTTAGCAATATAATTAAAAAATTCTTAATTAAAAAGGTTCTTTAATTTAAACGAGGCATATAACTTCAAATTAATGCTATCTGTTTAACTCTGTAGGTAAAACTAAGAAGTCTTGTTCAAAACTTATATGACGTAAATGTTGCTGAAGTCGTGTTAAAAAACAGAAGCAGCTAGACTGGACATGCCAAGAATACCGTAGTGTCTGTTAACAAGCTCCATTTATACTTGTCAGAGCGAATGGACTCTAGGTACTGGAAACTAGAATACATTACTCCTTGCACTCTAGAATTAATAAGCTGTTGCATATTCTCTGGTTAAATAGTTTAACTGCTATCGCAGCGCAAGAGATGCAGTGTACGATTCCCGGGTTGTGCAAAAACTGTATTACGTTCTAAAATGAAATTCTCAGTACAACTCCGTTGCCCGCAAACTGTTCCCTGTTCCTGTTACATGGGCATTTAGGCGGTAAAATGTGGGTGTCGTGCACCACTGCGTACAGCTTTTCATTTCATTGATATTGTACTGTCATTTGATTTAGATATGCATGCAAATATTCAGCTCAATTGGAGACTGGTAAGGGACACTAAGATATGAATAGCTTGCAATTTTATTGCTTTAATTTGTATTTTATTTCTCCTCCTTCTCTTTTCGAATCATATGTAGCTAATTTCATTATATCTCTGCACCACTTCAGGTTGACTGGTAGCAAATGCCGTTGGCATTAAGTCCACCTTAATTCCTAAATTTATGTATTTGAAGTTCATCATTTCAACCCATAAACGTCCCACTGCTGGGCACGGGTCTCCTCCAATCCAAAGGTTTTGGAGGGAATTTGGCCTACTATACCACGCTGGTCAGACGGGTTGGTATAGAGTTTCGTATCGAATTTTCTTTTTTCTCGCAGTGCTCTTGTCTGCTTAAAGTTAGGTCCCTTAGTCGCCTTTCACGACACCCACGGGTTTAAATGGGGTAGTGACATTATGTATTCTAAATCCGTCACTACACGGAAAGGCCTATTAGGTAATTTGAAGCTAATAAAATAAATATTAGATTTATATAAACATACATCATCATCATATTTCATATCAACCACAGGACGTAGGCCTCTTGAAGATATTTCTAAGTTAGTAAATAATTAATAGCTTCGCCCGCGGCTCCGACCACGTGAAATGTCGGTAACAAATTGTGCTATTCCAGACTATCTATTTATATGCAAAATTACATACCGGGATTAATAATAATAATAATAATTGTTTATTGAGACAAAAACGAATTACATCCAGTTACATTTATCTCACTATAACACTTTGTCATTCAAATATAAAAAATGGAGTAATACTTATTAATAATGAATATATATTAAATAAAAATATTAATATTAAGTTAATTTAGCAAATGTCATAAATCATAATTAATTATACATGTCAAGGTCATTTGGCGAGTTATCATTGTTACAGTTACCCCATTGGTCAGTTCGATTTTCACAATACGTCAATAGATTTGTTATTACAGTTTCCCAATTGTTACACAAAATATCAAAATCAGTGTTGGCTGCCGCAACACTGTGGTTGTGTTGGATTAAGTAGCAAACATTCACCCATCCTGACTTTCGCATTTATAATATGCGTAAGATATATTTTATTTATTTCCAATATTAATATAATTATTTTTACCACATTCACACTGCGTCATCTAGTCCCAAATTAAGCAACTATATTTGCTTGTGTTATGGTTGGTACTAAACAACTGATACATTACTTAAATGCATTCTTTTTGTAAATACATACATATTATAGTTAAATTACACCCAGACACACAACAAACAATCATGCTCATCACACAAAGATTTGTCCTGGGTGGGAATCGAACCCACGACCGCCGGCTTAGCAGTCAGGGTCACTATCCGCTTGACCATCAGGCCAGTCGAATATAAATACATACATTCAAATATATTTAAAAGCTTGTAATACTAGTAAACTGCCTCGGTGGCGCAGCGGGAAGTGTATAAGACTGCTGTGCAAGAGGTCTAGGGTTCAATTCGCGGGTCGGGTGAAAATGGTATTGGGTTTTTCTATTATGAAATTCCATTATTAAGATTTTCCCGGAGTTTGGTAAACAAATGTTTCCGGTTAATGACAATAGGCTCGCCACCTACTTCATGGGACCAAACATAGCTGGCAAAATGTGGGGTGTGAAACACCTCTGCCTACCCCTTCGGGGAAAAAAGCGTGATGCTATGTTTATGTTATGTTTGTAATAAAAGATCGCGATTACAAACTCGTACGAAATCAATTTGTAATTAATACACCCTATAACTCAACTACTAAATAACTAACCGTCGCTTACTTGTAACTTGTACATAACAAAGTTATGCGAACTAATAAACACATGATAGTTCAGAACAGGGTATTATTACTACGGTATTGATAGCGTCGGCTAGCAAGTTCAATACTACAGGTAAACTATTATTGTGGCCGAACAATCGAGCCAGACGACGCATATGTCTGGCCCTTTGTGCTTATCGGTAATATAAATAGGTATGTATATGCCTTTGTGTAATTGGCTGGTTATGGCTACTGATATATTTGATATCTGTTATTTATACAAATAAATAAATTTGGAGTGTCTGTTTGTAATATTAAAATAACCGCTTTTTACTACATGCATATGAATGAATATACGGTATACATATACCAAAATAACATTTTTTACAATTTTTGTCTGTCTGTTAGTTCCGGCTTATCTCTGGAATGGCTAGACGGATTTTGACAAAACTTTCACTGGCAGATAGCTGATGTAATAAGGAGTAACTTAGTAACTGCTTTGAAAAAAGTAATGTTGCTTTTGTTATATTCCACGCGGTAATTGTCGCGGGCACAGCTAGTTGATTATATTTTGGTGTATAGATGAAGAAAATGCCTTGTGATGAGAGATTTTACGTGAAATCTTAACTAATAAGTACGAATAAAGCGGCGTTTATACTTACGGACATTGAACGTGTCAGACACATGCCGTGTCAGACATAAAGTATTCTTCTATACTAGGTATGTGTAACCTTTTTATATCCACCGTAACGTGGCCGTATAGACGCGGACATACAACACCTGTCAAATTCTATATAAAAAAATATATTTTTTGTCTGACACGGCACGGGTCTTCACGTTCAATTTCTGTTGGTATAAACTCAGCGCTCTCTTAGTTTCAGTAGTGGGAACGTTTAAGACTCCAATGCAATAGAACCAAGGGTTCAATTGCCGGATCGGGAAAAAATTATAGTAAATCTTGCTGTCATGAAATTGCAAGTGTTAGCCCTGAATCTGGAAACGTGTCGAAATCTGATTGTGATGAATCTATGCCTACACCTTCGGCAATTAATGTCGCGAAAACATACTAAGTATGTTTTAAAAACCTATACTGAAAAGTTATCAATAATTAAATACTAATACCACCCGATATACATTCATTACATCATTAATTTCTCTGCATCAACCAAACGTCTACTTAAAAAAATTAAAAAATTGTTTGTAGGAAGTTATAAATAAATATATTAAAAGTTTCAGTAACATTTGCAAAGTAAAATAACTTAAACACGTTTCGGTAGTCACGGGTCAACTCACTATAAACTCTATCCCAAACTATCACACAAACAAAACAAACTCCAGGATGAAACCACATGCGAAAGCATGGATAATAATATACCGAAAACAATAAATAACAACCTTACCTCGCCATACAAAATCGATTAAGCCTTAAAACTAACCATTAAGACTGAGCCCAAAACACGTAGCTAACGGTAACCAAATAAATGTCGTAGTTTAATGTGGTCTCTAATGAAGGGACGAGGCCCTTCTGCATTATTACATTTAGGTGGAACCCTTAGGTATCGGTCCTCGCGAACTACACATAATTTTAATCCACGGTTTATAGGACCATTTATAAAAGCGCCGCGTCGAAACAATGAGAATTTGTATCGTAATGGTAGCTGTTTATGTACTTATTTACTTTATAAATGCCGAACGCGTTCCCTGGAAATAGCTAAAAATAGACAGTGTTGCCAACAATGATTTTAATTTTTGAATACAAATGTAGCATTCTTTTGTTTTTAAACGATATATTTGTTTTTTAAAATGATTTACAAAATGCGTAATTAATAAGATTCTACCAACCCGCACTAGGCCAGCGTGAGTGGATTATGGCCTAAACCCTCTCGGCTCTCTAGTTAGAGGAGAGGAGATCCGAGCCCAGCAGTGGGACATATTGGGTTGCTGATGAAATAAAATGAAGTATATAGAATTGAAAAAGCGATGGTGGCTGAATGGATAAAGGACCGGCGTGCAAATCACGCGGTCCGAGTTCGATCCTGACCAGCAGTACCAATGTGGATTCCACTTTGTGGAATTTATATGTACTAGTCAAGTAACTTACCATCTGCTAACGGTGAAGGAAAACATCGTGAGGAAACCCACATACCCTAGAAGAAATTCTATGAGTATGTCTGATCCACCAACCCGCACTAGGCCAGCGTGAGTGGATTATGGCCTAAAAACCCTCTCAGCTCTCTAGTTAGAGGAGAGGAGACCCGAGCCCAGCAGTGGGACATTAATGGGTTGCTGATGATGATGATGATATAGAATTGTAATAAACTGGAACCTACCTACCCCTTCGGGGAAAAAGGTGTGATGTATTGTCGTTTTTGAACTTTTAATGAGGGTGAAAATATGAATACCTATTTAAGTTATAATAATCATAAATTTTATATTCAAGACAAAAGGTACATATTGAGGGCAATGCATAAAATTACAATAGTACGCCAGTTTACAATAATAGTTTCCAATATTATTCTAGTTTATAATCCTGTATCACAGACGGTATAGGTACAAGTTAGTCTATAGCAGGCACTCAATTCTCTCTTAGTCAGCTGAAAACTTTCAAAGTTAATGACGTCCACCAAATTTATACTTTCAAACTTAGTAATGAGCTCAAAACTGTTTGCAAACCAAAAACCGAAGCTTTATTACAAAAGCTAAAGACTAAAATACAGCACCATTAACTTTCGAGACACAGACTTGCTAGTTTAAACCCCGGAACTAAGAAAACGCTTATAGCACTGCATTAGAATACTAATGGACTCTGCTTTCCTCTCTACCCCAGAATTATATAAAGAAAATTTATGCATATAAATTATGTAATCTTACCTTGTAGAACTACCGACGGTAATGGATGGATTAACGCTAAATCCAACGTTTCCAACAAAAGAACCAACGAAGATACAACCAACGTGTTTAACAAAAGAACGAATGGATTAAAGATAGAGAAATAAAAACAGAAAGAGAAATAAAAACTATTTATTACGTGTTGAAAGATCTCAAAGGGCAGTACTAAAAGTCATGCTATCTAAGCCCTACAGGTTCCCCACAAACCAGCTCTATTCTGAAGTCGGTGTTTTGACAGTTAGACAATTATTTATCTTGAATACAATTCTTAGAACTCATTCTGCTTCCGGCTATGACTTAGTTAAGTATCACAGCCAAAGGAGAAAGGACCGTATTATTTCGGTGGAAAAATTTGCCTCATCGTATGCTCATAGACATCTGTGCTTTTTGGGTACCTATTTATACAATAGACTAAGCAAATCACTAACTTTTTACACTCAGAACCGTTTCAAATGTAAACATAGCTTAACAAAGTTCCTTTTGTCTTTAGACTACGACGAAACTGAAGAATTAATAACAGTCGTTGAGTGAGTTCTTCAATCAGTTATTACCTTCTGCTTGTCAAGTTAAAAATAAAATATTAATATATTAAGTATTAGTAGGATAAGTTATGTACCATTTTATTGTTATTTGTAGTTATTATGTGTGTCCGCTATTTACCTATCGCTTGTACCACACGTCAAACGTCAAACACGTCAGATTGACACAATAAAAACTGTGGCGGTGAATCGGTCATACTATAATATTTTATCTATGATACCTACCTCACAAACTACCCGTTGTTGTAATTATTAATTCACATTCACACTATAATTATTGATTTACGTTTCGCGTGTATGTTTGCATATTATGAACTAACTATAACCTTTCAGTGTTTCTCTTAAGTTTACTATTTGTACACGTAATACACCTAATAATTTATTTTACTTTGTTGTGTGAAATGTGTGATGTGAAGGGTTTAGCAGCTGTAACAGGTTTTTTAACCTAGCACGGCTGCTAAAGATATATGATTCATGTATGTATTGCAATATTATTTAGTATTTGAGTGCCTAATTTATGTTCTACCTTGTACCTTATTGTAATAACTGTCATTGGTGCTAATAAATATTATTATTATTAAAAAAAAAAAAAAAAAAAAAAAAAAAAAAAAAAAAAAAAGAATTTCACATCTCCCTTTAATTATGTAGCTACAATCAAAAGAATTAACGAGAAACATGTGTTCGGGGGCGTGAATTTTTGAAATAAAGGTCAAAGAGTAATCCGAAGGATTTGTTCTCGGAACATCCAATTCATTTGGGATGTTCACATTATTATTACACGTAATATTGTGTTCTTTTTGTTCAATTACTTGTATAACGCTTTGTGGAGTTATTAATTATAATTTCCCTTTGTAAATGTATGTATTGGTAATTATAAATGCTTGATATATTAACAATCATAAATGTAGGTTTATACTTGCATAAATGTGACGTATGTAAATTAAGATAACACAACGCAGTGCTGTGCAAGCTCTCAAACAGGTACACCAAACAAGGCCTTTTGTTTTTCAACTAACACCGATTTTGCAGTTTGATTGAGCACAAAATCCGGAATCACATACAATAAATAGCAATAATATTTTCATCCTCAAAACGTAAACACAATTTTGTCCAAAACCGAAATACCTTTAATCTAATCCAATCACAAAAGTTTTATACAGCGTTACTAAGCTGTGTGCTTTATCATTCGAGGTGGAAAAATTATACACAGACGCTACGTGCCGAGTAGACGGCCGTACGGATTTGTTCCTATCCTATCCATCCTTCACAGTAATACCGACCTTAACTACTTATGCTACTTTAAACGAACGAGTTGCCAACGCATTTAATGAAGTAGGTGCTCATTGCAGTCTAAATTCGCTTGAAACTTAAATGCCTTATCCTTATTGCTAGAACAGTAAACACAGAGTTATCGGGCTAGTACTAATTGGTTAAAATCTTTTGTGTGATTTCGTAGTAGTGTTTCCATAAAGCTCTGTGTTAAGTTAAAGGTTTAGCGGCAGTAAAATTTACAGCCATTAGAATAAAAGTATTAGTTACCAAATAAATAGGTCTATGATAGTACATCTATGGTTTTTGAGATTGATATCAAAATCGACCAATCGAAATTGCGAGTACGGTTCCTGAAAAATTTCTGTGAGTAAATCAAATACGCGAAACACAGTCTATGATTTGAGAAATTCTCAACTTATTAGAAAAGCTGGGCAGTACAAAAATTACAATATCTATGCTTAGAGAAATATATTATTATTAAAATCAAATGTTTGATATGCGATAACGATGCCGAATTTTTGTACGTCAATGGCATCGAAATAAAAATTCTTATTTTTATTGGTATATAAACGCACCTATGTATTTCTTTCTTCAAATTAATATTCATAGGAATATATAAATTGCTTCACCGAGCAAATAACAGAATGTCTAGATTCCTGGAGCGTCTAAAGAATGAATATTAATCAGACGGAACCCAGTGCCAGGTGCAGTGCAGTGTAGAGAACCCGCGGGGAGAGTGGGGGGGAGACAGAGAAGGGTTATTATTCTTCCCCTTCCAAGCCGAGATAATAAGCTTAGCCTTTGTTTTTAATACTCGCCAGTTAATGGCTTTGTTTGTGTGTGAAAAAGGACAATTTCTGACAAATGCAAAATGTTAAATGAAGTTCCCTTTGAACTCGTGCAATGGCACTGTCGTATATTTTAAAATTTTCTATATTATTCAGTGTGGCTTGCCTTTTGGGTACGTTTCCTCAGGAATCAGATATTCTACTTATAGAGATTCCTGTAAATAAAGTATATTATGGTTCTTTTTTTTAATAGTTAATAGTTAGTTGTGTGTAATTTTGAAAATATGACGTGTAAATATTTATTGAATAATTATCATTTGAAATATTCAGTGTAAAAGTTATAGAATTAGAATATAAGCTATAATTTAAAGATTACTTTTATACTCGTAAAACAATCAGACATTCAATTAATGATGACACTTTTTTAACAAAATCTTGAGTATTGTTTTCCGTGTTGCATAACTACCTATTTACAGGAAACACACTGCTCCTTCAAATACCGTTATCTTCACGTAAATACCTCGTATGAACAAGTAAACTATGACGCTACACAACAAATTTTACTCGGAAATATGTGTACTCAAAGTTTGAGGACAAACTTCAATAAGTTCCCGTAACGTGAGAATCTCAACTCTTGTTTATACAATTTCCGAAATCTTCTATCCAACAGATTATGAGATACGACAGCATATATTGACTTAATATTTTGTTCCAGAATCAAAACCAGAGTTGGTGTACTGGTTTTCTGAGCAGACTTTGCAGCCAGGACCGAGTGTTTCGTTAAAATGTGTTGCTATGGGACATCCACCACCGCAATTCACGTGGCTGCTTGATGGATTCCCCATTCCTACTAATTCAAGGTAAAAGTCATATTAAACGTTCATTAGGAACATTTTACATGGCCTGTGTTTGTTCTTTCACTAAGTTCGTAATTTGCTGGTAACTTTTTCATAATTACTTAGGTACCTACTACTTGATGATACAAGATTATTAACTAGGTACTAGAACTCGCACGGGGCTTCGCTCTCGTCATTCTTTATTGGCCACTGCTCAGCTTCTATTGTCGTGATGTTCTATATGTATACCTTCCTCGATAAAGGGGCTATCCAACACTAAAAGAATTTTTCAAATCGGTTCAGTAGATCCCGAGATCATCCCCTACAACGTCACAAACTTCACCAAAACATACCTCTTAATAATAACTATTAGTATAGATGTATTATAGATTAATGTCTAAAGTGAATAAACACTATAAAAATAAAATGACTATTTTCTTAGTCCCACGAGTAACTTTCGTACTCCGTTGTCTTTGTAACAAAATTTGTTTCATCAAAAGTTTAACCAAGTTTGAAAGAAAGAAACACGTCCACAAGTATTAAGTTCTAGATTGTATCAAGTTGAAATTTATTTTGTGTTTATATTCGTTCGAATATAAATACATCAGCATATTAAGACACAAATATAAAGTAGATATTAGAAATAATGTAACCAACCCTTATTGGGTATTAGAAATACATCAAAGTCCATTATTTATAAAATTTTACTGTTACAAATAATGGGAATCTTCACTTTAATGTACGTATAATTATAAAAACGAAATTGACGTATTTCTAATGGGCGAAAATTATTATATATTGGACTTAATAATAATGTTTTTTGACATTCACATACAGCTCCATCTAGCCCCAAACTAAGCTAATGCTTGTAATATGGATCTAGTATCCATACAAGCATTAGCACCACAGGACCACTGATATAGTACATAAATAACTTTTTTTTGTAAATACATACGTATTATAGATGCAACACCCAGAAATAGTACAAATATAATACAATACTAATCACACAAAAAATTGTCCTGGGTAGGAATCGAACCCACAACCTCTGTCTCAGCAGTCAGGGTCACTAACCACTGAGCCACATAGGCTTCAAAAATTAATTATGTCATTATTCCACCCATAACAACCTATATAATAAAAATATAGAAGAGTGGGACTTGAAGATACCTGGTTTTATAAGGGTTAATCATGCTATAGTTTAGAATATCATTGGATTGCTACAAAGTAATTTATCAACTTTAAGTAGATTTACTACTGCCAACAAGAGACATATACATGACAGGGACACTAAAATGAGGTATTATAATGTCTTACAATACATGTTATAGTTGAAATAGGTAAAGCCTAAAATAATATTTCACTTGTTATAGTTTTAGAAAAAGATATTACTTGTATATCCCACAAGGGAATAGTTATACTTTCATTCCTATGAATAAGTACTGTGACAGCGCGGACCGAATGATGTTACAGAAAAACTTTTGTTAACTGACTAACTTTTGTCATTGTGTTATAGTTCCGTGTCATAAAACTTTTTAACGGGTTTTGATCGATTTAACACGAGTGACGCGTTTATATGGAGCAAATTTGATGGTTCTAAAGCGGATATTTGTACTAGAACACGTTTTTATATCGATAGAAAAACAAGTCGTCAAACAACGGTATTTATAGCTGATTCGTTTCTCAGTCATTAGAACCGTAACCGATTTGAAGTTGCTCGTACGTACAGAGTCGTATTTCTAAATTAACTACCCACTTATTAGTGTTAGGATTACGTAATCGTAAACTTAGATTGTTTAGCAGTAGTTGTGCGGAAGTCAAAGATAAATCTTTGGTAGAGGTTAAATTTAGTGTTTAGATCGAATTTTAATGCTGTCGCAAAAGATTTGTTTCGTGTAGTTTTGCTCATTAAATAGAGTAATTGTCTCCATTAAAAAGGTTTTGATTAGATATATTAGATTTTGCAAAAAAAGCAAATAAAAAGTACCAACACAACATTTAAAGTAAATGAAAACTTTACTCTCCTTCTAGGCTTTCCTAAAATTCACTTAGGTGACCAATTTTCATCAATACCATCACTTCCAGGTTCGCAGTTGGTCAACGTGTCACCCTCCAAGATGACGTTGTCAGCCATCTTAACATCAGTCGCGTGACAGAACAAGATGGTGGTGAATACGCATGCGTGGCCTCCAACACCGCGGGGAAAGCGCTCCATGCAGCCAGAGTCAACGTCTACGGCCTTCCTTACATTAGAGAGATGCCCAAAGTCACTGCAGTAGCTGGCAGCGACTTGAATATCAAGTGCCCAGTCGCTGGCTACCCCATCGAGTCGATCACTTGGGAAAGAGGTAATCTTCTTAACCTATTCAAATCTCGTTTACTGAACAAGGTGGTTTTATGAATGATTTTAACTTAATAATGGGTGAGTACATTTAAAGTCAGTAAAATAAAAAAACATTGCGAAACTTTTTACGTAAAACTAAACACTATTTTTATATACTCGTAGGTTTTTACATTCAACTTATATGGTAACCTAGTAACAGTATTATAAAGGTTATAACGGTCATCTAATAATAAATATAATGACATAATTATAATAATAGATATAACCCGAAAGTACACAGCATATTACCAATTCTCTCTTGTCATGTATTTAGATCCAATTGCAGTTAAACTTTTCTGGAAAAATAAAATAAATTCTAATATTAGTAAAAAATGATCAATGCAGCATTGGCCCACTGTGTGGACCATAGCCTAAAACCCTCTCAGCTCTATTGAGATGAGGAGAAACCCTTGCCCAACCGTAGGACAGATATCCTATATATCTAGGTTGCTTATCCATAGGTTGTCATTTATCTTATACCTTAGTATGATACCCAAGTGAACGTTTAACAATAACAATAACAAATTTTTGAAATTTCAAATAATCCAGCTGTCAGCCATTATTTTTGTACATAATACTCAAAAACAAATTTTCTCCTAAAATATTCTATTATCTCATATGGAAACGCGATTAAACTCTAACGCATTCAATATATCTACAAAATCTTGCCTAAAAGACTTAGTATGGATATATAGGAGGTTATAAATGCTGAGCATAACATGCCTCGCGTCAATTCTTTGCCAAATACTCCGTTGATTTACGGTGCATCCTGGCAACACTCCCGGTCCAGTTTTGACAAAAGACAAACACGTTGGGTAGATTAAATAGAATTTACAGTAAGCCAAACATTATTATTGATATGATAATTATTTAATAACCTACATAGAAATGATTTTATATTTGACTAACTGTGCCCGCGAAAAGTAAACTCACGTTCTATTAGCACTGAAAGTTTTTTCACGAAACCCTAATTTTTTTTCCAAAATTAAAGTAAATTAGCTATCCACCAGTAAAAATCCCGACGAAATCGGTTTAGTGGTTTCGGAGTTTACCTCAAACAAACAGACAAACAAACATTTTGAAATGTGTGTTTTGTCTAAAGATGTTATTTTGATATTACAAACAGACACTAATTCAATTTTATTTTTTGTATTTTATAGACTATGAAAAAAAGGATTTAAAATTTAAAAGAAATGAAGAAACAATTCTATTATAAGTCGCTTCTTGGTAGGGCAGATCCTGGCTTGGAATTGGATGTTATATTTTTAAGTAAATATTTTCGATATTCAAAGTCAAGACAAGAACTGTCGTACTCAAAAAGAGTAGGTAAACACTAGTAGAAAATAGTTAACACATATTCTTATGTTATGCAAGTATGTTAGTGAAACAGCCATGTAGAATTTACACATTATAACTGAAGCACCTACTCTCCTAAAGCCCTGACCTAATATAAACCCGCCATAAAAGCCCCTAAAATGTTGTATTTAACTAATTAAACTGAAAGTATAATACCAAATGAAATATTAACACGATAATTACCTACCTTCTTTATTATAATACATAATTATAATTTATGACGGCCGAAATGTATCTCACGAGTGTTATATAAGTATTTATAAAATGAAAATTGCTTAGAAAAGAGAGAAATTTAACTAATAAATGTCTTGTTTTCCGGCGGAATTATGATTGCGATTTTGTGCTTTTCGAGTGAGTCATTATTTGAATGAGATGGAAATGTATTTTCACAACGACTCTAATGCCATAATTAGATACTTAAATCTTAAATGGGTAATGTTGTGTAACATACTGTGTGAAACAAAGTGAATGGAAACTCAAGGCTAAATAAAAAAACAATTAGAAATTCTAATACTAAATTTACTGAAATGATGAATTAATCAACGCTATTCATAGTGGAAAATCTTGAATAGCCTTAATAAATTGGGGCCTCAAGAATTTCCATTAATTTTCAATGACCATTTTTTCCAAATTTAGTAGCTACCACTTAGTCTTTTAGATATTTATGTAGGTATAGATTTGTATTTTAAATTTAAGGTTGTTTATTGGCCCTTAAATAAGTAAATTCTCAAAAGATTTCCCTACTAAAGCTGCAGTAGTGATAGTCTTACGGATCATAAACAGAGACTTAACAACAACAACAAAATATCACACACAGATATACTTAATTCAGATATTTAACACTAACTGCTTCGTAAGATATTCTCATTTTCTAGCAGACTGGCGCCCACAACGTGTTCCTGCTCAAAACTGGCGCCCAACGTGGGACTTCAACCTTCCGTTTCAGTCGGACCGCTACACAAAAGATTCAGGAATATGCAGGCTAGAGAACTCTCGAGAAACTCGGGAAGAGCGTGGGGGCCCTCAAATAAAATAAACGTAGTAACACTGAACTTTACCTTTATTATTTAGGTATGACAATCAAAAGGGTGTTTAAACAATATAAATTATATTAAAAAGAGCACCAAGTCTTTGACTGGAGTTCTGTCGAAGACTCGGTTTAGAATTTTAGAATATAATTTGTAATTTTGAATTATTAAAAGTAAATAAAGAAAAAGAAATCGAAAGAGGTAGAAAAAGATGGTAAAAGAGGTGGGATCATGCAGGATATAGTTCGCAACAACCGCAACCGTTACAATTTATAGATACAACAGTACCCAGCAGGGTTGTAAGTATTATTTATGACAAAGGTATCAGCCCTAGCTCCACTAATGATACAAAATTGACATAATTTCGTGGCAGCCTCACGTACAGAAATTGAATCGTCGCCCCGGGGCTTCTATAAAAATGATGTTATATTCCCAGCCAGGGCACTTATTACGTTTTTTTTAAATAAATGTTTATTATTAAATACTTTTAGGAGTGTTATACTTTTGCGCTGATACGGTACAGAATTTTCTGTTTTACACAAATGTCAGAATACTTTGCCTCTGTGGAGTCTTTACTCACGTTTTTGGTTTAAAATATTAGAAGAGCCCTCTTTTGTTACTGAATTTAAATAACTTTTCCTTGAAAATTATAAAACAAGTTCGCGTTTTGTTTATTTTTACATATTTAACTATTATTTTTATTCGGTTATTCTTTAAGTAATATAGAAACGTTTAGACAATTTTGTTGTTTTAAATTATTTGTATTGTTTAAAATTGTTTGAATTCGGATAGTTGGCTTGAAAAGATTACTGAACGTTGAAGAAGTAAAAGATGTATAGATATTTTAAAATATAGTTAGTTCAGATTAAATAACAAAAATTGAAAACCATGAATATGTGACAATAAATTGCGACGTTGCCATTCTGTTTGTAAATACGCTCTTAACAGAGAAACTGTTGGAAAAGAAGCGTGATCTATAATGTATGTATATTTTATTATTAAAATAAAACTGTTTATTTAGATAACGGTTCATCATTATTATGTTAGTATTATCACTTACACCACAGCTTATTTTCTTTTGCGTAAATTCAACAAACATTATCAGATTTTAAGTTTATATAATTATATTGTATTTATTGTTATCACAATTTTGCTTGTGCTCAAATATGACTATAGTTTTGCCTCTTCACGATAATATAAATAAATAAAAATAAAATGAAGGTTTATAGCTTCATTGCTTTTTCTACTTTTCATTAGTATTTATAGCTGCTGCGATTTCCCCAGTGAACGGTGGGTTGATTTGTCGGTACTATTTAAATCATTTCATTCATTATAAAGTATGTACTATAAAGCCTCGCTGTGGCGGAAATTAGGTGAGGCCTATGTTCATCAGTGGACTTCAGTGATATCATCACATCACTAACGTCCACTGTTGAACATATAATAAAGCAAAAGGCCATATTATACTTATCGGTTTTTCTAGTTTATAAGACTTTTATATATTTAAATATATGAAACATTAATCTGTACAATTAACTGTAAAATTCAGTATCCCTCACAATGTCAATATTTTTTGGTATTGTTTTGAATAATATAATACATTTTTTTGAAGAAAATACATAGGTTTTCAGTCATTGAATGTTATTAGAAATCAATATCAACAAAAGCTAGTACTGTATTTAAAAAAAATCTGTTTGACTTTTAAAGAAGTCATTCTATCTTTTAATAAGTAGCAGAAGTTTTGATAATGATGCCTTTACTCACTGCCTTATGTACATTCTAAAAACATTCAATTTCGAGACCATCTAAGACAACTAACTATCAACGCTTAGGCACTTCATATAAAAATAGAACCTCAACATCTTCTAAATAAAACAGGACATTGTCGACGAAACGAACGACACTTTAGTCAAACAGTATCGAATTAAGGCCTCGGGGGAGGGTGGGTAACTACGTCTTTTAGCAACAGGTCCTTAACGAAACTAGGGCGAAGGTTAAGCGAAATAACTATAACTTTTAGATTATCTCCGTGACTATTGTTCTTTACGCAGAAATGAAGTTGACTTATTTAGTTAAAGAGTCCGCTTTGAGCGATATCTATGTGTATTAGTGCTAATGAATTTCTTTTTATTTTTTTGTAGGTTTATTAGTCACAAAGGCCGGCTGTTTAACAGGAATATGTCATGTCATGTTTAGAAAAAGAGTGTTAAGTAGGTTTATTGGGCTTAAGTACCTACTTAGGTATTTTTAAACAGACCTAAACCATGATCAGTATGATGATTAAAACCTTTTTTTTATACTTAATGATTTTTTTTCTCTTTTCTACACATAAACGTCCCACTGCTGGGGTCTCCTCCAAAGAATCTGTGAATTAATGAAATTGTAAAATAGCATAAATTGAAATTATAATTGCTAAAATGACGTGAAGTTGTAGAATTTTACAAATAATATCAAGTTATAATGATTCACTTCACGTAGGTACATTTCTTTCAGCTCTTTTCAGAGACACGAGTCGTATATAAAAATGTAAAAACACGCTCCATCCAATATATTCGTCGTTGTTTATTTGAAATTTCTGCTTGAACCTTGGCTTGAAAATATGTTCGTTATATTCACCGCCTTAGTAATATTCCGACCTCAGAGAAAATTGCGTCGCACAATCTAATAAACTAGACACCTTCACTACATCCAATTAAGGACAAATCTAAGTTATTTTTTCTTATTTTTCTTTAGCTACTTAAATATGTGTTGAAATTGAGGAGGCTACGTACCTATATATATAATTTTCCGCTTATTTGTTTTTCGTTTATAAACTATATTGTTTATCTTATTTTATTTAAGTACATCAAAGTTAATTAAACTTCTCGTACTGGTTTGTCATCCCTTTACAGTTGCAAACATCTCCACAGTACTAAAATGTTCGGTAAGACGGTAACATATAAGAATGACAACGTCACAATTTAGTGTCATATTACGAGGATTTCGATTTTTATTATTTAATTGGAGCTATTTGTTTTAAATGTTTTCAATACACTTTTTAAAATTAGACGAAAGGTGTGTCAAAGGTACGAAATCATTGCGTTTACAGTCTATTTATATGCAAATAACACATTGGAACTTGCAAGGCGTTTTTTTTATAGTAAAATAACTGTAAGCATTGCGGATACTTACTCTTTAATACAAGTTCACGTAATGCTAAACAATGTATTGAAAACATTAAAGAAAAAATAGCTCCGATTAAATTATTGAAATCGAATACATCATTCAAACGAATCGCGAAGAAGCACCTTGCGGGCTGACAGGGCACTAAAGTGTCATATCAGCTGCCAATGCAATTTGGACTCCTCTTTCAGATATCTATAAGGCGAAAAGAAGCCACTATGGTATGCCACTATAAAGAAAAACCTCTAAATAATCATATGTTCATTGTGTCTCGAAGATTTATCCGCCATAACAACGTCTAGGTACCTCTCTGATTGCTATACCTTTTTATGCATTAAAGGATTTGTAGGTATCTATATAAATCTTACATGGAATTCAATAGACTCCGTGTTGAAGTACGCCTTTAATTAAACCAGCTAAAACAAACCTATTCATCAAAACTTCATAATTACCTTCATATTAAGATTATTTTCATTAAATTAACATAATGTCACCATAATGGCCTACTTTACCATTGAGTTTACAATTTCTAAAGAATTAATGAAAAGGTGTTCTTTTAAAATATGAAAGGAATATAAGAGATCATTAAAAGGTTTTTATCCTTATTTGAAATTTTAATTTCCCGAGCAGTGAATGTAATAAAAAGCTTCATTCTTCGTCGTATGGACGCTTCTTTCGTACAATAAGTCTATGTACTCTATGTGAAGAAAATTATTAAAATCACAGGAATTTCTGAGCATAATTTCTAGATTATTTAGTGTTTTATAAATATGATATAATTAGATAAGTAAGTACCTACATATTTTTCGCATATACATTTGTCTTATATTGTACTGGAACTTTGTTTGGCCTACCTACTCAGCTCCTGTTAGTCGAAGCATGATGTTATAAAGCCTGTTATAGCCATCCTCGATAATGGGCTATCCAACACTAAAAGAAAAATTCTATTTAGTTCAATAGTTTCTGAGATTAGCACGTTCAACCAAACTAACAAACAAACACTTCAGCTTTATAATAATTCAAAATAAAAGAACATATTTAATAAGTTAAAGACTCTTACACACTCAGCGCTAAGTAAGCTCATATTTGTAATTACACATACGTATCCGGTATGAGTGCTTATTATATGTAAAATGTTTCAAAATACCGGAATACGTAACCGACCTTAGGATAAATAATTAAGTGAAACAAAAGGCAAGAGGTAGGTACTATCAATGACATAATTATCGACAATGGTCATTCTATTAATCGAAAGTTTAGGCAAGCACCCAGATCAAACCAATGCAGTAAAAGTTAGTGGACAAAAGATAACGTTGATTTAGTAATCCATCCAATAAATTTGATTACAGATACGAATTTCAAGATTTAGTTATTCAATGAATTTTAAACTCCAAAGAATTTCACTTAGAATAAAATCTTCAAGACCGTAAGCCCTCCTTTCGTTCACCAGTCTACGTAAGATCAAATTAAGACTCTTTGGTCACTCCCTCGTAATTTTCCTTTTCGTTTCGACCCTTGTCAACAACCAACCTTATCTTTTTCATAGAGTGCCCACTCTCATTAAGCTGACCTACGGTTTTTGATACCTGCATTGATACAGCCGTTCTTGTGAACCGAAAGATTAAACAGGATAAATCACCTTTCATAATATTATGTGAAAGCTTTTGTTACAAATTAGGGTCTCTTGGAGAAGGAAAGCTGTCACTTTTTTGTTATTCCGTCACACTTTATACCATTATGATTTATACTAGGTACAAATTACAAGACCACTCTTTATAGTTAAATTTTAGTTACTTATAGATAGATATTATTATAAATTCGGCAATAAATACCGTAAATTTATCGATTGATCTAATTGGTATTTTTTCTTTTGTCTGTATTTTACAAAATACAAATTAAATCAATCGACAGTTAACAGTATTTAATGCCGAATTTATGATAATTCCATGTTTGATTTATGTGACGATAAAACATTATTCTAAAAATGGGACGACATATAAAGAATAAAAGCTGACTATAAAACGCCATAAATTATGAATTAAACTAAAAGCTAAGCTTGCTGAATAAGTATTTTATTTATGAACAAATTTCACTGAATATTTAAATTTAACATCATCACAATCCGTGTAAGATAGGTACCTAGAATATTCTTTTATTACACACCACAAATTTAATATAAATTTCATGATAATAAAGAAATTAATTTAGGCATCAAAATTTAGTGACAATGGGCGGTCTTATCAGTAAAAGCGATTCCTAAGATATTTATATACATAACTGATTGCGTTTATTGTCTATTATAGGCACATATTTATACATTAACATCTTAATTAATTACTGGCTTACGTCCGGGAAGTATCACCGACGTAATCCATGGAAACGTATAGCTAGGATAAAAGAGTCATATGTCCACTAATTTCTACACGCAGGAAACGCATTATCGTGATAATTTATATTAATGAATGTGCCCATGTCACTCTCTGGCCTTTCTAGTTATTCTTATGATAAAAATCTTTTACTCTATTGCAAGTATGTGGGCACTGGACCACCCTCGACATCGACCCTCGGCATACTTTTAATATAAATGCCAGTATTTTCTAAAACAATTGAAAACCCAACTCCTGAATTGGTAAAACTACAATCAATCAATCAAATCCAGTAAGGTCACACGTTGATTCGTTTTATAAGTGTCGTTTATGTATATCATTTTAAAATGGTCGTTGTAATTTTCATCATGTCACAGTGATATAAAAATCAATTCAGTTGAAAATTGAAAATCGACATTCTGTTCCCCTATTCCTGATAAAAAATCGAAACAGGTATGTCTCAGTTCTCTAATAGATTTTTGGTGAATATTCGAAATAGTTAAACCATTTCATTCGATAGTCTTGGATAGTCTGAAAGCAAGCAACCAACGACACGTACTGTGACAACGGCACGGACGTAGAACTCGTTACGCTGGACCTACATTTTCGTGACACAAAGCTGTTGCACGTGAGTCTCCCAACTGGACTATATTAATATGGATTCACAAAATGATTGGTGATAATTTCAGTCTATGTTTCCATCTGTAAGAGTGAATTTTTTTTTAAAATGATATTTCATGATATTCATTTTATGAATACAATTTCAATTCAAAAACTTAGAGCTTTTTTTTTAGACTTTCATAGTAAATCTCCATATAATAACAAAAAGATAAGTATTTCAGCGAATAGTTACGTAAAACACGAAATAGTCACGAAAAAGTTGATGCAATTTATCTAAGTTTGTCCCACATTTGTTCCACTGTCATCCATAATATATCTAAAAATAAAACTTTTTCAATATAATCAATAAAAATGAATTACTAGCTATAAAGGTAGATACTATCACGTTTTCATACGACTACCTACAGCACGATAAAATGTATCCGAAACTAACTTTGTAATACGAAATAAACCGTGTTAAAATCCTTTAAACTACATAGTTCAGCTCTAAGAAACGCGTGCTGGGAAACTTAAAGAACCCAATTAAGGTTGATCAGTTTTACGAATTTACAAACTTCAGAATTGCCAGAACCGTCTTGAAGCTGGAGTGTGTATGACTACTGCACAGGAGGTATCGGGTTCGAACCCGGGTCGGGCAGAAACGATATTGGGTCTGTATCAGCCAGGAGTATGGAAATGTGTTCGGTTAGGCAATAGACTCACCCGGTATGATTCTAATATAACTGGTGAACTGTAAGTATGATGCTCCGCTATCTACCTCTTTGGAGATAAAAGGCCAGATTCTTTATTAATTACAGTATTTTTTTAGTAGGAACTTAATAGCGTTAATACCACATGAGCTTGCCAGAAATAAACGTTAATTTATTTATTTATTTAATCATTTCACAACTGAATTCGTTTAAAACAATTACATTTAAAGGAGTCATACACACAATCATAAGTGGCTGACAAAATTGTGACTTATGATTGTGTGAATTGATGCTGAATTGTTGAACCGTGTAAATCGATTTAACTAGCCATTAATCATTAGTAAGTCCCAGTCCCTTGTGCAAAACCTGTTTGTATATTCCATAACAAACTCTGAGAGATTCCATTTAGATTTCAAAGCCACTATATATGAAATCGCGCATGAATATGTGTCACTAAAGGGCGAATGTGACCTACTTCAGCATTTCGATATTTAAAATTGGGCATATCCGAAAGCAGTACACATTTCAGCAAACTTTTCTCCCTACTTGGTAACTGCTGAAATTTTATTTTGTACACCGATGAACTCTCGACCGAGTTGCTCGTGCCAGGAAGTGGTTTTGCAGCGACCATTTTAAATTAGAAAGTATTTTCCAACGTATTTTGTTTGGGAAATAGAATCATGGACTAGCTTATTCTGCTTTAGCTACCGTTAATTTTAAACCGAAAAGTCCTTCTACATTTCGTTACATAATCTGAATCTGAACATTGGCCGAAGCATTTGTTTAGCCTAATTGATAGGAATCGAATTCCGTTCTATAACTCAAGGAATGGTTACTGGTTACATGATAAAATGAACATGTTGTATCTACTTTGAATTTAAACTTCCTAATCCAATGTTTACCGATGTTACGAGTAAACTGCCAACAGGTGCCAATACGACCTGCTTTAATATATCGTTGGAAGCGAAGGCAAACTAACAATTGGAGTCTATTGAATGCACAACACTTACCTACGTTGTTAAATTTACAGCCACAAACGTGCTTCGTATTGCCAGTTCTATTGTTCTTAAAATGCTGTAGGTATAGGTACTAGTAAACATCTTATGTAGGTATTCAATCAGTTTAGTTTTCATTATTAATGCCTTGAAAGATTGGCTATGATTGTTGTCTTAAAAGACTACTTAATATTAAATTTATTATACGACGCATACATGATCTTAGGGCCCACTGGCAATCGTGACATTCATTTGGTCAATTTCGATAGGTATGGTTGTCAATCGAACAATCGAATAGTAAGGATGTAACGTTAATCGAAGCCGGCGCTTATATGTGTTGGGATCTACAGTAACCACGTTCTAAATGCAAATTTTCCCAACTGCAAAGATACTTACTAAAATATTTTCAATCAAGATGATAAAATTTGCCTACCCCAAAAAAAATCTGTTCAATAAGAAGAATTACTCTTGTTCTTACCATAATTAAAATCTTGATTCTTTTCCAGACGGTCAAAATTTACCGCTAAACCGACGGCAGAAGGTGTTCCCGAATGGCACACTTATCGTGGAGCAGACACAACGAGTCGAAGACGCGGGCACATATACATGTCAAGCTGCTAACAGGCAACGACACGCTGCAAGGAGAGATGTTGAAGTACAAATATTGGGTAAGCAGAGTCTGTTTGAAACGAGGTCAGACTTATGTAGGTTATGATAATTGTAGATCAAACGAATATTGATCAGAATTAAATTCAATCCAGCTTTAACCGGCGGCTTCGCCCACGTGGTAGGTATGTCGAAAAAATTAAGCTTAGGTATGTCATTCAGTGATAAAGAGCATTCTACTGGTGAATTTATTTTTAAATCGTATTAGGTTTCTAAGCTTACCCCCTATTGTTAAACTCACAAACATTATATTTACGATTTTTATAGACACCTGTAGTAGACATACCTAATCATGTCAATGATATGGTTCAAAACTTTTTAAAGGTAATAATATTAAATCGCTATCGATAAAAGTATCTATTTTGGGTATCATCTACAACCCATTAAGTCCCACTGGGCTCGGGTCTCCTCAATAATTGTTTAAAATAGAAATTAAAATAATTGTTTCAAAAATTGAGTACACTTAATAGATATATTGTAATAAATAAATAAATAAATAATCGTTTATTTTTGTTTGTATTTATTGTTGTATAAATTTGTTTATTTGTTTAGGTATATAATAATTTAACTCTTAAAAGATCGGTAATTAAAATTGGACTATAAGTTTGCTAGATACATTTTTAAATATAAGGTAATGTTTTAAGACTATGTAATCTTTTTTTCTGTTCCTGGTAGTTGGTTAAGTAGGTACTTAATATTGTACGGACCTAACATACTCCATGAATCCGGAACATTTCAGATAATTTCACAATTCTTTTGCCCATAACACTACTGAAAAGAGAAATTAGAGCATAAACTTTCTCATTTTCTTATAAGATTTAATGCGCTATAAAATCACGAATTCAAGAGGGGTGGAGTTACTCATCCGTAATTCATTAAAGTTAGCACGTTTACCATTACCGCGGCATCCAGCGAGCGTTAAACTTCCAGCTTTCCCTGGTTAATAGGGCAATAAAATAAAAATATTAAAAAATGAATGAAAACTTTACAAAGCAACCCTCCAAAAATGAGGTCCGCAAAATCAAGGTATGAACGCGACTTAAGATTTCACTTTAATTAACAGTTAGGCAGCTAAAAAATAAATGAGGAAATTAAGTGTGTCTACGAGGCGAAATTGCGCATAAACTTTTAAAATTTTGGGTGAATAATCTCTCTTAAAATTCTATCTAGGTTTGTAAACCTATCTCTGTTCTATGGGGTTTGTACACGCACATAATAATAATAATCATAATAATATTCTACCTACCACATTCACACAGCGCCATCTAGTCCCAAATTAAGCAATTATGTTTGCTTGTGTTATGGGTACTAAACAACTGATATACCTACTACTTAAATACATTTTTTTTGTAAATACATACATATTACAGATATATTACACCCAGACACAGAACAAACCTTTATGCTCATCACACAAAGATTTGTCCTGGGTGGGGATCGAACCCTCGACCTCCGGTTTAACAGTCAGGGTCACTAACCACTAAACCAACAGGCCAGTCACCATGTTTAATATACCTAGGTAACTCTGTTACCATGTCAGATTTTAACCAAAAGCTTAATAAAATGCCTACACAACGCGATAAATTAGGTATATTTAATTAGATAAAAATATTCTTTGCTACGTAGAATAAAATATTTCAGCGTCAAATAAATTGTAATAAGCCCACACCTAAAACAAGATTTGCTCACACAGTATCCAACCTAATACAAGTAAATCTTCCTCACAAAAAATTAAACAAGCCGTTTCTTTTTGCAGTTCAGCCAAAAATCCTGCCCATACCGGCGCTAACAAATTTATTACGGGAAGGTATGAGAGCAGCCATATCTTGTCAGATCTTAGAGGGTGATTTGCCGGTTGCGTTTCGGTGGGAGAAAAACGGGCAGCCTGTGACGTCATCGCCATACGCACCGAGCGGGATAATAACACGAAGAATGGATGAGTACAGCGCGTCGTTGGTTATTGAGCAAGTGACCTCCCTTCACAGTGGAAATTACACATGCATCGTGTCAAATGTAGCGGGTTCTGAGCGATACACTATACCACTTACTGTCAATGGTAAATTTATCCTTATCCTTAAAAACAATATTTTGTGTTTAAGATAGAATTAAATTAATATCATTTGTAGTCCCTCCACGGTGGAGATTGGAGCCAAATGATGTGGCTGTCGCGGCGGGTCAAGATGTCACTCTGCAATGTCAAGCTGATGGTTACCCGAAACCAAGTATAACATGGAAGAAAGCTGTAGGTAAGTTGTACGCTGCGATTTCTAACTCACAAACTGTTGTAGCATGTTATTTGAAGAAGCTCTGTACCAACAAAGTGATTATATCTACTAAAGTAGGTACATTTTCAGTCTCTCACCGGCATTTCATTTTATCCCTTAAAATTTGCTGACTATTACAAGAGTATTAACGTTTCTTATTCAAGATAGACAACAGCAAAATAACTAAATGAAAATTTGAACAGGTAACACTCCGGGGGAATACAAAGACTTCATGTTTGAAGGGAGCTCAAGGGTCCTGGAAAATGGCTCGCTTGTATTCGAGCGAGTAGCGAAAGACAGTGAAGGACATTATCTTTGCGAAGCGAGGAACGACATAGGCGCCGGGCTGAGCAAGCTCATCTTCTTGAAAGTAAACGGTATGTAACATCTACCTTTCTCTCAATATAAATGTGGGGTAAAACATAAAACATCAAACATTAAACCTTCCTTTTAGTTTAGATTCCACAATAGATAAATTTGCGTGATCCATAGAACGCGCTGATAATAATCTTTTTCAAATTCGGCAGTCAATTTGATGAAGGAAATAGAATTTTACCTTGTGGATCATACAGCTAGGTATATCAAGATTATTATACTTATATAAAAGAAAGGAAGCATCTTTTTGTCGAAGGTTCTGTGAAAAGTTGTGGAATGTCTTGATGGAGGATCCGTCGCCGCGATGAGTTTTGCCGGGGACAAGCCCTGCCAAATGAAAATTCTTTGGCGTCATTATTGTTTTGTTGCGGAGAAGTGGAGCGGTCCTTAGTAAAAATAAATGTTAAGAACGCATTGTTTCGACACTATTGCTTTTTTAATTTTATTTTTATTACATCTTTTATGTAAAATGATAATAAAAACTCTATTAATAAAATTTATCATAATGAAACGAAATAATATTTATTTTAAAATATATAAAATTCTATTTATAACCTATGTGTCTTTGTTTTTCTTATTTTTTCTTTATCGAAGGTTCCACTAGAAAACTCGGTTACATTTAACCGCTTCGGCCGCCAAGGAAAGCGGAGGTTATGATTTCAAAATAAAATCAAATCGAATTGTACATTTTCTCGTAGTATTGTGGTGGCAGAAAATTTTACAATACAATCTGGAATACTCCAGTAACTTTTACGTCGACCGTACCTCTGTCGCACTTTATTTAATTCTATTGAATTCGCCGCCGCTCACCGATAACTCGCTCAAATTGCTGAACTGGCACCGTTCTATTGTACGTACCGATATAAAATTAAAGGAAGTCCATTTTCTCACCACTTTACTAAGTCCTTACGCTGCTTCTGTACTTTTAAACTTAATTTAGATCGCTCTGAGGTTGAACTTATATTGTATTGCTAACTTTTATGAAAACTTAGTGTTACCCAAGTAACTTTTTCAATTAGTAGTAGGTACCTACCTACCTACTTAGAGAGTTGAGTCGGTTAGTGTTGTTTTTAATTACCTACCTTTTTATTTTATTTTAACCAATAAGTATACAATAGGACAATTTCTTATATATCGCCAAACTGCATAGCAGTTTGTTGGCGAAGCGTAACCTTTTGTTTACATAGTGTTATTATTGACAATAGGTAATCTTCGTTCACAGTTAGTTTTCCCGAGCAGTTATAATTAAAGAGCGTCCATTTGTTCGCTGAGTGGACACAATAAAAGTTGCGATGTATTTGTTGTTTATTCGATTGTTGGTGGCGGCACGCGAGTCGAGCGCGTCTGAGCAGAAAACTCAATGACCGTACGTCGCAATACGTCTCCTCTTTATTGGAAAACGAGACAGTTGGCTTCCACTAGAATAAGTCCACTGTGTACGTGTTTGTGTTCAGATATTGTCTTGCGTTAACAAGCAAATATCATGAAATATCGAACCGTCGCGTCATGACGTTTACAAAGCTGTTGTTATTTATGATATTTTAAATCAAACCTTTTGAAGACGTAAACAGTAAAGGTCGGGTGAAGATGTTATTTAGGTATGTTACCGTAAACATATATAATACCTATTAGGTATATATGTGTATTGTACAAATACGAGTGAAAGTTTGTTCAATTGTGGCCAGCAGCGACAGATCCTAAACCCGTCACGTCCACGAACAGTTTGTAAACAGTTCCGTTTCTAGTCGTAATCGTATTTCCCGCTTGTTTATTTCGGTTTGACACAAGGTTCACCAGGATTTACACATGAACAAACTTCGCAAACGTTCACTTGAACCTAAATAAATAGATTTAAAACTTTTTCTCATCTGTGTTTTGTAAAAATAGAGCAGATTTTCAGAATTACATCGCAAATGGTGTGTAATATTTTAAACTGGCGGTAAATCATAAGAATATGAGGGTTTCGTAAACAAGGTGCTCGCCAATAAATAACATTGGGCCTACACAAGCTCGACATAACGAGCCTGCCTTTATGGAAATATTTTTTTCCTCACTTCTGCCGCACTCGGAGAGAATAATATTCCGTGAAACCCCACTTCACGGAAGCGTTAATAACCCAATTTCTAGGTTCTTGTCATTACACAACGTATTTACAAATGAGTTTTGAAGCAGTTAATTTTGATATTACAATTTTTCGGGATGTAATTTAGAATTTCTATCACAAAGTAGGTAGTGAAAATACAATGTGATTTGAATTGTTTGACTTTAAGAGACCCTAGATCGTTGACAAATTTAAGTAAAAATGTCATAATCATGAAACTAGTCTTAAAAGTGAGGAAGGTCACTGCTAGTTTTCCCCGCTCAATCAGAGCCACCGACCTGAGGAAATACCACCGCTCTACAGAAGACAACGGGTATAACATACCTAGTGTTGTATTCTTGCTGGTGAGGCTCTAGTTCATAAGAGTTGGCATCGCGAGCGTGATGCCTCTGATGTGGCAGACGTCAATAGGCTACGATAACCGCTTACTATTAGGCAGGCCGTTGTGGTATAAAATACCTATCAAAAAGTTTAACATAGCTTGTTTGTGAAATACACAGGTACTCTCTCATAATTCCTGTTGTTTCAAAATCCAGAACTTGAGTTACCGAACCGTGGCACGATCGAGGCCGATTAGTTTAGTTGATTGTGTACCTGCCTTGTGTTTCTAATAAATTGACTCTTGATAAAGATTATTTACGTTAGAGCCTTGAGCTACATATTTGTATTCAGCTCAAAGATTCTGAAGAATATATTTCTATACAACCTACATACGCTACGTGACCAAGTTGAAAAAACTGTTTAGATTTTCTTCATAAAACAGAGCAAAATCTTATTTCATACTTTGTTTAAAAAAAATAGTATAAAATAATGTACTTATAGAAATAATTATTTTTGGTATTTGTGTATAGTAATTATTGGAAACTGTGTCATAGTTAATAACCATAATATATCTGTTTGTTTTCCAAGTAAACTAAAAAAAAAAAAAAATACTAAAATTTTTTTTAAGTTTTTTTAAAATTTTTTTTTTTCTCAATATTCACCGGAGTTATATTTGTTCCGTGGTCTAGAGGTTATAGTCACGTGAAATTATTGTCTTGTCTCAGAGATAGTTTAGGTACGAGTATATTGCAAGTCTGGGTATAAATTGTGTCCAAAATGACAATAATCGGATTCCTATTGCTGGAATTGAATCAAAAAACTACTGGAATGTGTACCATATTTCATATCATCATCAGTAAGAAGCACATTTCGGAATTGAATATTTGACGGTATTTATTTTTTATTTAGCACCAGCTAGGTTCCCAATGAAGAGTAAAACTGTGCAAGTAACAGCAGGAGAAGCTGCGCACTTGCAATGTGCTGCTTCAGGAGATGCGCCCTTAGAAGTCAGCTGGCGAAGTCCACACCATCACACCATTGCACATCATTTGGATCAAAGGTACATTTGAATCCTGTTTGACCTCTAGCTGATAAATTATCCGAAATATTATATAAAAATATGTCAAAAATCTGTCTTATGTTTCATATAAGCTATCTTACTTACCAGGACACTTATCAGGCAGTAGTAAAACAGGACCTTGTTAAAATTCTACTTGTATTATGATAAAAACAAGATTTTAGAAAAAATAATCTTATGAAACAAATTTTTAAGCTTAGTTATTCCTCGTCAAGACAAATGCAATCAAACGAGCCCACACTCGGTGGTATACTGTCGGGTCTTTTTATTATAAAGTTCCCAATGCCTCTTCCACTTTCATAATAATGTTGCGTTGTCAATCGATTTTCTCATACATCAGCGGAAACTGAGAGGGTCTAAATCTATTTCCAAGATTAAACTTACATACATTTTTGCAACTAAATAAAGACATTGCAATTAAATAAAGGCTTATAAATACAAACATTTAAACTATGAAACTTTTGTATGTAGAACTCTATATCGTTTCATTTAGGGACACAAATCTTAAAGAATCTAAAAAACAATTAACTTAAGTAGATCTCAAAGCATTTTCGTGTCAGCAACACTCGTTAGTATTTCAAGTTTAGACACGAGTAGTCGCTTTAATTAATTTTCTACTCAAGGAAAAATACCCTAGAAGTTTGTCTTTAGAATTTTCGGCTTGAAAGGGAAATGTTTTGCTAAACTAATTTACTAAACAAGATTCCGGCGATTCTTCAATTTACTTGAAGAGGTTTCAATTAATCTTCCAGATATACGATCCGGGAACAAGTATTGGACGACGGATTGGTTTCTGAGTTGAGTATACTTCAGACGTATAGACAAGACACGGGTGCGTTGACGTGTAGAGCTTCAAACGCATACGGGCAAGATGAAATGCTTATTCATCTAGTGGTTCAAGAGGTAAGCATATAAACTTGTTTTTTAGTTAAATAACCTTATTCATTTACGCAATAAAATTATTCTTTAAGAATACTCACAAATAAGGATTCTGATATGAATCATCATAGACATCAATCAATCACATAGGCTTCACTTGATAATTTGATTTTCAGGTGCCTGAAATGCCAAAAAACATAAGAATCATAGATCAACAATCACGTTCTATTCAAATATCTTGGACTCAACCGTACGCTGGAAACAGTCCAATCATCAACTACATTGTCCAATATAAGGAAGCACCAGGTAAAGTTATGTCAAGATAAAGACCGTTTTTACAGTTCCAGCAGAAAAGAAAAAAAAATGACAACAGAAGTTAACTTAAAATAAACTTCTTCCTCAATAGAAGATACATATAAGTTAAATATAAGGTAAATTTTGTTTATCGTATCTTCTGCAACACAAAAGACTGGTTTATAGCATATAATTTTTTTTAATGAGTGTTTATTAAAGTCATTTATTTCGCTAATAAGTAATAACTTCTGCAATAAGAACAAAATTTCTGCTTATTGAAAATAGCTTGTATAAGTTAGTCTTTTAACAGATTCTTGGCCGACCACGCCACAGAAAGTAATTGTTCCTGGCAGTGTGACATCAGCCAGTGTACAGAACCTTCAGCCAGCGACGTCTTATCACTTAAGGATTATTGCGGAAAACAGACTGGGACAAAGCGAACCAAGCCAATTAATACAAGTTACTACCACTGAAGAAGGTACGTGGATTAGAAACTTACTTTCTTCGATACATTCTGCTGTCAAAGGCAAAATTTATTTATAAAATAACTAGGTGCAACTTTATAAATTACTTTATGGATAACAATTCAAATCTTTATTAGGTACTGACTCCTAATTTAATTCAATTGTGTTTAGTTCCCAGCGGTCCACCATTAGATGTAAGAGTAGAGGCAAAGAGTTCCACTGAGCTAATAGTCAGCTGGGAACCACCACAACGAGACCTTTGGAATGGAAACATTCTTGGTTACTACGTGGGATTTCAAGAGGTTAGTGACAATATTCCAAAATTCAGCCTTCAAATGTTCTTAAGTGCGCCTTTGGTTGTTATGGCAACAACGTCTTCATTAACCTTCTTCAAATAAACTTTGCAGCAAGTATATATATAGTTTTGATTTGGAGAATTTCAATGCTATGTATAACAAGATTTATTGGAAATACTTTACTAAGTAATTACTATGACGTACATTGTTATAAAGCCACATCATCCCTTCGCCAACTTACATACTAATAATGGATACTTTGTAGAACTACCTATAATACATATAATTGTGCAAACAACGCCATTGTTGTTTTTAAATGATAACTAAATCGCAATGATATATTGCTTACAGCTAAACAGTAACAGTACAGTATTAAGTGCAAGTGGTCCAGGAGGCGCATCATACACCGTGCGAACAGTTGAAGGTGCTGGCAGTGCAAGAGCACGTACCACACTGTCTGGACTTCAGAAGCACGCTGCGTACGCCGTCGTAGTGCAAGCTTATAACAGCAGAGGTGCTGGGCCTGCCTCTCCACCTACTACTGCCACTACTATGGAAGATGGTATGTCATTTGTCACCATTATATCAATTGTTACTTTTTTAGGGAAACTTGCGGCGTATTGAGAATATTCCTCCCTCTTGATTTCAGAGCTGCGATCTTGTCGGTAGAGTAAATACATAAATCCTTTCTTGCTCAAGCCAATCCTTTTAGCTTCTGGTACAAAAAACCACCTGTGCCTTCTCCTTAATCTTTACATCTACTACTCTTCCTTTATATCTACTTTTCCTTTAACATTATGCCCTTCTATGACGTTTTTTACGATGTTTTTTTTAAGTTTGAGAGTTTGTTGTACGTGCCTTAATTTTCTTTTGTAATTCCAGTTCCAAGTTTACCGCCTGGTGTTCTTCAGTGTACAGCTCTGAGCTCCCAATCAGTACGTGTTGCATGGGAGCCGCCGCCACTGCGAGGTAGAAACGGTGTTCTTCAAGGATACAGAGTTACTTATGCACCTGTCACTGAATGGTTTGGTAAGCAATAAGAGTCTTATTTACATCTTATACGAAATTTAAAGACTATTTTACAGGCAAAATGCCTGTAAAATAATACTTAAATTTAATTTTAGAAAATTACCTTCTTGCAGGGAATGAAGACGCAGTCACCAAACAAATATCAGGCCTACATACAACGTTATCTGGACTACGGCGGTACACCAATTATTCAGTTACCGTGTGCGCTTTCACTGCAGCAGGAGATGGAGTCAGAGCTGCACCTGTTTATTGTCACACTGAAGAAGATGGTAAGACACTAAGATTTGTTGGATTTTTTTATCTTCATACCTATATACTCTACAACTATTTTTCCGTTTGCAGTGCCTTCAGCCCCTGCTGATATCAAAGCTGTGGTATCATCACGAAACAAGATCTTGGTGTCATGGCTCCCGCCGTCATCACCAAACGGCGTCCTTGTCGGTTACACACTCTACATGAGCGTTATAGAAGATGGAAGAGAGGTTTGTTACATTATAAAATCCAGAACTCACAGCCAACTTAAAGTATATAAATATACATATTTTTCTTCTTTAGGAGGGGACTCACAAACGTATGCTGTCTCCAAGTACACTATCCCATGAAACGTCGCGCTCACCGCCTCGAGCCACACATCAATTTTGGGTGTCAGCTTCAACGCGACTCGGGGAAGGAGAAGCAACACGTGTGGTCACTGTATTACCTTCCGAATCAGGTTTGTTTTACATCAGTACTTCGATAGCTGTAGACAAGTTCCAAAGTATAAATATGATTAATTAATGGTTTCTGAGTCCTTTGTTTAACTGCCAGAAAAAAAAATTGAAAAACGAGACATATACTATACGCACATTACGCACTACTACAACCGCAAATAAATCATACTTATACCTATGCTAATGCATGTATAATAATAAATTAACTACAAACCGCAACCACAATTTTTCTCAGGTGAACAAAATTCAAATTATATTACCTACAAACTTGGTTACTGAAATTCAATATTTTCTATTCAAAAAAAGCCCGTTTTCTCGCAGTACCAGCACGGATCACATCATTTAGTCGGAGCATAGTGACTCCATGGAAGGAGAATATATCCCTTCCTTGTAACAAGGTGGGAGTTCCTACCCCATCTACCACATGGAGCATGAATGGTGCGATCTTGGAGTCAACATTGAGAAAAAATGTAACAGGCGACGGGACACTAATTATCAGGTAATAAAATGCAATCTTGGTTTGGCATATAATGCACTTACTCCACGGGAAAATTTCGTTGAAAACTGACATTGTATGTTGGGGACATCAATACTTTTTAAGATGATATTTCAATCGTAAAAAAAGAATAGAAAAATAATAATAAACCAAAATTTACATTTCTTCAGGATATTCATCATAAAGATTTACCTAACCACCTTCTATATATCTTTTCAGCATGACGCAGTACCTGGACAGCGGCAACTACACCTGTTCAGTAGAAAACGTGCACGGTCGCGACGAGGTCACGTACAGCGTAGAGGTCAAAGTACCACCGCAACCTCCCGTGCTGGCTGTTGTAGACTCATATGCTGATTCACTGCATCTGCAATGGAGTGATCAGGGTGATGGTGGCAGTCCTATTTTAGGTAAATATGAAATACTGATGATTTACATACATAACATAGCATATTTTTCCAAAGTGTTCATCAGCCTGTACTTACTAGTCCACTGTAAATTTGATATGGCCATTTCTTATTACGATAATGAATAATGTTCTATATAGGATACGTAATCAACTACAAGCGTGAACACGGTGACTGGGAAGAGCTTCAAGTGGAGGCAGGTACTTCGGAGCACGTGTTACCAAACCTCTGGTGCGGGACTCGATACCAGCTGTATATCACTGCATTTAATCGCATCGGTACTGGCCTGCCCTGCGATATAGTACATGCTTATACGAAAGGAACTGGTAAGTAATTCAATCACGCCGATGTAGTAATTCAAAAGATGTACGAGGACTATGATGAGTACTTCATAAAAGTAAAATAGATCTTAATGTTATATTTTATGTGATTTACCGTTAATTCGATACGATCATCAGCCTTTTCTGTCTGCTGATGGACGTAGACCTCACCTAATCTACTCCACAGCGAATTCAAATGGAAATCAGCAATTTTAGCACTCAGAAATTTATCGATTCCACCCTAGGTTTGTTACAAGTCGTTATTTTATAATAACATTTTTACCAATTTATGAATTTTGTTTTTGTTTTTATATCTGCAGTTGTAAATGTACATAATTATGCTGATTTCAATTACAGTTCCAGTAAAACCGAAGCACTCTCAAATGATAACACTGAACACAACAACTGTGACCGTTTGGTTGGACTCGTGGGGCGATGGCGGTTGCGGCATACTGTACTTTGTCATAGAGTATAGAGAGATTAGCCAATCACAAGTACGTAATCAAGGACATTTAAGTCAAAGCTATACTTCTATTTATCGATCGCTTCTTATAGCAAAGGCGTAATAACGTCGTACCCTTTAAATTGTATCGCATTATCTATTCATGTTGTACTTATATTTGAAAAGGTAGTTTGAAAACGTCTGGATGACGTTTCTGCTACTAAAAGCATCTTAGTTACGAATCAATCATTCAACTTTAATCGTTTTTTTTGGTAGTGAATTCGAATATTGTTCATACGAAGTGCTGATAAACATTTCGTTTATTTTTAGTGGCGTCTAGTGTCAAACAGTGTGCAAGCGACGGAGCGGGTGTTCAGCGTACCAGGCCTGACTCCCGCTACACATTACCAGCTTCGTATCACAGCACACAACAACGCAGGACACGCCGTCGCACTGTATAACTTCACCACGCACTCGCTCAGCGGCAGTAAGCAATGTAGACCACTTTTTTATTATTATTTTCTTCATTAAATAGGGTCAATCACTGATTCAAGTAAAAAAACGTATTTAAATTAAATAAAAATGTTTTAAGTACTTGTTCTATCTAAATACATTTGCGGGTATGTTGAAATACATAATATGAATTCCATTAAAATTAAAACCTTTGGTAGATTAAGACAAGCTGCAAAAACAGTAATAAAATGTGGTGTACGCGAATTGTATTTAAATCTTTTTGTTACGTTAGTGGTGGAGGGTGAGGTATCACCAGCGGCGCCGGGCGGCGGTCGAGCGCTGGGAGGCGCCCGCGTATTACTACCAGCAGCACTGTCGCTTTTAGTGCTGGGTGCACTACTCGCCATCGTACTACTCGTGCGCAGAAATAGTATGTAGACTTATAAATATCACATATCAAATTAAATCTAAAACTGCACGTTTGGTCAACTTATGCCAATATGACAGAGCATGCATACCTTTACTAAATTTAATTAGGCACTGTCAATTCGTGTAATCTTTTCATTGTAATGTTGGGACAACTTTCGGGGGCAGCATATTACTTATTCAGCATTCAATGGTTCTACTACCCCAAAGTAAAGATTGACTGATGGGCGAAAATTCGAACAACACTCAACGTATTCCTTGATGTTGCTCAATTGATCCATTAAAAATATTGAGCCTATTAGAAATTTAACCTGAAAATATCTGCTAAGACAGCTTATTGTATTTAGAAGCAGGTGGTACCGAGACGGCAGCCACTGAGAGTGGAGTGGGCGAGTCACCATCGGTAGCTCAACTGCAGAATAAAGTAAACCGCGATCAGCAATACCTCGCCGCGCGAGCTCAACACCCCGCTCCACAACATCACTACAAACACGCATCCAACGGTAATTTTTTTGTGTGTAGCTATTTAGAAACATCTTTTGAGAGGTACGGACAGCGGATATCCGATACAACAGATGGTTTGGGAGCATCAGTCACGTGACAGTGGAACCAGCTTCATCGTGCCAAATCTTTGCGTGGTTAGTGGTGGCTCAGTAAGTGAATTCAGACGAAACACTATGTTGTTTATACACCGTGCAATTTTACTTGGCTATGACTAGGTATTCGTATATCTGATTACTAAAAACTTGCAAAAGTTTGTAAGTCGACTAAAAGTGCAGGGTATATAGAATAATGGTTCTAATTTTAATTAATGCACCTATAATTAAAACTGCTTCTTATGTCTTCATTATCTTTTACATTAAGTACTAGGGGACCTTCTCGGAATCTCAGCCTCTGGATGCAAAATTTTGAATGCAATTTGTAAATATTCCAGAATACATAGAAGATATTTGTCCATACGCGACATTTCAACTAACAAAACCCACCGCGTACAGCGAGAGCAGCTATAGCGGCAACGTATACAGCGGGCCTTATCACTCAGTGCGGGGATCCTTTGTGTACCATGATCTCAAGCAAAATGACAAATATAAGGTAACCTGGTTGAAAAATCAATCATTAAATTCAATAAACTAAACCTAAGAACTTATAGGACGTCAAAAAAGGCCTCATCACGTACCTACTTAATTTAATTTGGCATTATATACATGTCATATATCATTATGTCTTTGACGAATGCTGTAATAAAAGACGAGTGTAAATGTGAGATCCTAAGAGCATATTCTTTTTGATTTTATAGCTAATATCAGCAGTGTCGAAAAATCTGAGAGATAAGTACCTGATAAACTATCTGAGACTAAAGTAACAGATTTTATAATTATGTCAAAAATCTTTCAAATAATTTCCAGGTAGGCTATCTGCCAATTGTGAAACACGGCCTTAACGACACTCATTCTTATAATTTCTGATCACAGGGTAAAGAACCCGAATACACAAAAGTAAGAAGAAAAGGGAATAGACTTCGAGATCCACACTCCGAGAGCCAAGGTAACATAACATGATTTTTATTAGTATCCAAAGTACAATCTGAACAGAAGCTTATATATAAGTAGTTAGTACATATAGTTTTATTTTACGTAGATTGCACCTTCTATTAATTAAGTTTACTTTGTCCCATTTAAGTTTAAGTAATGGAATTATATTTGACATAATGATCGCCTTTTATGCAACCTATGGGAGCGTAAATGGTGTTGTAATTTATAAAGGTAAGCATGCACTCAGTACGTAATGTGATATACCTTTCGTATTGTTTTATTTATTGTGTGTAGCACTTCATTCATTGTCGTGTACTGTTTAGTGTGGACGTACCCTGCTTTTAAATGTTTGGCGTGAGTTCTTGTTAGTGTTCATTGTACGCTAATCCTACTCATTGTACACATCAACCATGTTTTTTATTCATTTATGTCATGTGCTTTTGCCGTAGAATATGTTACGAAAATCAAGATTAATCCGGATTCAGCACTGGCTCATATGTTAAGTAAACTGTCTGATTGTCTGAAACTGAAGTGACAGATTTTTAAAACTTTTTTTATGGAATGAGCTGTCACTTAAGTTTTGAACAATTTATCAGATACTTATCAGCCAGTGGTGAAACAGGGCCTAAATAACATTTCAAAAATTTTCGACGAAAGTGCATAATATTGGACGAATTAACCGCAAAATTATTTTAAAATATTTTATATTCTAGTAACGCACTTTCGTACCTTTTCGTATCGTATCTACGGCGTAACATTTTTTACATAGTAGGGTGACAATATGCGTGGTGTTACAGAGTCGGACAACTTGGGGTCAACGGATTCGGAGGTGAAGAAGATATTAACGCTGCACCTGCCCATTACAGAGTACGAGGATGATGCGAGTGACGACGCCAGTGCGCCGCACTCGGATAGTGAGCCCGCCGCCCGCCTGAGGCCTACACACCCTACTGCATGTTGGTTGTATTATACGTAACATACATAGTAGGCAATAGTGCATCACAATCACATTTCACCAGCCATGTTTAGTTCCAGCTCTTACTGCTTTCTGATTTACTTTGCTGAACTATTTTTTGTTTAGAAAACGCAATTTCCCGTTCAACAAATATCGAAAGCTTGTCAATTCTATAATTTTATTTTTTAATTGTTATATTATTTAACTATTCGCACAATAGAAAAAAAGTACGAAATTAAATCACACAAAGTTTGTTACATAACTCTCCAATCTACACTTCTTTAAAGACAATACAAAATAAAATAGAAACTGAAATATATAAATATAGGTATAATTAATACTAACCTTACTTGCACCAGATCCTAGTGTAGAACGTGAGGAAACGTCATCATCATCAGAGAATTCAGTGGGCGGTGTGGTGCGCAAGGCGTTCCCCTCCCGTAAGGGCAAGGCAGGCGTCGGCAAGCGTCACGTGCGTTCTTCCTCCGGCTACAGCAGCCACAACGACGAGACCACCTTCAGGTAAACATGTGTGTGTTACTGTTTGTATACTATACCTTAACTATTTACACGGATCCCCTATAGAAATGTCTACAGCAAAGAAGCAAGCGGCGGTATATGCAAGAAAGTCAAATAATAAAAAGCAAGGAAGCGACAAATGCAAGTTAGCGACAGATCCAAGTAAGCGACAAGCAAGAAAGCAGGTAAGTAAGTAAGTAATAAATATAGTTTAGAAAAAATTGCAAGTAAATGATGAGATTTCATGAATAAATCAGAATTTAAAGAGAAGCAAATATACAGTCATAGAAGAAAGCTCTGACTACAGGTTTCTTATTTATTATTCTTTTTTCACAAAAGCACTGCATCTGCGTACATATAATATATCACTGCTCTAGCGTCAAAATTATCTTATTATCTTATAGGTCCAAATTATATTATAGTATAAACAATTATCTGAAATACTTAACATTGAATTAAAAAAATATGTGAAGTTTTTTTATTCCCGAATCATTGCACATTTATATTTTTATACTATAAATTAGATTCTAACAAAATCTTTATCAACAAACACAATTCTGTTCTAGTATATCGAACTACCCATCGTTCAACGACCACATTCACCCTCCGTCCCGTTTCTCAGACGACACGGAATGCGAGGGCCACCACCGACGCAAGCGAGTGCCCCATCCACACCCCATGCACTCACACAACGTCGGCGACAAACAGATTACGAGGGAAGCCTTCCAGATCAATGTCTGAGACAAACTCAACACATGTATGGAGGAATAAGTGTGATAGTACCTTGAACAATGTTCCATACTTGAGACGTTCAGTGAAAAATTTAAAGTGTATTTGGAACCCAGAAATTTCCAGAACAATCGATTCTAGAGGAGTTTCATAGGCTTTTGAATCCGTTAGAAGTTTCCAGAACATTCGATTCAAGAGATGTTTCATCGGCTTTCACTTGAATAACTTAAAACGTATGAAATAGAACGGTACTACTAATTACTACCATACATGTAATAACATTTAAGACACAAAAACACAGAAAAAGACAAATTACCAAAGCTCAAACCACATTTCTACTTTCTCTACTTTCGTGAGACAAATAATAAATATCTTAAAAGATAATACCCTTACAATAATACAAGTATTTTATCACACTGAATGTAAAACATATATAAGTTGAAATTTGACTATCTGGCAATTTTTATCTTGTGCCTATAACCGTTAGGTCCAAATATGCCTCATTTTATAACTCTTTTAACATGAGTGCGTTCTTGACCACTTTCCCCCTTATTACAAAATATGGACTAAGCATTAAACCAGTTTAAAATTGACATAAGCCATTGTTTTACTGTCAAACTTGTCAATTTAAACAGGTTTAATGCTTAGTCCGTATTTTGTAATAAGGGGCTTTAAGTTTAAACGTCTCACCATACAAAAATGTAAGGCATCAATCTTAGGATGGTGAAGCTGTAGCATTAGTCTACTAAGGTCTTGCTTCACCACTAGCTGATAAGTGTCTAATAAATTATTCAAAATTTAAGTTTCAAATCAGACAGGCTATCAGACACTTATCAGTAAGTTGTGAAACAGAACCTAAGTATGTCTGTTCGAAGAGTTTTCTGTACTGCGTGCAAGTCGCACTTTCCATTTTCAAAATTACAGCTGGGCTGTTTTAATTGATATTTCCATGTCATATTTTTACAAAATGTTGCCAAACTAACACTTCCCTATTGGTAGACTTGTAAATAATACTGTAGATAGATAGGTTTAGGCAATATAATTATATTTATTCTTTAGTGCCACATATAATAGACTCATTAATCCTTTTTGTACTCCGAAATTGAGTATATTAAACGGTTAAGACGCCGTTAAAGTTGTAGGTTCTAAAACCATTCGTCGTTGTGTAAATAATAATGTAATTAATATTAAGTACACATTAATGACTATCGAATATAAAAAATAAGGAGAACAATAATTAAAAATAAAAATATATATATTTTAAACTTAATGCCTTATTGACCAAAGTCTTAAAACTAGTTACGGATGTAATTGTGTAATTATATCCGATATTTAATTAAATATGAATTGTTTGATTGTTGTAAAGTTTATGGAAACAACAAAGTTTTCATTGGCAAATCTTATCACTGTCTATTTAAGGTTTTGAAGTGTGTAAATTGATGAATTTTCAACTAACTATTTATATCTTAGGGTTATGATAAGCGTTTGTTGAAGTGCCAACATTGAATCATTGCGCATAATCTATTTAAATATAACTGAAATAACTGTTTACACGAATCCGAAAACTTTTACACGTAAAGATGAACAATAAGAAAATAATGAGACATCCTAACTTAGACTAAAATTGACCTTTTTTTTCCGAGACTGCTTGATACTGTTAAAAATACTTTGGAAATAAGCTTATTTGTACTGTTGTGAAATATACAGATTCATTACCTACCTTTGTATTATAGTAAAAAAAAATATCGCTATGAGCTCGCAATCAGTGATTCTCATCGTCCAATGTGCGAAGTCAGAGCGACCAGCTTTCATCAATTCGTGCATTATAATCGATGTAAAGTAAAATATTAGTAATATGCAATCAGTGGCGGTCTTAGGGGATGGTACACAGGTCAAATCATCCAAATACTGTAATATCTCTCTTTCTGTTATAACATTCGATCAATAGAGTGAGAAAAGCGAGTCGATCCCATCATCAGATACTACCCGCTGATATAACTCTTACTCCGAAAGAATTGAGGATCTACTCAGAATCTCAACATTATGCAGGCATTAGGCAGATAAGTAGCTGATAAACTATCAAAGAGTTAAATTTTTCATATAAAATCTATGAATGCTATTAAATACTTATCTGCCAGTTGCGAAACAGGACTTGAATCGATTTTAATATCGTTATAACGACCATATTTAAATTTCCAATCATTTGAACTTAAGAAATCACTTCAGTCGACTGTCGAGATTCCGAGAGCCCGTTGCCACGGTCGGTGTAATTCGATTGAAACGGGTAAATAAATAAGTTAATTTAGATGCCTTAAAATATATTAATAATAATTTAATATTCTACATCGAATTCGGGCCGAGTATAATTTCTTTTATATAAATTTATGACCGCGTATACCTACTTTGTGAGGAATAACCTCATAACCCACAACCGCTAAGACTGCCGCTGTATATATCCTCAAGTAAACAGTAACACGTGACAATACACTTACCTATAGTTTGGTGAATACGGCAGAAAGTTACAATTTGTATGTACATTGAACTTGTATCATGTTGTAGTATAGTCTATGAGTGTTGAACACATGCGTTTTGTATTGTAACACGTTTTTAAGTGAATTGTGTGGTTTATAATGATTTACAATTGTTTATGTTGACATTCTTTAGTAATTCCAACGAAGACTGCCCTATATTTAATTGAGATCTATTTTATATAATCTAGACACAATTACTAATGCTAGTCAATAATACAACGTAGACTTTTCGGTGTTTTTTGGTGGTCTAATGATTTTTTTTTTCATTAACCATTGCACTTGATGGTAATTTATTCTTTCTGTTTAATATAGGTACAATAGAACCTTTTTCCATTATTCTGGGAGGTAGTTGCAGTTATTGATACCGGTCTCTCCTTCCCTTAATCATCACCCCATCAACTTCAACACGTGATCACCTAGCTAGCGCTCACCCACAAAGAAAAGCCGAAAACAAAAGGCTGTTTTATATTACACAGAAAGAACATTATTTGGTATTGTAAAGTGAATGAAACAACAAGAAAAAAGTGTCCTACTAATGGAACAAAATCTTAGGACTACCAAAACACCGGATTTTTATAGATGACGTAATCATTTTAACATTATACAGGTAATTTTCAAAAATATTTTGTGGTCTAATTTCATGGGTATCTTTTTTACTGTCTTTTTTATTTTATTATGTAATATTGCTACATAATTTTAAGCCCCAGAACTACCACTACATCAAAGAAACACAACAATATCAAAGATAATTTTCCTCATAATTCCGAATTTTCGAAATTATAAAAATAAATGCCTTCGAAATTAAATTACAAAATATTTTTCTAAATACCAAATATGCAGTTTCTATCAAAGCAATTGTAATTTCTAGAATTTGCATAGAAAATAAAATTTCAGCTTTCATGGCACCAGCAATATTCGAAACAAAAATTCAGTCATCCCACTTTAAAATTGTTTTAACTCAATTTTAAAATGGATAAAATCATAATCAAAATCTTTATCTAATCATTCTGAATTCTAGTCAATGTACCATATCATTTTTAAACATTTTGTTAATAAATACACGAGAATTAATTATAAGGGTTAGTTAATCATGTTGTTACAGATATGTTTTTATAACAAACAAATGAGTTATTAGAACAGTATGATGTGAACGAAAATAAAAATTCATTTACTTGATATTTGTCGTTTTATTAGAGTATAAGTAACTTAGTACACCTCTCAATCTTCTTAATCCGTGTAGTGACGGATTTTAAATTTTAAATCACAATTAAAATTATAAAGATGTTTCAAGACTGTTTAACCTTTTGAACGCTAACGCCATCTAAACTTGGCAGGCGTAAGCGTGCCCTGAGCGCCGATGTCGTCTATTAGATAACAAAACTCAGGTCCATAAAATTACAAGATAAAGATATTAAATCATTAGTTTTTTGTGTTTTGTTAAAAAAAAACCGAATGTTAAAATCTTAAAAACCGAATTTTATGGCTTGGCGTCTAGGGCACGGAGATGCCGATTTGACGTGGCGTTCATAAGGTTAATAAATAAGACACGTAAGAATAAACAAACTATACATCTACTATACAACTATATATACAATATTTATGATACAACTTAAAGAGAAGTTAGTGTACTATATTACCAGCGTTCACGACTCCACCTGCGGCATTGCCCGCGTGGTATGTAGACAAAAAAATTATATACCTTAACCTTTCTCATGAATCGCTCTAGCTATCGGTGAAAACTGCATGAAAATCCGTTCTGTAATTTTTGAGTTTATAGCATACAGACGCGACTAAGGACTGTTTTCTAAGATGTAATGATTTGACTGGCCTGTTGGTCTAGTGGTTAGTGACCCTGACTGCTAAGCCGGAGGTCATGGGTTCGATCCCCACCCAGGACAAATATTTGTGTGATGAGCATGATTGTTTGTTCTGTGTCTGGGTGTAATTTATCTATAATATGTATGTATTTACAAAAAAAATGTATTTAAGTAGTATATCAGTTTTTTAGTATCCATAACACAAGCAAATATAATTGCTTAATTTGTGAATGTGGTGAAATATTATTATTATGTTTGAAACAAATTTCGTATACGACGGTTCTGCGGGGCGACAGAGGAAGCGTTTATGTTAATGAGGGTGGGTTTTGCAAAAGCAAAGGCAAACCTTCGGCATTACCGCCTCGAATGAAGATACTCGATACCTTTTAAAGTGTCTACGTGACCGAATGCACGTACACTCGGTCGAAATTGCGTATATAATGTTTGTAACAAATCCCTGTCGATGTTAAACAATTTCAAAATGATCCTTAAGTTTTTTTATTGATTTCATTGGTTTTACAAATATAGACATTTAAAGATGGTCAAATGTTGTTATTTTTTATCATTTCTGCAATTTGGCTATAGTACAGAATGGGTTGCTTTGCAGCGCAAAATGAAGTAAACGCGATCAGTTGCCTTGATATATTCGCTTGATCTGATCGCAGTGACATAGTTTTATCGTACGTTTTTTTTAGTAAACATGCACGTATACGTTCTACGTATACGTGCACGATTACGTACTTTCATTATCTCTGAATCAGCTAAGTAAACGTCATTATCATAGAGTATCTCGTACCTACCTATGTCTGTCGCCCCTTAGGACAGTCGCGCACGAATTCATCTTCCTACGTACACAACAAAAGTAATCTCATCAGCTTTTGATTAACATAACCAAGTCACTAGTTACCCTAACATTATGCAGCTACAACACACATATTATTACTAATACAACCATTTCATTCTTGACATGTGAGCGTTGAAATTAAACTTTTTATAACAAGCTACATTTTCCAATCAATAAAAATTGATCAACCAATTTTGATACTTATTGCATCTGACGTTACTCATTTTCTTAACTCACTACATATAAGACCATTTGTAATTAATGTTCATATATTATGATCACATTAACTCACTTTCCCTGAAGCTTGGTCCAAATGTCATTGTTCTTAAAATATTCCAATGTTTCCTTCAATCACTATCACTATCTTCATCGGCTGTAAAATCAAACGGTCGGAACTTTTCTCGAAGGTTCCTAACATATTCAACCTCTTCTTCTTTGCTAAGTTGACATTGTCGCCAATCTGCTTTATCTTCGCAGTTTAGAATCGGTGGGCTTGATAATACATCTCTGAAATTTTTAAATAAAGAATATGAAATGAATAAAGTTTAAAAAGAAAAAAACAAGAAAATAATATTTTAGACATATTATCAAGACCTATGTAGGTACAAAAATAGTCAAGCTAAAGCTGTGGTTGCATGCCCTTATAATTTTGGAGGTGTTCCTAATACATACAGATATGAGACTTACAGCTTACGACCTATTGTTGAAATAATTAAAGCATATTTTCAATGACATCTGTAGTACTCAAAAAGTTAACAAAACTTTTTGGTTATTTACCTTCCAAAGTGTAAAGGAAAATGTTGCTTAGGTCTCGCATAGACCTGTTCACCAGATGGTAGCTCTGCGTGGAAGTACGGCGCTCCCGGCAGTGCCACCTGCCTAATATCCGCAAATGGAGGTAGAACTTCTATCTGTATACTGTTGATGCCCGCTTCGTCCTGTAAATAGATAGATACGTTATTTAGGAAAACCATACGTGATTTTAAGGCCCTGTTGCATTTGTTTTATATTTATAATCTGTTTCTGAAGGGTATTTTGTGTGTGAATCAGTTCCCCAACATAGGCGTTTGTTTTTTTATGACGCATATAAAACATAGTATCACGCTGTTTCCCCGAAGGAGTAGGTAGAAGTGCATCATGGTCACACTTCGCCAGTTTGGTCCCATGTAATAGTGGTGCGAGCCATTGTCCGGGCACATATCCAGACTCTGGGCAGATGCTGTGAATATCAAGACAGAGATTCGCATTTATACCCGGTCCTGTGATCGAACCCCGAAACTTTTGTGAAGCTCCACACACTCCCACTGCGGCACCGAGGCATAACAATAATATTATTATTATTATCTAAGTACTCATAGTACAGGCCTGGTTTTGAAATTTATCAAATCGGCCAAAAACCTCCAACTTGATTTCATGGCTACCACATTAAATTGGAATCCATGACTAACCGCGCCTCGTGCCTTTGGAAGCACGGAGACACTCCAGAATAAAAATACCACTAGGGTCACCCATCTATGGACGGATCTTGGCGAAGTATATATCGCTATAGCTATTTACCTGGAAGACTTCTAATACTTCTGAAGCGCAACCTTTAGGTACTGGTACACACTGGATTTGCATGTGTGAAGTTTTGTAGTTCCTCTCAAAGAATACCGCCAATTTGTTCATAGCGCCGAAGAATTTCTTTATAGCTTCTTTGAACTTCTTTATTTCATCTATTATTTCTTCAGGTAGCTAAAATAACAAAATATACAGTAACAGTCAACCAACATGATCCTAATGGTGATCAGAGGCCTTACTCCCCTTAATTCAATCTCTTTAGTACTTAGCTAACGGATTGGATTTTGGTGTACAAGTAATATAATTTTAATGTATCAAAAATAAAGATTGTTTACTCATAGTCCCACAACTTTAATCTACTGGTGGATCCTTGGGTACTTTTTCCCCTCAGTCCCACAGCAATAGATTATAACCACAGGTATTAAAATAACTCGATATATCCAATTTACATATGGATCCATTGAAACTACCGATTATATATAAGAAACAATTAAAGATAATAAAAAAAATTTTAATAACCCGACTGCAAAAAATCAACAGAGAGCAACGCACTAAAAAGACCGTAAAATTATTGTAATATTATTATACCTGATTAAATTTGATCCCCTTTCTTTTAATACACTACTCGATAGGTTTGGTTAAAAAAAAATTATAGAACTACTTACAATTCGGAACCATTCAATTATGTATAATCTCTTTTTAAATAATATGTAGTCTCCTTTTGATTCTCTTTATTTTGATACCCAACTATATGCTTGGTTAAAAAAAAATTGAACTTCTTACAATTTGGCGTCAAAAGCCCGCCGTTTAAGTCTTTTTATCCATAAAACCTATCTAAGGACACTTGGGTTTTATAGACAAATCTAACGATACCCTAATAGTCAAAATCCATCCAGCCGTTTGGAAGATTCGTGGGAATAAAGAAATTTACAAACATACAAGATACGCGCGAAAAACCATACCCGTCCTGACAGTCGGGTAAAAACTGTCTATTGCAGTGGGACTACAGAGAAAATAATTACCCCTTAAAGGCATATTTGCCTTTAACGTTTTAAGCCTGGGTGCACTTTGTGTCCCTTAATTGTATATTGGTGGGGTAGTAAGTGCCGGAGTTGTAAAAAGAAAAAAAATCTTACCTTAGTAAGTGATTGATGATGTGCTATAGGCAGTATAAGAACATGGTATCGCGTCAACGGTCCTTTAGCTAACGCGAGGTAACAGTGAGTTCCAACACATATCACTAGGTGCTTCTCTACAGATGGGGATGACAGACAGAACCAACATGAATCTGAAATTATTCAACACAACATTAATGTGAAAGTAACTTATGTGATTTATTTCTGAACGATGTTCAAATAAAGAGTACCTATATTCGACATTTTTTATAGTACCAAAACGAAATCTATAATAATATTATAAAGCTGAAGAGTTTGTTTGTTTATCTGTTTGGTTTGGCTAATCTCAGGAACTACTAACCTGAATTGAATTTTTTTTTGTTAAATAGCCCACTAGGCTATATAACATCAAGCTACGCTCAATAGAAACTGCGTAGTAGCCAAATGATCCGCGGAAGTGAAGCCATATATTTTATGAAAATTTTGAGACAAACCTGGATCAAAATCTATTTTTTTCCTCTCCGCATGGTCTCCTTTTCTTTTTCTTTTGCCTTGGTCATCATCTTGTGAATCCATGTTGAAGAAGAATTGTCCATTGCCACTGAACTAAAATAATACCATTAACTTAACAAAACTGTAGCAGCATGGCTTTTTTCCACATAAGTATAGGCAAAGGCCTATTAACCCACATTTCACCAGCTATGTTGGGTATTATGTAAGAGGGCGAGCCCATTCCCATTAACCGTTGTAATGAGTAAAAGTAATAAGTGCCGTAGTAAATGTCTCATTGCTGGACACGGGTCTCCTCCAAGAATGTGGTGGGAATTTAGCCTACTTTACCACGCTGGCCTGATGGGTTCATATAGGGTTTGTTGCGAATGTTCCTTTTTTCGCAGTGCGCCTACCTGCATTAAGTCTTAATTCCCTTAAGACCTGCGCCCAGTGCCGTCGTAGACAAATAATTTGCGACCTTGTCCCAATAAAGTTAGCACTGATATTCTTTTATTTTAACATGAAAGAATATCAGTAAATTCAGTGACATGATTTTATTTTAACATAAGTACATGTTAGTGCTAATGTCATTGAAATAATGTCGAAAATCGTTTGTCTACAATAAAATCCTGAGCCATGCCATGCCAGCACCGGGCGCAGGCCTTTAGTCGCCTTTTACGATCTTATTCTAAATCCGTCACTACATGAACTGTGAGTGTAGAACAAAGTATCAGTTAATTGCAGATTAGATTTTTGTTTACAAGATCCTACAGGAAATAGTTAAATTTTAAAGTGAATGGACTTAAAAATTTTCCGTGATTTTAATTTAATATCACGCAGGAAACAAAATGTCTGCCTGACATATCAACTTTAAAAATTAATCTTAAAATAACTGTTTATCACGCAATGTTAAAGTTATGAAAATAATACCTTGACAACTTTGCCTGGCTGATGTTGCTTCAGTAACTCAGGATCGTATGGACAAGCAGTTTCATCTGTGGTAGCCTGCAGCAGGTCTGTTACCCTCATCTTTGAGATAGGTTGTAAAGAACAAGCATATATCCACTTCTCTTTGTTCTTATTACCTACTGGCGCTAATGATATGAATCTTGATGCACCCTCTCTATAGTCTTGGTGTTCACTCAGATTTCTATGTATTAAATTAAGAAAATATGGAATAATTAATGTCTTACCGAATAATTAATAAATTACATACTTATTTATTTATTTAAATATTTATACTTGAGCATTTTTCAAACTTGATGTATAGTCGACCATATATTTGCTTTACCACTTTTGACAAAAACTTCCATCGAAATTATAATTCAATAAGATTCATTATTGATGACAACTGTCACTGAACTGATGTCACGTGCAAGCAATAATAGACTTTATTGTTTTGTGATATGCAAACGACATTTACTCTAAGGGTGGTAATGCAATTTTATTGTCATATACATAACGTAAAAGTTGTTACGGAATAGTTTTTAAATGGTACAAAGTAGTCCTTAAATAAAACTACTGGTCCGTTTTGAAAAATTATTTTAGTATTGGATAGACCATTTATCAAGGGAGGCTATAGGCTTTATAACATCACGCTACATCTAACAGGAGCTGAGCACTGGCCAAACAAAGAACGTAGCGAAAGAAGCTCTTTCACAACAGCAATTTCAATTATAAAACATTTTATAAAATAAGAAACTGAATAATACCTGTAAGGTTGTCTTTCAAAATATTTGTCAGATGGTACAAAATGATATCTAGGTTTTATATGCATTGCTAGCCATGACAACAGGTTTGACAACTTTTCTTGTGGTACATCTACCTAAAAGAAAACATTAACTATTAGGTACATACCTTATTTAAAAAAAAATTATACATCATCATCCCATGGGAATGGTATGGTATGGTTTGGCGGGCTGTTGTCCGCAACTCCACGTCAAGGCGCGGTTTTTGCGTGAGGGTGGATAGCTCACTCGATCCACCCTAGCTCGCCGAAGAACGCCAGCAGTCTATTGACATTGCTGGGAAATGCCACTATGGATTTTTATTAGGCAACCTTCCAACTATACCTTCCATATGTGAAAGTAAACCATAAATAATATAACTTAACCGGTGAGAGACCTGCACCCCACACTGAGCTATATAGCCTTCATAATTTCTTCATACCTTTTGTATTTCATCCTGCTGTACTCCTGCTGGCCACAGAGTAGTGATGAGTACATCAACCCCCCTGTACTCACTCTGTCCTCTAAAACAAGCATCCCTCACTGTACTACAATCGCTAGGTTCAAACTGACACATTGGTATCTCCTTGCCCAGTTCCCTTCTAGACAATCCTGTGAGGTATGCTATTTTGACATCCATACTCGTTGTGAATATACCTCTTTTACCTAAAATGAAAAAACAGATAACATAACCTTTTGAGATATGTGTTTTTTTTAATAATGCTACTGTGGCAAACAATTGGCGTAAGGTAAGTCGTACATAACACCAGGAGCATCACAAGTGTGTTGCAGCCTTTAAAAAATTATAAAAACTTTCATTTTGCATATATTTGGTATTTATAGTCAGCTTAATTGGCAACAGTTAAAGCACGTAATAAAGTGATTGCAATTTGAAAAAGATTTAACATTTTTTATTACTATTTTATATCAGCATAGCATAATTATATGTATGTGTCGAGATATTTCCACAATTAAAAAATGACAAAGTAAGCCTTAAGTTAAGTTTTAGCTTATAAAATGGACTGTAAATTATTATGAGTTGTAGTGCTAAATAAATTAACTTACCCATGTAAATAACATTAGGAACAATCTCATTTCCTTCTTCACAATACAGTGGTACATGCTCTGGCTTAGATGGTCCAAATACATAAGTAGCTACAGGAACTGTAAAAATTAAACCATATTTATTTTAATTTTTATGCTTTATCCTATATAACAGTCTTACTCAATTTTTAAATATTTCAGTCAACACTTTTAAAAGCAAAATTAGATAAATTAGTGTAGATATATGGTGGTAGACAATATAATGTTTTGAAGAACTAACATGTACCTAACAACTATTGGGCAAAACAGTTTTTTAGTAGGTATTTTTTAATAGGTAGTAGGAGGAGGAGATATAGATACTGAAAATTAAGGCGGATTGAAGAACATTGCAATGCAAATTAAAGTCTGTGGGAATAAATGTCTGGTTATGTCACACTAAGAACAGCACTTCAGGTGGAGATGGTGAGATTACGGCATTAGCTCCATTACAGAGTGTGATAGACAGAATGGCAGGTGCTTCACCCAACTTACCTCTCTTTGTACCCATTTTATACGCATCCAATTGCGAATTATCATCGCCGAAAAAATTTCCAACACATAATAAGATATCAAACACACCAGATTTCCTCACAATTGTCTCTACGCGGGAAAACAAAGCGTTAAAGTTTCCATTTACATCTCCACATATTAATCTGAAAATAATAAAACAATGATAACAATGAACAAATGATTTTTTTAACATTGCTTAGATAATGATCATTATTATAACCAAATTATGTACCAAATAAATACTGGAATGTAGATGTAGGTAGGTAAAACTTACGTTTTCTGTTTATCCATTTCCGATGTTGAATTATGCAATTTTTAATATATAAACGTTATTCTCCGTTTTGTTTGTCTTTTTGGGGTTGGTTTAATAATTGGTTTTTGCCCACAGCCTCAGAGGTATTTTTGCCAATATGTTGATTGACATTACAACTTGTCAAAATTGACAATTTAATTTTCACCACAAAGCATACCAAAGCCAAACCATAAATTATAGCTATATTACAAGCATGTTTGTACCATTCACCGAACAAACAATATATTTTTAGGCTTTTGCCTTTGCACACGGAGGAAATAGGTACATACGCCTCATAGATTATACACTATACGGAGGGAATACGCCTCGTACTCTCCTCTGCGCTCGGGTCGAGTGACGCAACTCGCGTTACGTCAGAACTGAGAACAGAGTTGTCTGTCTAAGTTCATGCAAAAACCTTCGATCTTTTACACACTTGACTTGACTTGACCGATGATTCGCCAGGCACTTTGTCCATACATACCGAACGAAGCAATGATTAACCCGAGTCCACGGACCTTCCGGTGTTCCGGTGTAAAAGGAACCTTATAGGTTCTTACTCTACATAGTTATTGATAATATATTTTAATTATCTGTGGTGATCGTTGACCAAAGACAACATCGTGCATCGTTGACATTTGTTAAGCGTGACATTAATTTTGACAATTTAGCACAAAAAGATCCCGCTAATGTTGTTAAATAATTATCATCATTTCGTTTCAGTAATATCGTATATTTTTAAATGATTGCGTGTATTTTGTGAATTTAAAACATGGCCTCATCTAGTAAATTACCTGGTACGGGCTTAGAAGAGGTAGGAGTGCCAGGACAATCTTATCTTCGTGATGCATTAACCAGTTGTACCGATCCACTTAAAGCAATTGAAGAGTTTCAATTAGAAAATGGTATACTATTGCCTTCATTACGACCGATGTTGCCTTTACTTGATCTTCACGGAGTACGCAGACTAGATTTCCACACTTCTGTATTAGAAGAGTTGAGAGACAAGCTGATAGCACACATTAATGAGCTTGGTGGCAAAGAGGGCAAAGAAAATGACAAAAAGCTGAAAGAATTGCTGGCCAAAAGTTTTCCAGTAGTCAGAGTGAAGGCTCTCAGACCTGTTATAATGAGTATATTGAAAAATACACCCCACATTGATGACAAATTCCTCAGAGTTTTGGTAAGAGATCGTGAATTATATAATGACACTGACACGGAAGTAAAGAGGCAAATATGGCAAGACAACCAATCTTTGTTTGGTGATGAAGTATCACCTTTACTGAGTCAATATATAAGGGAGAAAGAGAATGTATTATTTGATCATGAAAATCTGAACAATTTATTCTTTTCACCATCTCCGAAAGTCAGAAGACAAGGTACAGTTGTACAGAAGCTCGCTCACATGATTGGCAACAGTGTTAAACTGTATGACATGGTATTGCAGTTCCTTCGGACATTGTTTTTAAGAACAAGAAATGTTCATTATTGTACTTTACGAGCTGAGCTGTTGATGGCTCTGCATGACTTGGAAATCCAAGATATTATATCTGTAGACCCTTGTCATAAGTTCACATGGTGCTTAGATGCTTGTATCAGAGAAAGGAATGTCGACATAAAGAGATCGAGAGAACTACAAGGCTTTTTAGACAGTATTAAAAGGGGACAAGAACAAGTATTAGGCGATCTGTCTATGACTTTATGTGACCCATATGCTATAAACTTCTTAGCTACTTCTGCTATTAAAATTCTACAACATTTAATCAACACTGAAGGTCTTCCAAGAGATAATGTTATATTAATATTACTTTTAAGAATGTTAGCTTTAGGTCTAAGTGCTTGGGTAATGATTGATTCTCAGGAATTCAAAGAACCAAAGCTTGACAGTCAAGTTGTCACAAAGTACTTGCCGGCTCTAATGTCACTTATGGTAGATGACCAGGTGCGAGCCTTGCATAATAAACTGCCTCCAGATGAAAGAGAATCTGCTATCACTACTATTGAGCATTCTGGTCCTCCTCCCGATGCTTGTGAAGCTTATATGAGAGAGAACTCAGTATGTGGTGTGTTAGCTATGTATTACACACTTCATGCAGCAAAATTGAGGGACAGAGGATCTCTTTTACGAATTCTGAGTATTCTAGGAAGTTGCAAAGACGGCAGAGCCTATGAAGACCCATTCTTACATGCTCTAGTAGCCCTGCTTGTTCAATTACCTGATGAATTTCAAGGAGAGGACTTCAGTACTGTACTGTTTGATGAATTCTTCTTTGCCGGCCTTTCTAAGGACAATGTGACCAGGCATTTATTGAAGTTGCTATGGTATATTCATCCTAAACTACCTGAGACTAGAATTCAAACTCTCATGAAGGCTTTGCAGCCTGGTACACAGCATAATGAATCAGTACACAAGTTGTATGAGACTTTACAACAGAAAATGACTACTACAGTGGAGCCAGTGCCTAGCACTAGTGAATTGGAGTATTTGGACTCTCCATTAATGAGTGTGCCGACCCCAGCGCCTTATCATATGTAGTGTAGTCTTGATTATGTAATATTATATTGATAATAAATAACATTGAATCTTATTTACTGTAAATTAAAATGTTTTATTTATGTCACAATTTTGTTACTATCAATGTAGTAAAACGCCATCTGTTGTTTATTTAAACAAAAAATAATAATTTCAATCGTCACGAGATGGCACTGTAAGTCATAAAATTGTAATTGCTCTCTTGGTCGATATTTTAATTGAATATAAAGTAGAGCTCTCCATTAGGTACCTAATGGAGATCTTTTCTTACATCTGTACGAGTTTTACCTCAATGTGACTTATTTCACCTCTACGAGTTTATTACACCTTTACGAGAATACATCACCTCATTTTGGATACCTCTATGAGATCTCTATTTGAACTCCATGAAACTCTTCCATCACCTCTACGAAATGTCGACATCACCTTCTTAGGTAGGTACATGGAATGCTGACCTCACCTCTACGAAACTTCAACGTCTATGTACAAAATATCTACATCACCTCTACGAAATTCTGAAATCGCCTCTATGAAATGTCGATAAAAATTATTATTGTAGGTACCTACCCACTACGAGTATGACAACTGTCAAGTTTCTTTACATAGCGGGAGGGCTCCATTGGATAGATTTGCCACAGGCCCCGGATAGTAGGTTCACATTCACCTTCCTATTTTCAACACAAAAAGAAACTCTTATACAAATGAAAGGAAAAATAAATACAACAAAAATTAATCACTGTAAAATATTTATTAGTAGCAACTTACAGTACAAAATAATTATGTCCCAAATTAATACATACTTAATATTAAAAAGGTGAAAATAGACTAAGTAGGTAGGTAAGTATACTTATAGGTACTTACTAGATATTCTGATTCAATGTTTTAACAAGTATCTAGTCTGGACGGATTAAATATGTACTGAGCATGGCAAATAAAATACATCGATTTTATGAAGGGCACATTACGAAATGTATTTTAAATTAAATATTCGAGTTAGATGTTAATTGGATGCAATGTTTTATTACTCTGTAAAATATAGCTGTAATATCAATGTAGGTATTAGGATCAAATATTTAAAATACCTACGGCTATTAGAATTAAGATTCAATACCTATTTCATAAAAAAAACTTAAATTGATATGATACGTCTCATCTCATAATGTCCTTTTCTCGAAATGTCCTTTCTCTACAAAATAAAACAACATTTTATTATAATATGTTTTAAAATTCAGCTATATTCTACAGAGTACATATCGTTGGTCAGCCCATCAGTTACGCACGGTGGTCACGTCTCTCTGGCTTCATGTCTAGCGAATGCAGAGAGCGTAAAGACCTCGAGCGTTCAAACAATGAGGGATCCGTGTAAATTGGCTCGCTGCCATCATCAAAAGCGTTTGCCAAACGTCCAGATGAACCGGCTTCTTCACCTACTTCAGCAAACGTTCTTCCTAAGCCACTGTAAATAAAAAATAAATTACGATAAGGTACACTCTTCTCTAATACCTTTAAAGCGACTAAACATGATTTCTGTTATTTACTTTTATAAACTTTCGCGTTGCATGTTATTATTTTTTAATTTTAAACGGGAATTCACGTTCTTAACGGGAATTTCAGTCTACTTGTGACCACGGCCGCTGTAACCTGGTCGAAACGTCAAGCGTCATGAGGTATGTAAATACTTAAAACATAGGTAGTCGCTTGAATTCCCGTTCAAAATCTAAAAAAATATGATTTCTGATAACGGTTTTTTGTAAGCTGGAGGAACTTCTCTAGTCAACAGAAGATGGTAGGCGCTGCTCAATTTGTGTGATCACCATGTCTCTCTACAATTACAAGGTAAACAAGACTGTAGGTTAGGCATTCAGTGGGACTGTCATAACTCGGTGTGCAAGGGTTCATCGCATGTTCTTGAGGGTGAGACTTTCGCGTATCTTTAAATGACCCATACAGAAGAGAATAGGCAAAAGTGAACACTTGCAAGCCAATGCCACGTCTCTTCAGTACAAATATTTGAGGGTCATTTCATGGAAACGAAACATATTCAGCATTATTTATAGGACCTCTCAATTGCAAGTAGGTATAGAATTACGAGAAGAATAATTCTCAGCCATGTCATCTTTGAATCAAATTTCAGACTTGTTAATTATTACCAAACATTTTCGTCGCGAAACATCGAAATTCAAAAACAAATAATATATTCGCAGATACCTTAATGAGAAAGGTTTATGTAAATGCGATGCGGAGAAAAGCGAGGGTCTCGTGGGCCGAGGTCCCGGGGTCACCGGCCTAAGCGCAGGCGCAGGGGACGACGCCTGAATATTCTTTCGTAGTACCCGCCAATATCGTCTGTAAGAGTAGTTGTAAACAATCATTACACACATAGGTATATATTACTACAGTAATTTTATTTATTTATAGCTAGATATTCTTTAAGGAACTTTAACATGATATTTTTATCAAGTGCAGAAAATAGCGCAACATTGATTCAAAACCAAAATAGTACCTACCTAGGTACCTAAATAATTGATTGGAGTAGGTATCTATGGTAGATAGATACTCCATTCATAATATTTATTTACTTATTTACATTAGTAATAATTACATAATATTACATTTGTTAGGTACCTATATATTATAACCTGTATTTTATGACAGACGGTGTTATAATAAATAAAAAGTGTAATAAAAATGTATTCTGTAAATTTCCGGAGAAAAAAGGTAGGTACCTAATATTTAGAAAACTTATGGCATATACTCGTAATCAAAACTATTTGCCGAGAATGAAAACACAGCTTTTGGTTCAAATAGGTATTAGGTAAGTAGGTACTAGGTAGGTACCTTACAACACTAATGCACTCTCTAAATTACTTAATCCGTAGAGTGTCGGAAGTAAAACTTTTGAAACCTTTCTTTAAGCTTAATAACCACAGATATCCAAGAGATATTAGATTAGGGACTTCATTGCAATTTGATGAGCGCGAGCGGTACAGAGTGTCACCGTTCTTCTTCCACCTAAATCACTACAACGTAAAGAAACACACACAGTAAATGTTGTTAAAAGAGAGTATCTATATTTAAAGTGCACATACCTATAAATATACAGCGCAGCAGTTAACATAGCCAATAGTAAGGACAATAGGACACACAGGGCAACCAACAAAGCCCTGTAATGATAAGGAGGCACACAAATCCCAGCTGCTGACACGACAGGCGATGAGTCGCTCTCACCACTCTCTTCTAGCAACTCGTTCCGGTTGTCAAATACCTGGTAAAGACGGAATTATTAAAAAAACCTATGTTTATGATAAATCAAGACTTATATCGCAACATTCTGTCTGCAAGATGTAAGGCAGGAATGGTAAAACTATAATAACCTTTATTGATCAGCGCACAGAACAAAGAAAGAGGTATGATATGGGTATGTCCTAATTATTTTAATTTAAAAAAAATGTGGGACGTCACTGACCATGAAGTGCCTTCAAATAATCTTTTTATTCAATGTACTTAGGTACTGAAAACAAAACTACCTATTATACTACTTTAGGTACCTATATCATTAAATAACTTCATAAACCATCGACGTGCCAAGAATTTATAAATGCAGTGTGCCAATGGTTCACCTTTCTAAAGCAAAACTTGTGCATTTTCACTCTATATAAAATGATATACTGAACATGAAACCTATGTTTCTGGAATAGCTTATTTTGCTGCATCTATTGACAGTTATAAATATCTGTCTAATGTTGTGGCTTCTATGTAATCCTCAGCATATTGTAACAATATGCTAGCAGTTTCAGAAAAGGAACAGCTACTGCAATAATTATTAATATAATAGATATAATATAATAGATCCCCCGTCAGTTGTCCCATCACTCATCTTAGGTATCTACTTGTTTGTATCTAGGGTAGGTATATCCTAGAATGTGATGCGAGTTCATCAACTCTGCTATCAGATCGTTCTTTTAGGTTATGGGTATCACAAACCATTACACATATAGGTACATTATGCCTGCTTATTTCATAGTCCACTGATTTAGAGAACAATGACAAATAGTGAGTAATAAAATATTAGTAATGATTACAATTTTGATAAAAATTCATTGACATTTTACCTATAGCATAAATGCTACTAACACAACATAGATGAAAATGATTTATTAGAATTATCTAGATTAAAGGCTTGTCAGAATATAAGGTCGTACATTAAATAGGTCAAGAGAATATGAAAGATATTGTCTATATCTGTCTTTAAATATAGATAAAGATAATGCTTTTTGTGTATTTACGAAACTTAATGTTTTGAACTGACTTAACTTTACGAGTTGGACCTAAATAAAAGATTTCAAAATTTGAGAAAAAGTTCAAAGTGCCGAACTTTGAACTTTTTCTCGTATGCCGCAAAGCAGACAATTTCCGTATAACATAATGAAACAGTGATGTGGCATATCCACTTGGTACTGATATAGCATTTTTTTTTATATAATATTGTAATCAAAGTTCAGATTTCAATAATTACCTCAATCATCTTTCTGACGTGACTAGGTGTCTCAACCTCATCCTTCAAATACTTGTCAACCGTGGCTTCTTCATACGACACTTTATAAATAGTTCCCGCATTTTTGTCATCTGACTTCTCTTTATCTGAAGTGGTGTCATTAGTATCTTCAGATTTAGCAGCGATCGTGTCATTGCCTTCCACGCCCAATGTGGAGTTCACTTCTCTCCGACGTCTGCCAAACGAAGGTTCAGATCTGCCTGTGTGACTTGGACAATACGCCTGTAAAGACAAAGAAACAAAGGTAAAATAAGAATATTTCAAATAATTTTTACCTCTTGGAAATCATAATACCATTTTTACCATTGAATCACATTATTTACCATTGAATAAAAAGCATAACATAACCTACGATTGTGCATAGGTACCTACACGTCTTAGTTAAATTCATGTAGATATTGAAACCGAATGATAACTTCATTCTGTTTCTATATAATTATTTTAAAGGCAGAAATAAAATATTATTTATAATTTTGTAGTTCCATAATAGTGTCTAGCCTCCTATCTATTTATAGGGTTATAGTAATTAATATCGTGTCATATATCATGTCATCAAATTTTATATTATACGGCCATCCAAATCATGAAATTCAATTTGACTGTTGCCTACTAAATATACTTAGAACTAGGATGCAAAGCTAGGATGTTAGCAACGCATGTTAAATTTTAAACACATTCTCTAACAATACCTAAACTAAATGATAGTGAGAATTTCTTGCCAATGTTGTATTGAATTTATTCATAATTTTATATGCAGCTGACCTTTCCTGTCACTTCTTTTCTTATCTGAATTCTGGCAGCTCTCCACGGAAGCTAACTATGCTTACCTACTAATCTTGTACCCCAAAAAAAAAAGCTAAAATCGAAAATTTGTATTTACTTTTTAGTTTATTAATCTTGTGTTCATTGAGCTTCATCTGCCTTTTTTTGTAATCTAAGGTCAACAAGATCTACGACAGAAAATAACTTAATAAAACAGTTTCTTTTTCTTTCCTTCAAATAACGTATAGCAGTTTGTATACCAAAGAAGCTATTTTATTGCTAAAATTTCCGAACAGAGAGATTCCTTCATAATACTCGTAATATCCGCGGAAAGATAAGCACTTGATAACCTATAGGACTCTTCAGTACAAGGAAATAAATAGAAACGCATAAAACAACCCACGTGTTATTCACGTGAAGAGGGCAGATAAAATAGAAAATATAATGTCAAAGGTTCCTAAGTTAGTTGTATCTATCATCTACTATTAAAATTGCATGTAGCACAGTTCTTAAAATGCAGAACCAACAACATCATAATTTTGCCTGATAACCTCATGTAACTGGATGAAGCTTGATAATTTATATTTTTAAAGGCATTGACGTAATTGAAACTGATTGTTGTGAACTAACACGAGGTTCATTTAGATAAAACCAGACAAACATGTTTATATTCCGCAGATTTTTCCATTTCTTTGTAAGGCTGCGTTCGTTTAAAATATAAACAGTTCATTACGAATAACAGCAATTACATCGCCAAATGCTGAGGCATAGTCTGGTTCATGGTACTGTTGGGATAGTTGAACGGTTCAATGAACTTATGATGCTTATTTCAATTATAGTAAAGGATGTACTAACCGGCTGACAACCATCGCGGCAAGTTCTTACTGTTGCTTCAAACACTAAAAAGTTAGATTCCGGAATCTTGAAAGCATTGAAACGAGCTTCAAGTGAATCACCGTTGCGGCCTTTGTCTAATTCTGGGAACACGTCTGGGTCTACTGGGCATCTGCAATATGAAAAAGCGTAATAATTTGCTAGAAATAAAGCACAAAACATCACCATTATTGAATATGATAAGTATATTTACAACTTACCCAACACGATCGATCAACTGCACTGAACGTCCTGAATAAGGATCTCTTGCAATAACATTAGTAGCAAAAATATCTGTAGCGTAATTATATCCATCTTGAGCTTCTAATCTAAACGTCAGCGGGTCACCAACAGCTATCGTGGTCGTCGGTCTTCCTTGATACAAGATCATCAGCCTAACTTTGGAGTTCAAAGAACTCTCTTCAGGTAGATACTCGATGGGAATAGGACTGCCTGACCTGTCAATCAAATCATAACCAAAACTACTGTTAGATTCGATGCCAATCTTTATCTAGAGGCGTTACTGACTTTGAATGAATTTAAACTAAATAAATTTCAAAACGTTTGAATTTGGTCATTCTTTGGAGGAGACTCATGCCCAGTAGTGGGACGTTTTTGGGTTGAAATGATGATGATGATGATGGTCTAGAATTGAATAAAACCATAATTTAGAAACGAGCATTCATTCAAAGTCGCTCGTTAGTAGCTGTTAGTCAAATAACAGCACTCAAAACCATTTCAACTACTATACTAAATAAACCAGCTTGTTAATAACATCTAAATTCTAGTAAACTTCGAAGTATCAAGAAACATAACAAACACAAACAAAATATAGTCGGCAAAGGTAACGAAACTCACACTCACTCAAAATACACCACCATAAAACAAATGAGTATCTATGTTTTAACAAAATAAGCAGTTAGATGTTTATATTCCCAATTAACTATTATAGGCACAAGTAAACCTAGATAAAAATCATTCTAAACCAGGCACACGCCAAATCTGTTATATTGTTGTTAAATTAAGACTCGGACTCGTGTGTCTATTTGATAGTATCTAAAAAGTCACAGAAATTGAAACTAAGTATAACTGCGAATTTTTCCATTACAATAATTTGATAAATAGTATATGGTATCAATTAGACACACTTTAGCAGGTGGTAACAAGGTTCTCACCCGGCTCCGATATAATTAGATGTGACAACAGCCTCTGCCGGGCCTCTGAACAGACAGGTCAAATTGAAACGCTTGTCTCTTGAAGTTTGCACGTTATCGCTAAATTGTACCACGACGATGTTCGTCATAGTATCTCCATACTGAAAATAAAATGATTATGAAATAACGACATCAGCTAAATAATGTATTCGTTGCAAAATTAATGAATTCCATGATCAATTATTCAAAAGCCTACATATTTAAGTCACAGGTATTATTTGAAAGAAAAAAAATATGCACCCAAAATCTATATGACTTTCAGTACCAAAGCCTGCAGAAACAGAACTCAATTTAGATTTAATGAATACGAACCCGTTGAGTGCCACATTCTGGGTAACCATGAGCTCCAGTAATTCGCAGCGCGTTGACTACACCACCATTACCCCGGAAGAAACAACGGTCATAGAAGCCGTAGGTGTACATTCGACCGTAGAAACCTTCTGGCAGACGAAGTGTGAACTCCATTCCATCTTCGTTACATACTTGAGAAACTATAGAAAATAAATATAAAACAAATAAAAATAAAATGTTTCATGGGTGATTTTGGCCACACTTAGAAGTAACTCATTCATGTTTTTCTACAATCATGAATCTGCTGGTTACGGGAAGCGTCGGGCATGAGTTATTTTGTTACGTATCTTTTGTGATATTTCTTAAATATGATTTTAAATATCTAAAATTAAGAATTTTCTTAATAATATACATACATACATAATACTTAGTCTAGTAATATCTACAAAATGATATGAGTATTTCGTAACATTACCATCTAAACAATCATCAGCTATTCTTCCAAGTGCTCTTTCGTAAAAGTCATATTCGTTAGCAGTGTTATCAAAGTGCGCAGGGTTGGCAGCATCCAGTTCTCGAGTATCACGATCGCTCAACTCGCAGTTGTCACGCGGCTCGCCAGCGTAACCCGTGTCCCTGATGACGAAATGTAGGTCAGTAGTAATCTTCTAACAACACGAGTATTACATCATAGCTGATTCAGTTACCTATAGTTGAACGACCGGCAGATGAAATCTCTGGCCTCTATGCATTCTCGTTGGCAATGTGCCAAAGACTGAGCTGTCGTGTATCGACGCACGAATCTTCTTTGCATTCTCTGTCTGCCAACTTGTCTGAAACTGTCTTCCTCACATCGCGATCCTTGCCACGGTCTATGACCTACTGGGGGCGCACCCAATGGTCCACCAACTCCACCAATAGGACCTCCAATATGGCCTCCAATTGGACCTCCTAATGGGCCACCGATAGGACCGTTTAAGCCATTTATAGGCGGTCGACCAACAGGTGATCCAACTGGCCCAATTGGACCATCCGGCTCATATCCTCCTAAAGCCCCTCCGTAAACGGGTGCTCCTTGTAATTAGAAAAAAAAATATTATAATTGTTATAAAATCTATAAATAAATTCTTTCGTCAGATTTCTTACCTAAGGGACGATCCACAGGGCCTGGTGGTGGGTAGGATCCTCGATATCCATTTGGTCTTTCAATAGGTCGTCTGACACCAAAACTTGGCCTTGGTTCCACTGGATACCTTTTAAAACATTTGAAAGAACACAGTGAAAAGCTGAAATTAGCATGTTCTCAAAACTTATTATAATACTTACTAACTTTTGCCCGCAACTTCAAAAATGGCACTATCAGCGTACATACTAACAGTTACACATAACACAGAGCTGCTAATTACTTTGTCAATTGTTTCTCTTTTACTTTTTTCCATCTTAAAAATTTAGTTTTTATTTTAATTTTGTACTCTCTCTCACAGCACTATCTCAATGCACAACAATCCTAACACAAGGTATTAATAATCACTTTTTGGCCCTGTTTAATTTAGTTTTGGTAAATGTTATCGTTTTAGACACAATAAACATTAATTTTATTATTTAGAACTAGAATTTTTATTTACCTATCCGCACCAGGTCGTACGCCTCTATCTGGAAAACGGTCAGGTCCTGCATAATCTGATCCGTAATAACCTCCACGGCCATAGCCTGCTGTGGAAAATCTCATTGACATTATCAAGAACAACAGAAATGGCACAGCAAATTAGTTATCTATTGAATAAGTGCTCACCAGGATATGACGATCCGGTCGGCGGATATTTGTCATAGAGGTCTGGGTAACGGTCCCCGCCCAATGGTGCCGGGTCTCTGTTTACGCCAACCGGGTACCTACTGAACGGGTACCGACCCCAACTATTAGGTCCTTGGAATCTGTCCTGATCGTATCTATCAGGATAACGGTTGGAGTACCACCCGGGTCTAGACGGGTATTGTCCACCGCCTCGCATAGGATTAACAGGGTATCTATCCCTATCAACTGGGAATCTTTCTGGATACCTATCTTGTGGGTACCTTTCAGGATATACATCGATAGGGTATCTGCTAATAGGATATCTGTCAACTGGATATCTTCCAATATCGTTACTAGGGTAATCGTATTGTGGGTATCGTCCACTGTCAAGCGGGTAGCGATCTCCACCAACAGGATATCTTCCTCCAGTTTGAGGATACCCAGCTACTCCTGGCGGATATCGATCAGCACCGGGCGGGTATCGATCAGCGCCGGGCGGGTATCGATCAGCACCGGGCGGGTATCGATCAGCACCGGGCGGGTATCGATCAGCACCGGGCGGGTATCGATCAGCACCGGGTGGGTACCGATCAACGCCGGGCGGGTACCGATCGGCGCCAGGTGGGTATCTGTCAACTCCAGGTGGGTAGCGGTCTGCGCCAGGTGGGTAACGGTCAACGCCAGGCGGGTATCGGTCGATGCCTGGTGGGTATCTATCTGAAGGGAATCGTTCTGGGCCCACTCCAGGTGGGTATCGGTCTAATCCGACTCCAGGGGGATATCTGTCGTCGTAGCGATCGTCGTTACCGCCCGGGTACCTGTCGTCTGGGTACCGGTCCGGCCGACGGTCCCGGTCGTACCGGTCGTCGTCTCCATACCGGTCATCATCCGGGTAGCGGTCAGCGCCAGGCGGGTATCTATCCCGGTCGCCTCCATTACTACCACCTGTGTGAAAAATATGTTCTAAAAGATGTTTTTTCAGGTAGTTATAGACATGCAACAAACAACTATCTACTACTAAATAAATACCTATCTACATTTAACTAACTACAGTACATAATAACATGCTACTCATCAAACTTAGTTTATAATACAAAAGATATTTCTACAAATAAAACTACGAAATTACAAATAAACAAGTATTAAATCCATGCGTAAAAGAATGATATTGGTCATACGTTACTTCCATATCGACAAATAGTTAAGTGGTTATGGAATAAACTTTAAAACGTACCTAGTATTGACTAAAACTACAATTCCAACAAACTAACATTTGCCATATCATTCTTTATTTGCACGAGTCAAAGTTAAAACTAACGTCTACTCTACACAAAATATCTTACCAATTACAAAACCTCACCTTAGGTATACAACCTGTAATCTACAACTAACAACGGACTACATCTGAGAATAAAATAAATTCTTCATATTTACAAAATTCAAATATATTCATAGCTACACCATCCTAATGGTTGTTGAACATTGTTAATCGATTTCAAGTTAAGCTCAAGATTTGTCAAGACAATTCATTTGTTACATAAACAAAAAAAAACTAAATTTGTATCATGTGTCCATCCATGATGATGAACAGAACGGACTTCAATATCGACACTCTTTAGTTTCCTAATTCATTTCTATACGATCACTTGACTGGCCTGTTGGTCTAGTGGTTAGTGACTCTGGCTAGTGTTTGAGTGGCTAGATATTATTATAATGTAACAAAAACAAATGCAGTTCAATAAAGCCATGCAACGATGGTGAGTTGTTCTCGACCAAACTCAACATTCAACAATCATTAAGACTTGTCCCCGTTCCTGTCTACCATGCACCGAACCTGTAGACGTAGCTGGGCGTCCCCAATTGCCCTGAGAACCAGTTCCAGGAGTCCCTGCTTCCGTCTCACCTCCCACTAGCTGATCTGGATGCCCATAACATCAAAGACAATCAACAACTACCCATTATTTATGATAGATAATTCTTCCAAGCTATTATCTTACTTGTTAGTATTTTTCAATTTTAGAATGAAAATATATTAGAAATGTAAGATTTTTAAATTGATCTCAGAGATGATCAGTACAGTTTTTATCAATACTCTCTTACTACTATGGATATCTAATTTGTATTAGCATCAAGGTAGGTAGGTATACCTATAGTTATTTTATATACTTAATTTGTTTTTGATCGAAAAGGTCAGGCATCATTTAGTTTATATTTTGATTGTGCTTTCAACTCTTTCTTAATGACGTCTATGTCATTACGGTCCATGAAATCGTATATCTGAGAAACTGTCGTAGCACAAACAATGTGTTATTAGTTATTATAGTTCGGAATCTGTTTGTTTATATTTACAAAGAATTTACACAAAAAGTCCGCGAGTCATCAACATTTTTTTAGTAATGCATCCCACGCAAGTTATTCTTAGCCAAGAAATAAGCCCGAATAAGAGACTTTTTCTCAGAGATTCATAATGCACAACAACCAATCTACTTATGATATACCTACAATGCCTAGCTTGTAATCTATCCTATTAAGAATGATAAAGAGAGCTATTTGTAGCCTTAGAAGGGTCAATGTCGCGTAATGTACGTACAACGTGATCTGAAGCAATTGCTGAATATTTAAGGATGACAAATGCTGGAGTGAAAATTATTTAATTTATAATGAAATTAAATATATTTACCCAGATTTTTGTTGTGTTTATGTAAAGTTATGTGTAGTAAGTAATGCTCATAATTTCACATCAGTCCTTGCAAACATCGAGCTACATCTCGGGGGTAAGAAAGAAAGATAAACCTGCAGTTTGGATCCCACGAAACAAAAGAAAGATTGACGGAGGAAATGAATAACTGTACAAGTTTCAGGTTCTTATTCTATGTACAATGCACGTCGAATTGGTATTTCATTTGTACTAATATTATAAAGCTGTAGAGCTTGTTTGTTTGTTTTGTTAAACGCTAGGATCTCAGAACTACTAATCCGATTTGAAAAAAAAAATAGTTTGATAACCCATTTATCGAGGAAGTTTGTAGGGTATATAACATCACGCTACGGGCAATACGAGCTGACAAATGGCAAAATAAAAATGACGGGAGCGAAGCCCTGCGCGACTTGTAGTTTCAAATAAAATTTCTTAGTAAGTAAATATATCAACCTGCCCGTTGACACTCCTCGATGCTTCTAATATAAACGTACTACGATGACGTGCTCGTTTTTATTAATCCCAATTCATTCTGATACGTTTATTGGAGACTTCCTTCCCTCCTTTTATAGATGCAATACGTCATGTGACGTCTATACATTCTCATACTATAAGCATGCTTTAGATATAGCCATATATAGAGAGTATATAATGTTGATTCCCGTAGAAACAGAATTAATAGGAAGAGTAATGTTCCCAAAAAAAGATTGATATTATTACACATTGATGTTAGTCCAGGTGATTTTTAATACAATATCATTAAAAGCATTAAAATAATTGTCATTTTAATGTATTAAATGAATATGACTAGTGTACACAACCTCATTAGAACATTGTATCAACAATCAAGAGTAGATGCTACTGTTCGTATCAAGATCTTTTCCTTTTCGAAAAAAGGTTCAAATAACATGTAAGTGTCATTAATAGAATTGATTTATTATCACAGGCATACAGGGGACTTACTCTGAATTTCGAACTTTTAAACATTTGACAGCGACATCAAAACCGACTAATCAAATGTCGAAATTCAGAGTAAGCCCCCAGGAGACAGCACCCTTTTTCGTGTCAGACTGAAATTAAGTATAACATATTTACCAATTAAGAAAACGCCAACCCTAGCTGCAAAATAGTATATTCATTTTATTTTTAACTTTTCATACGTTTACGACCTAGGACTTTTCTTTCATTTTGCTTCTATTGCAATTAAACTCTTACAATATAAGTTGCAAAAAGGCAACTTGTGATGCCATCCCTGTTTTACCAACTACTAAACAAAAACAATACAAAATTTGCATAATGTTAAAGGTGACGCGACGCTGTCATACTTTTTCAACGAACAAGTGACAATCGCACCAGATTTTTCGTTACTCGTATTTAATTACTAATGGGTGTCGTACAAGGTGACTATGGGAGTAACCTTTGGCAGGCAAGAACAATGCGAGAAAATTCCAAACAAACCCTATACCAACCGTCTGGCCAGCGTGCTATAGTAGGCTAAATTCCCTCCACAATGTTTGGAGGATCATGCCCAGCAGTGGGACGTTTTTGGGTTGAAAATTAAATGATGATGATTTACTACTACTCTGAATAATATTTATTTCGTAAGTTCCAAAATTATAGTAGGTAAGCTAAACTGATGCTTTAAATGGGCTTCAAGATATAATAACATAAACATAGTATCACGCCTTTTTCCCCGAAGGGATACGCAGACATGTTTCACACCCACATTTCGCCAATTATGTTTGGTCGGACCATGAAATAGGGGGCGAGCCTATTGTCATCAACTGGGAACATTTGTTTACCAAACTCTGGGAAAATCTCAATACTGGAATTTCATGATAGAAAAACCCAATACCATTTTTACCCGACCCGGGAATCGAACCCGGGACCTCTTGCACAGCAGTCGTATACACTTCCCGTTGCGCCACCGAGGCAGTCAAGGTATAATACCTATCTTAATATCACCATACACGTTTTGTGTGTGCTATTTTTTGTTCAAATGCAAAATAAACGGTACTCACGCATCAAATTTTCATAATAATCGAAATCGGGATCGTAAAGCAGTCGCATGCCATCCTTCTGATTGTACCTGCTCAGCCGGCATGTCCTGGCCCTGTCGCTGTATACCGCCGACCTAAACAATACAACGTTGTCAATACATGTGAAATAACCTGCACGCACGCAATCCTATTGACAAAAAATGTGCTGTTTGCTTTCGTAACTCGTTCCGCGTGATACCAGGAAAATGTTGCATTTTCCTGATTCGATGTAATAATATTATATCGATTGATTCAGATTACAAACTTCATTGTTTACTAACTTGATTGTATGAAAAATATAAAATCGATAATATTTACAATTCTGTAATGTATAATAGGTATATTTGATTGACGTACGTTTGAAGTACTACAAAGTTTGAAGTATTACATTTTCATAGGAATTTGAAATTTTAGAAAAAGTGATTTTCATTACTTTATTATTCACTCATCCTTACAGGATGAAATCAAATTTAAAAATAAATGTCGATGAAAATTGTCCAGCTGTGCTACGAAAATTGACATGTTAGACAGAAAAAAAAGAAACACGTAAATAACACGCAATCGTTCAACGAACTTATCATAGCTAATCTGTATTATTTTGACACAAAAATATTGGTCAGATAAGGACATAGGTAATGTTTTCGTGGTAAAGATAAATTCTCGTGTTTGTACAGTCGAGTTCATTAATATATTGGCACCATCATTAGAATTCTTTGTTGAAAAGGCTGACTACAACTTATTGCATATTGTACAGCATATTTTATTGAACCATTCACATGAGGACATAATATATTTGATCCATAGGTTCTATAGTATTTATTGAGCTTTTCAACGCTCACAATATTTTGAATCCTTGATGGTGCCAATATATTAATGAACTCGACTGTACAAAATGTAGGTGGATCAGATTTCGATATTTATTGAATTTTTATCATGATGAGGATTAGAGCCATAAATTAGTTTTATGATAAATTACATTTTTATTGGAAGTTCAAAAGATATATCATATTTTATAAAACATGCTTTTATCGTTATCCATGTATACTTTTCTATTACCGGCCAAAACTAACTGATAGAGTTCAATATTACGTTGCAATTTCAATATTACTTATATCTATTTTATTTTTTTCAGTTAGATCGCCCTATACGTTGCATTTAGTAGTAAAAGTTAGTACCTCAATATGGCGAAACGACCCTCGCTACAAAATAAATTATGTAAATATATGGATGTACTGAAAAGAGATGACATGTTTTTGTGTCGAAATCGTGGTCACATCACGCTGTTATTTGAATGATTTAATTACGTATTTATCCGACAAAGCCAAATAGGCGAATGTCACACTAAATTGAAACATTTCCAAAAGTGTGCGGATTGCTGTGAAGGATTCTAAAACGAACACGTTACCTAAAGGGTTATCCATACTAAAACTCCTAACATTGTTCGCCAACATGGGTATTATTATATGTTAGCCGGATCAGTGCTTGTCGCCGACATATTTTTTTTATAATAAGGAAGCCAGATTATACCAATGGGCTGTGCTAGCGTGGCGGTGGCTTTGATGTGTATAAAGCCGTTAAGATAAAATATGAACACTTGGACAGCGAGGATATTTACTCCATTCACCTAATGTATTAATAGTTTTGGTCAAGTACTCCCACAAAAAACTTTTGTATATTACCTGCATTGGAAACTTGTCTGTCTTAAACATTCATCCAAACACTCGCTCAAAGATCTTCCAGTGATCTCAGAATGGAATTCTCCAGTGATCCTGCTGTTCCTATATCTCTGGAAGGCGGTGTCGGGGCGTCGGCCGGGCGAGAAGAGATGTGACGTCACGCTGTTGTCCGGATACTCCGTACCACGAGCTGTCACCCGATGAGAGACTGATCATAATCGTGAGAAAAACCTTAATGTGGTTTCATGCATTATTATTTATATTAGTATGTTTAATGTTATACAGCTACAACTACTTTATCTATGTAAATATTATATAACTACTTCGCGTTAAAAAGGGCCCAGACTTCAAAATGGCAAATATGGAAAAACTAATTTTAGAATAAGTAAGTGGAACAAATGTTAATTCAAATTTAACAATATATATTTGATATAGTGGGAATAATTTGACACTAAACTTATTAACAGCACAATTAGATTTACCAGAAGTACAGACCTCAGAAGATGCAATTAATTCCATAGCTATGCCATGCATAAAAGTAAAAAGTAAAGTTTAATAAAAACACAAAAAACACAAACTTCTGCAGAAACTCTAGTGATCAGTTAGGTTTATATATACTGCCAGCGATTTTCTTTTTTTTGCAACAATGCGATGGTAGCAAAAAAGCGTACGGTTCGCCTGATTTTAAGCGGTTACCGTAGCCTATGACTATTTCTACGTAAACAAAAACAGGCTAATGTTATCAAAGAAAAATAAAGAATCTAGATTATACTCACGATTGTCCAGACAAACTAGGTCATAGAAGTGATGGGTGGGTGATGCGCTGACAGTCACGTCATCCTTCTGTGAGACCGAGTCTTCTTCTGACAGAACACATTGACGAGTCATGGCGTCATGCTCGATAGAACGACAAAAATACCTGTAAGAGTAAAATAGGACATGCGACATGCGGCTACTAATAACTTATATCTAGTAATACTAATAACTTAGATCAGAAATCATATTTACTCACTTCTCCGCCCGAACGCACATAGCTTGACATTCATCTAAAGTCATATTAGAGAACACATCGGCTTCAAATGGACCTCCGAGTCGTTTGTTCTCTTCCTTGATAAATACTGCTAAGCCGTCACAACGGCGTTCAGCTAAAATAACATTCGGTTAAATTAGAAATAAATATTCTATAGTCATGCTATTTGATAATTATATTCAATGATTAATTACCGTTTAGACAAGTATTTTCTAAATAGTCAGCATTATGATCATCTTCCAATAATTCCGGATGTGTTCTCCTTGTAAATCTACTCAAAGAACAAGTTCTCAGAGACGAATCATATGTAGCAGAACGACATACAAAGCTAAACTCTCCCAGGCATTTATCTTCACATTCAGTACGATTTGCAACCATAATTTCCTTGAGATCCGACGGTGGAAGCTTGAGACGTTTACGAGCATGACGTTCGAAAACATACCGACGAGATGGGCACTCACGTTCCGGTCGATTCGCTAAAATATGATAGTCATAATAAGCATTGTGACAATAATGTATTGTATTGTAACCTCATTATTGATAAACTTTGATTTGCTTACATGTGAGACATATTTCGTTGAAGTGTACACTGTTGGGAACAATCATGAGAGTCCCAATCCCTTCCGGGGCAGCTTGTTCTCGGGTCAGGTAACATGTTGATTCTTCATATTCCGGTTCAGGACTAAAAGCAGCTATACGAGCTCCAGGTTGGAAATCAATAGAGTTACAAGTTCTAACCAAGCTGTTCCCGGAACGGTCACGCAAGCACAGGTCCTGGCATTTCTCCAACACACGGAATGGTGGCGCCGTTTCGCGTACCTATGTTAATGAATGCATAATGTAACGCTTAATCGAGTTTGACTGGTTTGAGTCACGTGCGACACTCATTTGTTTGTAAAATGTAAACAAGTATATTAGAGGACGAAGCTCTGCAGCTCGATAGCAACTCACTGCTAAAATGAATGATTCTATTAATTTATTAATAGATAAATCCATAATAATAAATTAAAATCATTCGGATGTAGAATCTGGTTATACTTTTAGCATATATTTTAATTTGTTTACATAGTATATTAAATATTCTATCGTATATAATGTAGTTTACTCACAACATCGTCATCAAATCCGTGTAACTGTTGGTTCGGGAGCCGCTCGTACATGACTCGTCCCATTCCTTGATTGCATGTTGTTTGAGCTGTAAACAGTTGATTGCTTTTCAATTTGCTTTATTAATTAGATGTTTTAATTTATTCACAACAAAACTAGCGTATACAAATTATTGATCAGCCTTGGTCTTTGGTACACAATATCCTCATCAATTCTTCTTCACACCCAGATGTCACCAGCTACCTTCTTTAGGTACTTTCAATCAATATACGAACTATGCCTCCGATCAAACCGAAATAATATCAAACAGGTTTTCCTGCTTCATTCAATTAAGTATTTATTTTATTATAAACGATATTGTTTTAAATAATCACATATTACACCAGAAAATATTGGTATTCACGGAAATATTATACTTAGATGAAGTGAAACAAACAAAACTACATGATATTTCCGTGTTTATTTATTCTATTTTCCGGATTCTTCTATGAACGGTAGCGATAAAAAATCTGCATTATCACCTTATCTGAATTTTGATAGTTTGTCGTAAACAAACAGATTAGCAAGCAAGTATTAGTATTAGGTAAACATTTACATTGTCAATATTAGATTTATAAGCCAAACAAGTCTGAACTAGATCATAAAATCCAATGAATGGGTGTTAGAAAAATAGACTAATTTTAAAGATTATTTTTGAAACAGAGATAACAGATAGACATCGTTATTCTAGTAAGAGGTCGGCAGAGGTGTATTACATACAAAATATACTTCAAAGTTCATTTTGTACATACGCCGTGTAGACTGTAGATGCCACATTATAGAAGGTTCAGAGTCTATTGTCATTAGCGACACACAATTCTAGGCTAAGACTGAGAAGTTAAAGAAATATTGAAGGGCAGGAATAAGAATATTTGAAGACAAAAATTTAAGAAACTGCCAAAAAATTCACTCTTAAACCGCGTGGCGGATGAATTTGAATTCTAAGATATTGAAAGTTAAAATATGGATATGACGAAATTACTCTGCTAAAGCAAATTCACATAAAATAAATTCCAAGCATTACTCATTTTAAGGCGCTTGAAATAAAGCCGATGAAATTAGGACATTAACTGACTGTTTAATGTATTCGTATTATTCTTAGTACCAGTTATTAAATTACAGAAATTGGTAACATTCATCGTTTTTGACGCATTGGTCATGTAATATAAATACTAGAATCCTATGAAGTTAACCGTATAAGCAAGCTAAAGTGGCAGTGGGCAGGCCACAGCACTCATACATAGTACATACATACTCAAACATAAGGTTTGATACCTACTTTTCTAACAATATCAGGAGTTTTCACACGTAACATCCGGAGTCCGGGTATTGGGACAGTATTATTTAATAATATTAAGGAGACACTTTCACTTTATAGAACTGAGTGAGACAATGGTTTCAACGTGCCACATTTTCTTCACCATCACCGCCTGGTGACACTCAATTCTATAAACTATACGGCCGCTACTGCCATGTATTGGCCTTACCGGCACTTACGCTACGCATCAACGCTGCTTAATCATCTTTATGATTAAGATGTGTGTATATGATGTATTAGATGTAAGAAGCCTTACCATTAGCCACGTTGAGCATGGTGAATAAAGTGAAGGCGTGCAAACGTTCTCTCTTTCTAAGAATGCTAATGGCGTTGAGTGTGAGTGTGACAGCAGTATTTTCAGTGTGTCTTCTTACCATTAGCCATGGTGAGCATGGTGAGCGCAGTGAAGGCGTGCATGACGCTCGCCCCCCGGGGCTTCATCTTCTGACGCTGCTGGCACTGGCAAGGCGTCACCGACCACACATATGGTCACCTAGTGGTACAAATACATTGGGCTTTTTTGGATCAGAAAATCAAAATCCTGACAAATTTCAATATAACATTATTTAGGAGTTAGGGTTTTTAAAAGTTGATAACAAAATTGATATCACTAAATATTAACAGCCTTACTTATAAATGTTACTTAAATTTTAATTTATACTTAACAGTAATTTAAGAACATTTCTTACTTATAAACGTTGCTTAACTTTAATCGGTTAATAAGTAACGCATTTTAGTCTCTGTCAAATTAAACAGCAACGGACCCTTGTTTAAACCTTAAGTAGCAAAATGGCGGTTATGCGTCAGCTGATTCTCTAGCGGGCAGCTGCATCGATGTCTATTGTTTGAATTGTTTCACGTGTTTCTGTTTTTTCGGTTTGAGTTCGTGTGTTGTATTGTGAGTTGTGACCAAGAAAGTTGCTGTGTTGATTTTATTTAACTAACAAAATTTAAAAAGTAATTTAAAAAGTAAATTTAATTAAAAAATTAAAATTAATTAATTTTTAAATTTAAATTTTTGAAAACGTTAATGTATTAAGTATTCGTAATGAAATGGAAAAATACGTAATTTAAGACTAGTACGGATACGGGCGGTTAGGGCTAAGAGACCAAAATTGTATTATACAAGAATGAATCCGATGCAAGAATTGGGCGATAAAGAATTTAAATAAAGATATGGATTTAGCAAAGAAAATATGCTGAGAATAATCAATATTTTAAGGAATGACTTGCATGTAGAAAACCGGGGTGGTAGCATACCTGTGGAATTACAAGTAATAGCTGTTATAAGGTATCTACACACTTTTCGTTTTCAAATTCACACAAACACAAGTCACAAAACTGCAAAGGAACTTTATGACAGTTAACTTTTTAGTTTTCGGTTTTGGTGACGGAATGTTGCCGTTTTATTACGTTTCAAGTGTGAAATACGCGGCAAAAAATATTTTATGCTTCCAACATTTGGTGGTATTGACAGAGTAAAATAGTTTTCGGGTCATTAACAGTTCATTAGCTAACTCATGCTTAATCAACGTTTTTAAGTAGAAAATGTTTAATCACTAATTAAGAAGTTAAGTAGTAATTAGTTAATTGGTTGCTAAGAAGATAATTAGTAGATTTTTATAAGTAAGGCTGTAAGTAGTCCATGTTGTACGTACTCTTCAATTAATTGGGACGAAAAATTCTTGGAAATTTATTCAGGTTTGGAATAAAAACCCATTATAGTTGATTTCATTTTATAAAAGCAAAAATTATAATACTGAAAATAAATAAAAAAAAAACAAGTTAAATCGAACTATTTAAGTCAAAGAATGAATATCCTAAGTGTTTACGTTGCTAATATGCGTACATTATATATGTCTAGTCATCATTAGACCCTGAAATTACCGCGTCTCGAAGTTAAACCTACCTGTTTAAGTCCAAGAACGAATCATCTAAGTGCTTCCGTTGCGAAGATACCTTACCGATCTTCCTGGTCATCATTAGACCCTGAAAGTACCGGTTGTAGGAGTTTCACGTTAAGCCTAATTTAAGTTCAAGAATGAACGTCCTAAGTGTTTCCCTTGCGAAGATCCCATGCCTGTTTTTGTGATCATCATCAGACCCTGAATTAAATGGCTCTATATTTTAAGTTAGACCCCTAGTAGTTTTTGCGTAATGTTTATGCAAACATACATTCAGACAGACTAAAATAGAAAAAAAAATTGTTTTCGCTTTAATGTACAAACATCAACTCGTTACAATTAAATTATATAGTTAAGTGAACACAACATTTAGTAATAAATAAATAAAATAAATAAACATATTTTACGAAGTTCGCAAGTAGTACTATATACTATATATAATGAATAACTTATTGAAAGTGTCATTTTTGAAATCGCTGCATCAAAAATTATTCTATCGCTTAGCAATATAAAATACTATAAATGAAGTAAAAATTCTCAGAGTCACCTTCATCTGCTAATCGTAGAACCACTGCGTTGATGACGTATTTCAGGTATTTCAGCGAATGTCAACCAGGAGATAATTTTTCTGAGTATCACTGAATGTATAACCAAAAAGGCGACCATCTTCCGCAAAAACAAAAGATGATCTCCTAATTGCATCTCAAGATATTGTCACATAACATTAAATGTTGATACTACACCCGTTCAAGTTTTGTATACGATTCATTTGATACTTATCAGACCATCAACAAATTAGAGCCCGGAGTTCACTTAATACCAAGTAATAGTATTTTTATTGTGGATTATAGATACGTACTTAATACATTTAATCTTGAGTTCAAATGTCCTACCCATTACGCATACAGAAATTATAATTATTAACTTCAATATTTAAGGTAATGTCGTATAAGGCGACTAAGGGAGCATATGCAGACAAGAGCATTGCGAGAAAAAGAAAATTCGAAATAAACCCTATACCCATCTGGCCAGCGTGGTATAGTAGGATAATTCCCTCCACATTATTTGGAGTAGACCCGTGCCCAACAGTGGGACGTTTATGGGTAATGATTATTATTGAAATTTAATGTAGAGAACAGTGAACACATCCTTTTCTATCTATATCATTTATTTAATAATAGAGTCTTCTTAACGACTACGTTAAGTCAAGTTGGAAAAAAGCCGTGGTCACTTAATGTGGTAGTCCATATTAAGTGATAACCGGGACCAACGGCTTTTCGTGCCTTCCGAAGCCCGGAGACGTTTGAAAATAAAATTGCCGCAAACGGTTACCCATCACGGACTGACCTTGCCGAGTGTTGCTTAACCTCGATGATCGTAACGAACATCTCAGTACCACAATTCTACGAGCGCCTCGTAAATAATCGCCTAATAGAGTAATTATCGAGAACAGAGGTAATATAAGCAACCATGTGTCTGGCCTGTTGGTCTAGTGGTTAGTGACCCTGACTGCTAAGCCGGAGGTCGAGGGTTCGATCCCCACCCAGGACAAATCTTTGTGTGATGAGCATGAAGGTTTGTTCTGTGTCTGGGTGTAATAATATGTAAATATTTACAAAAAAAATGTATTTAAGTAGTATATCAGTTGTTCAGTACCCATAACACAAGCAAATATAATTACTTACTTTGGGACTGTGGTTGTGTGAATGTGGTAGAATATTATTATTATTATTATTATATATTATTATGTGTGATGACCAAACTAAATTATTATAATAGTATAGTTGAACAGTGAGGTCCAGGGCTCATTGAAGAGGCAAATGGTTTTAAAGGGTCAGTAACGTGCAGGACGATCCTGGTATAGCAGGCGTCCGTTTATCATCAGACTGTCAGCTTGTTTGCCACCATTGTAAAAATATAATAGTTTTGGTATTCAAACCATTACATTCAAAGTCATATCCCATTCGGAAACCGATGATCATATTATTGTTACGCAAACTTAACATGAGTCAATCGGGAGCAAGGCTGCACTGGACAAATATTACGCATGCAAAATGACAGGCTTTAACATTTAGCCTGTAATTGCAACCTTCAACTGAGAAATTACAGTAAAACATCGAGCTGTGGGCTCAATTATTATAAATACTGTTGTCCTTAATACTTACCTACCTAGGAATATAATAAATTCAAAAATAAATCTACATGCGTAAAGCGTATACGCTTTCATGGCGTCTTGTCTGGAGAAGTATACAGGGGGCTTACTCTGAATTTGAATTTTATTTCAAATGTAAGGAAATTTAGATATGGTTGCAGTCACTTTCAAATATTTGACAACGACATCAAAACCGAATAATCGAATGTCGAAATTCAGAGTAAGCTCCCAAGCTAAATCATTGACATTATATTTATTAATAACGGCCGCTTTCAATAATCTATCTGTCGACTTTGGCTACTAGAGATAGAATTTTGACATAATAGTCGTATTATGTATATAGCTCAAATATGTCAAATACCAAATCCATCGATAGATAGATTTATTAAAAACGTCCGTAAGCGAACTAAGCCGTGGATAGAAGCGCCAGTGTGTGTTATAAATACATATTGCTTTATATAGTATTTGGCAACTCATATACCTACGTGGTATCGTAGGCTAAATTCCATCCAGTTTTTTGGAGGAGACGTGCCCTGCAATGGGACGTTCATAGGCAGAAAAAGAACAAAAAAAAAATGAAAATACCTACGTATCTATAGATTAAATGTTATTAAGTGGAGAATGTGGTGCAGTCTCTTCAAACATTTTGCATCTACTGATGCGTCATCCCACTCATCTGTTAATTAATGTTGGAAAAGTTTGTGAAGCTTATTAGCTTCACAAACTAAAGCCGAAAGAAATCTATAATGTATTAATTATAGATTTCTTTCGGATTCGATTCTTCAATAAAATAATTATCACAAAAATAAAGTTGTGGTTTGATCAGTGAATGTCAAAATAAGATAAAGAAGAGCTAAATAAAGAAATAATTAAGATTATTCTATCACATTCACACAGCGCCATCTATTCCCAAATTAAGCAATTATATTTGCTTGTGTTATGGGTACCAAACAACTGTTAACCTTCTTAAATACGTTTTTTTTGTAAATACTTTTTTGCTCATCACACAAAGATTTATTTACTTAAATAATTATATTTTCAATCGCAATATTAATTAATGCTCACTTAGGTTTGCATTGATTGAATATTTGATGATATAAAAACTGAGACTGACTATTAATTATTTCTACATGTAAACAATGATATAAAAAGGTTGATTAGAGATTGGTGACGCAAATGCTATTGATTTATGTATAACAGTGCTAACTAAGATAACTATGTATGCAATTAGTAATCTCATCTATCAACGAATACGATATCCCTTACGCATATACTCGTGCTTTCATCTAATTACAGTTAGCATACATAAACTAGGTAATTAACAAGAAGAATTCGTAGTTTATGTTATTATACGGATATTATATTATTATACGCATGTAAACCGTAGCATACTACGGTTTACATGCCTTTTAAAGTTATTACCCGACTGTCAGGACGGGTATTGTTTTTCGCGCATTCACGTATCTTGTATGTTTGCAAATTTCTTTACTCCCACGAATCTTCCAAACGGCTGGATGGGTTTTGACAATTAGGGTATCCTTAGATTCATCTAGAAAACCCAAGAGTCCTTAGATAGGTTTTAAGAATAAAAAGACTTAAACGACGGGCTTTTGACGCCAAATTGTAAGAAGTTCAATTTTTTTTTTAACCAAACCTATCGAGTTGGGTATCAAAATAAAGAGAATCAAAGTGTAAAGGAATAAATTCCTATGTAGTGTGAACTATATTTTTGAAAATATAATTGCCACAAAATTCCTAACAATCAGTCGGCCAATACCACAACAATTGGCTAATAAACATTTGCAACTAACGGAGCACGAAGTGTCGGGCCATAGCCACACAAAACCCATGGATCACTACTTTTAGTATCATTATAACAGTACACTTATCGATGGTTGTCAGTATATTGAAATGGATACATTCTGACAGAGACACCGTTACTTTGCGTGAAGCCGTGAAATGGAGCAATTAATTGTATTCAATTTCAATATATTATTATTTATGTTCTACCTTTTGTTGCGAAAGTTCAATGCAATTATTACAGCGAATTTTGTATCAGATCGCTTACAAAACGGTGCTTGTTTTGTTTGATATGAATCACTTAAATTATTTCCTTTGCAATCAGCAAAGGAAATAGCAAATTTATGTGAATTTGAACTCTATACGCTTTTCTAAAAGCTAATATCGAAATTAGCAGATAGCAATATTTTCACTATCTAACCTACTCATTAAGAATCAAAAACCATCTCTTCGATGTAGGGGGGTAAACTTCGATACTATCTACTCATCCGATTAAAAATCTCTCACCAGTATTATATTAAATAGATATGGGCTGTTTTTTACCACGTGGCGTAGGCGTGTTAGTCCATAAGTTTTAAGATACAATTTGTTTAGCTTGTTATTTGCCAGTTAGATTATTTTTATACTGAATTCTTATAGAATGAGTCTAGACTGTGGTCTACACTAGTTTCGTGATTTATTTATTTGATTTTCATCCTTTTATTATCCTTCTTCTTATTTGCTTGAAGTGTGGATGACTGGTTGCACCAAGCTCTTCCATTTAATTTCGCTCTCAAGCTATTAAAAACACAGTTTTAATATAAAGTTTTAATAAGGTAAACAAAGTGGATGTATGTCTAGACATATGGTTTATTCATTTAATCATTATTTACCTAAGAACAACTCGAACGTAAACGTTTCAGTTTCCTTATTTTTTTCCTTCCTATATAATATGGGAGTAATAAGCAAAGGCACATAATTACTTATTATATTGCACAACCACATAATTGGATCAAAAACAATCAATACAGGAACAAATAAGAAAATAAGGTTTAATCTATCTGTGTGTGGAATTAACCTCAATAGTGTTTTACCTAATTCTTTCCTTCTATAGCTCTTCTTTCATGTTTTTAAAAGAAGCATGTTCATCACAAAAAGACGCAGCATAATTGTGAATAACAGACAAATACTAATAATGAAAAATATTTGCCATAAAGATACACTAAAGATTTTCAAAAACTCATTAAGGCTTATTCACAATGGTCATAAAGATAATAACTGCTACTGTCGTGTAGGAACGTATTTTTTTTTCATACACGTGACATTACGTTTATAAATTTTAAAAAATACTACGTATCATAAAAGCAAAAAAAAGAAAGCGATGATTTTGTTGCAAAACAACAAAGTGTCCCTGGAACTCATTAATCATTCAGTACCTGCGCGATCTAATTTCGGGTATTCGCCCAACGGGCCTCAGATTCGCAAGTACAAAATACATACCACAGGCAACTAGTACAAATCGCATAACAAAACACCAATCTACATGACAATGACGGCTCGAAGGTTTGGACTATGAAAATTTTGGTGTTTCCAAAAAATTGTGCCGATGGAAAGCGGATGCGTACTTCCGGTACTTTGTGTCCGACCGATGTCCTCGCCAGGCCAATTGGACAAATGACGTGGCTACTAAATTTTAATACAGTTATCTTTGCCGTGAAATCGGTGTCTGGTCTGTTTGCAGAATCGATGGATATTTGAATAGATATCGCGTTTTTTGCGTCAATTCAGTCCCAAATTACCTATAATTTGGAACTAAAATGACTGTACTAGGCAAATCGCGGTTTGTGAACTGACGAATATTATTATTATTTACCTGTCTAGATATCTGTAACTATTCAGAGATACCGTCAAAATACCTACCTAACATACGATATAGAAACTACTTTCTAATTTAACCTGAAGAAGGTTAACTATCTTTAATTTATTTAGATTTAGATAGGACAAGTCGTTGCTTGTTACATACATACTTTGGACTAAAATGAAAAGTTATTCTTATACGAGTGATTTTTTTTTATACCACGATGGTGGCAAACAGACGTACGGTCCGCTTGATGGCAAGCGGTTACCCTAGCCTATGGGCGCCTGCCACACTAAGGGCATCGCGAGCGCGTTGTCATTTACCCCTTTTTTGAAGAACCCCATACTGTAGTCCCTTGGCAAAACCTCATTAGGGAGTTCATTCCAAGACCTGAAAGTTTCTGGGTGGAAATTCCTCTGAAACCGCGCGGTGCGAGATCATTTCGGCTCTAAGATGTGAGGATGAACTCCCTGCATAGCGAGCGATGCGATGATAGAAAGTGTAAGTTTGTAGTCACCTGCGACACTGGGCTTATTCGCTAGTGTGGGCGTAGTCTTTTGTCATAAAAAGGAACATTATATTAGACATATATATATGTGTATATTTTTTAAATTATCTCTGTATATATATCTATATATTATTGTCAATATTGACATAAAGATGGTACAAATTATAATAGGATTCCCTGGTACCTACGAAAATATACAAGTCTTAGTATACTGAGATGTAGGCACCAATGCTTACACCTCAGTATATGTATATAAATACAAGAAAACAATGTGATGGTAAGGTGGAAACTAATAAATTATTAAATCTTTGATATTTTATAAGTCTTACGAGTGGACAAGGAAAATGTTGTAGAGAAAAAAATTGCCGCTGTTGATAATTATCAGGTAAGTATACCTACAATTACCTAAGCTACTCAGATAGTTTCATTAATATTATTAACTGTTGTTTTCTGCATAGTGGACGAACACTTTGGGTGCAACAGCTTCCTATGTAAATAATCTATTTTAGTGTCTCTAAATTCAATACTTGTACAATGATTTTACAATCTGGAAGTTCCCAGTTTCTACCGGAATAAGCAGAGCACTATAATTAACGTCTATGTACAGTTTATGATTTTCCTCTCAAATGTAAAACGCAGAGGATATATTCTTTGCTCAAACGGGTCATGTTCAAAGCCTATTTAATTTATTATATACAACAAATAACTACTAAGCAATTAACCTATTTTAGTGAAAGTACTATATTTGTTTGCTAACGGTCCAAATTCAAAGAGTACAATGCGGATGCCCATCTAAACCAAATAGTGGACTTTTCACGGCAACAAATCACGCGTAACGAAATAGTGTGAAAACTGTTGGAGATTCTATTGTAGGGATTCTGGGATAGGCTAGGATTGGCTCGTGGGAACACAATGACGCAATAAAGGATAGGTCGAGAGCTCCCTGAAAGACATTTGAAAATGGAACTTTGTGGGAAATTTTGACTGAAACTGTCAGCTGTTTCGTGGGAAAAAATATTTCTGTCTACTTCCTATAATAAAACTTTTGTCACAAAACATTCCATTATATTGTAATGTTTTAAAGGACGTTTGTGTTATGCTTTTATTAAAATACAATCACGATGACACGTTTACGCTGCGATATCATTTTAACAGTAGTCACAATTAGCGTTTTGGCAGATTTGGAGCATTACCAACATAATTTCAACATACAAGTGGTCCTATTGGAAATCTCTTGACGACCCCGATCTCTCCCGACGTCCGCTGCGTCTTGCGGTTGATATGATGAAACAGAATTTTGATGCAATTTCAAGGCGGACAGAATACAGTGGTTTTAAAGGGGAATGTTTAAAATTGTTTAAACAATCCCCCTATTAAGTGCGAGTCGGACTCGTGCACCGAGTTCCGTACGACTAATTTTTTTTGGGATTGAAATGTAATTTGTACGTAACGGGGTAGCTATAAGTTAGAATAAATATCTACAAAGGTACATACCTACCTTTATGTAAATATTTATAAATAGGTATCTATTAATAAAAATATTTATTTATAAAATATAATAAATAGGTATTTATAAATATTTACCTATAGTAGGTACCGTAAATATTTATTCTAACTTGTAGCTATCCCACTATTCACTATTACATAATATATTATTTGTATCTATAAAATATTTAAATCAATTAAGTTTAAACTACTATTGTAATTATTAACACAAACCACATTTCAATAAGGTGTGTTATCATAACATGTCTCAATTAATCAGTCAAAATATACCTAACCTTTGATTCCTTTCAATTTGGTCTTGAATCCATTCATCAATATTATTGAGAACCACGGGCAAAAACTAGTAATTATATAAAATAGGAATCTGTATTGCCCTTATTATATCTTGCCTTGCATAATTGGCATTATTGTCATCATTATACAACCCATATACGTCCCACAGCTGGGCATGGGTCTCCTCCAAACATTGCGGAGAGAATTTAGTTTACTACACCACGCTGGCCAGACGGGTTGTTATAGGATTTTGTTTCAAATTTTCCTTTTCTCGCAGGGCGTTTGTCTGCATAACGTTACTCCCTTATTCGCCTTTTACGACATTCACGGGTTCTTAATAGGCATACAATATTAAATTTATCTTTCTTTTTTTTGTTTTATAATCAGAATAAAAATGCTCCCTCGACTTCCGGATAACCAATAAAAATATCATTAAAATCGGCCCATTTCGTTAAAGAGCTACGATGCAACAGACCACACAGATGACACCGACACACATAATATACCCAAACACGCCTCTTTTTCCAACGAAAAATATAATATTGAGAAAGCCATAGTATACTAAAATTATCTTTAAACATTGTACTACTGTCAATTTGTATAAGCTTATTTTGGGTAATGTGGTTTTACTGTTGTTGGTATTGGCACATGTTTGGCCAACGTATGGAGCCGGCATCACATGTGAGTACACGTTATAAATATCATGTATATCGTAGATAGATCTAACCTTATTGGAAAGATAAAGATATCGGCTGGGCTTGTAAATATTATTTGTGTATAACTGACCTGAGTACATAATATATTGATAACAACGAGGCCGAATTATTTAGTTGTTGTATAAAAATAACTTCATATTACGATAACAATGTTGTCATTAGTAAATAATTAAGAAGGTAATCATATTAAAAAAATATTTTAATCTTTTTGATTGGAAGTCAAATAAACTAAATATCATCAGTGACCCATTAATGTCCGACTGCTGGGGCTTCGGGTCTCCTAATCCACACACGCTGGCCTAATGTGGGTTGATGGATCAGACATACACTTAGAATTTCTTCTAGAGTATGTGGGTTTCCTCACCATGTTTTCCTTCACCGTGAGTAGATGGTAATTCACATGACTAGTATATATAAATACCACAAAGTGAAATCCACATTGGTACTGCTGGTCGGGATCGAACTCGGACCGCGTGTTTAGCACGCCGGTCACTTATCGATTCAGCCAATTTCTTCATCAATAAATAGAAATATAAAGGAATAATCAAACTACATCATTGAAATTTTAATATCATGCTGATGCTGCTTCGAATCGAACTGCAGTTAAAAAAATGTAGATCATCGCGTCCCGTCTTTAATCGTGAAGTGGTAAGCGTGCTTTATATCTACATCTCGCCAACTACTTATATTAAGTTCAAAAGATTATTGGGTCACCGCAGCAGATTTTATAATACGCACATGACATGTATAAAACTAAAGCGGATCATCAATTTCGTGTAGTGACGGATGACGGACGGTGACATTATGTATCCTTAATACATAATGTCACTACCCCATCTCAACCCGTGGGTATCATAATCAATAATAAAAGGCGACTAAGGGGCAAAAAGAGTACTGCGAGAAAAGGAAAATTCGATACAAAACCCTATACCAACCCGTCTGGCCAGCGTGGTATAGTAGGCTAAATTCCCTACAAAATGTTTGGAAGAGACCCGTGCCCAGCAGCGGGATATTTATGGGTTGTAATGATGAATGATGAATCATCAATTATAGGCTTTTCAAGCTATAAAAAATAAGATGCCACGCTGGTTAAAAAGAACATATACGCACATGGTTTTAGGATACAAAACCAATGGAGAATCCAATTAAATGAACCATTAATTTTCATACAAATTAGCACACAACCACGTGGTTGCGTTGTGGTTGTGGTGTATTTGTTATACGTGTGAATAGAGGCTAAAATGAGATAAAGTATTCTTTCTAACACAATTAAATTTCTTTCTTTTTTTCTTGCTTTGAATTTCTTCTAGAGTATATGAGTTTCCTCAGGATGTTTTCCTTCACCGTCAGCAGATGGTGGTCACTTGACTAGTACATATAAATTCCACAGAGTGAAATGAAACTACTGCTTACCGATAGGAATCGAATTCGGACCGCATGATTTGTCGGTCACATCCATTCGGCCACCATTGCTTTTTTACAACAAGTCTCACAAATTTCTATCAATACTATAACATGTTTTTGTATACATAAAAAGGTTTATAAAAATATTGAAAGGACTGCACGTGCCAAACGCACTACAGTTGCATAATGCAGTCACACAACGATGCGTCGGCGCCGCCCTAACGTCCATCGGCCATGTTTTGCCATTTATTCAATTAACAAGCACACTCAATGAAAATATTAAATGCGCTTTCATATTAGAGTTTTAAAATGCTTGCATTTCAGTTTACTGTAGAAATGAAGCATTCACATTCAAGACGTAGGCGTAATTGAAATTAGTTATACAATCTATAATAATTCTAATGCGATGGTGGCTGAATGGATAAATAACCGGCGGGCACTAAACACTGTGCGGTCGGAGTTCGGTTCCGACCAGCCGGCAGCCCCCTGATTCTGACTCGTCGGATTGCTCCCGGATCGTAAAGTTTTTCCAATCTTAGTACGACGTATTTTTACAGCTTACGTTATAAAATCGTTTACCGTATAGAAAATTAAAAACTGATGATTATAAGATTGTTTCCTACAACCATCTTACATCTCCATCCATCTTTACATTATGTTTTTTAACTTTAATTAAAACTGACATTTCCAGCCGAAAATATTCCCACAGCTCAGAATCAGGGGGCAGCAGTATCAATGTGGATTTCACTTGGTGGAATTTATGTGATTGTACTAATCATGTGACTTACCATCTGCTTACGGTAAAGGAAAACATGGTGAGGAAACCCACATACCCCAGAAGAAATTCTAACACCCATATTCTAAGTCGTTTCCTCGAAACTTCCTTTACCTCGACTCAATCGAGGTTACCTTAAGGACACCTCAAGAAATCCTCGAAATCGGTATTCTTAGTTGTAACTCGGTCTTGTCGTGAGGTAATCTTGAGGATCCTCGAGTGAGGTTGAGTCGAGGAAAAACGTCATTGAATACGTCATCGAATCATAGATTTCAGCATTCACTTTGTTTTTTTTGTCTATGGTCACCCAAAAGTTGTCAGATTGCTGTTTTTTTATCTGTGTCGCGTCGCATCGGTCAATGACTCCATGTTGTTTATTATATTTGTGATGATGTTGTCGTATTCGTTTTTTTTATAGTACACTTATTTATTTCAAGAAATATGTCTGGGAGACAAATATTCTCCCAGACATATTTCTTATTTTATTATTTATGTGTCCAAGAATGAATTGTTAAGTACAAGTTAAATTCAGCATCAACGATAGCCGCCGGTAATCCTGGTATTATACAATTCTATGGGATTTTCAGCGTCCCGTAAATAACGGCGTTCAGGGTAAGAGTACGGATTATCATACAGATAATTGAGAACCGTTGGAAATCCATTGAAAGCACTATTGGAAAAATTATTCAAATAAGTTAATCAGTACTGTTTACCAGCGTGAGCGAAAGAGTAGATTAAACAACGTAAAGAATGGCGTTAATCTTCCTTGAGTGTTCCTTAAGGTACCTCGCGACGTACCTTAACTTTGACAGTTGTTTCCTCACCTCGAGTAAGGAAAAATGTCGAGTGACTCCAAGTGGAGGAGATTTTTTGTGTGCGTTCCCATTGAGGGACCATACCCTATTTTTGAACTTTTAAATGTATCAACCTTTAGTAAAAGTTCTCAAACAATTGTAAATTCAGCCAAAAATTTGTAAAAGCTGGCACTCAAAAGTTACAGTCAGTTAAAGGTGGTCCCTCAGTCGTGCATGCCAGGAATCCATATCTCAGAATCTAGATAAAATTTAAAGCTGCTGTAAATGAAGACTTTTAGTAAAAGATTTGTTGAACTAATTTACAAAATATTAACTCTTCTTGTTCACTCAGTAAAAAGAAATAGCATGCAGAAGGTGGTCCCTCAATTGAACACCACTAGTTCACCGTTGGTGGAGACCAAAGTAAAATTCAGATATTTTGAATATGTCTAGCGTTAGTAAAAGTTCTAGAACAATTGTAAATTCAATGTCGAGTTTCTAAAAGAAGCCATTAAAAAGTTACAATCAGTTAAAGATGGTCCCTCAATTGAAACGCTTCTCAAAAGAAAAAGTCAATTTACGTAGCAGTCGCTAGTTATTTTGATGAAAAGTAAAGCTTAACCTTTAGTAAAAATTTTTACTAAAGACTACTTCAGAAAAAACTAAAAAAAAATGTTGGGTTTTGTTGTTATTAGTAATCGAATTACTGCGAAAAAAACTAAGAGCGAGGTGACCACACGTCTACAAGTTAAATGGATTAATCCTGTAATCTGTAAATCGGCGCTTATATTCGGGTGAAAATAAACATTATTACTATGATTATAGTGTAGTGACGGATTAAGAATACATAATGTCACTACCCCATCTCAACCCGTGGGTGTAAGGGTGTAAACCTTAAGCAGACAAGAGCACTGCACTATGAGAAAAGGGAGGAGGAGACCCGTGCCCAGCAGTAGGATATTTATGGGTTGTAATGATGATGATGACCATGATTATATATAAAAATTGGTAAGTTTGATTGTTGACATTAATTAAAAAAAAAAAAAGTTTTATTAATGCCACATAAGTAACTTAACATAAAATAGAAATTATAATAATTCTTATGATACAATAACATTTTCCACTTTTAAGCAGCGCTAAAGAGCGTATGTTTATAACACTTACGTCCTTTTGTTGAGAAGCGCAGTTTTTTGGATACAATTTAATGGGCCTCTTGGGCTTTTATTATTATATTTTTCTTATAATTAGCGCTGCTTAAAAGTGGAAAATGTTATTGTATCATAAGAATTATTATAATTTCTATTTTATGTTAAGTTACTTATGTGGCATTAATAAAACTTTTTTTTTTTTTAATTAATGTCAACAATCAAACTTACCAATTTTTATATATAATCATGGTCATCATCATCATTACAACCCATAAATATCCTACTGCTGGGCACGGGTCTCCTCCTCCCTTTTCTCATAGTGCAGTGCTCTTGTCTGCTTAAGGTTTACACCCTTACACCCACGGGTTGAGATGGGGTAGTGACATTATGTATTCTTAATCCGTCACTACACTATAATCATAGTAATAATGTTTATTTTCACCCGAATATAAGCGCCGATTTACAGATTACAGGATTAATCCATTTAACTTGTAGACGTGTGGTCACCTCGCTCTTAGTTTTTTTCGCAGTAATTCGATTACTAATAACAACAAAACCCAACATTTTTTTTTAGTTTTTTCTGAAGTAGTCTTTAGTAAAAATTTTTACTAAAGGTTAAGCTTTACTTTTCATCAAAATAACTAGCGACTGCTACGTAAATTGACTTTTTCTTTTGAGAAGCGTTTCAATTGAGGGACCATCTTTAACTGATTGTAACTTTTTAATGGCTTCTTTTAGAAACTCGACATTGAATTTACAATTGTTCTAGAACTTTTACTAATGCTAGACATATTCAAAATATCTGAATTTTACTTTGGTCTCCACCAACGGTGAACTAGTGGTGTTCAATTGAGGGACCACCTTCTGCATGCTATTTCTTTTTACTGAGTGAACAAGAAGAGTTAATATTTTGTAAATTAGTTCAACAAATCTTTTACTAAAAGTCTTCATTTACAGCAGCTTTAAATTTTATCTAGATTCTGAGATATGGATTCCTGGCATGCACGACTGAGGGACCACCTTTAACTGACTGTAACTTTTGAGTGCCAGCTTTTACAAATTTTTGGCCTTAATTTACAATTGTTTGAGAACTTTTACTAAAGGTTGATACATTTAAAAGTTCAAAAATAGGGTATGGTCCCTCAATGGGAACGCACATGATTTTTTGCAACTATGAATACCGATTTCCTTGAATGAGGTTGAGTGGAGTCGAGGAATTTTCGAGGAACGACTTAGGATATGGGTGTTAGTGTATAATCTGATCCACAAACCCGCATTAGGCCAGTGTGTGTGGATTATATAGGGCCTAAAACCAAAAAAAAAAGAAAAACAAAAAACTCATATAAAAACATATAAAACTCTAGATAGAGGAGAGGAAAATTAATGTCCCACTTCTTGGCCCGGCTCTCCTCTTTTCCTCTAGAGAGTTTAGGCCATAATCCACTCACGCTGGCCTAGTGCGGGTTGGTGGATCAGACATACACTTAGAATTTCTTCTAGGGTATGTGCGTTTCCTCACGATGTTTTCCTTCACCGTTAGCAGATGGTAAGTCACTTGACTAGTACATATAAATTCTACAAATTGGAATCCACATTGGTACTGACGGTCGGGATCGAACTCGGATCGCGTGATTTGTGCGCCGGTCCCTTATCCATTCAGCCACCACCGCTTACTAATCTATATTATTATGTAGATATAATATATAATAAGAAAAAACGTGCGCAAATATAAACGTAACAACTCACTATGTTATCACGCATATTTACTCAATAAAGTAAATTAAATCAGGTGTAAAAACAATTTATATACACACAGCTTTATCAGTAGTGTTTATATAAATTGTTTTAATACTGCAAATATGTTTACTTCCACTTACAATTATACAACTGAGCATTATACATACCAACATCATGCGCAAAACTTTTAAAAATAACTGTTTATTTATGTGTCTCAAAATAAAAGTTAAATAGTTTGTTTATCTCTTTATATGTCAGACATTCTACCAATCCAATCCAAAAATCTGTTTGTCCGGTGGAATGTACTTATAACGGGTGGCGCAAAAGTAAAGACCCTATTTGGTTCAGCTATAACATTTTTTCTAAATTAGAAAACTAGATTTAGATTTTTTTAAATGTATATTTGTGCCATTAAATTTCGTACCATTAGGATTTAAAGATGATGTCTTTTAAATGGTGACCTCCAGAGTTGATACACATTTGAGCCCTATTTATGACATTTTGCATAACTTGCCGTAACACTTCCTGCGATATGTTCGTTATTTCTTGACGAATGTTTTCTTTTAGAGCTGCGAGAGTCTGTGGCTTGTTCACATACACCCGAGATTTCAAAAAACCCCAAAGAAAAAAGTCTGGACTGGTCAGATCGGGTGATCTTGCAGGCCAAGGCAAATCGCCAAAACGAGAGATAACTCGGCCTGGAAAAGCGTCCCTCACTAAGTCCATAGTGTCGCGCGCTGTGTGTGCCGTAGCGCCGTCTTGTTGAAACCAGATGTGCTCCAGCCCCAATTCGTCCAAACTGGGTATCAAAAACTCACGTAACATGGTTCTGTAGCGTTCTCCAGTGACAGTTATCGCATTGCCTCCAGCGTCTTCGAAAAAATAGGGTCCGATCACTCTGTCAACACAGATGCCACACCATACAGTAACTTTTAGTGGGTGTGTGGCAAAGCGTCGAATTGTGCGACCAATCGGTGCCGGACGGTGGGGAAATCGTCGACGAAATTCACGTTGTGTTCTTATCACTGATATTCCACGTTCTTGGGGAGTAAAACGGTCCATGTTTATTTTCAGTGTATTTTACATTTGTTCACTACACAATTTTCAACAACAGAATGACAGAAAATGTATAATAAAAAAAAAAAAAGCATTTTCTTTAGTGCCACTACTTTTGCGCCACCCAGGCCCCTATTAAGGCGACATTGAACGCTTGAAATATCATGTTCCGAAACTCTCGACCAAAAAGTACCTAGTTCAGCAAATCAGACAAATAAATTTGTCAGAATTAAATAAATACAATTGGTCATTAAATACGTGTATGAAACAAGCATGAATGAAACTGAACCCGCGCTTACAACTAGTACTAGGTCTACGATATGCTACGACAAGAAAGAACTTACTTGAGCTTTTCTCTGAAGGCGGCCTCTACGACACGTAGCGCTCGGCTCGTAGCACTGCAATATCACAAAGTCCAAGAGTACTTTCAAGGAACCACACACGGTATGTGCTTTAAACCAGGATCACAAGCACGAGTATACCACTGGACTGTCGAAACCAAATTGTGACCATTTCTGCACCATAATTCAGTTAAATCACATTAAGGGGGGGACTACAATAGGAGAGCATCGATGTGAGCGAATCACACCATCGCTACGCATCGCTAATTTTCCATAGTGATCCATGTTTACTGACACCGGTCACCGAACAAAAATTATAATACTTTGTGAACATGCGTGAGCTATTGTTACACAAATCCGATGCGAGCGACCTGTGCGATCATTATAACTTAAAACTTTATTAGGCCTGGTAAATTTAAACCCTGAAATCTTTTGAGACAACCACTCAAATATAATACTTACAACAATTTATATATACTTAAACTAAATTTACTGCATCACATATGCAAAAGATGCACCTGTTTCATCACATAAATCAAAATATTTTGCAATAGTTTACATGTATCATATATCTTCAACCTAACGAGTGCTCATTAACCCAACAAGTATACATTCAGTGACCCCAAAGAGTAAGCTTTTCCGGAAGCGAGGTACAATGGCATCGGTCGTCGTCGGCACGGCCAGCCGCTTACAATCCAACATGGCTGCCACAGTTCGCGCCATCCGCCATTACGAGCATGTGTCACCGTAACTGCAAGCAAATTCAAATATTATTATAATAAATATATTACGTGTTGTCTGTCTGTAATTCAATTAAAATCAATTCAAAAAGTTAATTCTTAAAAGTACTAATCAAGTTTATGCTAACATGGATAACTAGACGTAGTCAATAGACACTTTGCAGAAGTAATATTACGTCTTGTCACCTTATATATTATATACCTATATTATATGCTGGCAGCGATGGTGGCTGAATGGATAAGGGACCGGCGTGCAAATCACGCGGTCCGACTTCGATCCCGACCGGCATTACCAATGTGAATTTCACTTTGTGGAATTTATATGTATACTAGTCAAGTGACTTACCATCTGCTAACGGTGAAGGAAAACATCGTGAGGAAACCCACATACCCTAGAATAAATTCTATGAGTATGTCTGATCCACCCACCCGCACTAGGCCAGCGTGAGTGGATTATGGCCTAAACCCTCTCAGCTCTCTAGTTACAGGAGAGGAGACCCGATCCCAGCAGTGGGACTAAATGGGTTGCTGATGATGATGCTGATGATTATATACTGCTCTTGATTTTAACCTGATCTAATGCAACAATTCTGTACGACCTAAATTAGGAAATCATTACAACCCATAAACATCCCACTACTGGGCACGGGTCTCCATACACTGTGGTGGGAATTTAGCCTACTATACCACGCTGGCCAGACGGGTTGGTATAGAGTTTTGTTCCGAATTTTCCTTTTCTCACAGTACTTTTGTCTGCTAAGGTTACTCCCTTAGTCACCTTTCACGACATCCACGGGTTGAAATGGGGTAGTGACATTACGGATTTTTAATCCGTCACTACACGGATGAGTTCCAGTGAGTACGTAGTGGCCCTCAAAGATCTTCATCAAGTTCAAAGATCGAGCGAATATGGGGAGTAAGGCTGGGGCTCCTACTCCTAAGTCGTAATATCGAAATTCACTTTGTGAATTTTAATATTTTAGTTTACAGTTGTCAAACGTTTCAAAATTTAAATTAGATAATGTCATGTTTTCAAATACAACGATAACTAAAATAGTCAAATATCAAGATTGCGAGTAAATCCTCTGAAAATTTTATCGCTCATAGTTTTTACTCGACTGCCAGGAAGGGTATTGTTTTATAGTAATTAAAAGGCTTATTGCCAAAGTCTTGGTATACGTCTAGTCTGTTTGCAGTTTCAGTAAAAAAGCCTTGTTTGGAGATTTTAAATCGTGGGCTGTAAATAATATTGCAAAATAAATTAAACTTATTACCTAACCCTAATGTATAAGTGTATTATCTATTCTTTTCGAGTTACTATGCCAATAATATCTGTCGCTTTAGGATAGATAGTGTTACAATTTTCTTATCGGCAACTAATTAAATGTAACGATTCTAATGTCCCATTTGACATTAGACTCATGTTAGTCAGAACATAAACATCGTTGTAACATGACCGGTTGATATGATATAATTAAGTAATTACCCACTAAGAGCTCACGTCAATTTGTCGATGTCAATGTATTGTAGCCATTGTTTGATTCACTCGACTTTTAATGAATATGACAGCTTTTTCATAGTATAAAAGTGGTGGACCCATAGCCTTTCTAAAGGTTAGTGGTTGATATTGCCACATGCAATGTTGTAAGAAAATTGCTGACACAATTTTTTTCATAATAACTGTTACATTCCTAACTAATGACTTCCATGAGTACTAGTACTATACTTTTTTGACTTGTTAATTAAAAAAATAAATAAGATTTCATTCATCCATTGAAGCCATTAACTTTTTAGGCCATGACAAGATAGTATAATTTAAAGTGTCGCTCCATGGTTTTGCAGGCGTCCATAAGCTTAACACGAAGCGGGCAGTATGCATAGTTGTCACCATTCTGGTATAACAAAAACTACAATCCACCAAAATGATATGAAAATGAGCATTACCACAGCATATTTCTAGCTTATACCGAATTAATTACCGTATTGTTCCTCCATGACCTTGGATGCGGTTACGCACGGTCATCATTCATCATCGCTGATCCAAACGCTGATTACCGTCCACCATGTCGGTTCACAGGATTTGCTAAATAGCACACGATAATGGAGGCGGATTCGCACATGTGTACATATTATCAACATTTTAAATCCTGGGAAAACCTTATCTTAGGTCATCAGGTACAAAGAATTCATTACATCATTCTGTTAAAAAGTTTAATCATTGATAGTATCAGTGATAGTAATACTAAGACTGTAGCTAAATTAGATGAGCAAAATCTGTTTTAATTTTGCCAGCAATTTCGCTTGAATGATGTGTTGATAGTAATATAGAACCCTCTTTGGGTGTTGATAGTTGATAGTAATATAGAACTCTCTTTCTACATATATTACTTTTTTAAACTTTTATCTATTAGGTATGATTATTTAATTTAATATTATATAATATTAAATCATTTACGTTGATCCGTTGCTAGGTGTGTTTTATTCCTCTTTTACCTAGTAACGGATCAACGTAAATTCTTTAGGCTTAACGTAAATCGATTCTAAAAGAGGAAATTTAGAACCGTCGAAACCGAATTCCCGCATCGTAAACTAAATAATTACCATTGGCTGAGCCTACTTAGGCATTGAGGCCTTTTGTCTTGTTGAAGTCGAATTAAAAATTATTATTTTTCCAATTACGAATGATTCCAATCTACATTGTCTAACTACATAGCTTAGTAATTATCACAATAAAATTTAATTCACGTGTCATTGAGCAGTTACCTCGAATGCTCTGAGATAAACAACATTTTATTATAAAAAATAATGTTTTCTAAATAGGTACAAATTTTTAGGTTCGGTTATTACAGACTAGAGTCTTTTTCGAGACGTATCAAAAGAAACGTGCCCAAACCCGATGTTGTACCATCTTTTTAAATAAAGGTGGGGCCTGGGCCACCTTCCAAGTCCATCATCAGATCAGTTTTTTTTTAAGAATACTATATTGCATTTACATAATGTGCGAAATTTTAGTTTAATCGTAAACTGAGTAGTGTGTCTTTAATTTGCAAGATTCCAGCTAGAGATAAATTCTTCTATGGAAATACGAATGAGTCAGTAGGAGAGTCGAACCTAAATACCTGTTTACATTAAACGTTAAAGTTAGAATTACAATAATATATTTAGAATATACGTCAATGAATTTTAGTGGCTTTTAGTTGTACTTTTTGCGACAAAGTGAAACTATCACGATTCTAAAATAACGTTACCATTGTAATGACAAATTGGTTACGCACCAATAAACTTTAAAATAGCTATACATACAGTTTAAAAATAACTAACTTTAAACTACACATACAACATTGAAATAATAAAATATATGTTGTTTAACTATAAAGATAACAAACAAAACAAGATAATTTATTTGAATAACGTGAAAGTGAGACAATATTAGTTTTAGATAACATAATAGTTACTGTAATGTATGAATCGTAAGCTTCTACAAATATTGATGAAAACGGAACATTGTTTTACATATTTAGGTATTTCCATTTTTGTTATGTTCTCGACAAGCTAGCTAAAGTGTATAAATAAGGGTTCCTTTCTCCTAATAACACCTATCGCCGTGCTCCAATATAATCCCATCATAAACATGATAATATTCTATACAAGTGCAAATAAACCAATCTACGTACAACTTCTACTTCAAAAACATACTGTATTGGGAATGAAACTTTCAAGCAAACATTCAAAAGAGAAGAAACTGGCAAAAAGAGCACTAAGTACTTTTTAATGATTTTTGACAAGACAGTTATTTTGGGTAGGTAGTTATATTTGGATTTCTAGAAGATAAATAACTAAAGTGAGTAATGTTGTTAGCGTTATTAATCCAATTGTTTGCTATTGTCTTGTACATTTAGCACTCATCAAGATAATTGGCCTCGAGTTCTTAAACGGTCGAGGGGGGTAAATTGGTACAATAAATACCAATCATGTTGTTGTTCATTTGATGCCCCTGTGGTGACATATCGGCCGCGGTGATCAATACATAATTGTCACGATTGAATTCTAGTTAGTATTACTAGAAGTTGTGCGGGGCTTTGCTCCCGTCGTGTTTTGTTTGGCCACTGCTCAGCTCCTTTTGGGGTAGCGTGATGTTATAAAGTCTTCCTCGATAAATAGGCTATATAACACTAAAAGAATTTTTAAGTCATAATAGTACTACCGGAGATCTTAGCATTCAACCAAACAAACACTCTTCCCCCATTTTTACAAAATACGGACTAAGCATTAAACCAGGTTTGATTTGACAACTTTGACACTATGGCTTATGTCAATTTAAACCTAATTTAATACTTAGTCCACATTTTGTAATAAGGGGGTTCAGGCTTATAATATTAGTATAGATTTTTAACTCAAATTTTTAACTCCTTTTTTTTAATTTTGTGGTTTTGTCCTTATTTAATTTACCACGTTTGAGATTAAATTCTTATTATTGACTATATCGATCGATGCCATAAAAGTACAGGATGTTATTTTTTTGGAATTTAACTGGTTTGTGGTGTGGCAAGCAATGATGCAGTTTGTTGCCTTTTTTAAAAAAAGAATGTGTCCTTGAGTAAAATAATCTCATCTCCAGTATTTAGAATACTTTCTCTACACAAGGCATTACAAAATTCTACTCTGTATAATAATATAGCACATACGATGACATATTGATATCTAAGTTAATCTTTATACACAATGATTTCATTACCTTGGCATATGGCGTTACAATTCCATAAAAATGTTGTCATTCCTTTCAAGGTTTCAAATTAACATTGCAGATAATGACAATGTCACTATTTTTACTTCCGTTTTGTTACAACTAACACCATCGGTTTAGTATAAGCACTGTACTACTTATATTTAAAATAGCTGTTCATCATTCTTTCGTCGTCATTCTTTTTTTAGCCAATACTAAGCTCCTATCGGCCGTAGCGTGATGTTATATCTCACGCGACATCAAGTTTTATATTTAACAAACGGAGCAGTCACCTTTTCACAACATCTATTTATAAATAAAATAATTAATGTTGATTGTTGTTTTTCATTATAAAAATATACTAATATTTTTTTTTACCTTTTTTAAATTGCTTTTTTAAATAAACTCATAAACCCAGAAAAGGGATTAAAAAATGACTCAATCAAAAGTTTTTATAACATAAATACAAGCGAGTACTATTTCTGATTGCACTTTGTACGTCACAAAATTATAAATGCTGATAAACAAAGAAGGGACTACAGCAAAACGTGCACATCTTCTAAGCAATGACGTCGATAGTGACGCTTTTCTCAACTGCATAGATAGTTTGTATCAACACCTGCGATTAAATTTCTTTGTACGATCTATTGTTAAGTTTTTATTGACTGTTTACCAGCTTAATTGTTACAACACTAGAACGATACCTTAATACCTCTGAATTTCAACATTCGACTTTGATGTTGCTGTCAAATGTAAGGAAATTTTTAGATATGGTCGCTGTCACTTTCAAACATTTGACAGAGACATCAAAACCGACTAAGCGCCTGTTTCACCCATAGATTCAGGTTTCACTACTGGCAAAAATGTGCTAGATAGCCTATATGAAACTTACTTGACAGATTTTTGACGTATTTTTTCATATAAAATCTGTCAAGTAAGTCTCAGGTAGTTTATGACTTTTTTCAATGTGGTGAAACAAGCCCTATGTCGAATGTCGAAATTCAGAGTAAGCCCTCTTGTCTCTGATTTATTGACTTACTTATTTCCTAACTTTAAATAAGTGTTTTTGTGTACATAATTACTTAGTATGGACTTAATTTACGAATGTTCCTTTGTCTGTTGCAATTATACGTTTCTTTCTATTAGGTGTAAAATGATGACATTCGACTTCGTTCGGGTGTGTTGGGGTCCGTTTGTATTTCAAGATGACAGCCCGAGCGTTTCCGAACTACGAGCACCGCTCCCTTACCCCCGCACACACCCAACGAAGTTCATCTACTATGTTAAACAGCAGCGGGTGCATATTCAGAACGAACTAGAAGTTTGACGAGATTTTTAATAAAATAGAATAAAATATCGACTTCAGTTGCTGTTTTTTTAAGTCGGTTTAATTTATTGTTAAAAATAGTTTATCGTGCATAGACTTTGAGTGAGAAGCGATGGTGGCTGAATGGATAAGGCGTTCAAATCACGCGGTCCGAGTTCGATCCCAACCGGCAGTAACAATGTGGATTCCACTTTGTAGAATTTATATGTACTAGTCAAGTGACTTACCATCTGCTAACGGTGAAGGAAAACATCGCGAGGAAACCCACATACCCTAAAATAAATTCTATGAGTATGTCTGATCCACCAACCCGCACTAGGCCAGCGTGAGATTATGGCCTACACCCTTTCAGCTCTCTAGATAGAGGAGAGGAGACCCGAGCCCAACAGTGGGACTTAATGGGTTGCGGATGAGTCTTTGAGTTTACTTTTGGGACATGTTTACCTTCATGTCAAATGGACTAGCGACAAATTATAATATCTATATAAAGTTTTATTATTAATATGATTTGGCCCCGGTAGCGATAGAACACAACACCCAACAGCCAAAAGGACTCGTCCATTATAAGGTGCAAGAAGCACGTCGGTACTCGCATTAACTGGACTTCAGGTCATAGGACGTCCTCATCTTCTAACCATTTATAGAAAATTCTTCTTTTATTCACAATTTCACATTCTAATAGACTGAATAACAATTGTTAAATCCTTTGTCGGCATAACGAGATTGACACTCCATTCTTGTTTGTGTGATATTGAATTTAGTATATGATCGATAATTCCATTATGATGTACACGCCCATCTTATTTGTTAAGTCGTAAACAACTCACGTAACAATACAGAAGTAGTTCACAACATTTTTATTAACATAACTTAATTGAATAGACAAATAAACTCTTACTTATATAACTATAATATAAGTATTAATAATAATTCTTTTTTTCACACAATTAAAGGATTTATAATTATGGAATAAATGATGTAGAAACCCTGACTAGACAAACTAGGGTAAATCCCTGTATCCTGGAAGTCAGTGCCCACCATGTATTTTAGTTGAGCAAATATGAGCTTTGAGTGTTAGGGGGACATTTTACAACGTTCGATGGGGAGTGTGCATAAGTTATTAATGTAAATGAGAAACAAAACAGGCCCAAGAATGCTTCCCTACGGAACGCCGTAAGAGATAGGATATTCGTCACTCATATGCTGTCCATACTGATAACATGCGTGCGATTTTTTTAAGTAGTCTCCAAAAATACTCAAATCATGTCCCCGTATTCCTATGCTCTCCATCTTGTCCAATAGGATCGGCAGGGGGACGGTGTCAAACGCTTTGGATAAATCCAAAAAAATACCTAGGCAACTGAACTCAATAACTGAGTAGGTATTAAGATATTTCTGAGTGGACTTCATACTTATCCTAGTCATCATCATATCAGCCCAATGTACGTCCACTGCTGAACATACGCCTCACCTAACTTCCGCGACTCCGAGCGAATTTGTGCCGCCTTATCTATGTATTTTGTTCAAAAGATAAAATAGTTAATGGTATTGACTGCGTCGTCGGTAAGGCAACAGGAATTTCTTGATGAGATCTAAATGCTCCGAGACAATTCTATTAATTATTAGTATTTATTACATACATATATTAAACATACTACCCAGATTTACCCAGATTTTTAATCATAAATATGACTTTAACTCCTAAGTAAGTTGCACACTTTACTCTTTGTATGGCTATACAGTTACCTGATACAATCATCATGTAAACGGTCCAACGAGTGGGTAAATAATGGAGTTGGACTTTTTTTCAATGGCAAATAGGGAGAATGTATAAGTAAAAACTGTGTTTTGTTCGAAAGCAAAACAATTTCGTTGTTTTATGACAATCTAACGACTGCCTTTACATCCTGTTGAACAAGACGGCAAGCTTCGGTCAGGTCGGTGCCGGCGCGCAGCACGCACAGGCCGTCTGCGAACATAATTATGCGGTGAACAATGATGGTGTAGGTGATTACTCCACCAGCTATTCACAATTTTAATCTATAGTAAATACTAATACAGCTAAAGAACGTGTTTGTTTGGTAGAACGCGCTAATCTCAGGAACTACAGAACCGAATTAAAAAATATTTTTGGTTTTGCATAGCCTATTTACCTAGGAAGGCTTTAGGTTATATAACATCACGCTACAGCCAATAGGACCTGAGTAGTGGCCCAACAAAGATCCACGAGAGCGGAGACCCGAGTAACAGCTAGTTTTCAGATATTTACGACAAATATGGATGAAAGGTTAAGTAAAGAATATTATATTTTATATACATAATGCATAGCATATCGGCAAAAGTATTCTTATCTAATCATGTTTAAGCTAAACGAGAGAATGGAATATTTTTTTATTATCTACTAAGTACGTGTGCAATATTATGTATTTGATAATAAATTATGCATTTTTACAATGCACTTCCTTTCAAAAGTCGACTTTTGAACGTACCAATAGTTAACTTACATATAACATAACATAACACAGCTGCATTTTTTTTTAATGGGAAAATATCATTATTTATGAAGAGTTTCGGGGGTTTATCATACACACGTAAGCGACCATATAGGTAAAGTTTTTTACCACTACTTGTGAAGAATTGTGTGATGAAACAAGACTGTAGCTAAAAAACTCCTTGGAGAAATACTGTTTTGTCAGACGGGACTTTTTTCATAGGTTTTATTTTTTAAAGCACCTTGCATTTTGTGTTTATAAGGATTTTCCTATACTTAGAAATAATAATGCGCTTAAATCTATTTATTATTATTATTTTTATTATTAAAATATAACACGCAATAAAACATCTGTGGTAGAATATTATTATTATATTATATTATTATATTTGAAATGAGATCATTTGGGTCACACTATACAACACGTGCCAATGAAGTTAACTAAGTCACTTGACTACTCTCTTTATTCTGTGACTTGACGATGCAGCGATGGTGGCTGAATGGATAAGTGACGGGCGCGGCGTGCTTAAACATGCGTTCCGAGTTCGATTCCAACCAGCAGTACCAATGTGGATGTGGTCATGTGATTTACCATCTGCTAAAGGTGAAGGAAAACATCGTGAGGAAACCCTACCCTAGAAGAAATTCTAAGTGTATGTCTGATCCACCAACCCGCACCCGCAGGCCACTACTCAGTTCCTATTGACCATAGCCCAAAATTAGCTATTATATATTAGCTTCATAGTAATATTAAATTATAGATATTAGATACCTACCTAATAAATTGGCTTAACAAAATACATACATAGGTACCTGATTACTTTTTATTTATTTACTATAATTAAATATTCAAAATTCCAAATTATATTCTAAGTTCTAAATCGAGTCTTCGACAGAGCTCCGGTCGAAGACTTGGCTGACTTTCTAATCTAATTCTTGGTGCTGTGCACACACATTGCACAACTAAAACAAATATATACATCAATTAATAATTTTTTAATTATTTCACCACTTATTAATGTTTTATTTTTTATTTATTTTTGTGTTATGTTATAAATACTGTTTTTTTTTTTAAAATTTAAGTTAGTAAATAATAATGCTGTAATTGGAAAATTTATATAAAAAATAAATACTAAGCTTGCAATATATACAGTTAGTGATTCCTACGTTTATTTTTATTTACACCAGGTCTTTCCCCAGTTCTCTAGCCTGCATATTCCTAAATCTTTTGCCTAGCGACCCGCCGCCTGAGGGGAAGGCGGAGACCGCTAATTGCAGAAAACTATTTTTGGCACTGTACGTGTGTAAATACTCGAATGTCAACACCTATTCAGTTTTCACAGTAACATGTGTATGGCGAATGGCAAGCATTAAACAAGTACAGTAATAAGTACATACAGTATTGGTAAACAAGATAATGTACATCTATTAAGTATTATATCATTCTTGCATTGAGTGATGTTAAATCGCTTGCAATGTATAATTGCTATGTAGAAGTTATAAACAATGAACTTGACCTTCAAGCCAACACGCTCACCATTCGTGATCGTTCAACTTCTGCTCACACCTAATATCTACAAGACCATGTGGACCAACACGTGCCTAGATTTGAATTTTAATATAATTATTGTATTGTACATTTCATTTTTTGCAATGAAATCTTAATATCCGTTCTACCGCGCCGCGCGCCTGTGCGTAATCACTTAACTATTATTCAAATTAAAATCTAATTTGCACTTAGTTAGATTTTAAACGTAAATATGTATCTTAATGCAGAAGGTCTTGACTTGTCTTAATACATTTGACTGGCTAGTTGGCTTACTGGTTTGGTTTTTTGGTTAGTGACCGCCAGTGCAAAGCCGGTCGTGGTTTCGATTCCCATCCAGGACAAATCTTTGTGTGATTCTAGGTCTGGGTGTAGGTAATTGTATCTATAACATGTATGCATGTTTCCAAATAAAATGTATAAGTATAATATAAGTAGTTTATTGTATATCAATTGTTTAGTACCCATAACACAAAGACTATATGACGTTGTTTGAATGTGTGAAAAAAAAATTATATTATAATAACTAACCATCTACTTAAATACTGAAAATCTAGATTTATTTTTGGAAGATTTTTCAATGTAGGTTAAGCAAAACAGCTTCATATTTTAATTGTTTCCACGAGCAACCATTCTAATTTTGACTAGTGTCACATATACATACATATATACCTACTTGTACCGATTATATTTCATAAACATACGCAAAATACGGAATAAGCCTTAAACCAGGTTTAAATTGACAACTTTGACACTAAAACAATGGCTTATGTCAATTTAAACCAGGTCTAATACTTAGTCCATATTTTGTAATAAGGGGGCGGTGTAATTGTGTTCAAAGTTTAAAACACAGCAAAAACTAGTACGGTCAGCACCAAAAAAATAATAATTATCATCGTAAATTCAATTCTGGCACTAGTCTTGACAATTATGGATTTGTTCATCTGCTTTTGAGGCTGAAAAGTAGGTTCTACTACATAAATTAAACTGCCTGGCTGCAAAACCAGTTACGGTAAATTTGTGTCTTATAAAGATGCGCGTATAAAGTTTAATACAAGGTAGGCATTAGCATTAAGTTTTTCGATAAAAGGTTAATTATTATGTTGATTACAAGAAATCAGCATGGAAATTTTAAACAACTACCAACCCATAATCAACTTCTCCTTTAATGAAACAATTAAAAAAAAATAACCGCCTACAGTAACAATTTTAAATGATTGCAGTTTTTTTTTTTTTGGCTTGCGCCCATAAGGTAATCCACAAGGATGTTATGTGTTTACATACATAACGCATTGTTACAAACCAAGGTATAGCCGCCCGTCAGCTCCATGTTATAGAAGACTAGCCTATTACCATAAAAAAATCACATTTTCAGACTCTGATCTGAAAAACCGACCAGTAGAAAATCCTGAGGAATGAACCACAGTACACACACACTTCCGCTGAGGGAAAGCAAGAAAAGAAATATTAACAAATCTGCCCCCTGATTCTGAGCTGTCGGAAAATTATCGGCTGGTAGTGTCTGTTTACGTAAAGATAAAAAATTTGATATTAAAAAATATTTTTTTAATATAATATTTTTTTATCTTTACGTAAAGTTATGGAAAAAAAATCTTATTTTAATCAGTTTTTTTTATTTTATATACAGTAAACTATTTTCTAACATTAAATAACTTAAGCCCTAAAAATACGTCGTTCCAAGTTTACGATACCTATTCGAAAAAGTTTGCAATCCGGGAGCCATCCAACGAGTCAGATTCACCCTCCCTGAAAATTAATAAAATATAATTCTCATCATATCGTGTTCATTCAATCATTGTTTGTAAATCGTATTGAACAAAACAAAAATCAAACGAACGAACACACAAGAGTTGTGTTGTAAACAAACAATAGAATTTCAATATTTATATAGCTATATAGACGCACTAGCTTCCACATGCGGCTTCGCGTCGTATGTATAACCTCCCTCATGAATCACTCTATTGGTGAAAACCGCATAAAAATCCGTCGTATAGTTTAGAAGATCTAAGGTTACATACGAAGCGAGTTTATACTAAATACCTACGCACATGCGCTGCCCACCATACGTACTGCTGTTCATACAATTTCCTTTTCTCACCTCGGCTTAGAACGAAGTTCGGGCCTGTAATATAAAAAGTTTCTAGAAGATTCCAATAATTTTCTCTGGTTAACATTTAAGTAACTTGACCGTGTACTATTGCACATAATTGCGAAAACACCACCGAAGCCAGTTGCAACACATCCCAAGTAAATTGTACCGATCAGTTATGAAACGATAAATTTCATTTTAGTTAGGTACCATTACTTAATAACGAGAAGAAAGCTACTGTCCTTGTACCAATTCCCTTATCAAGGTAATCAGTATGATTGATTAGTTTAGGTTTTTGCTTGTAGTAAACAGGAATTGTCTTAAAAGATAAGCTTACCTATTTGCAGAGTGAGAATGTAATTCGGTAATCTTATCTATATCTAAGAATTTCCTTTGAATAAGACGTAGAAATAACCGACATCTCATAAGATCATGAAACTGCTAGCTTTTCGTTTCTTATTGCTAAATAAAAAACAACAAATGACATCCTTCAATATGCTTCTAATATGTAGTCCAAAAATTTCTTTTCAATTATGCGCAACTTAACTATGTTGCTACCTACTATATAAATTAGTAATATCGACTTGTGAAGTTGAAACCTGCTTAAAGGTACTTCAAAACAGCTGATATTAATTTTAATATACAGTAACTCTACCCTGATAAGGTTGAATGAACTTTAGAGTCGTCAGCAACATCGGGCTAAATACATAATATTATGATAGCCAAAAATTTTATATACGATCCACTTAAAACTCAAATAAGAAGTGAATTATGATTTATGTGATTGTATTAGGGAATTTAATTTAATTAAAAAGTGGCGTGAGTTTTGTTGCCAGTTATTCTCATAACAGACTCCACCCTCTCAGCAAAGGCCTAGGTCGTAAGTCGTAAACAAATTCACTGACAATATTTTTTCGGATAACCTGTTAAATGCTTAACTAGTGATTTTCTTATGAGTTACTTTGTGACCTAGATTTCATTTCAATGAGATCTATAATTGTGTTACCTAAAAAAACATTTAATTTTGCATGCTACACATAAATAAAATTAGCAAAACATGTTTATGGTCATACGTTCAAGAGATACCTATTTATTGTTACATTTTAAATAAATCTAATTCAGAAAGATTACCTAATTGATAGTTATTATCTGCTGTGACCAATGATATTGTATGTTAAAAAAGGTGTACAAATTACAATATCATTTAGCTGTGACTGTGTGCTTAGATATAATAAGAGTATGACCAATGATATTGTAACATACAATATCATTGAGTATGACCCTTAAAGATTATCACGTCTTACTGTAAATGTTAATACTTATCATTATGTAATTAGATAACTTTATTAAAGCATACCGTTTGACAAAGTATTTAATTTGTTTTATGAAGGAGTACCCAACTATCAGCAGCCGTAAAAATTAAATTACTTATGTGAAAAAGCATAATATTCGTAGTTTTAATGCAACTCGGCCGAGATCTTAAAATGCCTGTATTGCATTACTTGTATTATTACGTTTAAGTGCATTCTCTGGGAAGCTGATCACCTTCTCATGTGGTGCAGTAGGTACCTACGTGATCTGCAAGCCGACTGTCTATAGGGTATAATTTTGGGTCACGGCAATATTGAGTGAGGAGAATGAACACCGACACCACCGGTGCTCGCGGAACGCTGCGCGTTGCCGGGTGCCTACGTGACGCGGCCCGCGTGGCGAGGAGGGCCGAGGCGAGGGGCGCTTGGGCCCATTTGTTTTGTTGCGTGCGCATCATAATGATGGTAGAAATGCATGTTTTGATATCGATATATTATGTAAATGTAAAGTTAACAATACATTTCCAAAAAAATAAATAGGTAAGTACGAGTAATGATAATTTAGGTGGGAAAAAAATTTAAATTTTTGAGATTTTTAATAGCAAAAAACTTCTCTTTTTTTTGGGCAAAAATTTAATATTAAATAATAATTTAATGAGATCATAAAACGCAATAGGTACTTATAGCACAATACTTACAAAAAAAAAACTTTCCATCGAAGCATGTAATGTCTACGTGATCGTCGTATCGATGTCGATAGAAGTAATGTAAACAATGCGGACAGCACTATCGTATCACTGGAGCTCGTAAGAAGGCAAAACACAACAAAGATTCAGTCGGTTAAATACGTTCAACGTGAACAGACGCTACAAACATTATTCAAAAAAAAAGAAAGAGTTGATTGAATTAAACACCTGCAAAGTTATTTAAAGTTTCCTGAACTGCTTACATACTTTGAACAAGAAAGTAAACAAGATGTTTTCTACCAAGAAAAGTTTGGATAAGATCCTGCTGGCGTACAAGAAAGAAATTCGCCGACAGATCAGCAAAACCACCAGTGTCACCAATTCTGATGCTATGGTTCCTAGACTGGACCAACCGCAATCCAAACTCCCAAAGAACGATGACGCTGGCCCAAAGAAGCTTTTGAAGTTGCAAAAATATCACAGGTCAGTGAACTCAGTTGAACTCCGCGACATAAAGTTTGCGTAACTGTCGAAGCCATATCATGCACTCAGCTTGTATTAGGTAATAATGTTGATACCGACTAAAAATAAATACCGAGTGCAATAGAAATATGACAATAATATGTGAGCATTGGTTAGCTGATAAACTATCACGCGAGAACGACGTGATGCATTAACTGGAAGCATCAGTGTACACACTTGCATAATAAATTAAAATTGCTAATCGCATGCGAGTCAAATAAAGCACTTAAATTACTTTTGTACGTGAAATTGAATACATTATCTACTGTCTATGTTATTGCTGTAAATATTTACTTTAAACTTGTCTCCACATTGGGTAGGGTAGATAATAAATAGAGACAAAAATTCACATTGTAAAAATGATCCTAATTAAATTTAATGAGGTATGATATGGTTCAGATATGGTTTCATATTCGTAACTTTAGAACTTAATATGACATCCTAAAGTGTCTCAGATTCGATAAACTTTGTGGTCAAAAGAAACTTTTGTTGATGTCTAGATTCCTGTCGACCCTGACACCTCAGGAAATGCCGATGGCTACCCGCGGACTGGCCGTCTCAAAGGACCAGTCCCGGGAGTTCATGGCTTGCTTTCCGGACATCGTGAGGGACCTCACTGAGACTGGCAAGCACATTGATGTGCCAGAAGCCAGCAAGTGGTTGGCTAAGGTACGTTTTATGTAGCAGTCAGTCGTAAGTGAAGTGCTTTGTCACTGAACCTGTTATAAAAATTGTCTAGAAAGTAGAAACTTGTCTGTCCAGTCGGGATGGACTTCGGACTGCTATAAATAGCACATGCAATGAGTTGCTTCTAAATATGGATCTTAATTTGCCCCACACTGACAATTTTTATGGCAGCTAAGTGTTGTCATTGTTTGTCATGAATCGAGTAAAAAATACGTTGTATGTACATTGTACATAATGCCCGGGTGGTGTGATAAATGCAGTGAGCTAATAAGCTTCATAATGATACATCAGGAAAGGAAGAATAATCGTACCCCGCCGTGTCATAAATAAATTAAATCGCAAGAATATGATGATAGTGATGATCTCTGATCTTGAAATTGGTATTGCCAATCATACTACCCGGGTATTCTTCAAAATTTGAATTTCAGTCAGCAATAGGGTCACAATATAATTAACGTTTTATGTTAATAATAATAGGGTTTATTTTCATAATAAGGCTAGATTATATAAATAAAAACATTTATCTTTGTCTCTTTTTATCACGAACATATCATTAAATAAGATGTGTGTCGACGTCAGCGTAATTACAATACAAGGTGCACTTAATATGCTGGAAGTACCCACAATGTAAACAATGTAATCACTCGCATGTAGCGTGTAAATATCGACTGTAACAGTTCATTGGTTTTAATTATTACCTCTCAATTGATAAGCTAGGATGAAGGTACGATCATTTGGATCAAATATGTGCTAAAAAATAAAGTTTCTTAACTTCGCCGGTGCAACAAAGTCATAAGTACCCAAAAAGCAGTGAACTTGACTTTTTTTTACAAAAAATAATACTTTCAGGAAACTATTATATATGTAGTGAAAGAAACAAGTTGATAATCCAAATAATAAGAAGACAAATACATACGAGAATTATCACTTGTACAAATGACGAAAGAATAAAAAAAATGGTTAGTTTAGCACAATTTATATACAATTAAAGAATTCTTTGACATAAAATTATGAACTTCAAATTATGACAAACCCAAAAAAAACTTAGAAGTGCTTGCCTGTAAAATCACAAAATGAGCTGTTGTCTGACTTTGTTGCACCGAATTTAAAATTCTATTACATGTAGGTACTTTACATTAGAATTGATCTTTATCAGTCATAGTTTTTCACACACCCGGGAGAATATTTTCATTGCTTTTTCTGATACTTATGTATTCTAATGTTACAAGTACATTATTAAAACTTGCAGAACAAGCTGATTTAGCTGATTAACATAATATTAAATCATAAAACTGCGCAGAAGCTAAAGTTATTAAATTTAATCATGTAGTTTTTCTAGTCCAATAACCGTATCGGTATTTTGAACCGTGCAAAATTTTTAATCGTAGGCATGTTATAAAAAAATACTGCGATGTAGTTTTCAAGGCTGACATACTTTATAAAACTTTGCATGACTTGATTCTTTAAAACCTTTACAATGTTTACTTGGTTCGAAAGTATACTCCCATTGTTCACCAAAAAACGTTTTTAACTAAAAAAATACTATTGTCAATTTTACTATTGCCCCTTTTGTCACAGTACTCTAAAATATTTTATTACATTAAACAGCTTACAAAGGTTTGTAGAATTCTGGTGTATCACTAAGCATGAGTTCAATATTTTTTGCAGGAAGCAAACTCTCTTTGTATTTCAAGTGTTCCGATTGCAATAAAGACTTCATTGTTTCAGTTGTTGCAATACAATGTGCCAAACGGTAAAAAGAACCGAGGTCTAGCTACGGTGTTGGCGTACAAAATGTTGGAGAAGAGAGAAAACTTAACGCCTGAGAACGTGCACCTCGCGAACATGATGGGATGGTGTGTTGAAATGGTAAGTTAATAAGTTAAATTAATATTTCAAGATCGACACATTTCTTTTTTTTTTCATAAAATTTTAGGTCTTCCATGTAAACTTGAACTATGTCACTCACACTCCTCATATAGGTAAATAGAAAAGGATGCGATGTCTTCGCATCATATGTTTAACTATATTCATTAATTTGAAAGCCTTTAGATACAATTTTTGTCAGTTTACTACACGTCTCTATAAATTAAATATAATCTCTAATTTTCGTAAGCCTGCAAGTCTAGTCTCCTCGTTCTAAATCAATTTACTCGTACCTACTTTGTCAAACTGTGCAGGAACTTTGTTTAACCGTGTTCAAATCATAGCCAAAATCAGACCTCATTTGTACCATGTCGCAGACCTTCTAGTTGTTAAAACACTTAAAACCTATTTGACAATGTTCTCAAATGACGGAATATTTTTTCATCAAACTTTTTGAATGTAGCAAAAATAACAATAAAAAATGCAAAGCACAATTTTTTTTGGACAGTCGTGTAATAAACTTGATTAGGTTGCCAGTGGTTTCTGCACTTTTCTGCATAACCATAAACGAATTCGCTTTTTGAATCTCAATGTTGCTACTTCGTTCAGCGATCTCAGGCGACCATCAATATGTTAATTACATATACAAAGCTAAGCTATATACCGTATTGTTATATAAAATAACAAGTTTATCAAGTTCTCCTGTAGATGTAGCCTTGAAACTTGTTTGGCACCGGCGATACTAAAACATTCGATGCCTTATCTAATTCTATAGCGAATAAAGCCAGTAAGTAAACACTCGATAATTGAATGCATAATATTATACCTACGATATCAAGGAAGGAAGATTTAATTCTAAATACGTTCATTTTTGAGATATTTTGTCTGCATCCAAAGAAATCGCTGCGCATGAATTCAAGAAAATGCATATGCGTTATACAAAAGACCAGCGTATAATCACCGTATGTGTAACCGGTCACAATCTTCTGTTTTTATGTTAATGTTATGACATACGTGACTGTACATTATTTATGGTATTAATTTTGTGACTGGTCCATTACAACCTTATTAGTATTCTTACCAGCCAGTATCAACGCAAACACCATGGCGCTGTCATCATCATTTTGCATATATTTAAACTTTTTATCGAAAATACGACGCAAAAACCGCCATATGACTATGACTGGCCTGTTGGTCTAGTGGTTAGTGACCCTGACTGCTAAACCGGAGGTCGTGGGTTCGATCCCCACCCAGGACAAATCTTTGTGTGATGAGCATAAAGGTTTGTTCTGTGTCTGGGTGTAATTTATCTATAATATGTATGTATTTACAAAAAAAAAATGTATTTAAGTAGTATATCAGTTGTTTAGTACCCATAACACAAGCAAATATAATTGCTTACTTTGGGACTAGATGGCGCTGTGTAAATGTGGTAGAATATTATTATTATTATATTTAAGACTGGGGAATAAAAATATTGACTTTGTACTGCAATATTGACTTAGGTGTGGTATTTGTACTCTTATCATATTTAAATAATAAATTAAAGATATTCAAATCGATCTATAAGTATCAATCACTATATTAATGTAAATAGGTATGTCTCATAAAAACAGATTCATATCCAAAATGATTGATTTGTCACCAAACAATATTCTATGGGCAGATCGTGAATGGTAAGTTAGGTTAGAATACTTAGGGCCGGTATTTCAATGTCACCTTATCTCGAATTGATCTAGGCTTGAACATAAGTAGGACTTATGTTCAAGCGTATTTCAATATAGGATTAAAGTTAAGCGGCACCTAAAGTCCATCCTAACTAGCCTTAATCTAAGCGGAGGATTTTTGCCACTTAAGTTCCGATCTGAGATTTGCGTGTGACTAAAGAAAAAAGTTGCTTCATGATAATTTATTTTTGTACGCGAATTCATAGGAGCCAAGCCTAAATAGTATTTTTTTTGATTATTATGTGCCAATTTGTTTTTCTTGTTTTCTTGAATAGCACCAATTTTGTAGTAAGGCTAAAAATTGCTAAAACCAGAGTATATTGATAAGTTAATGGCTAACAGGTAGTGCCGTAAAACACTATTAAAAAAAATGCCAATATTAGTGCACCAACTTTAGTGCAATGGAGATAAATCTGCTGAAAGATATAGTTTAAAAAAAACCATTATATAATAGAAAACTAAAAAAGCGATGCTATTACGTGGAAGGCGAAAAAAAACTTATCAGAAATGTCGTAAACTTGATTTTAAAACTCAATAATTTATAACTATAATAATAAATAAAAAAATATTCTACCACATTCACACAGCGCCATCTAGTCCCAAATTAAGCAATTATGCTTGTGTTATGGGTACTAAAAAACTGATAAGTATACTACTTAAATTTTTTTTTTGTTGTAAATAAATACATATTATAGATAAATTACACCCAGACACAGATCAAACCTTTATGCAAATCACACAAAGATTTGTCCTGGGTGGGGATCGAACCCACGACCTGCGGTTTAGCAGTCAGGGTTACTAACCACTAGACCAACTGCAGACCAGTCAACAAACATTAATGTCAACCAAATGACAACAAAAATTATAAACAAATGACATATTCTTTTTATTATGTTGCAATATTGCGATTTATCTCAGATTAGTTAAGGAGAAGAAGATCCAGATTGAAATACACTTCCATCTTTCAAAAGTGACACTTAGATTAAATGTAGGACTTAACTTAAGCAATAAGATAAGGTAACATTGAAATACCGGCCCTTAGAATCATATATATCTAGGATCCGTATAGTTAGAAGGCTTTCTACCACACTCAGAGACGTCAATTAACACTTAGCAGTAATCTGTCATTAACACAATTTTTTCATTGAATAATCGTCTTTAGGTAAAAATTTTTTGGTTTTAAATTAGGTGAGGCCTATGTTCAACAGTGGACGTCATTGATACCTATTACGTTTTTACAAATAAATTTATAAAAAAAAAAAAAAAAAAAAAAAGGCCCTGAGCACGCCAGTTTATCTTCGTTGTTATTTTTTTAGTCTTTTTTTTGGTGACAATCCTAACTATTATTTGGGATCCCAATACAATTATTTGATAACTGATAATATTATTTCCATAATTTCTGAGTAATTCTAAATTAGTAATAATTATGTTAATGTTACCGGTGATTGGTTGGTGACATTTATTTATTAGCTCATTGAAATCAATTATTTGGGAATTGATAAATACATACCCATTTTTAAATATTTAATTAGAGCAAACACAGTGATAATAAGTCTCCTATTTATTATATCTATGGTATCAACTAGTTAATATTCGCAACACCTAAGTCAGGACAGCATTGTTAGTTTACAAAATAATTATCTCAATTCGTGTTATACTTTCCTGTTTTGAATTACGCAGCTTGGTAAATTAATCGTGGACCTGGTATAATAAACTATTAAATCCTTTAGTAGATCTCTAAGAATAGTAAACCTATATACATATAGATCATGCCTCATTCCCAACACAGGGGTAGTCAGAGACTATTTCCCTGCACTTGCTACCATTCTGACATACATTTTTGGCTTTTATTCTATTCTTCTATTTTTCTTTCCAAAACCGGCGAGAATGCATGAAAAGCCTGATGAATGTTGAAGAAGCCAAAGATGTATAGTAAACATTCGGAAGAAGAAGAAACTTTGGATGTTGTGAACACAACTTCATGAAATATGCCAAGTTGTTTAGTAAACAGAAGAATATAAAATCGGTCATATGGAACTGATTATAAATGGCATTTTACCATACACGGTGATTATCGCGCATTAATACATAAATTTAAATGATATCGTAGTTCATTCATACAAATTACAAGGACAGGCTGTTTGTAGGTATTGCGATCTTTGACATGTTGGTAGGGTAAGAGAGGCAACGACGAGAGTTTATTTCCGAAGTTTTATTGATAAATAATTATCGATACTACAAACCAATGCAAGTTCTGTACATATTGCATTGAATACATAGTATAATGTATGTTAGAGGGCGCTAACGGAAGCCTATCTGTGTATATACATAATTCAATTCTGACCTATACTACGTGTACAGTCAACGTCAAAGTGATACCAATGATACGATACGCGTGGCTAATCCGCACGAACATTAAAAATGTTCTAATATGTGTTATTAATATGTAATATCTGTTCTGTGAATGTTTATGTAAGTATACCTAATAAGTAGGTACATATAATTTATAGGTTTTCTCTTCTTTTTCGTTACCAATTGTAACCGAATTCTCATACTAGCAACTATGTTATAACACATGTCACTACCACGTAGCGACACAAGTGGAAGTTACAATGTCGCCTAAATAAGCCTTAGACCTGACTTATGCCATACTAATAATAATTGTTTTGTCCATAGTTCCATACACACCAGTTGCTTCTGAACGACATCGTGGATGGTACTGAGATGCGTCGCCGAGCGCCTTGTTGGTACAGGCGCCCCGACGTTGGCCTCAGCGGGATCAACGATGCCACTCTGCTCCAGTCAGCCATGTTCTCCACTCTCAAGAGACACTTCCACAATAAGACTTACTACAATAATGTTCTGGAAACATTTAATGAGGTTGGTCTTCATATATCTTACGTTATAAACTTCAGTTTGAGTTAAGATGTTAGGAAATAGCTGAACGCTGTGGCTTCATTTATTGTACGAAAGTTTTTAATCCCTAAATGAAACTGTCCTGCTGCCTATATGCGAGTATATGCTGAATACTGTGTTGTGGATTCGATTGCCGCATATGACAATTATTGGGCCGTCCACCAATTGTTTTAAGTCGAGGTTACTTTATGTCCGGTCAGGTAAGTTTGTCATTTAAAAAATTGCATACGTTCCCTATTCAAATACTTGTTCAAATAATTGTCTTGCTGATTGTACTTACGTTCACAAATCTGATGTGTAGAACCGTAAATACTTACAGAACGTGTCCTTAATGACTTATAGTTGTTGAACTTGTACAAGTTTTACCTCAAGACGTCAAGCATGGCATAATTATACGCCAACTCATGTCCTATCGCATTCATACAATTATCTACATTACTTGTATACAATAACAGGACTGATAATATCGATGGTTATCTCTTGACCTTAGAAACAGAGCACGTATTTACATTTATGGATGAATAAAATCTTTGTTACTACTTAAGTTCAGACTCAAAGCTAAACGATTGCTTAAGTTTAATAATATAATATTTTACCACATTCACACAGCGCCACCTAGTCCCAAATTAAGCAATTATAGTTGCTTGTGTTGCTACTAAACAACTGATAATACTTCTTATATTTTTTGGAAATACGTACATAATTATAGATAAATTACACCTAGACACAGATCATGCTTATCACACAAAGATTTGTTCTGGACCCACGACTTCTGGTCAGTAACCAGGTCAGTCAGGTGTAGGTAGCAAGTTGAAATGCTTTGGAAATACTTACTTTAAAAATGTACCAATCGAAGATCAGCCTATTCTTTTCTAATTCGATGACGAAATCGTCGGTTTCAATTCAAATCAAATAGATAAAGACGTCTGTCTTATGTTTATGAAAGACTAGCTGTTACCCGGGGCTTCGCTCCCGTGGATTTTTAATTGGCCAAATGACCACTACTCCTCCTTTCTCGATAAATGGGCACAAGTATAACTTGAACATTTTTGGAGCTTGGAATTGAGACACAATATAATATACCTATCTGCGACATGTGCGTGTAAGATACCTACACTTTCTGAGAAAAACTCCAGATGTTATGTTTTATCACAACACATCAATTAATAGTCGTAATCGAAACTCACAATCTTGTTAAACGGCTGTAACTGATTATGTATGAAACATAAAATGAGTAATATATCGGTTCATTCGTACCTGTTCAAACAATAGCTATCACATAATTTACGAACACATGGAGCCCAACGTGACGACTATACGAACAATGTAGATATGCAAACATATGCAATTAACGAGTATCAATCCGTAATAGGTACATATTAATTAATGTATTATTGTTGTTCGATAGCCGTTACATAATATTACTCATACTTACAATTTATTTTAGAATGTAGCGTCTACCAATACTTATGTTTAATAAGTAGTTTGTTTTAATTACCTGTTGCGTCAGTGGTTTTGGGTTCAATACCCGGGTCAGACAAATTCAAATTTGAAATTCAATTAGCAAAAGATTTTCACAAATTGAGCTACTAGTTTAAGAGAAAAAAGTGAATGATTTTTTTTTTTGATTCGACTATTGGACATAGGTTGTATAAATGCATTTAAATAATCATTTATAATTTACTTTTGTAAGTATATTTAATTGGACAATGTATTTGTTCGTACATAGGCATGGGTAGGTACTTTCATCTAAGTATTTGATCAGTTGGAAATAGATACGCAGCCTATTAGTGAATTGTCATATAGAGATATATTTGAGATTATAGGTACATCATACATAGATACACATGGCAGAGATAATAAAGATATATACCTTCTGCTCTTTAGCTATTTTTTCTTTCTTAATTGTTCAATTTATGTCAAATAAATTTTATTTACAGATGCTCTTAAAGTGCTCCATCGGCCACTACTTAGAGAAGCTTATGATGAAGACAGATAAGCCGGACTTATCACTGTTCACAATGGACAAATATGAATCTATCACTAAATACAAGACTTCTTACCACACGTTCCAAATGCCTGTTACGTTGGCACTACTCATGACTGGAGTGGACGACCCAGAGACGCACAGACAAGCGAAGACTATACTGTTGGAAATGGGCGAGTTCTTCCAAATTCAAGTGAGTTGTGGTCTTTTATTTATTATTTTAAGTTCTAGCTTTAGTTTTAGAATGTTCTAATGACCTACCTACATCGAGATTATAAGAATTTACATCAATCTCTGACTAATTTCTGTGCATAAAATCTCGTTGACCCATTGCTCTGATGCAACGTGCAAAACCAGTCTGGCCAGTGTGGTATAAGTAGAAGGCTAAATTCCCTTCACATTCTTTGGAATTTTTATAATTTCTTTATCGGTTGAAATGGTGGTACCTAGAGGTGGTTATATTTCTTAGCGGGATAGAATTGTATGGAACCTTTAATATAAGAATTATAAAAATACACAAAATTCATGTTCTGCCTGTTGCTAACGAATTTTCAGATGTGGTTGTACACTTATTTAGATAAGATCACATGTAATTTTGCACGCCTCGTCCGATAAGCAAGAGCGTAAACAATGATAAAACTAATTAGCTAAGACCCCCCACTAATCTAGTGACTGATAAGAGATACTTATTAGAGTAAGGCAAATAGCACGTTGTCACAGAGATAAGAGATATTGCATATTTTAGTGCTTTATGTTTTTTAGCGAAAGCACAATCATAACAGTACATGGAGAGGCCGATCGGATCACGTGAAACTGATACAGTTTGACCGTTTTGGGTCGATGTGATCAAATTAATTCAGTCGCTCCGACTAACTGACGCGATATCCACACGCACGATACGGAATCCGGTCAATTATAACTAAAGGCATAACGGTTACAATAATAATTTTTCGTCTTTTCCAGGATGATTTCCTCGATTGCTTCGGTGACCCCGCAGTCACAGGCAAGAATGGAACAGATATTCAAGATGGAAAATGTACCTGGTTAGCCGTTGTGGCTCTGCAACGCGCGAACCCCAAGCAAAGACAGTTCATGGAAGAGAACTATGGTAACTCTGACCCAGTAGCTGTCGCCAAAATCAAGGATCTCTACGAAGAACTCCAACTTCCTCACACTTATTCAGTTTTCGAAGAGGCCACTTACGATCTCCTTAGGACACAAATTCAGCAAGTCACACGCGGCCTTCCACACGATCTCTTCTTTAAAATCTTAGATAACATCTTCAGGCGAAATATTTAAACGTCAAATAATATATTATATTGATTAAGTTAAACTCTTAGATGGTGCAAATACCTAATAAATGTATATTAGAATTATTTAAAATATAAAGTACTCAAAATAGGCAGGCATTTAAGAATAATCAAGGAATCTGAAGTGCTGTCTAATTTGATGTACTGTAATGGGTGTTATGATAATGCACTGTGTTTTTTAATAAGTAATGGTAAGCTACGAAGCCAATGACCTAGTAAAGGTCCTCGAATTAAGGAGATTGAGTCAAGAGAAGAAGGGAGTAAGAACATCGGGAGAATAAAAAATTAAAAGCTTTGAATGGACTAATAATGCTGCTAAGTGTAAAAAAATTCGAATTTAGTAATGTTACAATCATAATCTAACTTAGAGTAGTCGTGGAAAGTGAATTGAAGTAAGAGATAGGTTTTTCAAACATTTGCTAATTGTAATTATTGTATACGTCTTAACTAAAGGCTTAATTATGCATGTATTTCTCTCGATGATGATATTAAAAGTATTGATTGAAAATTATTTAATGGATTTTATTTATTATACTTACCTGCATGATTGCTATCAATGACCTGAAACTCTAAGATATCTAAGGCAATACAAATATTTTGTGCAAATATTTTAGCGATTTTTGATAGGACTCCATACTTCGTTCGCGAACAAGGTTACGAGAGTAAAGTAATCCAGTTACAACGCAGAAGGCAATGGTAGTCGTAACTTTCCATTAGGGGGTATAAGCTATATAATAATATAATATATAATATTCTACCACATTCACACAGCACCATCTAGTCCCAAATTAAGCAATTATATTTGCTTGTGTTATGGGTACTAAACAACTAATATACTACTTAATTATTTTTTTTTTGTAAATACATACATATTATAGATAAATTACACCCAGACACCAAACAAACCTTTATGCTCATCACACAAAGATTTGTCCTGGGTGGGGATCGAACCCACGACCTCCGGTTTAGCAGTCAGGGTCACTAACCACTAGACCAACAGGCCAGTCAAAAAAAATATAGCTTTATATATTATTACCGTCATAGCGGTAGCGCCTACTCAAAAATATATAGTAAAAAACTAGGTTACGATAGGCGCTAACACATGCTTTTCTCTTCTTCGCTTCGCTTTGCTCCCGTCGTTCGCCACGGCTCAGCTTCTATTGGCCCTAGCGAGATGTTTATAGCCTATAGCCTTCCTCAATAAATAGGTTATCAACACTAAAAGAATGTTTAAAATCGGACCAGTAATTCTTGAGATCCTAGCGTTCAACCAAATAAAACAAATTAACTCTTCAGCTTTATAATATTAATAGATATAGATTTTATTAGTATAGATGTAAAACTACATATTATAAGTAACTACCTACCTAGTAGGTACCTACGTAGTGTATCACTTCAATAAATAATCAACGACAGCCCATATCGTAACAATCGTCGATCCAAAATGCTAAAGACTTTCTTTGTCATGCTAAACATAATTATTGTGCCTATAGAAATGTTAACTCGCTTTCCTGTTCAGTAACACAAAAATCTCAACACAATAGATTTGAACTCTTGATCTTAAATAGGTATATAAGTTTTCTTGGAAATAAATGTATCTCAACGCTGGCATTACTCGTTTGCACTTCCATAAAAACGCACACGTATCCTGCAGCGTTATAATATTTCAATAAATTATAAAGTTCGAAACATGATGAATATAATTTGTAGAAAATTCGGATACTATAGTTTGCTGTTTGGAAAACATCTCGCTACAACTAGGACCAGAAACTACATTGACAAGTAAGTTTTATAAATAGTCCTTAAGTTTATTGCGTGCGAAGAGGTGTTGCAACCTCACCAAGGGTCTCCTCTCGTCTAGCTAACTAAAGAGCTGAAAGGGTAGGTCATATTTCGCCAACACTACGCACGGCCTAATGCTGGTTGGTGAATCAGACATTAGAATATGAGGTTTCATCGCACTGGTTTTTTTCACTGTTAGCAGATTGTGTCTCATGACTACTGTGACTAGTTCATATAATTCCACAAAGTGAAATCCACATTGGTGTCCACATTAGTCCTACTGTAGGCATTGCCAGTTGGAATCGAACTCGGAGAGTATGATTTGCATGTCGGTCACTTATCCATTCAGACACGTTAATAATAATATCATCATATCACAACTTGTACCTACTCTGTTCCCGATATTGACGGGCCCCCACATATATTTTATATTTACAAATTTATTTTTTATTATGATGTGATGATCATCATCTCAACCCATAAACGTCCCCATACTGGGTATGGGTCTCCTCCAAAGAATGTGGAGGGAAAAAAATGGCTAAATTCCCTCCAAAGGGACATAATAATAATTAAATTGTTTATTTATCAAACGATGACGGTGTCCGGTGGCTTTGAAAGGATAAATAGAAAATTTTAAAAAAAATATTTCCAAACTACATGGAAGAATCTCCTTTTTTATCCGACTGTCAAAAATTAAGGTAACCAATTTTTTTTTTCATATGATTGAATTTATTTAAGAATACTTAAGTAGGCGGAAATTGACAATTCCCCTTGTGCCTGTAGGTCAAAACCGTCTTGCATAAGCTTAAACGTGTATGCCCACCATAAGCGATGATCCTATTTGTTCTAGATCACTCGAACGTTTATGCAGTACCATGTCGAATAAACCTCTGGATATAGGAAAGGAAAAGACAGTTCTGTACAATGCTTTGCCAAGGATCATTGACGACCTTATAAAGCACTCCAAATTTGAAGAAATACCAATAGCAGAGGAATGGGTGAAAAAGGTAAGGTTTACAATACTTACAACAGACCAGTACGTATTACACACAGATCATAATACAAATTATTATGATCTGTGTGTAATACTGGTCTTCTTATAGGTATTTCTTTTAGAAAGAATTTAAAGATTTCTAAATAGAAGCTGTACACAGATAGGTATTTAAGCTATAGTTATTATGGATTTATAATAGGTACTTGAAATAAAGACTCCCCAATAATACCTAATTATAATTAATGACGCTTAGATATTACATTTTTTTGTATTTGAATTGAAAAATACATCTATTTCTGTAGGCTATGGGCGATAGTTAGAAAACATTAATTCTTTTATTTTTCGTATTACCTAGGTACGTCACATTTTAAAATATGAAAGTCTTTAATATTGAATTAGGTACCAGCATTTTTATAAATACGGTTAACACGTTTTGTAAACGGTTTGATTTAGGTAATAGTCTATTGTAAGACGCGTTTAACTTACATCACTCTTTTTGCGTGGAGGGTTAAAAAAGGGAATCACTAATCGGATCGTAGGTCTAGATTTATGTAGTCAAACTTTTTACCTAATTGTTATTTTCAAAAATCATATTTACCATAATACGATTTTTTTTCTCGATTACAGGTCATGAATGGTACTTTAACCGGTGGTAAGTGTGCAAGAGCACTTACAACAGTAATTGCATATAAAACAGTTGAGAAAACAGAGAATATCAATGATGAAACAATTCGGCTTGCGCATTCTTTGGCCTGGTGCAATGAAATTGTGAGTTAAACGAAAATTTGTCATAAGCAACTTTGTGGCGACTTTACGCTTTATTTGGTGAAGTATTGGTATTTATTAATTCATATCGAAGTCGATGTCGCTACCAATTATCTGAAATGACACCAATCAATACAAATTGTACTTAATCCACGTTAGTAACCAAAATTTAATAACTATGTATTTTAGTTATTTCTTCGTTGTTTCATTATCCAATTATAATAATACTAGCTGACCCGGCGTACTTCGTACCGCCATAAATAAAAAAAGTCGTTATAAAAAAAAAGCGCGCGGATCCTAGGTCTATGGTATTTTTGTATTCTGCTACTATACTACCTTGATACTGCAATGTATTTACTTTTCTACGAAAAATATTTTATTTAATATTTTACAATATCCATTTATTTTTATTAGTTTATGACTTTAGCGACCATAAATACATACAATGATAATTCACTGTCAAATGTCAAATTTTAGACCGAAAATAAATGGCGCGAATACATAAAAATGGCGCGCGGATCCTAGGTCTATGGTATTTGTATTCTGCTACTATACTACCTTGATACTGCAATATAATTATTTATTTACTTTTCTACAAAAAATATTTTATTTCATATTTTACTTTATTTGATAAATTTACTACACAATTGTCATAATATATTCTTTGAATTTACTGGTGAATAATTAGTAATATATTCAAGTAATGAGGTTGTATAGTAAGCAAAAAGAAAAAAGAGATCTTTGATTTCTTTTTAATCTGTCATACTGAATTGTCATTAGGGCTGACGTTGATAAATATAGTAATATACATACACAAAGTTGAAAGGATGAATGTTTGTTTGTATATTTGATAATTTTAACCAAAAAGACACGGGATGGATGTTTACAAAGATAAGTAATATTCTAATCAATCACGTAATATTGGTTATGTTTAATCTGAAGTAATTATCTGTGCTTAGAAAATATTGGCCGAAATTTCCCCTCTAATTGTGAAAAGTTGCTGTGGTCACAGGAACAAAATAACAGGTAAGCGAAGTCACGGGTGACATACAGTATTATTATAAGATTTTTGGGATTATATACATTTCATTTAATATCGTAATAACTTTTAAACTATTTGTCGAAATAACTTAGTGTAAACGACAAAAATTATCTACATTAAATGACAAAAGTGATAAAGGTATTTACATTCCTAGGAATTAGTTTAATACCATGAAATTTTTCACTTTAAATGCAGTATCCGATTTAAATGTATTTTTTTCTCACTATTCTCTCTATATCGACTTCCACATAAAAGATAGGCATATGCTGTCGCGGACTTTTTTTTATAACTATTTAAGAGTAACAATTCCTCCATACATTGTCCTTATGTAAAACTAACGGTTTACGTAGAGAAATCAGAAATAGCTATAAGATGGCAGATTTTTCTCCGACTTACTTTACATTTGTTCTCATGGTTTAGCCAATTTACGCGATATCTAGATAAAATATAGCCTATATGTTATTCTGATGTATAAGGTAAATTATTGCAAAGTTTCATTGAAATCTATTCAGTGGTTTTTTCGTTTACTGGTAACAAACATCCAAACATCCAAACATCCAAACATCTAAACATCCAAACATTCTTACAAACTTTCGCATTTATAATATTAGTAGGATCAAAGATTTTTTTTCCATTTTCGTATTAGGTATTTCGTAACGAACTATTATTTGATGGAAAAGCAATATTTTTTTTAGTAACCACCTCAATCTTTTATACCGGGACGAGGCGATGCGATGCGTACAAAAAATGATAAGTATGGTTTGGCGGGCTGTTATCCGCAACTCCACGTCAAGGCGCGGTTTTTGCGTAAATGAAAAGTAGTCATCATTCAGATTTTTATAAAACACGTGTAGAATGGTCCTTTGAAACTGACCTCCTTCCTTCAGAACAATCGCCTTCTTTCCAGCCAGTAAAATTATTGTTCTTATTTACATAGTATAGGATAGTCCGGGATCCCTGGTCCAATTTTTTTTTTATTACTATCAAGCAAATTTTTCGTGAATAGCTTCATTTCGATGAGACGCCCAATAATTTCGTATTCCAAAAGTTTGATTGTGGTAGCTAACAGACGTAGCAAGGGTATAACGGACCGGGAAGGAAATACTGGGATAACGTACCACGCAATTTGTAGGACAATAATTATTATTATGACTGTTCAATTACATAAATATTAAGTAAGTAATAAAAAATATGGTCCTACAAAATCAATGGTTTCATCGAAGGAGGGGACCCTTCCAACTTGTATCGACAACGAAGTCATCATAAATGATTACTAACTAGCCAGCTGATTTTTTTTATTTTTACTTACTTAATATTTATGTAATTGAACAGTCATATTATCCTACAAATTGCGTGGTACGTTATCCCGGTATTTCCATACCGGTCCGGTATACCCTTGCTGCGTCTGTTAGCTACCGCAATCAAACTTTTGGAATACGAAATTATTGGGCGTCTCATTTCACATCAAAAATAAGCTTGAAAGTAATAAAAAAAAATTTGGTCCAGGGATCTCGGACTAGTAGGTACACTTTTATAATACGTCTTTATTTCAACAGTTTCATACATACTGCGTTTTATTAGACGACATAGCAGATGGATCGTCGACGCGTCGAGGACAGCCGTGCTGGTACAAAAGGGAAGATGTTGGCATAGCTCATGCTACCAATGACTCCGTTCTCCTTGTTACTTGTATGCACAAGATTCTTCAGAACAATTTTGAAAAGTCGTCTATTTATAACAAGCTATATAGGACGTACAATGAGGTCAGTTGGTACATAGTCTGTCTATAATATAATATAAAATAATATTCTACCACATTTACACAGCGCCATCTAGTCCCAAAGTAAGCAATTATATTTACTTGTGTTATAGGTACTAAACAACTGATATACTATTTAAATATATTTTTTGTAAATACATACATATTATAGATAAATTACACCCAGACACAGAACAAACCTTTATGCTCATCACACAAAGATTTGTCCTGGGTGGGGATCGAACCCACGACCTCCGGCTTAGCAGTCAGGGTCACTAACCACTAGACCAACAGGCCATTTAAGTCTATATTGTTAGGCTTAGGCTTCACTTCGTTTTTTTCCCCGCGAGCGGTTATCCGCTATAACCACGAAACCTTTAAAGACACACGCACTACGATTAAAGACCGCAAGGCGTCCCGCGGCTTATCAGGCGTAATGTGCGGGCGATGCAAGTCTGCCTACCCCTTCATAGAAAATTCGTGACACTATGTCATGTTTTAAATATCTAATTTATTGATTATATTTCCAGTGTTTATTGTATACCAGTTTTGGACAACATCTTGATATCAGAGGATCAACTCACGAAAAAAACTACAACTTATTTACCATTGAGAACTATGATGACATCGTAAAATATAAAAGTTCGTATTACACCTACCTACTACCTATTAGTGTTGGTTTGATGTTGGCTAACCACTTAGACGCAGATAGCTTTGAAAAATGTAAGGAAATCAGCTTTCAATTGGGAAGTTTATTTCAGATGCAGGTGAGTAATGAGAATATCTATTAACTATACTAATATTATAAAGTAGTATGTTACGAGTAAACTTAAAAACTACTGGACCGACTGGACTATTTTGCCATTAAAAAGCTACATTATCATATGAGTAACATAGGCTATATAACATCACGCTGCGGCCAAGAGGAGCTGAGTAGTGGCCAAATAAAGAACGACTGGAGCAAAGCCCAGCATAAGTAGGTGTAGGTACTTCATAATGTGTACGTAAGGGGAGGTAACCAAAATCAAATTCGATAGATGATACATGATTTAGATATTTTTTATATGATGGGATTTGGATGGACATACTTCTATAGGTCTGATTCTCATTCTACTGGTCACCCAATTTATATCCAATAATTTTTAAATTCTGTAGCTCTTTGGCACTGCCAATATCCTTAAGTTCCTTACCACTTCCATCCTGCTGATTTACTAGTTTTATCGACTAAATATAAAAAAATACCTAGGTACTACTACTATCTAATAATTTTTCAGGACGACTTCTTGGACTGTTTTGGAGATGAAACTTTCATTGGTAAGGTAGGAACTGACATTCAAACTGGAAAATGTTCTTGGTTAGCTGTAAAAGCACTTTCGCTCTGTGATGCCAAAAACCGTGCTGTTTTCTCTGCATGTTATGGTAGCGCGGAACCAGCACATATTGAAAGAATTAAGCAGATGTATGTTCAGCTACAAATACCGCACCATTACAAACAAAAAGAGATCGAAATTAGTAACAGTATATTATCTACTGTGGAAGCTATTCCTTCTGCGCCAGAGCGTAAACTATATCGTCTTATTCTGGATATGACCTACGACAGAAAAAAGTAGTATGGCACAGATTGACAAAATGTATTAAAACGAGGGAGGTGTTTTTAAGTTTATTTATTTTATTAAATTTAAAGGTGCTGATAGACCTAAGTATTTCTTGTTATTATACCACCCTGATTTAGGGTAAGGGACCCTGACTGAATAGCGTGTAGTGTAATACCCCCATAATAATAATAATTTTGTCATGTCGATGACATGACGCGAGCGTGACGCAAAGGGAGAAGTAAGAGATGTTTCTAGATGTTGTCATACTTGACATTTCTGTGCTGCAAATGTTGACACATTAAAACATCTCCATATTTTATAATGAAAAAAACAAAAAAAAAACATTATATTATTTTTACAATGAAACCTGTACTGGCTATACAAGTCTCATTGTAAAACTATAATGATTTTATTAAAATTAATTTTATTAATTAGTAATTATCTATGAATGAATTTGAGTAAAGTAGTGTTAGAAGTTAATTAAATAAATTTTTATTTACTATTATTGTTGTTTTTCTTTATGAGTAACTCCTTTTTAAAGGTACCTTTGCCACATTTTTTTATTTGTTACAAGACTTTACCCTTTCTTTAAGCTTCGCCCGCCGCGGCACCGTAGCGTAGTCGTGTCGTGTCAAAATGACATTTTACAATACAGCATCATTTAACAAATGTGATTATTCTGTTCTGAATTTCTGAACGCACCGGATAGGAAGGGCCAGAGAGTGACACTGACATTCCACTGACATTCCGTCTATGTATCTTCACTTTCTTTTAGCTTAGCAGTGACAACTACGACAGTAGCAGTGTACAAAGTTAAAGCAGTGTAAATAACCGTATAATTTGTAGACTTACTTAGTTTCTAGCATCGAAACTAAATTAAATAACTTATAAAGTATTAAGGATTAGGTGTTAATTCAAAGTCTACTATTTCTCACAGTATAAAGAATTTGTTTAATTCGGTCAGAGAAAGTTGACATTTAAACGTATTCTGTGGCAGTGGCACAGTGTTGGTTAAACAATTCAACATGAATAACTTAAATAATATTCTTCGTCTTGTGAGCAGAACACGCATATTATCAGCAAACCATGGCAAACATTCAGGGTAAGTTGAATTTGATATACACTTAATATAGTTTACGACAGGTTATGTTATTATTTACGTTTTATTAGAATAATTCACAGAACGAAAAATAACTGTGATTTTGACTCAGATATCATATTCATATACTAACTAGCTACACATACCATATAAGAAAAGGAGTCATATTAAATTCAGAAACAATAGAAAAAAGGCGGGACTCACGTAATATTAATTCGTCTTCAAATCCTAACAGTAACTAATAAATTAAAACTCCTTTATGAAAAGTTTCTAATAAAACTCATGATAGAAGTCATATTTATTGTGCCACTTAATACTTTCTTTGTTAAAATTATCTTGTTACATAATAATAATAAATTAATATAATTATATTATACCGAATTTAATTACTTACCTATAGTGAATAATGCTATGTCATAGCTTAATTTCACCCAAGGAATTAAAATTAACACTAGAAACTTTTCTGTGCCAGTATTTGGCTCCATTCAAATAAAATGTTTTTGCTTCTCTTGTAATTTTCATGATCATTTTATTTGCCATTGGTAGGTATAAGAACACGCCATGTTTTAATGTTAATATATTTTAATATTATGTGGAGCAAAAGCGTATTACTATACAAAATTTTAGAAAACTATAGTAGATTATAAAACTGTTGCTTAATGAGGGTTCTTAAAACATGAGTGTAGTTAAAAAAATGAGCCGCAGGCGTGGCTTTTATCAAAAAGTATTTTAAATTAACCAGATATTCTTTTACAGAATACTACAGCAATTGGCAAAGAGGTCTACGTCTACAAGTATATATCAAAAAATTAAAGAGAAAGAAGTATTTCATGATGCATTACCTGGTATCATTGACAGCCTCATAGCTAGTCCTAAAATATCACAGTTACCAGAAGTAGGGCAATGGTTAAGAAAGGTATGAATGACTTCAGTGTTATATAATTTTATTTGTTTTTTTACCCTTGCCTCCCTATAAGCTCACTACCCCCTAGTGTTACTATTGCTGCAGTGTTCTGCAGGGCCCAGGTACTTCCCCAAGCTGGCGGCTCAGTTTGAGCGAGGGTGACCTGCTATGCATATCTATCTTAAAATCTAGGAAAAAAAAACAGAAATTAAGTGAATGTGTCATATTTTTCATTTATCAGACACATTATTATTATTATCATTAGGCAGCCGGTGGTGAAATAGGCCTTAGCATTGTATTTTTTACAGGTTTTTGAACATAATTTAAGTGGAGGCAAGCACTCAAGAGGTTTAATGACTATGTTTGCATATGAGATGCTAGAAAAACCTGAAAATATAACAGAGGAATACCTCAAGCTATCAAGGGTTCTTGGATGGTGTACAGAAATTGTGAGTACAGTTTTAACTTTGCCATAATATTATTATTATAAAACTTATTTATATGTATTATATTATATTAGTTGTATATTTATATTTGTATATTTATATTTGTTATATTAGTTGTATATTTACAAAAAATATATTATTTTATTTATTTTTATTTCAACAGATCATGATATGATTATAGATGTCTAAATTAAACTATACCTATCTCGACTCCTATTCTGATCGGTCGGAAAGTTTCGTATCGGAAAATTTCGCATTTTTTATTTACGGCTTGAGTAGAATGAGAAAAATTAAATATTTACATCAAATAACTTAATACAGTTAGTAGTATATTTACAAAAAATATATTATTTTATTTATTTTTATTTCAACAGATGATTATAGATGCCTAAATTAAACTATACCTATCTCGACTCCTATTCTGCCCCCTGATTCTAAGCCATCCGAAAGTTTTACGATCGGAAACTGATAGCTTGACACAAGGCAGGAACTCGATCCGACGGAAACAAATATGCTATTCATAGATCCGAAAAGATACTCCTCGGAAGGGATGTGTTTAAAGATAACGTTACAAAATGGTAGAAAATTTACTAAAGTGGTAGAAAGCTATTAGTATCAAATAAAAAATATGTATTTATTTCTTTTTACAAATTATGGCTATGACCTAATAAGAGCAAAACGTTAATTTGTATTTACTATTGTTTTAATATAAAACATTTATTTTTCTTAGACTAATAGTTTGATGGTAAGTAACTTTGTAAACACTGCTTCGCAAACGTCAACGAAGTAAATATTTGGAGTTTTGAAATTAAAAACAAAAATCAAAGTTAGAAATTTGTTTGAAAAGTGACTTTTACTTATACAAAAACCTTTTATTAATTCAAAAGAATAATTATGACTGAAAGTACTGTAACATATTTCTGTTTTTAAATGTTTCATGTTGTTTTTATCGGGATTGATTGTGTAAATTTTAATAGTACTATTTAGTTTCATGCAGGTTCATGAAGACCTTGCACGAGGGCAACTCATAAGCCCTTTATTTCAATATAATGTTCCTCGGAAGTTGTGTCCGCCGCAAAATATTTGGCTGGAACTTTTGCCACAATTAATGTCATCTATATGTCAAAAGTTTCCCATGTCGGATTTCTGAATTGAAACATTCATGAAACACACATTCACAACAATCATGAAACATTCGGGTACGGAAAGGGCAGTTTCCGGTGGCTTAGAATCACCCCCCTGATCGGTCGGAAAGTTCCGTATCGGAAAATTTCGCAATTTTTATTTACGGCTTGAGTATGATGAAGATTGAATTGAAACTTGATGAGAATGAGAAAAAATAGGTTTTCGCATAGAAAATCTAAAAATGATACTTAATTATGGGATATAAAGGGATTTTTTACTACAACCATCTGTTAAAAATCTGATCTAAAGGTGTGTCCAAGCATAGCCCAGCAAACGTGCGTTCCGCGCTATGATTGGACTGCCGCGCGCGCTTCACCCTTTACGTACTGCACAAATTTATCTAATTGCTTGTTGCCATTTTAAGTGTTACAATACGACAACGTTTTATATGTAATAAAATTACAGCTTCAAGGTTACTTCTTAATAATAGACGATATAATGGACGCATCAACGACTCGCAGAGGGACAACTTGTTGGTATCTCATGCCCAACGTTGGTATGGGAGCTATAAACGATACCGTCCTCTTGAACTCTTGTATTACGGAGATTTTAGAAACATATTTTTTGAAGACAGCACATTTTACAGACTTAGTACGGATATTCCATGAGGTATGTTATTGAAAACCACTTTGTGCAATTTTCCTGAGTATTTATTGAATTTACAAGCATCCTTTTTAACTGATCCAAGAGTACTTATACACTAATATACGTCAATTTGGATCAGTTAAAAATTTCGCGTGTTAAGCCATGTCATGCCAAACTTTTGGAACTGGTAGTGAAAGAAAGAAAAAAAAAAGTGAAAGTTTTATAGAAAAATTTAAACTATAAGTACTTAACACCCGACAAGAACTGATGACCTTGAAACGACTGCACCGATTTTGATAAAACATGTATAAGACCCATCACGATCATGTTAGCTTTCAAAAAAAAAACCTATCGGTCATCAGTTCTACGAGCTATGTGGCCTGCCGACTGCCATGCTATTCGGTGAGCTATGTCGGCCACTTTAGTTCTCCTGTGGATCTTCTCATTAGATCACGCAAGGAAACCCGTATCTTTAAGGGGACTGAATGAAGTCTTAAAGATACGCAATACACAATTAAAAATATGTAGTATCTGGCAGCACCTTTCTGTAAGATGTTCCTATTTAGTTTGAGCAAGAACCTAACTGTGCCATGGGACCCTACTCACAATCTCGAAATTCGATTGGTCGATTTCAATCACCATATTAGCCTATTGCAGTCCACTGCTGGACATAGGCATCTTCTAACACGTGCTATAACACTTGGTCCTCCGCCTTCCGCATCTAGTCCGATCCAGCGACCTCTTTGAATAATTCAAGTAAATTTATTGATATCAATAATAAAAAAATAATAATATTCTGCCACATTCACACAGCGCCATCTAGTCCCAAAGTAAGCAATTATATAATTATATCAATATTTAAATAGTGTGAAAATTTTAATACGGCCTTGTCATATTCAAACATTTAACACCGATATCGAAATCGACAAGTGCAAATTCGAGAATTCAAGATTATGAGTAGGTCTATAGCTTCTATATTTAGCTCAAAATATGATTATGTTTCAGGCAATATTGTACACGTCTATGGGACAGCACATAGACTTTACAATGGGCCAACGCAACAAACACGACTACAGTTTGTTCACTGTAGATCGTTACAATACTATTGTTCAGCACAAGACCAGTTATTACACGTTTAGGCTACCTATGATGCTGGGGTTGAGCTTAGTTAAAGATGTGGATAAGAAAATATACTCTAATGTACAAGATATTAGCTTTAAACTTGGAAATCTTTTTCAAATTCAGGTAAGTTCTTTGTTATATACGTGTAGGCCACTAGGCACTGATTCTGAGCTTTCGGAAAGTTTTCAGCCGGAAATGTCAATTTATTTAAATTTAAAAATATCTTATGAGAAAAAATAGGAACATTCGGATGGTTCAGAATCGGGGTCCTGGTCAAATATTTATTACCTTAGAGTTCGTTAGTTTTTATGTTTATTTTTGTTTAATTTATTTGATAGAAAATAGCATTAACTGAATATAACATATCTTTCTTTGAAGAGTTTTGAGAAAGATTTTGTATAAAATTTATCTGAACCAAGAATATTTATGAACCGCGGCCAAAAAATTTAAAGGAATAGTAAGTATAGTATTGTTGTGAAAATAGATCATATTTTCATTTACTAGCTATGTTGACTAAATTACTACTTATAATGTTTGTTTTTTTATGTTTGGTACTTAAATTACTAGAAGACCATGCCCACAAACACTCAAGCCATGACAGTCACAGACGCCACTATTTTTTTAATACATTTTTATAATAAAACTTCACATACTTATTTATTATTCTGCTAAGTATAGGTACATATTTCCAGTTGTAATTTATAAAACTTTCACATAAACATGCTATGAAATGACTTGCGTTATATAAAAAATAATACCGTAATATGCAAAATAATAATACCGTAAATATTCAAATGCTAATTTGGACATGAATTAATATCATATTTATTTCACAGGACGATTATATCGATTGCTATGGCGACGCGGCTGTAACAGGTAAGGTGGGGACGGATATTCAAGAAGGCAAATGTTCTTGGTTGGCTGTAACCGCCCTACAACTCTGTAACAAGGAGCAAAAGGACCTTTTTACGAAAAACTATGCTAGTACCGAGCCAGAGAATGTGGCCAGTATCAAAAACTTGTACAATGAACTTCGTCTTCCAGAGTTATATAAACAAAAAGAAAAGAAACTTCATGATGAAATTATCAGCCATGTTGAATCCTTACCTTCATCAATATCACCTAATTTCTTTTACAAACTCTTGGAGGGAATTTATGAAAGAAAACATTGATTTTAATTGCCTGCCGATAAATTAAATTTTATTTTTAAATTTAACACAGGATTGTTTCAAGCCAGTGTCACGGGTATATGATACGACCTTTTTATCTTCTCTCAAAAGGATGTTCTTTGTTATAAGTCACAGTACTGTCGAGCCATTGTGTATCACAATGTTACTCAGTTGATACGAATATAAGAAGTAATGTTTTTTTATTATAAAATGAAACGAAATACATAATATTATTTTCTAGTTATTATTAGAATGTGACATGACAATAAAATTAAGTGTTTTGTTTGGCACATACACATTAAGTTGGACTCGGCAGCGCAGCGGCTGTAATGTTGGCTGTTATGTAGGACGGGGTCATTCATGTACTCGTTTAATATTAACCCTTTGAACGCCAGAGACGTCTATACACGTAAAATGAAAATGTGCTCACCACGCCAATGACGGCATGGCACGGCAAAAATGTACTGTATTTTAAAAGCTTGGCGCTCAAGGCACGGCGATACCGATTTGACGTGGCGGTCAAAAGGTTAAATTTTGCAACTTGTGGCCAGCCCTGGTTATTGGAATGTTTTACAAACTGACTTCCGAAATAGTTAAAATCACAGTTAAGGACAAAAACCAAAGGCTAATAGACAAACATGTAGGTAAAGATCATAGAAAAAAAAATCATAATCAGTTTTAAATTTTCTTCAAATTATGCAAAACTTGTACTTACTTTAACTTATATTGTACCTATTACCTAAAGTTATTATACAAATAACTCACCGTAAATAAACCTCGTTCTTAGATTCGTAAAAGTTTACGATGCGGAGGCATCCCGACGTTTTAGAATCAGGCCCAGGGTATGATTTCCTTGAGGATGCATTCGTATCCATATTTATTTCTATCAATAGCTAACTGAAAGACTTGTGGCCTGGTCCAACTTTGCTTTGTGTAAGGTGCATTAATTTTAAGTGTCACAAAATGGTTACTGGTTTTTGTTTAGTCATATATTTTTTAAAGACAATTTTATAACGTAGGGTTAGATAAATATCTCGAATTTTGTTGTTACATGTTAAATGAATTATATTTTAGTCTCAAAATATTTGTTCTTGGAAGAAATAGATATAAGCATAACTTTTCCATGTTTAACATATCATTAGGCACGTAACCTTTTTTCTATCAACAGTCAGGTCAAAATTCCCATTTGAGGTTCCATTTATTAGGATTTTTTAAGAAAAGTTAAATAAGTATTTATTTGGCTCAAAAATGTTACAAATACTTATATTATTACACAGTACCAAAATAAAATACTTATCCTTTTTTTGAAATTATTTTGCGTTATTCAAATGTTAGTGTAACGAAAAAATAGGCCAAATCAAACATTGTGCCAACATAAAATGTTTCGAATGATTAATTTATTTAAACCAATGAAATAATATTTTACAAATACCCTAATACATATATGGATCAAAAATGTCGTATTCTCACAAACATTGTAAACCAAAAAAAAAACAATAAGTATATCAATTTTCTTAATGTTAATTTTAATCATAATATGTAATTAAATATTTCAAATTTGAAATAGTCTCCTACGCACGTAATATTGAACGTCTTTTATTTTTGTCAAGGACAGTACTCATGCTTTATTAAATGTCTTAATTTTGTATTATAAATACGCAATTGTGGTTTATTTTGTTTGATTATGTTAGCTCTTTAAAATAATAACGTAATTTATAATAAGAGTATGTTACCTATGGTGCTTTAATACCTAATTGTAAATAATGATTAATTATATAGTAATGTGAGATATTTCATTGCTTTGTTTGACACCGATGATGTATGAAAAAAATTTTTGAGGTGACTCCTTAATTTTTAAATTAAATAGATTTTTCAATTCTACATTATTATAATAATTAGGTATATTGCTATTTGCTAAAAACTGGTCTAAAATGAGCTTTCTCGCAGTAGCACTTAAACATGCTAGTAGGTATTTGTAATTACACATGACCATTCCGTATGATTACCTACTTTCTTTTCACGTAATGCACATGCGTAGCTCAAAGTACTTTGAGCTAATCACATTTTTATATTCAAAATATTCACTAACTTAAAAATGCTCCTATATCGCTTGTCTATATGTTTATTATCATAATTTACTGATTTTTGTTCGTCTAGTGGTCGCAGTAAGCAAGCTGCTGCCAATCACGGGGTTTTGGATTCTATCACCACATTGTACAAATGTTTGTGTGGACCTCAAATAGTTCTAATACTTATTTCAAAGTGTGGGTGTTCTTTGTGTGTAACCTGAGGACTTTGTCCCTGTGTAGGCGTTGTTTTTAAATACCTACTACGTGCATACTGTTTATAAAGAACTCGTATAAAATTAAGTCCGGTTATAGTAAGGTGTGTTTTGGCCTGTACTGATCGCGCCCGTGCGTTCGCAGGGCTAGATTTTATTTTTTTAATCTAGAAAAGCTAATACATAATCAAATAAATATAACTTTAGTCAACGCTAGATATTTTAAAAACCTATCTTTTGGTATATATCTTGTATGATCTAACCGTAGAAACTTTAAGAAAAAGATAGCTATGAAAAATGTTTATGATTTTTTTTATCGAGTAAATATCTAGTTATTAACTTTTCTGCTGTAGTGCGCTAGAGCACAATATGTTCAACTTTCGTACTGTGTTTTTGGTTTGTGTTATGCCGATATATCTAAGAGATAAACTTCAAAAACCTTAAATTTACTATAACCGGACCTTAAGTATTATTATATTGGATTCTATGGAAATGTTAATTGGAATTAGTTATGGATAAAATGCATAATATTTACAAATGTAGTCATGACTTATATAATAATGTGGGTATAAAATATATGAATATAAAAAACAGAAGAATAGTTTTTATTTATGCACCCTCACCCTTATACGAATCTTCACACGAAACGTAGGTACTTAACAAATAAGAGGATTTTTACAGCCTAGACCACAACAAAAATAATTAGCAAGGATTTTGGATTGAAAGTTGCCGCGGACGTCAATCCCTCAAACAGATGTTGAAGAAAATGCACTTGTTAACCTATTGACCGCCAAACTCACGCTACTTACTACCTATTACTTACTGGTAACTAGCCGGTAAATTAAGATGCCTCCTATTGTCGAAGCAACCTAGTCAGTTTCATATTTGGAAATTGTAAGATATTTACGACGGGTGGTCAACAGGTTAATGCATATTTCTTTTCGACTGCCCCGCTGTATCGTAGCGGGAATGTGTATAATCTACGACTGCTGTGATATTGCACCAAAGGATGCCGAGGTCAATCTTCGGGTTAGGTTAAAAACTAATTCTTAAAAATAAAACTACTATAGGTTCTATCATAGTATATTCCAAAAATATAATGTTACACATGACATTGTTTTTATATAATCGAGTACAGAGGGTAGCGATACTGACCCTTTATAAACAGGAATACCTAAAATAAAATGCTATTTATCAACTTTTGCAAAACTATAGTACACTTATAATGTGAGCTGCTAGTTACGAGATGTTACAAAATTGATATTTATTTTAATGAATGTAAATTTTAAAACGCTTAACACTAGACTAGACCGCTACTGAATTATAAATGCGAAACAATCTTCTTTGCCTATTGTTTTATTGGTTTAAAGTTAATTTCAGACCAAGATAAACTTTGAATATCAAAAGTATATAATGAGTTTTAAATTATTTTACACGACAATGGAGTTGGAGTAGCAATAGATATGCGTCCAATGTTCTTAAACATCAAGCAAATAGGGACTTCTTATGTACTAACTAACTTCCTGGTGTCAAGATATCTGCCGTCCACTAACTAAAAGGTCGTTAAGCCATCGCCGTCCACAAACTAAAAGGACGTTAAGCCATACACAGCTCCTATGGCTTAACGACCTTTTAGTTTGTGGCAAATTATTTAGATATATATATAATTTCGCATCTAAGTGTTTTCCCATTCGTTTCTATATTATTATATCAGTTATGTAACATCTTGTAACACTTAACTTATGAACAGTAAATATACCCAATAATGGAATACGAAACTTAGCTTTAGCATCTGTGCAATAATGTTCACAAAAGTAAGTATATTTTGTGTTGAAATGACTACAAGGCGTCTACTAAGAAAATATGAAACACAAAATTTTATATGTTTGTAACCACCGAATGGACTGTATGAATTCTTCTAGATATTATTATTATTATTTATTTCGCTTTAAAGAGCTGTAATTTCCTCATCCACATCCAGTTCTAAAGTAACGTATTCTAGTTCCAATTCTAATTAAATTATTATTCAAAATAAAACATTGTTCTAATACAGTTATTACGATGGTTTCTCGAATGAATTGTGTTATATTCAATCTTGTATTTCCAATTCAAATAGCAAACTAAAGAATGTGCTAATATAATTTTGACTAGTAAGCACCAATTGACTAACAATATTTATTCCTTACAATGTTTATTTACAATCATAATGGCTAATAAAATTTAGCCAATCACACAGCTTCAATTACACAAAAAACTTTAAATAACTATTTAATATACAGTGAAATATCAAATAAACATTTGAGCGCATTCAAGGGAATATTCACTATGAACTTCAAGTCTGCTACTTTGGCAGACTTTGGAAATGATTTAACCTTTTGAACACTACGGTTGGTTCATTTAAATTACTGACATATTAAAAATGCTCTTATTTGTTCAGTAGTAAAGTACATTTTTAATTTACAGCTATTGCGGCCAAAAGGTTAAAAAGAGAGGAAACGTAAAGATGTTTAACACAGACAATAGAAAATTAGCAGTTTTATATTGTGCAGTTATTTATACAAGATAATCAATATATTATTATTTGTAGGTTTCCAGTAGGTATACTTATTCGAAAAAAACGATAGAAGTTTCACGATAGAAAGTTGTATTCCTTGCAGTAAATATTAAACTAAAATCTTTCTCATAAAAGTCATTTTACATCGCTATATAGATTGACCACATAAACCTTATGGAAAAACAGTCAGAAACTGACCCTTCTAAGATTAAAAATTACTTTGTTTTGTTAAATATTTACATAAAAATACACCGTACTTGAGGCCAAGTTTTTAGATTTGACAAAACGAATAATTAGTGATGTTGATAATTGATTAACGATATCAATTACATTTTATAAATAAAAGTATAATCGATATTTACTGTCCGAATAGAGCTCTTCTTAAAATCGATTATTAACACCTCTAAGACTAATTGCGAATACAATAGCCATGGTCAGATCAATACTATGTCTATAATATATTGTTTAATTCGGTGGTCCTCATACATTAATCTATGATTTGTCCCGATACGAATGCGAACCATGAAAGTATTATTATACTAATTCACCTACAGTTTCTGATCCCACGTGCAATAAACTCGACATTAAAGAAGATACATTCACACATCAAAATATCATGAAATTGACGCTTTTAATCATGCCTATTTAATTTATAAAATATACCTTAAAGTATCTGTTTAAATGAAAAACAACGTACCAAATCAATTATGTTGATGTGATAAAGCAATTCCGTGCGATATATATACAATTATATTAGGTACAATTGCAACCAAAGTTTTCGTCACTCATTAACCTTATGACCGCCAAAGTTGGCAATAGTCGGCAAAGTGACTAGAGGTGTTTTTATTGCTTTAGTAGCAGTGTATTTTGATTTATCAATTGAGAGTTTTGAGGGCCGTGGGGTTAACTATACTTTCTGAGGCGTGTGGTAAAAATATTAAGGCCCTGTAATAAATGAAAGGTTATTCTTGTGTTCGTGTACTCTCGCGTTTGGGACCCCTTTGACTTAACCCGGAGTCCCGAAGCATTTTGCTTACACTCTCATCCTATAATAAACTTACGCCACTACTTGGCGGTCAAAGGGTTAATTTACAACATTTTTGAAAAACATATTTGTGTGTGTTTTTTTCTACACTTTGTTACGCCAAAAAGAATGGAATGATTTTAACTAAGTAATTCATGTAATTACCAATATACTGTTTAAATGCTAATTGCAGATATGTGAGTGCGTAACAGTAGTTTATTTTTTTTATAATCTTGCGCAATACAATGAGGAAACGCTACTGTTATGAAAGTTGAGGAAGTAACATCTTTTAGCAACCACAAGATGGCGTTGAAGACCAAGTAGGCATTAGTCACATCAGTATAATATATACATCTTTCTTCTATTTTTTTACTGTGGTGTATTATTACCAATTCAGTCAATATTATTCAATCACTCTTACCTTATCTGATAGTATACTAAGAGGAAATAAAGTATATAATATCGTATCGTAATAGATACCCTACATTTGGATTTCTCATGGTTATGATTATCCAAGAACCAAAAGTATTTACAATCCTAGAATAACATCCTTAAACACTAACCGCCAGTGTCCTTTAAATTCAAACAAAAATGCGTTCTACTACCATAGTAATAAGAGCATCTGGCGGCTCCCGGCGATTCCGCGAACACAATTCACGAAGCTCACCCCAAACGAAAACAACATTCAAAAATGTAAGGTAGTCAAGTTTTAGCGTTATTTCAAAGACTTAGGTGACGTTTTACTGTCACGGGTCTGCGGGGGGTGCGGTGGTGGTGGGGGCGGGGGCGGGTGGTGAGGTAAGCACGGGCAGGTGCGGCGCGGCTGCCAGTCGCCGGTGCGCCTCCGAGCCGGTGAGTGCAGCCACCGTGACGCCCGCCGTGTACGCTGCTGGTATACGCACGTGACGCGTGCGTGTACCGAATTCACCCCACCCGGTGGCTCGCCATTCACGGATTACGTTTACTACTTGACCTGTTACCAAGAAAAAAGGCTATACTCCTAGTCATTATATTACAAAGTTTTAGCTAGACTGGGAATATTTAATGACCCAACACTAATAAAGTAACACTATTTAGACAGTTCAAAAGAATTCAAACTGCTATAGTATTAACCATCAAATTCAAAAAAAATCAAGAATATGCAACAAATACTTACCAAGCACATTGAACGTATGAAAACGTCGATCGGGGACCGCGATGAGCGGCGTAAGATCCGTATTAGTGGTAAATCTGGACAGTATATCCCTACTACGGACTAGAAGCACTGATGGAGATGTCAAGTGCGGCCACAACACAGCCTCTCGCACGCACTCGACCGGGTTGCACAAGTACACCCCGCGGGGGGATACTCCGAACACCATCTGGTGATGCCAAGCGTCTGGGAGTTCGGCCTCACACCCAGCTTGTAAGTTCAATGTTAGAAGTGGAACCGCTCCTGAAACAAGAGAAGACATTTGAAAAATATTATCGCACTTACCACTTCAACTCCTGTATAGTATTAAATGCGATGAAGCCTCGCAAACACCAAACTATGACACTCGGCAGGGAATGCCTAACTCTTTAGAACCTACTGTCTTGGAACCCGCAACAATTGAAAGCAAGTATTCACTGGTGACAGATTTTGGCGCGAACGAGGTGTTCTAAATATTAACGGCCACAGTTGCATACGTCTTTCTACTCCGCTTTAACATTCTATGTCATATAATCAGTTTTTCATCAAATAAATAAAAAGGAGGTATTGTAAGGAGGTATTAGAAACCTCTTGGGTCTTTTGACAATGATGATTAATTATCACAATTTATAGTACTTGCCTAAAGTAATCCAGTCAGCCAGCCAGTGCGAGAGCGACATTGCACGTTCAGGGTAAGTCGGAAAGAACCTTGCGGTCACCAGTCCATCAGAAGCTCTCTGTATACCTGTAACTAAATCTGCTGCAGTACAACCGGCGACAGCCCGCGACAGTAAGTACCTGAAATATGAGTAAGTTAGTACAATGGTTGTATCTTAGTGTCAAATCTTGCATCAAAAAAGGCTTTAGATCAAGTGATATTATTATAACTATCATTAAATAAATGCAACTAATTAATATCTCCTCTATCTAGAGAGCTGAGAGGGTTTAGGCCATAACACACGCTGGCCGGGTTGGTAGATCAGACATCCACTTAGAATTTATTTTAGGATATGTGAGTTTCCTCACAATGTTTTTCTCCACCGTTAACAAAAGGCTAGTCATGACGTACATAATATATTATCAGTTACTACAAACAAATTAGGCGTTATACCTCAGAATACACAAATAATAAATTAGGTAATTATATTTTCAAAGAATACATACAATTACTTAAATATTTATAATTAATTTATTTAAATATATAAACTAATAATATTTTAAAAATACCTTGGCAATGGTGCATTATTTGCTCGTTGCCGCGTACCAACAGCTGCAATAATCCTTTCTAGATTGACGGGCACTCCTAATGCATTCTGAAATATAAAATAGTTTCTTATAAAATATATGTAAGTAACTATTTATTTTGAACATTTACTGTTATAAGGATGAAACTTTCATATGTCACAGATGCATAACCATCAAACTTGTACATGAAAATTCTAGCAAAACTTTTATCGTTATTTCTGTACACTCTCTGCTATACCTTCACATACCTATACTTAATTAACTAATAAATAAATATATTTATAAAAAAATAAATATCAAATCATAAAAAAAAAACAAAACTTAAAATAAAAATAAGTAATAATATGTTAAATCTATGCGTAGCCCTGAGTGCCACATCCAGTAGTCGCAACCTCAACATCCGTGTACTGTTGACAACTGTTTGAGCGCTCGTAGAACTTATTCGCAATCTACCTACTTTTTAGTATTGCTTGTTACCCTTTATTATTACTTCTAAGTCTAGTCTGTAGTTTACTTCTAATTAAGTGATAGTAAATTAAGTTTCTGTACACTCTCAATATTATTGTGTATATGTATATGTTATTGTGTTAATATTGTTTCTCAGTAAGTGAATCATTGTGTATTCTTATGAGAAATAAAGATCTTAAACCATAACTATACCAAAAGTTGGCATATCAGCCCAATGACGCCCACTGCCGGGCCATAGGTCTCACCTAACCTCCGCCACAGCGAGCGACTTTGTGTCGTCTGCATCCAACGACCACCCGCAACCTACTAAGTGTAATAATACTAACAAAAACATTGACGACGGCAGTAGCCCCGCACGCCGACGTGCTGATCTGCGTGACCTGTCGCTCACACGCCTCGCTCTCCGACCAGATCATACACCGCGGCGGCTCCACGCATCCCGCACTACTAGTGCTTGAGCCTGCTGTACTGCCACTGCCGCTGGCTTCCCCCACCTACACACAAAAAAACATCATCCTTACATAGTATAAAACAAAATTCTCAGCCATGTACGAGTATGTACGCGACTCACTGAACTGATTTTTATGCGATTTTCACCAAGGTTAAAATATATAATTTAATTCATACCCTTCTAGTGGGTGTGAAGCCCCTCCCTTCACTCCCTTTATAATATTATTATTGGTATAAATTTAAGATAATAAAAGATGCTATATTGACCATCCTCCATATTAATTTATTATTAAGTATTAACCAATTTCTATTTTTGGTGAGTACTAGTATTTACATTTTTAAAACAGTTATCTTATTACAGACCTACCAAGACTATTTATTAAATGAGACATTTAAGGTAAAACGGACTATACCTAAGTGTAATGTAAGTACCTTGGCTGCACTTTGAGCCTGCGCTTGAGCCTCCGCCTCATACCTAGTCTTCTCTCTAAGTAACTTCTTGGCCATAGTTATGTGATATAAAGCTGATGATACATTGACTGGATCTAGCGACGATCCTTGATTTATTTGATGTGCATGAGATCCTTCTGCTTGCTCTTCTTCATCTAAATTAAGTTTGAAATAATGTTAAAACAAAAAACCACTTACATGACACAAGTTTTGCTAGGCAGGAATAAAATCACTTAGGAACATATTTTAATTTCATATTATGTAAAATTATGATCACACCATACCAAAAAAAATTTTTTGTAGTTCATTTTGAATTATAATCATAGTGTCGCCAAGGCAAAAAGAATTGTGATTTTGTCTGTACATTTTGTATTACACTCGGGCTGATCAATGTAGAATGTATGTAAACAAATCACTATGAAATCGGATTTTAAGATTTAATATAAAATATATTATGTTCTTATGTCATATATCAGTGCCATTAAGCTATAACTTCCTAATACAATAATTCAAAAGTTGTTTGTATTAATTTAATTGCTTTAAGAAAAACAGACATTAAAAACTATTCAAATGTTGTTATTGTTTATTCAAATTAATTTTGGCACGAGTTTACGACATAACCTGTAATGATAGTTGCATATTGTTGTTGTAAATAAAAAAACCACAAAAGCATTTTCTAGAATCTTCCCAACTAAGAAAAATATTTTATTAAATTAATGCAGTTACTAATAATGTAAATTGTGTAACTAACATACTATTTATAAACCAGAAACAATATACTAAAGAGTTAATTGATTATTACTTACAATTCAACATTTCCCTTGGTGATACCAAATCTCCACTTGTCAGATGTAGATTGACAGGTTGTGTCACGGGTCCATGGGACATAGTCCTTCTAACTAGCAGCTGTTCTCCTCTAGGGTTCACATGAGTGATGTAAGGCCCAAAACTGTAACTGCTACTGTTCTCTGAAGCGTCACCATGGCCTATAATGACACTTTGACTTGTAGATGGCACACTATATATGTCACTAGAATCACCATGTGATCCAGATGGTACACTCGTGGGAACAATAACAGGGTTATACCGAGGAACAACAGGCGCAGGCGCTACATATTCTGGTGATGTTCCCCTTATAACCACAGGCTCTATTTCTTCAACCATGTTACCTGCAACTTCTAGGTCAACGTCAGGTGATGATTCATCACCGGTATCCACTTCGCATGAAGGTCCTGGGTCAAAATCCATTTCTAGGAATTCCATGTCAGGGCTTGATGCTCTGGAACCTTGGTCTCTGCCAGCTGCTGCACCTTGCTGAGGTACAGGATAGTTAGGTAATGGCAGATGCTTGTCCAAAGGTAACCCCATGTCGAGGCTGAAGAATGAGCTTGGCAAGTCAGCCAAATGTTCCCCACCTCTGTATGTGTAGATACATCCATCTTCTGATCCCAAAGAATAGTCATCATTGCCAGTGTCACTAGAACTCTCATCTTCTATCCTATTTAATTTCAAACTTGATGGTCTTTTTCTGTTCTCTCTAAAAGTACTACTGTCTGGGTTATCACTAGCCTTGACTGTGCCACTTGTTGAAGGTTGACTACCACTGCTACTCCCTGCTTTGTCTATACATTTTTTATGTCTTTGACAGGACTGTACATCCTGATTAGACTCTGTTCCATTGTCATGCAAGTTTGGATTGGTCCTGCTGTTGCCTGCAACTGCAATATCCGACTGTTCAACGTTTGGCTTGGCTACTTTGTTCTTACACATTTGTGGCTGTGTTGTAATACTTGTGCTTTTCGGTTCTTGAGTATTTTCGTTACGCCTGCTAGTTTGTGGCGCTGTTTCATTGCCAGTTAATGAATTCATATGATTCCTTCGAGGTCCGTTCAACGGAACAAAGCTCGAACTTTGGTTTGAGCTAGATGTAAATAGTGTTTCAACGTTATCTCTTTGCCCTGATTGCGTAGGTGTACTTCTATAATTCCTATTTCTTTCGGTATCACCCTCAAGCTTTACAGGATTCCTCTCAGATGCAGAATCTTTAGAAGAATCCATGATTACAAATACATCGTAAAAGTCGGCATTGTTCACTTAATTTTTAAGGTTACTAACGGCTTGTTGATATGAATTCAAGCTATAAAAAGGCCACTAAACTAAGGTTAAACTATAACACAAACTATAACTAAAGAGAAAAGCTTTAACACTTGATATCTAAGGCGTAATCTGTAAAAGGAAATAATAACAAACCAATTTGCAATATTCAGATCAAAATCCTAATTTGACATTTGACAGGATTGACAGTTGACTGAATTCCCGAGTAGGTACCTGTATTTTTCCTTTGGCAATACTGGGTATATGGGATCATCGTCCGTCACCAGTCACCTTAGGCACCTTAGCTTTGTTCATGGTTTTAAGGGTACGTTTATAACGTTTGCATTCCTGTTAAATGTAATTCCTATTCTATTGCAAAATGCTATTTTGAAAAATCTATTAAATTACTCTTTTTGCAAAACTAATTGTAATTACATTTTCTTTTTTTTCATTTATTATTATTTATTAAATATTTATTCAGTATTATAATATTAAACTAAATTTAAAAATAATATTTACAAATAAAAACTACATTACATTTTCTGTCTGAAATTAAGTTGACTCCTATAATAAGCGCGAAAATTAATCTGAACAGAGAATCATATTTGTATTGTATGTAGGAACCTTTATTTTATAGGCACTATGATTGTCAAATTTTCTTTCATAAATTTCACAATGACAAATTGATTCAACCAGCTGTGGAAATTACTAAAATTGCGTCTTATTTGTAACACAAATAATTTGTTCATAAATCCTTTATTTATCATCGTTGTCAATCGCAATTTCCAGTATAAACGAAGAGCTGCAGAAAAAATGGCATACGCCTACTTGTTCAAATACATCATCATCGGCGACACAGGTATTGATTTTATTTCATGATATTTTATTTAGGTTTTTTAATATTCAGTGCATCACACTTAATATGTCTTAATATCATGGATGTTGAGATGATGCAGTAAGGCATCCATTCAGTGTGCATCGATCGATATGGAGTTGTTTTGAATATGGTTTTTTCCTATATTATATTTTACGCCTACGCTCTTTATTACCTTCGGAAGAGAGTCTCTAATGCGCATCTCTGTAAATATTCTCTCTGTTCATGCTCTACGTACCGCAAATAAGTGGTCAGAAATCAATACAGTGATATAAACATACTTATTGGCTGTTGTTTTGAAACCAATTCAAGGACTTTCTTTGTTTGTTTTTTAACATAGATTTCTTAAAACAACGTTCTAGCATCTAACATTATCACTTTTCTAATAATTAAAGTAATTAGGCTTACTGTTTATAGTCATATACACAATGAAAAAAGTGATTTTGTTTTATAAATGCTGATTAATGTGTAAGATAAGAGTTCATAGCATTTAATAACTGGCTGTTTGTGTAGAGTAGAAATCACCTGTTTCTTTTGTCTGTTTGGTCTGGTTTTGTGACCTTACTTTGACAATTATATTTATCTTGAAGGTGTCATTCCATATTTTTAATAATAATACTTGATTCCAGATTAGTCTTAATGATAATACTTAATGTTTGTTTTTATAAACATATAAAACTGGTTAAGAATCAAACCAATACAAATATTCAAATCAGAATCTTGTTGTATTATAATCAGAACATGGCAATACTATTAGTCATATAGAGTCTATTGTAATGATTTTTTTGTTCTAAGATACAAAATGAAGATAGAAAAAGCCCTAAAAGTTTAATTTCATACATAGACATATTACAAACTAATATTAATCTATGCTTTTCTTAAAATAAAATACATTTTTCTATAGATGGAGGTTTTAGCTTACAATGGCATAGCTTTAAACAATGTCAATTCGAATAAAAGGGCAAATTAATAATACTGTTCCATTCATCATTATATCAGCCAGTAGGACTCAAAAGATTTCTAATAAGACAATATATCACACTAACAGTCGAAAAGAGTTTCATGTTAAATCACTAGAGGGCAAATTTTAATCTTAGAACATTATGTAGAATTTCGAAATTTCCAGGTAGACAAATCTCATCTTATGCTAGTTTTATATTGACAGTGCAATATATACAATATTCCATTGTTCCATTATTATACCTATATATATTCATATCTAGCAAGTAAAAAGGAGGAGGAGAGGCAGCAGCCTCTCCTAAATTTTTTTAATCTTAGGACATCAGTCCAGCAGTGGACTGCAATAGGCTGAGATGATGATGATGAAGTAAAAAAACTGGCCTCTGTTTCTTACTAATTCTTATGACAGGCCTTGAGAAGCCATGCCAGCCTGTGAGATCATAACAGAGCATCACTTCCAAGTATTTAGATTATGTTCAGGTTAATATTACCCAACAAAGTGTAGTGATTTGAGTATTTGAGTACCTCAAGTGGAAGCTAATACATATATGGAGAGGGAATTTGACAGCTGTGTAGCGGAAGGGTTCAATCTCTGGGTTGGCCAGAATTGATATTTAGTTTTTTGCTCTTGTAATTTTCTGTACCATTTCAAAGTCCGGGCAACATGTTCGGTTTATAACAATGGGGATGTGATGCATCTCTGCCTACCCATTCGAACCAGAAAGAAGGCGTAATGTAATGATATCTATTCCCTTGTTCACAGGTGTAGGCAAATCATGCTTACTTCTCCAGTTCACGGACAAAAGGTTCCAGCCTGTTCATGATCTCACAATCGGTGTGGAGTTTGGTGCTCGCATGATCACCATTGACGGCAAGCAGATCAAACTGCAGATATGGGATACTGCTGGGCAAGAAGCTTTCAGGTTAGAGTTATATTGCCATTGTTGATTAATATAATATTTACTAATTCTGTATTTTGGAGATACAAAGTAGTTTTACCAGTCTGAAAATGAATAAACAAATTTAAGTTATAAATTTTGTTAATAAATATTAACCAATAATGACACAGCATATAGAGACAGACAGACATACAGAGAAGGATCAAACATATATTTGCTATTATATTATATTGCTGTAGCAGGTATATAGCCTTCTTGCAAACCAAGTAAATAATTTGAATTCTCTAAGACTGACAAGGACTGTCATTCCGTCAACTTAATTTCTATTCTGGTTCAATAGCAAATTAGAGTGCTCAACTTATAAAATATCATATCAGTTGTATTATGAGCAGCTTATGTTACTGATTAATTTGTATGTTAACAATTATTCATTGTTTCAAATAACCTTGGAATAAGCTGAATTGCATGTAATTTATGCAGAGTTTTACATGACTAGTGAATGAGAATTTTGAGATTGAAAATGGATCTCCTTAGGTTCTGAGTTTTAGTAGGTAATTTTTTTTGTTAAGAATAATGGAGACCTCTTTTAAATTTCAATTTTTTTGTCCCCGCTAATTCAGCAATTTTGTATGAAGATTGTTTATTTGATTTGAATTGTTTATTGTAACACAGATGTAATACTGGACTGCTGAATCTTCTTGTATATACCTGTGCTGTGTTATTCAAACTATTGAACGCTTTACTGTACTCTAAACTCTTGCATTCTCATCTAATATGAGCAACATTCGGGAAGTCGGGACACTTAGGGTCATAAAAGCGAAGTAAATATCATATTTTTCTTGCAGATCAATCACGCGGTCGTACTACAGGGGCGCGGCAGGCGCTTTGCTAGTATACGATATCACAAGGCGAGACACATTCAACCACCTCACGACTTGGCTTGAGGATGCGCGTCAACATTCCAACTCAAACATGGTTATCATGTTGATTGGTAATAAGAGGTGAGGATCTATCTGAAATATGTATAAACTAGAAGTCACAATAATTTATACGAGACTTGACGCTAAGGAGGAACATCTAAATAAACTTGAACGTCTGCAGAATTTGGGAATCCGCTTCATTTTCGGTCTACGCAAATATGATCATGTATCTGAATTTCGCGAGAAACTGAAGTGGTTACCGATTCGGCAGCGTCGAGCTACACACATTCTTTGTCTTCTCTTCTCTATTTTAAACAATCCTGACTTACCTCACTATCTGCGTGAACGCTTTGAGTACTTCGTTCCTCTCTCTCGTACTATCTCTCTCGTATTTAGTTAAATAGTTCTTTCTTTATTTGGCTACTGCTCAGCTCCTATTGGCCGTAGCGTGGGGTTATATAGGCTATATACCTAACGCACGTTACGCAGTGATAATGTAGCTTTCTAACGGCAAAAGAATTTTTGAAATCGGTCCAGTAGTTTAAATTTATTTGTTACATACAAAAATACAAATCTTAACAGACGATTAAGTAACTACATTAGTCATCAAAACATTTCTATAAAGCTGAGTTCGATTCGAACGTTTATCAACTTTGGTCCAATGGACAGTGAAATTTGATCAACTTTGGTCTTGTATTTAAAATTCTCGATTCTTCCTGTGTAAAGTTGAGCACGTAGCGTTCTAGTACTGGTAGGTACCTATGTTAATATGTAACGCTGAGAAAAAAAATGTTATACATAACAACTCCGGCCTGACCCGTTATTTTTTTGTGATAGTGTGTGTTATCAGCAAATTGATCGTTGTTTCAACGACTTACGGGTTTTTATAATAAAAGTTAATTATATAGGTTACTTTATTGGCTTTGGTACTTACCTTCTAATAACAATTTAATACAAATCCAGCCCCCTGCTCATCATCAGCATCCAGCTGTCGGAAAATTTTCGGCCCGAAATGTCAGTGTAATTAAAGTTAAATAATGTTAAAGAAATAAATGCTTGTAGGAAAAAATCTTAAATTAATCAGATTTTAATTTTCTATACGGTAGACTATTATCTAACATTAAATAACTTAAGCCGTAAAAATACGTCGTACTAAGATTCGTAAAAGTTTACGATCCGGGAGCAATCCAACGAGTCAGAATCAGGGGGCTTAAGCCCTTATCACACTATTCAATTTGTAGAAAACATAAGTCGGAAACAATTTAGGAAATGGTGTGGTTGGGAACTTCCAATTGGATTAAATTGAAATCTAACTGTTCTTACTTCGATTAAATGTTTCGATTTCATAATTAGACTTTCTAAATATTCACTCTGTTAGTTACACTTTCAGGTTTTAACTATTTAACCTAGCTTCATGAAATTTTACCTACTTATTTTTTTTAGTCTAGGACAACAGTAGGCAATCTTTAGTTAGGCAAGGGCGTGTTGCCGACGCTGGTCGACCTAGCTTTTTACCAACGTACCACATGGATGGAAGTTGTTATAGTAAAATTAATTGTTTCGTTCTTAAATTTCTAGTGATTTGGAATCCCGACGCGAAGTAAAGAAAGAGGAAGGCGAGGCCTTCGCGCGTGAACACGGGCTAGTGTTCATGGAAACATCAGCGAAGACCGCAGCCAACGTGGAAGAAGCATTCATCAACACTGCCAAAGAGATCTACGAGAAAATCCAGGAGGGAGTATTCGATATCAACAATGAGGTACTATAATCGGCTTATCTGTTAATCGATATTGTATTGTGTAATAGTTTCCTAGTCCCCCATCTAATCAATATTCAATAGTGTAACCGTAATAGCTAGTCTGTTGCATTTTCGACTTTGTGTCTGGAGTGATAGTAACGTTTTTAATTTGTAGTCTTATAATTTGTGCACATTGACAAGTATCAACTCCTATGAACGGTAGGATGAACGGCATTGTAACGATTAGTATTTCGACTTATGTCGGTGTCTTATCATACAATGTTGGCTACGCTTTTAAACGGCAAGCCATAATGGCATCTCCGTGCCCTGTGTGCTAAGAGTTTTTAAGAGCGTATTTACAAACAGAGTGGCAATGTCGCAATTTAGTAACGAAAGTGTAGGTATTTAAAAAGTAAGTATCCGTAATGCTTACAGTTATTTTATTATGAAAATAACGCCCTGCAAGTTTCTAATGTGTTATTTGCATATCGATGTTTCCAAGGCTTGGTCTAAGCAATATTTTTTGCAATTTTGAGTTATAAAAATAGAACAGTAAACGCAATGATTTCTCACCTTGTACACGTTTCACCTAATACTAAAAAGTGTATCAAACAAATTTTTAAAATATAGCTCAGATTAAATTGGTAATAAAAATTTAAAACCACGAAATATGGCATTAAATTTCTTTTTTTTAAATTGCCACTTTGTAAATACGCTCAAGATGTATCTCAATATAACATATAAATATAACGATTGAATGTCTTTATCGTGTATTTTGGCTTACAAAAGGTTAATTAAGTGGTATGTTGTCAGGCGAACGGCATCAAGATAGGTCCGCAGCACTCGGCGGCGGGAGGCGCGAGCGGCGCGGGGGGCGCGGGCGCGGGCGGCGCCGCGGGGGGCGGCTGCTGTTAGGTGCTGCACTGCACACACTGAGGAGAACGGCGCCCACGACAGCGGGCATGAGGTGACCACACTAACACTCTTTTATTATTCTTTGTAAATAATTTATAATAGGTACGTCTGTAAAAAGCTGGTAGTAGCCGTATGGGAAAGTTATTATTTTATACAAATAAATAAAATTATGGTGTCTTGTTTGTAATATAAAAAAAATAATAAACAGCTTTTTAGAGTAGGCATATGAAAGTATGTACGATACTTATACAAAAACACACTTTTTATAATGTTTGTCTGTCTGTCTGTTTGTTTGTTTGAGATAAACTCCGAAACGCTTGAACCGATTTCGATGGGACTTCTACAGGCGGATAACTAATATGACAAGGAGTAACTTAGGCTACTTTAATTTTGGAAACAATGTTAACCTTCTGTGTAAAACGCGAAAATACTAAAAATCACAAAAAGATCTATTAAGGCTTAGCTAATCTCTAAACTCTTACTCGTAGTATATTTAAAGTTCTGAGATAATTCAATGATTTTTGTAAGGTATATAACTTTTTGTTTACAGGAGAGGTGCAGCTGTGTGCAACGAAACATTGGTACGAAACTTACTGCATGCCGGATTAATAGAATTATTTTATATACCTACGCTACATCAAATAGCTTACGTCTGACTCACGATATCATAATATGCCGCTAAGGCGCCATTCTACACTACTTAGTAAACTTCAATTACATTCAAATAATGCCAATTGATAGCTCAATCATTAAAATAAGTACAAAGCACTAGAACGAAGTGGGGGGGGGGTATACTATACAATACGGGCATTCCTTAGTAAAGAGTGTGACTGATCATTTCTAACCGTGTTTATTCATAAACTTCTAATTTAAAACTTGCTTTTCATCAAAAGTCAGATAATGTGTGTAGTGTTCCTTTTGTTGTGACAAAGGTTGATAATTTCGAATTAACAACTTTATTCTATTGAAATAGTCGGGTAATCCGAGAATGTGTGGTGGGTTTTCCCACTATATCAATAAAAATGTATTTCTGCCAAGGAAGGCCTACTTGAATCAACTAAAAAATGCGAATTCTCTGAAATACAACTTATATAGTTTCTTTTTCGAAAATATCAAAATTGACTAATGTCACATATGATTCTATACCCCTCAAATGTAATCGAACAAATTATACACATCAATTTCGGATGAAAAAATAACAAAGGACTGTCTAGCGCACGCGCGATCTAAGTTGGCCGGCCTGAATTGTCGCTAGTGGCTGCGCAGAAGTCGTTTTTTTTAAACTAAATTGCAAACATGCGCAAATGTTTCGCAGCGGCAACTTCAGCTTAGCTAACTTAGATCTCGCATATTGTACATCCAGCAAGATGAAGACAGAGAAACAGGCGATAGCTGACGAGAAACAGCAACTGTATATTTTGTTCTAGTGCTTCAGTACTAAAAATTCATCAATATCATGTAAAAAACCCTGATAAAACTCTAGTATTCATCTTTCCATTTCTTTTTTAGATAAATTTTTGTAGCCAATAAATAATGGCGTTAATGAAGTCAAATCTCATGATTATAGGCGACTATTTATAAATAGTACACATAGGTTTCATAGAGCGAGTTTCTGATATGAAAGATAAAGGTTACGTTGAATGGACCAGATGTGAAAATTACGTCGTATATAATATTTAATGATACATAATATTAAAATAGAGTCCTTCATACGACATAAGCTTTTGTGTATTATTGTGTGTATTTAAACTATGTATATTTCATTTGCAAATGTCATAAATTATCACAAATATCTCGTAATCTGGGCATTTAATTGAATGTTCATAATATATTAATATATGTTGTTTATCATAGTTCCATGATTGTTCGTTTTAACCGTCTGTTGTATTTAGACGTGGCGTGTAATTTGTATAGACGACCACTTAATTGCTTTAGCACTTTTAACAAAAATTTCCATCAAAATTAATATTTAATAGGACTCGTGTTGATGACAACTGCCACTGTACTAGGGCCCGAGTCTGCTGACACAATGGTAAGCCGATGGTCTCATTCGACAGCTGTGATTGGCTTACCAAGTCAATCGCGCCATATTGCCGGCCTGTGATTGGTCGATATTAGTCCATTGGTCTGCTATCAACGTGTGTAATTTAACAGAATCGGCCCCCAGGGAGGGGGCAAAAATAGACATTATTGTTTTATGATATGCAAACGATATTTACTTGTGAGGGTGGTAAAGCAATTTTATTGTCGACTATAAGCCCCGTCATTAGTATGCGACTGAATGACGACAGTATGCGATATAACATTATTGTACTTGTATCTTAATTTTGTAGTAGGGCTTTTGAACACGCCAAGAAAAATCGCCGGGTCTACGTAAGAATTCGTGTCGTTTCTATACATCATCATCATCTCAACCCATAAGCGTTACACTGCTGGGCACGGGTCGGCTCCAAAGAATGTGGAGGGAATTTATCCTACTATGCCACGCTGGCCAGACAGGACTTTTCCTTTTCTTGCAGTGCTTTTGTCTGCATAAGGTTACCTACTCCCTTAGTCGCCTTTTACGATACCCACGGGTTGAGATGGGTAGTGACATTATGTACCTATTCATAATCCGTCTCTACACGGCATTCTAGCATAAAACCATCTCATCGCAAATCGTGGCTAGATCCCGCTAAATTCTTGTCGTGTACATATTGAATTGGTTTTATCACGACACGGTGAAATTTCTTAGCGTGTACAAGGGCTCTTAGGCGTCGAATACACTGCCGCGGTGGTTTGCGTTCTGCGTCACACTTGCGCACACTGCAAATGCTCTAACAGCTTGAGTGTAGGATTCTAAGCTGACGCATAGTTAACGAGAGACAGCCGGTTCAGTGTGTACTGCGCCTTACTACTTTAAGAGGTACATTAAATACATTTAGGTTTATAATATATTGGATTATAGAGAAATGGAAAATGTTTTTATTATTTATGTTTTTTAACTGTATAAATTGGAAGTTTTTATCAATGATTTTAGTGTCTGCCGTACTGAAGCCTGATAGCGCGTGTTATTGTGTTAACTGCTTTTGATACCTAGATACATTTTATACTACGCGTGTATTATTAACTTACTTATTGCTTCTTACTAGTAGGTACCTACTTAGTAGTGTTTTTAACTGCCTTGTGGAAAGAACACAGCGGGAAACGTTACCACAATAACGCGCGATAATTGAACGTTGATGCGTCAGTGTGGTAGAGACTTTAAATCAAACAAGATGTATACATTGTAATTATTTTTGAATTCCTTCAAATTATGATTAATTTCTGGTACCTTCCATACCTTGCATCGAAGAATGAAGACCAATGTCTGTTTAGATCAAAAGTACCAAGTATGCTTATAGGTGGTGGCCTAGTTTAAATAGTATTGCACAAGATAACAATTTTGAAATGGTTTTGAACTTCGTAAGTGATGAAATTGTAATCTTAAAAGGACTGCTTGCAAGGTACTGAAAGACATGATTACAAAATAGGTTATTTTTAAGTTTAGCACATTGTAATAATGTAATATTTTATAAGGTTACAATATGCAGACACATTTGTAAGGTGTAATTCATGAGAGTAAATGTTGAAAAACTATATTGTATTTTTTTTTGTTTCTTTACGTATTATTCATGGTGCTCTATAGGGACGCGCCCGCCCAATTGACGCACGCTATGGGAGGCGACGCGACCACTTAGACGCACTCTATGGTAGGCGTCGCGACGCCTTAGACGCTCTTTATAGGAGGCGTCGCGACGCCTTGACGCACTCTATGGGAGGCGTCGCGACGCCTTAGACGCACTCTAAGGGATGGCGCCGCGGCGCAATTGACGCCCTCTATGGCATGGCGTCGCGGTGTCATTGACGCAGTCTATGGGAGGATCTCACACTCAATAAAAAAGTAATTTCAATATTCTAAAATATATTTACAGACAACAATTAATACTGTTCAGTATCATCTGACGCACTACTCAGATCTTTATCAGAATGTACACTAATGATTTCATTAAGCACTGAAAACACACTGTTCACTATTTCCGGTGTCTTCATCTTAACTAGTCCAGTACTCTTAACTTCTGCTTTAGGTAAGATCACTTCACAAAGATCGAACACTGTTATATCCAGCATTATCATGTAAAATATTTGGTTCTGCAGCATTTGGTATGCTAATGTTACTAAGTCAGATTTCTTCTCAACTTCATCTTTGATTCTGAAAGGCAAATAGCATAGTGAATATAATTTTGATTTATTGTCATTTCTTTTTAATAATTTATAGACTTAAGTTTAAATGGAATGGCAAAGTATTGGCAGGATGAACCGGTGCACACATATTTTACATAAAATTTCTGTAAATTAGGCCTCCCAACTATATTGACTGTGGCTTGGGATTGTCACACTCTGTGACTGTGAATCACTCTTTCATATGTTTATATCCCTTTCTGTCAATTTAAATTTGAAACAGTTATTTATTAATAAGAACGAGAAGAACCGACAATGCACTTGGTTCACTCGTGGGGCTTCACTCCTCGATAAATTCAACACTAAAAATGGTTTTTTAATCAGACCAATGGGTCCTGAGATCGTAACATTCAACCAAACAAACAAACTCTTCAGTTTTATAATATTAGTAAAGAATTAGATTAATAAATTTACAGTGGTCATATACATACCCATTCCAAATAATCAATATATCTTCAACTTGAAAGGATAAGTTTAATTTATCTTTGTGATCAACTTGTGGAGTCCTGTACATGAGTGTAAAAGGATCTGTGCTGCGATATGAATCATTCTCCACAAAACTGAAGCCAAATTGAAGGAGTTGTTGCTGAAATTAATAGAAAAACTATCATCACTAAAAGCTATGTAGGCATTTATGTAATATATTTGTTTGTGAGAACAAACAAATATATAATTCATGCAGATCAAGTAAAATTGCTTCTCAATATAAATTTTCTCAGGAAAAATTGGTGGATGCCAGAATAATTTAAACAATGGGTCTATATCATAGTATAATTAAAGGTTTGTAAACGCCTTATAAATGTGACCTAGAAAACAATTTTGAATGCATAAAGTGAGTTCATAGTTTGAAATATTATTACAAACACTGTTTTATTGGTCAACAGGGACACTAGTCTCTGTTATGGTAATAACACAATCACAAGCCTTCGTTGGTAACGACTATAATTATCAGAAAGGCTGTGTGGACCTGTGGTGTCTTTCCTTGAGCATGTTTACAATTCATTTAGCCTAAAATAAGTAATATTATGTTTCCCCTCAAACATACCTGGGTAAAACAAAACTGTTTGATATTACAGTCAAAAATGGTCTGTAACATTGCTTTGACTGCGGTTCCTATTCGTTGCTCCCCTCTCTCCAGCATGTATGGCAGGTGTGTGGCATTGTCAAGACTTATACAAAAGCCCCAGGACAGTAGTACTGCCGAGTAAGATATCTTGCTTTTACTATTGGTTTCCTGAGCTGATGATAGTACATTTATCTGGAAGTAAGTTAGAAATATAGTTTACGTAATATTTTTAAATAAGCGATGGTGGCTAAATCGATAAGGAACCGGCATACAAATCACACCTGATTGGCAGTACCAATGTGGATTCCACTTTGTTGAATTTATATGTACTAGGCAAGTGACTTGCCATCTGCTAACGGTGAAGGAAAATATCGTGAGGAAACCCACATACCCTAGAAGAAATTCTATGAGTATGTCTGATCAATCCGCACTAGGCCAGCGTTCATCTCTAGTTAGAGGAGAGGAGACCCGAGCCCAGCAGTGGGACTTGGGTGTGTGGGTTGCTGATGAATGAATATTTTTTTGTAAATAGTATCTTTAATAACTCAGAATACAGGTCTTGTTTCTTAGTGCGAGTATTGTTTAAAAAAATATAGACAAAACAGACATAATTAAATCAGAATACCTGTACTAGGGATCTTTTGTGTGTGAGGATTGTTATTTTTTTTTTGATTAATTAATTCGTAATAATACTTTGTAAATATTACTCACAATCAAACCGTTGGCATCGTCTTCAGAATACTTCAAATTAAATTGCTGTTCGATCTGAACAACATATTTCACAGAGGAATTAGCTGGGACTACACTCACAAGTGCTTGTCGTATTTTTGAAGCATATTGCTTTAGTTTCACCGTATCGTATTGTAAATTATATAATGGAGACACTTTATTTAGCCGCCACAAACCTTCATTGTATATAGCTGTAAGTTAATTTAATATTAAATCATTAATGTCGAGAATATAAAATATAAATGTAAACAATATGTCATTACAGAAGCTCAAGTTACCAGCTAAAGGATCACCCGACACAATATTTTTAGGGATTGCATTATTCTCACGCTGCCAAGAAGCTTCAGAGCGGTAAGAATGCATGTTTTTAATACAAGGATAAACAAGTAAAACCGTTTTAACTATTTTCAATAACTTTTGTTTTGCTAATCAAAAGTTCAAAACTGTGATTCAAAACATCAGTGACGGTTACAGAAAATGAAACTAATGATATAAAACTTTTTTTTTTTGCTAATGTTACCAGTATTAAAATTCTTACGATAGACGCACAAACACAAATTTAGACTTGATATTATATCAATAAAATATACTTTTATTGATTTAATATGTACCTATGTATAAATAAAAGTGTGTACGTAATTGGTATAATTAAAAAAAATTACCTAAAATTAAGTGTTTTATTTAAATTGTTCCTATACTTCTTTTTTTTTATTTAGTATATTTTTAGTATAATTCAGCATGTGTTTATTATTTAGTACTGGCCACATAATGATTTTAGTATATCACCTTTTTTTAAAACGGTCACACTGGATAGCGGACAGTGGGACAGAGACATTCACTCACTTTGACACATTTGACATCAACAAAGTTTCGCTTGGAGTTTGTTAGGTATTCATTGAATTTAATTTAATATAAATCGTAGTCCATTGTAATCCGTGCCTGCTGCTTCCCGAATTTTCCTTAAAATTACGAATAACAAGTAAGTTATCATTGCAATAAATAATTTAATAGTTCACCTAAATCTCTTTATCATTGCTTACGTCGTCTACAACTTGTTTGTTGAAGTGATTGTTATGTTTGATGGACTTTGATACTGATAATTACGCCGGGTCCAAACTTGATTTTGCCTCATTTACATTTTGTTCGTTGTGAAGGATGGACCAGCTACGCTTCGACGGTCGTGTTGCTGTGGTGACTGGGGCCGGCGGTGGCCTCGGCAAAGCCTATGCTCTTCTCTTAGGCTCAAGAGGCGCTAAAGTCGTAGTCAATGATCTCGGTGGTGCTCGCGATGGTGTTGGCAAGTCTAACTTCGCAGATGCCGTAGTCAAAGAAATTAAAGACAAAGGTAAACATGCACATTTCTTATCAGACATATTTTTGGTGAACATTATTTTATTTAAATTTTTATCAAAGGTTTAGAAAATTCCAATGGCTTTGCATACCTAAATTAAAATCATACAAATTATTACAATCTTATAATTGAATATAAAAGATACAATGATAAGCTGAAATATGTTATTGAAGATCACAGTTCAAAGTTTGTAATTATTTACCTACACAAAAATATACTGTAAATAATAGAATGTAAATAAAAAGTATTTAAATTAAGTTTAAATAACGTAGAAACAAAGACATGAATATAAAACAATGACTAGGCATTAATAATAGAACATGTTTATTAATTTTAATTCATGTACTAAATTTTAATTCATGTACACATGTACTATATTTAGTATTACAAAAAAAAATGTTCTGTGAATAAATTTAATTAAATAAAACATTGTACCTACATGGGTAGGTACTCAGCTTTTGATCTGGAGTGGGGTAAATCAATAATCATCATGTTCAGTGGAGGCAGCACAATTTTTCTTCATGACTTATCATAACTTTTAATAACAACAGTATAGATACTATTCAAGGGAGTTACCCGAGATCATCCATGTACTTGCATTATATATTTTGAAATAAGTGTGCAAAGGCTGCCACACATCACACCACACATATATGGTCACATAATGTCAGAATAGACAAATTTATAATAAAACATTCAACCAATGATGTGTTTGTGTGGTGCGAATACTAATATTGACAAGCCTGATGCAGCTCCTGTCCTATGATCAGTATCTCTTAGGTTCGTTTAGAGCAGTAGGGATTAAATGTTAAATATAATAATGAGATATTATTAATATAATTGCGGGTGGCACAAAATCGCTCGCTGTGGCGGAAATTAGGTGAGGCCTATGTTCAGCAGTGGACGTCATTGGGCTGATATGATGATGATAATAATGAGATGTCAAAGGACCCTTTACTATATGATATTTTGTGGTTGATATAATAAAAAACCATAATCTAACCGTCTGGCCAGCGTGGTATAGTAGGCTAAATTCCCTCCACATTGTTTGGAGGAGACCTGTGCTTAGCAGTGGGACGTTCATGGGTGTAAATGATGATGATGATGATAATAAAAAAAAATTTACCAAATAATGTTTAAACTGTAGGTAATTGGCATGAACTCATAAATTATTATTTCTTTATGTTAATGATAAGACTATCACTAGATATAACAATAAATGCATCTTACCACACCTTGAAAAAGACATTGGATTAGCAAAAACAAAATCTTTAAAATTTCAAGTATTAGTTACACAAGCCTCTACACTGACACTTTAAAATGTGACTTATTGTATGAGCTATTTACCAGCTATGACACATATATTGTTGGTTAGTGGATTAGCCTTGTGACCACTAAAGCTAAATGTAATTGCTACTTCTTGTTAGTGTTTTTTCCCTAAAAATTTAAAAGTAAGTATTTAAAAAAAATATTAGACTATTATTAGGTAATAGTGCATTTTTAACTCCTGTTTGTTAACTATTATTTTCTGTGGCGTGCAAAAGGTTAAAAGGCATTTTTAACTTTTTGGATAATGCTTTATCTCTCTCATCTCAAATAATGAAGAAACTAATAGTTGCCAAAGAATAATATGAGTATAATTGACACAGATTATTTGATTAACAAAGTATTTATCTGTGTTCTTATGACTAGTAGATAGTTTTAAAGGCAGTAGGCAGTTCTAAATAATGTCTTTGTACTTATCAGTACTTTCAGCGGAAGGTTAAATAAAAACTAAACTTAGTAATTAGGTACATTGATATGTAACCAGCTTTGCATAATAACATCTATCTTTTTTTAAATATTTACATTAAAAATTAAATGTAATCCTCACACAGTAGAGATGCTCCATAATAATTGATGATAGAGAAAACTGTATGAAAATTTGTTGCATATTACCACATTAGATTCGATAGAGAGTTTGGGGGTTATTATGGTATGTGATCCCTATTCCCTCTCGCTAGGCTGGGATTACTACCAATAATAATAATTTGTAGTATTTCTAGTTTCATTTATTTTTTTCTACATAAGTACATTTATTACAGTTTTATACATAAGAACGGCAACGTCGCACTTTAGTGTCATATTTTGTAATTTTTGTTATTAAATTGAAGCTATATTTTAAAATATGCTCAATGAAATGTTCAATTTTTTTTTTTTTTTAATAATATTCTACCACATTCACACAGCGCCATCTAGTCCCAAAGTAAGCAATTATATTTGCTTTTGTTATGGGTACTAAACAACTGATATACTACTTAAATACATTTTTTTTTTGTAAGTTCATACATATTAATAATAATATTATAGATAAATTACACCCAGACACAGAACAAACCTTTATGCTCATCACACAAAGATTTGTCCTGGGTGGGGATCGTCGTGGGTTCGCAGTCAGGCTGGCTTAGCAGTCAGGGTCACTAACCACTAGACCAACAGGCCAGTCTATATATTCTTTTTAGAATTACCTTTTTTTTAGCGTTTATTGACCAATAAAAACAAAAAATTACATTACTTCACATATACATAACCACCCAAACCATCTAGGGTTTATCTGTGGTATGGTAGCCACTAGCCACTAGAGCTCGAGTACTACTTTACAATTTAAGTTAACATAATTTTAACATGTGACTATTATTCTAATGATTTAAAGTATTTTAACAATTTCGTTTTACAGTTATTCTCATTTAGAGCGTCGCAGATTGCGACAGGAACACGTGAACTTGTATTAAAAAGTAAATTTCCGTAATGCTTACAGTTATTTTAAAATAAAGTTCTGCAAGTTCTAAGGTGTTATTTGCTTTTTAGAACTGTAAACGCAATGATTTGTTACCTTTTACACACTTTTCACCTAACTCTAAAAAGTGTATTAAACATATTTTTTTAAAACATAGCTCCGATTAAATAATAAAGATTGAAAACTACGAAATATAAACTATTAAAAAAAAAAGAAAATTGTTTTCTCCTTGTATTTTTTTTTTCTTTCTTTTACGAGTAGGTTGTTAGTCTGCTGTTTTCGACACCGTTGTCAAAAAGGCTCTAGTTGAAAATCAGCACATGGCACTTTTGTGCCATGGATTTTTAGCTGAACTGGAGCCTATTTTGGTGCCTTTAATATAAATATGTTAATCTGTGTTCTGTTTGTGTATTGTTTTTTTTTGGTCACCAAATAAAATATTTTTCTTTCTTTCTTTCTTTTCTTTCAAATATGACTAACACTAAATTGCGACGTTGCCGTTTATAAGTATAAATACTGCTAATCCCTATTATGTAAGTATATAAGTACTGAATAATTTATAACTTGTCCCTAGGTGGTATCGCCGTTGCCGATTACAACAACGTAATCGAGGGAGAGAAGATTATTAAAACAGCTATCGATAATTTCGGTCGAATTGATATTCTTATCAATAATGCTGGTATTCTGCGAGATAAGAGCTTCACAAAAATGTCCGATCAGGTGATTATTATTTAATCTTTATTTGTATGTTGATCTCAAGTATGCTAAGCTTCCTATTATAAATAATACTATTTGTTATCTTTCTTGTTCAATTATTTTTTATCTGATATTTTGAACTACGTAACAATTTATCTACAAGACAAACAATATCTGTATGATAAAATATAATTATAAAAAAAACATGATAAATAAGATGCTCTAAGTCAACCATTTAATGTGTACTTATATGAAATTATGAATTAAGCATGATGTATTTATATGTATTTATATATAGTGGACTTCGCTATCCGCGCTTCTTTCCTTATTTCCGATGCCTGGGGGACGAACCCCTTGCGCATGTGCATACCAAATATAAGAATATCATGAACAAATTTGCTCTGGCTAATGGCTATAGTTATTTGAATACTTACATTAAACCACAGAGCTTTCTTTTTATAAAAAGACACATCACGGAATAAGCGGAATAAGTGTCCGCGAATAAACAACGGACACAAAGTACACTCAGACTCGAAACAAACGAGTCACACAAATGTTTGCCTCGTATGGGAATACTGATAATACTGAACTCATACATCATAGTGAAAATCAGATTTCGATATATCATCTTTTGTATGTGTAGGACTGGGACCTTATACATGCGGTTCATCTCAAGGGTGCGTTTAAAACCACTCATGCTGCATGGGAATACTTCAGAAAGCAGAAATATGGCCGCGTTATCATGACTTCAAGTAATGCTGGTGTTTTCGGCAACTTCGGGCAGGCTAACTACAGGTTAGTACAATAGTACATTGTTTTTATAGTTACCTATTATAATTCGTTAGCATAATTATAATTGGATAATTAAATTAATTTTAACATAACTCCAAGAATTAATTGTGTATGGTCCATGGTCTATATTTTTTATAGATTATTATGTTTGGTATTATACTAGTGAGGTAGCGAAAACATAATATATTATAGCTCATCGGATACTAATTTAAAAATTGCCTAATGGCTAGTAGATCTTTTTTAAGATCTGGAACACTTTCTTTTTGTGTCATATCCTAATTACGGTGCGCGCGATTTAAGTTGATCGGTCTGAACATCGCGCGAGTGGCTGCGCAGTAAACAAGTGCGGAACTCACTGATGACAGGAGCGGGGGGATGAACCACACAAACAAGGGATATGCGCGAAAGCTACGTACAAGCCGGCCAAGTAAGATCACGCGTATTGTACGGAGGAACCTCTAGCTAAAAAGCTTGTTTCCTGAATGTTGATTGTTCATCTAGAGATTTTTATCAAATCTTATAAAGTGCACCATAGGTAGTCGTAATTTATCATTAGTTACGAAGGTATATGTTCTTTAAGGGTTGTACAGTACCAGGCAATAAATATTGCACATCGACCTTTGGAAAGAGACAATCGGTTATCGGTTACATAGGTAGTGTGCGACATGTGACGTTTTGTCAGTCGTTGTTCAAGTGCGATAGAGATAACGCTCTACGAAGCCGAAATTAGCCGATTGTCTCTTTCTAAAGGTCGATGTGCAATATTTATTGCCGGGTAGTGTACCACATCTAACCGATCGGAATCGCAATTTTCCATGCTTTTTTAACTTTCTGACACATAGAACACTCATATCACTCACATCACTTGACTGACCTGTTGGCCTAGTGGTTAGAGAACCTGACTGCTAAGCCGGAGGTCGTGGGTTCGATTCCCACCAAGGACAAATCTTTGTGTGATGAGCATGATTGTTTGTTGTGTCTGGGTGTGATTTATCTATAATATGTATGTATTTACAAAAACAATGTATTTAAGCAGTATGTCAGTTGTCTAGTACTCATAGCACAAAGCAAAAACATAATTGCTTGATTTGGGACTAGATGGCTTTTATTGTATTATTACTATATGAGTAAGAGAGCGGCAGGGTGCACTGGTGGAATTGATGATGCGCTCGGCTCTCAAAAAAAAAATGACGGTTCGAAGTGACAGTAAAGGATAGAATAGGAAAGTGTGATTGAGTGCTGTTAAGTGTGGTCCAACCTTAATTGATTTTACTCTAAACTAGATCTAAAAAAGAAACTAGCGTAAACTTATCCATTGTTCTAGTGCTGCAAAATTAGGTCTTGTTGGTTTAGCCAACACCCTGTCTATTGAAGGAGCTAAATACAATATTAAGGTGAACACAATTGTACCTACGGCTGCGTCTCGTCTCACCGAGGACATTCTCCCTCCTGATATGTTCGAGGCTATGAAACCGGAGCTTATTGCACCTGTTGTTGTAAGTATAAGATTCAATATCACTTTAAGACACCCAATTTACTCTGTTTAGTATTTTTTGGTTGAATGCGCGGGATTTCGCTCCCGTCGTTCTTGAATTGGCCACTGTTCAGCTCCTAATGGCCGTAGCGTGATGTTATTTAGCCTATAGGTAATACCTACCTCGATACATTTATCGAGGAAGGTATTACCTATAGCCTCAAAAATAAAAATTCTTTTGGCTATTCATCACTAAAAGAATTTTTATTTATGTTTTGAATTTTTATTTATGTTTATGTTATTTAGCCTATAGGTAATACCTACCTCGATACATTTATCGAGGAAGGTATTACCTATAGGCTCAACAATAAAAATTCTTTTAGTGATGATGACTACTGATCATCACTAAAAGATTTTTTCTAATCGGACTGTTCAACCAAATAAAAAAATCTTCAGCTTTATAATATTAGTATAGATTATGAAAATATTGTTTGAATGCTTGCGGTTCTGTGAGTGTGATGCATAAATGTGTTTCTTTTATTTTTATTTTTATTCTATTGTATTATTGTTTATGAATTCTGTAATTGGTATTATACTGTTGAATTAATTAAATAAATAAATTATAAACTAAATAGAGGTCATTGTTCAGAAGAACAAAACATTATTTGCTTCTTGATTCTTTCGTTGTTTTATGTATTTAAAAATGTTTTCGCCTCTAAAATTCTTACATATATTTAAAACAATAGAAATTCATTATAATGTTTTGCACAGGTTTATATGACACATGAATCGTTCCCTGAAAATGGTGCTATCATCGACTCTACGTTAGGATATGCAAACAAGACTCATTTCGTAAGAAGCACTGGTACATTACTCAAGTTAGTATAATTTTTTGAATATTAATTTTTAATTTATTTTTATTTTTTTAAATTTTTTTGCTTTTTATAACTTTAGTTATTATTTTCTGTTGCTATCTTCTTTATATAATTAAAAGTGATAACATTGGTCTATGTTCAGAGACAATCATCATTTCAATCCATAAACGTCCCACTGCTGGGCACGGATCTCCTCCAAAGAATGTGGAGGGAATTTAGCCTACTATACCACATATAATAAAATCTGTCAATTTAAATAATATATCAGGCCCTTATCTGCCAGCGATAATACAGGCCCGTTAATATTATTTGAACCTAATATTATAATTTTATTGTTATTAGGAAAAAGCTGACTGACCCCGTGACCTTAGAATCTGTAAAGGACAATTGGGACAAAGTTGTGGACATGAAAGGAGCAGTACATTTGGATAAGCTCGCTGAAGTCACCATCGATCTAGTTCAGAAGTTACAGGTATGGGCATTAATTTGTTTAAATGTTGTTATCTTTTAGAGCATTGATACTCAATGTTTTCGACTGGCCTGTTGGTCTAGTGGTTAGTGACCCTGACTGCTAAGCTGGAGGTCGTGGGTTCGATCCTCACCTAGGACAAATCTTTGTGTGATGAGCATAAAGGTTTGTTCTGTGTCTGGGTGTAATTTATCTATAATAATATGTACGTACATTTACAAAAAAAAAAATGTATTTAAGTAGTATATCCGTTGTTTAGTACCCATACACAAGCAAATATAATTGCTTACTTTGGGACTAGATGGCGCTGTGTGAATGTGGTACAATATTATTATTAAAAAAAAAAAAAATGTACCGGTTTTCTATCGACCGTCAAGGCTCATTACGACTTTTATGGACTACTATATTAAAATATTAAAATTTCTTTTCACTACATAGTATAAAACAAAGTCGCTTTCTCTGTCCCTATATCCCTATGTATGCTTAAATCTTTAAAACTACGCAACGGATTTTGATGCGGTTTTTTAATAGATAGAGTGATTGAAGAGGAAGGTTTATAGGTATAAAATACATACCACGCAGGCGAAGCAGCGGGCGGAAGCTAGAAAGTAATAAATAAAAAAAAATAAAAAATGGGAGTAGCACAAAATACTTCATTCAATATTTAGTAAACCCCAGCTGGAATCGCCACATTCCTTTTATTTCTTTCTTTTACTGAAAACCAAAATACTGAGAATCTCTGTTTCAAAAGTTTAGTAACGTTTAAATCGACATCTGTTCCTGACTGCCACATAGTGTACTAAAAAATTATGAACATTAACCATTTATTATGCATATTACGTTATATTATTATCGTATGATAAACAATCGTTTTAAGTGTTCAAAGTCTAAAAAGGACAGGTTTGCATTGTGGAGTAATTTATTAAGAGCTTATATACATAAGAACGGCAATGTTGCAATTTAGTGTCGTATTTCGTGGTTTTTTAATTATTATTATTTAATCGCAGCTATATTTTAAAAATATGTTCAATACACTTTTTCGAATTACGTGAACTTGTATTAAAAAGTAAGTAAGTATCTGTAATGCATACAGTTTTTTTATTTACTATGAAAATATTGCCCTGCAAGTTCCAATGTGTTATTTGCATACAAATAGAACTGTAAACGCAATGATTTGTTACCTTTTACACACTTTTCACCTAACTCTAAAAAGTGTATTGAACATATTTTTAAAATATAGCTCCGATTAAACAATAAAACGTGAAAACTACGAAACATGACACTAAATTGCGATGTTGCCGTTCCTAACTGTAAACAGCCTTAATGTAATATTTACTCAAACTTTAACAACAAGGTCATATTTCTTTTATCATTACTAACATAACATAGCATCACGCCTTTTTCCCCGAAGGGGTAGGCAGAGGTGTTTCACACCCACATTTCGCCAGCTATGTTTGGTCCCATGAAATAGGGGGCGAGCCTAATGTCATCAACCGGGAACATTTGTTTACCAAACTCCGGGAAAATCTTAATACTGGAATTTCATGATAGAAAAGCCCAATACAATTTTCACCCGACCCGGGAATCGAACCCGGGACCTCTTGCACAGCAGTCGTATACACATTACTAACATATTTTAAAATTAAATAATGTTAGTAGCATTTTTACGTAAGTTTTGAATTTTATAGAAATTGGGAATTCTGTAGGTCAAAATGCACTTTGATATGTAGGTACGAGTATATGCCGGTGGATCCATTCCTAAGTATTGTACAATGCGGAGCAAAATGAAAAAAGTAATTAGTCACAGTGCTAAATATAATTATTGCTATTAATGATAAAAAAATAATATTCCCAGGTTCACAATAGGCAATGGTTGAGGATTATTATTCATTGCGCTTGAAATGTGTAGAATGGTGTGAATGAGGAATTAATTTATTGATAACTACCAATTATATTAATATATTATTCTTCCGGATTGTATTGTAATTAACTACTGGATAATTCCATCTCTCATATTATAAGGAAAAGAGACTGTATGGAATATTTGTCTGTCATTTAAATTGGTGTTGAAAGCATCACTTGTCACATATAGATGACAATGGTGTTCAAAGGGTTAAGGTTATATTAATATAATATTGTTCCGGATTGTATTGTAATTAACTATAGGATAATATAGGATAATTCCACCCCTAATATTATAAGGAAAAGAGACTGAATGGAATATTCGTAGACTGTACAATTCTGTCATGTCTGTCATTTAAGTTGCTATTGAAATCATGCTATCACTTGTCACATATAGATGACAATGACTTTCAAAGGGTTGAGGTTACCTTTACATGCCAAATAATTCTTAAACTAGGAAAATATTGTCTGCAATTGTCTGTCTATTGCAAAACTGATTTAAAATTATTATTTTCACAGGACATTGAAGAACGTAGCAAGCTGGATGGTGACAAGCCAGCTTATTGGACAACTTACTCATATAACTCCAAGGATTTAGCTTTATATGCTCTTGGAGGTAAGCAATATATTAATTACAGCTTCCAAGTGGGGGGTTCCGCTCCCATACATCTTTGTTTGGCCACTGCTCATCGTTTCGTTTCCCGGGTGGGGCAATCCTTGAGTTTGGCAATGTACCAGGTTAATGGAATAGACCTGCTGCCTATTACATGAAGCCAATATATAACATAGCTGTCGAAATGTGGGTGTGATACGCATTAGCTTAGCCCTTCGGAGAAAAAGGCGTTTGTTTTTTTTTTGCAGTAACATTTTTTTGAGGTAAAATACAAGCACGTAATATAGAATACATAGAATTAGTTGTAGTTGAGTATATAAGTAGTTTAAGGTATTACCTGTAAAATCTAATAAGGTTGTTCACCACATGCCCTTAAATGAAGGTTAACATCACTTCAGAATTATTATTTTTATATTTACAATAAAATATATCAATATTTTCTGCCATTTGCATATACATTTATACATATTGCATTTAAGAAACTTATAGCGCGTCAAATGGGTCAAAAGGTTATCGTGATTAATTTGAGACACAACCTTACTTAACATGTACATAATTATTATCGTCTTCTCTGGGGTAGGCAGAGTTTAAATGTATAATAGACTATAAAATTTAAAAAATATATTTTTTGTTGTCTGTAGTCGGAGCATCGGTGGTGAATCCATCAGACTTGAAGTTCCTGTACGAGAGCCATGAGGACTTCGCCCCTCTGCCAACATACTTCATCTTGGCTGGCATGTGTATGGAGTCTAATATCGTCGCCCAATCTATGCCACCTGGCAAATTTGCAGACTTTACTAACGTAAGTACTACGAGTACAGACAGTTTAATTGTAGTTAAAACAAGTAATGTTATGTTCCTGCTGGTGGTAATGATGTCCAGAGTTTATTTGTGGCGTCCATAAGCTACGGTAACCCCTTACCATCAGGCGAGCCGTAAACTTGTTTGCTACCACCGTGGTATTTTGAAAAGAAGACACCGTTAATTAGAGGACTTTTGTTTGCAGATCCTTCACGGTGAACAATTTATAGAATTTGTAGGTGACTTCCCTGGTACAGAAGGAGAATTCACAACACGCGCGTACGTCGTAGATATTCTCGACAAGGGATCCAGTGCTGTTGCTATCACTAACAGTGAGTATAGATTTTAAAAGTCAGTGTTTGAAATTATAACCTGTGTAATGATTTACTTGAAATCCAAAACGATGTAGATGTCAATTTTATTGTTGATCAAAAATCCTCGTGGAAATGAGCATGGTTTATGAGCAATTAAATTTATTGTCGGATATTGGTCCTTTTTTTAATAATTATCAAAATAAAGTCAAGTGCCGTTGCGGAATCAAAATTTTCAATGATTCTTTAACATGAATGAATGATGACATAGTACTAAGGAAGTAGATTTATATATTAGAAAACATATTATGTTGCCAAGTCTGAAAAACAAATATATAAAAATTTATCGATAATGCCTAACAAATGTTTGTTTTAGCCGACATATATCAGAACAAGCAACTGGTAGCGCGCACTCAGCAGCACATCTTCGTGCTGGGCCAGGGCGGCTTCGGCGGACCTCGCTCCAGCAAACTCTCGGTAGACGTGCAGCCCGCGCCCAAGCGCTCTCCTGACGCTGTAGTTGAACAGCGAACTGCTGAGGATCAGGCTGCTTTGTACAGGTATATTTCAATCGCCAAAAGAGATCCTTGATAGCTAATGAAAATGCGAGTTTTATTAAAATAATGAAAGCAAATTTTTCAACCGGCATCGCTTAATCGGTCAAAATCATCATCATCATCATATCAGCGAGACAGCGAGCGATTTTGTGCTAAATTAATCATCATCATCATCATCATTTCAGCCTATTGCAATTATTAATTTGAAATTTAAAAATACATAAATAAGTATAATATTATCTGTTTAGAAATAAATCCCGCTTGTATTTAATTCTGATATCTGCTACATATTAACAAATTAGCCCAAATTTCATACTTGTAACATTTTTTGCAGATTATCAGGTGACTTGAACCCCCTCCACATCGACCCTAACGTAGCGACTGCGAGTGGACATCCCAAACCTATTTTGCATGGTCTAGGAAGTCTCGGATTCTCTGCTAGGCACGTTCTGGCCAAGTAAGTTCCTTATTGTTTAATATGGCTTCTTTTAACCTTTGTTCACCGGTGTCATGTATGCGTGACAAGTGATAAAAAGTATGCCGATAACATACCCTACTGAAAATATTTTTATTATATGGCGATTAAAAAGAGTTGTACTTGTCAGCGGACTGGCCTTAGGAAAATTTGCCAACAGGTTTTTGGCATTGTATGACGGCGTTCATAAGTGAAATTATTCATTTTCTGCCCATAAACGTCCCACTGCTGGGCACGGGTCTCCTCCAAAAAATCTGGAGGGAATTTAGCCTACTATAGCACCATAAGTGAAATAAAATATTTTATTAACTTTGACTTCTAAATAAATCACAAAATTTAAAATAAATGAAACCACAAGAAAACCACATTGATGTTGATAATTTTGAAAAGTATATTTGAATATCGTGCCGTGTAGAGTTTAAAAATACTTCGCAATTATTGAACTATTATGATAACTAAATTGTAATGGTATTTCTAAGGTATGGTGGCAACGACTCGAGCAACTTGAAGGCTTTGAAGGCACGTTTCGTGAAGCCTGTGCTGCCAGGACAGACTCTAGTCACAGAGATGTGGGTGGAAGGCAATCGGGTATTCTTCCAGACCAAGACCAAAGAGACAGGCAATGTTGTAATTGGAGGTAAGTAAATCCTTTGACTATCATAGAACTTATATTCCATTGTATTTTATTTGCTTGTAAATTAATATAATTTTCTCCGACTACAGGAGCATACATCGACTTCAAGAAGATCGTGTCAGGTAACGCATCCTCAAGCGCCGCGACCTCTGCGCCATCATCGGCTGGTGCGCTGAAGAGTGACGCTCTCTTCGCCAAGATCAAGGAAGAAGTGGACAAGAACAAAGATAAGGCCAAGTCTGTCGGTGGTGTCTTCCTTTACAACATCACTGAGAACGGAAAGAATGTTAAATCATGGAGTAAGTTCTTTTTATTTATACTTCTTTTAAAATTAGATATTAGTTTTCATATGGCTCTATCGGTCTGTAGCAATGAAAGTAATAGGCAATAGCTTAAATTTTATTACATTTTCGTGCAGCATAGAACATCTATATCATCTATCTGAACAGCACGATCGCTCTAGTCTCATACAAATCTATTGGGGAGGCCAATGTCTATCTGGCCTCCCCACCAGATGGACTGACAATCTGGTAAAGGTTGCGGGGAGTTGTTGGTTGCAGACAGCACAAAATTGCTCGCTGTGGCGAATTAAGGAGAGACCTATACCAGTGGATGTCATTGGGTCGATATGCTGATGATGATGTCCAATAGTGGATAATCCTATGGCTGATTTGATAAAGTGTGGTAAACTGTATCAATGGACGAACATTTGATGATAGTTCAATCAAAAGACTAAAATAATAAAACTATTATATAACTGTATTTTTTTTTTATACCACGGCCGACGTTTGCAAACAGACGTACCTGTATGTACTAATTTAGCTTCCAATATTTTTTCGTCTTTTGTTTATAGACAATTTAGTGTTATTTTTGTCTTGATAATGATTAACCTTTTGGAGACACCAATGCAATGCCTTCTCACGCGTTGGTATAATGCGCTTTAATAGCTGTTAGTACGGCCCCGCGTAAAGGCTTGTCTAAGCTTATTTCTTCACAGTAAAGTAGTATGACCCTTTTCTTTTATCTAAGGTTGAAAATAATTTGTAAATGTTTCTAACAAGATTTCAATTTCCAGCTCTGGATCTCAAAACTCCAGTTGTTTATGAGGGTAACCCTAAATCCGGCAAGGCTGACACAACAATGACTGTTGCTGACAATGACTTGGTAGATATTGCAGCAGGCACTCTCAACCCACAGGTTGCATTCATGAAGGGAAAACTTAAAATAGCTGGCAACATCATGCTTGCACAGAAACTTGGACCACTGCTCAGTTCCCCGGCTAAGATTTAAGATGTGTATGTTATATATTTATATGGTAAAGGATTATATTTTGTTATATGATGATGATTGTAAGACTCAATATATATTATAAGAAGTGTCCCAGAAAGCTTATATCATATTAAAAGTGACTAGTAATAAAGCTCAAAGTAATTTATATTTTGAAAGGCAAGCAAACTCTACCTAGTTAAATTTATAACAACCCAAATACAGTTTTTGTGTGATATAATAATTTTGAAATACCTTATATTACTTAGTTATTGACCTTCAAGCAATATTGTTAAGCATTCATAAATTTATCATGTTTTTAAATTACATATATTTATTCCATTAAAATGCTTTATTATTATAAGCTAAAATCGCATTTAAGACAGTAAATGTATACTTGTTATCAAAAGTACTGTGATATGTTTAACAAATAAATTGTTTATGGATTCAATTTAATTATATTATATCAGCATAGTAGATATTTATTGTCAATCATATCAACTTTGACCACCAAAGTTACTATAATGCTTACACAAAAGTGCACTCTATAGCTACAATAATAAGAACAAATATTCAATCATCAGTTTGTTGATTTCAATGTCCATGGTGTTCAATATGTTAATCTACTGTTTAGTGTAATATCATTAGAGTGAATGACATATTCAGGCCAATTTTTTCGTCACAATTGCAATAAAATGTATGTTATTTTGTATGGTGATGGAATTATACACCAGTTTTTTATATAAGTAGTTGTTTTATTTAATCTGTGGTACTAGTTTTCCTGTTAAGAGTAAGTTTGCTTCTTTTACTTCTGTGTTCCATGCTAGTTTCATTTGTGGTTGTGAGGTTAAGTCTATGAATTTGCTGGCATGAACCTCGGGTACTCCTTTCGTTTTTACTGCAATACCTAATATACAACAGTAAGTTCCTAAAACAAACATCAAACCCTTAACCTTTGGATACAGATTTAGTTTAGAAGATATAATGAGTTCAAGAGTTTTCATGAACACATGGGTTTCTAGTTGACTATGAAATCCTAAAAAATTGAATATTTTTGTTTGATGTAAGTACAACCTAAGCAAATATATATAATACCTTTTCTTATGGAAGATTTATCAATTATACCGTGTGCGGAGTCGCATTTTGTAATCTTCGCGCGGCCAGTAGTGTCCGAAATTATTAAAATATCTGTACCGACTGTTTGTTCTATAGTTCCTTGTAACCAAACGTCTCTGGGGGTTGATTCATTAATTAAATCTTTAATCAAGTATTTCCTGGGATCTAAAGTCATATTTTTATCGGATTCTTTTCATATTACGATTAAAGCGAGCGTATAATTAAATATTTTACATACACTTGCTTGATTCAATAACAAAATAATAATACTGCCACTTTACAGTTTACACTTAATGACAGTAATGACAGTCACAGTCTTTTACAGCTGACATCGACTATTACTACTACGAATATTATGTCAGTTGATATTGACAGATGATGACAGCTATGTTGAAATGTTACCATACTAAAACAAGGAGAAACGAAACTTACAGAAATAATTATTCACAAACTATAAAAATATAGTTTCATAAAGTAATTGAATATGGAGAAGATTAAGAATATGGAATTTGTAATATTTAGTCATTGATTGTATAATTTTTATCTTATAAAGTGTTATTTTTTTAAACGTGCTTAGTTTTGTCAACGGCACAGAGAAGAGTATTAAAAAGGTAGTCAACCATTGTAAACATCAATAATTCAAAGATTAATAGACGTGTTAAAGGTAAAATAGAATATTTCTAGTGCATTAATACGTAACATGTGACTTGTTGAACTATAATAGGTCCAAGTTCCTTGGAGAACTCCATTCCTTGCCAGTCAGTCGTGCGTACAGGAACTTAATTTAGCGCTTTATCTCTAACCAGCTAAATAAACAGGAAGTTAAAGAAACATACATTGCCAAATACCATGCAATTTTTTGCCAAAAATTTCAAGAATGTTCTTCGTCCAACCTGGGAATTGAGCCTAGGCCCTGATTCTGACCTCGTCGTATTGCTCCCGGATCGTTTTTTTGTATCTTAGAACGACGTTTTTTTACGGCTTAGGTTATATATTGTAAGAAAATAATTTACCGTAAGTATAGAAAAAAACAACAGTGGACGTCATTGGGCTGATATGATGATGATGATGATAGAAAAAAACTAAATAATAATAAACAACGCATTTTTATTTGCAGAATCAGAATAAAAATCTAAACTTAAAAAAATGTAAGTAGTAGTAGTGTTAAGCATTTTTCATGCTTATTTTTGGGGCAATTTTTGACGAAATCAGTAGTACCACGGATCTGTTCCGTGAGTAGTACCAATTTAGTAGGTAGGTACTAGTACTGGTTTAGTTTCATCATCATATCAGCCCAACGACGTCCACTACTGAACATAGGCCTCACCTAATTTACGCCACTGCGAACGTTTTACTAAAACAACAGTGTCCAAGCTTTCAAAATTATAATACATTCTTGACAAAATTTATCATGATATAAAAACTATTGGAATCTATTGATTCTGAACAAACTAATTGCAGGTTTTCTGGAATAAAGGTGTACGTGTACCTATAGATTTTTTCTACCGCCATATATTTATTAACGTTATGTTTAGATCAGTTACATTCAGTCCGGCCGAAAACTTTCCGACATACAGTTCAAAATCAGAGCCTTTGTACCTGCATGTTTAGCAATCATTTTACGCGATGACTTTACAAATGAGAGTGATTGAATCGACGGTGTGTTACACCCAGACACAATTATTATAAAATTATAAAAGCATATTAAATCCCAAAAAAATTATGCCGTTATAAACCATCCCAGAAAGGATGAGATAAGATTACGAGCAGGACAATTATTTCATCCACACTTAAACACGTAATCTGTTGTTTATAAAGCGACGCTGCAAGCATGAAATCATTCCGGTACTCGGACCCGGCCCATAACAACTCAATCAACGCAATTTTAAAATAAACTTTTTTTATACCGTACACAAACACTGGCCGCCTTGAACAAAAAATATTCCTCGGCGAAGGTCTTAATAATGACTTTCTCGAGAACTTGTTACACATGGACGGTGTAAGTTGACGTATGTACAGCTTTGTATGGTTAAGCAATTTTGAACCTTGTTTCCTTCACAATGAACAGTAGAGTGTAGTATGTGTCCGCATAATAGTAAAGCCGATATAAAAAGTAACACTTTTCTGAACTATTTAATTCAAAATAATTTTTGTGATTAATACGTTCGTATCTTCTTTAGTGACTGTATTTCCAGAATGAGTAGATAGGTACTTACATAAAAAAGTGTTACTTTAGTATCAGTTGGGACGTACAATAGCTTTTTTATTTCTACCCTAAAATAAATATTCCCCTATTCATCTTGCAATGATTACGGTGTATGCGCACACATATACAGTTCAATCATTCATCTAAGTCCAACAAATCCGACAGAGCCGAAGACAGATCATTCGGACTGGCCTTAGACCGAGCCGGCCATATGAAATAATAAAATAAAATAAAATACAACAAGTCTATTTCGTTCAGTGAGCCACGTTTATTCCAAAGAGACATAAGAGGTGGAAGTGGGACGGGAAGGGAAGAAGATATGAAGCTGTCATCTGGCGGAGCGGCGGGCGCTCTGCCCCTACGGACTTCACAACTCAATCGAAGGCGCGCGCGCGGCCCGAGCGAACGTACCCACGCACTCGCCCTCACACCCGCACAAACAAAACGCAAACAAATACAATTGCTGATTATCGTATAAAACCCGGCTCGCAAACGGAGTTCGTAAATTAAACTTTACATAAAAACGTTAGAATATAGTGATGGTTTATCGTGACGTTGTTGTACAGTGATATTTATGTGGAAGATCGTAAAAGTTTAACAAAAACAGGAGTTCTAAACTTTCCAATGAACACGAGCCATGTGACTACGGCGAGAGCGGCGAAGCAAGATTTGTACGTGCATTTATCTTATTTTAACTTTATTGTAACGTTACTAATAATAGTCTGGACGATGGAATTCTCCTTGTACACTTACAGTACTGATATAATTATAAGCAATGGATGCAGACTAATAAAATCTCGGATTAGTTAAAACCTTGACAATCATCAAATCTAGATAACTACCTATCTAGATACCTATTACTTATATACCGTAGGTACTCACTGATTTACTAATTTGAAATTTAAATGGTGTCTTTTAACGTTCACTGACATAATATTTGAATGGTATATTTAATTTAAGGTAATTCACTATTGGCTCTACATTTACGTCCAGTATTAATAAATTGAACACAAAGGTTCTTTAAATTACATGGTTGCATGTATCAAAATTAAATTTAAATACCTAAAGATATAGCTTTTACTAAAACAATAAATAAGTAGGTAGGTAAAAAAAAAAAGTAATCATGTCCGCAACATTATAGAATTTCATTATAGCTAGGTATAAGTCATCAAGATAATTAATATTATTTACCGTAAGATTTAAGGTCACGCATGTCATGATTTATACAATGAATGCGATACGCGCACAAATAACAGGGATCGCAAGTTAATTCATCGCATAGTAAAACACATTTGCATACTCGTGATATAGCATAGAAATGACTCAATTGATCAAGTAAGTGATGAAGCTAGACTCAAACAGTATTGTCCTCGCCTTTCCCGTGGCCTTACTTGTAACGAGGACGTGGATTGAACTAATGAGATGGTCTATTAAATGTTTGACGTAAATATATCACTCCGCGAATAACATTGACAAGCTATGTCGATACTGAAACACTTAATAGAGTCTTCATTGAATAGCAATGCTGCGGCAGATAATTTCTGAAATATAATTCCATTGCAGACGGTGTTTGTGTAAGAGTTAATAATGTCGATAAAATTAGATAGATGCTAGTTTGAGCACCAAAAGAAAGTATTTGCAAACTTGCGCTCACTTTCTGTAAATTAGGTTTTCCGAATTTCATTTATTTGAATCTAATCTATGAAAAACATTTGAATGGAACATTTCATGTAGTGACGGATTTAGAATACATAATGTCACTGCCCCATTTCAATCTGTGGGTGTTGTAAAAGGCGATTAAGGGACCTAACCTTAAGCAGACAAGAACACTGCGAGAAAAGGAAAATTTGAAACAAAAGCCTATACCAACCCGTCTAGCCAGCGTGGTATGGTAGGCCAAATTCCCTCCATAACCTTTGGAGGAGACCCCTGCCCAGCAGTGGGACGTTTATGGATTGGTGATTCCACTGATGCTGAACAAACACGAAAATATCTTGTTAATAAATGAAGATCTGACCATTAGCTGTCTAAAAATAGGATTGTAGAGCACCTCGCAAAATTTTAATTAGCCAAATTATGAATCTTTACCTATTAGAAAAAGCCAAAGCCGCGGTATGAATTAGTCATTACATGACAATTTTCCAATCTAGACGGACGCACGTTCCTTACATAAAGCAATATATTCATCGCCTTGGTTGATTTATAGCTGTCCGTTGTCCATAGTAATATTCGCCTTCCTTTCTACTCTGCTGTGTGCAACCCGCATAGAGTCGTCAAAATAATAAAACAGCGATAAAAAGATGTCTGAGATACATTTACCAGCATATTCTGTTATGATGAAATAGCTTTGCTTATTTTCAACTTCTTTTAATTCGACGTTGGGTATAGTTTTGATCCCAAGTACCACTGAAATAGATATTCGTTGAATTTATCCACTTATGCATTTATGAATAGGTAAACATAGCATTAAACTTAATTAAACTGGTAGAGGACAGTATCTATATTATTTGCAAACTGAGTTTCTTAAAAGATGTAAGTAATTAGCCGGTAATTAGCTACAAAAAGTATTTCAAGAAGTCTGCCAGTGGTTATAAAACTTCAATAAGGTACAATTTGAAACGCAAGCCGCTCAAAGCAACAGTCTTGGATCCATTTTAAATACACAATACAAAATGTCAGTGTAAACTGTTGTCGGCTTAAAAAGGCATTTTATTTAACGACCGAAACGTCTAGCGAGTTTCGCAGAACGAGTGGAGAGCGGAAAATTATGATAATTTAGCTTTAGGTATCCGACAATAGACGACTTATAGCACACGTTGGAATATTTTACAATACTAATATTTTTACCAATACTACAGAAGATAAATGCGTTGGGGAGCTAATATAATCTTGATGTAGTTTAAAAGCTGAATATTTGTTGAAACTTGATTTTCGAACAAAAAAATCATAAATTTCCAAATTAAAAATTTAAATTGTCTTTTGTGATTTATGCTTCCCCTACTAATTACAATTGCTAACGTATATAGTCTTTTGCTGCTTCTGCAGTAAATAACTATAAGTGCCTTATGGGAAAGAATAGAGTGCCTCCATAATAAAATGCCTAGCGTTGTTTGTCCTATGTTTATTTTTCTTTTCACGATGCGATAGAAATTGGATAGCTTCAGCAGCGTCAGATGTCTCTAATCTATGTTTACCTTCGTAATTAACAGAATGACTGGTCTTCAAGGATATTAAGTTACGCTTAGTACGTTATCTGAAGATTACTGTCAGACAGCACTTTTCTTCTCATCTTAGTGATGTTTACATAAGCTTTTATATGATTTGATAGAGCACAAGATGACATGAATCAAGCATGCCTGACATGTTGTTTGAGGGATAGTCAGTTGTTGGATTGTTTGTTCCTGTGAGTTAATTTCATAGCTGTGTATAATTAGTACCTACCTATCTACTGGATCTTTTTTGTATTTGTATAGGTAATAAAACTATATTACTACGTAGAGTCAGATCGACCATTTTTAATTGTTATGAGCATTTTGTTTGGAATATGATTTTGAAGCAAGGCGTTTTACGCGAATCTGGATTTAGGAAATCAATATCAACACATAACACGTTTCTCAACGAAGAAAAAAATTGAATTGCGGACACCTTTAAAAAGCATCATTTATATGAGTTACAAAAATCTCGAAAGGAATTTTTAAATTAAGCCATACAAATTTAAAATCTGTACAACTCAATTTAAAAATTCCTTTTCTTTTATTATATTGATACAATATAAATATAAAGTATAAAATGCAAAGAAAATAAAATTCGAATTTACGAGGTGTCTCGTTGCGAAACGGTAACACGTTTGAGCGGTTACGACCGTTTTATCGGTGGCGTTACCAAAACCGATCGAGGTATATTCGTTCGTTGTTTTCATTTTGGTCACGATTGCGACTGATCCATATACTTGATTTGCTCCACACTACTTTAATGTTTGAAAACAAAAAATGTAGACGACGCATGTAACTATTGCGACCCTTGCAGCTGCAGACCACATGTCTTAAATTTGTCTCCCAAACTAACCTTTTTCATGATTTATGAGCGCATAACATGCCCCAGCTTGCATTCTAGCTAACGAATTTTCATAAACATACTTTCAGTTGTTTCAATTATAATTCTATCGTGAGTTCATTCAAAATTGCTCTTTTTGATAAAAACAATAATCGATATGGTGATTTCGAGTCAGTACATTTAGATAGGGAATTTATGTACATAATTCTCACATATAATTAAATAATTGGGCACGTTCAAACACGAATCCGGTCGACTTTTATTTTTTAAAGAGTTGTTAAATTTTCTGTTGTATAAAACTAAACAAAACATAATCCTAATAGTAAAATGTAAGAATATTTTAATTTGTAAGATACGTTTAACAGTATCTACAAAACATATTAGTAGTATAGTTACTAATGTGTTTTATTTGAACACACAACTGAACAATTATAATGAAGTGTTAGGAGATGCTACCTGCGGCCCTTTGGCTGTTCTTCGTAGTTGCTACTGTTCACTTTTTTATACTATTTGAACCTTCGCCTATCAAAAAAGATCAAGCGAAACTTACCTGCGTGAAATTAAGATGTTCTTTTATTGTTGGACTGCAACGTACAAAGTAAAATGTTTTTTCGCAAGCATCTCATTTTTTTCACTAACTGATTCTGTTTTTTTTTATTTATTCTTTATAAGGTTTTAGTTTGGGTCTTAATTTACTGCTGACATCAGCGAAGGGGTGAAGTTTGGTTCCTGCAAAGCCAAGCGCTATAGCAAAGAAAAAAGTTTTATGGTTTTCTATTCTAGGTTGTCCAAGTGTAAAAAAACTTATAGGGATTTTCTTTAGGCTTTAGCCATATTGGAGGGAAGTTGTTTTACCTAAAATTCGTTTGTTTTAAAAATATTGCTATTGCAATATTGCGGCTATAATGTAGGTTTTTGTTTGCTATAATGTTTTGTGACGGTGGCAAAAACGTCGGCTCAAGTGGACGCGTTGAGCCGGACATCCTTTGGATTGGAGCCAATCAGTTTGTTTCCGCTCGTATAACAACAAATTTTAACTTTCTTTGGGCTGAGGGAGAGACAAGCATTATTTTATTTAGATGCAAGTATCTCTATGCAGGTATCTCTATAACTATCAAGGTTAAATGTTTCAATACTTAAATTTAAAGGTCTAATAAACGAACAGTAAATAAGAAAAAAATACATGCATATTATATTAAATTACACTGATGGAAAACGGCACCATTTCCAAGTGAATTGCAGCAAAGAAGTGGATAAATGTTTATTTTATTATATTCCCTAAGCTTTCTGTATTTTATGCATGTTATTAAAATCTGGCTTGGAGTTTATAAACATGCATCAAAACCGAAATATAATTATTCAGATTCATCTGAGCCGCATTAACGGTTCCTCGAAAAGTTCATTGAATTATTCAATGGCTCAGTAATCCGAGATTTGTGTGAATCCAAACTTCTATAGTGTACCCGCATAATCTACCAGCAGTGTAGTGGTACTTCGTTGTATTGTCTTAAAATGCTTGAAACAACTTGATTGAAAAATTAGTACAGCACTAGGATAAACTTAACTTTTAGTTTCAAAGATTCCTAACTTCGTGTCATAGTAGACGAAATATTTAAATATTCTTTATGTTTTTGTATTATACTTAGTTTATTTTAAACGGGTGTCTGGTTATTGAAGTTTTAAACGCAGCTTTCTTTAAGTAGGTAATAGACACAATTTTGAGTTATGCTATTTTATTATCTAGGTGTGCGATATCAGTAAATGTTGATTCTTAAATTCGATAGAAATAAAAGATAGTAAGTTGTTTATTTTTTTATTTGTGGTTTCATATACTCGTATTTTTCCATTGTTGGCATTTTCATTAAAATTATAACGTGCTTGCGTTTGGAAATCCCGTTCGCCCAGTAGTTGATAAATATGTTTTAGATAATTATGTATATTATTATATCTGTTTTAGTTTTTTATGAAAACTGGAATTTTTGGTAGGTATATCTACCAGAAATGGCAAGTAATAATTTTTTCAAGCCTTGATTAACACAAATCAATTTAATTTAGAAACACTGTGACATTTTCGACAGACCTATAACTAGGTTAGCTGCTCACAACCAATACAAAAAGAACCAGATGCATTATTAAATGAATATAAATTTCTCGACACCTATTTGATATGAGAAGATACCTGCGGTCTTACAGCGCAGAGTATGTAATTAGCTATACATGGCTACGTTGTGTAGGTGCATTTTTATATGGAATAGTTGGTGTCCCGTTGCTATGTCTTCCTTGAAACGGCATCATGCGAATATCTTCAACTAATACCTACTAAGAATTGCGTTGCAGCACGCATAATATGTTATAATTACACGACAGCTATAAACCTATCTTATATATACCTACCTACCTACCGATATCTTATTTAAAGAATTTGAAAATTATTGGATCCATTTTACTAATATGTATTATAACATAAAAATGAAATAATATTATTTTTACTAAATGTTTATCTAATATTATCTCTTGTTTTCAATTATAAATAAAAAATGAAGACATAGGTTTAAAAGATAGTAAAAATGTAGTCGGTTTCATCAAAACCAAGGGCTTGCAATCGCGTTAATCGAGTAAAACAAACAATTAGCGATAACCTCAATATAACAGTTGCAAAAGACAGGCATCGAGGACATTTGAGGAGTGTTCTGAAATCGTGATAAAGTTGTCATTGCTAATAAAAGTACCTACTGCTTTCAGTCACAAAAATTTGGCAATAAGAAATATCTCCAGGAACGTACTTTATTCATCAGAAATTCCTAAATAATTTAAAATGAAATTCTTGACATGTTCGACTAGTTTAGTCTTGTCTGCAACTATTTTTATTAGTCGTACATTTGTCGCTATAGCTAAGAACTTGATTTGTATTTTGTACAGCTCACCGCATAAAGCAAAGTTTTATGTCTCTATCTGATGGATAACACCGGTGCAGCGGTGGTGGTATGTGTTATAATAAAATGCATGATCAGTTATTATTTGCAATAATGACAGGTATCATGCAACGCTAAACTTAACCCCACTATAAAATATGGACTAAGTTTAAACGAGGTTTGACAAAAGCCTTACCAAATTAATATAAGCCTTTGGTTTTGTTTCAAAGTTGTCAATTTAAACCTGATAGGTAGGCCGTATTTCTATTTTGTAATAAAGGAGTTAAAGTTACAAAATAAAACCAGATTGGTCCAGAAAATAATATCAAGCAAGCAAAGTTTAAGTACAACTGCAACATTTCCCAATCTCGGCGAATCACACCAACATAATTAGACACATGGAGTAGCTCTATATAATGGATATCCAGAAGAAAATAAATTCGTGCGGGTCATTTAAGAGGTCTAACAATGTTGGCCATCGGAAACAAGCGATAAAACTTATCTAAATCACTTGTTTTCTTGTAATTAGTTCACATTATATTGCGTAAGTTGTAACGTTTACTGTGATTTTAGTTTATGAGCGGCACTAAACTAAGATAAATAGGATTGTTGAAGAAACGTCATTTGTACATACTTTGTTTTATAACAAATATTTGAAGTGTAGAGCTGCGTTAGCTGTGTATATTTTATCTCATTGCCACTTGTTAATTACCCTGGCGTTACTAAATATAACTAATCTGCTAAATTTAACAAGCGAAGGAAGAAGAAAGAAATAACACATAATGAATTCTTAAAAATCTTTCTTTCACTATCTGAATAAATTTAATTATAATACCCATAAGTAAGCGAAGGAAAACTGGCAACATAACCCTGTACTAGCCTAGAGTAGGTTTGGCGTAGAGAACATTCGACATTCGAGAGCACGTCGATGAATATATTTTTGGCGTGGCTGTTATAAAAGATAATTTCCTTACAATGCGCAATGTAAGTTAAAGCGTGTGCTCATTAAACGTATCTGATCTAAGTATGTAAGTAGGGTCTCATCTCTCACCCGACTATCTTATGACCAAAATAATATTCCCAAAGAAACAAAGCAGGAACTGCACTCGCATTATCTTTAAAAAATTGGACACAAGACATTCTTGTTCATTATGTACCTTATTTAAAATTGTCGTTACAGGTTAGAGACACACACGTTCACATTACATTTAGTTTACCCGTTTAGATTTAGTTGCATATATATAATTGAGATAAGTTCAAAATAGAGTTGGTTCGCAACATCTAAGTTAGCTATCTTTGCTAAACAAAATTATTTTTCTTGGGAATTCCTTAAGTAAACTGGAATTTCAAAAAGGTTTGAACATGTTACTCAGTAGCTGTATGTCCACGTTGTTGGCGCCTAACGACATGCAATAATGAGCTGCGCGGGAACACGTCTTGTTTGCACTCCTGGTTAGAACGGCGCGCGCGCAACCACATCGTTTAATGCTAAAATGTCTCACTACTACATTCTTCATTCTTGTACCTACTAGACGTTTGCTCAGAGATTTATTAACAACGCTTCCTGTGCTAGATTACTTACTAGGAATTTGCATCGAGTGTATTCAAACTAGATTGTACCAATATTTGGATTTCTAATGATTATGCAAAAGCATTTGGATCTTTAAAAAGAACGTAAAGTAAGTGTATTATTTTTATTTCTTCGTTATACTTGCATACATTACGCGGTACATTTTTACTTGTGTGTACCGTGACTTGGCCGTTGTGTTTGTTGACTGTGTGTGTGCAATTACTAGGTGCTTTTCACACCTGCGCGCTAACCGCTAGTCGTTTGGATTATGACTGTAGAAATGTCGCAGCAATGCCTTTCTCGGATCTCGATTGTAAACGTCGGTGCCGAGTTTAATGCCAAACATAGATTTTGTGAGGTTTTAAGTATCAGTCATGCCTCACGACTTTACATTCTTGCTATGTTGACGTTTGATTTTATCTCAAACGTGGCTAGTCTCTGAGTTCTTGTCATCATTGCGTAAACAATTCCCTACCTAGAATCTTCTAAACATTGTTATTAAAATTTCCAAGAAAGTTGTTCAGATACCTATGCACGACTCATGCATGTGAATGTGCAATAAAGACATTTGTAAGGCGTAACTTCACCTATTTTCTCTCAACTCGTGGGATTATATAAATAAAGAGTCACGGAGATTTTAAAACTAAATTAATAACCGTTGTAATGTCTGAGAGCGTCTTGAAGATTTCTTTTCTTGGAGATTCGTCTGCGGGGTTGCCTGCGGCAGATAATTTTTAACATATGGGCATTAAATAGTCGAGTTTATTACCTCTAGATCGTCTTTTTGTGTGACTTGCGTTACTGGAAAAGTTAATATAAATGTTAGGCCCCCAAACTTAGATTCCGTTGCGCTGTTTATAATAAATTAATTGTAATGTTGAATACATTAATTGATTTTCCATCAATTAAATTATCAAATATAATAATATTATAATATCGAAATTAATTAATTAAATTTTGATCAAATTTATCAAACATCCCTTGTGAAACAAGGGACAAAGAATTTAAATTGTCACCTAGACCTCCAGGGGCGTCAAGATTCTCAAATCAAAATCTATATCTTGGAATGACGATGACTCGTTAAACACAAGTTAAACATTGAGCTTGATTGTAATTCTAAAGTAATTCAATTACCAAAGCAAACAGCTCACGTAGGGCCGTACATCGCTACGCTTATCTGTGTCCGCTACTGTGACGTGCATGGTCCTTATTTGTATGTAAATAAGGATTATGTTGCGCAGGTAACGATTGTTATTGTAATGTAACACTCGGCTCCCGCATCGTGAGTGGTGGACATCTTAAGATGTCAGTTTGTTTTCTTTTTGCATCGGGGACTCTTCAGCGGACGACGACCTTTATGCTCTGTGTTTATTTGTCAGGGATGTCAGCCTTTGCATATTACGTACACGAATTGTGCTCTAACTATTCCATTTCTCAGAAAAATAAATTTGAAAAATAATATCTTCATGTAGTTTGGATTGAAATTCATTAATTTTGTCTGTAGAGAACAATACGAACGTCAGAAACCGAGCATACGATAAAAACGAAATGCCAACATGGAAACCTGACATAAATATCATAGGCGCTATTTACTATCATCATTTAACGTCTGACTGCGATCAGGAAATCAATTCAATCAATTTTAATAAAACATACCTATTTATGAAAAACTGTGGAGAAGCAACCCTATTTCAATGTTACGGTAAATGTGTAAGTTAGTAGCGAGTGACGAGTGGACGTGACGCGATTCTGTTTGTTTACGGACGTGTCGTACTTTTCCGAGAACAAGCCGAACTTGTCCGAACACAATCGGAGATGACCTGAGCGGGCGCAACGCAGTGCAAGCTCAACGCACATACTACGGCTTAATTTTCCAAACTAGAGTTCAATACAATCGATAAGCCTATCGATAGTATTGATGGTATAGATACCTATGTCTGTAAGAGCATTATCAGCGACAAATAGCGATGCTTTCGTTAGTATTTTTTATTATTGCATCCAATAAATGGCACTAAAACAAAAATCTGGCTATCGATACTATAACTTTAGCTGAGGATATCGATAGTCTATACAACTCTAGTCCAAACGTTATACAGGTGATACATTGTAAACTTAGATATGAAGGCAAACTAATTTGTTAAGATGAGGAAGAAACTGTTGTACTGATAGTGATGTTGAAATTCTCATAATATTAATATTGAATTGTTTACTCTATTTGTGCCTGTAGAAACTAAGGACTAAGTATTTATAGTTATGGTTTATTATTTATGCGAAAATGTTTTTGGGACTGAAACCTTATTATTAAAATGCCGGGCTTACTCGGTGTAAGTACGCGAAAGAGAATTTTCTTTTCAATCCACCGTTTCTCACAAAACTGAAGAAAATACATAAAGTATGATAACAACCTACAGCTTTCTGTATTACTAAAAGCTTTCATCATCACCAGTACATAATAGTTCTATTCTAGAAGTACCTATTCTTCTCTATTCATATTCTCTATACTAGGGCAGCTTTTTCTAACGGTGAAGATTACTGTGGCTGCTGATTACATTGACCGTCATTTTATACTGCCACCCGGTAGGAAAGTATCTGCCACTCATCATTTTCATCATTTTTCAGCGCAATGACGTCAACTGTTGGGCATAGGCCTCAACTAATTTACGCTACAGCGAGCGACTTAGTGCTACCCGCAACTCACGGCTATCCACAACCATTTCTGATACTTATAAACTTATTTTTTTCTGTTGTTTTTAGGTGATGTGGCTGTTTGCGGCCTTACTAGCCGCATGTGCAGCGGCGGTGAGCGGGATGGCGTGTGTGGAAGCTCGCACTCGCTGCGCCTATCGCACCGGCTGCGGCGCCGCGCTCGGCAACTACATGATGATGTGCGAGTCAGTGCTTACTGAGCCGGTCAAGACTTGCTCCAGGGAATGCAGCAATGCGTTAATAGCGTTGACGTCAACGGCAGAAGGGAAGGAACTTATGAATGTAAGTATTTGATATGAATTTATTACAACAGTACCAGTAGCGTTTTATAGAAGTGACCAATAGAATCGCTTGATTTACCCAGCATCACTCAGCAGAAGCGAGTCAATTGGTTCTTAGAAACACATTCTGCGACGCAGCCTTATTGTACCATCTGGGGTCCTTAGCCAATTCCTGAAACGTAAATCGCCCATAAAAAAGCTTGACATTGTACCTAGTTTCATTTTAAAAGCATTACTTTACGAGTAACTATAAATTTACTATTTTATACATTTTGAAAAAAACGTTAGGTTATACTCGTGTTAGTGGCCTCTCGGGCTTGAAGTCCTCTTGTTCTGGGGCCCCGAGGCATTTTGTCCGCTCAGTCATTCTATAGTTGTGCACTGAACTGTACTCATCTTAACTAGGATATTATTACTTTGCAGCATTAGATTATGTCCAATGTTGCTCAATGCTTTAAATTTTAGAACAATGACAACTCTTATTTTTTTTCCAAATGATCTCTAGAGATCAGTAAAAGTGTTTGAAGTGCAATAGGTTTATTTAAAAATATTGTCTTTTCGTCTCGATATTTATACTCGTAGCAAGACTGACGTCTGACGTATGAAAAGAAACAATAATAAATTTACTTCAGGTTTTAACTTGTGTTTCTGTCTGAAATATTGAAACTATTAAAAAATGCTTTGGCCACTTTCCAGCAATAAAATGCAGAATTTAAGTATTCAAACTCACTGACAATTTGTCTCAATTCTCCTCGTGTTGTAATAAATTCAAATGATTATGGCACTGTAGAATTCTCTGTTAAATTTCGAGAAAATCTTAACTTTTTAAATGAAGATTTTGGTAGACTGTGGCTACTCTATGATCACCATCTACCTAATCTGAATTTAGAATAAGTAGTGTTACTCATATATAATAAAGTATAATGGAATTTTATATATTTCAGTTCGTCTTTAGGGAATCGCCATAGAGTTGCTGATAGCAGAGTAGACTTTTTTCTTAAACTTATTAAAAAAAAAATTAAGTAATGTTCCTGGCAATGCAGGCGGGCCACATACTTGGTGGGTAGTTAGTAAAGTAGGTGCTCATAAATTCAATTTACGATTGATTTGTAAAATTTCATAACCGTGCGTGTATCAGAACAGTAATAGGCCATTGTTCAACTGAAACAAATGTCCTTAATCGTTCAAAAAGAAATTGAAACGCAGACACAGACGGCTGGAGCATTTCTAATAAAAGTCCAGTCATTCGCAAGAGTAACAATAGGAGCGGGCGGCTAGCAATCATCACTATTTATAAACTGCACTGCTACAGATTGAGTATTCAGACTAGCTTCCAACTTGTCACAATTACTCTTCATATAACAGCTGTTTACAGCTTACGCCTCACTCAATTGAACATTCTCCAATAAGTTTAGAACTGTAGTTGTTTAAATAGGGTGAGAAGCTGAGGGGTCGTGCTTAGCTGGTCGCCGTATAGGTGTGTAGCAGACGCCCCGCAATAAAATCTAATTTAGACGTGGTGGGCAGATTTGTCCGACACGACGGCTGCCGGCCGAATGAGGGTCGCGGTTGACGACCTCGTCTCCGTGGTAACTTGGTACTTTACTTATTACCTAGCTAGTTCAGATGCCATACCATTTAGATTTGCTTTAAAATATGCAAGCTCTTGCTATAAGAAAACGTGGTCTTTTCACGACTAGATCGTGAAAAGAAAACCCTTTTTAGTCCCTATTCATTCAAATATAAAATATGGTCTATTTAAGGAGATGGTCCTTCTAAGATGTAGACCTTATGATGGTTGTCGTTTGTCGTTTTGAAAATATAATCGTAACGATCCCAACCCAACCTATTTGGTCAGCTTTACTTACGTGAAATCCGGACGGTACATAGTTACTGAATGCTAAGTGTGTATTAGTTACATGACTGAAATATGTTAAGATTGTTTCTAGATCATTTATCATTGAAAGAGATAAGAGATCTTCTTCAAAAATGCAGTGTTTTATGGTTTTTTCGCCGGCTCTATGAGTAATTCACTAAAGATTGCGAGTATAGTAACATAGTGGAGATACCAATATTGTAAACAAACATGAAACTGTAAAATAACTGGATCATGTAATCGATTCACGTTTTTCGCACGTGATAAACAAAACTCTTTTGATTATTGTTGTTCGGACTTCGCTATATATATAAAGAACGTTTGGTTAGTATACATTTATACATGTATCAAATACCATGTGAAAGTGTGAAATTTTGTTTGTGAAATGCTAAGCATTAGGTTTTATATTCAAAGCGTGTGGCATTTTTACTTTAGTACTTATGCTTTTTTTTAGGAAAGCTATGAAACTTTAAAACACGGGGCAATTATGCCTTTGCGGTAGTATGCGACTTGCATCAATCCAAAAAGTTATATAAACCTTTTTTGACTATGACTAAAAATATCTGCGAGATGGCCCAATTTAAAATACTGTCTTGCATTAAAATCGAGATCATTATTATTTACTTTAATTTATTATGTTTTGTTGTTATTTTAACTTTAATATTTATATTAAAAGAAGTTAAAAAAAGTAGTTGAGCGTACTTCTTCGTAGATAACTTACAAGCTGGTCCTACTACCAAATGGCTTAGTTATGTTTGTATGAGATATGGCGTAGGTGGAAATCTCTCACTGTTTATGCACAATTTTGATCTTTCAATTATCACAATACTGATAAACGCTTTTTAGAGTTGTATATGCTCGGTCATGTAAGGGAAGACGAAGGTGTTCCTCGTAAAGTTTTCATATTCGTTTATTTACTTACTTCTGACTTACACTACTTTGACTACTTTGAGTGTCAAAAATAAAGGATCCCGCAGATTGTCGATCTCCCGCGCTTCACCGATTGACCGTCATCGTCCGATCGACTGATGGTCTATGTGTTCTTCGTGGACATTAGTATGGCCCAGACTCCAAATCACAGACTAGATAAGAATTGTTTCTTTCATTGATTTTCAACATAATCTCTAAATGTGTTGAAAAACAATAGACATTACTACAATTCCAGTATCTTACACGTCGCGGCTGTTGGTTGTTTCATCATCATCATTACAACCCATTCAAGTCCCACTGCTGGGCACGGGTCTCCTCCAAACATTTTGGAAGGAATTTAGCATACTATACCACGATGGCTGGACGGGTTGGTATAGGGTTTTGTATCGATTTTTCCTTTTCTCTCAGTGCTCTGGCTGCTTAAGGTTTATTTTGGTTGTTTATCGTTTCGTATTCTTTTTTTTTTTTTTTTTTTTACACTTTACATACACAGAAATGTACAAAGGCGGACTTAATGCCAGAGGCATTCTCTACCAGTCAACCTATAGGGTGATGCAGAGAAGGGTCGAAGTAGGTGCATAAAAAAAAAAGAGATTATGATAAATTAAATTAATTACAATTAAACACATAAATATAAATATATGTATTATATAAATAAACACAAATACACAAATAATATACATATACATATAAAGATACAATATACATATATACATACATATATATAAAATAATATACATACTATTGTTGTGATGATTCAGCACTTTTTTTTAAGAAGAAGAAGTATTCGTTTTTTAAAGTTTGGTGCAGCTGTAATTTTTGCCAAATCAAAGTCAATTGGTAGTCAATTGGTAAGTAAAATATATATGAAACACATGCCTATTTTACATCTGCTAACTTTGTCTGCGTGGGAGTGCGTGGGCGGGTTACATTTCATGAATGCTGCCCGATAAATGAGCACTAGTTGTCACACAGTTGGTCCCTAAAGATGGACATCGTCATCGAAGTACGCCTAAGAAACTGGTGTGACGACACATATATATAAGCATTTCACGTAATATATGTGAAGGACTTGTGGAATAGAGCTAATGAAAGACAGGAATGGAAAGCTAAGGTATTTGGCAATGCTCTAATGAGCGTGCGTAATTCAAAATACGAGCGTATTTCACGCCGAATGTGTCTCTAAGAATTATTATATTTTTGGCAGTATGATGATTTATTAATCCAAGTATAGAATTTATCTTTTAGCACAATAATTAAGCGATTCCAAGTGTATCAATGAAGAAATTTCCAATGCTTTTCCTCGCACGTCTGACATTGGAAAGATAATATAATCACTACTTTTTAACATTGGCAGAATTATCGACATCAGGGGGAATACTCTGAATTTCGACATTCGATTGGTCGGTTTCAGGAAGGAAATTTAGATATGGTCACTGTTACTTTCAAACATTTGACAGCGACATCAAAACCGACTGTCGAAATTGCTAATCATATGAAAATCCAACATTCATTCACTAAAATCCCCCTTATCACAATTTATATGTTTTACTTCACCTCCATTTTATTTTTAACTCAATAACAATATATTTGGAGTAATCCTAGATTAACACTACAAGTATCATAGTTATTTACTTGGCACGTATGTGGTATTAGAATGTAATCCATTTATGACTCGCAGTAAAACATTATCATCATTATATCTTGTTATGAAAACAACTAAGTAGGTACCTAACTTATAGTTGGTGAAAAACAGTTTGATAGGGCGAAACCACGTAGCGAAACTCTCTCATTATTTTTTATATATAAACCTTTTAAAACTAAATCGTATTTCGATAGAACAAAAACGTAAGTTGCTCTAATTTTATAATAACTACGAAATAAAAAGTAACTTAGGTATTAGACACTAACGTTTATTTTGTAATAAAACTGATTTGATAGAATTTGTAACAATCCGATTGCACAAATAAATATGCCTAGTAATTATGCAACTGACAGCATTAAATTTTTGCTGTTGCAGCCTTCACTTAAATCTCCATTTCGTAATTGCAAGACGAACCAGGTATTAAGTTGATGATCTTTGACTTAAAGGTGAAATTATTGAACTTAAGGTTGTTGATATGATACTTATTATTATATGATAGTTGGTATATTTACTGTACACTTGCACTTTAAGACATATTCAGAAGAAATATTAACAAAAACATTCGTTAGTGACAATGTCAGACCTCCCCGGTCGCGAGGGCGCGGCGCAGGTGCACTCATACCAACATTACACCTTACATGGTCTCATCTACATACACATTGCGATTTCAACTTTTTAAATTTCCTTCGAATTAAGTTTTGCAAATACATTTTCGTAAGACAGCTGGATTATAAGTACACTGCAATGCATAGATAAAGCAGTCATTTGTTAAACCGGTTCAGTCTTAATGATCGTAGTACAGTGTGATTACGAGTGGTACGTTGGGCAATGTATCGAGAGGTAGAGCAAAGGAACGACTGTATTCAGCCTTGAGATTTGACGACTTGATCGGGACCTACCGCAGCGTCGCGCAGGTGTTGCTTCTCCACAAAAAACTAAGCGTAACACGGCGGCCGTGTCTTCATTAATCCACGCTAGATATCCGGTAAATTACCCTCAAATTTGATACCGTAACTGATTGCTGACGAACTGGCTATTGTTCAAAAATTAATGTTCTGGTCTTGTACAGAAATTTCAAATATTTTTGCAAAAACGAATAACATAATGTGCTTGACAGATATGTAGAAGAAACCTAAAATAAAATTGCAAAAAGGATAAATGTCACTAAATTAACACACTAAATTACTTGAGTGCAAAAATGGTTGTCAAATGTTTGAAGCATTTGTCTGTTTTTGGAATTTCAGCTTCCTTTGGAATGCGTCGGTATCAAAGCTTTTTATCTAAAAGTTAGTCATCACGTTGATATTTGAGCATTAGTATTATGCCACGTGGCAGTCTTCATGAACCTACCAAACAGTTTTATTCTGTACCTGGCATGATTTGTACATTATTTTAAGTTCCGTTTTTTTTCAACGAATAATGTGTTTCACTCAAAAATATATAAAGTTATTGCTGCTCTCGTCTTCGACTTCGCCCGTATGAGTCACGGGAACTCAATATCGGAATAAACTGTGGCTTTTGCCAGTCAATGCGGCTCTCGAACTAATCCTAAAGTTAGCTAAACTAAAGCTAAAGTTGCCGTAACATATTATTTTTAAAATATTTCTATGCTATACGCAAGTCAGGATTGCTTGCAGTTGTATTTTTGTGGCATACGGATGGACTAGAAAACCGCTCTATGAATTCGTAGCCTTAGTAGTAACATAATGGTCTCAGGGTGAAATAAATAGCCTTTATTATGATTCTCAGTACAGACAGCAACAAGACAGTGATTAGCATTTAAAATCTTATGATATTTACTTAGGTACGTCTAAATATAATCATACATTTTATTTTGATAATATTTGAATACTGATTAATTGCGATATTCGGGATGTATTTAAAATAACTGAGCATTTTTGCATATTCATAAAGATTTATATTGTCGTTAGTACAAACAATTTTAAATTGCAGCTGTATTTTAATAAACATTATGTTTATTGCTATTTACATAAGCCTTTGAATAATCGTAAGGGACTGCGGTAAGCATAACTAATAAGCCGTCAATTTAAACTGAATTAATGTTTATAAATATTCAGTCGTTTAATAAATTTCACAAATTACAGTTAAATGTTGTGATAGTGGATAGATTCCGGAATGTTAAACATCGTAAAACTATTTTACGAACGGCGTGCGTTATTATTATGCCGCATGAACAGCGAGAATTTATGAGTTTCCCTAAAACTTTATTACATTGCATTTATTAATAGATTTCGTGTACATTGCATATGGTAATGGTAATTATTCCTCGTAGTAAATCGTTTCTACATACGTTTCTCACCTTATCTTTAAATTTTACCCGACTGCCAAAAAGGAGGGTAATGTTTTTACCTATATATTCATAAAGCAGCTGTTGGCAGGACTTCGCACCCGTGGATCCGTTGTTTGACCACTACTGTGCTCCTATTGGTAGTGGTGTGATGTTAAATAGCGGCATAAGCTTCCTCGATATTTGGGCTATACAGCAAAATTACTTTATATAAATATTATCTATCTATCTATTATAATATTATCGCCTTCAGCGAGGAGACAATTGTAACATTCAAATGAGATTTCATTACCGTTATTGCCTCTTCGTTATATAGATACAGGATTATTTACATAGTTTATGATGCCTGTGTTGTTTCTAACAATTTTAAAAGTTACATACGCACAGTGCAAATTAAGTAAAAGCTTGTAAAAAGCATTGGGTTCATTGAATAATAAGCGACTGCTGCACGGATAACTAGGGACATTATTCATACTATAATGTTTATTATAAGATTATGGGAATCATCATTACAACCCATTAACGGCCAACTGCTGGGCACGAGTCTCCTGCAAACATTATGGAGGGAATTAAGCCTACTATACCACGCTGGCCAGTCGGGTTGGTATAGGCTCGTTTGATTTGTTTTGATGATTACCGAATCTAAAAGCTTGTTATTTTTCTAATTAAAACTTGTTACTTACTTAAAAAAAAATCGATGGTTGCTGAATGGATAAGGAACCGGCGTGCAAATCACGCAGTTCGAGTTCGATCTCGACCGGCAGTACCAATGTGGATTCCACTTTGTGGAATTTATATGTACTAGTCAAGTGACTTCAAACAACGGTCAAAGAAAACATCATGAAAACCCTACCAACCCGCACTAGGCCAGCGTGAGTGGATTATGGCCGAAACTCTCTCAGCTCTCTAGTTAGAGGAGAGGAGACCCGAGCCCAGCAGTGGGACTTAATGGGTAACTGATGATGATGATGATTTACTTAAAAAGGAGTCACTCGCTTCGAAGTTAGTGTCAAATATTATATTTTTGCGATATTCGTAACTAATGTAGACATTTTTGTTGCAGTGTGAATGCGAGGATGAATTCTGCATGGAGACTAAACAGCGCCTCGACATCTGCAGACCTCAAGTGTTGAATGGAACAGCAAACGCAACATCTTCTTGTAGTCTCTCACAACTCATCTGTATTGCAGACGCTCAGTGTGCCACAGCCCTCGACTACTACCACAAGAACTGCAAGGCATTGTTCACTCGTAGAGGCACAAAATGCTCCAATAGATGTCGGAACTCCATACAAATATTAAGGAAGCAAGAAAAAGCGGCAGCTTTAACAGCGTGTCAGTGTGATGGCAACGATTACAGGTGTGCAAGAACACAGGAGAATTTACAAAGGTTCTGTTTTCATAAAGCTAAGAATCATACGAAGAGCCATCCGCGGCATGGGGATAAACATGTCAAGAAAGTGCCCGTTGTAGAGTACAATGCAGCAACTTTCGTTCAAGTGTCAGCACTTCTAATGCTGCTATGCATTTCCACCTTCAGTTTTATCACGTGATACAAATCGTAAATTAACTTCAGAGTTTTATATTCGTATACGGACTTCGTAAAGACACTGCCAGAAGAGACTATTTTCGTAAAGTTTGTGTAGTGTTTTAGTTAGTTAATATTATATTTAGCTTAGTATCTAGTCTATTTTAAGTACTTTTAGGTCCAATGTAAATAAATTGTAAAAACAGTATTAGTAAGTTTAGATAAACGTGAGGGAATTCAAGGGTAATTATTTATATAAGTTGTTGTTATGCTAACGAATTTTGATATAAACTATTGTCTTAATATAATATGAGTGGAAGTGTATGCGCCGCCCACGGGCGCAAGCGCAGGCGTCACTATAAATACTGCGGCGCCGGTGGTCCGGTGACAAATGCTGGGTTATTCCCGATGTGGCGCCTCGCCGATTGATCTAACGACTGTTCCGGTAACTCACCATCATCTACGTATTTACGTCAAAGCGAACTTCCTCTATCTCTCTCACTGACACTCAATATGCAAAGGATAAAAAATAATAGGAGCAATAGTTAGAGATGTGTAATAGTGGATTAGGGAAGTGGCTGATCTAATGACACAGTCGTAGCTAAATCCGGTGGTCGACACTAATCGTCGGCTGTGATGTAGGTGATGTAGGGCGTCGGTTAACGTTTTACAAATATGCGCCCACGGGATGCCACTACTCTTTTTCAGAATGTCTTTTGATTCTTGTCTTGACATCCGTTTGAAATAGTGTTTTATTTTTTTAGTAGATTTGTAGCTTATGAGATGAATGTATCTTCTTGTTATATTTAGAATCGTCAGCAATTAGCGGTAAAGTGATTCATTGTCGGACGGCATACTAGGTTAATAGTGGGTTTGGAGTAAATGTTCAAGTAAATAATATTTTCGGAATAACGAATACGTACTGGCTAGATACTTCATTAATGTACGTTGAAATACATCATAAAGTAAGTTTGCTTGACCATATTCTTACATCATATTACGTGTCGAAGTAAAATATCATCGCGATCAACTTTAGCATTTCGTATGTTAAAAACGTACGGAGAACTTGTAAATTTGTGCGAATATTTGAGTATTGAGTAGCGTTCGTACTGGGTACTTGGTACGATGTCTGCCGCTTGGTAATGAAGAGGTGGGAACCGGTCTGAGGCCCCACTCGCCCGACTATACCAGATCAAATCAGAGCAAAGTGAATGAAATACTCGCGTTTTATTCTTAAAAGGAAAATTTGTGAAGGTAATATTGAGGAAAAATTCTTGGTTAGTTACACTCGATATTGTTGTGATAATTGAAGATAATTGCAGTTTAGAAACACGTTAGGTACTTTATTTTACGTCATCTTAAAAAAATCATTCTAAATTTAAAATTCTAATTGTTGCTTGTAAATTTGTTTGCGTGTAATTTTATTAGGCGTTACATATATCATCTACTTAATGTTTTTATGCATTCATCGTGGTTGGTCGTAAATTGAACTATCAATGTAAAAATTTATACTTATACATAAACGGGTCTAGATTGTTCTATTATAACTTTACATGGTCCCATATACCTGAAAGTGGTCGTTGTCTTCGAGGTGGGTCTAGAAAGGGCTGGCGTAGACATCTTTACCGAGAACTGAGTAGAGTATACATCAAATTGAGAAGGATAGACGGCCAAAGAGGTTTTAGTCACACAGTTGAACCATAAAGTTTAAAAACATTGGTTTCGATTTCAGATCTCGTGAAAACCTATTTATAATTAAAAAAAATATAAAATGTGGATCTACGACAAAATGTGTTGCAAAACTCAAAACTAGAGAACTACTTACTGGACTAATTCATCATTCTTTTTTACCATTCGTTGATGTCCTATGAATTAGACTACGGTAACCGCTTACCATTAGGCGGACCGTACGTCTGTTTGCCACCGTCGTGGTATAAAAAAAATAACAAAAATTAATAAAAAATGGACACGGTAATACTTTTTGTGATCACCGTCGCGTCAAAAGATGCGGATCCTTAAAAAATTAATAATATCCCGTTGCTCAATAAATATCTGCTATTTGGTAACTGAAGCGATGGCACATAATATGAATTTCTCATCGTGTTTGTCGTTTGACTGTCTGTCGTGGACATAAAGGCCATATATCATACAAGTATCATCATCATACAAGTGACATCAAACACTTTGTATGCATCTCGCAAACGTTCGCTTACTAATGTTTCGTCGCCCGAATCATGTCCATATGCATAATGCAACATGATAATGCGAGGAATACGAAATAGCATTATACTATTTTGTTCGAAGTCGTTTCAAGAAAGATTCGTTAAAACGTGTACTTATACGTTTTCTTAGTAGCTCTGTACGACTGCAGTCGTTTGTACACAATTTGCAAGTTCATTTTTTCATTTTTTTGATACATAATGTGGTAGTGAAATATGGTTTGAGAGGTTGTTGCTAATTGAAAATAATGGGGTATTTCTTATTCGTTGACGTATTTGTAATGTCTACATTTAAAGTTTGAGAAAAAGTCCTTACACGTATACTTAGTTATAATCGGTGTCACGGTGTTTCAAATATGTTTCTAGGCTTTTATTTCAACTCTTATTTGAACAGTAATATGAATCAATTTTGCCTGATCTTAACTTTTATATTGAAAATTGAAGGCAATTTAAAAATCTGTAGTTATTGACTTCAATAAAACACCGTAGATAACCTTGTATTCGTATGTGTTCATTAGTTATATGAGTAAGTTGTGTGCGTGAAAAGTATGTGTGTGTTAGGAATATAATAATGATTTTATACTATCCCGTTGACGAAGAACGATGTAACTTTTGTCAAGTTCAGGGAATAATGTGTCTAAAGCTTAATGTTATACTTGCGTTTTTTTCGTGAATATTGTAATGCGATTGCATCGTTCTTGCAAGGTAGTATTGGTAAGTATTAGACAGTAAGGAATTACTTAGTAAGCATAGAGTAAATGAAGAAACTCATTAACCACAGTTTACCAAAGTGAGATTATTAGACTAGTACACGAATGTAAATAGATATTTTAGCGTAGTTTTTAGCCCATTGCATTGTTTTAACTATGAAATTTCGTACAAAGTATTTTTAGGTTAAAAGCGAATAATTTATTGAATTACATAAAAAACTAGTTGGTAATAAACATTGTTGTATTTTGTTTCGTTTTGTACAATTATTGTAAGGATTTTAATTGTATTTATTTTACAAAATTGCAATAAATAAATTTTCTGTTTTCTATTTCTCACTTTTTATTTTTTGACTCTGAATGAAGTGAACTTCTAACTAGTCCTACTTATAAGTAGTACCTACCTACATTCCTCACAAAAGGAGAATATGATATAACTTATCAGTCTTATCAAAACTATTTTCGTTAAAACGTATATCATTATAGTCATTGGAAGAATTACAAAAAGTAGGTAAATTACAAAAAAAAATATTTAACCCAATGGGTATGAAATAAATAAATGGTTGAGCGGTGAATAAGTGTCAGTCCTACAAATCATGCGGTCCGAGATCGATTCCGACCAGCAATACCAATATATTATGGATTTAACTTGTGAAATTTAAATGTCAAGTGACTTACCATCTGCTGACGGTGAAGGAAAACATCCTGAGAAAACCCACATACCGTAGAAGAAATTTTGAAGGTACGTCTTGGCTAGCGTGTGTGGATTATGGATGGCTAATTTACGAATGGATCATTCAATCATATATTTTATATTTTCATATTTCATTCTTAAGTTGATCTTAAATTAGTATCAGAATACCAAAAAAGTTTAAAACTACAATTGTGACCCAGATTCAATTGATTCATTCGTATATTAGCAGACTTGGGTCCGATTTACTGACCGATCACGAAATATAAATTATTATTTCCGAATTAAAAATGTCTCGATTTGAAACAATCGAGACATTTTTAATTCGGAAATAATAATTTATATAAGTTTTAAATTAAAAAAAACATAAGTTCCTTCCCTTTGTGTCTTTTAAGACGAATACCAGACGAAAGCGTAAAGTGGCTACCATAATAACAGTTAAAACAGAATTTTCTTTTAGACAATACGCAGTACAATCCTCTCGCTTATATAACCTGATAGACTCAGAAATAAGTATATATTCATTGACATACTACGACTGTAAAAATACTGTTACTCAATGGCTATCAGCAAAGAGCTACGAGGAAGTGGAACGTTTGCTTCATGCTGTCCAATAATATAAGAATATACACACATACACACACACACACACACACACACCCACAAATACACGTACACATCCACGCATATCTGTGCGTTAATTTTCTTTTATTTTTATTCCTTAGTTTCAAAATTATCTTAAGTTACTGACTAGCTTTATATTCATTGTATCCTAACTTATATCCAAATTATTTCAATTATTTATTAAGTTTTGTAAATGGGAAGAGCGGAAAATCCTATCACAAGCAAATCCTTGCTTAAATGGATGGTCCAAATTATATTATGTAAAAGCAAATAAGTGATGAAATAAACATTTTTATTTTATTTTTTATTTATTTATCATATATATATTTATTTCAATCTTAAATGTATTTACATAATATTATTGTTATAGTTATACTCATTATGATTGAAACCATTTTTCAAATCGGATGAAATCGTACATTTTCTTTTTATTCTACATACTTATTTACCTAAAGCACTTATCAACTAGGCACTCAATTCGTTTTTACACTATGCGGCCCCTGCTGTTTAAACATCTTTTAAAGATGTTAAAGGCCTATGATGATAATTAATAACAGATGTAAAATATTCGAAAAATAAATAAGTACATACGTTTTGGTATGAGAAGTGTTCTTTATGAGATGTTGATATGTTGTGCATGCTAGTATTCGTGACCATAAAATGATCTTTGACATAAACAGCACTATACTTGTTAAAAAAAATCATAGGCACAGGAAACATTTTTTGCAGCCACCCTCCACAATGACGCAACTTAGCACATCCGTTCTCATGGATTGCAAATCTGATACTACGCCGAAATAATCACGTACTAGCTATCAAAGGTACCACTTAACTCAGGTGAGCTTCGAGAGCCCTTGTTATACTGTATGTGAGTAACTATGATACTTGTGGATTAGCACTCAGACGGCAAGAGGGTACATATCCTGGAGCACCTTTATCCGCCAAGATAAACCGTGTGAAAGTTTCTGCTGAGTTGTTGTAGAACATTCAAGACTTAATGCAATCGCTTATGGACAACGTAATGGAGTTTTAAGTTTAGGAAAATTATATCGAAAGAAAAATAAGCCAGATTTTTGGTCGAATGTTCCCCGAATCGAAAACCGACCAGGTAAGCAGTAGGATTAGGCTGTCATTAAAATTAGAACAGTTTTTCAGTATGTCGACGAAATTCAATAAAGTTAATTATTATTTCATTCATCAGCAACCCATTAAGTCCCACTGCTGGGCTCGGGTCTCCTCTCCTCTAACTAGAGAGCTGAGAGGGTTAGTTATTATTTATTTCCATATAATTCCAGAAGATTTAAAAGGCATCTAATTTTTTGTTTAGTTCTTGATTTTCATCTTTACTTTAGTGACATTTCTAGTTTTCTAGTCGTATATATAATACGAGTAATTTGTACGATCATCGCTTAGACAGCTTTAACTGACTAACTACTATCTAACAAACTCTATCTATTCGTACCTACATAATACCCAAATTTTGACCTCTCAAATTTTAAAGTATTGATAATTTACTGAATGAATATTAAAAATATTTTTGTAAGCTTTCAAATCTTATGATACAAGTTCATTGTCTGACATCTCGCGGTTTTGTGGTCAGTCTACTTTTTGTACAACTAACACGTACAACACAAAATGGTTTCGGAAAACTAATTACATAAATATAGAAACAAATTTTGTTTCTCCGTGTTCCTAAACACGAAGCGGCATTCCGAGAAGTAGCACTTATGTATATTCAATTGATCAATTTCCTCGAAGACATCCGGAAAGGTAAGTACAGAAGATTACACAAATGCAGTTGTAAAGGTAACAGTTATCTTAAGGTTATGTCGCAATTTATCTAATCAGTGAGCGGTCTATATTCGCATAATGTATTGTTTTCGCTGAAGCCCGCAGCGGCGGCCCCGGGCTCCGCGGGTGGTCCCAATTACATGTAGCCAGTCTTCCACGTACGGTTTACGTAACCCTAATTATTACCACTTCAAGTAGAGATGACCATTTGTATAAAGCATACGATGTTAGACAAAAAACTAACCGAAATCGAGGGCGTTCTATGAAATATAATGATGAGATAGCGAGCTGGAATTCCTAAATTGACTCCAAAGATCTGTTAGTCACGGCATTCTTAAGTTATCCACATTTGAAAATATTGTTTGATTCGATAATTTTAAATAACAGCTTGATTATAGTGTAATTTGAATCGTGAAGTAATAAATATGTGTATAATTATTACATCATGGTCGGCAAATTGTATATTGGACAAAAAATTGCAGCGCAAAATATAATAGTAATGGAATACATAATTACTTAATTTATGTTTGCCGAGCCTGTTTGCATACGCAAAGTATGCGGAGGTGCGATAACCGGTGAATTTATTTATTATTAAAAGATGACCAGAGATTTTTGCGATCAATACTTAATTATATTATCATATCGTAGACCAAAATTACTGATACTAAAACAAATTTTGAAACAAAATAGTCGTGTAAGTTTTATAAACCAACATCAATTTATGATGGAAGTATAAAGCCTTAATGATAGTTTTGTACGTCGGTTTTTAGTGGCAGTGAATCATCATAGAGATTAAAATGTGGTGCAATGAAGTCGTCTTGGCTGGACCACCGTGGCGATGCGCGAGCACGACGATCCACGCCTCTAACCCGCGTCCCTTGCGCAATGCACGACACCACGTTTACATGCTTAGCTCCATAACTTCGGATACAAAAGTATAACGTTATAAGTTTCATATTTTATGACTAGCTAAGCTGATACTAAAGTTACACTAATACTCTTAATGTTTTTATTGGAATATTTTTGCGTTACGTAATAGTGAATTTACTGCAGGGGACCATACAATAGAATACATTGTGGTAAATCAGCCGCTACTATTCGAGAACTTATAACTCTTACAGGTTTTCAAAGAAAGGAAAAGGTTTTAGTTCGCAGCATCTTGTTATCAATATATGCACAGCTGTTTCATAGCTCTGTGATGTAATCAATTAACTCTCTATTTCAAATCAAGTGTCAGGTGCTCTGATATTTGGAATCTTGATAGAAGATCTAACACATAGTGAAAATTATATTTTATCCAAGAGTTCTGTACTCCTGAGCACCGGTCTCTATACGCGTATCCTATTAACTTTTTCCAATGTCCTTTCTTTCTTTCAGTTGTATGGTTTGAATTTATAGTTCTGGTGTTTGTAGATATTTTTTCGCACTATTCACAAAAGGATGTAGGTACGTATAAAAAATAATCTACCAAGGAAGAAATAAAAAATATAAAAATACTTATATTAAAAGGAATTATCACTTGACAATAATCCTTAAAGAATATCTACGTAATCTTTTCGCTAAGATTCCATACCAGCTAATTGCAACGCTAGCTAATTAAATTAAAAATGGAAACCCTCTGTATTTATCAAGACAGTCTTTTTAAAAACCAATCCCGATACATTTACGTATGAAGTAATCTCAATTATTTAGTCGTTTCCTTGACGACGCGTCAATCTTTCGGCATCCATATTGTTTTACTACTTCCTGAACACGCTAGGGAACTCGGGATGGTAATGGCGCAATCTTGGACGAAATGCATCAACCATTCAGAACTGTTGTTTAGAACAGTTACACGTAATAGCTCGCACCTAGTCACAGAAAATCGTAACGGGAATATATTTCCCGTGTTTAGTGCTTTTAATGGTTAACTACCACTTTGCTGTTTTAGGAAATAGTACATACCATTTCTAGCTGTACCGTCCAAAACATTGCACAAATAGGAAATATGATGCCGTTGTTTTAAAACGATGAAAACAATCTAGGCAGATTGTTTCATCATTTTAAAACAAATAAAGTATAGGCATCATGTGGATATCCAATATCCCATCTGCTATCTTATAGGATCTTCTGACCTGTCCTTTCTTTAGAACATTGACAAACAAATAAAGATGTAATTATTAAATGTACCAATCTTGGAAGAGCTATTAGTCAGTACAGTTCATTACGTCAGTTGACTATATTGACCATAATAACAACCGTACTTACATGGCCTGGAATCTCCAAAGTTATTGTTGTCTTTCCGTGTTCTAAACTATTTTCATGTAAATTTTAAATATATATTCTATAACACGTCTGCGACATGCAATTGTATTCATTGCTTACCTTCCAATCATTCGAACAAAAGAATTAACATGCGGGATCATAAAAGCTAGTTTTGCAAGTTACAAAGTTGGAATGAAAATGTTTAGTGGAACCATTCAGTGTACACTACCTACCTTTACTAATGAACATTTGAATATAAATAAGTCTGAAATTAAACAAAACATGTGTAACGTAATGATTAGTTAGAAACAAATGTGTATGGAATGAGCAAGAGTGACCGCACCAATTGGAGAGGTATGACGGAGTGTTGATTTAGTTGGTTTTGTTTTGCTGCTGGAGAAATATTTCAGATTTTTTTGGCCGAATGGTTATATTTTCTGAAGGATATACAGAGATTTTTCGTTAATTTTGTTGTCACGGCTATTGTGCAAGAGTTCTTGCCTTTGCATTTTCAGGTTTGGTAGGTATAGTAAGACGTAATAGTTGCTTTATAAATAACACGGTTTATTAATGGTATGAGGTTTAAGGTCATTGGATGGAATCATCAAGAGGAATTGGAACTTCTATTTTTAGTATCAAGTAATTTGCGTTTAAATTAGTTGGTATCTCTTTATGATTTAATTTGTCCTGTATGCTAATAAAATGGGGCAAACTGTGACCAATTTATAGGTATTAGATAATATGTAGGTATGTAAGACTTATCCTCGATAATACTTTATCGAGGATAAGTCTTCCTTCTGCCAATTGTGGGAGTGTTTCGTGATTGAAAAACACAAAACTAAATTATCTCAAGATTAGCTATTTTAACTCGTAAAGAGGAGAAGTGAAACAAAGATTTGACAATGTTGTAAATAATTAAGAATGATGTGAAATTCTATTGGTTGTCTACAAGCAATCTTCTTTATTTCCTTCTTGGTTTTCCTTGGACGGAGTACGTCATGTGTATTCAGATTAAAGTATTTTACTTATTCTTCCAGACATGAAACAGAGCCGTATCTTTTCTTGGAATAGGCGAGCATAGTAGGTACAGTTAGCAACAAAAGTAGCTTAACATATAATTTAATATAATTTCAAAACGCTTGTATACCGTTGCATGCTTAAACTACGTAACAAGACTTGTGCCGGTATTTAATTATCATCATAAATTCAATTTTGGCACTAGTGTTGTTAAGTAATTTATGTATGCTACCGTTTACACTACATATGCGTTTTGAAATTTTTGATATGTTGAACTATTTTTGTTGTTGACTGTACATCATTATACATTTATTTGGCGCGTATAACAGGGGGCAAACCTATTGCCATTTCTAGGCTCGGCACTGATACCGAGAATGTAACATAGAAAACCCGATACCATTTTTGCCCGCTGCGGCGCTGCGGCAATCAAACCCGAGACATCTTGTATAGCAGTTGTACAAATTCCTACTGCGCCATAGAGGCCATTCATAGTTTCTACCAGAGCTTAGATTAACTTTTGCCTATGGGTGGTCTATGTCCGACACCAAAATTTCTTCTTTCCGGAGAGTAATGATCCTTGATGATGCTGTGTAGTAATTACACCTTCATCCAAATGTACTGCATTGTTCGAGCACCGTGTGTGGCTTCTAATGTGTACGTCACTCACTTAAACTTGGATTTGCTTAATGCTGCTTTAGGTTGATAACCCTATCGTTCTGCTAGGATTATTTGAGTGACAGTTGAGTTAAGAGAGAGATTCTTGCAGCTAGCTCAGCAAGATTCTTAACTTAACTGTCGTTTCGTCAATTAGTGGGTACTATGAGCAGTCTGATGTTTGATTTTTAACTTTACAACTTACGTTAAAACATTTATAAACTATAACCCCCTTATTATAAAATACGGACTAAGCATTAAACCAGGTTTAAATTGACAAACTTTGACACTAAAACAATGGCTTATATCAATTTAAACCTGATTTAATACTTAGCCCATATTTTGTAATCAGGGGTAATTGTTTCAAAAAAAGATAATGGTTTTTTATTTCTATGCGAATTTCTTTTTAAGATACTCTCTTTAAGATATTGGCAAAATGGATGGCGTAAGTAACCAAATTAAAAGTTGAATCTCTACGGTAGAAATATTTTTTATAAGAAATATTTACAAATGTCAGCTGATTTCCACAACTAAAACTATTGAAGTGTCTGCTCTTACACTGATATATACCACCACACCTAATACCATAAACCTCAAAATGACTTTATAAATTTCACATTCTTACATTTAATTTTCTTACTAATTTAACTAACAATAAACATTTCAGCTAAAGGCAACTACTCAATGATGCAATAAACATTTGAGCCATGTTTCTAACTTACACTATATAACTGGGTCCCGTTACAAGTACCAGAAAGGCAGTTAAAGTTAGTATCACAAGTTCTCTCGACTTGGTAAGTTTATAACGGGTGATGGAGTGTTACTGGCTATCAGTCGATGTTTCACAACTAGGGCCGGGTTATCGAAAACATGAATATATTGGGTTCGGTTTTCTTGCGACATTATTATGGTACATACGTTTTAGAGCGTATGTTGTTCTTAAAACTGGTTAGAAAATTAAATTGGAGCGAAGAATTTATTATCTATATAGACAAGAGAAATTTATCGCTTAATTATGTAACTCCACTAGAAGGAGGCAAGTATTTACCTTACCTTACCGAATAAAAGTCGTCTCATGCTCAGCCGTCCTATATTTTGGTTCCCAGTGTTATTTCAAAGTTGTTTCCAAGTTCCTAAAATTAGGATGTTGTTATGTGATAATAAAATTGCTACTGGTATTGGAAAATATTCTTTTAAGTCACAAAAGAAAAATGTCTTAATAAGAGCCGACAAAAAGGTCTTTGAATCCAAGCATTAACAAACCTCTTAAATTATCAGAATTTGTGTCATTTTGGGCCATAATCTTCGGCTCATAAATTGTGAATAAGAATTAAAGTTGCCTCAATCGGCTACCGGGGATTGGGCGTTAGTTATTGTCCCTAATTCCCGCTTATTAACATTGTACTGTTTCCTGCTTATTTCAAGTTATTTCAACATCGGACGTTGACGGTTTTGAAGACTGCCGACTAATCTTCTAATATGTTCACGGTATTTGGCCCGTAGAATATTCTTTGTATAGAAGAGGCTCTTAAAACTTGATAATTACAGGCACTTACTATTGTGAAGTGTTCGAGATTATCTTTCGTTTTGCGTAGGAGCGGATAATCCTTGTCATTGAACTTGGTTGAATGATTTCTTCTTTAGACATTTTTTATGTTGTTTGAAAAGCATCGTATTATCTTATGGTTTATTTTAAGAAAGTACCTACTCTTTAGCGATTCAAATTAACGGCTTTAAAATAATCACTTATGAAATAATTATTATGAGATAATATGTAACGTAGCGAAGATTTAAAAAATAATTAAAAAAAATACTCGTTAGTTGATTTAGAATAATTTTAAAAATATCCGTTCGATGATTTCAAGTTTTCGCCCGAAACAGCTAGTTTTATAACTGCATTAGAAAACGAACTAGCAACGTTTACAAACAAACTAAAAGAGCGAGTTGCATCTGTATTATTGTAACTAGTAGCGATAAGGAGCCACTGGGGCCTAGTTGCACGAGCTCTCGAGCTACAGTCGAGCACTCGAGACTCGAGCTACCCTTCCGAGAACGCAAACAACAATAGAAAATAAACAACAATTGTTGAGTGGGCACCGAACACTTTGTGTTTACGTTTTGGCTTATACATACATTTTACTCGACAAGAATAATTTTATGTCCGAACCAAAATAATATTTTATAGAAATGGTTTTCCTTATTGGGTGGAGGACTTACTTCTTGGAACTCTTTGGTTGCTATTGCATTAGATTCGTCTTGATTTTTATCATTTATTTTTCTACATATCACAGATTGTTATCAAGTATTAAAACACTAGTTTTCACCAAAGGAACAATATTCAGCCATATTCGTATTTTACCGAGAATAAATATACCTATTTTATCTGATAATCATTTTATTATTTTAACGAGCGAACGATGGCTTGCTGATGTTTCGACCACAATATGTTGGGCCACAGTGCCCGAAAAGACACTTTTTAATTTCAATATTTTTTTCAATGACATTTCGAACACAATCAAATTATTGCAGCTGTTTTGTACTGTTAGGGTTACGAATATAGTTATCAAAATGCAATATTTAAAGTCTTTGTAAGCAGTAAAATATGAACATGATTATTAGTGAGTTGGGTAATAAAATGAAAACCCGAGACATGGACCTGCATACATATGAAAATGTTATGTTGCATTTTACACATCATAAAATATTAGGTTCAATATTGTGCTTTACACTGTAAAATATATACTGGGTGTCCAGACAAATAGGACATTTATTTGAATATAACGTTCTATAGTGTAATACTATTTTTCACAATATTAACACTTTTTTTTGTTTTATTATAATTAAAAGAAATAATTTCAAATGAAAGAAACGGAAGATTATATAATATTGATTTCTTCATCTTATATAGCACGCATAATATAAGATGTATTAAATAAGCGATATTCAAAATTTCAAACTTCAAATAGTCCTAACTTATGAACGGATAGGTATTTTAAAAATCCTTTGATACTAATCTTAGAACATTAAGTAATATTTAAAAATGTGCCCCACTTGTGTGGACACCCAGCATATTCGCGAAATTAACATGTAGTAAAACTACTTTATAGCCAGTGTTATTGAGTACAGATATATTATGTTGTAAACTCGTTCTCCAGTTCCAAAAGTTAACTCCAAATCGTTTATAGCACTAACTATAACTTCCCAGAATGCATCCATGTGCTGCACTAATTTTAAAATTAATGGAATCGTTAAATTTAACACCTCGTCCTATATTTTAATGAAGAAAGAATCGCGGTAGTAAATAGCGATTGCCGCCATAACGTGCGTTGTTACAATAATTTATAGTTCATGGGGTGCGCGGGATTCATCGATAGAGTCGTCAAACGGCCGAATGGTCTTAGAATAAATCATTGAGTTTTTATAAAGGCATCATCGCCTCCGCCCTGTCACCGTAAGGCGCAGCGCGTCGGCTACATCAAAGCGAGGCATGTCTTTGTCGAGCCGCCTGCGCGCGCGCCTATGAAGGCTTCATTAAAAAGCTCCAAGCTTTGATCTGTCGTTCGGTTACGTGTTTGATTGCTTCGTATTATTGTATTTGACGTTTGGGTAATTGCTTGAATGTTTTTATAATGATCATTGTGTATACGTTTATTTTCCTATAACTTTAGTGAGCGTGTAATATTGATATATTTTATGTTGTTTGTTTTGGTTTGACCCTTCTGATCGATCTTATCCTTACGATAAATGTTTTGGAAAAAATTTGAACTTTATTTTTCGCATGAACTAATTTGGTTTGCTAATTTACATTCGTAGAAAACAGCGAGAAACTTTTAATTTGTTTGTATTCAGAAGCCGAATTCGACTTGTAAGGCAGGCAGATGGTTCTGAGAAGGCGTAGACGCCCTGCGCACAGCGCGGTTGTAGAAAAAGCTCGGTCAGTCCACGCAAGCGCCCGCTCTCCGGCTGCCTCGCCGCCTCGCCGCCGCCGATAGAGTCATTATGCTCCATTATTCTACACTGAATCTCAAACTTTATATGTCCCATAATTTATTTCATTTATTTCCTATTTATCTCTTTTATTGCCAATTTGACAACATTGGGAATAAAGTTATGTTGTGTGTTGAGTTTTCTTGTGTTTACAACTGGTATAATCAACTTTTTGAACAACCCAGCCTAAAAAGCATACCTTCAACGAAAAGTTGAATTTTAAATAAAGAATTTTGAAATTTTAATTTTATCAATGCTTTGTATTTTATTTGCTGTTGTGTAAGTCACGTCATTTATTCTAGCAGCTCTTATTTATTTGATGAAATATTGTTGTTTTTGTTTTTAATTCAGGACTGTCTATAAATTTAAAGCAACTCTTGAACCGACAACCAAAAGTAAATGAAGCTGTTTTATATAGTAAAGTTTGAGAAACGCAGTATCCTTTGGCTGATTAACTCGTCGAGAATGGGCGCGGGCGCAGCGTGCTCGCGGGGAGACGCGCGGTACCTCCGACCATAATGTATATTATTTTCTTCCTATCTTTTCTTGCCTTTTTTATACTTCCTTTCTGTTTAAATCTGTTGTATTCAAATGTATTTTTATTTATAAACTTGTTTTTAAGAACTTTTCATTGTCGAACTTCCGTGCTTTCAAAAATAATAACTCGAATTTTTATTTTTTATAAAACATAAGATTAAAGATAAACATGAAACTTGAAGTCTGTCAGTGTAGAAATAAGCACAAAAATAATGGAATAATGTATTTAAATCATCAAAGGTATTAACATACTCCTACATCCTCGCTCCATCTCCACAATACGAGGATGTAGATGCACTTCCTAACTAGTAATTATAATACAATTGTTTATTCGTTAGTGGCCGGCGACGGCGCCTACCTTCTAACAGCCTGCAGTTAAGAGTGGGTGTTCAGCCTACGCGACACACCGTCACACGTGCAACGGATGTTACCCTCTTTGATGCAATGTTATGTATATTATTGTTTATTTTGATAGCTTATTGTCGTGTGTCACGGTTTTGGAGTGATCACGAGGTTTTCACACGTATTTCTTGCTTTTTGAAAATTGAACTCCACACAACTTGATGAAATTGTGATAAAAAGGTTGTGGTATTATAAGTTTTCAGGGACATTGTTTACGAAAATGTTGTTAACTTATTTTAAATAGACGTAAATATACAATCAAATAAAAAAAAAGTATGATCCGTGTAATGACAGATTAAGAATACATAAAGTCATTACCCCATCTCAGCCCGTGGGTGTGGTAAAAGATGACTAAGGGAGTACCTTATACAGACAAGGGCACTGCGTAAAAAGGAAAATTCGAAACAAACCTTATACCAACCCAGCCAGCGTGATATAGATAGGCTACATTCCCGACCCGTGTCCAGCAGTGAGAGGCTTATGGGTTGAAATGATGATGTTGAAATAGATAAAAGACATTGGTGACTGGTCATAAAATATAATTCAACCCTTGTAGTGTATTTGCAGTTAAAACAAAATAATTATAAATATCGAAATACTAGGCGTCGTGAACGAGTAAGGTGAATCACAAGCTTTACATATTATATAAAAATACGAACATAGTCGCCTGTAGCAGTTCTTAAAAGGTCTGGTTGATATTGACGTGAGTTTTACCCGTATGGCACCATACCTACACCCATTATGTGGCACACCCATAATTATACAACATAGTTGCAAATTGAGGTTGGCAATCGACACCGCATTGTATTCCCGTTTTTACATTTAATTTACGAGCTGTAATATAATAAATGTGCAGGTGTACTTACCTATTGTTTATGCTAATGCGAAGATTTGTGACTATGAATGTTGACGAGTAATAAATCTCTCAACGTTTTGATATTGACAGCTCTAAAATGAATCTTCATTAAAATAAGGTTATAGCCTTTGATGCCATGGTGAGCTTTCTGTTAATCTGCATTTTTTTTTATCAAATGACGCGATTATATCTTGATCACAAAAAAGTTATCTTGGAGTTATCAGCTTACTGGCTGGAATAAAGATGAATGAATTACGAATGCACATTCGGTTGACAAGGAAGCGGTAAGCGAAAGCGGAAGGTATGCTAAAATTATATTACTTATTAGCATACCTTCTTTCATTATGAGGTCATATGTATCAGAGGAAGAACTATGCGGAACCTTTTTTTAAAAATTGTTGTTGACTATTTCTGTTACTATTTTGCTCAGTTTTACATGAAGTAATTATGTTGTTATTTTCTTTCTACATAGCTCGGCGTTTACTTGTAGTACATTGTATCTCCACACTAACTTCAATTTTCTTTCGGAATTACTACATGGATGCCGGCGCCTATTAAGTTGTTCTGAAACGATTAAGTAAGGGTTAAAAAGAAGTGAACCGCTTATACTCGTTATAATTGACCAATCTTTATGTTATAATTTAGTAAAACAAGCGTTTAATAAAGATGGTACATAGCAATTCTAAAGTTCAGCTCTGTTTTACTAGCGAAAATATGTAAATAGTAATTAAAACTTTTTACAAATGTAAGCAATCTACCTTAGTTTTGCTTTGGCTATTTAATAACGTTGTGTTTTAGGAAACTTTGTAGATTTATATCTTATCATCATCATTACAATAAATTCAGCCTACTGTACCTACCACGTTTTGTTTCGAATTTTCCTTTTCTCGCAGTGCTCTTAGTTAGTCTGTTTAAAGTTTCTCCCTTAGTCGCCTTTTACGACATCCACGGGTTCTGATAGGGTAGTGGTAGTGGTAGTGACTTTATGTATTCTTAATCTGTCACAACACAGATATTTTTTGTTGACATCTCATTAGCTTCAAACAAATTGAGATTTGAGATTTTTGTACTTGAATATACCATTCTTATTACTGATTCCCCAAGGAGTTTTCCAAAAAGTTAAAGTTTTCGTATATTTAAACTGACTATGTCTTTTTACAATGTGCTTTGTCCAGCACTAAATCCTCTTTATATATAAAAGCCACACGACTATTTTTCTTACAATCAAGTAAAATATTAAAATCGTAAAAGTTCTTATTTATAGTGAGCCCTTTCTACAATTGAGAACGTGCCACGACTATGGATGATAGCTATTTCAAATCCTGTCATTATGTTTAATATTATTTTCTTTACCTGTTTCTACAAAAAGGCGGCAGCAATACAAAAAGTAGGCGCGAGCCGTCGCGCGTTGACTGTAACAACTTCATCGGCGTTAACGAGACCAGTTCCCGGGACAAGTCTTATCTTATAACTATGGAAAAAATACATTAAGAAAGTGATTGGTGCTTTCTCATTAGTGGCCTGTGTGATTGTGGGATCCACGCGTAGGAGACTTACAATTTTGTTTTTTTCTATCATGAAATTCTTAGTATCTGGCCTAGAGTCTGGATATGAGACAGACTCATTTACCCTATTACGAGTTTATGACGTAACATAGCTGACGAAATATCGGTGTCATACACCTCTGGCAACCCTTTCAGAAAGTAAAGGAGCGTGAAGCTATTTTATATTACGTAAGCCTACAATTTAACTCTCTATTTTTTATATATAATACTACCATTTATGTTCTTTATAATGGCTCTAAACTATTTTTATTAAATGCCTATTTCATAAAGCACTCGGCGTTTTACAACTTCATTTGCGCTAACGAGCTTCAACCAGTTCTCTGTACTATTAGTTATAAAGCCACACCTTAGGCGCAGGCGCAAGCTCATTTATTTTATACCGTGTTCGTACGTAATATTGAGGGAGACGAAAGAAATAAAACATTATATTATTATTACTCAGCAATAGCGTTGAAGTGCTATTGATTGTATACAATTTAGAATTACATTTTTTATACTGAAAAATATTGTATTTTTTATTTGTTCGTTCGTCTAAGGTGGCCAAGAGGCGTAAAACATGGTATTTACTAGTCGTAAAATAGTTTAGATCTCTTTAATACAAAGGGTTGTGGTTCAGCTCATGATCAACCATTCGAAAATCTTTCGTATCCATAGATTATTTAAACCAAAATTAAATGTTAAGTTTAATGTGTATATTGTACACAGGTTCAAATTCTAATGTGTTTTGTAACATATTCAATTGTTACTAATCTGTGGGAACTTACAACTGTAGTTTAGCACAGTACAGAGTAGCATATACTATAGAATTATTGAACAATAAGCTACAATTTATTTTTTTAATAATTATTTCGTTCGATTTTAATTACTGCCTGTGTTATACTCATTAAGTTTAAAGGAATTTTATGGTGGATAGACATTATCCTACCACAAAAATGGTTTTTTGACTCTCACCCTCTTTTTATACGCTCAACATAAAGTGATTGTTTTTTTTATTATAGTTAGTTTCTAAAATTATTTATTGACACCCAAAATGTGTAAAAAGAATGTAGTTTTTTTACCACATTCTTATTTTTAGTGCATTACAACAAACTTCCTTAATGACTATCCTCATTAACTGGTGAAGCGATAAATGACAGCCAGAGAACATTTAACTCCCTCATAAAATGACAATTTCATAGTGGTGTACCAAAATAGATAAACTGCAAGAGATTTTAAACTCTATTGTAATAATTTTAAGAATTATTTCAAATAAACCTTAAGGCAATAATAAAAGTAATAGTATAATAACTTGGATTATACAACTTTAATATCTCAATCTTTTCGTTTTATAAAATGGAAAATAGTTTTTTTATAACTTTATAGCCCTCTCGCCTCTATACTCGTCTAAGTTGGTAAACATTTGAATCGAAAAATGCTAGTGAGTAATAAATCAGAAAAAAATGGGTAAGCCAGATTATGTACAGATAATCTACAAACTACATGATAAAACATAACATCTCGATGGCCACATTGCCATCCAACGTGGCAAAGTTGCCAGTCTGCTCGGCACTTTTCCAGCAGATTTAGAAATTTCCCTAAGGGGAAAGTAGAGATGTATCACATCCACATATTCTTTAGAAATCCTTAGTTACATATTACTCTATACTATATATATGTATTATAATGTAATCCATAACTATTCTATATAATAATATCCAGTATGCGCCTTCATTGCCATATCTCTGAATCACCCAAAGGTAGACGTAGATAACGCCTTACGCATTAAGTCCCTCCTGTACATACATGAAGATGAAATAAATTAAAAAACAATAGTTGCTGGATAGTAGATGTATTAATGGTGTAACGGTTGCACCCGTTGCAGGCTACGTCCTGCACGAATGCACCTCTTTTGACCACCTTTTGGATCTCTTTTGATTTCTTTTTAATTTACTTTTAATAATTTAAAATCCTAAATTAATTCAAATTCCAAAATTCGAACCGAGTCTTCGTCGGAGCATCCGCCGAAGACTTGGGGCTCATTACAATTTAATTTCTAGTGCGGTGCACGCTATTTTGGCTATTTATGCCTAAATTTAATAATAATAAATATTGTTTTAATTAATGTAAAAGTTATTGCGACAAGTCGAGTCAATACAAACGAAAGTGAATTCAGTGTTTTATTTTGAGGGCCCCACGCCCTTTCCCATATAGCCGGATCTCTCCTACTCTTGGCCTCCTATACTCTTGCCTAGTGCCCACTGGAGGGGACAGTGGAGAGCGCTAGAATGGTATAATTTCAATATTAACCCTTGTAAGGACAGCCTAGCAGTGGGACGTAATAGGTTGTTGATAACATAATTCCAACCAAATTGAATTCAATAGGAACCCCTTATCCATCAGCAACCCATTAATGTCCCACTGCTGGGCTCGTGTCTCCTCACCTCTATCTAGAGAGCTGAGAGTATTTGTGTAGAGGAACCCCCACACGCATGTAAATGACAGAGTAATAATAATATATATTTTTTATAGTCAATAAAGTACAACTCAACATTTTTTAAGATTATTGCTTCTAACATTTAGAAAAATTGCCCAAACATCCATTCTACTAGTAATTTTGATAGCTTTTTTAGTGTTATCGCTTACAATAATACTTGGTGGTACCACCCATTGATGTAGCTCAACGCAGTGTGGGTTCGATTCCAACGAATGCAATGTTATCTTGAATATACCTATATATATTTCAGCTTTGATCAGTTGATAATATAAGGGTGAAAGTTTGTTAGCATGTATCTTTATTACTCCTTCACACTCAAACGGCTTTACCAATTTTAATAAAATTTGGTATGGAGATAGCTGACAGTCTGAATTAATAGATAGGTATTATTAACTGCGGGTAATACCGCAAGGCAAGTTAATTATAATGCTGAAAGTAACTGTGTTTGTTTGTTACGTTTTCAAACCTCAACCACTCAACTTATCTTCATGAAATTTCACATAAAGACAGATTAAGATCCGGAGAAGGACATATAAGTTTTCCGTCATTACACATGGTTGCAGCTGTGTGGTATAAGATAGTATAATATACTTTTATGATATTGTTTTAAATATCATTTACCAACAACAACGTTTTTGACGCGTTGATGTCTTTTCTTAGATTCTGTCTAAATATTTAACTCTATGTTACATAATTTTGTTTTTCCTTATGTATTGATGACGAAAAAAAACCTTTTTGCTGAAATTAGAGTTCAAAAACTGCATCATTGTATTGCATCAAAGCCAGTAGTGAAACAGGATCTCAATCTTTTGAAGTTGATTATCACTTGAATATCTAAAAGAAGTCAACTGCATAACGAGCTAGATTCAACATATTTGAGCCTCGAGTTACAGCTACAATGTATGGGGACTGATAAAAAATAGAAGTATTAAGTATATGAAGTAATATCCTGTGTCGAGGAGCGAAGAGCTATTGTGTTCATTTATAAGACCCGGTATAGTGCCGCGGCCGCGTCTGCCTGTACGTACCGGCTAGTAGCATCTATAGCCGTTTTCATGTGACTTTCACGCAAATTGTCAACTGTTGGTTAAGGTTTAATTTAAAAGAAAAATAGTTGGATTAAAAGTTTACATTAAATTTCCTTTGCTTTGGTTTTACATTTTAGACAAAAAAGTTATAAAAAAAGATAATATTTATTACAAAAAAAAAACTAAAATTGCATAATTCACATTTGAGTCGAATTGACTCTATATAATAATTTTAATTTCAAAATAAATAAACCTAAAATTCAAAAAACCTGTACTTATTTTATTGTATAATAAATTAGTTTTCAGTTGTTTTTCCAAGAAAGAATAGTGCAAGATCAGATAAGTTTATTTGGCTAAAAAACTTCTTGAAGACAAGAAAAATAAATAAAGTCTAAAATAAATCTGTACAAATGTTGACGATACCCGCCTATGATCCTCTCGCATCCAGCTGCGATATCTTCATTTGGCGGTCGGCAGGTGTCACGTGGTCCCACTCACTCTCTCTCATTCCCACCCAAACACCATTCTATCTATCTCTCTTTTTCTTTTGTGCTCGGCCCTGTAGGATGCTTACTAAGGTTTGTAACTTTTTTATGTTTTTTTTTTGGTGAAGGCTTTATTTATTCCTGTCGAGTTCCCGGAGTTACAAATAAATATGTTTATTTCTACGTTTGTGAGTTTAGTCTTGAATAAAAAAGTTGTATGTGTAATGTATAGCTCAGCCCAAATTGAGACTTAATGCTAATGAGTTGGAGATGTTATTGCTTTGTCTTCTAGGTGGTAGTTATAAGTGTAATATTTTTTATGATATAAAGATATTGTAGCTTGAATTTGTGCGTAATAAGTGAATTGATAGACAACTCAATTACTTTATTTAAATTTCCACTTTATATTTTTGTATATGAAAGAATCAACGTTTATTTACAAAGGAGTAAACTTAACACACTAATATTTTGCAGATAAGTATTTACTATTTCTAGAATGAATATAGGAGTGTATAGCACAGAAACTGGATAACGTTCTCAGGAAGTTATACACACTAGATATAAATTTATTTTGATTATAGTAATTGTAGCGATCTTTATTGTTTACCAGTTTGTGACCACGGCCGGATCGAAGCGTCAAGCTTAGTATGTAAATACTAAAATTTATGCATGATCACGTGAATTCCCGTTTTATATTTCCAACTTAGAATCATACGTCGGTTCATAAGGGCCTCAAACATATGTTGAGCGGACGATATTAATCCGTCAGTTAAACACTTACATACCTGTTGACTGTCAGACTGGCCTGTTGGCGTAATGATTATTGAACCTGACTACTAAGCCGGAGATCGTGGGTTCGATTCCCACCCAGTACAAATCGTAGTGTGACGAGCATGATTGTTTGTGGTATGTCTGGGTGTAATTTATTTATAAAATTTAAGTTTTTACGAAAAAAAAAATTATATCAGTTGTTTAGTATCCATAATATTAGCAAATATTATTGCTTAATTTGGCAATAGATGGCGCTAGGTGAATATGTGAAAATATTGTAATCTTTTATGTTACCTATTCAAATGTCTACTGCAGAGTCGTAAACTTAATTGTTATATAAACATTAGTTCTACGTGTAACAGTAGCTGTTTAAACTTAAAAGCACGACAACGTCGCCTTGATTGACCAAATAAGTATAAAGTCAACTTGAAAAACATAAAAAATAAATACAGATTAGCGACTTACTGAGAAAAACAAAGAAATGCTTCCAGAACGGGAGCTGTCATGATATACAAGTAAAGAAAGCTTTTTACTTGTGTTTTAACAATTTAACATTTGATTCTGGACTCTAATCCTTTGTAATAACGTGTTGTCTTGTTCTGTTTCTAGTTTTGTAGCTGTAAAGATAAATTTGTCGGGGTATAAGTTCAGTTTACACAGGTCTGTATAAATATTTGTAAAGTGCGGAGTCAAACAGTGAAATAATCTTAGTAATGTTGTGGTTTGGCGGATTATCTCATTCACCTTGTGATGAGCCGGAAATAACTTGATCTAGGTGTGTTTGTTATTTTTAAAAAGTTCTCTTCATTTTGAATTCAGAACTACATCTGTATTTTTTTTAATTCTAAGTTCTAACCAACCAGACTTTTTCTCAGATGATTTCAATGATATAATTAATAAAGACATAGATTATAGTTTACTGACATACTTTTGCGAGTGAAGCCACGGGTGGAAGCTAGTAGCTATGAAACATTACGTAGGTGTGTGCTTCATAGTTATATATACCAACAACATTATAAAACTGAGTTTGTTTGGTTGAACGTAACAGTCTCAGAAACTTCTGGCCCAAATTGTAAAATTCTTGAAGTATAGCCTATTTATTGAGGAAGGCTTAATATCACGCTACGGGTTATAGGAACTAGAATAAAATTGTTTATGGGCACATAAGATACAATCATAAGCCTACTTCTAGACACAGGCTTAGGGTATTTTATACAATTTATTTACTGAAACGTGGTATAAACACCAAAAATCCGTGGCCTAAGCATAAAAATAAGTAAAATGTAAACTAAGTACATTTTGTAATAGATTTAAGTTTTCTCATTTATTTAAACAATGTATTTTTTTCTTTTAATAAATTATGTTCTCAGCCAGAAATCTTGCTTCGTGTTGCTGACGCCTAAAAAGACGTCATCTAATAAAATTAATTGGTTAGTTTTTTTCCCAATCCGAGATCCAAAGAACAAATTGTGTTTTTTTTAATGTCAAAAACCCGAGAACATATAGAGAGGTGATTAATCATGGACTGGAGCTTATCAACACATAGTATCAGGAATAGTACATGCGTGTAAAGGACTTTTTTCTTTTCACCTGTGGCATCGGTTCAACTAATCGTGTATATTGGTATGATAACTTACAATTTTAGACCTTAGTGGTCATTATTTAAGGATTATTTATTTATTTGATTTGACATTATTTAATTGATATAACTTACAGTCTGAATTTCCAATACCTAATTATAAAATTATATTTACTGCACAACTAGGACTTTGGTTTCGGTTTTTTACTGTTCTACGACTGGATTCGCTTGAAGACTTTAAACTAATGTGAACAGAAATTACGACACAATTATAAATGTTTAGATTTTATCACTTTTCAGTAGTACTTACTTAAAATTTGAAACAGTCAAGTTTAATTAAGCAATAGTAAAATCTGTTAAAGATTATCAAAATGTAGTACTTAACACACCAACCTGTGATGAGTATATTTAACATGTCATAATTTGCTATCATTCAATCATTCATCCTTTAAAAGTTGTCCTAGGGCAAGATAGGATACAGACAGCAAAATAGCGAGACCCCTTCTAAGTCCGTAGTATAGATAATACATCTAAAGTTATACACATAAAGTTCCTATATAATGGGGCACGAGCTTTATTTAGACATAGCATCACGCCTTTTTCCCCGAAGGGGTAGGCAGAGGTGTTTCACACCCACATTTTGCCAGCTATGTTTGGTCCCATGAAATAGGGGGCGAGCCTATTGTCATCTACCGGGAACATTTGTTTACCAAACTCCGGGAAAATCTCACTACTGGAATTTCATGATAGAAAAGCCCAATACAATTTCCACCCGACCCGGGAATCGAACCCGGGACCTCTTGCACAGCAGTCGCATACACTTTCCACTGCGCCACCGAAGCAGTTTATTTAGACCACCATTATTTAGGCTGATTCTGAGAATTTCAAAATAGAAAAACCCAATACCTTTTTCGCCCGACCTGGAAATCGAACCGCGTACCTCTTGCGCTGCATTCATATTTCGTATACAGTCCCGCTTATAAGACAATTTCTGTTTTCAGAAAGACAGTAAAACATGCCAAGATTAACAGTCATCGTTATAATGTAATTGCATTCTCTGCATCACTATGCAATGAATGACAACTAACTTTATATGTATGTCCTCATATGAACTCATATGATATGTTAATTGTCTTGGTTATTACGTAGGCATGCTGAACGGGTGGGCGGGTGTGGCGCGCCCATTGTATGGTCCAGACGCATTTCATCTGCACACAATATAACTCTTTAATTGAGGAGAAGACTCACTTCAGGTTAAGGAACTTGGTACTTGTTTTTGTTTAAATAGTTAATACTTTTTTATTACCAGGTTCTGGCCGTGATTTCAGCCGCTTAATCCAGGAGAAATAAATATCATTAATGAGTTGCTGAAAAAAGGTAGCCTTTCCAGTAACAAGAGAGTTTAGAGACTTTAGGTCATAATCCACACAGGCTGACTGAATGTGGTTTGGCCGATCTGACATGCCCTTAGTATTAGCTCTTAACATATGTGGGTTTCCTAGACGTTCGCCGTTATTTATTTATTATTTTTTTATTATATAAAGACAACGCCCGCACTAGGGAACAAGCCCTGTGTCGCGGGAGCTTTACAAACATGAAACTAACGGACACAAAGTACACCCAGACTAGAAACAAATATCTATGAATTACACAAATATTTGTCTCGTGTGGGAATCGAACCCACGTCACCCAGCACGGCGATGTAGTGGCGAGGCGACCACCTTAACCACTGCGCCACGGTGACAGTCAACAGTTAGCAGATGATAAGACTATGATGATTAGGAAATATTAATTCCACAAAGTGAAATCCTCATTGATACTACCACTCGCATCGGTAGTACCAAATCACAGCTGCCACAGCTGGCCTACTGGGCAATTATATATATTATACAATATAGAGTTATAGATAATTAAATTTGATGTAGTTTAGGATGTTTCATAATGGCCATTTGGGGGCCTACGAGAGATGATAAAAATGATTTACATCTACTGATAGAACTGTATTTTTTCTTAATCAAGTCCGAGATGTAAACTACAAACAGATAGCGTTAGTATCCTACTTTTCTTAACTTTTCCAATCGTAAACCATGTCTGTGAACTATTTGTTGTATTAACTTACAAGCCGGTCCAACCAGTCGATTAAAGATCAACCAAATAAATTGTGTTCTTAACTTATACTATCTAACACAATAATTTATGGCTCATAAGGTTTTCGAGCCAATAAAATATTCATAAGGTGATAAAAATCTTTCTCAGAAGCGGCATAAAAGTAAAAAATAAGCCGTGTCATATTGTCGTAACAGGCCGTATATGGCACCTGGTAAATTGAGTTTGTTTCACGGTGCAAGGAGGTTGTACTTACTTTTTAAAGGTTGGTATGTCATTTTATTTTCTTAATAAGTGCCTACCTGCTCGTGATCAAGACCAGTCTCACTAGATAGATGTTATTTGGTACTTGAAAGTTCTAGACGTACAACTACAATCACAAGGGAAAATAATTAAATATCAGACCCGCCGGAAAGCTCCCGCATCGTAAACTTTTTCGAACTTTTTTTTATTGGAGAACACAGAAAAGAAAACAGATTTATGGTACATCAAATTTCAAACACATACAAATATTACGATATTTCTTTTCTACTACCGTTTATTTAGTATTAAAATATATATTTACCTTAAAATAAACTGACGTTTCTGGAAGGGAATTCAGTTCGGAATCAGGGCCCTGGTGTGCCGTTTGTTGGCTACTCCCACATCAAAAGTCGAGTACCTAACACAAAAGCACAGCTTAAGGGTTTTCCTATAGAAAATAACAATCAAATCATAGTACTTACTCAGCGTTGCGTCATATAGAGCCGGGCTAACCAGTACACATCTGCAGCCACATGAATTATTTTTCCGTTTGCCGTGATAATATCTCAGAACATTTCTAAGTAAGTAAGTACATATTGAGAGGGCAGCCTACAATCAATCATTTTTGCCGGAAGACGCCCGTAAGGTAATTTATTTTATTTTTAAATTTGGTAAGCTGTATTTTTCTTTTCTTGATTATACAACATGAAATAGGTACGGGATGGTGGTATGAGACTAAGATACAAAATATACCAATATAAATTTATGTACGAATCCAAAAATATTTTTTGTGTTGTTCAGTATTTAAAATAGTAGGTACATACCTACATAAAAACTCTTTTCGCTGCCAACACGTCTGTTTAATTTTCAAATCGGCAAAACCGTATGACAAATTTATTCATCATAATTTTATTTCTACTAAAGTTCGAATCGAGATTATTTCATAAATCAAGCTTTTAATCATTTGTCAAATGATTGCTGCAATTAATACCTAAGCATTTAGCATTTCTGTAATAAATATCTAGCAACAATTTATTATCTCATCAGAGATTGTTTATCAATCAGACATATCATCGATAAATCCCGGCTGTCAGCCAGCTCGGCGGCCACTACCTACTTAAATCATTTTTCTCCGAATTAGGCACTCAACAACGTTATTGGAACTGTCGTCCTTGTTAATATTAATTATTCACGCCTTATACTTAGGTACATATAATATCTGCATGTTGATTTATACTGATGGAATACGGCGACTCAATGGCGGACATTCTATATATTTAGATACCTAGGTACATACTGATGTCCCGGTTCGTTCTTTAGATTAAGAGTAAATACCTATTTAATCGAATCTGTATCTTAATAAAAATATGTTAAGAGTGTAAAACATAAGAAATCATTGCGTTTACAGTTCTATTTAATTTTTTATTTTTTATTGCCTGAAGTGGCAGACGAGCTAGCGGCCCACTAGCTCTGACTAATGAAAACCGCGAAATATGACTCGTAAGTTGCGACGTTGTCCCGCCTAAGTATAAACGCTCTTAACAAAACTGGGAATGAATTTTCCTATTTTCATGTGATCAGTCTGGTAATTTTTTGGATAAATTTGGCGTGGTACACATTTGTCTACTTCTTTTGAAATCCAACAAGCAATGTAGCGTAACGTCCCTAAAACTGTTGGCATTTACTATAACGGGTATTACCCGTATAGTTTAATTACCTACTTTAAAATAATAAAAGTTGTTCAAACTTAATGAAACATTTTATTTTGCACGAAATTATTGTCAAAACTTATTTCACACTTCTATATTTACCTACACATAGATATGAATGTAGATACATAAAACCATTTGATTAAACAAGTTCCCAATTACCTACGAATACTTTGACATGATTTAAACCACAGTGCGATCTTATGAGATGCCAGCAGGAAATAAAAATCGTGAGAATAATATAAATTAAGATCCGTACAGCCTTTTCGAGCGAGGCTTCGATAATTGAGACGTCAACTTTTTCTAAACAAAGTTGTCCGGACCACTTTTTGAATATTTATAACGCGCGCCGACCGTATTTAACTTTAGTTCTTGTTATCTCGGTACCTTTATCTAACTCCGTTCATTTTGACCCGAAGGCTCTTGTATTAAGTGGACTGCTTAATGAGTCGAAGCCTGGCATAGAAATTCGAATCGAGAATAAAGTCTTTGACAATTAAAATATTTTATTGAGAGTTATGTAGTACAGCGTTTCATGCGGGTCGATAGTTGGAGTAATTGTTGGAGGTTTCAAACGTCTTGTACAGTTGTACTTAGGTACTTGCTTGAATTATTTATTGATTCATTAAATCTTTAGAATGTTATGTATAAAGTTGAGTAAAAAATTTAATTCAATTTACAATGATGACGCAGCTTTTCGTTTTGATTATCTACTATAGAATGTATTACTTACTTACTTATTAAGAATTACCATAAAATGTATGCTGTATTTATAAAGTTTTTATGTCTATGTAACTTTGCAAGAGAGGTAAATTTTAGTTTATTTTGTGGTTTTACCTAACGCAAAACAATTTAGGTACCTACGTTACAAAAGCTTGAAATATTGCTACTAAATTAAAATCGCGAACACTTTTGTTCATAGATTTTATTAAACCTCGTTGAGAAACTTTAATTATGTCGTTTTACTTACGTTGAAAGTCGTTTGATTATTTTCCTGAGAAATAATAAAAATATCGGTAGGTCCTATTAATAAATAACCTACAGCATATTTAAATTTTTACTATAGCCAAATACAGGTAGTGTATTAGTAGTAGGTAGGTAGGTACTTCTACTTAATTTAGAAAAGATATTCTTAAAAGGGCCCTGATTCTAAGCTGTTGGAAAGTTTTCGGCTTCGGCTGTCAGTTTAATTCTATAAAATAAAAATACTTAATGTTAAACAAATAAATGGTTGTTAAACAAAAAAACTTAGGTAGGTATTATCAGTTTTTAATTTCATAAACTTCGCGCACTTCGCAACACTCAGAATCAAGGTGTTGATGTCTTCACTTGTATTAAAACACCCGTTTCACACGAAGATTCAAACATCAAAATTTAAAACACTTGAAATTATTTTCTTGACGTTAATCCACTTACACAACACGTCACGTGCGCAGGTAAATGGTTTAACGATCGACGATTCTATAGATTTTTTCTTGCATCTATCATTCAGTCTTTCCTTAATATAAAGCATTGAATAGATGCCATATATAAAAAAAGTAAAAAAAAGTCTCGTGCACAATTTAGACGTCAATCACAATTTCTGTAGAAGGCTTTGTTTAATTTCCATGGGTTTTGTTCCCGCATGCACAGAGTGTCCTTTCATCCTCGCTGCATGTCTCTCCAGTCGTAAATCCCACGCTTTGTAGTGCAAATGATCTGTTAAATTATTGCTGCTTCTTTATGTGAACGTATTCATTCGCACTTCACATAATTATTGCTGAGATAAAAAAAGACTATAGATTATTAGGTACTGGTAATTGGCGTGACGTGGTCTGTTGTCTCTCTTTCTGTTGTGATTTAATTGGACAGTAGCAGTAGTTGTGGGTACCAATGGTGTTCGGAATAAATCTTTTGTGAACCTGCGGACATTTCTTTAGACTAGGATTTATGCATCACTGGTACAGTGGATGACAGTTACAACTTAGAACGATTTCACATTCCGAGTTAAATAAGTTTGTGCTTGTAATTGCGCATGCGCATTTGGTATGAATGTTGCTTTTCAACTGAATACGATATTCAAAATAGGTAAGTACCTAAATACAAGCGATAACGTTGAATGTGTAACCGGCCCTATACCTAGGTGCCTAGGGTTATTGAATGATTAAACAAGTATTAAAAACACTCATTTGATATAACTCACAAATAACGGTCTAAATTAAACTCCGGGAAAATCTCAATAATAGAATTTCATGATAGAAAAGCGCAATACCATTTTCACCCGACCCGGGATCGAACACAGGACCTCTTGCACAGCAGTCGTATACACTTCCCGCTGCGCCACGGAGGCATGCGTAGTGATGCTTGAACAAAATTATTAATATCAAATAAATAAATAATTATGTACCTATGTGTATCATACATACCTACTCAATTATTGATTTGTGCGAATAATAATAATAATAAGTAATTTTAGTACTTATACGTTGTATTTTTTTGGGTAACATTACTTGGTAGACACAAACTTATTTTGAACAAAATTTTTTTTCCTTTTGTTTAGTCATTCCTAGGCTCTTTTCACACTTGCCGGAAGATTCATCGTATCACTTCGGTTGCGTTACGTCAGTAAAGTCAAATACATACAAAAGCGTTCGATCTTGCACGCTCAACTGATGATCCGTAGGCGCTTTTTCCAAACATAGCGATTACACCCGACGGACCTTCCGTCATCTGTCGGATAGCATAGCAGCTTGTAAGTAGCCAGCGTTAGACATAGACAAAAGATTAATTCTATGAATTGAACGAATGAATGTGACCGAATTGAAATTTTGTGTCTATAGTTACTCAAGCATAATGTACTCTGTGGTTACTCATCTACGTCAAACTGTTATGTCAAGTCGAGATTTTGACAGTTTTCCTTTTTATTTATCTCAGAAATTAACAAATAGAAAGTGAATTGTGTGTTTGAAATCTTACATATTGGGTTATTAAGTGCACTTTAACACAGGGAGCATATAAAAAGTCCATAAAAACCTGTGGTTATATGAATTTTGACATAAGTTTGGGGTATGTATGCTAACATGTTACCCACTTACTTTTACTCTTTGGCCTAAAATTATTTGATGGTAAACTCATTCACTTCAGCATTAATGCTCGTTATTTATTGGTAATCATCCTTATGGTATCAATTGTTTTGTCTTTTACTTTGTCTTATTGTATAAATATGGGATACTTTGTTTCCATGTATATGGTTAACTGAAGAAGATAACATGAGAATCATTAAAATTCATACAACTGCATGCCCATTTACTTTGCAATTAATATCTCAGTTTGCCTCATGTAGTTTGGCAGCTTTTGTATGTGTCCTCTAACTTTGACATTTTACTAGAGGTTAAATAATTTTCTATATAAATGAGATAAAACTTTCACTTTCAGATTTAGAATGACGTTATTATAATAAGGTATCGAAAACATTGTGTGAGAATAGATATATAAAAACCTAAAGATGAGTGCAGGAGGGCCACAGATAATGAATAATTTGCCGCCTGGTGTGAATGCTGACAACAACTTGTTGCCCGGGGGGCCTATTATCAATGCTACAATGAATAATAGAAATAGAAATAATAATCAAAATCCATTGTTCAATGTGAGAGAAAGACTATTTCATGCATTGTTTTTTAAATTTGCCCTGGCCTATGCTCATACATTTCCTAGGCCCGTTCGGAGGTTTTTTGAGTTCCTTGTACTCTTGAAGGCATTAGTAGCTTTCTTTGTCCTTGCATATATACACATAGCATTTTCAAGATCTCCTACAACATGCTTGAATCATGTAAAGGACTCATGGCCGAGGGATGGTATATTGAGGGTGGAGATCCTAAGAAATGTTGCTCAGGATTATACAATTGAGCAGAGCTATGCGAAGGAACGTAAACTGAAAAAGGGCAAAGAGGATCTCAATGCAATGCTAGGAATGCTAGTGTCTGAAGGGTAAGTATACACGTATATAACCAAACTATTACTAGACAATGACCATTCACTAGTAATGATGACAGAAGCATTTTTATTTATATTTTACATAATTCAAATATTTGTTGAATAAACTTGCACATGTTATGATAAATAGCATGTTAGAAATTATTTACAAGAAATAAATAAAGATAGGTTGCATTGAAAACTACTTGGTGAATAGTCACTGCAGCTTTTTTGGTCATAAATATATATTTTAATTTAAGCTGCTTAGTTCGCACTTGAGTTTAGGGAATATATCTTTTCAGGTATCTAACTTTGAGTGCATTTTTGCTTGACTTTTAGCATACAGCTTCATCATTCTTTCTTAGAGTCTGGAAGAATAGGTTATATATTTTGAATGTTAATGCACACATGGGTTATTTTTAAAATACTATTTTGTTGTGTTGATATTATGAGCCATTTTCAATTGCTAGCTATGTTAGGTTTTGTGGTTATTATGTGAAATTTAAAAATAAATTAACTTATTTGTAACACTACTCTTTCCACAATTTATTGGTTTCATTTGAGCGTAGAACAATGATTATATATGACTATTGAATAAACATCAGTGTGTGGCATAATTGTATGCTGATTCAAATTTCAATAAACACCTAATAATTATTATTTGTACTGCTCATGTTCAGAATTAAATATTTTATTGTTGTTGTGAACTCTATTGAGGAATAAAAAATATCACAGACAAGTTAATTTTAATTATAAAAGTACCAGTACATATAATTCTGTAATTTATTCAAAGTAGTCTTAATTTGTTTATCAGTTGGTTTATTTGTCCCATAGATAGTCTAGTGAACCCTTGTGCAATGTGTGAATAAGAAATGTTGTAGATTTATTTTTATGGTACTGATTTCATAAATATTAATATTGTGTGCAGTGATTTTAACATATAATAAATAATAAAAAAACAAATGTAATGATAACAAGCAAACTTTATAAATATTGTTTTTATGTAGGTATATTGTCTTTAGCAAAGTACCTATATATTGTTTTTTTTTTATTTTTATCTGTTCAGTGTATTTTTATGTTTATCTCATGAGTGCATAGAAGCAGAAATAATAGTATTGAGGATATCTTGAGGTCATACATTATTAGCAACTTTTTTGTAGTAGAGTAAAGGGTGATTCATGACTATTATTATCAGACTAATATTAAGAAGTGTGATATTTAATTGTTGAATTAAAAAAAACATAATTATAACAGTTTGCAATTTGCCTCGAAATATCAGACAGTTTAAATTCTGGGTGAACATCAGGATGACGGGTGTACGTCAATAAATAGTGATTCTATACACATGAAAGCAATGTTCTAGCAATGTGAGGAATGTGCGTAAAATTTGAAGCAATGTGCTTTTAAAAAACCAGAGTTATTTCAGAAAGTTAGTGAGCCGCCAGCCTGATATCAGAATGACGGGTGAATTTTTAATACGAGCAAATTGCTTACTATCTAAAGATAAAAACATTACCGTAGCAATGTTCCGGCAATGTGCTCTCGAACGTACCAAAACAGAATCAAATGCGGTGAAAGGTTAAAAAGTAATTTAGAAAATAAAATTTCTAAATTTTAACGCCTGCTGATTTCATAGAGGCAATTCGACGAATAGTGTAAAGGAATATTTAAATTACAAGGGTTTCATGTCATCATTCATTTATTTTCATTTCATTATACTTAATAACATTATACTTAATATATTAAAATAAGCGATGGAGGCTGAATGGATAAGGGACCGGCGAGCAAATCACGCGGTTCGAGTTCGATCCCGACCAGCAGTACCAATGTGGATTCCACTTTGTGGAATTTATATGTACTAGTCAACTGACTTACCATCTGCTAACGGTGAAGGAAAACATCGTGAGGAAACCCACATACACTAGAAGAAATTCTATGAGTATGTCTGATCCACCAACCCGCACTAGGCCAGCGTGTGTGGATTATGGACTAAACCCTCTCAGCTCTCTAGTTAGAGGAGAGTAGACCCGAGCCCAGCAGTGGGACTTAATAGGGTGCTGATTTATACTTAATAAACACATCTTTTTGGTCACTTAATTCAACCACGCTCTGTTTACCAACTCTTCTCTTCATTTTAATTTATTTACACGGTGTACTTATGAGAACAGTATAAAAATAATGTAAATTATCATCATCATCATCATCATCATCAGCAACCCATTTAGTCCCACTTACTACCACTTTAGTTACACTTGTTGTGTCTTGTTATCACAAAGTATTTTACAAGTAGGTACCCACATTTACAAAAGAGAAAATTAAAAATCACATCCGAAGTATGTAGGTATGCATTTTTATTTTAGTTCTATAATATATCGAATGCGTTTTATGATTCAACTTATTATACATACACGGTATTTAACAATAAAAGAAAATGAAGAAATTGTTATCTCATTTGCATTGCACTGCAGGAAACTCCTGTGGCATAAATGTTTCTTTACACTATTCGTCAGATTGCCTGTATGAAATCAGCAGGCGTTAAAATTTAGAAATTTTATTTTCTAAATTACTTTTAAACCTTTCACCGCATCTGATTCTGTTTTGATACGTTAGAGAGCACATTGCCGGAACATTGCTACGGTAATGTTTTCATCTTTAGATAGTAAGCAATTTGCTCGTATTAAAAATTCACCCGTCATTCTGATATCAGGCTGGCGGCTCACTAACTTTCTGAAATAACTCTGGTTTTTTAAAAGCACATTGCTTCAAATTTTACGCACATTCCTCACATTGCTAGAACATTGCTTTCATGTGTATAGAATTACTGTTTATTGAAGTACACCCGTCATCCTGATGTTCACAATTCTGGGTTCTGGTAAATAAAAAATTATTATCTTCCAAAATGTGTCATATTGTGACATAAAGTGTCAAATTTGAATATTTAAAATAATATAAATATGTCTCTGGATCGCGCTGGATGCAGGCTGCATACAACTGGTCCTATTGTCTCTTGAGCACGCCTGTTTGCGCTGATACTTGTTATGTGTATATTATGTACTCATATAGATGAATATAAATAAAAGGTATGTCCAGCAGTGGACACGTCCTACGGCTGATAGAATGATGATGATGATGATATTATCACACTCTCTATTGTTCATTACATTACATCTCTCTCATCTCATATTATTTTCTTTGATGGAGTTTGGGCCTAATGTTTATAATTGCAATTACAGCTTCCTCAATATAGAATCATCAACAAAGGAAGAAATTGATGATGATGATGATGATGATGATTATATCCGTGATGGTACGGACTATGGGAATATCACACGCGTTCATGATGAGGCTGAAGAAGAGGTCCTCGATAAAGTGATAGCGACTACCTACTTGGATCCAAGTGGGGAAGGAGGGACGAGTGAAGAAACTGATCTCAATGCGACTATTGTGTCTGGGGAAGATGTGGAACCTTCTTCCTCTATATGGGAAGGCATAATGGGATTTATGGATGAATCGAAAATAGTTGATGTAAGTAACTTATTTTTTATACATTTTGCTATAGTATGAGGGACTTTACAAACATGCAATTGATGGTTATAAAGTCTAACCAGGCTTAGAGACCCTAGTGTGAATTTCGACCCTGTTCCCCACCTCGAACGCTGAACTCACGGCGCCTTAGCAACTACAATGTCGAATTGGGCAGTCGTCCGATTGATTATATCTAAACACTGACCTCTATTTAAATGCAAAATAATAAGTTCAATAAGACCTAAGTATCTTAGACTCTAACAAAATAAAAAACCTTCTGTATGGTGTATTTAGCAAGCAGTTTAAATAGGTATGTTCCTATGTATTTTTATGTTAAAGATAAAAGCAGAAAAATAGGTAACTTGGTGCTATCAGCTAATTAACCTTATAAATTAGTAAATATCATTATAAGAGCTATTTTAATTACGCTTCGTCAAGTAACTACGTGGTTTAGTTTCATATGTTTGGTCTTAATTCAAACCTATCATTCACAATTGAGTCAATTTGAGAGTCCTGAGAACAGATTTAGCTATCCTAAGCTCCGCGACCGTGAACAAGGCAGAGCGTAAAAGCTAAAAATATAAAGGTAGGTAGTATTTGAATGGATTTACTATAAAAAATGACGGACGTTCTGAGGTAACAAACATAAAATTTAATGAACCATATTTAGGTAAATAAGTTTGAGAATAATATTCCGATGGATGCTATAAGGTTCACTACATCATCATTTCAACCCATAAACGTCCCACTGCTGGGCACGGCTTTCCTGCAAAAAAGTGGACCTAATTTAGCCTATACCACCCTGACCAGACGGGTTGATATAGGGTTTTTTTTCGAATTTTCCTTTTCATGCAGTGGTCTTGTCTGCATAAGGTACTCCCTTAGTCGCCTTTTACGACACCCACGGGTTGAGATGGGGAAGTGATATTAAGAATTCTTAATCCGTCACTACACGGCTAGTGTCACTACATGATTAAATTATTATTGTTGTTGTGTTATATACCCTCCTCGATAAATGGCCTTTACAACACTAACATATTTTTTTCTTATCGGACCAATAATTCCTAAGATTAGCGCGTTTAACCAAACAAACAAACAAACTCTTCAACTTTATAATACTATTATAGATTACTTGCACTTGATGCGTGAAACAAAATAATATTGGAATTCAATGCTCTGTGTTTATCGACTTTAATATGATTATAATATTTTGTTTAAAAAGAAAACAAATGAATACACAGTCGAGGATGCTTATTATTTTATCTTTTTTATTTATCTTTATGCGTTTTATACCGTTAATAATAAGGTGGTGAAGCACCAAGCACTTTGCACTGTACTTATGCTCTATCGGAGTCGATGACCCTAATTTAAAACGTCAGGTAATATTAGTACCGTTTCTTGTTCTATACGAAAACTATACTGGTGTAAGCAGATCCCTCCCGGTACAGAAAACTGGTAATTGTGCTACCAATACCTGATACTATGGCACCTTGGTCCAGTAGTTTCGAAGTTTGCCTCAAACAGACAGAGAGACAAACCTTTTATAAAGTGTGTTTTTGTTCTATGTAACGTACCTATATACTTTCATAATTATGCAATTTTATTTATTTGTATAGATCTTAATGCCACATGGTTGTAATCTTGCTTTCCAACAGAGGTGACCTTGGTGAATTCCATTAATTCCATCCATCTAGCCGGCTGTTGTAAACCAAATTTCATACAAACTAGGTACGCGGATGGCATCCAAGCTCCCGCCAAGGTCACCTTTGTTGGAACGAAAAGATTACAACCATTTGGCACTTGCTTTAATGGGTGATTCAGCATCGTTCGGTAGAATCGTTTGTTTTAAATTAAAACCTTTTTGATAGTAGGTTTTTAAAATTAAAGTTTTTGTCATGAGGTTCGCCTTACATAAGGTCAACACTATTGCATTAATACATTGGTACTGATTGCTTATCCGCTTATATTATAGCCAATTTAAATAATAACTACTAAGTAATGATATCTTTACTTATTCTGTAATTATTGATACAGAATTTCTATTTAATATAGGCCAAGAGCGTAACAATTTTATGTTTTGCATGCGTTCAATGAAATCTGTGAGTAATTTTTAGATATTAATTTACATTTGTAACGTAAACGTGTGGGTGTGGATTGGCAGGGTGGGATTCCCCCCCTTTCAAGCCTCACGTGATCAATGGATGACCCCTATGTAGTGTGTTCGTTATTTTTTTTGTAAAGTCTACCGCGATACGTAAGTATGTAGGTATTCTTTTGATATTTGTATGAGAAAACATAGTTATTATAATTTAGCTGTCTAACTAATAAGAAACCGTGTCTCCAGTTTCTCCAAAGTAGAATAAATTAATACATTTTATATTTTATTTATAATAATAATATAAGTAAACAGCGTATCAGCTGGCCTGTTATTACTGGATAGGTCGATATTTACATAAAGAAATATCAAGACATTGATTTTTCCATGATAATTTGTCCATTCACTGATAAGAATTGAAATTTCAATAAAATCAGTATAATACAGTTGTTACGTTTTTATTATCAAATCGATATCTTATTTATCTTAGTATGACGTAGGATTAATAATCGTAAATTACGTGGTATTAAATAACGACGTAATTATGTTAATTGTCTTTTAAAATGCAAAAGTATATTTACAACAATTGTTATTTGCGTATCTAAGACACTGTTTAATATTATTTGTGAACTAAGTGTATTGTTACACTAGTATAGCATATTTTAGAACTGTTGTTCATAGCTTTGAAATGTGTTAAATGAGCTAACTTGTTACACAAATAAATTAGAAGGGTAGCTACTCATTGAGATGACCGGCTACGTAGTTTATCTGACTATAATGATACATAGTATAATGCGGTCCAATAGGGAACATAAGGGCCTGTGTACACTGCGTTTTTAAACACGCCGTCGAGGAACGCGCGTCGAAAGCGCGCTTTTATTCTACAGAGCAGTTCAACCTTCTCTCGCTCGTTAATGGGTGCATAAGCCGGTTATTTTTCTATTCCTTTTTAAATAAATAATAACATAGCGCGTGCAATCAATGCTGTCTCGACCAATGACATTTTGCTACTATTAGCGAGGTTTTGCTTAAAACGCAATGTGCCAGCGCGTCTGTATCGCTACACACGCGCGTCTGTATTGATTCAAAAGCGTGTTCGAATTAAACAGCAGTGCAATAGTTTACGTCATGCTGCGTCTGACTCGCGTGCGTATCATGTCTATCGCTACAAACGCGCGTCGACTGTGCGTTTAAAAAACGCGGTGTGCACAGGCCGTAAGGCGTATCCATATTTCTCTTCGTCCACTGTGAATACCTGATTATTAGATACCTAAATAGATAGAGCATAGATACCTACCTACCTGCGTTGTTTACAAAAAATCATCTCAGAGTTTGTTGACTCAGGTGCGTCACTGCATCCACGAGTGTCGCTTGTTAGAAACGTGATATTACATAACATTATGCATAATATGCCGAAAAATATTTTAAATAGGTATTTAAGAACTTCACTTTGAAGTACTTCCCTATGTTTATTGTTTGGTTTTTAATTGGTAATTACAAATCCGTAATCAAGGACAACGGCATTGGTAAACAGGTGACTGACCTGTTTACCAATGCCGTTGTCCTTGATTACGGATTTGTAATTAATTGGCAGTGCTAGAGTTAAAACCCCTTTTTCTGTCCGCCGCTCTCTCAAAGAATATTTTACATCAGCAGAAATATTAGAACTCCTGAGTAGTTTTAATTGCGGCTTACTTATCTATTATATGCTGGACGTTTAAATCCTTTCTTAAATAATAGCAGTAGTTTTAAGAAAAAGAACTTTGTAAAAATAATAAAAAACTTAATCAGAATTATTTATTTTTCTTTCAGGAGTCTCAAGATGAGTCAGCAGCGAACGACTCTTCAAAAGGTAATATTTATCAATAATTTCTTCTATAAAATATATATATAAATTATAAGTAAAACGTTTAGAGTTCATGGCCTTGTCCGTTGTTACTTAATGATAAATATATGACGCATTCTTATTCTAATTATTTACTACTTTTTTAAACTGCGTTATAAAAACCTAGGTATTCAAAATGGTAACAATGTTCATTCTTCTTGTTTATGGTTAAAATGGCGGCAATTTTGAATTGCGCGGAAAAAACGACACTGATTATCAAATTGAAAAACAGAGTCCTCATTTTTTATTTCAATTGAGCTGGTAATTTAGTCATACAGATTAATTTAATAGTAAACAGAACTTTTTTTAGTCTTGTATATTATTATTCTAATGTATTATATAGTAGGTACTACTCGTGTAAATTTTATCTTGCATTTAGTAATTCAGTGACTAAAATTTTTGATATAAGTACTTAAGTAATCCACGAAAGAAAAGATCGCCATTCATATTCAAAGAAAATTGATTATATTGAAACCGCGGCCACTTGTAAGTTGTAAGACTTCTGTTGACGTTGAAACTAATGAGCTTATGCTAATTCCACTAATTTCAACATCAGTTAATAATTAATTCAAGAAGTTACTGTATGACTATACCTACATAATAATATAACTAAAGCTGGGTGTATGATTTCTTATGATGACGATAATAAATAAACATAATTATCTATGAAAAATGTTTAAAGAGTTTGGCAATGTATTGCTAAACTCAAAATCAGTCATATTAATTAAAATTTTTCTTATTAATTATATGAATTCTTTGTTAAACAGATGAAGACTACATTCTCGAATATTCGTTAGAGTACGGATTCCTTCGTCTGTCGCCGAGCGCCCGGCTTCGACTCAAGATACCCGTCAAGATAGTGACGCTAGACCCTCAGCGGGATGAGTGCTTCGGTGATAAGTTCTCACGGTTCGTGCTTGACGAGTTCCTGGGCTACGATGATCTACTCATGGCTTCTATAAAGACGTTGGCTGAACAAGAGGATAATAAGGGATATTTGAGGTGATTATGTTAATAATAATATCACTTTTGTAGGGTGAAATAGGCACTAGAATAACTTATTAAATTATTATAAAACGGGTCTACGTCACGTATTACATTATAATACGTTAGTTACGTATAACGTTATATACGTATTATACGTTAATAGTAAATACGTTAATTATATGCCCGACGTTTCGATCGAATTGCACCGATCGTGGTCACGGGTTAACTGTGGTGGCTAACCAGCGTCGTCCTTGATGCGCGCGGGTTTCTGCGGCTACCCTCATTTCTGTTTTATAATAATTTAAAAGTTTTTACTAGAATAACTTGCTCATATCTGCCTGTATGTCCGAGTTTATGTCATTACATTTTCGGCATCTATGCCAATAGATTCTGTGCAGATAATAAAATAGTGTGTGAACCTATTACAATGCATAGTTCGAATCAATGTTAATATGTTATTCGAGAAAATGCTAATACATTCTCCGAATCGAAAACATAAGTAACGAGTTAACCGAGTGCATAATGTTTACTAAAATAATGTAGCTAAAAGCTCATTGTCGGCAAACTGGCCACTAAATCTGTCGGCCACCTGCTTGTCGAACCAAATTAAAACTCTTACAAGTCTCTTCGTTACTGCCACCCTAAGATGTGCTAAAAATACATTTGATTGGAAAAGTACTAGGTACATGAAAAGCGACATGCGGCTTCCAAAACTTACACGACCGTCAGTAGTGAAGGGTGCGAGAGAGAGAGAGAGAGAGAGAGAGAGAGAGAAAGGTGAATGTTCGTGTTGTGACATAGAGATGTTCCACACGATTGTAATTGGTACACTCAGCAACGTATATGTATACTTTTATACTAATCAAGAAACGCGGCCGCGTTTCCAGACAAGTTTCAAGTACAAGAGACAGACGCAGCCGTGTGTAGTATTACACGAACCATTTGGAGCCACTTTTGACACACCGATTACTCAAAATCTATTTAACACAAACGCATGAAATTTTGTATATGAGTTAAAGTCTACTAGACTAACCAGAATCTCAAATTTCGTAAATACAGCTTAAGTGGTTAGCGAGATATTGACGCTCAAAAATCGCTATTTTTCCACTGACTGACTTACCTATAGACCTTAAATAACGCCCACTTCCAGATGACCTATAAAGTTGAAATTTGGTGTCCAGCTGTGTAATTGTGTGTATACAAATAAAAAAACTAGAGAACAATAAATTATTTTGTTTAAAAAAAAAACCATATTGCCTTATAAATTATATTAGCAATGAATTATTACTTATCGTTTTAATAAACACTTTGAAATAGGAGCTTATGACTTCCAAGTAGTTATTTATTTTATGTATATTATATGAGGAAGAATTCATTAATTTGTTATCAGTTATAGCATTATCATTTCGTGAAATGGTAAAACAAAAACGCAATCCTTCCTATTCGATTATCTTAAGGTGGTAAGGATTATCGTGTAGACGAATCATCATCATCATAATAGCCCAATGACGTCCACTACTGAACATAATGCAGTATAATCTATGACATAATGGCTCACCTAACTCCTTTATTCCTGTCTGTGCCACTGGATTTGCCACTGGGGTCAAAAACGGAAAAAATCTTCCCTTTTGTGCCACTGTTTGTATGAACGTACTCCTGTTATACACTCTGCATTTGCCACTGGGGTCACAAAACGGAAAAATCTTCCGTCTTGTGCCTGCGAGCGACTTTGTGCCGCTTGCATACAATGACCATCCGCAATTTTTATCAGGTCGTCGGTCCATCTCGTGGGGGGTCGCCCTACACTGGGCTTTTCAATACGTAGCCGCCAGTCTAAAACCTTTTCCCCCCATCGGCCATCAGTTTTACGAGTACTGGCACTTTAGCGATACAATTCGGTTAGCTATATCCGCAACTTTAGTTCTCCTACGGATCTCATTTTGGATTTGATCACGCAGGGAAACTACGAGCATAGCGACAGTGAGTCTTATGAGCCCTACAGTTTAGTAAATAATAAATAATAGACAATTAAAAAAGAAAAGAATCAAGATATTTATTTTTTATTAGTTTCTTCCTTGTATTTTTCTTAATCATTCTAGCTCAACTTTAGCAAAACTATAAGTATTTATCTGAAACAAATAACAAATATTTACACCATTACCATATTTACCCATTTACACACAATAAGAGTAATAAGACATCCATGCTACTAGATCCAGTTATAAATGTATATTATTTTGTGTTTAGTATCTACCATGGGGACTACACACATCAACTGAACCGTTAAGACTGAAGAGTACACAAACTCATGCATTTACTTCACCCAATAGTGACAGCGACACTCTCATAATATTCCACGAAGACGAGACACTTTTACGGTTTGTGGTTTAAACCAGTCTACAGAGTGATTATTGGTTAATCACCAGTTCGGAAAATGATTACACTACGACCTGCTAGAGGAGAGGATCCTACTATAATAGTATAAGTTACATTATAATTTATTACATTCCTCAACGAATGTACTTACTATACTAACTAAAGATATATACTTCAACCTTTTCTTTTCCTCTAAATTCCACATTCTCTTACGCTAGAATTTTCCAGAATATTTTATAATTTAATAGGTATATTAAATAAACAACATAAAACCTAAATAATAAAACATTTGTTGTCATCTGTCATGTCATCTTGTGTCAAATTTTATAAAAAGTATTTTACTTTTACAAAAAAGTTTTTATACTTTATTTAATAAAAAATATTTTTATGATTATTTTATATATTGGCAACAATATAATATCTTATATTTATATACTTTCTGGTTTTGACTACAAGTATTAATTTATTATTGACCTTTAATTTCTGAATATCGAAACTACATGTCAAACCTTATCCTAGACCTGCCTAGACCTTAACCTAAGAGTTTTTACTGACAGCTATTCTGTATGTTCTTTATAATGTACCAGACTCAGTACAAAATATTATATAAAGAAAACGATAAAAAAGAAATTACAAAACTTAAATGCAGATTTTTTTTTTTACAAAAAGTAATGATATCCCACCAAAAACATAAATGTAAAAAACAGTAGACAATTTCAAGTGGTTGTCGATTTCACCGACAAAAGAATCGAGATGTAGGTGAATGACAAGTTTGTTCTAGTCAAATTATTTATAGAAAGCAGATAACTTAGGAGAAATTGAAGCTCAAAATTTTACTTGTCTAGTTTTTTACATACAAGTTATCTTATTCGCGAATTCTAAGTTACTGTTCTTATAGATATTGTAAGATCAATATAAGTAGGTACACCTGTAAAAAAGTGTGTACCTACTTGAAATAAATATCTATGAATCACACTAAAATTTGTCTCGTGTAGGAATCACATCACGCTACTCAGCACGACGATGTCAGTGACAAGGCTATCCTTTGTACATATTATGTGCAAAAATTTAGTTTGCTGTTTAAAATAAAACTTGTTTAGCTTAGTTTGCTATGTTTTGTTATATTTGAAAACAAAACTAGTATCTATGAGAAAACTAGACAAGTAAAATTTTGAGCTTCAATTTCTCCTAAGTTATCTGCTTTCTATAAATAATTTGACTAGAACAAACTTGTCATTCACCTACATCTCGATTCTTTTGTCGGTGAAATCGACAACCACTTGAAATTGTCTACTGTTTTTTACATTTATGTTTTTGGTGGTATATAATATTATAAAGCTAAAGACTTTGTTTGGTTGAAGGATCTAGTTATTAGATTATTATTACCTATTTAAATTTAGTCCTCTTCCTCTCCAAATTATTGCGTTGTGCCCGATAGGGTCCATATTTGTAACCTACATTATACCTCCCACCTATTTGTACATTATTCAAGCAAAAAATAATTGAGTATTAATTACTGGTCCGATTTAAAAAAATCTTTAAGTGTTGGATAGCCCATTTATCGAGGAAGGCTACAGGCTATATAATATCACGCTACGGTCAATAAGAGCTGGGCAGCGGCAAAATAAAGAACGACGAGAGCGAAGCCCCGCGCGAGTTCTAGTTTTTAAAATATTGTAATGGTAGTGAGATTGACGAGCCTATTATAGCATGATTATTGTATTTTGTTACAGAAACGTGATCACCGGTGAACACTACCGCTTTGTGTCGATGCTGACGGCGCGCAGCTCTTACATAGCGGCTTTCTTCATCATGCTCGTATTTGTAAGTATAAATATCTTCTTTCCTATACCCTACTAAACATGCAGGCGAATACTATATCATATTAACACCGTAATGAATGTAATGAAACAATTTCATGCACGGGAAAACGTTACCTTGCTAAAAATAGTAGGTACCTATACACCATAAAATTATAGTGGTTTCGGAAACTTTCTGGATAGTAATAATCAATTATACATCACATGTAGCCATACTTATTCAAAAAATAAAATCATAATTTATTTAATTGACGAAAGATAAACAAATCACGAAAAGATCTTTCCTATAAGTATGTCTGGTCGTTATTAGTCGGTGGGTACGTTTCGCCCGTCCTCCTTTTCGTAAATTTTCGAAAAACGTTGCCACGATTTTATTGTTCCTTTCCTAGTCAATAAACTCCCGCAGGTTTGCAAAAATTATACAAAATAGGATCGAAACGTTTCAAGTACAAAACCAAACGCCATTTTAAACAATATGATGCTTTATAACTATAGAATAAGTATATAATAGTCTCTTTGATCAAATCGCCAGCACACAGAGAAACTGTCAATTTTTGTGTGTGTATAGGAAATATGTATGTAGTTATAGGAAATTGGAAATAAAGATAAATAATGTAAAATCATTGATTGCCTTGATTGCTTCAGTGAAGAACATATGGTACATAAGCAGAACCTGTCTTGTAGGCCACTGGATTGCATATTCTGGAGTACCTACATTATTTTGTTATAATAATACTTGAGATACACAACTAATGTTTTGTAAACCTTTGTATATTATTGTGCGTTAAAATAAAATTAACCCGTGTCTATAAAAGTTCCGCTACTCGACACCTTAGCGCTAAAAGCGTCACACTGACATTCTTTAACAACCTTACACGTGAAGAATAATATCGCTATCCGACGATAGATGGCGGGATAAGTCAAGTCCTCTGGAATACAAGACGACTGAAATCGGATTGAACTCTTGACATCCAAAATGTTCACATGAGTTAAAATAGATGGCGTTTTACGATTTTTATTCTTATTTTTATTTCTTCTTACCAGTTTTCACATTAAGTCACACAATAGAACCCAACAATACTGTTTTAAACATAACACTTAAATTATTTTATTTATCTAATGTTTCATGATTAAAAAATGTTTAAACGTGCGTGCGTGTTATTGTAATTTTTAACATAAAATGTTTATAATCGGTATCGAATTTACTATTTACTACGGTTAAAATAAAACCTCCAAATACCAAACGTAAAACTATCGCTGCGGACTATAGACCCGCTGTCTATTAATTAAATATATGCTACCTACACAAGTTGGGCAACTCTAAAACAAGGACTAATTGTTTAAAAAGTCTGTTTAAAAGTTTCACATCTTTTCATAAATATAAGTTCGTATTAATACTTTATATAATCTTACAATCTAAACAAATTAAATATGTAAGTACAAGGATTTTATTAAATCATCGTCATCATCATATCAGCCCAACGACATCCATTGCTGTATATTATAGCATATAGGTTAAATAAATACGAGGACATCAATGACTCCGTTTCAGAATCTTAAGCGTTTAAGTTAATTAGTACGTATAAGTACTTTAAAAATATTTCTGCACAATTTATGTAACATATTGTCGCTATTTCTGTAGTAATATCAGCAACAATATACATGGTACCGATACAGGCCTAGCCTAGCTTGGGACAAATTTTAATCAATTTTAAAAATACTGTTGGTATAGGTTCCAGTTAGCCTGTGGCACCCCACTGCTGGGCAAAGGCCTCTCATATTGTCCCCAATGTCTGTCATATTGTATCGCTCCGTAGCCAATGCGGTCAAGTCTTTGGAGTATTTAAATTAAATTTATCCAACTCGTCTCGCCATCTTAAGGAATAGGTGTACAAGCAAAAAGCTTTTAACCGAAAATAACGCGTCCCAAATGTGTCGTGCATTTCACAAAGACATTACAGATCAATTAATAGGTTATCGCGAGGCGTGGTCCCTGTGCCAATAAAATCAGGCTCTCGGCCCGAGTTACAGTTATTGCTCTTTTACAGCCCTTTCAAACTTTATTACGGTTCCAAATTCTGACGCTCGACTCTAACCTACCTTATGTTTGTATCGCAAAACTCGTGTAAATAGCCACTTCTGTGTTCGGATAGTGTGATGGCACAAGTTTTGGTTGCATTTCAAGGTTGATTGCACGTTGCCAACTTGTGGGTTTAACACCAGTTTTATTTGTGCAAATAACTTTACTAATATATGTATCTTTTATGTCAGGTAACTTGCTTTTAACTGGTGGAATTACTAGTGATTGATATTATACCTAATAATTTAAAATTGGGTAGGGAAAGTGGGAGGGGCGTCCAGGTCCAGAGATGGAGTGTCCGAATCCATCCCTGGACCTGGACCCCCCACCCACTTCTTCGATTCCACTTAACCGTACTTGCCGTTTAGTGCCATACAGAGATATGTATATGTAATTGTTTTACATAGGAAATCTAAATTAATTGAATATTACTAATCAAACTACTCCGTCTGTAGGTCCAATCTTAAATGGTATGCTAATACATCCTCGTTCAATGTGGATTATATATCGATATATCGACGAATATATGTGTGATCTACGAGTCTTTTTCCAACGAAGGTTTATTTTAAGTGCAGATGTTCTGAAAAAAAAAGGCATCCAGGCTTTTAATTTTTTTTTATACTACTACGGTGGCAAACAGACGTACGGTCCGCCTGATGGTAAGCGGTTACCGTAGCTTATGGGCGCCTGCAACACCAGGGGCATCTAGAGCGTGCCACATACTGTAGTCCCTTGGGAAAACCTTCCTTCTTCCACAACCTGATAGTTCTTGGGAGGAAATTCCTCTGGAACCGCGCGGTACGAGACCATTTCGGTTCCAAGGTGTGGGGATGTACTCCCTGCCGATGGCGAGCGGTGCGATAGTAGGAGGTGGCCGTGGGCATCATCTCAAACAGTTCTTCAATATAATTTTAAATTAGTACGTAATAGTATATAACTAATATGTATATCTATATATATATAATAGATACATTTATTATGCGGTACTATTACGTATATATATATATTCGTAATAGAACCGCATAATAAATGTATCTTAAAAAAGGGATATGTCGGTGAATATACCTTTAATTTTACAGCAATTCACACAAATGAAATCCTATCTCGTCCAAAGTTTGTCCACAACGACATCGTTATTGCACTGAACCACAAACAACTCCTTAAACTTAATAAAACTTCGTATTACCTCAGTTGAAGTTTAGTAATATTATATGCCGCATTAAAGATCGTAGTAGCCCGGTGCCTGGGAGCCTTGCAATCCGTTCCTACAGATTACTCGACAACTTCGGTATAAACGGAGAGCTCATACGTCTTCTTTCGTATTTAATTTGATCGAAATCTAGGACTGCTAGTGCTGGGCAATTTTAAACTATAATGCTCCCATATAATATGTTTACCGACAGTTAAGTTCGCCTCTTAGGGCAAATTGACCTTATGTTAATTTAATCAAGATGTTTTTGTTTATACTATATATAACTGCCTCCGTGGCACAGTATAGTAGTGGGAAGAGTATACGACTGCTGTGCAAGAGGTCCCGTGTTCGATTCCTGGGTCGGGTGAAAATGGTATTGGGTTTTTCTATCACGAAATTCCAATATTGAGATTTTCCCGGAGTTTGGTAAACAAATGTTCCCGGTTGATGACAATAGACCCCCTATTTCATGGGACCAAACATAGCTGACGAAATGTGGGTGTGAAACACCTCTGCCTACCCCTTCAGGGAAAAAGGCGTGATGCTATGTTATGTTTGTTTATTGCCCGATGTGGCAGGCGAGCAAGCGGCTGTCTGATGTCATTTTATTTTAGTATTTATTATTATTTTTGGGGTTAGATGCTTTGAAAGGATTCTTTGGTACGTCGATCAATTACTGATCTATAGTAGCGCCCATACTACACTTGAATTACTTCTAGGGTATACGGGTTTCCTCACGATGTTTTTCTTTACCGTCAGCAGATGGTGAGTCAATTGTAGTACATATAAATTGCACAAAGTGAAAACCACGTTGATACTCCTGCCCCCTGATTCTGAGCTGTTGGAAAATTTTCGACCGGAAATGTCACTTTAAATAAAGTTAAAAACATGTTAGAGAAATAGTTGAACAAAGAAATTATACACTAATCAGTTTTTAATTTTTTATACGGCAAACTTTTCTAACATTATAATATAACGTACGCCGTAAAAATACGTCGTTCTAAGATTCGAAAAGGTTTACGATCCGGTAGCGAGCCGGAGAGTCAAAATCAGGCTGGTCGAAAACGAACTTGAACCTGATGGCAAGTGGCAACCGCCGCCCACGGACATGGCTGTGTTCTTTTAGCGATTGCGAAGAAAACCCAAACAAACAGCTGCCTACCGAAAAGGAAAAGGGAAATAGGGAGGAAAAGAAACCGAAGGGGATTGGGTTACGTTTTTCTGTACCCTTTCAGTAACTACTTTGGAAAAGCAGTAGGTATATGTAGTGGGTCATTTCATTAAATATATTGCCTATAATTAATCTGCAACCGGATAATATTGATTTGAATTATTCGTCATTTGTACATCGGTATCGTGTACAGCTATTGTATCTGACAGGCTTTGCAATATACGTTACAGGAACTAATTCCTCGGCCGCCGTCACAAGCTGGAGATATTGCATTAATCAATTGTCAAACTGAGCACGTATTGCCTAACGTATATATCTGGTTACATGCGCTATGCGTTGTCAACGTTCAAAATGGATTTGGGTATTCTGCATTCGTGATATCTATGGACTATTGTGTCTGGAATAGATTTGATAGTTTAATTATTTCGTAGCATTGTGGAAGTCGTACATCTACATTGCATTATAATAATATTAATAAGCTAAATTAATACGGCTATATTTAAATCAATTTGTTTGTCCTTTTTAGAGTTGGAACGGATCAACGTAGTTTTTTTATAGGAGATAATAGTTGAGTTATTCGTGACATAAGCTATAATTTATCGTGTTAGTGACTTCCAGTGGTGACGTGCAAGCAGAAGCTACTTTAAAATAATATGTTAGACATTTTTGAGGATTTATGATCAAATAATGGGAAGCAACTGTCTTTGTCAATTGCATAAAATAAATTCAACTATGCCATCTCATCATCATCAGCAACCCATCAGAGGAGACCCGATCCCTGCTTTGCACCCCGGTCCCTTATCCATTCAACCACCATCGCTTTTATTATATATATTTTTTTCTACTATGCCATCTAAAAACATGAAATATATGAAATATACGAGTATAAGCGGTTTTCTAATTTGATGGTTCGTGTTAGCTATGAAATATCTTTGTATACCACTTAACATACGACTCAAATGACAGTAAAACGTTACCGAAAATATTTGTTCAATGCATTTCAGTTATTTAACAAATAGTATTAAACTGTTTTTAATTAAAATTTATTATAATATGTATAAGCAAAGATGTAAAACCGAGAAAAATGTAAGTGATGGCCAGAACAGATAATCGATAAGTTTTGTAATGTTTTTAAGATGAATTATGAGTTCAAGATTGATGCGTAATGAACTTATTAAATGGCCACATGAGTACTAAATCAAAACGCAACGTACACGTTACACGTTGTCTTATCTTGAAATCACCTAAAGTCTTATCCCAGAGCACTGGACGTTTCTCAACAAGTGATAATATTAAATCAGAATCATACTGAGCTGCAAACCGTTCCAACGATGCGATGTCCGATGTTTCGTTTCGCGGCAAAGTTGCCGTGCCGTGAATTAGCATGTCACGTCAACGTACCGCGCTGGTACACCGCGCAGTTTCACGTTGACAAAGTTGTGATGTGGACAAGGCCTATAAAATAATGGCAACACAAATGTGCTAGAAAATGAAAACTCAGTTGCTCTCGAAATATGATTCTAACTTTTCACGTGCGATAACTTTTCACGTGTTTGTTAATAAAATTACCTTGAATACTAACTATTTATTATGATCCGTTCAGTTCTTTTACGCTTAAGTTACATTGTTGGTAGTGCTTCATCAAGGTAAATCCGAATCGTATAACAATTCGACATACGAACTTGCAGCGAGGGAGAACAACGAAGTGTTTGTCGAAACTAGCGTTTGATCGATCACTGTTGGGACCGCTAATAAAAGCAGAAGCGAGAGTATTAAACACTATGCCTTTTAATATTAACGGCTGTATACGATCGATGTGCTGGCCGCTCTTTACTTTACGGCCACCGTAAAAACTAACAGCTCGCCGGTGCGCGGTGGGAGGATTACATTCGGCCCATTGCGCGACGGAGGCTGCAGCCCACGCTCCGTCGCTTCACGTTACACTGCACCCATGCCCACTGGACATAGACCAAAATAGTTCGGCACCTCTTATTAAAACGGCCTTTTATAAACAATGCCTGTGTCGTTTCATGGATGGCGGCATCTTATTGACGCCTGGAATATTGACTACACAACATGCTAGTCACATATAGGTATGCCAAATTGTCATATAGCATAGTATCATCTTTTCGAAATAATTGCATCAATTTCGAAATAAAGATGTATGATGTTGTTGTATTAAGTTTTTTAGGCCATGTTTTACTAAAAGCATTTGGTGTTTTTGTCTACCTTAATGAGAGAGGCGTGGTGAAGCGTTAGTGTGTAACTTTTAACAACTTAAAATAACTATGTTAACCTACTTAGGTTAGTTCTAAACTGCTATGGCAAGTAAATGATTGAAAACATTCAAACATTTGACCGAACTAGTAGCAGGCGTTGTTCCATGTACCTAAGGTAGTTCGGATGGCGTCCCTGTGAGGCCGCTATCAATCTTTTCGCCACATCATTTGCTCCCCGCACCGCTTCACCGCGATTGAATTTCATTAACGAAACGCTTAGTGCAGATTGAATCCATTTAAGTAACAGTGGGATCGGCCCTCCTGAATGTTGCCTTATGCAGTAACATTGTATACGATTCAAAGGTGCTGGAATTTTCAATTCCATCTTACATTTTATTTTTATTAGTTCTACTCTAGTGTACACCACAAACAGCAAAATAAATTCTATGTTCACTTTTTGTTCGAACTTTAATTAACTTAGTCCGCTACTCCTCGTATCATCGTAGATCTAGATATTACTGAATGTTTTTCATAAACTTCGTAAGGTTTCTACGTATGTTATTGCATAAATCCTTTTACTAAAGATCATTCCTTTTGCAGACTGTGTCTATATCGATGCTGCTGCGCTACGCCCACCACCAGATCTTCGTTTTCATCGGTAAGTCTTAATTAATTAATATCTGGTTCGCTCGTCGCATTTCCATGATGAGTTTCGTTTTGCTTTGGTACGGTATCGAGTGGCTTACCATTTTATATTTCCGATTTATGAGTATTAAATTGCTGTGTAATACTATCGTCAATGCAATTGGGTTGTTAGGATGAATTCAGTGAAAAAGTCGAGCTGGCTCAACTGCAAACTCTTTGTAATAACAATAATTGCGAATAGCGCCCGCGGCCGCCACCCGCCCCTCTTCCACTTGTTACTGTAAAAAAAAAATACCAACTCGGATTTACGTGGCGCGGTGCCCTCTCCACTTTGATCTGTCGACAATTAGCTAGATAGATATAATTTGTTTCTTTCCGTATTTGCCTCGCTCCGTCACTTGGCTTAGTGTTTGAATACGATGATTGTTTCCAATTTTTTTTCAATCTCTTTCCACAGAAATTAAAAAGCTCAATTCTTGCCATCCGTTGCTTTTGCTTGTTATTAAATTTACCCTGGAGGATTTGAGATGTACAAAGATTTTATTTGTTTTGACTACTGCAAAAAGATTTTCTTAGAGCGGAGACTTATAGATAAATCCGGAGTGTTATTTAATTAACTATTGTGACTTCGACGTATCCTGTTGTTAACGATATCCGGGATTCACGCTATCATGATTCTTTTGCTATATTTTTTTGTGTACAATATTTTTCTTATTATCTAATTCTATATCTTATTAGTCAGAAAATATTGTTTTTTTTTAGTCAACCTGTCCCGCTGATATTAAAAATACTAATACTAATATTATTGAGCAATAATTATATGAAAGTAATAAGTATTCGTCTGCAAACTGATGTTAGATGTTTAAGTAGGTACATATTTATAATGTGTTGTATAATGTGCTTATTAATTTAGGTATATCTACGTATCAGTACACCATTAACATTTATGTGTGTAGGTACTTATATATATGAAAAAATATATATCTAATATCTAGACTGAGATATACATACCTAAGCATGTGATAATCACACCGAAGGATGGCATGTACATTATATAATTTTTGTATAGATCCCTAAAAATAAAATAAGATTGATATCTAAAGAAGCTCTTAGTACGAGTTTATAGAATAAACTATTCAACTCACAATATCAGATAAGGGTAAATCCGTTCAATGGGATCCAGTTGGTCTCTATGGCGACTCATCCTTACCTCTGGCAGGCGCACAAAATATGTATAGCTATAAAAGGGTAAAAGATAGCTTTGACGTTCTGTTTTTAAATTCCGCGTTTTATAAAAACCTTTTAGAGAGCATTTATTTATCGATGTACAGGTTTGTTGTTCTGCAAAAACAAAATGAAATTTTATGTATAAAATTTACGGAATAAAATGGTCGTTTTGATTTAAATTTTAGAAAAAGCTTTTGTCACATTGGAGCTGAGCTGGCCTTTCGGGTATATTAATGTTTTTATCTTTGTAGAGCAACTGACAGAATTCACACGTTATCGAAATATTTCTAGTCCTTCCTAAAAATTGCACAGTACATTATTGTTAAGAAATTGAAAAGCTGCGGGCGCAACTTAGTCTAAAATATTCTTGTGAACATTCCATTTCAAGATTTTTACAAAAGAAATGATATTCCCTAGAAATATTCATGTCGGTTCGTTTCTCTGTATTTCCTTTCAAAGCCTTACCTATTTTCCAAGTAACAAAGTTCTAAGGAGCCATTGAAACCCAGCTTTCGAAACGTACCATAAGACGCACACAAATAGTGTTCAACAAACGTTCCGAGACTAAATTAGTACAAAAGAGTTTTAAGAGAGCAGAACTTGAGAACCTCAAGCAGCTTATGGCATGAATAAAAAGGTATTTTTAGGTCGTAGATCTGTTGTGCGATCCACAGAGGTTCGGATCTAACGTTTAGCGGATTACACCCGGTGCAACATCACAATCGTATTGAACCTGTGTGAGAAGCTTTGTATAGGGTTACCATCATTTCAGTTGTTACTATTGTACAAATATCATTTAACTTGCATACATTTTTTTGTAACATCGAAATAATGAGGCTAATAATACCTTTGCTATTAAGGAAAAACCTTTTTTTTCTTTATGTGTCAAATTATAACATTTTATATAGTCAATCAAAATTATTTATTATTGTGAGACAAAGTCACCTTAGTTCTGTTTTAGTTTCGAAGCCAGTTCTTTCGCTTGAGTGAGACTCGAAAATGAGCTTGTATTTACAGAATGGCACCACAGAAATCTTGTATGACACATTCAGGTAGCAGTTAGGATTTAACTTTCACTACATTTGTTTTAGTTGGAATATAATAATAATAATATGATGATGATAATAATAATAATTTATTTCATACTCATACACTTGTGTTAGTTTGACTTATACAGTACGTTAGTACCTACTTATACTAAACAAATTATTATAAATAATAATTTTAAAATAAAAACATACAACACAAAACAAGAACAAAAAAAACACATTAATAAGCACATACCTACTTATTACAAAATAAATAATATATAATAATGGATCCAGAACTTTCGTATGTTGTGCAGTGTGTTCACCCTATCCACCTGCATTCAATAACATAGTCGATATACCTTTGGTTTGCATCCAAGAGTACCTCTTGTTGTCTTCTCTCATATCCGCTTATTCTATGTTTAGTGAAATTCAATACACGAATGTTATGATATATTCTACAAAATTGTTTTATAACGTTTCAATATTCGAGGTAATATTGTATCAGTACAATTTATTTAGGTTGAATAATATATTACCATACCTACGCAACATTTGAAGTTATAAAGGAAACATTTTTAGACGTATCGCTATTCTAAGAATGAAATATTTAAAGCTTCGTGCGTGGGTAGGTATTACAGGTATTTTTCAAGGGGCTGATTCCAAGTAGAATATATAGACGTGCTAAAAATAAGAAAAATATGTATTAGATATTTATGATTTTATAAAAATAGTTAAATCTATGAATTAAAATAAATTGTTCTGAAGTCCTAGTGCGAGACGACAGGCGGATGGGCGGACACTTAAGTTTATAGATACTTCTGTATCTTTAGTGCCTGTAGTCCATCCCTTCACTTCTTTTGCCATCATTTATGAAAGGCCAAATTAACGATTAATTAATAATTTATAAACTTTTGATATGATTGCAACACATTTCAGCGTAGCATGTTGTGTGTCATATTTCTTTGTGAAACAGGTAAAAAAATAGCAAAAATAATTATTGTTTACCTATTAAAACCTTGTGCTTTTCATTTAGAAAAAAAAAGGGTAATTACAATAATTCACATATAGGCCAGTCAAGGAATGATTGTGGAGGGAAATGTCGAAAGCAGAAACTTGGTTACATCTTGAAAACAGTACGTCGTACGAAATTTTATTGTATTACACAATGAAACCTGATAAAATTCACTACAACTTTTTTTCTTTAACTTTAAACACTTTTTATCTATCTCCAATCGTTGCCTAGCTATGAGCTTCGAAAAATAGTCGATTTTCAAAAATGTGTTAAATTCTCTAGCACAGGTACCATTTTTTGTTTTCTGCTTACATCTTGAAAACAGTGCGTCGTACGAAATTTCATTGTATTACATAATGAAAGCTGATAAAATTCCTTACAAACTTGGGCTTAACACTTTTTACCCAACTATGGCGAAGCCAAAAGGAAAGGTAATGGTTTTGGTAGTCTATGCATATTTGCATGTATCTATGTTTCTATGTTTCACCGTAGCGCCTAAACCAATGAACCGATTTTAATGAATGAGGTGTCAATAGATTCGTAATAATAGCCCGGGTGACATAAGCTATACAATTTTTACCCGACTGTCAGACGGGTATTGTTTTTCGCGCGTATCTTGTATGTTTGTAAATTTCTTTATTCCCACGAATCTTCCAAACGGCTGGATGGATTTTGACAATTAGGGTATCGTTAGATTCGTCTAGAAAACCCAAGTGTCCTTAGATAGGTTTTAAGAATGAAAAGACTTAAACGGCGGGCTTTTGACGCCAAATTGTAATAAATTCAATTTTTTTTTATAACCAAACCTATCGAATTGGGTATCAAAATAAAGAAAATCAAAAGGAGATTACTTATATTAAAAAAGAAATTATACATAATTGAATGGTTCCAAATTGTAAGTAGTTCTTTTATTTTTTTTACCAAACCTATCTATTAGAGTGCCGAAATAAAGGGAATCAAATGGAGATTACAAATATATACATATGTTATGTATTTAAATTTAATCAGGTATAATAATATTATAATAATTTTACGGTCTTTTTAGTGCGTTGCTCTCTATTGATATCTTGCAGTCGGGTTATTAAATTTTTTTAATTATATTTACTTGTTTTCATATTATTATATGACGGAATTTAAACCTCAAATTGTAACCTCGAAAAAAATTATTTTAGTCTTGGATAGCCCATTTATCGAGAAAGTTTATAGGCTATGTAACATCACGCTTCGGCCAATAGGAGCTTAGCAGTGGCCAAACAAGGAACGACGGTAGCGAAGCCCCGGACAATACTAGAATAAATCGGTCAATGATTCAAAAGATATAAGCGTTTTTAGTTGGTCAATCTAGGGAGAGTCTCCCCAGCTTGGCCACATTTATATCTCAAGAACTAGGACACCTAGCGAAGATCTGATTTTCTCAGAATTAGTCGCTAATGGGTCGAAATTAGTCACCAAATATCGATTTTGGTATGGTCTTAGTTTAAAAGATATAAAGAGTTACATTTTTAAAGTATAGTCTACGACAAGACGTCAATATCTTCTGAAACTAAACAACTTTTTTTTTTTTAAACTGAAATATTTTTTACATAGTTGGCGGTGTAAAGGTGAAATTCAACGTATACATAAAAAATGAAGCTATTTGAAATAGAATTATATTCTATGAAATAGAAATATGAACTTTTTATCATTTTAAAAAAAAAATCGAAACCGGCAAAAAATTTTTGGTAAAGTTTGCAAGTTATAGTATTTCAAAAAAAATTACACCTCAAACACAAAAATCCATTCACTGTAACGATTTTCCGAGGTTAAATCCCCCAGGCACTCCACTATTTGCCATCATTACCGGTCAGCTAACAAAGGATTGATGAGTAAATTTTAATTGGCACTAATACCAGGCACATATTTTTGTTTCGCAGAAATAGTAAAAGTAATTTCGTCTTTACCATAATTATGTATAAGTGAGACCAAAATAAATTATTGTTCTTTCTTTTTTTTCATATTGCATAATACATGCATAAGGCGTTTATTATATTGGGTCGAAATATTTCATGTAACAATACTGATATTAACAAAAGGACCGCATACAGTGGTACGCGCCGACGAAACCGCAGTTTGCGTCAACTAATTTAATTGTTCAACGGTGTAATGTTTAATGAAGTTGGCAATTATTGGGACTGCATTGAAACGGCCTATTGCTCTTTAAAATTCGGAAATGTAGCGGTCTGGAAAATGACGTGGAGTGTAAATTTACTCGTGGACTGTCGGCATTGGTTACATGGACGAGAAAAATTTATTTTAACGTTAAATATACACGAGTATAAATTAATAATATTTGTAACAATTTTTAATTAAAAGCACATGTTTTTAAACAGTGTTTATTTAAAATCGATAACATTTATTAGGGTGGCTTATGTCCAGTAATGGAGTGCTATAGGGGGAAGTTAATGACAATGATGTATTAATATATATAATCGATTAGGCTTAAGGATTTCTGATCATAAAAATATTCAAAGATTGCAGTATATTTATTTCGCAGAAGGCGGGTGGGACTTCGCTCCCGTTGTTCTTTGTTTACCCACTGCTGGGCGTATAAATTGGCTATCTAGCACTAAAATATTTTTTCAAATTGGGCCAGTTTTTCCTGAGGTTAGCGCGTTCAACCAAGAAAACAAACTCTTCAGCTTTATAATATTAGTATAGATTTCAAAAAGTTACGTTCGATTCTTTCAGTCAATAATAAGTTGAATTAAAAATTCTCTTTTCTAGCAAACTGATTGACTCACAATTAATACCAAAGTGATTAGAACAGTCCCGGAAAAAAGGTTGAACATTTGCATAATTAAATATCAAAATCAGGTCGACGATCCTGAGCTGATAATTAAGTGATGTAAGGGAAGTCTCGAGGTATTTTTTATCAATCTTTTATTCGTAATTTTCAGTTATTTTGGATGTTTGTAATTCTCCAAATCTTAAACATTTTCCTTAGCTTTCTCTTCGCTAATGGATGGTAGAAAAAGCAGCGGTATTTTAGGATTATATAAGAAATGTTTGTTTAGTCTGATTTTAATGAACGAAAATGGTTTGTTAACAAAGTAATCGTAACGGGTACAGTAAGGGTAACCAGGCGCTTACGGTAAAAACATTTGTATGCTAATGAGAAGATTGCGGCTTATTTGTGAAATTCACATCGTTTTGTACAATTTAAAGAAGTACTGTGCACTACGAGTATACCGAATATACATATGTAACCGTTTTCAATAATCTAACTATGTATCTATCTATGGATTGGGCTATTAAAGTTAGAATTTCGACATAAGGTCCATACAAAATATTGCAAAATTCTAACTTTAGTAGCTAAATCCATAGATAGATTATTGAAAGCGGCCGTAAGTCAATCATTAATTAAGTAGGTAGTATAAAAAAATTGAATTATTTATTTCTACTGTCTAGGTTTTCTTTAAATTTTAAAGAGGCAGCGAATGTTTTTTTTTGCCCAATAACTGATCGTCCGGTCCGTTGGAAAAAATCACGACGATGAGAAGCTTTAACTAAGCTAATTGACTAATACAATATACTACTTTAAGTCAAGGCATCTGAATACCACTCAAAAGTATGTTCTTGCTCACCATTTTTCATACAACATATTAATTTATAAAAAAAATTGTCCTCCTGGTTGTATCAGTATTTTACCTTTCAATTAGGCGAAGAGGAGCCACTTAGCTGAGGATCTTTTATAAAAAAATAATACCTGTTTTCTCCTTTCACAGAATTATAATTAAACTGATTAATGATTACAATTTAAAAACAACTTTATGTAAGTTACATGCTGTAAAATTTAACTAAATACACATCGTAACTAATTTAACAAGTGCCTATTTGTGTCAAAGTTAGGTAAGTCGCAATTTCAAATGGTTTTCGTGGAGACGTGATAGTTTGCATGGCTTCACCTGCAAGTTGCTAGTTCGCGTCGCTACACACGGCAAATTGCCTCAGTTTGCTGTGTCGATAAACAGACGATTGCTACCTTTTTGCGAGTTTCACGATCGTTGGTTTAAAATGTACTGAATTTAAATAAAATCTCATTTATTCATCTAGGTTACAGAGTAACTCTTATGAAACTAAATTAAGAATGTATTAGGTTATCCGAAAAAAAATGGCACTTTGTCTACAACCAGTTCGCTGACAAGTTAGAGTCACAGGTCGTTAAAAATGTATTATCTTGTTTATTTAGAAACAAACATTTAAATATAAATTTATTTTTAAGCTTTACAAAGACAATTAATCCGATTTGTTTAATCCGTTATTGAAAGTAAAAATGCAAAAACCAACTTGTTTATATCAATAAAGTAGTTTATCTATTAAATAATTAGTGTTTACACTCATTATTTCGTAGATAAACTAATAACTTTGAGACAAAATACCGCTTATTGAAGAAACAGACTTTGTAGAAATCATTTTTAATATTCTTCGCCTTGAACGCTCTAGGATAATAAATTTACGGCGAAGTAAATAAAAATGATAAATTAATGGAAGATAATATTTTAGTACTTTGTAGTGGATTGTAATGATAAAAGATAAAGATAAAAGAAATTTATTTGCGAGAAAAATGGTACAAAATTGCTGTTAAATTAAAAATTAGATCCTCATATTTCACCAGTTTTGGCATGCAAATATTACCTACATAATTATAAGTATCGTTCATAATATAATTTTAAACTAAAGTTATTTCTTCCTATTTTATTGCATATTTCAAAATAATCTTAAATTTAAATTATATTTATTTTATTTTTATTATTATAACTTTAGTTCAAAAAATCCTTGATTGTATAAAAGGTATGTTCTAGTAACCAAATTTTGAGTTGTCCTCTCATCTTAAATAATATTGGTTGATGATAAATCATTACATTATATTAATACATTTTGGTACATGCCATTTCATATATTGTCCAAACAAACTGTATCGTGGAGTACCAAAGACTGCCAAAGAGTTTCTATGATATCGACGTAAAACATTTAATTACATATTTTTAAAAACGCGTTCTTTTCTTTTAATTACGTTATGAAAAAAAATTACTTTGTAGGATTCATTCTCGCCAAGTATTAAAATAATTTGTTGTAAAGATCCTTCAACGGCTTGCCGCTATGACGTCAAAGACTGTTAAAGTGGTTACTAAAATTATAATTAGAACTTACGTTAGGACTAGGACGCTCAGTTTAACTCTTTTAACGATATCATGCAACCACCACCTCATTTTAAATTATATAATGGTTATAATGTTCTCTCACAGTATGTACTTTACTTCTTTTTTATGCTAGAAACCTTTTAGCAACCTATGTTATAGTGAGAAGTGACATTGACTGACATCAGATACAAGCCCAAGAATTTATTATATTAACAATTGTCACAAAGATTGCACAGTATGATTTTATTTAGAAAATGTGCGGAAAGAGTCATTTATAGGAATGGTATTAAAAAAAAAAAGTAAGCTACCCATGCGAAGCCGAGGCGAGCGCTAGTCAATTACGATAAATAATTTATCATAATTGATTTACCCACCGCAACTCCTAAACTGTTATACAAATATTTTAATATGTATTCAGTACTGTTAAGTTATTATTATAATCCCGGTATTATATATTCATCAAATATATACCTACCTACATGGAACATCGCCTCGAGATATATCTTGTTCTACGAAATCAACATAAGTAGATACATGTTTTGTTTCATAAATGACCTTAAAATGAACAAACATTTAATGTAATACTCTCTCGGTAGACTTTCACAAGTGCCATTATATCATCATACTTCAGTTAGAGTACCTTAAAATTCATAAATTGAGTAAACAACTAAGTATACCTACCTACTCAGCCAGCACGTGTATCTACTTATAACTAAAATAGAACTCCTTGGAAACATCGCTAATTGGAGACGATCCTTTCAAAGGGAAATAATATATTATTTTTAAAAGACTCTTTTAGATATTATCATGCCTTTACATATTTATATGATTCCGTAGTGATTTTATGTACTTACTAAATTTGCTTCACATTATAAACACGTCTCTATATTCTTACATAAATTTTGAGAACAGATCTTTGAGCAAATGAACAAAAGTAGGTATTCGACTGTAGCTAAAAATCACAGGTTTGCAAAATATAGTAAAACATACTGAATATACAATAGCAGTATACTGATCGTGAAATCCTTGGGTACCTATGAATTCATAAATGTCGAAATTACGTCACACTTAGAACTTAGAAATCTAAAATTGCTAGTGTAAAATCATGTATGTACATACGAAATACTAAAAGGTTTATTTCAGGTTCATGTTAGGTGTAATTTCGAATCTTCATCAACATTTTTTTAAATCTTTTAATGGGACTAGGATGGTTCTTGAAATATGTAGGTTAACTAAGCATACTTAAATGAGAGTCATATACAAACAGCATCATCATCATCATCATATCAGCCCAACGACGTCCACTATTGAACATAGACATCACCTAATTTCCGCCACAGCGAGCGATTTTAAGAACATATTCATATTTAAATATTATGTGGAACAACGTACGTTTTGGTTACTTATAAGTACGTTGCAGAATTTATTGAATAAAGTGCAAGCGAATAAAAATTGAATAGACGTATTTTAAAAAATTACAAATTAATTGGTTGGTAAGAATTCTGAGGTTGAAATTATATAACATTTTTACATAGCTATATGTAAAGAAATAGTCACTGCAAATTTGTGTTTACATTCCCCTAACGTTATATTCACAATTTCAAACGATTTTAATGGCAGATCAGACATTCTTCTTTGCTCAAAGAATACGCCATTAATGTTTCTGAACTGCTCCGTACGCGGTACCCTAAACAAAATTTTATGGTGTTACTTTCGAAAATCCTTTAAGTATCTAATTTGCAAATTTTTCTTTGTAAGCCGATTTGCGTTGTAATTTTCCCAATTATTTAGCTCTCAAATTGAACGTAATATTTCATAGCAATAAGGTATTAGAAGATATCGGGGCGAAAGCGAAAATAACAAAAAATAAGGAAGTGTCGGCTTCAGTAAAATTTCACGTATTTTCCTCGCTTGCCCCTCGTTACAAAAATCAAACGAATCCACATCCACATCATTATTTGAATATAGGTAATATTTATAAAATGAAATGTTATGTTATATTTATTGCTTTTGGTTAAATTACTGGTAAGCAAGTGCCTACTACCTGTGAGATAACTGAATCCGTCCTAAAGAAAAGTACTTCGCGTCAACGATAACTCCGGGACAATATCATTTTTCCTCGTATTTCTAGTTAATTAGAGCAAAAGGTATCAGAGCGGAGCGGCGCCGCCGGGAAGCGCCCCCTCGCAGCTCTGGGTTGCACTAACAACCGTTTCAAGCACGGTTTAATGCCAATTACCTGCTCGCTCCATTGTTCCGAGCGTCAAGTATCGCCGCCCTAACTCTACCATTCCGCCACATCAAGAGATTGCTCTACTCGTTTACAAAATCCACTTAAACATTAATGGCCTTTATCAGAAAAGTTTCATTTTAAAATTTCAAACATACAAATATATTCCCTGCGGAATTTGAAATATCGGAGTACGAAGGAGCATATTGCACAATATTTAATACTGGCATCCTTTTTTACTTCCAATACTTTCCGGTAATATGAATCCGAGCAGTAAATCGTAGATAGAACGCAACGAAACGGGAACGGGGAAAGCGACGGCGAAATTAATTTCACATGATGAATGATGAACGATGACGTTGCAATTTACATTTTTTATTGAATTTATCCAAAATATTTCATATGCACCAACGAACTTTCTTTTATCGTCTGGTGTTATATAAACTTGTTATATTAAATCATATCAGACCAAGTAAATATAATTAAATAAAATTAATAACCCGACTGCAAAAAATCAACTGAGAGCAACGCACTGAAAAGACCGAAAAATTATTGTAATATTATTATACCTGATTAAATTTAAATACATAACATATGTATATATTTGTAATTTCCATTTGATTCTCTTTATTTTGATACTCTACTCGATAGGTTTGGTTAAAAAAATAATAGAACTACCTACATTTTGGAACCATTCAATTATGTATAATCTCCTTTTGATTTTGATGATTCTCTTATTTTGACACCCAACTCGGTTTGGTTAAAAAAAAAATTGAATTTCTTACAATTTGGCGTCAAAAGCCCGCCGTTTAAGTCTTTTTATTCTTAAAACCTATCTAAGGACACTTGGGTTTTCTACACGAATCTAACGATACACTAATTGTCAAAATCCATCCAGCCGTTTGGAAGACTCGTGGGAATAAAGAAATTTACAAACATACAAGATACGCGCGAAAAACAATACCTGTCCTGACAGTCGGGTAAAAATTAATCTAAGTTTATTTTAACATGAGATTATCAAGTAATGTTACTTACCTAGTAGCGTTGGTATTTAGTAGGCAAAGTTAGTAAGTTAATAGCATATAAACTGTTCCTATTAAGGATCTTATCTGTTTTTGAAAAAAACATCAAATAATAACGACGGATAAACTTCGTATGAAGTAAAAATATATTTGTCCTTTGTTGAGCTGATAAGCTTACTTAGAGTGACCTTTTTGAACTTCGACTTAGATTCGTTACATCGTACCCCTTATTCAGACAGACAACATCAAAAGATCTGACAGAGAACAAAGGCGCCTATATTCGATACAGAAACTGTACCGGGATTATCCCACCTTAAGCAAACAACCGTCCACAAAGCTCCGACAAACTGAGAGCACACGTGAACTATGCTAACGAAAAGACGATAAAACCTTTATCTTATTACGGATCTACCCAACCCGTGACATGATGCGTCACTCCGAACCCGATCCTATTTCAATGTATGTCGGTTTGAACATTAATGTGTTTAGTGCATATTTTTGTGTAGAAAATCTAATTTTAAAAAAGTCTTGAGTGCACATTGTCTGTAGTATACAGACGGTGCAAATACAGATATAGATAAATCGTATATTTTTAAAGGATTCCGTTGTCGGCTCGTAAAGAATGATCCGCCGTCTCGGGCGACACCATTACTTCTCGTGGCGCATGAAAAATTCATATAGCAGCGGTGTGATCGCGTTAACGTGCAGTAGCGTCGCGCGCGCATGTCTCCGGGGGACGCTAAGCACGGCTTATGGCTCGGCGAGCTCTCATATACTTGCTTTAAATGTGCACTATAACACTTATTTATAATTTATCTGTAAAACACATTAGAATATCTTATTTGATACAAAATTCAATGGAATATTCAGCTGCAAAGATATTTTAGTGAATTCTATTATCCATGGCCGTTAATATATATATATATATACAGGTTTTTCTTTTTTATTATACGTAGAATTTAATTAATTTTAAACTAGCTTAGTTTAGATTGACGAAAATCAAGGGTATTACTTGACTTTCGTAGCATATTTGTATTTACTATTTAGGTATCTATATGATTTTGTAAATGCATAATTTCCATTGTCAAATTTGATTATATTGCATTAATATAATACCTATGTAGGTATATGTTGTATTAGTGTTTTCAAATTAACGAAATAGCAGGAGTATTTTTTCATCATAATAAAACTTCATAACATGATTTGCTAAAAATGCGCTCAAATAACTTGTACATACTATATAGTAACTGAAAATTTTCTTTACTTCTTGAATATTTACCAAAAAAAAAACTTAATTTTTTTTTTATTTATAAAAACGTATACCTAAATGCTTCCGAATTAAACTATACTAAGTGCGAGCTATGTACTTACTCCAATCAAACTGTATTTTTTCAGATTTTTAAAAATATTTTTTCTTTATTATTAGAGACCCAAAGTAAAGTAACCATATTATATTTCACATCAAGGACAACATCTTGTAAACTTGTAGTGTAATCAGAAAAAAACTTAGAAAAAAAAAAAAATCGGTAGTAGCTCATTTCCATTTTGTTTCCCAGAGGCGTCGATATTTTTATTGCAATAATTATTTTAATTTTTACATCAAATATTTTATACAGCATTTTATAAGATATCATTTTTGTTTCAGTGGACTTACTGCAGATGCTTGAATTCAATGTTACCGTGTCATTCCCGGCCGCACCCCTGCTCACAGTCATACTGGCATTAGTTGGTAAGTGCTATTGTTATCATCATCATCAATTACTGCTTCCTACCTTAATTACTTAAAAACAACCTTGAATTATGTTCTTATTTTGTTGCTGTTTTGAAATTTGGATTTTTTTTAGTTTTACGTAAATATTTTTTAATTAATTATCCGATTGACTGTGTTTCGCTCAATAATCGTGTTGCTTTACTGCAGTCACAAAACGTTAGCACCATTCGTAATAAGGATTGGAATAAATATAACGTTATATTAACAATTATCCACTCACTACTTTTTATGTTAAATAGTGAACATTTCAAAGCAATTATACAACAAAGATAAGTATCTCAATTGTTAGTTAAGGTTGCCTAACTGAAATCTTTCAACACACCTTTAGAGACAAGACTTTACACAAGAGCCTGTCATGTTACGTAATATATTAGACTACAAAATATCACAAACATATTAATATATTAAGCTGGCAACTACTCAAGGTGCTTGGCAAGTCAACAAATTACTAGTTGTGGCAACATATCTACTAAAGGCTGAGAACTTAATAACACTAAGTTTGCAAATAGGGGAACCATATGTTCACTTAAATAGAAGACTGGATGATTTTGTTAATTTTGTGAAAATTATTGTGTTATTGACTGCCTTGATGGGACTTGTGAACGACTGCTACCCAATAAGTCCTGGTGTCGATCCCCGGGTCAGGTAAAAAACGGTAGGTCGTATTTTTCTGTCTTTAAATTCTCAGTGTCGTTCGGAGTCGGAAATGTTTTCGGTTAATAGTAATAGACTCCCCCCCTCCATATTTCATGAGATCAAAGAGTCGGTGAATGTGAGTGAGTGAGAAACAAATGTGCATTCACGACGTTCTCCACAAAGTATAAGTTTTGCCAATAACTTTAATATCCAATCAGGTCTGTAGCGCAAGAATACTGTTCGGTATAAATGTTTGGTAACCATATCGTCAAACAGGAGATGGAAGAAGCAAGACACAGTTTCACACGTACATAAGAAGCTCTCGAGGTGCAATGTGACTTGGTGAAATGTACGTATTTCACATTCACGTGTAAAGCTGCCGTTTTACTTTGAAATACGCTCTGCAACTACGGTTATATAGGACTGAACGTTGCTTTTGAACACAGCGTTTGCTGCAGATCGTTGCAAACGATATAAATGATAAATACATTAGGTACTGTGTCAAAGGAGTACGTTCTAGAAAAGGTAAATTACGTAGTTGTAATGATTGCCTGGATCATTGAATCCTTGGTAATTAAAATTAAGCAGAAACAATGTATGTAGAAAATGTATCTTGAAGCGTTGAACGTTCGTACAACAAATTTTCTTAGATTATTGCAAACCTAAATTGAAGTAAAATAAACAGAAAAAAGATTCACGTCTCTTTAGTATTATCAGTATAAGCCTGTCTTCCCACTGCTGGTCAAAGGCCTCTCCTATGACTTTCATACCATTCGGTCCGTAACCAGTGCGGACTAGTCTTTGCAGTATTTTTCCAACTTATCTCGCCATCTTTTCCGACGTCTACTGCGGCGCCGATATGCTATCGTAGAGTGCCCTTATGTATTTTTATCATCTTGATTGATTGTAAAGAAAAAACAGCAAATGTAACTGTAGATGGTTTTAGGTGCTACCTCAAATTTGCGGTTGATGACATTCTAATCGTTCCTACATTTTGCTTCAACAGGGGTGGAAGAGAGTTGAATGGTGGTCGTCAATGTCCCCTACCAAGTTTGCTTTTCTCCCGTTTTCTTACCATTTTTCCTTGATGTGGGAAAATTTCATGTGTCGGTTTCTTGGGTACGTTAGTAGGTCGGTCGATTCAACAAGTAAGGCGAGCACTGCGCCTGTTGCGCGGGGAGACGGGTAGGGCCCGGCCCTGTTGCGCCCCACAGGCGCCACCGCCGCCCACAGTAACGCCCGAGCTTATGCCCATATAATGGAGATACTTTTGACCCACTTCAAAATTTTCTCCATCTTATATTGGGTTCTTAAACCCCCCATGTGCGACGTTAAGGAATCGATCAGGCACTATTGTCGAACCATCATCAAACGCTTATCGTTCTTGTCTATACCTTTCACACCTCAATCTATTTCTTGCTGGATAGTAGTATAACAGTATAAGTGGTAGTAGTATATAGAATATAAGTATAAGTAGTAGTATATAGTATAGTATAGCACGACTGTTCTCGTGCAGTCAGTCTCGACTGCTCTATGCAGTCCGTCTATGGAGGCCTTAACAGTCAATTTTGTCAACAATATAATTTAATAAATACATAGTAACTTTCGCCCGCGGTTCCCTCTCGTGTTTTGTCGATGAAAAGTAGCATATCTGCTATTCCGGACTATATAATCTATCTGTGTGGCAAATTTCATTCATATCCTTTCAACGTTTCAGGCGTGATTGAATAACAAACATTCATAACCACATTCCATGGTTATCCATACTAACATTCACAATATTAGTGGGATTATTATGACCAGAATGTTTAGCGTACCCACTAAAGGCATTCAGTTTAATCTTAAACAGACTTCTTTGTGTCACTGCATCACTTAAATACGCAATGGCTTAAACTTGGTAATGTGCTCTGTATATTTCAGAATGTTGTTTTGCCTGTTATGAATATTGGTACATTCTGTCAAATAGAAAATGCAAGTTTTAATATGATATTGAATGGTTAAGTCAACATTATTCAGCCATCGAAGTAACATATAATATACAAAAATACGCACATTACAAAAAACCCTTAAACTAAACATCAAAGTAAAACTGGATGAAAACACCCAAAGCTTCTGGAACATTTAACTTTCGACATCGGAATTAATTATAATTATTCAATTAGTTCTTGTAAGCAGTTCCAGAGGTAAATTTTATTCAATAATAAACAAGCAAAGGCTTCAGTACGTACTTGGTAAACAATAACAAAAGCAATTGCTAAAAGCGGCCGTAGGTCGAATTGAAACTAAATAACAGACCACTCCTGTTATTATGTTATACTCGTATTGTAAATGTTGTGGTGTTTTAGGATTTCAACATTGTTTGTTTTTGGTTATTCCAATAAAGTAATGCTGGTGTTTAAGGTGGTATTGGTTATAAATATAATAAAATAGTGTAGAGTGGTGTTCATTGAAGCATAGACAGCGAACATAGTAACTAGTGGTACACCGTGTCTTTCAGTCCATTCGGTAAATTGTATGATTTTTTTAATTTACGAACATGAATAGCCACTTGGAATTTATGTTGATGATGATTATGTCAAGTGGTTACCGTAGTCTTTGGACGCTTGCAACATCAATAGCGTCTCATTCTCTTTGTCGATTCTATTAAAACCCTTCCCTCCCCAATGAACAGCTACTTAGACAGTGCTATTATGGCTGCGGTCTGCTGTAAGACGGTGGTACTTTTCCACGCAAGCGGCTCAGATAAAACGGAGGAAATCAGCTCTTTTAAAATTTCCTTTGCGATTATTGAATCTAGCATAAATGTAATTAGCTCTTTGGTATTCCTAAGAATGTTTGCGACTAATTTTACTTACAAAATAATGCTGCTTGCCAAATCTCTTTCCAGGAAGTTCCAAGACATTAATTTGTTCTAGTTACTCACTAGCGTTGTAATTGTCAATTTAGTTGGCAAAGACGAAACACCAACAAGTATAAGGTTGCGTTTTGCTGTATAATTTAAATAGGTAAAGTTTTACAAACATCAAATATGATGTATGCTTTTCAGAGACTATGAAATGTGTTTTTCAAATTATAAAGTGGATGTTTGAAGTAGCGCAACTCGCAATCTTGCATCTCAAACTGTCTTTGGCTTTATACGTCTCAAACGTAATTTTGTTTAGTTAAGAGTTAAAGAAAATTGTTCTACTGTTAACATTTGTTCAAATAAAATAAAGAAACACTGAACAAATCAATGAATACAAAGAATTGACAGGTTTGCGTCTTGGTAATTTCTAGCAATCTCATTTGGAAAGTATGCAGAATTCTTTGTAGAACATCCCTTTGAACGATAAAAGAAATGCTATAAGAGGATTACTATAGAAAAATTAGAATAAAAATTGTTATTAGTTCTTGCTTTGAACGCATTTCTGAATTCATTGCAGTAATAATAACTCGCTTTGAAGTTGCAGTGTGGTAATGTAACTTAAAACACAAAAAATAAGAGTCTTATATGAAAATGTGCTTTGCTAGCCCAGTGGGGGTGTATAACGACTGCTACCCAGGAGGTCCTGGGTTCGATCCCCGGGTAGGGCTAAACTGTTATTGAGTTTTCCTATCATGAAATTCTCGCTATCAGGCTGGAACTTAGAAATGTGCTCGGTTAATGGCAATAGGGTTCCCGCCTATTATATGGGTCCAATCATAGCTGGGAAATGTGGAGTGATGCATTTTTGTTTGCCCGTTCAGGGAAAAAGGCTGATCTTACCTGATCATCAATGTCTTTGACCTCAAGCACTAATGATGATCCATGTAATGATGGATTAATAATACATAATCACTACCCCATCTCAACCCGTGGGTGTCGTAAAAGGCGGCTAAGGCAGTTTGCAGACTAACTTTTGTAGACAAGAGCACTACGAGAAAAGAAAAATTCGAAACAAACCCTATACCAACCCGTCTGGCCAACGTGGTATAGCAGGCTAAATTCTCTCCACATTCTTTGGAAGAGACCCGCGCCCATCAGTGTAACGTTTGTGGGTTGAAATAATGATGATGATGGTTAATAATGCCAATAATAAGGGGGCTTCTTCTAACACAGAATCTTCCAAGTATTTTATAATATATATTTTTCACTTTTCGAGTCTAAAAAAGTCTAAAACCTTGAAACAAAATAATTTAGAAGACTAACTCCCTGGTCTTATTTAATAACGGTGTTGCTGTCTAATTTTAAACATGGGTTAGTCCCTAGAGAGTACTCCCCTCCACTATTAGGTCGCCGTCATAACAATTTCTTCTTTTTATGGCAAAGAGCAAGTGTTAAAAGTCTTTTGTTCATAGTCAGTAGGTATTCTCTGCGACTACCGAGTGTCTTAACTAACTAGGGTTCATTCCTGTTAATCCTGCATACACTGCTTAACAGGAGTTGCAGAGGTAGGTGTGAGGATTGGACTATCCCGTAAGCTTTACCGTCTAATATAACTCGTAGAATATTGATAGATGTCGATATTTAATTTGTCAGTTGAAGAGGTTATGTAAGTTGATGCCATTTTGCGCTTTACAAACTCCCAACTAGCTGATATGTTCAATTAGCACAGTTTTAGAAATTAACGAAATGAAACGCTAGACCAGTTTTAATAAAACATGTCTAAGAACAATCACTATCATATCAGCTTTCAAACAAAAAAAAAACCATATTAATATCAGCCTATTAGTTTAGGAGCTACGATGTGACAGACAGACACAGACACGTCAAACTTATAACACACCTCTTTTTGCGTCAAAGGTTAAAAAGAACAGAACATTGTTTTTACTTTTTTTTGTATTCATGAGTTTGGTCTTTAGACGTTCAGTAACCCTTAGCCTGCTTTTTGAAAATATCTACAATTTACCTGAAAGAAAGACAAATAGATACACATATTAAAATGTGAGTTAGATAAGAGTGTTATTTATTGGTTATATCATATTGGCAGAAGTGTCAAATTTTTACTTTAAGCGCTTGATAAGCACTAAAAGTTTTATTTAAATAGTATTTAAAAAACTAGATAACTTATCCAACTTCAAACCGAATCTTTTCATACATTATTCATACATTATATTATATTGACTGGCCTGTTGGTCTAGTGGTTAGTGACCCTGACTGCTAAGCCGGAGGTCGTGGGTTCGATCCCCACTCAGGACAAATCTTTGTGTGTTTTTTTTTGTAAATACATAATTTATCTATAATATGTATTTACAAAAAAAAAATGTATTTAAGTGGTATATCAGTTGTTTAGTACCCATAACACAAGCAAATATAATTGCTTAATTTGGGACTAGATGGCGCTGTGTGAATGTGGTAGAATATTATTATTATTAAAAAATTTTATCGAACAGTCTAATTCCAAATTGTTGGGAAAGTACGGGTTGATTATTTATCTTTGGTACAGACTATTTTGTAACCCAGCTAGGAAATCAGGAATTATTTATTTGTTACATGCTATCTACAATCATGTTCCCTAATTATAAGTTCATCATTATTGTAACATGACTGTATCTATTATTTTTTGTTCCTAATAAAGATTATTAATATTATTAAAAGTTAAAGAATAAAAATATGACGTAAAAGCAAAATCTATTACTTATAAAGTCTGCGAAACTTCAAAACGCGTTAGAATTCTCAAATATGTTCACGAAAACGCAACATGCCTGACTCAATTATGATACGAGTTTACTCAGAATTTCTAATCTTGAAGTTGAGCACGTGTGCCACTGCATTGCATATCGTCTGATTAATATCGTCGGTCGGGTCGTGCAGTTGTACAGCTTCAGACAACTTTCAAATCCAACCACTACATATTGTGTACTGCGAGATTGCGACCGAGCTCTGAGAACTAGAATTTATTTTTGTATTATGATATATAGACATGTAGTTTGTATTAATATTGATAGTGAAGTTCCTGTAACGGTATAAAACATGATGATGCAATATCTGCATAAAAAATGCCATGATAACGAATAAATGTGTTTGAACTGTAAAAAGTTAAATGGTGATCCTTGCTAGTTATAAAGTTCTTCAAAATGCTATTTCTGGTTTGTGCATTTAAATTTCACCTACGATATTATTAGCAGACCCGATGATATTATTAGCTTTAGGTCTGCGAACTCTGGTAAGATGCAGCTTCCTAAAAGATTATTTTTCGATTCCATCTCGGCACTAAGAGGTTCGGCATATTTGAAAATATCTTTTACATCTTTTCTACATCACTCTTGTCTTAGGGATGAATAGACATTTAAATTATACCGAGTTCAGACTGAACTTCTTTTGATTGCCGGACCGAGATATGTATCATTGTGTGTGTAACATTTAAAATTCGGTCTCTTTATTAACGCGTCAGTTAAAAGCCCTCAAAGGGAAATCTGATGAATATATTCGTGGAAACCTAAAAACAATAACGTTGGAGTAAAGGTGAGGGTACGCGGATGGGCCTATTCCAGCTGCGCTCGTGTTTTTGTTTGCTCGCGCATCCCATCACGTTTTCCGCGAGCACGTACAGACGCGCTCGCTGAATACTAATGGATAGCAGTGGATAGGCGCCGCTCAGGTCGCGCGTCCGAAAATTGGATTCGCATCGCATACACTGCACACAGTATTAACGCCAGGCCGTCCGAAACAATGCCCAATCAAATGGAGTGCTCCTGCCCTCCTTCCATATGCGAACCCGGTTAATAATATTGGCGAGATTAATTTAAATCTGCAAATGTTTTTCTATCAATATTCCAATTCACACACGAAGTAACTGCTATCAATATTTTTTTAAATTAATCTTTCATCGTAACATAACACAGAAAACTCTTCTTTTATTTTGGTTGAAACCGTGATTTTGGTTGTATTGTATAATAAGGCTTGTGGAGCGCACGTGACGAGTTATAATCTGTGTTCGAATACGTAATCCCAGCACACCGGCGCAGAGCATGAATCTACATTGTTTGTACGATGCATCCCCAGCACCGCACCGTGACCGGTGGAGATCCGCTCACTGAATTTGATTGCATTTTAATTTTCAGGTATTTTTTGGCCGCCCAGTATTTTTGTTTGTTTTATTTTAGTATTGTTTGTACAGTGGGAGTTTCGGAAACTTCCATTGGATTTATTGGACGCCTATACGAACAATACCGTTAGTTCCAAGCAAAAATACCTATTACATTTCAAAATTGTCGGTAAAACTTGCCGGGCGCTACCTATCGTTTTCTAATCATAGCATCTGCATGAAATATCGAGTACCGTTATTAATTTGCAAAATGTTCGTAGATTTTCGATTTGTGCCGAAGCTCTTAAGCCCGTTACTAGCGCAGGCCGGACGACAATGGAGGCGGCCACGGCATTGGATTACTGCCCCCCTTAGGTGTCCTGTCTCGATAAATGGGGATTTAATTTGCCGTATCCGTAAATACAATAGCCGGAAATTTGTTTGCCTCCCCATCGTCTCATGTCCGGTGCAATGAAGATTCTAATGAAATATCGGAGTTGCATGCGAATGTTTAAAGTGCATGCCGTATCCATTATACAATTTGAAGTGACAGTGCATACGTTAAGCAAAAAGTATCAGGTAGCTAATTATATGACTAAATATTCAGTTAAGCTTTTCGTGTTGGTCCCGTAAAACAATGGAGTGAGCTCGGGTGGCATGACGGTGCGCGGCCATACGAGACGCCGATGACGTCGCATTAAAATGAAATCCATACGGGGATGATTGATGAGCACCGCAAACACACTGCGCCTCGCCCGACTCATTCAATTTACTGTCATCACACTGTATAGTGCAGTTTTATTATTAAGCTCTCAAAGTTTTTCGGCTATCTTTTCAGTGGCCTACAAAACTAGTTAATTTGTATTTTAAGGATGTGATTTAATTTGCTATGGAAACAATTAAAGTTTAGAGAAGGTTAAAGTGCTCTTTAATAGCGATTTAAATAATCAAATTCGTCATACAACTGTATTATTAAGCTTATTAAAAACCATCTCAATAGTGTACTGCACTCCACAGATTACGCGCCAAGCTTTGGTGACTAGATTTTGGTATGCACAAAACCAAAATGTATGAAGTAAAAGAAAATTGGTAATTGCCGAATACTCAACGCGATTGAATATTGATTTTCAGAATTTACAACGTAATTCAGTAAGGGTTTATATCATGTTTGTTATCCGAAACCTCGCCGGTTCGATCTCAAAATGTACGCCTGTACGGTATTTGTCAGTATTCCTCCTACAAACTAACTATAACAGATTGGTGACATGACTTCATTGCGGCCTTTGCATTTTCTAGGTTCAGAAAATATAGAATTCAATTTTCCTTTACAGTAATATTAAAAAGACTTACGCTAATTGATTACCGAGGGAGGCTTCTTTGCTCACCTGACAGCAAATTGCTACAGTACTTTTCTAATAAACACTGGTTTTCTAGAAATTTAATTTCTCACTCAACTCCTGGCGATGTGATTATCTCAATAATTTGTTCCTTCAATATCTTGTTTGGCTGCGAGCGTAGTCTTTATGGCGGGTGTAGTCCGACAACGGCGCGATGTCCAACACAGCTGGAAAATTAGCTGGAGTGCTTTTTTATTACATTTAAACCTGGCTGCGTTGTGTGAAAATGTTCGCGGCATTTTTGCTCTTCCACACGCGGAAATATTAACTGTGTGATTGCCTGTTTTCATTGAATATATCGGATGTGGTTTTCGTTTAAGTAGGTTCTGATTTATAATTAGAAGATTTTATTTAGTTTTACCTGTCCCCGTGTTTGTCTGTAATCAAGTCTTGCCAGTTAAATTTTGCAAGCATAAGTATATCGCGTGACATGATGATCTGATGATGGTGTGTGGGAAGGTGGAACTTTGTAATAGAACGACGCAACTCGATCGAATTTGGACTCGTTTGATTCGTCTTGACAAGTACTTTGTCTTCAGATGGTAGCCAGGGTCTGATGATAAAAGTGGAAGGTGGTTATAGGAACTCCATTATAAAACTTTATAACCCCATCCCGTTTCGACTCGTATGTTTCGTCTTGCCGAGTCTTTACTTTCGTCCTAAATGGTAACCAAGGTTTGATGATGAAGACGGCAGATAGCTATAATCTCTCCGTAGTAAAAAGACGTATTCGCATCAAGTTTGCGCACGTTCTAAAAGCTTCATCATCATCATCATTTCAGCCTATTGCAGTCCACTGCTGGACGTAGGCCTCTCCTAACACGCGCCATAACACTCTATCCTCCGCCTTCCGCATCCAGTCAGATCCAGCGACCTTTTTTAGGTCGTCGGACCATCTAGCTGGAGGGCGTCCTACTCTACGCTTGCCGAGTCGCGGTCTCCACTCTAGGACACGCTTGCTCCACCGTCCATCGGTCCTTCTGCAGATATGACCAGCCCACTGCCACTTCAACTTACTTATTCTACGAGCTATGTCGGTAACTTTGGTCCTTTGTCGGATTACTTCGTTGCGAAGTTTGTCCTTCAAAGAGACGCCGAGCATAGCTCGTTCCATAGCTCGCTGAGTGACTTTCAGTTTGTGGGCTAGTCCTACAGTGAGTGTCCACGTCTCGGCACCGTAAGTCATGACAGGTAGGACGCATTGGTCGAAGACTTTGGTCTTCAGGCATTGCGGTAAAGGCGAAGAGAAAACCCGACGTAGTTTGCCAAACGCTGCCCAACCCAGTTGGATCCTGCGGTCGATTTCTTTCTCGAAGTTGTTTCTACCGAGCTGGATAACTTGTCCAAGGTAGACGTAGTCTTGAACAACTTCGAGAACCGATCCGTCGACATAAATCGGCCCCGGCATGACATGTTCGTTGAACATAATCTTGGTTTTATCCAAGTTCATGCCGAGACCAACACGTCGAGAGGCTCCATCTAGGCTGCGCAGCATTTCGCTCAACTGTTCCAGTGACTCTGCCACGATGACGATATCGTCGGCAAACCGAAGGTGTGAGATGTACTCGCCATTGATGTTAATACCCCGTCCAGTCCAGTCCAGCGTCTTGAAGACGTCTTCGAGCGCGTTGGTGAAGAGCTTGGGGGATATAACATCCCCCTGTCTCACCCCTCGACGCAACTCGATAGGGTTGGTCTTTTGGTCCTGGAGCTGGACGGTCATGGTGGCGGTTTCATAAAGACATCTCAACACCTCGATATAGCGCCAATCGATACGACATCGCTGCAGAGCATCCAGAACCGCCCAGGTTTCGATGGAGTCGAAGGCTTTCTCGTAGTCCACAAAAGCCATACACAGCGGCTGATTGTACTCTTCGGTTTTCTGCACAATCTGCCGAACAGTATGGATGTGGTCTACGGTGCTGTAGCCTTTTCGAAACCCGGCTTGTTCTGGTGGCTGGAACTCGTCGAGTTTTCTGGCGAGGCGGTTGGTGAGCACTCTCGAGAACAACTTGTAGATGTGGCTCAAGAGTGAGATGGGTCTGTAGTTCTTCAGCAAGGTTTTATCACCTTTTTTGAAGAACAGAACCACCGCACTCCCGCTCCACGCCTGAGGTGTTAAGCCCTGGTGAATGACGGAATTAAAGAGGTTCGCTAGCTCTTTCAGGATAGGTGTCCCGCCTGCTTTTAGGAGCTCTGTTGTGATTCCGTCATCCCCTGGGGACTTGTTGTTCTTAAGTTGCTCGAGAGCAACTCTGACCTCGCCCTGGTTGACATCAGGGATGTCCTCCGTGTAATGGCGCGTGAGTGGGGCTCTGTGGTCATCTTCGCTGGGTCTCATGGGTTTGGTCGTCCGTGATGCGTAAAGGCGTTTATAGAAACTCTCTATTTCCTCTAGAATCTCGAACTTGGAGGTTACGGTTTGGCCATCCGCAGTATTAAGTTTCGTCAGATGAGTTCTACCAAGCTGGCGAGCGAAAACTTTGGTGCCTCTGTTTTGTTCAATCACGGCCGCGATGGCGCGTGTATTGAAACATCGGAGGTCACGTCGCACCAGCTTCCGGATCTTCCGGTTGAGGTTTCTCCCATCTGACGAAGACGACTGCGTGGATGACATTTCCCGTCGCTGCCTCATAAGTTCGAGAGTCTCGAGTGAGAGTTTAGACTGCCTTTTTACGCTTTTACCGGGAAACACCCTTCGAGACACCTCCTGTAGCGTTTTGACCACTGTGTCGGTTTTCTCATCAACATTGCCAAGGGTTTCCAGCAGGTCGAAACGATTTTGAAGCTCTAGTTGGAACTTTTCAGACCCCATGGCCATTTGAGGCGCAGTAGGTCGGAGAGTAGACTTCATCATGCGACGCCTTTCGGCTTTGAAGTCTATACTTAGAGCGCCTCGGACAAGTCGGTGATCACTTCCGGTATTAAACCTATTGATCACTGAGACGTCTCTAAATATATGCTTCTTGTCAGTCATGATGAAGTCTATCTCGTTCCTCGTCACAGTATCGGGGCTTCGCCATGTCCACTTTCTATGAGGCTTCTTCTTAAAGAACGAATTCATTAAGAAAAGCCCCTGCGACTCCAGAAAGTTGACTAGCATCTGCCCCCTGTGATTTCGGCGCCCCACACCATGGGATCCGATTTTCGTTTCGCCGCGTTCTTGTACTCCCACTTTGGCATTGAAATCCCCCATAACAACGTTGTAGTGAGCCTTGGTTGTACCATGTAATGCCTTAGCTATGTCTTCGTACATGGCTTCGGCAATGTCATCGCAGTATGTCGAAGTCGGCGCATATACCTGTACCACCTTCAGGAAGTACCTGTCGGTGATTTTCAATATGAGGTACGCTACCCTGGTCGACACACTGCTGACCTCCACAACGTTGTTAGCAAGGATTTTGTTAACGAGGAAACCGACACCGCCCTGAGAGGGCCGATCACCTTCCCGAAAGTAGAATAGGTCGCCTGACTCAAGGGTTATCGTGTCCTCCCCCTGTCTTCGGACTTCAGATAACCCCAATATGTGCCAGTTTATGCGACCCAGTTCTACTTCGAGTTCGGTGAGGTGTTGGTCCAGCCGTAGAGAGCGTCCGTTATACGTAGCCAGGGTCAGTTGGTTTTGGTAGCCTTTTCTCGTAGCCCGGAGATTCTTAGCACCCCCTGTCCCGCCGTTACTGCAACCGCTACCGTGGCTGCGGACAGCGGGACTACCGGGAACAAGGGGCCTATTCTGAGGTGTACGGTGCATTGGAGGTTTCTGGCCTTATTATACCACGCTGGCCAGACGGGTTGGTATAGGGTTTAATTTCGAATTTTCCTTTTCTGGTAGTGGTTTTCTCTACCTTAGTCCCTTAGTCGACTGGTAACGACACCCACGGGATGAGATGGGGTAGCGACATATGTATTCTAACGCCGTCGCTACACGGCGATCTAAAAGCTCTCTCTAAAAGCTTGCTTGAAAAATAAATATTTTTTCTTAAAAAACTTATTCGTTTAAGTATCATAATATATGTCGTTGTGATGAAACATGCTTCAAAATTTAGCCAATTAATATTAACCAAAGAGCGATGTTATCGACGAAATGAATAAAAGTTCCATGACGCCATTATTGTGGGTACAATGTTTTCATATCTTAAGTAATTTGTAATACGATATCTTTTCGTTAGTTATAAGTTGAGTGTCTATCGGAACTCGGAACGACGAGACGAGGTGGGCGTAAGTTTGTAATAGGAGTTAGTGTCTGTAGGAAACAACTCACCCGCTCGAGTTTTAAGAAGTTTTGCGTCGTTTGTTTGATTCTTCTATCGTCGTGAGCCGATACTTGGTCTGGGCGCAACGAGTGCCACTGATACTTTTATTATTTCCTTATGGACTTAGTGCAATCAAGTTTCCAACTTGTTCTCGATAATGGAATGTATTGTTTATTTGTGTTGCGCAATGTTGTTGTTTGATTGTTTGTTCGTTGTATGCGCGGTGTACTCTGTGGTATTACTTGTTGATTGAGCCAATTTTTTAACTTTTTCATTTTTGTCCGCTGTTTACTCTTATATTTATGAAATAGAAGGTTTTATAACTTGAAAGTTTATATTTAGTTATTTTATAGAATGATAAGCCTATATATCATCATCATCATTTCAACCCATAAACGTCCCACTGTTGGGCACGGTCTACGGGGTTGGTTACGAATTTTCCTCTTCTCGCAGTGCTCTTTGCACATGCTTATATCAAAAGTTAAACCCGCATATACAGTTAGATTTATACTCTATTTACTTTAATATTAAGTGAATTCTACAATTACAAAGCAAACTTGGCGTCAAAATTAAATTAAACAGATATTTCTAAGGTGCAGTATCATTGAGTGCACTTAATTTACAGGTGGATAATAATCGACCTATTTGCCAGCATCTTGTAGATATTTCCGACGCGACAAATTGAATGTTATCTAGATTGCAGTTAGTTGTTGAGATGTATTCACTGAGCCGTATTACTATAATTGATAGGTGCTTCCGAACAAAATGTAAGCTTGCTTATTTTCTTGAGAATTATTTGTATGAAAAATGGAAAATTGATTTTTGATTTTAGTCCTATTCTTGACGAAGTAAAAATACAAAATGGTCGCCATTCTCTCTCATGTCGTCGTTTAAACTGCAAGATTAGTGTCCAATCTCTCTGCCGAATGTTGTAACAGTAAGCTAATGTGCTCTTGTAAAGAGTAATTACTCATCTGGAGCCTAATGGGCTGTTGATGGTGGTGATTCGATTTTGAAAACATCTTTATTATTATTGCTATTGTGGGACGTTTATAGGTTGAGATGACGAACATAGCTGACGAAATGTGGGTGTGATGCACCTCTGCCTATCCTTTCGGGAAAAAAGGTGTGGCGCTATTGTTATATTATGTTATGTTAAATGCATCGATCATAATCAGGGGTTCACTGTCAGCCATAAAATAATTTAATACGTATGTCGCGAAAGACTAAAGTTTTTATCAAAACTGCATCATTCTAAAATTTAAAATTCAGATGTCTATAAGCATTTGATCATCGAATTTCCTATACTTCAATAACTCTAATATGAAGTTTAAAGTAGAAACCAATCCTGATCTCTTTTATTATTAATCCACACCCGATAGGATCTCGTCCAGACGTTCAGTTTTATCTCAGATGAAAGCTGAAACTTTGCCCCTACGTTCTTTCTTCTGCATCTAATTGAGAAAACTTTAATTTTGCTAGGGAACAATTTAAGAGATTAGTTGGTACCTAACTTATAACTTTTATTGTGTAAGGTACTCAATGTTATCTAAAACGAGTATTGTTAAAATTGTGTTTTTAAAAATATAAATGAAATGGTTTGAGACACTATTTTCGCTTGCTACTTACTTGCTACGCTGTGGACACGTTGCTACGTCGTAGCCTCGCGTGTAGCTTATGCTTAAATAAAAAATAAACAAAATACGATTAAAGGAATGCATAAGCAACATATTTGCCTTCTTTGTTTAAATAGCACTAACGCTTAAAGTGTTGATTGTAATAAAAGTTTTTTCACTAATATATATAACAAACAAAGCTTCGCACAACACATTAAAGTGTTGGTAATGCTTAGTGGACCCACGTTCCGAGGTGTAAACCCTCGACAGCGTCGGGCTTAATCTTACTAAGTGAATTACTCTGCCCGCTACTCTACGGCGAAGCTCACCTTCATGCAATGGAGTAACTAGATTTTTTTAACCCAAACATACATGGGAATGCACTTTAAAATATGTGAATTTATTCTTTTTATTGTCCATATCCAGCAATGGTCGTCTTGGGTCTGATATGATGATGATGATTATTTTTGTTCTTTTGTAATAAAAGTGTCCAAAATTCATTCGAATGTCAAAATAATCGCTTGATTGTACGTCAAAAATGATTTTAATTATAGCAAGCGTAACTTACTGAACTGTGGCGGCTCTTTGTAACGCGCTTCATTTAATGAAATCAGTGTCAATTTGTTTTGTTTCATTCGTGGAAATAGTCAACTAGTTCGCTGGTCACCTTTGTCAATACTAAAAATGCCGCAAAGCTAGCTACATTGGCAAATATTATAAATGCGAAAGTTAGAATGGAAATATGGATGGATAGATGAATTTATGGGTGGATGTTTACTACTCAATCACGCTGAAAGAGTCTGAATAAAAATGTACCCACAGCTAGATTATAGTCTAGAATAAATACCACGCGAACGGAGCCGCGGGCGGTAGCTAGTATGATGTAAATGTTATAGTATGATGTAAATGTTATGGATTCTGAACTCGACTGTAAGGAATAGCCTATTGATACTTACTCAGAGTCTATATAAAATATTCAATCGTCGAGTTTACCAATCACTTATATTTTGGTGTATTTTCGTTCGAATTATACTGTACTGTCAGGCCACTCCATCTTAATGATAAAAAAGGCAATTATGGGAAGACGCCTTTGCCCAGAAGCGAGATAAAGTGGTCTGATATTACAGTACGGTATGATTTTATTCATACGATTGATAAAAATGTAGTGCTTTTTCGTCATAACTGCTCTGTAATAAGCATATTATATAACTCTTCAACTAATGTGTAAAGCTAAATATTAGTGTGAGTTTGTAGGTTCATTTCGTATATTGATGTGTGTCGTGTGGATATACGGTGTCAAAATCGATGATAGTACAATCTGTGGCGTCGTGGGAGTGCTCGTAACCGGAGTCCGACGCGTAAAGTGAGCCGAACGAGCTCGGACTTACTCACCAATCTGCCAAGTGAATTACCCCGATGAAATCCGACGTAATCTCGTGAAAACTGCCACTTCGCTTGCCAGACTTTACGTGCTTGCATTATATGATTGTTATGAAACATGTTTTTATATTATATGGTTATTTTTTTTGGTGGAAATGAATTTTGGCATTGTCTAATCAGTTTGCCTTTTAGCTTTCTAGATGAAGGAGAAGGCAACCTTGTCTAGCTGTGGGATATTAATGGGTTCCTATTAGTACCTAAACAGTTCGCTATTTTCAGTTTAGCACATTTTGTTCTCTAAATTGTTGCTTTATGAATTGTATGAAATGTAACCAATGTGAAACTACATAAAAAGGACATTTTAATTATAATGACGGCAGAACACTAACTCCCAAGTAAGAGCTCATACACACGAGCGGCATGTTGCCAACGGCAGGGGTAACTGCAGCCGTCGACATTCCAACCTGCTGATCTTCGAAGTTGGAATGTCGAAGGCTGCCGTCGACACGCGTCAACTGCTGCCCTGACGCGTCGACGGCTGCTGTCGACCTTCCAACTTGCTGATCTTTGAAGTTGGAATGTCGACGGCTGCCCTGACGCGTCGACGGCTGCCGCCGACGCATGTCAACGGCTGCAGTTACCCTTGCCGTTGGCAACATGCCGCTCGTGTGTATGAGCTCTAAACACATTGCCGCTGCACCAATGGACAGAATACAAAACGGACGTCCTTATCATTTCTTGTCATATTTATTAGTACCCACGCTAAAATTGATCGCGTGTATGCACTAACAAGCTATTTGAAATACCTATATCCAATATTCCTGTAATCCTAGGAATAAAAATGCGACGTTATAATACTGTAGCGAGTTTTCGATTAAACCGTCGGACGGCCGACAAGGCAATAACCGGCGCTTTATGATAAAGTTAATTAGATAGAACATTCGTTCCCCCGAGCAAGTATACAGATGAGACGGCACCGGTCGCCTCTTGAAAAAGGCAAAGAAAATGGTAACGAAAATCAACAGACTTACGTCCGCTATTTGACGCGAGCGTCAAACTAATTGTCTGTAAAGAGTACGAGCACTTTTGTTACGATGATGTTTTAATCTAAGCGTGCAATAATGTTCTTAACACAAAAAAACAAAGTCTATAGCAATGTACGAAAATTATAGTGAATTTGTATTTCATTTGTATATTGTGATTTGTAATTATTATATTAAAAAGCGAAGCAAAAACTTTTACCTACCTCTTTTTAAGAACAATACGTGGTCGGAGGAATGTGTAATTTGATAGAGTTAAAGTTTATACGCAGAAAAAGTGCAAGTTGATATATTTTTAACTTAAATGCTTTACATATTCATTAAACAAGTTAAAACAAACATTAAGCACGTGAATGACTCGAATTGTCAAACAAAATCATGTTTTTAAGTTCAATCGGCAAGTTTTTTTTTATTTGGCCACCTCTAGTTTCAATTTAACGAGTGTATAGTGCAACAGATGTACTACAAAATTGATATTGGTATTTAGTAAAAAAAACCGGACGCTCTCACCGCATAACGGACCGCACATGAGTTTAGTGATTCATTTCAAAGTTTGCGAAGAACGACGCCGTGCTCGCCTCGAGGTATAATTAGTTTCGTGATCGGCCGTCGGGCGCGGCCGGGCTACCCGGATAGCAGGATGCCCGGACGGGTAAAAGACAAACAAAACACGGATATCGACGCATATATGCCACTGCAAGCTGCCGACTTGCATGCGGTCACTCGCTTTTCGACTTCATAATCGAGTAATATAAAATGTAATTAAAGTGATGTTAATGATCTCTTTCATGAATTTGGCGTGACTTAAATTATAATCATCTTTATGCAGTATTAGGTACATCGTAATTACGGGCTTGTTATATTTTCTGCCCTGGGTAAAAAAAATATTTATTATATTTTAATCTACTTGATTTTGATATCGTTGACAAATGTTTGAATAAATAAGTATCCTAATCGACTAAGTTGCATGTCGAGATTACGAGAACTAGTATTATTACTAGGTACTATTATTTTCTTGTGATATTGTGTTGATTAATTAATATTATTTGCGTAAAAAACATTAAACATTGGCTGGATGTTCGTTCTACTTTGTCACAGTTTTAATACTTAAATGCCGTGTAAAATAGCTGAACTACCTTTTCAAAGCCTGTAGGTAAGTGGTCTGTATTGAAGAATTAAGTCAGTTTGTGTAAATTGGTTACATCCGGCGAGTACCGGAAGCGACAGAGGGGTTCGCCACCCTAGGCTCGATTGTATGGCGGTGCAACTTAGGTATGCCTGTGTAGTGATTTATTTATGTCTTAAATCAATTGACACAGTATTTAGTCAATGTTAATTACTTATTAATTATTTCATGAATATAATGATACTTACTCATTAGACATTGTTATAAAAGTAGAAATAATAAATAACATAATGTGAATGGCAATTCACAAATACTACCTCTTTATAATTATTAAGACACGTGAAACGATCGTAGTGGCCAGTGTGATATGAGTATGTAGTCCAGTAGTGAAAACTATAGAGTTTTTATTAAATTAAACATGATACAATTAATTAATGTCATCTTTGTGGTAGATTAGCATCTGCTTTTGTTTTTAATTCAATTAGATTATTAGCTATGCCACATATTATTTAAATACAAATCAATGAAGTCTTTATTCAAATGTTATACAGGCATTGTTTTTAACTGATCCATTATAATTAAATGTTCGTTCATATTGTACAAAGATATTTGATTTCTAGTTTTTCATCATTGCACTTTGATTGGTTGTTTGTATGTGGTCGACATCGATATCTGACGTAGTTTTAAATAGAATCCTACAATATTGCTGGCTTGCCCCTCCCAGGTGAATTCAGTCAGTTGTTTTTCATTTCTCTATGCATACTGATTCTTTTATGAAACTAATATGAACTTTATAATTGCGACACCAATATCATACACAAGGTGTCAACTTTTTCGTTTTATTGGTACTGTTTGTAGGTTGATTGCTATTTTATGACGTAACATGTATAAGGGGTGTTTCACAAATTGTTGGAGTTATGTATTTCCTTCTGCATTCGCTTAACTGCTGACAAATCGTATGCTCAGGTTTTTTAAAAGTAAATCATTTTTTGAAGTACCTACCCGAAAATAAATATTTATTTTAAGTAAGTAATAATAATTATAACCTAAAATAAACAAAACTTGTCTTTTTACCCGACTGACAGGGGGTGACGTGTTTTTCGCGCGTATCTTGTATGTTTGTAAAATTCTTTATTCTCACGTTTCTTCCAAACGGCTGTATGGATTTGGACAATTAAGGTATCGTTAGATTCTTCTCAAAAACCCAAGTGTCCTTAGATAGGTATTATAAAAAAAAAGATAAAACGGTGGACTATTGGCACCTTTTTTTTTTAACCAAACCTATCGAGTAGGGTATCAAAATAAAGGGAATCAAATGGAGATTATAAATATATACATATGTTATATATTTAAATTCCAGGAATAATAATTACAACAATTTTTCGGTCTTTTTAGTGTGTTGCTTATTTGGTGATTTTTTGCAGTCGGGTTATTTTATGTTTTTAATTATATTTTCTTGTTGTTGTTTGTGTGATAAGTCATAACGCAGCGACATATCGTCTGTTACAGCTGCGTGAAGTCGGCTACGAGCTATACCTTATAAGTTCAAAGATTAAAAATACCCGTCACAAACACTTTTGAAATACAAAATACCATGTCACTCGTACACGTCGAACGTACCTTCATACTCGGCGTATTCGTGTGCATTTGTTGCATATCAGTTTCCGAGTCGAAGAGTGTTCAATTGCATGAAGTTGTATTGCACTAGCTCACGGAATGGACCCGACGCTCTCTGATACCGCGTCTCGTTTCATACGCCGATATTTATGAGAAATGTGCTCTGTATATCTTGTTGAGTTTTCGGGTGAAATATCTTTGTGAAGTCAGCAAAGTTTCATTTATTATTTTACCTATTATAGGCTATTTAAATATGATGTGTTTAATTTGAATATAGGTTCATTTTTAGTAAATCTAAATAAATAGCTTTTAAATTGTAATAATATCGCTTCAAATAAAATTTTAAGTAATATAATGTATAAGTACCTACGTAAGAACGAAAATGAAATGTTTCTATTTTTATATAAATCCTAAACAAGTAATGAAAAATTAATTTATTTTCATCTTTTTAGCATTAATTACATTATAACATATTTCAAATACCTATGTTAAATTAAAACAAAGGAAATTCATTAATGTAAAAGTTTTGTATTTATTTACAATTTCAATCATCATCATCGGCCCAATGACGTCCACTGTTGAACATAGGCCTCACCTAAATTACCTGCAACGTCTCAATACCTAAATTATCAAATTTTAAACTTATGAAATTTATTATAAAATGCAATATGTTCGTGTATATTAATTGTTTAAAATGTTGGAAAGTGCGGAGCATATTGAATTAGCTCGGATTTTGCATTTTTTCCCGACATTAAGACGAAAAGGTGTGGCGGCGCCGGTTGGACGCGGAATCAATTACGTTACGTTGACGCGCCGCGCCGGTACGGTAATTCGATCTGTCGGTAAATGTTGATTTGACCGCAGGGCATGTCCGTCGGTGCCGGCCGTGGCACACTCTGCCACTGTGTGCTATCATGCACGCAACTGACTGATCCAGTTTTCTACCTTCCATGAAATTATCTCTCGTACATATACCGACGTATTCCATATTGCGTTATGTTGCTGGTTGGCAAATAATTTAGTTCAATTTTGAGAGAGGTAAGTTTCTCGCTTAATTTGAAAAGCTTAAAGTTCGCTTAAAGTTAATATATTTATTTATTTATTTATTTAACTTCATACAAAGAAATTTTATACAGGCGGACTTAATGCCTTAGGCATTTTTTACCAGACAACCATGGGTGATGCAGAGAAATTGTAGAAGTAGATGCGTAAAGAAAAGTAAGAGGAGAGTTCAACTAATAAATATACATACAATTCATAAAAATATAGGTACAGTTCAGTAGGGTAAAGATGGTAGTATTGTGTAGTGAGAACTTATTAAAATTGTATAATGGTACAGCGATTTTGTTTGAAGAATGCGCAGTGTAAGTGAGCATTCTTTGAGCAGTGGTTACCACTTATCACCAGGTTGGCGGCTAACTCTTTTGTCGCTATCTGAAAATATGTGATTAAAATCTATTTGCTTTTACTGCTCTAGTTTTAAATTGAATAAAATGACCAATTTTAAATAATTTCTAGTTCATGAAATACTAAAGTATGTTTTGTAGTAAAATAAGAAAATTTACATCATCATTTTCATCATCATTTCAACCCACAAACGAGCCTTTGCTGGACACGGGTCTCCTCCGAAGAATGTGGAGGGAATTTACATAAACAATATAAAATACATAATTAGGTACTATAATCTGAAACAGAATATTCAAAGTCACACTTAAAAGAGATCATATCGACTAATACACTCAAAATGTACTCTGAATTTCCGAATATTTCGATTGCAGGAAATACTAATTGAACGTTATTTCGAGAATCATTAGTAGCGTGTAGGCATAGCTTTAATCTGCTCAGTGTTGCCTAGAGGGAGAGTCAGGCAACAGATTTTCGGTGAGTGCGAAAGCGGATTATCAAAATTAACCTCTTCAACGGCTATAATGATCGACTCTTCCACTTGAGTGCCAGGGGTTCCTCTCAACCGGTAGCGATTCGCTAATAATACCCACTTACTATAAAATACGGAACTTAATTATTAAAATATTTATTTTGTTACTTCGGGCCTTTGTTTGCTAAATTAAAATTTTATCAGGCAAACAATTTGAGTATAATTTAAGTGTATTTATAATAAACATCGTTTATTTATGACGATAATAAAGTTAAAGATATTGCTTTTGTAATTGACAGGCAGTGCTTCATTTAAATTTCTATCCAAACCATCCAGATATCATACAAATCTAAGATTGAAAATTAGACCTTGTATACATGTCGTGTACATGAATAAATTAAAATCGTAGGAACACAAAAACTGTGAGATTTATTTAATGAGAACTTCAAAATATTGAATGCTATTATTTGACTATATTGTTATAAATTTCTTTTCTCAACCAATCTTCGTCATTCAATATTACCTCACATTGTTAAATTTCATAATAGGTTAGAGGGATAAAGGCTCTATGGGGTTCTTGCATCCGTCTGTTGTGGACTAATCTCGTGCAGGCGAAGGACACAATAGGCTTTATTAACATGCATGCATCTCGTTCGATACAAATTGGCGATGAGTCGCCGGCGCCGTCGACGTGCGACCGACTCTACCGTGTAATAATGCTGTCCCCTCTGTACTTACTGAGATCACTATATTAGCATCGAACTTAGATACGTAGTAGCATGATAATATCTACTATACGCAGATTAGGTAAAAACATATAGTTGATTTATAGTGTACTGGATTCAACGGCAAGTTTTTCAGTGAACTTTTTATGGACCAGTTTTATTGAAAATCCAAAAAAAAAAAACATTTTAATGCATTTCTTTAATAAATTTCAACATCTATCATCAGAAACTTACGAAAGATGACTGACTAATCTAGCCACACTTTACAGTATGTATATTATAATTAGTATTTTTTAACTTCGAAAGACCTAAACCGGGGTTGGCCAACGTTATCGGCTGGAAGTCTTTATTGTGGGGAACAAGTTTCAATAAATCCGCGTCACCACGACAAAAATTGTCAATATCTTTTATTTTATTCATGTCATTAACCTTAACTGATATAATATTAAAGCTTATAATTTTTGTTTATCAATTCATTCTAGTATTTTTAAACCTTACATGATGTAAAAGATATTTCGTTGTCCATCTGTTTTCTCATTGCTTTTCGTGACAGGGTTAGTTTCATATCTGTTGGCTTCACACCGCCTCCGATGAAGGGTTTAGGCACGTGATTGATTTTGACTAGGCTTTCATCAACGGATATTGTTATCGCCTTTAGACAGAATAGAGAGCTGAAGAGAATACAGACTGTATAAAGACTGTTTAAGTAGCCTTATTTCAGAGTTAAATTTTGGTGGTTATACTTTGTTCATGGGTCTTAGTTAATTGATATATCAAGAAATATGTGGATATATAAGCTTAAATAAGCCCACGGCAGTCGTGGGCTTATTTAAGCCCGCGTGCCTATTATATCTATCTGTATACCAAATTTCATACAAATCTTTACAGCCACGTTTGGCGTCATTGAGTTACAAAAATCCATGCATCCATCCATCCATCTATCTTGACTTTCTCATCGATATAATTAATTAGTAGGATGTTTCACATATAATCCGACTAAGTACACACATGTTGAAGCTTAAAGCTAAAAAATAATAGCCTTGGTAATGTTTTATCTGATAGCTATCTGCTGATTAGGATCTCAAATGAGTTACCTACCAAAGTCAGAGCTCATTATAAAACTCTCTTCTAGCAGTTCAAGGTAAAAAATTCTTAGATTTAGTTAAAGACGGTGTAATCAATTGAAAAATTATTTTCAGTCATGTCGTGGACGATTTTTACCCAAACAAGTGTTTTACAAAGTTACTATGAAGGTGATTCGTTGTGCCACATGATGCCGTGGGTTTCCATAGGGATTCTACTCTTAACATTCTTTAAAATAACCATGTCTCATTTTGTTCACATTTAATTAATAATAATAATATAATAATAATATTCTGCCACATTCACATAGCGCCATCTAGTCCCAAAGTAAGCAATTATATTTGCTCGTGTTATGGGTACTAAACAACTGATATACCTACTACTTAAATGCATTTTTTTTAATACATACATATTATAGATAAATTACATCCAGACACAGAGCAAATCTTTATGCTTATCACAAAAAGATTTGTCCTGGGTGGGGATCGAACCCACGACCTCCGGCTTAGCAGTTAGGATCACTAACCACTAGACCAACAGGCCAGTTATTTCAAAATAGAAAGCTTTTTGACCACTTAAACTTTAAACTGTCCAAGAAAAAAGTTGACAGTTGACCCTCCGTTAGCTATTGCACGACAGGTCGTGCCATGGACGTGCGAGAAGTTGAGTGATTTCTGTCCAACAAACATTTGAGTAAGGAACTTGGGCATATTAATCAACTTTTCTAGAAATTTCATTTAATTCTACGTTTCCTTTTTCTTGTTGTTGGAATACCTACAAATATATCAACGTAAAGTTAGAAAGAATTCTACTGAGATTAAAAAACTATTAGTTTAATGAAATGGACGTCGTAATTAGCAACCTTGTGCAAAAAATAAAGTTTCTTCTGTATTTTCTGTGTTTACTGTTAGAAATGTTTTATTTTCTTATTGCGTTCTAATAGAAAGTATCTATTTTTTTGTTGTAGAAAAATTACTTAATATTATAAGTAAGAAATGTGTGTTTAATATGGCGAGTTTGCTTTTATGCCACAACTTTCGATTAAAAAATCTTTATAAGCCAATGTCGCCAAACGTCATTATTATCTCTGTAAAACATGTAAAGATTTAAATATGATTGTGATTGATTATAATATAATAATAATAATATTCTACTACATTCACACAGCGCCATCTAGTCCCAAAGTAAGTAATTATATTGCTTACTTTGGGACTAGATGTGACTAGCTTGTGTTATGGGTACTAAACAACTGATATACTACTTAAATACATTTTTTTTTTGTAAATACATACATATTAGAGATAAATTACACCCAGACACAGAACAAACCTTTATGCTCATCACACAAAGATTTGTCCTGGGTGGGGATCGAACCCACGACCTCCGGCTTACCAGTCAGGGTCACTAACCACTAGACCAACAGGCCAGTCAATTATTTAGATTAAATTAAAGATGTTCCAAAGAGCACTGCTAGTCATTTTCCATTGCCAAACCTGTCAACTAACTGTCTTCTTTAAATATTAAAAGCTATTATGTAATCACTCTTATAGATATAATTTGTGTTAGTCTTGGTTACTTTTCTCCGCTACCTTCAACAATGACGATTCTCGGAAAGCTTGCGATTCCAGTCTACTTCGGAAGATTCTGTAATCTAAATGTGCCCTGAGAACATAATTATGAATACATTATTGATTTTATTTATGATGCGAAATTCTGAAATAATATTCGTATTTCACAAACACATTACCAAAAAGCTTCATCAATGGCCCACTTTGTGTGGTGTGTTTAAAGTGCATACATTATTAAATTTATTAAAACAACTGAAAGTGTTGCCGCGTTTGCTCTGTTAATTTAATTAAAATTGGTTGTTTGTTGACCATGCCGAACACACATACATACGTTTGTTATATGAAGCTTTTGCAGTTGAAAAAGAATGACTCTTCATCACCAAATTAATTGTATAATCGAAGAGAAATATTCGCGCACCATTTTTGTAACGTACTATCCGAAATTCCACAGGTAGTAGAGTATTTCTTGCAACAGCTATTAATTACACTGTACAGGTCACGCTAAGGTTTAATTTTATGGGTCCAAGTCATTGAATCACTCCCTTAGGATCTGGATCATTAAGTGGGTAAATGGTTAATGAAAATAGAATGAGCACTAAACATCGAAGCGGAATTTCGCCAGTCACCTAGCCGTCGTTAAATGTTGTTATCGTCGCGATTAAGTAACAAAACAACTTGGCTGGAGGGCGTAGCGGGGCTGGCGCGGGGCGCGGGCTACGTCGCGAATAATAATCTCAGTTTACGACGGCAGCCGAGTGAATCAATAAAAACACTAATAATGCACAGGCGTAATCCGGCTCGTGCAACGTCGCGATTACCAGCACTAACGAGCTCGTAAAGACGGATCTCCAATGCAAGGCTTAGCCGAAACATAAGCGCCGCGGGTAGGCGGCGCGCGCGACTCTGTTCCTATATTACATGCCCTTGTTGGCCCAGCGAACGATCTATTCGGTTCAATTGAATTAATTAATCACTCAACTCGTCTATAGACATTTTTATTGATCAAACAACAGTTTATTTGCGAGAGCAACAATCAGACGGTGTAACAATTTTTTTTTGTTGAAAGAATCCTAAAACGACGCACAGGATCCATTATTCTCAATTTGCGCCAAGTTGAAGGAAGCGAACGGACGCGGCTGGCGGCAGACGCGGCGGGTGTCCCCCTTGATTAAACCCCGGGAAGTAAGAAGTAACAATTTGTGTGCATTCCTACACTCTCCGGCTTATACACTAGTTCCTGAATTGCACTCCACCAGACTTCACTTTACTTAAGAATTTTATAACATCTTATCATTTTGTTCTTGAACTTCTCTTCTATGAAAAACATGGTTAGTGTAATTATGGAATATGTTCTACACCTACTCAGCTCTCTAGATAAAGGAGAGGAGACCCCAGCGGTGCGGTCATAATTGTAGTTTAAGCTAGTATATCGATCGACTTATTGAATTACACGTGACATTGTTAACAATTTTAGTTTTAATACCGTTAACTATTAAACTCTTAGACAAGGCTAAAATCGTAAGTAATTCTGTCTCATAAATAATTTCCTTGATGAAATTAAAACCAAACAAATCGATATCTAAAGCGCTATTTCCACTATTTAAGTTTCCTAAAGCAAGTCAAGAGTTGTTCCTTTTCTCAAGTAAGATACACACGACTAACACGTTTCAATGTAACATTATAATATATTGAAACTTGCCACTCTCATTTATTATATGCATAAATTTTAAATAAATGAACAGGGAATACGAAACAGTGTTTTTCTTTGTGTATGAAACTGTTGTATTTCGAGCTAGGTACCTAATATAAATTCGTTTGTACTATAAACTGAGGATGACGAGACCGATGTCGACCACCTGCAGGCACCGGTTGACATTGACATGCTGGTATGAAAACGTATCGATGCCAGTATTCCCAGATCTGATGTTTAAAATTTTTTTTACCAAAATGAATATCGTATTCCGTATCTGGATTTTAAATTCTGTTACAATTATTCAGTTGTCTCTCCAAATGTCCAAAAAAAGGCTGTCATTAGCATTAAGGATGTGTGAGCATTTTTTTTATTGACATTTGCTCAGAATTTTGACTTAAGCTCCATACAAAATGTGTCAGAATTCTAACTTTAGTAGCCAAATCCATAGATAGATAGATTATTGAAATTGACCCTTAATCTATGACGGATCTATCTCACTTCTAGTAATACGGATTATATCAATAAAATAAGACCCTTGATTATAAGAGATTTAAAAGGAGGCAATTTATTTTTACTAACAATGTAATAAGATTAACAGCGCTAACGGGAATTAAAAGATTTAAAAATGTTGAAGCTGCTAATTTATTAACATTAAGCCTGACAAGGAATCGACCTTTTCAGCTAGGTATTATGTTCTTACAAAGTTATTGTCTTCAGCATTATGCCTAGCTCACAATGTTTGATCATTGTTTGATAATTTTACACCGATTCCCTAGTCTTGGTCCAAGGCGCGTGCCTCGCGCCCATCTTGGGCGATCTTCGCGTAGCGCCGGAATTAAAATTAATAGCGAACGGGCGGCGGCACGTCGCGGCCGGTCCGACCCAGCCCCAGTAATTTGTTTACTCGTCTCGCTCAGGATTACGTCGCATGCTCCACTGAATAGGTAACTGCCGGTGACTTTTCATAAGCATCAGTCAACCTCCACTTCGCTCTTCTAATGAATTTTTATCTTTTTAATAACCTTTTCTACGTGCATTAATTATTTCTGACGATTTTCAAGATGTTCTTTTTAAAATTTTTAAACTTTTCGTTGACAATAAAAATGCTCATAATGTTTTATACCGTCGGCATTTATTTACTAGCAGTATTAAAAGTCTTTGTCGTTCGACCGTCAAAGGCACCCTTCAATTCTATCACTCACGACCGCAGCAACACTCAATCAAAATGCGCTATAAAAATTTGGTGGGCGATGGAAACGAAATTTCATTAACAATAATTCTCTTACTGGACAGAAGCTATGAGGGACGTAGACGTGGAGGCTCGTATATAATTCAAAGCAAGAGTTAATTGAGCGAACACGGTTATGAATGATACGGTTAAACGTCGCCAGGTCCGGGCCGAGTGTCGGGTGGTTGCCGGCGGACTTCCGATCACACCCCAACGTGTTTATTGTATCAGTGTCGAGCCTCATCAAAATGCAAATAAGGCACGCCCATGCCGCGGCGCCGGACAGTTGTCGGCTCTGTATTGAGTTATAATCCTCACTGCATTCGAGTTTCCTATGTACCCTTGTTTAGAGCGTATTGTCTCTGTGGAGGTGTTTGTATGTGGACATGGAATTATTTTGTGCACGCTATTCATGATTTATTTCTATTCGAATATGACGAAAACTGCTTGTAGTTTTGCTGTGCAACTATGGGATATGAACATGGTGTTGCATTTCTTATTAAATCTTTATTCTAAAAGAAATATTAAACAGTTCTATACATATGTCACGACGGCGAAGCGTTTACTTAATCTGTAATTTTAGTGATTCATCAATCTTTGAAATAGTGGGTATCAAGTTGTAGTGTTGTATCTAATCTGTTTTCTTTTTGTCTTCTTCTTCATTTACACTGTGTAATTGTTTTCTTATCATGATTTTATGTAACTACGTAAAGCTCACCTATCTATAAGATATTATGTTACTATAAGTGAAGACCTTTAATTGGCATTTTGTATCATATTGTTACTGCACTTTTGTTATTACTGCTGTTGGTTTTCCGAAGATAATAAAATAAAATAAAATAAATAAAATAAAATTAAAGTCAGTTGAAATACTAATATCTACAAACGTGGCACCTACGGAGAAATGATTTCCTTTCAAACCAATTTAACATTATTGCACATTCAGACAGCAAGTGCTTTCAAATCCGAGTGAAGATACACTCCTTGCACGTAAAGGAGCTTACAAACTCAATATATGCAACGTCGCCGCAAAGATACAGGAGTGAATCGTTTGTCGGTGTATGCAGGCAGTTAATAAGCTCCTGCTCCGTGCTCGGATTTCGGTCGTTAGCGGGTAATTGTCGACACCTAATTAGTCCGACACCCCGACACCGGAGAGCGCGTCTCCAGTGTCGCATTCACACATGACCCGCGATATTTAATGCGGCGCGACAACCTCGACCGTCATGCCCGTCGTCATGCTCGACTACTCGACGCTTCCACAAGTTTATGCTGTGAGCTTTATTAAATAGCTCCTCTTTGTAATACTGTTTCATTAAGAGAGTACTGGCTGTGGTTTTTGTTTTTATTTGACGATATTTTCCTTGGTATTTTTAGACTTTTTTTTATAACTTTGACCTAAACATAATTATGTTTCATAATAATATGTGAATGACAGTGATGACCCAAGTGGTGATTCCACATACCATACTGTTGGACAAAAACATATTAATGTTTGTATAATTATATATTTTTTAAATGTATAAATTTGATTGAATTTAATTAAGTATAGTGTTTTGGGTTCTGTACCATTCTGTGATAATTCAAATGGTAAACAATTAAAATTGTAACTACTTTGGAAGTTTTACTTTTAAGAGTGGCCTGGGCCTCTTACCAAGTTCTTCTCAAGGCTCCCTTGTCAGCGAACTGGCCTTAGACAAATTTTCTGACACCTTTTTTGGCTCTGTATGACGTTCATAAGTATCATGTATTTGATCTTTATATAAAATAAAGTTATTGACTTTATAAGTTACAAACGAGTGACTCTTTGGTGAAGTACGACTTGTGCGAAAGAGGTCCTAGATTCGATTCCTGGGTCGATCATAAATTTCAGTCAAGAAATATGCCCGGTTAATGGCTATAGGCACATCCCTTATTAAATAGGACTAACCGACTAACCATAGCAGGCGATGCTGATGTGACCGGCGACATACTTTTGCTTACCCCTTTGGCGAAAAAGATGTGAGGCATTGTTATGTTATGATTAAAGTTATTAGTACTTATTACTTACTACAGATAGGATACAGCACTGTATGTACGACATGCGTTATTTATTTTTGATTTTAAATACCACTTCGTTGCATCTTGACGGACGGGTATCTTATTATTCGATAGTTAGCGGTTATTAATGCCAAATACATTGACTCTTTTTGATAATAAGTAGATAATGTGAAAATGATCTTAAATTATTTTCAAAGGCTAATGCAATGATGATTGATAGGAGTGAGAAATTTATCAAAAAATAACCTTTTATAACACTTTTTAGCTTGTACTAGATGGCACTGCTACTTCGTCCGCGTGGATTTTTCATTCTCCATATAATTTATCATTTAAAAGAAATAAAATGTTACTATCTACTAAAAAAAAATGTTTTATATCGCACGGAACCCTAATAAAATTAATATTCTAAAATAAACTAGTTGAAATAACTTTTTACCTATTTTCAATTTTACCTAAAACAACTTTTTGTATTTATAACTTAGCTAATAACTATATTTTCTTTGTCTGTAGGTATGGAAGCAATAATGTCCGAGTTCTTCAACGACACGACGACAGCGTTCTACATCATTCTGATAGTCTGGATTGCAGATCAATATGACGCGATTTGCTGTCACACTTCCATCGCCAAACGACACTGGTTAAGGTAAGTGACAATAAAAACATCCATGCGTGATAATAAAAACTTAAAACAAGTCGACATAAACCTTTTTAGGGTTCCTTACCAAAAAGAAACCCAGAAGTCATTTTTCTTTTTGATAATAATGAACATCTACAGCCCTGATGACATTTTTAGGTACTGCTATGAGATAGCGCTAGTTCTGCCAAGGTTTTTTTATTTAAATTAATCCTTATTAAGTATACTTACTATTTGCTGCCACAAATACAAAATTTATGAGTGTAAATTTTTAAGAATTTATTAAGTATATAATAATTTAATTTAGTTTAACCGTTACGCTTCGGTGACAGACAAATTGGAACAGAAAGAAATAAGCTGTAAAATTTATCAAATAATATAATTTTAACTGTTCTTAATGTGTTTAATACATGTTTAATACGCTTTTTCACAAACAAAATATTTATAATGCAATCGTGAAAATTTCAATAATAAGTTAGCAGGAATTCTGATAGTGGAATTTTCGATGTATTATCAAAATTTCCACATTTATATTGCATTCGTTTGGTCTAAGAAACATTTTGTATCATGAAAACTCCTTTCATAATACACGAATGTCGGCATCGCTTCGGCACATTGAAAACTATGTTCCACGCGCAAATTAAGCTGCTCATTAAAAGCATATTTGTGGCAACGGATACATGCACTATTCATTTTATCATGCTATTCATCGACATGGCGGCAGATCAGTATTTGCTAATTAGTGTAAAGACTGCATAGCAATCTTTTATACTTGTTGACGTTTAAAAATACACTTTTATTAGTTTCTCTTTTCACTTATTTCTCTGATTAGTATCCTATCGGAATAATACTTTTAATGGATATGTAGTTTGGATGACATCTGATGATACTAGGCACTGCATAATGCAACTCTTTAGTAGCTAAGATAACCTTGAGTTTGAAGTCATATTATTTAATTTGAAATGAAAATATACCGTTGGGCTCCAAGCGTTATTAAAAAAAATTGTACTATTTTGAATGGTTAGGATCTAAATAAATGATAAGAATATATAAAATAATTATGATAAGAATATTCCAATATTAATTTAGTAAGAAATATGACATTTGTAACACTCAATATTCTAGCTTTGTTTAAAATTGCATGCCGTCTGGTAAAATGTATTGGATCATAATGTAAAACCATAACACCTGTATTCTCTGTACCTACATTTATCGCAATAAAATATTCAGATTCTGATTCTAAAGAGTTGGAAATAATTCGATATTCTTAATAATGCAAAAACTAAACGAATAGCTTACTACTTAACAAGAGTGGTATGCACGTTACATAATGAACAGCACTAAGTAACTTTTAGTTGATGCACTCTCAGTGCTTATCCAGTGATGTGTCGAATGATTTAACCCTGTCATTGTAAACGTACTATCCGTGTCTGTTTGGATAAGTAAGTAATGACATTAGGCTTCTTAAAAGTTGCTCTCAGCGACTGCTGTGTGATAGACTTTTATCCAAATGGGATGTAGGGGGGTATCGAATTATTTAATTAACAGGTTATTTAATTAGTCCATTTGTTATTGAGCTGAATGAGAGTCGACGTTCGCATTGTTCCGCCGTTCACCTATTGGCAAGTTCGGCCACATTTAACGAACTGTGCATTCATATGCCACTCTATAATTGTATAAAAAATAAACGTATGTGTATAAAGCACACAATAATTATAATAATAATAATAATAATATTCTACCACATTCACACAGCGCCATCTAGTCCCAAAGTAAGCAATTATATTTGCTTGTGTTATGGGTACTAAACAACTGATATACTACTTAAATACATTTTTTTTTTTTTTTTTGTAAATACATACATATTATAGATAAATTACACCCAGACACAGAACAAACCTTTATGCTCATCACACAAAGATTTGTCCTGGGTGGGGATCGAACCCACGACCTCCGGCATAGCAGTCAGGGTCACTAACCACTAGACCAACAGGCCAGTCTTTCCAATTGTTTGTATATTCCGTGGATGTTTGTCATGGGCTCATTATTTCATGTGACATTTTGCTGGTATATTTGTGTACAAATATCGAATCGACATATCGCTGCTACGAACGAGTGCTTTCTCGTGCTATAATATTTACTTAAACGATTGATGTTTAACAAGGAGCTCTCGTTTGATTATATTAAAATATTTTTTGAGATATTTTTTATGTGGGAAGTTGAAGTGGGATTGGTTATTATGATAATTATACTCATTTCAATAGCGTCTGAGACATCAATCAAGAAAGATCTGTAGGATGAATCCTTATAGGTACCGAAATTACTTTTTAATAAAGATATCATAAACGGCAATACAAAATACGTAAATGAATCAAGTTAAAATTGAAAATAATTATTTTTTGCTAAGGCTTTCCATTCACAAGAACTTAGCAAAAAAAATAATTTTCCATTCGGCATACTTTGATGTCCTAATTAATTCTTTGAAATTTTATTCATATTCAGAGTAAAGATAAAATGTTTCCGTGGGTGACATTTCGTCTAGAAACGACCACCACAAACCTATTACTGGACAACGTAATTATTTTATGTTGGACTTAGTAGTACGACAATTCTTAGACTTCTTATCTGTAACATGATTATAGCCATGCCAACCAAGCCAGCCGAGATCAACTATCTTAGCTAAAGTGATCTTCTGTCTACGTAAAAGTGATATTGATTCTAATTTTAAATGGTTTTTCAACGAATTAATCGTTCGTTTTTCATATATCTCTAAATAATTGTCAATATTAAAGCGTTTGACATGTTATTTTGTAGGATCCAAATGGTTACTACCAGATTCATGCCGTCAAACTTATCTTCGCAAATCTATCTTGTTATCTGAATTTACTTACATAAGAACAAAACATATTGACAAAATTTCAGATTCATATGTTTAATCAGTCGAAAGGACTAAAACTGTTTTGTTGGTTTGGGCATTTTGTTTTTACGCCTACTTCTGTCGCGCGTGTTCCTCCTTAATCAAAAGGCGTCCGGGCACGAAGCAATTTGGCTGGTCGTCCGCGCGGGCAATAAGGACTGAGCGCTATTAAAACAAGCGCAAATAAAGCAAATTGAAAACGGCACCGGTTCACCCCCTAGAAGAGAAGAGGGTACCCCCGCAGTCCTCGTTCGCCCCGCAAAAACAACGGCGCTGTCGTCTGAGACCTCTTGCTTCATCTAACTGCCATCTAATATAAAAGTGGGTACATGTAGAGAAATAGAACATTTCAAGAACTATTGAACCGTGTAGGATATTGCGATACCATTTTGTTTTAAACGGAACACATGTAACATGTACATACATGTGTTAGTGCGTCAAATTCATACATTTCATGTAATCGATAATTATATTTACATAATCGTTTTCCTATCAAACAGTTTCTTTCATCATCGACACATCCAAAGTTATTTATGAATAAATTATTATCACTCTTCACGTTCTAGTTCACTTCACATAATCTTATATCTCATATCCAATTCAATTTCCCTCAAGCGAGTATAATAACTACTTAGGAGTATACAACAGGGCACTTTTCTACTTTGTGAACGCCATATTAACTGTTATGTAATAAAAACACATAAAGCATGCAATATATTGCTTTAAAGATACATTAGCTTTTTAAACGGTCAAAGGTCTTGTTTAATCTTTTCTCATAAAGTTACCGTTTCATCTCCCTGCTCCGAAGCACTTCCATACATACTTAGGTCGGTAGTATTTACAATATCACAACAGAAATACGCCATGTCTCTTGCAAAATTGAATTAAAGTATAGTAACGTTTATCTGTGTAAGCCCGAAACGGAAAATGTAATAATAACTATAATAAGTTATGGAATATTCTTTTGATGCGTAATTGAAAAAATAAGTTACCACCCGAAAATTGAAATAGTTGTGAATAATTTTTAGTACTTTATTTTATTAAGCTAATGGAATTTTAATTAACTTATGTGCCTGACGAGTTAACGACTGAATTTCGACAGTAAAATATTTCGACATGTAGCGAACTTCGAAAACACATAGATCGACAAGTCATTGCTTCGACAGACAATTATTAGACAACACAAATCTTCTAATTACCATTACTTCGACAGAAGATTATTCGACAGACAACACTTAGACAAGACACATCTTCGAATGACCAGTACTTCGACAATTTAATGTTCTGAAATGTAATAAAATCTACCTAATTAATTATGTACGCAATCATATTATTTTCCGGTTAAATAAAAACACAAATTTAACAATCAACAGTAGTAAAATTGTACGAGTAGGTAGTTTTAGATAAAGATTCACTAAAGACTCAAATTCACTACGGCAAAGTGCGTACTTTTCGGACAGTAAATATTTTATTGAATATTGTTTTGAAATATTATATTTAAGTATTTATTTTCGAGTGTGTAGTGAATTTGAGTATACAATAAATTCTTTTTGCACTTTTTATAGCATTTTGCTGCATTTAATTTAAAGTTAAACGTTCCCATGACAGCTTAGGTACGTGTTAATAAGTATATGGTCATTGTTTGTGGAGGGTTAACCATTGAGACTTGGTTGCGTTTAGACGAGCTGCGGTACTTTGGACCCATGCGGTCGTACAAAATCGGCGACCACGTGACGAGCGGGTATCCGCATAAATCTCAGCGACCGCCAATTAAGGTCCGCCCCGACAGTTTGTCTACGATGCCGCCCTGATTGCTTTCACTACGACACGCGCTATACCGACCTCTCCACGTCTATGTGAGGTTACACTTAGAGTAGACAAATATACGACACTAATATGGGAAACACTTGGTGACAATCTCGATAGAATATAACTTAGGGTAGCACAAATCGTTGAATTTGGTCGAACAAAAAACAAATGGCTTGCGCTTATCAAAAGTACCGTCACTGAAAGTACTTTATTTGTAGTCGAATATTAACACGCCCTTTATTTTTGTCGTCAAACCCTCCTGCATTAAATTACAAATTTGACTTGTGACGTGAATTGCACCCTTCGTCCCTGTTTTAAAACATACCCCGTGCCCTTGTCTGATCGATAACCCGTTATTTGTACACTTGGCTATACAACTGTTTATTGATTTTGTATTTTACAATAATAATCAGTAAACATATATTATTATATTTGAAAGTCTTATTTCCGCAAAACAAACACAACTGTCAACTAAAGATGAAACATACTTATGTTTCGTCACTAGATGGTAGTGCTGATTCTGCCTTATATTATTATTTTCAATAGGTATGTCAAATCTTTCAAATAAATTCTTTTAGTTTTTGAGATTTTCTGAAATTTTAATTGAACTATTAAAATACATATTTTAATAATATATTATGATTTTTAAATTAGTTTTGTTATATTCATAAAATGTTATTTAATTTTTACTATTAAAAAACATTTTACACATGTGTAAATCAAAATAATAAGTAATTTATAAAGTGTAACGAGTCTGCATGTTGCTGGCATATAAATATTCTTTAAGCATGTCGATTTCGTTCATTTTCTAGCATCGTATAATATGAAGAGCATCTGTAAAGGTTCAGCGTAACGATAATCTGATGCGGTAATATGTGTGAAGGTTTTATTTATAAGCGCGGTGCGGGAGTTGACGCCGCCGTCGTTAGGGGTGTACTTCTCGTGTGTCATTTTAAGGATGTGCCAAATTGAAGGCTCCAACGCGTCATCGCGAGGGGAGTCTGATTTATGCCCGGGGCCCGCGCCCCCGCGCCTTCGATTAGAGGTTTATTCATTCGGCCGAGGTCAGTTTTCTTATACGAACGACGCCCTAATATAGTCGCCTTTATTATGAAGGCTACAAAAATAGCACGTTATTAATCTTATAGAAAATTTCGGCATGCCTTTGATGCGCTTCAGTTTGTGTCGGAGAACAAATGACAGAGTGCGACTACCAATGTAAGATTAAAGAGCCAATCATGAAGGAATTTTTGTTCTGTAACAAAAACATATAAATGGCTGATATTGCTATTTATTTGCTACTTATGTCTCTTGATACTAAAATCCGGGTTGGGAGTATCATCATCATCATCATATCAGCGCAATGACGTCCAATGTTGAACATAGGCCTAGGTTGGGAGTATATTAGTTTAAAATTCTATTTTAGATCAAGCATTCGTTTTAAGGCTCGTTTATAAAATCACCTTAGTTCGGTATATATATATTTTTGAAATAAATATAAAGCTATTCGTATGCCTTCGTCAGTATAAAAAATATAGAAGATATTATAAGTATCTTATTTTAACACAAACTAGTACCGACGGTAAGCTACTAAGAAAATGACCAGGAAATATTTTCCATTTAAGGATTTACTGGCATACAGCTTAGAATATTTTCGGCATACGTTCATTGGAAATCGGTGGAGCGTAATTAACGTTAGGTGCCAGCCGTCAGCGCGCATTTGACGCACCCGGATGAACGCGACTGGGCGGCGCGCGGCGGTACCGTGGCGACAAGGGCCTGGTGTCAAACCACCAAGGTTGTGATGAACCCCGCTAAACTTACAGGATCCTTTAATGGATTGCACGAGCATGACAATGCGTGTGACAAAATTATACAGACAAATCGTCTTTAAAAAAGTGTTGCTTTTTTGGCACGGTTTGAATTAATGTGCATTTTTTATTTTTTTATTTTTTTTAATACAGATCTTTTAAATAGTTTTGTTTCTCAGTTAGATAAGGATTTAATCGAGTTTTGTACTATCAATGTGGAGGCCTGTCTGATTGATTTAAAAGTATAAGTGTTTTTTAAATTATATAGATATTTTTTCGTAAGAATTTTGGTAACCTTGTTATAATGCCATTTGTGTATGACCGTAAAAAATTACGTATAAACCTAACCACAAACAAATGAAACACCAAAATCCTCTTAAATCTACCAAACAATACAGACACATGAGCCCAAAAAATTCCAATAAATATAATTGTCCATGCCTGTACCAAACATAAAACTATAATAACAGTAACGAAGGAGGATGAGTAGGAGTTAAACCGCTACAAACTTGAGACAAGGAGGTTTACTGCCGCGGCAGGCACCATGCGTTTATTACATGTAACTGACTTTGATATTTATTTGGCACCTGCTCAAACACGTGCTCTGTATAAATGTCACGTTAACACTCGATATCAGACTTATTAAAGGTACGCTTTGATTACTTGAGGATTTAATTTGGACAGTAATGTAACCGTAAATCAATAAGGATCTTCTATAAGGAATATTTGATCTATTCTAAATAAGGTTTACGTGGGATGAGTTTACTGCAGTGGTGTTTTCTGAGCGCTATGCTATCTCCTTCAAATGATAGCTATTATCGAGGTAGGCAATGGCTTTGCTGTGCAGGGACACTGGCGCCCACGGCCGTTGACATTGTTAGGGAACTATTTCCACGTCCATGAGCGGCGGTTACCACTTACCATCAGGTGAGCCGTATGCTCGTCTGCCACGTCAGGCAATAAAAAAAAGTTTAAAGAGATCAGTTATTTCACGGCCAGCTGCTCTACTGTACCTCTAGCGCTGCCGATGACTGTCTAATGGTTACCATATATCATCAAATGGAACACTAGTCGGTTTGCTACTATTAGCAATAAAAATAACTTGTTCTTATCTGTGATTTAGAAACTGTACATTGAAAAATTAAATTCTAATGTATATTCTCCCCTCATAACACTTAGTCTACACCCTCATCAGCAAACTGACCGTACAATCTTCAACTATTTACATACATAAATCAAAATAATTTACAATTAAAGCGCAAATGAGTGCGATCGGCGTGTCGCAGCGATTAGCCGCGGCACGAGCGTCGTTCTGGCGCCTCCGACGGCGCCGCTTGACGCCGCCGCCTCATTTGCATCCTCACATAGCTGACGATTTGAACCCAGCTATGGAATTATCTTGGTAAATTATCGAGAATATGGTTTACGTCCTTTTCAACGTGTAACTCACGTTATATTAAGTTGGAAATTGTGATGGAAAAAGGCCGATTTTTGAATGATTTTACTATTTACTTTGAAAATTTATTGAAATCAAAATTCGTTTAGTTAGAACTTTTCTGCAGAACTCTTAATTACACCTAATTAATTAATTCTGCTATGAAGATAATTAAAATAAACTAGTTAAAGTTGACGAGGTATTATGAAGATGATAATTTTGAATAAGATAAAATAAAATATATATAAAATATTGATTGCTTTTTATAACGCGATTAATTTTATTACTGTTTGTGAAGTCAGCATTAATATAATATGTAATTTGTTGTAATTTAGTTGTGTTTACTGTAGATATTTCTGTAGATGATAACCTAATATAATATAACCTATGTCTAGAAAACTAATTAAGTCTATATTCCTGATAGTTGTACTTAATTAGCAATTAGAACTGTCATTGACGTCTGTCATTGACTTGATATATTGTACTAGATACTATTTCAGGAATAGATGCTCTACTTCAATTCAATGAATGTATGTTTTGAATAGCTATAGTCGTGAGACTAATAAATGGTAATCAAATAGAATAAATTGATGGTATTCAGGTGCTCAACCAGAATTTTAGTTACACATACCGTAAATGAAATCTGTGTGGAGCCGGTCTTTTCTTATTTCATTGAAGAAACCAAATTGGTTGAATCAGCTGTTGCTACTATTTTCTGCCCTCTGCCTTATTTTTTTACCCGACTGTCAGGACGGGTATGGTTCTACCAAAAATTTCTTTATTCCCACGAATCTTCCAAACGGCTGGATGGATTTTGACAATTAGGGTATCGTTAGATTCGTCTAGAAAACCCAAGTGTCCTTAGTAAGGTTTTAAGAATAGAAAGAGTTAAACGGCGGGCTTTTGACGCCAAATTGTAAGAAGTTCAATTTTTTTTAACCAAACTTATCGAGTTGGGTATCAAAATAAAGAGAATCAAAAGGAGATTACAAATATATACATTATGTTAGGTATTTAAATTTAATCAGGTATAATAATATTACGATAATTTTACGGTTTTTTTAGTGCGTTGCTCTCTGTTGATTTTTTGCAGTCGGGTTATTAATTTTTTTAAATTATATTTACTTGTGCCTGGCAACTGAAATTGGTATCAGAACAAAAAACTACACAAATTAATAATGCAATGTTTATATGTATAACATACTTTATAGTGGTCTCTAGTAGATTTAAAGCAAGCCAAGAGTGATGGAGTTCAGACATAAAACCTACTGCTTAAGATGTATAACAGTAGGTAAGTTGCGAATACAAAGTGCTTTCTCATACACTAACATCATTCTATTAATAAGATATTTATACATTATAAAATTTATTATTATTATATAAACTTTTTAAATTTTAAGTAACGATTCATATTTTTTTTCTAAATCCTAGTTGATAATAATATATTAGCTATTGCCTACGACTCGGCTAGTGTTGAATTCGATTCCGGTTTCCACAACGGAAAGGTTTTCAATGTTTTTTTTTATCTTTTTACCTTCCTCATACTTCAACTAATATTTAAAAAAATCATAATTATTAGAATTGATTCAATTGTTTTCACAGCACACCTAGTCGACAATTTTTATTCATAATACTTATAAATATTTCATGTTAATAAAAGATAAATAATTTAACCAAAGTAAGTACATTGCTTTAGGTTAGTTAATCGCCGGGCGTCGTAATGTAGTTACGAGTATCTGACGACAGATCTCTCGACATCCTCAATTAAAATCTCATTATGCTTAATACACCAGAGCTTACTATTAGGGAGATTCTATGATGTTAGGTCAATGGGTAGTTCAAACGTCTATTTAACATTACTAGCTTTAAACATAATTTGGTGAACAATTAATTGTGACAGCCACATTATTTTATGATATATTAATATAATTTTATTGGTGATTAATTATTAAGCGTCTGTTTAACCACTTGGGATAAGTTATCAAACACTTATCTGCTGTAAGTGTTTGGTAGCCTATCCCAAACTTCGTTAACAGATTTTCGACATAATTATCTTATTTATAAAATATATACGAAAGTTAAGATCGATGGATGTTTATTATTCAATCATGTCAATACAGCTGAAAGAATCTGCTTGAATTGCACATAGGCTACTTTTTTCCGACATACCTCGCGGGTGGAGCGTAGGTACGGGTGTGTGTATCTTGCGAACGCATCGCGAATGCGTCGCTCAGGTGCGTGCAGTTACTGCTACTGTTTGATGAGCCTCTTTAGTAAGGCAACTCATGTAAGGCTCGTAAAGGGCGTGCGAGCGGCGCATTCGCGGCGCGTTCGCGAGATCTGGGCACTAAGCCGAAAGCTAGTTTTTCATATAAAATTTGTTAGACTAAAGTGTGTGTCAATATAGTCTGTTAGAGATTAATCAACAGACGCTTATCCGTTAGTGGCGAAACAAGGGCATCATCATCATATCAGCCCAATGACGTCCACTGTTGCACATAGGCCTCACCTAATGTCCGCCACAGCGAGTGATTTGTGCCACCCGCACCAAACAAGGGCATAAGTAGAGTAAAAAAAAAACAACTAAAAGCTGCTGAAGACAGAACTTATATATTTTAAATAGTATAAGCTTTCCTTTGTTGTTGTAGTTCTTAAGTAAATTTTATCATAGTTTACCGGCAATTATTTTCAAGGTATATTTTAACAAGTTCACAGAAAAGATAGCTTACTATCCAACAGTTGCCTTTATGGCATCACAAAAGTAATTACCTTAGAAAACTAATTTACTCTAAGATATTAAAATAATGAAAGAGGAGCTTTTCGCTTTGACGTCAACCTAGCTGAAAGAGTGCATCCGGCGAAGATACTCTTCCTTGAAAAATCTTTCCAAGAGGTTTTGATAAACAATAAATATATATGACCTAGTCTCTTACACAAAGGTTTTATTAATTAAACTGTCAGACAAAATTTTATGCTATTGCTTCATATTCTTTAGTTAATAAATACTTAAAGAACGCTAGTTCTAAGGCAAGTAATTAACTCCATGACCACTTATTTGGTGTGCATAATATTATTTTTCTAAATGTATTCATCAACATCATAATAGCTGCGGGATAGCCACTGTTAGAAATAGGTCTCCCCTAGTGATTTCCAATAGGACCAGTTGATGAATTAGTTAATTTAAAACAGATAAGACATACAGCTATATGTGACTTGATAAATAAACTGAAAGGTTAACAAAAAATCATAAAGTCTTCGACAAAAAATCATAAGAACGAGTTATTTTGTAGTCTTAAATGGATGGTCCCATTACTAACCAGTTATTTGCACTAATATATTCTTACATTGACGTCAGAGTTACGTGGAGTGTGAAGTCTGATGTGTCTCCCTGTTCATTTGTATATCATTAGCATTACGTACGGGACATGTCTCGCTTGGTCGCGCACTGACATGTTATTTTCATAATCGACTACATCGCCGATAAGCGATGAGCACGAAACAATGTTGCTGCTTGTGTTAACTATTTTTGTTGTGTTAACATGCATCGCCTTCTGACGTAAGCCAAAATATGTTTGCATATTGATGTTAACTATAACTATTTTAACCTATTGGTAGTAAGTTTGATTATTTTTTATTAAAAAAAGACAATAGCAAGAACTTTTAAATAAGGGTCCTCTCTTGTAATAAAAAGGAGCATTTTGCTCAGGCGAAACGTTAGTGGTACAATTAACTGGTTAAAAAAGTATTAACATACAACAGTAGATAACTAACGTTAATTATTACTTATGTTTTATTTTTATATAACAATGATTTGCTGTTCGTAACTCTCTAGCTTGTTTGGTTAGTGAAATAGTTTTAAAATAACTAAGAATTTTTATAACCATCTACTTGACTTATGATCCAACAAATAAATGATTGGATTTGATTTGATTTAAAATATATTTGGAAGTCCAGGAAGTTAGTTCAGAAAAAACAGGACAATAGTAAAAACAGTTATTTTATTTTCTTATTCAAACTGTTCTTAGCTGTCAACAGCTTTTGACTAATCGATCTTTGTAGTCAGCTAGTATACCTATTATAAATATTTTATTCTTACATAATTAAATATACTAACAAAACATCAACATGAAATGTGTTGGCTTCGTGAAATATGATGGTTGCGGTATGTAAAGGATGATCGGTCAAGTGGTGTTTGAGCGCGGGTGCGGCGACGCGCCTCTGTTTACCGTCACTGTTTGACCACCTTCTTTATGACGACGGGCCCATCGCCTTTGCTGTTACAAACCACCTTAGGACCAAGAATGACCGTGCGTCCATTTTTCGAAATACCTGTAAGCGACGCGAACCCTATAACCTCATTTATGTTTATATTTATGGTTCAGTTTTATATAATTTGTATGTATACGAATGTCAGGGAGGCTCGCGAGCTGCGCGCGCTTGCAACGAACGTTAGTTGGCTCAGTTCGGCACTATTCGGCAGTACGTACCTAAGTAAAATAGCGAGCCCACGTACTCCTCACGCCTCCTATAAAATTTTTTGTAAAAACTCCAATTGATTTCCACTAAAATATACACCTCTGCTTTCTCATCAATCGGCTTTTCATTTCTTCAACCAAGCGAACGCTTACAATACCCATCGAATATTTGTATTTTTAGAAAATGTTTAGGGGTAAAAGATCATGCCAATTCGTTTTAGACGCCAAATTATGCTAGAGTACATTTTCACCTTAGCTGATTTGCTACTTTTTGCTCGTCTACCATAATCAATACAGAAGAAAAATTATTTTAATTATAATATAATAATAAAATAATAAAGTACACGTTCACTAACATTATTTTTTATGATTTGCAAAAGTAAGTTTTATATTTACTACCTCCACATAAAATTGTATGATCAAAATTACCTACTTATATTAATTTGTATATTGCTTTTGATTTTATTATTCGAAAAAGATTTTTCTCTTTGAAATGTTTCGGTAAAAACATCTAATCACGTCAAATTGACCTGGTAGTATTGTGCTCGCTACAATTATGTCTGAAAAACATATTTTGATGTACTTAATCTCTTACACGTGTCTCGTTACGCACAAATACGTATTTTATTGTGAGAGAAACTCTTCAAATGTATTATTATCCTTTTTAACATGATGGTAAGAGTCTTTATGACGACCTCATTAGAAGCTTACTACCTACTTGCGTGATATATTTCCTTTCGTGTTTTCTCCACTTTATATAACATGTTTATTTTCAAGTTAGGTGTTCTTTCAATTTATTCGAGAGCAAATAAAAATAAACATTTGCTTGGTTTTCTTTTGAGATACGTATTTTTTTTTATAATAGACTCCAAATGATTGTTTTCTATGAATTTGGAACAGCTCAATTTTAGAATTACCTAGATACTTTCGGTGTACAGAAGATCTCATGCTAAAATAATATTGTTTGCGCAAATTAGTTATTTAACAACTAAAGCTCAATAGAGCTACCAGGCGAAACTTTTTCATTGGCAACCGAGGCTTTAGGTTGTGTAGCTTTCTTCATGGAAAAACTATCCTTTATAACCTAAAAACTGAAACTCAATGGCAAAAAAAATTGTTGCCTCCTAAGTGGAACTACTCAACAGTAAATGACATATTTAGTGTTTAGACAGCAGAATTTGTCTCCGTGAGAGATACACTGCCAATAAAGTCGCCGTTAATAAAGTTTTAAATCGCCGGGAGATTGACCCGACAGCATATACCTACCTATATAGTAAAAGTCGGTTGCTTTAACCATTGTTCGAGTCAAAAATCAGCTAGATTTTGTGTCTAGAAATTCGAGCGCGTTCCGTATTGTATTTTGTGCATTCATTGTTGGGAGAGCGCGAGTGCAATTTTTCACTGTATTTGCGGGTGCGGCCAGGATTCCATTCCCTATGATTTCATTATTTGCTTTCAATCAGCATTGTGAGCCGGCAACACCCGCCTCCCTGCCGGCTTCGCCCCCTCTCGCCCCAGAGACTCGCACACTACCATCTGAAGCGAATTTTGTTTGGTTTCGTTTTCGGATGCTGTTTATTGTTGAGTTACAAAGATTTTTATGCTTTTAAACGCCTTAGGAAGTATGTTTTAAAAAACATTTCCTGTTTTTTAACGATTTAGGAGAATTTTGCTTCAATTAATTAGTATTGGAATTTAAACCATTTTCTTTGTTTATTGAATCCAGCGAGATGCGTATTGAATAACGAGCCATTGGTTTAATTCCACGTAAAGAACTATTTATTATATACAGGGTTGTTGGTAATTCGATGTATTCCAGGCAGGACGAATTAGGGCAGCACAAATGCAACAAATTTAGACCCCCAATGTATGGCCGAAAATTAATAGTTTTTGAGATATTGTAGAAATGGCATTTTTTTGGAAAATACCCAATTTTAACGGTTTCTGGCTAAATAAAAAAAATTGGTAAATAGGATGTCCTTCAAATGTTTTTTATTTGTAGATAAACCCGAAACATATCGTGATAAGCAATAAAGTAACTAAAAACATTTGAAATTAGCTTACTAGGGCTAATAACGTATTTTATTTTATTGAAAAATTTTACATTATATGACAGTAAAGTCGCGCAGTTTATAAAAATGCTATGCAACTGAACGTACAAATTACTAGAAAAAATAGTCAGTTTCATAAGCTATACAAAAAGGTATAAAAATTGATATTTAAGTGAGAAAAGCACAATCAAAATTAAATTTTACTCAACTTAGGTACAGTGCATTTTAATGAGAGCTTAATTTTGTTTTCCGATATTCAATGAAACAAATGCATAAAAAAACCGTTTTTATTATTATTTTCTTAAACATCTTGTTCGATATAAGCCCCGCAGTTAACAGAAGTGAGGAAACGTTTCCTCACTTTTGTTCGTGTGACTCGTGTAGTGAATGTTGTCTTTATTTGACGAGCTGCGTCCATTATTTTCTATTTGAATTCGTCTTCATTACCAATTACAGTCTCATAAACTAAGTTCTTCATGTACCCCCAGACCCCAAATCTAAGGGAGTAAGGTCGGGATTTCGCGCAGGCCATGCTATTGCCCACCTCGACCTATCCATTTGTTAGGATAATTCTCATCAAGCCATTGTCTGACATTCAGGTGGTAATGAGCTGTGTTGAAAAATGATGTTATTTTGCTATCAGATATATCATCTATCTATTAGCTATCAGATATTAGCAGGAAAGTATATACTTACCTGTCAAACTGCGACTAGAAATCTTGTTATACAAATAGTGACAGTAGAAATATAAATAATATTTACATTAAATATTAAGCAATTTCCTTTGCTTTGGTTTTATATTTTATATAAATGCTAAACAATTAATGGAAAGATTCAAACCCACGACGGGTTCAGTGCTCTGCCTACTGAGTTGTAATTATATAAAATAGCATTTAGATAAAATATAAATAATATTACGGATTCTTAAAGTTAATTTGTATTTAGCCGTTATAGTATTGTAATACTGTATAGCAACGTGTGTAGAGCGAAAAAGTTTATTTTTATTTATTTTTTCTAAACAATATTTCATGATTTCATAACAGACCTCCCATTTATACATTTTGAACGATTGTGAAAGCCAGTATTGGGAGTTGGAAAATGTTTGATATTGTTGTCGCAACGTCTCGGCTAAGTTAAACGGTGAATCCTTACAGAAGCGCAATTGGAAAGAATCCTTGCAATATTTTTCGTCGCTTTTGCGTCCTACATAGATATTTATACAGCTGCGTAGCATATTGCCTGTTACGTAAATTCGGTTCTATTAACTTTCAATAGAATCATTTTGATATGTGTGTACTTAATTTACTTGAGTAATACTAACTCAATTTTAGTTTTAATTAATTTAATTTGATCGGGTTTAGTTACTTAGTGGTTGAGAGTCAACAAAATCTGGTCGAATTGGATAAATATTTATTTGGCTTCAATTAAATACGTGTAGTTCAACGTCCAGCTTTTCTCTTTCTACTTTATAATAATACAGTTATAATGGTGTGGCGGTAATGGTACGGTATCGGCGTTAAATCTCGATAGACGTCAATATGCATAAAACGAGCGCGGTTCGGAAGCAGCGGTTCCATTAACGTCGACATACGACAATTGTTGCCGTTTAAGGATCGGAAGTCGATCGCAATATCGATATTATCGTTTAGTGTTATGCCCGGTGACAAGGAAAAGCTCTCTGGGCGAGGAGCGTGGCCCCCGGCGCCGCCCGCAGTGCCGCATACTGCCCACTTTTGTTCCATAGATATCGGTATTGCACCTTGATGTCTTACCAAGTATTTTAAAACAGATGATAAATTTATAATTAGTGTGCCAGAATACACCCTTTGTAAATTTACTGTTAAATAGAAAACGTAAAAGTTTGTCCGAATACCGAGCACCAAGAAGTTGCAAGCTTAATCAGCTTAAAATGATGGTAAGATAGGCAGCTTATTAATTTTACCTGAAAATAATATTGTAGGTACAGACAAAGCGCTGCACAATTTTAATTGATGCTTCATATCAAAATGTCTGCGGCAAGCGCACTTCGCCTCACATTTATCTTGATGGTTTCTTTAAAAGTTTCTCGTTTGTTCCCGTGTAGGGCTTCCTCGGTGCTGGCTTTAGTTCCGGTGTACAAACAATAACAGTGCGGGGCGCCCGCGGCTCTCAGCCCCCATGTTTGTGTTTTCCATTTAGGAGCCATCGCGGCTTCATTTCTGTACTTAAAGACCGCCTCGGCCGGATAGTTTGGATGTTAAACAGATATAACTATGCACTAATGTCCAAATGCTCTTTTAATGTAGGTAATATGATATATAGATAGATTGTAACTACATAACATGTCACCTATTATAATATATCAGTTATTTAAATCTTGCCCATGGATGTTGCTATCTATATAATCTACTAATATTATAAAGCTGAAGAGTTTGTTTGTTTGTTTGAACCCGCTAATCTCAGAAACTAGTGATCCGATTTGAAAAATTCTTTTAGTGTTGGATAGCCCATTTATCGAGGAAGGCTATAGGCTATATAACATCAAGCTAAGTTTAAAAAGAGCTGAGCGATGGCCAAATAAAGAACGACGTGAGCGAAGCCCTGCGTGACTTCTAGTATACCTATAAATAGCAACAGCCAATGTATTAAGATATATTACTGAATTCCTCCGAATTTATTACCTAAGTAATCAATCATTATAAAATAGATAGATATATAATTAACTTAGTAATTTTGCATGTCACTCGTATTCGATACTGGAGCACCTTGATTTAACTGTTATCACACGTGTGTGTATGTACAGTTAACATATGAGCAGGCGCGGCGTCGACGTCGATGACGCACCACCGCGCGCCGACGACGTCCAACAGCGCGCCCATGCGGCGCCGCCCCCCGCCGGCGATCATTGCTCGCCATTATCCCTCCCGTATTAAGCCACTTAGCTCAATCATGATTAATGTTTTACCGAACGCGACCCGACCCGAGGCAAATAGAAAAGTTATTTACTCAGCGTCGTAATTAGGCATTCACTACGAGTCGCAGTCGCGCTGCGGGCTGTCTGCGCGGCTTTGTCGCCGACTAGACCGGCTGTCTGCTGCTTTGAATACGTTCCGTTAATTTCGTTCAGATGCCTTTTATTTCCTTACACATATCACTAATGTTATTTCCATTTAAACGTGTTGATAATCTGATAGTTACTTACTTTACTATTATAATTGTACTCATATATGTACTTATTATGCATCAACACTTAAACTTTAATTCAAACCAGAAGTCTTGAAATTTGTTCCTTACTTTTTAAACCTAACAAATCTAGACTAAAACAATGCTATGGACGGTTTTATCTTACTTACGCTAATTAAGGGGATTACCTTCAATTCCTGATAACAACATCTCTTTCCGATAGCTAGTCTGGCTGCATATAAACTTTCTAATTGTGTCTGCAAGAATAAACCCGCCTTTTAGTATTATGTAGACTATGTCAGCCTTTAGGATCAGTTACAGTTGCAGAGTGCATTTTGTTTACTTTTCTGTTTTCAGTTAGTGTAGATGACTGTTTACTGTTCAGATTTGAAAATGCAAGTAAAAGGGAAGAAAATAAATTTAAATGATACAAAGCAGTAACAGTTGTCAAATTCGTAAAGGTGGCTAATATACAACGTTATTCTTGTTAATACTAAAGCTGAAACATACCACTCTTTTTATTTGTAGATTCAAAATGAAAAATCTAAATTTGAAAAGAATTAAACCTGACCAAAGTTATAAGCATTTTTCATGCTTATTTTTGACGCGCGTGCCGGCCAAATATTGAATATCAGTGGTTTATGTACCCATTTAGTACTTATTTATTTATCGCTGCGAATAGACCGTGCGGCACAAGGCATTAGGCGATCAAGGGTCGCCTAATGCCTTGTGCCGCACATCACACATCAAACCGGTTTCCAACTTTTAAAATTTCAATACATTTTTGACAAAAAATATAACATTGTATAAGAACTATTGTAATCGATTCTGCTACTGTTTCTGAACAAGTTACTTTCAGGTTTGGCATTAAGTAAGAATAAGGCTGTAAGTATAATTAAAAACCTGTAAGAACCATTAATTATATGAAAACCTGAAATTCTTTAAACTATTATTATCATTCATAATTCAAAGTGCCAAATGAAACGCGACGTCTAGAGTAGACAATGCACCATCGATTTCTGTGTACTTGTGTGGGTTGTGTGTATGATGCCAGCGGTGCACGATATACAGACGTCCTTTGTCTATTCAATTTAGATTAAGTTCAATAGATCAAATGCTTCGACAAGCTTACGTACAACTGAAGTGCAAGTCTAGAAATAAATTGAGACAAACTAAATTGAGTTTGGTCAATATTTGTAAATTATTTTTTAAATTAGTAACTCAGTTATTTATAATTTAAGTATGGTAGGTATTTCCTTGTGTGTGATTTTTTTGTCAGATGTTCTCTTTCAATGCCTCATTAGAACACTGTTGCTCAGCGAGCCATGGAAAGAGCGATGCTCGGGTTTACCCTGCGTGATCGAATCAGAAATGAGGAGATCCGTAGAAGAACTAAAGTTGCCAACAACACTCCCCGGATCATAACATTAAAGTGGCAGCGGGCAGACCACCTAGCTCGTGGAACTGATGGCCAATGGGGGAAAAAGCTAGGTTCTCGAGTAGCGCACAGATTTGCTCGCTGTGGCGGAAATTAGTAGAGGCCAATGACCAGCAGTGGACGTCGTTGGGCTGATATAATGATGATGATGATGTTCTATTTCAATTCACTAATTCAGTAGTTAGATGGTCAATAAAATATAATCAAAATACGACACTACTCTACTACTACTCTCTTATTTCTGTTTCAAGTAATGTTGCCTTATTTTTCTTCTCAATATTTATTGTTTAGTCAGAAGCCCTAAAAACTGTTAGATATTATGAAGAACAGTTAGATCTACGTATATAGTGGTATATTATTTGTAGTCTTCTTTAATGAGGGGTAAATATGTATGTACATAAACTCCATCGGAATGCTTGATTGGAGCGTACCTCAATAATGCCTCTTCTTAACTGAGTCGCTTTTATTATCTATTGAAAGAAAACATCTAAGTACTAATATTTATTAAAAACATCTAAGTACCTTTGTTTTCATCGTCAAAAATGTTGATCTCAATTTCTTTGTAGCTAATTAGCTGATATTTTTTCCTACTATAAATAATCTTTATTTTCTCTTCCAATACACCTGTCGACGTACGACTGTCACCGTGGCGCAGTGGTTAAGGTGGTCGCCTCGCTACTACATCGCCGTGCTGGGTGACGTGGGTTCGATTCCCACACGAGACAAATATTTGTGTGATTCATAGATATTTGTTTTTAGTCTGGGTGTACTTTGTGTCCGTTAGTTTCATGTTTGTAAAGCTCCCCGCGACTCAGGGCTTGTTCCCTAGTGCGGGCGTTGTCTTTTTAAAAAACAAAACAAAAAAACAAAAACAAAACCTGTATTGGAAAACTTGTGGTATCATAAAAATATAAAACAATATCATTTTCTATGTTATAACTTGCCTTTTGATGTGTAAACAATAAACGAGGGTAAGTTTCATATCAATTAGTAGATGGCCTGCGGCTAACAAAGCTTTCTTAACAATGTTATTGATATCAAGTGTCATACATGTCCGAAGGTAAGAAAAATTACTGGTAAGTATATTTTTATCGAACAAAGAAATCTGATAATACACGTGGAAAAGTACTGGTGAAAAGGTCATAGAAAATATATGATAGTTAACGGCTTTGTATAAAATATATTATATTAGAAGTTATAACTCATTCAATTGCTTGTACGTCAATCATTGTAATAAGCGCCTGTTTCACCATGTGGCAATGAAAAAAACATGTGGCAAATAAGTGCTGGAGAGCCTATATGAAACTTATTTGACAGATTTTTGAAGTATTTAAAAAAAAAAAAAATCTCTTATTAAAATCTGTCAAAAAAGTCTCTAGAAGTTTACTAGATACTTATTTGAAGGTGGTGAAAGACGCCTGTGTGAAGAGGATTTCTGTACCACGTGTCCATTGTTGTTACATGCACTAGCTGAGCAAATTACTGGATACATTGCTCTGTGCTTATGTTGCAAAACCGCACACTGTAAATTGATTCTTAATCGACCATCTGTCATAATTCAATCACTGACTAACATTTGTACAGCGTACGTGTACAATATGCGTATGTACAATGAGTCTCATCAAAATCGTAATATCCGGCCGTATATTTGGCTGGTCGCAGTCCACCGCATGCTAAGTACACGGACAAGACGTAGATAGCCTTTGACCAACTAATTACAGAGCAATCTCTGGTCTGTAATTGAGCTATCTGCTCGTATTACAATAGATTGTAATTGTAACTGTAGAATGTAATCTAGAAGATTACATTCTACAGTTAGGTTGACGTACCGATGCTTTCTTAAAATCGTAGATATTATAAATATGAAATAAAACTATAATATTAAGATGTTTCATCATTTGGCAAATAAGTGCTAGATAGCCTATTTGAAACTTAGTTGACAAATTTATATATTTTTCATATAAAATCTGTCGCTAACGTCTTAGATAGTTTAAAAGAGCAATCTACCAGTGGTGAAACAGCCTTTATATTTTAAATATATATATTATTAGTTTTAAGCTGTTAGTAAATGTGGCATCCAACCTTGTTTAGGCTCGGATTAGCCACTGAAGTGGATATCTGACTGAAGAGAGATGTATTTAACAAGTAAATACAATTAAAAAAAATTAATAACCTGACTGCAAAAAATCAACAGAGAGCAACGCACTAAAAAGATCGTAAAATTATTGTAATATTATTATACCTGATTAAATTTAAATACATAACATATGTAATATATGTATATATTTGTGTTCTCCGTTTGATTCCCTTTATTTTGATAGTCTACTCGATAGGTTTGGTTAAAAAAAATAATAGAACTGCTTACAATTTGGAACCATACAATTATGTATAATCTCTTTTTGAATGTATGTAATCTCCTTTTGATTCTCTTTATTTTGATACCCAACTCGATAGGTTTGGTTAAAAAAAAATTGAACTTCTTACAATTTGGCGTCAAAAGCCCGCCGTTTAAGTCTTATTATTCTTAAAACCTATCTAAGGACACTTGGGTTTTATAGATGAATCTAACGATACCCTAATTGTCAAAATCCATCCAGCCGTTTGGCAGATTCGTGGGAATAAAGAAATTTACAAACATACAAGATACGCGCGAAAAACAATACCCGTCCTGACAGTCGGGTAAAAAGATCCAATAGAATTTCATTTGACATACTATTATAATGCGCTCTTGGATGATTGCATCACGTTTATTGGTTTTGTTAATAAAAATCTGTACCTAACATCTCATTTCTGTTTTGGTAGAGTTTTATCATTTTGTTTGTCTATTCAAACATATGAGGGTAGAAAAAAAAAAATTCATTTTAACATCATAATATATTTTATAATATCACCTACACTACTTATAGTTTTGGTTTCGCAAATCGTTCCCCATCCGCTCAGTATAAGCCCCTATTTAACAGGTACAGTTGAGACCCTTGTAAAGTTGTCACGTGTTTGTAAGGCCTGTCCAGTGTCTAGCACACGGCCAATTAAATTAAACGTGTACTATTTAAGGGTACTCCACTGTGACCAAATTAGCGGTTTTCAATTATTATTTGTTACAAATCGAGTGATTGGTTTTTGGTCTTTTATTCAGTTTGTCCTTGGTTTGTGTGCACATTTTGTTCTTATGTTATTGTTTGGTACTAAATTTGGAACGTGTAACGTAAAAATATAGTTTTAATGTAACTTCTGATTATAATACATGTTTACTTCGCGTTGTTGAATTCGACAAGTTTCCTACCTTTTAGCAATAAATCAAATGTTAGTAGCATTGTCAAGTGCTTTGAATTGATTATCTTGTTAGTTCAGAGATCTTAAATTTTTGCTAAGTATCAATACATTTTTCAGTATAGTCAAGTATCCACCAACCCGCATTAGGCCAGCGTGAGTGGATTATGACCTAAACCCTCTCAGTTCTCTAGTTAGAGGAGACTCGAGCCCAGCAGTGGGACTTAATGGGTTGCTGATGATGACCTACCAAGTAGTTGAGGAATTTTTTGTCTAAATAAAGTGCGAAACTTACAATGTCTGTGACAAATTAGTTAATATAAACAATATATATTTTTTTTATTAATTTAATTAATGTGACGATTATTTAAATGAAATAAAGTTTAAAATAGGAATATCATTCGTTTGCCTACTTACATACTTGAACTCTCATTTCTTATCATTGACATTGAGCAGCATTTTATATTGCAAACTTACCAATTTTTTTTATTGTAACAAGAAACATTATGAATATGTTACTAACGACCGTGTTGTCATTGCTTCTGAAATTGTGTAGAATTGTTTTCTTATTTAGTGTTTAAATAGTATGCCGCAGTTCGCGTGGTGTCACACTGTGTCCGGATCTGGTCGCTCTGCACGTACCCCGCGCTCAATTCACGTCACGAACACGGCCCATTTTGTTTGCGCTTCCACTCGCTTTAATACGTAATTTGTTGTGAATGCCGCGAAATTGGCACACTGACAACCTTCTGCAATTGAAAACGTATCAACTTGTAAACAAACGTAGTCTCGTTCCACCTATAAACAAATAAATTCAAATTCATATTAATTATTAGAAATAGACACCATAAATATTAAAACATCATAAAAACTACACATTAAATCAATACTAATGAATAAATAATAGAACAATAGAATAATAATATAATATAAAACATTTAAATTTATAAATTTACATTTAACCTGGCGATCGTATTATGTATATGTGACAAAAAACTGCAGACACTAATTTATTATCACATACACTCAATCGCGCCAGGAATGAAGCTCTGAGCCTCTGCATTAGCCCGTGAAAATCAGTAACTCTGTTCTCGACGAACATGCCAGTCGCACTACACCGCCAGGGCAAACGTAGCAATGCCCTAAAAGCGTTATTATATTGTACACGGAGATTGAGCTTCTGTAAACGTTTTACTTTAATATATATCTACACATATATATTGTCTGTTTGTAATATTAAAATCAGCTTAAGCCCCTATTTCATCAGCTTTTTAGAGTAGGCATATGAAAGTATGGACGTTACTTATAACAAAAACACACTTTGTATAATTTTACTATCTTTTTGTTTGAGTTAAACTCTGACTACTGAACCAATTTTGACGGAGCTTTTATTGGCGGAAAGCTTATGTGCCAACGAATAACTTAGGATACTTCTATTTTCAAAAACTATCAGAGTTCCGTGATAAATTAAAAAACCTATGAAATCAAACGCGAACGAAGTTGCGGGCATAGCTAGTAATTACAATGTTTACTATTACATCTACACTTCTAACTTGCCAGTGTTCCTTAAAGTAACAGCACACTATTCATTGTGTCAAAAGTACCTACACCATATCTCTGTCTCAAAACAAGAAAGGAAACATATTCTGTTAAAATAGAACACGGCTGCTATTCACTAAAAGAACTGTCATATTTTTTGATAGACTGCTTGTAACAGAGCAACGCGGAGGTCACTACACTTGATAATAAAATCGCAGACGGGCCCTTTTGTGCGGGCTCCGGCTCGGAAGTAGCAATTTTTCCATGACATCCGGCGCCCCGCTGTGCTGTCCCCGCCACTCGGCTCCAGCGCTCGCCTCGCACACCCAACGCTGCATAAAATATTGTGCCACTAATGCTATTCAACGATATGCTCCGTTCACTAAATGACTTTCCGGCACTTTGGTGTACCATTTATTGGCTTTCCTTTATTACTTAGATTCTGCAGATTTTCCAAATGACTTGTGAAACATCGCCTCAATTTAATATCACTACTTTCCGATTTAATCTAGGAAAAGTAGGTGCGTTTAATACGATCTCGTTCGAACCTTAGCTCACGGATGAGTTAGTTTCAATATGTTCTATTTTAATATAGGAATATTATGCTCGTTGGAAATTCGCTCAGTGGAATAAGTGAAATATCAGATCTGGTTTTATTATAATATGATTGTTGATTTGTTTTTCCAGTATTGTTGTTAATAGTTAACTGCTATATCCGTGGAGACAGAGCCTCAACTAATAATGAACTAAAATTTCTTCGTTTCTCGGAGTTCGTTCCAAATTCAAACTGAATACTTTCGATTAATTTCCCTTGTTCGACAGCTCGTTTTAATAATTTACTCCGACTTGTATCGACCTCTAGCTCGTAATTACTGAACGTAAAATGTTAATTACAAACTTTACGACATTGGACTTAAAGTTCAAAACAAAATGTAAGATTCTCATCTTGTGGCCGCATTTACAATGGTAAGTTTTTGTAAGAGGCAGGCCTTGGTGCAAATAAACAAACGTACAACTGTTAAATAACCCTCAATGGACAAATTATTTTCAGTTCTCAACAGTATTCGTATCAGCTTCCAGCGGAGCGATATTCGCTTTCAAAATAGCCTTTCCAAGATCGACTTGTTTACTTAATGGGTATTAATTGGTCAGTAATTATATTATTATTCAGCTGAACCTTAAGGTAATTTTATAGTGTCAGTTACAGGATTATGAGGCTAAGATTATTTGATCATTCTAACTACTAGGTATTGTAAAATTAATAAGGTTGATTATAAATAGTTTATCAATATATTCTATCTTAATATTCGCTGGTGGTAAAAAGAAAAAAAGTGTGATAACAGCCTAAGTCTTCTCTGGAGGAACCTATACCCGAGAGTGGGACATTGATGAACTGCTATTACTGTTACTGTCAGCCTATTTCATGTGACTGCTGCGGAATGGCCTCTTCCATGAGATGCTTTTCTATCTGAACTCTGTAAGTGTCTGAAGTGGTCCAGCCTTAGTGACTTTTTATTTCATCAAGCCATTTTTTTGGTGGTCTACCATTTCACCGACCTGCTGTCTCATTATCTATAATTGAAAAGGAAACCATAGATGGCAGTCAATATTAATGTTCAAAAAATATAAACCTTTAAAATGTATGTGTGCAATACTTAAAATCATTGTCATTATCAGTACACTGGTATAAATAAAACAGGGCTCCCATAATGAGGTCTACCGTTACTGATCATCGGATGTTTTGTTAAAACATAAGTTCAAAAGTTACTTTTATTTTTATATATTTACTAGTAATATGTTTCAATGTTGGATATGGTTAGAATGATGGCTTGAGGGTAGTCGTGACGGTGCCCCACGACCTCTCGCCTCTGTTATTAAGCTCCTCTCAAACAATATGCCGCAAATTGAGTTAACTCACTAATAATGGTATCGCGGCTGCAGAGGGCTCTTCCATTGAGGACGGAAGCAATCTTTCCTCTCCCTCCCCGGACAGCCTCTATTAACCTTTTATTCGATTTGTCGAGATTAATAGCCACAACATATGTGTAACCACAAATTGGCCCGTTTGGATAACACAGATTTATATATTTTATTATTCTAAGGATCAAATTGAATACATTAGATGATTAAGAATTTTATGCTAAGTATTTTTAATTATGTTTTCTAACCTATCACTGTACCTCTCACTTTATATACCTATTTTTTCACAAATTATTTATATTCTGCAGATAAGAGTAAGAAAGTAGTCATAAATACTTTTTGAGATAAAATAATTTTATAAAACGTTTACATTTTGGTAGGTGTAATATTGTCATACAATTGTTTTATTAGATTGCCTAAAGACAAACTTACGAAATTGTGAGAACATTATATCAAGATAATCATATTGTACGACGTATACATCGATGGTAATATGTACGGCAGCACGCATGCGAGGCATTAGTCGCTCCCCAGCAGAGGCGCGACCGACCTATGATTTCAATTATTGTTTGATGTCGTTATTTCTCTTGTGTTTATTCGGGACGCGTTTCTCCATTTTTTACTTCACCCTTCCACCCTCGTATTTGCCCGTACAAATAAGATGGCGTGGAGGTGCGCTGCTAGACTCGGTAACTGATATGTTTGGCGCGCCGTTACTGTCGAGATGTTTGAACAAGACGCAGCCGAATCGAATTGAGTGCAGTTACTTTGATTTGCTGTCTTTCTTCATCTAAGCTCTTTCTAAGAGGTCTTTGTCGACGTGCTTGCCATTTATTAGCTCTAAATAGCCTTTTAATGTTACATCAACGGTTAATCTAACAAAGAACTGTTCAGCTTTGTCATCGATGACCCTGCCAGTATTATCTACATGTCTTATACCATTATCTATTTATCCTTTATTCAGTTTATTGGTATCTAGTTACTAGAAAACACCACGTCAAGCCTTTTGTCGCGTCTATTGTGTTCTATTGTGTGGCATTGAGAGCCTAATGGACTGTCACTCTAGGTACCGAGCGACCTCTATATTGTTTTCTTCTCATTACACGAGGGACTTCTAAGAAATCTTTGACAATAAAGGTATTGATTAGTCTTATTCTCTTAGTGTAGACAGGCGAGAATATTTTCAAAGTAACATTATATGAAGTATACTAAGTGTGTAAAAAGAACAAGTAGACGTGACGCGTCGAGCGAGCTAAGATATATGCGGTTTGGTGCAACAGGCGTGATTCAAACTAGCTGCGGGATTGCCAACACCTGCGTCTTAGACCTAACTCAAACCCAAAACTGAGTTTTATTTTCTAGCTAGTAAGACTTGTATTCGGTAAAAACGCTTTCCCAGCCAAAAACTACAACCTAAACGAGAGTTTCTCAGTTTCCTTAAAGTGGTTGCGGTAAAGATCATTTTTGTAGTGCCATTGTTCCGCTTCCGAACCGTGCCGCCGCAATATTTCAGCACTTTACTAAGAAATAACAATGCACCGCTCGAGCGACGAAAGCACTATACTTGTGAAATAGAACAGCGCAGGCAATGCTTCATCATCATCCTAAGCATGTAGCTTGAAGTGCCATGCGCTTCAGAATAAAGCGAACTTCTTGTTGTTACAAATTGCTTTTGTATTTTTAATATTCGGGAGCAATAACAAATTTGAAATAATATAAAACATAGAACATTATACTGTTGTTGAATCCTTCCAAACGTAACAAATAAGTTTTTATTTCAATAGAATCATAAATGTAATACGAAACACAACAGTCTATTGTATTTCCTCGAACAAAACTGAAGCTGTATTTGTTACTTACAGAATTTAAAACACATAAGTATGTTTCGTACAATAAGAGTTTGAGGAACTTGTATAGGAGGTATTTGCGGCACAATAGGAACGGACCGAAGTCCTTATAAGCTTTCACAGGTGTCGACACCTCCTTTCCATACAATACGGTTGCTTGGCAACAAATATCTCGGACACAAGACGTGAGAAACATCGTGTGTTGCGAGAAGTTTAAGCTTCTATTTTCAATAATACAATAAGGTAACTTTAGTTAAATATCTGAGTTCGTTCGCTGCTATGAAGCAACAATGAACAATGATGTTACTCGCAAAAGTTCTTTGAGCTGTCATAAGAATTCAATCGTAAAAAAATCTAAATTTCTAAAACTTAAAGTAACATTTATTTGAGAAATTCTTATAAAAACTAAAATTTTTCAAACATTTGACATTATATTTTAGGATAAATTGGAGCCGTAGCATATCAGCAAATGTAGATGGATTCTAAAACCATAAATTTGTTTCCAAGCACAAATAATATGAGATCTTTGTCGATCAGAACGTGTGATATATTTTTATTCACATAATATTGAATTTTGGAGTACCCAAATACCTACCGTTGGCAATGAAAAATATTATGATAACTGGTAATTACAAAGATTTGTGCAATATAAACGTTTGTACGAACGTTGAGCGGCTAAAATAAACAAGGATTGTATTTCATTTCATTAGTCTGACTTCTGCCAGTACGGTTCATTAGCGGCACCATAATAAGATTAAATTATTTGATACAGATTTTGAGGTTACATTGGGGCACCGTCATGCTTTTTTGATGAACATTAAACGTGAATTTAATATTTCTTTTATATTACTGTGTTATACATATAATGACTCGACTGGCTTATTTATACTCTTGGCTATGTGGCATATAAATTTAGCTGTATTGCCTCTTTGAACAAGAAGGACGCATCTGCTTTAAATAGCTCTCGGCAAAAACTTATAAAGACTTGATTTTAAGACGCATTTTTCTCTGTTTAGGATGGTTTAGTTCTCAAGAGCTTCGAGCAGTTTAGCATAAATATAACCATGCCGCCTAGAGGCAAACATTATAAAGATTGTTTTTAGCTTCTGATATAAACAATTTGCGATATTAAAATATACAAAATATTACTCAAACGCTTGCGATTTTAAAATTCAAACACTAAAGACAAAGTAATGTAAAACGGATGTCGAGGAAATAGCTGGAATTCCTCAAACAAGAGTTTTTGGGGTGGGCTCTCGCCTTGGTTATGCTGGTAGTATCCGGTGTCCGCACCGGGACGCTCCGGGCTGCTTTGGGCCGGGAAATAATGCCATTTCCGATGAGGGCCCGCGGGGCGTGTCGACAACGAGATTAGGGAAAAAAGACGGGAATTTAATAACACCACCGACACACGTTTCACGGCAAACAAACAGCGTCCATCTCCGACAGAGTCCGTCACGCGCGACCACGCTCTGAGTCCTTGCCATATCTAGTTCATTCATTTTTTACACCGATGGTATAATATGAAAAAGATCTTTTCACGGTACTATAAACGTATTATACCTTTCTATAAAAGGGTGATTTTAAATAAGTCCGCTCATTCCTGAATAACATTTCAAAATAAATGTTAAATACAAAAATTTAAAGTGTTGCCTTAAAATTTTCTACGCGATTGCCACGTGAGCGGTTCAAAAAACGGAAATATGGTAAAAACGTTTCGTGATCGCTGGGCACGTGACCAACCGTTACAAAACCTCTACGGAGCTACGATTGGCTACGGAGTGCTACGAACGTTGCTCAAGAAATTTGTATGGGTTGCGAACATTCATCGCAAGTTTGTTATATTCAGCGATACTACTTTTGATTGTACAATAAAAATGTTTTGTGTAACAAGTTACTGAAGTGAAGTCCTACGACCGTCTTCAGAGTTGGTAACTGTAGCAATACTGAATTGGGGGACTAAACTTAAACGGGGTGACGTAAACGAAACAGAACAGGAACAAACCCTCAGTCCAAGTTGGTTGTATACTTGTAGCGATGTAGGCTTCCTTGTGACTAATCGAGCGTACCCCCAAGTACCCGGGCCCGGTTTCATGCCCCTAAGTCGATTTGTTAATCATTGCTACTGCTTTGGTTAATTAAATTACACGATATTTGAAATTAATTTGGCTTACATTAAATAGAGATTTTGTCTTTGTGGTAACGATGGATACTTACATTAAAGGGCTTAGTAACTGAAAGGGCAATATTATGAAAGGGTTGGCTTTATAATAAGAAGATGAGAAAACTATATTATACATATATTATAAGTGTTTGTGATTTTTTCCTGCTTTTTCGGCCGTTACCTATAGTTATAGTCTGAAAAGGGAAGATGCCCTGCGTCACGGGTACTTTAAATTCATACAATAAACGGAAACAAAGTTTTTTTTTATCTTTTTAACATCACTACCAGTCATCAACTTTATTAGTTTAATTTCAAACTTATGTAAAAAATAATGAGTCAAAAATTAGTATTCTGTAAGCTACTACTCCTATTACTAAAAATAGTTTGAACAATATACAAAAGTAAGTATATATACACATACAGCACACGAGTATAGAGACCTCAAGTCAGAAGTTGCGCGACTAAAGCAAGTTTGTGCGTTGAACCGCATTTGTCGGAGTCGATCGTAACTTCTCCTCGCGATTAGCATCGACACCAACTTGCTCCTCACAACTATATCGACATTCTAATTCATATTGAATAAATATTTGCTTCTCGAACTTAGCCGTATTTAGTCGTCTTAACAGATTCCGATATCTTAGTGTTTGTTAGATTTAACGAAAACCATAAAATTAGATCTTTTGGATAGGCCTATTGTTTTCATAACGTTCAAAACATAATAATATGTGTTCCTTTTTTCTACCTTATCCTGAAATTTGTTTTCAATTCACAACCAATGCGTATGATGTACTTATGTTATAAAATATTATTATTTTTAGGATTCCATGTTTTACTTTTGTGTTCCCAATTTGAAATAACGTTATAATCGCACGACTGCGTCATATCATTGTTCAATTATACACGTGTTTCAATTTTGGGTGGGTAGTAAACCCACACCGAAAGGGATTAATTTCTACCAGAACAGTGTTCTTTTCAAATAATTTTAAGAAGTATACAAAATTTATTTCGTATTTCGATTCATACATTCCAATTGAATATACCGCAGTATGTGTGTGCCGATCGCTGTTATTAATAAACTTGGGGGGCGCAACCTTTTTCGCATCGGGAGCGGATGGAATTATTGGATAGTTGGTATTGTCGCGGCAGTCAGTGGTCATAGTCGCGAACGCAGCCGCCGCGCGGAATGTCAACGGAATTTCATTTCGTTAGTGGCGCACCCTGCCGGGGTTGTGGATTCCTGCGGTCAGCCGCCCGCTCCATACTCGCGCCACCCGCGCCGCTCCTTTTTGTGTCGTATTGATGAACTAGGTTTACTAACTCATACGTCATAAACATTCATGTAAAAAACTTCGTTATATACTCTACTAAAAATTCAGTATTAAATTGAGCTACGTTTGGTGTTTTATGGTAATAAGTTAACGAACTTATTACCTTAAAACTCCGAGACTACATTGATTTAAGATAGAGATAAGGCAATTTGCGATAAAAGGAAGAGTGTATAACCTGATTTAGAGTTTTTTCATATTTTCCAGGATGCCATTAGAAGTTGAATTGTATGATAAAATATTCAGAGCACAGCATAATTTAAACACAAAAGTCGTTTGCATACATATTTTTAAGTCTGACATCGCCTCACTTTACAAAGTATTTATACTTTTCAGGATATTCCGTTTATATATATATATGACTTACATAATTTATTAAAAACAATTTATAGTGAAATTATTATTTTACACACCTAGTGTAGTGACGGATTAAGAATATATAATGTCACTACCCCATCTCAACCCGTGGGTGTACAAAGTGACTAAGAGTAACCTTATTACAACTGACAAGAGCATTGCGAAAAAAAGGAATATTCGAAACAAACCCTATACCAACCCGTCTGGCCAGCGTGTTATAGTAGGCTAAATTACCTCCACATTCTTTAGAAGAGACCTGTGCTCAACTGTGGAACGTTTATGGGTTGTGATGATGATGGTGTCACATACTAATTGTGGTGTCTTCATAGGACGCAGTTCATATATCAAGAAACGCGGCCGCGTTTCCAGACAAGTTTCAAGTACAAGAGACAGACGCAGCCGTGTGTAGTATTACACGAACCATTTGGAGCCACTTTTGACACACCGATTACTCAAAATCTATTTAACACAAACGCATGAAATTTTGTATATGAGTTAAAGTCTACTAGACTAACCAGAATCTCAAATTTCATAAATACAGCTTAAGTGGTTAGCGAGATATTGACGCTCAAAAATCGCTATTTTTCCACTGACTGACTTACCTATAGACCTTAAATAACACCCACTTCCAGATAACCTATAAAGTTGAAATTTGGTGTCCAGCGGTGTAATTGTGTGTATACAAATAAAAAAACTAAAGAACAATAAATTATTTTGTTTAAAAAAAAAAACCATATTGCCTTATAAATTATATTAGCAATGAATTATTACTTATCGTTTTAATAAACACTTTGAAATAGGAGCTTATGACTTCCAAGTAGTTATTTATTTTGTGTATATTATATGAGGAAGAATTCATTAATTTGTTATCAGTTATCATTTCGTGCAATGGTAAAACAAAAACGCAATCCTTCCTATTTGATTATCTTAAGGTGGTAAGGATTATCGTGTAGACGAATCATCATCATCATAATAGCCCAATGACGTCCACTAATGAACATAATGGCTCACCTAACTCCTTTATTCCTGTCTGTGCCACTGGATTTGCCACTGGGGTCAAAAACGGAGGAAATCTTCCCTTATGTGCCACTGTTTGTATGAACGTACTCCTGTTATACACTCTGCATTTGCCACTGGGGTCACAAAACAGAAAAATCTTCCGTCTTGTGCCTGCGAGCGACTTTGTGCCGCTTGCATACAACGACCATCCGCAATTTTTATCAGGTCGTCGCACTGTGGTTCAGAAGCCAGTTCTAGCGCGAATAAATTCCGTTCTAACTTAAAAGTCTTTATTTACTCGTAACTCGTATTATTTACATGTATGTTTGTGTTCAGGTGTATTTATTTAATTATTTAGCAAAAATAAATTATAACTAATAGCAACTATTTATTATTTTTATAGAAATAAATCATTATTCAGTATCACAAGTCTGGTCCTCGATATTGTGAACATCAGTCCTCAATGCTATAGTGTTAATGAACTGATTTTAACATTTCCATAGCTTCAGGGACTAATTTCCTTCACCTATTAGCTATTAGAATCACCTTGCTCTACATTAACCATTTGTTAATAATACTTTGACCAGAGATCCTATCTATCCCCAATTTTAATATCAGATTATAATAATTAGTCTGGAGTGATTTTTTTTTGATTGAAATTTGCATATCCTGTATGTTGTCAAATTAAGCAAATCTTTTAAATTAATAGATACACCAAGTTCACTTACTGTTACGAAATCATTATTAGCAAGCACGTTTCGCTTCTATTATTTTGTGCCACGATGGATATATATATTGGCTTTACAGTTTTTAGCAACTGTTATATATAAGCTAAACAATATGTTGTTTTATGTATTTAAGTTCGTATTGATTATAAGCGCCAAAGATGTAGTTTAACACTCCGTACTTGTAGCAGAAATAGCTTTTTTAAACTTTTATGACTTCCGATGTGCTATGTGCAGTAATATTTTCAACTATATTAACTGCATCCCGCTTACGTAGGGTAGACTAATCAGCAAAAGAAAGTTCTTGCATAGTATATGTCGAGGCAAAAAATGTTGTATTTTCTTTTTCTTAGGTCGAGTACCACATTCATCATTTTTTTGTGGTCTCCCTATACCTAAAGATCCAGTTTGTAATTGTTCATCTAAAGGAGTAATAGGCAAAACAAAATTTTCATTTAGCCAGTCTTTATTTTCCGACAAAAATCTTCCTTCGAAATCCTAAGTTTTTCACAAATTTTGACAGGACATCACGTAATTTCGGACTTTTTATATTTCGTATGAAAAAAACACGATGCAATAATAAGGTATTGCCACATTCTTCTCTTCAAATTCCTATGTTTATATAAAATTGTTCAAACAACTCTACACGAATGACTACGGGTTCCATAACTCTAAAATACAAAAAAAATATCTACGTCCAAGAGGGGAAAATTTTTTTATTTATGACTGAAAACTGACTATATAAGCTTTTAAATCAAAACACATCTGAAGCCTGCACTCTTCTGCACTTTTTTAAAACCCTTGTTACTTTTGACGTTTTTTGTAAAAATAATAGGATCAAATCAAATGCCCAGAATAATTAAACTAAACTATAAACACACCATTTTCATAAGCTGACATGATATACAACTATTAAACAACACGATAACAACAATAAAATTTATAACTTTAGACAAATAATTGCGAAAATAAATCATTCACTAACTACGTCTTAAGCACTCAATAAAAATATAAGCTGGTAGTGCTATATGCACAGAGTTGTCTCTAATTAATTATTGAAGTACCTACATAATTTAGTTTATTAATATAAAGTACGTTTATCTATAAGTCATTTAAGCATAGTTTAAAAGTATAAGCACTACTTTCGTATTTCAGAGTTTATTCGCGCTAGAACTGGCTTTTGAACCACAGTGCGTCGGTCCATCTCGTGGGGGGTCGCCCTACACTGCGCTTTTCAATACGTAGCCGCCAGTCTAAAACCTTTTCCCCCCATCGGCCATCAGTTTTACGAGTACTGGCACTTTAGCGATACAATTCGGTTAGCTATATCCGCAACTTTAGTTCTTCTACGGATCTCATTTTGGATTTGATCACGCAGGGAAACTACGAGCATAGCGACAGTGAGTCTTATGAGCCCTACAGTTTAGTAAATAATAAATAATAGACAATCAAAAAAGAAAAGAATCAAGATATTTATTTTTTATTAGTTTCTTCCTTGTATTTTTCTTAATAATTCTAGCGCAACCTCAGCAAAACTATAAGTATTTATCTGAAACAAATAACAAATATTTACACCATTACCATATTTACCCATTTACACACAATAAGAGTAATAAGACATCCATGCTACTAGATCCAGTTATAAATGTATATTATTTTGTGTTTAGTATCTACCATGGGGATTACACACATCAACTGAACCGTTAAGACTGAAGAGTACACAAACTCATGCATTTACTTCACCCAATAGTGACAGCCACACTCTCATAATATTCCACGCAGACGAGACACTTTTACGGGTTTCTTTCTTTCTTTCTTTCGGAAAATGATTACACTACGACCTGCTAGAGGAGAGGATCCTACTATAATAGTATAAGTTACATTATAATTTATTACATACCTCAACGAATGTACTTACTATAATAACTAAAGATATATACTTCAACCTTTTCTTTTCCTCTAAATTCCACATTCACTTACGCTAGAATTTTCCAGAATATTTTATAATTTAATAGGTATATTAAATAAACAACATACAACCTAAATAATAAAACATTTGTTGTCATCTGTCATGTCATCTTGTGTCAAATTTTATAAAAAGTATTTTACTTTTACAAAAAAGTTTTTATACTTTATTTAATAAAAAATAGTTTTCATTAAATATTTTTATGATTATTTTATATATTGACAACAATATAATATCTCATATTTATATACTTTCTGGTTTAGACTACAAGTATTAATTTATTATTGACCTTTAATTTCTGAATATCGAAACTACATGTCAAACCTTATCCTAGACCTGCCTAGACCTTAACCTAAGAATTTTTACTGACAGCTATTCTGTGTGTTCTTTATAATGTACCAGACTTAATACAAAATATTATATAAAGAAAACGATAAAAAAGAAATTACAAAACGTAAATGCAGAATTTTTTTTTTACAAAAAGTAGTGATATCCCTCCAAAAACATAAATGTAAAAAACAGTAGACAATTTCAAGTGGTTGTCGATTTCACCGACAAAAGAATCGAGATGTAGGTGAATGACAAGTTTGTTCTAGTCAAATTATTTATAGAAAGCAGATAACTTAGGAGAAATTGAAGCTCAACATTTTACTTGTCTAGTTTTTTACATACAAGTAATCTTATTCGCGAATTCTAAGTTACTGTTCTTATAGATATTGTAAGATCAATATAAGTAGGTACACCTGTACAAAAGTGAGTACCTACTTGAAATAAATATCTATGAATCACACAAAAATTTGTCTCGTGTAGGAATCACATCACGCTACTCAGCACGACGATGTCAGTGTCAAGGCTAACCTTTATACATATTATGTGCAAAAATTTAGTTTGCTGTTTAAAATAAAACTTGTTTAGCTTAGTTTGCTATGTTTTGTTATATTTGAAAACAAAACTAGTATCTATGAGAAAACTAAACAAGTAAAATTTTGAGCTTCAATTTCTCCTAAGTTATCTGCTTTCTATAAATAATTTGACTAGAACAAACTTGTCATTCACCTACATCTCGATTCTTTTGTCGGTGAAATCGACAACCACTTGAAATTGTCTACTGTTTTTTACATTTATGTTTTTGGAGGGATATGGTTTACTGGTATATGTCCAATAATTGAAATCCATTGATTCAGCCGAAAACGAATCGGAACTCGAGACTCTCGGTTGTCTGGTAAATAATATTCAAAGCATTTGCCGATGCTCGCCAAGTATTGTAAAGAGAACGTCGCGACGGCAGCCGCTCTCCATAATATTGTGTTATACCTTATCGAATTTGCATGTTTTTACTGAATAACATTCCTTTGGCGCAGTCGAGATCAAAGGCCGAGGCGAAAGTGATTTCGCACTGAGTTAGTTCAACAAGATTCAGTTTCGCCCCTGCTTCTATCCGGCTTCTGTATAATTTTGATGTAATAAGGAAAATTGTAAATGGGCATTCGACTCTTCATATTTTATACGAGTTATCACCTGCATTATATCAGCATTGTGCTGTTCTATATAAATCAGTTCTCTTTGAAGGCTTGCTTATCATTTGTCGCTAAATATATTTATTTGCACCAAGAAATATAAATATACACTTAACGACATTAAGATTGAATATGGTTTTAATTTAATTTAAGTATTCCTATAGAATAAAACAAGGCATTAATTCAAACCCAGTTTCAATTACTATAAAATGTTTAAGATAATTATTACATAGAGGAGAGGAGACCCGAGCCCAGCAGTGGGATATTAATGGGTTGCTGCTGATGATGATGATGATGATGATTAGTTGGTGTCATATGTTAGCAAAATATTAAAGATATTTAATTTAATACAAAGTTGCCACCTTATAAATGCTCCTCCAATAGCCACGAAAGGTAGAGGATAAAAAAAATCACGCGTCCTAGTCAAGTCGTCATTTACATATTCCATTACAGCGCGCGATTAAATATTTATGGACGAAATAACATTAAGAAAACGCCGCTTGTTTCTTCTAACATGTATGTTTAATGCGTTGGTAATCTTGCGTCGTTTGATGTCGCTCAAAGAGCTGGCGCCGACGCCTACGGAGCTTAGCCGGACAGGACGATGTCTTTGCTCTGCTTTCGACCGACACCCCTACTCGTGGCACGATTTTGATATAACTAGTTGCAAGCATGTTTGAAAATACGACTGAGTTCGTCTGTAAATTACAGAAACTTATTTTTTGTTTCTTCATATTTTTAAAATGACCCGCACGAAGTAATTAGCATTGTGTCGCGCAAGACTTTACAAACATTTAACGGATATAAAGTACAGCCTCGAAACAAATATTTTTGAATCACACAAATATTTGCCTCGTGTGGGAATCGAAACCACGTAACTCGGGCACGGCGCGGCGGCCGATGTTATTGGCCAGGCGGCCACCTTAACCGTTACACCACGGGAATAGCCACTATATGAAGTTTTATATGTATTTGCGTTCATTTTCGTGTAGTAAGTTTCATAGCTGACCGTGGCTGTATCAGTAAGTTTTCACGTGATCTTGTGCCCAGTAACCCAAGAACTTGGCTAAATCATTAATATCTCTCTTAGAAGGCAATTATAGTTTGGTTCTTTTAATTTTTTGCGGTAACTCTTATATTTTAGAGCCTGAAAGTAATGTTGCCTAGCCTTTAGTACTCGGAAGCAAATAATTACGAGCTGGCTACATCATTCGACTATTATAACATGGGGAAAGGTTCTGTGCATAGATAGATGTATGAATTGATTTGTTATATTTAAAGTAAAATCTACTAAATACGTTTCATTGAAAGTTTACAGCAGCTATTTTAGATTGTAACGCGTGTGAACTCTTGAGTGGGAGTACATGTATAAATTATTATGCATAACTATTGAACGGAATTATATCTTCCGATTGTCATCGTCTTTCGTAAGAATGAAATCGAGACGTGAGTAGGGGCTTTTAAATTATTCCGGGTACGATCTGCCCGGTGAAATTGTTACTTAAGAACTTAATCGACGCTTTGCTCTTTGTCTTTATACCAGATGTTTTTACAAACAACATTTTATTGAATTCCAATTTCATTGGCCCCCATTGTATTTTTTTACCTTTGATTTTAAATTGCTTTCAATTTGTTTTCGCGTTTTAGTTTCTTTTAATATTCTGTGTGATTTTAATATTGTTTGTGGTTACAATAATATAATCAATCAATTTATGTACATAATGTTCTTTTTTTTGTTTATTTTCTTTAACAAATCGCAAAACATAAAAAAAATGTCTTACATCTAGTGCTTACTAACGGTTCCCCGATAGAATATAATAGAATAAAACTTTATTATATGTCACAGATTAATTTTGCAAACAGCTGTTGTAGACAAAACAGTTTCACCGTGATACTCATAGAGTGTGTATAATGTGTTTAAAATATCTACATAATGATATTTAAATAGTATTTATATATTAACGATAATAATAGTTTACGTAATTCCATACCCGCATTACCTTCTGTTATGTTCTGTAATAAGTAAACTACCTCAGCGAAAAGATAGTAATTACGACTCTTGAGCTGAGATTCGAAATTGGAGCTTGTCCAAGGTGATATTGAAATTTCCTGGAGTCTAGAAATTTGTTCGGTTTATAGAATAATAAATAAATTAAAAAGATAATGGCTCTTCTTTTAACATTGTTAAAGCTAATTTAATTTTAAGCAAATTTTTTGTTGTTTGATGTTTTTTTCATTATTGTAATTAAATTTTTATGTGTAGGTACATCTATACTAATATTATAACACTGAAAAGTATATTATTTTCGTTGAACAAGCTAATCTCAGGGACTACTGGTCCGATTTTAAAAATTCTTTTAGTGTTGGCTAGCCCAACTATCGAAGAAGGATATATATCATCAACTACGGCTTTATTAGAGGTAAATAAAGCACATTATCAAAATCCGTGTAGTGACGGATTAAAAATACATAATGTCACTACCCCATCTCAACCCGTGGGTGTCGTAAAAGCGACTAAGGCAGCAACCTTATGCAGACAAGACCACTGCAAGAAAAGGAAAATCGAAACAAAACCCTATACCAACCCGTCTAGCGAGCGTGGTATAGTAGTAAAAAAAACATATGTTTCGTTCGTTAACAGTTTCAAAAACAAAGTTAAATATATTCAAATAAAAATATGTTGTATCAATTCTACCTGACTATTATTAGCCAAGTAAGCCTTACAGTGAAACCGCGGCGTGCATGTGAAGCGATCTCAGTTATAATCTCAAACAACTAATTAGCGCCTTGTGCTCATATTAACATGTTAATCGCATACCCTTTCCGAGTACACTGTATACCCTCTGTCGATGGAAGCCCCGCATTATACATGAGTCTGAGATTAAAAATATTTTTATGAAATTAACAACACTAACTTTCTTGACGCTATGCAAAGTTTCTTAAGACGTTCCTCTTACATAATGTAAATGAAATATTTCCAACAATTGACACATTTTTCTTCTATGTTTAATACTATGAGGGTAATTAAAATACTCTGTGATACTCTGACTATGGCAAATCAGTTAATCAATATCTGGGTTCTACCTAGTATTCACGTAATAGCGGCTAGGGCAGTAATAGTAAAATATTAGTTAAATGAGAAAAACTATGAACTAGACGATTAACTGCTACATCTTTTTTAACAATAAAAAAACAAAGTACTTATAAAAAATCCTTTAAAATCGAAGCGGCACTTCAAGAAACAAGATTTATAGAAAACACTAACTTCGTCGTGTCTACAGAATTGAAATGATGAAAATGAAAAGATGGATCTCTTGAACTCTATAAAGAGCTTACAATATTGCCGTTACTATTGTTCAAGAACATAAGAAAAAGAACATATAATACCCTCTTAATGTTATTGTGTTCGTAATTTGTTGTACATTTCACAGATCATTAAAACGTGCATTGAAAGCGCAGCGCACTAATACATTATACAAAGAATACCTCGTACAAAAAGGCATATTACACACAATACACGATGAAACATGTATATCTCAGTGAATATCGATTTCAAATAAAATTGCAACCTTTTCAAGATAACGAGGTGACATTTCCCCTTTTCCGGGGCCCGGTTTGTCGCCCTCGTCGCACATTGGGAATTTATCCACCGAAATAAGCAGATAACGAACCTAATGGTATCTATAGACGAATAAAATATACGATTGGCTCGACACTCTTGTAAGGAACTGTCGACAACGCTATTCTGTCGAGCTGCATTTTGAAATATACGCGTCCCCAAATACTCGTTGATGCGGAACAAGTTTTTTATTGTATAGTCTTTGTTATATAAGTGTTATTTTTGTTTTTTTTACTGCATCCTTTCAACTGTTGCCGTGTGATTGTGTGTGACAAACTTATCTATCCATCCATTTAAACTTTCGTATTTAAAATATTAGTAAGATTGCTTTATACAAATACGAAATGGCTCAATACACTGCTACATATAAAAGCATACAAGGAAATACGTCGCCTTCTGACTTTCAATAAGCTCCTAATGATGTCCGCCCGCCGCGACACCTAGGAGCCTTGCTTCGATACTTGTTGCTCGTGTCTTCGCAATACGGTGCCGTAACGATTCCGCACTGTACTTTATGAGATAGTTCCTACATGCTGCTGTTATTACATGCCCATTGTGTGAAAACAGTGGTACATGTTCGGTATGGTAATGTACATATATTTTTAATAACAGGCAGTACAATTGGTGCAACATAGGCACTGCATCACGTAGAGAGATGATAGTGTATATATTATCTAAAGCAGTCTTTTTACAAGCTGATGTACAATATATTATTATATTTACTGAGAATTATCTAATTAAAAACAGGATAATTGATTTTATAATAATAATCATTGTATGAATTAAGTATGAAATAATAAATGTATAATTTTTTACTTTTTATAAATTACCTAATTATAAAATAGTATTGGATAAATCAGAATCAGTTTTTTTTTTTGGTAATTTTGAGAAGAATTTGCAAACTACATTACGTATTAAACGTTGCGGGTTCCGTGACAGTAGGTTGTTTACTCCTCGTACATATCCAAGTCTTTATTAGCTACTTTTCTTATTACTATAAAACTTATTTTGTGGGAAAGGATTTAATTTTCTTTTTAATTTTCTAATAAGTTTTTCTGAAGTTTTCTATATTTTATTAGTTTCTGTTTTAATTTACAGTCTTTACATGTATATTTCACCGAACAGCTGCACCGACGCGATGTGCAGAGTAGAATGCCAATTTACAAAATTTATTTTTGCCTTAATAGATCACCACTGCACTCCGGTGCAGAATTCAATCTGAAATCCATTCATTCTCTGAGACTACCTAGTAGTACCTCAAAACTCTTGATCCTTACAAAAGTTATAATTTTGGGCATGAACGTCTATACAAATTTATAGAGGTGAACCCGCTCTCCTTGTTCTTTATGAAATATGAGTAGCTATAATACAATGTTACTTTCCTTGTCTACAGATTCTTCTACCTGTACCACTTCTCGTTCTACGCCTACCATTATCGGTTCAACGGACAGTACAGCAGCCTCGCACTGGTCACATCGTGGCTGTTTATACAGGCAAGTATTACTGAATTTTTTAACGGTAAAGAGGTCAGGGAATGGTGGAATAAGGCTGGAGATAGACAGCAGTGGAAGGTTCAGGGGGAGGCCTTTGCCCAGCAGTGGGATGACACAGACTAAATAAAAAAAAAAAACCGGCCAAGAGCGTGTCGGGCCACGCTCAGTGTAGGGTTCCGTAGTTTCCCGTCCGTCACAATAAGTGTTCCCACTTATGAGTTTAAAGGTGGGTATCCATACTATCCATTATGTTCGCGATCCAGCAGCGCTCCGCGCTCCTGCAACAGCTCCCGGTAGTGGGTACGTGCGCGAACACGGAGCGTGCAATATTGCACGCTCCGCGGCAGTCGTTCCGACTCGTGACGGTTTTTAGCGCGAACACAAAGGGGAGCGCAGTGTGTCAAAGGGGAGCGCATGTAAAGGGCGCGCGACAGATCCATTGGATCAGTTGCAGGAGCGCGGAGCGCTGCTGGAGCATGAACATAGTGGTAACCCAACTTAAAAAGGCTATTTGTTACGGAACTCTAATAATTACGGAACACTAAAAACGGGCCCACAAAGGACGGTGATAACTTTTAATAATTATTTTTTTGTTTGAAAAAAGATACGTTCAGGATAATAAAATATTATGTAAACGAAGTTAAAAAAAAAATACGGGCAAATGAAACTTGACCTCTGGATTGTATAGGCGCTCATACGATTCAGGGACCAAATTATATTGGTTAACTGCAGTTTCCATCTGTTGTTTCCATCCAAGTTCAAAATAATTTTCCTAGAAAGTCCTTATAAAGTTCTACTTTTCAGATTTTTTTCGTATTTTCTAAACTTATGGTTCAAAAGTTAGAGGGGGGGGGACGCTTTGTTTTTTACTTTTGGAGCGATTATTTCCGAAATTATTGACATTATCAAAAAATGATTTTGGTAAACCCCTATTCATTTTTAAATACCTTTCCAACAATATATCACACATTAGGGTTAAAATTAAAAAAAAAAACACTTCCCACTTTACATATAGGGGGGCTACCCTAATAAAACATTTTTTTCCAATTTTTATTTTAGCACTTTGTCGGCGTGATTGATACACATATTGGTCCCAAATTTCAGCTTTCTAGTGCTAACGGTCACAGAGATTAAGCGAGGACGGACAGACAGACAGACAGACAGACAGACATGGCGAAACTATAAGGGTTCCTAGTTGACTACGGAACCCTAAAAAGAGGTCAGTTTTTTATTAGAAATAAACAAAATGGCGAAAAAATCCCATGTTGCAGAGATTAAAAGTAATAATTGCGGACAATCGCGCTGTTTATAATTAACTAACTAATAATAATTAACTAGGCTCCTTTATTTAATTATCAAAATCGTTCATAATATATCTAACACGAAATATACACATATCACGCTCATATGCTAAAAGGAGAATTGAAATTTATAAATTCCATCGCGCAAAATTTCAATGTAGGCATTCCAAATACGAGATTATAATTCTTGCCTAGCCTGTGTAGCATCTGTGTGCTATGGTGCTATGGCGTCTGTTTGTCGACAGCTTTGATGTCGGTCAGAGGCCGCAGGCGGCACGCACTCGCGCCACAGCCGACATGAGGCTTTATAGATAAACTGTTTGTCTAAAGCGATATTAGCTTTCCACCGCTCTACCGCTGTTATTAATATACTTGTTGAAAACCGGACGACTTTGCCACTATTAACATTTAGAAATTACTATTAAATTTGAAATGAAACGAGTGTACACGTATTAATGTTGACGTAAGCTATCCCTAAGCTAAAAAAAATAACGTCTTATTATAAAATGAGCATGAATGTCGTGACAGCAGCGCTACAATAGACGACGGGTCACGGGGTCGCAAAACCGCTCAAGGGACACGCACACATGCCCTCAGATACTACCCACACAGTCGCGTTTATCATCACAGCACAGCTGAATCTTCGAGCTATTATTATTTTTAAAACTAAAAGAAAAGCTCCTTTACCGTCTCCGAAAGTCGGGGTCGGGTCGTGAGCATTTGTCAACAAATCACGTCCCCATACGTTATTGTGATTGTGGTCGAGTACACTTGACTGTATCATCGTCGTAAATTGGACTATATGTTCGGATACATAAAATGTAATTTTCCCCTAACTTTTCAATTTCGTGCAACTTAACGTTGCTTATTTCCAAATTATTATAGTCTTGGGATCCCCATAACGTCTGTGTGTACGGTGTTCATTTTGACTTATTTCACAGCAGGTTTGTATGTGTATTAATGTGAAGATAATAATAATTAAAAGTTGTATTGATAAAAAAAAAACTACTTACAATAGTACTAAAAATAAAGAAGTTAAAATTATATTATTTCAATTAATTATCTATCTTGTCGTGTTTAGGTGTATAAAGATGAAAATGATTGAATAAAAGTATTGCTGAACTCGAGAACGACTGAACTTTTTTTAATATTCGTTGAAGTCCGTGGCAGCTCGTTACGAGGTGATTTTTTTTAATTACTTTGAAAAACGAAAATCTTTGTATAATTTTCCCATTGAAACTGTTCATAACTGTCAATAGGTTTCGGATCGGCTAGTTTAAAATAATAATCCTTGTAGGTTAAAATGAAAAAATAATGTTCCGATAATATTTATTATAACAATATCTAAAACCACTAATCACATTAAACTTAAAACTATATAATATTTATATTTAGAGACGTCATTCTTATAACGCAGGGTGCGTATGTTTTCAAAACGCTCATATTGTTCCCGTCAAAGTTTTGTCAAATATATCCCGGGACAATACAAAAAACGGTACTGTGCGTATTTTCCGCTCGCCCGGGGGAACTGCGCGTCCTCAAATGATACATTACGGTTAAGTGATTTGTGAACAGATGTGCGCACCGCGCATTGATTGACCACGGAACATATGTTGAATGGTTTTAAACTGTTAATAATAAAAATGTAAACGTAAATATCTCGCATTGTTTTGCAGATAATCTGTTATATAATAATATGTTGGAACTAAGGATGCATATAGACATAACATATAATTATTATATAGTAGCTGTTGTCCACGGCTTCGCCCGTGTGGAATTCGGTTTCCATCACTACAAGAACTTGTCCGTTGGATAGTGGACATTTGTGTTTTTCAATGCAAGTTTTTTATGTTCAAAACATTCCTTATACCAATTTAAAAATAAAAAGAAGACTTAGTATTAAATTTCTATTCATATAGATTTTTTAATACCTAATTATAAAACTTAAAGTTTAGCACTATCTCATTAAAATATATTTTAAATTTAAATCAAATAAGTCTAATAAGAACTGCCTGAATATCCTTCAAATTTTCTTTGTAATAAAAATATCGCACTATTTAATCTTTATTCTAACAGAGTGTAGGTGAGCTTTAGGATGTATTCAGACTGTGTCTTGTCGGATCTACTCTGGCGTCGATTTCCGTTCCGTTCCGTGTTGCACGGAAGTTAATAACACGGTGAGTGGACCTCGGCCACCCGCTGGTGCCGATCGACACGTGTGTACTGTCGATAGTATACTTAGTATTAGGTAGTTTACAGTCTACACCTTTATACTTATTTATGATGATACGATCTATTAAAACTTTAAATTGAGTTTTAATTATCCATTGTTATGGAATCACTTGATATGCGTTACTTTGTATCCGTTAATTATTGTATGTTGGTAAAGTTCGTGACACTGGCCTCGTCCATTAGGCGTTGTCTTATTAAAAAAAACATATCCTTTGAAAGGATTAATAAAAAAAAAAGATGATTAAATCCATGCTACGCTTCAGACTAGGAATGTACGGAGCCGTAAGTAAAATAATGGGATATCTGAATTTTTTTTTGGCTGCTTCCGTACCTCTGTAGTTAATGTGGTGTGTGGTGGAAATTAACAGACAGTAAAAATAAATAATTTCCTATATGTATGTAACCCAAATCAGTACAATATTATAAATCCATATCCAGAACCGAAGTAGTTATACATCCATAACAGCCCTGCTACATACCCTTTATGCACAGGTTGAAAACGCAAATCAGGTGAGCAGCCTAATAGTTAGTTAGTGTTCGAGAACCAAATTGCGATTGCTAATGGTATCGTAATCGAATTACCACTAATTAGAGTGTTCTTCATACACTTTAATGTTGTTGAAAATCCCTACTCTTATAATATGTACTAAGTTTAACCAATATCACGTTTTTAATTTTATTTCTAGTGTGTAGATCAACTAATAAAATTGTTTTTGCTTATGTAACAAATATTGCCGTGGAATGAATTAGAATTATTAATCTAATTAATAATCCCGACTTATCAGACAACGAGAGTTTTTAATCTTGTAAATCCATCTAAAATACGGCTGTACGTTGTTACATGTTTCGGAGTGTGTACTGTGTAGACAGTAAAAGCGCAGTTTTATGTGAGTAAAGAGAGTCTGATAGGCGCCTCGAGCGAGCTCAACGCGGCGTAGGGAGTAGGCTCTACAGGATTACAGCGCAGGAAGGGCGACGCGCGATGTCGAAAAACAAGAAGCCCCTTCGGAATGCAAAGTGGGGCTTATCTTATAATCATCGAGCGTGTCAACTTATTATTAAAAATCATATTTCATGAGGTCGGCTTCGGGCCAGTGCCTCGCGACGCGCCGTGCATAATATTCTCACCGACCTAAGATCCTTCTTACATTAATTTTAACACTCGGAACAACTTGTTGACAACTGACTTAGATAGGATTTAACTTTAAATTAATAAGTACGCAACTTTCTAACAATTTTTGATGTTGTATGTTGGCGCGTTTGTTGAAGACCAATCTAAGGATCCTCTTATTTTGGCGGTTAATAGACGTGCCTCAGTTAATTTCTGTCATATCCTAAGTCAACAGAAAAGGTCCGCCATTATGGAACAGTGTAAAGTGTTGTAATCTTCCAGATCTCTTGGAAATTATAGTTAAACTTAAGTCAAACACTCTCAGTGGCTTACTTTGTGGTGTACATAATTATACTGTGATACCTTCGGGGCATAGGCCCGACAGTTCCTTTAATGCACCTCTAAAATATTTACGGACAAATTGTTACGACCTCTGAAAACAATACCTTCGCATCTTAACAACAGTCAACTATAGGGATTTGTTAAGTGAAAACGGATTTATTTTAAAAAAATATGTCCCGTCTAAAGAGGGATCCCGCCGTCCACTGTTTTTTCCTTTGCATTTTAAATCAAAATAACTTTATTTTCGTCCGAGTTTTCTACCGTCTTGGCATAATCAACGTGCCGCTCGTAAAGTGTTTAAGACAATTTTGAGGCCCAAAATGAGTCATCACAAAGAATTCACGGCCTTCTTTGAGTTGTTATGGTAGTTGGTTGCTAAGCATTGTTTTACAAATTATACTCGTATTTATTCTGTACAAAATACAGAGAGTGACAGCATCAATTCCATATGATTTATCTTTAAATAATAAAAATCTGCTTCTGTATGTTTGGGTCTGCAAAATCGTTAGTGATTTTTTTTTATTTAGACCAAGTTGGATCAGTCTTTCTGACCCCAGCAAAACATGGTCCTGAATCCTGATTGAGCTCTCCGCAGTAAGAGTAAATTAATTTTATCTGAATTAGTCACAAGTTCGCTACCCTTCTAATCCCTATTAAACTGTTATAGGCTAAACTTTTAGCAATGCAACTTATTATATTAATTAATTTTCGTGTTCTAAAAGCTAGGGTTTTATCGCAAAGAACATAAATATGGACTGCAATAGGCTGAAATAATAATGATGATGATGAACATTAATATAAAAACGTAACGTTAAATAAATGTTTTATTTAAGAATATTTTTCTCCCAAAGTTAAATAAAAGTCGATGTTAGATAATTTTCCGAACAGCTAAGCCTGTAGAAAACTTTTGTTGAGTCTATACGGTGCCAACGTAATCTGTTACAAACGATCCGAAAATTGATAAAAATGACCTCGTTTTTTATTCACGTATCTATCTAACAGGGCGGGCGGTAAATCTCAAAGCGGCCGATTTTAATGGACGTATAAAAGGGCGTCATCTCTGTCCATTAAATACCTTTTAAACGTTTGATCCTTTTTTATATTTGCCATAGCGATGATCTGCGAACAGATTGGGGTAGGAACGGGTCGTGTTAATTAAGCCTGTGTTAATGTACGTATCCGGGCCATTCTGTCAACCCACTGACATATCGTCCAATTGTACTTCAATGTATAGATTTATCTCAGTTATATGACAATCAAAATGCCTTTTGTAAAAAATATCGATTCTTTATAGATAACTATAGAAAAAAATGTTTGACAAAAACAACGTCCATTATAATTACTGCATAGATATTTAAAATTCAATAGGCGCCATCTAAATGTAAAAAACGATGTAAAATCCATTCAATTATCTGCCAAGCTTGTCGCATGTCGCGCATAATAAATCATGAAGGTGTCGCAACTTGTCTTCGTCGGTAACCCGTTACACCGCCACTTGGAAAAATCAAAATGAGGGGATCAGAAAATATAATTTCAAATAAAAGTTGAGTCAGGAGCGGTCACAAGTTTCTTAATTAAAACTTACGTCGGACGCGAGGGTGGAACTTTGACCCAGAAATAAATAAATAAAGACGGGAGGAGTGACGACACCGTCACGAGTCGCTCATTTATTTGTCTAAAGGAGTTTTGCTCAGTTCGACGAACGTGTCTCATAATCTACTGTCACAACGTGTATAGCAGGCGCGCCCGCCGCCGCCTATGCCATCTCCGCCGCTATGATTGCCAGCTTATCTCTTTACCGTTTATTTATTGCTAGTTTCGCCGTTTCTCACAATTTTACAGCATTGGAATCTTATTTATGGCCGTGTATCTAGGTTTTGCAATTTGAATAACGAAATATTTTTCTTTCAGCATTCCATGCTGTACTTCTTCCATCACTACGAACTACCGGTGATAATACAACAAGCCCAGCTGCAGCAGCTGCTTTTGCGTACTCATCGCGGCATGGCTGGCATGATGGGACTTGCTGGTATCGCAGCTCTAGCGAGTGGTGCTGCATACCATGACGCGCCTGGCACAGCTACTCAGGCTACACCCCCTACGACTCAGTCTACAACACAGACTGTTCAAAATACTGCTCAATCTACAACACAAACTTCGCCTTCCGTCTCCACCGCACAGACAAATACTACTCACACTGGTGACGTATTGTCTGCTAGAATTCCCGAAACTAATGCGGTGGAGACAAACACGGGAGGAGAAACGCAAGAAAGTGCTCTAGGGACACCTTGTAATGACGATGTAAGAAATACTGATAAGGATAATTCTATAACCCCAAATAGTGACGTGGGGATCAAGATAGAGGAAATAGCAAGGAGAAACGACGCCAATAATATCATCAAGGTAGAGGGTGGTGGCAACTCTGCCAATGAATCAGATCAAATAATCTTGCCAAGTGGAGCGAATGGCGACCTCATCAACGTGACGAACGTCAAAGATGAAACTTCAACTTTGGACCGCAGACGAAAAGAGAGCGTTGAGTTAAATAACGAAGTAACTCCCTTGGTGGCCAACAACGCGGTGGTGACGACCGAAAGACTAGCTCCCAGAGCTTCCCCCGAGGCTGACGATTTAGATTAGTATATTAAATTATTCTGATGTCGTTTCACATTAATACTATCTACGTGTTTAGTTCAGATTGATCATTACCGCTTTTGTGGACAAGTGAAGATGTTGCCCTACAGATAACTTAATGTAATTATATGTAGTAAATAAATACTATCTCAAGAACTTAATAAATAAATTTAATCTTCGAATAAGATCAAAGTAAGTCACAATATAGTAATGGATGGATCTTAGTTATAATTGATCAATGGTTTGCAACGTTTTTATTTTTTGTAAAAATTAAAAATAACTTAATTTATGGTATGTTACAAGGTGATTGTAGTGTAAGAAGTATTTCTGCCATTACCTAAAAGCAAATCTGTAAATATTTATGGTAATCTAATATAGTATGTATTAGAACTGTATTGTGTTATCGAATTATCTTGTTACTTTGATTGTGCTTAGAGGTTTGCGCTGGAGGTTGGCATACTCTATTCAGTGATTTAGTTATAGTACCTAATTAAATATTTTTGTTCAAATCGACTATTCTTTTTTGTTTTATACTTTCCATTCCATATTCCTTCTTCAATATATAACTTGAAGAAACAAGAATCCGACAAAAATCACCATATACGAGTTATATTTTAAAGGGGTTTCCCACGGGTGGTTTCCATCACACGTGGTCGATGACCACGGACAACCACGCACGGTGCATCGCTCAACATTTGCTAGCTCTTTCATAGACGACACCCTCTTCATGTTGCAACACACTCAAAACAATGGTTGGTATTTGTTGACCGCAGTTATTTGTCCTATATGTGGACCACACCCACAACCTTGTCATCATCATTCGTAAAACTGTAGTCATTAATGTGAGATTTGAATTTTGCATTTTTCTACCCTAAAATAATAAAGCTAGGATCTCGGGAACTACTACTGGTCCGATTTGGAAAATTCTTTTAGTGTTGGATAGCCCATTTATCGAGGAAGATTATAGGCTATATAAATAACATCACGCTACGACCAATATGAGCTGAGCAGTGGCCAAATAAAGATCGACGGGAGCGAAGCCCCGCGCGACTTCTAGTTATGTGTAATGTATATTGAATGCAATAAATTATTACAATTTCAGAGTAAGTTTTTAGCGTTAATGGCAGCGACCGCGAGCAATGACGGCGCCGTGTGTGATTCTTTTTATAATTTAAAGCTAGAAAAACAACCCTTCTCCTTTGTTACCCAAACACAGGCGCAGACCCTGACTAGGGGGTACCTAATAGCTAAATCAACTTTACTTTTTTTTTGCCTTATTGTGGCGACTACGCTCTACCAACCTTTGTTAATAAAGTTATTTTGTAGTGTAGTAGGTTTGTGTTGTGGAGAATGAATGAAGCTGCTTCGCTGATCATCATCGGTGTCTATTAGTAAGTATCAGTATTTAGGATTACATAATGGGTTTCTTCAAAAAAGGAGTGAATAGATTTTTTATGGGTCGGCAATTTGCTCGTGATGCCCCCAGTGCTGCAGACGTCTAGAGGCAACGACAACCGCTATGCCTGTTTGCCACCATATCGTGAGGAGGTCTATAACAGGGGGCGTTCTAAAACTTATGTAATGATGTTGATTCGGTTCGGTTTTTTGATAATTTCATTAAGAATAGGTAGGTATATTTAATTTTGCTGTTAGCACAAGCCTGATCATGTTTCATAAGTAATTACTTGCTGTTTTTACATGTTGAATGGTCATGAAGAATTCGGATCTAGCATGAGTGTATCGTATAGAAAATACTGGAATTTGTTTCCTGTTAGAACTGGCTACCGTTTGGTACCTAGCAGATTCGTTTTAACATAGCATCTACCAACACAAATATGTACCTATCTATACATTTATAACACTTCGTACTTCTGCTAAGCACTAAACAAATGACCTTCATTTTTATAATATTTTTCTTAAGAACATTGTTCAAATATAACGTTGCGTAATCTAACTATGACCTATAGGTACTTTCTACTGAACGGTGTTAGAAAATCCTAGTTCCGATATGTGTCAGTAGTATTGGTCAGTATGATCTATTTTTTAGTAGAGGAAATCTAAATTACAGTTAGGTTCTTTTGAGGATCATGATGGCCATATGGAGCTGGCTGGCCGAAAAGACAGAAGACCAGTATACCCACCAACATCTCGCTTTGGGATAAGCTTCCGAAACTTGTCACGATCTCAGCAACCCATCTTGATCAATCAATATTTAATGCAAAGTTGTCATAGAATAGATCACCTATCTATCTTTTAGATCTTATTGTGTCTTTACTTTTCTCTGTTATAAGGTGTTAGTGTGTTCAAATGCTTTAGGTATTTTTCGTTATTACAGATGTAAATAAAACAAAAGTCGTCATTTTGACAGTTTATTACATTTTGGGTAGTATTATTAGGACAATAAATTTAAACAACATGTTAACAACAAATATCTACTGTATTAACATTCCTCAGTTGTATAATATTTAATTTTAAATTATATTTACCATCCAATTAAATTTTACCAAAACTGCAAATTGAATTTTACAATAGTTTTATTATTCAGAATGATATTTGTACAAACTAGGCCTAAAGTTAATTAAAATTAGCAATAATATTATACATTAACAATAATTGTAAAATAGAGAATGAATTTATACAATGTCAGAAATAAATAGTATATCCTAATTTTTTGTATATTTGCTCGTATTGTGTTGAACCGGGACTCGAAGACTCGAAGTGAAGGACTCAGCTCACTGGGTATATTCTGTAAAAAAAAAAATATTACAAACATGTCAACTCAAACAAACTCCGAAGCTTCATACAAAAAATCGGACTTGGAAGTCTACCAGAAAACACAGTTTAGATTTTTTGGATAAAAACAATAAACAATTTGGAATCCATTCAGTTGCTTCCATGGACCGCGGGAGTGCAAACGACTGCTCCACAAGAGGATTCTGTCATGAAATCTTCAGCAGGTATGTAAATAAGTTTCTCATTATTTATGTCATGAAATTCTCAGCTGGTATGTAAATAAGATTTTCAATGTGCCCGGTTAATCATCCCCTGTTACATAGCCTGGAAAAAGTGGGTGTTATACACCTGCCTAGTGTTGCGAAGAAAAACGGTGTGACTTATGATCATACTTTAAACCGTCTTGATACATTGGGATTCATTTCCCTACAACTAATTTGTGATAACAAAGAAGTAAGCTTGCAACTACTTACTTATAGTAAATCCAACTTGCAATGACATGCAGGTGCATACAGGCAGTCATATATTGGCGAAGGAATCCAGGCACCTGTGAAAAAGTAACAAAGTTTTAAAAACAATAAAAAATCAACTTTCCTGTTATTTAGCAGTCAAATAAAAAAGAAAGAATGTTTTAAGTTTTACAATTAATCAAATAATAAGATTTATCGTTATTTTTAAATACTTTTTTTTTAAATATAAGATTACCAACCTCCATTGCAACTTCTACGATGACTACTTCTATGGAGTAATGGATGTGTGTGGGTCCACTGGAACCATTCGCCTGCGAAAAGCGTTCACAATATTAGTACACAATACTATATAATTGCATGTGTCAACTTAATTATGTCGTTGTACTGGTTGGAATGAAAATGACTCTAATGTTAAAAATAAAATGAAGGCGCAAACATCCTGTTCTACCAAATGAATTAGTAAAAAAATATTAACAAATATAATAAAGAGACAATTCTTATACGAAATTTTATCATCGTCATAATTTAATAATATTCTACCACACTCACACAGCGCCATCTATTCCCAAATTAAGCAATTATATTTGCTTGTGTTATGGTTACTAAACAACTGATATACTAGTTATATTTTTTTTGTAAATACATACATATTATAGATAAATTACACCTAGACACAGAACAAACCTTCATGCTCATTACACAAAGATTTGTCCTGGGTGGAACCGAACCACGACCTCCGGCTTAGCAGTCAGGGTCACTAACCACTAGACCAACAGGCCAGCCAGTCGAGTATAACTATCAGCCTTAGGATGTCCATTACAAGGCCTCCCCAATACGAAACTGTTTCAGAAGTTCAGCTCACAAAAACACACGCTTGTAACACTACCTACTAAATTTAAATTTTAGTAACTTCCAACCAGTATTCAAAATAAGTTGAATTGAAATAACAATGCGGAATTAGTAGCAAGTTTGCAGTCATCCAATTAGCTCTGGACACTGTTGCATATGCACCTTTAAGCAAATTACCTGTGAACAATAATATAATCAGTAAGTTGACCGTCTTATTTGTGTATATTTCTCAGATTGAGGGGGGTTATGTTAAAGCATACCAAACGAGTGTCATAGTTATATTTATCATATTTTCAATACATCAAATTCATTACACATATTGTGTGGCTGACACTAACTTGGCCACCACATCGGGTATTTTGATTTATATAACACAAATATTTAGTCGCTAATTTGTCGAAATTAGTCGCCAAATATTAGAATTAGTCGGTCAATTGTTCAAAAGTTATAAGCGTTTTTAGTTGGCTTATCTGGGGAGAGTTGAGGACACCTAGCGAAGATCTATTTTCTCCCGGAATTAGTCGCTAATTGGTCTAATTTAGTCACCAAATATCAGAATTGTTCAGGTCTTAGGATCTAGATTAAAGAGGTTTTACCTAATTATTTATAAAGCTTCTAGACTATACACTAAGACTTCAGATCGGCCAACTAAAAAGCTTATAACTTTTAAACCATCGACCAATTAATTCTAATATTTGGCGACTAATTTCGACCAATCAACTACTAAATATTTGTGTTATCAAAATCAAAAGCCCCGATGGTGGCCAAGCTAGTGAAAGCCACACCAATATATTCACAAATAATTAAAACCAAATTTCATAATTATTTTATACATACAAAATGATCATTATACATAAGAATATAATTATATTATGTAGATAGATTTAGTTCGTCATTAGAACGATATACTAAGATATTACCCGGCAATAGTCTGCATCTGCTAACTTCATGCTGGTCCGTTGTGAGGCTAACTAATTTATCTGTTGCCTGGATGTCTAGCCTGACAAAAGATCAGCAATTTTGCTAGCAGCGTGTAGCCACTACCACCAAAACACTATAAATATCTATCTACATATATGTACAGTAATTAAATATACATGTCTTCCTCCGGTACATTGTTCCTTTTTCTCTCGATTATCTTCGAACCGTTCCAACTGTTGATTTTCTTCTTGGTAGCTACGTGTATTCTCAAGCAATAACATCTCAGAATGTGTGTTAATTCCCCAAGGATACGCGTGACCTCCAAGTTAAGAATAGGAACGGTTCAGCTTCTGGCTTCAAACTTGAATGTTTTGTGTTTCACTTTGTTGTCCCATTTGTGTTGAAGACGTAGGCACAGCGCGAAGATCCAGTCGAAAAGTCACAATTTTTTTCGTTTTATTTTATAAAGGTACACACTTATTTTGAACTTTAAAAAAAATATATAGATATTGCGCAATGACTTTTATATTATTTTCAACTATTAAAAAAAATCAACCAAAAATTTGGTATTTTTCACGAAAATTATGATTCACTCGCGGTCTACTTATAAACCCCTCTCATTCTGATAATGTACAATAACAAAATATACACTCAACTCAAAAACGATTTTTACAAATATCGAAATTTTAGAATAGTAACAAATACTATTCATATGCATGTTGACATTCTTTATGAATGCCTTTCATACTTATATGGATAGTATTTGAATAAATAACAAAAATAGATTTGATCTAAAACTCACACAAACTTTCTCAAATTGTTTTAAAATTGTCCAATAAATCTTATAGTCCCAAAACACAGTCACTGATATAAGTTCTTTGTTAGTTAAAAGACACTATTTAAAATAGATAAAGATATAAACAGGACGACACAATCAATATTTATTTGTACTTATCTGAGTTTTATCCGGGTACGGCCCGGATCGAATTTTCCAACAAGAAGGGCAGTGGGACTAATCGCCAGCGGGGTTGCGTCGGCACGAACGCTCTCGCAGGCACATCCGTACATAACCGGTTAAACCGGGTAATCCGAGCACCGGATACTCGTGAACACCGTGCACCGGCGGATTTACTGCCGAACGAAACAGACACACAGCTGATTGTCGAGATTAAACCGAGCTGCGCTTCGTTTTAGACAGATTTACTCTTGTTTGGCGAACGTCCAGCGATTTATCGAAACGTTGTCCATTATCCTCGCACGTGCACCTACAATAAAAAAATTTCCTGTATTTTTCAACTAAACGTTTCACTTTCACGATTCCGTACAAATGAAGTAAGTTACAGAAACATTTTCGTTAATTCTCTTTGTGCGACCTCAAGCTTTTATATTTGATCTTTTAACTTTACTTGTCGATAAATAGCGTATGAATGAAACTTCTTTATAGAATTTTATTTCATTCATAGAGCTTTAAGGGCTTTTGATCGCATTATAAGAGATTGCCACAAAGAGCTTGTAAAACTTTTATATAAAATTGTGAGGAGAAACATCTGCGACACCTTTTATTCGCTATTTGTTGGGTAGCACGATCTTTAACCGACAATCAGATATCAAACGACGCTCACCCGATAGTGAAGGTTTTATCCAGCCTCAGTTATCTAAGGGCAGCCTCTTTGATCCGAGCGGCTCGCTTTGAAGTCGCACGCGTCCTTTGTGCCGCCACAGCCGCCCTCTGCCTCCGTGAAACCTGCACAAACGATTAAGGTTGTTTAAGAAGATACAATACGAAACGGCGACATCATTAATACCAATAAGTCAATCATATAGATTTGTGATGTACTCCAAAGTTTAAGCAGTCGTATATCTTAGTTAACATTCAGTTAATTAAATATAGTACAGTTGTAGTAAGCATACTAGTATTAACTTTAAGGATGACTACCATTGCTGAATAACTAACTTACTTCTGATTTTTACGTAACCACCATAAAAACGGATTACAATGTTTTTATTAAATTATGATATAGTTATACAAATTTACAAGAAAGTAATATTTACAACTAAAACTACACTACTAAACGAAAATAATATATATTTATACCACCCTAACATTTGTTCAACTAATATCCAATTACTATAAGTAATATAACAATATTAGAACGACTACTACCTACTTAATCAAATTTTACCAAAAAATGTCGTAACGTACAAGAAACATGTGTTTATAACACTACAGCAATCTATATCAAATGAACCGTGTATAAAATCCATTATTGCTTGTAGAAAATTATGTTTCCCTCTGGCTAATAAACATTTTTGGAGAATTAAATTAGTGAAACCTTCCATAAACTTTATTACATCAGTTACGGAAAGAAATACAACGTTAAATAAAATGAAAAGCTATCTTTAATAATTACTCTTAACAGCCCTGCACATTTTTGCGGAGATTCGAAGAATTTTGAACTTTAAACTATCCATATTAAGTTTAAAATTGTACAAAAGATATGAAAAGAGTTAAAATCCTGTAGTATTTTACTGCAGTGGCGTCGTGTGCCGATTACAATGTCGTTCATTTATCCGCTTTTATTGTCCAACTAAAATATTATGACAAGTAACAGCATGCTTCCATTGCCTATAAAGTTGCGACCTTTATACCTTTTCGATTTTGTATTTTAAACCGAGCTTTTATTTTGTTAGCATTGTTTAATCAATAAATCATAGATAGTTCTATTTGAATTCATATGCGTAGAAAAGTTTGAAATATAATTAATGTATAATTAAATTCAGTTTATAACTATAATTATTCTTACATAAATACGTACTAAATAAGAAGAGATTATTCAAAGATAAAAAAATAAAACATTGTAATCATTGTTGTGTTGAAAGCTTTTACCATTTGGCCGCTTACGATTCGTCCTGAGGCGTGCGGTCGCCACAAAAGCAAAATTAATTTTAAAATACACCAAAAGAAATTAACTTTCAGTTCGTGTCTGAGGGGAAAAAGGTGAAAGTTCCAAACGAGGGAACACTCGAAGAGACTTAAAAATAATAAAGCTAACGTAAATGCGAACCGTGGCGAGGACAATCCCATATTTATATTGTTGCTTTGTGCTTAAATGTTTTTGTATAGCAGACGTTTAAAGGTTTCACGGCAATTTATAACAATAAAGAATAGGTAGCCATTTGCCATTTATGCGGAATTTACTTTGACTAATTAAGTTCCAATTTACTTTACGCGCAAATATTTTCATACAATTTGTTGCCTATTTATATTTCAGGTACTCATATCTGTAGGTTTATTCTGTTTAAAATTAAATTTATTTCTTACTAATACGCATACACTTTTTATGAATCAAAGATAAATAAATAGAATCTTAAAGACTCATTTAAAAAAGCAATTGTTTAAAATTAGTTAACAATTTGTACTTTGCTCAAGTAAACAAGCACTTTTTCTTAGCAGAGCAACCGTCTCATATTTCAGACGTTTTAATTTAACGTAGCTCGCTCCCCGCGGTGCGCTTAAGCAGTCTGGGACATTATAGACTAATTTTTATATACCTTTTTGCAAGAGCCAAGGATAATCGAACTGCCAATCCTGTAGTAGGACAAAGGAGCTACTTTAATAAATCAAATTTATCGAACATAGGTTTGTTTATTTTAACTGAATGTTTATGATGGTTATAACTAGTCTATAAGGATACTATAACAATTAATTTATTTGATGTTATTGTACTATGACGAGGTTCTATTTTATTGTGTTTATTGTACGTTCTTCTTAAATCTACTAGATAAAAAGTGCCTTTATATTCATTAATTAGATAGTGAAAATATATTTATATATTCAATAGTGAATACTTGTGTAAAGTAAGAAAATAGTGTGGCAGTATAATACTGGAAATTCACTCATCTTTATATTATAATATAACATAGTATGTATGTATTCACGTATGTATTCATTCATATACTTGTTATAAATAGTTTATAGTATTTATGTATCTTTATTCTATTTATAGGCACATAATTTTATCTATGTATATAAATATTGGGACGTCATTGGGCTGATATGATGATGATATAAATATTCATCGATATTTACTTTAGGAATTGTATATATTATTAAATTTGCCTAATTCTCTTGTAACGTTTATTTATGCACCTACTTCTTTCATTTCTCTGCATCACCCTATGGTTGAGTGGTAGAAAATGCCTAAAGGCATTAAGTCCGCCTGTACAATTTTTTTTTGTATGAAGTTATAAATAAATAAAATTATTTTTACCTATAACTATACTCAAAAACATGTGAAGATAAATACCAACAGCTATAATCTCTTTAAGTTTCTAACAAAACAAACCTTTCAAGTACCAAAAATGTAATGCATAAGCTGCGCTTAATTTTTATTAAAATTACTACAACTTGTCCCTAACATTGTTACGACAAAAAGAGACTAAATCAAAAGTCAACAAAACTCCCTTCAAGTCTTTAATCACCGTAACCAAGTTGGCAGAAAAGTATGCATATTGAATAGTGAAACAAAAATGACTGCAAGCTGCAAAGGGGTCGCGCAGGTGGCAGCTAGTCCGATGGCTGGCTCGACAGGTAATTAAAATGGTAATGAAGCGAGCGACGCACCGCTAGCGTTTAGTCGAACGATAGCACTTGATGCTCCCAAACAGATGAGCTATTCTACGATACTCTTCTTTAAACGAATGCCAATTTTATCGCAGACTTTTTCGCTTTAAACTTTATTTTCTTTAATAGAACTGTATCTTAATGTCAAAGCTTAGTAATAATTTAAATCACACCTTCCATTCATACAATACACGTTTCAATATTCACCAGTATCAACTCAAAGACAATTTGCCTCCGTCATTAATCAAACTAACTTGATTTAAATTATGTGGTGACATGTGACTTGAAGCTGAAAACACGAGTTGTGAGAGCGCGCCACGCCACGTCACGAAGCGACTCGGAGCTCGGCGAGTATCACTGGCGTCACCGCGTCGCGTCGCCACCGAGAACTCGACGAGAACACACATCAAAGAGATCCGCGGTAGAGGGTTACACCGAAATAATCCCAACGATAACTTTAAATGAATTCGTTAATTACACTAGTGTTGATTCGCCAAGAAATACACCCGAGGGAGAAACTCACAAATTACCTATCAACAAAATTAAAGCCATTGGTAAGGCCTCAGACGTCTATCGGCTTACACGCTTTCAGTAATATCGCGTGAAAATTATTTATATGTAAGCAAACCCGTACGTGATTAAGGAGTTCCCTGGAGTACCCAGGTGATGTTTAACCCAATTTCTTAATTCGTATGCTTCACTTATTAATTAATGAAGTCATAGAACGCGTGTTTAATAAGAAACTCGAATCTCAAATATGTAATAATATTTTGTTGAGTGAGATGATTCGATATATCGAAATCATTCATCGGTAACATTAAAATAAGGCTGTGGAAAATTCGCGTATGATTTTTATTCCATACGCTTAAAAATATATATTTCCTGAATTCAGAATTAAAGAAAAATATAGGCTTTATCCAGTCTATTGAATCTCTATTACTATCTATTACGTTTTATTGAACTTTTAATTTATTTGAATTAGAATTTCACAAATGATTTTGAAGTTCTTTATTGTCAAACAATCTACTATTGTAGCAAGTAAATTATTAAGTATTTAAGTAGTGTCCTGCCTACTATATGTGTATGTATGTACGAAGCTGTGAAGAGAGCGTCGCTGTCCGTCGACCGGCCCGGCCCGGCTAATCTCCTCGCATGTTGACTCTCCTCAATAACTAACTTCAAACATAATTATCTCCGTCGATTTCCCCTAAAATTGGCGATTCCCTCGGAGGGATTCCCGCGATATTGCTCCGACAAATTTCTTGTGCCAACATCGCCTTATCGAGATATTATCGAGGGTCATTGTTTGATTATATCATTATAGGATGATTGATTCTATCAAGCATTCATTAAGACGCCACTTCATGACCATGCGCTTTCTCATAATTGTATTTGCGATTAATTATTGTGGGTAAATAGAACACTTTCTCAAATAGAACGAATATATCGAGATAAGCTATGGTCTATGTAAGATTGTGTAGTCAGCATTAGTTAGCATTATTTTGTTATTATTAGCTCAGTATGTTTAGAGAGGCTTTCAATATAATTAACTGTGATCTTGCCACTAAACGTTATAAGTAAGACGTGACCGTGCGGGCATATTGAAGACGATGCAATTCGAGGACACATCACCGTTGTTAGTGGTAATAAATATAAAATATGTTCGCCTCCCGGGTGGGTACCGCGCTGCATACCAAGTGGGACCGCAGACTAACTACAAATGATTTTAAAAAACGTCTTCATTGTTCCCCCTCCACGCCCTCTAACTCGTTTACTACGTTTTATATTCATTATTTTACCGCTACCCGCGTTTTTACGACACATTTAATGCTCGCATTACGCCATAGTTTGTGCCGTAATATTATTACTAGTTAGAGGTTTATTAAAGAAGTTCAAATATTGTTAAACGCTCGTTTTCTAGATACGATCGTGTTTGCTACCGTTTAGTGCTACAGCTACGCCGTAGCACTCGCTACGAACACAAAGTGGGGAATTTGATAATATTAATCGTTAAGTTTAACAACACAAATTTGTTGTTAAACTGTATCAAGTTTGTACTAATGAAGCATCATGACTGTTAACGTTGCAAACTTTTTGTGACTTGTGATCATTATAATTAATTTTATTACGGCTGATATGTTAAAATTAACTTTTAATTTGTTTCTTCATAATTTTACACGAAGTTAGTGAGTGACGGCGTGAACAGTTGACACCGGGAGGCGCGGGTGGCGGCGGCGGCTCATCGTCGACAGAATTAAACAAAATAACCAAGTTGGTAATCCATCAGTAAACGTCACTCTGGAGAGATCAGGCGGCAAATTTTAATTCTGAATGAAGCTCTTAAGGACGCGGTTTATTGCGGGGCGAACTTAATGTTTCGCGTGACTCGAATACTGAGATATTATTTTAATTTCAGCCCCCTTGCCTGCTATCTGAGGTGTCTCGCACACCCAACTTTACATATTTTTGAGGGAATAAATCTCGTTTGATGAAAAAAGAATTTCACTGTAAACAGCGCCCGGTTAATGGAAATTTGTGTTTAGTATTCAGTGTGGTGAAATTAAGAGTAGGAAGATGAAATACATGCGCCCGATGCCCGCACCGTGCCGCCCGTCAGCCGCGCACCGCCTGCGCCGTGCACCGAATAACGTGATTATGAGCTCCAGATGTGCAAACCCATGTGACAGTTCTCAATATCTTGTTATTTGTATGTATCTTTACGTGTTTTGAGACATACAGAACCATTAAATAAATATTCTTCAACTTAACAAAAGGACCGTGAAAGTTACAAAGCGCTGCTAATAAATAACGACACGATACAAATTACATCAACGATATAACTTCCTAAATCATTTCCGAGTGTCGGCGCGCCTACATTTTTATGAACAAGGATCTACGAAATCCGTGCTACTTACATAAAAACGAGCGGTGTCCCTTCCCCGTCAAATGCAACGAATCAAAGGACTCTCTGCCAAAATTCGCAACAATTTTATTATTCAATTATGGTTCGGTGGCGAGCAATATGCCAGCGTGAAAATGACACCCCTCGCGCCCACTTCCGAGTCTCAGATTAAGGCCGACTCAATACCGTATTGCGGATAATAAACATGATGGTTAAGAAGATCACTGTTCTCTCAAACATGTTCACAAATTAACCAAAATAAACGCGTTCGTGTTGCGGCGTCTAAATTCAATTTGGATAGTCCCGACTTCCGAACTTTACTTAATTTGTATGCATGTGCACAAAATGTAGAAGCGCCTTCACAACGACGCAGACGTATGAATGTTACAGTAATTTCTGTCGGAACACATTAGTTTGGCGCACAAAGTTACGTTCTAAGTCGCACGTCGTCGAGAGAGATCCGGTCATTTCATGCACGTATAGACAACACAAGTGTTGGATGTGTATAGGGAATACGTTTGCTCATTTCGTAACAGTCGATTGAAAACGTTGGCGTTCAAGATACCGCAAAGAAATATAGTGGAAAGCGTTCGGGCGTCTTAGTCTGTAGATTGTGATCACCTACTGGCTTGCCGCGTGCTAAGTGGATTGGAGTGGGACCTCATCTGTTCCCCGTCAGCCGAGACGGGGGTGAGGCGACACCCGCTCCCCCACGCCCCTGCCGCTTGCGAATTGCGTTAAATAAAGTCAAATTGAGCAATAAAGGCTGGCTCCCCGCAGTAATGCAATAGAATCGCGGTCCAACACCGTCGCTTCAACTATACCACTAATCTACACTGTTGTTCTGAGTAAGCTATCGCTTGCTACCCTCGCTGGTACTAGTCAAAACTTGCTGATGTCTATCTTGTATGTTAATTACATCATTTTTTTATAAAATATACTACAGTTTCAGTAGGTTATAGCGCCCCACATTTTGTTGTTTATAATAATAATATAATATTTAATATTCTACCACATTCACACAGCGCCATCTAGTCCCAAAGTAAGCAATTATATTTGCTTGTGTTATGGGTACTAAACAACTGATATAGTACTTAAATACATTTTTTTTTGTAAATACATACATATTATAGATAAATTACACCCAGACACAGAACAAACCTTTATGCTCATCACACAAAGATTTGTCCTGGGTGGGGATCGAACCCACGACCTCCAGCTTAGCAGTGAGGGTCACTAACCACTAGACCAACAGGCCAGTCAATATTGTTTATAATTCGATCAAATTGTCAAAAACTAAAGCAACTTTTTAAATTAGGTAGGTCCCTCCTGGATTTTGAGATTGACGGTCAGTCCGAAAAACTACTCAAAACTACGATGAACTAGTTGATAAGTGTAAGTGATAAAATTGCAAAGCTTGTAAGTGAAAACAAAGTTAGCTGTGAGTGACGAGGGTAGCCACGCCGAGTTGTTATGAAACAACCGTTTTGAGCCAAGAAATCATCGCCGCTATTATACCGGTTAAATGGGCCAGGGTTGTCTCACAGCTGTTAGCTATTATCACCTTCTGTTGTGGGTGTGTGGTGTATCCCGAAAATATTTAACTTAAATTTTCTATGTTCGTATTCAAACAAATCATCATTTTTGTCCATCAATTCATTGATATTGTAATTAACTATTATAACTCAAGATAGACTCAAGGATAAATTGCAAAAATTTTTTTACAATCAGTTTATTTTACTAAAATCTCCACAAAACACGATTGCGACTTAATTTTATAAATGTTAGGCCTTATTGAATTATCACGGAATTTTATTTAGATGCGCTTTTATGAATAATAATGAAACTTTCATGCACCATTCAAGGCAATATATTTTTCTTTTCTTTCTTAGTTAATTATAAAAAGCAACTGCTTTAATAACATTTTTAATTAAACTTACAACCAATTTATTTAGCACTTTCTTAGCACAAGCACTTCATTCTTTCTTGGCGAGTAAACTTGTTGACAACCCTTAACAAATAACCCTTGCGCTGCTAGGCCGCAGATTCGGGCTCGGCGGTTAGGTTTAAAATTCAATTTATTTCAATTTGTATGTAATCACGAGGGGGGGAGACACAAAAATACGCTCCGGCTTTATATTGCGATGTAACTTGATCGCTTAGCGTTGGGTATGGAAATGAGTCTGTACTACGATACTGGGGCCACGTAATTACTTAGTGCTGAGAACAGCATTTGTAGTGCTTGGAAACGAGTGTTTAAGTACCGAAATACTATTATACGTGTCCTTCTGCTTTTTCTTTGTAGAGTAATTTAAATCTTTGACCCTCCAAGTAATGAAAACTTAAACGTTATACCATTCCGGTGTAGTTGTAGAAGTATAAAATGTCTCTACCAACTATCTTATATTGTTGTTTTTAAGCATTCTATAGACATCGTCTACTTTTTATTTAATGAACCTACTAGGACATATTTTTGCAAAATTAAAGTATACGTGCATACTTACACGGCCTCGAGAGTTGTATATTCAGTTCACACGTGGACAAATATTTGTATATTTTGTGTTCGTAAATTATATCTTTCTAGCTGTGACGTAAGGCTTATTTTCTATTGTGCAATTTAACGATAGTACTTTTTAGTTATAATTAATGTCACGGCATTATGAACTAAATTAGATTTGCAATACTGATATCCGGTTTGGCATTGTTCATAATGCAATGACGATGACGACTAATCTAATCTACATAATAATACGTGATGTTCGAATTGTGAACTTCAATAATTGTATTATATTTCGTCATGCTTATTTCGTCATAATTGTGAAACAAACTTAGGTACTTAAAAAAGAACAAATGATTCTATACCGGTTTCTGATTATTTTTACCTAAAATAATGTCACGTTAATATAGGAAAGCAATCTGATCACAAATGGGGCGGCGGCGGCGTCTTGTCACAATAAAATGTTCAAATAACCTGCACTCACGCTCTGTTGTCTTTTTAAAAGCGTTTTTAATATTCCTCTGTCGTCTTTGCCTCCTTTGCTCGTTCTATGGCAATTTCGTCCTGTTTTAAAGCTGGCAAATTGAGCTTTTTTTGTTTATACAAGTTGAGAGCAGTTGGAGCGTGGGTAATCTCTTTTACGTTTGTTGGATTTGAGACTGCTAGTCTTCTTTTTCATTCGTTTCGTCAACTGTACTGTTTGTCCATGTTATTCGCTTGTTTTGAGCCTCAAGCGAGCATTCCTCACGGACTGCTGCTCGCTTACTATGCGTGTAAATTTTTAAGTTCAGTATTCGCATTTTATCTTGTCTTATTACTTCAGCTTCTTTATTCAAATACTTTTGCAATTGTCTGGCTGCTGTATTAAAGTTGCTTGTTTCGTGTTACATATTTATAGATATAGGATAAAATATGTTCAAGTTAGCTTAGGTCAGTTTTAAAACGTGCATGTTGACCAAACCAACTACGTTTATAATTTGATATCCTTAGATACGCTGTTATATGAATACGTTGAATATACATAGAATAATCACAGACGTACTGATACAAAGTCCAAGCAATATCATGTTACCTAAATTACACGCTGTCTATAGATACAATACACGCAAATGAGAGGTTTCCGAATAATTACTCAATTAATGGCTTACATATTCACGTACCAATTACTGCCGTCACTGCTACCGAGCTAACTAATAACCCCAGTGTTCTGTCATTTAAGTCGCGAGCTCACAACCCAGTATTAACATGACAAGGGAACCTAACAAGCTGTCTATACCCGACAAACAACATACTAATTCTCACTGCCGAGCAAAATGTTCACTTCAAACATATATCATCCGAGACACCTTGGATTTATTCGCGTGCACGATAAATACGAGTTTATTTTTCGACTATGTACCTACACCTGCATTGTATCAAAATTATTCAAATAAGTGTCGCGCAGTTATTCAGAGTGCGGTCTAAAAAATATTCTAAAACAAAAGGTGTTTAAATACAAAATTTTAAACAGTGCAGTGAAAGAACTCGTCTGAGCTTCTATTTGAATTTGCCGGTGATAAAAACAACTGAAAATAATTCATAAAAGTGAGCGAAATAAAAGTTCACAATAGCAAAGACAAACGCGGGCCCCGGGCAGGCGCAAATTATCTTTTTGCCTGAGAACGTCTTCGCTCTTTAAGAATTCTCTTTTAAATTGTGTTTCGGTTTTGGTCTTTTTGCGCTGTCCTTTGGCAGGTCGCAGTTCTGCATTAATAACGTGGGTTAATATTTGTAGTGTACGTATACATCAAGTCCCTCTTTGGTGACGGAACAAAATCCAGCGTTTGTGGGCTCATATTTTATTTGTCTGTACACACTTCGCAGTCGCGGCCGTGTGACCCGTGACCTGTATGAGATTCCGTAGACTTATTGTTTGTTTTACTGTGTGGATGCCAAAATATTACTTTATATGAGGTTTAAGAGTTAATTTACAACAAAAAAAAACTGTTTCAACTTTTGGAATGATGCATAAAAAGCTAGAAATAGAGACAAAAGTCGTTTGATGTAGTTAGTGATGTGTATAACCGTATCGTTGTTCAACCCTTGAGTGGGGGGTTGTAGGGAGGTAGTGGGGGTGGTATCGCGTCTTATCAAATGCAAACACTCGCGGCTCGTTCCGGTCATTGGGCGCGAACACGACTTGCTATTATTTTTATTTTCTCGCTCAGATACAATGTTTAGAATTAAATCGACGTTTCTTACGCTTCTTTGGTTTGTAACGGTGATAGTGAGCGTTTTATTGAGAAGGGTAAGCAAGGGTTGCGAGAGCCTTCACTTGAATATGTTACGGACATAAAAATACAATAGAAATAAACTGAGACTTATTTTTACTAATATTATGTACTGTGAATATGTTTAGTTAATATTAAGACAGTTTTTTCGAAGGTTTATTTATAATTAAATACACTTATTTTTAATTATGGTTTTTCAGATTGGTATAGGACTGAAAATGATTATGGGCTATTGATACTTAATATTATTTATCGATATATAAACAAGGAAAACAGGCGTACAAGTAGCTAGGCTAATATTAATTTTATATGAATCACATTAGCTATGAATGTTTTAAAACCCATAACATCACAGCAGAATTAAGTTTTATGACAAGTCAGCGAGTTTTATATTCTCACAACGTATGCAAAGTGTAAACCGGTGTAGAATTTCCCGGGCCGTAGAGTTTCCCAAAGGACTGCACGATACCGACCCATAAAACACCACATTTTTAACTTATAAATACTAATAACACTAATAAAGGTGCTATATCTGGTACAATATGGAGTCGTAATATTACGTACATGGTGTATCCCACATACTACGGGAGCCCGTAAAAAAGTAATAAAATTCAAATAAATCCGGGCCCTCCTCCCATCGGCCCCGTGTCGCTTCTTCTATTATTATTATGAACATCAAAATATTACTTGGCGGGTTTCTTCGAGACGTGAGATAAGTTTCAGTGTATTTTTATCAAAAATAATGATAGTGATGGAAGTTGGGAAGTTATTTTGTTTTATTGCGGGAAGGTTGTCTTGTTGTAAGTCTTGTGTAGAATAAAGATAATATAATTGTTGTGTGTTATATAAGTTATTGTAAGTAGTTTTTGTATCTTAACACATCTGTACTACCTATAATTTTTAGTTTCATATCTATTTTTAGTTGATCTCTGTGTACAAAGCAACTAACTATAACTATTGTGATATTTAAAACCTGAGGTCCGTTTAACTCGTATTGTGTTTTGCAATCAGTACCTAAATCTAGTTAAAATGGTTTTATGTCTTTTGCTTATTCCTCAGAAATAAAAGAGAATATAATTTATTACGAACATAATCAGTGATTCAGACATTTTTTTTATTTCGAGCAGGAGTTTTTTTGTTCTCAAGTTTCAAACCCACATCTTACATTGTGTGGAATATAGTGTAGAACGATTTGATCATTAAACTCAGTGCGCTATTGTGTAGAGAGCCATTTAATCATCATATCAACCCAATGACGTCCACTGCTGGATATAGGCCCATTACTACTTACTAATTGTATTGAATTAGAATTCTCAATATTTTCTATGAATACGTCATAAAATAAACAAGAGCTAACCCTAAAAAATCTATCAAACCAAAATTAAATGGAACATCCTTTTTCATGCATAAAATATGACGTTGAAAAGCTTTGACGGCAGGTAAGGCAGTAAACTAAACGAATGTTAGTCTCAGGGGTGACGGTCTATTTAAATTTGTTCATAAATAGATAATAAAGGGTGGTGGGAGAAGTTTGCCTGTGGTGTACTAAACTGCTTTATTCGATAAAGATTGCGGAACGGAAGCCGCGACGGAAAACTTTCGAGCCGAGACTCAAGTGACGGTTCAGGCGCGGGGCAAGTCACTGCCTACAACTAACGCAAAATTTAATATTATAATGTACAAGCCAATTGGTTCTTTTTTAAGTTGTTTTTAAGAACGAATATGTCATGTGCATGATTTTAAAAAGCTAATAATTTTACGCCGAGTGATATTGCCTTGCATTGTTTTATGTTTAGCAGGAGATAATAATGTGTTTGAATGACGAGATATAACTTATAGAACATGCATTTTAATTCGGTAATTCCCCACTCAGTTACGAAGAAGCTATTAAAATCAAGACGCCTAGAGACTAATTATCCGAAGTACTTATAATTAATAAGCTTGAGAAATGCTTTTTAATTAACATTTCAGTGGTCTACAATTACTTTACTCGTATACTGCGAATTTGAGTCTATAGGTAAGAGATACTGCTGTTCAAAATCTATTCGTCAAATAGCCATATTTTAGTTGTATAATAGACTTTTAATAACTAAATGGTTAAGTCAATAGTCATAAAATTGGAAAAGTATCGGTTATTAGATAGTAAAAGGTTAATTTGTATTTGTATGATAAAAGTTGGCACAAATGTGGTTTGATTAATTGAGATGAAACCTCAATTTAGTTTGCGTTGCAAACTATTATTATTATCAGAAGCAGAAGCTCATATATTTCCCTTTTAGAACATTCGTGAGCCTTTATTTACCAGACATAATGAAAACTTACAAAGCTGGAGTTAATTTGAATTCGTATAGTCAAACAAATTGCTTTCCAACTTTTGCCATCTTTAGTCCCAAATCCGGCAGAGGATTAAAATTGTAATTCATTATGAAACATGAAAAATATCGTAAAATGGAATTGTATCAGAAAAAGTGGGATTTAATTCATTTAAGTGGTCGTATTCGAGGGGCAGGCTTACTATGTTTTTGTGATAAATTCTAGGGCCCCAGCCGACCGCAGTATTGTGTTACGGCAAGCTTGAGGTACACAATTTTATTTTCCGCTTTTTGGGTAATCAATAGGGGAGACTCGACGCCCCTAAACAACCGAAACGAATATCGGCGAGCTGTGGAGTCGAGACCCACTTATATTTTTTAACTGATATTGATATCGACATTTAGTTTAACTGCCATTTAATTACTGCTTTGATTTAAAATCATTTTAAAATTTGACAACATTATTACGTAAGAGAATTAGCGATTTTGTTCGTAAAATAAATTTGGAATCTTCATATAATTTGGATAATTAAATAATATAAATCCAATAAATAATAATAATAATAATAATATTCTACCACATTCACACAGCGCCATCTAGTCCCAAAGTAAGCAATTATATTTGCTTGTGTTATGGGTACTAAACAACTGATATACTACTTAAATACATTTTTTTTTTGTAAATACATACATATTATAGATAATTTACACCCAGACACAGAACAAACCTTTATGCTCATCACACAAAGATTTGTCCTGGGTGGGGATCGAACCCACGACCTCCGGCTTAGCAGTCAGGGTCACTAACCACTAGACCAACAGGCCAGTCAAATATATTTATTCTTCTTATATTCAATAAATATATTTGGGATTTAAAAAATACATCTCATTTTGCAACTTATCTTTCGTATAACGATGGAGTTTACAAACAATAATCATAATATTTGTTTCCTATTTGATTGACATCTTTAAACATACGCGTATGTTTAACCTACCTATTTACTACCTACTTATCAAAACTGTTAACGATTTCAATATTTCAATAATATGTAGGTAATGTCAGAAAAAGGATATGTGCCTTTTTCTGACATTTATAATTTTAAAGATTTCGTAATTTACGAGTTTAAAAAATATAGGCAAACTGCTGTCTAAGAGTTGTCTGATATGCATGGAAACAGGTCTTAGATGTTTTTAAATATATATATAAATCCGAGAGTCCGGTTCGACTCTACGCATTCCGCTGTAGCGATAGTGAAATCTAATATTCATTCCAATGATAGGTAGGTATTTATATTGAGTAAAAGCTCTCGCTTGCTTCTATGAAAATCGGGGCAGTTTTAATCTCATTGGCATTTTTATATTTTATAATATTCACTAAATCTGTTTCGTAATATATTCGGATTATTATATTATACTCAGAAGCAAAATTTTCTATTTGAGAGCTTCTAACTCCTTGAATGCATTTAGTGTATTTTACGGATTTCAAAAAAGCAGCTTGTTGTTAATCAACCCGTATGTATCTATACTCATTATATAAATGAGTTCACTTTTTTTCTAAATCAATTTAAAGAATTGTTTTTATTATTATTTTAGACTGAACAGTGAACAGATACTGCAGGATATCAGCTTTACAATTAACTAACTAACAATAGGTTACGTTATACATATACTGCACGGGATAACAACTTGTTTTTTTTTTATTAAATTTGACGTATTTTCTAACTACTTAGTCAGAGTTAAGATATTATAATTATCACACAAAAAACCGGTACCATATGAGAAGGAAACACATCGTTTGATCCGTTTATTTCCCCCAACGGATTGTAAATCACACATCATGACTTTCCTACCGAACCACTCGGTCATAAGGATCTTTTATTGGTTTTGTAATTTTAAAATCCTATGAGTGTCTATGCTTCAAGCAATATTGAAATTGTTTTTTTTTATTTCATCACCTTAGAATTAGAACCTCTAAACCCCACCTTTTTTAATTTTGCGTTGAAGCTACTACTGAGTTATGGCCTTCTTCTTAATCGTTTTTCACTAGTGCCCAGCGTCTAATTCCAATCATTCCGAGAAGTGTTTAAGTGACATCTGACACTATTTAAATAAGTACATATTATATAGTTATATTAAACGTTCGACAATGTGTATCTTGCGGAAATGTCTTTCCATTAAAAAAGCGTAAGTATAAGTAGATAGACAAACAACCGCGGTACGTATGGCTTAAGTTGGGTCGTAGTTTCGATGGCAATCGAGCACCAAATGTAATCGTGTGGCCGCAGACAACGGAAACGTCTCGAGTGGATGATTGAGTCGGAAAATAGGTCCCTACCTTCGACATTCAATGTTCGAAGCACTCTTACTGCGCTTGGGGACTGTTAGGTACAAGAAATATTTGAACAAATGCTTTATTTTTTAGTACAGATTGGAAATGTGCCAGGTTAATGACAATAGACTGGCTAATAGTTTTTTAAATACGGAGAAACCCATGATATAAATACGAGCTTAATTATGATAGTTTAGACAGTAACCATATGGTTATATGGTATCTAAATACCTACAACAGCTAGCTCGTTAAAGTAAAACCTAAATAGTTCATTCATTAAAACATAAAAACGTCAACTCAGTGTAATTAATTCAACGGAAAAGCGGCAATCGGCTAATGTGTCGACGCGACCCATAAACACTCACCGAAGACCACCGATAATATCCGACTATACCCGAATAGTGTATATTATCACATTGGTAAAGTGGTGTCCTCTAATTCGCACATTGTTAAACCAATACGTGTTTATTGTTCACCGTATAAGGTGTAAATTACAGTGTGATGACCCCCGTTAATGAATGGAGTCGTATTATGATAAATGGAGGGCGCGGTCGCGAATCGTACTGTAAGTGGATTAGCCACGAACTGTCTTAGAACGTTTTTGTTTTCTTTTTCGAATTTAAATTTATTACGAATTTTCATTAGCATCAGCCAGTATTAATGTGGAACCACAATACTATATAGGTACTTATGAACAGACATACGAAATTACTAACACACCCATAGATTTACGCGGATCCTAGGTCTATGAACACACCGATCGATGTATTGTTTACTAGTCTTCTCTTGAGAACCTCCTTAAAAAAGGATTTCCAATTGTTTGAATTTCCTCTAAGAAAAAGAAAATACTTAGCATTTTTTATAATGCATAGGGCGTTATAAAGCTTTCGTAAAAAGAAAGAATGTAAAGATCTATTAGACATAAGCCTGCATACAATTTTAAAGATGTATAGTTTTAATAAAAGTGTTAGCGTGGAGTCGAGTCGGCGCGCCCGTTCTTACCGCGAGCACACATTTAAGTGCTAATTTAATTAATTGTTCCATTTCCCCACATATCGTGGGCAACACGCACTACCTGCCCCCCACCCGCATCCTTCGCCCCCGTACCTGCCAGCAACTAACTAACACCTATATTTTTCACTTACACGCCGACTACAAATTGGCTCTGATATTACAGGGGTTTACGCCGTGAAAAATATTCATTAAGAATAGCGCTCAAACGTTACGCGCTAGCGAGCGGGTACCCTAAAGTCTAACGATCGCAAAAACTAATTTATATCTACAAAATAATTTTGAAGAATCGTAATGGATGTCACCTGTGCCTCTTATCCCTCTTTTCGTAGAGCAACTTTGCCAATTTAACTTTATTTGTATGGCAGGTATACTCGAGACTTAAATAACTTTTTGCGAGTACTTTATCGAGTACCTTAAACATGATGTAGGAAATGAAAAACAAGATAACTGATTACATAAGAATGGTATCGGGATCGAGTGGCGGGCTCGCGAGGGGCGAAACTCACAGCGCGCGGGCCGAGGGAAGATGACAAGAGGCGTCGTGAAAAGAGATCCGCCTCAGGCCGGATTATTGAATTATCAACAAAACATCGTACGCCTGAGAGAGTACGCGCCTCTAATTACTTTCGACTCTCTTTACCGTATCATCTCGAAATCCGATGAGATTTGATGAGTAATCGATCGGGCCTTAATTGCGGACGCTTCGATTTGTTTGTACAACGAATAAAAAAGGTTGAACGAGGAAATTTACACACGTAATAAAAATAGAGGTATTAAAAACAGACAAGAGCCTTGAACGGTGCCCTCACAGACGACCGGCGGGATTTTCCGGGGAGTGTTTTTAAGCGATCCCCGACGGAGCGCACGATCCGATATATACGTTCGGCAAATTAAAAGCAGGCCATGCGTGCGCCCATTGTGAACGAGACCCACGTTTTATTGTTACCGATTTGTCTGCACGGGAAAACACAAATGGCGTGGAGCCGAGTTAAGCTCTCTGTTAATAGAACATGTCGATGTAAACGATAGCGGCGGCCGTGGTCGCTCGGACGCAACATTCACCACAACATCTCAATACAGGATCACTGTTACCAAACATTTTCATACAAATACCAATATTTAACATAAAACAACCATCCACACAAACACCTATTCAATTTTGGTATTTCAAAGTATTTTTGTTTGTATCAAATAGCAGCTTACAAAAAGCTCACAAATTAAACAATATTTCAAATAAATTGTTAAGAGCTATGTCCCTTTGTTTCTTTCGTACTTAAAACCTTAAGTGGAATAGGAATAAACCAGACTTAATAATAAATAATGTGTGAAAATAGACTGAGTAAAATGCCTTCACAATTTAGTGAATAATTTATACATAATAAAATATTAACCTGGTTTCTAAAATGTTATATAGGGAGAGTGATGGAAAAATGTTTCGGGAAAGAATGTCACTAGGTAGAAGCTTTCTTGGATGAGCCATCACATTTCCTAAGAAATTTAAGATTTATGAAACAAGAAGCGAGTGGTACATTTGTATGACTAGAGAAATCAAGTAGGGTAACAAGGTAACACGACTTCACTTTTTATACGCTAAAATATTTAAACGGAAAGTTGGCATTGTTGGTGGATGAAGCGCGAGCGAGGGGGTGCGGGGGGCTGCTCTGTGAGAAATAGCTCCAAATATCTGGCGACTATCCGAGGGATTCCTGCCCCTATTTCCACGGGATCGCGTCGAAATGACAACAGATTTAGGGAAAGCGTCAAGCGAGGTGTGAAATGTATCCGAGCGCGTTACGCCTTATATGACATTCTTCACATGTACTATAAATGTAAGCGACGAGCCGATTCCCTAATCTTCCTTTTATTAAAAAGTTGTCGAGTTGAGAACGGTGCTTCATACACGTGTGAGTTTTGCCTACCTTATAATATATTTTCTTTTGCATAACGTGAGGCAAAAAATATTTATTAGAGATGTTGAAGCCCACTTAAGGTGTTGCCAACAATATGTCCTCGTAAAATGTATTCAGTGTGAAACGGGGCTGCAAAATCGCGAAAGATTTGCATTCATTCATTCTTCCGCTTGTCGAAAGCTTGACGTCTGTTTGAATATGTGATTTCGTTCCCGCAAATAGAGATTTGTTTCCACACAATATGCCGCCGAGCTTTTGCTTTTTTATTAAACCCGTCGTATTTGCAAAATAGTATACGCTAATAAGAATAAATTGAGACTGTAAGCACTTATATTGATTGATGTTTATCTGATGTTTTACATTCATTTGTTGTCTCAACGGAAAATATTTATACCTAACATAATAATCTAAGTGTTCTAACGAATTATTTTGATTATTATTAATGTTAATTAACAAAACATTTAATGGAAGGGTAGATAAATACATCTCCTACTAAATATTTTCTTTTAACAAACTTGTCGGCAGCTATGTCGACCATAGTAAGGCCTTCCCCAGATATCGTCCCATTGATAAAGTGTGGGGTGTAACGAACACCGCGCGACACTTGTAATTAGCTTTGTAACCGGAACCCGGTGATCCCCACCGAACCCCGCCGAACGCAGGGAACCCTAATTGAAAATTAGCGATTCCATTGTAACCTGCTGTTCATAGATTTAATGTTCTGAATTTTATCTATAACGTTACATTGATTTTAATAACAGTTTTGGCAACAAATTTTGGATTTAAAGACTTCGTGTATTTTTGTGATGTAAAAGGTTATTAGATAGTTATTAGTGAAATAAATTATTTAATATTGGATTTGAAATCACTTCTCTCTAAAGTGAGAATTATACCCGGACCTTATTATTATTATAATATTTATTTTAAGACATTTAGTAACAATAACCTACTTCATTATAAAGTGAGCGTAGGTGTAAAACCTCATAATGAGTATGTGTGGGAAGCGCGGTGTAGTCACCGCAGCCGCGTGCGATATCCGCGCGGGACCTCCGACCTTCGACCTCCGACCTCGGGCGGTCCTACTCAATGGCCACAATCAAGCCTCTACCCTCATTTAAATATCAAAACAGAGTCTTTACGCGCGGTTAGCCAACGCTCTATCTCCACCCGTACCCACAACATAACACAAACAAATTAATTCGAATAATGAACCCTAATAAATAGGGATCTGTTTACCCCATAAAGAATAAATGTTATAATAATTGGGGCAAGAGGCTACAAATTTACAGTTTTGAATTCCAAATTTTGAAAGGGTGAATTAATTTTGTATATTTCAAGAACAATATTGTAATATTACAATGAAAAGTTTGCGGCGGTACCCACGGAAAGTAATCGAGTTTCATAGGTTTCGTCTATGTATTCATACCTGCTCTTGCCGGTACGAAAACCCACCGCAATATTTAATTTCTGGAAGTTCCTAACTTCGTACAACTTCCGAATCATTAAACAGTGAAAAGAAAACACATATTTTTAGCAAGACCATAAATAAACCTCAACATCACAAAAACCTGTCACGTTTTTATTAACTTAATCAATGTTAATCTAAATTTTAAATGATGAACGTATACGTCTTCTGTAAGCCATACAAAACGAAAGTGTCAAGAAAAAGCATTCATGACACAACACTGCAGGAAAATACAGTCTAAAATTGTTAACAGACTATAAAACTGCACAAAGGCTTTTCAATTAAAACTTTCAATGGCGTCCTGGCGCTAATTATAGCGCGGCCCAGGGACATCTATTAGTATAAAATAAAGCGCAAACCGCGGCGGCGCGGCGGCGACAAGGCGACGCATCGCCGCCGCGCCGTGCCGCGTCGCGCCGACCCTCGGCTAAGTGAATTCCGTTAATTAAACCATAAAAACTTCGATAAATTAAGATCCCAGCCAATTCCCCTCTCTAATATAGTCGTGGCTCGAAAGATTTCAGATGCAAACGACATCGATACAGGCGGCCGCCCGCCGGTGGGAAATGGCGACATAAATTGTGTCGTGTTCTGCCGCCCCTCTACGTTTGTTTGTGGCTTCATTTAATTTTACTTATTGTACTGGCCTGCAATAAAACCGATCACTTTGATACTTCACAAACTCCTTGAAAGTAACTCTAATAGCCACTTTTATTGCCTGTTACTTCATTAAACCACGTTAATCAAAATATATTTCTTGATTGCATTCTTGATAAAAAAATGTGTTTTACTAAATTAAAAAATATACATGTACATATGTACATTTATAGCTTCTTATAATAATCAAAGAATTTGTAATTACTGCACCTAGCCAAGTATTAAACAGTTCTTTTTAAAACAGTAATTTTAATCACTGTAGTCTATTTCTAATTGCTTGTTTCAGCTTTAATATAAACCATTTGTTCAAAAAAGCAAATGTTCCATTAATAAAGGTGCAGAAACAGCTAGCTAGTTCACGGGACAGAAACTCCATACGATAATTAGGAACGGTAAAGCAATCCAACTGATAAACGATAAGGCGCACCCAGCACACAGTATGGAAATTTTCATTAGTGAAATTTGAGGTTAAGTGCTGTGTGTGTTTTAGGTAATTGGTCCGTGTATGGCCCGCACCCGCCGAGGCTTATGCCTCTACACTTTTTGTTGGTGTTCTATCAATTTTGCCGAAACATTTTTGAGCTTAAATAACTTCATTATCATATATAAATAAATGGAGAAATTTCGATGTGAAGCACCTTTGCCTGCCTCTTCAGGGAAAAATGTATTATCTTGTTCTGTCTTTGACACTCAGTTTGGTAAGTTTTTATGAAATAAAATATGCATTTATAAAGATAAAATTCCAAAAGTCAAACGTTATGAAGAAAATAAACAGTTCAAAATGAAATATTGCTTGAGAATACACGTTCCTAGGGTGGCTTTTTTTCTATAGCTTTGCATTTCTCTTTGAGTAGATTTAACCATAAATAGTCAGGTAAAAGCCGTCGAAAGATAAAGTTAAAAGTTAAATATTCACAAAAAATAAGTTCAAGAGCTCAGTGCACTAAACAGTATTCGAGTGAAGTTGAAAAGCGTTCTCAAACAGAGGTTTTCGCTGAAAGCAAATCCCAGAGAACATCTGTCGTGGAGAGCCAACATTTTCCACCAATAAAATCTTTTTCGAGAACATTTTCTCGTCTGCACAGTACCAACAGGTGGGTCCTTTTATCAATTTGAATGTAATTGCCATTTGCTACAGTTTTTGCCGAGTCTGGTCAGTCCGTATTTAGTCAGACGTTGTTAAGTATCTGTGAACAAGTGCCTTTGACTTTTCAATTTTGTTTTTAAGCTGTTTGTAGATTTATATACAAACTCATTTTTAAATGAAATTTACGAAAAGGTTTCTAATACTTTTAAGTATTTAAATTTTCTAAAGTTTTTTTTTGTAGCTATAAAGGCCTAGTAGTACCTATATGTTAAACCACATACAAAAAACTCTAAAATGATCTTCAGTAGTTGATTCTAGTGAGGTACCTAAATCATATCATTTGGAAAATTGTACATATTCCTGATACCTACAGTTTGCACCCATACACAAGAGCTACCTCCACACGATGTATTGTACTACACAAACTTGACAGGTCTGTCTGCTACAGTAACACTGTACCTTACATAAATACACACAACATTTTCGGACGTACACCACACGCCTGAAAATGGCACTTCAAAGTAGTTCCACACTGTGTGTAGGAACACTTCACCACGTGTAATGGCTACGTTTGCAGCTAAAAGCCACTGAGCCACTGTCAATCAACAGGGAAAGCCACTACACTCCATTTCGGAGTACAGTGTGTTATCTGTCGAAAGGACGCCGCTACATAGCTCTGTAATCCCACAGTACGGTACTTCGCATTACTGTAGCAACAAGCGAGTTTCGATATTATTGCTTTCACGTAGAGATCATAGTGGAATGAAATAATTCACCACATACCGCAGTTATGTTGGCGAGGCAAGTTTATTCGACGCCCGCAGCGGACGGAGCGCAGCGAGCACAAGACGCGTCAAGATTTAAGTAGTTTACGCCAGGAAGTCCGATGCCGTCTTGTTTGGTCTGTGAAACTCGCTAACTCGATATTGCACGCTCACTTTATGCCCAAGTTTAATGTCACGCGCTGCCACCGCCGCGCCGCCTCTTATATTCGCCGCGGGAAACATTTATTAGTTTCTCGTCTGTGCAACAAGTCCAACTTTTGTGTTTCGGTGTTCTTCTTTTGGTTTTCAATAAGTTTCCCATTGAACTGTTATAAAGCTTTCCAACACTCAAACTGAGTTCGTCGAGTGAGTATATTTCGTGGATATTGTTTCTCTGCAGACAAACTTTGTCGTTTTGAGGATCGCCCACGAGTATATAAAACTTATTCATCGTTTTATACCTGAATACGCGTACTACTTAAAGTCTTTTAAGATATTAAGACGAAAATGTATTGCCTCACAGTCTTTTAAATTGGTTTAAAACTGTATACCGATTTATTTTAAAAATTAAATTAAAAACACGTTTTTTTGCGCCAACAAAGCGCCATCTCACCATAAAATATAACAATAATAAGCCAAACAAGTGCTGCATCACTTACCGGCTAATAAAGATCTCCAAACAACAGGGCATTTTTACGCGGTCATTAGGGTATAAAAGCGAACGGCTTTATAAGGCAGTGCTCGGTGTAAAGCGATCCAGTTAAATTGCGGCGGACGCAATCTGGGAACATGGCGTAAAAGAGGCATTAAGTGCCGCAGACTGTAAGACGAGCGACCCTACTTGTGGTGCATGGCACGAGAGACTAGCGCATTCTATATTCGTATAAATACTGAACCATTTGAGAAAACTTATTATAAGTTTATTAATTAACTAGCTATTTGTTATGAGTTTGATATAATCATTTTTAAGTTATGTTGTTTTACCTAAGTTAGGATTTTAACTAAAAAACAACATTTTAGCTAAGTGTATTAATATTATCAAATAGTGATCTTCACTCTCTATCACTATGATAATACTGGGATTAATCCATTTTAGGACTTTTCACAAACGATATTAGAACTACTAATAGAAGAAACATCACGATTCTGATTATAAATTTTAAATAGTCTAAAACCATATAATATAATGAAAAGATCGCAATTCTCTTTCTACTTTTCCTTTATGCCTATGCGTTTAGAGGATACAAGTTCGTTATCTACCAATAACATCATAATCATGTTCGGTCGCATAATACCGCCATACTCATAAGGGCTAGTGGCTTGGGTTATTCGTAAAGTTGCAAAGTGAACCTCAGACTGCATGACCGTCGACCATAAGCTTAGTTCATTATATTTTGTTTACTCTTTACTCTATCTAGTTGGTTGTTTTAACTAAATTCAAATGAAATGCAAATCTGAAACATCATTTTAGTTCTGAACTAAAAAGTTTTTGTTTTCAACATGTGAAAAGTTTTTAAATATTTGTTTTGATTAATAGGGTTTCGCTACTAATAGTTTTGGCACGTATTAAAATACTAAGCAGAAATTGCGAGCCACGTTTATGGCATTATTTTTATAGTTAGATTTGATATAAATTTCCAGTAATGAGATGTTTAAAATGTATAAAACGTACACACGTGAATTCTAAAACTAAATTCCATTATTACATCGCACAGAAATTGGACGGTTCATATTGTTGCACTAATATTCCAACGTGCGAACCAAGAAACACGTTGTAAAGACACGTGCTCAACAAAACGGAGAAAATAAACGTTCAACGTGAAGTCGACAACCTGTACTTGTCTTAACCTGAGAAATAAAACAGTACGTGATATCGGTTGTTGGTACATTCGCCGAGTGTTGCCAGACAAATATTTTTCCATTTCCACAATTCCACTTTCCACGCAGACCCGCCCCAAATAGAGGATTAGGAGTGCGCTCTGCTCCGGACGCTTTTGTTTTGTCGGCTACTACAAATACGTACTTATTGGCGAATGGTATTTGCCAACGGACAGTTCAGTGAGGCTACTGTTAATCTTCGAATATAAACTCAAGGGAAATGATCTGATTTTCGGTGAGAGTCTCTTTAAAAATATATGTTGTTACATAAAATTTTCGGTGATGTTGTGAGTGATCTACAAAAGCGAGCCAATATCGATCAGTAAACAGCGCGGAGTAGCCAGGTGTCCCTCGCGCAAACACTACACCCTCGGCCGGGACGCTCGCGCCCGCGCCGCCCCGGGCTCTACATCAAAATGACGACGGAAATCCCATATTGCCTACATCGGGGACGGAAGCACAATTTTATAAGTTAAGGGATTTGTGTCAATATTGTACTAGGATAGGACGGACCCACCGCGAGATACATTACCTCGGTTACATCCGCGCGCGTCCTCTCGCCTCGCGAGTCGCGACGCAATCCAAAACTTTATTAATTTAAGACGACTTCCCGTAATGTTAACAGAGCAGCGAACACATTTGTTAATCGTTCGTCGAGTTCTCGACGAATTGTTAAGTAAGTATTTTTGTTAGGCCCTCTTGTTAAAAATTCGTAAGTAAGTGTATCCTGATTTATGGAATACATTTATACCGTTCACGCTTCGCGTCTCCGTCAAGAAAAATACGAAAATATGATAGGAGAGAGATAAAGTTTGACGAGGAAAGTTGGGCCAATGTTTGGATAGCTGCTGATATGAGTAGCGCTCCACGCGTCGCCGCCTCACGGGCCCACACGAGTACCTCTGCGGCCTACGGCCTCCAAACACTCACGACTTGCTTAGAATAAGAACTGTTTATCCAAACTTAGAAGCCGTATTTAAATTTTGTAATGAACTAACTTGGAAACAAACTCACAGATTTCACATGAAAACTGTAAGTACCTACCTAAATACATAATAACAAAAATAATATTGATGAATCATAAATTATGAAAACGTAAGGTTTTGTTGCAAGGTTTTGACTGGCCTGTTGGTCTAGTGGTTAGTGACCCTGACTGCTAAACCGGAGGTCGTGGGTTCGATCCCCACCCAGGACAAATCTTTGTGTGATGAGCATAAAGGTTTGTTCTGTGTCTGGGTGTAATTTATCTATAATATGTATGTATTTACAAAAAAAAAAAAAAAAAAAAAATGTATTTAAGTAGTATATCAGTTGTTTAGTACCCATAACACAAGCAAATATAATTGCTTAATTTGGGACTAGATGGCGCTGTGTAAAAGAAAAAAAAAAAAAGAAAAAAAAAAAAAAAAAAAAAAAAATTTGCAATTTTTTTTAAAAGGACTGGCGTTATAAAATAACAATGTCGAATGCCAATAACGTAATTTACCTACTATATTTTTGTTATATTAATATTATGCTGTCTAAGTAGAAAAACTGCATGAAAGTTTAAAATAACTACCTCCTATTTTCTGTATTGAAGACGAGTTACGAACATTTAAATCTCAGTTTATTTTGTTTTCTTTAATTAAAAGTTGATCCCATTGCAATCTTGACTCGAAACAAATTTTAAAATGTTCCCTTCCGTATACGTTCGCTCAAGTATAAGATGTTCATTAAAATCTTAATAACATCGTATCTCAATTACAGGATTTTACCTGTATACAAAGCTTGCGTTTACGTAATATTTATTAGCGGTACATTCGAAACGTGAACAGCTAGGGTCGTGGTTAATTAAATATGTTATAGGGTGTTGTTTAAAACAAAGAAAGCGAGCCAACAGAGGCGAGGCTTGAGGCCCGTGTGCCTTTTCTATTGAATAGCGCACGTGACAACGCATAAGGCTCTTGAGTAATTTCGTATGAAACTAATTTTCAACTTAGAAATGCGGGAATATTATAAAATGTAAGACTGAAATATATAATTAGTTGAATAGAATTTAGCCACGAAATTTTGATCATTGTTGACCACTTGATAGACCATGTCTTAAAATAATATCTAAATTCCGTCCTAGAATTGTACCTAAAATGTTCCTAATTTTTGTCATAATGGCACAGCCGCGGTTGACTTGATAGTTTTATCCTAGCTTATTAAGAGAATAATATTCATTATATAATTTATGTAGTTTAAAATAAAACACACACTAATGTTAGACCGCCCTATACATCGCGACGCGAAACAAAGTTAACGCGCAACCAAGGCAGCGCGACCGGCATGCGGCAGCTTCTTAAATTATTCTCCAAAAGATTTTCTAATTTGTTCTCTCGTCTCAGACTCCTTTTACGAGTAACGGGAACCGCAAGCACGAACACATGCGGTCCCAGAGCCCTCGCAAGGACCTATTAGAGGCCTACCGTCACCCTCACAGACTGTCTTATACATCGTTCGACGTTCGCCTTTTGCCGTTCAAACATAACACCGTAAAATGTACTTTAACACTTATTAATATGGTTCAGAATGCACTAATACGTCTTCACATATGTTTGGATGTATTCGCACCGCGTGCGCCCTTTGGGTAATGTTACGTAATAGGTAAGAGGCTGTGATTTTGTCAAAGGTAAGAAAATTGGTTACGTTAGTGGATGATCTCGGCTACCAGGATAAACGTGAATTATGTGTCTGCAAATTATTCGGGGTTCCGTTGTTTTGACTTGACGCACGTCATTTTTGATTTTTGATGGTTTTAAATGAGTTTGGTATGTGATGCATTATAATTCGTTGTAAGGATTGCGTATTTTAGTGAGGTCACCTACTTAGTGATTATTATTACAACTACGGGTCTCTTCCAAATATTTTGGAAGGATTTAGTCTATTAGGTATACCACGCTGGCTAGACGGGTTGAAACCCACGGGTTGAGATGGGGTGACATTATGTATTCTTAATCCGTCACTACACGGACATATGTTGCTTGTATAAACTTAAATAGATAGTGGTAAGTTCACTGAAGCTCATAACTTCTCTTAAAAATGCTAATGTATCTTTGTGATCTTATAATTAATACTTTAAAACAACAAATAATACCCAAAAATTAAAGTGTCAGACAGTTATGAAATTATGATAAAATTGCGCCTACACAGTTCACTATTTTTATATTCTTGCAAAAAAGGCCGTTATTCCTGCAATATCAGATATCATTCTATCTCACTCAATGTTTTTACTACCTAATCTGTGCCCAAATCTAATTAGCAACGTGTTTCTTATTTCCCTAATTCACGTCATTTGATTAACATGACGTCACTCGACGCGAATCACGTAGTACCTACATGTGTGTGTGTGAGTGCAATATAGCTACACACGCACACAACGTGCGTAGTTAATTATCGGCGAATATGTCGTCACATATCTAGTTAACGTCTTCAAAGGATATTTATACGTGTGTTAGAAAAACCGGAATGTGATACTCGTATCTTATGACAAAATATGAAATAAATATTGTACGTATGCTGGAATGTGGCTTATTTTATTAGCTTTGAAATAAAATAGAAACTGATTTGATGTGTGAAATGACAAGTTACGTTATTCTATTCATATCGAGAAGAAAGTTTAGAATAGTTTAAACTGTCAAGCTAATTTGATTAACATCGGATTTTTTTATTCCTACGACCTTATATTTTAATTTATATTTAATTCTAAAGATTGTATGAACAACAGAAAGACTGAAAATTATGGGCTCGGCTAACCAGAAAACATTATAAAGAAATGAGGGAAAATGCGGGCTTTGTATCAAAACTAACTAAAAGCTCCACATTTTTGTACTTAACTGAATTACGCACAAAAGAAAGCTTTCTGACAATATCAAAGAAACAAAAAAAAATTAAAATTTCAAAATTTAATTACATTAACCGCGGCGGTGGCGGCGGCGATACTTCATTTCTTTAACGAGATGCAAGAGCACTCGGTCTCACTTTGGTTGCGTGACCTAATTTAAGGGCACGTTATTTTGCTCACTTAATTTGCCTCATTCGTGTTTGCTCTACGAATGAAGAACCTTTGGCTGGAAGAATTTTTATTTTTCTTCCGCCAAAACTTAATTGAGTGGGGCGAGGGGCCGAAGCTGCACCGTAGCTCAGCCGCGCCGCTCCGCGACAGGAGAAGCCGAGTCGCAAAACGCTCCAACCTCTATAAACATTTATTGTCGCTGTACATCTCACTAAGTTCACTTTTACAGAGTTTTATGTCCGAAAAATTTACGCGAGGAACGTTACTTTGCGGCCTTTATTGCGACGGTGGAATGCTGCGGGCACACTGGCGTAATTGAATGTAATTTCGTTAGCTTCTTTCGTTTACAGCTGTAAAATAAAATTTTACGTCTTATTTATTGTCACAAGCAACAATATCAGTGCAGCAGGGCTTCCCTCGCACGTACGACACGACAATAAAATGGTTCTAATAAAGACAGCAATCACTACATATTTTAATTTACTTTATCAAATAAAATTTAAGGAGCATTATTGTCGAGATGTATTTAGAGAAGAAAATGTTTATCGCCAATAAAAGTGGATGCGGCTGTATTGCGAGTGGCTCCCGAGCGTCGAACGAGTTTAATTAATTTGAACGAGACCTGTATAAGTACGAACCCAATTCAATTAGTAGTTAAAAAAGTAAATAGCGTATTGATCCGACCGCGACGACTTATTGGAGCTCGATACGCTCCGCAGTTAATGGAAAACTCATATTTTCCAGATGTCATTTATTTTGCTGTAAACAATGAAAATAAATGAAGATGAATCTGACAAGTTATTTTAATTTTAAATATCATCTGCAGCATGACAGGGAAAAATGTAGATGAAATGCAACGGGATTTGCGATTATTACCTACCTTGCAATATTGGTTTATGCATGCAAATAGTTTTTGTTTTATCGATGTCCCACTTTTTTATTTGTAGTTTGTGAGATTGCACTTGTTTTTCAAATAAGTTACAAATAATTTTCAGATTTAATTATAAACAACGATATAGTTGAGTTTATCTTTTAATGTTACGTATAATTAAGGGAAAAATCCAATATAAAAATAGATCCGTTTCTTATTCGAGAATTTGTTGAAATTATTTTTCTCGATCCGCGATTCCAACCTACTCCACCAAAACACTCATACAAACGATGTACTAATTATGCCATGTTTATTACGACTCACATCAAATAATATATTTTCTTTTCAAACCTTAAGGGTTTCAAACCGAAGAAGAAATTGCAAGAAAATTGCAAAACGTTACAAAATTTTAACTTACTAAACGCATTGAAGAAATAGTAATTGCAATATGAAACAGTACCATCTGCATTCAGATGGTATGTTAAGTTAATAATTTGATATCTTTCGTATTTATTTCCCGAAATATTGAATAATCAATAAATTTATTATTCGAAAGCGTACGTTGTACGTCAAGATATGACACCCAGTAATAAGCCTTTTAAAATGCGCCCATTCGTTATGAAAATGTAAACGAATATCGAATATTTATTTGGTCGTTAAAAATAATAGAGTTGTACCCCACTTCCTTACACGAGTAGTGATGAATATATCGATAGTGATCGGACATGGGAGGTGCATACCCTCAGTTATGAGCGGTTTTGTTATTTTAATCTTTGTAATTAAGTTGTGAAATATTGAAGTATTTTTACTGCAGTATTTGTGTGTTTAATAGTGGCAATATTCCTAATTGTGTGTTAGACTAATGGTATATTGTGTCGTTAAATGTGTTGTTTAGTTTTTAGTTAGTTTACGGAGTGGTTGTTTGGTTTTATTTAAGGTAATATACGTATACCAATAAAATGAGGATTAATATTAATATATTTTTTTATTTTTATGATTGTTTTCTTGGCATCCGACCCAACAGAAAGTTGTTTTAAAAAAGTCTAATCGTGCCAAAAAAAATTGAAACCATTTAAATCTATGGTGAAATTAAATTTCTAAGATAGATATAAACTACGTACAGATACCATATTATAATAGAGATCTAGTCTAATTAGTCTATTAATGATGTATAGTCTAGATATGTACAAATTGGGATCGCTAATGAAACGTTTAATATCATCACCATGTTGTACAGATGCATGTTGGAATGTGCGGTGACCGCCTTGCTATGCAGCGCCAGCAAAATTACGTGTTTGAGATATCGATACCTATGTATTGTAATATAGATATAGAACAACACTAGTTAATTATTTTGTGAAGTTCATTGAACCATAGTGATATTAATTTGTATATGCGATATTGGTGTAGTTCGGTTCGATTTTCGGAAACGGCAAAAATTTAAATGAGCTTTTCTTTTCGTTAAATGCTCGCCCCTATAGACCCATAGACCTATTACAGCGGGCTAAATGTCTGTGTGATACACTTCTACCTAACTCCGCCGCGTAAAAAGACGAGTGCATACATGCAGTAATTTTGGTAATAAGGTTGATTTTTGATTAATAGGGAGAATATAATAACATAGTTTCATACTCAATAATTTACGGGACTACCTCTAAGAAAAGTCACGCCTATTGTCCGCAATCTTGTGTCCCCTCATCCAACTTTACAACCATAAGACTAGAATCCATAAACAAACAGACAAAGGCACTGATGCTACGAAAAAAATATTTTTAGAGCATGTGAACGTCACGTAGTGAGCTGCCATATTTCGTCACGTCATTATTTCGCCTTACGCTTTGACTCTTCACTGTGGGGTTTTACTTCAAGGGCCCGTCGCCATGGTAACGCCAGCTCGACAGATTTGTCGAAAATGCGGCGCACAGCATACAGATTATACCGAATTTTAATGTAGGGAACACGCTCGAGGCATCCGGTTGGCACGCAAAACTTGTTCACTAGGTAAATAGTTAGAGTTTGTGCTCCGCTGTTGTTACACATTATTACGTTATAAAGTCATTTTGGTGTAATGTCAGCGGACGAGTTCGCAACTTGATTTAGACGGCGACGTTAGCACACTATGCATACGGTGAGTTATGTGCCTGTCACGCCGCTTCTATGTTAATTACCTAACTTAACTTATCTTGTACAAAGTTTCATATTTAGAATATGTGAACGCCTATGTTTAGTGGGTGTCTTATGGCTGATTATGAATGCTTTTTATATTACTGACAATGGTGACAAATGAGTTAATTCCTCTGATGATAAGTGGTAGAGAAACATCCAAGACTGACACAACCGTTTATGAAACTGACAGTCTAAGAGATAAATATTAATATTATAGATTCTTCTCTCTAGACACTATTAATTTTAAATATATATAATTGCGCTGGTTAAGGAATGGGTGATAATTAATACAAGTTCGTTTGAGCTATTCGATGATACCACTGTTATCAAAAGACGTGGCCCGAGTTTTGATACTGACCAATGGAGATAATGGTTATCTGTTTAGCTGCCTAAATAATAAAAAGCCTCTCTTCCAATGCAAACTTTCACACTTTCTTAAAAATATAAAAAATTGCAAGCGATTACGCTTGTAAAGAGCCCCCAAACAATGTCGGTCAGGTACTTATTAACAAACGTATCGTAAGCCCCTAAAGCCCAATAATTAATACATAGAGCAATTCCGCCGTATCCTACTTACCTGTAAATAAATAAAGAACTAATAAAACATTTAACCTCAAGAACAAAGAAGACCAAAAAAGGCGCAATTAATTCCGTAGCGGCCACAACAGTTGCAATATGTGAAACCATTAATTTAATTCAGTGTACGTGCGGCCCCGAGACACGGTTTTAACCTTAATTGAGATTTAAGAACATCTGGGGGTGGGATGTTTTTGTGTTAGGATGCAGCCTCGGGCGAGACTCTCCCTCGTTCCTTGCCGCACACCTCCGCATCCTCCGTAAGAAATGTACGGCCAAGGCTCTATGTTTCGTATCCGTTTTGCCGTTTATAATTTAGTTGTTTGCACGCCACTGCGCACTTTTAGTCCGTCTAATTAAATGTTAAGTGACTTATTATGACTATGTAATCTATGAGGGAAATAAATGGGGCTTCTTTAAATGAATTTGATTTGCTGAAGAAGATAATGTAACCCATTACCAATCAACATTAAAGATAATTATACTTTTGTAACAAAGCAGTAGATGCCTAATTCTGTTTGCATGAGTATTACTTCTGTAGTATATCAGATACCTGTCGGATTATTCCTTAATGGGGCCTCTTACAACAGACGTACAAAAAATATTTCCAATTTCAAGCTCATTCAGTCCCTGGGGCAATACTCTCATTCCACAAACTTTATCTGAACAACGTTCCTTAGAAAATTTCAAAACGTTGAACATTTTCGTGTTATAAATTAATTGAATAAATTTTAACTAAAGCTACTGAAAATGGATGCATTAATATCGTAACGCTGCTTATAAGGTTTTTGTAAGATAAACCTGATATTTTATTCTCAAAGCAAAGATATGTACAAGGCGCTTAATATCTTTACAACTTCATACAAAATTCGTTGTATCTAATTCGAGGCTTATCTTGCCATCTGTAATCTCGCCCTCGTTGCCTACTGCCAAGAAGATACCTCAAATACCTCTCGCTCTGCCCCTCTCAAACCGCGCCTCACCCCTCGTCGCCCTTTAGCACCCTCAGCCCTTGAGTTCTTAGCCGAACTTCATAATACCCTATTAGTGGCGCACACGACCGGCAAACATATTGTATCTGGTTGACTTATTATCCAGGTGTTAATTTATAACTTTATGAAAATCGATAATTGTAATTTATCGGCTTACTAAATGAGAACTAATCTTGGGCTTCAAGTTATGTGTCCTAAAAGCACTTAATTTTGAGATTCACGCATAGTATAATGCTTTCTCGTATTTTGATTTCGACTTAAACATGAGTTGAATTAAATTTCGTCAAATTCTAAAGAAAAACATTAAAATTAGAGCAATAATATCCAAAATACGTTTAGAAACGCTACCTAATTTATTTCCTCAAAAACATAATAAAACAAGCCGGAGTCGAACCAGTATAAATAGGTAAGTAATATCTCCCAGAGGGACCGGGTTCACTGGAGCGACTAATAAATCTGTTGACAATCTTTAATTCGTTCGCATCGTCAGACCGGCGGCCGTCTCTTCATAAAAATGAAATCTCCCATCTTAAGAACACCCCTCATTTGTACATTGTTTAATGTTGATACTTTTCAGTTGTTTTTTATTATATATCTAATTATTTTTACGTAACTTTTATACAACACGTCCTATCCTTTTCGTTAAATTTGCTATTGAAAATAAGCTGTATCATAGTATACGGTATTTTGTGGAATATAAATGAACAGTCTGTGCCCTATTCTAGTAAACATACAAGGCAGTAGCATTATCTATTGAATAAATTCTATTAAATGTAATATGTGTGTGCTACTACTATATTGGCATAGAGTTAAAATGCACCTTCTTTCAATTCTCAACTCATTGATTCATAATAATTAATCCCAGACATCTTTTAGAAATGACTAATGACTTACAGAAGATATAATTATCTAGATTTCATAACATATTGTTAGCTCTTAGAGAAACTAAAATGCCTTTTCCTCTACAAGCAAAACATTAGACAAGACAGTTTAGTGCAGACACGAATCTACATAAATGCAGTTAACGTTCCCCAACTATCTGTTAAAACGGCAACTAGGCTAATAATGTCGTATAAAACGCAGGCTGCACTAAAATACACGTGTTGCGCTGATGACTGCTCGTTCACGACTGGCCGCGTCCGGTTGTCCCGCATAAATTGTAGCCTGTGCCTATTGAGGGTAGACGGACAAAACCCGAATTACAGCCAAATGGGACGCTGTAATTTGTACATAGTCGGTGAGGCTCGACTGAGAGAAATTACTCTCTGTCGTTATTTAGGTCACACCTCAGATCGTTACGACCTTCACTAGTATTCACAGGTTCTTGTTAACCTTATTTTAGATTAATATATTTTGATTTACGACAGCAATTATATTATTTATTTTTTTGTTTATTTATTTGAAATATTTGAAACTAAATAGTTAATATGGATAATCTGTTTCTCTATTGTGTATTTTACATTAGACTGCCAAATAATATGGTAAATATTTGAATGATTTATAAATAGTTATTGAGTTCAAACTCTAGTCTCGCATATATTATGAGAATTGTAAATTATACTTATTTATCAAGTCTTTCATCACACACTATTAGTTTCTTAATTTGCTCTAAAAAACCAAACTGTCAGCAAAATTGTAAGTAATCTACTAAAAATGAATATTAATATTGACATATCTAGTATGCAATAGAGATGAAACTAAATCACAAAACGTAATACGACCATTAGTCGGGATCTAGCCAGCTTAGTGAGCGGTACAATGAGGCTTACAGACTCACGTGAAAGCTGTACACCAGTTCAATAGAGTAATGGCGCAAATGAGATAGTTTGTTTAGCAATTTGCGTTTTATGCAAACAAGCTTAAAGTAATAAATTGCTGAATTCTATTTTACCATTAACGTTGTTTTTGCTATCATATGTACTTACAACATGTTATTAGTAGTAGAGTTGTTTATAGTTGTGATATGTCAAATAGTGAGGTTTGAACCCGCGATCAATTAACTGGTAATAACTATCAGGAATTTGACTCAAAGTTGCAGAATTAGATTTGGCAACCATCTCACCGGCAATTAAAATTTAGGATTTGATTAATAGGATGCAATCATCGAAGTAAAAAAACGAAGTTCCTTTTACTCAATCCTCTGTCAAGTAATAATATCCGATAAAAATGCATCCACTTTATACTCAGACTAGACAAGTACAAGTAGCAATTCTAATACTGAAACGTAAACACCATAACGAAATTTAACCTAAAACTCACAATTCACTACCTGAACTAACTTCCATAAACGTTGAAGTTTGATAAATTTAATAATTTAGCTCCGTATTCCACAGAGATGTGTGGAAACTAAATAATGTCTTAAAATGTGAAAGTTTTTGAGCGAGAGCATCGGTCGTGGGTCCTGAGTCCCGGCAGACAAGCGAGAGTGCGCAACGTTGAGTGTGCAACTAGTTTTGTACGAAGTTATTCCGTGGTATGGCATCCCTCGAGTTCCAATAAACAACGGTGCACAGAGTACTACACATTCAGATGTTTTATTATTTGATAAAAGTTGATAAAAACGATGGCTTCTATCTTAAATAGCTCTGTAAAAACTAATGTTTTTCAACTGTAATGTGCCTATACTTTTTCACATTTCAGTTGCCTTGCTTTATTGGAATATGGACAGCGATTTGATTCCTTGAATAAGATTAATGTTAAATGCGTTGGATTACAAAAAATATGACTTCTCACACATGTGATATTAATTTTATCAATGAGGCGATCTTTGTATGGAACAAATATCGAGAGAATGATAAAAATGTCGTTTTTGCATCATTTTAAAAACTAAATGCTTTTGTTGCATTACCAATTATCTTAGCCATCAGTCAGATAATGTTATTCATGTTGTGAGTCACTTTCATTCATTTATAACTCGCCTATTACAGGTAAACGCTGAACAAGCATGTATCCCAGTGGATTAGGTGTGACACACGCTTTGTGGCGAAAATAACCCTTAACGACTAAATTAACTTGTCAATGTGCATCACATATTTTAACAAAGTTGTGTTTGCACTTCCTACAGCACTTTCTAGCATCCGTGTTCTTTAAGAGTAGTACCTATGCTATAAAATTTAAAAACTAATACTCATAGTTCATACAGTGGAGTTTAAATTGCTCTGTGCTCGCATGTCTGAGCTTATGTGGGCTGACGTATTTATTATTTATTCGGGAATTCTCGGGACGACCGGCAGCGTACAGTCAGAATTATGGAAAAATAACTCATCGCCGACGACATATTGACTTCGCCCGCAGACGGGGAAATAGAGGCAGGCGTCCTTTCGGGAATTCATCCACACAGCACGGTACTGTTGTTAGATGCTTTCACGTTTTAGGATATTGCTGTTTTGAGTGTATGCAATCATCGGGAGCACAGGTATAGTAATATATTATAGTGTCAGTATTTGAAAAATGTGGATGTTGCAAATACATTTGAAATGAGAAAATGTTCGACAATAACTTTGTAATTAATTCAATTAGTACCAGAACAAGGTACTAGAAATGCCACGTCATCATTACAGACTTCATTACAACAGGAAAACAGTTACAAAGGCACAGACAAAACCCCAGTTTATTATCATACCACAAGAATGGCTACTTTAAACGAAACGCAGATTTCAATAACAGACGAGTTCATAGAATAGCGTTACCTCATAACATTTTTATTGTACAATAAGAGTTTTTCCGTCGACAGGGGAGCGTAAACGGTCTGATATTGCTTATATCGAAAGATTAGGGTGCTGTTTTATTGAAAGCTGAGCGGTATGAGCAAGCGAAGCGAAGTTTTCAAACGTCATCTTTGTTTAACTCCACATTTTAAGAATGAGATGAACGTTTGGAAATAGGCAAGAAACTGAGGCTCACTGTAGAACATTGTCTTACATTTTGTGGCATCGTCAAAACGATCTACTGTTCAATGTGCCCCGACTTAGGTTAAGTGACTTAGAAACTGCGATTATTGAGTTCCGTTGTGGAATGTGTTCTGGCAACAACATACTTATATTGAGATGATAAACTCATAATAATATAAGCTGTTTAGATACGTGGGGTTATGAGGTATCGAGGAACAATTCAGTGTGTTGGAAATTATTAAGATATTCGTTGATGAAATAGTATTAGGGTTGTTTAGTCACCAATAAAACTTTGTGTTGTTCGCCTAATTGCATTTCATTAAGATTTCAATTTGCAAAACATGTGACTCTCACAGAAGATATTATTATAAGAAGATACATTGTGTATTGATCGTGATAATCCTCGAGAGCAAAAGTCAAGAGAAAAACTGCTGAACTGCCAGAGATTAGCTAAGTTCTTAGCACAAAGATTTCGTTTTAAATTAGGCAGAAGTTTGGCTAAATTTGGTATCACCAAAATCCATCCATCTTTAAAGATAAAAAAAGTAATCCAAGATTGCTTTTAATTATTTCTAGTCATGTATTTAACTAAGATAGTTACTAAGACCATATTAAATGCAATTAAGTATCCACAAACTGCATGTGCAAACACCATTCAAAAGACCTCTTAAAAACTTTTAACCTGACAAACAACTCATTAACCATTTAAGCTTAATTCCGTCTACAAAATGTCCATAAAAACGCACCCTAAAATAGGGAATAAAGTTTTATTCTTAAGATTAGAGAAGTGGAGGCGATACTGTACAATAAAGTTGAGATAAACAGAGTCTGAGGCGCTCAGACTGCCTGTAAACTATTTTCCATGTCAGCGAAAGTGCGCGTTTATGAACACCAAGTTTATGATTCAGGGGACCGCGGTGTCATAAAGCCGCACAGCCCGCTACAGGCGGCTCCAGGTGATAAACTGAAGCTTGTGGTTAGTAAATTCAGGCTGCATTTTAACGAGTGCTCTTTTGAATTATTTCACGGCTTTTAAGCACGAGGTGCGAGTGCAGATTGCTGCGTTTATAGCTTACATCAAATGTGAGTGGATTTTTAACCGATTCTGTTTGTGGTAATGCTTTTTGTAGCTTTTAATAATGTATTATTCACTGGCGCTTGTGTAATTGATTTGGTTTATCGAAAACGTTATAGAATATTGACTCCTTGCTTTTTTGTCATTATACATTTGAAAGCTACAGTCAAAAACTTAATATTAATATTGAGGTGCCTCTATTTATTTTTAGTATTTAGTGTGATATTTCGATTTGGGTTTTTAAATCATATAAAAACACATGTTTGGTTTTTGCCAATCTTATGATGATTGTTAGCAAAAAACGTAATTATAGACAAAAAACTACGAACTATTTTGAACTGACACACGACCCAGTAGTCGAAAAATTAAGCCAGAGACACAAATGCTATTCCATTTCAGTTTCGAGCAACGTGTTATTTGCTCGCAGGTTGTATAAGAGACGTTCGGCTTCCCACCGGCGGATGATTTCCGTTCGCTGGACTCCATTTCCGGACTCTTCAATAGTGCACACTCGGCTCTGTATTGAGAATACGCCGAATTGTGAAGCTTTCTTTGTAGTTTCAATGTATAAGAAAGGTGATTGTTATTGTTCATAAAATTTTCATTTCCTTCGCTGTTGTAAACGAAAATCTAGATAAATTGAGAGCACAAACACTAAATAAAAATACTTACAGCTTACACAACCTTAGCTTACACAAACATTTGTATTATGTGGGAATTAAAACCCTAGCACGGCGTTTGTAAAGTGAACTACAGTAAAAGTCTAACTCTCTAATGTAGGATATTAATTTTACTAAAAGACAATATTTCTTACAAGAAATGAAAAGTTCCGATTCGAACTCAAACTTTTGGAGTAGGCTCGTACGAAAATGATATCAGTCGAAGTAACATGTATTCTGAGGATGTCAACAAGAAAATACCTTCGATAATAAAAATGTCAGTGCAACTTGTAACATGAAACTTCTCTACCGCAAGGGCCGGGAGGGTCCCGAAATATTGCACGAAGATACATGTTGGAACCGATCTCATGCCTGTTGACTTTGTTTTCGAGTAGTTCGCTCATATTGTGTAGGACCCCAGGCATAGTTTACCCCACTTGAAAAAATGAATGGCCAAAATTCAAGACTCATTTCAACCGAAGATGCTTTAGTTTAGAGGTTTTTTATTGCTAGTAATTGGGTAGGTTCTATTATTGAGAGCCACTTGTTTCATTATTATTCGGTTCGAGTAATCCTTGTCATAGTTAGCAATGTTTGTGTGATCGTTCACAGACAGTTTGGGTATTGCCTTTATTTGAAATTATTGAAACGTCATTCCATTCATCTCATTTCATTTTTCATTTCATTTCACTCTCTAGTGCTGGCGTTATCTTTAAGAAAAAATAATGGACCGTAATTTTAGGTAAATGAATTTGTTCGCCTTGTTTCTTTGTGCAAATTACATCGATTTTGACCGCTCATGAAAAGTTTTATTGATTACTTTAGCCAACAGTTATGTTTAGGTAGTTCTGCTTTATACCTATTGAGGTCATTGGACTACCATGCCAGTGAACTGTGCAGTAGGTGAATTGGTTGACTTTTTTGCCTGGCTCACCTCTTATATCTTATATTCTATACCTTTAACTTATTTAATTTATTCTATGTTACAACATAGAAAAAGAAATTGCATTTTAAGTGTTTAACTTTCGAATCGGTGCATGTTATCTTTGATGTAAATGTTTACATATTCTCAAAACTAATGAAGCTATTCATTATAAAAATATACCTATCAATATCTTCATCATCAATATCATCATATCAGCAGAAGGATGTCCACAGCTGGACATAGGCTTCCCCAAGAGATATTCGATATGATCTATATGATGAGATTACAAAACGAATATTATGTATTCCGAAATATAAAAGCCTGGCTAGATGATTCAGTTTTATCTTATTGTCCCCTTGATAACGATATTGATTTTTGATAACAACCATTGAAGTATGTAGCGGATTAAAACTACAGACAGACATTTGTGTGCAAAATATCGATTCTAATACTTGATACCAAAGTTCGGTAATAATTAAATCAATAATTATAAATCCATTTATATTTACAGTAGGAAATATAAACAGGAGAATGGGCGACAATCAAATTTTATTGCAACCGGATCCAGACACTCGTTGAAGCTCGCGTACTAATTTATCGCTCTCGATCGAAGCTCGGAGGGGTACCAGGCATATCGCGTCGCAACTCAAACACGCACTCGACGTAAGTGAATAAATGGGTAATTCGACACCGGCTCGTACCGATATTTCTTGAGAGCAACTTCGTGAACTCACCCTCGTTCCGCACCTACTTGTATAAAGTCGATCAATCATCGTCCGCGGACGCCGACCGACCGATCATCGGCTGAACTCTTTCATTTATCTAATGAGTTCTGTGTGTGCACACCCTATGTTTGTAGGTGGGGTCGCGATACTTCGACACGTCTTGATGAATTAATCAGTCGGAAACGAGTACGCAACCTTCTAATAATGTTACCTTACTTAGATTGATTATTACCTGAACAGTAAAACCTATTGTTGATATCATATTATTTTCGTTTATTAAAGTACATACTTGCAACAAATTAATTTTGAGACTTTTATGATTTCATACTAATTACCAGTATTATAAGGAAGGAAAATTCTTTGCTCCATACTTTTAAGTACTGTACTATGACTGTTCATTCATTGATAAAACGTTTGAATGAAATGTGCCTTCATAATTACTTCAATTGTGTAATGTCTGCCATTAAATAAAATATATAAGGCAAACAATTTAGATTTTTTTTTGTAATATTTTTTTGAAACGACATTTTAATACATAACAGGAATTTTATAATCTATTAAAGGTAGCGAACAAATGCAAACGTTTGCGAAGAGGGGGCACAAAGTGCAACGACTAAGCTCTCTGTCAGACTTAATGTTGGATTCAGGCTTAACCAGATCTGAAATGCGCTGGCCTTAATCCACTTAAAATAACAACGGGGCTAATGTTCCACCGCACAACCAAGACGTTTCTTATTGTCTTGTGTCGCAAGGATTCTGTACCAATTTATTACAAGTTATAGGTAAGCTGTTTCTATGAAACCGCTTGTTTGGAACAGACTTTATTATAGCAATTTTAGTGTAATGGAATGTCTAGAATATTCGTGTTTTTAGATGTCTAGTTAATAAAGTTAACTTTTGACATATTATATGATTATTTAAAGACATTTGTATGCAATAGGAATAAAACATATAAACTAGAACTATTTTCCAAATAAAAGAGTTAATTACACAAAAAGAGGAGAAGACTTAAATAACATTAATTTTCTTTTTGTGAAATAGTAATTTAATAATTAATTAATACGCTTTTCACCTTCCTCTTTTAAGCTACGTAGGTACTCACATCAATACAACAGTACCCTTACACGATATTCGTTCGTCTGAATTTAAGGGAAATTAGTTTCAAGCAGTTAAAAGTTGCCAAGTTGTTGACATCCCTTGGGTGCGAGTCGTTTTAGAGAGAACGGTACACAACCTGCAGTTAAAAGCATTCAACTTGTGAGGTCAAGTTTTAAGTCTAATTGAACTTTAAATTGTCAAGCGATACGTGAAACGTTAGAAGAATCGATACCAGTGTTAATAACTTTAATATTATGAGTAACAAAGCCGACATTCTGTGGCTCGACAAAAACGCTCGCTTCGTACGAATTGTTATGAGCGATCGCTACATCCGACCAACTTTGCCGACCGGTGTTCATTAGAACTTAGACTTGTATGAATTTTCGCCAACTTTCCGACGTAATGAACACTAAAAGGAGGCAAGTTTGAACGCTTCAAAATTTTAATACCCTCCCTGTACGGTTCGCCGCGGACAAGCTTTAATACTAAATTTGCCGTATGGAATGCATAGGTATCATCAGAGTTAGAAATCCAATATCCTCTTTAACTTCGTGTAAATGGATTCTACCTCCTGTTTGTGTGAGTTTTAAATTGTCTTTTTAATATACCATGTTATATAAGCAGGATTCTGAGAACTTATTTGTGAACTCGTGATTGAACCACTGGAAATCCGAGTTTTAATATGAACAAATAAAGTAATTCAATTAAAGTTTATTCCTTAATTAACTTATTGAATGAAAAGACTAATTTGACGACTGAAAGTTGCTTAGTGGTTTAAATGTTTATGGTGTGAATGTCCTCGTATTACTTCATCATCATATCAGCCCAGTGACAACCACTGCTGGACATAGGCCTAATTGCCATAACAGAAATAAATCCGTGAATTGACAGTCTCAATTTTTTCTGTTTTCTTTTTTCTCGCCAATGGCAATAATCAAAAGTGAATACGCGTGATTATTAATTGTAGAAAAGTGATAAATTGAATTGTTATAATATGTTAGGTGTCTATGTTCAGAGACAATAGCGCCACTTAAATGTATGGAGGAGGCGTATCGGAACATGCACCATAAACTATGATTACTACGCCCCATAGTACTAAGCGATGGTGGCTGAATGGATAAGGGACCGGCGCGGCGTGCAAATCACGCGGTTCGTATTCGATCCCGACCGGCAGTACCAATGTGGATTCCACTTTGTGGAATTTATATGTACTTACTAGTCCAGTGACTTACCATCTGCTAACGGTGAAGGAAAAACATCGTGAGAAAACCCACATACCCTATAAGAATTCGAGTATGTCTGATCCACCAACCAGCACTAGGCCATCGTGAGTGGATTCTGGCCTAAACCCTCTCAGCTCTTTAGATAGAGGAGTGGAGACCCGAGCCCAGCAGTGGAGCTTAATGGGTTGCTGATGATGATGATGATGATGATGATAGTACTAATTACATAACTGCCAAAAAAAGGAGTGTTATGTTTTTTTTTGTTTTTCTCTCAGACAGAAGTTTAAGTAAATTGTCTTCGTGCATTTAGTATGTAAAATATCTCGTCCTCTTTAAAAAAATCCTATTACCTAAGTATCAATTTCCACAAAAGAATATTTATGTATAAAACAAGGATCATACTCTTTAGATGTCCCAATAAATATTAAATATCAGTAGTAGTGTGAATAGGTCCTTTGAAGTGGTCCGTTGAAGGGTCGACTACTAATCTATTGTAACTTGTCGAATTAAATTCTAAAGGCAACCGTCGCCATTATTTGGTTTTATAATGTTACATGTGTTCAAGTAGGGCACGAAGTAGGAAAGTCGAATATCAGTTTCGTAGAGAAACAATGTACTTACCGTATTCTGTTTTATAAAAGACTACGCCCGCACGAGGCACGAGTCTATTTCGCTGGGAACTTTACAACGTACAATTAACAACACAAAGCACGATACAAATATTTAACACGTGTGGGAATCGAACCCACGTCATCGGCACGTCAATTTATTTTTTAAGATATTCGTCAAGACTAAAGTAACTAAGATAACTACTACCGTAGTGCAGAGGTAAGTGTATACCACTGCTACGGACGTTGTCTTGAGTTTGATTCCCGGGTCGTGCTAAAATAGTACTGAGATTTTTGTCATTAAATTCACAGTATGTGCCCGGAGTTTGGAAACAAATGTACCCAGTTGATGGCAATAAGTTAACTCCTATTAAATGGGACCTAAGATAGCGTGCGAAATATGGATGTGATACACCTCAATCCACCTCTTTGGGGGAAAAGGCTATTTTTTGTTTTAAGTTTATTCGTCAAGATAAATAACATTTACCCTTTCAAAAGAAAAAAAGTTAAGCGCAGAATGGCAATTCAACTTCAACTTGGACGTAATTATTATTTAGCTCAAGATAAAATTTGCCATAATATAATAATAGCATTAAATATAGTAATTTTTGTTCTTTTCTATTGGAAACTATATTTATTACATATAAATATATATATGTTCAACTATTCGTCATGAAAATAACGAATAGTTAAACATTCTATTCTACTTTTTTCATCTTTCATTATGCAAAAAATTTAACTATAGCTTGTTGTGTGTGCTTGAGAGTTTTCCATTGAAAACTATACAGATTTTACATAAATTCACTTTTTTGTACATTTTACAGTTTTCTCAAAGATAAATAATTATAATGAATAATTTCTTGATTTCAGTTTTATCAAAGATATAATATATTAATTATTATTCAAATTATTTGTTAAACTGTCTTTGTCATCAGTTATCTTCATTAATTTCTTCGTTAATTGTCAACGGTCTGTTATAAGTTGTAACGCATTTTAAATGTATTCTGCATCTTGTAACTTCATCTAAGCCATGTATTTCATCTCAATGTACCTAAGTGAATTGCTTTGCGAATTTTTAAATTATTAATTATCATCATCATCTCAACCCATAAAATTAAATATCCCACTGTTGGGCACGGGTCTCCTCCAAAGATTGTGGAGGGAATTATTAATAATTTTTAACAAAGACAACAGGATTTACGTCGTAAACTTATTTAAAACAAAGAGAGAATTCTTTTCCATGTTTTGTAAGGAATAGAAATAACTTGCCGATTTTGAGATATATCTAAGTATGGAATTTTAGTTTGTTTCACGTATTTTGTATAAAATAATAGAAATAGACTGGCACCTTGGCGTAGCTTATTTGCCTCGCGAGTGATGTGGGTTCGATTCCCACATGAGACAAATATTTGTGTGATTTATAGATATTTGATTCGAGTCTGTACTACTTTGTGTCCGTTAATTGTACGTTTGTATAGTCCAAAAAAGTAAAGCTGGTTCTCCAGTAGAAACGTTCTTTTTAAAGAAAAAAAAATTCATGATCCCACGATGTCAGATTTTTCTTGGAAAAAATACATAAAATTCAAATTTTCATACGGCAAAATTAAAATATGCTGAAATGAACAATGTCGCTGCACGTTTCGACAGCATGTGGGCGGGTGTTTTGCTCTAAGCACCCGCATACTATTCTTATCGTAGTGATACGCGGCTCGACTCGTTAATGAGACCGATCGATACACCGCACTTCTTATCAACACTCCAAACTTTAGTTATGAAACTAGTGTCCCTTCTATTTGCTTGTCCCTTTTGTCCCCTTGCCTAGCGTCGCCCTACCCTCAAAATGCTAAAATATTACAAAACGCAACACGATTCTACCTTTTATTTTTGGAACTGGGTTCATTCATTTCATCATTCATTCACCATTTTTCATTAAGAATTATAATCACGGATATTTTCAAATATATTTTTTGGAGTTAGTTTTTTTCGTTTCTAATTTTTTTTGCTCTCAAAAAGCCTTCCATAATTTTCTTGAATGAAATTTTGATCAAGGAAACTTTGAAATTTTACACCACACCTTTTATATAATTTGTAAATTATATATTGGATATTTCTTGATCTTGATGTTATTGTAACACTTATTTTATTGCATACAGCGCAACAATATAATCATTTTAATTTACTCATATTATAAGATGGCAAAGAAGAACTTAGATCTTTTCTAATTTATCAAAACTGAGGTCCCGATAAATTAATACAGCATCGATCTATATTTTTTTTATTTAGCTAACCAACTTTGGATTTTAATTCTTTTTAAAAAATATATATTTAGTACATATACCAAGAATTTCCTTTTTATTCCTTGGCAGAAAAATATTTTTTTTTTATGACGCAAATATAGGTAATTATAATAATTCATTTTACCTTGCCATAAGAAAAGCAACCATTCTTAAAGCTTCAGCTAAAGTACAATTTTATATACTTTTCTGAGTAGATAGATACTTATATATTTTTACAATCCCAACCTACTAACCCAACAATAAATTTCTGATCTTTAAATTTAAAATTCATTTAGCTAAAATATTTAACTAAATTTTACGCGATTTTATAACTTTACGAATCAAAAAAAGAAAAATAACAACGTGTTGGTACTAAAATAAGTGACGAGGCAATTACAAGCTTTAGGTATAAAAATTCTGGCGAACAATAAAAAAAAAATTCCTGACGGATTTTCGGCTTTAATATTTTTATATTTTATTATACCTAATTTGCGAGTCTTTTACAACTTGCAAAAGGTATTTAATTTTTTTTTGGTATCGGGTACTATTTTTAAACTAACCGTTATTTTTCTAACTATTACAAGATTTTTTAAGTAGATACTTACTCTTTTTCTAAATTTTAGGAAAAAAACGTTATTTTAAGTCGTTATTTCGACATGGACGAAATTTATCATCTTCTTTTACTAAAAAAAATTAAAAATTACAAGCATTTCTTTTTTCTTTGCAGAAAAATACTCTTTTTTAAGAAACAAATTGTACCTTTATGTATATTCAGTTACTCAGCTAGAATACAATTTTATAGACTTTACTGAGTATATATTTTTCAATCCCAACTTAACCCAAAAATAAGTTTCTGATAAACAAATTTAAAATTTATTCAATTAACTCGAAACATCTCATTTTAACGCGAATTTTACAATTCTTTAGAACTATTAGTTAATTATTATTTTTTTTTTATTTAAATAAGACAACGCGCAGCACTAAAATAAGTGCCGAAGTAATTAAAAACTTTATAAAAATGAACTACAATCAAAATACATTTTTTCCCGACGGATTTTTATATTTGACCTTTGACGATTTTTATATTTTTTTAGCAAAATCTTCCAAGTCATGTACAATCTGCAATTTTTTCCGGTATTTGGTCCGTGTTTTAACAAAACCCTTTTCTTCTTATCAATTAAAAGGCTTTTAAAGTGTTTATTAAATCTTTTTCTGTATTATGAGAAAAAAAGTTATTTTCAAGTCATTATTTCGACGCGGATCAAATTTATCATCTTTTACAAATAATGTTAAGGACATACATAAAATTATTTTTCCTTCAGAAAAATATTCTATTTTACGATACTAATAATTATATTCATATTCAAAGGACAAGATATGACAAGACATGACAAGATACCTTTTGATGATATTACGAATATATAGGTAATTACTCAGGCTAAAGTACAATTTTATCGACTTTTCTGAGTATATATTTTTACAATCCCAACTGAACCCGGCAATAAAAATTTTTCGCAATTTTCTGCCTTATTTTCGCAATTTTCTGACTTTTTCTGGAACTGGGTACCGTGTTTTAACAAAACGTTTTTCTTTTTAACCATTAAAAGGCTTTTAAAGTGTCTTTTTTATATTTTAAGATAAAATATTATTATAAAGTCGTTATTTCGACACGGATCTAATTTATGATTTAGGCAAATATATTTTCCCAATTTAAACATGATTTGGGAAAGTAATTATTAATTTATAAGCGTGGATTTTAAAGTTTTATTAATTTCTCGAGAGTTAGTTAACCCAAAATTATAGTTTTGAACGGCAAATGGTTTAAATATTCAATTTGGTGTTGTTTTGTTGATTAACATTATTTTACCAGATTTTTACCGTGATTCAATACACGAAAATACGTGTAATGAAAATTGATTTTTATACGTTTAGTATAAGTTTTATTAAACGGCGCGAACGACAATAAATAATTTGCCGCGGACAAAACTCTTACGATTTATTTCCCGGTTCGTATTGCAGAAAAGTAATATTTTAGCATCATTTTCAGCGAGGAAGGCAAGAAATTTAATATACAAAGCCCTCGTTGCTAATTAGCGCAAAAGACTGCTATCGGGGTGTTTATTAGCAGTTAATAGAATTGCGGAACTCAGCAGGCGGAGAAGTCTCCGTTCTCAGCCCAACACCCGCCGCTCGCCAACCTGTTGCCGACGGGACCGCCTTCCGCCCATTCGCCGCACGGCTTTTTCGGATTTTAGACATTTACTTAGAAAAGTCTCAACTCGTGCTGAAAAAAAATTCTAATCTATTACTTACCACTTTTTTTGACCCGACGACCCCAATGCTCGCTTCGACGGCTCGTTCTTTTTATTTACACGAAAGTAATAAACTACATAAAATAATCTAATGAAATTTTATATCTTGAAGTTTTTTTAAGTAATAATAAACCAAAATATAAAACCACTACAAAGAAATCGTCTACCAGAAATTAAAGGCGTAATGTAAATAAAAGAAACGCAGGAATAAAATGTTTGGTTTGAGCGCGAGCGGCGGCAGAGTTCGAGTTAGAGTTGTAGTCGAGGTGTACTTGGAGGTCAGGCTCTGGAGAGGTTTCAGAGCGAGGCGCGATGCCGCCGCCGCGGCTGACTACAGAATGATAGCGGGCTGAGCGCCATCGGGCCCCACCCCTAACGCATGCGCGCTACAGCCACCCCGCCGCGCATGACCGACATCCTACCGAAAAGTGGAAAAGTGACTCCTCCAACGTAGATACACCATTATGTACTAAATAAATATTGTATCGTATTAGATGCCGATCCCAGTACATAATTTTGACCTATTTGAAGAATTTTTGTCCTGGATTTCGACCACATAAATTAGGAAAATCTGAATACTATTATTTTCTTCAGGATTGCATTTTGCCCGACTATATATTTCTAATGTACATCATACGCCCGCTGAAACACATAGGTATTTCACAAACAGGTTCGAGTGAAACGCAACCTAATGATTCATCGGAACAAGGTTTATTATCGTATTCTAGCTACTTTTTCTCTCAGTAATGAGAGCATTGTAAAGTTCTCTTATGCCGAAGAAATATCCGTTTCTTAGTGAGGTCTCGTAGCCTCGCGGCAACGTTTGGAACTTGGACATTATGCGATTGTCAGATCCCAGGAACACACGCATTTCGAAGGTTAACGGGACGCCTGAGTCATACACGAAGTCGAGGCCGTGACCGCAGTGCGCTTTGCCTTCTGCCTCGTAGAGGCTCGTATTTGAGAATATGTGTACACCACCCGTTCTTTGATTTACTCTGGCACTAACATCGGCGGCGATTTTACTTAATACATTTACAGTAGCGGGATTGGTGTGCGTATATGCGTACGGATAATTTATCGAGTGTCCATCACGTTTGATTGAAAGATACATTTTAGTATCTTTACGATGTTTACTTACGACGTTCTTTATAAACATTGTCTCGTTCTCTGACGAAGCCGAAGGTCCGGGGTACACTTGCGAGAAGCCCCAATCGACTTTGGGACATGTGCCCCACTGAGTGTCAAAGTTACGTGTCAGATCCACTCCAAAACTTGCATCATTTTCAGATGGTTTTAGATTCTTTCTCCAAGGTATTCTGCTCTACAAAAACAGTATAATATAGAATGTGCACTATTACTATATCTACACTATGTAATAACTACACTAACTACACTATGTAATAACAAAACAATGCGCTATTGTTTTTGCCTATCTCCAGCAGTGAAAGTCATTGGGCTGATATGATGACAATGATAGTTTTGAACGGTTAGTTAGAGATATAACATTAAAAAATTCCGTTTTTCGAGCCCATTTTATTAAGTATACAATTTAAATTCCAGAATAGCACAGAATATTTAAAAAGGAAAATTAAATAACACAATAATTTGTACACCGAATATTAACCCTAAGTAGTACCACTGCAGATAGTTATAAACCCACTTTGAAACCCTGCAATGGTTGCCGAATGGATGTACCTCCGTGCTAAACACGCGGTCCGAGTTCGATTCGGTCCGGCCAGTACCAATGTGGATTTCACTTTTTGGAATTTGTATGTACTTACCATCTGCTAATGGTGAAGGAAAATATTGTGAGGAACCCCAATTACCCTAGAAGAAATTATAAGGGTATGTCTGATCCACCAATCCGAATTAGGCGTCTGAAACCCTCTCAGCTCTCTAGATACAGACAAAGAGACCTGTGCCTTGCAGTGAGATATTACTAGGTTGATAATATATACTAATCTATATACTAATATTATAAAGCTGAAGAGTTTGTTTGTTTAGCTGAACGCTAGGCTCTTAGGAACTAATTGTCCGATTTGAAAAATTCTTTAAGTGTTGGATAGCCCATTTATAGAGGAAGGTTATATGCTATATTTTTTTTGACTGGCCTGTTGGTCTAGTGGTTAGTGACCCTGACTGCTAAACCGGAGGTCGTGGGTTCGATCCCCACCCAGGACAAATCTTTGTGTGATGAGCATAAAGGTTTGTTCTGTGTCTGGTTGTAATTTACCTATAATATGTATGTATTTACAAAAAAAAAATATTTAAGTAGTATATCAGTTGTTTAGTACCCATGACTTACTTTGGGACTTTGAGCAGTGGCCAAGTAAAGACGACGGGAGCAAAGCGCGTCTTCTAACTAGTTATATATAAAAGCTTAAGTACTTACGAATCTAGAATACTCCTGTCCATCAGGATTGGTACAGGGCAGGATGACCCATCGTACTTGTTGGAGCATCTGTGTGTACTCTTCACACGCGGCTAGTTGTTCGATGACGTACAGTGCCAACATGACAGATTCGGATCCACCTTCTTGACCTGCCTCTATTATAAAAATTGGTTTGCCGTCCTCGGTTTGACTTTGACGAGCCTTTTCCTCAGAGTTTAGCGCTAAATGCACCTATTTTTAACATTCATTATACTGATAAGTCATGGGGAGAGGATTTGGCCCTGTAGTGGGATGATCCGGTCTAACTGTAACTATAGATTGATATCTTACTAAGCTAAATTGATTTTATTTAAGCTGACACTTAATTAACGTGATTTTGTGAGTTAATTACTTTCCGTTACGAAGACTATTTTTAACCATCATAGACTATATAACTTACTGTTTCGTCGTCGTGTGGTACAAAATTGGCTAATAAATGAAACTGAATGTAGAGTAAATTAAGCGGCGTACGGTTAATATATATAACTCACAGAGTAATGCTAAAAAGCAATTTCTATCTCTGTGGTAACGCCCGATAGTGCATCACTGCCGGTTTGACTGATTGGTTTTTAATAATTTTTACTATTAATAATGTTTTAGAGTAAATACAATGAAAAATTCTAGATACATTGGATGCACTATCATTATACGTAAGTTTAACGATATTAATCTATGACGTGTGATGTAAATTATATTAAAATTGTTAAATCAAAAAACATATCACCTCATAAAGGGTTCTTCCCTCATAGGTCATTTCGTCGCCGATTACATCAAATATGTCGTAGCAATATTGTTTCAGAGCTTTTAAGAATACTGTTATCTGAAATTATAAATTTATTTTCAATTTCATTTTACCTATACTTATTTTTACCAGACTGCTAGAACGGGTATCGTTTTTACCTATATGGACTTACTTAACTTAGGTTGTTAGTGCATCATTCATCAAGAGTTTAAGGAAAATTATTACCGTACACATCCTCTTATTCTTGGATAAATCATATCATGGTTCTTCTCTGTATAATTAGCCGTGATTTTTAAATAGACGTGTGTGTGAATAATATATATAAAGATAGAGATAAATATATAAAAAGCGATGGTGGCTGAATGGATAAGAGACCGGCGTGCTAAACACGCGGTCCGAGTTCGATTCCAACCAGCAGTACCAATGTGGATCTCACTTTGTGGAATTTATATGTACTAGTCATGTGACTTACCATCTGCTAACGGTGAAGGAAAACATCGTGAGGAAACTCACATACTCTAGAAGAAATTCAATGGGTATGTCTGATCCACCAACCCGCACTAGGCCAGCGTGTGTGGATTATGGCCTAAACCCTCTCAGCTCTCTAGATAGAGGACAGGAGACTCGAGCCCAGCAGTGGAACATTAATTGGTTGCTGATGAGACTGATGATGATGTGAATAATATTAATGATGACCGAATGTGATCGACGTTGTATCCGATGGTAATAACTTTTAGTTGTTTTCGTTTCAGTAATATATTGTTTTATTGTTATTTGTTTAATATTTAAAAAAATGTTCTTACTGTACTGAGACCTATAGCTGCATCCTCGATACATGGTACCTCATCTCTGTCTAGTAATTCATTTAACATCTGTTCATAACACGGCCTGAGCTTCTTACATCTGCATTTATTATATTAGGATTTTTAGATATTTTATTATATTAAGTTATTATTATTATTTATATTCATATTTACTTACCCACACTGTGAGGCTTCGTTGCTATGAATATTCGCTACAATAAAAAATAGATGTAAATACAAACATGAATAAGACATTTTCTAATTTTTGTGCCTCATTATTCAAAATTTATCTATGTTTTATAAATAATATTCTCAAAAGATTACTATTACATTGTTGACAGTAAATAACGTTTTTGATCGCTCTTTTCAGCTAAGGCTTCAATAAAGTTTTATCTTTCAATAAAGGCGTTGACTTTTATAAAAAAAAACAATTAGTTACAATTTGAATTGTAAAAATACGTGCAGTCAAAATGGGTTCAAATCATACCGCAGCTCTTTAATTTGAAGAACTCTCAATATATACGGACCCTAAACATTGATTTTATAGTATATAGTACTATATATTACGTCTGTATCAACGTACCTAAAACTGCAAAAAGTAACAATGTAACAATATTATTCATTTTCTTATGAAAATTTAAAACAAACAAACGCTGTTTTAAAATACTTCACGCAATCAACATTAATAACAACATAAAATGTTATAGCAACGGAAACAATTGAAAAATCAATAAAACCAATTCGTCATGACGTTTATTTCTTATTCACCCTACATGTAGCTTATTTCACAATATCAGTCTTCTTTGGTCACTTGTTGTCTTCCGCTCCTCTCTTCTGCCTTGATCCGTTACCAAATTCACTTTTAATATTTGAGCCAAATGTTCTAAAGCCTTCAAAAAATTGTGGTAGCACATTACGGAGAAGATGTTCAGGGAACACGAACTCGTAGCCTTCGGTTAATTCCATTGTGTAAGAATAAGGAATATGGGCTACGCCAAAAGCGAAATCGTCACTGCCACCGGCTGCAGGATACCATTTTCCTGCACTCAATACTCTAAAAGGTTTACCTCCTGCCCGAACAACGGATTCAGATACTGATCTGGCCAACCCATCCAGTTTTTTCCATTCAGGTGGTAGAATATCTCCCGTGTAGCCCCAAGGATAAACAAGGTATTGTCCGTATGAATGCAGAGATACGTAAAGTTTAATCCTCTTAGCGTTATTCAGCATTACGTTCCTGACCATCTGTGTTTCAGGTTCAGAGAAGGGTTTGGGTCCAGCAAAGGTTTCTCTGTGGCAAGGATCATGAGACACACCACTTACTGCCCATTTAAAACCATAGTTGCGGTTGCCGTCGACTCCGTAACAATTGCCGTTCCTCGAACGAGTTTTTCTCCACATGCGATTCTAAAACAATTTAGTTATGTTTGAGGCATTTTAACTAAACACATATTTAAAACACGGGGATATTGAGACCACTACTTTATATTATTTTCTATCTTTCTACCATTTATAAGCCTTTTGGGTTATAAAAGATAAAAAGAGCTCTATTGTTACTACAAGCACTTAACAGCAGAAAATAGCTAGAGATTAATTGTGCTTACATCTCTACTGGAGCGACTGAATTCGTAGCCGTCAGGGTTGACTACAGGCAATATGTACCAGTCCACACCGTCCAGTTCTCCACCAGGTCTCCTTGCCGCAGGGTCATTCAACAGACGGTTTATCAAATACATCGCCATAGCTGGTGCTACCCATTCTCTGCTGTGGATACCTGTGACAATTTACCATAGATACAGACATACGAGTACATACATATATCGTCAATGACTTCCATAAGGATAGGCTCTTCATGCAAAAAATGCTGTATAGCTTTTGATGTAACTTAATACATAGGCAGACTGTTTTGGATGCTAGGATACTTTTTATCGCCGTAATATTATGTTGCCAGTATAGGTAACATAAAATGTGATATTTGTAATTACATACCTGCATCCACGAATATAACAGGATTGCCAGCATTTGGATGAGTTGATATCTTGGCGAGCTGCATACGTCTTCCCTCAAAACTGTTCCCCAAGTTTTCAAGCATCATTAAATTCGGGTTTTTAGACGCCAGCAGTTCAAGAAATTCGCTGATCTGATGTTTGGTAAAAAATCATTATTTACCAAAAATAAATTAATAACCTATGTGGTCTAAAAATAAATGATAAGCAATAAGGTGTGTTTGGTTTTCGAAGAATGTCAAGACGTCAACATCGCATCATATATCAATATACATTGTGTGGCAATCCACGAATGGTAAGCCGAAGATTACACACTTTTTCAATTATACTTACTAGGTATTATTATACCTAAAAGTTACACTTAAGAGCGTATTTACAAACAGAGTGGCAACGTCGCAATTAATTTAGATTTAGGTAGAAAGTGTGTAAAAGATAAGAAATTATTTCGTTTACAGTTCTGTTTATTTACAAATAACACATTAGAAACTTGCAGGGCGTTATTTTCATAGTGAAATAAATGTAAGCATTACGGTTACTTAGTTTTTAATATACTTTCACGTTATTCTGAAAAGTGTATCAAACATATTTGTAAAATATACTTTCGATTAATAATAATAGACACTAAATTGCGAAGTTGCCATTATGTTTGTATATACGCTCTTAGTAAAATTATATCCTGAAGCCCAATAATACGCTGAACGACCCGGGCATAAAGACTGAGGTTTCTAACATATGACAACAACACCAGAGTTCAACATACAGACAACATAATTTAAATATTTTTATGCCACGACGGTAACACACAAGCGAACGGTCCGTCTGATGGTAAGTAAATGAACAGACTTCAACATGCACACAACATTGATATTTTCGTAACACTCACTTGACTATACGAGTTAAATGCGTATATGTTGAAATTTCTTAGGACTCTTCTCCGCGGCGTGCGTTCATCTGGTATGTCTTGAAATGTTCTGGTAAAAGCAAAGAATATAATTACGTATTTAATTAAACATAACTGCTCTAGGTTGGCTGTATTGGGGGAACTCAATACTAGATATTCTTCTATGGAAATAGAAGAATATCTCCAAAATTTAATTACCAAATAATGTACGTAAAGAATTTATATAAAAATGTATTTACTTAGAAAAATATTTTTAAAATTTTTAGGAATTCTATTATAATTTTTAGAGATAAGTAAAATAAAAATAAAAAAATTAACAACTACAAATCTGCTTTCAATCATGGAACTATATCTTATTCTTCTTTTAATAAAAGCTCAGCTCGGTGGTAGCAAGTATCATTGTCTAAAAAGACGGAAATACCAAGAATATTTTAATTTAAATCAAAACTAACCTTCCATAATGCTGCTGTTTAACTTCAGGAATCATACCATATTGCTTCGCAAAATCTTCAACAAATTTTATTTTATTCGGTGGCACCAATAAGTCTAGGGTATCGTTTAGTGCTCTGCTAACTTTCAATACTTCGACTTCACCATCAGGGTCGTCGAAATGAAGAGATGCTGCCAGTTGCTCACTCGTATTGGTGAACAATTTTATCAATGTGTGGCTGCGAACAAAATTTCAGTAAAGTGCCTTGTGGAAAATATAAAAAATATTTTTAACCTGTAGTATAACAGAGGAGTTTTCTTTTAATTATATAATTGTGACAGATAAAATAGTTTACTATCACTTCAGGTCAGCTAAGGAGACCTAAGACCGAACGATTTGATAATATTTGCATTATTTAAGTAAAGTTACGTTGGAATATCCGCGCACTCAAGCGGCTGTATTTGAATAAAAGTATCCATACAACTGTCAATGTGGCGCAGTGGTTAAAGTGGTCGCCTCGCATCCAAAATCGCCGTGCCAGTGTCATGAGTTCAATTCCCACACGAGACAAATATTTGTGTGATTTATATATTATATTTGTTTAGAGTCTGAGTGTACTTTGCATTCGTTAATTGTATGTTTGTAAAGTTCTCTGTGACTTGAGACTTGACTCGAGCTTGTTCTCTAGTTATCTTTGAAAAAAAAAAGTTATTTTAAGGCAGATTCCATTCTAGTAAGGGGTCAAACAAGACTGGCTGGACAATGATAATAGTGCGTCATAATATTATAAGGTAACTTGATATTCGATCAATTAGTAATTAGCCGGCGAATATTTTGTTTGGAAAAATCTTTGTTCCAATCTTTGAGATAATATGTGGAAAAATTTCTGATACGTCTATGAATAGAGGTAATTTTTTTGATATATTATTGACGCGTGGCGACGGAGCGTCGCGTCGCCATGGGCTCGTTTATACCTAAGATTGTGTTACCTTATTTATTTCTTGACTTTGCGCCACTAAAATTGCAATCAAGTATTCTGAATAATGATAAGCAGTTGTTTTAGCATTAGGGGCCAGCAATACTGGAAGCAGAACTTGCTTGTTGCCATATTGCTACCCCTATAAAATTAATTCGATTCTGTTGTTTAATTGCTTTTTCTTTAACCTCCTAAAAGAGAAGCCCAGCAGGAAAATAATATTATAAATAGTATAAAGAAGATAATAAATCTTGTTTTTTCGAAATAAAAGCATCAGTTAGGTACTAGCATTATCACTAGCTCTAGTTAAAAAGAAAAGCTTGTTATAAAAAAGTAATCATTTTCTGCGTTCATAATTTTTTAATCGGGAAAGTTTTCAATATTCAATTACAATATAATTATATATTTTCATACTCAATTTAATTTATAAAGAACTTGTTCATTTTATACGGTTTGATAACACATATCAATTCGTATGAAATGAAATATAAAATTTATATAAATTATATGAACGTAAAGATTCTCGCAGAAGCAGTTTTTACTTTTGCAAGAAACACTAAGAGCATGGTTTCCACTAATATAATGCATATTTTGAGAAGCACGACGATAATTAAATTTACTTGTAATTATAATAATTATGATCATTTGAACATTTTCTATGTTGATAGCTTTGAGTGGCACGTAAATATAAAAACTTGGCTTGTGTTTATGCTAACTAGGGCTAATTAGTTTATACCCGTCTAAAAATCATTCATAAAAACTATTAAGGTTTTAAGTTTATCATAAATGAAATAGTAAAAGGTCAGATAATTTGTGGGACCTAATAAATAAAAATATATATTTATATTTTTGATATCATTTTCTCAATCATATGACACGATGTATTTTATTGGGTGTACCAATAAAATACATTTGAGACTAAATCTATCCCGACGGCCAACTGACGTAATTTAAAACGAGCCACAAATTTATGTATATTTTTGTAATAGGTACATAATAATTCCAGTCTCTATTTTCCTAAGATTACTAATTTGTTTATTCATTATGTAAACTAACCTAACCTAACAATCACAATAATTAAACCATTTTCGTTTTGATGATAAAAATCTTTTATTCATAAATTATTTTCTCTTTGTATAACAAACAAAAATAGGTTAATATTAAATCAAATATCTTTAATAATATTCAGAATGCTAGTGTACTTACTTGTCATATTTGCTGGCCAGGCCGCCTTGCCAAAAAAGCCCAAAAACACCTGCAATGGAATAAACCAGATTTAAAGAACTCGTATAGTCGAAATAGTTTATAATTATGTAGGTAATCGTATTTCTCTCATCAAACGCATTGTTATTATTTAAGAAGGTTTAACGTAGTATTAAATCGCTGCGTTTTTTCTTAATAAAAGTTCATAATAATTGTGTTGTAGCACTGGGAGAAAAAGGAACAAACCTATATCACCCCGCCTGGCCAACGTGGTATAGTAGGCTAAATTCCATCCACATTCTTCGGAGGAAAGCTGTACCCTGTAGTGAGACGTTTATGTGTTGAAATTATGAATACAACTTTGTTTATGGATCGAAATTACTTTTTTAAAGTCATACAAATACAGCATTAACATATATAAACAATTTTCATTCTATTTTCATTTAAAAATATAACATAATTGTTTGTCGTTGACAAAGGTTGCCATCATAAAAATGTCATGAGCAGCAAAACCTCTCAATATTGCACAAGGATATTCCTTCAAATAGGACATGTTTTTATTTAAACTGTCTGCTATGTCAAATACAAAAATAAACATACAACTTACATCTGTTTAAAACAGTTCTTTAAGGTAAGTACCATCGTTTTTAGCTCAGACATTTTTAATGTTATTGATATTAGAATTAACCTGCACCACTATTGCATTTTGTAATCATTGCATTGCCAGCTCGCAATTATTAAAAGACTTCAAAAAGGAGGAGGTTATATGTTACGACGACGAGTGTACGACTGTATGTATTTTTTTTATGTATTTTTATCAATACTCTTAGTCCCCGTTACGTAACTGGCCGATATGGCTAAGGCTCCAGTTGAAAACCAGCGCGGGACACCCGTGCTGTGCCCCGCATTAAGCTGAACTGGAGTCCTTTTTTGATGGGGGCATGAAGTACATAAATGTTTTCTTTTTTTTTTTTACTTATTTTTTATATATGGTGATATGTTTTATTTTTTGTGTGCCCATGCCTTCTGATAAATAAATGTATTTTCTTTCTTTCTTTCATTTTTAATTTGTCAGTTACATATGAAATATGTAACTGACAAATTTTATATAACTGACATATTTTTCTATTATAATCTATCACTTATGTATCGAATATTTTAGATGCTAAGCACTTATTAGTAAGCGGTTAAACAGGCATTTTCGTTATACGTAACGTTGTAAGTAACGTAACTTTTTTTACCGAATTCAAATGAGAAGAAGGTTAGGCACCAGCAATCAAAGATTCCTTATAGGTTTTTCAATTCTAACGTAACAAAATAAAGGCTTAGTAAATCACCATCTCAGCCTATTGCAGTCCACTACTGGTCATAGGCCTCTCCCAACATGCGCCATAACACTCGGTCCTCCGCCTTCCTCATCCAGTCAGACCCGGCGACCTTTTTCAGGTCGTCGGTCCACCTAGCTAGAGGGTGTCCTACTCTACGTTTGCCAAGTCGCGGTCTCCACTCTAGGACACGTATGCTCCATCGTCCATCGGTCCTTCTGCAGATGTGACCAGCCCACTGCCACTTCAGCTTGCTTATTCGACGAGCTATGTCGGTAACTTTGGTCTTTGGATTACTTCGTTGCGAATACTTAGTAAATAATGCATGATAAAGGCATGTTTCTATTGTTTTTCTAAAAATACCTATGTACACAGATATCTAAGTATAGGTAAATACTATCTGACTATCAACATTAGAATTACTTAGTACATTTTGTATTACCTATAGTAAATCCTATTAGAAACAATCGTTCATAGAACAAAAAGGTTACGTCATCTAATTAGTTAGGACTGTTGTTATAAAACCGAAGGCATCCTGACTATGCGTATAATTGTGTCTCTGTCGTGCAGTGGCGTGTATAGAACTGCTGCACAAGAGATTCGGGATTCGATTCCCGGGTCGCATAAAAACATAATGGAGTTTCTAACATGAAATTCTCAGTAATGCCGGAGTCTAGAAATGTGTTAATGGCAATAAGCTAACCCTCTCTTACCTGGGAACAAACACAGCTGGGGAAATGAGGGTGAGATACACCTCTAACTACCCCTTCGGAGATAAAACATTACTCTGAACATAGAGTAAACCTAAGTATTGTTTTTTGTTTCTCTTTATGATAATATATTTTCACACATTCCTATCATATTTTCACAGCGCCATCTAGTTGTATTGTATTAGAAATAGTCGTGTTTACGAAGTCAATGCCGTTATCATCATCATGATCATAACAGCCCAATGACGTCCACTGTTGAACAACAGCGAGCGATTTTGTGCCGCTCGCATCCAACGGCGGCGTCCCCATCCGTTATAATACGCGGTAATTATTTACCGTATATTTGAAATAGTAAAATAGATTATATTTAATCGTACCTTACTTCGGCGTCCTAAAAACACACACAAACACTTTCTAATTAATATAACAATAATAATAGTTTACCGTTATCTGTTTAAACGAAATACTTTCTCTTTAATCGAGCGACGTCACGGCGCAACAGTAAAGGAATTCCTTTAAAGGCTCTTATTTAAAGGAACCTATACACAGGTTTCTAAACCATCCGACTGCGAATGGACATTTTTTATCACAACTTTAGTCAGCCTGTTAATTCCTGTTGGCCTACTTCAATCACTCGGTTTGATTGTAGTTGTGTTACATTTGTGTCTATACTTTATATTATAAAACTGAAGAGTTTGTTTGGATTGAATGCTAGGATCTCAGGAAATACTGGTCCGATTTGCAAAATTATTTAAGTGTTGGTTAGTCCATTTATCGAGGAAGGTTATATAACATTACGCTACCGCAAATTACGCTGAGCTGGGCTGAATGGGCTATCCAACACTAAAATAACTTTTCAATTAGAATTAATAGTTCCTGATATTCGAGCGAGTTTGCTCAACGCTTTAAATATTTTTCAAATCGGACCAGGTAGGGTCTTTCCCATTTGGGACCACGAAACTTTGGGACTACGGTGTCAATCGCGGAACGGCCTTTTTTGAATTGGCTGTTTCACACCAAGAGCAAACCGTGCTCCTAATCAGGAATTCAAAATGGGACTTCCGCTATTTACCCCACGCGTTGTGAAACAAGTAGCTTCTATAAAAAAAGTTTGTACGTCTTGTGTACTGTCGCGTTTAGGGATTGTTAATGAAACAAATAATTAGATATAACATAATGTTTAATGAAATGTCTGTTATTAGTGTAGATTCTAGTCTATCTGTCTAGTTCCTAAGAACCAAAAAATCAAACTCTTCAGTTTTATAATAATATTATAAGTAGTATAGATATCATCTGTACCTAATCGAGACAAAAAAATAAAAAGCACCTGTTTTATACAATATCATGTCTGATGGCGCTTGACACGACAGTAGTGTCACGGAGTATTTGTTCAACGCAGCAGATAAAAGTTTTCGAAAATGTGCGTCGCAACAAATAATTTGTACAGCTTTTAACAAGCTATAATTAAGGCCTGTTTCACCACCTTCAACTAAGTGTCTAATAAATTCAGATTTTATATGAAAATACGTCTAAAATCTGTCAAGTAAGCTTCATATAGGCTATCTAGCACTTATTTGCGAATGGTCAAACAGGCGCTTAGTAACTAAACGCAAATTGAAGTAAAGTCCATCCTATTTTTACTACAGTACACACAGGGTAGGATCGTTAAAAAGGAACGTGTATATTCCCCCTAAACGTTTGGGCCCACAATATTTGTGTCACGACTCTCTGAGGGCAGATTATTTGCGTGGAACGATTCTTTAATTTGTGGCGACATTTATCGTGTTTTCTTTGGCTTCAAGTAATTGAGCTCTCTTTACAGAGATGTCGTGATTTGGCTTCAGTTTTTAGACCAATTTTGTACCAATTGACATCATTACAGTCCCTTTGATCGCCTTCAATCCCCAATCATTTTAATTTAATAAAATGAGGGCATTTCCCATTGAAATTAGCTACATTGATCGTTACCAAAATATACTTGATTTAACCGAAATTCTCTTTGATGGCGTAGTTGTTCGTAATTTAATATTGGTTGTATTGAAAATTGTTTTGAGAAAATATAGATAAAATATGGAAATATTTCCTACTTATTACAGAGTATCCATTTATACGAAACCGTTACATGAATATACACATCGCACTAACAGTCGAGAAGAGTTTTATGTTAAAAATAAATAGAGGACAAATTTGAACTTTAGAATAATAAGTAGAAGATCGCAATTTCAAGACAAATCTCATCTTATGCCGGTTTTATATTGAATTATACATACATTCATTGATTGTTTTGTTTGCACATTTTTCATGACCAAAACCGTAATAATTAGTTGCTACAGTTTTTCAATGTTAATTGCTTTTCAGCGATTGTGTTTGTTACGTAAAATAATACGGAATAAAACACCTATTATGATAAATTCGTGCATTTTGCTATTTCTTAAGTTTTACCATATTCTCAATTCGACGGCCCCTACGTATATAAGGACATGTCAAAAATGTGGTTTACAGAAGAACGATTTATAGTTTCAAATCACTCTAAAAAATCTATCTTGAATTAATTTAATTTTTTTTTGTTGTATTGTTTTGTCAAGTTGAGAAAGTGACTAATGATATTAAGCATTTTTCATATTTTACAAGATGTCCGTATCTACGACACAATTTATTTGATATGATGATAGTTGTTCCCAAATACATTTTGAATATCTCGTAAAATACTTCTAATTAAAAAAATATTTTATATGAATATTTGCGTATGGAATTTCTAAAACAATTTATGGAATAAAAAAATGCGTTTCTGACATGTCCTTATATACGGAACCGATTATTATGATACAGGTGCTCAAATATCTGATTCCAGATGTTTTTACCGTAAAATTGTTCAAACTGCAAAATACGTGCACCCATCAGTATGCCGTGGATTAAAAGCTTCATTCAATTTCCAGAAAATATTTGCCACAGCATTTAAAATGGTGTATAATATGTACTTAACAATTGTATTTATTTTCCAATAACATTGAGTCATCATTTCAATCCATAAACGTCCCACTGCTGGGCATGGGTCTCTTCCAAAGAATGCGGAGGGAATTTAGCCTACTATACTACGCTAGCCAGACGGGTCTGTATACGGTTTGTTTCGAATTTTATTTTCTTACAGTCAAGAGACCTTACTATGAAATTCGACATCGAATTAATCGCAGTCGATCTTGCTGGTAAATGTTTGAAAATATATATTTTAATTGACTCGGAGGCGTAGCTATATTGTATACGGTTGCGGTTTCTGAGGTCACGAGTTCGATCCCGGTCGGAACAAAATATTTGAATGATCTGTCAATATTTGTTGCATTATATGTATGTATTTAGAAATATATATGTATCTTAATCAGTTGTCTACATTCCGTAATACAAAATAAAATTAATTTATGCGCCATCTTTGGCGCTGTGTTCAAATATCCCACTTATTTATTTATTTACACATATTTAAATTTTCAAACACCTGACAGGGATATCGATTCCAACTAAACTCATAGCAGGTTCTCAAGATCGAATTCCCAATCCCAATCCCGTGTTTAGCCGACACAACCGGCGGTCATATTTTGACTATTATTATCTTCTTCTTCAAGTAAAACGTCAACTACTAGTTAGTTTTAATCATAATTGTAACGGTTATTTTGAAAATAATAATCATAATATAATACGCCGTTTAGATAAGAAAGGTTGTAAATAATCCGTTATCACGTGAAGACCAGAAAATCTGTCAATTAAATTGAATTGTTGGAAACTAACCATTACAATTGACACGATAAGAAATATATTTTCAAATCAGAACAAATACAATACGGTTGCGTAAAGGTGTGTACACATTGTTTAACAAGAACCACGAATAAGTCATGCATGAGTTTTTGGAAAGTACTTGTATTTTGTATAGACGAGAACGAATTACAGTCTGCAGATCTCTTTTTGTAAGGGCAAGTGTACACATCAATGCACAATAATTTAAGATTGTGGTGTAGCTAAGTACACTTGACAAGCATCAATAAAGTTATATAATCGCTCCCGTCGTTCTTTATTTGGCCACTGCCCAGCTCCAATTTGCTTGATCAAAAAAACTGTTATACTACTTAAATACGTTTTTTTTTTGTAAATACATACATATACCTAGATAAATTACACCCAGACATAGTACAAACAATCATGCATACACAAAGATTTGTCCTGGGTGGGAATCGAAATCACGACCTCTGTCTCAGCAGTCAGGGTCACTAACCACTGAGCCATGGAGCCTTTAAGTCATTCTTACGTAGACCTGGCGATTTTTCTTGGTATGTGTACAACAGCCCTTATGAAGCAAGGAGGACACAAGGTTAAACTCTATTCTCATATATTTCGAAACAGTGTTACCTAACTCCACTGTATCTCTTTGAGTAATATTGTTTTTCTCTAGTCTTTAAAATACTTCAAGCTTTGCTTTGAAATGTAATGAGTATGACCAATTTTATAGCAAACAGTTTCCTAAATAACTGCACACTTGAAACAGTCATTAAAATGAACACGTATATAGAAAATGAATGTGTGTTCAAATTATGATAAGCTTTTAAACATGAATTTCTGCTTGTTATATACAAACCACACAGATTTTGTAGTTAAATGAAAAACTAAATTTTGTACGTCGGCGTCGCAATCATGCAACGCAATCTTGTACCCTTTTTTTACGTTAACACTTTCTTTGCATCATTTTTCTGCTAATGAGGGAGTTTTAGTTCAATTTCCATTTAATATTGTGCGTCCCAGAAATAATTGCTCAGTGACACATATTTTTAAAATATCGCATCGACTAAATTGCTCTTGATAAATGCACATTTTATATCAAGCGAATTGGTAGAATTTTAAGTTTGATATTGAAAAATCTAGAGAAGCCAAATGTCAGTATGCACAATTCTTACACAAATGTTCAGTTCGAGACGAAATCCATGAAATTATAATAAGCTACAATAACAATAGAGGCAATTTGATCATAAAAACAATTTAAATTCTATTGATAATGTTTAATATTCATGTAAAGTGTATTGATTTTCCGACTAAACAACATAGGAAAATCGAATGTCGAAATTCAGAGTAAGCCCCAAGCTTACTTCTGCCCGCTCCAATATTTTGTTCCCAAGCACTCGAAGACTAAATTTAAGTACTATTAATATTTTGGAAAATCATTCCCAAAGGCTATATTAGTATTTTAATATAAAAATCCTTAGTACTCCAAGTAATCAATGTGTCGAAAAATGAATTTTGGAAAACAATAGATTTGGGGCGTACGGGATTAAAAGCCTCAGAAAAACATCAGAAACAAAAGACGTATGAAAACAATATATTATTATAAAACAAAAGAATCTATGAATTTTCACCCAGTCGCAATATAACTGCACAAATTTACACATAACATAGGAACAATTTACAAGTAAATTTCATGTATCTTATTTTTTCAAGCAATGTTTTTTCGCATTCTAACATAGTGTAAAATAAAGTCGCCGTCTATATGTACCTACGCTTAAATCTTCTAAACTGCGCAACGGATTTTGCTGCGGTTTTCACCAATAGATAGATTAATTTATGAGGCAGGCTTAAATATATAATTTTATTATCTACATACTAAGCTGGAGAAACCGCGAGGAAGTGTGTAATATCAGAAGCATTATTACCACTATTAAAAATCAATAAATCTTTTAAATTCTCAATTAAAAAAATATATTATAACTTGGATATTAAATCGGCGTAAGATAAATTAAGAATTAAGAGACAAATATAATAAAACAATTCAACTCATCAATATTGAAAAGAAAAACATGTCAGTAGCAGAACACAAAATCTTAGGTAGACACTCCTATACTCCACTACCAATATACCTACTTAATATTATCATAATAATTATTATATTATTTCAAACAAATAAATATTAACAATGAAAAATAACCTATTAATTATTTACATATCTAGAAATACTATTTATAATATTATAAATAAATAATAATGATACAAATGGTAATGTTGGCTAGGCGTCAAAGTATTCGTAATATATCGGCAACAATAAATATTTTTATTAGAATCATAGAATGAATATTAAAAATGAATTAATTAGGTAGATATGTACTGAAATTATTTTAGAATGTAAACTATATTAAAGTATTTTCTTCGTATTTTACTTAATTTTTATTTATTCTATTCTTGTATAGTAATTTTAATAAACAAAATAAAATATTAATTAGGTACTCATTATAAAAATATTGAAATTAAAAGTATGAATAAATATTCTATAATAAATTAATATCCATTCTATTTCGTTTGTGTTGCTTTTTTTTAAATAAAAACATTGAATGAATAGATAATACCGCTTCGTTTTCCGTTTTACCCTAATAATAAGAGCGTGAAGTTCAAGATAGCGGCCTTCGATAGCATCAAGGAACATTGGCCTATTGAATTATATTATTCATACCTTTAATATATAGGTACCTTAAATCTCTCAAAAAATATTAAAAATCAAAACTATTACATACGTATTTTTTAATAAAAATCGCACTTACCAAACACCAGTAGTAATCGCGCCATAACTGTGCACTTAAGTAATTATAATTTTCAATATTCACCAAACTGTGAACATTTGATTAAAAAATATTATTGTGTATTCACGTTCCGCGGGATGAGTTCATGCACGAAGAAACGCGCGTGCGCACGTTGTTGTATGTTTGTGTTCACTGCGCAGGCGCATAGTCGCGGCCGCCGATGCGATCACCGATCCAGGCCACGAGGGAATCTTCAAATCGTAACGGTAACCACCAACCCTAATTACTTGCGTACCAAGGACGACTGGTTTCTTTAATAAAATCGCGATATTATCTTAAATGTCATAGACTTTCTTTCATCAGTAGTAATTAGTAAGTGCCCAATTATACTTAACTGCAAAGTCCAATTTATTTGTTTTATTTTTTTTTCTACACGCTATATGAAGAAAAGCGTATAAACTATCTCTCTAAACTTAACAGAATAAAGAAACCAACTACTATAGTTAACTAGGTCCTTATAATAAATTGATAATGAAAATAACTTTTTTTGTCTCCCATGTTTTTTCAATATCCGTCATAGAAGACAATTTGACTTCAATAGCAGTTAATATCTACTACTACCTATTACGGTAAATGAATTCTACGGTAATTAAATATTATTTAATAATTTAATCAATAAACAGAAAACACTATTACGGTAAATGAATTCTACGGTAATTAAATATTATTTAATAATTTAATCAATAAACAGAAAACACTGTTCCTCGATTTAAAAATAGACAATTATATTACATCGACAAATTAGATTCCGGTTTACTTCCGAATAACTAATCGTGTCCGACATTGCTGTAAATATAAACAGTTCGCTCTAATACATTATGCACTGTTGCGTCTTGATAAAAGTAAAAGTAGATCTATTCTATACTATCTATAACAATTTTTTTTTTTAATTTCATATTGTTTTTATTTATAAGTATTACATTATTAACTATTTACTTACATATCTACAACTTCTATTTACAATACTATAAATAAATAATAATACAAATGGTAGTGTGGGCAGTAGTATAACTAATATAATATTATAATATTTCATAATAATAATAATATTTCACTACATTCACACAGTGCCATCTAGTCCCAAATTAAGCAATTATATTTGCGTGTGTTATGGGTACTAAACAACTGATAAACTACTTTCATATATTTTTTTTTTTGTAAATACATACATATTATAGATAAATTACACCCAGACACAGAACAAACAATAATGCTCATCACACAAAGATTTTTCCTGGGTGGGGATCGAACCCACGACCTCCAGTTTAGCAGTCAGGGTCAACCACAAGACCAACAGGCCAGTCAGGCCATATTATAAAGAGACAACGTTTGTGAATAATGAAATGAAATGAAATCTCGTTTATTCATCTAGGTTACAAGGTAACACTTGTTAAAGTCACATGATAAGAATGTGACAGGTTATCCGAAAAGTAGTTTCAGCAAATTAGCCTACGACCAGTTCGCTGACGGTGTGGAGCTATGAAAAGAACTGCCAAGAAACTCATGCCACTCTTTTAAAAAAATATGGATGTAGGGATGATCTTCGAAACTACTGATCTGATCATAGTGTTTCACAAAGATTTATAATCTAGGAATTGGAGTTGGACATTGGCTACCATAGACACAAAAAGTTTCTTATCATCATTTTAACCCATAAATGTCCCATTATTGGGCACGAGTCTCCTCTCAATAATGTGGAGGGAATTTAACCTACTATACCACTCTGGCCTGACGGGTTAGTATAGGGTTTGTTTCGAATTTTCATTTTTTTGCAGTGCTCTTGTCTGATGTGTCTTGTCTGTATGATTTTGTCGCATTGATGGGGTAGTGCTAGTAAAATATCTCAGTTCTGTGCTAGTGATATTATGTATTCTTAATCCGTCACTTATATTATATATTATTTTGAGTTGTGATTAAATTTCAAATGTCCTTATCAGCTAAAACAAAACACATTGCTCTCATCGTAGAAAAACGACGTAAGTCCAGACTTATTTATAGACATTTTAATTTCACATCAATTAGCATACTGTTAAAGTTTTAAATAGTATCTCTCCGACTATGTAAATAAGTGGTATTTTTTTTATGTTTCGACGGAATACCATAACCAGGCTGATCAATTTGCAGCTCAAAATCTCTCACCCTGACTTTAATATCTACAATGTATGTTATCTGTTTGTGATGTAGAATCGGTAAGGATCATAATCGAGTGTATGTAACTATTTATATTACGTATATGGTCTAAGTTAGAGTTTAATGAACCGCTGTCTCTTGGCATCGATAGTGAGGTCCGCCTACACTTCGGTAACGGAACATATTATAATTATGTCATGTTATTTATACACGACAGCATATATATATTCATAGTCAAGTATCAGATATAAGATAATATATGTTACAGTCAAACAAAACAAATGAAAAAATAAGTACGGTACGTATGACACTTGACATTTCACTGACTGACATGACATGGCGTCGTATGCCAGAGATGTCATCATGTCATATACCTATATTATCTTTAAATAATATAATATCCGTGTATACGAGTATGTCCATAACAATCTGTGTAGTCACAGATTAAATGTATATAATGTCACTACCCCATCTCAACCCGTGGGTGTCGTAAAAGGCGACTAAGGGAGAAATCTTATGCAAACAGGAGTACTGCTAGAAAAGGAAAATTCAAAACAAGCCTTATACCAACCCATCTGGCCAGCGTGGTATAGTAGGCTAAATTCCTTTCAAATTCATTGGAGGAGACCCGTGCTCTGCAGTGGGACGTTTATGGGTTAAAATGATAATAATGATGAGGTATGTACTTCCCCTACCTACTTATATAAAATGAGCAAAAGTGATAAGTGTCATGAAGTGTACTGATAACAGAAAACTTAGTATGATTAACAGCAATTTTATATAAGGAGTACTCATAATTACAAAATACGAGCTACGAAGGTATATTTCCGGCAATTAGCATTTTCGTTATCACGCGTCCTAGTACTAGGTACTCGTAATAGTACTAGAACTATTAGCATTATATAGCAATAAAGCAATAAAATATAATAATATAATTATAAATATAATTATTAATAAAGCAGCAAGCATGTTGTGTTTCGATTTATAAGAAACCGTTTTGATTTAAATATTGTAGAGTTTATCAAAATAACCGCTATATAATAGTTAAAAATAGATTTTCACACAGTTAATATTATAAGAATAACATTTATCAATAGAGAGTGTGTAATACTATTGCACAAGAGTTCCTGGATTCGATTCCCTTGGCCCTGTACACTATTGGGGTTATTCATCGTGATTTTCTCTCTGTACTTTAGAATCAGTTTTTATGTCAGGTTATTGAATACAATTGGCAAAATAAGCGTGTGGTATACTACTATATACCCCTTTGGGGAAAACATGTGATTTTGTGCAAAAAAAAGGGGGCCAGTCTTTCTTTGTTAGCTGGGTTGTATTATGTTACATAGATATGCCCATATAGGAGGCGTTCTGACCGCATCAACCAGCACAACACAATACATTGCAAGGAACGCCAAAGGCATAAATACGTGAACGTGTTCTATGGGACAGACAGACAGGTTCTAATACAATAGGTATATATTTTATAGCTAAATAACATTCACTTTGCAATTTTATGTTTTTGTTGCAACTTATTTAAACAATGACTGTTAAATTCGGACCAGTCAACGAAATACAATATTATTTCAGGTATCTAACAAAAGCGGTCAACCAACTGAGATCTGACTCTTTGTGATGTCAAGATTCTCTTTGAATATATTGTCACATTTGCATTGTCATTAAGAGAGTGCAGTGAACTTTTAATATATTCAATATGGTGTTTACACCGATGGCGATCAAGCGTGGGATGAAGGGGAAGATAGGTTTTGCTCAGATAAAGCATAAACTGAGTCGCAGTGCGGTTGCAATGACGAATATCATTCAATTGAATGAATTAATGTCACTTATTACTGCTGCACTCAGAGACTTCAATTAGCAGTTCTGTCAATAACAGAATTTTTCATTGAATAATCGTCTTTAGGCGTATAGACTTAAGTATTACACATTTTTACTACAGAAACTTTAAAGTTAAGTAATGTCTCTGAGTACGGCAGTGAGTACGGTAGTTAGACAACTAGACCCAAGGAACTTATATGTTAGGAGATATAAGTTCCTTGACTAGACCTCATTGAAAGGCAGTTACTGAATGGTCGGGAAAAATCAAACACGATTGTCTCAAAAAAATGAAACCACAATATTATTGTCATAGCTGCATTTACATTTTAATTCTAGACAAACGTGGTTGTGACATGGAGAATTGAAGCCTTTGATGTATGTACCTCTCAGCCCAATGTTCTCCAGACTTAGATGATTATATTATAGCCCATAATTATAGTGAGACAATGAGTTAAACATTTAATCACTAGTACCTAAGAAAAATTTAATTGCAAATACCATTAAAACCTATTTCTATTGATACACATAATAGAATGGCCCTTAGACCAACTCAACGTTACATTCGTATTGCATTCAATCAGACCTGAATTTTTAAAAAAGTATATACGTAGTATGGTCAGCATCAAAGTATCTGAACATATTTCAAAACGTAGCATACATAAATTACTTAACGAGATTAGTGCCAGAATTGAATTTACGATGATAATTAAATTCTGGCACTAGTCTTAGCTCAGCTAGATGGACCGACGACCTACTGGATGTTAGTAGGAGAGGCCTATATCCAGCAGTGGACTGCAATAGGCTGAAATGATGATGACTAGGCTACTAGGCTTGATATGTAATATAACATGTATCGTACGGTGTTTATACTTGCGACGGTATACATGCGACTGTATAGTACGTGAGGAACTGCGTGGGTACGATTTAGTAAAAAAAAAGTGAATCAAATAAAAAAAGAAGCTCAAAGATAATTGAATGATGAAACTTAATTGTTGATCTTGTTGATGCGGCATGCGTCATCCTCTGTCCTCAATATCAGGCTATACCAGGATGATTCACAACAAAAGTGACAACAGACCTAAAGACTATGAAAACAATACCTTCACTTTCTTTATTCTCTCTCATATGAGTCTTTTTGTATGCACAACCAGTTGTAAGCGACATTGCGGCTGACACACTTCCTGACGACCTCGCGTTTCTATATTTTAAATTACTTTTTAATACATTGCCTTTTATAACCCAAAATAAAATACGCCAACTCTTCTTCAGCCACCAATGTATATCGTGCATCGCATAAATACCTCCGTATGTATAGGTTACTAACACGAGAGAAAGTATCACTCATATTTGCCGAATAAAGTTTGTTGGTGTCGCTGAGGTAATGAACAAATACCTTGTATTATATTCATATTTTTTTGAATAGTTTAATAGTGTAAAAATTGAAAAGGTATTATTTTGTTCAAACAATTCTAAGCTATGTATTCATGTACGTGTATGGTTAATTTATTAAATTGTGTACTAGTAAGTGTCCTACTTTTCTTCTTCTAAAACTCTATTCACAATTATGGCTAATAATAATACAAATTGGTACCTACTAACTTATTTTGTTTAACGCGACGAAGACATCCAAAAGTAGTGTTTTTGGATGTCTTCTGTTCATCTCTGATTAAAACGAGACTACCCACAGAAAAAAAATATTTCATTCAAAGTCTTAGAAATTTTGTAAAAGTTCTAAGGAATAGGAAATATATATAGTATGTTTTTCTTTTTTAATCAAAAGAGCAGCCAACTAACATTATAACATTGCTTTTGCGTTATTCTGTATATGGCAACGTTCAAACATCATTCAGCACTTGAAAGATCCGTATCTGTTATAAGTAGTGGTAAATAAATGATTTTACTAATAACAATGATATCAAAATAAGTAGATAGCATTTCTTCAGAGTTCAGTCCAGTTTTGGAACTGGACGAGTACAGCTCAAGACAGACAAAATGGAAAAAAAATGGAGGAGGCGTTATACCCAATAGGGGGCTATACAATAAACTATAGAAACAACTAAACAAGAAAAGGAATTCTATTGTATGGAGACACAAAGCTATAATAATATCTTCAGTTTCTAATTAATTGAAAATGGTTGCAGCACAGCAGCGACGGTGGCTGAATGGATAAGGGACCGGCGTGCAAATCAGCGGTCCGAGTTCGATCCCGGCCAGCAGTATCAATGTTGATTCCACTTTGTGGAATTTATATGTACTAGTCAAGTGACTTACCATCTACTAACGGTGAAGGAAAACATCGTGAGGAAACCCACATACCGTAGAAAAAATTCTATGAGTATGTCTGATCCACTAACCCGCATTAGGCCAGCGTGAATGGATTATGGCCTAAACCCTCTCAGCTCTAGACAGAGGAGAGGAGACCCGAGCCCAGCATTGGGACATTAATGGGTTGCTGATGATGCAGCACAGTAGAATGTGAACAAAGTGATGTTTAAGTTAACTACGTTTGATTAATAGTTATATATTAAAATAAAGTAATGTCCCACTGTTGGGCACGGGTCACGTCCAATTTTTTTATGCGAGGGAATTTAACCTACTTATACCATGCTGGATAGACAGGTTGGTTTAGAAATTTATTTCGAATTAGGTACGATTGATTATTTCACATAATGTATGCACCAGAGTGAGCATTGGATAATTGTTTATCAATTATGTTGCTTTCAAATATGTATTATGATTAAACATTTCTGGGGTAAATACGTATTTATATAAATAATAATAATTTCATATTCTACCACATTCATACAGCGCCATCTAGTCTCAAATTAAGCAATTATATTTGCTTGTGTTATGTGTAGGTACTAAACAAATGATATATTACTTAAATACATTTTTTTTTTGTAAATACATGCATATTATAGATAAATCACTCCCAGACACAGAACAATCCTTCATGCTCATCACACAAAGATTGGCCTGGGTGGGGATCGTAGTACAGCATAGCAGTTAGGGTCACAAACCACTAGACCAACAGGCAAGTCAAATAAAACATCATCATCAACCCATTAATGTCCCACTGCTCGGGTGAGGTAGGTTTTTTTTTTTTTACTTTAAAGGGAACGCCCGCACTAGGGAACAAGCCCTGTATCGCGGGGAGCTTTACAAACATGAAACTAACGGACACAAAGTACACCCAGACTAGAAACAAATATCTATGAACCACACAAATATTTGTCTCGTGTGGGAATCTGGTGCTGGGTGACGTGGGTTCACGTCACCCAGCACGGCGATGTAGTGGCGAGGCGACCACCTTAACCACTGCGCCACGGTGACAGTCAAGTCGTCGTCAATTGCACAATTACATAATAATTACAATTCAAAAAAACATTATTATGGATGAATTTTATTATAAAATGCTTGCTTAATGCTTTTAACAAATAATTCCAACCAAAACTGTTATTCTGCTGTTATTTTCTGTTTTCCTCGTTTAGATTTGAATTCTTCCAAATGCTATTGAAGGTTGCATTTATTACACGTTTCCAAATTTGAGTTAAAGCCACGCGTTGATAGCCTGTGTATAGTTGCATGGCGAATTCCATCGCATAGGGAATGCCATAAACCTGTAACACATAGATACATTTGTCAGTATGAGTTTTAATCTATACAAATAGATAAAATTGGAGTGCCTTTTTGTAATATTAACCTGTCAGTCCCGGAAAAGAACTGTTAAAAGTACTTAAAAATTGGCGGACCAATGGCGGGTGAAGTCGTAATAATAACTTCTACAAAAAAAATTATTACTCTACAACCAAACCATATTTTACCATTCTGTAAACGGCAATAGGTTTATTGATATATTTTACTTTACAGTAAAAAATAACAATACTTTTCACTGTATCCACTGATAAACATAGTAAAAATCACTCGGAAAACGGGTAATATTCTAACGGACACTAACGGGCTTTATATTCTAGTTGTTATGATGTATTTCTTACAAACAATGACCTAAATAGAATCATTATATATTCCAATTATGAAAACATTACTTACCTGATTAAAATAACCTCTTTTTACTAAATGCATATGAATGTTTTCCTTCACCGTTAGCAGATGGTAAGTCACTTGACTAGTACATATAAATTCCACAAAGTGGAATCCACATTGGTAGGCCAGCGTGAGTGAATTATGGCCTAAACCCTCTCAGCTCTCTAGATAGAGGAGAGGAGACCCGAGCCCAGCAATGGGACTTAATGGGTTGCTGATGATATGGATGTATACTACACGTTAGATATACCAAAATATATTTTTTTACAATATCTGTCTGTCTGTTTGTTTGTTCCGGCTAATGTCTGAAACTGGCACTGGCGGATCAAATAAATAATAAGGTGGAAAAAATATCAGAGTTCCGTAAAAAAAAAACCTCCACGAATGCGGGATTTCCATGCGATTCCAGTCGCGGGCCCAGCTAGCAAGCATATTATAAAAAATGAAGCGATGCATGGTGGCTGAATGGATAAGGGACCGGCATCCAATCGAGTTCAATTCCAACCGGCGGCGGCAGTACGAACGTGGATTTCACTTTGTGGAATTTATATATACTATTCAAGTGACTTACCATCTGGTAAATACCCTAGAAGAAATTCTAAGTTTATGTCTGATCCATCAACCCGCACTTGGCTGGCGTGTGTGGATTATGGCCTAAATTAACTCAACTCACTAGTTAAAGGAGAGGAGATCCGAGCACAGCAGTGGAACATCAATGGGTTCCTGATGTTCATGCTGTAATAATCTCATGTCACGGTGTTTGTGGTCGCGCTTCTCCGAAACGGCTCGACCGATTTTAATGTTTTTTAACCTCCAACGCTAAACGAAAGATGTTATAAGTTTGACTTGTGAGATACACCGTTACACAGAGACACGTGTCTGTGTTTCCGTGAGTCTACGTGTTTATCTGTGGCATTGGAACTCATAACCGGATGGGCTGATTTTGATGCGGTTTTTTTTGTTGAAATTTGACATGATCGTGATGGTTCTTAGACATTTTTTTTTATATTTGGTAGGTATGAGAATAGTCGTACCAACTTTTAATCGCGATAAAATAAATTTATTTTATATTATATAATTTATATTTATATTACTATATATATATATTTTTTAGGCGCTGGTATTTTGACACGTGGGACGAATACAAATAGGTATTTTAATTGAATGCCTTTGACTGTCGCCGGTATACTGTCAAATCATATTTATGTTTTTAGACAAAGTTTTGAATCAGAAGTTAAAATCAGTCTTATTTAATAGGTACACATTACAATTGTTTTTACAAAACATTACTTAAAAAGCAATAAAACTTTTTGACGTTCACACCTCACGATAGCGGAACTATTGTGTGGCAACTGAGCTTTTTTTGAGCGCCATTTTATTAGCACTGAGTGTGCGTCTTAGGTTTTTTTATAAGTCAATGGGGATGTGTTCAAATTTATTGAAGTGATATTTAAATATTTCGAATAGAATCTGCGATTTGTCACTTGTTGTTTGGGCTTACTCTGAATTTCGACATTCGATTAGACGGTTTTGATGTCGCTGTCAAATCTAAGGAAAGAAAACATGGCGACCATGTCTAAATTTGCTTCAAACATTTGACAATGGCATTCAGAAAATATTTAGATGCATTAATTTCGGCGAAGAACTCAATAAAAGCTAAACTTTTCTTAAATCAACTACCTACAATGGAATCGAATAAATACAATGAAACAAAATTCCTTACTGCAGCAGCATAGTCGACACTGGTCCCCAACACTTTTCCATACCAATTGTGCAGAGGCTCTACCGCTACTGAAATTATTTTAAAGCTAGCGTTTTTCATAATTTCTTCGACATCCCCCTTTATATCCATGTATTTGTCGTCATCAGTTGGTTCTTCAGAATATCCTAGAGGGTATAAAATTGCATCTCCCTGAAATCAGGAAACTACTTTCAATTTATTGTTATTATGGCAACGTAATAAACTTATTTAATTAATTTGATTGATTAATTGATTACTTATTAAACAGAAATTCTAATTAGACTTTCAGGATAGGTATGGCACAGCAGATACCATCGCTCAGGGTGTACTACGCCGAATTGAATGCCAAATAAACGAATATCAATTGATCGAACACTGAAACGAACATGTAAATACTCGAACGTTCAATTATCGAATGATTATTTTATAAATTTCATGATTCTAGATCAACGGGAAGTATGGGTTTTGATTTTTTTGATCGGCAATATATTCGATAGTAAAAATGGAACAATAACGGCTGTATCATTTCATTGCTTTTACTTAGAACTCTGATTTTTTTAATTGCATTATGGAATTGCAGACCGATGTATTTAATATTAATTTCAGCTTGATATCTCTTCGCGTTCTTAAGAAAATATTCTTGACAGACGGACAGACCGACAGACAGACGGACAACGGAGTGATCCTATTGTAATGTAGGTATAATGATATTTTTATTGTATATAGTAGGTAGTTAGTTAATCTTTATGTATGTGTCTTTTTCTTACAAGTCAGTCTACGAATATACGAGATTGAATAAACAGCGTTTTAATACCTTCCCAAATACTTCAGTGGCGACGAGGATTTCTTTTGGGACTCAACGGGTGCAACTTTGAATTATGAAGGGCTCGATCGGCAAAATATCGGAGTTCGATATTCACAAGGATGACTGGAGGATTTATGTCGAACGATTGGAACAATATTTCGTGGTAAATGAAGTTGAAGACACGTTACAAGTGCCGACATTAATTACAGTAATGGGTACTGAAAGCTACGAATTGTTGGTTAATTTATGCACACCTGTGAAACCGAAGAACAAGTCATTTCAACAAATTGTAGATGTAATGGAAAAACATTTGCAGCCGCGACCGAGTGAACTGGCAGAGCGGTATAAATTTCGGCGCAGAACGCAGTTAGCGGGGGAGAACATTCTCGAATATGTCGCTGTACTCAAAAAAAATGTCAAAAACTTGCGAATTTGGGAGTTGGCTAGAAGAAAGTTTACGGGATCAATTGGTTTGTGGCATCAACAGTGAAGTGATTCGACAAAGATTGTTCGCGGAAAGCAAGTTAGACTTCGCTAGGGCTTTCACTTTAGCCGCTAATTTAGAAGCAGCCGAGAAAGACGCGGCTATAGTAGACGGGCATGAAATTTCCACCAGCACGACGAAGACGGTGGAATGTCAGTCCATGGCGGCCAGAACATCGTGGATGACGAAGGAGGCAGCGGGCTCAACACGTGGCGACAGCCGAGTGGCGGCGCCGGCGGTGCGGGGGGCCGCCTCGTGGAGACCGCGTGGCGCGCAAGCCGCGCAAGTAGCGAAAGGGGGCACCAAGCTGGGTGAGCGGGCTCGGCTTGGTGAGCGGACTCGGCGACAGCAATCGTGCACCGTGTGTGGAGGTGCACATGACTCTGTAGGCTGCAAATTCAGCCAGTACGTGTGTCGGGTGTGTAACAAGCCTGGTCATTTGCGTCGGGTATGCCCAAGAATGACCGATCAGTACTGCGTGGCGGTTGCGGATGAGAGTGACAGTGGTGAAAGTGAAGAGGTAATTTTTATTGATTTCAACCAAATATCACTAAGTCAGTGCCGACCTATATTTATTTCCTTAAATATTCAAGGGCAGTTAGTACCTATGGAATGTGATACAGGCAGTGCTATATCGTGTATAAGTCTTGAGATGTATAAGAAACAATTTAGTGATTTACTGATTAAAGACTGTAAATTGATACTCAGATATTATACAGGCGAGATTGTGCATCCGGTGGGTGTCATTAGACCACAGGTTAGATACAAGAACGAAGTCAAAACATTAGATTTATTTATTGTAAAAAATGGCAAAACCGCATTATTAGGTAGACAGTGGTTATTTGAATTTAACATACAGTTGCCCTCTTGTGAATATAGTGATGTAAATATGTTGGATAGTGAATCATTGTTGTCGCAATTCAGTTCCAGATATTGTAACGTATTCTCGGAGGGACTGGGCCGCTACACCGGTGGGTCGGTGAGCATCCACGTGCGGGAGGGCGCGCGGCCCGTGTATATGCGCGCGCGCCCGCTGGCGTACGCGCTGCGCGAGCCGGTGGAGCGGGTGCTGGAGCAGCACGTGCGGGACGGCATCCTCACTCCCGTCGAGCGATCAGATTGGGCCACGCCCATCGTGCCAGTCGTAAAAAAGGATGGTAACATTAGAATTTGCGCTGATTATAAGTTAACTTTGAACAGGGTGTTAGAAATTGACCGTTACCCACTGCCTAAAGTAGAAGATTTATTAACGCGGTTGCATGGGGGGCAACGATTTAGCAAAATTGACCTCTCCCAGGCCTATGCTCAATTTGTTCTAGACGATTCCAAGAAATACACGGTTATAAATACCCACAAGGGTTTATTTGTATATAATCGCTTAGTTTACGGGCTGGCGTCGAGTCCAGGCATATTTCAACGGCATTTAGAAGAAATGTTTGCAGATTTACGTTGTGTGGGTGTGTTTATAGATGATATTGTGGTTACAGGAAAATCGAATCAGGAACACATTGATAATTTACATAAGGTGTTTGAAAGATTAGAGAAATACGGGTTGCGGGTTAAAAAAGAAAAGTGCGTGTTCTTTACAGAATCAATTAGTTATCTCGGACATATTATTACTAAAGATGGTATCCATACTTGTCCTAGCAAAATTAAGGCCATAAGTGATACACCAGCGCCAACTAACATAGGAGAGCTTAGATCCTTTATTGGTATGATTATGTATTATTCTAAATTTGTGCAAAATATAAGTACTTTGTTAGCACCACTTTACGATTTATTAAAAGCGGGAGTGAAGTATGAATGGACTAATAAATGTCAACAAGTATTCGATGAGCTAAAATCGCGGTTAGCTAGTAGCGAAGTACTAATGCACTATACACCGTCGCTGCCGCTGGTGCTGACAGCAGACGCGAGCAGCGTCGGGGTGGGCGCGGTGCTCTCGCACGTCACGACAGGCGGGGAGCGCCCAGTGGCTTACGCGTCACGTTCACTCACGACCGCCGAGCGAAATTACTCGCAGATAGACAGGGAAGCACTCGCGATCGTTTTTGGCATACGAAAATTTCACCAGTATTTATATGGCAGACAATTTATTTTGAGAACAGACCATAAGCCTTTAACATATATACTGGGTGACAAAGTGGGTATACCTGTTATGGCAGCATCACGGTTACAACGTTGGGCAGTGCTGTTATCGGGCTATCAATATAACATTGAGTATGTCACTTCTAAGAAAAATTGTGCAGATGCATTATCCAGACTACCTTCTAAAATAAAGGTGGATAATGCTGAAGAAGGAATTGCATACAGCAATTTTGTAGAAAATTTTTTACCACTGTCCAATGATGACGTTAAGAAAGCCACTATTAAAGACAATATTCTTAGTAGAATTAAATTTTACATAGAAGGAGGATGGCCGGCAACTTGTCCCGAAGACGAGCTAAAATCATATTTTGATAGACTAAAGGAATTAATCGTTGTTTTAATAAGGGTGATACAGTTTGGGCAAGAGGGTACGGAGGGCAGGAAAAGTGGGTAAAAGGGTCGGTCGTGAGCAGTGAGGGTTCCCGTAGGTACATAGTAGACAATGGGAGCGGTCAATTTTTTAAACGGCATGTAGATCAAATTCGGCGCAGATCTATGTTATCAGAGGTTAGATGTCCTGACGATATCACGCTCATAGGTGAGAGTGAGGATGCCGTTTCGTCCGAAGATGCGGCGGTGGATGGGAGTAGTGTTAGTTCACCTACAAGCCCAGTAAGTCAAAAACAAACGATTGTTACAACGGAAGACATCGCGGCAACCACTTCCCATTCACCAAAGCTGCACGAGGTTCGAGTCCCAAAAAGAATCCGCAAACCGGTCATTAGATATGGTTTCGAAAAAAAAATAATAAGTTAGATTAAGATGTACCTAGTGTAAGTTTGTTAAAAGTACTTAATATACTTAAGTTAGTTTTAATCTATGTAGGCATAAGGATTTAGATTTAGGGTGGAGGTGTAATGTAGGTATAATGATATTTTTATTGTATATAGTAGGTAGTTAGTTAATCTTTATGTATGTGTCTTTTTCTTACAAGTCAGTCTACGAATATACGAGATTGAATAAACAGCGTTTTAATACCTTCCCAAATACTTCACCTATAAGGGTTCCATTTTTCCCTTTTGAGGTGCGAAACCCTAAAAATATGGGAACCTCTTTACGTTAGAAAAATCACTTACCATTTGAGTGGAACAAAATTCCTAATTTACCTTGAATATCTTTGAACTAAATGTCGAAGCATGTACGTGAATAAATGCTTCGATTAGATGACTGTGTAGATGCATCACTTCGCGAATAACCTTCGTCTCAGGTTCGGAGAAGGCTGCAGGTCCCGGGTATAAATGACTACACGGGCTGATCTTCTGCGTGATATTCCAGGCCACGTCAAAGTTGCGATCTAAGACCACGCCAGCACAACTGCTTTGTGGTGACATGTTTTTGTTCCAATAACCCGACGCTTGCGACTGGAAAAAAAATAATTTCAAAGATCTTATCATATGGCCTTGAGGCTCACTCTAGTGTTGGAATATATCAAATCGCCCAACTTGACTAAATGACTACCACATTAAGTAATAACCGGGACCAACGGCTTTACGTGCCTTCCAAAGCAGAGAGACGCTCGAAAATGAAATTGCAATAAACAGTCACCCATCATGAGCTTGCCGAGTGTTGCTTAAGATAAAGATAAATATAAAAAAGGCTATGTTAAACTTAGCAAAGTTTTGTTGGAGTTAAGTCAGAAAAACTTACACATGGTGAAACCAACACACCATAGATGCCAGCCTTAGTACCTAATCAGATTTACAATATATCTAACCATATTAAACAAACAAGTAAATATAATTAAAAAATTTAATAACCCAACTGCAAAAAATCAACAGAGAGCAACGCACTAAAAAGACCGTAAAATTAGGCCCTTCGTCCACAAGGATACGCAAGTCGCCGATACTAATGTTGGATACTTTAGTCGCGAGACTCTTGTCGCGTACGATCCGTACACAAGGAGACGTGAGTCGCCTGACACCCACGCAAGGAGACTCGAGTCGCCTGATCCACACATGGGGCGACGCGACGCAAGTCGTACGATCTGCACGTATGCGCGAGTCGTCTGTTTGGCCAGTATAGGGTATAGTATAGGTGTTGCGGCTACACGGCTCACAGACGTTTAAAAAATGTCGGACACAAGTGACGACGAAACAGTAATTTTAGCTTATTATTACCGAAAGCGAAAAAATCTTCATACTCTTAATAGAAGATACTGGGTGCACCCCTATATAGAAAAAAATATTAATTGCAGACTGTTTGTTGCTGCAATGGAATTGCAACAAACAGATGCAAAGTTTTTATCGCTTTACAGAATGTCGAAGGAGAGTTATAAATTATTCTTCCATGTCAATATAATTCGAGTTCAACGGTAGCTTTTAAAAACGTTTTCTGATACTAGAAAAATAAAACTTGCTACTCGCACCGACATTGTCACTAAAACGTAGTGGACATTTCTCTGTGATTGTCGCCTCGCGTTCTAATAAGCCTTATTATGGCATGAGGTAAGACGGACATAACGCAACTATAAGAATTCTGTTTGCCATTTTGGCTACGGACCCCTAAAAATGCTAATTAATATTAAGTGCCAGTGAGTGATACTTATGTGATAATAACTGTACTTTTGATTTCAATTACTGTACTTTTCGAAACATTTTTGAATTTTTTTGTTCATAAAACCATGATCACCAGATTAAATACGTTTTTATTTTAAAATAAAGGAATACTTAATTAAAATGTTCTACGAAGATTGCATTAAAATCTGACAACTACTTAAATTTTTGGTGGTGCCAATCATTATACAGTCTACCCCTGTCTATTAAAAATAAAACACGAAATTAAACTATTCAAATAGGTTTGTATCAGGATCAGAAGGAAGGATCAGGAAATAAATAGTAATAAGGTCTTTTTTTGAAGTTTTCAAGGACGCCGATTACGAAAATGTTATTTATTTTGACTAATTCAACAAAACAAATTCAACCCTTAAAGAGGTGAAAGAGGGCACAATAAGTTTGTAAGGAGAAATTGTATTGAGTGTCTTTTTACTTCGGAACTTTATACCTACATGTGATCAAAAACACAAATACGTGTTCCTTGCTTTTTTTTTAAATTCTATCCCAAAGGGGATGCAATTGTGATAGACGTTTGAAAACGACGTACCTACTTAATCGTTATTTTTTAGGTTTTTATGGACGGATAATACGCAATTAGAACTTCAGTTATGAAGTGAGTTAGCTTTTTGGTGTTTGAAAAACTTACGATTACTGATGAAATAGGTGTGAAAATTATTAGAAATTGATATGGATGTCATTTTCAAGGTTTTCAGGGACGCCGATTACGAAAATATTATCTATATTGACGTAAAATGAAATTCAACTTCTGTAGTGGGGTGTTGTGGAATTCATGAATTGTACTTAAAACAAAGATCTATATAATATCGAAATCTACGCGGACGAAGTCGCGGGCAAAAGCTAGTTTTAAGTATATAAAAGAAAGTTAAAATTGGTCCAGACCAATTTTAAAAATTCTTCTTATGCTCGTAAAATGCTACAATAACACTGAGTATTAAGAGGGGACGCGGTCTGCGAGAAATTTGAAAAGTAGGTATTTGAAGTAGCTATTGCTGTTGCGTTGAGCCTGAGATTTAAATGTGTGAGTGGATGGTCCACATGCGTAGTACCTCTCACCCCTCCTCCCCACTAGCATATTCCCCGCGCCCGTGTACCGGCGAGTCGGCGAATCTACATTTTGCATTTATTTGGTTTTAGAAATTTGGACCGATTTAAACAAAAATGATCCAATCAACACAAACCTCATTTTGAGATATTTGACTTTAAAATTCATTGCAGTATTTCTCTGGCTGTCAAAATGAGGTTTATGTTGATTGGATCATTTTTGCTTAAATCGGTCCATTTGATGTCATCGTGTTACTTAGTTACCTACACGTTGTTATTATTGTTTTTACGTGTATGTAAATAATGGAAAAAATCGTAGTACTTACCTTACCTCTATTTATAGAATATTTTATCGCTAACCTACATATGAATAAAATGTCCTGAGGGTTCTGTTCGAATTATAATATCATTTTAGTTTTTATTAATATCATTGTAATGGTAATTAAGATCATTGTTGTATTCGTAAATCAAAGGCACTCCTAATACAGCAAGAGAATAATTATGGTAAAAGAAGAGGTAGCATGAAAACAATTTTCAGAAGAAACTAGATTGTCCGTCAACTTGGTTATTCATCAACAACAATAAAAGTTTATAAGCTGCAAGTCTTGATGAACTTGTAAAATATTATGGCTCAATAAATATACAAATAAAATATCGGTATAAAATTTCTGAAAAACTCCAGAAAATGGAATATAAACTAAAAAAATATGTCTTATTTTGGCAAAATATCGAACCGAGACCAGCAGTGTGACTTAATGGGTTGCTGATGATGATCGAACTTATCTAAACTAGATATTTCTTTTCACGAATGGCCTTTGCTTGAAATAATTGACGGGATCACACAATTTACCCGTAAGCGAAAAGACGGAAATGACGATAGAATAAATGTCCTATTTATTGTTTTAAATTCATTTTAGGGTTCCATAATCTATACAAAAGGAAAAAAAAACGAATCATTATAGGATCGCTCCGTTGTCCGTCTGTCTGTCAAGAATATTTTTCTCAAGAATGCGTAGAGGTATCAATCAATTTTGGGAAACCCTAAAAATACTCGGGTCTGCAATCCCTTGGAATATAATAAAATATCAGAGTTCTAAGTAAATGCAAGATATGAAAAGATACAGCCGTTTATGCTCCATTTTTGCTGCATATCTTGAAGATCAAAAAAGTCAAAACCTATAGGGTACTTCCCCTTGACCTAGAATCACGAAATTTGGCAAAAAGCAATATTAAGTTGCACAAGTAAAGCAAAAAGTCCGAAAACCGTAATCGTGTAGTTATATTATTATCACTGAATATATTAAAACTTTATTGGAACGGGTATAAGATGATACTCGTAAATAAATTGAATAAGAAAGAGAGTTTATTCCGGACTGATGTGAACTTTACGTGAATGTTTATTGTAACTTATAGCTATCCCGTTACCTTCTAATATCTTACATTTTAATCACAAATAATAATAAAAAATTTATACTTGTACGGAACCCTCGGTGCGCGAATCTAACTCGCATTTTGCCAGCTATATTAAATAAAATACTCACAACCTACACCTCTCTTGCATCCATTATAATGCGTGTATATGAATATACTTGATAAGACTAGTCTTACTTTTAGAGCAGCTAAATCAAATCGTTGTGACCTGATCTGATAATCTTATTAACTTAATAAAAAAGTCGGAAATTAACCTTACAGTTTCACAATTAAATAAATAAAAACAGTAAATCGTCAACATCGACATTGATGGACATCACTACAGTATCGATAAAAAAAATATCGACAGATACCACTTCCCTAGTCATATACATGTAAGTGAGCCCCCTTACCTCAAGTCACCCCCGAAGAGTGCGATAAAGACAGCTACAGCTCAGAAAGATTTTAAGACAAAAATTTTGACGAAATGGACGTTTCGTATTCCCCTGTTTTCTCCTCGAAAACTGAGAGGATTCAATCTTTTTTTACATGAAAAATTCCAGAAAGAGTATGACTAGGTTCCTATCATTTTTTTTTATGGAAATAACTAATAGAATTCCTCTGGTAGTCCTCTAATTACGACATTAAAAATACGGCAATTTTAGCAATATTTGGAGGCTCATATTTTCTTTATTAATAAGTTTTTGAAACAAAGGAAATGATAGGGACATGCCTAAAAAAATTGCCTTTTAAACATTATTCAGGGAGAAAACAGGGGAATACGTTTGTATGAAGAATCGTGCGCCGCGTTCCCTCTTAACGTAGAGTATATTTTACTGTTAAGAGGGTTCATACAGAAATACATGAAATCACGAGATTTCCACGTTCGCTACAGAATATGTCTTTATATGTAGCTAAGTAATAAGTAAATAAAAATTGTATTAAGAAAAACAGACTATTTATTATTAGTATTTTAGTTAGAACAGTTCTTTCGCTCAGCGTTTTAAGAAATTTTTTAATGGATAAAGTAGTGTATGAAATTGCCCATAATTTAGTCTTAAAACATTCGTGTGATGCGAGGTATAAAAACTAACACTCGTTATTTAAGAACCCTGATTAAGCAGTAGTTTCATATTTATCAACTATTATCAACTTATAGTCTGACAACGCTCTGTTCCTACAATAATAGCGTTAGTTCCTAGTGTGTAACTGTGTACTTCCTACTTTTAAATTGCACGACATGTCTTGTCGGACTATACGTACGAAATAGGCGCTGTACGAAATATCATTTTCCTTAATGACGATATGATTAGTGTCCGTTCGCATAGATCGGGTCGAAGAGCAAAGCAAATTTCTATAGTACTTGTTCAAAATTTTTAATTGCATATCAGTTTTATTTTTAATACTATACAAAATTGGCTCTGCTGTGAACGGACATTTACCTACGTTTTAATGCTGGGGACTGTGTTCCAGTCATTATTAGCTTTTGAAAAAAGGAAGTCTATCGGATTACCAAGAAAAATTACCAACCTGTTATATTGAATGCCTTTCCTACTGACATCCAAGCCTTTTCTGTAAATTCTTTTTTAGAATATTCTTTCATTTTATAATTATAAAGGCAAGGGTATTTTTCTACCTCAAAAACAAATTTTATATTAATTAATTGCTCTGTCATCTTCGAAATCGCGGACAGATAGAATTTCGCGCTCTTTGCGCTCCCTATTAAAATACCAACTAAATAAATAAAACTATTAAAAAAAAAATCAAGCAAGAAGAGCACTATAGAGTATTTAATACCTAAGTGTTTTTATGTTAACCACTGACCTCTATTATAATACGCGCATTATAATGGAGGCATTGAGCATGCGGCGCACGCCATATACAGATATATTTTTCTCTTCATAAACAAAATGTAATATTCAATAATAAATTGCTCCGCCATCTTTAAAGTCGCGGCAACATTAGTATCGGCGATCTTTGCAGGCAGGTAGCGCGCGACTTGCGTCGCCGACTATGAATTTCTATTACAGGGATCGCGAAGATACTAAAGTCGTGAGGTATCGGCGACTTGAGTATTCTTGTGTACGAGTGACACTAGCGACGCGCGACTTTTTTTTTTTTACATACTGTAGAAAAAAAATGAACTATAGAGTAAAACCAGGATAGACGCCACACTTTTTGTAATGGTGTATTTAAAATACGAGTTTATCAGAAATAATTTATTCTTCTTTTATTTATTTAACCTAACTATAACGTTTGGCAGAAATTTACTTCTTTGCAAAACAATTTATTATACGACTGCCCAAAGAAGGAGTGTTATTTGACTATAAATAAATGCCCCGCTATGAATTGATAATGCTAAGTACGATAGATGCCCTATCAACTAAAATAAATAAAATTTGAATTTTAAAATATTTAATTTGTAATCCTGCGAAGACAATTAGTGAAAATAATTATTAAGAACTTTAATTAATTAAACTTAAGCATTTGTATTACAAAAATGTTAGTCGATGAGGTTTATCGTGGCGATTATATCTATTACAACATAAAGAAATTTAGAACTTTAAGGTCATGGTGATCTCATTAGAAATTGTTACTTTCATGTTTTTAATATCATAGTCGATTTCAAAGTTTTATATGATATAAATATAATAACAAAATTATATGTAATTCATTTCTGACAGAGCCTAGAAAAAACTATGCCCAACTACCCCGGACTTACCCTATTCAATAATAAATTGCTCCGCCATCTTTAAAATCGCGGCGACATTAGTATCGGAGACATTGGCCGGCAGGTAGCGCGCGACTTACGTCGTACGACGAAAGTCGCGACGCGACCTGTGTACGGAAGTATACGAGTTTGTATTGCCGAAGTCGCGAAGAGACTAAAGTCGTAAGGTATCGGCGACTTGAGTATCCTTGTGGACGAAGGGCCTTATTGTACTATTATTATACCTGATTAAATTTAAATACATAACATATGTATATATTTGTAATCTCCATTTGATTCCCTTTATTTTAATACTCTACTCGATAGGTTTGGTTATAAAAAAATATAGAACTACTTACAATTTGGAACCATACAATTATGTATAATCTCTTTTTGAATGTATGTAATCTCCTTTTGATTCTATTTATTTTGATACTCAACTCGATAGGTTTGGTTAAAAAAAAATTGAACTTCTTACAATTTGGCGTCAAAAGCCCCCCGTTTAAGTCTTATTGCGATTTTTGGTACAGTTTTGTTTTTAATGTTTTAATGTCGCTGATTTAATATTTCTAAATTCCCCCGCGACACAGAGTTTGTACTCTAGTACGTGTATTGTCTTTTTATAAAGAAAAAATAAAAGTTGTACTCACATTATAATTAGCCGCGAACCCATCAGGATTAGCCATTGGTATTACATAGAAATCAAACTTGTCTAAATACGCTAGATAATAAGTCATGAAGAGATTGAAATCGTCTTCGCTTTTTATTAAATGACGCATACCGGCCACAGTGAGTCCGTGTACAATAAATATTATCTTCTTTTCTGGTTCCTCATTTTCAAATTTATTTTCGAAGACTCGGGGAGACATATCACGCGATTTTTCTGTTATTTTAAGAAGTACTAAGTTGTTGTATTCTGCTGTTCTGCCAAGTACTTCAAGTGTAACATTGGCGAGTCCGTTCTTATTATAATAGGTCGCAAAGCGCTGCAATTGCTTCTCAATCTGTTAAGAAGAGACCTTTACAAAATAAAAAATGAATTTCATCTTTTTATCATTCTAATATGTATTACAAATAAGAAAGTAAATATATAGATGGATAAATAGATGTTTAAATGAATGGAAATACATATTATATTTTTCGGAAATAGCACATAGGTATTTTTTACAGAAATAGCACGCGGATGGAGCCACGAGTGGAGGGTATTTTATAAATATTTGTTATTTGCGCAGTAGGAATGTATTCAAATGCCGAGCATAAAGTTCGACTCCCGAAAAGGGTAAGGGATTTTCTTTTTTTTTAATTTTTGGTAAAGATCTTCAGCTACAATATGTTCAACACATTTGTCATTTTAATTTAATGACATACAAAGTTCAATAAAAAGCAATTTTACAAATAAAATAATAACCATACCGGTAGTGTATACGGTTGAGTTTTCTGAATTCTCGGGTCTCACAAATTGAGAATGTAACAGGTTATCCGAAAAGTAGTGTCCGAAAATTTGCCTACGACCAGTTCACTGACGGGGAGGAGCTATGAGAAGAACTGATACTCGTAAGAAACTCACGCCACTCTTTGATAGAACTCAAAATGGATAGTTACAATCTTTTGTATAATTTGCAAAATTAAATGTTCGTTTCGGAATTTGGGTCTTATCTATGTATAATATGTTTGTTCTTAAATATATCTTTACTAGAAGTCACGCTGGGCTTCGCTCATGTCGTGCGTTATTCGGCCACTGCTCAGCACTTATAGGCCGTAGCATGATGTTATATAGTTTATAACCTCAATAAATGGGCTATCCAACACTAAAATAACTTTTCAAATCGGACCAGTAGTTCCTGAAATCCTAGCGTTAAACCAAAACAAACAAATTCTCCAGATTTATTTCAGGCTAGGTGCTATTGCAGATTATCTGTGTGCATAATTTCATACAGACCTCTTCACCCGTTCTGGCGTGACTGAGTTAGAAACATCCATCCATATCTCCATCTGTCCATCCAAACTTTCGCATTCATAAGATTAGTGTGATTTATTATATTTGTCTTTACACCCGGTATTTAATTGAGCAGGTAATGTCTGGTTTCTGAGCCGATATATGGCGTTAACGTTAACTTAAACAATTTAAAAACTGACACAGTAGTATGAATAAACTAGTTCAATTGTTTTAATTTTACCCATATTCAGTCAGGTTACAATTTAATCGATCAATAACTTTAATCTGAGGGCTCAGAAATCTGGCGAATCTTTATTTTATGCGACTCATCATGTTATGCTTGTTACGTGCAATAGTTAATTGGGCTAGTACTTACTGCGTATGGACTCATCATTTCCACGTCCTTTCCTTGTGAAACTTTTGTTGGTTTATCCAAAGCCTTGTAGTCATAATCTTCCGCTGGCCTCAAAATTAAAAAGTGTGTAATTAATAAATAATACAAATTATGTTTTTTTTTTAATGGAAAAGAAAAATGTAAAGTTTAGGAGATTTCAAATTAAAACCTACACGGCACGGCAAGCTACCGTTGTACAATATTGTTTCTATTACCTACCAACATATTATTCCAGCAAATTTATATTTTTTTTTTTATTTATTGTATTTTAGTTAAAATATATAATAGTAACTCTTTGTTAGATATAATTCAGAATTCATTTCACATACATATTACGAAACTCTCAAAGACATTTTTTGTAACTATCTGTTCTCCACAATTATGTGTAATTGGGAATAACTGTAATTAGTCGTTAGTTAGTAATTTCAATTTGTTATTTTTTTTTTATTAGACTGTTGTTATTTCAAAACCTAAAAATAAAATATAAAACCGATAACGTCGGATAAATCCGACAAATATTTTCGTGTCTGTTTCGCCGGAGTCGTAAATTTACGACCAAATACCACGCGCTTGTTTAATCTTCTTTTGTTATTTACTTACCATAGATTATAACTAAATATTTTTTGTATTAGGAAACTAGTTAATTAAGTAAATAATCATTTACCTAATAAAATTTAATACACTTTAACTGATAAAATAAGTCAGGTGGTTACAACTATAATTTTGTATCTATTATATTTATTCTGTAAAGTATACATATATAGACGTGCATAAGTGTGCTCAACACACAAAGATTTGTCCTTGGTGGGAATCGAACCCACGACCTCTGTCTCAACAGACAGGGTCACTAACCACTGAGCCACGGCGGCTTCAAAACTGTTCACTGAGTATTAGGCTGTATGTCGTCACGCTGACGTCACGCCGTCGCCGTACCTTGTCAACAGGCTGACACTGACGTCGTATCGCATTGTTTGACATGATCTTATAGAGAAGGTTTACTCACTCTCCTAAGGCCGGAGTCCACACCTCTTCTTGTGAATCTCGTATCATCTTTGTGGACCTAATAAAAATAATTCACAGAACTTTTATGCTCATAAATTTTAAAGGAATGGCATCATTGCAATTTAGTGTCATATTTCGTGGTTTTCAATTTTTATTATTTAATTTTTTTTTTCTTTTTTTTCTTTTAACCCCCGCACTAGGGAACAAGCCCTGTGTCACGGGGAGCTTTACAAACATGCAATTAACGGACACAAAGTACACCCAGACTCGAAACAAATATCTATGAGTTACACAAATATTTGTCTCGTGTGGGAATCGAACCCACGTCACCCAGCACGGCGATGTAGTGGCGAGGCGACCACCTTAACCACTGCGCCACGGTGACAGTCAAATTTGTCAAAAATTGGACAAAAAGACAAAAATTGGAGCTATTTGTTTTAAATGTTTTCAATACACTTTTCAGAATTAGGTGAAAGGTGTGTAAAAGGTACGAAATCATTTCGTTTACAGTTCTATTTATATGCAAATAACATATTGGAACTTGCAGGGCGTTTGTTTTTCACTGTAACAATTACAATGTATTGAAAACATTTCAAAAAATAGCGCCACTCAATCCACTAAATGTGACACACCTTAATTGCGACTTTGCCATTCCTCAGTATGAAACCTAATAAAACTTTCATTGATATAAACCTGCAATAATAATATTACCACTGGTTTGTCAGTATTAGTTTTTATAAAATTGAATTTTTGGTAAATTCTACGTCTGACCGCCTATGTAAGTAAATAGTTGCCCGCAGCTTCGACTGCACGTAAATGACTGGAATTTGAAACAGACCAAATAAAGGCTTTCTCAAAAATTTGCCTGTAATATACAATTTTTTTTTATTCGACTTGTAGTTCCAAAGATCAGAGCGTTAAATCATAAAACAAATCTTCATTTTTTTATAATATACAGAGATTTAATACCTCAATATTTGGAATTTCTTCTTCTTTTTATGTGATCTCCCAATCTTGGCATGGCTATGATTAACTGGCGTTTTCGTGGATTTGGTATCGGAGCTCTTTGTGGTCAGTACTTTTTTATTACGAATATTTCCATACCTGAACAACAATGATGATGTAACTAAACGTTCTATTAAAGTTTGCAATAATCTAGACTTATTGCTATGAATTATAAAAATTACTGTTCATTCAATTCTTCTGGGCCTGTCTGGAAATGGATTTTTGCCGCCTTTGTTGATTTTTTGTTCCACTTAACTGTACGTGTTATATAATTCTCATAATCGGTAATCATATCGTCTAAAGTACTTGGCGTAACAAAAGTTTCTTTTTCCTTCGCGGGTGTCCATCTGAAATGCCTAAAACAAAACAATATTCAAGCTCGAGCAGATAGGTCTTAAAAAAGAGGTTTGATTAAAATTTAATTATAACTAATGAAAACTTATTTTTAATAATATACTATTAACTAGTTTCTTGATAATCTATAAATCAATTGTTACTAATCTATACTAATACATATTAAGATTTGTATTTTTGTATGTAACAAATAAACCTAAAAACTACTAGACCGATTTCAAAAATATTTTGCCGTTAGAAAGCTACATTACCACTGAGTAACTTAAGTTAAATGACACCACGCTACGGTAAATAGGAGCTGAATGGCTGTATAAAGAACGACGGGAGCGAACCCCCGTACTTCTAGTCTTTAATTAAACAAAACAATAAAAACTAATTTAGGTAACTAGTAATAAGTTTAATTTTATGGCTACTGGCTACTGGCTTCTTGGTCTAGTGGTTAGTGACCCTGACTGCTAAGCCGGAGGTCGTGGGTTCGAATCCCACCCAGGACAAATCTTTGTGTGATGAGCATAAAGGTTTGCTCTGTGTCTGGGTGTAATTTATCTATAATATGTATGTATTTACAAAAAAAAACTGTATTTAAGTAGTATATCAGTTGTTTAGTACCCATAACACAAGCAAATATAATTGCTTACTTTGGGACTGTGGTAGAATATTATATTTTAGAGCATTCTTCTTGAATAGTAGTGTAGAGTGTTTTTTTTTTTTTATACCACGACGGTGGCAAACAGACGTACGGTCCGTCTGATGGTAAGCGGTTACCGTAGTCTATACTTATTTAAATTAGAAAATAAGATTTTGCATGCCGTTTATGCGGTGAAACATGCTGTACCTGTACATTTATATTTCTTACACCTCTGTAACCATGTTTCTGGCAAATAAAAATATTACTATTATTAAACTAAAATTTTAAAGTTGGTTGCAAATATCCTGATGGGTATTTCTCAGAGATTGCGTTTATCATCTGATTCACATGGTCTAATTTTCACTGGCCTGTTGGTCTAATGGTTAGTGACCCTGACTGTTAGGACTGTCATATATGCCTGTCATGTCAATAATTTGAAACCGTATCAAATATATAGCATAGCATAGGCTGCATAGCAATGTGTAAAGTGATGCAACCGCAAGCCTGACTTTTTACTTTTGTTTGTTATTTATTTTGTAAACATTCATTTTAACTTGGTGTGGTGCTCTGCTGCATCACTTTACACGCTACCCAAATTATAAATTACAAAAGATTGTAACTATCCATTTTTTTAAAAAGAGTGGCGTGAGTTTCTTGCCAGTTCTTCTCATAGCTCCACCCCGTCAGTGAACTGGTCGTACGCAAATTTGCTGACACTACTTTTCGGATAACCTGTTACATTCTTGTGACTTTCATAAGTGTTACCTTGTAACCTAGATGAATAAACGAGATTTCATTTCAAATGAAGAACGCAATCTCTAAGAATTATCCTGATTATACATTGAATAGTTGAATTGTCCATTGGCCGTTGATTGCAGGCGGCACAGGACCGCTCACGGTGGCGTAAATTAGATGAGGCCTATGTTCAGCAGTGGCCGTCATTGGTCTGATATGATGATGATGATGATACATTGAATAATAGTTCTAAATCTACAAATTACTTACTTTATTTGTGGTGTAGTTAAAGTTTCAATTTTTTGTTTAGTTGTCCTCGTCTTAGTACGTTGATTACCTGTCCTTTCTTTTTTAGCTGCCCTTGATGTAATCATTGGATAGTTTATCCTAGGTTTATTCTGTTGTTTATCCCTTTTTATTGGAAAAATTCCTATTACTTCATCAGTACCAAGTAAAATATCATCTACTGATCGATCGTGGAATTTTTCTTGGCTGTCCTCATTTCTATTGATCTCGTCGGAATCTAAGTCTCTCATTTGTCCAAATCTAAAAAAAAATGTTTGGCCATATTATCTCTTACTATTACTGATAGCGTGACACAGCATGGGTACGACACGGTACACTTGTTAAATATTTGTTTCCGTAGTAACAGCTCCAGTTCCTCTACCACAGGAACACAACAAATACAATGTGTAATATCCCGTGCCATTCACACAAATAATTAGAAAATGTTTTCGACTATAAATTAGAGAGCACAACCTTACAACGCAAGTCAATTGTAAAGGACCTAAAAAAACTCACCCTCCGTAACCTTTATGATGATATAATTAGAGCACAATAAACTTTTTGGATTCTTAAATTCTTAATCAGGGCAATCAAGGATTTTAAAAATACTTCCAGTTTTACCTAAGGGTCTTTCCCCTTTGGGACCACGACACTGTGACTGTGTGATTGACACCGTAGTCCCAAAGTGTCGTGGTCCCAAAGGGGAAAGACCCCTAAATATTCAGCACTATAATTACCTACAACCTTTCTGGAATTTGGTAGTACCGTTTGGCCAATGCTATCATTTTAAAGTTTTATTTTCCACTAAGACTTGTTTAAATCTATACTTGTACAAGTCTTAATGCAAAATACTAAACTTTAAAAATGCTTGCATTCGGAAAGCCACTTGGCCGCGAACTGTCTTGCTATTGAGAGCAACCCATCAAGTCCCACTGCTGGGCTCGGGTCTCCTCTCCTCTAACTAGAGAGCTGGGAGGGTTTAGGCCATAATCCACTCACGCTGGCCTAGTGCGGGTTGGTGGATCAGACATACTCATAGAATTTCTTCTAGGGTATGTGGGTTTCCTCACGATGTTTTCCTTCACCGTTAGCAGATGGTAAGTCACTTGACTAGTACATATAAATTCCACAAAGTGGAATCCACATTGGTACTGCCGGTCGGGATCGAACTGGGACCGAGTGATTTGCACGCCGGTCCCTTATCCATTCAGCCACCATCGCTTTATTATACCATTTAAATGAATAGATACTATGTATTTGTGCACGGTATTAGACGTTTTGTCGTATTCTGTGTTGTGTTAAAGGTTCGCATTCTAGGTTAAAGAACATTTTTGTCTTTAAGACCAGTTAGCTATAATTATGATTGTGTATAAAGTGTATACCTAGTAAAATTAATAAATGAATACATTTTAGTACTCACTTACCTTTATTTAATGCCACGCGGTACTACTACCTACTACTGACCTTCTTGACTAACTGCCGTACTCAGAGACGTTACTTAACGTTAAAATGTATTTAGTAAAAACTTGTAATACTTAAGTCTATACGCCTAAAGACTATTATTCAATGAAATAATTGTGTTAATGACAGATTATTGCTAATTGACGTGTCTGAGTGCGACAGTAAGACGTTTTGACAGGTTTTATATGAAAAAATAAAGAACAGACCTTACATTCTTTCATATTCCAGATGGACTAACGACCTAGTAAAGGTTGGCGGTTAGTTGCTATGACGGAAATTAGCTGTGGCTTAAGTTTGATGTGATGATAACTATATTTCATATTATGTATCACAATAAATATACCTTATCATTTTTGATTCCTTCTTCTTTGTGCTTTTTCTATTAATAGAAGAAAAATTTTTTTCGTTTTTAGGTTTAGCATCATGATATTGGGCACTTTGAACAGAAGAATTATTTTCTGGGTCAGGCGTTGTATATCTGAATTATAAATATTATTTTACAAAGATTGCATAGATAACAAAGCAGTTCTAAAATCACGATGATAAAGTCAGTTTAAAAATTATTTGTTTTGGATATCACTAAAGCAAAGTAGCTCGGTGTGCTCAACACAGCAAAGCAGTGCTTCACACCTGTGCAACGGTTGCTATTGTACAAATTGCAAGTCCGGTCAATCTGGGAGCACCTGGATCCCAGCTTGGGCCTATTGACTCGGTTTAGAAACGCGCTGTGAGAATCGTCGACAATCAAAATAAATAAAATAGGTAGGTATCCTTTTGATGAGTGTCTGATACCTTCCAAATAAAAATATTCAAAGCTTTTTTAGGATTCCGTAAACCTCAAAAGGAGAAAACGTTAACATTATAAGATCATATTAAATTATTATATAACGGGTCTACGTCACGTATTATATTTAAGGAATATGAAAATACCTTAATTTTTTTGTTTGCCCGACGTTTCGGTCGAATTACACCGACCGTGGTCACGGGCTGACTGGAGCGGCGGCCGAGCGCCGTTCCTGATGCGTTAAATATAATACGTGACGTAGACCCGTTATATAATAATTTAATATGTGTACAAGTCGCGAAAGTTTAAAAGATTTTATTATAAGATCACTCCGTTGTCCGTCTGTCTGTCTGTCAAGAATATTTTTCTCAAGAACGCGTAGAAGTATCAAGCTAAAAATAATATCAAATCGGGCCAGCAATCATCAGAGTTCTGATTTAACGCAATCAAAAAATACAGCCGTTTATGCTTCATTTTTGTGGTATATCTTGACGATTAAAAAAGTCAAGGGTACTCCCCGTTGACCTAGAATCATGAAATTTGGCAAGAAGCTATATCTAGTTGCAGAAGTAAAGAAAAAATTTCGAAAACTGTACTCACTGTAGTTATATCACTGAATGATTATTATTACTTACGATGAAGATTTTATCTTCTTATGAGGGTTTTTCAACCGTGGGCTTCGTAGGCGTGTTGTTATTTTTTCTATATTGTCTTCGTTGTTAGTTTCAGATTCAAATAACTTTCTAATTGGATAACTAATTGGGTTAATAAAACTCTTATTATCTATGCTGCAATAATGCTTTGTGCTTTCAGAAAAGTTAAAAAAAATTAAATCAAGGAATATTTTAGCCAGATTAAATGGAGGATGTTCTATCTTCAGCAGTGGACTTCCTGCGGCTGATATGATGATGATGATGATGAAATGGAGGATAATAATTTTAGATGGCAGGCAATCGCTAGTCCGAGTCTGAAAATACTAATCTCTATAGGTACTGATACGAATTCTTTGAATAATCTACTTTAACCTTTTGTGCGTTTAGTTTTTGTATAAGATTTGTAGTCCTGCTCACATTCTTGGTTAAAATAGCCAATAGATACATAAACTAAAAAGAGATCCCAATAGGTAGCTTCTACAATAGCTAAAAATCAAAGGCGCTCGTAGCAATGTGGTAGTTATGTTCGTTAAGATCATCACAGTTAAGCAACGTTCAGCCAGGTCAGTCCATAGATGGGTGGCCGCTTGTGTGTGGTGGCTCGAGCGTTTCCGTGCTTTTGAAGGCACGCAAAGCCGCCGGTTACCATTTAATGTGGTAGTTGTTAAGTCATATTGGAAGCCTTCTAGGTGACTTGATAAATACCAACACCAGGGTCTGCCTGAAGCCCGTTCGATAAAAGAAGACAACTGTTACAAAAATGATGACGCAGTAGACATTACTCACGTTTTTAACTTCTTTGAATGAGGGTTTTTTAACCTCGGACTCCGCTTGCGTGAAGTTTGACCTTCTGAGCTTTCTTTATCATTTTGATGGATCCGCATAGAAGGACCACTATCATATTCAAAATATTTGCTGTAATTACGTTAAGTACGTCTAAGGTTAATTCATCTAAAATTATGAAATAACTTTACTTATAAAAGCATAAACGCCCAATCCCCTTCATTTTTCCTTTTGTTCTTATTTCCCTTTTGCTTTTCGGTAGGTAGCGGCTTGTGTTTACCTCCTATTTCTAAAAGAACACAGCCATGTTCTGGGGTGGCGGTTACCACTTACACACATGCTCGTCTGCAACGACGGGTAATAAAAGAAAAATTAAAAGAAAAGAAATCATCCTCTTTTGTGCTGTTAGCGCGGTAATTTGAATTTAAAATGGTTTTAGTGGCTGGTTCGATTAATCACCACTTTAACCTTACTATAAACTGTTTTAACTTATAGTATTAATTTAAATGACCAAAATAGCGTGCACTGCACTAGAAATTAAAATTGTAATGAGCCTCAAGTCTTCGACGGATGCTCCGACGAAGACTCGGTTCGAATTTGAATTTGTATTAATTTAGGATTGTGGTGGGTCAAAAGAGGTGCATTCGTGCAGGACGTAGCCTGCAACGGGTGCAACCGTTACAATGCTATTGCATTTTAGGCTCTAAAAAGAACTAAAAGCATAAAATAGAACACGAAACGAACAAACGAACGCTAGAGAGAGAGGAAGGAAGTATTTTCTAGATTATAAGGTTATTATAAACCTATTTATAAAATCATAATATATACTCACTTCGGTATTACAAAATCTGCTTCTGATTCCTTAGCTGCAGAATTATATTCAAATTATAATAATAATAATATAATATAATGTTCTACCACATTCACACAGCGCCATCTAGTCCCAAAGTAAGCAATTATATTTGCTTGTGTTATTGGTACTAAACAACTGATATAGTAAGTCCTGGGTGGGGATCGAACCCACGATCTCCAGCTTAGCAGTCAGGGTCACTAACCACTAGACCAACAGGCCAAGACCCTGACTGCTAAGCCGGAGGTCGTGGGATCGATCCCCACCCAGGACAAATCTTTGTGTGATGAGCATAAAGGTTTGTTCTGTCTGGGTGTAATGTATCTATGTATAATATGTATGTATTTACAAAAAAAAATGTATTTAAGTACTATATCAGTTGTTTAGTACCCATAACACAAGCAAATATAATTGCTTACTTTGGGACTAGATGGCGCTGTGTGAATGTGGCAGAATTTATTATATTATAATTTAAAAGTAACAATCGGATCTAATGACTATGTTGATTTACCGATCTAAACTCATCCTAACAAAACCAATTTAATGCTATTCGCAATGCTGGTATTGTTTATTAAAAAACATCCACAAAGGTCAATATCTGATTGGATTTTGCTTAATTCTGTTCAAATATCCCTTCGAAAATCATTCAGCAGACCTTTTTCCAAGATCATTTTGAAACCATAGACATCTTCACATCTAGACGTCTTGCAATCGAAAATAGTTTGAATCTAAACCTACGAAACCTAAATAGCAATTACTATAGATGTTGTTGATACCTGAAATGATTGTTGACCAATGAAATGAAAATAATACAATCGTCACTAACAACACTATATTGTTTCCGAATACATTCACCATTTTAACAGTTATCATAAACAAGTTAAAAAGAAGTTACAAGCTTATCGGGTTCAGGCATGCGTGAAATCGATAAGCCATTTTATTATAATATTATTAATGTTATTTTTTCCAATATATAGGTTTTCACACACAACAACTGCATAAAAAATTTCGTAACGTAAAATGCAAGTACCTGCGAGTACCTGTTTTATTACTTTAATGTTAAATATTTTAAAGTACATTTTTGGCGCAAAAAAAATTAAATTTATTTTGGAGCAAAAGGAAATATATCCGTGTTGTGACGGATTAAGAATACATAATGTCACTACCCCATCTCAAACAGTGGGCGTCGTCAAAAGGCGACTAAGAGAGTAACCTTATGTAGATAAGAGCATGCGAGAAAAGGAAATTTTGACAGAAACCCTATACTAACCCGTCTGGTCGCCGTGGTATAGTAGGCTAAATTCTCTCCATATTCTTTGGAGGAAACTCGTGCCTAGCAATGGGCCGTTCATGGGTTGAAATGATGAAAAGGAAATAAGTATATACCTGTCTCTGTGGTGCAGCGTGAAGTGCATAATTCTGCTGCTGCTCATCTAGGTGTTTTAACTTCAACAGTACTTGTTGGTCTTTCTTCTTGTGATATGACCAAAGCAATTAGCAACGCGGTATGGACATACAGAGAACAAGCGTTGGGGTGCTTTATTTTCAGTTCTTTGAGGACCGAATCATCATTGTCAGGTTTCATGATCAATCAATTGCATTTTCTCTTAGATAAATAAAACGAACGGATTTTAGTAAAATAATTACATAAAATAATTATTTATTTATTTTTTCTTCTTTTTGTCAGTTGTAAAGTATTGTAGAGTCCTTTCAATATAATTGAAAACGACGTCAATGACTCGCTTCCAAATCTGAGTTAATGCAGAATAGTCTACTAAGTCTTCATCCGCTGATGCAAATATACTGCTTCCGTATAACTGCATCACGAATTCCATCGCGAAAGGAATACCGTAGACCTGTAAATGTATATAGAATCTGATGAATTGAGAATATGGTAAACTGCTCTGAAACCGAAATTACATAAGTATAAGCGATACGGGATTCTGTGTGTTATTTTTAATACAATGACATTGAATATTCACAAAAACATTTCATAATTATTTACTGAACTTAAAGCCAGAACCTATTTGCTATACAGATATATTGTGTGTTCGATTGAAAATGTGGGACCTAAGATAGTGGCAAAATGTAGATGTGTTGTACCTCCACGTTTTGTAAATTAATAATTATATTGCTTACAGTAGCGGCATAGTCGACACTTGTCCCAGACACTTTCCCGTACCAGCTATGCAAAGTATCCACTGTCACCGAAACCAATTGAAAATTTGCGTTCTTCATTGCCTCATCAATTTCTCCCCTAATATCAATATACTTGTCGTCATCAGCCTGAAGTTCTGTAAATCCTCGGGGATATAAAACAGCGTCTCCCTATAAAAAAATGGCTTTTTGAAAAACGTACTCATCATTACCTATGCTGGGCGTGAGTCTCTTTTCATAAGAAGTCTCTTCTTCAAAGAGATTATCGTAGTAGTAGCATGTAGTAGTGTGGGAATTACCACACTACCTATATTTATACCTACATCTGTACAAGAGAAGGAAAACTCTAAATAATATTATGCACCAATTCTTCTAGCGTGGTACAATATTATAGTACCACGTACCACGGTACAATAGTACCACGCTATATGAATTGGGGAAACAACATCTACATCACACATCTGTAAATCATCATACATCTGTAGGTATAATATACTTTGTTTCCCTAGTGGCCTCTTACGGTATCCTGCCACATCATCATCATCATCACCTCAGCCTATTGCAGTCCACGGCTGAACATGGGCCTCTTCTAACACACGCCATATCACACGGTCCTCCGTTTTCCGCATCCGATTTTATCCGAACAGATTTTCATTTCGCCGCGTTCTTATACACCCAATTTGGCATTGAAATCCCCATAACTACGTTGTAGTGAGTCTTGGTAGTGTAATGTAGATATTTAGTAAATATATTAGTTGTAAGGAATCTAGTTATAAGAATTTTTAAATAAATGTGGGTAACTGTCAACGGTGTGCGGTGGTGCAAGGCTCCCACCATATTACATTAAATTGTGTGAACAGTGCGGAATTTTGTTTCTGTCAGCTCCCGTGGAACCTTCTTGAACACTACAGGTAATGTGGTATGCTACCATGTAATGCCTTAGCTATGTCTTTGTACATAGCTTCGGCAATGTTCGGCAAATTTGCGGTAACGCCTTCAGGGAATACCTGCCGGTAATTTTCAATATGAGCTACGCACTCTGGTCGATACACTGCTGACCTCCACAACGTTGTTAGCGAGGATTTTGTTAACGAGAAAACCGACACCGCCCTGAGAAAGCCGACCGCCTTCTCGAAAGTAAAACAGGTGGCCTGACTTAAGGATTATCGTGTCACCACACTAAGTGTAGGAGCAAATTATACTCTACCTTAAAGGTATTAGTATCGTATGTGCCAGCGTGTACATGTATATAAGCCATTATCTTATGTCCGTGGTAATGTAGAACGTCACGAACAGCTCTCGTTTCAGCCTCGGAGAAAGGATTAGGGCCGGGATAGGATTGGGTACAGGAGCTTTGGGCTATTGTAGCGTTCCATGCTACGTCAAAGTTACGGTCCAACATTACACCGCTGCAATCTCTCTGGGGAGACTTGTTTTTGTTCCAAAATACCTAAAACGAAATTATTTTTATCTTTCATTCATTATCATCAATTAAAATTAGTTTAAAGCAAATCTAATACATATTTCTGATTGAAAAAATAAAAAATATTTAAATACTCACTCCTGTTTTACCTCTGCTAGCCACATAGCCATCAGGATTAGCAATTGGTATTATAAATATATCAAACTTATCCAAATGTGACATATAAAATTCTATTAGTTTTCTTGTCTTGTCTTCTTCAGTAAGGCAAGGCAGACTGTTTAATCCCATCACAGTAAGTCCATGTACAATAAATATAATCTTTCTTTCAGGAGCTTCAACAATGTATTTGCTTTCAGAACGAAACGTGGGATCAGTTTTATGTTCATTAATAGTTACTTTGAACAGTACTATATCATTATACTCAACAGTGCGCCCTAATACTACCGGTGTTACGTTAGCATTACTAAATTTTTCTAATATACGCATCATTTGTGGTATAATCTGTAAAATGAAATATACATCAACTGTAACTAATAAGTTGACTATACTAAAAATAATATGTTTATGTATACTATCACTCCGTCTTTCAGATACATACGAGATAGTTACATTAACATTATGTAAAAATCGAAGAGGCATCACGAGATTTATTTTAAAAGCATAAACACACGGCGTATTTTGAATGCGCAAACGACGCGCAGATGACTCGCGTATACGTGCATTAAACGATTCGTACCCCACCATGTAACCTATGCACACGGGACAATCGTGAAACGCGCCTCTACTGTGCGTATACGCACAGTTATAGCTACACAGACAAACTGTAATCGAAGATAGAAGTAGGAAAAATATTGAAAATGAGAGTGCGGCGCTCTGCTCCTTTGTACCTACGAGTATATGTGTTTAAAGCAATATAAACCTACTTGCGTTTATATTGCTTTAAACGCATGTATACGCCATTCATGCGCGCATCTGTATCATCAATACAATGCAATCGCACGTTCCTAAAACGCAGCGTCGTCTGAGCCATTTCAATACGTCGTGTACTCTCTTAAATTCAGCAATTCGACCTGCCCTCCCTAGACAAGTGGCATATTCGCTGATTCGAAATTAGGTGAGAGTTATTAGTCCAGTGATGTCCACTGCTAAACTGCAATGAGTGGACATCATTGGACTATAAATGTGATGGTATCTTGGCCATGTATGTGGCGCTGACGATGTCCATAAGCAGTAGTTCTCTAACCGCCAGAAGGACTGCCAGCTTCTGCGATAAATAAAGTTTTTAAACGCTTGTTACACTTACCGCAAATGGACTCAGAAATTCATCACCTGGTACTGGTTCGGCAAATTTTGGAGGAGGAGAAGGAGTTTCAGTTTCATTCCTTAAAGCAAAAAAATTATACAAGTATTTAAAAAACTAATAAAAAGTTACTTTATATTTACAATATAAGGATATACTCGTACATATAGGTTTCATCACGGAACAGAAAATTCATAATTATAGAACTTTCGAATTGATATACCTACATACATATATTAATTATATTTATTACGAACATATAATTTTATTGTGCATAATTTTTTTTCGTTTAAATTTTTAAGATATTGGAAATCATCATCAGCATCGTCATCATGATCAGCCCAAAGACGTCCACTGCTGAACATAGGCTTCACCTAATTTACGCCTCCACGATCGATCCTGTGCCGCCTATAACCAATTAAGGTTTGATTGCAATCTTCATATTGTACTAATATAGAGATTGGTAGTTGCACCATCTTTACATAAAGGCACTCCAGAATAAACTTGCTACGAGACCACGCGTTTCATTTAATTTTGATAACCCCTCAAATATATTTCAGTGATGTAACTACAAAGTTACGGTTTTCAGATTTCCTTTGATTATGCAACTTAATATTGCTTTTCGGCAAATTTCATTATTCTAGATCAAGGGGTTCAAAAACCATGTTTTGAATCCCTAGGGATCGTCAAATAATCAGCAAAAATGGAGCATAAACGGCTGTAGCTCATAATTGCTTTTATTTAGAACTCTGATTTATTCACTGCTCCAAGGGATTGCAGGATTCTAGTATTTGATATGAATTATAGCTTGATACCTTTATACGTTCCTGGAAATCTTGGCAAACTCAAAGACAGACAATATACAACGGAGGGATTCTATAAGGGTTCCGTTTTTTCCTTTTGAGGTAAAATAATTCTATATCAGGCTTACATTGACAAAATGACTTTAAATTAAATCAAATACTTTTTGATATTAAAGTTTACTTACTGTCTTAACGCCGCATAAAATCGTGGTACAACCCTAGAATAAACAAAAATAATGCATTGAAAATTCACTTCTAAAATCAGAATATTATAATCAATCTTTTTTTTACGCTAACCATGCAGGCTGCGATGGTTTAACTTTTTTTTTGTTTAACTGAACTGCATATTTTGACCCTTTTCTATTTACTATAGCAGTCTAACCATCGCAAACTGAGCGCTTAGTGCGTATGTATACACTTTTACACACCTTCAGATGACACGATACAATCAAGAGATGCAATCAAGAGCTCAAATATTTTTTGCTTTAAAAAATTTAGCCTATAGCTACATGGCATTGCATCGTGTCATTCAGTGTTTATATGTAATCCCAAAGCCACCGTTAGTTGGTATAGATATGCTTGGTTACTTTACTATTTTAACCCTTAACTGCAGTCCTGAGTACATTAGACCTAAAATCAATATTTAGATTCGAACTTGGCTATGAATTGCCGCGTGCACCGCAGCGCTTTTAATTTTTAGATACATTCCGTGAATAAGTCAAAAGGTTTGCAATATAATAGATAATCAACCGCAATAGATAACTAACTAACTTTAATATTGTACGTAACTTTTGAGATTATATTATCATTTATTTAAAGTCTCTAACGGAAAACTGAATGCTGTTACAGAAAGCATGAAATGGTTAAACGAGAATTGGATTGATAATGTCGGTAAACTTGCTCTATTCCACTTTGGGTAAAGTGCAATATTTTTCCACGAAATGAATAAAAAATCTTGAGATCTTGAATATTATATTTAGATCTAGCGATTTTTTTAATGATTAATAAGAAATTACTATCTAAATTTAATATGAAGCACATTTTAATAAATGATCCACCTAATAAGAAAGCAAAGTCTGTACACATGCGCTGAATGTAAGTTCCCTCTTTGGTTGAACTTGGCAGTTTAAACATTTTCAATTTTGTAAGTTATCTTTTAGTTTTTGCCGTACTTAAACATAATTAATTATTAATATTTTTGAGCCAGTAAACAGAACCAAAAAGGGGTTTCTGTTGTTTAATCTAAATATAACGATAAATGTGGTCGCCTCGCCACATTTGTTAATAAAAAACACAATTATTTTTTGCTTTTTATCACTACAGTTAAGGGTTAATTTATTAGTATTCAACAAAATATGAGAACAATCAAAATATAGATATGTTTATAATAGTTAAGATTAAATGAAGAAACAAGAGATGGACATAAAAATAATATGGAAATTATCACTTAACTTTACACATCATCATCATTAGATAGGTATAATTTATTTATTTAAACTTTATGACTTAATGCCATAAGCATTCTCTACCAGTCTATCTTGGGTGATGCAGAGTAGAGCAAGAAAGTAGGTGTACAGTGATAATAAAAAACAATTAAAAAGAGAAAACATAAGTAACATAATTATATAATATACCTATTCTACCTACCTTAACAATAAATAATATAGAACTAAATAAATAATTGTTATTCATAAAACTATAGCTAAAAGATACAAAAAATAATATGTATTATATAAGATGACTATTATCTAAAAAAACTATTACACATGCTGCCTGTGTTATTCAAAAATGTTTTAGCCATTTTTGGATAGTACTTATTATAAATTTGTTTAGTATTTTTTCTTTTTTTAGTTGTAGTACCTATTTTGTTTATTCGATGCTGTTATCGTATCAATTTTCTTTTCGTTATTAGTTCTTAACCCAATTTTATTATCAAAGTTTAGAAAAAAATTGTTGGGTGTGGTGTTATTAATGACCATTTTATTTCTTTGGAAAATAGGTTGGGGTACATCGGATGTGGTAGCTATGGTAGTTGTGTTCTCTTTGGTTATTTTCTGATTTTTATTTTTTTTGTCAGTTTTCTTTGATATTTTCTTAGTTGTTGTTTTCTTTAATTTTTTCGTTGTTGTTTTCTTTAATTTTTTCGTTGTTTTCTGAACTTTTTTCTTTGTTGTTTTTTTTTCAACCTTTTTTGTTGTTTTTTGGTTATACACTAATATTTTAATGTTGTCGTTTTTCTTAACTTGGCCCTTAAAGTTACGGTCATGAGTTCTTAAGTTTAAATAATCTGAACTTAGACCAAAATTGTCGGTTATGCTTTCGTCACTACTCATTGCATCTTCAATAAATCTTTCTGCCGTTAGATTCACATAGGTAGATGTGTTCTTGTCTTTTTCATTATCGTCCTTTATAACTTTTTCTTCAATATTTTTTCTCATGGCTAAGGTTTTAATTATTTCGTTTTCTCTGGAAGTTTCTTTTCTCTTTTCGTTGTCATCAGATATTTTCAAGATTTTGGCAGCATTCGTGTACCTGAGCCAAAAAAATATAACGTCACAGTTGGCCTGAATTTTCTTTATTTAATAATTATATTTATAATTATTGTTGTTGACAAAAATATATTCTGCACAGAGTTAGTTCTTTTCATAAAATAACAGTCATAACATATAGTACTAGAATAAAAAATGGTCAATGTTTTTACCCGACTGTCAGGACGGGTATTGTTTGTAAATTTCTTTATTCCCACGAATCTTCCAAACGGCTGCATAGATTTTGACAATTAGGGTATCGTTAGATACGTCTAGAAAACCCAAGTGTCCTTAGATAGGTTTTAAGAATAAAAAGACTTAAACGGCGGGCTTTTGACGCCAAATTGGAAGAAGTTAATTTTTTTTTAACCAAACATATCGAGTTAGGTATCAAATTAAAGAGAATCAAAAGGAGATTACAAATATTCAAAAAGAGATTATACATAATTGAGTGGTTCGAAATTGTAAGCAGTTCTATTTTTTTTTTTAACCAAACCTATCATTAGAATATCAAAATAAAGAGAATCAAATGGAGATTACAAATATATACATATTATATTTTATGTATTTAAATTTAATCAGGTATAATAATATTACAATAATTTTACGGTCTTTTTTGTGCGTTGCTCTCTGTTGATTTTTTGCAGTCGGGCTATTAATTTTTTTTAATTATATTTACTTGTATATTATACCCTGTACAATTCTTCAGTGTCTTCAAACACCGAATCTTCATTTCTATATCAGAATTGTTTCGTCTATAAACATTTTCAATTTTCATGTGACCGTGAATATGTAAGAAACCTTCTTAACACGTGCGAGGGAGGGGTGTAGTGTTCATTTGTTTATTTGTTATTGAAACTCTTTCTATTTCTATCCAAAATAATCTCCTACTGGATTGATACTTGTCATATGTTTCGACTGGCCTGTTGGCCTAGTGGTTAGTGACCCTGACTGCTAAGCCGGAGGTCATGGGTTCACCTAGGACAAATCTTTGTGTGATGAGCATGATTGTTTGTTCTGTGTCTGGGTGTAATTTATATTTAGTAAGTATGTATATACAAAAAAAAAATAAAAAAAAGTAATTTATCAGTTATTTAGTTACCCATTACAGAAGCAAATAGAATTGCTTAATATGGGACTAGATGCCGCTGTGTGAACGTGGTAAAATATTATTATTAATAAAGCACTAACGTTATAGAATACACAAGATAAATACTATTAAATGCTGATATGATAATAGAAAAAAAATATTTTTTGCTAAACCAACTTTAGGATAGTAAAACATAAAAAAAGTTACCCTTATTATTCAAATTCATACTATGATAACAATGTTGAACAGAGAACTAATATTTCAGTAGAAGAAATTTAATAAACTGAAAATATTACATTATTTGCCAACTTTATTACAATATTAAGAGAAATAACTATAACAAACACCATAACACAACTCAAGTTATAATTTAGACCCATGTCGGTAAATATATAAAGTAATTATTTACTTATTAGATATATCCATTCTTCTGAAATAGTTTGAAAGTCTTCGGTATAATGTGTCGTCAACTTTTGTATTAGTCAGCTGCCTATATAATAACATTTATTATTAAATACATCGATATATTGCCTACTCGTAATCTTGATATCATCATATCAGCCCAACGACGTCCACTGCTGATCATAGGCTCACCTAATTTACCACTGCGAGCGGGTTTGTGACGCATGTAACCAACGGCCACTCGCGTCGCGCAATCTTGACCAGCTCCCCTAGACAAATGGCAATCGATTCGATATAACTATTCTATCGACATGTCAATTTAATACATTGATAAAGTGACATGTCGATAGCTTATTTATTTATTTATATAATTGCACACTACACTTACAGTTTCCCAATACGTGTAGTAAGCCATAGGTAACACTTTAAACTATTACTAATTTGTATACCTATACACATACAGAATAATTACAATTTGTAAGTAAATATTGTCGACATCTGAATACTGAGCAATCAAAGAATTAAGCAGCGTAATCGCCTGCCTAGTGGGTGCATATTGAGTGACTTATGTCAGAGATGTGTTCAAATGTATTGAAGTGACATTTAAATTTCGAATAGAATCAGCGATTTGCCACTTGTCTGCCATAGGTAATTTCAATGCCGCGGTCAAATATTTGAAACTTTAAATAAGATTGCTGTCGTTTTCAAACATTTGACAACGATATCGAATCCGACTAAGTTGATATACATATTTATAAAAGGCTCGCAGGCGAAAAAAACCTAGTAAAAATAAGCATCAAAATAGCAAAACTTACTCGTTGTGATTACTTACCAAAACCTCATCTTCTCCGCTGTATTGAGAGCTACTGTAGCTGTAGGACAAATATTTATTTATTAATTTTCCACTCTTACAGCTATCTATTACAGGTACCAGTACCTAATATAATAGTGTAACAACTACTATTAATTAACCTAAACTACTAACTATGTATAACTTATGGTATATAATAAGAAGGTTACTAAGAAAAGTATTAGGAATTTAACATCATCATCAATCTGTCCCTATTTGTACTTCACTCTTACAATTATATGCAAAGTAGATATACCCTAAACATTATGAATTTTATAGTGCTTATATAAGATACTGTAGCTAAATGGGTCCTGCAAATATATTATTATTGGCAGTCCCCGTTCTAGAAATTGACTACTTATGCTATTTGCCAATATTATAATCTGATTATTCATTAAAGAAGTATAAGTATAATATTTACCGCTAACATCATTAACTTCGCTCCAGTACAGTACAGTTATAGCAATTAAATTTATATGAAAACCAAAAACAGTCACCATTTTTATATATTAATAAACAAAGTATTAGAAATCTAATAGTATATGCAAAAAAAACTGATAAACTACATATTTTCCAATTCGTTACGAATCAAATGTTTCGCACAAAATACATACCTTGTTTTAATATCGTAAAAAACATTATTGTTTCAACAGACGATAGTAGGTACATTTTATGACATTTTTCATCATAATGGACGACTTGTGAATTATATTATTTTTGAGTAAATATTTTATAATATTATGTTACATTTTCATTACCTAAATAAACGTAGGTACTTTAAAAACAAGCACATCTAGACGAGCTGTCAATAATACTAATTTGCTGAAAAAAACAAATAACTAATTCAATAAATTTAATGGTTATAGCTCTCTAGTTAGAGGAGAGGAGACCCGAGCCCAGCAGTGGGACTTAATGGGTTGCTGATGATGATGATAATGCTAGTAACTGGGCTTGCCGGCTCTTATGAGGGAACATGCGAATTATCATACAAAAGTATTCGCCTGTTTTCTTCCTGACAAAGCCTCTTGAGCAATTTTTATTTTCAATAATTCAAGGTCTGCGGTAGACGTATCCCTTTCACTGTCCTTTTTTTCAAAAAGTAAAGCAAATATGCCTTGCCAATAGTTGCCAAATATTGCAAAAAATGTCTAATTTTTACTGCCGTAATTAGAGAAGTTTTTGAGAAATTTGAAGAGCTAATATAAAATAAATAGGAACATAGTCACAATTTTTCTTATATACAATACTTTGCATCAATATCTTTCTATGTTTTTTTGCCTTGTGCTGTGCATATTGATGGCACAAACATCTCAAAATTATAGTCACATAAATTTTAAACAGATGTGTGCATTTAAAATTATTTAATTTAATAGTTTTATTTGTTTAGTTAACTTTATACTACGACGTATATACCTAGGTATACTTTAGAGTAGGTATACCTATATACTTCGTAGTATAAAGCTAGGGTTTTATTTTAGGAAAAAATATGGTTCTTATATGTGAAACTCTTAAATCTTGACCGCGAGGACATTAAAAATTTCACGAGCACCTTAAAAGTGTTGTTTTACTCTTCATGGGTGTTATGGCAAAGGCCGTAATACTTTGGCCCAAGTACAATATTAATGTGAAAGCTATGAACTTAACGTAAGTATAGCGCCATGAACTAACTGTACAAAGAAAAAACTATTATTTGAATATTTACAAGATTTACTTAGTTTCACCTTTTCTGATATATTATGTTTCAAATAGAATATTGCAAATCAAAGTTGCCATATTGCTCGGTTTCAAATTATGGAAAAAGTTTGCTCACATATGTGTAAATTAGATGACAATATATACTAAATATAAACCTCTCAGCTATCTAGTTAGAGGTGAGGAGACCCGAGCCCAGCAGTGGGACTTAATGGGTTGCTAATGATGATGATGATGATACTAAATATCTATAGGATGTAAATACTATATATAGGATATTTAGTAAACAGTAAAACACGAAGGGTTTAGTCTTCTAACCTAACTTATCCATGTCGGATCCGCCCTGAAAAGCACAAACCTATCTTTTTCCAGTAAGATTGAAACATGTTTTCACCGCTGCTTAGTATCCATGTTTTCGCAAAATTCCCAGGGATTTCCCAAACCTAAGACTTAATATACCTAACTATTTAAATCAGTTGCATGACTGACTGACTGACTGGAAACGTACAACCTAAACCGTTAGACTTAGAAACCTGAAATTTTAAAAACAAAGGTTATGCTCTAAGGAAGATTTTTTTAAATAATCCTCTAAGTAGTTGAAACCGGCAAAGTTTTAAAGCGTCTTTTCAGTTTGAAACCACAAATAAACAAATACCTACGAGCTATGAGTTTCCATTTTTGAAATTCAACCTTCGCAATTCGCTTTTGTGATATTAGTCAAGATAAGCTAAGTAGAGACCGAATCCACTTACTAATTCTAGTAACTTCTACTAAATCTCCTAATTACAACTATAATCCTAATCGCTGTCTCTTATACGTGACACCGTCTTATAAAGCGTGTCGTAAACGTGCTTTAAGATTTACACCTACACAAAAAAACTGTTAGCACTGCCGACTCAATCTTCGTCCGGAACACAGCCGTAAATCGAAACACTGACTTTAAACGGTTACCCGGGTTCATAGTGATAGCCTATTAATGTTGCCAACCATTAGTAAAATAACTATATAAAACTATAGAAACTTAGCATCCACGACATTAAAAAAAAAATTTGAGAAAATTTTTAGACGGCAATTGTTGTACTCATCAGCAACCCATGAAGTCCCACTGCTGGGCTTGGATCTCCTCTCCTCTAACTAGAGAGCTAAGAGGGTTTAGGCCATAATCCACTCACGCTGGCCTAGTGAGGGTTGGTGGATCAGACATATTCATAGAATTTTTTCTAGGGTATGTGGGTTTCCTCACGATGTTTTCCTTCACCTTAAGCAGATATAAGTCACTTGACTAGTACATATATAAATTCCACAAAATAGAATCCTCATTGGTACTGCCGGTCGGGATCGAACTCGGACCGCGTGATTGTTGTACTAGGTACCTATACATATACAGGTTGGAAATTTGTAATACCACTGGAGGGAAAGTAAGTACTTTTACATACCGGAGATAGATCATTTTATTCAAAAGAAAGATTTCTTTACTTTCTAAAAGCAACAGAACTGCATTTAACTTTTTCCTGAAATTCACTTGTCATACCCAGGAATCGAACCAGCCAACCAGTAATTTAAAAAATAAGATTTTGTTCTTTTATGGCTTTCACCGATAGGGTCAATCATAAAGATCGAATTTCTAACAAACGTGGTAAATTAAATTAAAACAAAACCATCAAATCTTAACTTATAAATTCAATGAGGTTAGATAAAGCACTGAATTTACTCAATCGGTAAGTTTTACTTAGTTATGTTCGTAATTAATAAATAACTTTGACGTCATTGATTCACTAAAATAAGGAAGAACTATTTAGATAAGAAGATTGTGATTACGTATGTTTGATAAGCAGGTCAAATGAAAAAAAAGGTGCGATTTATTTACTTGGTGAGGCACTAGAATTACCACGAAAGTAATGTAAGTTAGAATTTTATGGTTTTGTTTTTATTTAATTAACCATGTTTGTTAGTAAGATCCTATCCTTATCGAGATATAACCTAACCCTATCGATCAACGCCATAAAACTAAAGGATGTTATTTTTTTTGATTTTAGCTGGTTCAATTCCCGGGTATGGCAAACGAATCGATTCTTTTTTAAAACAAAGGAATATTTCTTTTGAGTAAAAGTATCTTACTTACTGTACTTTCTCTCCAGGTGGCATTACAAAATTCCACAATCATAAATTTTTTTAAATAATAAAAATATTTAATAATAATATTTATTTATTCAATAATGTAGTTTCACAATTTCTCTTAATTTATATAGTAGTATCAAATTAAGAGGTCGTCGTTGACTGCTGTACTAGTTAAAACTGTGTCACAGCAGCCAGCGTCTTCCACCCTGTTTTGGCACATCATCATTTAACGTATATTCACAATACAATTATTAAATAAATGTTAAAAACAAAAAAAAATAAACTGCACATTGATGTAAGTATTAAATTTTAAAATGGCTAATAATTATATAATGCTAAAATTTACGCAACTACAAGAACTAAGTTTTTAGAAGTAACATTATAATAACATTTAGATTGAAAATACCGATAACGCGTGTAATAAAAAAGTTGTATTATAATATTCATTTCAACTTGATACTAGAGGAGGTTCTTGAGAAAAATACTCTTAAGAGGGAACGCGGCACACGATTCTTCATACTAACGTATTTCCCTGTTTTTTTCCTGACTAATGCCTAAAAGGAAAATTTTTTTAGCTCAAAAATTCAAGGTCAGCTGTAGGCATGTCCCTATCATTTCCTTTTTTTCAAAAACTTATAATAAAGAAAATATGACCCTCCAAATATTGCTAAAATTGCCGTATTTTTACTATCGTATTTAGAGGACTACCAGAGGAATTCTATTGGTTATTTACGTAAAAAAAATGATAGGAACCTAGCCATACTCTTTCTGGAATTTTTCATGTAAAAAAGAATTGAATCAGCTCGGTTTTCGAGGAGAAAACAGGGGAATACGAAACGTCGATTTTGTTAAAAAATTTTGTCTTAAAATCTGTCTGAGCCGTCCGTCCTCTAAACAGACGGATAGACAGACAGACGGACAACGGAGTGATCCTATTAGGGTTCCGGTTTTTCCGGAACCCTAAATATATTTAATTTTGACTACAGGATAAACATATTATATATTTTATACACTACACTCATACTTTACAAAGCAATGTTGCCACATACACTAGAAGAAATTCTAAGCGTATGTCTGATCCACCAACCCACATTAGGCCAGCTTGTGTGGATTATGGCCTAAAACCCTCTCAGCTCTCTAGATAGAGGAGAGGAGACCAGAGCCAAGCAGTGGGACATTACTGGGTTGCTGATGATGATGATGACTCATCAAATCAGACACTTCTGCAGGAGACTAAACAATGGTTTCTACCTCACATTTTTTTTAATATTCGTGGGTTCAAAAAGGTGGTTTAAGAACGGAAACACACATTCTCTAGAATATAATAATGTACCTTTACTTAGAAGTTTGTATTCTTGAGCAAAATATTATAAAAGTTTAACACCTTTATGTATAATATTTATCACAAATAAATATTACAAAAAGAACAATAAATTCAATTAGGTACGCTGATTACACAGTAAAAGAAAAAATTAAACTTTCACCCTATCATCGTCACGTCTACAAAATGTACCTACTTACTTTATCTGAAATTGTACACCAACATTATTAAAATGGAATTTTTCATGAGATTTCATGGGTAATAGATATACCTATATTGTATCAATCTTTCCACCGAAAACCTCTTTCATGAAACTAATCCATTAATGAGGTAGTCTACTTTATTCAGGTAAAATAAACAAAATCCAATGTAACAAATCAAAAACTATTCGTTCCGCCGATGAAAGGGAGACCATATACAATTTTTGTTAGGTGTTAATTTATATCAAACCTAAACAGCAAGAATGTAAGCCACGTGCCGAAACAATAGTAACAACATTGTATATTTTATGTGTAGATTTACAAGGTGCTAAACCCGACAAACTGGAAGTAGTCACGAAACAACACTCACTACTTCCTACAAGCTAAGTATAGTCGAACCACATATTTGCTTTACCACTTTAAACAAAAAAATCCATCAAAATTAAAAATCAATAAGACTCATTATTAATGTTGACGTCTTGTTATTGATGACAACTGTCACTGTACTTATGTGACTTGCAAGCAAATATAGACATTATTGTTTTGTGATATGCAAACGATATTTACTCTAGGGTGGTAAAGCAATTTTATTGTCGACAATAATACATGGGCTGCTATATTGTACTTACACAAATTTTATGAATTTGAAATCGATATTGAGCGAACCGAATAAGGATACATAATTAGGTAGATATATATTACTTCTTAATCTTAAGTAATAATATTACTGTAATAATCTCTGTAGTGACGGATTAAGAATATATAATGCCATTACCCTATAATAATATCACCCCGTGGGAGTCGTAAAAGGCGACTAAGGAATAACCTTATGCAGACAAGAGCACTGCGAGAAAAGGAAAATTCGAAACAAACCCTACACCAATCCGCCTGGCCAGCATGGTAGGAGACTCGTGCAGAAGTGGGACGTTATTGGGTTGATTAAAATTACATAAACTAACGTGAGATGCAGACATTCGTAAGTATTGTTTCTGTAATCGTGTGATCTACTGAGCTCATAGGAAATAACGATATTGTTTAAAAGTTGTATCTACCTCATTCACATTATTAATCTAGCGCTGATATGTAAATAGAATAAACAGTGACATTCGTACATTTTTAGTAAAGAATTGGTCGTTGATATCAGTTGATTGGAATAGACACTGGCTTACTGGGTTAAAAAAAATGTATGAGCTTGCATAGCTTGGAAGTTGCCATACATAATGACAATTTCTAAGTACTTAAAGCATTTCATTTCAAAGTACGCAATGTGGTTTGTGTGTCTTTTTTGTTCAGTTTTGCAGCTATGGTAGTAAAAGTGCTTGAATCAAATCTATACTTCTATACCTACTAATATTATAAAGCTGAGGAGTTTGTTTGTATGAACGCGCTAATCTCAGGAACTACTGGTCCGATTTGAAAAATTCTTCTAATGTTGGATAGACCATTTATCGAGGAAGACTATAGACTATATAATATCACGCTACAGCCAATAAGAGCTCAACAGTGGCCAAACAAAAGCGACAGGAGCAAAGCCCCATCCATAAAAATGAAAAGCACTTATTCATCCTCATATCTCATATCATATTATAAATTCCTCTGACGCAGCAGAACACACGCATGTAATTAATACAACTTATCAATTTTATAGAATCCTGAAAAAACTCAGTACTGTACTGTAAACGATCGCACTTCATAAAGAAGTAACGCGTTACTCAGCCACCAATGAAAATACCGCCCCTAATGGCTATCTGAGAAGTACTTAGTACATTAACATCAAATTTCGTCGGTAATAAAACAAACCGTTAAGCCGTCGATTTGAGCTGAAGGCCCTTCGCATAAAACTCGCGGAACTGGAGCGATGACACAAATTATAATAATAAAACTGCACCAAACAGTCCGCCCTAACTCAAAATATATTAAACAATTAAGTACTAAACACGTTTGCGCCGACCGGCTGAGTTTAATTCATTTTTTCCCTTTATTTCACAACGAGAAATTTATTTTCATAACTGATAATAAATGTCAAGTCATTGTAATAATAAAGTAAATAGGGTTCGCTTCACCCTTCCGTCGCGGCGTCGCGTCGCCTGTTCCTACACGACACCCCATATTGTTCAAATTAACGCATGAATACGTCATTAACATGTTAAAGGTCTATTGACAATTTCTATTAAAACTATAGTCAATTCTAATTTGAAATAAAAAACAAAATTAAAAATTTTGAAAAAACCCACGACGATAACATCTATACAAAATAAGAAACGTAACATATAAAAAGGTTTAAATAACTTTATTTTAAATCCCCGACGAAAAGATAATAAGTAGCGTAAAAACAATCCCAAGAAAATCCGTCGGGGGCTGCCATACCCTGACTTGAAATGAACGAAAGTATTGCAGTTTTATGTATTTGATACCTACCTAATTATTAACAATATTTAGTTTACAATATATATTTAATACTAGAAACAGTAATGATATTGGCAGCCCCCGACGAATTTTCTTGGGATTGTTTTTACGCTACTTATTATCTTTTCGTCGGGGATTTAAAATAAAGTTATTTAAACCTTTTTATATGTTACGTTTCTTATTTTGTATAGATGTTATCGTCGTGGGTTTTTTCAAAATTTTTAATTTTGTTTTTTATTTTAAATATTTTCAAAGAGCGCCCTATCTTACTAACTGTAAGTAACTCGTATAAAATTTTAAGAACCTTGACAGATAAATAGAAGTTTTATACTAAGTTATAGAACAAACACATTTTTTTTAATTTACTGTTGCAGTAAGTCTTATAACTTGAAATTATCATTTTAATTTTCTTATTTTAAACTTTTTAAGGAGCGCCTTATAAGTAAGCATATCATCCGTAAGTACTAAACTATATTATATATATTTTATTTTTTGTTGACTTGTATGCTCATCCGTCGCACAAAGGTCGCCGGAGCCCCGCTTCGCGGGGCTCCTACTTCTGGGTGGTTTGAAAAAAAAAAATAACCCTAACCTAACCAGTCCGATTCGGATTGCTCTGAATCGGGGGGTGTTAAGTTTAGCTATCACACATTAATTGCCGTAGCCGGACTGCCGGCGTTAGCGCAGATTTCCACTTATAATAGCTTGTATCTCGAAAACGGTGAGTGCTATCGCAAAAATGATGAAAATTTGGTTACACCCCGGGGACGGGATACCTGTAAGTTAGAATAAATAAGGTAGGTAGGTGTTTATATAACGTCAGTCTGGAATAAACTCTCACTCTTACTAATTTTTTTTAGGCTTATCATTGTATACCTCAGTACTAATATTCAGTGATATAACAACACAAGATCGGTTTTCGGATTTTTTCCTTTACTTGTGCAACTTGTTATTGCTTCTGGCCAAATTTCATGATTCTAGGTCAACGGTAAGTTCCCTATATATTATGATCGTCAAGATAAATCGTCAAAAATGGAGCATAAACAGCTGTATCTTTTGATTGCGTTAACTTAGAATTTTGATTTTTATTTTACGCCGAGGGTTTGCAGACCCAAGTAAATGATATTAATTTCAGCTTTATACCTCTATCCGTTCTTGAGAAAAATATTCTAGACAGACGGACAGACAGACATACAATGGAGTGATCCTATAAGGGTTCCGTTTTTTTCTTTTGAGGTACAGAACCCTAAAATTGCATAAACGGTCACCCATCTATGAACTGACCTTATCCGAAGTTGCTTAACCTCATGAGTGTAATCAATATCTCAGTACTATAATGCTACGTGCCCCTATACAGTAACAGGTCTAATTATTTTACAGATAACTGTAAATATAAGTTTGCTTAGTCTATTGCAGCGCCCCCTGGCGAAAAAATACAATATCGTGTATCCAAAAGTCATCCTGGATAAATCACAAATACATTACAGAAAACCGTATCGAAATCGGTTTAATCGTTTCAAAGATAGGAGGGCACAAAGGTTTCAACGAAATCAACATAGGTTTGCCTAGTCTATTGCAGCGCCCCCTGGCGAAAAAATACAAAATCTTGAATCCAAAAACAATCCTCGATAAATCACAAATACATTACAGAAAACCGTATCGAAATCAGTCTAATCGTTTTAAAGATAGGAGGGCACAAAGGATTCAACGAAATCAGTGTATTGTAGCGCCCCCTGGCGAGCTATTAACATAACACCTATCTAATAACCTGTCCCCAAGAGCCGCACACACTTTACAGAAAACCGCATCTAAATCGGTCAAACCGTTTCCGTGCTATAAGGCATTATGTTGGAACACATAAACACACAAACACACAAACACACAGCCTCTCACCCCAAACGCATATACCGTCTCCGTTCCGTCGTGGGTAACAAAATACCAATAGGCAAAGTAGGTTTATGACGAACTAGTTGTGTGCGGCTTCGCTCCCATGGATCTTTGATTAACCTTCGCTCAACTCTTATTGGTTATAAAGTACATTTTATTTATATAGGTTTACAGCCTTTATCAGCGATGGTGGCTGAATGGATAAGGGAACGGGCGGCGTGCAAATCACGCGGTCCAAGTTCGATCCCGACCGCCAGTACCAATGTGAATTCCACTTTGTGGAATTTATATGTTACAGTCAAGTGACTTACCATCTGCTAACGGTGAAGGAAAACATCGTGAGGAAACCCACATACTCTAGAAGAAATTCTATGAGTATGTCTGATCCACCAACCCGCACTAGGCCAGCGTGAGTGGATTATGGAGGAGAGGAGACCCAAGCCCAGCAGTGGGACTTAATCGGTTGCTGAAGATAGCCTTTATCAATAAAAGCTATATCCAACACTAAAATAATTTATCAATTCGAATCAATAGTTCCTGAGATTAGCGCGTTCTACCAAACAAACAAACTTTTGAGCTTTATAATATTAGTATAGACTAAAAGTTTCGCGGGTCCGTCGTTCTTTATTTGGCCACAGCTCAGCTCCTGTTGCCCGTGGCGTAATGTTATATAGCCTATAACCTTTCTCGAGAAATGGGCTATACAACACTAAAAGATTTTTTAAATCGGACCAGTTTAGCAGTAGTTTCTGAGATACTAGCGTTTGACCAAACAAACAAATTCTTCAGCTTTATAATATTAGAAGTATAAGTTTTGAATAAAATAAAATTATAGAATATAGATAACCAGGCTCTTGACTTTCTTAAAGAAGACTTCAGTCCTAATAAGACTATGTCAAACCAGTCCGACATAAGTCGAATGCCGAGCCGAAATTTCGATATCGGTGTCAAGTGTTTTGAAAATTTAAATACGGCCGCTGTCATTTTATAATTATTTGATAACGATATCAAAATTAACTATGTGAATGTTAAGATTCCGAATAAGCCTTCATTTAAGTTCTATACTTAGACGTAAGTAGAAGTCAAAGGCAGACGAAGACTATCTTGAAAAGCTTTCAGTTTAGACCTAACCTTCCTAATTTCTTAAAAAATTTCAGCCCAATAATGTCCACTTATATTATATATAGACTTCACCTGTCAGTAAACTGGCCGTAGGCAAATTTGCCGACACCTTTTTTTTGGCTTTGCTATATCATGTATGTGATCTAAAATAAAAGATATGACTTTGATTTTGCCTTTGACCTTATTTCCGCCTCAGCGAGCGACTTTAGTCTTAATAAAAGAACTTGTGTAAATGTTAAAACACTTTTGTATTCCTAAAGCTTCATAACGTAAGATCAACGTAATAATTTATGCATACATACAGACTTTCAAACCAGATTATAATATATGAATATTAATCTTGATGGAAACGTTTATAGCTCGTGAAAGGTTAAACCTGTCAGTTCTAGTTATTTCAATCGTTGAACAAGTAAACAAAATTTAAATAATACTAAACATTGTTCAATGAAGTGGTGTGAAATGTTTCAGGGGTGGGTTTTTATAGTGGCCGACGGGTATCCAATCTACTAATACGATGGAACTAAATCTCAAGAGGCACGCTGGCCTTCCACCCGACAACGGGCGATGAGGATGAAATAGTCACCAAGCCGAGGCGAAATAACACTCTGTATATACCTATATCTTACTAAGTTAGTATCGCTTTTCTGCTTAAAGGATATTAGTTTCTTCTGATAATATTGCTTTACGTAATATTAATCTTACTGTTATTTGAATGTTTTGCTAAAAGACATTAATTCCCAATAAACATTTGTTGTTATGTATATATTCGCTGCTAAACACATAGGCGATATTCAAGCTCTGGGAGATTACTATGGGTCGAATTATTGTTTTTTTTTACCCAACTGCCAGGAAGGGTATTGTTTTTGGCGCGTATCTTGTGTGTTTGTAATTTTTTTTAATCCCAAGTTTCTTCCAAATGGCAGGATGGATTTCGACAATTAAGGTTTCGTTAGATTCTTCTCAAAAACCCAAATGTCCTTAGATAGGTAATAATAAAAAAAGACTAAACTGCGAACTTGTGCGCCAAGTTGTAAGTAGTTCATTTTTTTATTTTAATAAAACCTATAGGTAGAGTATCAAAATAAAGGGAATAAAATGAAGATTACAAACAATCTATTATGCATTTCGGTCTTTTTAATAAAATATAGAAAATGTTATTTTTTTAAATTATTTACTTGTTTACTTGAATCATCCATGTAGTCTGGAAAACGAGGTTTAATTTCAAGAAATTGACCTCCTAAATAACATTTTATTACCTATCCCTTACCCTTCATCAAACATTTAATATTCTCAATACCAATTACTGAAAATTGAATATAAATACAGGCATAAGCTCCAAGAATTTTAATCAACGATCGAGTGAAAACGTACAAATGCACGATATTTAAATAGAACGGTGAACCTTTCTGCAATCGAAACGTATATATGAAACAATCTTAGTGTCAATTACATTAGATGTTACTCCGTCGGGGCGTCATTTACATACGTACAACGTACATAGGTGCACTCGGGTTGATTGGTGCGGTCAAATGATGAACATAGGGCCATCGTCAGGGGCCGGAGCCCGGCAGACGCGGCCCCGACCATTGCACGCTTCGCTGCTACTTTATTTTCTCCTATTTTGCAAGAACTGCGAAGAAAATGGCTGGAAAATCTGTTCTTTTGAGAAAAGTATAAAATGCAATTTTAGTACAAAATTAAATTTCATTTCTTTTTTTGGTCAAAGCGTCTATATGACTTTTATCATCATCATCATATCAGCCCAACGAGGTCCACTGCTGAACATAGGCCTCACCTAATTTATATCTCTGAACTTTTATAGATGTCTTAAATTCCAGTTATTAGTTTTAGGGTTCCGTAGCCAAAATGGCAAAAATGGAACCGTTAACAAGCTTCATCATTTCGTCCGCATGTCACAGACATTTTACTCAAAAACTACTCAATGTATATTGATGAAATTTAGAGAATAGATGTCTTGTGTGGGCCGCGACTTACATTGATAGATAGTTATTTAATATTAAAAATAAAATAATATAAAGGGCACTTCATACAGGTAACAGAAGCTAAATTTTTTATTTTTATTTTATTTCAACAGATTTTTTGTAAATAAGAATATTATCGGAAATAATAGCATCGAAATAAGCATAAACCATTTTTTGTAAATATGAATATTATCGGAAATAATAGCATCGAAATAAGCATAAACCCCTATCTTCCAAACTGTAACTGTAAAACCTAAAATAATGAAAAAAATCACAAAGATAATGCTTAGGTAATATATATTATAGTTCCAATGAAAATTATTTTCAACATGACATGACAGGACATAATAATATACCGTTTTTGAGCTATTGCAGAAAAACTACGCTTCTCAACAAAAGGTCGTAAGTGTTATAAACTAATATTATTATGCTCTTTTGCTGCGCAACTCTATTTCAGAATCTATTTCAGAAATCCTCGATTAACTGAAACCTATTTTATATTGAATTGTATTGGTAACGTTTCTAATACAATATTGTAGCCAAAGTATACATAGGTAAATCCCTTGAAGGCTTAATAATAAACAGATGTAAACAAATACCGACTAATATTATTATACCTATTATAATCCGTTTGTTATTTCGAGAGTATAACAACAGTTACTGTTCCCGTATCGTCGATATCTGTGTGAACTGTGTCTATAGTTTAGGGAACTGTATTCTGAACTATATCATTTGCATCCGTGTCCATACAGTTCATACTCCACAGTAGAGATAAGCGTTCCAACATTTTTCAAACAACCACCATAGTCTTTTGAATAGATATAGTTCTTTAATATAAAGAAAATAAGGTTTAATTTTGTTCACAAATAAAGTGGCAGTTACAACCATACATTTGTTCTATTAAAATAATAGCCATGTCAAAAGCAGCTCTCGAGTGACGAGAATACTTTCCGACTGCTTGGCTTTATTTTATTGCGCATGTTTTAATATTAATTGTAAGTTTTCTGGCTCGATGAGCGGCCGACGACATAATGTAAATATATACGCTTGTCAGAACATTTAAAGTGATTGTGAAATTCATGGCAGTTTATTTGCGCGCACAATTTCATTCTTGTTATAAATAAAAGGGAGTCCTTATAAAGTAGGTAGATTGTTTTACCTCAACTTTTGCTTGTACTTCGAGAGTTTTGCGTAGACAATAACGGGAAGTTTTTAAAGGGAAAATTATGACAAAAGCTGGTTTTATAATAAAGTGGGGTGTGTGGGGGGAAAGGGTGGGACTTCGTGTGGCCAGTGGGTACAGTGGGCACGTGCGAGCTTCGCGCTCACGTTGCGAATATCGACGTCGCCACCCGGCTCTCGACCACTCACACTGGTGACAATTTAATCGACGCTATCTGAAATTCTGGACACAATTTAGTGAGAAATAACTAAAATACTTAACTGCTGTCGGTGTAGTAACGGATTAAGAATACATAATGTCACTACCCCATCACAACCCGTGGGTGACGTAAAAGGCGACTGCGGGAGTAACCATAAGCAGATAGGACAGAAGGAAAATTCGAAACAAACCCTATACCAACCCGTCTGGCTAGCGTGGTATAGTAGGCTAAATTCCCTACACATTATTTGGAAGAGACTCATGCCCAGCAGTGGGACGTTTATGAGTTGAAATGGTGATGATGAATCATCATCATCATCATCATATCAGCCTATCGACGTCCACTGCTGAACATTGGCCTAACCTAATTGAATGATGAATGATGACCTAATATACTTATGTATGAAGGCTATAAGTACGTGTACTACATGTAGGTATACTTATGAAGCCGTGACCTAAATGTGTGCCTACCTACATACGTCCATGACCCTGGGATGGCTGGGATCCAAAGCGATAAATCGAGTATAACAAGTGAGTATTTATTAAACCAGATCCTTAATTTACTATTTTCATTATGGTATTTAATGAAGTACCTGAAAGATTTTTATTTTATAACTAGCTGTGCCCGTGACTTCGTTCGCGTGGACAACTTATCCCGCATTCATGGAGTTTTAATTTTTTCTTACGGAACCCTGATATTTTTTCAAAACCAAAGTAGCCTAAGTTACTCCTTGTGACATTAGCTATCCGCCAGTGAAAGTCCCGTCGAAATCGGATAGTTCCGAAGATTAGCTGGAACAAACAGACAGAAAGACAGACAGACAAAAATTGAGAAAAATGTTGTTTTGGTATATTATTATGTACCGTATACACATTTAAGTGCATGTAGTAAAAAGCGGTTATTCTATTATTACAAACAGACACACCAATTTTATTTATTTGTATAGATAGATGTATAAATAAGGTTTTGGTCTGCGTTTTATATAACTCTCACACTTTTTTTAATACCTAGTTCGGTATAGTGGTTCCTCTTCGCCTGATGGTAGCTACTTAAGCCAAAAGTGGAGCCCAGATTGCACTGCAGGATACCAATGCACAACAAAGTGTCAAATAGAAAATAAATACCTAATAATAATCTTAGAGAATTATACCAAACTTGATCCAGTACTGCCTCGGTGGCACAGCGGGAAGTGTAAACGACTACTGCAAGACGTCCCGAATTCGATTTCCGGGTCGGGTAAAAATGTTATTAGGTTTTTCTATCAGGAAATTCCAGTATTTAGATTTTCCCAGAGGTTGGTAAACAAATGTTCCAGGCTGATGACAATAGGCTCACCCCCTATTTCATGGTACGAGACATAGCTGGCGAAATGTGGGTGTGATACACCTCTGCCTACCCCTTCCGGGAAAAAGGCGTGATGCTTTGTATGTATGTAAGTTGATCCAGTATTTGGCTACACTGCTGTGCCTTAATATCATGCATGCCATAAGTAGGTACTTAATAATATCACGCGCTCCTGATGCCCCTCTCTGGACCGGCCTTTGACTCGTCAGATCGCTCCCGAATCATACATTTTTTCGAATCTTAGAACGACGATTTTTACGGCTTACGTTACTTAATATTAGAAAATTGTTTACTGTATAGAAAATCATAAACTGATTAGTGTATAATTTCTCTAACATTATGTTTTTTAACTTTAATTAAAGTCACATTTCCGGCAGAAAGTTTTCCTACAGCTCATCAGGGTTGCAGATCTGCTAATTTACGAATGAATCAATTGAATCGTAAGCACAATAGCGTTTTAAACATTTTTGGTATTCTGTTTCAAATTTAAGACCAATAATATATTAAACGAATGAAAATTATATATTTATTATTTACTTTACTACATCTATAGGTACTAATATTATAAAGCTGTAGAGTTAGTTTGATTGAACGCTAGGATCTCAGGAACTACTGGTCCGATTTGAAAAGATATTTTAGTGTTGGATAGCCCATTTATCGAGGAAAGTTATTAACTTTAAACATCACGCTACGGCCAATATAAGCTGAACAGTTGCCAAATAAAGAACGACGGGAGCGAAGCCACGCGTGACTTCTATAATAATATAAATTGATTTATGAATGAATGAAAACTACTTTTGAAATCCATTTGTGTATGATTTATTGGGACACAGACCCAGTTGCAGGCGTTCAGCTATGTAAACCATTTACTATCAGGCGGGCCGTACGACTGTTTGCCACAGTCGCCGTCGTGGAATAAAAAAAAAATTACTTGTCTATGTATAAGCATCTGTATGGCTAACAACGGAAAAAATATAATAATACAAATATACTACAAGAATCATGCAAACTGTTCCACTAGGTGACGTGCAGCCGTACCTACATTTCTATCACATATATATTTTGTCGTCGAACGGACAGCTAAGATTAAAATCTCGAAACAAAAATAACGGGAGGGTCTTGCTGCCCGTCGCGCGGACAGATCCCGTTGAAATAGATAAAGCCCACGGATAGACGCCGTCAACGTCGCCGGTGTCAGAAATGTGTGACACCTCGTTACAACCACAACGAGAAAGCCAGCCTTGGGAATATCACCATATGTTTGAATTCTTAATAAACACAATGTAGGTTTGGCTATAGTGACTCTATAGGTACCTACGAGTACTATCTGAAAGTATGGCCTATCTTTTTAGATACCTAGTATAGGTTTAGTTATACCTAAACTGCCTATACATATAGGTAATTAGGAAGCTATTACCTATATGTATAGGCAGTATAGGTACCTGCCTATACCGACAAAAGTATTTTTTTTAGAAACCCATCACAAAGAAGTTAAGGTAGCTTCTTTGTGGAACTAGGTATGTGGAATCTTACTCAAGATTTTCCAATGACCATTTTTGAATCTATCCGTGTAGTGACGGTTTAAGAATACATAATGTCACTAACCTATTTCAACCCGTGGGTGTCGTAAATTGCGACTGCGGGAGTAACCATAAGCAGACCGGACAAAAGGAAAATTTTAAACAAACCCTATACCACCAAGCAAACAAGAGCACTGCGATTTTTAGGATTAAATATAGACAATAATTTAAACTGGAAACACCATGTAGAGAAGTGTCTCTAAAATAATTAATCTAGAGCACAGTGGTGCTCTAGATTAAACTCCTTCTCGTATGCCCTATACAACCTAAGGAAAACAGTAAGCAAAACGGCAATCCTAACAGCTTATCACGGGTATGTTTCGTCTATAATTAGGTATGGTATTATATTTTGGGGCGTATCTGCAGATAGAGAGGCTGCATTTAGGGCGCAAAAGAAATGTATTCGAGCTATATGCAACATAAAACCAACAGATAGCTGTAAACCATTTTTTAAAGAATTTAAAATTTTAACATTACCATGTCTATATATATTGGAGGTGCAGGAGGTGGCACTATTTGTACACAAAAATATGAATTTATTTCAGAAACCGAATAGCACAAGACAATCAGGACATATGTATGCCTAAAAACAAAACAGCTCTGCTAAACAAAAGTGTGTTATGCATGGCTATTCGAATCCATAACCATTTACCCAAAACTGTGCTCGAGACCTCAAATAATACATTATTATTTAAAAATGAAATTAAATCCTTGCTAATTCAAAAATGTTATTATTCCGTGAATGAATATTTGAATGACAAATTTTATGATATGACTTAACTATTGGCAAATTTAATATTAAGATTATGTTATTTAGATTGACATTTTCATTTAATTGTTGACATTTGTAATCTGACACTGTATGAATTAGTATTATTATTATTTTGTTTGACTCCTATTGAATTATATCCATTTGACATATTATTATATTCTAAATACCTAATTAATGTATTTATGCAGTATTCCACATCTGCTCTCTTTGTTAGCATACCGCTGTGACGGTAGAATATGGTGAAACTTAAATACAAAACTAATAACTACCAATTTACTGTACACCCATATTTCGCCAAATAAATACCTATTTGATTTTGATTTTTGAGAAAAGGAAAACTAACCAACCCGTCTGGCCAGCGCGAGCGTGGTATAGTAGCCTAAATTCCCTCCAAAAAGTTTCTTTATACAATAGTTCTCTATATACGATATAATAAACGAAATAAATAAATTAGTTAATAATTTAATAATCATTCGACAACAGAAAAGATACCTAGGTTTTATTGATACGTGCACTGTCATCTACCGAGCACACACCGATACTGTGGGCTCTAAATAAAATTGTCTGCAGCACAGACCTGCGACTAGACAAGTTTATTTATTTATCTTGTTATTAAATAATTATACATTAATTGTGTATGTGATTAGATTAAAAAAAAATGGAACTATATTGCAACCGACTGTATTTAATTAAGCGCCATCTATCGTATAAGATAATTACTAATAAAGTTAACAGCGCCATCTTACAGGTTTTATTTAATTTAATAACGTTAAGACCAACGATAATTGTATTGCCACTGCTTAATAGAGGGCGTTCAAAAAATAGTTATACTACTCTCCATGAGATGGCGATATCAAAAGCTCGTCATCTTTTTTCGCCACTGTGTGTTGCTATGTCCAAATATAACAAATTTAATTCTCCCGAAGTCCGAACTTCCGCATGAATTCAAGTTTCAACGAACGCAAACTAAATTTGGAAATTAATTCATTTTACAGTATTTATAAAAAGGAATATTGATTTTTTTTGTATAAAAAGTATGAATATTGAAATTGAAAAATATATACCCATTTATTTCGAATATTTTGATCAGTGTAAGATTTTTCTTATATGGTAACAATAATTCCGGGATTTGGGCTCGGGATGGGTCAAGTTTGGAGAGGTGAGGAGAGGAGTTTACTGACTGGATTGTGGATTGGTGTGTGACTGTCGATTTATGTAGTGTTTTGTTTATGAATTAAAATTGTTTGTTTTATTTTTTCGTCCCCGAAACAAACGAACTGCAAGGTAAGTGAAGTTCATTTACATTTTATAAGTTATCAAACTATTACTAGATGTTTGATCATGTGAGTCTCAAGTGAGAACATGGTTAATTTAATGTTAGAGTATGTAAAAGTCCATTATTTAAATCATTACCTACTAAAATATTATACAAACATTAATCATTCAGTCTCGTGTTTCTAATTTTACATCTTTTTAAGCAGAATCTCTTCAACGGCCTTAGAATTTTAGGCTAGACTCATTAATTCATCGTGTATTTAGAAGAAATTACAATAGGAAGTATCTTATTACACTTTATCTGATGTTAACAGTCTTATTTACAGTTAAGTAAACTTATGTATAACCTGTCTTACAAGTTGAACTTATCTTTTCATGCACCTACACAACTGCCCTACTATCAAAAAGTACTTTGTGTTGATACTGTAGTGTTATACTTAGCCTATTTACGAACCGTGAATTAAAATATCATTATATTTAAAAAAAAGCAGTAAGTAATAAGTAAAAATGATTTTCTGATATTGTTTGGCCCGCATTCATAAGATAAAAGTCAATGAATTAATTTTTCTACTGTTAACAAAATTCAAAACAATCTCTTTTAGGTAAATTTTAACTTTTATCAAGCATAAACTTTGTTTTTAAATATGAAGATATGGTGACCTTTAATCTCTATTAGATTGCAATTTATCTTTTATTGTAAACTAAAACTTAAGTAATTAATTATCACAGGCACCTTTCATATATAAGTGTAAGAAAAAAGGTTTTGTGTTTCTATGTTACAGGTACTGAAATATGTTGTTTATGTAAGTCTTACTTAGATTTTTGTTTATATCTACTTTTTGAAATTAAAATACTTATAGCATTCTCCTTGATCATTAGGCTTTAATTCAATGTGAACTTTAAATGAAGTTTCAACATAGTATAAAGCCCGTATAATGTGGGGCAGCTACGTTGATAACAGTTTCTCCGTTAATAAATATCTTAATAAAGTTATAAGTTGTACTATTGAAAAAGTCATGCAGCTTATTCTCATAAAATTAATTAAGAAAGTATATAATGACCCATTCACTTCACAAATTAACATGAAATACCTACATTATAAGAAACAAGAAAGATAAGAAATCTATCTTTCTTATTTCTTAAGTACTTAGGTAAGTTGAAGTCACTTCTAAGATATTGTAATTACAGTACATTTTTGTGTGTTATGTATATAACAATTATTTTATATTTCAAATCCCTTCATTAAATAAATAATATGTACCTAACAACAATCAGAGTTCTTTTACGGTAGAGTACAGGTTTCTATTTCTAATAATTTCAATGCATGTTTATAAACAAATCACTGTGAAAATGCAGTTAAATTTTACATTAAAATTTAATTTATATTATGTATATTTTCATAACGCCAAAATCACTGGCTAAGCTGTAACTTTTTAATTTAAACATTTCAAAATAAACCAGTAGCTGTTTTTTTATTAATATATTAAAAGATAGCCAAATGTTGTTATTGTTTATTCTACATACAATTTGTCCCAAGTGTAGGTTGTTAGACAAATATTTAACCTTAATATTTCTGTTTTCGTTTCTTATAAATTTCTATATATAAATTCGTTATAATACCTATATTGCGTTGTATCGTGCGCGTTGTATCGCTATACTTATCGAATTTGTAGAATCAGCACTTGGAACTTAGCATACATATCTACTAGACTAGATACTTAACTACTCTATACAAAAGAATACTTATTTTCCCATCATCGTTTATAATATCAACATTGTGTCAAAAGAAATTAAACACACAATTGGTAGTTGAGAATAAATCGCTTCGTCACTGCATCGCCGGTCGTCGACCTCACCTGAAATATCTGAATACATATTGCGCGCCATGTGTTGTTCAAATGTCAGTGCTCGGAAATAGGTCGCATGCATAAAAATATTCTAGTTGTTGTCACAAAATATTGTAGTACCTCACGATATCTGAATACAGTCTGATACAATTTGGTATCAGAGTGAATTTCTTGATGGCCATAGGTAGCTACATATTTTGACTAAGTTTCTGAAGTTATGCCTTGTAGAGTCGATTGCCACTTGCCTAGAGGGGCAGATAACTTTTTGACTCGAGTCATAATATGGTCTCGTCTTGGCATTTTACATGAAAATGTTTTTGGTGGGATTAGGTACCTATCTTGTTATGAAAACATGATAGGTTTTCTTAACAAGATACGAGATTTTTAGTGATGTATAATTATAAATTTTGCTCTATAAGTTCAAAGGAATTTACTTGAGCTCAATTTCTGCGGTTGGAATAATAAGATTTACCAACCCACTTCGGCGTCTCCACTAAATTGTATTTCTAATTAAAGTAAGTGGCTGTTTTCCTGACTTTATTACGTAGGTAAGTATTATAAAAAAGCCGTCATTGCTTTATGCCACGATGAGGCCGCAATTTGCCAAAATGGTATTAAGTTCCGATTTATAATATCGGTGGTCGTAGGCTTATCGGTCCACAACCTATCATCGCGCATATTCCAATAGGTACTAGGTATTGATTTTTTTGGAAAAATGTATTTTTTCAAAGTGTACAGTGCACGCACACATTAGATACCAATTATGTTGATTATGAGTTTATGTCATATTATGTTTTTTGCATGACCCGTAGGCGTCAAATGTTCTAAGGTTAGATCTTATACTTACTTTATTTAAACATTTCCAATCAAAAAGTAGTCTATTTCAAATATTGGTAGGTATAATGAGCCTCCCTAATTTTATATGTTTGTCACAGTCTAGACTCGAAAAATTATTCAATGACATAGGTACGCCAAAATATTGGAATATTAATATTCGTAAACAGTCAGAATTATTTGTTTAAGGTGGCAGGACGTACGATCTATTATGTACACGGCTGGTCCGTTGCTTACTGACACATCAACATTGCACAGCTCACTTTAATCAAACAAAATTAAAACATAAACTAGTCACCGTATGTTAATATTAAACATGACATTTGCTTATGCAATACTCGTCCTCCACACGGAATGCGTAATGGAGCTAAAATGTGTCTGCGTGAATATCTAACTTGTCTTTTACATTTTTGAATACTTACCCATATTCTTTGAAGGCTTTAACGTGAAAACTTAAATATATTTCGTCCCCAAGAGGCGCGGCTAACCAATCTTTTTAGTACTTTGCCAAAGAATATTTCAACTTTGTCATGATGGTCCATTGGAGGCATAAACGTGAGCACAAGTGCGGCTTGGTCCCTGTTGGATTTACCCGCTATGAGCCTACTCGGTGAATGAGATTGGCCGGAGATCACTCTTGTCTGACTGTCACCGTGGCGCAGTGGTTAAAGTGGTCGCCTCGCCACTACATCACCGTGTTGGGTGACGTGGGTTCGATTCCCACACGAGACAAATATTTGTGTGATTCATAGATATTTGTTTCTAGTCTGGGTGTACTTTGTGTCCGTTAGTTTCATGTTTGTAAAGCTCCCCGCGACACAGGGCGTGTTCCCTAGTGCGGGCGTTGTCTTTTTAAAAAAAACAAGAAAAACAAACTCTTTTTCTATTTTTGTTCATAAAGCAGTCGGTTTAACCAAGCTATATTCTTTTATCCCAACCAATAATGTATATTCATTATGTAATATTTAAAAATCTGTATTTCATTATGTCATTCCTTCAAATAGAATATAGACACTTTTAACATCACCAGCCTGTAGATGTCCACTCTAACATAAATACCCAAGATTTAAATAATATCCCAAAGACTTGCCTCAATTACTTGTTAACAGAAATATAGCGTTTCCTGTGGCTGAAGTTAATTTCCTATGACCTTTCATTAACATCAAATATCAATCACCACACACAATAAAATCAACTCAAACATCCATTTTCCTGAACTTTTCCCCATTAAGGATCGTTAAAACTGTTTCCATTAGTGAACTAACAACTGATTTACATTTTAACTGGCAGCCAGTAAAGATTTGCTATCAGTACTTCTCGAAAGCTGTTCGATACTTGAACCACTTCCTCTCATTTGCTTGACTGTAACCTATTTAGGACTTGCTTACCTAATGTGAAAGACTCGATCGCTTCTTACCATTTACCACTTATTATATTTTTAGCTGATCTACTTTTCAAGTGGTTAAAGTCTACGAGTCTTTATCTTTTAGGAAAGAACTTGTAATGTCTAAAGTATATAAAATATGTGAAGCAGAATGAGTATATTATGGCTTCAATAGATACAATCTCGAGACTTATCTCGGAGCTAAGCCAAGATCTATATTACAAAGATACGTATCTTTTCGATCACCAGTTTTGAAGCAGCTTGTAAACAAAAGTTGCTTGGTACAAAACTTATTTTATTTTGGCGTTTATTAATGCAGGCATTTCTCTAGTTATTTATGTCTGTCTAGTTCTTGAATCTTTGTGATACGATATTCTATTAGCCATTAATTTTCCAGCATCATTGTGTATATTGAAGTACATTTTTTCTTGGTATACCTATTGTAAGTTATTTAATATTCCTCGGTGAACTCCATAAACATTCCTGGTTAGTTGTTATTTTATACTACAAGGAGTATTCTGTTTGTTTTGTGATTGTATCATTGTTTTGCCATTATACTGTAACAAAACATATAAGATGTCATAAATAGCATAACAAAATCTTTTTTGTTTGTTTTATGAAGTTGTTATACTTAACCTTTAATTATTATGCTCTCAGTTAAAGCATTTCATAGAACTCTGATATTAAATCAACTTTCTTTATTATGCTTTCATTTAACGTGTCTTATAGAACTTTCCGAAATACAGTTTTGTTCGTAAAAGGCGCTTTTATAATAATCGGTACAATTTATTGCTATATTACATTTACCTCATGTTTTCTCTCTCCTTATTAGAACATGAGGTCACGGGAGAGCATCAATATCCACTCTGATATTAATAACTTCGCTTCAATCTGCGGTTGTATACCCAAAAGTTTTGTACTCGGAGGTTTTGGATTCTCAATAAAAGCAAGAACGCAATATCCGTGCCTTGTATTATGTAGTAGCTTGTAGTTTGTGCGTGACTGTTTTTTTTGGCACTATTGGATTTCTTTCTTTACATTCACCTTCGGCGGACGGCTTTCATATTTTTTGCATGTTTAAATTTGCAGGGCTTAAGAAATAGAACATCCGTCTGAATATAAAGAAATCATTTGTCTTCATTTATTGCTCATATCTTTATTGCCTTGTCGAGACATTTTTATACGTTAGTGGTAATGATATCGTATTTATTGAAACAGATGCTTTAGTGGGCACGAAGCGAGCGCCAACGTGGCCAATATCAGCTGTATCAGACAATGACTAATTTATTACACCATCTGTGCATAGGTCGTTTGTATTCATAGACTTTTTTGTCTGGAATATAACAGCACTTTTTTTGTAGCAGTGTTTTGACTTGCCCGCGATATAGACAAGCGATTGCCGTGACCGTTCTTTCGACTAGAATTATGGACGTCTTTTTGCTTAGTGCGCCTACTACTTGTAAAAAACCTTCTTTACTTTTATTTTTCTTTTATAGATCTTTATCCAACAGCAATTCTTAAGATTTACGGTTAGAAACTTAAAACTAGTTCTGAGTACAATCGAAACACCTGACTCGAAACGCTAAAGTTTATACACCTGGGGTTTTGGTGGAATTTTTTTTTTGGTTCCGTAACCAGATATTATCGCCTAGTAATGTAAATTTATGTAGTAACAACGTACGGTTGGTGTATAAACTATGTCACCTAAACGTTTCGCGTGTAAGAATAACCGCGATTGAATCATCACAATAGACTGCTTCGTCGTGATGACTCAGACGCTTGGCGGAGATGTACCTATCGCTTGCAATATCCGAGGTCAAAAAGACACTAACATTAAAATTAACTCACTGTATACTGTAACATGTCATAATACCAGTGAACTATATTAATGCAGCTTAATATTATCAAAACATTAGCTCGTCCTGATCCAAAGCTTTTTAACGACACAATAGTCCGGCAAACCCATCGAAATGGATCGTTCATTGTTTAAATGGATGACATTCCGGATCGGTTACGATCAATAGTGACATCACTGGTGACCATTAACTTGCGGCCCTTCCAAAATTAGGTTACAAACCAAATATTACATACAGAAAGTTCATGTTAAGTTGGTACGTGATTCAATGTTTTAATTAGTACGCAGCTGTACCTAATATATTCCGTAAATTGGAAGCGGATTGGGCATTTTGCCACCTTCCACATTAGATCGCACGATTATGTGCTGCTAATGACTTACATGGCTTATTCTAAGTACAGAAACGTCTATATTTCGAGTCTTTGTACACATTGTCGAATAAATTGCATGGGTCAATATACGCTCTAGTTTCGAGACTAGCTACTCGCATTGTCATCAATGCCGGTCATTGTGGCCAATAAAGTGATTAATTTGGCCCATAAATGTATTCCGCCGATCTATTCCAAATTAAGGTCAGTGTTGCCACCCTGGTTGCAACATCTTGCCGTTGGTCAATTGTGGCTAGAAATGATAGGTACTTTATAGATATGGATAGCTTCTATATTGAGTGTGATGATTGGTTCAGTTGTTTGTTCTTAATAGTTCTTGCAAATCTAATTACGTATTCATTCGTGTTTGCTCTGGAAATTGAAATGTGCTTGCTGAAGTGTAATGTAGCCAACAATATGACATATAATTGACGTTAAGGGCCTTCCCTCGGTTTTGCACCAAAAACGGCTTTTTTCTGAAGCCTACTCCTCCTAAACGACTTGTTCGAAAAATTTGAAAAAAATATATTTTGATAATTGATCTATCTACTACATTTTCAACATATGAAATTTTCGTACGACTAATACTTTTGCCTCAAAAAATATTTTAAGTTGAGATATATTTTATCTTAAAATCCCTAAAACTTTAAAACGGCTTCATAGTTTGAAATTATTTTTACACTGATAAATTGGTGGTAAAATTTACTTTAATCTGAACATAACATATGTAAATCGATCAATATTTTCTTAAGAAAATAGGCCATAATACGATTTCTGTACGTTAGAAATTCAAAGGTGCTCTGCGCGGGCGCGGGCGGCAGACAGGCGTTAGCCTTCAGACGGGAAGGCTGTGTCGCTCGTTGCTCCATTTTTACTATCGACTGAATATAGTGGTTACAGGTATAATATACACACAAACAGCGAGCGCGGCGGGACGAGTAAATAAATCTAAGGTGTCACGCAGAGCCGTCACGTCTTTCTCGCTGTGTGCCGAAACCTTTTGTGCAAATATTTATGAACTTTAATATTTTTTTTTGAATTTTCTGACGACTACTCCTCCTAACCGTTTAGAAGGAGTAATCTTTTTGCCCCATCGGCCATCAGTTCTGCGAGCTATATTCTCAAACAAAATATTTCAAATGATCCAATAAAATGGTTTACAATTTATAATAGTAGTTTATAACGTAATTACAAAGTAAGTGTTGTAAACAAAACATTAAATTCATCAATGAAAATAGGTAAATATTTTTTTTAATACAAAAGTAAGTTAAAATAGTTATTTATTTAATTATAATTTACAAGATAAAATAATTATCTTCGATACTAATAATAAATAAGTACCAATAAAACTATGTAAGTACTTACATAAATACCGAAAGCAAAACATTGAAATTAAAAAAATCTCAATACATAAAAATATTGGCAAACAAATAATTGTGTACACGAGTCCTTTAAACTCTCTATACAAAATAAAATACCAATTTTAAAACTGTTATTCCGGAATCGTAGGTAAAAATGCCGAGCTAGAAGCGCATGTCTGCGTTTACGCTTATTCTGTGACCATTGTATTATAGTGTGCGCGAGTTGGCAAAGGAGCGGGGATATGCAGTGAAATAAGCTAAGCTCCACCCATACTCTCAAGGTCATTGGCGACTAGTTACGCCTTAAGCAGATATTAAATGTATTATTTCCATTATTGTAACGTTAATTAGATTCATTAAATCGTAAGTCGTAACATTTATAAAAGTGAAATTAGAATGCTAAACTAAACCAAATAAAAGTATTATTGTGATTAAGCTAAAAAATAAAATACAAACTTTAAATGTCGAGTCTTTTTTACTGTTTTCGTATTTAGTTTATCTTGAGATCTCTACGTTTTAGCTTTTATTTTTAAAGGAACCTCACTTTAGGCAATTTTAAATTCACGGGTAATCCTTTCAGGTACAAGATGGTTACTAATTGGAATTGAAGTTCAACTGCTTTCGCTAGTATATACCTTTTCTCTTTAAATTTAAGAATAATGCTCTCACCGTGGCCTAGCGTTCAAGGTCCCCCGCGACACGGGACTTGTACCCCATTGCATGCGTTGTCTTTTATGATGCAGTTTTTTCCACAAGTTGCTTGAAGACCTTGTATGTTCCAAAAAGAAAAAGGTGACAATGGAATATATATTCCTAATTTAGAGACCCGTATTTGTATTTGGTTATATCAACAATGCGTTCACAGCCCATTTTAAATGTAAATAAATCCTTACACTTCAAAATAGGTTTACATTACAGACCATAAAATTATCTACGACAACAGCAATTTAATCCTCGTTAATATAACAATTCACTACGTTTAAGTGTTATTTTATCTGCCACGAGTTAATTTATTTCCGTAGTTCAAAGTTTATTTGGTACTAAACTCTCAGCTAACGAAGTCTATTGAAGACTTCTTCACTTATTTCCTCACGAATAACTTTGACTTTAAACTTTCTCCTTTTGACAATATCACAATGCATCATTCACAAAGGATCCCGATAACAGTTTTTATTAAAAAGCGTCTATGTTATGATAACTGTCATCGGTTCTTTGGTTAATGTGTGTTTTCTCACATTAGGTTATCTTGAGACGGAGAGCAATGAACTGTAAGGGCTCCGGATAAACCAACTAGTTGAGTGTGACGACCGTAAAAGTATGCACTTGACGGGAATGAGTTTATTGCATTACTAACTAATTATAATTCTTTCTCTAGACTTATACTCGAATGGACAACTATTTGGCTATCAATACTAAAACCCCCAAAGATAAATATTCGAAAATAATTTAAAAAACTTAATATTATAACTTGGTAAGGTGTCAACAATCATGCAACACGCTATCTAATACACTTTAAAGCTTAAAATCGAAGCGCTCCTAATAAATCGATTAATTTATCGAGTAATGTTTCGTTGCATTCGAATATTGTTCGCGCAGTTATAGTTCTAAAAATGTTCTTGGTATGCCACGAATCACATCTGGCATGATCCAAGAATATCCGTGCGTCGAGATTCAAACAAAGCCTCGCATGCAAGTGTGTGCATAAAAAATATGAATTACGACACATGCATTCGTGGTGTTTAATTGAGCACGAATATGTTTATAGGCTTATAATTAAAATGTATAAATTTATTAGGTTGATGTGAATATTTTACTAAAGTGAAAATATATAAATTCCAACATTTCTGATATTCTATAAAAAAATTAAAAGAATTCGGAACACAGTCAGATGTTAAACTGTCTTAACTGTAAAGGAACGTCAAAATTTCTACGAGATCATAAAATACTTGCAATAAAATTTTGGAGATTTTAAAGATCAGTCGGTTTTAGAGAAATTCTGACCAATTCAATATCTAGCAAACTTAATATAGCTAGGGTTGAAAGTTATGAAACCCTCAGCTAGACCCAAAACTTAAACATTTCACGAAAATTCATGACCCAGAAAGAAAAGGAATTACGGCGTAGATAGACACAAAGTACTTGGCCAAGTCTAAATCAGATTTAGAAAGGAAACCAGATCGAAAATATCCTTTATCACGTAAATAAATTATTTGTTTCGCAAACTAAATGCGATACATATAGGACAAGAACCGCCCACAACATTCAAATGTCGTTACCATTAGCTATTCCATTACAATAAATACGAAGTAGGTACGGTTCTTCACCGAAATGTAATAAAAACAATATCAGCTATCTCTTAAGTAACTACCCGCAGGAGTTTAGTAGCTAAAGTAATCTGGCAACAACCAATTTTGTTTGTGTTATATCTGCCTCTTTATCCCTTATGCAGACCCATTCACTAACTTATTCCTATACCGGTGAAGCAAGCCTCGCCCACACGTACCAGATTTCTACGTAACAGGTTATAAGATATAGTTGTTTCATTTAATATCCCACACTTTCTAATAAGTACAGGAAAATTGTAATGAACAGAGATTATTTTATTACTAAAAGTCGCGCGGGGCTTCACTCCCGTCGTTCTTTATTTGGCCACTGCTTAGCTCCTATTGGCTGTAGCGTGGTGTTATACAGCCTATGTTACGCAGGGATAATGTAGTTTTCTAACGGCAAAAGAATTTTTGAAATCGGTCCAGTAGTTTTTAAGTTCACTTATTCGTTACATACAAAAATACAAATATTTCCTCTTTATTATATTATATTATATAGTATAGATTACATAGGTAGATATTCTGGTCACGACTGCATATTTTTAAGCAATTGATTAGTTAAAAAAGTGTATTAAAACTTTTCCAAAGTAAAATCGAATTCAATTTGATCATTTCCGTGTTTCTGGAATTGTTATACCAGGTCCGGTATGTAAAGTTATGGGACAGATGGCACGCAGACAGATTTAGAATTATAAATAGAAACAAAAACGCTAATAGGACACATTTTAAGTGTTTCCTTTTGTTTACGTAACACGGTGCGGTGCAATTTTAGTATAGGTATTAGAAAATGTTAAAACTTGCTCATTTCTTGCGTAAATATTCTGTAGGTTTACTTTTCGATGAAGGTTATATTAGGTCAAGTGCCAGGTAAATTAGAAATCTTGGTAAAGATTTTGTACATGAAATAAAGCGGCATAGACGACCACAACGACTGACATTTAATTAACTGTCTTTGGATACTCAACGGCGTTAAATTATACTAGAACAACAAAAATTATACTACTACTAAAATGACTAGAATTATCTTTGGACATAATTATTTATTAAATTTCAAATTTTTTCGTTCTTTTAAAATCCAAAAATGTTATAACATTGGTTTCAATATTATGTAGTTCAAATACGAAGAAATGGTTACTACAGACATGGCTACTAGCCAATAGCCATGATTGGTTTGGTAGTAGATACTGAAGGGTCCAACTACAGCCACTTATTCAACATTAATATAATAATAATTAATTGTTTATTCATGTTAAAAATCGCAATATCAACAAAAACCGTAAACTACCGAATAATAATGCAATACACAATTGTCTGAACTAGGATTAATATGTGCTTCATTACAGAAGTTCTTAAATGCTACATATAATAATAGCATTCATTAAATAAATGTTATAAATAGCAAAAGTTATTGGTATAATAGAAGGACAATTAACTTATTTATAACAATATTATCTAACTATTTACAGACTATTAACGGTCTGTCAGGCTCTGTCTGATCTAAAGTTAAGCGTAAGAGGTATTCAAAAAGTACATGTTTACATCTAAAGTAATTTAAGTTATACATATGATTGTCTATTCTTTTTCTTATCGTATGATCAAGTCAAATCTTTTTATTTCATTTAGATTACATACATGATACTTATGAACGTCATACAAAGCAAAAAAAAAAGGTGTCAGTAAACTTGCCTAGCCTGCCTTTGGCCAGTTCACTGACAAGGTTAAGCTCTGAGAAGAACTTGGCAAGAAACTCAGGCCACTCTTTTTAATCGCCATATAGTTGTTACAATTTGTTACAGTTTGAAATATCACAGAACTCAGGCTTGAGACAGACCCTAGTGTTGGAAATAATCAAGTCGCCCAGAAGGCTTCCAACTTGACTTAACAACTACCACATTAAGTGATAACCGGGACCAACGGCTTTACGTGCCTTCCGAAGCACGGAAGAATTGTATATTTACTATAGGTATTATACAAGTAAGGTCCTATAAATGAAAAGAACAACATTACTTCATATTATACCTACGCTAAGTATAATTATGTTACAGAAACTGCCGCTCAACGGTTCAGGAATGCCCTGTCGTAGGCAGTGGAATGGCAACTACTTATGCATGATTGCGATCTTTAATTTTGAAATGTTGTCCCTAGATTCAGATTAAGTAGTCCCTGTGGGTGGGGTAATGTATCCAAGAATGTAATCATAGTATTTAGATCCAACAAATAACATTACTATCATCAGAAGTCAGATTTCCTAGCGACTTTATCATACTTCATATCTAGTTTGTATAGTAAGAATGAAATATTACTGCCGTAAAGTAACTCAAACTCAAACTCAAATCTTTATTTGCTGAACATTATGTAGTGTTAACAAATACATTGCTGGCTGTTGTTCCAATGTTTTAGATCATGATGTTCTACCATATAAAGCATGCAAATTAAATTATATAAAATTCAGCACTAATTAATATAATATGTAGTAATAATTAAAATTAAATTCATGCCACATTACAATAAAATTATCAGTCATAAGGTACTTAAATAAACATAAACACTAGATCGGACCTATAGAGCATTCATTAATATGTCAATAATATTATTTAGTTCTAATTATATATTTCTGTCATTTAAATAATCATTTAATGTATAGTAGCTTTTATTAATTAAGAAATATAATAATTGTTTTTTAAAATTGATAATGTAAGTTAGTCATTTCTTATTTCAGAGCTTACTCGTTATACAAATAAAGGTTCTGATTGCGTCACATACAAAATGTGTGAGTCCCGTGTTAACTGGCTTTATTTTTATCATTAAAATTAACGCGCATTAGCATCGTACGCGTAGAAGATATAATGCGTTTTGAAATTGAAGGAATGAAATCCTACACAACATCAATAGGCTAATATAAAAAGGTTCCATTTCACGTCTTACCTATTGCAAAATTTTGTTTAGAAACACATTCTGAATTGGATTAGGTAATTAATAATCCACCAATGTGAAATGTATTGGAGTGACATTTTGTCTTTTTACCCAGCTGCACGACTGCAAAGACAGGGTTATGTTATATAATAATAATACGATGCATCCAATTCCGGCTATACGTTCCTTTACTGCTCCTGTAAAACATATCAATCATTATTTAATTTAACATCTCCCCATTTGGTATAGTCTTCTCTGCGTAATAAACCTGTCAAGAGCAAACAAACAAAGTCATATATTTTAAGGTGAACCCAATTTGTCTGGGTGGTGTCGACATATGGTAGCAGTTGCCACGTTATTAAAAGAATTATGATAATAAAGAGAGATTTTAGAGTTCCGTTATCAGCAGGATCACTTCTGAATTCTGATGAATATCAAAGGCAGATCGATTTCCATATCATTGTCAACATGACAAAATTTTAATTCTTAAACATTTGACAACTGTATTGATATTATTTGATATCCGACAATCGAATATCGATATTGCGTGTAGGGTCACTGTCCGTCTATTATAGTATAGTATATATATAGTAAATTTTAAGTCAATCAAAATCTACAATTTTTAGACAAAAAGCAAGGCTTATGCAGCTGGAACGTATGAGCGGATATATATTACAGATGCAAGTATAAGTTTGTTTTGTGTAAAAATTCCTGATAACAATATAATTCGTAAGGAACCCTTCGCGCCCGAGTTCAACTCCCACTTGACAGGTTTTTACGTGTAGTCAGGCGTGTTAATCCAATCTCGTTGCTGAGCTAATGCTTTTATTTCATTAAGTTGCGTTAGCCTTGTCAGAAACTCAGAACCAACTGTGTTAAAGCTGTCTTTGTGTTTCAAACATGTATTGTCTTCCTATGTCTCTAGAACCTATTTGAACTGTTCGTTGCTATTTAAGCTCGTGTATTAATATCCTTTTTACGGATCACGAAGTTAAGACGAGAATCGCATGTATCGAAATACTAACTTGGTACTGAGGCTTTACGACTTGGAACTTAAATGCATGCAATTTTCGCTTAACGATATCCTGACACAACTGCCACCGTAGTACTTACGCCTTAAGCTAAATATAGAAATTTATTATAGAAATAACCAGATCATAAATAAGAATTGTTGACTTTAAAAATACGGAAACGGTAAACTTCACCTCGGATACAGTAATTCTCCAAGCATTTAAGGCATCAGTCTTACACGGCACTTCAAAATTAAGAGGGGACGCGGTCTGCGAGAAATTTGAAAAGTAGGTATTTGAAATAGCTATAGCTGTCGCGTTGAGCCTGAGATTTAAATGTGTGAGTGGATGGTCCACATGCGTAGTAGCCCCCCCCCCCTCCTCCCCACTAGCATCTTCCCCGCGCCCGTGTACCGGCGAGTCGGCGAATCTACATTTTGCATTTATTTGGTTTTTGAAATTTGGACCGATTTAAGCAAAAATGATCCAATCAACACAAACCTCATTTTGAGATATTTGACTTTAAAATTCATTGCAGTATTTCTCTGGCTGTCAAAATGAGGTTTATTTGATTGGATCATTTTTGCTTAAATCGGTCCATTTGATGTCATCGTGTTACTTAGTTACCTACACGTTGTTATTATTGCTTTTAGGTACGTGTATGTAAATAATGGAAAAAATCGTAGTACTTACCTTACCTCTATTTAAGATTTATAAAATATTTTATCGCTAACCTACATATGAATAAAATGTCCTGAGGGTTCTGTTCGAATTATAATATAATTTTAGTTTTTATTAATATCATTGTAATGGTAATTAAGATCATTGTTGTATTCGTAAATCAAAGGCACTCCTAATACAGCAAGAGAATAATTATGGTAAAAAAAGAGGTGCATAAAAACAATTTTCAGATGAAACTAGATTGTCCGTCAACTTGGTTATTCGTCAACAACAATAAAAGTTTATAAGCTGCAAGTCTTGATGAACTTGTAAAATATTATGGCTCAATAAATATACAAATAAAATATCGGTATAAAATTTCTGAAAAACTCCAGAAAATGGAATAGAAACTAAAAAAATATGTCTTATTTTGGCAAAATATCGAGCCGAGACCAGCAGTGGGACTTAATGGGTTGCTGATGATGATCGAACTTATCTAAACTAGATATTTCTTTTCACGAATGGCCTTTGCTTGAAATAATTGACGGGATCACACAATTTACCCGTAAGCGAAAAGACGGAAATGACGATAGAATAAATGTCCTATTTATTGTTTTAAATTCTTTTTAGGGTTCCATAATCTATACTTCAAAAGGAAAAAAAAACGAATCATTATAGGATCGCTCCGTTGTCCGTCTGTCTGTCAAGAATTATTTTCTCAAGAATGCGTAAAGGTATCAATCAATTTTGGGACGAAACCCTAAAAATACTCGGGTCTGCAATCCCTTGGAATATAATAAAAGATCAGAGTTCTAAGTAAATGCAAGATATGAAAAGATACAGCCGTTTATGCTCCATTTTTGCTACATATCTTGACGATCAAAAAAGTCAAAACCTATAGGGTACTTCCCCTTGACCTAGAATCACGAAATTTGCCAAAAAGCAATATTAATTTGCACAAGTAAAGCAAAAAGTCCAAAAACCGTAATCGTGTAGTTATATTATTATCACTGAATATATTAAAACTTTATTGGAACGGGTATAAGATGATACAGTCCGGACTGATGTGAACTTTACGTGAATGTTTATTGTAACTTATAGCTATCCCGTTACCTTCTAATATCTTACATTTTAATCACAAATAATAAAAAAAAATTATAATTGTACGGAACCCTCGGTGCGCGAATCCAACTCGCATTTAGCCAGCTATTTTAAATAAAATACCCACAACCTACACCTCTCTTGCATCCATTATAATGCGTGTATATGAATATACTTGATAAGACTAGTCTTACTTTTAGAGCAGCTAAATCAAATCGTTGCGACCTGATCTGATAATCTTATTAACTTAATACAAAAGTCGGAAATTAACCTTACAGTTTCACAATTTAATAAATAAAAACAGTAAATCGTCAACATCGACATTGATGGACATCACTACAGTATCGATAAAAAAAATATCGACAGATACCACTTCCTTAGTCATATACATGTAAGTGACCCCACTTACCTCAAGTCACCCCCGAAGAGTGCGATAAAGACAGCTACAGCTCAGACAGATTTTAAGACAAAAATTTTGACGAAATGGACGTTTCGTATTCCCCTGTTTTCTCCTCGAAAACTGAGCGGATTCAATCCTTTTTTACATGAAAAATTCCAGGAAGAGTATGACTAGGTTCCTATCATTTTTTTTTATGGAAATAGCTAATAGAATTCCTCTGGTAGTCCTCTAATTACGACATTAAAAATACGGCAATTTTAGCAATATTTGGAGGCTCATTTTTTCTTTATTAATAAGTTTTGGAAAAAAAGGAAATGATAGGGACATGCCTATAGCTGAACTTGAATTTTTGAGCTAAAAAAAATTGCCTTTTAGACATTATTCAGGGAGAAAACAGGGGAATACGTTTGTATGAAGAATCGTGCGCCGCGTTCCCTCTTAACTAGTGTAGATGCTAGAATTTTCCTTGTATTCATTCAAGTCGTGGCCTAAGGATAAAAATGCTGTTAAACTGACTTCAGAAATTTCGCGAAGGACACGCTCGCCCAAGCACTGGTAAGGACGCTTGGAGCCAGGCTCGGTCGTTCAAGGCCACATTGAGAATTTTATGTTTGTATAAGTTTTTTTATGAGGCATCTCTGTCACACCAGTAATATATTGTAAAGTCAAGTAAAGCTGCGCACGAAACGTTTTTATCATTTGTTTTGTTAGGGTCATCAATCTGTCAATCAATATGATTATCGCCTTAATTGTCAGGTTCTAAAATGTGAAGATTTCTCAGAATTTAGATATTTCCTGCCGCACGCAAATCGGGCAATATTAAATAAGGAAACCATGTAATTTCAATTTCTTATCATTGTATTATTAATTACTGAAACCACAACATTAAATAGTGTATTGATTGCTTATATTTTTGTAGTCAACATATTATATAACGAAGCTATCAGAATGTTGCGGTTTTCCTCTATTCCCCATAACATTATTTGAATTCGCTACATAAGCGATAACAGTGGCAAGAAGACATGCGTACAAACTGATTGGATTCCAGAGAGGGTATCGTGTAACCGCATATTACAAACAGAATGGCAATGCTGTATGATGTTATTGTTACAAGAGTATGTTAGTGCCTACAGTTATGTACGTAAATCATGCAAGTCTCTTGGGATCAGGCTCGCTTTTCATCTATTCATAAAAAACAACGAGATATTCGACATACGAATTGGTAGAAATATTTCGTACTAGTTTGATTAAAAAAGCTTTGTAGTATTTACAGTCTGGGGAAAATTGCATAGTATTCGATTACTTTTCATCTAAGGAAATAAAAAAAAATCAAAAAATCTATGAAAATCATCACGATGGTTATTAAAAGAGTCATCTGATTGAAGATATGTCTAACATCCTTACATACTACATAGTATAAAATAAAGTCCTCCGCCCGCGTAAGTGTGCGATAAACTCAAAAACTACAGAACTGCTTTTCATGCGGTTTTCACCAATAGATTTATCGTTTCATGAGGAAGGCTAAAATATATAATGTTATTACCTACATACCACTCGGGCGAAGCCGCGGGCGAATACTACATGTTGGTAATCAGGTCAAACTCGCTCCTCACATTTTTGCGCGTGTGTCCGAAATGAGTTATTTTAACAAAAATAAATGTCTGTCCATAAGATTCAATTTAAGACCCTACAGCTCTTTTTTTATTTAACTTTTTATGACTTAACTTTAGTAACTGCTTTTATAATTGAAAGAGCACGGAATAAATGTCTCTAGATATTAAAATGTTACGGAAACACTAAATCTTGACCAAAATATCCAGTTACTAAGGTTCTGTTGGTATAAATGGTGCGTGACCGAAATTTTTTTTATCGTTTTATGATTTTTTATTTACCCTTTAGACACGTGTCAATATTTTGTACCAAAAAGTACGTAGTAAGTAGGAAAAAATATTATTCCTTCGTGTAATTCTGTAAATTAAAGAGATATAGAGAAATTTTCTTCTGTAAAGTTATGCTAATTTTCTAGCATAACTTTAGAGAAGAAAATTTCAGTCGAGTAGTAAAAGTAGGTACATCTTGACAAAGCTTCTTCCAGATCTTCCGAATAAAAATTAAATAGTCAAATTGAGATAAGTTTTTTTTATTTTTTATATACACGATAAGAATATTTCCTTATCAACTAATTTAAAGAAAAGTCCAAAGTATTCTGTAACTCCATTTGAAAAACTATGTTGTAACAATTAAGTGCCTTCATAATTCTTTTTTCATTTCTCTTTCGTGTGCACCCGGCCAGTTTCTGATTATCGTTTCACACAATCCATCCAAATTATACCTGGTTAGCTTTTGTTTGAGTGACAAAGCGACAAAGACTACGTGCCAAGTAATGACTACAAGTCAGGAGTCTTTGTATACTTAAGAGATAAGAATAATTAATTATTTAACAGTTATATTATTGTAAAAGTGGTATATACTTTTTTCAAGAATATTTTCGATTATATCTAACGCAAGAAAACCGAATCTTCAAGTCTTATGGATGTATTTCAATGCCCTTCTGTCATCTAATCTGATATTGAGCTTTTATCCAGACAATCCCAATTCCATTAGCAGACCTGAGTATTGAGCGTAGGACTTACACTACAGTGTTAATACTGTCACCGCATCACTAAAGCAGACTCCAATCTAATATGTAGTATAATATCGTAAGTATAGTGAAGATACATAAGCGACAAAGTGTACGAAATTTCCCCGAAGCTATGATCGTAACGCGAAACATGCCTCAGCGAGGTGTCTGAACATAAAGCAGGCGTTCGGGCGGAACGACAGATCGTGGCGGAAGGAATTGCTAATATGCCGCGCTGTATCATATCACCGCTCATACTTGCATTAGACACTTTTGTTCTAAACAAACCTTTGTACCGAATATAACAAACTTAAATATGGAATACATGGGATACCACAATCACAATACCGCGTAACAACCAAAGTGAACACTGTGAATAACATTCGTATCCGTTTAAATTACAAGCAACACGCGAAATGGAAGTGAATCGAAAAATATACAGTGTGCAAGTTTGCCTCGTATATCTTTGCACGTGATGTAAATGGAATAACGGTGTTTGCTTTAGTAACTCACATACGGGCTTAAAATGATGCATTCGAGTTGGATAAAATTGAATGAAAATATGAGCTTCACTAGCAGTAAACAACTGACGGCTAATCCTTTAATGCTTACCTTATGCATCATGGTAATCTGTAACACCAAATATACAATCGGACTAAAATATTCAGATGAAGCTACCATGTTTGCTAAACAATGTTTCTAAGATCAACAAATCTATGATTCTATTTGGAATGAAATTAAATCTGAACTTCTTTTAATGCATTTTAGATTATTTTACACAGAGCGGATTAAAAAGCATACACGAAGCTAGGCTGCCCTATTTGGACAAATTTAAGGAGGGAATTCTCAAGGGACTTTGTAGCAAAATCCCCTTCCTTCTGAATGCTTTGAAGTCCCCACGGTTACGAATTCGCCTGTCAAGCGCGATAATCTAGTATATTAATAAACCTTCATTTGGAAGCGGGCCATGCACAGCCATGAACTGTGGCGGTGTTTATTGCGATACCCAAGACCTGAGATATAAGAGGGCCGCAATCGTAAAACGAATTCTCTATATCAACAAACAATGGAGGAGATCACTACGATATTATGGATGTACTTGTAGGTTATGTAACCAGGAAACAATTGCTTACAAATTAGCCCTTTGATTTATTAGTATTTCTGATCAAATGGATTATATTAGAAGACAGTCCTCAGTTTATTAAAAACTAAAATTCACTAATTATATTTGATAACTAAGTCCAAGTGCGCAATTTTTATATTTTTGAGAAGGTTATCAATAACTCCCAGATGATTTGAAGTTCATTTATATTTTATCTTTATTGTTATCTTTAATGTTAGGTATAGGCATGTTACGCAGTAGTGTTGTTCAGTGAAAAATGTATGATCAAAACGTCTATATTACTATTTATAATACAATGCCTCAAAATTATTTTATTTTTTAATTCTATGACGAATCACTTTCGTATATCAAAAACGGGTTAATTGCTGCTACGATCTGAATATCTTTTCCCCGAAATGTTATACTTGTATCGTTATTCCATTGTGATGTTAAGCGTTTAGATTCTATTAATTCTAGCAAAGACTGAAACAAAACTGTTCGTGATTTCAATAAACACATTTCTGATGAAGGTTTTAGTATTTGGGAGTATTCAGCTATTTTGATTCTATCCATGTTTAAATTGCGCAATCAATTTTAGTGCGTACAACCACATTCTTTATTTAGTTTATCGTTACTACGCAATGAACTACTTTCAGAATTAGACATACAATGATAACTTTATCTCAAAGAAATTGAGTTAACGAGGCGTTAACACATATCTCACACTCTTTCATACGAGAACGTATTGGTTAGAACATGTGTGTGACATGCTTAATTATTTTTGTTAATCACGATCATTTGTTACTGTTTCGTTATAGGTCTACAATGTTACTTTTCATTATTCATATTTAATTTATCCTGGGAATCAAAAAGGGCCCCAGATTTCGTTGCGAGCAGAATATTAATGAACGGTAGCACATTTTCTTAATAAGTTGAATATCATCAATAACGATATACCTATGACGCTGACATATTTTGAAATCCTACAAATATCCCAAAATTTAAATCTAATGTTAGAATCGAACACGTTTGGCCACTCGCAAGAACTCGCACTGGATTCTCTGTTCTATTCTATACTCATAACGTTGATCAATCAACTTCTGTTTAAACGTAGTTTTAATTGTTTCGTTGGTTAAATTGTTCTGTCAAAAGCTGTTATTGTGTGTGTGCCATTTCTGGAATATTTGTAGGATAAAAACTTAGATAAAGTTTGGGTATCGCGGTTGCCGCTGGTATTGCCCGGTGCTTCACTGCTATCAACCTTTAAGTATCTCAATAATAATCTGAAACCATAAACAAGGTTACTATAAACAAAACGTTCACGAAATATGCGTAAACGATACTTTAAAAGTTTTTTATGATATTTTAAGAAAGAAGTTTGGATGTTAAGCAAACAGTTGGCGGGACCACACGCGCAGGGTGCGTGAGTCACTGTCCATCGTCTTGCCGTTTAGTATAACAGTCAACACGTGGATAATGTCCGTCAAGCATACTTACTGAACGTTGAGCTGCCTGCTTTATTGCGTTCCGTGGATAACCAAACGATATTTAATTTTTTCCTATTTTATCCAAAGGCCTACTAACTCAATCGTTTGATATTAAAACTATTAGTTAATAAAATAGGATTTATTATAAAGTGTTATTACACTGAACACATAAATATCTGCGATTTTAAATATTAAATATAAATAAAATAAACAACTTTTAAATACCATTGGAATTAAATAACAGTTAAATATATACTTATTATCGAGTACTTACAGTAGTATTTACTGGATGAGACAAATTAAATTTAAATAAACACCACCTGCCAGCATATATCACAGTTTGTTTTACTATATTCATATCACAACCATTAGAAGAGAAGATTATTATTATGAATAGTTCAACCAGTAAAGTTAAAGGAATTGTTTGTTATACCAGTTCATTGATTTTGGCTGCTAATTAATTGTATTCATCCTTAATTCTAATATTTTTAAGTTTTTTCCCTTTGTTTATAACCATTTAATAATATTCGAAAATATCAGCTGCCCTAAATAAAATAGTATACTAAGCGTCACTTGGGATTGCTACGGTTACGGACTGAACCTCTGGTTTTAGTCCCTGAGTTGGCATATTGTAATTAGAGTTTGTCTGCGGCTTGCGGTTCTAGATTGGAACTGGGACTACTGTGAAGCGTAATACTCTATAGGCTTGTCTGATTTGAGATTGTAAGGGAAAATTGCCTAGCAGTTGAGATGGCAGTTTTCTGTTGCGGGCTTATTGGATTGAAATCTTCTTTGAGCACTAACGTAGTTTTTAGCCAGGTATTTGCACTTGATTAAATTTATTTTACCTCAAAACCTTACTTATTTAAATATTGGTAGCCATTGTGTATTCACAAATTAATTAAATTGTCGAAGTCTGTCTGCATTCGGCAAGGAGAGGAATCCAAGTTGCTGGCAATTTCAATTAATTTTGATTTTAATATCATAATGGGATTCCTTTACTTGCGTGATGACATAGGCTGGATGTATTTCTGGAAAATAATCGCATTATAAGTATCTATAAATATGATACTTGTAGGTATTGTGGATACTCTACTTACTAGAAGAAACTCAATTTCTGAGCAGACAAGGAGTCCCTGTATGTGCTGCTTTTATATTGCCTCAATATCTCGCTGTGTTTTGCCTTTCAAAAAGTATTCAGCATTTTTTGCCAAACAAATATAAATATTGAAATATACTTTGACGTCGTAACAAAAAATGTAACTTGGTAGCAACCGCCTAAGTACCACTCTAAACTCTCTAATAACATTTAAATATTTAATATACTTTCATGTAACTAAATTATAATAATAATATAGCACAATAAAGTAGTTTTAAGTGTCGGGGTATTTTCAAAAACCTTGTGAATGAATTAATGTTCACGTTAGAAAGAAACATGGCGTGTTTGGTGGCCACCACTACATTTTTATGACGACGCTGCTAAAATGTAGGTAGTGTTATATTTCCATGATAGCAAGTTTTTTCTTTAATAAACATGCAAACCTTAACGTATATCCTCATTTGTTTTACGTAAACTCCATTTAAATATTTTAAATTATACCTGAGTTTCCTGTCACTACTTAATTAGAAAAACAGCTAGGAGCTAAGATAACGTGTAATATATGTGGATAATACTGTTTTTAAGGTTTTAACAGTTAACAAATACCGCTCTTGTAGACACTTGCATTTTCAGGTACATGGATTGAGCATCACCACACATAAAATACAGTTTCTCTCTATCTTACAATCTCTATCAGACATAATTTTCCAAGATATAATAATAACGATAAACTTATACCTAAATATTCATAATTTAATGAAAAAAGTTTTGAAGCCTTTGCGTGAAGAGGTTCAGTAGAGCTCCAAGATTGTTATCAGGTATTCTGCAGCATTATAAAGATTACTCGTCAAGTTAATTCCATCGCGTGCGCAAACAGTGCCGTGTGGCCCACATAGAAGTAGATAGGCGTCAAGATAGACGGTGGTATCTCGCTAGTTACACATAAACAAACAAAAAGACTTTCCCTCTTAATTACATCACATCTATCATGCATGCAACACCACGATGGCGACGCCAGCCTCGATTAATTATAAAATGAAAAACTTAACCCATTTCCATTCGACAAAAAAATCTGTATGAAAAGTTAAACATAACAGCGTACCGTGTCCTGAAGTTGATTCAGGTCATGCCCGTTGGAATTTCATAAATAAAATCTAATTTTGCAAAACGAGGCGGTCTTCTAATGAGCGACACAATTATGAATCTAGGTCTTATCCTTAATTGACATTGAAGTTATCTTAAAACTATAACAGTACACAGTACAGTTTACTTCATAAATTATAAGAGTAATTGTAGAATATCATATAAATTACTGTTCCCCTTGGAATTTCGGTGTTGAAATTGTTACTGGCAAATATGACCGTATTTCAAGGAGACTTTAATTCCAACCGCGCATACTCGATCAAATATTCAGTGGATCACAGGGTAATATCTAAGATTACTCGCAGTTGATGTTTCTAGGCTGCGGGCACACTTCCATTTTCATCCTCGGGGATGAAGTAAACGACTACCGGCTTTCTTTGCTTCGACCCTCTGCATCATTTATAATCATAACTCCTCCAGCGAACACTTTAACTTCGCACCTCGACTAGCACTCGCCTTGATACGAGTAAAGTAGAGGAAAACATTTTCGTGAGAGGCTTTTGTGCTACTCACGTCTTTGAATTCTAACTTTTCACGAAACGTACACAAATGTACGACTAAATTGCGAGGTTTATGGTTTATTTGCACTAGTTTTATTTAACTTTGTGAAGTCTATTAACATCTAAGAGACCTTTATCATTTCTCGCTCCATTGTCATGCTTTTATCCTTGGTGTAGATCCAATATAACTTTTATTAGCGAATCATTTGGTTTGCGTGTGGGGTCACCGATGAATGTCGAAGGTCTTCCGCCTCTATTATAATAGCTGTTCCAGATTTAACATGTTATCGATGACGCCTACATTTTTCACACTAACCTACAGGAATTACATTATAATAAATCTTGATAAGATACATACCTACATACGTGTCAAAAATATGTTATGTAAACTTATACATAACTGAATCACAGAATTCATTCGTTGCTACACTGTACTTGTCACAAGTATTGAGCGTACCGCTCCCCCTTTAACTTAAAACAAACGTAGGCAATAAGTTACGGGAGTTGTAATGAAATTCCTGGGCTTGGTTTGATTAAAATAAGTCCAAAATGTCAGTTGCCAGTCCGTAGTGTGTAGAAGAAATTGCTTTATTGGATCGCAATTTATGCCAATTTTAAAAATTGAGGAATTCTTCGGCTTTGAATATACTTGAACATTGTGCATGTCGGTCGTTACTTTGTAAACGAATTCATAAATTCAGCAAAGGTATTCTGTACGTCGTAAAATGAACATGATTTAGAACACGTGCATGCCTTTAATGCCCTCATAATAATAGATGAATATAGCCAAAGTTTCATGCTAAAATAGTCTTGTTAAATTTGCTGTTTCAAATCCATACTATCGTAGATTGAAAAAATAAGCTTATTCAATTATAACAATAATCATCATCATATCAGCCCAACGACGCGACGTCCACTGCTGGACGTAGGCCTCACCTAATTTACCGTACATTTTAACAATATCAAGATGTGAATATGAAGTGAGCAACAACTATGTTGAATAACTGGACTTATAACAGCCTTAAGCTAAAAGATCGGAAAGCAACCATGTTTCCAAATTATTATGAATACTTATTGCAAACAAATTTCGTTAGAAGTTATAGCCTCCTTTTATTTAGTGGACACAAAATACGTTTTATGAGCAAAAGTACTTTGGTTTACTTTTACTTTGGTACAAATCTAACGCCGCATGGGGGGACTATTACGAAAACACATAAATCGGATATTAAAAATAAAATGGCAATAAACTGCCACAGGATGATTGCTGCTGGAATTAATGACTCCTAAAACTAATGATGAACCTCGAATTTGGTAGACTCTGTTATCCTAAAAAAATAGCTATTCGAAAAAGCCCAGGTGTGGGAATTTGCATTATACATATATTTAGCACACAACAGAGATAGGTCTTTTCATGTGTTCTGTGCCTTTAGCATCTTTAAGTGATGACAACCTTTATGGACGATATCGAACTAATTTGTTAGGCGTTGAGAGCACCAATATGTTCATGCTGCTGTGAAAGTAAAAAGTTCTTGCAAGTAGAATATGATTAAATTTAAAAGAAAGAAGTTCTTTTTTATAATCTGTAAATAGTTAGCTAATATTATGTTCATAGTCCTTATATTATTACTATAATTTTTGTTATAGTTAATTTAGGTAATTTATTTATCATATTTTTTTAATAGGTACTTGCTAATTTATATTATTATATGTAGCATGTAAGAACTTCTCGCCTGAAGTACAGTTTTACCTAGTACAGGCAATTACGTATTTCTGTATTACTATTCTATAATTTCTGAATTTGTTTACATATTTGTACTTTTTACATAAATAAACAATTTATTATTATTATTAAATAGCAGTACGACACACGTCATACACACACTAATAAAAATAATAAATCTTCTAGCCTGAATACAAATCATTCCATACTACTATTGATAGAATATAGAGATATATACATACTATTGATAGAACTAAACCCTGTGCCCTATCCTGTTCAATGTCATTGCATTGCATAAGTCATTCCCATTATTATTTGTGATCATGTAACTAGGGTTACAGTAATTACGTAACATACCAGGAATTCTATTCATCTGTTATGTTTTATAATAATTGCCTATTCCATTTTCTTCAGTGATGTTACTTTAGATTTGATTGAATAGAAGTATTGTTATTAATATAATGTCGTTAACATTATTTACGTTTAACCTTCTAAATTCTAGGTACGTCGGATTAATCCGATATATTTTTTCGTGTACTTTAGCAAATATTTTCGCAATTTATGATCGATTTTTTTACCACGATGATGGTAAACCAGCTTCCGACCGGTAAGCGGGACTGTTGCCTATTGACGCCAGCAACACCAAAAGTATCACATGCGCTTTGTCGACCCTTTAAAACCCCTTTCTAATGTCTACATTTTGAATTGAAAACAAAATTTCTGGTCGAAACGTAATGCATATCTGGTGAATTTTTGTTCAAATAACGCATATTACATAAAAGTATGAATACCTAGTAGACGTTTACGTAAAAATAGGTGCCAAGTTATTAGATTCATAGAGTTTTGTTATGTATTCAATGAAGAAACAACATAATACATAGAAGCAAGCGCGCTGTTCGAAAAACTCATTATACTGAAACAACACTGGATATGTGAGGTTAATCTAAATATGAAAATATTTTGTGTACAATCTTCGTACAACAAGGGAATATGAATGAGGAGCTCGTCTGGCAGAATGATGACGGTCGGTGTTACGTTATGTTCAACGTGCACCGGCCCTTACCGTAAATAAAGCATGAAAATATTTACCGAAGCTAGCGATAGGTCTATCGAATACTATTATTATCCTTTTAACCTCTTCTGTCGTAAATATAAGACAAATTGAAGTTTATAAACACGCTCTTGAACAAACATTTGTTCAATAGTAGAGTTGCTATTTAATTTTTACTTTATAAAACTTCTTACCTACATACATACACATTACATAATTTCTAAAGTCTGATTCTCTAGGTACCTACTTGGATAAATTCAGGAATGGAATGGTATACCTACTGTTGATCTGTGGCCATCCACTGCTGAACATACGCCTCACCTAATTTACGCGACAGCGAGCGAATCTGTGCCGCCCGCAACCAAACATGTTGGTTTGGTTGCGGGCGGCACAGATATCGGTTAAGTATATCTTACAAGGAAAGGAAATAAAAGCAATTTTCTTTTATCTTTACAGGTCAATTACACATCCACCTAGTCTGATGATAAAGGCTTCCATTTCATTCATATATTAAGGTAAGTTATTTGATTTTTTCCCCTATCTTCAACTTAGTTGAAATCGCAGGCCAATATTAAAAAAAAACAACAATATCAAAATCTAGTCATAGTAGTTAGTATATTATATCATTAGAAAATAAATAATATTTAACATTTTTAACCACAGACGAAGTTAGTAAAGTATTAAGTTGTAACCGCAAATAAATATTATGATTAATGAAGAATTTAGAATATTATTTGAAATTACGTACGCATAATTGTGACTAAAAGGATTTTCAAAATATTTGAATACTTAGTGTAGAATGTTTTCATTAATACTGCAAATAATGTTGTAAAATGAAAAATCGGAATCACTATTTTATTCTTATTCAACTTTGAATTGGACAATGGATCCATTGAAAACAAATAATGTATTTTTTATTATAATGACTGACAATATTCAATCATCAATAGCAATGATCATATTCATTTACAACATATTATTATAAAATTTGTAGCTGTCATTAAGTTTCAAAGAGTCGACTCGAAATCTCGGCCTATGTCATAAGTTGATTTTAATATCGTTCATATAAAATTATTGTAAACAAAATCACAAAGAAATATATATACACTTCTCATCAAATAAAATCGAAACACTATTGATTTTTTTCGTCACTATTAATTGGTATCTCTGTTATGGAATGGCAAGCAATGAGCCCCGATATGAATCCCATTGAACACCTATGGGATGAATTAAAAAAACGAATTCGAGCAAGAGATCCTGCCTCTGAATCTCTTGGCCAGTTGCAAAACGCAATTCAAGAAGAATGGAATAATATTCCACAACATTTAATTGTAACTCTCAGCATCGATGAAAAACCTGATGGAAGCAGTGATAAGAGCCAGAGGAGGAAATACAAGTTACAAACTGTTTCTGAACTCTTTATTCATTTACGTGTATTGTTTTTCTCATTTCCTTCATTCTCCACATAGGGTAAAGATTACTCATTAAACAAAATACTAAGTTTATAAAAATTATATTTGAATTTGGAACATTATGATTTGGATTTACAAACGTCATAGTACCCCCTACTAAACTATAATTAAAATTTATTCCTAAAAATAAATATTTTTCTGAAAATCCTTCCGAAACATCAAATTGCAAGGTGTTTCGATTTTTTTGATGAGAAGTGTATAGGTATAGGTTATCAAATGTTTGAAAATATAGCTATCGCACCAAAACATTTTTATATACAACTGGTCAAGACTCAGTAGCTCAACACTGTTGCTCTAAAAAAGCTAACAGATACCAGGAAAAGTCAAGCCCCTAAGTCCTGCCTTCACTAACCCTACATCTTGGTTTAAAAAATATGGTTTATGTAGTTAATCTTTCTGACGTAAATAAGTCCTTCTTACAGCTTGTCTGGCCGATGTGGTAAGAAATTAAGATTAGTGCTACTTATCACAATATTGAAGATCTTAATTGCACTATTTAAACTTCATTTTATAAGCAATAATAGCAATTTTTATTATATTTCAGTGTAATATCGCGGTTTGCCTTTTAAAACTTAAGAAGGCTTAGGATGGAAAAATGCCATCCTCTTACATTTTTGCGGCAAAAAAATAACAGTCCAATGCCTTTTGAAGGGGTGCATATATTTATTCAATTTATGTGTATTTAGTTCGCCATATAAAACAGTACTTTAAGGTAACATGTTTATATTCGTATACGAGAAGTCTATACCCTGATGGTAGAGAAACGTGGCGCTAAATATTTTTATAAACAGGAGCAGATTTTTATACTTATATTTTTTTGGCTTTATCCAAACAAGTCGCGAAAGTTTAAAAGATATCTTACAGTGTATTGCTAACTTTTAGAAGTAAATACGTGGTGGTATCCGGTTTGTAATCTTCCCTGCGGTATCATCGCCTACGTAATCACTAGTGTTGTCTGGTATTGAAAATGTATCGTATGCTGTAGGTGTTATTACTTGTTTTATTGTCGTGTAACTCGTATGCGGTGTAATGACGATCTTTTATGTATTTATCGGGTTTATACAACAGAACCTGTATCCAACCTGGTTTATTTGAGTCACGGAATTCAAATTGGTTTATTTCTGTATTTAAATACGTTGACATTGTGATTGATCCTACTAATATTATAAATGCGAAAGTTTTTAAGAATGTTTGGATGTTTAGATGTTTGGATGTTTGTTACCAGTAAACGAAAAAAACACTGAATAGATTTCAATGAAACTTTGCAGTAATGTACCTTATACATCAGAATAACATATAGGCTATATTTTATACAGATATCGCGTGAATTGGCTAAACCATGAGAACAAATGTAAACTAAGTCGGAGAAAAATCTTCAACGTCAGCCCTAATGACAATTCAGTATGTCAGATTAAAAAGAAATCAAAGATCTCTATTTTCTTTTTGCTTACTATACAACCTCATCATATATATTACTAATCATTCACCAGTAAATTCAAAGAATATATTATGACAATTGTGTAGTAAAATTATGAAATAAAGTAAAATATGAAATAAAATAATTTTCGTAGAAAAGTAAATATATTACAGTATCAAGGTAGTATAGTAGCAGAATACAAATACCATAGACCTAGGATCCGCGCGCCATTTGTTTTCGGTCTATCATTTGACATTTGACAGTGAATTATCATTGTATGTATTTATGGTCGCTAAAGTCAAAAACTAATGAAAATAAAACAACAAGGATGGTTTTTACGTTTTTTTTATTACGATGTTTTTTTTTTGTATATGGCGGTACGAAGTTCGCCGGGTCACCTACTTTATAATAAAGTTTTTCAAAGAAAACTTTGTTAAACAATTATTCAGTCTTTTTTTTAAATCCGTGTAGTGACGGATTAAGAATACATAATGTCACTACCCCATTTCAGCTCGTGGGTCAAATGACATTATTGTACCTAAGTGCTGAAGCGATATAGTGCGGTATACCTAACGCTCTAACAAGAACATCCTATACCTATGGGATGGACCATAAATAGAACTTAGTTACTGCCGTACCCATTTCAGCCTAAATAAAAAATACAATCTAAGTAATATGAAGTTATCCTCAATCCAAATGTTGCGATGACGTCTTGGTGTGGAAATTAATATCGCATTAAGGGCTCAACCCAAAATATGTTACAAAAGCGTCGTGTTATAAATCTTTCATCAATCATCATTAGCGAGACTGTTCATAATATTTGCCGATTGTGTAAAACACGTGCCTACATATTGTATAGGTAAGTAATGCACATGTAAATAATGCACGCAAAACTTCACAAATTAAATCGAAGCGTTAATACAGCCAACGCTACAACTTCGACGATCGATATGGTACGGGAAATTAAGTTATGTAGCATTCGGTTGTTTGCGAAAATCACGCAAAGGTTTTATTTCTATCTAATATTAACAATAGCTACATACATACACAAAGGACCCACAAAAGGAATAGGTACAAGTACAGTCATATATTTATATGAATTGTTTTTCAAGTAGGACTCAAAACTAGGTACAGTTAGCGTCAAAATCATATGAAATTCCAGTGTAGACAAAATGATGTAAAATAACAGAAATTAAATTTTGTTCGCATTCAAGGTATTCTAATTGTTAGCACAGAACGTCAGTGTTCATATTTATATTCGCGAGCCGTTCGTTAGAAAGTATACCTAACGAGCTCTACCTGCTGTACCTACCGTGATGTTATAAAGTCTAAGCTAAGCCCTAATTTTTTTTCAATTTGGTTCAGTATATAATAAATATGTTTTATTTGTTTATTTCTTTATATTAGTTTCTCACAAATCAATCTTTGGAATATTTTTAGATGACATTAATTTAATACCTTATACTTTTATGAAAATTTGTACATCATTTCGATAAAACATAGCGTACACTTAAGACCTTTATACTGTGAACCTATGTTTAACAAAATAAACGATTCTGATTCTATAGTTCCTGTGATTAGCGCGTTCAACCAAACAGACTCTTCATCTTTATAAATATTTATAATATTAGTATAGTAGGTATATAATAGGAAAATTTACTCCATAACAATATGTAGGTACGCTTCTTAAAACATAAAATGACACAACCAATTTCTCCGACCAAGATAAACCCTTCGTACCAATATGTTTAGCAGAATACATGATATATACGCAGTCACATAGTTTATTTATTATATCTATAAGTCACTGATATCTCTCCCGTAACATGGTTCGCTATTGTTCCGTATACATGGCTCTAGGCGGTTTGTAAAAGGACCCGGAACATACAACTTTGACTGGAACACACTAGCGATATCTATAACGCTTCGGAATTCCATTCACATAGTTATCAGGGTTCGTTCCTGTCCAACCTTTACATGAGAACTATTTATATGTAGAACAGCTTTGTAACACAGAAACTGAAAGTTAGTTAGCGAAAGGTCGACGTATGTGTCATTTTGACACATTGTCATATTAGTCATATTAATAACAAGTGTTTATTTGAAAAAAAAAATCAAAAAACCCGACTGCCTTGCCAAAAACTAGCCTTCGTCAGTCAATATTATTAATTATTATGTAAATTATAACTGTGAATTTTGATAGTTCAAAATCAGTCAAACTATTTAGGTTACAAGAGACAAGTGGAATCGCGGGCAATAGTTAGTGTATTAGGCTATATATAAATATAATTGAATTAGGCTATTAATTAGCTTTTATCTGATACCCATATTGCGATAGCACTAAAAAAACGTCTGTTTTGACAATTTACGGCCGCCATATTGGTTTTTTGTTGACGTCACATAGCCTATGACACTCGGGGGAAAAATACAAATCTAATGACACCTCACACTTTAATATCAGCCAAACCGTTTAGGCTACAGAAGGTCACAATGGAACAGAAATGCCCACATACATACATACATACATACGCGCGAAAAACATTATGGCAGTCGGGTAAATATTATAAAGAAGTAAAGTTTCTGAGTTTGTGACGTTGTAGGGCGTAATCTCGCAATCTACTGATCCGATTTTCAAAATTCTTGTGTTGGATAGCCCATTTATCAATGAAGGTTATAGTATATATAACATCACGTTACGGTCAATAGGAGCTGAGCAGTGGCATACTATAACGACTGGAGCGAAGCCCCGCGCGATGGCATAACTTTCTACTGAAAATATTGCATTCGTTTTCGCAACAATTTACCGCATCCATTTTGACTAGACGTTTTAGTATTTCTTAGCCAATACAACGAACGATAATGAAATGCGTATGTAAATAGACGCTGATGCTCGCTAAACACACAAACTGAATCATACGGTTCGCTACAGCATCTCTCCTTGAAATAGGTGAATATAACTTTATGCTGACGTGATCTATTATTATTGCTGTATAATGCATCATTGTGATTCAGATCCTAGTCTCATTGGAAAGATGGCATAAGACACAAGTTGCCAATTGATAATTTGAATGGTATGCCCATTTTATCATCACCATATCAGCCCAAAGACATCTACTGCTGGACATAAACCTCATTTTCGCCACAGCGAGCTATCCTGTGCCTCCTGCAACCAACGGGCGCCCGCAACATTGCACAGGTCGTCGGTCCATCTAGTGGGGGCCGTCCTACGCTGCGCCTTCCAATATATGCCCATTTACAAAACATTACTGTCATATCTTCACTCTTCAAGTCATTTCATCATGCGCGTATCCACTATAGTAGGTGTGATGTCATAATTTCAGTGCCGAAATGAAATAATAAAAACCATAAAATTGTGTATTCATCTCCACAACTTAGGTACATTGAAAAAAGGAGTTTGACATACATAGGTTTGTAATTTGTCTAAACTAAAAACGTATTCTACTTCTAACTTTGCTTTATGTATGCTTAAATCTTAAATAAGTACCTAAACGAAGTTTCAACACAACCGCACGACTGACCCTCGAAATCCCAGGAGTATACTTGTTAGTACCTATTTACAGTGAACTGTGTTTGCGTAATTTAGTGATTTCGCTCCACTATGCAGATTAAAAGAATGTTTGAATTTTACTAGATACATTTTACATCCCACGGGTGTGCTTACAGACAATTAATGAATTTTAAGGCAATCGCAATCACGTCTAGTAGTAATTAGGTTAAACGAAGAGCTTCCTTAAAAGCTCCGAACCTTCGATAAGACTTAAACTTCGTGGCCTAAATTAAAATCGTTTCAATCAAAGTTAGTTCACTAAGAACATTTGCGTGGAACTAATCTTACAGAGTACCAAGTAGGTACCTTTAATTAATACTTGCAGACCGCCATTTTCTTTTAATAAGTTATACTAATCATTTCCGCCAGAGCCATTGTTCGATATATTTGCTATTGTAATTTATTCGCTCATTGAAAGGTATTTTACAGATACATCAATAAGTACTAAAGCCAATTATATTATTAATGAATTACCTAAGACTGTATACTTTTAAATATCGTCACTATAAAAAGAAAAAAACTTATAACTTTATTATTAAACTCCCTTTTACCTGAATGTTTCCTATTATATTTGAATAGGTTTAACAAAGAAGCAAGCTTACACAAACTACAAGATGTTTTTGTTTATTAATTTTAAAGTCTGCTGAGACTTAAAAGTTTTCTCTTTAAGACTCCTATTCATATTTAATGCAGGCAATTTTGCAACGAAAAGTCGTCGAAGAAGAAAATTCCTATTTGCTTTCTTAGGAAGTTTCAAAGTTGAGTCATAAAATTTTACGCACCAATAGTTTTGCCTAAAACAAATCGGGAACACTACAACTCTTAAGTTGGGACTTTAAGGTGTAGCTGTTGGTAGAATTTAGGACCCTCTCGTATTTGGGACCAAGCCGCATATCCCTACACTACAACCAAGTTTTGTGGCTTCAAAGTTTGAGATAACATTTGCTGTTTAATCGTTCGCAAAAAATCGTTACCTTCTTTCGGTTCGGAAACAATAATATAACTTTGCTTTTAAAATAAGCGAACTACTCAATCGATATTTATTCCTTAAAGGACAGAAAGAAATTTATTGTTTGAAGAAATATTTTATTGCTTTCACAATAAATAAACTATAAACAGGATCATAAATTAAAAATAGATTTTTTATGTAATGTTCTGAGTAGAGAGGATGAAAGTAGCGTGACCATTATTTCTTTGAAAATAAGTTTTTCAATCACCTTTGTATTCGTGGTACCTATAACGCCCAGAATAACCTATTGTTGTTATTACAAAACAGCCACTTATCTAATAAGTTTTATAAAGTGCTTTCCATTATCATTATAGGTACTAAGATTTAGAACGTTCTTGGAAACGTAATAATGCAATAATATAATATTCTACCACATTCACACAGCGCCATCTAGTCCCAAAGTAAGCAATTATATTTGCTTGTGTTATGGGTACTATACAACTGATATACTACTTAAATACATTTTTTTGTAATTACATAGGTACATATTATAGATAAATTACACCCAGACACAGAACCAACCTTTATACTACATCACACAAAGATTTGTCCTGGGTGGGGATCGAACCTACGACCTCCGGCTTAGCAGTCAGGTTCACTAACCACTAGACCAACAGGCCAGTCGTCCCAGTCGTAGTCAATAAACAATCTAAACACTTCAACTTTCCGGAAAAAAATTATTAGGTACTTATTTATGAATATTTTTAAAAGGAAAAATATAAAGGCATACATTTTTCCTTCATAATTATTAACTATCCGAAACTTGAAAAACAGTTGATTGAATAGACATACCACTAGAACTTCCCTGTCGCCGTCGAATAGTGAATAAAAACACAAATTTATATGAGCTATTAAACCTATTTAATAGCGCCTCACTGTAATTGATTTACAAAACGTGTCGTTTGTCGCTTTGTCTGTTAGACTTTTTACGTACCTACTTAATAAATCATCAGAAGGAATTGTATTGGAACAACTTTTTATTGACGAATTTAAGCGACATTTTCAAATGCAATAATGCATTATGTGTTAGCATTTATATTCTCTTCAAGTCATATCAGTTCTGGCAATGGTAATACATTGATTACGTAACGTATCGAATATCAAATTTAGAAAGACATAAAACTTTTTCGGAACAAATATGAAAGAAAGAGGTAGGTTATTAGATGTGTATCACACCCTCATTTCACCAGCTATGTTTGGTCCCTTGTAATGGTGGGTGAGCCTATTGCTACTAACATTTTCACTGCCACACGTCAAATCGGCATATCGGTTCTCTAAGCGCCATGCCAAAATAAAACATACAAAAGTAATGATTTATTCTCTTTATTTTGTATTTTAATGGACCTGACTTTTGTCGTCTATAGCCGACATCCGAGCTAGGGCACGCTTGCGCATGTCGAGTATAGCCGACGTTGGCGTTCTAAAGGTTAACCTGACACATTTCCAGTCTGTGGAATTCACACTCAAAACTCAATACCTATTTTGGACGATCCTAGGGTCGAACCCGGGACCTTTCACTCAGCAGTCGTACACAAAATGCATTATAATAAAATCTCGCAAAAACTAGAGACTTCGAGATGTTATCTGTTTCTCAATCAGTTGAGCTAAAATTAGCTCACAAATACCTTGAAAAGTTTCATTCATCCTCTGCTTATACTCAAAAGTAAATATTTAACAATATAGGTATATTATTACGCGGCATCCGGTCTGGCCAAACGAGAAGAGTGCCGCTTTGACGCCGGATGCGAGAGTATCGGGGCACGCGCATGACCATTCTAAAGTTCGATCCACAAACGTCAATCGATCAATGTTCGTCCACGCACCGGAAAACGATACAGAATTTCATTAGCTAATTTTGATTTTATTTCATACAACGAGTCCTTAAATTGTCTTACAGTTAAATGCGTGTCCGGATTATAAACTTAATCGTATTACATTTCAAAATGTACGGAAGCTATATCCCATTGAACCCTTGTGAATAAATCATTAGGTATGTATAACAATGGCGCTCAATCATCTTAGGAAGTTGTTCAAATATAATGATAACAATATGTACTTGTTGACTAAAGGCTATTACAATATTCTTTGTATTGAATTAGAATAGTGCTGACAATAAAGCTATTTGAATAATAGTCCGATAAATATCTTGACGATATAGCCATCCCGCTTTTTTTGATTATCATAAAAACAAGCGAACAGAGCGATAACGTAAGGCACTCTCATCCATCTTTGTAATCTGTGTACCTTGGTCACTAATCTGCCTGTCAAACGTAGGATAAGGTGATCACGACAAAGGGCCCCAGGACTGTTCCTTGAAGTACACCCGTATTTATGCCTTTCATGTCGACATGAATATGTTATCAAGTATCCTTAAATAGTATATAACAATATATACCGGCATTATGTAAACCATTTCTGAGATACTGGCTCAAAAGATCTGTCCTTAAGTAAGGACAAGGACTAGCCAAGGACTTGACATTGATACGTTGAGTCAAGTCGGTCCGACCCGTCTCGTCCAGATAAAGACAGTGCGTGCCACTCGGCTATAAATAAGTCAGATAATATACTGGTTGCTGCACCTAATTATCATTTTAAAATGGCCTTGAAGGTTTATTAGACGTGGTAAAGAGCTCACAGTAAAAACTGTTAGTTTACACTCCGTTAACTTTATGGTAATTATAGCAATGCTCACGACTTCGCGAGTTTAATAAGATGCCATATAATATAAGATGGCATACAATCAGTCCTATTGGAAATCTCTTGAAGAGGCCCATGTCCAGTCCAAAAATGGACGTCTTACGGCTGATAGACGATGATGATAAATAAAAGCAGTAAATTCAAATAGACTATTAAAAAAAAAAAACACACTTATTCTGATAATCTACTACATCAACAAGAGTGATCCTATATTAAACAGCATCAGGTTTCAACAACCTTTAAACAAACGTTCAATTCTAATTATCTGGTTAATAACCGCATTATTTTCTCGCTTCGCCGGCACAGAGTCAGAAAGGGACAAAGTGAAGTCCTATCTATATTTATTAGTAAGGGACTAGCTCCTTCTAAAGCAAGTTGTTCGCTCGTTAAAGTCCTTGCTTCGTCCATTTTAGGTGTCGTCGGCGCTTGCGGACTGTCAACCGAATAAGGAAACCATTGCTATTCCAATATTTATGATTGCCGATAAAAAAAATATGTTATTATTTTGCCAGCCGCGTCTAATCCATAATTCAAAATCAAGAGTGTTACCGCAACAATGATTTAATTAATGGTTAGTAGGCAAGTGACTAAGCTTCTATTTCTACTCCAAAATGCGACTTTTGATCTGCATTCAGAACGAAACCAAGTTATTTTCAACGTTGATCCTTTAATCAACTTGCTGTTAATGTCTGAGTCATTGGCTATATTAAGATGGCCGTACACTCACATCGTAATATATAAACAGTACATTCCTAAGTATTTTTATTTCCTAAGTAATTCAGTAGTAAGCTCATCGCGCAATAGAAAGTTTTGTTGCCGTAACTATTTTGTCACTAATCAATCAGATCTGTGGTATAGAGAGAGGGCACGTTACGAAGACATGACATGACAAGAATAATTGTCACCAGTGCACGATAAGCCAAAATCAATAATTAATTAATCTTCAAACAATGCACGCAATAATGCAATAAGAAAAGATTTAAAAAGAACTAGTCGTATGTTTAAATAAGAACACGCGTCGAAAGAAGCTTCTGTAATAGTTAACAATTAAGTCAATTAAAGAGCATCCACATAGGCGAGCCGCGTGAACACAGCGCTCGTATCACAATATCACTTAATCAATTTGATTGCGAGCAACTGAACCGGGGGTCATTGACATTCAACTAGCGTTTCTTGCTACGTTATAGTTGCACTAATTAGTTATACAGAATGTGGTGTCTTAGTAATCCTTCTGATTGGTGTCAAGATAATCTATGATGGGTTGAAACATAAAATGGTCCGTTCGCTCGGTATTTGGGTCGCAGTGATTGCTCCAACGCCCAGATTCTCAACAACAATGCTCTGTCCCACTCATCAGCGGCCCTTTGTCTTGGTACACGACCCACCCATCCCAATCTATTTTCACGACATGGCTTAACTTTTACATATATTCTATCAAGTACATTTTAGATGTTGATAGACTTATGGCTTCACTTCATACTTCTATGAACATCAACCAAATAAAACTGTCTGTGATTATAAATTGGATATCTCACACTATCCATTTTAAGATACTTTGTTGATGCAACAAAGTACCGTTCCCCACTTAATCCAAATAGAATAACTAACGTTATTTGCACGCGAAACAGCGAATACTAATCCAGTAGCCGTCGTTTTGAAAAATGTCCCGCCTTTAATTTGCATACAATAACCGGTTGTGAATGGCGGAGAACGTCTACCGCTCCCTCCATATTCGTAGGAATTACGCATTTTACTTAAAAGTCACGTGACCATTTCCCACACATTGTACTCTCCGACGAAACCTTGTCAGGTCTGGAAAAAGAATTTAATTTGTACAGAGAGAACAAGTTATTTTTCTTGTCGCAACTTTTTCGTCGGACCTTTTTAAATACGCCCTATTATACCTTGATCTCATACTTTTAGAGACCTTTAAAACTTGGTCATGTTTACGATTAATTAGTATTAAAGCTTTTACATGGACCATATACAGTTAAAGGTCAACGAAATGAGTCTTTCCATTTTGCGAAACAATTTGCCAGTGAAAATAATGAAAAATACGAAACCCGTTTTATGTTTATGGACAAAGAGATCTCGTAATAATAATATAATTAGTGACACGATTTATTACGTACGAGTTTGAATAGCTTTGAACAAATAGCATTACATTTTGTTGTAATGCTTTATTCACTCTCACAATGCAGTACAACTCAGAACTCAGTACAATAACGCTGTTTAGCAGCTCTCTAGATGGTTCCACATGTTTTTCAAATTTGAAAAGTTGTTAGGGATATACAAAATAAACATTATATGTATATAATATTTCTCTACATGTACCTGCCCTCTTCCATTTTAATCTCACATTATGCTGAATATTGTTTTAATTGTTTACCACTCACTTTGTTGGGGTGCAGTGTAACGCGGTGAATTTAAATAAAGGACCGTTTTCACAGTGTGCTAGCGTATATTCACTCATTATAAATGATAGGCCAGAAATAGTAACGAAACAACTATAAAAATAGATATACATATTTTTAAACTTTGTTCTCTTGTATAACTCTGAGAAGAACTCTATTATCTTTTGTTTATCTCCTGCTTCTCTATTTTGCTACTATTATAATATCGTATTATTAAAGAAGACAATATGATGTTACAAAACTGATCATTATTTTCGTAAATCAAAGAGACACATACTGTGCGGTATACAGTTTCCAATTAACAAAATGATATCAAACGTACTGAATTTCATTGGTACAATGTATGTACAAAATACAAAACAGCGAGATAAATATGTTCTTATGTATCTCCGCGTGGGTATTATTTTGCTAAATATTTTACTACGGTTGGGCCTGAAGCCGTACTCACTTATGCCATTGGAGAAAGTACGTACATATATATGTTTATTTGAGTACTGGTTTGTTTAGGTTTTGTTAGATATGTTTCTTCGGCTATTGTTCCCTTTGTACTGAGTCTAATCTCATGTTCCCTGAAAATTCTGTCTATCCTTTACTCGTGTTTTGACTTTGTTATTCGAATGCGGTAGCGTATACGCTAAAATAAATATGTCAGTGCGTATTAGAACCTTAGTAGTCAATAACTCAAAAATAAGTGCAAAATTATAGTTGTAATTATAAAACGTCGTACGTACAGTTGATTGTACTGTAACTTTCTACTTAGTGATTGTGTCTCATAGAATCAATTCACTTTCGCTAATGCGCTGTAGAATCCTCGTGTGCGACAGTGATGAATCGCAGCAATATAGACAAACTGTCTAGATAAGCCTAATTTATTACATCTTATGTATACTTATTAACATGATTAAATCTCACTGCACATTCCAAGGGCGAATTATCAATTAACCTCATCTAGCAAAAATATGTCAGGGGTACACAAAGTGTTTTTTTTTTTGGTGAATTCCTTTGTATACTCGTCACACTTGGTCCACAAACCCCCTCGTTATCTTGTTTGGCAGGTAAGCCATTTTAGTAGGCCAAATTATACCTACATCCTTTTAAATTAACTTCCTGTCTGATAACATTGCTAAGTCAGTTTTGCTGAAAAAATTACACAGAAAAATCACATACGCCAGCTTCAGTAGTTCGATGCATTGGATAGATTTGGAGAAACAAATCCTCTTTAATAGTTTTCGAACTATATCTTTGTTTAAATCCACAATTCCAGTAAAACTTGGGCAATAAATATGAATTAGACCTACAAGAAATGCTTTCTAGCACTCCTTAAGAGGGGACGCGGTCTGCGAGAAATTTGAAAAGTAGGTATTTGAAGTAGCTATTGCTGTCGCGTTGAGCCTGAGATTTAAATGTGAGAGTGGATGGTCCACATGCGTAGTAGCCCCCCCACCCATCCTCCCCACTAGCATCTTCCCCGCGCCCGTGTACCGGCGAGTCGGCGAATCTAGATTTTGCATTTATTTGGTTTTCGAAATTTGGACCGATTTAAGCAAAAATGATCCAATCAACACAAACCTCATTTTGAGATATTTGACTTTAAAATTCATTGCAGAATTCTCTGGCTGTCAAAATGAGGTTTGTGTTGATTGGATCATTTTTGCTTAAATCGGTCCATTTGATGTCATCGTGTTACTTAGTTACCTACACGTTGTTATTATTGTTTTTACGTGTATGTAAATAATGGAAAAAATCGTAGTACTTACCTTACCCCTATTTAAGATTTATAAAATATTTTATCGCTAACCTACATATGAATAAAATGTCCTGAGGGTTCTGTTCGAATTTTAATATAATTTTAGTTTTTATTAATATCATTGTAATGGTAATTAAGATCATTGTTGTATTCGTAAATCAAAGGCACTCCTAATACAGCAAGAGAATAATTATGATAAAAGAAGAGGTAGCATGAAAACAATTTTCAGAAGAAACTAGATTGTCCGTCAACTTGGTTATTCGTCAACAACAATAAAAGTTTATAAGCTGCAAGTCTTGATGAACTTGTAAAATATTATGGCTCAATAAATATACAAATAAAATATCGGTATAAAATTTCTGAAAAACTCCAGAAAATGGAATAGAAACTAAAAAAATATGTCTTATTTTGGCAAAATATCGAACCGAGACCAGCAGTGGGACTTAATGGGTTGGTAATGATGATGATGATCGAACTTATCTAAACTAGATATTTCTTTTCACGAATGGCCTTTACTTGAAATAATTGACGGGATCACACAATTTACCCGTAAGCGAAAAGACGGAAATGACGATAGAATAAATGTCCTATTTATTGTTTTAAATTCTTTTTAGGGTTCCATAATCTATACTTCAAAAGGAAAAAAACGGGTATAAGATGATACTCGTAAATAAATTGAATAAGAAAGAGAGTTTATTCCGGACTGATGTGAACTTTACGTGAATGTTTATTGTAACTTATAGCTATCCCGTTACCTTCTAATATCTTACATTTTAATCACAAATAATAAAAAAAAAGTATAATCGTACGGAACCCTCGGTGCGCGAATCCAACTCGCATTTTGCCAGCTATTTTAAATAAAATACCCACTACCTACACCTCTCTTGCATCCATTATAATGCGTGTATATGAATATACTTGATAAGACTAGTCTTAGTTTTAGAGGAGCTAAATCAAATCGTTGCGACCTGATCTGATAATCTTATTAACTTAATAAAAAAGTCGGAAAGTAACCTTACAGTTTCACAATTTAATAAATAAAAACAGTAAATCGTCAACATCGACATTGATGGACATCACTACAGTATCGATAAAAAAAATATCGACAGATACCACTTCCCTAGTCATATAAGTGTAAGTGACCCCCCTTATCTCAAGTCCCCCCGAAGAGTGCGATAAAGACAGCTACAGCTCAGACAGATTTTAAGACAAAAATTTTGACGAAATGGACGTTTCGTATTCCCCTTTCTCCTCGAAAACTGAGCGGATTCAATCCTTTTTTACATGAAAAATTCCAGAAAGAGTATAACTAGGTTCCTATCATTTTTTTTTATGGAAATAACTAATAGAATTCCTCTGGTAGTCCTCTAATTACGACATTAAAAATACGGCAATTTTAGCATATCATATTTTCTTTATTAATAAGTTTTTGAAAAAAAGGAAATGATAGGGACATGCCTATAGCTGAACTTGAATTTTTGAGCTAAAGAAAATTGCCTTTTAGACATTATTCAGGGAGAAAACAGGGGAATACGTTTGTATGAAGAATCGTGCGCCGCGTTCCCTCTTAGTATTTTTAAAGGCCGAATTGTAAAAAAGTATTTTAAATTCGATGCCTACGAGGATCGGCGGTAACGCTCCCCTAAAGGGATCAAGCTTACAACCATTGTCTCGATTTGAACCCCGCTATCGGATCAGTGCCTCGTGTGTCGTCTCATCTGAACATCTCCAGGGAAATTGAACGTTACACGAACGGTTCAATTTGCTAATACGTCTGCATAGACATCGTTCACATACAAAGCTAACCGTCAGTCTACTAATAACTCATATCGATTTAATGCCATATCATTTCTAAAATGAATAATGCAAGACTACATACGTCGAACTCCAGCGCATCTTTAAACGTTGTAAACTGTCAAATTTAACGGCTTTGGTAAAGCTAGTAAATTCGTACTTTTTCTCGACCGAAGCTCGCTTGTTTCTTGTTTGTTATTTTAAAATCATGATGTTTTACATGAATTATTTGGAAATAGCCCACGAGGCTGACCTTCGAAGGCAAAGAAGAGTAAGAAGTGATAATTTGTCGATTAGAATACGTAATAGTGCATTTAATATGACTAATCGTCAATTCTTAAAAACGTACAGACTTTCTAAAAGCATTGTTAGGTCTCTTATTAATGAAATAGAGACATACATGCCGGTTAAGCGTCGTTCTGATGCCCTTGATGCGGACGTGAAGGTAAGAATTTTATAAATTTAAATTTTAACATTAATTAAAAACTGCACCGATTTCAAAAATATGTAAATAAAAACATTTACTTATCTTTTAGATTCTGGTGGCACTGGCATTTTATGCTAGTGGCTCATATCAGACACTGGTGGGCCAGTTAAAGTGCCACTCTTTATCACAACCCTCAGTGTCTCGAGCAATGCACCAAGTGACGGAAGTATTAAATCTGCCGCATATATTTAATAAGTATGTTAGTTTCCCAATTACTCGAGCAGACCGTGAAAATGTCAAAAGAGAGTGAGTATAATAAAATAATTATAACTACTTTTCAGAGGTAGGTGGGTACCCATTAATATTAATATATATTAAAATGTGCTTGTAGATTTTTCAATAAGTTCAAAATGCCAGGTGTTCTGGGTTGTATAGATGGCACCCATGTAGCTATAGTAACACCATCTGAACATGAAGAGAGATACTATAGTAGAAAGGGATATCACTCCTTAAATACATTAATTGTAAGTATATTAATTTATAATAATTATTATTCAGTTGTGATTTACTATAACTTATTTAATGATTTCTGATACAATTTTTTCAGATTTGTGATTCCAATGCTAGTATAATGTGTGTTGACTCTAGCAACCCTGGCTCAATACATGATAGTGCGGCTTGGACTAATAATCCTTTAAAGGCCACTTTAGAACAAATATTAAATAATACTGAAGAGGAATTTTATTTATTAGGTATGTTCTTGATTTTAAATTAAATTTTCTTGTGTATGTTTTTCAAGAAGTAAAATATTAATTCTTATGAACAACATCTGAGCAATGATAAAAGCATATTTAATTATATTTCATAAACTTATTAGTTTTTTATGTTACATATAGGTGATTCAGGATTTCCTTTACGGAGGCTTATGATGACACCTATTCTAAATACAATTCCGAATACTCCAGAAGCATACTACACAGAGATGCATATGACTGTGCGGAATGTTGTAGAGCGTTGTATTGGTATTTTAAAAGGAAGATTTAGGTAATAATAACCAAAATCAAGGTTGCTATATTTTATAAAGCAATTAAATTAATATCATTTTAATAATATACCATAATATTTTACAGGTGCTTATTAGTAGATCGAAAATTACATTATAAACCAAAAGAAGCTGCAAAAATAATTAATGCTTGCTGTGTTTTACACAATATAGCCCTTAATTGTCAGATCCCAGTAAATAGTGAAGAAGAACGGGCTATTTTGGAAAGAGAAAGACAGGAAAGGGAGAGGGATGCTCAGATAGATGCAGCGCGCCTATTGCCTACAAATCTTAGGGCTCAGAGAGCAAATGAACCACTGTTGCAAGGCCGTAGCTGCCAAAACAATTTAGTGGAACGTTTGTGGAGAGCTAGACAATATTAATATAAAAAGTTTGTTTGTAGATTAATAAGTACCTAGCATGTAAGTCATAATATTACTAATATTTAATTATGGAATTATAATTTCTGAAATAAAAATAATCTAGGTCTTAAATTTCTCTCTGGGAAGAATTAACATGTATACAAACTGTCATACTCAGAGACGTTACTTTACTTTAAAGTTTATTTTGTAAAAAAGTGTAATTCTTAAGTCGATACCCCTAAAGACGATTATTCAATTAAAAATTGTGTTAATTACAGATTACTGCTAAATGAGCTGCAGAATGATGAATCTGAGTGCGGTCGAGTCTATTAGGGAAACTATAATAACTGGAATTAGTTGTTATTTTTTTGTCATGATGTTTACTAATGTAAGAATGTATAAGATTATTTTTTCCTAAGGTAAATAAGATTATAAGATTGATTTAAAAAGACATGTAACACAGTGTATTATTAGGTAAAGCTCAATTAATGAAAATCTTAAGTTATAATTCCCTTATAAGTTTATTATGTTACACATAATTTTATTAATTGGGTTTGAATTAAATAAAAAAACTAATAAATTACTAATATATTGTATATTACTTAACTATATTTTCATTAAAAAGTAAATAATTATTGATGTAGTTCAGAGGACCAAGTTAAATGCATTACTGCAGCTGAAACAAATAAAATATTGTGTTTACTTTATATAATTTTACTTGTTAAAAGAAATCAAAAGTTAGAATTAATAACCAGGATTTTATATTTGAAATGACTATAACTTTACATTATATCTTGTCAAGGCTTGCTGCACAGCTTCAGCTATCACCTGCACAGCTTCAGCTATCACCTGTACAGACCGAGCTACACTAGCAGAGACTCGTGCTTGTTGTAAATTGGCTTCAGCTACCAGCTGCTCAGTTCTGGCTCTTATTTCTTCTACACGTGCTACTGAAGCACGGGCTTCTTCCAGTTCTGTACCACCTACAATGGATTAACAATCAAAATTATATTTTGATACTGGGATTATTATATTTTGCCAGTGTATGCCATGTTGTAGTATTTATAAATAAATACCAACCTCTCTCTCTCTCTCTCAACGACCTCTGTCGAGCTCCAACCGCCCGTCTGTTTCTATTTCCTGGAAACAAAAGTTCAATGGTTACTTATATGTAATGTATGATATAAAATTTCAATTCTAGTTCTGTTAATATTATTATTTCATCATCATCATCATCAGCAACCCATTAAATCCCATTACGGGGATCGGGTCTCCTCTCCTCTAACTAGAGAGCTGAGAGGGTTTAGGCCATAATCCACTCACGCTGGCCTAGTGCGGGTTGGTGGATTATTATTTAGCATGAGTTAATAAATTAAACACAGTAAGCCCACAATACCCTCTTATAGAATCTTGGAATAGTATAAATACTTTTAAAAAGTACCTCTTTGTGGCATTGTATTGTTCTCAGGGCGAGGCGGTTCTATTTCTATATGTGAATAGGTGTTTTCTGTGTTGGGGTTGTTTTCCATCACAATATTGATACGAGAACTAGGGCCTGGCTCAGCCATAACCTGTTCTGTGTTATCGTTATTGTGAGAGCTTGTTTCAGGTACAGGCTCTGACAGAAACTCAATAGCTGACAGGTTACTGAAAGTTTAACAACGATTATTAATAAAAAAACAGATTGCTGGTACATATAAAATTTAAATTAAAGTATCTATTACTCACAGCGTGGGCGAGTCTTCTACTATTTCAAATGTAGGCTGTGGCTGTACTTCCTCATAATGCACCTAGAATATTAAAAAATTATATTATTATCATAATCCTAGCATACAAATCTTTTTCAAAATTAGAATTACTCTATCCAAACAAATTTAACTAGGTACATACATATATTATTTAACTACATAACAAAATGCTATTACTGTAAATAAACATAATGCCACACACTGTTGGGCAATAATATGTAATGTTTATTCAATATATCCTTTTGGAATTTATTACTTTAATTTGTTATTTTTTTACTTAGTACATGTAAAAGTAATTAAAGTTCTAGTTATTATTGGTTGTGTGTGACCTGAGAGTTTGAGCCAATTCACATCATATCTCTACATTTTTGGAACAAATGTACTTTATTGTATAATTGTTTGATAATCATAAATAAATGACTTCTTATTATTATTTAGCAGGTATTATTGTTTTTATTAATTCTATGTCATATATTTTGTCTTGAGCAATATTTTATGTACTGACTTACCTCTGCTTCCACTATAATAGGATCTCGACGAACTCCTGCAAGTGGACCCACATCTCTGCCTATCAGAGATGCCACTCTGTCCTCCAGAGCTGTCAGATTAGGTGCATCATTAGGCCCTCCTCCTGTACCCTGTCGTGTCCTTGTAATGGAGGTCAATTTAGTCCGTACTCGGCATTTGTAATCATTCCAGAACTAAAAGAAAATTATTGAATAATATAATACACATGGTGATTGTAACTATATGAAATAAACAAATGTTTGTAAATAATAATAAGGTCTCAGTAGTACTTATAGATAAATCAATGCAAGCATTAATACTTTTTACACCACCCTTAAAGATTTAAATGAACTTGCTAATTAATACAATTAATACAACTTAAGACTTACACGTGACCATTCTTTAGGTGTTCTAAAAGCACCTTCAGAATTTAAAATTCCAGCGCACTCTGCCCAAAGACGGCCAGCAAGGGCTCGTGCTTCCATGGAGCGCACGCGACCTAAAGCCAAGTCTCTGTGCTGCTCCATGTAGTCTATGAGAAGTTCTATTTGCCTTACAGAGGTCGTGCGTTTCCTGCCAGCCATAATCTAGAAATATGTGCAAACAATTACCTGCCTAGATATCCATGATCACAATAATACAAAATAATAACTTTGAAAGAATAGTTCTATAGGTACTCACTTTAAAACTGCTCAATTTAAATCACTGCACCACTACACTCGCACGTCACCAAATAACTATTAGTTTAAACTTATGCACGCACATATCCCATGGTTTGAAATGCTGAAGTGCTCTGCTTCTTCAAGAGCAGCCATATATCAAGATAAGAAATTAAACAAACGAGGAGACTCAGTCCACTTATGGTTTAATTTATGTCATTTCAAGTTTTAAAAGTGGCGCTGTTTGTTTTTATAAATATTGACGTTTGGGACTTGAGTTTTTTTTTTAACACATCATAATTTGAATATTTGGACGACATTTATCGACAAATAAGCATAAAAAATAATAAATATATTAGAAAATGGGTTTAGTTATTGTTTAGACATGTTATGAAATCTGAATTTCGTTTAAATTCTTTTATTTCACTCTAAGTAGAATAAATATTTAACATAACTTTTGCACGGGTATCACTAATGAATACATTTCGCCGGTGAATAACCCTATTCGAATTTCAGCTTCATTACGGTTACAGTTCGACTTCGGTTCAATTGATGTCCAACTTAGATCCAGCCAAAGTAAATTGTAGAATAGCATTTTGTAGGCTGATCGTAACGTAAACGAAACTGAACCTTAACTGGATCGGAATAGATCGTTCGATGTTGTAATTTAGTAGAATTGGCCCCCAGTTGGTGTTACAAAAACGTGTAATGTACGACATAAAAAAGTAACAGTAACTTGTAAATGAAAATCAAGTGGGTTTTCACTTTTATTTCTGAAGAATCCTTATTACTGAAAGATAATATTTTTACGCAAAGAGCCTTCTTTAAATCAAACTTGTTGTAAGTGCATAAACACATGACAATACCTATCTATAATCCTACATAATTATATATCCTACAACAGAAGTACCGTAATTAATTACGGTAGGTACTTCTGTTGTAGGATATAACTAACTAACCTTTGACTTAAAAAAATGCTTTCCTTGTAACGTAAGTGCCTCATATTTTGAAACAGCGCAAATTGCTATCAGTATGAATAATTTGCAAGTGAACAATTTGTGTGGTTCAATCGGTAAGTGAGATTTTTCCGATAAATTAAATTATGGTTACTTAATTCGTCTTTTTACCGCCCGCCTAGCTTTATCGAAGTGTTTATTGTCATTCCTAGTTTTCTAGTTTATTCGTCACGACGGCCTTCTAGTTTCTAGAGTCGAACTTGCTTTACGACTCGCTAAGTGCCATGAGTTCTAAACTACCATTCTCAGTGGGACGTAGTTGTTCGTGATCCAGTTATTTGTGGACGTGATCAGTCCCAGATAATTGTGAAATGTTGTAAAATGTTATCAATATTCATTGTATGTATTAATGACATATAATTCTGTTCTGTTGTCATATTTACCTACTAGCTCAAGGCTTAACCAGCCGAACTTAATCATGCTCTTTAAATACTCCACCTTAATATTTTTATTTAAAAATCCAATTGTATTATTTTGAAATTAAACAGAAAACATTTTTTTATTTAAAGTCAGACAACAGTAGGTACGTAATTAAAGTAAAATATAAACGTCGTTCTCACAAAACTAGTCTTGAAGCGCTTGAAAGCCACAATGACTGTAATAAAGGTAATAAAAACAAAACTAATGATATTCAACTATTCGTATTCGCTTGAATCGAATTTAATTTCATCAGTAGGTAGGCCGCTCTCATTTCACAAATGGACTTTCAGACAACTATGAAAGGAATTTGAAGTGAACGAGATATTGTTGAAGGCAAATGAGTTGAGTCAATTGTTAATGGCTATTTGTAAAAGAATAGGTCGCCATTGTTCGGTTGCCGACCTGCGCCTCCCATTATGGTTTTCTGACCCGATAGTAAATACAACTTCATTATAAATCTATTTCAATACTCCGGTAGATGTAAACAGTAGTGGGAGACTAGATATTGTATATTGATAACCTCGTTGACATATTAACGAGATGTCGGAACGAATTGCTAAGTAAGCGCGATGAAAGACATGGGCCAGGGCCGTCAGGGGCTGCTCGAACGCACCGGGCTATTTCTGGTTAAAGACGTTGACCTGCTACTATCTGTATTTGGAAATACATTCATCGTTTTCTAGTTTTATTACAATCTTCATCTCTATGAAGATTGTACTAACTAATGACACGCTGAAGCTGATGCTCTCATCAGCTTCAGCGTGTCATTAGTTTTCATGCCTTTAGGTTCACTACTATCACTAATAAAAGTGCCGGCGTGTTTAGCGACGTCATTATCGTCAAACGTTTATTACGGTATAATAAATCAGATTCTTCCCGTTGCGCGACGCCAAGGGTCGCCGGCTGACTCCATGTTTGTCTATTGTTTGAGTACAATGTGCCTAGGGCATCGGAACCGGTTTTTCCCGGAACCGAAAGAACCGGGAATTCCCGGTTCTAGGGGCTACAAAAAGAACCGGTTCTCAAAACATGAAGAACCGGGTTTTCGGTTCTTTCGGTTCTTCTACAAATTAGTGATTAACGCCGATCAACTTCGATCAAATAAGCACTAGATACACGCTCGCATACAAAACCAACACCAAATAATGGCACTCGAGAGTACTACATACTTATTAGATGTATGTATTTATTATACAACAATTCTGTAAATTTTATTAAATAAAATATTCAATTTATTCATTCAAAATATATAGTACTTAATAGATTATAGATTTGATCAAAAGGGTTTATTTTTTATTCCCATCCAGTCACACCCAAACCTGTAAGTTGTAACACTGTTACTCGTTGGGAAAAAATTCTCATCATGTCACACTGTTACTTGGTGCAACTGCTTGCAATTTTTTTCTCCCAACCAGTAACACTGCCAAATATTGGTGTTACTGCATGGGATAAAAAGTTACATCGAGTCACACTGTGTATTGTTGGGAAAAGTAAACACTTTATATTCCCATCGAGTCACACTTTTTTTTATTATATTAGTGATTGATATTTTTATTATATAGAGAGTTGCTACTAATCGTTAGACAGTTGCTACCCCCGACATTTTTTTAAATAAACTACTTTCTGAGGTAATGAATCATTCCATCAGGTTGCTGGTCACCTATCCAGTGAGAACAAACTGCGTAAATGAAAACGATCATGCCATTCATCGACTTAAAATGTCGCTTTTCCAGAATGTCCCCATTCATAGGTTTATTTAAAAAAATGTCGATGTCGATGAATGGCAACTGTCTAACGATTAATAGCAACTAGCAACTCTCTATATAATAAAAATATCAATCACTAATATAATAATAAGAAAATAAAAAGTGTGACTCCATGAGAATATAAAATATTTACTTTTCCTAACAAGACACAGTGTGACTCGATGCAACTTTTTTCCCATCCAGTAACACCAATATTTGGCAGTGTTACTGGTTGGGAGAAAAAATTGCAAGCAGTTGCATCGAGTAACAGTGTGACATGACGGGATTTTTTTTCTCAACAAGTAACAGTGTTACAGGTTTGGGTGTGGACTTTACGAACAAAATTCTAATAAATTAGCAAAAGAACCGAAAAGAACCGAAAGAACCGGGTACCCGGTTCTGTGTTGTCACTGGAACCGAAAGAACCGGTTCTTAAAATATGGCCGGTTCTCGATGCCCTAAATGTGCCCCATCTGCAATTGTTCGGAACAATTTATGGCATACACTTGGACCACGACTTTTTTATTCAAATCTATCGCCCACGTACCTACGTAGAAATAGCAACCATTTGAAAACTGCTATATCAGTAAAAGAACAAAACAAAGCAACAGCACAATTGTTAGGTTTCATATCAAACGATAATGATCGTTCTGATTTCCGATTTCTGGAAACTAACGTCGTATTTGAATTCGTTGGGAATGAACTAACAATATTTGGAAGGCCACGAATTTTTACTTCGGTAACATGGAGGTCGCTCGCACGAGTATTGATTTACCCTGCGGCAAAGAACTTTCTGTTATTAGTACAAAATCTATTCAAACTTTAATAACAATAAGGCATACGTTAAGTGGTAATTAAACGAACACATACGAGATAATGGTACCATCGTATACAAATGTTTATTTTGTTGTTGTGTCCCTGAACAACTGTGAAATTTGTATTAAATTCATAACTACTAAAAAAAGTTTATTTTAAACTTACTAATTCTAGATCAAATAAACAATTTATGAGTCACTATCATTTCCTCGAATAAACCTATTTACAATTTAAATCACACAATTCTGTAGTCTAGCTCTAATCAACGAGAATTAATAAAAAAAATAAATACGATGCGGACTTTGATGTCCTGTCTACAAAGAAATGATCACTTTGAAGTCGTCATAGACGGAGAGTATAATTTCCTTTTGCATAATTTAATATTGGATACAATTATCTTAGACTATATTTACATATTCTTTAATTGGGCGTTTGAAGAACATGTCAAATCAAAATTCCCATAATCAAATCGCATCACAGAACGAACTTTGCGGGCAACTCGGACAAATTTCAGAATTTGACCATACAACAAATCAACGTTAATAATTGAATTTCAACGGTAACTCTCAAGGCCCGATCCTCAGTGACCTCCTAAAATTATCCATTTATCACCTGACCCCTACTATTGACTTAAAAATTTTAAAGTTAATTTTAAATGTACGTAAAGTTTGTACTTCGCTTACATTTTGCATATTCAACGAGTTTAAGTAAACTTGTAGAACCTCGACTTGTTGTTTAAATGAAATATGATCCTTGTTGCTTAATTGCTATTTTGACTTGCTGGAAGAGAAGTATTTTACAAGTCGCTGAAGTGACATTATCCATTTTGATGATATTCACACAATACGGGTGCCATTAGACACATTACTCGGCCTTTCCACATTCGACTTAGTGCATTTACATATCTCTGTCAATTTGAATATGTTCGCTGGCGTTTTCAAAAATTTCTACAACACAACACAATTCTAATTATAGTTTTAAAGTTGTCATGGTCATTTAACTAATTAATATTATAATGTTCGGGATATTTCCGATATCCTTTATTTTCATTATTGAGTTATTATATTAATAAATAATTGAACTACGTTATAAACTTGGGCTTTAAAAAAATTTACTTACTCTATATGCATCTAGTCCGAAATAAATGATTCAAAATTGAATAACTATTTGATACATGTATATTGAAGGACATTAACGTTATGGTTGACGATAAACTTGATATTACGAAAATGTAATGCAGTGAGCGGATACTGGATTTAATTTCTGCGGTCGATGCCGAGCACGAACAATATGAGTTCATTTCTGCATACTAAATTAAATTTACCTACAGAAGTGTCTGTCTGCATATTGAATTAGACTTGTGATAACACTATTACTGCATTTCTAAGTAAAACTGTTGTAAAGGTTTGCGCCCAGTGCCGTCATTGTATTGCATGGTAAAGGATTTTTTCGTGGACAAATGATTTTTGACCTTACTTCAATAAATTTAGAACTGACATTCTTTTATTTTAACACTAGCTTCCGCCCCCTGCTTCGCCCGCGTGGTATGTATTTTTACCTATAAACCTTCCTCTTGAATCAGTCTTTCTTTCTATATTAAAAAAAACCGCATCAAAATCCGTTGCGTTGTTTTAAAGATTTAAGCATACATAGGGTTATAGGGACAGAGAAAGCGACTTTGTTTTATACTAAGTAGTGGTGAAAGAATGTCAGTGAAGTCAGTGACATTCTTTTCTTTTTTTTTAACATAACATTGAAATCTTTGAAAATCATTTGCCTATAATAATATTTTGCTATGCGTTTGAACAACAAATCAGCGCAGACGCAGTCATCTTAAGTTCGAAAAGTTAAAGATAAATGCTGTTTTACGTTTATAATAAAAATATTCTTTAATTACACAACTGGATGTATCTGTTATCTGCATTGTCATACTCATAGTATTCTATTGTCCAGAGGCAGGTGCAAGCAGCAGAACTGGTGTTACCGAAGCCTAGCTCGGAGTGGCTTGCGTGCCCTGACCAAACACTATTACATTACGTATTAAGACAACAAAGCGATGTAATTTCAGTATGACCGCAACATTTACGACCTGCTGCGTTCCCTAATATAACTCGAAAATTGTTGCTTACTTTTCCCGTATAGTCTCTGCTGAAATTCTCTTCTAATTGTTTTTATTGTGAATCTTGAGAATTACGCAGCCTTCTCCGGTTCCACTCCAAAGACTCTGTAGTACGTTCATCTGTATCTACGTCTCGCCGGAGTTTTCTTGGCTGGCCTAAATTTTCCAAGTTGATAATGAAAAAGCTCCGTCGCCCCGGCTCGTCGTGTAATTTCACTTCAAAGCTGCCTCGGAGACCCGTTTGTTATTTTATGTAATCACAAGTGCGAAATATATTATACATCACAGCCCCTTCCTTTGATGCATTACATTAAAATGATTATTATTCCATATTATCGATTTCTCTTGTAACTGTTCCAATTTTTCTTGCTTCATTTTTATTGTTTTTGATTAAAGTTATGTAAACAAGTATTAATTTAAAAAACCAAAAAACCCGACTGCCTAAAAATAGCCTTCGATAGTCAATTTAAAGCAATAAATTCGTAGAATACACTGGTAAAGGTCTATAGGCTTAGATATAGAGATTCGGTGATGAATACGAATATAACAACACCTTGCACTTCAAAATCGGTCAAACTATTAAGGTTACAAGAGACAGGTGGAGCCGCGGGCAAAAGTTAGTGCATATATATAATTGAATTAGGCTATTAATTAGCTTTCATCTGATACCCATATACTAACCTACTAAAAAAACGTCTGTTTTGACATCTTACGTCCGCAATTTTGGTTTTTTGTTGACGTCACATAGCCTATGACACTCGGGGAAGAATACAAATCTAATGACACCTCACACTTTAAAATCAGCCAAGCCGTTTAGGCTACAGAAGGTCACAATGGAAAAGAAATGCCCACATACATACATACGCGCGAAATCATTACCCTCTTTTTTGGCATTCGGGTAAAAACGCCACCTATGTTATGTACAAACATTAACAACTTAGTACCACGCTCATATACATTACTATTAGCCGATAAGCATCAATTCATTATGTGGTTGGTCGCCTATAGTTGCGTGCGGATATTTTCTTTTCCTGCTCTTTTAAAATAAAATTCCAATGTCGAAGAATCAGCTTTTATTCAAGATTTTTACAGACCGCTTAATTCTTTGAAGAGGAAAATGTTGGTCCCCTAATTAATTTTATATTGTACTCTTTCGTAAAATTTCGTTACAGCTCGCTTTGTGTTTAATTTACGTCTTTTAAATATATTTTAATATTATCTCTCTAACAAGCCAGTCAAAAATACAAACGAATTTTCAACAAAATTATTTTACTTTATGTATGTAAGAGATATAAAAACAACTCTCGTGTATTTTCATTTAAGTGCGGTTGATCCCTTTCTAATTTGACAATTCGGTAAATACGCCCGTAATATACATTGACTTTATATTTACCTCCGTTGTTTGCTGTTAGGATAAAAACCTTTCAAAGGTAAATTTTGTTTTAAAACATGATCTGATTCTTATGATGTTGAAATAAAAGTAAATCCATAATGACGTTGAATAGTTTCTTTTTATGTGAAGATCCGACTTCTTTCGACTGTCAGTGATTGATTACATTTTGTGTCGCCTTACTTTAAATAGTGTGCAGCACCGCTCGTGGCGACGAAAAAACACTTCACCAAAGAACGCAATACATTGTACAAATTGTATGAAGAAAACTATTACAAAAAAGATCATTGTTGTTCGAACAGCATAAATCCTCATTCATAAAACTGACGCATGTGTAAAATTATTTTCCTTCTTAGTTCTTAGTAGTTTTTGAGTCAGCCGACTCCTTTTAGATGTTTTAATAAACAATAAGTAAATGTTTAAATAGCTTTTCATAATTACCTCGTAATTTACTAAAGTCTTGTAATTACTTTAAAAGTAAAATAGTTATTAATAAATACGAAGAAATATAAATGATTTGTCAATATAAAGAGATACGTCACTGGCATACTTTACTGTGATACCTAGGTATTTGTATTTTTTTCGATAAAGTTGCGGATTAGTATTATTAGTATTTTATGATAAAATGTAGGCACAGCTGATGTGAATGAGAAGCAAGATTGTATGGCGACGAAGTAACGACTGAGCTCGATTGTTCTTAGTTGCAGTCGTCACTTCGCCAGTCTGTTCTGTCGCGTCGGCGCCGGTCGACGCACCCGGTTGGCTCTACAGTTCTCATCTTCCATACAAATCGGTCTTAAAACTAACGTGTAAAAAGTGATATTTTGTAAAATAAGTTATATCGTGTAAACATTTTTGTGTTAAGTGATTGAATACGACTAGTTCTTCGACGTTTCGTGTTTATTTTCAACTTTTGGAACTTACTGCACACCGGTTCAAGGTATAACTTTATATTATAATTATATTACTGTGATTAGTAACTGAATCCCGTTCCGTATCTTATCTTGTTTTATACAAATTTAATAATAGTGTCGTCATTAAACTGAGATTTATTTTCGTGGGAACTTAGATGCTGGTTTTTGTTATATTATGGACAGTTTTATGCTCTATCATTTAGAATAATTGTTTTTTTTTTTCAATCACACACCACATTATTAACGTTATACTATTTATTGACGTCGTAAACATTTAAAAAGGGGTTGAAATATTTGAGGAGGGCTATTGATTCGCAACCCTAATAAAATTCGCGTATCGAGACCGGCCCTATTTCATATATTGAGAGGGAAACGTGCACATTCGCCTCGGGTTCATTTTGGATTAAGATCAGTCAATTCAAAGAACGTGTAATTTATAAACGGGAACTTCCAAAATATCTTTCATGGAAATTTATTTTTGATTTGCCGTAAATGAGTCAATCAACATTGAATTTTGTTTATTATATTCATGTAACGTCACTCACTTCTACACGCGACTTCTAGTGTTTTATAAAACTACTATATTATGCTATATAGACTCCACCCATAAAAGTCATCATTCTTTTAAAAAGGGTTTTTTGTAACTAATGGTAACCCGAGCTAGTGTCAAATTCCCTGAGCTAGCGTGAATGAGATTGGGTATTGCTCTCCGAGCTCTCTGGTCCACATTTACCATTCAATCTTTGGCAATACTAGCTATTCATTATAGAAAACCTTCCTTTTCCTCATTTCCTTTACAACACTTGTTATTAAGCCGTCGTGTCATCTTGTATCAGTGTTGTTTGTGCTTCATTATGACCCATTATTAACTTAACTGTTTCCATTTGACTATAATTACCATGCATACACACACTACCACAATATTTATAGCACATTCCAAGTTGTTACCTTTGTAGTTTACTGCACTCTCAAGTCCATCCGGCGTGAGCTAATGCCAGTAGAATTCTTAGCCGTTAGAAACTGTTGGTAGTCATGGCAACTGGCAGAAGTCACGCAACTCCGTCACGCACTGCCGCCGCAGTTGCAACGATTTCGTACTCTCAATTCCTGTTACCCACTGTCACATGTTTTTTAATTCATCTCAAATTCTGTATTGGAATCTTGAGAGAAATTTATGCATCGCTTGTAAAAGTGTCAACATTCTGTAATATCAAAGTATTATAGTCGTTATTTATTTTGTATTGTGTCCCAAATTCCAATGTTTAAATCCAGATAAATAAAGTTAGAACTACATTATTAATATTGTAACAGATATTTACTACATTTTTATTTCCTATACCATGGGATTAAACATAGGTGGCGAAATGTGGGTGTGAAACACCTCTGCCTACCCTTTCGGGGAAAAAGGCGTGATTCTATGTTATGTTGTTTATTTACTACATTTAAGATTTCTCTTAACAATATAATATAAGGAATGCGACGATAAATATAAACATGAAATTCTTATAAACTTATTTATTAGTTTAACTATTCTCGTTAAACTAATAAATAAAATAATAACAACATATTTGTAGCAATTGTAGCCTAAGATATCTAAATAACAAACAACTTATTTGTACACCTACTGCTGTATAAATAGGAGTTGTGTTTATTTAATTGATTTTGCCGAATTACTGGCAATATTCTGCCTGCACTGCTTCGAATTTACTGAAGTGCACTGTATTCAATCTATTCCAATTACATTAGTGTTACAAAGGCTCCACTCCCAATCCCCTTTCCAATTTTACAGCCAAGTAACAATTACGTAATGAACATTGCCATAGTCACCTTAATACCTTGTTTAATAGTATTTGTCAAATATCATCAATTTGACATTATCACGCGTTGTTCTAACATTCATTGTCTTTTGATATTGACTAATCGCTGCCAAAGCAATTATTTACATGTAATCATTATAACATTATTCTTTCCTATCTAACCACATTTAGTTATATATAGTACATATTCTATCGTGGGAATTGTAAAGATATATGTATTTGTGGTCGATTCAATTGAAGTAACATCGCCAGTTTGAAGTCAGTCTTGTAGAAAATTTAATTACCGAAATTTTATTTTAAACCATAGTATCGAACTATATTTTAGATATTGTACAAATTCATGATACAAGACATACATACAACACGGATATTTTCTTCAGTACTCGAGCCGAGATGTATGTAGAATTAATATTAATACATATAATTTCAGTAATATCTGTTTTTGTAAAGGCAATTAATTTAATAAAAACAATATATGGATTATTTTTAAATGTATTTTTTAAGCAATTAGGTACAGCTTAAATCTACTTATAACAAAATATGTACATTAAAAATTAAATCATAAAGTACAATTTGACAGTGATTTGTTTACAAACATTCCACCTACATTAATTTCGGCCCGAGTATAGTATGTGACGTATTCCTTTTTATTTAGTTCTTATTCGATCTACTTGGTTAACCGTAATGTTAATACTTAATGATATATCACAATAGAATCACTGATACACCTGTTATTAACGCAGAATGACTTTTAATTAACTATCTCGACTGATATCGGATTTCACTTGTCTTTTTCTAAGCATTCCTAGCGCTTTGTCACCCATAGACTCTACGATAGCTGTTTTCTACAGTATAAAATTAATGCTTGGAAATTCCTAAATCGAATTCGATTTTGCGATCCTTTGTCGTAAAGCAACAAAGCGTGTTATTCAATTTCATCAAATCCTCCCCTTAGTCAGAGCTCGTAGAATTATAGACAGTCGTTGGAAGCAAAACTCTGATCAAATAATAATAAATGTACGAAAGAATTGTGATTGCCGACATGCCGCGATTAATATGTCGTTACTTAAATAAATTATGTGCAAAAAATGTGTTCAAGTGTAATAGTGAATAAAAATAACATGAATTGTATTTTAATTAATATAAATTATTACATTTTCGTTTATATTTTTATTTACGTAAAAACAGTTCTTATCTTTGCAGTTATTCTTATTTTAGATTACACATTATGTACTTGACGATTTTCAACTTGCTTGTTTGCTTCAACCTTAAACTTTCTTTTTTAGTGATTATCGTCATCTCATAAATACTTCTTATGTTTAACTTACCGCATTAACCAATTTCGCCGATCATTGGGCTGTGGTAAATTATTTCTATTTGCCGTTGCCCTAAACCGGCTCATGCTGTGTTTTTTCTGCAAACGTCATGTCAACTCAAGCAGTTGGAGCAAAATCGATAGCATCCAGTGTTGAGATCACGAGAATTCTACGCATCTCGATATCGATTGTGACCGGGATATCCTATTTTATTTCTTAGCAGGTGTTCATGTTTGTTTATTCATTGTTTTAACATGGTACAAAGGATTCCACGATTTCTTCGCGTTTGAAATCTGTTTATCGATAATGATTTAAAACGTTATAGGGCGTGCGTGTCTACTCCGAAGTAGATGTGAAAATAAATTCTGTTGCTGTCAGCGTACAAGACATCGATAATTCACTGCAGCTTGGATTAATTTCATCAATTGTTACGAATTATAACAGATTTACATTCAATTTGAAGAGTACAGTATTAGAGATCTTGAAAGTGCAGAGCTGATGATACTAAGAGTTTACCTCAGTTAGATGATCATTAAATTATCATCTACCTATACTAATATTATAAAGCTGAAGGTTGGCTGGGGTTTGTGGCTGTTTGTCTCAGGAAATACTGGTCCGACTAGAAAAAATCTCTTGTGTTGGATAGCCTATTTATCAAGGAAGGCTAGGCTATAATAACACCACGCTACGGCCAATAGAAGTTGAGCAGTGGCCCAACAAATAACGACGGTAGCGAAGAACCGCGCGATAGCTAGTAGCTATATAAATAGTAATACTGCTGTTCCAGTTATTTCTCAATTTTCACAAGTAATTGTATCCGCATCAGCAACCATCCCTGGTAACTACAATTTAAGCTGAGCCGTGTTTATTATTTAAGTTAATTGGTTGTTTCAGTCGATCTGCTCGAATGCTGGCTTTTAACAAAGAAAACTGAGCCTTGTAATATCCGAAAATAAACTGTAGCACATTTTCGTAGCATTTCGTACATTACAGCGAGCTTAATTTGAAGAGTTTAAGTCTTAACTTGGCAAGTAGATAGTGACTCCGCATTATCCTCAAGACAATTTAGTTAGCGTATAAAGCACATTACGCCACAGTATGTGCGGCCAACATGCTAATTACGCTAGTAAAATCCTCGGCTTACTCAGGCTTAGTACCTAAACAACTTGTTCCTACAAGGATTGGAGCCATCTTACTCGCACAGGTTACGCTTCTATTATTTATATAAATATTTACCTTCAAGGCCCAGTGAGCTTACATTTTAAATCTGGAAGAAAATTCAATCCTTTGTTGAATAAACTTCCACGAACCTTTTACGTCCCTTCGCGCGTATCCCCTGAGGAATCTGTATCCACAAATCCGACAATAGACATGCAAAATTTCGAAATTGAAGAAAATATTATACTTGAGTAATTGAAGGCATTCGTCTGCGATACTCGTTCAAAGTGAAGCTGGAGAGTCGTTCCCCCACGTCTTATGCAGAGGCATTAAGTCACTCACCTCTTGACGTGCTGACTGATATCAAAGAATCTCGTAATTATCTCAAAGTGAAGTTCTAATTACTCTCAACATTGTATTCGTTGTCTAATTCAGTCATTTATATTGCAATTATTTTTTATGCTTTTATATCTTTTGCGTGTTGCAGTTGCTATCGTTACAATGTAACTTATGGATCACTTATCCAGTGATTTTCCTGCATGAGTGTAAGCGAAATTTGATGCGGATTTTAACAGTCAAGGCGAAATAAGTACTCAAAATATCATAATATTTAATAACTAGAATTTCGTTTAGGTATTTATCATACCTTAACCACAGAAGAAGTTTCTTCTGTCATTATCAAAATAAGTACATTTCATGATTCCTACCTTCCTACCCATGCCAAAAAGTTATTTTTTGACACTTACAGTTAGCAGAACTAAGAACTAGATGCTTTTTTAGTAGCTTGGGCAAGAGAAGGACAGAAAGAAATTTAGTATATGCACTACACCTGTGAGAATTTTAAATATCCGAAATACCTTAATCAATTACAATAGAAATACCATGGAAAAGCAAATTAATGAATATGTCATTCTTATTTATCAGTATACAATGGAAATGGGCACACACTAATCCTATTAACCTCAGTGAACTCAGCACTATTATCTCATAGCTTGCTACAGCTCGCATAGCATTTGCTATGCACTTTCGTAATAGTCTTACTAATGAGTGTTAATCGGTCGTTTCTGTGCCAACTGATGTGAAACTATCATACTGTATTTTTTATACTACTAAAATGGCAAACAAGTTTCATCCCATTTCAACCCATAAACGTCCCACTGCTAGGTACGGGTTTCCTCCAAAGATTGTTAAGAGAATTTAGCCTAATATACCACGCTGGCCAGACGGGTTGGTATAAGGCTTGTTTCGAATTTTGCAAACTATTAATCTTGCTTGAGTTTCTGCGCTATATGATACGTTTATTACCCCGGTTATCATGTCTACGCGTTTCTTAATAACGTGAAAATTATTAATTGTATTCTAGGTGATCATATAACATCATTATCCTTCTCTTTGATTGAAATGAATTATAGCTAATTACATTTAAAGGTAAAGTAAAAAAGGTTGCGGGTGGCCGTTGGATGCGGGCGGCATAAAATCGCTCGCTGTGCCGGAAATTAGGTGAGGCCTATGTTCAACAGTGGACGTCATTGGCTGATATGATGATGATGAAGACATTAAATCTCAAAACCATGTAAGATGTATTCGTATTATCATAATATGTAATAATAATCCTAGCTACTTCTCAAGATGTAATCCATCGTGGCTCGTAGAAAGCAATCATACAAATAAAATACTCGGAAAAGATCTCAGCAAGAATAATCATAACACCGAGAGCAATGAATATTAAATAAAAACTTTATCCCTTTGAACGAGAAAAACATTAAACAACATTTGTTATCTTACCCTCATTACTGCTAACTTTCTTGCTTTTGTGAGTTCCACCAATATTACACAGATTCTAGCTTTTCGTACGAATCTTTTATAGGAACCCAAGGCTATTATTGTCATGTTTATAACTCAGAGATCATAACTAACATTTAAGTACTAAGATTATTAATTTAAAAATAACCTTTGGAATCATTTGGTTACGAGTTACGACTCCCGCATGATCAAAGAGTACACGTATTTACAGTAATTATCCTTGTCGAATGTGCTTTGCGTTTAACAAAGCATGCGACCGAAAAAGGTCAAAGTACCAGTAAAGAACGGGTTAGTAGCTAAGTGCATTGTATATGACGAATCGCGAGGCGGCGCGAGTGCATGACAGTTCAGTCACACCGATTAATTTGACCAAGAACTACTGATGCATATAGCCGCTCCTATTGCGGACAAGACAGGATTAGCTCTGGCCACATCGAAATCAACTGTTAACCTTGTAAATTCAATGCCGAAAACAGCTCAAGTTTGTTTAACGCTAGGATCTCAGGAACTACTGGTCCGATTTGAAATATTCTTTTAATATTGGATAACCCATTTATCGAGGTGGGTTATGGGCTATAAAATCATGCTACGAACAATAGGAGCTGAGCAGCAAATAAAGAATGACGGGAGCGAAGCCACGTGCGACTTCTAGTCTTATACATACATATCGATCACGCCTCTTTCCCAACAGAGGGGTAGGCAGAGACCATTTCCTTCCATTTGCTACGATTCTGACATATATCTTTGGCTTCTTCAACATTCATCAGTCTTTTCATGCATGCCGGTTGAGGGTACTTATAGTATAAGAGTTATTCAAGAGAAAGCATTACTGAATTATTTTACATTGAATAAAACAATGTTATCATTGTTTTGCATCACATACCATGCCTATAGTAATAGCGATGGCCAAAAATCCCCCAGTCACGCGACACATGTGTGCTGTGACAATTTCTCAAAATAAAATATTGACTTTCCATTTTTAGCAAAATAACACCCACTTCCATATCCTGTTGTTATTTTCGTTGCTGATATTTTTAAGCTATAAATTATGACGGGATGGTTTTTAAAGCAATATTTCGATATAGGTTTGACTTTAAAGTTCAATAAAGAGAGCATGACTACTGTATACGGTTGGTACACTTAATAAATGAAATTCAATACTGCATTAAGTTTCAAATTTCAACCAGCCAATGTCAGTTTTGCAGAAGTAGCGATATACAGTTCAAACGACTCTTTGTCTCAATTTCCACAAGCTATGTTATTTCCTTTGCAGTCACTCCCATTCTGTCAATCAAGCCGCCAATTGGCACGTGTAATTTCGAGTTCAGATCCTGTTACTTCAGCAGCCAGACACAATGCTAACATTGACGAAAATCTCATATATCAAACTAGCTGAAGTTTCGCTATTCCGAATGTGTTCCATCGTGCTGATTCATAGAATAAATATACATTGGTATCATATCTGACAGTGAGATATATAGTTCGGTGTCAATTTCCCTTTTACCTCAGCGATAAGCTGGGGATCAATTTGGAATGCGGTCTGACGAAGCAATAGTATTTTTTGTTGCTTCGATCTAACCGTGATTCGTATAACAATGTGGGCGGTTACTCATACAGTACCGTAGTGTAGATGTGTTTACTATGTGCAATCTTAGCTACCTATATTCGTTTATCGCGTATTATCTCTTGCGCGTATCTACAACTATCGAGCGAAGAAACTCAAATATTTACCGGTTTATCTATAGAAATGTTGTGTTTGTACAATATGATTATCACCGGCACTGAATAATTTACGTGTGTGTAAAATGAGTCTATAAATGTTGCGCAAGCGTGCGCATCGTACGGCGACAATTGACGGACGGCCCAAATGACATCACTGCCCTGCCTCTCTGCGCCATCTCGTCGGCTGCATAGTATCAATGGTGTCGCAACAACTATTGGCTACATATTAATTTGGGCCGCCCATTTGTAATCGTCAACGGTCTAGTGATTTTAGTTTTTATAGAAACTTTTACCATTTTTTTATTGATATAAAACAGATCAATCGGCTTTCTATGTATTAAAAATCTGATACAAACTTTCGAAAGCAATATGGGCCATTGACAGTTCGTCTATTACTTGTTGGGTATCAATTAATATTGAATTTGGAGACTACTGGTTTACGTTACCAATATAATTGAGTCATACGTTAATCAATATGAAGTACCAATAAACGTAGTATAAACGACTAACACACCAACACCCCTATTATCAATTTCTTTTAAATTGGCCCTTATATTCATTTTCGGTAACAGCTGCTATCGATTTACGAGCCAATTAAACTGGTGTAAAGATTTATTGGTTCACTGGATAAATTGTTATTGTAATAAATATTAGAACAATTCTTTATATCTACGTTCAACCTGATGTTGACAAATTGTTGAAAGACTTTCTTGTAATTATTACCTATTTGAAATTGATTTGACCTTAGATTGTGACCGCTATTGTAAGTTAGAGGTTGTTTAAAGACTTAGGTAAGTTTTGGTTCAAAGATTTTAAATATTACATTCGACACGTTGGTTATTTGATTTGCAACGCAAATAGTAAAAGAACACTGAAGTCTCTGTTTCCCACTAATCCTTGAGTAACGGTTATGTCGAAGGCATCAGCTAAAGAGTGCATATTGCGTAATTATACAAATAATGATTCACGTACACGGACCAAAATGAGCTCATGCTGAATCATTGAACCTTGACTTAAAGTTTGACGCTTTATTAATTCAGTAAACAGTAAAAATGTAAATAAAGAGGAAAGACCTTAATATTCTTTATTACCATAATACGGCAAAATTACTGTAGTATTTTCCTGTTACAGTCGTAGTACACCTTGTAAAGTAAAAATAAATTGGATGACAATTTTTTCTTAGTTAGGTTTCTGTCACTATGGTTTGTTTTGGTAGATCTCCACTCCACTTGCAGGATTAGTCAACATTTTAATGAAGTCAGTGAACATGAAGTCGTTATTTAAATAAATTATTTATTTAGTTATTTTACTTTCTTTACAAGTGGATAAACTATTTACATTTATTAGAGGTCTTATAAGTTATAAAACAAACAATACAATTTTCTATTGTCTGCGGTCTAGCATTCAATGTGTTATTGTTATGATACTAAAAACATTGTGTAAGCACATGAGGCTTCAACTTTATGGCATTTAAAATCCAGCATTCCAGCAGAGTTGTTTATAGACAGATGATTATTACTTGCATACCTAATTCTAAAGCGAAACCATTCGAATGAATAACATTTTGCAATTAACTCGTTGCAAAGTACACAGTTGGTGTTTACTGTGAACGCAAGAGTAAAAAGCGCTTTACATAAATTTAGAGGCGCTGCAAACCAAAGGGAATTGCGAAAGTTTCGGAATGAATATGCGAAGAGCTTTTAAAGTTGGCGGTGTAGCCGATAAGCAGACTCGTTACATGAATTCGCCACCGCTGCACCGCTCGCATGCATGCGGTGGGTCGTACATGCTGTTAATTTGTTGCTTACCTTCTGTTCCTGACACCCGATACTAATTTGCACGTCGGCATTCTGTTTATGGGTTAGCACCGTTTAATTTCGTGGTTCATGTAATACGGAATGTACTAATGAAATTTGTATATGTGGAGTATATGTTAATTATATTAACGAACGTTTTTCATGATGTGAGTATAATACTCTTAACTAGAGCGTTAGAACTGTCTTATACCAATGACAGAGGTATCGGTTTTCTAAATATCCCTAACACATCTAAACGACACCTACAGGATTTATTTAATAACAGCAACTTTGTCATACCAAACTTCTTAGATAAGTAGAGCTCCAAATATAGTACGGGTTAATATGTTCGAAGTAGGTAAGACTGAAACTGTTCACAGTTGTCAATCTTATAGGTTCAATCTTAAAGCGTATGAAACGATACATTTGACTATTATGTCCGAATACTACTGGTTTTGACAATGCTACACTCGAAAGCATTTAACATTTCAACAAGACAATTTCAACTGACCGAGTTTGTGAAACTTATAACAACAGAATGAAAGCATCGATATCATTTTCATCTATATTCCCTTATATTCAGAGTTGAAATTGATATAACAAAGTACACAGATGTTAAATTTCAAAAGTATGCTAGCGTTGGCGGGTGGATGCACAATATAGCCGCCATCACCTCTAATATTGACACAACTGTGAGAAAAGTGGCTTATTATATATAATACACAAATGCTACATTTCGGATGACATCATTATAAAATATTATAAATACACGAGCCGCGTGAAAAATGATTTGGTACATAAAAGATAAACTTACAGAATAGAACAACTACTGAGAATTTCAAGACAAATCCATTTTTTTTTGTTTAACCCAAGTATGGAGCCATGCACCTCTTACGCAGCAGTCAAACATGAACACTAAAAGTCAGGCGGGGCTTCGCTCCCGTCGTTCTTTGTTTGGCCACTGCTCAGTTCCTATTGGCCGTAGCGTGATGTTGTGTTGTGTGATGCCTTCTTAGATGAAAGGGCTATCCAACACTAAAATATTTTTTCAAATCAGACCTTTAGTTCCTGAGATAAACGCGTTCAACCAAACAAACTCTTCGGTTTTATAATATTAGTTTAAATGTGCCAGTCAAGCATTCATTGACTAATTACTCATGAACTGAAATAGAATACTGATTGCGGTAAAAATACATGGATATGGATATAGCAATTACGCTTCCTAAAGTTACACATTAATGGGTTCTCCTAGTCTGATACGACAATCCAGTGACTAATGGGCTACAATCTATCTATATTATTCCGTATTCTCACGCCCGTTTTCCTTATAGGGATGAGCAGACTTAAGATTAGAAGCGAACCAAGGCCCTGGCAATATTTTTCTGAGGCAGTTTGTTATAATTAATGTATGTGAGATAAGTACGGCCATCTTGGTGTCTCTTCATTGTGTGGTTGGTTGGTGCTATACGGTTATGTGCTATATATATGTAGGTATACCAAACACGCAGTGGTTCATGCAAAAAATTTAAGGCATTTCTTGAGAGCATGATTATGAGAATGTGGTATACATTATGTATTTTATTCTGATAAAAATATTTCTAATTTACGCCTACAAAGTATATATGGATACTTTACCGATAAACTCTCTACAAAGCATCAATGTCGGATATAAACGTCATCATGACACTCAAGGCCTCGAGCGAGACCCATATTAAGACGTTTAAAATAAATGTTTGCTCGTACAAGCAATTTGTTCTACGGTTTCAATTTACTTCGTCCGAGAAATGTTAGATCCACACGTAGCGAGAACATCTATCTAAAACAATGTTTCTATAATTTTATCATCGTGTAGCGGTTGCTGGATGCGCTCGAACTGGGTCAGGATTGAGTCGGGTAAAGTTGGCAGGCAACGGATGTAGCGTCACGAAGTAGTGTCCAACAAACAAGTTACAGAACGTGGTGCTAAATGATATTTGCATTAAACAAAGCTTTGCCTTGTTCGCAGCGACACAATACTTGTTGATACTTATAGTTGAAAATAGTAGTGTTAGTGTACCACAGGACAACGGAATTGTTTGTACACTTGTAAACTATTTGACAAGAGAATATTTAATAGCAATATGTTATGACCTACGCGCAGATGCTATTAATGATCCTCCTGATACGTGCACGATAGGACATGTGTATAACGTAGTGTTAGTTGTGGCTTCGGCGACACTTTCGGCAATGATATTGGTAGTAAAGTGTGTGTGTGTGTTGTGTATGTGTTCAACGACATGCTCTTACAGTTCGATAACCTCTGTACCGGATGGTATTATTTTGTCGATTTACCTTCTTACCAAACTTGGATATGAACTTTCTTAGAACAATAACGTCAAGGTTTATACTAAAGACATCAATCTAAAGTTCTGGAAAACTTGTTTCGAAATTTTTCAAATAATAAATAAAGCCCCAATATTTTAAATATCGGCCATGAAAAGTTGGTAAATTCTTAAAAACTTAGGAAGTACATGTCTGCAAAAGTTTCAAGTATTCGTTAACGAGAACATCCTCGCGATATAAATTAAAATTTACTAACCTCAAGATTTATAAATTTCATTCAAAGACGACCATAAATTTTCTCGTTAATTTCGCAGATCTCATTTACATAATACTGTATTTTATCTTTTCAGGTCAAAAAAGTTCCTGTAACGCCGTCCGCTGCGGCTTTAATTTAAACAAGTGAGTATCATTAAATTAATTGAATATACTTATTTCTGACTCGAACACTTAATGACCATGCAAATCACGCTTAAGGCACTAAGCATGTTTGTTAAAATCACTTGAAATTCTTTATTGTAGACTATAATGAAAAATCCGAAACGCATTACGGAAATTCTGTTAAATGTGTGAAATATTTCTTTATATAATTTTATAGCTTACACTGAACTATAGGTATCGATGTTATTTTTACACTTATTTATGTTGCCTTTTTTGTGCAGAGATAACCAAACCACAAATAAACTTAATTAATTGTTAGTTCAAGGAAAAATATACTAATATTCAATTTATCATTATGTTGATAAGCCACGACACATTGGATTTAAACAACAGTTTTTATTTTATAAAACAGATCCCACTGCTAATATTCGTACCAGTCACAGTCTGCAACAGTATTCTCGTGGGTATTTATTAAAAGCATGCACATTGTTTGCTCTATTTTAATTTAGGCCACAATACAGCACAAATGTTGACAGAATTCCAGTTAATCTAATCGTTTTAATTACCAACATTTTCCTTAATTACTTACTTTATTTTATACCTAGAAGTCGCGCGGGGCTTCGCTCCCGTCGCTTTTGTTTGGCCACTGTTCAGCTCCTATTGGCTGTAGCGTGATGTTATATAGCCTATAACCTTCCTTGATAAATGGGCTATCCAACAATAAAAGAATTTTTCAAATCGGACCAGTAGTTCCTGAGATTAGCGCGTTCAAACAAACAAACTCTTCAGCTTTATAATATTAGTATAGATTGAAACCAACTTTGAAATCAAAAGCATAACAATATTTTTGCACGACTTCATTGATAAATTGTATATTAATGCAACAAAGCTATTAAAAAGATTTCAATTCTTTGAAATGGTGCATGAAATCTGCAGTGCTTATGATTTTTGAGCATAAAGTTGGATACGGTTTAATAAAAGACTCCCGTAAATCAGTTTAACGGCGGTTGGCTATATAACAGTGTATCTGCAATACCCACGCCCATAATGTTCCAGCTTTCCAGCTTATTGCGCTTATATTCTCACATACGAACTACGACGGACAGTAATTTATATTTGAGTCTAGTTTACAAGGCTTTAATTAGTTTCACCTGTACCTGTGTCTGTCTGTGATATAATTTTGCAAGTTATTAGTCAGTTTATTTGACACTTGGTTTGGTTTTATTCATTGTCTATTTAATACTATTACTTAATAGCAAACAAATATATAATGATACTAAAGCCTACAAAATGCCGTGAATCTATTTTTTATTGTTATTTTATTTTGGAAACAAACAGATACATTAGTGGTTATTAAATATGACACATAAAATTAACTTAATCCAAGATAGTTTCTTAAAATTACTATCTATTAATAATGTAGTACATTGTTTTGTTCTATTATCAATAGTTTTCGTAGCGCATGCGATGAAAGACTTTTTATGACAATTTTTGGTTATATTATTCAAGTTTTAGTGGGGATCTCTACTTATTTCTGGAAATGAATATAGCCTATATTACTCGGTGAAGATGTATTTTTCTAACGGTGAAGAATTTTGAAAATCGAACTAGCAGTTTTGAGTTAAATCGCAACAAACAAACAAATCTTTCCTCTTAATTAAATCAGTATAAAAATAAAGATAGAAGTATAGATTACTCTTCAAGCCCTTTCATTTGATACCCATATTATGTGGATCGAAGAAAAAAAAGGAGGAATTTTTATTTTGGAATAGTGTATTGTCACGGGAACTAAAGATGTATGCCAAATTACAGCTCCATTGGATACCTACAAGTGGTCAAAAAATGATTTGCCAGATTTGAAAGTTACATACGTACAGTGCAAGTTAATAGAAAGCTTGTAAAAACACGATCTTTTTATAAACACTTTCTTACTGTGGTTAGTTCGTGAAATATCAATGAAATTCTATATGTAAATCAGTGTCCCGTTAATACCTATCTAGGGTTCAGAGCTTCGTCTAGACAGGCATTGTACCGGGGGCCCTAAATGCGCCTCGGTATGTTTTAAGTTTCTTTATCTATACAAATAGGTACTAGCTTCCGTCCGCGTGATACCTATGTCGGTAAAGAGTGTATGTGCTATAATATTCCAGAGTATAATACATGTGCGTGCCAAATTACATACACATCTGTTCAGCAGTTCTCGCGTGATTAAGTACCATAAATCCATATTCACCACATTCACACAGCGCCATCTAGTCCCAAATTAAGCAATTATATTTGCTTGTGTTATGGCTACTAAACAACTGATATACCTACTTAAATACTTTTTTTAATAAATACATACATATTATAGATAAATGACACCCTGACACAGAACAAACAATCATGCTCATCACACAAAGATTTGTCCTGGGTGGAGATCGAAACCACGACCTTCGGCTTAGCAGTCAGCGTCACTAACCACTAGACCAACAGGCCAGTCATTTATTATATTAGGAAGATTTTAAAGGAGTAATAATATAATTATAGGGAGTAACCTTATGCAGACAAAAGCATTGCAAGAAAAGGAAAATTTCGAAAGAAACCCTATACCGACCCGTCTAGCCAGCGTGGTATAGTAGGCTGAATTCCCTCCACATTCTTTGAAGGAGACCCGTGCCCAGCAGTGGGACGTTTATGGGTTGAAATGATGATCATGATGGAGATTATAAAGAGGAAAGGTTTGATGAATATTTGTTTGTAATGGATCTAAAGCTACTGCACCGATTTTAAAAATTCCTTTACCAGAAGAATGCTACGTTATCAGTTATCTCTGAGTGACATAGGCTTGCTTACCGACATTCCAGGCCATGAAAGCCGTAGGTGGAACTTCATTTAATATAGTATTAGATATATTTACATTGAGGCTGAAATGAACCGTCTGAACTCGACAACTTTGTGCATGAAAGTCGAGACTGCAACTAGTGCCCGCGTAACTTGCTCCGGCTAAGTTTGTTAACAAAATGCCGTACACAACGTCCCTATTTCTTGTTGTTTATTTTGCCATAAGAATAATTAATATATTTTAAGATAGCTGCCTCAGTATAGTAATAGTAATTCTCATTTTTCTTTATATTTAGTTATGTGGTCATTACGCGTGAGTAGATATTCCCATCTTAATATAAATTAAAGAAACAGCAGACAGATTTAATTTACATAGTAATTCTTTATCAGAAACTTACGAAAAGATATTAATCTATATTATACATATTGCTGGAGAGTTTGTTTGTTTGGTTGCTAGTCCAGGAACCATTGGTCCCATTTGTGTTGGATAGCCCTTTTATCGTGGAACGCTATACAGGGTGTTTGGCGCATGGACCGACACAATTTTTCCCTGGATTTGGGGGGTTAACAGCTATGTTTTACAAATACATCCTATGTCTTAAATGATGCGGTTGGTTAAATATGTTTTTATTTACATTTTTTTTAAAAATACCCAAATTCTTACCTTTAATACGAAATAACTTTTTTTTTGTTGGTGTAATAGTACAAAATAAATTTTATTGTATTCGCCAACGCCTTCTTAATCCATTCGACATGTAGTAAACCGTTCGAAAGGATATAAACTAAAAAACTTTTTAAAATAAAACTAAGTTCCAAAGGGATATTAGTTTTTTTTTAATGAATTTAAAAGTTGCAATGTTTCATACATTTAAACATTTTTTTAAACTTTGCAAGCACGTAACATTTTTTTTTGAAAGCAGTTGTATAAAATAATGATTTATTTAGATTAGAAGGCATTGGCGAATACAATAAAAATTATTTTGTACCATTACACCCACAAAAAAAAAAGTTAATTTATATTAAAGGTAAGAATTTGGGTTTTTAAAAAAAAAATGTAAATAAAAACATATTTAACCAACCGCATCATTTAAGACATAGGGAGTATTTGTAAAACATAGCTGTTAACCCCCCAAATCCAGGGAAAAATTGTGTCGGTCCATGCGCCAAACACCCTGTATATATAACATCACGCTACGGACAATAGGAGCTGAACAGTAGCCAAACAAAAAAACGATGGGAGCGAAGCCCCGGTCAACAGCTAGGCAGTAAGCACATAAAATATATTTATTATAGTTTTTTCAATGTATTTGATAATTAACCACATCAATGTTCAGGCCAATTTAAAATCAATACCGATAGCATAAAATGCTTTTCCGATTTATAATTATGTGACTTGATTTATAAAATCCCCTATAAACTTTATTCTGAATAGCACTTCAATAAAATGAATATCGAAGCTTTCGATTATTTATTGTATTACTTTTCACGAGGATTGTTTTTATAGATTTTCCCGCAGGCCTTTTAAATTTCACTAATATCCGGCACACTATCAAATATGCATACTTACCGCAATTTGAATGTGAATAAAACTTGCACGATAACAAAACTACGGCCAGACAAATAAATCTCAGTTCCCCGAATGTCCGGTCATAAAGGGAGAGGTGTGTTAAGGCCAGTGTCGTGTAAATCACAGTCTGTTGCAGCTGCGTTGACCAACCATGTAAGGCGGCCAACTGTTCCGCATTCTGTAGGACCATCCTGTAATGGCGAAGTTCCGCCTTGCATTATTAGTACAAAAAAGTCCCGCAAAACCTATATGCATATTGTGCATGCCTCTTTTTTGTGTACTACATACAATAAATGCGCAAGCATACACACAGCAGTGCAGGTCTACGCTGCATAGGTGCGTATGCTGCAACTAGTTTGCATGTGTGCCAAATATAGCATATATTTCATGTTTTTGACTTAATGCTATTTACACTCATTTATCTCCTATCCCCCATTCAACAACTTACAAAATGTCCCACATTCAATGGACACAAAGTTGGGTATACTCGTACACAGGGACAATATTGCAGTCTGCTTTAACCACGAGCGCATATCGAAATGGCTGCATACCTCTTTTATTATGACGGCTGAAGTATGCTGTGTTCCAGTTTCATTTTATGCCTAACATCTATCATGCTCTGTAAAAGCCTAGTGTCTTATAAAGCTGAGTAAACGTAGGAACAATGATAGCTATAACACTTAAAGTCTTGTAAGAGAAGAGTAACAGCTCAGAATAGGTACTATATAGAAGCTAATTTTAATACTACGAATATACATGAGAATGTATGATTAGAAGTTAGAGACGCATTTCAAGGGCAATTTAGGTATCATCTAAATATAAATTTTTGATGACGTCATTTATTTGTCAATATTTCGATTACTGACCCTGTTTCTTTGTTGTTTTCATTAGTTATATTTATTTGACAAAAATATGTACCTACGTAATTAAGTAATAAGTTTAATTAGGTATTTACTGTCTAATTGGGTGTATAACATAAAAATGCGTGCAGAGCTAACATGAATGATGCAGTACTATCTGTTAATTGTTCTGTTAATTGTCTGAATAAATCGTTAAAATATCTTGAAGTTTGTTGACGCTCTATCGCTGTTCAATTACCACTGTCTAATATAAATAACTAGGATGCCTTATACACCAACGATATACGTAAAACAAAAAAACAGTCCAAAAAAGATACGTAGCAATATTATTTTTAAATCCCTCTTTCTTTTGTAAGTATTTCCGCTGATTTTATGACTTGGCGTAATGGGCACGCTATTACCGTTTTGCCGTGGCATTTGAAGGTAAAATAATAATAATATAACAATACTCGAGTTTCTTTATATTATTATAATATAAGTTGCTCACGTATCGCATAATTTAGTCCAATTTTACCTGAAAGTGCTCGTTAAAATATCGAAGTATTATATTCGCGGAACCGTCTTTGGGAGAAATATATACGCTTAGATTCGTATCTTCTCATAATTCAAACTACGTCGTGCTTTTTCCATTATTCGACATAATTAATGTAGGAATATATATATGTATAGTAATATTGACTTTCTTCCCCCAACGCCGCGCCGCCGGTACGTTTTACGTTATTTAGCGAACTTATTCTCTGCGACTGTAATTACTGAAGACTTCAAACTTGGTGTCTTCTTATCTTTTATGCAGTTTGACGTGGCATCGCTGCCTACTAAAGGGAAAACAGCAATTACTTCCTTTTTACAAACCATATTCTTGTTAGCCCCTTTACAACTAACAAATTATGTGCTAAAATATATTTTTGGGCTTTATCGGGCTTCGCACCGTACCATGCAATATTTTTTTTCTTTTCGTGAAATAACGTCTCGTTAGTTTACACAGGCCCGTGTTATTATACACCCTACTTTTTATTCTACAAGGACTAACCTTTAAACATTTACGCTCATACAAAATGAATGATGTTATTTTTATATTTAGGGTGTATATCAGTCTAAACCTATAAAACGTCGAGTATGTCTGGGTTGTAAAACGGTAGCTCCGTGGAGACGGGGCGGGGTGGTGCTCAGAAAGTTTTGTGGGCATTCAACTTGTCTACTTAGGTACTAGGTGTATAATATAATTTGTTATACAGTAGACGAGAAGGGAAACTGGTCATAGTATTACCCATACCTGATACAATGTCACTATAAAAATCAATAAAAAATCAAGGTATTCAAAAATTATGTCAATGACTCAAAATTTCTAAATATTAATATTCCAGAAGAGCGAATTTATAGGTGGTTGTGTTCTTTGATTTTGGATGTTATTTCAATGAGTCTAGAACTATGTCGTTAAGAGTTCTGAGAACTATGTCGTTAATAGTTTGACAGTGAAAAATGCTCTACACTGCGCTTCGCAATATGTGCGCCAGCCTTTGCACTATCCCCAATTTTCGGCACCGAGTGGGATTTTCTTTCATAGAGTAAATCCAGCTGTACACAAATATAGTATGCTGCTATACAGCAAATGCTTTGAAATTGTCAAGTTTTCGGAACTGTTGTTTTTAATAACAGTAAGTAAAATTTTATATTCAAAGCATGGCCTTTGTATCATTTCTATGTGAGATCCCAACTACTCTTCTTCAAGTTTATTTCAAATTTATTCATAACCTAAGTCAATTCCTCATTGTTAACGAACTTTCTTCAACTTGCTTGATAATATATTGGCTGTAACTCCGCAGTATGATTAAAAATATTGTTGCTCGTATAAATATTTATTTATGTTACCCAGCAATATATTCAGGCGACTGTCATAAAACGAAGGTACAGGCGCAACAACGATAATTTACGACCTGACTATAAAGCACTAACGCACTGAAAATAGATGTGCCATTTTAATATTGCTATAAAACCAAAGATAACTATCTGTGCTGTAATGTAACAGAAATTGTAAGGAGTTACGTCGTCAAGCGCAGAACCTAAAGTTAAGAGTATTTCGTATTCTGCAAACAATCAGTGACAAGAGTGACAGCCTCTTTCGAAAACTCAATTAAGCCGGCTCGTAAAATGCCCCAGCCCCGACTTCCTCCCTGCCGTTGCCAACCGCCAATTTATTAGACGAACCACTGAACTATGTTCAGTTCTGAGTGAATGACAACTATCGATTTTGAACTCGAATTTCTTCCAAAGATTTCCTGCCGACTGGAGCTCACAAAAACTAGATTGTATCTATCCTACTTTTTCTAGCACGTATAATTTATCAGAGCGACACCTATGCCTTTTTTTGCACCCCACGCTTTGTGGAAACAATACCCCTTTTTGCCCTTTGTGATTAAGTACAATAGTCGCTTGGGTGGCCTCCCATCGATGCCTAGCGCCCGATGTGAACGTAAACCGATAAACACACGAACAGTAGAGACACATGCATATTTATAGCGCCTCAATACTAAGAACTATGGCATTATGATGCACACACGCGCAAGTGCAGCACGTGACTTCCGCTGTCGAAATAGATTGACGTTGCGTCCGCGTTTCGTCTCACCATCTCAGCCTCAGCCTCGTATCTTATTATGATAGTTCACAGAAATCTCACCTTGTTACTTTCAACATAAATCTCTTCCATGATGCATTGACTTTTACACCGATGCGAAGCGGTCTCATTTCGTCGTTGTTTATAGTTATCGATTTTCTTCCTTCCTGTTCCATTTCGTTGAATCCAAAAAATATTGCTCTAAAGCTGAGCTTTCGGACGGATTTCCCCAAGCTTTCCCGCATTTCAAGCGTCGGCTAACAGTTTCTTTAAAACGTTTACCATGAATTTCTCTCTCGAATTTTGAAACACTTTGAATTTAAAACAAACGCAGGTACTACTTATCACTCGTTCGGAGCGACAGTGACACAAATGCTTCTAAATTTACTCAACGCCAGTTCTAGGGTTTTTTCTTTACAATAACTCATCTTCTTTTATTTTATTTTCGTAGTTTGGACTCTTTTCTAAAAAATAGACACATTTGAAAAAATGTTGGAACTGGTATATTGTATTGATTACGTATGGAAATGGGATATTCCTGTAATTAAGAAACTAATAATCAAATTTAGAAGTAGAAATTAGTCTAAACCATGTATTTTATTTAATCCAGGTATAAATCTGTGAACACGCCTCTTCAGCAATATATATATATATATGAGAAAGATTGTTATTTAAAATCTGTGTTTAATGACTCTTACCGTGACAAGATATATCATCGCACGCAAACATTTTAGAAGTTAATTCAATCTGATATAGTGAATTATTCACGTTATGACGAGTCTGATTACCTGCTGACCTAAATACGCGATGCAGAATGTAGTGCCCTTACAATTCATACACACCCGTACTCCAACCCGTACCGCGCATGTTGGCTGACATTATCCACCAAGCCACCACGCAGTAAAAGAAACCCCTCGCTGGTTTCAAATATACAAACTGCTATTACAATGTCTGTGCTTGTGTATTCAAAATTGATCCTTAAGTGAAAGGATACAACGTCATTAATCAAGATAGTTAAATATGAATTTTATAAAAAATATGTATGTACCATCAAATATGTCGTAAATAATATTTCAAGATATAATTTACACTTATATTTTTTTTTATAAATTACTTGAATAATGACGTTGTGTACTTACCAAAAGAAAAATCATACGTAAACACATACCTAATATTCAGTTAGGGCAACCAACTGCCTCTCAGAAAACGTATAATATAGGTATTTAATTATCAAAACACCCAAGTTCTGATACACCATATAATATTTACAAACCAAAAGAAGGGGATATTTCCTTTGAACGATTTTTGGCGTATGTACTCGACCCCAAATTATATTATTTTAAATTTTTCTCATTATGTTCACTAAACTAATATAAACAGTACCGCTAATATCAGGGGAGCCCAATACTAACAATGATTACACTGCAAATATTTGTGATATAACGTAAATATTGTCGTATGTTAATAACTTCATCGGTTTAGTTAGATGCCTAATTTTAATTGACAATAACCGGTTCGGTACGCTTAATATAGGTGAATGAAAATTAATTTACATATTTGCTATACGACATTGAGCTTATGTCTACAATGTGGTATTTAACACAAACCTCTACAAGTCTATATAGTACATAAACGCAGACGAGATTTTGTCGGGGGGAGAGATCCATTGTGGTAACCCTCTTAGTCGTCGGTCCCCTTACAAACCCAAGGGTAAGCTGGCAGAGTGGCTGCCTGCCTTTAACACGCTTACAAACTTGGAATAGTAAGTGCCTATATCTAACATAAATTTCACAGATATCAATATTCGGGGATAAAACTTTGGCCGCGCGTTTACTTCTTATTTCGATAACGTCCGGTTAAACTGTACCTACATGAATTTAAAGAGGGCTATGCGGATGAGAATACGCAAATATTTTTTATATTAACGGATACGGTGAACAAAGAAAATTTATTTCCTTCCTTAATGCAGAGTAATTAATTCGGAATTCGCGGAAATTATTTTTCTATAACGTTAATATATCCGTAGAATGAAATGTTTAAGGAAAATGATGTCAAACTGAAAAGTTCCAACATTACTGTGCTTTCTACTTTCTCGCACGCTCTTGAACTTTTCGAAGTACCTTTCTATTCAGCTATTAAAATCTTATGTACGCAATATCCAAAGTACTCTCTCTCCATATTCTTATATTGACATTAAACAGTCGATACTTGCATGAGCAACTTAACAACGGCGTAGACAAAAATCATTATGATATGATGCTGTGTCTACGTTTCTACAAACGTAATTTTAACACTGCATTGCTCAGATAGAAGAATCGACTTCTGAATGATAAGTTCTCCCGTTTCGTTTCATCTTGATAAAAAACTGTTCGATCTAAGCCGATTGGCCGACCCCTATATCCGCTCATTTGCTTGACCATTTTTCCTTTTCACTGGTCTTACGTATAAAAGTGTACCATACAGAAACTGACTTGTACTTAAAATCAGGTCAATTTGAATTTGTAACATTTAACTGTAATGTTAATGGTGTGAAATACGATTCACGATGTTCTACGTTCATTGCCGAGCACGTTCACGTTCCAAAATGTTTCCGCATCTCGCGTTCATCTTCAAAATAATTGGAGTGGCCGAGTTATGTCCAGAATTTCAGGAATCGTCATAAATCATTTTTAATGACTCTGTTTATATTTTAACAGACGTACATTGCCCTAATTATAATTAAATATGTTTCGCTACCTTCCTTGTTTCCGTAAGTCTACTAAATTAACGTACATAAAGTACCTATTTTATTATTTTAGTGTTGTTGTTCTCGAGAGATTCGGGTTACGTTAGCATTTGCCTACCAGATTACTACATCTTAGGGGCGATGCCAAAGCTTTGTCGCCTCCGAAGTTTTTTCCGAGGCAACTTGTGCACAACTTTTAATTGGTACACAATTAACTTAAAGTCCTTGAAAGTACATTTAATATAAACATTTGCTCTTACAATATTGGGTCTTGGTTCGAGTGGTTGTAAAATAAGTATGGGCACATTATTCTAAAAGGAATATAAAAGTATTCCCTGAAGTGGTTTTGCGACAGCATGCTAAGGAAGGCGTCCCCGCCTTCCTTAGCGTTCAAAAGCTCATTTCTATTTGTGTCCAATCATTATGCGCCAACACGCGCCTTTAACTGTGTAACAGTACCCGAGTCGTTTCCGTTCCCCTCCCTTCTCTTTCTTCTTTAATACTAACTCATTTGTACACGATATTTTATGAAAATTTGTCTAATTTTAAATGTTGTATACAGATAAGAACAGTGTCTAAATTAAGAAGTTGCTCGCCCCTTTTAAATAATGTTTATTTTAGTGTCTATCTTTTCTCCCATTATTACGTCTACGTTTTAATTTATATGTAACAAAGTGTAAATAAAAATATACATAAAAAAGAAAAATGCTTCCACCTTCAGGAATTTTAAGTGTTCCAAGAAAAAGTTTAGACACAACATACTTCTATTGTGTGACTTTTGGGCATTCTGCTGACATGTGCGTGTGTGTGGATATTTTTGTTTACTATCTTGTAAACGTCATACTTTGTTGTACGGCATCAATTTAACAATGCCTATATATACTACAGTATAAACAAATCCAGACTAGTGTACTGTTTTGTTATGCATTGTGCAAAGACGAAAGCAAGTCTGCGAAGTTTGCAATTAAATCAGTATCCTCACATTCAGACAGCTTGCCTTATAAATAAATCTTGGTTGGTTGTTTCTCCACGAAGTGCTTAAAGATCCTGACCATAGATTAACCAAACGAATTGTGAAGACTGTGACTTTTGAAACTTTACACGTGTAACTCCTACGCGTGTAACATTTGTAATTAGTATTCAATGTTGATGATTAATTCTTCAAAGACGCAAAAGTAACCCTTACTCCATAATTAAGTAATTTAAACCTACCCTTAATTAAAATAATAAGATGAAGATCGTATCTAATTTTGATATTTTAGCCACAGAATAATATTATTAGATACACATAAACTCAACCATTAATCACGCACGTCTGAAGTTACTAGTTTTAAATGTCTTCTTTAATAATTAATGATTGTCAACAGATAATGAAGATGTGTTTATGAGAATATCGCGAGCGTTCGCGGTCAGTGGCAGAGCGACGAGGAGGCGGCGAGATGGGTCACGCGCGGTTCATCGCTTGTGCGCTGCTCATGCTGTGCCCGCTCGCACTCACGAGGCACGATGACGACTTCGCCTTCGACAACAGTGAAGAATTTCAGGTCAGCGCACTTCCTACATTCACGCACAGGATTTCCATATTCATTCCAGAATATTAATGCCATATTACGTCATATATCCGACAATTTCTACATTTCTATTACTATTCGGACGTGAGCTAACTCGCTATTACCCTTTCAGGTTGAATTAACAGCAAACCATTCAGAAATAGAAAAAAATAGCCTAAGAAGATTATGGGGCGTGCCTGACACAGTGGCCTATGTAGGACATCTATTTCGCATGGAAATTCCAAAAGCAGCTTTCTCGGGAAAAGTACTTATTTATAAGGTAAGAATAAAATTTAATGGTAGCCTTTAGATGCGCTTCAAATATAGATTAAATCTTACGACCGGATTGTATGATTCTAAAATGTGAAGTGCGTCCGATTTGATGGTAACCGCAATAACATTTGGCGTCTGGGTTCGTCTAAATATAGAATGCCCCATCGTTTCCCGTGAATGTCATAACAGACGATTAAGGGACTCCAATACAAGTGAATGGGCATAGCATCAAGTTGTATGGCAGCTAGTATGAGGCTACGAGGAAATCGCTTTCGCGCTTGCCAAGTAATTAGAGCAATACTCGTTTGTACCATGCACTATAGCAGTAATGGGCTAGGCGTGGCGATGTGCCTGTGTCTGCCTGCCTGTGGCCTGTGGTACTAATACTATAATTTATAATTTATTTATAAGCACACCAACAGTACAATTACACAACATTTGTGATATAATAGAAACTTAAAAATAACCTTAAAACTAATTTATACAATCTATAAGCACGTATGACATTTATTAATTAGTATATATTCATAAAAGGAGATTACAAATTGCAAAAATAAAATAGTATACTTAATGTGACATTCTCAAAAAAAAAAAAAAAAAATTTGAATACAGACTGAACTAAAAGAAAAAAAAATACATTATGGGTGTTATAAAAAGTGCCAGAATTATCCAATTCTATTATCAGTAAACGTAATTATTATATTGTTGGTATTCGATTGGATCACATTCATATTATAACTTGTAATTAATTAATTCATGACTGATTGGCGCTCGCTGTGGCGGAAATTTGGTGAGGCCTATGTTCAGCAGTGGACGTCATTGGGCTGTTAAGAGTATGATTGGCATATTGTTATGGTGTTATATTTGGTGTTGGTTGGGAAACTAATTGAAAAACAATTATCATTTTTGTCATCATTATTTACGTTAATTTACGGTATTTATATTCTTGAAGTATCTTAGTCACCTTATCATTTTCATTGATAGGAAAATCCTATGAATAGAATATCAGACTCATTTGTATGTAAATTTTAATAATGTTGGTATTTTATTAAAATCATGTTTTTTAAAAGAAAAATAATAAGACCATAAGAAGATAATAAATTGGCACTCTATTGTTGTTTGTTTGGTATTGCTATCCTTTCCTCAGATTTTTTTTCAAATTTTGCGTTGTTTATTTTGTGATGATAGAATGCTGTGGTCTCATTTAATTCAGGTAACACCAGACCTAATTTATGTGGACTGGCAAATTAAATGTTAATAAAACATTCATTCAATAATAATGAATTTCAAACTGCTAGACACGTCAAATGAATGTAGATACTCCATTCCAAAATCGCGGTGGAAATTAGGCGAGGCCTATGTTCAACAGTGGACGTCGTTGAGCTGATATGATGATGATGATGATGACTCCATTCCATAAAAATACCAAACTCCAAGTATGGCTAATACGTCTAATTCAAATCGAAATAGCAACAAACCAATGTCAATAGAAATAATGCGACCCACCACTTTCTTTCCTAACCATGCACTGATAAATATGAATATATATTTTTACATATTCGGTGTATCTCCAGCTAGTTTCACTAACCTTGTGCCTGTGAGGGGTACTTAGCCATACGCTCGGCTGAACATCAAGAGGTCTACCAATCCGCGTCGGTGACGTTGTAAAGGTGACCTGGCTCATACAGTCGAGTGTTCACGATCGTTGTTCAGAAAAGAAAGATGCTATTAAAAAAAACGCCTACTCATCTCTTCGCTATGATTCAAGGGACCGTGAACACCGGATTTATCGCCCCGAAAAACGCTTAATTTATGATAAATGGTCGTATTCTATGTTCCGCGGTTGTAAGCACTGAATGTTGTTGAAGATTCAGCGGTTTTGCGGAAAGATTTCGTACTCCTTTTTGGAATATGTTAACATATCATCACTATTAGATTTATTGTTTTATTACCAGTGAAAGGGTTTCTGGTAATAACCTACCTGGGCCCTGATTCTGACCCATCGGATTGCTTGAACTTTTTCGAATCTTAGAACGACGTATTTCTACGGCATAAGTTATTTTATGTTAGAAAATAGTTTACTGTACAGAAAATAAAAATAGACATAATTTTTTTTATCATTAACTTTAAATACCTAAACAGACATTTCCAGCCGAAAATTTTCCGACAGCTTAGAATCAAATCATTTCTGCTTCGACTTTGAGGTTGACTGGTAGATAGTGCCCTAGGTATTTAGTCAGACTTTATGTACCAAACTTGTAATATACCTGTAAACTGTAATATAATTCGTTACAGATTGTTTAGGTTTCGCATAGGCCACCCCCAAACTGTTCCAATGATCGCAGTCATGACATCATCTGCTCCACAGTGCGCCTGCGTTATCTATTAGGTCATCGACGCTTCCTCTCTTTCGTTCTTAGAATTCTTTGCTGTTCTCATATTTTTATTAATCCTATCTCCAGGTTCGTAGCCAAGACGGTCGCCGTATGCCATCATGGCTGGCTGTAGACTCAAGACACGGGTTGATTAGCGGCGTGCCTCAGAAGCAAGACATCGGCTCTCACACCTTCACCGTCACCGCTCACGGAATGACACAAGGCCTTACTGCTGCTGACTCCTTTACTATTGAGGTGAGAACATTACATACCTACTAAATGAAATTATATCGAAAAGCCCACGAGCATTAGATCAGAGTATGTAGATATATATAGATAGCTTGAACACTTTTGGCTCCCTAGATAGAGATGAAGAAAAAACCCGTATCCAGCAGGGGTTCATCAATAGATTGTTATTAATATTTACTCATATATTTTATATAAATAATCTGGAATATTCCATACTTTTGGGGTTGAATGTATGGAAAAGGTCGACGCATTATTCATGGTTTGGTCTACAATGTGACAAAAAGTAATGTCATGGTCTTTGGTGGTGGCGGTGGGAAATGTCCAGAAACCATATCTCCCGTCAGGTTAAATGGAATACCTCTCACTAGAGTATATAAATTTAAGTACCTGGGACATCTTCTGACCGCTGACATGAAGGACAATGAAGATATTGAGAGAGAGCGGAGGGCACTGTCGGTTAGAGCGAATATGATAGCTCGCAGATTTGCACGTTGCTCGCAAGATGTAAAAAAAACACTATTTCGTGCATACTGCACTTCTTTTTACACGTGCAGTCTGTGGGCAGATTATTCGCTGAAATCGTACAGTGTCCTTCGTATTCAATATAATAACGCGTTCAGGATGCTGATGGGGTTGCCCCGTTTCTGTAGCGCGTCAGGGATGTTTGCCGAAGCTCGTGTTGATTGTTTTTATACAACAATGAGAAAACGATGCGCTTCCCTGGTGCGTCGGGTTCGGGCCAGCCCCAACAGTATTCTGCGCTGTATAGCGAGCAGACTCGACTGTTTGTATGTGAGTCACTGCTGCAAGCTTTCCACCTAGGTGCCGAGCAAGTGGTAGTGGTTCACATACAAATTATAATTATTTGTATTGTGTTTAGAATAGGTACTAACATAGGTTTAAGAAATATTGTTACTAACACACTGAGTCTAGTTACTTGTTAAATAAATTATTATATTATATTATTATTGTCCGGACACGCTGGAGACCCCAAAAGGGCTTTTTTAAAACGTGATTTTTAAATGAGTATATTATTTACTAGAACACATTCGATATGAAACTAAACAACGGAAGGCTAAGCGGTCGGTTTCCAACACAACCTTGTGCAAAATGTAGAACTTAATTTTTCAATAAATTCCAAAATAAGACTAACTAAAAAATAAGACATAGCCCACCGTCTTAAATTCTTTACCCTATAAAAAAGTTCATAAACTAACTTTAAACTTCATCACCCCTATAACAAATTTCACTTGGTGGTTGATTTTCCTTGCTCAATTGAATCAAAAGGTTTCTCATCGAAATTAGATCATATAACCTAATAGCGTTTATGCAGCCATTCCTAATACAAATTCATGTAACCACATTTTCCACAAACGCTGTAACTAAAATGAAACCACCAATATAATGTTTCATACATGCTGAGAGGCAATTTGTATGAAATGTGAACATGGCCACTTAACAATTAATGTACATTGTGCATAACTGACATTATGTGCATTAAACATTCAATGATGCGTTTTAGAACGTTTATCATTCAAAACGCATCGAAACATTTTTTCTAAACAAACTGTACAATGTAGAGTAACTAAAGAAATGCAGACAAAGTGCAAGACTTACTCTTATCTGATTACCTGCAGTTAGAGCGTTAATTGTTTTTATTCATAAGCCATATCATTCAAATATCTACACTCAAAAAAATATCCGTTAAAGATTACAAATAAACTCGTGTACGGAACAAATCAACAACAGTTTCAATAACAAAATGACCTGTTTAATCACTAAATCAAACGTGTAGATTCCAAGTAATCTGAGACATGCTTAAATAGAAGTTAAAGCATACATCGAATATCGATTATGATCGGCCAAAATGTGTTATTCGTTGACAACGATGCAATAAAAACACTCTTTAAATATACTCACATGATGAAGCTTGTGTACAACGCATACCAATTTCATTTTTATTCTCTTTAATGGCGGTACCCAATAAAGTTGGCGACAGTTGTTCATTCGGTCATTCAATTATATTATTGACGTTGTATTAAACTGAATGCGAGGGTGCGGTGTGATAAACGAAGTCCTGCTGATATTGCACGGTTTCTTTTTGGTTTATTGTTGAAATTGTATCCTTTTGTTATATATTTTGGGTTCAAAATTGAACGTAATGATCCAAGGATGAAAATGTGTAGTGAAATGAAATAAAAATGTAATCTAAAAACTGCTCGGCTGTAGGATTGATCCACGAATGATAGAATTGCTAGTTAAATTATGTGAAGTTTTAGATGTATGGATCTGTATGAAATTTGCCAGACAGATAGGTTATAATAACAAATAGGCTACTTTCACTGACATACCACGCGGGTAGAGCCGCGGGCGGATGCTAGCTATATATTTAATCAATAAGGATTACAATTTTTGGAGTATTCTAGTTTGATGAAAGTTTTATACTTACAAATAACCTATTCAGTATACTCAGTACCTATAGGTAAATGAATATATTGCGCCATTGTTACGAATACATTCATCCATATTTATTATGCGTCAGATCCTGATTTTGCAGACATTGTTTATTTATTAATTTTGTATAAATGTATACTAAAGTAGTTGGTATATTTGTCCAAGTCTCGCTACTTATAGCTCTTGGGTAGACAATGACATTTAAATAACAAATAAACTATTTTTAACAAAAAAATATTAAAACGACTTCAAATCAGTACTAAAAAGCGAAAAATAAACTGAATTAGATATTTAATTCCAAGCTAAAAAATACCTACCTACCTGTTTAAAGTATAATACCCTATTACTAATCTGTTTGAAGTCGGTGCCAAGACTAAAGAGTTTGTTAAGCTACGTACTACTTAGTACGTACATCTGTTATCGCTCGCTACTTCACACCACCTCGCACTTGCGTGTGATCGTACCTAGTGGACGGCTGAAACTGAGTGATACAACCTCATTAGGCTGGCACCGACTTCAAACAGATTAGTAATAGGGTATTATACTTTAAACAGGTAGGTAGGTATTTTTTAGCTTGGAATTAAATATCTAATTCAGTTTATTTTTCGCTTTTTAGTACTGATTTGAAGTCGTTTTAATATTTTTTTGTTAAAAATAGTTTATTTTTCCATTTTTAGTGTACTTTTTATCTAGCAGATTTAATAATACTGGCTGGCAAACTAAGACGGAAAACCGAAATAAAGAACCTTCGATAGAAGGGAACGTCTATTTAAATATTCTAACAACACAACCTGATTGTAGAATAGAGGAATCTCAAAACTCTCAGCTTTTTATGTCTTTCTTTTTTTCTATAAAATGCGACAGGTAACAAGTATAGGTATACAATGCAGGTAAGATACTATATCGAAAACTTAAAATATCATCTAAGAATTCCTTTGAATTATACAACTTTATCTTCCATCAAGAGCTTTCACCTCAGATACTTGAAATAACACAACTTAAGGTGTAAACATGGATGTGATATTTAAAGAAATCATCTTCTTACTCCTAAACATTAAGAAGTTTCCCTTCCAGTGACAGCTCACCTAAATAACCTACAAGAATACAACTATAGGTTTATAAGTACCTATAATGTTGAAAGAATTATCCTCCAACTCCTAAAAGTTAAGGAGTTATACCTTCCAGTGACAGCTCACCTGAATAACCTACAAGAATACAACTATAGGTTTATAAGTACCTATAATGTCGAAAGAATTATCCTCCAACTCCTAAGAGTCAAGGAGTTATACCTTCCACTGACAGCTCACCTGACTAACCTACAAGAATACAACTATAGGTTTATAAGTACCTATAATATTGAAAGAATTATCCTCCAACTCCTAATAGTTAAGGAGTTATACCTTCCAGTATCAGCTCACCTAAATAACCTACAAGAATACAACTATTCGTTTATAAGAACCTATAATGTCGAAAGAATTATCCTCCAACTCCTAACAGTTAAGGAGTTATACCTTCCATCACCAGCTCATCATCATGAGATGTTGACTATCAGACGTAAATACTTGAATAACTTTAAAAAATATATGAAACACGTAACATGTGCCTATAAAATTAGAGGGTTGCCTTCGATTTCCCTGAGATTCCATCATCAGAACTTGACGTGATGAATAGGGGACCAATTCGGAAGTATACCTATTCAAACAAAAAAAGAATTTTTTAAATCGGTTCAGGCATCTCCGAGTAATCGATGAACATACATAAAAAAAAAAAAAAATACATACAGTCGAACATATAACCTCCTCCTTTTTTGAAGTCGTTTAATAACCGACCCCTTTCAAATCGGCTAGCCAAAAGCTATCTCAAGAATGTCGACTATTCAGCACGTTCAAGATTACGTCTAGTTCTGTCTGACGGTTGTCCTCGTGTTTGATAAAGGTCTTCTCAAGGGAATACTTTTTGTTAAAGCTAATAGTTAGGATTATAACGGCCAATAATTAATTAAAGAATATCAAGCTCGTAGATTAAATGAAGGTTGTGTTACACCTAGTACGATCCTGTCATACATCTTTCGCTTTTTCAACGTTCTTCAATCTTTTTATAGTTCGCTAGCTTCCTCTTAACATGTAAATAAGTTAACACACACAAAATTTTTTCAAAAGTATATTTAAATAATACTTACCATATATTTACTTTAAAAAGTTCTGAAAAATAGTTAATAATAGTATATTTAGCCTATATCTACATTAGCACAGCTGTACATGTGACATAGAAGTTTTTGGATCACCACCTGCCAGCACCCCATAACCTAAACTCTACACACTTCACAAAGTTCACACACACAAGTATGACTCAACTCCAGGAAACTCAACTCAAGATCGAGGCAAGACTGGATAGCTTGGATGACTGCTTCAATAGTAAATTGGCTGAGCTTGGAGCGCAGATTAACTCCGGTGGATCTGCCAAGGACACAGTTGCCCGGGTTGCGGAGGAGTTCCGATTGTTCAGAGAGTTAATGTTTAAAATGCTCGGCATTCTTCGCAGTCAGATTAATGAGTGTCGCAAAGAGGTTGATTCCATGGAAACCAGACGCAGACGGAAGGCAATTATCTTCTTGGGTGTTCCTGAACATGACAAGGAAGACTGCACACAGATAGTCATGGACATCACTCAGCAAAAGTTAGGGCTGAGTAGTATTTCAGCCAACAGTGTCTCAGTGTGTCATCGAATTGGAGCCCAGAAGAAGGATCATTCTCGACCCATACTTGTGCGGTTCTGTGATCTCAGGGACAGGTCCAATGTCTGGAGGGCCAAGGCTAAGTTAAAGGGCTCTACCATTTCTGTTAGAGAATTTCTAACCAAAGCCCGGCAAACTGTCTTCGGAAGGGCTCGTCTTCACTTTGGACTTAGATCAGTTTGGACCCAAGATGGCAGCATAATGGTAAAGACATCCGATGGCAACCGCCATAAAATCACAAGCATGGACGAGCTGGAACCATTGATGAAGAAGCACCCTAAAACATCTAGCAGTGCTACCACAGTTCCAACAAGTGGCGTCCGTGCTGCAGGTTTGTCGTCGGGTTTGAATAATCAAACATTGTCTGTTCGGAACAACCATTAAATTCTATTGTATTGGATGTTCAACACACACTACACAGATGTTGTATATTTGATCGTGGTTCGCAACTTTATATAACTTATAGTTAATAATTAATTTACCCACTTCATTGTATAAATTTATTGTTTTGATTAATGTCAAGAATTCAAGACTGTCAAACAAGTTGACAGGTCTGTTCGTTTCGTAATTGCGTTTAGTTCACTATTAATTTTTATCAATATAATGTCAATTAATAATTAGAGGTCAATTTTTATAGTTTGGATATTTAGTTAAATTCTCTATTGGTTTTCACTTTCTGTAATGGTTGTGTAGTGTGTGATTAATTTTGTATTACTTTTATCTTATCGTATGTGTATTGCACTTTGTTTTTTTTTCTCTTTTATTATTATTCTGTAAGCTGGCGGGTGGTGCAGTGATAGTAGTGATACATCATTTTCGTTTATTTTATTTTTTCTTTGTTTTTTTTTTTTATTAATTATACATTATTATTATATTATATATTATTATATTTTTAGTATGCCATATTCAGACGATGATTCTTATCATTCTGCCAATGATTCCTGCGGTTCGTCAACTGATGATAGCATGGTTAGTTTTTGTTCAGTGACCGACACTTTAGGTGACTTTCTGCGGACGTCGTTTAACCATCAACCTCGACGTATGTTCAATGTCTGCCATATTAATGCTCAAAGCATAGCTAGTCACTATAGTGATTTTTTCGAGGCTTTTTCTAACACCGAAGTTGATGCCATCCTGGTCTCAGAGAGTTGGCTCAAACCTCATCTCCTTTCTGTCACTTACCCCCTATCCGGCTTCATCCTGATTAGGAATGATCGTGTTGGCCGTAGGGGGGGTGGAGTGGCCATCTATCTTCGCAGCAACTTTCCATATAAAATTCTTGCTATCTCCCCGCCCAACTCATCAACTGCCGAATTCCTTTTCCTTGAGGTTTGTGTCAATGGAGTCAAAACTGTTGTAGGGGTTGTCTATTGTCCTCCCGCTGTTGACTATTTCTCCAGTCTCGAGTCGATTCTGGAATCTTTAGGGTCCGAATATCCACATCACATCATCATGGGTGATTTTAACACCGATCTCCTTACCCTAAACTCCCATCGTTCCCTTAAACTCCATCACATTGTTGAATCTGCCAATCTACATGTTCTACCATTACTTGCGACTCATCACAATTCTGACGGGGCAGATACATGGTTAGATCTCATCCTCACCTCTGACCCCTCCTTAGTTCATACCCATGGTCAAACTCCAGCCCCCGGATTTTCCCACCACGACCTCCTATACCTCTCCTATAACATCAAACCTCCAAAGCCACGACCCAAAGTTCTGCTCACTCGTTGTTTTGGACGTATTAACGTGGACAACCTAAACCAGGATGCTGCCAATATCGATTGGATGCCCTTGATTGCGGCTCATACCGCAGATCAAAAGGTTCGTGTATTCAATGACATTGTTATGGACTTATATAACATCCATGCACCTGTTAGAAAGGTTAAGGTCAAGCGTCCACCAGCTCCCTGGATGTCGAGGGGGGTTCGGATGGCGATGAGAATCAGGGATAGAGCATTTCGAAGATATAGACGGGATCGTTCTGATGACAACTGGGGGCGTTTTAAGGTTGCAAGGAATCGGTGTAATCAGGTGATACGAAATGCAAAACGCCGCCATATTCTCAATAATATCAATTCCTCATCTCCTGCCGATATTTGGAGGTTTCTAGGAACCCTAGGTATCGGCAAAAAGCAGTGTACTTCTCCTCAGGTGACAGTTGGTTTGAATGAGATTAACAAACACTTTGCTTTATCGTCTCCAATAGATCATCAGACCAGGTGTCGTACATTAGATTACATTGCAGCCTTACCTAACCCGTGTATTAACTGTCCTTTTCGATTTTCTCTAGCTGCTCCAAATGAAATCAGAAAGATAATCCTTTCAATTAAGTCCAATGCAGTGGGGTGCGATGGTATTAGCCGCCGCATGATTGTCCAGATTCTAGACTTTCTTATTTTACCAATAACACATATCGTAAATTTTTCCCTGGAATCTGGACAATTTCCATCTTCCTGGCGCTATGCCTATATCATACCCCTCCCTAAGATACCCAATCCATCTGCCCCAAATCATTTCCGTCCTATTTCCATTCTCCCATTCTTATCCAAGGTGGCTGAGGCCTGTGTTCAGAAGCAGCTCTCCCAGTTTGTTTTCAGTAATAATTTACTGAGTCCATTTCAATCTGGATTCAGGCCTGGTCACAGCACGACTTCCGCTCTCCTTAAAGTGACTGGCGATATTAGGACTGGCATGGAGGCAACGAGAGTCACTGTGCTGGCTTTAGTTGACTTCTCGAATGCCTTTAATACCGTCAGTCACGAGATCCTACTTTCTATCCTCTCCCATCTTATGGTTTCGTGCGAAGCACTAGAATGGTTCTCTTCATATCTTCAGGGACGTCAGCAAATAGTTCGTTCTGATGAATCTTCATCTGATTGGTGTAGCCTTGATGCTGGAGTCCCTCAAGGTGGCATACTTTCACCATTATTGTTTTCTATTTTTATAAACTTCTTGACACAAAAACTTCAATGCGCGTATCATCTTTACGCCGACGACTTGCAACTGTATTCTCAAGCCAGTATAGGGGATGTCTCTGAAGCCATAGCTAACGTTAACCGTGACTTAGAAATTTTAAAGCACTGGTCCTGCGAATTCGGGCTATGTGTCAACCCTACAAAATGCCAGGCAATAATCATTGGTAGCAGTAGACTACTAAGTAGACTGGACTTCCAGGAACTGCCAGATGTTGTTTTTGACGGTTGTGCTATCCCTTTTAGTAAAACCGTTAAGGATCTAGGGCTTGTTATCGACTCAAATCTGAACTGGCAAGCCCAAGTGACGAGTGTGAGTCAAAAGGTCACTGGGTCTCTTCGTGCCTTATACCGCCTAAAGAACTTCCTTCCATCCAGGACTAAAGCAATGATTGTGCAGTCTTTAATATTTCCCATAATCGACTATGGTGATGTATGTTATATCGACCTGAATGCAGACTTTCTCAATAAATACGATCGTCTTCTCAATAACTGCATTCGATTCATTTTTAACCTCCGTAAATATGATCATGTCTCTTCCTATCGCTCTGAGCTACGTTGGCTTCCAATACGACAGCGACGTAACTTACGCTCTCTCACAACTTTATTTTCTATCTTGCGTTCACCCACCCCTCCTTCTTACTTAAGCTCTTGGTTTCAATATTTGTGTGCAGTCCATAATCGAAAGCTTCGTTCTTCCAATAATCTTCTTCTCGTCTGTCCTTCTCACTCCTCTGGTTTTATACACTCTTCCTTCTTTGTTCAATCCATTTTACTTTGGAATAAACTCCCTCTCGAAGTCAGGATGGCTACAAACCGGTTCACTTTTAAAATTAAAGTACGGAAGCTTCTCTTCGATGAACTAGCAGTATTATCACATCGTTAATTTCACTTGGTATGGCAATATATATATATATATATATTATATTTATTTTTATTGTATATATTATATTTATATATTTGTAAGTTATATATTTTATTAGGTATATGTATTTTTGTATTTTATTCTTTTTTTTTTTTTTTTGTTGGAAATAAGTTTAAATTAATACGTGTAAATATAATTTTATTATTCTTTTCCATTTGCACCTACAACTCTCTTCTCTGCATCGCCCAAAGGTCGACTGGTAGAGAATGCCTCTGGCATTAAGTCCGCCTTTGTACAGTTCTTTGTGCATAAAGTTGAAATAAATAAATAAATAAATAAAATAATTTCCACTGGTATTAATCTCAAGTAGATATAGGATCGCCATACATGTGACGGAAGATGGTTCGGGCGTATCATTATTGTATGTACAACGCACTGACGCATCATCGGTAAAGTAAACAAGGTCGAATGATTTGTATAGATTTGTCTTTTCTGACGTTTCAGACGCGTGCCGTATCCGACAAAATATATTCTTCTATGCAGTTTGTATTAAATCATTTGCATCTATAGTAACGTGGTGGCACTTACACAAATTCTATAGAAGATATATTGTTTTGTCTGAAACGCATTTACTGTCAGATATAATTTGATAAGTAGGTAAAACTACAATTACCATTTCATTGTTATTCAAACCGGCTAAAATGTTTTGACGTCTGCAAACAACACCTTTGACCTAACTACATTAACGTGTAGTTATTTGGCACGTGTATATATTTATGTAATGTGACGTCACTGTATCAGAGCGGTTCAGATAGTTGCCTTGCCGAGGTGGATTCACGTGGATTCACCTCGGATTGGATTGGATTCACGTATTATACAATATATGTGTAATTTATAGATATTCGTTTCGTATATGGGTGCACTTTAAATCTGTTAATTGTATGTTTGTAAACTCGCCGCGATAATAATAAGCGATGGTGGCTAAATGGATAAAGGACAGGCGTGCAAATCACGCGGTCCCAGTTCGATACCGACTGGCAGTACCAATGTGGATTCCACTTTGTGGAATTTATATGTACTAGTCAAGTGACTTACCATCTGCTAACGGTGAAGGAAAACATCGTGAGGAAACCCACATACCCTAGAAGAAATTCTATGAGTATGTCTGATCCACCAACCCGCATTAGGCTAGCGTGAGTGGATTATGGCCTAAACCCTCTCAGCTCTCTAGTTAGAGGAGAGGAGAGAAGACTCGAGCCCAGCAGTGGTACTTAATGGGTTGCTGATGAAACTCGCCGCGAAATAGATCATGTCCACTAATACTGACGTTGCCTTTAAAAACAAAAAACTACCCTTCTTGGTAGTCGGGTAAAAAGAAGTAAATAATCATGTCGTATTTCTTTCGTATAACTTTTAAAGAGTGTATAATGTAACTGATTATAATGTATATTTATGTATTTTTTTTTCTACCCACAGGTGAAGCAAGCTCAAGAGAAACCACATTCAAAGTATGGCTCTTGCTTGAATCACGAGAGTAAGCTGGTCCTGGCCATCATGATCGACGGTTCATTCCATAAGATTCCGCCGAAACAGCGAATACGGGCACTCATGCAACTCGCTAGCTTCATGGCTCTCGATTGGGTACAACTTTTTAACTAAAGTAGAATTTATTTTATCAGCTCCGTTTATAAGTCTCCTAAATACAGTTTCGTCTAACTATGGGGCATCGTTGCCGAAGCAGGCCTGAGAAACAGTGGTGTGACGACATAAATGCCCGTGTGTGTATATGTGGAATCTGGCTAAGGAAGACAGGAGTGGAAAGTCAAGGGAGATGCCTTTGCTCAGCAGTGGGATGATACAGACTGCATAATAAAAAAATTACCAAATCAAAAAACACTTCACAACACACACACAACTTAAGGGTTGGACCACATCTGACCGCAGCTAATCGCATTTTCTGTTTCTATGCCTTTCTGTCACTTAGTATCGTCATTTACTATAGCAAGAAAAGAAGCGGGCGTACTGCAAACGGAATCAACGAGACGCTGGGCTAAGGCAATTTTGCTAAGTGTCAAAAAATAATAAAAACATAAGAAAGTCCGATTCAGTGCGGCCATGTGTGGTCAGATTTAAACCTATAACATTTGTGTGGGATATTGTGTTAATATTGGACTTATTAATATTTATACATACCTATTATAACTCAGCAACAATCAGTACAGATAGCTAGGCCATTTGTTTATTTAATATATAAATTATCAAGACACGCAGAGCCCCAGTTCCAGCATCAAAGCGGGTGACACGCAGTCGTGTGTTACACGAACCAGTTGGAGTCAATTTTAAGACACCGATAACTCAAAATCTTGGTAACCAAACTAACCAAGTTAAATCTTGAGCTTCAATTTTTAAGCAAGTTATCTGCTTTCTGTAAATAATTCGACTAGTTCAGAACTGGGCATTCACCTAGGTATATCTCAATTCTTTTGTCTGCGAAATTAGCAACCCCCCCCTCCCTCCCATTTTCACATTTATGTTTTGGTGGGATAACATACTTACATAAAATAAGATGAGGTTGAAATAAAACAAAATAATATCGCTCTGGCATTGCTAATGCGTTATTACCATGATAGTGCTTTGTAGTCAAATAAAACAGTTTATTAAACGCCAGCCCGCAAACACAATAGAAACATTTTATATTTTGTCGGGCAATGGAACTTTTTAAATCTTAATTAAAATAAAATAAAAAAGCCTTTATTTCCAAATTCCATAATACATCGTTAGTCTTGGTATAGCTGTTAGTATTGGTTAGTTAATTAATCCTACGGAATATGGACGCCATCTCAACCCGTGGGTGTCGTAAAAGGCGACTAAGGAAGTAATCTTATGCAGACAAGAACACTGCGAGAAAATGAAAATTCGAAACAAACCCTTTACCAACCCGTCTTGCCAGCGTGGTATTGTAGGCTAAATTCCCTCCACATTCTTTCGAGGAGACCTATGCCCAGCAGTGGGACATTTATGGGTTGAAATGTTGATGATGAATATGGACGCCCCTCGGTTGAAGGCCCCTACTGTTTCCTCCATGCGTCCTCTATCTTTGGCTATAGTCTGTCAGTCCTGCCCTGTTGTTGCTACTATGTCGTCCGTATCTTTTTTTTTTTTAATCTTAAATCATCGAATAATTTATATACAGTTTATAATAATGACTAACCTAATGTAATAATATAATAACTTTCAGGAAGAATTCTGTATGGAGCCATACAAGGCAGAGACGCGCGCTGAAACTATCCTCAGTGGAGCTGGCTCCTCAAAACGGAGGCATGCCGACGCCACTACTACCATTTATTTAAATGTAAGATCACTCAATACTATAAATGCAAAAGTTTAATATTGAATTTGTCAAGTCGCCCAGAAGACTTCCTACTTGACTAACCAGGACCAACGGCGTCACGTGCCTTCCGAAGCACGGAGACACTACTCTTCACAAATCTTAATAATATTAATATTCAAGTACTTATAGATTAGTATACAGATAAAGAATTTCTCTTTTTTACACAAATAAAACATTTTTCTAGACATAATATTAGTAAATACTATATTATTGTTTAGTATGTATTTTATTGTGTCCAGTAAATAAAATAAAACAATTTGCTCAATGTAACATACCTATATTATGAAGCGAACAAACACCTTTGTTGAATACCAAAGACACTATTGTGACGCATAATTTTATTATATTATAACTAGCTTCCGCCCGCTGCTTCGCCAGCGTGGTATGTATTTTATACCTATAAACCTTCCTCTTGAATCAGTCTATCTATTAAAAAAACCGCATCAAAATCCGTTGCGTAGTTTTAAAGATTTAATTATACATAGGGATACAGGGACAGAGAAAGCGACTTTGTTTTATACTAAGTAGTGACGTACACACAGTTCAAATAAGCTATATTCAATTCAAATCTATATCTATGCTAAAAATATAAAGAGATACCCCCTTATTACAAAATACGGACTAAGCATTAAACCAGGTTTTAGTTATTTTAGTTACAGCCATTGTTTTAGTGTCAAAATTGTCAATTTAAACCTGGTTTAATGCTTAGTCCGTATTTTGTAATAAGTGGGTGTGAATTTGGGACTTTTGTAGGGGAGGTAATCTCGGGATATACTGAACCGATTTTTAAATTTCTTTTAGCGTTGGTTGGATTAGACCTATTTATCGAGGAAGATTAAAGGCTATATAACATTACGCTACGCCCAATAGGAGCTGAGCAGTGACCAAATAAAGAACGAGGGGAGTGAAGCCCCGCGCGACGTCTAGAATAATATGACGGTTTTATTTCACATTGATAAACAACGTCATTCGCATTGATGCACCGTCTGCTCTTTCATTGATAAATAGTCCTAACTTAAAGCTTCTGTAAACACAAAGTCAAGCAATTAACAACCTTATTACTAATATCAAAGAACTCATTATTACATATCGCTTAATGTTCAAACGATAACTCAGTGGTAAATTATTCACTGATTATTATTAAACATGGATACTGAACGTCTTAGCTTCAAAGAACTCTCATACCGTATATTTAGGTCAGCCTTATTACCTTTGACCACGACTAATGTAATAAATCTCAGTTATGCTATCGAAGTTTTATGACAGACGTTAAGGGGAGCCTAGTAACGGGAGCAATTTTGAGAACCATTTAAGGGCCTTATTTCAAGTTATTATGTTGTAATGGTGTCATGTCTTTTATGACTAGGGTCGTCTAACCCTGGAGTTTTATAATCAAAGCCACGGATTGCCTTTTAACCTATCAGTTGTGTTAACGTATCTTCTATAGAAACATTGACAATAGTATAAAAAAATAAGGTTTATATATTTGACTGGCCTGTTGGTCTAGTGGTTAGTGACTCTGACTGCTAAGCCAGAGGTCGTGGGTTCGATCCCCACCCAGGACAAATCTTTCTATGATGAGCATGAGGGTTTGTTCTGTGTCTGGGTGTAATTTATCTATAATATGTATGTATTTACACAAAATGTATATAATTAGTATATCAGTTGTTTAGTACCCATAACACAAGCAAATTTAATTGCTTAGTTTGGGACTAGATGGCGCTGTGTGAGTGTGGTAGATTATTATTATTATTATATAAGTAGAGAAAATATCAAGCTAAATGAAAAAGACTATGTTTCCACTAGCTTAAAAGTGTCTGCTTAACTGAGTGGCAGATTTTATATGGAAAATAGCTGTTTGGCCACTACCCAGCTCCTAATGGTCTATAGCCTTCTACGATAAATGGGCTATCCAACACTAAAATAACTTTTCAATTCTGATCAGTAATTCCTGAAGTTAGCGTGTTCAACCAAACAAACAAATTCTCTCACTCAGTTACAAAGGTGTTGCTGGTTTTATCCGACTGCCAAAAAGGAGGGTAATGTTTTTCGCTTTTGTAGCCTAAACGGCTTGGCTGATTTTAAAGTGTGAGGTGTCATTAGATTTGTATTTTTCCCCCGAGTGTCATAGCCAGTCATAGGCCATGTGACGTCAACAAAAAACCAATATGGCTGCCGTAAACGGTCAAAACAGACGTTTTTTTAGTGCTATCGCAATATGGGTATCAGATGAAAGCTAATTAGTAGCCTAATTCAATTATATATGCACTAACTATTGCCCGCGACTCCACTTGTCTCTTGTAACCTAAATAGGTTGACCGATTTTGAACTATCAAAATTTACAAAATTATAATATACATAATAATTTCATTATTTATTCTTCGACACACCACTATGATAATAATAACATTATTACCTATTTACTTACATAATAATTAATAATATTGACTGAAGAAGGCTACTTTTTGGCAAGGCAAGGCAGGCTACTTTTTGGCAAGGCGGTTGTTTTATTTTAAGAGATGTGGGGGTTATTTATAGAATAAAATAAAACATAAACAAATGATAATTAGTTGAATAAACTAGTTCTATAGTTTTAATTTTATTATATTATTATATTCAGTCAGGGTGAATAGTTTTTATGGTTCAGAAACCGGGCCTAAGAATCGTGTTGTATTTACAGGTGGGTTGTGGTAGCTATCTGTGGAATCAACACAAAGTGCTGGTTGCTGGTCTAAGGGAACAAGCTCGAGATGGAACTCTCGCGTCTATACTACAGCTGCCTGTCATTGGCTGGAGGTTACTCTCTATTCAACCGGCACCTAGAGTTAAACGACAGGTAATTATTCACAACTTCGTTAAGCAGATATAAGATATAAGTAAAGTAGGGCATAGTGGGTATATATCAGCAACTCATTAAGTCCCACTGCTGGGCTCGGGTCTCCTCTCCTCTAACTAGAGGGCTGAGAGGGTTTAGGCCATAATCCACTCACGCTGGCCTAGTGCGGGTTGGTGGATGAGACATACTCATAGAATTTCTTCTAGGGTATGTGGGTTTCCTCAAGATGTTTTCCTTCACCGTTAGTAGATGATAAGTCAGTTGACAAGTACATATAAATTCGACAAAGTGGAATCCACATTGAGCCTCCCATCGTTGTAGCACCTATGTGGGAAACAGCAATCATACCGAACGCATTTTAACTGCATTGAGTAAATGATGCTCCTGATGTTGCTGGCGTATAAAATAAAATTGTTTAATTTGTATCACTATTGTTCGATAAAAACTGCTGACAATCTGCCATAATACTGGGTGGCGCAAAAGTAGTGGCACTAAAGAAAATGCTTTTTTTTTTTTTATTATACATTTTCTGTCATTCTGTTGTTGAAAATTGTGTAGTGAACAAATGTAAAATACACTGAAAATAAACATGGACCGTTTTACTCCCCAAGAACGTGGAATATCAGTGATAAGAACACAACGTGAATTTCGTCGACGATTTCCCCACCGTCCGGCACCGATTGGTCGCACAATTCGACGCTTTGCCACACACCCACTAAAAGTTACTGTATGGTGTGGCATCTGTGTTGACAGAGTGATCGGACCCTATTTTTTCGAAGACGCTGGAGGCAATGCGATAACTGTCACTGGAGAACGCTACAGAACCATGTTACGTGAGTTTTTGATACCCAGTTTGGACGAATTGGGGCTGGAGCACATCTGGTTTCAACAAGACGGCGCTACGGCACACACAGCGCGCGACACTATGGACTTAGTGAGGGACGCTTTTCCAGGCCGAGTTATCTCTCGTTTTGGCGATTTGCCTTGGCCTGCAAGATCACCCGATCTGACCAGTCCAGACTTTTTTCTTTGGGGTTTTTTGAAATCTCGGGTGTATGTGAACAAGCCACAGACTCTCGCAGCTCTAAAAGAAAACATTCGTCAAGAAATAACGAACATATCGCAGGAAGTGTTACGGCAAGTTATGCAAAATGTCATAAATAGGGCTCAAATGTGTATCAACTCTGGAGGTCACCATTTAAAAGACATCATCTTTAAATCCTAATGGTACGAAATTTAATGGCACAAATATACATTTAAAAAAATCTAAATCTAGTTTTCTAATTTAGAAAAAATGTTATAGCTGAACCAAATAGGGTCTTTACTTTTGCGCCACCCGTTATTTGCATGAAATAGACCAGAAATATATATGACTCACGGAATAGTAATCAGTTATCTAATTATATCCTTCTTAGTACAGGATCCCTGGTGCAATTTTTTTTTTTTATTACTTTCAAGCTAAGTTTCAGACGACCAACAATTTCGTATTCCAAAAGTTTCATTGTGGTAACAGACGTAGCAAGGGTATACCGGACCGGGAATTTGTAGGACAATATGACTGTTCAATTACATAATTATTTAGTAAGTAAGTAAGTTGGGCGTCTCATCGAAATGAAGCTACTCACGAAAAATTAGATTGATAGTAGTCAAAAAAAATTTGGACCAGGGATCCTGTACTATATCTAATTACAGGCCTTTGCTCGAAATTAAATAATATAATCTATAGATACCTTTTAAAAAAGTATTTTTAAGTAATTATATATTTTTTTTATCTTTATTTATTTATAAAAATAGAATTTACGTATATAATTACCAAAAGTAGGTGGGTATACTTTTACATTTATTGATTTAACTAAGTATTGTGATATTAGGCTCCCCAACTGGACGGGTCTGGCGATGGGCTCTACGAGCCAGAGTATGACGGTGAAGACGATGACGCCGACGCCGAATACAGCGGCTATGACGACAACGATGATGATGACGAATATACTAACAATGACGTCGGACTCACTGACCCGGTGAGTACTAACAATATTGTGATTGACCTCTATGTTATCACTGGGTTAAATATGTATATTGTGGTCTTTTGATATCCTCCGATATTATATAGGAATGTCACTGTCAACTTTCATCTATTTTGAAAATGGAACAATAGATTCGTTTACGCGAATTTTTTTCGTAATTAAATGTGGAATCTACAATGGAATGATTTACAATTTAATTTCAATTTGTGATCATGTATTAATCTAACATTAAAAAAAATCTATCTAATTACTTTAAGAGTATACCTATAGAAACAAAACATTGTTTACCTGTAATTAACTAATACAATATTTTTGTTTATCAAAGTATCCATGCGGCAATAACCATTGGAGATAAAATTAATATTTTTTGTTGATTTATTAATAAATGCTATACCAGGGTTTATTAATATAAGATAAGGTATAACCACTGCTTCAAAGCCTTGCTTTAACATGCTGAGAGGGAAACATAAACCTATATAAGTAGGTATTATTAATAAATAAACATCAATGAATCATTGTTACTATCAATAAGTACTAGTCATTTATTAGTCTGGAACTGTCATACATTCTATGTACTTAGTATTTATGCATCATTCGATTTATTCATTGGAAAATATATGACTGTTCAACGCATTTTGAATGAATATCCTGTTCATTAAGTATGCTACTGAAAGACCAGTGTCGCAGTCGCTATTGAATACATTACGTAACATTTGCATAATTTCTTTAAAAAATCATTGAAGAATTTCTATTAAAGAATAGTAATTATAATGGACCTTTCACAATAAAATTGTCTTAAACGATTTTGTGTCCATTGAATATATTTTTCAATGAATGTTTAGTCATCCTTCAGTCGTACATATCACGGAATGCATACCTAGCACTTATATGTCATCACACAATATATCATAGAAGCATACGTAAGGGAACCACATAGCATGGAATGTTGAATGAAATGTATCTTAAAAATTCACTTTAATTTCAAGTGTCATCTGTCGCCTTGTCGTATTTGTTTTACTCTACATTTGATCATAATACCATCCATTCTACATACACCATTACCCACCTCGCTATCAAAACTATACTGAAATTCCATAAAGAAGTATTTAAAAATAAGATTATGCCATAAAATAGTATTATAACAGTGAGCTTTGTGTGTGGTTATGACATACGCTTAAATACAATATTAAGGAGCTTTCTTTTATTACTGTATAAAAACTAACTCACACATTAACAAAAGTCGGTTAACATGGACTGGGGATATTAAGGCAGCTTACAACACTAATAATTACGGAATATTTTTTTGTAACTATGCCCTCGCTCGTAGAGAATTAATATGACAGTCTTACACGAAGTTAGATTTTTTACTGCACATTCACTACTTAATCATTGCATAAATAACACAAGCTTATATTTAACTGTTTTTGAGTGTTTTTCTTGTTACCAATGGTATTTATTATTCTGCTTACAATAACAGAAACGTACTTTACAAAAACCCCACCAAAAAATGGTGCGATTTCTTAAATTATGAGTTTGAATATAAATGTGTCTGAAACAGTCAGCTTTAATATCTAAGTCCATACGTACAATAACCACAGACAGCGCTCAATACGTAGGGTACGTATGGGTGGCAGTACTAACGTAGTGTGTGTCGCGGCGCGCGCCGTTAGGTGGACCCCTTGACCCCCGCCCCGCACCCCCACCGCCACCACCACGGCGAGACCCCCGACAGCCCGGTGACCCCCGGCGCGCCACACACCACCACCGACACGTTTCAGACCGAGAGCGCTGCCCCGCTGCCGACCTACACCTCACCTATCCTCCCACCCACCACTATAACCTCTACCCCCTCTTCTCCCCCGACTACAATACCCGTGCCCGCACCCGTACCCGTCACGGAGGAAGCGGTCCCCGACGTGGAAGCTACCACTCCTGAGTCCACAACTTCTAATATATATACCACGGAGGTTTGTCTACCGGTCTCCAGCTTTACGTGTCATATGCATGTCGTGTTGTGCGGGTGTGTGCCACTGTCGCATGTGTTTGCCGCTAGATAAGTAGTAGACGTAGGTACAAGTGAACATGGTATTCGATTGCGATATGCAGTTATGCTCGATCTTGCTAGTACAAATGTTGCTTTTTACAGAATAAGAAAACTAGGTGAAAAAGAAGCAGTATACTATTAGACCAAGATCCCAGGCAGACCTTATTTTCTGAGAAATGAAATGTGTGGGAATAGGTAGTTCTAGAACTTTTACTTTGAGCATATGCATAGTAATTAGATTGGACTGCCGGCCAATTTTCGGATATCAAGTGCTAAAGTTGGGCAAAAAAATCTCAGTACTGATTTTTATATTATATATTCAGCACTGCCGGACACTACTTCGGCGGTAACATTCAGGCGCTTTAAAACTCCCGAACAATAATGTAAACCAACTTATAATTTGCACAGGATACCGGTCTGGGGATCTCACTCTATATACTCAGGTGCACATATAACCGGCCACTCACATTTTTTAGATTTTTTATACTATACATTGCCTGTTGCATTGTCTTTTTTCAAACTCATTTGGAGTATTATTAATCTTTTGCTTCAGAAACTATACAAAATAATAACTCGTTATACCTCATCATGTATATTTCTTACCACAAAAGTAAACAAAACGCAAAAAAATATGATTGATTTATTTATTTTAAATCTACGCACTTATAAAGTTACGCCTAGTAGTCATTTGAAAAAGATGGACGGTCAAATTTGTTAGTGCACATTGATATCCGTACCATGCCTTATTCGCGCATCGTTAGAGAGGAATAATAATATTTCTTCTTACCATATTGTTCAACAAAGTAGGCAGGTTTTCCTGTGATAATAAACCTAATACAATTTTAGAAATCACAAATATAAAATATAAGTAGGATTTATTTTTTATTGTTGGTGCTTTGCTTTCGTTAGTTTTCTTCCATGTCTTGAAAAACATGAAGATTCTTATATCCATTCATTTGTACTAGTATAGGTTTGACTAAAATGTTGTTAATCCTAATCTCCGAATACCTGCATTACCAAATCTGATATGTGTAACCTATTTTTATTTAAGTTATTGTGAAGTACGTAGTTTATTTAACTCTTTATGTACATTAGTTATTATTCTTATGTATTGTACTAGTAATATATGTGAAATTAAAGCAACCCTTGCCATGGGACTTAATATCTTATATCTACTGTTTTAAGTAGTTTTTGATACATTCGTTTTAGTTTAGTTCGTGCATTTTGATCCTTACTTACATAATTATAATGCATCTATATTAGTTATAGATTAAAACCTTCCTATTAAGCATGATTGTGATAATATAAGACAAACATTTATAACGAAAGAAGATCTAAAATTAAAAAGAAATTACTATGAATAACACTTTACAGAATTGTACCAATTATTATCATCTTGAAAACCGTTTAGTTATCATATCTCACTCAGAAATGAATGGACAAACAAGACTTGACTTCAAGCAACACCTAAGGTTTTTCATAGTAATCCGCATAACAGATAAACTACAAAAGTCACACACACAGACAAAGTGACTTACAGCACATAGTTTCAACGGTACACACCATACAGAACTAAATCCAAATATTCTTACTAACTAGTCATTTTCTTCACAGGATCACAAAGTAACAATAACGGAAATATCAGCCTCGCCGTCTGAAACAAGCAAAGTTAATTTCTCAATAACACCCACAGAGGATGTAAGTCCTAGAAGAATAATAGATGAAAGCATCTTTAACGCTTTTGCTCCTATAGTTGTCCCAGAAACGACTACTACAGAACCTGAATTGGTATGTTTTATTTTCTTTTCTCTAATAAACCTAACTCTCACGTGTAAAAGTTGAACTAATTCGAGTGTGGAATTTGATTTCTTAACAACGGGTAGTGAGTTCACAAGGTCCATGATCATTTTAGACATAACTTTGTATGTAAATATTAAACTAATCTGGGACGTAAAGACAACAACAAAAATCACTTTTTTCGGTGTTATTCTCTATTTGGGTTTGTCTTATGGGTTATAAATATAGTTCTGTCCTATCTGGCACTAACTTTCTTGTACATATATGTTACGGTCAATGTAATTAATTAATATTATATAACATCTAATTTATTTTTCTTATCTAATTAAGCTGTCGCCCGCAGTCAATACGTAATTTGTAGCACAGTGGTCATAACATATTTTCCTGCAGTAAAATTGGGCCTATATTTTAAGTTAAATTTCTAGCAACACATTGATAAAAACTGTATTAAATTCCATACAGTATCAGACTGAGAATAGTTTTCAGTTCTTCTAGTTTTCATAAATATATGTCACATTAATATTATTTTGAAAAAACGTGTTTTATTCTGTCCGCGAAGTGGGAGCTTTAGAGACCTATCCTAGTTTGATCGTGGATGACAATAGAGTAGTGGGTATTAGCCCCAGCGGCTAACCGCTTATCTACTAATCTATACATAATATTAAAAACTTCAGTGTTTGTTTGACCGCGCTAATCTCAGGAATTACTGGTTTTAATTAAAAAATGCTTTTATAGTTGAATAGCGCATTTATCGAAGACCCTCTTCGGTCGTAGTTCACAAGATGTGCACACGGATGTACACGGATCTTGAAAAACAAAACGCGAAATCATATTATTTCTTCTTCAATATCCATAATGTTGTTCCTCTTCTAGCCTTTTCTAGCCGCTTCAGCTTAAAAGCCTGTATACCATAATATGTATCATAAAATATACTATAGATACAATTAGTATTAAACTGCCTGTAGTTTTTAATTTATTACATTGACTGTAAAACAACTTGAATCTTTTTGTAAATACAAACACCGGCTCTATAACGTTGTCTTCACGTCCATAATCACGACACATCGTGTGAGCGTCCGCATGGCACTTTCAGCAAACCGTAATAATCCGTGAGTCCAACGAACTGCCCCCGATGACGTCAACGGCACGAGAGGTGTCGGTGACGTCACCGTCCCCGTCTCCCTCGTCGGAGGCCCCGACGGAGCCGACGACGCCTATCGTTGTACTGAGAAATTCGTCTATACCGAGTTCTTTGCCGACAACCTCAACACAAACGTCGACGCAAGCTTCTACGCCGACACAGACGGCCACTTCGCCGACAACACAGGCCGTCAGTACGCCAACAGTACCCACTACTACGCCCCTACCTGAAACAACATTAGAGGAAGTAACCAAGCAGGTCCGTGATGGATTTATACTTATTCAATGGAACATACCTTTGATTATACTCGTAACTGTCTAGAAAACGTATCGCGGTGTTCCAAATCATGTTGAAATAATAATAAAAGAGCTGATTAAAAATATTCTTATACCAAAAAAAGCCAAAACTTTCTAAAATCACTTAAGTTTAAGAAGCTTTAAGAAGTTTTATGGATTCAACAACTTATTTTATTTTTATAACTCAAATCGTACATCAAAAATTTATACATGCTACGGGCATATATATTATGCTATATTATTATTTTTAACTCAGTGTTTCTCTGTCTAGACACGTAAATAATCAAAGTATGTTACTTAAAGTAAGTAAGTACTTACGTCGTACCCTCGTTACCCAAAGTCATCACAATCAATTAGTAGGATATCACTGAGGCGTAGTTTATATAATACTCTCTTAGGCTGCGTTTTCACCAGAGATATGCGAAGAAGTTTACCTAGCATCTCAAGTGAAGGTTCAGTGGCGAAGTCTCCCTACAATTCCTTTCCTTCCGGCTTCCCTTTGAAGAATGACAACCTACTGTTCCCTATTACTAAATTATGTACTCACAGTCACACTACATAATATAAATAAATAAATAACTGAACGAGTTTTTAATACGTAACAAACATAATAATTTAAATCATCACTACAAAATTTAATATGAATGCATTAAATACGCAAATATGCCGCTGCATAAACCGAGCACTGTCATTCGGAATCGAAAAAAAAGAAAACTCATACAGCAGATACATGTGACGTTACGTAACTATGACAACAAGCGCGCGAATATTAACTACAAAATAACCCGTTTTTTATGAAATTATGACAGAGATAGGCATATAAAATTACGTAAGCAAGAACGAGACAGGAGATTTTGTGGCATTTATTCTGTGACAGTAATGCTCAAACTCAAATCCAAGTGCAGGTTAATTAAGTTTATGATGCGGCGGTAGCACGCGGATCCTAGGTCTATGTGCGGAACTATTATAATATTTTGACAGGTATCTACAATATATTTAATCAAAACTTCCGCAATCCACCATTTCTTAGGTTTACTTGTTTTCGTATATAATTTTAAATTGTATCTGCCCCTCTAGACAAGTGGCAATCGATTCGATCTGTCTATTCTATCGACATGTCAAATTAGTACATTGATCACTTGACATGTCGATAGCTTATTTCAAGGATAACACATCCTTGAAATAAGCTAGGTATATCGACGTATAATATAGCAAATGCTAGTTAGGAGATATGTATAAGTGCCTTGGTTCAAATGTATTGAGGTGACAATGTCGTTTAGAATAAATAGATTGAAGCGATTGCCACTTGTCTAGGGGAGGGACTGTATTTTAATTAATAGTTTTATCGTTGATACCTATTTGTTTATTGGTGTTAAAAATAGTGATTGATAATTTGGTAAGTATATTACTTACCTAACATAATAATATATTTGTGTAGTAAATATAGGTGATATAAATCCTGCTTTTGTATTAGATGCTTGTCGTTGTTTTCAGTAGCTATAAATAATTGGTGCCTGCACTAAGAATATTCATGTGTCGCAGGCAGTTTATGAGCACATTTTGTTACTGTACAAAAAGTACAATTAAATCATAAACCATGTTTCGTAATTAATTAGATACTATCTATTACAACAAAAATAAAAACAGATGTGTTTTTAATTTATTAAATCTTAGTACATTTTAATTCCATAATCAAATACTATTACGAGTATTACCTTATTGTCTTAAAATGTGTTTTTGCTGGTAAGAACTGGTTCTTGGTAAGCTGGTAAGTACCTAGGTCCTAGGTGTGTTAGTGTTATTATTGCAGTTATAATACATATACCTAAAGGTATTTACGTGGTAGGCAGAGCTAATAGGTAGCCGTAGATTGTCGTGAGGCAGATTATTTGCAGAGTGAGTCAAGTTATTAAAAGAAGTTTTGTTTTTTATGTTGTGAAAATAAAAAACCTACCTAACTAACCTAACCTTATTCAGCTAGGTCGTACATGTCCTATAGACATGGCTATTGTTTACAAACAAATCTCTTTACGATTATTATATAAATCGCATTACATTTTATATGAAGGTAATTTATTGAGCGCTTTATTGTTAGGTACTTATTTTGTTACGTAATTACCTAAAACAAAAATTAGCTTTTCGCGGCGACGAAAGTCAAATGAGATAACCGTGGTAATATTCAAACTTTGTTATATTTAATTAAATATTATACAGCATTGTTCGTTAATACAAAATCCCCTGGTCTTTCCATTGTAAGTATTTTTTGCTCCGCCTTACATATAATAAAAATTTACCCTTAGGCACTGGTTAAACACACGGTTACATCCTCGTACATTGTACCTATCTCTGGTGAAAACACAGCCTTAGTCTACTAACTCTTCCGACAGTTTTGTTTGAAGTTGCGATTGGACGTTTTTGGGATTCCATTAACTATTCTAAATTCTGATTGGCATGTCTGGTGTGCAAACAAAAATTCTAATTGGCTGTACAGATCTGGAAATTGTTTCAACTAAATTTAAGCATGCAATAAGAGCTAAAATCACGAGAAATTCTAAGAATCTACTTTTACGGCAACACAAACTATATTCATTGTAAATACTCTTTTCTCATCTACAAAACTAAAATTTCTGGGCACTTCAACTTTTCCATATACACATTGAAATCTTTTTCTTTTTTATTTATCGTAATTTTATCTTTTAAACTAATAACATTTACTAGATCCGACATGGTAAGTGGTTAATAAATAGTGTGATATTTTAGGAGACCATTCCAACGGAGGGTAGAAGCACAATTACTGGACAGACAACAGAAACCGTCAGTGTAGTGACGTATGCCATGCCCGCTAATCAACCGCCTACATTGAAACATCATATGAAGAAACTGGCCATCATTGCAGGCAAAGCTTTCAGGTACTAATACGACAAAAAATCGTTGCAATAAAATATCTGAATCTGTGATCATTAGAAAAACACTACTGAAAATCTGCGCACAGCGAAAATAGATCGTTTGATCTGATGCGACTTTTGATAGTTGGCAATTTTTAACTTAAAAATCTCAATAAATAAATTTGTACTGCGCACTTAGACTAACTTATAAATTTTAATATATAAGTACTTATATTTTACCATTCTTTTTAAACCACAAATCTATACAAATAAATAAAATTGGTGTGTCTGTTTGTAATATTAAAATAACCGCTTTTTACTACACATACATATGAATGTGTATACGGTACATATACCAAAATAACATTTTTTTAAATTTTTGTCTGTCTTTCTGTCTGTCTGTTTGTTCCAGCTAATCTCTGGAACGGCTGGCATGATTTTGATGAAACTTTCACTGGCAGATAGCTGATGGAGTAACTTAGTCTACCTTTATTTTAAAAAAAATCTAATAATAATATAAAAATGTACCTAATGTTGCTTTTGTTAAATTACACGTGGACGAAGTCGCGGGCACAGCTAGTTGATGATAAAAACAGCCAACTTTTGGAAAATACGATAATATACAAGATATTTCTACTATAGTATATCCATATGCACAATTCTAAAGATGTATGAGACATGCATATAATAGAACATAAATCAATATTTCAGGTACATAATTCCGGCTGATTTGTTCACGGACCCAGAGGAGGGCAGCAACCTAACGTTCACGATGTACGAGGCAGAGAACGTGCCGCTCAGCAAGTACTCCTGGATACAGTTCATACCGGCCGCGCGCGAAGTATACGGATTGTGAGTATTATACTATTAACATATTTTAATATAGATCAGGAGTACCCTCAACCGGCGAGAATTCATAAAAAGACTGATGAATGTTGAAGAATCCAAATAATAATAATATTCTACCACATTCACACAGCGCCATCTAGTCCCAAAGTAAGCAATTATATTTGCTTGTGTTATGGGTACTAAACAACTGATATACTACTTAAATACATTTTTTTTTTGTAAATACATACATATTATAGACAAATTACACCCAAACACAGAACAAACCTTTATGTTCATCACACAAAGATTTTTCCTGAGTGGGGATCGAACACACGACCTCCGGCTTAGCAGTCAGGGTCACTAACCACTAGACCAACAGGCCAAAGATGTGTGTCAGAATCGTAGCAAGTGGAAGGAAATGGTCTCGGCCTACCCCTCTGTTGGGAAAGAGCCGTGATCTATATGTATGTATGTATATTTTAACATCACGACGTGACGGTGGCAAAATGGCGTATGGCCCGCCTGATGATGATAAGCTGTTATTGTAGCCTATGGACGCCTGAGAGATATCACAGACGCATTGCCAACTCTTCAAACTTCTTGTACATTATCATTGTAGCATAGCGGAGATTTACCGCTATGCCAACCTCTGTAAGTATTTGTTTAAAACAGAACAACTCTATTCCCAGGCCGCTAGAAGCACATGTATCTCGCTGGAACTTCATAGTTGAAGCTCAGGACAGCGAAGGACTGGTAGCTCGCGGCCCCCTCGATATCACAGTACAGCAGCACAAAAGCGGTCGCACTATTAATCACCAGTTCGTTATGGAGTTCAAACTTAACAAGGAGTATACCAACTCGATCGACTGGCAGATACGAGCTCTCGAAGGAATTGTCAATCTCTTCAGAGATACCGACATGGATCATCTAACAGTGTTGAATGCGAGTCAGAATGGAGACTTGTGTGAGTTTTTGTGGACTAATGACACGTTGCCGAAGGATCCCACTTGTCCTATGGATGATATCAATAGATTGATGAAGGTTCGTATTTTTTTTTTATAATAATAATATTTCACCACATTCACACAGCGCCATCTAGTCCCAAAGTAAGCAATTATATTTGCTTGTGTTATGGGTACTAAACAACTGATATACTACTTAAATAATTTTTTTTTTGTAAATATATATATGTATATAGATAAATTACACCCAGACACAGAACAAACCTTTATGCTCATCACACAAAGACTTGTCCTGGGTGGGGATCAAACCCACGACCTCCGGCTTACCAGTCAGGGTCACTAACCACTAGACCAACAGGCCAGTCAAAAACACACATTGGCTTATCCGGCAATGAGAAAAAGTTTAAAACGTCAATTAAAGACGAGACTAAGCCCTTGATGATGATACACACATTTCACTTTTTCTATAGCTTTGTCAGAAAGAAGCATATAATCAGATTTAATTATAGCAATTATCACGCTTCAACGTTCCAACTCTTCATATTAAAATATTGTCTCGTTGTTCCATTTAATATACTTATTTATAAGGCTGGTAAGCCGTTCTCTTAGTTTTTGTAGTAATGACAAGAATTTTTGTATACGGTATACTATTTCTGCGAAAATTAGGTGAGGCCTATGTTCAACAGTGGACGTCATTAGGCTGATATGATGATACTATTTCTCTCACTTAAGATTGGCTTAATAAAACCAATTAATAAAATCCAACAACCTTTTTAAATATTATGTTACGGGTCACTCACGTAAGACCGACTGGGTTTCAATTGGGGTCTTGAACCGAATACAGACTCTCTCATTCTAGAAACATAACCCTTTCGAATTGTTTATTATCATAATTCCTTGTAATAAATGTACCATTGTGAGAGAATTAAATAAATTATTATTAATTACGTAACTCGTAAGGGTATTGCGTCTCCACCCGCGCTGCATCATACATGTTATTATTAAAAATATGTCAACATCTCACTGTTAGTTTGAATAATATTTAAACTTTTCCAGATCATGGAATCAGATACAAACCCGGGCAGTCCGTCTGCGGGTCTGACTCGCGCCATGCAGCCCGAGCTGAAGGTGTCAGCGGTGACGTGGCGCGGCAAGGGGCGCTGCGCCACGGCGCCGCCCGCCACGCGCGCGCCCGACACATACCCGCCCGTCACCAGGAACCAGGTCGACCATCTCACAGCCATCGTTGGACATCTACTCGTTTATAAAGTGCCTGAGGTATGTAAGCATGTGCTACACGGTGGTAATCTTGCGTTCCAACAGAGGTGACCTCGATCTAGCCAGCAGATGTAATCCAAATTTCATACAAACTACACGGATGGCATTCAAGCTCCTACCAAGGTCACCTCTGTTGGCATGCAAGATTATAACAGTGTTGCAAGCGCATTAATATTATACCACGACGGCCTAATCTGGCCACGGCCCGCCTCGGTTATGGCATCACGAGCGCTTTACCGGGGCGCTTCTAAACCTGTACCGCTTCCTCCAAACTTTCACGACTTTTACACATATAGTATACACTAGAAAAGATTTATAAGATTTGAAACACTGCTGGACAGTTATGAATCTTATTGTAATATACGGAAGATAAAAAGATTTCATGACAGAAAAATCTTGAGTTTTTAATCACAAAATATACTATTCGATACTTTCGGAATAGTATTCACTAGTGATGAACAACTCCCATAGTATGGTATTACTATTCAATGTATTTGATAAGAAATCGTACTAGCTTATCAAGATATATTTTTTATTTATGTAATTATCAAAACCATTCCAGGACACATTCTTCGACCCAGAAGATGGTGACACTCGCAGCTTGGCCCTCTCTCTCCGGTACAGCGACCGCACAGAACTGCCCGGAGGTCACTGGCTACAGTTCGATGCTAAGAACCAAGAATTCTACGGTCTACCCTCACCAAGTGATGAAGGCAGCGTTTCTTATCAACTGGTAAGATTTTATAACTTGAAAATGCTTTTGGCCAAATATTTTAAGGTTTTTATTCTATAGCTGAAAGTTATGATGTTGGCTTGATGGGATAATGCGCCTGATTAAAATAATTCACCGCTCAAGGCAAAAATATTTTTGCAGCCCTTTATAATGAATGAAAGTCATAAGCATATATTATTCTAAAGATAGAATCGTGCCAGATTTTGCCGCCCTTGATTTTTATCGTTCTGGCTTCTTGATAGGAGGGAGAACTGTCTCTGACATTATAGATGTCTATGGGCGTTTGTTTACCACTGATTTCACATATGATAAAGTCTGCGATTTAACATGCATCAAAATATAACCATATTTAAACCATAATTGTGTTTAATTCAGATTGCGGAGGACTCCAGCAAAAAGAGTGCATACGATAGCCTTATAGTAGAAGTAGCGAAAGCTCCAACGATCCGTCCGACGGTGGAGTTCCAGATGACTATGGACTATCCGTTCCCGAACCTCGCCTACGATGCCAATAACAAACGCAAGATTGTCGAGAAGCTCGCCGCACTCTTTGGACGGCAAGAGACGAATGATATCAGAATACAGAGCATTACTGACAACCCTACCACTATTATTTGGTGAGTGAATGAATTGAAATTGACACTTTAATTATTTTATGCTTGATTTTGAAAGTTTTGAAAAGTTTTCCAATTTAAGTTAAGCTGTTGTTGTTACTTAAAAATAAATCAATTTTATATAACTAGACAGTTGACAGTACAAAACTGAACTGTACTGTGTACTGAACTTTACTTATGGACAATTTTGGCCCAGTCAAACTGTCGTCCACGTACATTTTTTGCCATTTACGCGTTAATAATGTTGCTTAAAAGAAACTTACTTTTCAACTCCCATTACATACAAAATTCTAGTAGACTACTAATAATTAATAGTATGGGTACAATGTAGCGCTCACTTTTTTAATAACGCAAGATCTGAAAATTTAACCTACCTACAAATAAATATTTCTGTTTCTGTTTCAATAAATAATATTATATCCTTTTGCCAATGAATATCTACAATATCCAATATTATAATCTTCCAGGTACAATACAAGTCTACCAATGGACCGTTGTCCCAAGAAAGAAATCGAAGAACTCCGCAAACTGATAATAGTAGACGAACGCGGCCATACAGGCAGTGCGCTTAAAGAAAACGTAGACCACGTGTTTGACAAAGAAATGAAAGTTATGTCAATACGATTGATACCCCTCGGCCTGTGCGCAGAACAAAACACCAAAATACCAAAGACACCGGTACAAATACAAACAGCGGGAATAAACTTGCATAACAATAAAGCGGGCAGTGCTGCCGACCAAAGTTACCTGGTGACCTTTATAATACCAGCTGTAGTCATCGTTTGTATGATACTGCTGGCTGGAATCATCGCTTGTGTTCTCTATAGGAGGCGGCGAACAGGTATAATAATATTTTTTATTCATATTGCCCACAGACTCAAAATTATAGTCGGACCGAAATTGACTTAGAATGTTTGTTAACAAATCACACTGTCAAAGTGTATTTTAATATAATATAACAGTGGCATTAAGCTGTAACTTCTTAATATAAACATTTCAAAATAACACATAAATTGATTCATTATTTTCATTGGTTTTAGAAAAGCAGATAATAATTCTACATCCATTTTGGCCGAGTATTTTTTTGAGCATTTGTTTCTTACCGCGTCTGCGTGTGTTAAGGGTTGTATGACGTATACGTGCAGACGATATTTCTTAAACGTACTTTGTGTTAACGAATATAATTACAGATGTTCTGTAAGTAACATGGATAATTCTATAGCCATTTCAAGACCTCAAAATGAGATACAACTTAACGTTTTTAGCACCTAATATACGATAAACTAATATGCCGTTTTAATTCTTTAGGAGGTGAGAATAGTGAGAATACTGACAATGCTTGAATAAGGTGATAAACAGAGCAAATAATTTCCACGCAATATTCAAAAATAATTTTAATGCTTCTCACTTATTCAACAGGCAATAAACTTATATCTTCATCAAATTATCAAACACAGTATTGCTTGTTTATAAATGTTACACAAGTACGTGTAAATACATCTTTGTAATCACCAAACAAGGGGTCCCAATAAGTTGGTCTATTCGAGCTTTCTGTAACTAATTGATCGATTTTATTATTCAAAATTAAGTTTTGCTTAAATTTTGAATGAAAAAAAAAGATAAATTCATTACGGAAAGTTAGAATAGACCCTCTAAAGCCTTAAATTCGTTCCGTTAGATGACGTCACTGTCGTATAGTGTTCACTAGCACCCAGATATTAAAAAGTATCTCAAGCAAAGGTTCAGCTTTTCATCACCAAATCGCGAGTAGTCTTAAGTTATCTGCAGGTATAGGCACCGAATCGCACTACGTTTTCGACGACTATAGTCTGTTTATCCTTACGTGTCTTGTTGTCTCTGTTATTTAGTAAAGAATCTTGGTACTTTATAATTTTAATTGTCATTTAAAATTATAAGATGCTATGATAACCATTTTACGCATTAATTAACATTAATAACCTATTTCTATTTTTGGAACTAGATTCTTATTTTTAAAGCAGTTATTAAAATAAAATGCCCTACCAAGATTGTTTACTAAATAAGACACATTTGGTTATAAAGTGTAAACGTATTTGACGAACAGTGCGGCTGCACCGCACTAAATACCACCGTTCTTCGATAATTAACAACCGCAGGTGTTTCAGGTAAAATGAGCGTTGGGGATGAAGAAGAGCGGCAGGCCTTCCGCTCGAAGGGCATCCCGGTGATCTTCCAGGACGAGCTGGAGGAGCGCGGCGACGCCGAGCCGGTGCACAAGAGCCCCGTCATCATGCGCGAGGAGAAGCCACCGCTGCTGCCGCCCGCGCCCGACTACCGGCCCGGCCTCGAGCCCGACGCGCCCTACCGCCCCCCGCCGCCTTTCGCTGCCTCCCGCACCCCTCCGAGACCCAAGGCCACGCCCACGTACAGGAAGCCTCCCCCCTACGTGCCGCCCTAAGTCCACCCGCATGCCTCACGATCTTGCGACACGAAACTGTTCCGGGGTGTTATAGTACATACGTCGTTTTAGTGTTTATCAAAATAATTAACTTTCGATTGAATATCTTGCGGTTCGAACTAGTCGACGCGGCCGCCGATCGTTTTTACGATTAATTTATTCACTATCTCCTCACTCGTGCCCTTTACTTATGATATTAAGTCGGCGGCATTTAAACGCACCGATTACTGCATTTATAAGTTAGGACAGAGCTAAGCGTCGTGACGAGGAATTGTGCACAGTTTAATGTGAGTACGAATTTCTTATATTGTAAGTTAACGTCGCGAATCATATCGACTCCTTAGGTGTGACGGTGTCGATGTTTCAATTATGTAAAAACTGGAGACTTCACAATAAAGTAAAGTATCTAGTGTTATTGTTGAAGTAGAAATGTTACATTAGCTCTTAGACTAAGACGAAGTACGATCATAAGCGCGTGAATGGTTTAGAATATTTCAATTAAATCGTATTCACGCGTTAGTAGTAAGAGTTTGTCATCAGACACGAATATATTTGGCTTTAAGAACTATCAATGAATGTTTGATGACATTTAGACAACATTACAAATTTTACGTTGGCGTTGAAATCTTCGAAACCGAAACCTACGATAATCCTTTATTTATTTGCTAACATACCAAAATAACAGTAATGCAAGTGAGTGGCTAAAAATGTGCCATTATTCTGACAGTTATTTAATGTAATTTAAAATAAAACATATCGAAAGTGTAACATTTTAGCCTTTAGCGTAGATCTTCCATACACGTTATATTTATAAGTAGTGCGTGTGTTTGTGAAGTACATTTGGGGTTACTGAGTAAGGCAGGCAACTGGCTGGACTGAACTAGTCAGAGGCCGATAATTTAACGAATCGCTGTTCATATTGCATGAGTTGGTCATGTTTAGCTGATGTGTAAACTATGAATTACAGTTAACATTATTGTAATAAAATATACAACTGACTCTAGTTATAGGTTACGAATAGATATTTTTAAGAATGGAATATCATTTTGTACTTGTCTAATATTACCATAGTCGTAAGGTTAACAAATTGTGTAAACTTAGGGACTTGAACGAAATGAGCTATAATAATAACTTTCCTTTGGATGTATTTTTTTCTACTGTATACTCATTTAGAGTTTTGCATTTATAGATCTTTTTAGTGTTATTAAATATACAATTTTATAGGCCAGGTACATCGGAGTGTTCATTTATTTTTCTTCTTTTAATTTATTTAATAGGCGTACTTAATAATGTCCACACAAAACCGTACCATTTTCATTGTTTAGACTTACAGCTTTTTTCTTTCAAACCATTCTAATTATATACGCACATAATTTATGTATGTAATTAATGAGCTTTTTATTTTAAATAAATAAAAATTGATCTAGAAATTATTCGTTTTATTACTGAATAATATATAATCCTAACAATCTGTAAATGATTGATAAATAAACATTGTATTGTGTGTGAACAAAGTACTAGGCTAACATAAGCTTGTAGGAGGTTATTATAAAAGTATATAGGTACACAATTTTATAAATGTTTAGAAATCTCTTGTACGCTTCTGTTATCCTAGTAGTGTGTTATAGTGTTATCCTGTAGTGACTGGCCTGTTGGTCTAGTGATTAGTGACCCTGACTGCTAAGCAGGAGGTCGTGGTTTCGATACCCACCCAGGACAAATCTTTGTGTGATGAACATGATTGTTTGTTCTGTGTCTGGGTGTAATTTATCTGTAATATGTATATATTTACAAACAAAAAAGTATAATATATATATCAGTGGTATAGTACCCATAACACAAGCAAATATAATTGCTTAATTTATGACTAGATGGCGCTGTGTGAATGTGGTGAAATATTATTATTATTTGTTTCTTCCGCGCTTCGAAAGACTTCTTTGTTGAAACCGTAGATAGCTTCTTCGACGAAGCAGTAGGTTTGTTGTAAACGCAACCACCTACTGCTGCAACCGATTTGGTATCCATTGGGTGTGGTGTGCCGAAGGTTTCCCTTTGCTGGAATGTTCTCGTACCGGCTTCTCCTTACCCTTAGCGCCACGTGTTTGTACCATTTTGTGTGATGGTGGAGTGTGGAATATTCCAAGATTGCCAGTCGATAGCTTACAGATTCTATAAGATTCGGATCAAGGACCACTTTATTAACGACAACAGGGGAAATATTCCAATGAAACCAAAATATATTATTAACGCTGAGTGTGAACCAATTAAAAAGGTGGAATTTTTCATTAAAACACATAATATTTGTTTTATTTTTATTTACACATAATTATATAATAATATTTGGAAGCATATTTGACGAGTATAAATAATAATTGTTGCCGTTGCCGTCGCGGTACAAACGATATTTCTTTCCTTGTTCTTTACTCAAATTTACAGAATAAGCACAGAATAAAAATTAAGCAGAATTATGCGACATCTACATCACACATAGAAAGGACGGTACACTGAAGTTCTCAAGCACACTAATTAAGTAAGAAAAATATTATAAAGAAGTAAAAAGAAGATTGAAATAAAACGTAAATACTACTAATAATCTTCAGTTTTATTTATTCCTCGAAAATGTTATACCTACTTACATGCAGAAAATGTAAAATACAAGTTATTATATCAATCAAAAAATACTATTTCAATATTACTTTTTTGTTCTAACTGGAAATCACAGATAAGTATCAAGATTAGTTGACTTAACATAGGCTGTTGATGGGTTGCCTGCCATACGAATGAAGTACAGCTCCCCCCATTATTTTCTTCACTTTTTTGCCATGCTATAAGTCTTAACTTAAGACTCTAGAATAGAAGTCTATCCAATATTTTTTTTTAATTATTTATTTTATAAACTAGTTATGTACCTAATGAATAAAAAAGTTATTTAAAAAATTGAATTTAAATTACATTATTGTCAACTTCAATAGTAATGTCAAAGTTGACTTTCATCATACGTCAACGTCAAGTAGGATTCAGAAATTTAGAGCAAACAAATAGGTACCTAGTTTTAATTCATTGTTATTTAATTTGAAATACTACAATACTAATACATTATTTTAAATGTGTATGATAACTAATTAAATATTAGTCTCAAAGTATTCACATAAATAAAATGACTGAAGACCGAAAGAAAATGTCAAATTCTAAGTTTAATCTTAGAAGTCTTCGCCTTTCATTAAAATACCGGCCAGAAATATTAAAACTCATACTTAAAATGAGGCAGTGTATAAGAAAGAAAAACTCTCTTGTGAAGAAATTGAAACACCGGCTAATACAACAGGTACCTATAAATATATCCATAACCTAAAAAAATATTCCACTTAAATTATACATTGTTTAAAACATACTTACTTACATTTGGTGTACAGGAAAGAAACGTATTAAAGGGTGATCTAACCGTCCACAATAATGAGAATATAGATATTGAAGCACAGGATGTTTTAACTTTAGAAAAACAAGTCACAATAGAAACAACTACTGACATAAATGCTATTAAAACTATTTCAAAGTCTAAAAATAGCTCATCACAGACTGATAATGGCACAGACAAAGTTAATAATGAGAACGGACTGAAGGAAGCAAAACTTGAGGACTCTGGGTGGAAGATCAATGAAGAGAATGAAACAAAAAGTATAGCAGAACAAGTGAAGGAGGCGGCTCAAGATGCAGTGAAACAGTCTGGGATGGTATATGTTGAATCTGCTGGAATGTACTATGATTATAAGACTGGTTATTATTATAATTCTGTAAGTATTCCATCTTGTAAGACCTACAAATCAATCAATTCAACCTACTGTGATCACTGTTAGACATAGGCCTCTGCTAATACGCGCCATAACACTTGGTCCTACAGCCTCTTGTGGTGCATCCCCACCGCAGTTACTTTTTGTCGAGCAATGTTTCTAATTGTTGCGTATGATCCAAAAACAAAAATTTACATGTTGTTTATATAATTATGTTGCCGTATTAGGTAAAGTTGCGTTAACATGTGGTAACTCGATAACATATGCTGTACAACTCGCAGGTAACTATTGGTTACTTTATGTTAGTGACAGTATGGATGGGTTCATTCAACATTGACTAAGCAGTCGTAAAAGTTGAACAATGTTACTTAATGTTGTGTTGCATTCTGTTGCTCCACAAAAAGTAACTGTGGTGTAGATGCACCATTCATAATTTCAACTCATAAACATCCCACTGCTGGGCTCGGTTCTCCTTCAAAAAATATGGAGGGAATTTAGCCTACTATACCACCCTGGCCAATCGGGTTGGTATAGGGTTTGTTTCGAATTTTCCTTTTCTTGCAGTGCTCTTGTCTGCATACAGTACTCCCTTAGTCGTCTTTACGACACCCATGGGTTGAGATGGGGTAGTGACATTATGTATTCTTAATCCGTCACTAAACGGATAAGATGCACTATTAGATTCTGTATAATTTTCATAAGCAAATAATATACAAAATATCATTTGCAAACTTACAGAATGATCATCCCTGTGCACACGGCCATAGCTTAGCTTCATATAGTTTTCACAAGGGTTCAAAAATGTACAAAGATAGACTAATTATTACCAAAATCAATCCACCTTCAAACCAAAATAATGCATCCACTACTACTCTTATATTACTGTTATTGAATAATGAATTCTGATCTGTTTTAAAGATGCAAACTTTAATCATGTATATCACATTTGTAGGAACTAGGTCTGTATTACCATACAGACACAGAATGCTACTATTACTATTCAGAGGACAAGAAGACATTTGTGTTCCACTCATATCCAGACAGGAGTGCTGCTAATGCTCAGGCATTGTTACAAGCTCATGAGAAAAGAAAGGCTAGAAAACAAAAACTGGTCAGTAATACCAAGTTATTCAAACACTTCGGTACTGTTTTGAAATTTATCTCTTGCAATCTGCTTTACTAGAATTTTAATGGATTTGAACAAATTAATTATTTAAAAATAGGAAAAAAAAATTCTTGATCCAATATAAAGAAAACAGAACTGATCTCCTTTTACGCAAATACAATGCCTATGAAAGAACAAATAAATTGTAGCTATTTATAGATTCATAAAAATTAAGCAGATTTATTATATTTTCAGGCGAGAAAAGCTGAAGAAGACATTGATAACCTGACGAAAAATCTATCTCAGGTTTCACTTCGAGGCCAAACAGCTTTAGGTAAATAGTTGATGAACAGTTCCACCAATACCAACATTCTAAATGTTATATTACAGGATGGTGAAGAGGGCCCCAATGGTGTCAAGAAACGGAAGAAGAGTAAGAGAAAAGAGAAGAAAGTCTCTGCAAAAGAAAACAAAGATGATACCTCTGAAATAAAAGCAGAAGTGAATAATGATATTACTTCTGCATCTGAGCAAACTGAAGAAAAGAAGGAAAAAGAGGAAGAAACTGAGAAATCTCCCAAAAATGAAGAGTTGGAGGATGGGGAATGTAGTGACACAGGCTCAGATGGGTCTAGTTCTGATGATGAAGAAATAAAATCAGATGCTAGTACAATCACTGCTAGTGATGATGGTAAATTGATGCAACCTGTTTTTTTTATTATTGTTTTTCAGTTTATCACCCAAAATCCGAAATTCAACGATTATACTGGTTTTAAAATTGCATTATTAAGGATGACATCATCATATTATCATCATCATAACAGCAAAATGATGTTGACTGTAGGACTGTGTGCCAACTACTATTAACTGTTACCAGGTCGTCGTTCACTCTGGATGACAAAATTCAGCTTAAATCACTATAAATTCTATTAGAAATTCATGACTTCGTGTACGTTGACTTTGTTTTTATTTGTATTCAAATTCGTATATTGTTTATTTTTTATTACAGAATCAGTAGCAAGGCAGCATCCACCATGCATGCGGATAATCGTTCGTGAGACAAACTTGCCGAAGCTACGTGTGGGTAGTTTGTTCATTGTGACAAAAGATGGTGGCACTGTCGGCCGGGAAGGAGAACAACACACCATATTGCTTAGTGATAACAATGTATCCAGGGTGAGCATGTAAATTTCATTGGTCATTTATTTTATAGTCTCAGTGTGCGTCCACAGTACGGGCTTAGCGCGGTAGCGATGACGGGTATTGAACATATGAGAACGCTGTTTGCGTTGTTAAGCAAAGTTCGGCTGAGTCAGTCCATGATGGGTGACCGGCAATTTCATTCTCGAGCGTCTCCGTGCCTTGGAAGGCACGTAAAGCTGTTCGTCCCGCTTATGACTTAGTGTGGTAGTCGTTAAGTCAAGTTGGAAGCCTTCTGGACGAGTTGATAAATTCCAACACTAGGGTCTGCCTCGAGCCCATTCGTTACAAAGACCATTATTCACCAGCAGGAGTTCACAACAATACCGAAGCAGTGTTATTATGCTTGCAGTCTTCTTTAGAGCGGAGTTAATTCTCCTGAGCGTTCTGAACAATTCTTATATTGTTATTAATTATTTTTAGAACCATATGGAGATACGGTATGATGTGACGTGGAACTCTTATATGGCGACTGATCTCGGCTCTAAGAATGGGAGTATATTGAATGGCAGTCGGATGTCAGAGAGCCAGGTTATTAGTGAGCCTATGAAGGTAACTATATATTAATACATTTTAAAATATACTGCCGTACTCAAGAGACGTTCCGTACTTTACTTTAAAGTTTATTTAGTAAAAACGTGTAATACTTAAGTCTATAGGCCTAAAGACGATTATTCAATGAAAAAATTGTGTTAATGACAGATTACTGCTAATTGACGTCTCTGAGTGCGGCAGATAGTGTATTTTTAAAATATTAGTTAACTAGTGACTTGGAGCCAGATAAAAAAGTGGGTGCTAATTGCCGACTTTTTAAATTTACACATCCTCGCAATTATAAATAACTGTAAATTATAAAATAAAGAACTAGCCAAATCGGTCCAGTCATTTTTGAGTTGTAACGAGATAACGAACAGCAATTCATTTTTACCCGACTGCGCGATGCAAAGGAGGGTAATTGTAAAAATAGAAGATATTTTTTTTATACTTTTTTTTTTATGTGCCGATTTGATGAATGTCACTGTGGCATAGCGGATAAAGTAGATGCCTCGCCACTAACATGACCATGCCGAGTGTCGGAGATTCGATTCCCACACGACAAATATTAGTGTGATTCAAAGATATGACTTGTGGTATTCAAAAATTGAATGCTTATTTTTTTCTGAGAAAAAGTTGTGCTATTTTTAGATTGTCCACGGCAGTACATTGCAGCTTGGTGAGACTAAATTGTTATGTCATATACATCCAGGCAACGATACCTGTGGACATTGTGAACCGGGACTACTTATGGAAAGTAAGTTTACTTATTTTATGTTCTACTTATTACGTGAGGTCGGTGACGGATTTGTAGTCTTGGCCGCCCTAGGCCCCAGGCCATGTAGAATGTACCAGTCGCCCCTGTCTCAATTTTTTGACACGATTGGCCCCTGGCCCCTAATATCTGGCCGCCCTAGGCCCGAGCCTACTGGGCCTTAGGGCAAATCTGCCACTGCGTAAGGTAGTGATAAGGCGTACTAATGTGACTAAGTAAATGATTTTTCTTTAAGAGAAATTCAATGAGTAGTATAATAATTATACGTCACGCGTCAGAGGTGACATCGTTAAGAGCGTTTATACTTATGAACGGCAACGTCGCAATTTAGTATCATATATTTCGTGTTTTTCAATTTTTATTATATAATCGGTGCTATCGCTATATTTAATAAACTTTTTAAGTAGGTGAAAGTGTAAACGCTCTTAAAATTATAAGTACTTGAAAATAATAATATGTTTACCGCATTTTTACCTACATTTTTGTACTGGGGTAACCCCAACTGAAAGAATTTGAGTGTTGATATCTTTTATGAAACAATTTTTTTTCCCCAAAATCGGAGTTATATAATGCTATATAGTTCTATACCTATATTGTTTTAACTAAATGTCGCGCGAGGTTTCGCTCCCGTCGTTCTTTATTTGGCCGCTGCTCAGCTCCTATTGGCCGTAACATGATGTTATATAGCCTAATGGGCTATCTAAAACTAAAATATTTTTCAAATCATACCAGTAGTAGTTCCTGTGATCCTAGCTTTCAACCAAACAAACTCTTCAGCTTTATAATATTAGTATATATTATTGTATCTAACCATTATCGTTCTAACAGCAATAGAAAAAGAGAAGAAAGTCGCGTACACAAGAACGTGCAGTGTCAAGAAACAGCACGAATTAGAACTGGCTAGACTAAAGAACAAATACGGTCACAAGCCAATGTTAGCTATAGAAGAGACGGCGTATAACGACAGGGCGCAAGCGCGGAGGGAGGCGGTCGGCTCTTCGCATCACGCCGAGAAAACTGAGACTAGTGATATTGCTACGTAAGTTTAAATATAATCACAAATTTGTTTTTGCTTAGGAGGGCTTTTCAAGCTTTAGAAGTATAGAAATATCTTTACCACCAAATAAAACGAAAATCTACTAAATTTCTGTAATATTTGAAAAGAAAACAAATGGTTGTTTGAAACTCTGACTTCAATAAATAAATATGGAGCATATTATATTGAAGTCAGAGTGACAGTAAGGCATAAGTAATTATGTTATAAATGTAGGTGCCTCAATTTTCGTATTTTAACCATGTTGTATGTTAACCTTAAAGTCAGAATCCTCAAATCATATTTAAAAAAAAATTAAGTTAAAAAAATTTTTGATGCCATTTATTCCTCTTTTTTTTTTTACAAAATAGTCTGAAATGTAACTTTCCCGAACCTGGATTTGTACTCGAAATTTTGCACGACAAAGTACTTACATAATGGGCCGAGCCATTTAAAATGTAGAACCAGTTTATACTTGAACGAAATAATTTCCACCGCAACTCTTGATTTATGCGTCTAAACATTATATGACAGGTCTATAGCACCAGACAACAAAGGGTTCAAGTTGTTAGAGAAAATGGGCTGGAATAAGGGCACGGGACTCGGCAAGCACGGCCAAGGAGATACTGAACCGGTAAGTCGTTTATTAATCCTACTAATATTATACTTGTGTAAGTTAGAATGGATGAACGTTTGATATTCAAGAACGCCAGAACAGCTGAAGGGATCTGTATGAATTTTGGTTTGGATAGATTGGTGTAAAAATGTAAAATTAAAAATAAGAGATTAATAGTACCTATGTAAAAAAATTGTTTGGAGGAGACCCGTGCCCAGCAGTGGGACGTTTATGGGTTGTAGTGATGATCATGATGAGGAAAAACAAAAAAAAAGTAATAGTTATAATAAAGGAATAGTTTGTAAGTATAAAATTCGTGAGTAGTGAACGAAAGGCTTACAAACTGCCTACGTAGTTTGGCGATAATGAATATTGTAATACTATATATTTACAGCAAAAAAATATAAGTCTGGAATACTTTTACTATACCACGCGCAGGGAAGCTAATTCTTTATAATTAACTAAAAATAAAGTTTGAATTATTATTGTTGCCTACGGATCCGCCCCCGTGGAATTCGTTCCCGTGACCACGGATACTTCCCCTGTACATTTTTCTAAGTTTTATAGTTTTTTCCATATAAGATTCTGAAACAAAAAAATACAAATTTAGCCATTCATTTATATTTGTGATCACTACAGCAATCGGCACACTAGACACGCGTTGCTTTATTAATAACTATTTGCACTCTTGAAGAACCTTTAAAAATCCTGAGAGCAAATTCAAACAGAAATAATGAAAATCTAAATTTGCGTTTAATCTTTTCATTCACTTAGACACACATTATGAACGTCATACAAAAAAAAAACAATTGTCAGCAAAATTTGCCAAAGGTCAGTTCGCAAATAAGGAAGAACTGGCAAGAAATTTAGCGACTCTTTTAATTCCAATGATGTGTTTTATACAAAGTTGGGACCGTAAAGCGACCTCACTAAATAAAACAATAACCATAGTTCACATACCAACACTACAAAGGTTAGAATTACAAAAAACAAAATGGTCCATTATCTGATGTCGAGTAAAACTACAAAATGAATTATAACTCCATTTCGCTTTGACGTGACTAATTAGTTCAGGCCAAATAATATCTTTAACCTTGCTTGCATCGTAAAACCTGAAAATATGGCCAAGCACGAACCGTGCCGGACAATACAAATATATCACCTTTTTTGTGCCCAAAAAGTTTATTTTATTAGTGTTTGCACATTTTATGTGTTGAGAAGAGGTATTTGAAAATATAATTGTTATTTGTCTCACCTTACGTGAAGATATTGTGATCGTAAATATTTTGAATGTGTTTTTGTGAATTAAAACCTGAAATGTTTACGAGTTTTTATAACATTATTATTTTGTAAAATGTACTTTAATGTATGTGTTACTTTTATTGGATGACAAGATATTTGTGATGACAAAATAAAGTGGTTTATATTCACAATCTTGGATATTCGTTGAATTCCGAGGGAGATGAATTAGAAGACCTTAATAAAATAAACATGGGACTCGAATCGCACGCGGGCGGAGTCGCACCAACAACAACTAGAAACTTTATATAAAAGGTGGAGTTTTTTATAAATCTTCCATGCTTCTTTCACTTATATAATTTTTTTGAATATATAACTAAATCGTTAAATTCTCTTGCCAGTATAAAATGCGATAGTGTTTTTGGTTGCAAAGTGAATTGTGAGTCTGACATTAAGACTGATTTATAAGTATTTATTAACCTACGCGGTGATTTAGTGCAGATAAACATTCACAATTTGTAGGGCGAACATCATTGTTATGTAAGTGAAGCACCCCATAAATTGATCCACAAGAACCGCTATCACTAAAAAACCAAACCACATAACACATTTAAATTGCAAAATGTACCAAAAGTATACCTTATATACGTATATAAATTGTAAAATGTACCAAAAGTTTAGTTGTCAAACTAAACTTTTGGTACATTTCGGTTCACAGTCGGTTAAACGGTACTCTACTCTGTGACTGCCTCAGTGGTCTAATGGTATAGTGTAAAACTGTTGCTCTATCCCCGGTTAGGGCGAAAAACGGTATCTATTGGGTATTTCTATCTTAAAGAAGAAAGAAAGAAAGAAGAAAAGAAAGAATTCTTCTTCAAAATATGCCTAGTTTTGCGATTATTTGTACCTAATGGATAAGTGACCGGCATGCAATGCATGCGGTCCGAGTTCGATTCCGACTGGGGCGGCAGTACCAATATTGATTTTAGTTTGTGGAATTTATATTATGTATTACTCATATGACTTGCTTACGGTGAAGGAGAACATTGTGATTTGCCCGTTTTAAGTGTATGCTACCTTTTGTAGACTGTCAAAATTTTGGACGTCATACACCTACCCTTTCGGGGAAAAACGGCGTGCTGCTGTTTTGTGTATGTTTTTACGGTACTCTAAAACGTGATAAAATTTTGTTCGTTTTGGGCAATAAGTCGGTGTCTGTAGGTCAGCCGGGCGCGAGCCTACCTGTCCATTTAAAACAATTTGCGCATTCGTTTTATTTGCCGTCGCGGCATTAGACGTGGACGAATGATGGCCTGCCATTAAGGGCTCACGGCCCAGACGCGTGACGTTTACATCCTTATACATGTTTATGTTCATATTGTAAGATTTTCTGTTACCTGGGCTCGAATAAGTAACAATATTTTATAAGGATCGCTTACTATGTCAGTTGAAAAGTCAAATGATTCTCACCAGAGACTGACATGCTTTGAAAGTGATACCGTGTTAAAAACTGACGTTGCCCTAATTTGTAAGAGTAATAATAGCAGGGGGGGTTTTAGAAAAAAACTACCAGATACGATTTCTTTAGAAGAAGCAGTCGTGGAGTTCAGTAAAATCCTCAGAATAAGGGGAAAGATGTGTAGACTTGTATTTTACCAATTGGACTTCAATATGTACTAACATTATAAAGCTGAAGAGTTTGTTTGTTTAGTTGAACGCGCTAAACTCAGGAACGACTGAACGGGATTCAAAATTTATTTCTGTGTTGGATAGCCCATTCCTAAGGCTATATAATATTACCGTACTATTAGTTTGGCCATAATACACTGGGTAAGGTACCTATGTATTAGCAATTTGATAATTAAATGTTAATTTCAGCTCTACCTAGGTTAGACTTTTTCTTTTCTTAGAAGTAGGTACCTACTCTATTATATAAGTACATAAAGTTATAACAACGCATAACATTTTAAGCTAACAAATCGTGCTGCAAAAACCTTGCGAGCGGTACCTTATTAGGGCGTGCGCACACTTCACCGTACGTAGTCGCAAAGCAATTATTGGTGCATTTAGTTGTCGCGAATGTTACTTAACGTAAATAAACGATCGGTGTAAATACAACGTGTCAGGGATCACTCCGGGCACTTCGGCCACTCCGGCGCACTCTGACAGCTGCTACGAGCAAATAACCACGAGTTGGTATTCGCATGTATACTTTTGTACTTAGGGTTGCCAACTGTAAAATAATAAATATATAGTAAGTAATGTGCTTTTGGATCAACGTTCTACATACTGTTAAGGAAACAAGGAACAAATAACAAACAAATCCTTCACTCTTTGAATTAAATTCTAATACCCTTATTCGTAAGCTTTATGTTATGCTATGGCTAATATTCTGAAAATTTTTTACAACAAACAAATTTTGAAAAAAACTTTAAATGATGACAACCCTATGTGTACCATATACGACAGTGTACGTACGTACACACTCAATTGGGCAAATTGTTAAGATATAATTTGCCCAATTGAGTGTGTATTATCTCATTTTATAACATATTGCACTGAAACTATATTGTCCGGTAATTTTCATCAACTGTTCCTTATTATAAGGTTCAAATTGCTGTGTCATCTCATACCATTTGACGTTTTTCCAGTATTAGTGTGATATTATGTCGAAAAATACACAGTTATTTACATAATATCTCTAACAATGGCAAGTATTCAATAGTAAACTTAGTTAATTATATTAAAAATGACATATCTGCGATTTATCTGACAGGCATCTATCACAATTACCATGTATAAAATAAAATGTCAATTACCAAATGCGTGTAGGTGATTGGCACTTACTTTAACGACTAGAAGAAAAACATACGGTTATTAATAGTGCTTTTATTAGGTGATATAATATATACGTCTAATAAATAGCTAGTTATTATGTTGACTTATCATAGATATCCATCATAACTCAAATCTCACAGGCAGCGTAATCGTTTACTTAGAACTCAGACTAACGAGCCGAGAGAAGCAAATTGCATGGTTCCCCTCTGTCAAAGTACTTGAACAAGCCGGTCGTGTTCGTTTATTTGTGTAACGATTTTATTTTTAGCGTTGATAGTGTTAACTCTATATACCTATAGAAACGTGGATTATTTCTAAGGAAGGGAACTCACCTCACCTTCCCCAAAAAATCGCAAAAATGCTTATAACAAGCAACAGACTAGTGCATATGAATTATAAGAAAGGAGGAATAATGCAAAACGTTTATAAAAGCAGACCAAAAATGTTTAAGTACTGAATGTGAAATTTATGTGAACAAAAACAAATTAAGATACAGTTTCTCAAAATAAAAAGAAAAAATGTTTATTTAAGATCTGCTACAGGAATACAGCCTATAGTTACAAAATGTTATTAAAATATATAAATTTCGGCACATTTCCGGTACTCCTGTAGGATACCCAAAATGGCTATTGTTTTTATATATTTTAAGACCTAACATGGCATAAAAATAAAGAATTCGAGACTTTAATAAGTGATGACATTGCGTCTTTATTCGCCACGAATAACCAAAACTCAAAATCTTCAAATCAATTATGTGCCGAATATACCGAAATGCTCAGTCATTTGTCGCAAATTAATGTCTTATTGAAGTTAGCAGACGGGTTGGTAGTCGGTACGGTCGAATGGGCTGACTCATTATCTCACCAAATACCTATCTTGGCACTGGAGGCGAATGTCATCAATCATTGTATACAAGGGCCTCGGATAATAAGGCCCTTTGCATTCGTCGTCAACATTCATATAGGTAAACTTTGAATAAAATCAACTGCGAATTTTTTGTATTTCTTTTTTTATATTTTCATTATGTCCCTTTTATGTTTTGAGACAACCGTTTTTATTCGTAAAAATACCATAAAAAGATATTTATTGGCAGTAAAGTAAATGCAAACCTTTAATTTTCTATTAAATGGTTGCTATACTCGTACAACTACAAACCCCAAATTCACTAGGTCACTGTAATCGAAAAAAAGTTAAACCTAGCCTTGAAGTTAAAAAAAGTTAAGTATTGTCTGTTTGCTCTACGTAAATCCTGAAATCATTATAATATATGTATACGGGTAGAAGAAAGATAACCAGCACTTGAATGTAGTAGGTATTAATGCGACGAATGATTGAGTCACGTTAATTTTTATGTTTTGCTATAACAAATGAATTACGTAACATCTCATTCAGCTTCTTGGGGATCTTTATCTATTTCTATGTTTATAGTCAATCTGAACTTAATGTTACCAGATTGTTTACGCTCCATTGCAGAGTAGTGATGCACTAGTGATGTACCTGATATTTTGAGCTTGCTATTATTAAATTAATTACACCGCGTTTTTTGTGTCGCCAAACTAGCAATAAAGGTAGTAAAATATCCAGTTTAAACTGAACAGTTGTTTCAGCACTTAAGAATGTACTAATTCGCCTGCCAACACGAAATTACAACGCACAATTTACAGCATGACTAAAGATATGACTTGACACCTCTAAACAGTTTAGTAGAACAAAGAGTTAGGCATTTATGCGAGAACTAAAACTCGCTCTGGCCTAGATTAGTTTACGAGTGCCTACATTAAACTAGATTGTTGTATAAACTACCGCAGTATGGTCTATATAGACTTCGGCATGTTAATGAACGTTGAAAAACAAGAGACTGAAGTATCTAAAACAGCGACACTTCTGAACTGTACAGAAATATGAATGTGTGCTTTGTTTGTCTTAGTAGGTCGACGTCGTAATTTGTACTAGTAAACAAGTAAATATAATTTAAAAAAATTTAATAACCCGACTGCAAAAAATCAACAGAAAGCAACGCACTAAAAAGACCGTAAAATTATTGTAATATACCTGATTAAATTTAAATACATAACATAATATGTAGGTATATATTTAATCTCCATTTGATTCCCTTTATTTTGATACACTACTCGATAGGTTTGGTTAAAAAAAAAAATATAACTACTTACAATTTGGAACCATTCAATTATGTATAATCTCTTTTTGAATATATGTAATCTCCTTTTGATTCTCTTTATTTTGGTACCCAATTCGATAGGTTTGCTTAAAAAAAAAATTGAACTTCTTACAATTATAAATTTGGCGTCAAAGGCCCGCCGTTTAAGTCTTTTTAATCTTAAAACCTATGTAAGGACACTTGGGTTTTCTAGACGAATCTAACGATACCCTAATTGTCGAAATCCATACAGCCGTTTGGAAGATTCGCGGGAATAAAGAAATTTACAAACATACAAGATACGCGCGAAAAACAATACCAGGACAGTCGGGTAACCAGGACAGTCGGGTAAAAATGTCTATCGAATTTATGTGAAGTTGTGTAGACTCCCCTGGACATTAGCACAAATTTTATATTTAGAATCTTTGTCATCAACATAATTATATACCTAGCACTTCCATACTGGACATTATTATTATTATCTATTGGGCCAGGAGCCGTCAGCGGCCTCTTTGCTACCTCGACCAGGACTGATTTTTTGTAGCGCCCTTGTCATTTATAGTTTTCTGCTTAGTCCTACAAAAACTAGGAACTTCTAGATTTTCTGAGCAAAGAGATTTTCTATCTCATACTGGACAACTGGACATACCTAAATCTCCTTTCATGAGCGCTGCCTATTCTTAGTTTCATACTCGTACGTCCAGGCTCAAGTGATTTGAATGTTGATTGCAGGTAAAAAGCAATCAATGTAATTAATAAAGTGCCTGTCTCAGGTAAAGAAGTAAAAAGAAAGAAAAATAAATAAATATGACGAGAACTAATTTCGAAAACAAGCCTATTTACGTTCCGCAATAACCCGGTTTACTCTTTAGTGGGCTTGTTTTATAAATCTATCATCATAACTTCTTAGATTGATTAAAATAATGCATAGAAAGCTCGTCAATTTAGTTCGATAGCATATAATAACCCACCACTGGTATCATATACGTCAATAACACTTAAATCATGGTCACCATAACCCTATCTCATATAAAATATGTTACCGTTATTGGTTCCGAGGCAATTTAGTCATTTGTCGAGTGTCTGCCGTGGGCCGGTGCAGCGGTGCAGACAGGCGAGCTCGTGTTCTCCGGCCCTGCTTACATTACAATGTTGCAGTTTCCCAACACAAGCCTCCGTGATCTTCCACACGTCGTAAATTATCTTTCCGACGAGCTACACGGATGATTAGGAGCACTATTAAAGTGTAATAGTGGCTATAAACAATTTATATTATATAACTTGTATGAAGATTATAGATTGCACCACAACTGATTATACGTTCTGTATGATTATGTGAAATTAAATAGCGTTTTGTCGATTTTCAATCTAACCTTAATTATAGTTTTACTGTGAATACATAGTTGTATTAAGTAAATAGAGTTACTATATTATATTGCAATTTGTTGTGCTGTGTCTCTTTGTTGGCAACAAGCTTTTATTGCAAAATATTGTCAAAACAAGCTTAAAGCTTTGCTTATTATAGACAAGAGTCCTCGTCAAGACGTATCAAATGAAACGAGACCAAACTCGATGAAATAGCGTCGTTTTATTACAAAGTTTCCAGTGTCACCTTCCGACCCCATCATCAGATCGACTCCATTGTAAAATAATATTGCATTGTCATTCGATTAACATATGTATGCAAATTTTTAGCTTATTCGGAAGCTAAAAAATGTGTCAAATATGACTTGTAAGATTCTGTTAAAGATTGTAAGGAGGCAAAGTAAAAAAGGATTTTTAGCAAGTTTCCAACATGGTGCTAATTTTAATTTGCATTTTTTTACTACTCCTTTTTTTTCATAAAGATGCTTGTTACTCGTCAGGCTAAATCGTTTAACATTGGCATTTTATATATTAGACTGGAAGACAGGACAGTTTTAATATTGACTAGCAGACTTTGATATTACACTTGCGTCGTAAAGTGATGCAGGTGTAACAGCGTTTGTGTCGTCAGTCATGCATATTGCTGTCATTGATGAGTTTGCATATCGGACGTTGTCTGACGGTCTGTCACTTCGCTAGCTCCACTAGCGTCAATAGTGAGTGGTCTGTCAACATACTGAATATACCAAGTGTGTCGTGTCTTGACACTCACCCTAATGTGTTTAAAGTCTTGGTGAACGTGCAAAAATGCACCTAGACACGCTTTAACTACGATTTTTGAATGTTATATTTAAGGATATTTTTGATGAGAAGCATTTCGCGCCTTTATTGGAAAGAAACGTAAGATTTCATATTTAGCTTTTTAAATTGATTCATATGCCTGTAGCACAAGATATAAATTGTTTTCTAACTACAATTTCTCCTACGATTATATCTTGAATAGAATATTCTGACTAATTAAACGCTTTGTTCAAGTCAAATTTAACAAATTAGCGCACGCTAAAAATGTTTATTATGATTATGTAAAACTTTTAAGAATTTAGCTTAATCTATAGGTCTGCAATAAGACAAATGAGGCTGCGACACTATAGTGTTTAGTTACAAAGAAAATAAAGTACAATAATTTAGTTTTAAGCAATCCAGTGTTGACCCTACAGAACTTCCACTATCGGTCAGTCTGTTTAATCGAGTCTACAAACCTTATGCTAGATAGAAATATCCCCAAACCCATTAACCCACTTATCCCACCCCCACCAATTACCAACCCATTAATCATCATAAATAATGTTGTATTGTACGTTTTAAATCTAAATCTGTTTAGTACAATTTGTTGCTACGATCGCAATCGGCAGCAACGCGTAAAACATAACATTGAAAAGTTACGACATTATTCTCTGACCAATCTTACGACAGTGTTACTGTAAAACAGTAAACCAAACAATATTATTACTATCTACCGAAGTACTATAATAATAATTTGTTATTATAACGATTTTTTCATGTGTGTATTGCCATACTAGGCTTTACATAGATTTGAAGTAAATCTCTAATTTAAATACACGGATGAAATTTAGGTACTTATTTTTATCTACGTCTATACATTCACACATTCTTGACCTATAACATTTGAAGCTCGTTTTGTAACAAACAAATTTTCGAAAAACGAATTTAATGATTAGTAATTTATTTCATTTCAGTTTGACACACAACAAACAGTAACCTCTTCTTATGCCTTTCTTAATATAAAATTTAAAAAAATATCGTCTGCGTCTGAGTGAAAAATTATTCAAATTACGCATCATTAATAAATGTTTCAATGTTGCACCGTGCCGCGTAGGTACCTTACAATGTTGCGGCACGGAACACGATCCACTGAGTTCACTCTGTCGAAATATTCTTTTCATGTTTTATGAAAAGTGACCGTGCAACGGAAAGGGATTTTTTTATTTTAACAAAATAAAGGTCGGTGCTACCCACGCACGCTGACAATAAACTTTATTTTGGGACTCCAAGCAAAATGCGATGTCTTAAAAATCTACACTTTTTTACTTTTAGCGAAACCGCCTTTTAACCGGTCGGAGGTACAAAAATGAAAAGATAAAATTTGAGTAAATGTTAACATCAATCCGTGGCGGCGGATGTTCGGTACGAGTGATAGTAATTGATCATCATCATACTTATATAACTACATTTTAAATGTTCGAAATGAAATTGAGTATTGAAGACACAGAACATTTTCACAATAGCATATACCTTCAACCTAAGATTTTGTCCACACCAGCATTTTTAACAAATTAAGATGAACAAGTCTATCCAAAAGACTTTATACATAATTATTTAAGGCTAAATCGTCACTCAAACGAAGCCATTTTCATTTTAATATTAACTTAAACTTATGATAAGTTGTAGTGACATAATGTCATTGAAACCTGTCATTGTATTTCTTAATGGTGTACTTACTGTCGCGTTCTGTTGCTCCATTTTGTAGTCTTAGTCTCTTCATGCAACCTTGTTGCATTCAAGTTTCTTCTCTGAGTAATCTATTCTTGATAATTGTGCTCAATATTAAATATTCTGTTGCTTTCTCATAATATATGTATTATCCCACAAAGGTGATTTTGTATTCAATTTTAGGTGCAGTTGTAGTGGAATCAATATGCAAACGAAAAAAAGCTTAGTTGTGAAATTGTCTCCTCAAAGCTCAGTGGAAGTACAAGCCTTGTCCAATATATTTATTATTCAAATGTCGAATAATAATTATTCTACAAACAAGCGAGCTAATCTGCAAAACTCATTATCCGTAACACGAAACATAAATGACAATGTCCTTTCAATCACAATAATCTTAACTATTGGCAATAACTTTGAGATTAGTTCGCAAATAATTCAGTTGCATTTACCCGTGTTGGACATATAAATGACAATTGTGTGGTATAATCAGAACAGCTGTCATAGGGAGTGAGAGCATTACGGTATGACGCGGATGACTTGCGCACGATATATGCACAATCAGAACCGGCTCTTAATTTAAATACATTGTACAATTTAAAATAAAATGATGTGTTTTTTTATCTGCAACAACTCATCTGTAACTCAATATTGTCAATCAGTCAATCTATAAGCCCCGAAATCGTTTGAATATCTTTAATCGAGCGTATACCTATCCTCAAACTAGCCGTCATTCATATCTTTCTGTTCTTCGTCATTTTCTTGCCAATTAAATTGATCAACTGGCTTAGCCAGTTGATACATAAACGTAAATTCAGACCAACTGATATTTCACTGATACCTATTGTTAAATATTTATGAAATAATAACCACTTGTTTACTTTATACATAAGCTGTATAAGCTTTACAAGCTAACACATGTGCTCTTAATAAGAAAGAACAGAAAGGAAACTTAGTTATAAAATGCAAGCACGATTATCGTGCTGCCTTCAATGTCAATGTAACACGCGATGCAGCTAAAACAAAACTATGTACACAAAAACGTGCAAACGAAGGATTAGCCATGGGGCAGGGATTCAGGTTGGATAATGCGCCGCACTAATAGGTCTCAAGTTCCCGGGCAGCACGAGCCAGCACCGAGCCGAGCGCCGCACCGTGGCATATTACAAATCGCCCCGGCCTGCAATCTCAACTCGCTCGCAACTATCTACCTCACCCTGCACATTGTTTGTACACTTTAATGGCATACCATAATTCACAAGTCAAACACGCCACTATAACGAACGACTAAAATTGACCACGCTTTGATGTTCGTTACTCCAAGCCACCAATAACCAACTCCGTATTTACATTTTAATCCCAGACACCGCATTTATTTGCATAGTTCTCGAAAACACGAAATTGTTTGCGGTAATCACTGTATAACTCGCTGTCCTTACATTAATAATCAATTTAAATTGCTGTCTGGATGTGGGACTCGGCAAAAAACATAATTTTCGAAAACTCATGCATCATTATACGGGGTTAACTGCAACTTAATTGAAGATTAATTGAGCTCTCCCGTTCATCGAAATTTAAAATCGAAATTAATTAAAATTTGAGTATGCATGGCGGTGGTGGCTTGAGAGAGGGCGGTAGTACTGATGGCAGGTCTGGTTGCTCAGGCCGCGGCTCAACTCCCAGACACAACACAGATTGGGCAGCTACGCCGTCGCCGCTACATTCGCTGTCCGCTTACACTCACCACTGAACTGTTTAATTATTTCCTACGTGCAATAAACGAAATTAATTTCAAGTTCATTGCACTTTTCAATTTGCCACATATCCCAACACACCTTTATAAACGACATCGTCATTGTCAAGTTTGCATTATCATGTTGTGTCATAAGGTGCTCCTACACATAGCGTAGGCTGTCTCGCCTTAAGTCGAGTAAAATCTAAATGTGACAATTTTGATTCAAACGATATAAGTACAGTGACACAATAAGATAGTCGTAAACAAGCATAAGCTGATAACCTATTCTAACTGCAGTAAGGCTTCGCTATAAGCTCGTTTAAGTTAGAATTGATAATGACAAGGGACATACTCTACCGGAGAAAATAAGATTTGCATACTGCAGGTACTCATGCCTAGACAGTCTATTATGTCGCCTTCGCATTTCTTATGCGATGCGTAAAATCAGAACATTATCAGATTGACTTCATTAAAGTTTTAGTACGAATGTATTTTACATTTATAAATGTGTGGCTACTCGGTAGGGCCTCATTTAGTAAGCCTTTTAGCACGTTCGCCTCTCGCAAGCGGATGAAGGCCGACGTATAAAATGAGCTGAACGTAGGCTCCAGACACTTAAATCGAAACTTTACGGTTGTCTTTATCGATACCACTGTATGCTTAAATGTGAAAACATAACGATACAAGATACAAATGGACGGACACAGCTCGTTTCGGACTTATCTAGCTTTTTATTTTTTTATTGAATATTTTTATGGTTGTCTCTTAACACTTAGACGTCTCGTATTGGTGCGTGGAGGTGATACTTTCAATTCAATATTTTACACTTGAACTGACATGAAGTGTCTCGCATTAAACTGAGGTGCGTATCGATATGTTATCTTATGAAAGGTTATTGTTATCGAAATTGACACTTTATGCTTTAAAGGTGTGGCTTTATTAATATAATAGACTCGAGACTTCGAATATATCGCGGCAATATGAAAGTAGAAATACTTTCTGAAATACTCAGGGATGCTACAAAAAATAAGCCTTCTAAAAGTGTATCTGTGTGTTTTTTAGATTACACATATTTTGTACCTAAATCATCACATCGGTATCCATTTAAACTATTAATATTATAAATGAAAAAGTTTAGATGGGTGGATGTTCAATCACGCCAGAAGGGCTCAAAGGATGGATAAAAAGCCACGCAGATAAATTATAGACTGGAAGGAATAGCATATAGGCTACTTTTTACAGACATATCACGTGGGCGGAAAGTAAAAGTCACGCGGCGATTTTTCTTCGTCGTTCTTTATTTGGCCACTGCTCAGCTCCTATTAGCCGTAGCGTGATTATATAGCCTATAGCTAATATAATTTTTCAAATCGGACAGTAGTTCCTGAGATCCTAGCGTTCAAACAAACAAACTCTTCAGCTTTATAATATTAGTATAGTTAAGCTGCTGGGATAAACTGAGTACAAAATTAAATAGTATATCTGTTCTGGGACTATAAAATAGATACTTCTTGTGTTTTGCATTTTTATGAAATCACTGAAAAAGCAGTTTCTTTGCAACGTATTATACACATTGTGTATATAAAGTTATGTATTACAGTGAGGACGTGTGGTAATCACTGGGTTATTTGCATGTCCGTCACCGGTCGGGTACATTCGTGTGCAAGTGTATGCTCATACACCGATATTAGTTGAGGTCCGCAATTCGTATGCAGATGGGGAAACACCACGCGATCTCAACACGCCAAGTGCGGGAAAGACTTTATTTGTTTTGTCATTGAAACTTGTATAGTTTCAATGATAAAACAAATAAATAAATCTATTGCTGTTCGTTAGTCTCGCTAAAACTCGAGAACGGCTGAATGGATTTATCTTATCTTGGTCTTGAAATGTTCGTGGAGGTCTAAGGGAAGGTTTAAAAGGTGAGAAAAATTGCAAAAAAAATCGATTGAGGCAGTACGAAGTCTGCTGGGTCAGCTAGTCGACAATAAAATTGCTTTACCATTTAGAGTAAAAGTCGTTTGCATATCACAAAACAATAATGTCTATTTTTGCTTGCAAGTGACATCAGTACAGCGACAGTTGTCATCAATAATGAGTCTTATTGAATTTTAACTTTGATGGAAGTTTTTGTCAAAAGTGGTAAAGCAGATATGGTCGACTATACAATAGTCACTGTATAACTGAAGATCCAGCAATAGCTGTAAACTATTTTTAAAAGTATTTCATTGCTGATCATATAATGAACTCATCATCATCATATAAAGTATAGGGAGACGAGTTATAACACTGTGACAGACGGACAGAGTGAGACCATAAGGAATCCCTTTGTACCCTAATGGTACGGAATACTAAAAATAGAATAACATTTATACATGCAAATAAATAAAATTGGAGTGTCTGTTTGTAATATTAAAATAACCGGCGCTATGAATTTATATATATACCAAAATAACATTTTTTACAATTTTTGTCTGTCTGTCTGTTTGTTCCGGCTTATCTCTGGAATGGCTGGACGGATTTTGATGGGAATTTCACTGGCAGATAGCTGATGTAATAAGGAGTAACTTAGGCTACTTTGAAAAAAGTAATGTTGGTTTTGTTAATTTCCACGCCGACGAAGTCGCGGGCACTGCTAGTCTATATTAATATTATAAAGAGGTAACATTTATATTTTTGTATGTAACAAATAAACTTCAAAATCAAATCATTTATTCAGAATTTAAAATAGTACATATTGTCAATAGTCTTATAAAATTATACATAAAGTCTAGAATCTAAGATGCCTGTACTAGGAAAAATCCTGTGTTTACAGGTGATATCTAGTTCTATCTGTTTATAATATTGGTATATATAATTTACAGGAAAATATAAAAGTCTAAAATTTAATTTAAAGTCAATAACAGCATTATTTGCTTACTTAACCTAATTTAAATTTATAAATAAGTAGAGCCATATTATAAGTAGGTACTAAATTATCAAATTTGCAAGTGTGTATAAAAAATTGTAAATGATGCATTTTATAACAAATTAATTATATCTAAGTAGGTACAAATGATGTTTAGACAAGTAAATGTAGTAATAAGCAATATTATCTAGCACAATGAAATGGCGTTGCATAAAACTAAGTACATATTTAAATTCGCAAGTAATTATTGTTAAGGTAAAAATGCTTAATATGCAAGAATGAACAATTATGACAAATAGAAAATTACGTAATATTCTTGTTATTGTTGTAAAACAATTACTAAACCTACAGTAATAATATATTTTTACTTCAACTATAATACAACAGGTAACGCTAATCTAATAACGCAACTTAATAACTACTAGATTGATTTCAACATTTCTTTTGCCGTTAGAAAGCTATATTATTACTGAGTAGCATAGGCTATATATGGCTATATGATGTATGCAATGGTTGCAGGCGGCACAGGACCGTTCGCAGTGGCGTAAATTAGGTGAGGCCTATGTTCAGCAGTGGACGTCGATAGGCTAATATGATGATGATGATGATGATAGGCTATATAACACCACGCTACGGCTAATAGGAGCTAAAAATAAATAATGACGGGAGCGAAGTCCCACGTGACTTCTAATCTTAAATAAATTAAATACGAGTACCTATACAGATATACTTAAAAATTCTAATAGTATAAATTCAAATTTTAGCGCTCTACCTCCTTTCTCCTACAAAACTATGTTTGCTGTGCTGCGTCCATAATTATTGATAACTTATTTTTTTTTGTAACAGTAATACTTCTCTCCACTATTGGCCTTTCAGATCGATTTAGCCCACACAGGTCAGGTAGACAGCTATATTAACGCATTGTTATTGCCTTAAAATGCATTTACTAAAACAACAGGTAATAAAATTTTCAATTGAATATCCGTTGCATATAATAATATTTTTATTGTTATCCGAATGAAACTTCTAGAATTCTCGAATTTACTATAAATGTTATTATTTTAGTAAAGCACATTCCACCTTAATGTCAATAAAATAAAAATCAATTCAGTTTCCAAGTACCGTATGAAAGTGCAAAAATAATAATAATAATGCAGTTTATATGAAACACCTAACCTTGACACACCGAGTATGTAAAATAGGAACTAGGAACTTCATAACGATAGCTACAGATATTTATCATGTGCACTATTACTGTTATACTAATCGCGAACGCAGCAACTGCAATGCATGAACTACAGGAATAACACAGCTAATGTACTAATTTTAGAAGTATTTTTCCTAAAACCATCATAATGCACTTACGTCGTTTCTTCGCTTGCATATACCTGTATATTATTTAAATTGGACTGCGCACATCAAAATGAATATCTTATGTATACATCTGTCCATTTCGTTGTTAAAATAGGTCATGTTGTGAAACGACTTGGTTTGATTGAATACATTATGTGGTCAATTCACGTATTATTTTATTACAAATTTAAATATAGTTGTTTTAATCCTTTGTTTTGTTGCACAGGCAGTCATGTTCTGTATAAAACGTCATTGACTATTATTAATAATTAATGTAAGCGTGCTTGGTCGCATGTAAAAGGGGGGTGAATTTTTTATTTCGTATCGGTATTCAACAAACTCTTCTGCTTTATAATATTAGGAGAAGTCGCGCGGGGCTTCGCCCCTGTCGTTCTTTATTTGGCCACTGCTCAGCTCCTATTAGCCGTAATTTTATTTATTTACAACAAACAGTTACACACTGACGATAATTACAATGAATGCCTTAATTAACTATGATTAAATGTGCACTCACAACGTTATCCACTGAATATAATTAGGTATACAAAGTTATGACAATTTTTGCATGTTAACATTTAATCAATTGAAGAGTGAAGTAACTTGATGTTATATCAAGATACGGCCAATAAAATAAACCTTCCTCGGTAAATGGGCTATCCAACACTAAAAGAATTTTTCAAATCGGACCAGTAGGATCTGAGATCCTAGCGTTCAATCAAAATAATATTAGTATAGATATAGTATACAGAGTGGAATTTTGTAATGCCACCTGGAGGGAAAATACTCTTAATACTTACTAGACATAGATAATTTTACTCAAAGGAAACATTCCTTTGTTTTTAAAAAGAAACAAAACTGCATTCAACTTTTTTCGGAAAATCGCTTGCCGCACCCAGGAATTGAACCAGCTAAAATCCAAAAAAATTACATCCTGTTCTTTTATGGCATTGATCGATAAGTTCAACTATAAGGATCGAATCTTACTAACAAACGTGGTTAATTTTAGCTGGTTCGATTCCTGGGTATGGCATGAGAATTTCCGGAAATCACTAAATGCAGTTCTGTTTCTTTTTTAAAATAAAGGAATGTTTCTTTTGAATAAAATTATCTATCTCCAGTATTTAAAGTACTTTCCCTCCAGGTGGCATCACAAAATTCCACCCTGTATATTATAATTATTACAAATGAACACATGTAGGTACTGCAACTTGAGCGGATCTTACTGTCGTCGCGGACGGCTATCTAAACTGCATCGCGGTACCATGAGCCCTCGCACGGCGCATATGCATCACCGAGTTACCTTTTACGAGTCGCAAACACACCAAGTAATTGTCCTTAATGCCCATATTAAGCTTTAACCAACATAATATATGCACATTCACAATATTATGAACATCTTAAATTACTTTATTGTCTTCCATATCGCTGTACGTGGTGGGTCGTCGCGTCTGAATCATAAACATGTATTTTTTCACTTTCTTAAGCGTTTTTTGCGTATAACAAGTTGTTCAGATTTAACGATGTTTCCGGCAATTTTTGCGGTACGGTTTGTCACAAAAGTTTGTTTTATTTTTAGATAATATTAGTTCTTGGAATATATATTATAAGGTATCTTATGTTAATGCCATTGATACTCATCTTGAGCCCACGCAATGCTATTAGATGGATGTCGTTAACAAACTTTATAATTATGTTAGGGAAACTTAATACCGGTCGATTGACCTTAAGTATGAGTTAATCACAGCCTCAACGACCTTCTACAAAATGATAACTTAAGTAGGAATCATCATCATCATTAGCTCAGCCTATTCCAGTCTACTGTTGGATATAGACCTCTCACAATAACACTCGGTCCTCCGCCTTCTACATCCATTAAGAAAACCTATTTCTTTTTCTTTCCATTTGTGTCAGTGTGGATATGAGTGACGGATTAAGAATAAATAATGTCACTACCCCATTTTGACCCGTGGGTGTCGTTTAAGGCGACTAAGTACTCCCTTAGTCGCCTTATACGACACCCACATTTTCCTTTTCTCGCAGTGCAGTGCAGACTACCTTAAGCAGACAAGAGCACTGCGTAAAAAGAAAATTCGTTACAAACCCAATTTAAACCCGTCTGGCCAGCGTGGTATATTAGGCTAAATTCCCTCCACAATCTTTGGAGGAAACCCGTGCCCATTATGGGTTGTAATGAGGAGGATATAAAATACTCTAGACAATGTATCATCGATTCAAGCCTTAAATAGTAGCAACATTGTATCGTGGGATTATCGCGGGTAGCTCACCGCAAACTACTGCAGATAATATTTCTGTGGTCACTCTGCACTTTCTACGGTGTTAGATAGAATGCGCTTTATGTTAAACCACATGAGTAATTCTAACCATTTTTCTTCTTAATAAATAAGTATACTATTTTTCAAACTAGCACTTAAATTATTTATGCTTTTGAACGCTTCCAATTCCGCGCTGTGAAAACCTTTCTTCATTGTCTGCAACCCTCACTCATTACTAAGAATAGCCATTTGCTTTTCACGTTAGTTACGTGCAATATTTTTCAGTTAGGCACCACCAGCAACATATTTCATGTTGTCAGCACCCAAACCTCATAATATTGGCAACGTGACTAGTGCTTCAAATCAAATCAATTGATTTATTCAAAATAAAAAAAAGTACAAACATTAATATATTAGAACTTATATAATATTATTATGTGGCTAAAACTATTTATATCCGTCCCCGTACTAGGATAATAATTCCTTATCACAGGCGACTGGAGAGTACTACTACAAAAATATAGGAGCTAAAAATTACATAACAATATTAATTTGATGTTACTTTTCTAAAAAATTCTACAAAATTAAAAGCAGATACAAAATTTTATTCATATTTAAGTATTTGAAAATTTAATTTCCATTAAATTTAAATGTGGTAAGGTAACCTAAACAAAGTCTGTTTCTTATGGTCATGGCATATCTAAACTCTAATTCATGGTCGATTCATTCGTAACAATATTACGATTCTCACAGAGTGCTAATAATAAAAAACCTGTCGATCAGATTGCAATAATTGTGACTAGCAGTTTTTCTGCGCACAAAAAATGGTCTAGCCGTGCAGTGACCGGCATTGAAGCCGCTAAACATGGAATTGTTTGGCTGCACGCTGCATGCCGTAGCCCCACGCATCACCGTTAAGTTGCCAGGTGGTTTAATAGGCACTCGCCTTAAGTCCCGATGCGATCTTTATTAAAGGTTTCGTGTAATATCGGCTTTGGCGTTTTTAAGTCTAGTTTTCACCTAAATATCACCTACAATCGTTTGTTATATCGAAAGTAAATTAACAGACATACATAACTCTACGAGTGAAACTTGTTTTCTGGTATTTCAAATGTTCTGTCCCAAAACTGAGCACACCGTGGCATCACTAAAGGAGTAGACTGGACATTCAAGCTCATGCGTATGTATGGCACAGGAAATCTAGACTTCCGTCCGTCTAGGATATTCACCCGACTAGACAATGAAACGCTAATCACACATTGTCTGTCCGTCTGTCTGTCGTTAAATGTAATGCATGCGTAGTTACCCGACATTTATGGTCTAGTGATTCAACGCGTCCTTTTTTCCACGCCTCGACATGTAATTACGACCATGGTGATAGTTGAATAAAATTTAATGTGTTTTCAGGCACTTAATCTAGTAATAGGTGGGTATCAGGTGAGAGTCGTCGTGTGGCAACCTAAATAGATTCACTGAAATAGATATTCCTATCCAAACCGTATCGTGTTCTATTCTTAATCTATGTAATAAAAAATTGATCAATGAAATTAGAAATATACACCTTTATTCCTACTTAATGCGAAACCTGAAAATAGTTTGTTCAGAATCAGTAGCAGAATCGATTTCAATAGTTTTATACCATGTTATATTTTTTTGTCAAAAATGTACAAAATTTTTGAAAGCTTGGACAACGTGTAGTTTATCAATTGCCGCGCCTACTAAATAAGTACATAAACTACTGATATACTATATAAACAAAGATTAACATGGTATACATAATTTTTATATCACTTTCGTGGTTAACTCTTCGACCATTTTATTTTTGATTTGAGTGAGTGAGTGTCACGATTTATTAATCCAAAAGAGTAATCATGATTTCAATAAAACATTCGATTGAATGCACACGACTGTCTTGTACTTTACCATAACATTCGTAAGTTTAAGATCACGACTGATCGTTTCGCACAATATCCAATCAAATACCTAAGTCACCTTACAAATTATAAACACCAAACAGTAATGGGTACTTATAATAAGAAATATATTAGCCGCTTTGTAGCCCACCGCAATCTCGCTTTTATTTATAAGACGTTAAGAGATAATATAAATGGCAAATTAATTTCAACATAACTTAATTTTAGAATTCAGAGTTTCATTCGACTAGACAGGATAATCTTCCTTTATTATGGGCTAGAAAAATTTATGTTTTTCTGTAATGGGTTAAGTAACTGGTTCAGGTACCTACTCTGTAGTTTGCAGACTCGGGAATCCGCTTAAGACCCGTTAGCGAGCCATGTGGAATAGTGTCTGGATTAATTTCCTTAATATTAATTACACATAGAGGCTAGTCTAGCGGTCATGCAATTAATATTACGTACTTTGTGACCACTGGATTATTTCTTCTATTATAATTATTTATTGATGACCTGGTAATTTAATGAAATTAATTCGTAAAACTACGTACATAATAACTGGTAGTTTAACTGATCACGTGAACTTATCGCAGTGATAATGCGAAACAGATAGAAGTTGATTTTTGTCTGTCTGGAAATTTTTATTTTCTGCATATTAATATAAAGTCCAAATTTAGTCAGCGGTGATGCTCATTTTGTAACTATTTTTCTATTTTGTGTGCGATATATGGATGTACGAATATCATCATCATCATCATATCAGCCCAACGACGTCGAATATATCCCTAAGATTATTATATCAGCTCGATTACGGGTTCAGAATGTGAACTTTTCATCATCATATTATGATTATAGGATGTATGGCCGAAAATACTGTTTGAGTGCTTACGGTTCTGTGAGCGTGATGCATGAATGTGTTCTTTTTCTTTTATTCTTATTATTTCATTGTATAATTTTTTTTTTCTTTTTTTATAATTGCTGTCATGTATTTTACCCTTGTATTAATTATTGTATAAACAAAACATTTTTTTTCTGCTTGTTACAGGTTCCTCTAATATCGAACGCAGGTAAGACAGGTCTAGGTGCGATCCCCACAGTGAAAAACCCAGCCAATACACTCGGACCAGCCACCTTGAGGCTGGCAAGCAGAACTAAGATGTTGCAACCACCTGCGAAAGCCTTCCAAGGACTACTCGAAGACGATTCTGAATAATATCAAGACTATATTTTATTTATTTATTTATAAGAAACTTCGGAATGGATCGGTTGTCGTAGTCTTCGACGGATAATGATAAATGTAATTTACTGCCTTATTCGGAAATCTCCCAAAAAATACTTTGGGATGGTTGAATTCAAACCACTATCCTGGTTTAATTATTTTTATGCCCTGTTTTATAACTGGAACATAATGTATCTGATTACCTATCCGAAAGAAAGAGAAAGATGCGCTCATAGATAAATCATATAAGATTGTGGTACTACGATATTTGTTAGGATCATCAAAGTTAAGCAACGTTCGCCTAGGTGTTAGTCCATGATGGGTGATGGCAATGATGGGTTTGTGGTAATTTCACTCTCGAGCGTCCTCGTGCTTCAGAAGGCACTTTAATGGTCCCGGTTACCACTTCAAGTGGTAGTCATTAAGTCAAGTTGAAAGCCTTCTAGGCGACTTGATAAATTCCAACGCCAGGATCTGCACCAAACTCATTCAAAGAAGACCTATCTGAAATTTGGTTGACAGATTTTTTATATGTTTTTTTAATCTATCATTATGCCTCAGATAGTATGTATACCAGAAACTTGTCGGCTAATTAGAATGAAGAGACTTTCCAGTCAGGCTTCTCAGTCGGAGTAAAATATCTCGGTGCAATACAAATGACCAATCAAGCTATTAACTATTTCAACTTTAATGTCCAATTACACGTTTTATGAATGCACTAAACTTAAATTTGTAAATATTATGTAAATGGGTGATCAAGGTTTGGTTCCATTCTAATTATTAGTGCTAAAATATTTGTGTCTATTTAACTGGATTTTATTTATTGTCATGAAATGTGATAAAGCTAAGTTATCAAGTCAAACCTTGAGTTTTATTTACCGCTTACCAAATAGTCTATAAAATATTTGACGTTAACCTAACCTTGTGGACTTAAGTATGTATGACACAGAAGTAATTTCCTTTTAAATTTATTTTTATAACTAAACAAAATAAAAATAAAAAGCATTTATTTCAGGCAACTTATAAACCCATACATAACATACATACACAAAAACACGACACAAATAGATATACAAATACATACTATAATAATAACAATACAATACACTCTATCGGACAGAGCCAGCAACATGTCTGCTACAGCAATGTCCGATATAGGGTTTTTACTAACTATGATAAGGTTAGACGTTTAATCAAGTTACAAACAAATCACATAATTTTTATCATTTCAACCCATAAACGTCCCACTGCTGGGCACGGATCTGCTCCAAGGAATATGGAGGGAATTTAGCCTGCTATACCACGCTGACCAGACGTGCTGGTAGGTAAGGTAAAGGTAAAGGTAAGAATACAAAATTTCACTACCCCATCTCAACCCGTGGGTGTCGTAAAAAGCGACTAAGGGAGTAACTTTATGCAGACAAGAGCACTGCGAGAAAGGAAAATTCAAAACAAACCTATACTAACCCGTCTGGCCAGCGTGGTATAGTAGGCTAAATTCCTTCCACATTCTTTGGTGGAGACCTAGAGAGAAACATATCAAACCTCTGTCATCATACGAAAAAATGCCCATTACATTGTATACTAAATATTATTAATCATAAATGGTTATGTATCATTTTAAACCAGTATACAAGCCCTTTGCAGTTTCTACAATTACAACCACTATTTAAAATGTCGTTCCTAACTTGTAAAGGAAACAGCCAATTATATAAATATACAGACTATGTACCAGTTCACAGGCTGTATTTAACTTATTGCTCGTATTTGCGACGGGACACAGCTGTATCATTTCTACACAACATTAGACACGTAACAGAAGTAATAGTGTAATTTCTTGAGTGGATTGAGGAAACACAGCATTAAATCCGCTCTCGCAAGTATTGAAAGGTAACAATTAATCTAAGTTCCCGAGGAGAGCGCAAATGACATACGAGCGCGTTGCCATTGCGTTTCCTAGAATCTGCAGTCAGTCGTGTTCAGTCAACACCGCGCAGTAATTTTGCCACCAATAAAAAATCTTGAGTGACAATTCTGATTTTATTGGGGTTCTGTATATAAAGAAATAAGGAAATCGGAAATTAGGTGAGGCCTATGTTTAACAGTGGACGTCATTGGGCTGATATGATGATGATGATGATACAAAGAAATAGATTTAGCAATGCGTAATTATATCCAAACTTTTCCTATGTAATTTTTTGTCCGGATTTTTACAGTGGCGATAATTAGATGAGGCCTATGTCCAGCAGTGGGCGTCGTTGAGCTGATATGATGATGATGATGATGATAGCCGGATTTTTATATGCATTTGTCATCAGAAGAGTTAAATGTATAAAACCCAATTGCTGATAGTTTCGACGAATAGAAAAAAATGTCTGACTTCTTGATAGTAATGACAAAATTTTGCTACACAAACGATACTATTGCTTAGTTCATAATCGTTAGTTATTAATATTTACCGCGAAATAAAGGAACATACTAACCTCTTTTCTCCTGAATTAATTGTTTAACGGAACTGCATGTATCGGTCAATACACTTCAGTAATCGTAGCAATTTTAATAAGGTATGAATATATTAATTAACATTCTTTCCATTAAAACTAATTAAAATTCTGCCATTATTATTGTCCATGAACTTTTGAAAAATACTCCAGATTACGACTGCTTCGTCGACTGTAAAATAAATGTGTGAATATTTAAAGTGCATCGTTAAAATTACGTATCTCGAATATCTAATGCAGACAGAATTCAATGAGAGTGGTGCGACCGTGCGACGCAACTCGAAAGGTTCTGTTAACTCCTGTTGCTTGGCGAGAAATTATTATTTTATGGCGATATCAAGAACCCTAAACGTTGATTTCATTAAAATTGCCGATAACGTTGCCGATTTAGATTATTATTATAACGCTGAGAAGAAATATGAAATTGAAGCAATGATACTAAGAAAAATATAAAACTTAACTCTTGGAATGTGTGTTTGAAGTTTTAAGTAGGTATACGTAAATATTTTATAGTTACTTCTTCCCACCGACCACTATTCACGGTCTGGTGTCAGGGGCGTCCAGTGAGTTCCTATGATGTTGACGATATCGTCTGACCATCGGGCCTCAGGCTTTAGCGTCCTAGGCCTAGGACGAAGACCACAAAAAAAAAAATTTAATTGACGGACATTTCTTTATTTCAATTTTTTATCATTTCATTTTTATCATCTTCATCAACCTGTACTAGTCTGCTAGGCCTGTCAAATTACACTCTATTGAGCACGATTTGCGGCTATTCTCATCCAGCGCTTGCGAACCATCCTGCGAAGATCGTCACTCCACCAGACTGGGGGCGTCCTACATTATACTTGCCGTGCCATGTCATTTTTCAAACTCAACGAAACTAATTAAATAGAATCACCAAGCTCAATGATTAAGTTAAGTCTATAAATATGAACAAGTTAAACGTTTTCTTTGAATTTTCTGTCACTATTTTTACCGTTCAACTCTCTCGAGTTCCTAGCCGACAATTCTTTAGTTTAATAGCTGTCTTAATAGGCAAGACTTGATTAGCGTGACGTGGGAAATCAGTCGGCGGGATGTGGTCACTAACATAGTATCCACTTTTAGCCTAAGCTTAACGCATTTATGTAATTTATTGAGTATACAGTGATAATTAAGTTTTGGTTCGCCTAATGTTTATCAGTTAGAACACATAGGTATGTACTCTTCCAACAACGCTCTATGCGGTGTCCAACAACGTAGACATATTCTCATGTTCCCTGGGTGAGTTCACAAGGGCTACTTTACTAATATTATATTAGGATAAGTTCTTTTCCATTGTTTTTCAAATTCTACAGCATTCCATTAGGTTACCTTGTACATTAGGTTATGTACGGAAATAAATAAATAAATAAACATGTATGCTAACCCTTAAACCGCTGGACTGTAAAAAAAGCTTCCTTCTTGTAGAACCCCTCTTAGGTAAACCTCGACAGCGAGCTTTTATAATAATTAGCTTTAGCGTGGCTTCGCTCCTGTGGATCTTTCTTTGCCCAGCACTCAGCTCCTATTGATCATAGCGTGATAGCCCATAGCCTGCCTCGATAAATGGCCTATGCCAGATATGCGAAACTAAAATATTTTTTCAATTCAGTTCAGTAGTTCCTGCGATTAGCGCGTTCAGCCAAACAAACTCTTCAACCAATCTAATTAGGTAGTATACCTAGATAAGAGGAGGAAAATAATTAGAGGGTAGGAATATATTACTAAAAAGACTGGTCCGTAATGGCGCCTACGGATTGAAGAGTTTATACCTAAGTCATAGGTAAGTAGAGGCCGTTGGCTAGTAGTTAGACAACGCAATCTAACTGTAATCATAATGTACGTAACTGTAACCTATATAATTATAATTATTTACCCTATAAAAGATCATAAGGTAAATAATTATATAGCTTGCAATTAGCCACCTTATGGATAAGATCATAAAGTCACAGTTCCGGGACAATTACATTTTATTAGATGCATGCTGCATAAACGTTCTTTCTATACTAGTTCCATTGAAGTTTGCGTGTTTATTGTGCACTTGCGACACTGCACCATGCACTTTCATAGCAATGATTATGGGCGCGGAAACGTCGGCTCTCGATGGTGGCATGTGAACACGCGAAAATAGCAAGCCGCATACTGCAATAAAATCGATTTTTTAATGGCATAAAATTTAAAAAGCTTTTAAAACTTCGTTTATAAATTTTAATCCTTTTCGTAGGCCGAACAGGTGGGTCGAGGTCTAAGTAAAGATATCAATATAATATTTTATTGATGTAGGATTTGTTTTTGACACCCACTCATACCGACTTCGTCATAACGGGCTGACTACTGTTCTGCTATTCTAATGGGAACAAAATCCTAACCATATTAAATGTATGAAACCAATATGCGTCAGGGGCATCTCTGGCGCGTCACGACACATCACATAATATATAATGTAATTCCAGCTTAAGGGAGTAATCCTTGTGCAGACTGCAAGAAAAGGAAAATTCGAAACAAACCCTATACCAACCCGTCTGGCCAGCGTGGTATAGTAGGCTTCCCTCCACATTCTTTGGAGGAGACCCGTGTCCAGCAGTGGGATGTTTATAGATTGAAATGATGATGAGATATAAGTAAGTTAAAGTTTCAGGATGGTAGCTATGCTAAAATATGTCTAAGATAGAGCAATATTACCTTCATGGCATATGATTGTAAACGACATAGTTTATATAACTCAGAGCTAAGTTGAGCATGCTGCATTTATTTAGTTATTATCAGTTGGTGAGCGATAAGACGACTATAGAAGCCGTTTTAAGAGACATAATTTCGCAGAAGGATTTTTATGTTAGTCTCTAAATGACCGGTAAATTTATGTATAGGTACGTTTCGGAACATCAAAATTTATAAAAAAATCCCAGACGCTTACGTCATCTAAACGGATCGGGACTTTATAGAGTATTAGACAGTTAGCGTGAAATTTTAGATGGTCATCGAATTGGAGATTTAAAATTAAACTCTGTTTCGCAATACCAAATTTGTTGACGTACCTAAATGAAACTTAGTTATGCCGCATATCTTGCAAGAATTTATTATATATCTACCTACCTGATTTACCTTACTTACCAGTTTTATTTATTTATTTATTTAAAAACTTTTTGCACAAATTATGTGACAAAATGCGGGATTAATGCTAAAGCATTCTCTACCAGCCAAACCTTTGGGTGATGCAGAAACAAACACTGGTAGGTTCTTATCACAAATAAATAAAATTTTGGGGCAAAAATTTTCGTCCGATGGTTTTTTGACTAAGTACCTACCTAGGTAAGTGTTTTTAAGGTGCTGTTCCTGTCCAATTGAAAATCCTATCAAAATTTTCCTTTTTTAATTTTCCTTACTTTCAACCATGTGCCTGTTTACATAGTTACCTAAGTACTAAACATTGTAATTTTACGTTATTTCATCCTAACCTACCGCAATATAGGCATACAATAATCCTTCCGCTGTTCTCCAGACAGGTAGGTAACTGTAAACACAAATTATGTTTCATAGGTCAAGTCTCGTCGACTTTCCCGCACAAAGCTGCGCTTTTCCACGTGATAGTGTAAGGTCAGGGTGACCTGCGAGCCGGCAGGTGGCGCCTCTGACGCGCATTAGTTATGCGCCGCCGGCGGGTGCGCCGTCTGCCGCGTTTCCTGTGCCACCCCGCCACCGCTCCACCCGCTCACCTCACACACCACCGCACACCTCACCCTGACCCGACAACCGACCGTAAGCGAAATTTCATCTTGTGTTCTTGTGTTAATTAATTGTTGAGTAAATCTGCGATTAACTAGCATGACCATCATGTAGGCATTCATATCTTTGAAGTAATGAAAATGACATGACGTGAATTTATAAATAATACCTAAAAACACATACCTACTTACGTGTTACGCAGAACTGTGTTCTCTGCAATCTTCCTCAAAATTGTCGGAACTCAACACTGTGCAGCCAGAACTCTTCCATGAGGAATGTTTCCAGATGGTGAGTGTGCACCCGGACTACGAATGACTTAAAATTTATATTATGCTGACATTGCAACTTCTCCACTCTCGAGATCCAATTGGTTGTAACTCTGATGTACTCTACAATCTCCTTACTTTCATGGAGTGATACAATCGGATCTTATACGTCACAATATTATTCATGAATTGTGAAGACTAGAACATACATTGTATTCTAATATTTTCAGTGGCGGTCTCGGTACTATAATTTAAATAATTTGCTGTTGACATTATTCTCCTTGACAATGACAGTGACGCAGTTCACTTGTAGAGGTCACGCAGGGCAGGGTTTAACAGGTGTTCTAGAATTTTCAGTCGGCTTGTTTCACATATTGAAACGAGGGCGCTACTTTGATTGACGTATTAGATACAGAACTATGTTGGCATTTTTATCACTCATAGCGTCTTCGCTTAACTTGCGAGCAGGATAGTTTGTTACATGCATACACTAAGGGTACCTTTGTCGCGGGGGACTTTAGAAACATTGAATTAATGGACAGAAAATGCACCCAAACTCGATACAAAGTCTATCACACAAATATTTGTATCGTGTGGAAATTGAACCACGTCACTAACATGGCGATGTTAGTGGTCATCGCCTCACCACTAAACTCTACGCCACGGTGACGACGAAATAATGAAATTCTTTTGTATTGAAATTGTTTACTTTAATAAATGTTTAATATGGAAGAATTTACTACAAATTTAATATAGATTTACCTAAGTAAGCCGTTAGATTAACCGTATTAACCATAGATTGCGATTGTAAATCAATCGATTAAAGATGATTAGTGTTTTCATTCATCTTCCTAGCTCTAATAAAATTAAAATGTCCCCGGAAGGTGTAACTTACTGTATCTGCGTTAATATCAAACTTTCCAGTGCTACCGTCTGATATTTATTTTATTTTTATTTATTTATTTACATAAACTTACATTCTATCATTTTTTAGGTTTTAGCCTATTGCGACAGTGAAGTTATCATTACTTAATTATAGCATACCTAATATTAAATTTATGTACATCTTCTTTATTAAATCTTATATTCTATAATATTATAAGTGGTTATTGTGAAGTCATTCAATGAGCACGCAAACAAATCTACTTCTTCAGCTACTAAGTTCAATATATGTAATGCTCGCGTCACAGGTGCTTTTTGTAGCAAGTTCGTACGAGCGGCCGGTACCACCAGCAACGGCGGTCGCCGTCGTCGCCCTATGTAGTCATCAGGGACACAGAACTTTATTTCCCGTAGGATGGAAGGATTATAAAGTATACCACGAATCACTTTAAGCAAGTATGTAGCCAGTGCTGCATCACGTCTTACTGCTAGTTGATGGTACCCTACCATGCCAAGCAAAAACAATGTTGGATAGAGCAATGGATATCCTGGATAAACTCTATATAATTTTAAGTACAGGAACCTTATAAATTTATTCTGAATTCTTTCCAACATTGTCTTGTACTTGGCTTCATGTGGATTCCAAATGACCGCATTATGTTCCAAATGACTTTTTACTAGTGCTTCATACAACGCTTTTAAAGCACTAATATTAGTAAAGTCATTTGCCTGTCTTAAAATGAACCCTAGATTCCGATATGCCTTCTGAAACGTCTGTAACGTTTGTTATATGTTTCCGGAATGTTTGATCTGCTGTAAAGTGAATACCTAGATCTTTGACCTCCGTGACACGCTGTATTGGTTGATCTTCGATGTGATAAGGATACAATCTCGGGGTACGAGCTCGGGTGTAGGACAGGACCGAGCATTTTGTTACATTAAAGTATAACTTGTTCTCATTACTCCATTGAACAACATTATCTATATCCCTCTGAAGCGATTAAACAAATTGCTTGGAGCGAGCCGTGTCATGGATGTGGAGTATAACATTGATAGAATTTTTCGCAAATAAAAGTAATGTGAAATTAAGGCATATTTTTTTTGTAATTGATTTACTTATTGCTAGAAAGTATACCTATTGAATGTACACTATACCCAGCAGCATTTTGTGGTGGTAAAGAGAGGTTTACTACTGTATTGATCTTCTGAACTAGAACCATCTCAGAATGTAGGTAGTCGTATCACTCAGCTGGCAATCTTGTTATTGTAACCTTTAAAAATTGTGTGCTATTGTTTTTATAAATTAATTAAAAATGCATTTAATGATTAAAAGTGTGTGCGCGTGTGTGTGTGTGAACCAATACAGGTTATTACCTAAAGTACATGTGTCTTTCTTGATACTTTATAGTGGGAAAGAGAGTTGGATAATAAAATAAGTACCAGGACATACCTTTCAAGTAGGGCTGCCATCACCTAAATTGCTGACGCCTGACGCCGGATAAACATGCAAAAATCCCGGCAATTTCGCCCAAATATGGTTTATTTACATTACTTTTTATTTTTTATTCATTTAGACAGCTTGCTATTAAAATTGAATTAGGTACTACTAATTGAGTTTCCCCTGACAACAAAACTTGTCCACTTTTTATTTTTTTTAAGACCTCTGCCGGATGGCCCCCGGACATTCTTCAAACTAGGACAAATCCGGGGAATCCCGGACGGATGGCAGCCCTACTTTCAAGAAAACTGCTATTCAAAAGCTCTAAACCAGTACGTACGGTGACTATAACCTACTCTTAACCTAAATGAATACTTGTCCAACTCTTTAAAGTTGACTATCATCTAGTAATTAAAGATGTCTAAAGATTATCTTGTTTACCAAACTTCGCATCCTTAAATAGGTACCGGCATTACCATAATCACACGCTAAGTTCAAACTTTAATCTTTATTGGCCATAAACTATGAATTTTAAGCAACGAATTATTTACTCATCACTAGAATACGAATAAAAATAACAAGCTCAAGTGTGTTTATATTGTGTTATATAATAATACCTACAATGAAAAAAACTATAAAAAAATGTCTAGACATGGCAAATAAGTGGGTTTTATTTTTATTACAACGTGTAAACTAGACTTTTTTGCTAAAGCAGACCGTATCAGTATTTAGCACCTAAACAAAAAAGTTTTATAGTTCCAAAAATATATTTGAGTAAATAGACTAATTTTAGTGAAATGAAACAACAGCTTTGTAGGGTATTTCGTCGATTCGTATCACGAGCTGTTTGCCCCTCGGGGTGAATCAGGAAGGATCCTTTTTGAAATCGTTGTTTCATACCTGGAACTTCCAAATGTTTCATTCATAAAGAGGTAAAAATAATTAAAAAAAATATATTGTGGGCATTATTATTTTTATTAAAACAACATCCTTCTTGATTCACACCGTGGGACGAACCACTCGTGGTATGAATCGACGATAGACCAGTTTTATATGACCTCTAGGTATTTACATTCGATTTATACAGGTACCTACGTATTCCGTGCCAACGGCAGCGGAGTAAACACTAGAGAATGGACACTGTTTATATTAACTAAGCACTTTTAAAGAGTTATAGTTACGTATTCCTAACATTATAGTTCAAACAAATCGTAAACGTTTCTAGTCAGTATCTCTGATTGCTATAAAGCGCAAATGAGATGTAACAAAACAGGCCCGCGGCAGCATAAATAGAAACGATGTTTTTACTTCTTGAAATAAAAGATTACACGTGTAAGGCATACATATAGGGAAACAAGTAGGTAGTTAAGTTTACATATTTGCCTAGACTCTAGACCATAAATAAACACAGGTATATTTCCACAGATGTCTGTGAGTAGGTATGACTAAGTATACGCTCTTTCTCTAGACAAACTGGCGCTGTTTGCAGTGAAACAGACAGAAAGTATAAATTGCCTATTTTGTTTTTTTTTCATATCATACATATACACATTCATCATCATTTCATCAGCAAGCCATTAAGTCCCACTGCTGGGTTCGGGTCTCCTCTCCTCTGCTGAGCTGAGAGGGTTTAGGCCATAATCCACTCACGCTAGCCTAGTGCGGGGTGGTGGATCAGACATACTCATAGAATTTCATCTACGTTATGTGGGTTTCCTCACGATGTTTCCTTCACCGTTGTTGTTTATACTCATACATATCTAATTATCTATAATTATAATATGTATGTAACGTTCTTCTTTGTTAATACTAAAGTTGAAACACCCCAAACGTCCTTTTATTTGCTGAATTAGAATAAAAAATCTAAATTTAAAAAGAAATTGATACACTTCAAACAACGGTGTCCAGCTTTCAAAATTTTAATACATTTTGACAAAAAATATAACATGGTATAAAAACTATTGGAATCGATTCTGCTACTGATTCTGAACAAACTACCTATTATATAATATATATTATTATTATAAGAACTAGCGTTTGTAAATGACATTTTGTAGCGCAGCTCGCACGAGGCCCGATTTCTCCTCCTGTGTTCCTTTTTCGCACTATATTTCCCTTTTTATTTTCGGTAGGCAACGACTCGGTTGTCTTTTCTATGAGAACACAGTTATGTCCACGGAGGACGGTCACCACTTACCTACAGGTGGGCTGCTTGCTCGTCTGCCACTTCAGACAATAAAAAAATATTTCAGATCTCATAACAGGGAGAAGATAAAAAGTTATTTTTCTTTATTTTCCTTGGACAAAGACGTTTTTCCTGCTTACTTTCTTAGATAATATTCGTCACTTACAATAAGTACAACTTCCTTCTTCAGTCCCATTCAGATTTAAAGGCAGACAGAATGTAAGTAGATATATTATCAAATCCCGTGGTGAGCGTTTACCGTCGACAATGTGTGCAAAGTGCGTACGCAACAGGTGCAGACGAGGTCATTCGTATCAGCACGACGCGTCCCCGGGGAGCCGGCAGACGTACAGCCTCACGCACACAACGCTACATCACTACCATTACTAATTAGCACTGCTTTATAATTTATACGCGATAGTCTCGTGTGAACGAGCTTTACTTGATTATGAAAATTAAAGATTTTCACATTTACTTTTATCCATGTACATCACAGATAATGGTTTATTTTTATTGAAATTAATTTTTATTTCATTAAAATTTATATAAAACAGAAAACCTATCGCTTAACTTAAGTATAAAATCGATAATTAATCAATGGCAAGTATAACTCTAGGAAAAAACATCGAGGGGGAAAATATTAAATACAAAAAAGGCTCTCCAAATATTGTGGTTACAATCATTGTTTCCTATATAGTTATACTCCATAACAAAGTAGTTGTATTGATGAATGAAATAGGCGGACAGGTGCGTGTGCCGGTGTGCAAGATGCCAAGGTCGCAGACGATGTAACGAGTCCTCGGGGAGCGCGTCTGCTTCACCGAACTCGTCGCGACGAGCGACCGCCGCGCCCGGCCGTTTCGCGACTAGGTACACGTCCGGACACAACGTGGTCTTAATTAAAGTTAATCTATCAGTTGATAACTTTTTACTAGGCAGGTTAACAAAACATGAAATATAAATATTGACTTTATATTTTTGAGGACGCAATAAGCTGATTGATTTCTAGTGAATAAAGCCGCTTGCAATAAAAATAAGTATGAACGATCCTTAGGAATCGCTTTTAAAGAAATGAATCAATGAATGTAAAGAAGTCATCAAAGAGCGTTGCTTCCTCTTTAAAGAAAATAACGTTATCACTAGGCGTCATTTATAATTATTACTTATAATAACTATCTAGTATCTAGTCAAATCCTTTACACACCACAATTTCAATGGCAATATAACCATCTTATTCAATGACTGTGCAGACATATTTATTTTCTAACTTTAACCTACACAACGTAAGTATTTTTTGTAGGCATTGTATCAGGAATCACCAATTGCTACTTCTCATACACAAGTATGGCACTGTCCAATTTAAATAATTATATGTTACTTGAAAAAACCAACATTGCTTCTAAAATGCTGCATTCATTTTTTGTGGTGTCCAATTAAATAGTGCTTACGTAAACCTAGGTACACCGCAGCAGACAGCAGTATCCTGTGACACGTCATTACAATAATCCGTCTCAGTTATTATATGTCATCAGTGTGTGTACTAAGCATTGTACAATCATCGTCTTTGTGTACTGGGCTATGGTAACTGTGTGCTAACTGTGTACAGAGTCATTTGAGCATCCAACCTGTACACAGATGTGGAAATAGTTCACACGGTTCGCAACGGATGTGGCTTCTCATAATGTCATCAGTTTTTATCGGGCGGGGCTTCGCTCCGCACGCCGTTCTTTATTTGACCACTGCTCAGCTCCTATTAGCCGTAGCATGATGTTATATAGTCTATAACCTTCCTCAATAAATGGACTATCCAACACTAAATTTTGCAAATCGGACCAGTAGTTCCTGAGATCCTAGCATTCAACCAAACGAACAAATACACAAATTCTTCAACTTTACAATATTAGTAAGTATAGATTTCAACCAGGTCTAGTTTAGACTCTGGAGTCCAAACTCCAGAGTGTCTATTCCGAATCTCGATATCGACTAAAGATCTTATGCTTCTATTCTTTTTATATATCTATTCAATAAAGAGTCGATATACTTAGCTATTAGAAATATTGTCTTATATTAATTTTTAATTATCATTTTTTTCCGAACTAAAACGCATTCCGAATGAATAAGCATCTTCGCATAGGAAACAGCCTAAGTATCTGTCTATTAACAAACAGAGACCATTAAATCGTGTTCCTGCTCAATTTATTTATAACTAGCATAAGCGCGCGGCTTCGACTGCGTAGTATGTCGATAAAAGTAGCCTATGTTCTTCTCTAGGTCCTAGACTATATCTATGTGAAATTTCATGAATATAGGTTGATTGATTAAGGCGTGAAAGCGTAACAAACAAAGAGAGCCACTTTCGCATTTATAATACTAGCTTCTGCCTGCGGCTTCACCCGTGTTAGCATGATATGTGCTATTCCAGAACATAATCTATCTCTGTGTTAAATTTCATGCAGATCCTTTCAGCCGTTTTGACGTGATTGAATTACAAATATTCATCCTAACTTTGGCATTCATTACATTAGGATTTATGATCGATGAAGCAAGCAACAAACGCATTCAAGTCACATCTACAAGTTCGTAGCTCGGCGTGCCTCATGTATGCTGCCAGACGTGCACTTAGCATGTTCGGCCGGCCGAAACGTGATCTCGCAAATCGCAATGGCCTGTCTAGACACCGGAGGCCGCCTGTCTGGCCTAGCTAGTCTGATGGCCCATACAAAGCCACCAATTACCAATCCAGTAGCCGACGCTAATAGCTATATGCGTATTGTTCATATTTCAACGTTCGCCGTCTCTATACAGTACACCATGTTAATTAATACTCCCGACTTTTTTATGCGGCCAACGAACTATCGAATGTCGAATGATAAAGATTAATTCAATGAGAGAAATATGCTTCGCTAAAATTGGCGCGTATTTCATCTGTATTTTCGGCATTTACGTAGTAGGGATGTTTTTGTTTTATTACCGTTCAAGCTGTCTAATTTTAGAAATGTGTGTCTAATAGAAATATAATGTATCTCCTTAGGGTATAGACGCTGAAAAAAGTCATCATAAATTATGATTGCAAAAATGGATGTTAGATTACTTATATATAATCTGTGTAGTGACGGATGAAGAATACATATTGTCTCTACCCCATTTCAACCCGTGGGTGTCGTAAAAGGCGATTAAGGGAGTAACCTTAAGCAGACAAGAGCACTACGTGAAAAGGAAAATTCTAAACAAACCCTATACCAATCCGTCTGGCCAGCGTGATAGTAGGCTAAATTCTCTTTGGAGGAGACCCGTGCGCAACAGTGGGACCCATATGTTAGGTTAGGTTTTCTTTATTTTGACCTCTGATTTACAAAGGTCAAATTAAATAGGTACATTGCAGTACATTAAAACTATAATGACAAAATAACGACAAATAAATACAAACATATATATCACCTCATTATAAATAATTACAGTGAGTATGATCCTGAGACTGTAACGTAATGATAAATGAACGTTAGTATATGACCAACACTTTTTGCTGCTCACGTCCGACAATTTCCTAAGTCATTTATTTACAAAGTAATATGATCATTATTGTTACGGCTACCGCGATACGCACTGTAATTCTAATACATTAGATAGAACGCGACGTGTAAACACAGACGAGAACTCAGACGGTCATCAATCGAGATCGGACAGAAAAACAGGCACCGCGGAGCTGCGGAGGTGGGGTAAAAAGTGGCGCAGACGCGGATGTGCGAGCGAGGGAAAAACTAGTTGCATCCATCGACTCGTGCGCACAGCCGCAGTGCGAGCCGCACGCCCGCGTCCGCAGCATGCCGCTATCGCACCACGCGCTCGCATCTTCCCGCCAACATCACCAACACCCATGCAAAAACTACACTCACCATGCTCAATGAATCGTAACTCATCCACTCTATTATTCATTATTGCCTCCCTTCTACACTTACAAAGCTTTTCTTCCTATCGTAGAATACAGATAGCTTTATTTATAACTTACAAAATCCGTATCAGTATACCGTATTCAAATTTGTAATTCAGTAATCATATACAATGTACGCTCAGGTCACTTAAGATTCCGCGTTTACAGATAAAACGCACGTGGAATTTGAAACTATTGTAATCTATAAACGAAGCATATAGTTATCTAGAATCATACAATAAATAGCAAGTAATGGTTCACCAAGAAGCCGGCTGGCTAGATAATTGGTGTAATGTAGATAGATAGTTTATTAGAACTGCTGTCTGTCACGTGATAAAGTCGAAATTAAATTATTACTAGTTTCATAATCACAGTAGCCTTTATAAGGCGGGGTACGCACTACTGTTGGGCACGGTTTAGCTACTTATCGTTATCACAGGCTATAAGTTAGCTGATATAGGACCTTACTGTTCGGCTTCAGATCCAAGTGTTTTTATCTCATTGTATATTTCGTAGCTGTCCGCTACATTTAATGTAGAGCTTGTTAAAACACTTTAGGTATTGATGTTTAAAATAACTTTTTTGACAGCAAACAACTTTTTGGCAAATAAACATTCAACCGTCATGTCATAAAGAACATCAGCATTTCATTCGATAAAAGAAAACGAATTTTTACAAGTTATTTCCTGCCCACATTAATATCATTATTGATTTATTAAGTTTAGGTTTTATTGGTAATTAGTTGATGTTTGTCGTTAAAGTTAAGTTAATAATATGCATAACACTGTAATGAAATTGAAAAAGAAAAGTTGGAGGCGGGGATCTTGGTCTTTTTAGCTGCCCACACAAGGGTAGGTACAGTAATAACGAGTAAGTCGCACGTACGCTAAGGCAAACGTCTTTATAAATAAGCTATAGCCTACTTTACCATCAGTCAACCGTATAATATTATTTAAATAAATAGAATCTCAAGAAATCGATATCGAATATCACGGCGTAGCGTAGGCCGTAGTGTACCTATACCATTATCATCTTATACTAGTACAGACTATATTTCCCTGTAGTTTTCACTGACGAATTTCCTTTTAAAACAGTTTTAGTATTTGATGCGATTGATTTTGTTTGTTTGATCCTTCTCGAAACATGAATAGAAAAAGTCATATCCACCTACTGGCAAAAACTTTTTTCAGCGTAGCATCACAGATTAGGTTTTGAGGCAGATAAATGCAATCAAACATACATACGACCTAATATACTTTTAACCTCAAATACCTACGTAAATATATTGCAGCAAACAATCGTCACTAAGTGTTTCAGAAAGTTTTTGTATTTTAATAACATTTACTTAATAAAAGGTGTAACAATCGAAGCAATAGAATGATACATAACCTAAGACCACAAGTCAATTATGCTAATTGACAATTTTAAACCTTATATTAATTATCAAGAAGAAGAAATTTTTAAATAGATAATTTCATGTTATTCCTGTTTTCAATAATATTATTGCGTTTATGTAGTTTTTATCGGGTTATATAGGTTCTTGGACTACATTTTTACTAGTTTTCAAGGTAATATAAAAGGAGTATATAAGTATGGAGTATAATCAATTAATATAAATATAAAAGGTTCAAAATATCTTATTTTCTAATTCGGAAATTAAAGTCATAAAATGACTCTTATTTACCTCTTATATATAGTGCTGTTTATATAGTGTGCATAAGAGGCTGTCTATCTAAGCAAACGATTGCGTAGTCTCAACAAAAACCAATAGTTTTTAGTCTCTGAATCGATAATGCGTTTTTAATCGATTTTTTACTCGGGCCGACGTTCTTGACTGCCATAAAAGATTACAGGTCCATTTACGTATAACAATGATAATTAAAGAGAAGTTATAGTTAAAATTACTCGATAAGTAAGATTTAATTTGATGTCCAGCATTTATGGGTGAATCATTATGCAATTAAGCATGTCAGCTTCAGAGACTGTTACTACCTATACCGTTATTAAATATAAATCTGAAAGTAAAAGTCGGTAGCCTTTGGTTTAGAGTTTTTCGTATGAACTTATTTCGAATTTCAAAATAATAAAAAAAAATGTCGCACATTTTCTAAATAATTTTTATATGGCATAAAGTCCATCGAGCCTCGAAGTCTTATTTAATTTTAGGTACTGGCTGGCATATATTCAATACCCAATAGTCACCAAACTCAAGCTGACTAATCAATGAACGAAAAAAATGCATCTGCTTGACTAATGACAGTCCTGTCCGACGACGACCACGCGCAACAAACAAAATAAAACAAAAGCGAAGAGATACTGTCACAGTTAACAGCATCACTCACATCTATCATACAAGGACATTCAGGACGTATGATAATCGTTTACGATTAAGGTAGGTCGTAAATGTATCGACTAGTAATAAATACAATAAGACAAACACGTCTACATCCGCGATTTCAAAATATCAAATAACAAAACGGTGTAAATCAGTTTTATTCTCATTGGTATTTAAATGGGTTTCTGGGTGTTAGATAGATTGAGAACGTACTAGAATTCTGGGTTGAGAAAATAGATTATGCGTTTTACTTGCAAAAGTAAGAGAAATCATTTTGTGCCCTACAAAGATTTTTTTTCTTTCTAGGATGGTACACTGAAAAATTACTACCAGTATAAGTTGAATCCTGGTAATACAACAACTTGTACAATAATAAAAATTAATAATTTAATTAATTCCTTGTATAATGTACATTATGTAAACCTTTTACCTTTATTACCTAGATTATAATATAATATTATTATATTATAATATTATTGTACTATTAGACACTAAAAATAAATCGCTGACTGTGGCGGAAATTAGGTGAGCCCTATGTTCAACAGTGGACGTCATTGGGCTGATATAATGATGATGATGATAATGTACCTACTCTGTGCACAGAATATACATTGAAATATCCACGGAACAGAAAAAACAAGTGGAAGTGTGAAGTGGGCGTGGCGCGCGTGCCACAAGTAAGCGTAGTTCCGCATACTCTACCTTATACCGTCTCCATTCGTGTTTTACATAAAGTCGAGTCAGTCTTCTTGTGCTCTGCTTTGTTTTACGTGATTTAACCGCGAATATGCCTTAATGTGCCATTTTGCAGTGTAAAAATGATAGTAGAAAAATAAATCTAAGAAATGGAGGTATCTCATACCACCGGTAAGTAACGATATAGTAGTTTTTCTAAAAAATCTAATTGAATTTCAAGTAATTAAAAATAAAATAAAATATCGAATTAAAATCAACCTTAACGTATTAGAAATAAAGATTGTTTTGGATTACATACGCCATTGTTTTTATTCTGGAACATTCTGCCCAACTCAATAAACTGACATGCCATTGACCTCACCACTAATTAGTGATGAGGACAAATGGGATGTCAGTTTTATCGATATATTTTATATTAAAATTCATTTAAATAATTAAAATTAATTTAGAGAAAATATCGGATCATTCTCACTAGTTCCATCGTTAATTTGTTCCATGGAACTAGTGAGAAAAATAATTCTCACTAGTTCCATGGAATAAAGTAACAGTGGAACTAGTGAGAATGGATTTTTCTCACTAGTTCCATGGAACAAATTAACGGTGGAACTAGTGAGAATGATCCAAAATATCAATTAATAAAATTAATTGATATTTATTTATATATATATATATATATATATATATATGAAATATATAAAATTAATTAAAAGTCTCAGAAAAATAAATTAACGATTGTCAAAGGGTTTTTTACCCTTACAATTTATATCTAAGTACCTGTTTGTGCCATCGAGTACCCTAATATATCTTTTAGGTTTATTTATAACGGGTGGCGCAAAAGTAAAGACCCTATTTGGTTCAGCTATAACATTTTTTCTAAATTAGAAAACTAGATTTAGATTTTTTTAAATGTATATTTGTGCCATTAAATTTCGTACCATTAGGATTTAAAGATGATGTCTTTTAAATGGTGACCTCCAGAGTTGATACACATTTGAGCCCTATTTATGACATTTTGCATAACTTGCCGTAACACTTCCTGCGATATGTTCGTTATTTCTTGACGAATGTTTTCTTTTAGAGCTGCGAGAGTCTGTGGCTTGTTCACATACACCCGAGATTTCAAAAAACCCCAAAGAAAAAAGTCTGGACTGGTCAGATCGGGTGATCTTGCAGGCCAAGGCAAATCGCCAAAACGAGAGATAACTCGGCCTGGAAAAGCGTCCCTCACTAAGTCCATAGTGTCGCGCGCTGTGTGTGCCGTAGCGCCGTCTTGTTGAAACCAGATGTGCTCCAGCCCCAATTCGTCCAAACTGGGTATCAAAAACTCACGTAACATGGTTCTGTAGCGTTCTCCAGTGACAGTTATCGCATTGCCTCCAGCGTCTTCGAAAAAATAGGGTCCGATCACTCTGTCAACACAGATGCCACACCATACAGTAACTTTTAGTGGGTGTGTGGCAAAGCGTCGAATTGTGCGACCAATCGGTGCCGGACGGTGGGGAAATCGTCGACGAAATTCACGTTGTGTTCTTATCACTGATATTCCACGTTCTTGGGGAGTAAAACGGTCCATGTTTATTTTCAGTGTATTTTACATTTGTTCACTACACAATTTTCAACAACAGAATGACAGAAAATGTATAATAAAAAAAAAAAAAGCATTTTCTTTAGTGCCACTACTTTTGCGCCACCCAGTATTATATTTCTATTTGCCTGTTAATCAAAGCGCAGAAACCTGTTTCCATTACCCTTCAAATTCATACGGCGATATTATAATAAATTGTGTTAAATGGATGTTTGTTTTATTTTAATAAATAATATCGGTTCAGGCGACGACTAGATACTTGAAACAGTTTGAACTCTATTAGGTGTGCCATACATTTTAGAGAGATCGTATTATAATATGCGTTTATAATCTGCTGAGACGCATGAAAAAGCTAGTTATCATATAGACTTGTATTTTTCAACCAGTAATAAAAATAATAATAGTAATTAATACATTTTTAACATCACTCTGATGTTAAAAATAATGTATTTATTATTATTTTTAATTGTAATTTAATTGTAATTAGATCACAGTAAAAACAGTTCAATTTCTGTAGGTAAAAATCGGGGATCCCTCATAATATATCCAGTTATGCAAGTGTTGAACTAGATTACAAAAATATCAAAGATTACTAACAGCGTTTTATATCCTTTATTTACTTTAACTTTTTTCTCTAAACTAACTTTATTTTTAATCAGAAACAAAATCGATAATGTATAATCATATTATGTTGTGCCACATCACTATTTGATAAACGAATGATTATAATGTTTTAAGGCAATGTCATCCTTATTTAAATGAGTTTAAGGTTCAATTTATTTTACCTAAAATACACTGCCATCTCTTGTCGAATGGCTGAATTTCTTTAGAAAATTTATGCTTAAATTTAAAGATACAGCGTCACGATAAACGTCATAAATACTTTTGTTTGATATTGCAAAGTAGTCTTTATTCTTAAGTATTAAAGTGTGTTTTGCTTCGCGGTCTATATAGTATAAGCCAATATGGGTTTGAAGATATTTGACCAATTAAAACAATTGTTTACTAGTAGTGCACTGTTTGTATGTGTGAGTTTGGCGACACTGGTTCCAGTACTAATTGTGTCCTATCGCACTTCCACTTGTTTTTTCTGTTCCGTGGAAATATCCAAAAAGTTTGTATGTATTTGTACAATTATCTTAGTCTTACAAGTAGAATAAATACTTTAAATTGCTCTATATTACATTTTAAATATATATTATAAATTAAGTAACGCCAGGAGGTAAGGAAATTTAGATATGGTCGCTAACACTTTCAAACATTTGACAGCGACTTCAAAACTGATCGAAAGTCGAAATTCTTAGCCTCCTGCTTTATTATCACGATTCCTCTTATATCATGTTATTTCTAATAAGGATAAAAAACGAATCTGACAGAGGTCTTTATCCAGATCTTCCCTAGTTTGTAGTTTTATAAGCACATCATGTAATCCTAATTTGAATGTAATATATTAGTAAATAAGTAGGTATTGCTGGGGGCGTTCGTGACGATAACTACATAGTTGACTGTATATTTAGTTTAAAATACTGGACTTGTCGTCTCAGTAGAAGCTAATATAAGATTACCCTATACTCAAGATGGAAGAGATTGCATTTTAATTGGTTACGAACGACCAGTAGGATGTTCTAAGAATCAGGTACCTAAGTATCTGGCATGACTCACTATTAGACACTAACAATAAAGAGAAACAGTTGTATCGGTATCACAACATTGTTGCTATCTAAGATGGTTTGGTACACCTGCCCCCATAGACAAGTGTCAAGTCGCTGATTCTATTCGAAATATTTAAATGTCACTTCAATACGTTTGAACCAAGGAACTTATATCTCTAACTAGCTGGAATGCTTACCTACAATTCAAAAGCGTCCGAAAAAATTATGGAAATCTCTCTCTCTACTGCATATCATTGTCCCGCTTTTTATAATTACTGTCAATTGCGAGAAAGGAAGGGGTTCCCTCCATATCTCGCTCTCATAGGAATTGCTTTCTCTCATTATTGTAACGAACAAATTTCAACCTTATTTCGTAAGTCACAGAGGAGCTTTTAATTTTTCTAATATCGTCCCGTAAGAATGAGATATAAGTTCCTTGATTGGAACACATCGCTGACATAAGCTATCGACATGATGTCACGTGATCAATGTACTAATTTGACATGTCGATAGAATAGATTCGTGTAGTCCTACACGGATCCATTGTCATTACCCCATCTCAGCCCGTGGGTGGCGTAATAAGCCTGCGATAAATGATTTGTTTTCATATTCACTGTCACTAGAGTGTCGTACTTTAATACATCAAAATATTAACATGGAAGAACAAATAATTTTCGCCCAAATGCCATAACGATCGAGCCTTAAATGTGCTCTATTCTATATTCAATCACTACTATGTATGATAAAACAATAGCAAAAAATTGTTTTGATTCGTCCTAAGCACTCTTGCTTTCATAACCTTGACGTTGTAAAAAAATTAACAATTCCATAGGCTAGTCAACAGATGTTTTTTGCTGCAGTAGTTATTCTTAAGTGGTGAAATTGTTTTTTACAGATATCGCCAGATACTAGTCAAAAGTAGTTTTGACTGGCTATATCAGTCAAAACTCTTGAAAAAGACTCTTGAAAACAAAACTCGTTTAGTACCGATCTCTTTGGTCGGTACTAAACACAACGAGTTTTGTTTTCAAAACTGGTTGTGTTAGGTTAGGTTAGGTTAGTTTTTATAATTATTACAAAAACTAACCTAACCTAAATTGTTAGTTCCGACCTCCTTACTTTCTCAGTCAAAACTACTTTTGACTGGTTAAGAGTTTTGACTGTAACATATATAATAATAGGCGATATATTAATACAGTGATTTTACAATATACCTATCGAATAATCTACTTATTTACAGGATTTCAACAATAGTAAATATTTAATATCTCAACCCGTGGGTGTCGTAAAAGGCGACTTAGGGAATAAACCATAAGGTTTACATAAGCACACAAGAGCACTACGAGAAATAAGAAATAATTGCGTTTACGGTTCAATTAAAATACAAATAATGCATTGGAAACTTGCAGGGCGTTATTTTCATACTAAAATAACTGTACGTATTACGGTTACTTACTCTTTAATATACTAGGTACAGTAGAGTTTTGCCAACGATTACCTTTTTCTTCGGTTTGGCAAACCTCTTTTCGCTCGCGCTGTCACTGAATACTTTATGATAATTTTGATGGGTAGAAAATAAGAAGGTTCTAGAGTTCTAGAGAGTTGAACTCCCTAGAAGATATTAATGATAAGTTGAATATAAATTTTAATATAAACAAGTAGCCCTTCAGGTTCTCCACCGGCTTGCTTGTTCCGCGACAATTAATACATTTAAAGAATACAAAGAGAATAAATAAGTAAAATTAAAAAAGGTGTTTAAATTAATAATTTCGAAACTTCCACCATCCCAAACCCCCGTCGTTACAGTAACTACTTCTACTAGTCTTCACCGTCCATCCAATAATCTCACGGAAATAAATACCTGTTAAAGTGTCGCCGCCAAAACAAGTTGCAAACGTTTGTAAATAAGGACTGTCCAGACAGCGCGTTTCCACGATACCTACTCTGTTTCGTAGAAACGAAAAACTAAACATATCGCGTGTCGTGTGTGTGTCCCATTCACAATACAATTGTGTATTCGATAAGGATGTTCAACCATTAATAAGGCTCTAAACACATTGACGCATACCTAATGCAAGTCAGATAGACATTAAAAAGTGTGAAAACAAGAGAAAGTACAAAAATATTCATTTTTCATGGCGTTATACAAATTGAGATTCTCTGCGTCTGAGCAATTTGAAAATGACAGCGACCATATTAAAATTTTCAGACGATAACAATATCAAAATCGACAAGTCGAAAGACCATATTTCGAAAAGAATTTCCGTTATTGAAAACGACGAAAAATGTAAATTTAAAATAAGATTTAACTAGAAGTCACGCGGGGCTTCGCACCAGTCGTTTTTTTATTTGACCACTGCTCAGTTCCTATTGGTCTGATGCTATATAGCCTTTCTCGATAAATCGGCTATCCAACACTAAATTAATTTTTCAAATCGGACCATTACTTACTGCGGTAATCGTGTTCAACCAAACAAACTCTTCTGCTTTATAATAATAAGTATAGGTATTTCTACTTAAATATATTTTTTAAATAAGCATTGCAGAAATTTAAATAAGCTTATTTGTTAGATAGTACTTGCTAATGCATATCTGCTATTAACATTGTCTACTAAAGTTCTGCAATACATCACATTACCATGTCCGATGACCCCCACGCATCATGAAATAATAAATAAATATGCATGCAAAATTTTAGTATAATGGGAAATTGAGGACGGGGTCTAATTTAGCTTCCAAAATGTGATTTAAATTAATACATAATAAACATTGTAAGTTATATGAAAATAGAATAGACTTAGGATCCGCGCGCTCAGAAAATAGTAATATAACTTAACAAAAGACAAGCGATGGTGGCCAAACGGATTTAAAGTGACCGGCGTACAAGTCATGCGGAAAACATCGTGAGGAAACCCACATAGGTACCTTAATAGAAATTCTAAGTGTATCTGTGGGCGCTACAATAGACCAGTAGTAACTGGTCGACGCGCGACGTAGCAAAGAAGCCTATATGCCTCTATGGCATCTATCCCAAAAATAATAATAAATACTATAAAAAAAACTTAACAAGCATCGCGCCTTTTTACCTTATAGGGTAGGCAGAGGTGCATGACACCCAATATAACGAAACCAGTCTAATGCCATTAACCGGGCACATTCACACACAGAATCCGGGCTAACAAAGAAGCTAAAACTTAATACCGTTTTAGTCCAACGCGGGAAGATTCCCGTGTTGGACTTATCCTCCCAAGAGCAAGTGCAAGAGCTCCCGGGTTAGATAACCCGGGAGCTCTTGCACAACAGTCGTACACACTACCGGCTGCTCCAAAGAGGCAGTGAAACGGATGCCACCAAGACAGTAAAATAGATAATATTTAATTATATTTTGTCGCTCTAGTGTGTTATAACCCTAAGTATGCGTTAATGTTATAGCAATTGTAGTAATTGGAATGTATGTAACTATGTAATATGTTATTTATTACACTTTGAAGGCTAATCAGTGGTGATTTATTGAAGTAATGAGACTACGTAATGCCAGTAATGTTTACACCCCGCTAGACAGTACAAATTCAAGCAAAAACGCAAATGTTTGCTGTCTATTAAAGCGGGAATACATAATACACATATTTGCAGCTTGTACTCTTATTAGCGATTTGTACGTGCCCGCTGATAGGTCTACCATGAAATAAACTGAAATGTCACTGTGACGTAGGTAGCGGTTCTGGAAAATGGTATACAACGACGACTTCAAAAAGGATCCTTTTCGATTTATGCCGTGGGACGTACTTGCTCGTGGTATGAATCAACGCTTTCGCTGATTCATACCCCATATGATAGATTGAACATGTCCGTAATAAGCCATGATCACTGTAGATAAATTAGGAGCTTGAGACAATTTATGCAGTGCAAAAGAAAACTTGTATTTCTTTGGCATACATTTTCAATGTGTGCTTGATTATCGTCAATATAATAAAGTGGTCGCCTTGCCACACGATACAAGTACCTACCTACAATATTTCTGTGATTATAATTATTCTTTATTATATTCCAAAAATCAATATCTTTTTATTCTCAACCAAAGTTAATAAATTTACCAATTTTTATGTTTACAGTAAGGACATAGATGCTACTTGAAAAAAAATTTTTTTTAATGCTACGTTCTAATACAAGAATAAAAAAAAACATAGATCCATTTTTAAAATGATATTTAAATTCTACGATCTGAGGTTCTTCAGCGAACTGATACTGCTCTTACTATTAAAAATAAAACATGGTTCCATTTTTAAAATGCTAGTATCTCAGTGACCGCGTCGCGACAAGTGCAATGATTGGTCATTGGTCGGCGGTCGCACACGACGCGGCACGATATGCTATGAGCATGAGTAAACATGGTGCTGTTTGTTTGTCGACTGGCTAGACACGATGACATAATATCGTCTGCAACGGTCACCACTCTGCATGGATTTTTATCACTATTTTATTTTAAATAAACAGAGAAGTAACGTCAATTTATTTATTCCTCTTTTTATTTTGGTTAAAGACTGCTTGAATGACGCAGCGAGAGTAGTATCTATGATTGTTGTAAAAGGTTATTAGATTTTTTTGGCAATGACATTTTTAATATCTACCCAGATTTTTATACTAAGATGATGGCAAGTAATCTTACGACCTGCCTAATGGTAAGTAGTTACAGTAGTCTATGGACACCAAGAACACCAGGAGCTTTAGTACTCACGTGAGAATTTTATGGTAAGAGTAGACTCGCTCCCTATTACATGTGACCTAGGCCCTGATTCTGAGCTGTCGCTAAGTTTTCCGCCATAAAAATAGTTGTAGAAGAGTATGTAATATTAATTCATTTATAATTTTCTTTACCAAGAAATAACTTAAACCGTAAATAAACTTCGTTCTAAAAGTGTACGATGCGGGAGCATTCCGACGGCTCAGAAAAATGTGACTCTGGAGGACCTCTGCTTACTCTTTCGGTGAATGAAAGCTTAACGCTATGTTTTTAAAATGCATATGGTCTGAGGGTACTTTATTCTTAACAGATACAGACCAGCATGTCCAGACACTTAAGATACTCACATCACTGTTCAAAGCGTGCCCAATACGGATGTTTTCGCTCTCTACACGAAATTTTCAGCATAAAAAGTAAATCAACATAAAACAAAAACAAAAATGTGTCATGTGACAAATAAATAAAATGAATAGTAATAATTCAGAAATTATCCATTTATTCATATTGTTTAAACAGGGGCAAACAAAGTGAAACAAATACCTATATACCTATATTCATACACAAATTATTAGAAGAGAATCGAAACTAATTTAAGTTTACAGTTTATTCCATAGAAGGAATTCAATTTGTATGAAAATCCGCACGGGCCACGGCACACATCTAAAAACTCCGACCCGTCTCGCCGCCGCCGCGCCGCCCGCCGTCTAAACGTTATCATTTTATCATCTTGCCTGACAATTAACGACATACTCAGACCACAGAAACCTTATATAATAATGTTAAATATTCCTATTACAGGCTAGACACGGCACGTGTAACGTTGCGACACAACATGAACTTTCAAGGACTTTCCTTACACGAGCTCAAAGCGATACTTGTAAACAAATTAGATCCTATCCCTGTAATCAATCATAGTTCACGTCACAGATAAGAGACAAGTATGTATTAAGTACGAGAACAGCGGTATTGAAAGTACACGCGAGGTTTGATTACTAAATTTTATTAACTAATAATCCAAGAATTAAAAAAAAACATGGATCCATTTTTAAAATGTTATTTAAATTGCTAAGATCTGAGGTTCTCCAGCTGATCCCGCTCGTACTACTAAAAAAAACATCGTACCATTTTTTAAATGATCATGGATGTTTGTTATTCAATCACGCCAAACCGGCTGAAATGTTCTGTATGAAATTAAGCATACAGATAGATTATCGTCCGAAATAGCACATAGACTAGTACAGTGACATTATTACTGGCAGAGCCCAGAATTTCCAAGGAAAAACTATCAATACAGTAATAATATTATATTATCGGCAAAGTAATATTTCATTTTATATAATTCCTAGTCATTATACCAGGGTTTCCAGAGTCTAGACAAAACGGACTAATTTTTAAATGGGTAAGTACAAGAATATAATAATACGAGACTACTCAAAGATTTTTTCATTCATTTTTTGAAAAATATCTATCATTCATAAGTTATGAGTGTTATGACCAGGTCATAACTTATGTTAGTAGTTAGTAAAAGAAGTTCAAAAATTATATATTTATCTACTATATTGGGCGAATCGCCATCTTTTACGTATAATATAATAATGCAAGATTTTAAATGCAAATCAATAAGTTTTTTTTTTTTACTTTACACGTTCCGGCTGCAAATAATTCAAATAATTGAAAAAATTAATATAGAGGGATATATTCGTCCTATTGTCTGGCCAATCGGTAGGTAGGTATACAATTTGCAAAGTCGGCAGCGACAGTCAATGTGTGAAACCAATACTGCCAGCAATAAAGATTATGTGCCCGGCATGCAAATCATGCGGTCTGAGTTCGATCCTGACCGGCCAATACCAATATGGATTTCACTTTGTGGAAATTATATGTACTAGTCAAGTGACTTACTATCTGCTAAAGGTGAAGGAATATCTTGAGGAAACTCACATACTCTTTAGGTTTTTTTTTTTTAGCTTTAGGCCAGCGTGTTTGTATTATGGCCTCTCAGCTCTCTAGATAGAGGGGAGGAGCCCAGTAGTGGGATATAAATGGGTTGTAAATAATGTAGGGGCTCGTAGGATTGTGGTACTGAGATAATTAGTATCCGTGTTTCCTTTTATTATTAATTATATCATATTAAGCAATGGTCATATATGATTCATGAAAGAACGTGGAGATGTTCATTACGATCATCAAGGTTAAGCAACGTCTGGCAAGGTCAGTCCATGATGGGTGACCGTTTGTGGCAATTTCATTCTCGAGCGTCTCCGTGCTTCGGAAGGCACGCAAAGCCGTTGGTCGCGGTTATCACTTAATGTGGTAGTCGTTAAGTCAAGTTAGAAGCCTTCTAGGTGACTTGATAAATTCCAATACTAGGGTTTTTCTCAAGTCCACACGATAATAAGAAGAATGGGTTGCTGATGACATATTTATCACACGCACTACCCCTAAATTAATTTTCGATACTGTTCGATTGGACATACTTTGCCACTATATTATACTGCAAACGTTATTTAACCAGCTAGTAAATATTCATTATAAATAACTCTACTAATATGACGCAATGAAGTGACTAATGTCGCTTCCATGCGTACTTGAAATATTTCTATGTACGACAAAAAATTAAACAAAAAACGCTTACACGTGGTTACATTGTAGACATTTTGATTGACAGTAGGTATCTATTGAACTGTTTGTGATTATGTAAGTGCGTGTCTAGCGATAACGTCTAGACTAGACTATTTTCCACGTGGAACATGTACAATACTTAAATATTTACCATAGATTTATAAATGATACTAGCATTACTAGCTGTGTCGCGACTTTATTCGCGTGGATAATGAATTCATAGTTTTTTTGTTTTTCCACGTAACCCTGTTTTTTTCCAAAATCAGAGTAGCCTAAGTTACTTCTTGTGACATTAGCTATCCGCAATTAAAAGTCCCGTCGAAATCGGTTAAGGCGTTTCGGAGCTTATACCTCAAAAAAAGAGACAAAAATTTTAAAAGTTTGTTATTTACATCAGGTCCCGTATATACTTTCACATGCTCTAAAAATCTATTATTTTGATATTACAAACTGACACTTCACGAAATATTGGTGTGATTCACCTCTGCCTCTGCCCTTCAGGGAAAAAGGCGTGATGCTATGTTCTGTTATGTTTATGTTACAATCGCGACAAGCGACGCTAATCTTTAAACTAATTTCAAAGTAAAGAATTTAACAACAAGAGCTGATTTGTCCTGAACGACCCCATCGACGGACGTAGGCGGCAAATCGGCAATGCAGACCAATCTGAAAACTATAAACATAACAAGATACTCACTTTTGAGAATTAGTTTGAACTTGTTTACTTTGTACCGCCAACAATAACTATTAATTTAATGAATGAATGAGTGAAAAGCGACGCAACTGCATATAAAAATGACTTTAAATTGTTTTAAAGTTTCAAGTAATTCTATTAGCGTGTGCCTAATGCAATTGTGTTATTAACATCATCATCATCTTATCAGCCCAACGATGTTCACTGCTGGACACAGGCCTCATCTAATTTTCGCCACAGCGAGCGGTTTTGGCCCAAAACAAAATGCATGCAGTTCAATGTACCTAATGTTTTAGTTAGTTTTAATTAAGAGAGTAAACATGATGTCCTATAGTCCATGCAGTTCTACTGAAAATGGACACGTAAAACGTTATAGCAATTGGCAAATTCTAGCAAATCTAGTACAGTCCCTACTACTTTTGCCAAAGTTATCATCATCATCATCTTATCAGCCCATCGACGTCCACTGCTGAACATAGACCTCACTTAATTCACGCCACTGCGAGCGGTTCTGTGAAAGTTACTCAGAAAAAAATTATACTCAGAACTTTTAAATTAATATGGCCCATTTAGGTATGAATATCAAAGATTTCCACTTCATGTAAGAAAACCCGATAGTGTCCATAGCACGGATATCTCGAGAGCGTAGCGTTGCAAAGCTGTCGTGTGGACACGAATTAACGGTACTATACCGGTATTGTTGTAAATATAGTGTACATTCAGAAATAGCTGTTGCCGCGAGGTAAACAAGTGCTGTGTAAAGTTGCCGATTCGACCAAATTCTTGGCATCGTGCGCCCGCCCGCATATTTGTACGCTAAGTTCTATGTAGGTATTTGTTAATGGGCGATATTGAGGCACTTAATGGTGAACAGACGCTGGCCTGACAGCTACGGCGTCCTAAGAACTCTGGTTGAGTGAGATTTTTGTGTGGTCTTATCTACTACAAAGATAATAAAATATATTTATAATAATATAAATCACTGTTTCCCAACCTTTACTTAGCTGAGCCTCCCTGAACTCAAAATAATATTTTCATGCCCCTCTTAAGTTTCAAATAAATTAAGAAACATATTTTTTTATCAATTAAATTTTTTATTTGAATTTCAATTAGGTACAATACCTACAGATACGACATAATAATATAACGTTTTTGGAAATATAAACGTACCTATTACACCCCCCTGAAATTTTTCTACTGCCCCAAGGGGGGCATGCCCCCCTGGTTCGGAACTCCTGATATAAATTAACTAATACTATAAACTATAAATTACATTAAAAAGGCATCATATTATAGAAAAAAAAAACTTAGGTACAGACAACCGACATTCGCTTAATTGCAGGGTCAATAGGTATGTGTCAGGTAAGTTTAACAATCAAAATTCGGCGAATTATTAGGCAACTTATTAAGTCGCCAGTTATCAATTAACAATTAAATACTACCCTACCTTTAATGTCGTAGCGTTATCGAAACTTTTTTTCTGTAGACTATTCCTTCATGTGTAAATAGAGCGTGTCGGACGGACAGGCGTACTTCTGATAATAAACAGTCGGATTGCTCAACGAGTGAACGCTAGGGCTACGAATCTGTTTAGCTTTGCCTAAATATACAGCGTTTGGTTCTATATTCTAGATCCAGGTACATTAAACATGTGTGTCAGTGTGATTTATATCAGCGGGTTGGATTCCGGCATCTTCGCCTAATATAGTATCAGGAACATCAACATTGTTGATTACCTAAACAGTTGTAATTAGGACTTGACTATTGAATATACAAAGATTTTGAATCTGTGGAAAATGACTTCGGAAGTTAGTTCTTGACAACCTTTACTGGACACAAATCCAGACACTGATACCAAAACTTTCTTGAAAAAAAATTCAGGACTTTTGCCCAGCATTTTTATCAAAGAAGCAGTCAGGTAGGTAAAAAAAAATTAACTTACATAAATTAACGTAAAATAATAAATAACTACTCACGTAATTTCGTCTTAATAATTATGTATAGGATTAAAATTATTTATTTACTTCAAATAATTTTATTTATTAATCCTCCTAAATATACATAATACAGAAATTTATAAGGATTAAAATTTGGAATTTGGAACAAACTATGCATACAGATAAATAAAAATAATGACTTGCATACTCCTTCATGAAAAGCTGATTATAACAATATGAATAGAAACTGACCTCCCAAATAAGTAGCAATTTGTGAAACTGTACAATGGTGGAATGTATTATTTGCGAAATTGACCCAACATACAAGTATGATTGAGAATCACACAGCCGGAAATGTAAAGTCTGTCATTTATGCAATTACGTACCTTGTATAGGTGGAATATAACGGTTTCCATGAACTGCACAGGAAATTTTAAAAATAAAAAAGTATGGTATGGAAGAGTAGCCGGTATTATTTTTGTTTTCTCTTTTTCTTTATTCGAAATATTTTTTATTGTGAGTAAATTTTTTTAAAACTTTTTTTTCACGGCACTTTTATGTGATTCGCTTACCAGTAAGAGAATTTCCTTTAACTATCTTCCAATGATGTTATAGCCTGACACAACTAATAGCTGTGCAATGGAATTGAGTGGAACTAAATACTGTCCTATTGTTACAGTATTTCAAGTACAGTGGCGCCCTCCTTGTGACGTCATTACTGCACAGAGAGCTGGTGAAAGACAGAAAGACTATAGTATTCTAAACCTCTATTCACATGTACCACAACCACATGTGTGATGTGAATAATGTTGCTGAGGCTTTTTGCGGTTGCGTTGTGATAACTACAAAATGTGGTTGTGGTTGCGTTGTCGCAAGTGTTTGCACTCACTAGTTCGCGGTGTCACTGGTGGTTGTGTTGTGGTTGCGACGGGACTGCGATTTGCGGTATCACACACGTGGTAGATAATGACGGCAAAATGTGGTTATCTGATGGTGGTTGTGGTGTGGTTATGGTACCTGTGAATAGAGCCTAAACCTTGCCGTGATCAAGAACATAAAAGTCGTAAATTTTTCTTTAGTATCGCCTACCTTATCCTAATCAAATGCGTCTCATTTAATAATAGAACCATATATTTATTTATACACATAATTGGAATGCGACGACACTCCAACCAGTCCAATAAATTTTCGCATGTTTTTTTAGCACCTAATGTCGTACACAGTTATTAATTACTCATAAATAAAATCCTACATAAGATTTCTTTAATTAAGAATGTTTTGTGTGTAAAAATAGTAGATATACTATATTAGGTTACGCTCTACTAAAATATTCATTATTATTTAATAGCATACCGTCGTACCGAAAACGATTAACGAGAATATTGACAGATCATTGAAAGGTGCAGATTATTAACTGAGAACATGTCTACGTGGGGAATTTGACCTAAATCCTTTAAGCAAAGCTATTGAGCTATAACGCACGATTTTATTATTCAAATATACATATATAAAGCTTTAGAGATTTAATAGCAACTTATAGCTTAGCTTATTGTTTTTATGAAAGGTTAGTATTAGTAGATAAAATAACATTCTCAGCGTTTGAATGATATTAGTACCTAGATTTTAGATAAATTATAATTAAATAATAAAGAGTAAACAGAAGATTAAATAACATGTGACTAACACATATAGATCGCTCTTACTCTATCGAACTTACTAACTACTCTACTCCCCAAGTAATTACTCAAGTTAGTTTGAAATATAATAATGTATGTTGATAACCGTCAAATTTCCTTTTGCTTTAAAAATATATTTTAATTAACATTAAATTATTTTTTGTGTGGGCTGCCCTCGTGTTTTTCAAATATAAAGAATGGCTATGTAACCTTCTAGCACTCTTATTACTTCTATGAAAAATGTTCTAACTGAGACATCTGTAGTGCAATGAATGACTTCTATTATGATGGTATAAGACTTTTAAAAAATCCTTGGTATCAACTCAGGGTGCAAAGTTATGCAGCCGGTATGCAAAGGGTCGTCACTCTTTTATTGTTGCATCTTTACCTATTTAAAAAATAAAAAACCTATAGTTCCATCCAGACGAAAAATAAGCACAAATAAAAAACTGTTTCTTACGAAAAATATTATTAAGAATTAGCATTATTGTACAAAATACCCAACAGTATTTTAATATTATTGCCAACAGTGAGTCATTTTTGACATATAACTAATGGTATGATTAAATATAATGTATTATTTATTTTGTCTGGTTCCTAACAAATTAGGCCATTTGTCTGCGCACCCGATGCATCTCGTCTGCATACGTCAAAGTTCTTTTATTAATAGACAAAAAATGACATTTACACGAAAAAGGACATATAGTCGCGAGCGACTGGTTCTTGAAACCATTTAATCAGACAGAAACAAATGATCATAACTTTGTAAGGTATGTCGCGTAGGCATTGTAACATTACGGTCAGCAAAACAATAATTTACAATTAATTCTGAAAATAGGTGCAGTCGTTGGGAGTGGACAAGTTTGTCGACGGTGGAGAGGAACACGGCTCGGCGAGACGACATCTTATATATGATAGTACCGTTTAACGCAAGTCGGATAGTCAATCACGAAATGCAGATTATATCCTGTCGCCGTGTGGCAGCGCGAGCTTGGTGCTCGCTGCACGGTGCACAGCGAGACCCGCAATCAAGGCGGATTTCTTGAACCATTACCACTAATAATCGGTCGCCGGCTACTGTGCATTTTCAAAATCATTAGTCCGAGAAATTAACGACGAAATGTTTCAAGAATTCCCATAAAACCAACCGGCAACCTTTTCCTCTTAATCGTGTATTTTATCTTATTCTAAATACTAATGAGTAGTGAGTACCTACTGTGTTAATTTCTATATTCCTCGGGTATATAACAATATAATGAGACCATACATTAACCAATATTACAATAAAATTTGAAATAGACAAAGTATTTCATCTTACAAGACAAACTCGTTTTTTAGGAATGTAACGTAATAAGCGCCCTTGAAAAGACTTCAACGCTTAACCGACATGAAGTTCATTGATCCAACGCTATTATTTAGCATGCTTTAATCAGATTAACTTCAATCGGACTATGTGACTCGTTATTGCATAATCTATAAATTATTTTAATATGTATAAAAGGTAAAAAATGAATAAATTTTGCACATGTCATGTGTAACTTTTTGGCGGTCTTTTATGGCGTGCGTAATATGTAATAGTAAGTAAGTTAGTATGACAGATTAGAGAAAGCTTGGCATGTATGGTGTGTGACAGTGTCTGATGGTGGTGATGGAGGGCTGCAGAGGGCTGCAGGCGGGCAGGTGACGAGACGACAAGGCGGAAGGCCGCGGGAGGCGCGCGTGGCGCGTCGGCGGCGGCGTGCGGCGCGGCGGGTCGTCGACACGCCTCGCCGCACCACTCGGCACTCGCTGCACTTGCACTCGCGACTCGCCCCGGCCGCGGCCGGCTGACCGCGCTCGACGCCCAGTCTCGAACTCTCAGTCCGCGTCGACTCTCCGATAGGGCAACACCGACGACAACGGCGTCGGATGTGTCGCGCGGTGTCCCACGGCGGCGACGGTGCAGCAACGGTCACTTGTTGCAGGAGGCGCGGCGGCACGTGTCGCGGGTGGGTGTGCGCGCACGTGCCGGGCGCGCGGCCGCCCCGTGGACCCCACAGTGCCGCGGCGGCGGGCGTCGAGCGCAGAGCGCCGCACGCGCCGGCATGCGACGCTAGCGGGAGCATGCGGCTGCCGCTGCTGCCGCTGCTCGTGCTGCCGCTCGTGCTTGCGCGCCCGGCAGCAGGTGAGACAACTAGCTTTACTCGCTACTACACGCTGTGCACTATGCCGTAAGAGCCGAGCCGCTAAAAATCCCATTTACACAAGTTTCCAACTCAAAAATACGTTCCCGCGAAATTGCAACTCGTGAACTTCACGGGCAATGTTTCTTGTAAGGCTATTTGGCAAAGTTTTCAGACGCCTACTCATTGACTTCTGTAGATGCATAAGTAATTAATTGTCTTGTATTTATTTTAAGATGTATGTTTTATTTCGAATAAACGATAAAACGTGTATTTCGGTAGACATGTCGGCGTTACTTTTAGCCTGACATCGTAACCTATCAACCGCAAACTTTGTTTTCAAAGTTTGTCGCGCTTCGGGTGCGCGCCCTCCGTACAGGCCAAGGTAGTGAAGAATGAAATATTCATGTGTGTAGTGATTTAGTCAGTTAGAATTTGTCGGTGACATTACGTGATCAGAGAGATATAATTAATTAAGAGGAATTAATCAAGACATGTAATAAGTGGTGGGCCCGACTGACGGACCGGTGGGACGGCTTCCGCGTTGCGTTACGCACTCACTTGCTGAACGAACGGTTTTATATCCAAACTTATTCGTTCCAAAAACTTTTTCAACGCAAAATCAAATAAAACAATATTTTTATCTTATATATTTTTATTTTTACTAAATGTGTATATAAGTACTGACTCATTAATAAGTCGCCGTCATCGTTTTAACCAGGTAAGTGAACTAGAATCAACTTTTTACTATGAATTGATTGAAACAATAAAACCAATGCGTGTTCATCACTCTGCTCGAGAAGGGGTAAATTTAAAGTTCCCAAATTATTAATGTGATTTAAAATGATGAAATTAAAAATATCATTAATTTTATAATACGTTTTCGTCGGTTAAAAATATTCTTTCACATTATATTTTAACAATATTCAGATACTCAATAGGTCTCATGTCAGAAGTTAAAATTATGTCGAAGCCATAAATTTAACCTACTTAATATGTGACAAATCGAATGAAAATTAATTCAACTGCCAACCGTGCACAGTATACAAACTGCAAAATTTAATAATTTCTTTTTAACTATAATTTAAAAAACTAAAAATAAAATATATAATAATGATTATTTCTCAGAAGCTGTTATCTAAGGTTTTGTTGTGAACAATATTCCTTGATGGTGTAGCGAGAGTGCGAACTGCTCCTTGTCCTCGGTTGAGGTCCTAGTTACGCAAAAACCATGTGGGTTTTTCTGTCGTATAATTCTCAGTACGAGTATCAGCCCGAATATTGGAAAATAACCCGGGTAATGACAATTAGTTCGCTCCCTATTACATGAGACCTTACATGGCTGGGGTAATGTGTGTGTGATACACTTCTGCCTACCTCTTCGGGGATAAAGGCGAAGTGTTAAATATTGACGGTAGTGTTTGTAATATATGGTGCGTGATAAGAAAATTATCATACATTAATAAAAGGTAACAATATCACAGTACCTACCAAAAAAAATACCCAGACACAGTGTTAGGCACATTTTAATTGCAATTAATGATTAATGGCATGTTAATTGCCACCAGACAGCTAACAATTAATAAATTTTAATTGTGGAAAAGTACAAATAATAATAATAATTAAAGTAATTTTGCACAGTCACAATTAATTAATTGTTAGTCCTTTGATGGCAATTAACATGCAATTAATCATTAATTTGTGCAATTAAAATGTGGCCAACACTGCGCAGACAATATTATTAAATGTGCAAATTAAATAAAGTAAAATCGTCGATGATCACTATGATCCCATATCTTATTAATTTACAGATGAAAACGTGTTTCAGGGATAATTTTAATACCGGTCTAGGATTTTCATAATTATTTTTTTAAATATGATATCATTTTTTTCAATTTCTATCCAAAAAGTTAAATAGGGTTATTCCCAAAGTACTCCATTCTTTTGTTCCAAATAGATAAGAATCTCATACATTCATTCCCAAGTTACTCCATTGAATTTGTATTATTTAAAAATACCTATTATTTCGTTCACATATGCGTTCTCGAATAAAAGTTGCCAGTATTGGCTCACATTAAATAAATTAAGTAATGAAAATTCTTCTACTAAATTCATATATTAAAGTTTCATATTTGTGTTAGTAAAGTCTAGAGAGTATGTCTGTAAATACATAGTCAGTTATTGAATTTCATTATTACAGTTAAAAAAAAAAAACCTAGCTACTGTAAGACTCATACCCCCTTATTTCAAAATACGGACTAAGTATTAAACCAGGTTTAAATTGACATAAGTCATTGTTTTAATGTCAAAGTTGTCAATTTAAACCTAGTTTAATGCTTAGTCCGTATTTTGTAATAAGAGACATGACAGGATGACAATTCGTCAAAGTGTGTTCGATTTGATAACAGTCAGTCAGTAATTCATATGTGTAATGAAATAACCCAGGGGTTTATGAAATAAAAACACGTAAGTAGGTACGGTTGTACGTGTAGTGACGGATTAAGAATACGTAATGTCACTACCCCATTTCAACCCGTGGGTGTCGTAAAAGGCGGCTAAGGGGTAACCTTATGCAGACAAGAGCACTGCGAGAAAGGGAAAATTCGAAACAAATTTCTATACCAACCCATCTGGCCAGCGTGGTACAGTAGGCTAAATTCCATTCACATTGTTTGGAGGAGACCCGTGCCCAGCAGTGGGACGTTTATGTGTTGTAATGATGATGATGATGTAGGTACGAAGTACAAAAGTGATAAATATGCAGAAGATTTTTTTTTCTTTTGTTTAAAAAAAAAATATAACCGCACTATGGAAAGAGCTCTGTGTCGCGGGGGACTTTACAGACATACAATTAACTAAGACAAACTAGACCCGAACCAAATATCCTTTGCCATCAGTACATACGATATCAGGCAACTAGCCAGTAGCGGCACGGCGAATTAGACAGGCCAGGCAGCCTAGCCTACCGGCGGATGTTTCCCAGACAGAGAAATTATAATGTTATTCAGTTAAATGGATTTTAAATATAAGCAAGAAGGCGCTAACTGACGTTAATACCAACTTAGCCGTAGTTACGTGTCTGCACTTAGCTTTATAGCAAAACGGTAAAAGAAGAAAAGGTATTTGTTAGATTTTTGATTCGCCTCGGTATGTGGTGACAGAGAAACTTAGCTTTACCCATTTGTGCGTTACTTTATAGCCTATTAAATATACGACCGAGTTTTGGGACTTGACTGCGGTGCTTCGGATATTATTTTGGGCTCGCAAATGATGCCGTCGATGTGCAAAATTTTAACATCTCTAAAATCCGGGCGTATAAAAATTTCATGACCTAACCAATTAGTTCTTGGGTGCTCAAATTGTTATTACGGGTAAAAAAATTATAAACGTTTGAAATCAAAGGTCAAGATTTCAATATTTCAGTTAAGATTTATTTTAATACTTTAGATTTTTATTTAGTTCTTTATTTGGCCATTACGTACTCAGCTCCTATTGTTCGTAGCCTGATGTTATATAGACTATAGCCTTCCCCAATAAATAGGCTATCCAACACTAAAATATTTTTCCAATTCCGACGAATAGTTCCTGATACTAGCGCGTTCTACCTAACAAACAGTTTAGCTTTATAATATTAATATCTAATGAGTATAGATGTTATGTTGAGAACGAGTGGGAATTAATGTTACTAAGTGTCCATTTAATATTTAATTGTATACTGTTGTGGATATACTATCATTCAAAATATACGTCGAATGCCCGCGTCACATCTTCAAGTACAAGACTTGTGCAGATCTATAACAATACAAAATTACGCAAACTCTCCCGACACACGTTTCGGTAGACTTGCAAATGCACAAGACTGAGTTTATGCAAGTATACTTGAAAGTGTGTGATGGGTATAAATAAGGATTAAATAAAAACATAATATATGAGTGCAACTGCCTGTATGTTTAATTCTTAAAAAAAAAACATTAAGCATTTAAAAATAGACGTTATTTACGTATTCCATTATTAAATAGCGGTACATTGTAACGTCAGTATTTTGACACAAAAGAGGTGGTTAACGTGTCCACTTGTAATATTAATCAGTGTCACATACATGCCGGCTTGTTTCCTCTAGCCTCGCACGAACGCAACTATTCAGCATAGCAGCCAATTTGTAAAAAAATAAAGCGCTTTTTATGCTACAAGCACGAATTGAAATTTTATATAACTGCACCAGATATATCTGAGCAAATATAGGTAAAATAGTAGTTTTTACACGCGGCTTAGCTCGCGTAATATTTCGATAAAGCTTTCATATTTCTCTAGACCGTTAACTGGCTAAAACGATGCGATGGTGAGCGAATTGAAAAGTGACTTGCAGCCAAATCATGCGGTCCGAGTTCGAATCCGACGGGCACACTACAGTCTTCGAGACACGAGACTGACACCAGGCAAATTATTATATAATTGTATATGCACGGACGATGGTATTGAATTCAAAATTCTACAAGTACAAAGTGTCTCTACGAAAACATTATCTGTATTTCCACTCACAATTACTTGTAGTAAGTCATTTATATACAAATGTATTGTTGCCGAAACGTCGTGTCGTAAATAGTACGACAGTATTAGTGAGTCAGACTAAACGGTAAACGAGACGAATTACTATAGAACAAATTACCTTGTTGTGAACTGCCTACACGTGGAGCAAAAAAATGAACTGCAAATGACTTTAAACTCGGGCTAGAAAACATCATTTTCATAAACTATCTATATAAATAAAAATGAGTGACTAGGTATGTGTTGCTAAGCACAAAACTCTAAATCGTCTGATCAATTAGGATAATTCTTTTTGTTATATTTCTTGAAATCCGAGGAAGTCTTCTTTGCTTTTTTTAATGAGGAGAAATGTTGGAAAAATTGCACTAAAAAACGTATAAATAGGTTAACATAAATGGTACAAATAACTAGTACTTAATAAAGATGTTATTATAACCTTTGCTCTGTTCTACGTCGAGTTAAAAATGATTCACCTACATGGGTTTAAAACAATGCTTTTATTTAAAAAAGACTTTATGTAGAAGCAAACACTCAATTACCTAACAATGTCTGCATTAGTGTTAAATTTATACACAAAATAAACTGTCCGTAAAAGCGGTTTCATTTAAAAATTAAAAATCTAGATAATTCAAACTGAAAAACTCAAATTACAAGTAGGTACTTTAACACTGAATTTATTTACGACGCGGACGTAAATAAGTCAGTTCTATTTTTAGAAAATACGTTGTTTTAATTTATTTGTACATTTACATTTAATAATGTACTTACTTACCTATTTATAAATTAAACGACTACATATTTTTACAGGTGCAACAAAAACCTATTAAAATAATATTACCTATCTAATTAAACTAATCTATGGTTTTTTCACTTGAAATATACTAAGTTGTTATATTATATTTCTGGATTAAAAAATAAATCGTTTTTTAAAAGTTCAAATTTCGAAATATTTAAATTAAACCATTTTCCTAAACGAAACATTCTTCAAATCTTATCGTACTGAGAATATCTGAAAAAGGAACACGTGTGTATATAAAATAGCTAAATTGATATCAATGTCTATACTTAGATACTACACAGAGATCAAAAGAGAAGAACAAAAGAGATTACCTAACAAAATAAAGAGGTCGCCAAATGTCAGCGTAGGTACTGTTAGCAAAACTCATTAAAATTAGTCATCACATTTCAGTGTTTGTTAGTCGTCACTGTATTTTGGTCGGGTGGGTGCACATATTTGCATGTGTAAATAAATATTAAAGAGCTGGGTCGTCTGGCCCGCGATCTGCCCGGGGCGCCGCGATCATTCGAGAGGAACCGCGTATCGCCCGAGCACCTGTGGGCTGGTGACAATCATTAACATTTTCGATATCGATATCGATAACCATTTGATTCAATTAATTTGTAAAGTAATAAATAGTAATAAATTTTCCAAAATTTACTTATCAGTCGAAAATGACTAAGTTCTATGCAAAACTGTTATTATGCAAAGTCTGTGATCCTTTTTGATGAATATTTTGGACGCTCATATTAAATATTATTATCATGATATTAATATTTTGTCTGTAGCAAATTTATAGACGTGAGTTGCATTTATACGTATGTTTTGCATTGTAAGTAAAAAGATTTATTTACTCAATTGATGAAAAGCAAAATTTCAGAGTCCAAGTTGTGTGTCGTGAATAATTATGATCGATGATGAAGAATTCATCGATTGGTGAGCATAGATCGGTCTGCATATGTCGTTTATTATTCACCAATATGCACATTACGTCGCCTCTAACGGGTTTATTGCTTCGGAATGGACGCGGCCGTCTGCATGCCAAGCGGCGATTCCTGGTGATCGCCCCTTTGAATTATGCGCACGGGCACGCTTACGCGTCTGCATTCAATCGCCTCACGAGATTTATGTGTGTCCCGCCTGTTTGCTACATACAAATATTTCCATGAAATTCGACGTGAGAAGCCCGGTACACCCAGTATGGCCGTCTCTGGCGCGTCAGCTCTCACCTGTTTTGTGTTATCGTGTGTTTAACTCCTCAATGCACGATATACATAAATACTTGGTGTAAGTGTAACATAAATCTATCACGAACGTTACAGATACCGCACGTAAACGAATCTTCGACGCCATCCAATCGAATACAAAAACATGTGTGCATTATATTCATTAGAGCGTGTTTATTTTTATTGATTACGAGTCTGGAGTTTCGTCTGCAGTAGAAAATAGACTAAACATAAAAACTGAATGTATGAACTATGTAAATTTATTGCTACGTTAATGGAAATCTATGCAGATTTGAAAGAGCTATCGACTACTGAATATAGGTACGTATTTTCATATTGGAAATAACTGGTAGGTACGATGAAACGATTAGACTGAAGTTTCTAGATAAATATTTGCATACATTATTTTATCAAAACCTAAAATTATTCCTCATAGTTACACAGATAAATGGTAAGTAACTTGAAAATTGAGATAAGATCTAAAGCTTATTTAAATTCAAATCAAAATAACTAAACCGTATCTAATAATAATATGGTTATTAGATACCTAGTTATAAAAGGAAAAAAAATGTTAATAAAAAATAGTCTTAAATAATAATTATCGATATGTCGGATAAAATGTCACGCGAGTCGCATCACTAGTGTGAATGCACGGCGGCGAGGTGCAGTCGGCACTCGGCAGTGCATCGCAGTCTCAGAATACTCCCCAGCTATTGTTTGAGCGAATTTAAAAAAATACGCGGCGCGACCCACCGCCCGCCAAACCGGAGTATTCTGTCTCGCCGTATCAACTCATTGTTTTGCCTCGTTAATTACACATATTATTTAGGTATTAATATTTTTCACTGTACGTTCATTCGTAAAAACACTTTTTACCGGCTAATTATTTTGATCATTTCAATAAATTGCTTTGTTAAGAATGCAGGTACACATTATTATGTTGCGTCGGGTTAATTGAAAATTTACTGAAGCTTTTAGTTCGCATGCAATAAATATTTAAACAAAATACATTAAAAAGGCAATCGACCTTAAAGAGCAAAAAACTTTGTGTCTCGCCATATGGACATATTATTTCTTTGATACTAATTATTTTATAGCATATACATACTCGTACATGTTGAGTAAGTCTACTAAAATATAGATTTATTTCAGAATATGGTAAATAAACTTAAATAGGTGTTACTTTATTATTAAAAAAAATATTATTTTTTTGAACGCCTGCACATGAGACCAATCCCTGTATCGCGGGTTACTTTATACCTACAATTAACCGATACAAAGTACACCCAGACTCGAAACAAATATCTCTGAATTACACAATATTTTTTTTTGTCTTGTGTGCCAATTGAACCCACGTCACACGGCACGGCGATGCTTGTGACGAGGCTACCATCTTAAACACTACGCCATCCAGGGTGAGAGTCATTCACCACACATTTCACAAAAGTATTGAAGCTTACTTTAGAGAATTGTTGTAAAAGTACTTAGATATTGTATTTATGAAAAAAATAACATTTTACTTGTCGGGAATAGACGAATTAAATTTGAATGCGATACCAGTTGCAACATATACTACTAACTACATACTTAATACAAAAATAATTGTTAGACCTCTTTGCTTTCTGAACAAGAAAATTCGTGTAAAAAGTTTTAACACCGCTAAATTGGCGCCAATTTCCGTCTATTTCCATTTAGTAAATATATAAAAAATGTCGTTAAATTTTGTGAATGATTTTATTACTTATTTTCTACCTTCTTTTTTTAGTTTAACTAAAAGGAAACACGAAATAAATGTCAGTTTTATGTATATCAAGACAAGTAATAGGCTGATAAATGCCCACTTAGCTCCGTTTTAAAATAGATATCGAAATTCAAAAATAAGTAGGTAGATATGTATTTTTAATCTTTATACCGTTCCTGTAAAAAAACAATTTTAGTAAGTACATCATCATATATATTTTGATTGCATATATATTTGAGGCATTTCAGGAATGTCATTCATGAGTGCTTTTATAATATTTCAGTAAATTAGTTGATTTTTCAAAATTTATTAAAAAATAATCCCTGGGGAAGTCAAACAATATCTCAAGTTGCTTTAATTTCAACTGTTTTAAACTTTCGCTGAAATAATTAAGTAGTGAGTTATGAAATATCGTTTCCTAAAAAATATTCCGATTTAATAACTATTTGAGACTTGGATAGTTTATATTTCAATTTTAATAAATTTGAATAAGTTGCGCAAAGTTGGGTCGACCGCTTAACTAACTTAGGAGAGGCGTGAATTATATCGTTTACCCTAACTATTGCTTTGATTTAACGTCCTCAAATTAAAATATTTAATCAAACGGCTAGACGGCGACTTATCATATTATGTAAAATGTGGTTTCAACCCAGACACCTGTTTAAGTTTGTCCTTCATTGTCCCAGAAACAAAAACTAGGTCGACTGGAGGCTGCCAGACAATCACAATTTTAAATTAGACCCTTACACAAGGCTAGACGGACTTTACAATAGCTATTTAAATGCATTTGATTAACCCGTCTCCTAGGTAAAATCCGCTGGAAGCTTTATTAGGCCGGTCTGTCGTCTGCCGCTCCAGACAGACCTTTGAACACTTGACGGCACCACTTTACGACTCATTAATAGTGATCGTCTTACAAACTGTTTGCTACGTTTTATGATCTAAGTTTCACTGGTTCACGAAATTGTATTCAGAATTTAAACTAGGTCTAGGAGAGTGACATTGAGCTATCACAGATGAGTATATATCCTTTATTTTCAACTTACTACTTTGTATATAAACTTATCAATACAACTTTTTCCTTGAATTTCTAATATATTGGGCTTAACCTCTACAGACCTAATATCATTTCTGTACTCCCACAACAGGTAACTGACACATAATATTCTTCACGTAATTCTGAAAGAAAAAATCTTTATTTTATTCAAAATATAATTTTACTGTTTTCAAAAAATGGAACCGTTGTAAACAAATTGTGTTCCATTGCATCATGCCCATTGAATGCATAGGTATATTTTTGAAATAAATCTTAAAAAATTATATCTATATCTTTATTAAATATACCTAAGTTTATTATTATTAAAAAAAAAAAAAAAAAAACTTCAAAGTATTTAATATTATTTAAAATAACAAACAGAATAACTGGGATTTCGTTAAAAAAATAAGCACCTACTCTATACATACACACTTGGAAAATGAATTAAATTTGTGACATTTTATATGTAATACGATGCCAAAATTAATAAACATGTTTATTTTGACGTAATCAAGGCGAGCGGATGTTATTCAATGATTTGTTGATAGGTTTAACTGAACGAATGCATATATTAATAGTCAGACAAATTTAGACGACACTATTCTGGTGCCATTCATGTGCTCACTAGACACTAATTTTATTTAGGGTTTCAACGAGTTTACTACAGATTATCAAATACATTTTTTTAAAATTTAATTATACAAAAAAAACTTCTACATTCCAATGACAATAGGTAAATGGAATTCCATGAACCATCAATTGATTTGATTGATTAAAAAACATAAAAGAAGAGTAGAAATTAAAGAAGAGATATTTTTTATTATAGTTTTATTAATAATATATATCAATTAATGTTTTAAATTTTATTCCTTATATCACAACGTTTATACTAACCCATCCTTGATTTTGGGGAGCAAATCGTTGAACCTAATCTCGCACTCGCGCGGTTTCAGAGGAATTTCTTCCCGTGAACTCTCAAGATGAGGAATTAAGGTTTTCTCAAGGCACTATAGAATGGAGTTCTGTAAATAGGACTGAATCGGTTTTTTAAAAGGCAATGCGCCCCCCTGGTATTTCTGGCCATAGGCTACGGTAAATGTTTAATGCCGCGTCGTAGTAGTTTAAAAAAAAAAAAAAAAAAATTCTTGCAATATTTTTTAAATTATTAAAAAAAAATCAATATTATCATCATTTATCAGTCAACCCTGCAGTCTTTCAGTTGACAGGGATGACATGCCACTGATCTATTTAGGTACAAAGTTGGCCGCTCTTGACTCCACTCTTATTTGTTTTTCGTCTTCGTTTAGAATTCGCTCGCTAATTGCTCCAACAATATTATCTGTGCACACATCAGATCGTATCCGAACTATTCCGATAGATTTTGTTTCAGTTTTTTTTTATGGCCAGTTCCGGTTTTTTACGATAGAAAAATATTTGAATTTCGAAGATTGATACAGATGTTTAAAACATACCTACCTAATTATTGATTGTGTGCACTTTAGTAGTAGACCATTTAAAACCAAGTTTTTCGATCCATCTATAATTTTATTTTAATCTCTACTTTAGATACGCAGACTAGAGATATACTTTATAGATATATTAAAAATGAAACAGTGTATCCCTAAAATTTATTTCTGAAAATAATAAATTAGCAGTTATACGACCGGTTTTCCGAGGTATCGTAAAATTTCTTAAACATATACCTACCTAGTATCGTAGTATAAATTTTCTTATGCTCATAAACTATCCTACTTTATGTGTCTTATTAATTGGCTTATTTCAACTTAATTAACTTAACACATAGTTAAAAGGAAGTCGTTAATTAATAATTTATAGGTAAGTGATACTTTATTTATGAATAATTTCCGTTTATTAATTATTAACATGAAAGGCTAACGTATGAACCTGAAAATTGATGAAATTACCTACGATAAATTTATGATTTTATAATATTATTTAATATTAAATAATGATAACGGTTAGAAGCATCAATTAAAATAAGAATAATGATTTTAAATTGCTTTCCCTATATTTTTCCCTATATTTAAATATAGGCCTAAAGGATGACTGAATTTTTAACCACCCGTTAAAAATTTGTCGTGTCAAAATTGAAACTTTTTAGGTAAATTAAATTACTTACCATCAGGTTCTGATGGTACTTTCTTTAAAATTTAATGTAGATCGATTGAGTGGTTCAAAAGTAAAGGCGAAATAAACAAACATAGAGTTGCAAGGACTTTCGCTATTTTATTATTCGTATTGTCACATAAGTGATGTATTACGCAAGTAATGATAGCATTATTAGAAAATATGTACAGTCGAGTTCTATATTGGCACCATCATTAGATATTTTTGTTGAAAAGGGTAACTACAACTTATTGCATAATGTACAGCATATTTTATTTTTACCATTCACATGAGGACATATATTTGATCCATAGGTTTATTGAGCTTTTCAACGCTCACAATATTTTGAATCCTTGATGGTGCCAATATTTTAATGAACTCGACTGTACAAGGTACGTATGTATATCAATCAAAGTAAATAACTCTAAAATAAACGTCTGTTTCACAACTGAGTAGTTAATAAGTAGGTAATAACATGCAAAATTAATCTCCAAGACGCCGGCGCGCCTCCGCTCCGCAAACACTTTTATATACTTCTTATTCCTAAACTAAAAAAGGGTGATGATAAAAACACATAAAACATTTACAAGATACAATTATAAAGCCGTTTATTTTTTCTTGGCAATTCCTCACACCTACACGCACGTAGCCGGATTTGAGAATCAAATCGTGGCGCCGGACTTGACGGAACAGTCCAATAATAATGTACGCAGATATAAGGAACATGTCTCTATGCCGGCGGACTGATGGAGTCAATGCCCGCGCTCGCCACACAAAAATCATATTCGACTGTATTTACATTTCTTCCAAGGTGCTTTACTGCTAAGTACCAAATACTGAGAACCGGTCAAGCGCATGGCAAAATTAACGCACTGCCATTTAATATGAAACTTTTTTATTTTATCGCATCGTGAGCTGTTCTATTAGCATTATCACTTGTATGACGAACAAAAGACAGTTTCCAGTAGGCTCAATACGCTGCTAAACTGTAAAGAAAGTAGGCTGAGCGACCTTTCAGGCGGTAGCTTAGCAACCGGTTTCTTTTTGTGAACAGTGGCAATTTTATGCGTCAAAGAAATCTACGACAATGTTGCTTGCATAATGTTTTAAAACATGCATCATTAAACTACTTAAATAAGTCAAACATATTATTCTACAAAGTCATTAAACACATTGTCTACGAGTAGGTAATAGCATTTTGATCACCCACCTTCATCGATTTATTTTAAACAAACTCACGTCTGGTTACGTAATTGTCTGAAAATGTAAGCACCACGACTATGACTAAACAGTTTTTAGTATATTTTATTATCATATCTACGAAGATCGTCTGACAAGTGATAGGTAAGAAAAAAGTCACCATTTAAGAGATATAGCGCGGTCCATACATAACGCACAAACCAAATTAATGGGATTAATTTAAATAATTTAGTGAAATTTAAATGTAAATAGGTAATAAATTCTTTTAATTAATGTTTGGTTCGTTTAATGAACTAAATATACATCATTAATTAAGTTTTTTTTTATATAAAATCCACTACTCGAATTAATATGTCATAACGAGGATTTATGTATAGATAAAACTTAATATGGGTATAAAAAAATAATTAAAATTGAACCCGAATAGAAGTAAAAGATAGGTTAAAGATGTAATTATTTCGATAGCATATCTAGTAGGAATATATAGTATATATAGAATATAAGAATAGTCGATTAATTAATATTATTTATCAAGTTCTAGAACGTCTGTCACTGTCCGCGATCTGTCTACGTTATAACTAGGCAGATCTTCGCAAACTTAATAAAACTTATACCGGCAGGATATTACCGAAACATAATTAAAGTGCTAATATACTTGAAAAGCAACATCCTATCTCTATAGATTGTGATCAATCAAAACTCTTAACATGTCCTCATCGATCACTAAGTACGGCCTTGTAAGTTAATGCGAGCTTATTTTCTGAAGCGACAAGTTGTAAAAAAAACAATCGATAACTTGTGTAGTTGTATAACTATAGTGGTGTTGGGTCGCGGTCGCGTCGACTGAGCGTGCATTGAAAAATAGTGTCTGGCGGTCGTCTAGTGGGTCTGAGCCGACCCGCGCGCCCGCGCTCACCCTGTGACTCACGCGCAGGAATCCGACCGAATACGGCGGCCGACTAGCCGCTAGCCGTCTTCGCTGGCCTGTTTCAGACTCAAGATACATCTGCTCAATTTATGTTTAGTCTGGATACGATCGAACGTTTATTATACCTATTAGTTGCTCTTTCAACTGTATTTATATTAAAACACTAAGAACAAAATGGCTCTATGTAGAGCGGATAGAATTTTGAAATTAATTTATTTATTGAAAACCAGCTCTTGTCCGCGACTACGTTGGCGTAGATTTCGATGTTTATACATACCTATCTTTGTACCTATAGGTACTGTTTTAAAAAGTGCAAATTCTCAAATTTGGGGTATCACCTCTCAATTTTCATAGGAAATTTTCATTGGCGATTTTATATAAGATATAATTTTTTGCTGAAATAATAGTGATTAGGGAAAACCATGTCTAGGAGGATCTCCTCTGTTGGGCTGACATCGATTTTATTTGAAACGGCTTTCTTTAAAAGCCTATTTTTGTGATTAGCCCACCAGGAGTTACAAAGGAGGATGACCACCTTGTATGTTACTTTGGTCTAAACATGAACATTTCAATTTTGAAAAATTATTGTAATTTTTTTGTAGTTCAAACTAAGTATAAGTGTTTACAAATATTTTGTACATGATTATATGGTTTCATTAACAATTTTGAATCAAGTTTTTTAGTAAGTACCCACCCAGGACAAATCTTTGTGTGATGAGCATAAAGGTTTGTTCTGTGTCTGGGTGTAATTTATCTATAATATGTATGTATTTACAAAAAAAAAAATTTAAGTAGTATATCAGTTGTTAAGTACCCATAACACAAGCAAATATAATTGCTTACTTTGGGACTAGATGGCGCTGTGTGAATGTGGTAGAATATTATTATTATATTATTATTATTATTATAATTGTTGTTCGTTACGCACATAGGCTACTTTTTATCACACGGGGGGTATCTAATTTAAGTGTTTATTGTACAGCCGGGATCTGCTGGACGGGAATGGACCGCAGCGGGCGGTGCAGCTCGGTGGGGGCGCTCCGGGTAAGCCGGGCCGAGTGCTGCGCGGGAGGGTCGCGCGCGCCAGCTGCCTGGAGCCCCAAAGACCTAGATAGCGGCGAGATATTCTTCTACAAAGCTCTAACTGATGGCTTTCCTTGTGTTGCTTGTGCTGGTGAGTGCTAGTTTTATTTTTGACTAGGTGATGTCTGAGATTTCAATCGTTTTTTGTGGCTTTGTTTTTTTATGTTTGTTGCTTAATATTAATTAGCAAATTATTGCCTTCCTAGATGAATGGGCTAGCCAACAGTAAAATAATTTTTCAAAACAATCAAGTAGTTCCTGATATAAGAGCGTACAAACAAACAAAAAAAAGTACCGATTGTTTTATTTATTGGTTGATTTATTTGAATAAGGCTCTGTTTCTCAATTGTCTGATAAACTACCTGAAAGACTTAAACGACAGATTTGAAAACTGTTATATAATATGTATCGAATATGTTATCATAAGTTAACTGCACGTGCAGCAGTGATGAAACAGGGTTTAACTGAATTTCAGACGATTTGTTCTCAAAATTGCGTTTGCTATTGAAAAGTCAGTGTAACTCACACACCAGCCGACTTTTTCACTCGTGTTGTGATATATCATAAGGTTTAGTGCACTTTATTAGAAACCACAATATCTGTCAACAGTCTGTCTCTTTTTAAAAATAAGAATGAGAATAAATCACTCATATTTTAATATATCCACAGAGGATCACTCCTAAATAGAATAAAATAGACATGGTCATATCCTTCCGGACATGGCTTGTTTTTCTAGGAAAGCGATACGGCTCAATTAAAATTCATACAAGGTATTGTTTTTGTAGTAATTTGAGCCAAAGTTGACGTCACCGCGGTTCTTATATCCTGGTTAAATAGTAACATGTACAAAAAGTTTTGCAAAAAGGAGGCACAACTTTATAAACTAAATTAAATAGGCCTTGAATATAAAGAAGCTTTCGCGCATTGCTTTTATTATCATAATACCAAAGTGGTCAACCAGCCAGTTCAAAGTGTTCCATTTTTAAATACTTTAGTAGTAATTATTCCATGAAATCGATTGGGGTTAAATTTTATTAATATCATGATTATAAAATTTATTAAAAAAATACAAAATCCTTTTCTTTACATGAAACATGGAAACGAAACTAAGGTTTGATGGAAATACATATAAATTAAATTAATGAAATCGATGCCAGTCAGTAGCTTGGCTACTGCTAGCTAGCCTTGATGAATGAAACATCATTATTTATCTAAATGTTTTAAACATTTTAAACAAAATCTTTGATTGCCTTTACCTAAATTTTTTTTTTTTCTACTTAATAATGTAGTCGATTTTTGAGCAAACATCTAAGTACATATTGTACATTGTTAGTAGCAAGTGCATGTACCTACTTAGCAAATAACAAAATTGGGCCGCGCAGAGTGCATTGCCCGATAGATGAACATTGCGCATCAAATCAACAGAAAGTTGGCGCTACAACAAAAATGCGATTTTAGAAATAAACAAATAATTTCACACATCAATGAACTGTTTTGGCGAAGAAATACATTATGTAAGGACATTCATCGTTTGCATCGTTTTTTCATGCACATTGTGTATTTTTAAAAACATGTTTCAATGAACACAAAAATACTCTTTTTCGTAAGAGTACTAATAAATTGTTAAATTTTAGAGATGTTTTGAGTTAACTCGGGTACCTACCTACCTACCTATTGGGACATTGCCATTATGTGTCAATATAAACTCTCACTTTTTTACTAAGAATAAAATCTATTAAAAAATATATGTCTAGGTAACTCCCTACGCAGTACCTACTCATAACAATAAGCATCTAATTAAGGATATGTCAGCTCTCATTAAAATGCTAAAGCATATCACGGCAACAAATTGGTATAAATGTTGGTACCAGAATATCATTGAGACAAGTTGTCTCATGATTTTGAAAGTTTCGTAGTAACACAAAGTTTTTCATCAATGCTACTTTGCTATCAATGACTAACGTCTGCTCCATATACCTTGCTCAATTCTTTCTTTATTCTAATCTAACTGGTCTAACTTTTTCAAACTCATGAATCAGTTGCATCTTCCTTTGTTTCAAGAATAATTGTACTACCTACTTTAAAGTAATTTTGTAATATTTACTCGTATTTATAGCCAGTCTGAGCTCACGAGAGCGATCTCTGATAAGTACGTTGATGGATGCACCGCTATTTGTATCGGACATCACCCGGCTCGTAAAATACTGGATCCTATCTGAATATCTAGATATACCTGTGCACTAAAATATCGCGAAATATGAGAGTTGTGCCAACTACTATTTAAGCCTTTTGCATCTATTTTCATCCGGGCGCGATTTAACTAGGCAACCTATTAGCAATAAGTCAATGTGAATATTATCTATCATTTATTTCTTATCACTAATAAATAACAGATGAGGGTATATATTCCTTAATGGGATCTTGTACTATTATTTAAGCATCTGAAAATACTATTAAACTATTATTATACTTAAATTCTAATTGTAAATAATGACAAAGTATGTTTATATTTTGATTGAGATTGAACTAAGTGAAAACCTACGTACCGTACAGTAGTCTCAATTTCAGTGTTAATAAAATATAACTATATATATACAAATAGCTAATTATATCCCCCATTTAGGGGTTGGACAACCATGCAAAAATGAGGAGTAACGACAACATCTTATCCCTTAAATAGATTTCATTTATCGTAAAGATTGGCAAAATGGTAAGATCAGGTGCTGTCTTTGAGCTGTGTCAGCAGTAGGTTGTTTTTATGTATAGTTTAGTGATAAATGGCAAAGTTTTTCTTAGTTTCCTTCATTTATTCATCACCTATATCAGTTTCCCTAAGAGTGCGATCCTGCGGTTTGGAACAAATCATCTGTCTACCATCTAAGTGGACGTCCTTTCTTGCGTTTGCCGGTATGTGGCCGCGTGGTCTCCACTTGCGTACAGTTCTGTGTGATATGTCATATTTATAACCGAAGCTTAATATTTGTGTGTCGCAGAATCATGTGCAGGCGTGTCGTGCGGCAGCGGTAGACGTTGCGTGGTGCGCGGAGGCCGAGCGCGGTGTGTTTGTGCGGCTGCATGCCGGCGCGTAGGTGCCGTGTGTGGCAGTGACGGCCGAACCTACCCCTCACTCTGCCGCCTACGCAGAAGAGCCTGCCGAAGACCTGCCAAGCATCTCGTTGTTGACTATCCTGGACCTTGTCAAGGTAAAGTTTCTAATTCTTATTCTTTACAATGTCAACTTATACAAAAACCGACTCCACAAACTTAGGCATAGTATAGAGCTGCAAAAATCGGAACTCATAGGCATAGTAGAATTCAGACATTCACATAAATACTATATATTATTATATTTTGCACAAATTTCCTGCGAGCATATATTGTTAAATAAAATGAGCTATGTGCCTATATATCACAGATAAAAAGTACTTAGGTACTCTATTTAAACGTAATGTTCTGACACTACATCTTCGTAGAATGTTCAATTTCCTATCAAATTGTTGTTCAAGTTGTGGTTCGTTATGTAATTTCCAAAAGCAAAAGTTATAATTTTTGACACATTATTGACTATGTACTTGTGCAGCTAATGAGGCTTGTACAGATATAGCGTAAATAAAAGGTCATTTTCAGAAGCTGTATTAAGTGTTTTTAAAACTTAAGAAAAATGTAGAGACGTGAATTAGTAAAAACCTAGAACTTTATTTCCTCACACGCAAAGTACTTCCAAATAACCAATCGTAGGTACTCGACTCCACCACTGTATGATAAAGCAATAAGCACTTTAACGTAATAATTATTAACTAGTATTTACATTACCATTCAAATACTATCTCTAACATCAGTAGTAAAGTTGCATATTAATCATTAATACTCACACATATAAATGGAGACATGATTCATTGGCGGTAGGTTGGCAACAGCGCACCTATTCATCCATCACTTGCAATCGCCAGCACCTAGTAACTATCTAGCTAACTGAACAAACGTAATAATAGTTCCTACCTACCTACCTTTACGAACTAGGCTATCGACAGCCGCCCCATCAAGTAAGTATTGGTGCGGTCAACCTTGTCTGAATCGAACGCTAATGAATATTGAAAAGTTTTATCAAAGTGTCTATCGTTTGTAGGTACAAATGTAATTATTAGGTACTGTAGATTATTTTAGATTTAATGGTTCTGAATACTGTTTGCCTTTATATCTGTTGTAATACTAAATATTTTAGGAAAGATAATTTTAAGGTGTTAAACGAAAATCTTTATGAAACTGTTTTCAAAAAGTGACTTGCATTCGAGAATTAATTAACAGGTCCAATAGTAACAATATTTCTCGCAAATTAGCTGATAGAATGCGGAAATTACAAAAACATGACCAAACGAAGTACACGATTGGCGATCTATTGTTGCTGTCATTCACGACAATGATAATGGCGAGTATTCGTGAGCTTTCTTTCGCATATTATAGCAAGTCACGGCAAAGTTGTAAGACGGAGAGCGCGGAGTAGTGTGTCTGCGCACAATAGCATCATTTGGATCACTCACGTACATACATCCGTTGCATATGAACTAGTCGTGCGACGCGGCGACGGACCAAGCGGCCCGAGCATGCCTTCAAATGCAAGTCACAACTGTGAAAATTTCAAAATTCAAAACTTCTAAAATGCATCGCAATAGTTTTATAAAGCTAACTAATGGTAATGACACGTTTGCCTATTGAAATGTTCTTATGTAAAAGTATAAAAGCGCTGTTACTGGGCCGCCAGCGAAAGAACAATCGCCTATTGAAATTCACGGAACATTTTACTTACCTCGGTAAATGGGGGTTTCGCGGATTTTCTTTTGTTCATTCCCACTTGGGTGCATTAATCCTGAGTAGCGTAATGACCGGACACTCCCCTACTATCGCGCTAGTAAATTGCTCGCTTATTCCTAGAAGGCTAGCTACATCTCTATTGGGATCGCGACTCAATAATGGTTCATTGCGATGCACGATACGTCTAGTCAAACGCGTCTCGCCCGGGGTGCATCAATGTGAATGAGAAATTTACCACTTACTATCGTTTCTCGAAGCGAATATCCTTTATTTAGTCTTTAGCTACTCAGGTTTCGAGTTGATGGTTAGACGATAGAATGTTTCGAGAACACGTAGTTGCATTTAAGCTGCAATAGTTGATTTTTATTCGGTAGTAGGCCTGGAGGTAACTAATAGCAGTGTATAGGCAAATTATGGGCAAGAGCTCTTGTAATTGTGTGTTTATGTTGACCTGTTATTAATCAACTTCTTGTTGTTTTATTATTGTGTGTCTTGTTATTAGACTATATTATTTTTATCTACATATTTATTTACTATCGTATCATCAATTGGACAAATAAATTTGGGAGAAATACTAATAGTAGGTACCAATATTTCACAATTATTTTTATGTCCATCGGAAAAGTTCACATTTATAAATTACTAGAAGACGCGCGGAGCTTTACTTCCGTCGTTCTTTATTTGGCCGCTCCTCAGCTCCTATTGGCCGTAGCGTGATGTTATATAGTCTTCCTTAACAAATGGGCTATTTATTATACTTACACTAAAAGAATTTTGCCGAATCGGACCAGTTTTTTTTTTAAATCGAATATTTCACCACATTCACTCAGCGCCATCTAGTCCCAAATTAAGCAATTATATTTGCTTGTGTTATGGGTACTAAACTACTGATATACTACTAAAATACATTTTTTTTAGTAAATACATACATAATATTATAGATAATTTACACCCAGACACAGAACAATCATGCCTCCGAACCCACGACCTCCGGCTTAGCAGTCAGGGTAACTAACCACTAGACCAATAGGCCAGTTCCTGAGATTGAAGTACCTAATAAATATACCTTTGTATTTATTATAAGATTGTAATTGTACAATCTTATATTAGGGACTAACCTATTGAGGTTAGTCCCTAAATACTTTGTACATTTTCACAATATATAATATAGTATTATTTCGAAACGAATGACAATGCAGTCTGCGTATTTTATGTGCATTGTTTTTAGGTCAGCTGAAAATTATCATTTGACCCCAAAACAATTACAGCAAGTACATTGATGCTAAAATATTCAGTTGGTAAGTTGTCATTTGCTGTGTCCACTGTCCGCCGTCTGTCTGTCAGTCTGTCCCTCTGTCACCAGGCTGTATCTCAACAACCGTGAAAGAATCACACGTGTACCTAACCGTGTGAAATTTTCACAGATGATGTATATCTGTTGCTGCTATAACAACAAATACTAAAAAACAGAATAAAATAAATCTTTAAGGGGGCTCCTATACAACAGACCTGATTTTTTTGCCGATTTTATGGATAAAGCTACGGAACCCTTCATCCACGAGTCCGACTCTCACTTGGCCGGTTTTTTAATTTATGAAACCAGTAGTATGTAGTCGTAGGCGTATTTCTAGTTAGAACTGACGCTTTATAGCTTCAGTACTTTATATTAATGGTTTCAGTGGTAATATTGTTGGTGTAATAAATATATACGTGTATTAAGTTTCATCACTATCTAGTTAGCAAGTTGCCGACGTCGTCGTCGTGAAGTCGTAAAGTTACGCAGTAGGACAGTGCGACAATTAATACATTAGCATAAACAGTAGACATTAGACAAATATTTCCGTTACCGACCAATTGTCCGTTCATTGTTTGTTTGTAAAGGCCCCGCGGGCCGCGACACAAGAATTGTATGTATTATAAAAAGAAAACATTATAATAAGTTATTGACAATAAAACGTGTCTGAGTAGGTATAAGTATATAGTCTGGCCATCCGTTCTTTGCACAAGAAAAGAGCGGTAAATTAAAAAAACAAGGGGTGACAACACCGACTATAGACTGAAAAAATGCGTTTGATACTATTATCTCAACTTAAGTAAATATCAACTTTCTAACTACGCCTTTGATAGCTTTCGGCATTATTTTTCAATAATTTCAAAAGAATATTGATTGAAAAACACTAAAAAGACAGTGACATGACAGTTCAAAAATATTGCCATGTATAGATTTTAAAAAACAGTCCAGTGCAGAGAACCGGTAGCCAGACTCTAGTACCAAAGTCTGACACTATCAGAGTAGTGCGGTGACAACTGCCTTAGGGGTCGAGCATTAATAATGCGATTGTTTTTAGCCATTTTTTAATCTCCCTTGCTCATTGTTATATGTGGTGAGATTTTTGAGTAACTTTTGTTACTTTCAAAATTGCTTACCAATTTACAGAAGCGAGTCTTTTTGACTTAGAACAAATTAAATTAATAAACGTGATATCTTGTGATATTTTGTGATTTGTACCGAACACCCTATATCGCCTTTCAATCCGATCTCTTATGTGCACGAATCCTAACAGTTAACTCGTGTCACCTTCGTACATGAACCTCATCGTCAGACGTAGGCTGTCAAACCACAATCGCCCTAGACCGACCCAGACGTCCTCATTCCATATTATGAATAATCCGCGATAAAATCGACGTAAAGTTCTAAACGCTCGCAACACCACTTTACAGTTTTACGAGCGAACAGCCTAGCTGCGACCGCAACGCATATTCCTATAATAAACTAGTCATTGTAACTGTCTAAACGCTTATATTATACGAAGCTGGATTATAAAACAGTCAGTTTTTCTTTATGTTTAATGGCTTTCATTTCCATATAAGGAGTTTCCGAGATATTCGAACTATTGCATGTACCTAACTAAAAATAGCAACCGGTGATAGAAACATTATGTTAACTTACCTACCCTCGTAATATTATTAAAGCTATTCAGTTATTCATTAGGTAGGTATATTAATATACGGTTATTCAAAATACGTTTATAGTACGTAGGTACTAAGCTATAAATACAATTAACTGACGTATTGAGTAGGTACTCGACTGCTGTAGACTGTTACCATATTAAACAAAATTTTACTTTTTTATCCAGTGTATGTATTCGTTAGTTAAGAACTCTTACCCCCTTATTACAAAACATGGACTAAGCATTAAACTAGGTTTAAATTGACAACTTTGACACTAAAACAATGGCTTATGTCAATTTAAACCTGGTTTAATACTTAATCCATATTTTGTAATAATAAAAAGGGGGTTATAATTTAGAAGAATCTCTCGTATTTTCTTCAAAAATTACATGAACATAGTATCACGCCTTTTTCCCCAAAGGGGTAGGCAGAGGTGTTTCACACCCACATTTCGCCAGCTATGTTTGGTCCCATGAAATAGGGGGCGAGCCTATTGTCATCAACCGGGAACATTTGTTTACCAAACTCCGGGAAAATCTCAGTACTGGAATTTCATATTAGAAAAGCCCAATACCATTTTCACCCGACCCGGGAATCGAACCCGGGTCCTCTTGCACAGCAGTCGTATACACTACCCGCTGCGCCACCGAGGCAGTTCAAAAATTAAATTCTCGTATTCTACTAAGTAGATAACTAGTAGGTAGGTATGTAGACAATTTAAAGCAGACAGCTATCTACCGGTGACATAGGCGAGCGGCGCGTTAGAACACTCGTCATAAATTCTATATAGCTTTAATTCGAGCTCTAATGTAGAGACCACACTGTTAGGTATACCATGCACAGTAATTAGCTTAATTTTATGAAGATATTAAAAGTTTTGTCTGACTGTAACTGTGACGTCTGCTACTATGTAGGTACTTAAGGTCACAATCAGATATAAGTACTCTAAGAGTTTAAGGTATTAAATAAAACAGTAGTTTGTTCAGAGAGACTACCGCCCACCGCGGCGGCCGGCTATTAAGTAAAGCTAGTAAGTAGAGATGAAACGAATATACTCATATTAGGTATGCATATTATAATACGAGCGACCCGTATTCATATTAGGTTATAGGAATGTCATCTATTAGGTTACTCGATATTAGTCAAGTATTAGCCAGAGACTACGCGAACGAATACTAGTTATAGAGCATAATACTAAAACGTTCACTCCTTACCCTATTATCTGACTAATATCGAGTAATAGGTATGGTATTAGAATATGACGAAACTAATATATCCTATATTAGGATTATGCGAAATTGACCCTAATATAACATCTCTACTAGTAAGTGCGCGGCGAGCTCTCACTCGTCACGCTCCCACCACCGTACGTCACGCGGTGTTCGTGTCTATTTATTCCTATACATTACAGTAACCATGGATTTCATGAGTCAGGAGTCAGAACCTGTTCCAAATATTTAGCTTTTTCGGGCAAAAAATATACAAAGAATGAAAGTGATGTCATAAACATGTTCTCCAGTCTACTTGTATGATGGCAAGGACAGTAATACGCTTATTATGCTCGTGGTCGTCTATACGTGCATCTCCGTGACTCGCATTGACGCTAATCTTATGCCAATGTGTTCGTCGCCTAAGCTCACTGCATAGCTCTAATCACCCTTTTAACCGCAATACGATGCAATCAAGAAAATCTAGAGAATAAATTTCAAGTCACTTCGTTGCGCTAATTTCTATGAAGAGATAAATAAGGTTACATACAAGACACAGATGGGTTTATTTTACAACTGGCACATAGTACCTACCTACATAGAAATTCTACACCAAACCGACGGTGAATGTAGGTATTTATGACAGCTGTTTTTGTTGGTCTTTGACGGTATCAGATTATAAATTCAGGCTTCATTTATATAAAAAATAAATAGTATAAAAGAAAGTTGCTCTCCCTGTCATCTCATAAATTTCTTAACGGATTTCGATTTAAATTTTTGAACGGAATGTTTCAATAAATGTAGGTACTTGCATATTTCACGACGTACCACGCTGACCAATTCGCGAGCTGAAGCTAGTGTGGAGACCGCTCAGTGGACAGTGGTCAGTGACACAGAGGCCGAGGCTGTGGCTAGTTTAGAACATATATTTGATCCATAGGTTCTATAGTAATTATTGAGCAATAACAATATTTTGAATCCTTGATGGTGCCAATATATTAATGAACTCGACTGTACCTACTGATTTACGCGGCGAATAAATGATGGCCACTGTTTCGAGTCTAAGTAAAACGATTCTAACTTCCCAATCGGCATTTGAAATGTTATTAGTCTTACTGCCGCACTCAATGTCAATTAGCAGTAATCTGTCATTAACACAATTTTTTCATCGAATGATCGTCTTTAAGGTCTCAGCACACATATGGGATCGGAAAGGGATCGTCACCGTATCGCCTCGAGCCGTTCAGAATTGTTTGTATTAAACTCCCTACTGCAACGCACACTAATCGGAATCGTAACGTAATCGCCTCGCCTCGGAACAGGCTCCGAACTTGCAATTCCCGCGCTTACGGCTCGTCGTCCCCGCGCTTACGTCTCTCCGTACCCGAGCTCACGTCTCTTCGTCCACCCTTGCCCCTGTCGGCCAAGCGCGGTGTCGCCTAGCCGTAGCCGAGTTGACGTACAGGCGCTGCTGATACGCTTACGTTACGTGCGTACGTTAGGTTGACGCCTGGTTGACAGCGAGGCGAAAGGCGATACGGTGACGATCCCTTTCCGATCCCATATGTGTGCTGAGACCTTTAGGCGTATAGATTTAAGTATTACACACTAAATAAACTTTAAAGTTGAGTAACATCTCTAAGTACGGCAGTAAACTCTGCGTGGAAAAAAACAAATATTTTAAGACCTCGTCGCCAATGGGACATCAATGAAACTACGGAGTTATTAACTGACTAGTTTATTCATTACTTATCTTGTGTTACCCTCAACTGCACGGCCGCGGTACAATTATAATAATACCCACATCGTTACATCTAAAAATTATATGAAACTAAAACAACTAAACATCTATCGTAAGTACCTAAATAACACCAAGGTATATTCTTTTTTTTTCAGAGGGTAGTTGTGAGGGTGTTCGTTGTGGCGGTGATAAGCGGTGCGTTTTAGACGCGGAGTTAGGAGCACATTGTGTGCGATGCGGAGCTTGCGGGGTCGCAGGAGCTCCGGTCTGTGCCGTGGACGGGCGGACCTACGCCGGCGCCTGCGCACTGCGCCGGGTGGCCTGCGAGAGGGGGAAAGCATTGCCTCTTGCTTATAGAGGACCTTGTATAGGTGATTATTTATTTTGTATGTTATCATAATATTTTATGTGCAAATTTTGAAATTCTGCATGACCGAATCCAGAAATGTAAGGAACGTCTCACCACTATCTCGATGTAAGATGAGAAATCACCAAAGGATCAGTACTGCCTTCAATATAATATTCTGCTTGTTGTGTAGCGAACGCGACGTGCAGCATGATCTCGTGCGGCGCGGGGCAGCGCTGCGTGCGCGGGGGCCAGTCGGGCGCGCGCTGCGTGTCGTGCGGCGCGTGCGGCGCGGGCGCGCGGCGGCCGCTGTGCGGCTCGGACGCGCGCACCTACCCCTCGTGGTGCCGCCTGCAGCGCGCCGCCTGCCACCACGGACACGTCGTCGACCCGCTACACACTGGACCCTGCAAAGGTAATGAGCCCCAGGGCATAGCAGGCAAGGGGGGCTTCTCCTAGAGTGAAAAACAAAAGAAACATCAAATTATTTTTTATTCAGTCTCTTGTTTGTGCAACGTTGAATGCATTTTCGTATATTTTCTTAGTTTTTCTTCACATGGTCCCTCCCCTCTTAGCAGAATCTTGGCTACGCCCTTAAGCTTCCCATTCGTAGCCTTAACCTCTTCTATGTAAAAAGCAAATCGAATTAGCTGTTCCCTCGTCAACTTTTGTCCCGTGCCGTATGTAAGCAGCCTGCCAAAACCTTTAGGCTGTTGCTACCTCTCCGATTCAGCAAACGATGGTGAATGACCTGTATAAAGCCCGCATAACCTTTTCGTATCATCAGAGTCATCTATCAGAATAATTCACTAACGTCTGACTTTGAAATGACTTGTTGAAAAAATATTCAACAACTGAAAACAAATTATTCAAAAGTAGGTTTGAATTTAATACGCTACACACATTGTAGTGTTCAAAAAATAAATCCCGCAATCATTTTTCTTATACCTATTTTTTGAAAACTCTAGGCGCGATAGTGTCGCCTAAATCTTTTAAAAAATTCTGCTTTTGATTGATCGAGCCTAGTGTCTGTGACTTAAAGAATGCGTCACAAAAACGCTAGGCTGTAAACTATGAATAGGCTTAGACCACTAATACGTACCATTTTGGTAACGACCTGAACGCATTGTCACTATTGTGTAACGCACAAAGCCGGGCCTGTGTAAAAAAATATAAGCTATTCCTATCACAAATGCATCTAACGATGCTAATGATGCCTAACTTATTGTCTAATTTGTGCCTAACGTTTTTTTTTATTTTCAGGCAACAAAAACATAACGGACAATAATGTGATTGATCGAAGTGTCAGCGGAGTGGATACTACGCGGGTTCTATAGTCACAGACTCTCTAGACTTAGAGTGTTCCACTGGCTGCCCAGTGATCGTGTGAACCGCGGGAAATAATGCCAACCACTCGGTGATTATGTCGCAAACCGTTCGATAGAAATACCTGTCGAGTAGAACTTCTTCCCAACGCGAACTTGAATACTCGATCATAGTAATGCAGGCACAAACCTTTAGTGACAAACTCTGTCGTCTGCGGCCACTCGTGCCAACGGCTACTGCTCTTTAATCCAATCATATTTAATGCATAATTATATACAAACTTCTTTAGTAAAATTTTCCGTGTTAATTACTAATAGGTAGTATCTACATGTCGTTCTAAAGAGTGGTAGCCTCATATTATATAAGGGGCCGCCCCAGTTGGTCATCTATTTGTTGAAATTCTAAATTTCTTAGCTAGTTTAGACTTAGATAAATCTATCGAGCCTGACGCACCTTTCGAACTTTGTAGATAAATAATTCTATATACCTAGTTTTAAATAATTAACACTTACATTATTAAATTTGAGCACCAAATCGTACTTAATATTTAGTCAAAATGTTATACATAGTAAGTATAGTTAGCACAATATTTGGAACTTTACTTTCTATGTTATTAATAAATTGTAATTTCCGTCTTGTTGATTGTCGCTACTGAACGAAGCTCGTATTAGGATGAAATAACACTTTCATCGGACTGACATATTGTTCTTAAAATTTAATTAACTCTTAGTACTAGACTTAAATAATTTTACTTCACGAAATGTGGTTAACGCTTAATGCAATATTTATTATTAAGTTACGAGTATGAAGTTTAGTGCAATAATTTTATTGAAAATTGTATGAAATTTATGTTATATGTTTTGTTTTGTTTGTCTTTACACATGGTCGTGAGTAGTGACGCACGTGACTTGCGTACACGTGCACGTGCACCCCGCCTGACGGGTGACGTCACAAAACGTAATTCGGACATGTCTAGAGTGTTATTAAATACGTTTTCAGTATTATGTGTATGTAAGATTTTTAGACTATCGTTATTTTCGAAACATTTTACATTGAAAATTAAGTGATTTTTATAGACTGTAGGTAAAAAGTAATTTATTGTTACTTTTAAATTATTTCCAAAAATGTTTCCAAGACTACTTGTATGTGAGTTTTATCTTCGTGAATTTCTCAAATGAATCAAAGCAATGTGTGATGTCAAAGTAGTAGAACAAGTTTCTCGGCGTCCTTCCTAGCTTTAAATAGTTAAAAGTTTTTTCTACTATTCATTATATTTTATTATGTAATGGTACGACAACAGAACTGCAGATGGCGCAAGCTTTAATGCAAACTTAATTATTTAATCCAACGAATTACGACTATTATTATTCTATCACTACTTATATTAAGATCTGTACATTCAGTTTGTGAAGTTAATAAATACATTTGTTTTATATTTTCTGAAAATTCGGAGAGAGAACGCAGCTCAATAGTTGTTGAAGTCATTATGTAGTCATAAAAACTTAATAATTAATAATATTAATTGTCTATGAAGGAAAAATATTTTTTGTTTATATGTGTACTTACTTTTAACATTTGTGAACAAAACAATACATAATACAGACGCTCGGCTCTTGTCAATTATTTCATAGTTCTAATCACGTTGTTAATGTCGGGCTATAATAATACTAAATTGTTGTAGTTGAATTCATTGCAAACATTAGATGATTTGTATAATATATTGTCCTTGTTTCTTCATAAATATTTTACACTGGAATATGCTTTCTTATTTAAAACCCTCAACCTGATTTGATATTAATAATAATTTTATTTCTCTCATAAGATACAAGAAGTGCACAGCCAAAAATTACAATTAAATTATTATATAGTGTTTTACCTTAATGAGAGCTGGAGTCTGTGCTAGGTTCAAAGACTTGTATTACAAATCTCCAGGCCCCCTACGTATATAAAGACACATTATATTATCCATCTCATGCTAAAAACCATCATCCCAAACTACACTAATATTATAAAGCTGAAAAGTTTAATTGGTTGAACGCGCTTATCCCGAATAAAAAATCTTTAGGTGTTCGATAGCTCATTTATCGAGGCAAGTTATAGGCTATATAACATCCTGCTATGTCCAATAGGAGCTTAGTAGTGGCCAAAGATCTACGGGAGCGGTGAGCGGAGCCCCGGGCAAAAGTTAGTATGATATAAGAGTAAAATCTTTTAAACTTTCGCAACTTGTACATGTATTAAATTATTATGTAAAGGATCAACGTCACGTTGCGCAAAAAAACATTACCCTCTTTTTTTGGCAGTCGGATAATAAGAGGTATTTCATATTCCTTAAATATAATACGTGACGTAGACCCGTTGCATAATAATTTAATATGAAATAAGAGTAAATATTCGAAACATATTTTTTCGCTAGAGATTGTTATTTAAAGTTGTGGGGAGTCCGTTTCTACACAGTGGAGCAGTGTCTAGGATGGGGCTGCTCTAATCCCACCCTCCTCATTGACGCATACGATTTGCTATCGCGAGGGAAAGCTCTCGTCACACTTCGCCTGAAGCTCAATGATGCCTGCGTACAGGAGTTGTTCGAAAACTCAATCGCGCACCGAGAAGGCCTATCTCACGATGCGCCTCCGAAGCCTAATACTATTTAAAGTTGTAGTTAATTTGGAAGAATAAAAATACCAGCGTTTATTTAAGACACTTTAATTATGTAATTATTGTTTTTAAAAAGATTATTTTATATTTCCTCTTAACAATGATATTACAGGAATGTCAAACAGTATTACATTTTCGGTTCATGTAAGTAATACAAAATTAGGATATTGATTTATAGTACAAAATAATTATTACTACTATTCTTAATATTAAATCTGATTGGAAGAGGTGAAATTGAAATAGACATTCATAATATCTAGCTTTAACCTTATGAACGCCAACGTCATCTATACTTGACAAGCGCAAGCGTGCCTTGAGCGCCGATGTCGTCTATAGATGACAAAACTCAGGTCCATAAAAATACAAGATAAAGATACTGTATCATTACTTTTATGTCTTTGTTACCAAATCTTAAAAACCAAATTTTATGGCTTAGCGTCCAGGGCACGGTGATGCCGATTTGACGTGGCGGTCAAAAGGTTAATAGCTCATTGGGAAGGGTTCTAATGGAAGAAGGACAACGCCCCTGTGACGCTTCTAGTGTGGCAGACGTCCATTGGCTACGGTAACCCCTTACCATCACGCGGACCATAAACTTGTTTGCAACCGTCGCAGTATAGAACTGTCACTATTTCATACAATCAGTACTTTCGGTGTAAAATGATATATTAACCCCACTAGCTAACGAATGAAAAATACACCCTATTGCTATCAGCAAAAAATATATTTTTATTTATCACTTGGTTGGGTGTTATAGAATTTATCAAGCAAAAATTCCACGAAACTTGTACACTTTTGAAAAATGGGTATGAGAAAAACAGTCCTTGAGTACTTCGCAGACAGGTCTTTTGACTTGATGAGGCAATAATGATTAATAAAGATAACGCCCATAATAAGGAACAAGCACTGTGTAGCGGAAGTCTTTACAAATATACAATTAACGGAAACAAAGTACACCCAGATACAAAAAAAAATATCTATGAATATACTATGAATTTCGAAATCTATTTCAAATGTATAAGCGACAATATATACATTTTCGAAAAACTGTAATATTGACCCCCACTAAGTATATGTCAAAATTCATAATATGGCCTCGGAACGTACACTTGAATGTTACGTGCACGTGAAACGGGCGTATTCCGTGAATCATGCAATCAAAAGCTAATATAAATGAACAGGATAAACAAATTATACAGATAAATATTGCTTACGCTTTGGATATACGACCCCAAGTTGAGGCGCTAAATATGCCAATAATTGCCACACTTTATATCAAATAATCTTATATATTGAACTTACCAATATAACACAATTAACTAAAAAGGTCCATCCATGCAGTGCCGGATTAAAAATACATAATGTCACCAAGGCGACTAAGGGAATAACCTTAAGTAGACAAGAGCACTGCGAGAAAAAGAAAATTCGATACAAAACCCTATACCAATCCGTCTGGCCAGCGTGGTATAGTAGGCTAAATTCCCTCCAAAATGTTTGGAGGAGACCCGTGCCCAACAGTGGGACGTTTATGGGTTGAAATGATGAATCTTATACATTGTATTGAACCTACCAATATAAGACAATTAAAAAAATCACTAACTAAACTACTTTCAAAAATATTTGCAGGAAGAATAAAACAAAATGTAATTCTACCAAAGATATACATTTAAGTATAATTATATAGCATTAGTTGTATGCGGTACAAAATCGCTCATAGTGACGCAAATTATGTGCTGCTCATGTCCAGCAGTGGGCATCTTTGGGTTGATATGATGATGATGATAAGCATTGCATTCGAATAGCTATAAACATGTTACATAAGTCATTTTGTAAGTAAAAATAGATTGTAATATCTTTCACCGTTTTCATTGCATGACTGTGTGGTGTTAACGTAGGCGGAGGAGCGGTTTTTGAGGGCCAAACCCCTCCCGAAATATTAAATTAATATTTGTACTGATCAATTAAAAGTTTAATAAAAAACTGCATTATCATAGCTCAGGTTAAAATCTTACAATCAACCATCTTTTAATTTCATGCATGTTTTAGATTTTTAATCTGATACTTAAACTAACCTACACCTGTTCTGTGTAACTTTTTTGTTAAATAGACAACATCCGAACTTGGTGGCAAGCAGTGTGTCGCGGTCATTTTAACCTATTTGGTTTATACTTTCTGCAAATAGATTTAACTACTATAATTACTTAATTTTCTTGCTGCATAGTAGTTCTAGTGAATAGTTCCTGAGTCAACGCGCTAAGGAACATAGGTATGGAACTATTCTGATGTAGGTGTATATCCACCAACTCGTCCAAGGTGCTGGAGTAATCGGTGTGTACCAACTCAATACCTTCCTCGATTAATTTGAAGATGAGGTAATCGTCTGGAGAATCCGCAAACATGCTTGATAACCTATAAACAATAGTTAAGCGATTGTGATTTATTACTGAAACAGTTTTACATTGCAAGTCAAATTTTTATTATGTACTTATATGAAACATGTAACTCTGACTGCTATACTCAGAGATGTTACTTAAATTTAAAGTTTATTTAGTAAAAACGGGTAATACTTAAGTCAATACGCCTAAAGACGATTATTCAATGAAAAAAAAATGTGTTAATGACAGATTACCGCTAATTGACGTCTCTGAGTGCGGCAGTGTAAGGGCTTGTATTTTCTTGGTATAATGGTCAAGATCAGTCGTTCGTCATACTACAAGATCCCATTAAGTAATATATACCCTCATCTGTTATTTATTAGTGATAAGAAGTAAATGATAGATAATATTCACATTGACTTATTGCAAATAGGTTGCCTAGTTAAATCGCGCCCGGATAATATTAATATCGTGCGCAAAATTTTTTGTTGGAGAGACTTCCAGCATGGTGGAATGAGATTGGAGTCAATACCTTTTATTTTTTTCATTCATCATTTATTTCATAATTATCACTAATAAATAACTGATGAAGGTATATATTTGTTAATGGGATCTTAGACTATCAAAATGTGTCAAGTGCTGAAGTTAGTAATGATATATTTATAACTTACTTGTAATTATTATGTCCCGTTCTGTCTATCTTGAAACCTGTCAGCATATAAACTACATCTCTGTACTCTTGAGAAGCCGTTGTGAATTCTTCTTTCATTCTGAAATTATTGTTTTATGTTATTAATAGTGAATAAGATTTTTTATACACAATTAAAAACACCTGGTTTCACTTATTTAACAATTTTTTCTTTGATATTTTTGTTTTTCAGAAAATATCGTTAAAATTAATATTCAGTAATACCCGACACTTTCTATCGGCAGTAACGTTAGTCAGACGCTTTAAAGCTACCAAAAAATAACTAGTAACTAATAAATCTTAGTTCATTTTTATATATGATACAAATTTATAGAAAATTACAAATTTCAATATTTTTCGTAAGCAGTCAGACCAATAGTAGAGGCAGACAAACTGTGTAAAAGACACACTAATGATAAAAAATCCACTTTTCTATAAACACACACTAATATAAAATCTCCACACAAATAAAACGACACAAACCCCCTTATTACAAAATATGGACTAAGTATTAAACCAGGTTTAAATTGACATAAGCCATTTTTTAGTTTTAGTGTCAAAGTTGACAATTTAAACCTGGTTTAATGCTTAGTCCGTATTTTGGGGGGGGGGGTATTTTTATAAGGGGGGAACCGATTGTTCATGTACTTTGGCTAAGGGAAGCATGTCTGGCTACTGGTTGTTGCTCTGAGATTATTAATTACATATATATTAGATTTTATTATAGACAAACCTTTTAAGTTTAATTCGGCTGCTTTCCAGCTGTGCCATGAGCTTCTGGGTCTCTTCAGAACTGACATTCTTCCTTAGTGATGGTGAGTTGGTCTTCTCTAGTTCTGCTCTTAGCCTTTTTATCTGTATATTCATGTTAAAGAAGATATCATCAAAATCACTCGCAGTGTTAGATGAGGTCTATGTCCAGCAGTGGATGTCATCAGGCTGATATGATGATGATGATATTATCTTTAGACAGGTTTTTAAATACACGTATACGTATTCGCGTACTTTCGGAATCACGTATAAAGGTACATTAAACTAAACTCTTCGACTTACAATGGATATGGCGTAGAATTATTATTTTTGATAGTTAAAATTTTCATGAAATTCCATTCATTTTCACAATATTTCGTAGAACCAATTCCAAATTTCGCGAAATTCCTAACTATAGTATACTTAATAAGGATTATGTAAAAAAAAATATTTTCGCAAAATCTACTATGTCATAGCAGTAACATAAAGTAACCTAAAAATGTCTTCAAAATTGTCGATTTTCATCATTTTCAAAAAACAAATTTTTATAACTGAACCATATGACTTGGATTTTTTTAATATTTTTCTCAGAACAGGTACAGCCTATACCATCGCCCGGTAGCCGCTTGACATTGAGTTTCGGGACACCCTGTATATATTTTATGTATGTAATGTAATTATTTATTATAATAATATACACGGGCGAAGCCAAGTGCACAAAGTAGTGACGTAAAATTGTCTCACCTCTTCCTGGGCTGATGCTAAATCTTGCTGCATTTCTTTGTGTTCCATAGCAGCAGGGTTATCAGCCAAATGCAGCACCTATAAGCGCATAATCAAAAGTCAAACAAAGGTCCACGGGAGCAAAGCCCCGAGCAACAGCTAGTCAGATATACAATACAGCTAGCTCTCAGACCAACAAAATACTTTTTTTTTCAAGAATTAGTTTTCCCTAACACCACTGGTGTTTGTATAGCGATTCTTGGTACAATTTTGATATAAATATTTTTTTTTTTTATTATGACTAGATATCTGTTTAATATGATTCTGAAAAATTTTATAAGTTCATTTTACACACATGAATTATAAAAGAGTGGTGCTTTCTGGTTCAAGTCAAGCATTTAGAAGCCAATAAGTGTCTGTTTTGGTATTCCCGTACCTTAGTGTTGTGGTGCGCGCCGAGCTTGTCGAGGTGCGTGTGCAGCGCGTCCCGCTGCGCGCGCAGCTTGCTGACGTCACGCCGCGCGCTCTCCGCCTCGCCGCGCCACCGCGCGCACTCGCTGCGTAGGTTCTCCACCACTGTACACACATTTTATTTAGGGAACAGACAGTCACCTACAGATTGTTACATAAGGACATAATATTATATACCTACAGACTTACGAATTACATTGAATTTTACAAATGTATACGGCACTTTAGTCAATATTATGTATACTTTATTACAGTGAGGCAGTCAGTGAAAAAAATTACAATTTTATTATAATTCGTATAGATTATTTTCTGATGTATATATATTTATTAGTTAGTACACTTGTCCTATATGAGCGAAGTATGAAGGCATGAAGCAATATGGCAACAGCGCAATAATAACATCAAATGAAATTAATTTATTGCTTGTTACAAGTAAAAATAGCAGTCAGAACTTCAGAAGTGTTCTACGTGACCAAACGCACGTGTTTATTTTTGTCTGATTTTCTAAACACTAAGTTGAGATTGCCATTATATGGAATTTCGACTGTCACCGTGGCGCAGTGGTTAAGGTGGTCGCCTCGCCACTACATCGTCGTGCTGGGTGAAAAAAAAAAAAAAAAAAAAAAAAAAGGGTGAACTTACACTTAGCATGCGCAGTACTATCGTGGGTAGCGAGCAGATCCCTGTACCCCTGCAGCGATTTCTCCAGCTGTTCCACTCTAGCGGCCAGCAGTGTCGCGTTACCGACACCTGCCTCACCACTCAGAGTAACTGTTAATTCCTTCTCGTAACAGTCCAGTTGCTGTCTAAAGTACACACAATAACATAGATAAATAATAATAGTAGAAATAGAATGACGATAATCTCGTGCAAGCAGAAAAGAGTAAACAAGTAAAACCAAATATTTGGATCTCATGAGATTGTCGACATGTTGGATGTGGATTCGGCGATCATTGTTCCGATATAGTCATCGCAGTCAATGGAATGATTGCCAAGAGCCTCCATCGACACCTGAAAAGGCTCGCGTTAGATGGATGGATCAAGATTTTTTTTTTTAATTTTTTTATTGCCTTTAGTGGCAGACGGGCTAGCGGCCCACCTGATGGTTAGTGGTTACCGCCGCTCATGGACGTTGGCAATGTCAGGGGCACAGCTAGGGTTGCCAGGTCGCCAAACCTAATAGCCGGACAGACTAGCCAGTTTGGCCGGACATTTGGGTAGAAAAGCCGGACAACCTATATTATTGAGGATTTTGTCTCAGTATTAATAGGTACAACAAAAAAATTGTGCGTGCGTGGCTGCGTGGGCGACCGACAGTCGACTCTCGTCGCCTGCGCTCGGCGCTCGCTCGTTTGCGAAATCTAAAAAGCCTAACAAAAGCCGGACAAGACGGACACCGGACACGCAATCAAAAAGCCTACCTATGTCCGGCTTTATCCGGACGCCTGGCAACGCTAGGCACAGCCAAGCCGCTGCCTACCTAGAGAGGTAGATAATATTCTTACCTATAACTATCTCTCTCTCTCGTGACAAGTTGCAGACGCTTCTGTAGTCTGTGTATGAGACTCTCCTGGTTCTTGCGGACTACCTGCAGGTCGGTCAGTTTGCCTGTTGCCTTGTCGCGCTCGTACTTTAGTGTTGCCACTTCCTACAACATTATTTAACTTATTATTATACACCAAGTTAGTGACAATAAGTTTTTATATTTATTTATTTGGTATGCCAACATTATGAGCTTAAATTTTAAACATGACTAGATTAAATTAGTTTTTATGGCGCACCATGGAATGGCCCTTCAATAGAAGGATCTTATTTAAATACTTTTTTTTTTATAAATACATACATATTATAGATAAATTATACCCAGACACAGAACAAACCTTTATGCTCATCACACAAAGATTTGTCTTGGGTGGGGATCGAGCCCACGACCTCCGGCTTAGCAGTCAGGGTCACTAACCACTAGACTAACAGGCCAGTCAAACACACAAATATCTGTTTCATCTGGGAATCAAACTCAGGTCACTCGGCACGGCGATATTAATGGCAAGGAGGCGACCACCATAACTGCGATGACAGTTAGTTTTTAGAAGCCGGAACAGCTTAGCGACCATCGCTTGTCTTTGCTGTAGCCGCTGCCGTGTGTGTTGTGTATTTTGAGCCTTATCCTCAACCCATAAGGTAGATCTTACCTCAGTGAGTTGTGCGAGCTGCGAGTGTGCGTTTGACGTAGCGGAGGTGGCGGACAGCTGCGTGTTAAGCGCGTGCTCCAGCGCTGACGACAGCGCTGAAGCGGACTCCACGCCAGCCAACCGAGCCACCGACACGTACTTATCTAACGCCGTCTCCAGCGAAGCCACCTTAACCTGCATACAACAAACAACGTGAAGCCTGAATATCAAATCAAATGGTATGGTGGCACAGTGATGTATTCTGTCGCGTCACTTTATACGCTACTCAAGTTGTAACTTACAAAAGAATGGCGATCAAAAAGAGTGTCTTGAGTTCCCTAACAGTCTTGTCATAGTGGTGCTATGAGAAGACTGTTCTGACTGTCAGGTCGAAGGAAAATTGACTGGCACTATTTTTCGGATAATATTTATTATGTTGTATGACCTATGAACCTAGATGAATAAATGCTTTTCATTATCATCTTTAATGTATTAGATTTTTTGGCCTACAATTTCACTAGCATAGAATGAATACATATACCGGTTTCAGCGTTAAATACGCTCGTATTTATATTAGAATATTATGCATGAGGATTTCGTGTGCTTCTTTTCCACCGATTGCGCATGCGCAATTACAAATACGAGCGTATTTAACGTCGAACGTGTAACCGCCCTTAACCTTTCCCTTTTTACATCTTTTACTGAATCAGTGAATCATTTAATTCAAGAATACTATCATATTAACGCGAAAAATATTAAGCAATTTGCCAAAACAAAGAGGTATTGTCTAATAAAATTACGTGTTTATAAAGTTGAACTTACCTTAGCTTCATGTAGTTCCTGTTGCACCGGCTGAAGGGCATCGACCCTGGACTGTAGCTGATGCACCTGTTCTTCTAACAAAAGTTTGTTGCACACCACATCTCTTAGTGAACGTTCTGTGGCACGTAGACGTAAAACCTCCTTCTCTAACTCCGCCATGTTGGATAGCCGTTTTTGTGCAGTCTGTAGAAGTATATAAAAGTTTTACTAGAAAGTGTCATTATGTAAAGAACTGTATAATCACAATGATTATTCTGTATTGAGGAGCTTGGAACACAGTAAAAATTCATCTTTAAAAGTATACACACTATGAAGAAACATAAAACAAATCAATCAAAGTTATATTATCACGCGTGCTACTGTTTTTAATAGTTAGACTCATGGCATCTAAGGCAAAAAAAAAAATGTCCGACAGCGGATGGATCTTCAGGAGATATGATGTTGATGTATAATAAAATTTTAGTAAGAAGAAGATTTATTACAATAATTTAAAATAATACTTTAGCCTGCTGGTGCCAGTCTTTATAAGAGTCTCTCTCATACTCCAGTTCCTTCAGCTTACTGGTGACTTGCTGCAGCTCAAATGTCTGCTTCTCTAGCTGAGTCCTTAGTGTTGTGCACTGTTCTGCTCTGCTTGTTTGTTTTGACACTTCCTTTTTTAACATTTCCACTTCTGATTGTGCACCTTCTAGAGCCTGTAATATTAGGTATTAATATTAGTATACACAAGCAGTTGACAATTATATAGGTGAATTACTCAGACAGAAATAGGAGGTAAGTAAGTTGTTTATAGAGTTAGTACCATATATTAAGTTGAAGACTTGACTTATTTTACCAACTTTTTTAATAAACGTCAATGTCTACTTAGTCCTATACTGCTTTTTACAGCATGTGCAATTTATAGTTACAAATTATCTACCAGTAAGTTTGTAATATGACATAGGGCCATAGCACAGACTCTTTTAGTATTGGTTATCTGTGCTTTTGAGCCTGCATCACATATTTTGGACTCTCTGACTTCCATCATAGTATTAATTTTGTTTTGTTTTTAGGAGGTTGTCATTTTAGGAATTTTACGCTGCCTTTAACTTCTGAAAAGCAACTTAATTGCTGATTGCAAATGCTAAAAGCAGCTAGTCTACCGGGCCCCATATTTAGACATTTGACTACAACATAATCACCTGCAACAACTCATCCATATCTTTCTTCATCTCCGAGAACTGATCTTTATTGCTAACATTCGCCTCCAACAACTTATCCTTTAATTCAGCTATTTGTTTGTGTAACTCTCCCTTCTCTCTGTCCCAGTTAGCCTTACTCTCTTTATGCTCTTTCAAAGCCTCATTGTACTCATCTTTTAACTCTTGTTCTCTCCTTCTTACTACTTGCAGCCTGTTTTCCATGTCAGAGAGAGTTCTCTCATCTCTCTTGTGTTGCTCTGTGAGTGAGGCTTTCTCTTCTTCAAATAGTATCTGCATCTCTTTTCGTATTGTGTGCTGGTGGTTGATGCGAGATTCTAGTTTTGTGATCTGTAATGAGTTCGATATTTTTATTCAAAAAATAATATGATGAACTATTGTTTGTAGATATAAACATTAAACAAATTGTAGGTCTGCTGTAATTGCATTCCGTTTTTTATTATAACATAATTTTTTGTCTGTAAGAAGGTTGTATTGCCCTTGGCAAAAACAAATGCAAAGGGGCCTACCTGAGCTTTAGCCGCAATCAGATCAATTTTCAATCTTTTAGCTTCCCAGGGAGATGGTGGCGCCGAAGCCGGTGTTGAATTGGATTCAGTTCGCAAACGTTTTTCAGGTGTACAAGAATCAGTCATACCCAAACTTGACTTACGTTTCCCCATTGACAAGAAACTAGATAAGCCTGAAAATAGACATTTTTAGTATATTATTGACCCTTATCTCAATGTTAATTTGTTTATAAAATCTTACCTTCTTTCAAAGATTGGTTACTGTCGGAGAAATTCAGTTTCGATGCAGACGACAGTTTGTCTTTCGGCGGGTCGGTGTTTATAACCCGCCGAAATGGTTCTAGAACATCATTAAAAAGAGACATATCCCCTTCTTTAGACATACTGTTATATATGGGAGAAACTCTTGAATCCAAATCAAACGAAAACCATCATCAATTCCGAAATTCATAAAAAAATACACAACGCAAAATGAAAGGATATGCCTCCACAGAGTTATTATTTTATTTGACGTCCGTGACATTTCATAGAATGAATTGACATAGATTATAAATTATTTTATTTAAAATCCGGATTAGAAACAAAGGGTCCTTTAGTCCTTTCACCCCAATCGGGAATATCATATAATTATATCCATTTTAGTATTGGGACGCGCTGACGGACCATTAGTAATATATATAAATGTACTCTGTGCCATTAGTCCATTACTAACACAGACTAATAAGGGATACTACGTATATTACTAAACTGCCACAGAGTACATTAAACTGCCATTGATCAAGTGATCAAGTGTGAAACGCCGAATGTTTTTGTATGGATTTGACTGTTTAGAGACATAAACGTAGGTATCGGAGTTGTAGATTGATCTATAAATGGTCTGTAAGGCGGAGTCACATCACAATTAAATTATTTATATTAGTTATTCGAATCAGCAGAGACGATGGAACTCTTGGTGGTGATCCTGCAACAGTTTAGGAGATTTTATATCCTTTGTAAATGAATTCAAGGCTTGTGGTTTAGAACTAAATTTTTCAAAATGGGAACTTTTTGTGCCTCCCAATTGTATTGGGATGGGCGTGATGACATTATTCACAGTTTTAGGCAATTATCTCCAGATATCAAAATTATTTATTATTTATTTATTAGATAGAGGAGAGGAGATCCGAGCCCAGCAGTGGCACTTAATGGGTTGCTGATGATGATGATGAAATTCCCTTTGTCTTCTTGGTTCACCTTTATTAGAGGAGAGTTTTTCGTCTTATATTGACCAACAAAAAACCAAATTTAACTCTTTTTCTAGTCGCTTACTTAAAATTAATAGTCACGTTGCATACACCATCATTACATTCTGTTTATTTGTACCAAAATTCACTTATGTTTTACGGTCTTTGCCTTTTTGGAAATATTCTGATCTGACCTCTAAATTAGATATTATTATTCAAAATACACTTTCAACTTCCATGAACATGAGGCTGGAAGGCCGAAGTTGGATACAGGCTTCCTTACCAATCCGTCACGGAGGATTGGGTATAAGGAAAATTACCAGCGTCAACCTTCCAGCTTATTTATCATCTTCTCACAGTACTTTCGACCTAAACTGCCAAATTTTATCTAAATCTCATTCATTCAACACTGTACACATCCCCTTTATTTCGGAGGCCATTGATACGTGGACATCCATTACATCTAGAGATGTTATATTAGGGTCAATTTCGCATAATCCTAATATAGGATATATTAGTTTCGTCATATTCTAATACCATACCTATTACTCGATATTAGTCAGATAATAGGGTAAGGAGTGAACGATTTAGTATTATGCTCTATAACTAGTATTCGTTCGCGTAGTCTCTGGCTAATACTTGACTAATATCGAGTAACCTAATAGATGACATTCCTATAACCTAATATGAATACGGGTCGCTCGTATTATAATATGCATACCTAATATGAGTATATTCGTTTCATCTCTAGAAACGACGCACGGCGCGCTTCGTATCGTAATGATAAGTACCTACCTAATACTATTGTATTCGCCTCGTCGCGTTGTCTCTGGCTAATACTTGACTAATATCGAGTAACCTAATATATGACATTCCTTTATCCTAATATGAATACGGTCGCTCGTATTATAATATGCATACCTAATATGAATATATTCGTTTCATCTCTAATTACATCTGACGATCTCCCTCAAAATTTTTCAGCGCAGCGGCTGTGGGACGAGTCGCTCTGTAGAGTGGTGCGTAATAATTTACTTGAAACGACTACCAACTCTGCGGATCGTGCTCGTCTTTTGGCTGCGGCTGAATGGGAATCAGGTCTTTGGTTGAAAGCGATACCTTTTCCTGCCCTTGGAACTTTCGTTGATAACATTTCTTTCCGCATTGCCGTAAGTCTAGGCTTGGGAGCCTTTAATTTTATTACTCACCTTTGTTCTTGTGGTAAGGTCGTTGATCAGCTTGGTCACCACTGTCTGTCTTGTTTCAGAAGCGCTGGTAGAATTTTTAAACGATGTCATTCGCCGGGCGCTTGTCAGTGAGCGTATACCGTCCGTTTTGGAGCCTAACGGCCTAATGCGTAGCGATGGTAAGCGACCCGACGGCATGACTCTCGTTCCGTGGAAGATGGGTAAGCCCTTGGTGTGGTATGCTACTTGCGTTGACACACTGGCGGCATCTCATCTTTCACGGACTGGTATTAAAGCGGGTTCTGCTGCCAATTCTGCAGTGCCTCAAGAGGCGTAAATATGAAAGTCTTGGTAAGACTTAAATTTTTGAGCATTTTGGAGTTGAAACTCTTGGACCTTGGGGCCCAAACGCTTACAAATTTTATCGTGAAATTTGTAAGCGTGTTTCTAAGGTATCACATGATCCAAGGGCTGGCCTCTACCTGGGGCAACGCATTAGCCTTGCTATCCAACGCGGTAATGTGGCTAGCCTTCTGGGTACATTTCCTCAGGAATCTGATCTTAATCAGGTATTCTATTTATAGGAATTTCCTGTAAATAGAGTATCTGGTTCTTTTTTCTTTTAATAGGTTAGCTGTGTATGTTTTTAAGTTATGTGTTAATATTTTATTGAATAAAAATGTGTCCCCCTATATATTAAAATCTCAGACCAACAAAATATATTTAAATTTGACATTAAAGTACTCTGTGGCATTGACACATGATTGACGGTTGTCAACTTGTCATATTAGTACCTATGTTGTTGTACTTGTTATGTTTTAGTATTTTTAGGTTAACTCCACTCACGCTTGTGATTCTTTTTATATTTAATTAATGTTCTAAAGTGGAGTTTTAGTTAGAGTTTTCTTAAAAGATAAAAATGGAAGTCGATACGTTGCTGGGCAACTATTTCTCAAGTTACGAAGATCTAGATGTAAATATTCAAAACTACACAAAAATTACTCTTATTGATAAAACTCTGCTTCTTACCGATGATCTTTCATACATTATTGATTATAGATACACAAATTGATGCTGGAAGATGAACCAAGAACATTAGCATATAAGAATGCAATTTTAAATAACAAATCTTATTTTAAAGATAAAATAATCATGGATGTTGGATGTGGAACGGGCATATTATCTTTATTTTGTGCTCAGGCTGGGGCTAAGAAAGTTTATGCCGTGGAAGCTAGTAATCTAGCTCTACTCGCTAGAGATATTGTAAAAGAGAACAAGTTTGAAAATGTTATCGAGGTATTTTTTAATTTAGTTATTTTCTTTAAATAATTTACTACACTATTTATTTAAAGGGGGTAAAGGGTAAAACAAATTGTAAAGAATTATATCTGGCAATTTACAATAAATTTTTAAAATAAATTTTAGACTAGAGGTAATTCATCTATATGAATCTTTTGTATAACACAGATGGCACAGGTCCATACCAACAGTAAAAATCAATTTAGACTATTGCAGTCTGCACTAGACTAGAATAAGGTGAATTGATGATAGGTACTAAATTATCTTTATAAAAAAAATTATTTATTTATGATATAGTACCATGTAGCAACAGATTAAAAATACATAATGTCACTACTTTTATAGTTCTAAAATACAGGCCTCGGTTTAGACTAGACTTCAGATCGTCGACAAATTACAAACTAACTATGCCAATCTTCTTTATGTCAATGTATCATGCGAATATGTAATTTGTGGAGATGAATAAACATTTTTATTATTTATTAATACATTCATTTCCATGTTCTAAAACCTAGTATTTATTTCAGGTAATTCACAGTAAAGTTGAGGATGTAATATTACCCAACTACTCGAGGGTAGATGTTATAGTGTCAGAGTGGATGGGATTCTACCTCCTTCATGAAGGTATGCTGGACTCTGTGTTGATGGCTAGAGAAAGGTTCCTCAAGGAAGATGGACACATGTTCCCTGAGAGTGCTGCTGTGTATATAGCTCCATGTAGGTAAGGATTAAAATTATTTATATAGTCTGCTCCGTCTTAAAATGTTAAAGCTAAAAAAAATAGGTGAGCTCATCTGTTGATAGAACCTCTTCACATGATCATAGCACATTTAGGTGGAAAACATGCATATAGCCTACCTGATGGTAAGCGGTTACCATAGCCTATGGGCGCTTGCAACACCAGGGGCATCAGAGCAAATGGCCAACCTTTAATTTAAATTACATGAAAAGTACATACATTTGATTTAGGTTGACATTAAGACCTAATAAAGGCTAGGCCTGTATTTTAGAACTTCAGGCCCCCCATTACATTGGTTCATACTCTGGACTCTGCTGACTCTGGAGACTCCTAGGGTCACAGTTTCTCAGTTTTCACATGTTGTTACCAGTGTCCCGTCTTTATATGAAAAATGGAACAACATCTATGGTGTATCAATGTCGAAATTTGCCAAAGAACTCAGATCAAGTAAAGGAAACAAACCAGAAGTCCTAATTGTAAATCCTGAAGATTTGTTGGGAACAGAAGTTATACTTTGTTGGCTTGACATGAAGGAGACTACTTTAGAAGATTTGGAATCATTCAGCATTAAACATGTTGTTGGTAAGTTATACATAGTAATTATATAGCATTTTATTATATAGAACTATTAAATTCGAACAACCGATTAAACTACCCATTTTGTGCCAATCGGGTAGTTTATTTGGTTCAGCACATCATTCGATTTCTGTCGATTACAGACGGAACAAAATCGTTCGCTGTTGCGGAAATTAGGTAAGACCTATGTCCAACAGTGGACATTGTTGGGACGATAATATGATGGTACTTATGGTACAAGATTTTGAGCCAGGATGTTATAATTTCAGGTGCCAGTAAAAATGGTAATTACCAAGGTTTATGTATATGGTTCGAGTGTGTATTCCCCGACTCATCTGACGGCAAGGGGGACGGTCGTGTTGTATTGGACACAAGCCCTAAAAGTCCGCCAACACATTGGAAACAAACTGTCATAGTATTTCCACAAGAACAGGATGTTGAAGAGGGAGAACCCATAGCTTTTCAATTGGATATTAATAGAGATCAGATGAATGGTAGAAGGTAAATATTGTTTTACTAATCTATAGGGTTCATAGAAAGGAATGGCAACATCGCAATTTAGTGTCATATTTCATGATTTTCGATTTTTATTACTTAATCCGAGCAATTTTTTTTGAAATATTTTTCAGTACACTTTTTAGAATTAGGTGAAAAGTGTGTAAAAGTTATTATTACTGCGTATATTATTGCGTTTACAATTCTATTTATATGCAAATAACACATTGGAAATTGCAAGGCGTTATTTTCATAGTAAAATATCTGTAAGAATTATGGATACTTACATTTTAATACACATTCACATAAGTTTAAAAAAGTGTATTGAAAACAATGCCAATGGTGACTTGTTTTGACAGATTTTTGACAGAAAAATACGTGAAAAATCTGTCAAGTTTTATATAGGCTATATAGCACTTATTTGCCAATGGAGAAAACAACTTATTATTACTTACTTATTTTGCAGGTACAATTTACAAATGACCATGTTAGACCCAGAGGCAATAGACCACCCACAACCATGCTCCTGTCACATGACAAAGTGTATACTAGTCAAGGCATTGCTGCAGCAACATACTGACCATGCGCTGAGCGAGATGACTACAAACAGAGCAACTGTATTAGAAGATGAACCAATTGTTGATGATGATGATGATGACAGTTGAATACAACGAATTAAATTTAGTAATTGTTTTTTATTAGTAACAATATACCTTTATAACTTAATAGAGTTTGTTTGATTGAACCCTAGGATACCAGGAACTACAGCCCCCTGATTCTGAGCTGTCGGAATATTTTCGGCCGGAAATGTCAGTTTAATTAGAGTTAAAAAACATTATGTTAAAGAAATAGATAGTTGTAGGAGAAAATCTTATATTAATCAGTTTTTAATTTTCTACACGGTAGACAACTCATCCGGGAGCAATCCGACGAGTCAGAATCAGGGGGCTGGTCCGATTTGAAAAATTCTTTTAATGTTGGATAACCCATTTATCGAGGAAAACTATAGGCTATATAACTCACGCTACGACCAATGGAAGCTGAGCAGTGGCCAAAAAAGAACTACGAACGAACGAAGCTGCGCACGGCTTCTAGTAACCTAATATAAGCGTCTTTTATTTCCGAACAAGGAGAACGGAATAGTGCATCATAGGGGGTGATTATTATTATTTACTAGAAGTAGCGCAGGGCTACGTTCCCGTCGTTCTTTATTTGGCCACTGCTCAGCTTCTATTGGCTGTAACGTGATGCTTCTAACCTTCCTTGATAAATGGGTTATCTAACACTAAAATATTTTTTTAAATCGGACCAGTATTTTCAGAGATCCCAGCGTTCAACCAAACAAACTACAGCTTTATAATATTAGTTAAGATTATGAGATTCTTCATTACACTAAGCATTGAGTTTTTGTCATATTAGTGGCAAATGTGCTGTCTATTCTGTTTCAATTCGTTAACATGTGGCATTAATACTTTTGGTGCTATTTGTCTATAGTAGACACTAACCCCATTATTACAAAATATGGACTAAGTATTAAACCAGGTTTAAATTGACATAAGCCATTGTTTTAGTGTCAAAGTTGTCAATTTAAACCTGGTTTAATGCTTAGTCCGTATTTTGTAATAAGGCGGTAAGGGTTCGTCTCCACGAGCGAGAGAATCTCGGCGATATTAGAAAGAAAGAAACACTATGCCCACTACCACTTCAGCGATGCGATTCGGTGAGCTATGTCCGGCAACTTTGACCGACGAACTACTGAAGGATGCGGGTGGCACAAAATCGCTCGCTGTGGTGGAAATTAGGTGAGGCCTATGTTCAACAGTGGACGTCATTGGACTGATATGACGATGATGATGATAGACTCGCCGTGTGTAGACATGTTCTAAGAGTGTATAGAAATACGCTGCATGACGATAAAATCGCCGCGATTCTCTCACTCGTGGAGGCGATCCCTAAGATAGAATCAACAAATAAATAATAATCGATCGAACGCGTTTGGCCTCTCAAAAACTCACACTAGGCCCTTTGAGCTTTCGTTTATGGCATTTTGAATCACGAGCGGCTACGTGCTTCGGAAGGCGAGTAAAGCCCCATTATTACGTCTTCATTGCCACTTAATTATACCTATAGGCCTTTAGGTTTGAAAGGTAGGAAAAAAGTGACCTGAGTTTTTTTGCCAAGTTTTTCTCAGAGCTCAACCCTGTCAGTGAACAGGCCGTAGGGAAATTTGCTGACACCTTTTATTTTGGCTTTGTATGACGTTCATAAGTATCTTGTATGTGATCCAAATGAAATTAAAATTTTTGACTTTGACTTGACTTAGGTCCTTTATACAGTCGCTGTGGTCGCGGACGAATGTTCCTGCGCTCCCGTGACCACAGCAGAGCGCGACGAGAGGAACACCTTGGGGTTTTAGTGGGTGCGTGCCCCACATAACCCCTCGGTTCTTTCCCCAAGACCGACGGGTATGCGTCAGGCATTTCCTCAAGTAAAAAAAAAACAAAAAAAAAAGGTCCTTTATACAGGAATGCTTCGAACGAAACACGTTAAAAACGATCCGTTAAAGTGTGGATGTTCCGATACGTCTCTTCCGTACATTTAAGTGGAACTTTTTCTTTGAATATAAACACTTTTTTACAAAGAACAATTCATTTTATCTCTTTTCTATAACCGCCTTTTGTGTGGCCGCGTGACTTTTTGGTAATAATTGCCAACTACTGAAAAAAAAACGAGAAAAATCTGACTGTCAATACGCGGGCCTATTTATTATAGAAAAGTGATAAAATGAATATTGTTCTATATAAAAAAGTGTATATGTTCAGAGACAATAATCCTAGTAAAATATATGAAGGAGGCGTATCGGAACACCCACCCTAACAAATATGAATGCTATAGTTAATATCGCAACATGTTGGTGACGGACTGCGTGAGTTGAGCCTCCGCACTCAGCCACCGGTTGTAGTCCAGTCTCATGAGTAAGCGAGCTAAGTACACGCCGCACGGACGGTCCCGTACTGACACTAGAAGCTGCATTAATTGTTTTACTAGTTTGTTGAAACTGAAACATAAATAAGGAAAGTATTTAAAGACTTATCAGTCAGTGCAAGTCGATTGAAACTTCGGACAAACTATTTTTTAATCTCCGATACAAAAAGAGGGGTGTTACAAGTTTGACCGCTATGTGTCTGTCTATGGCACCTTAGCTCTTAAATGGGTGAACCGCTTTGAATGGGATTCAAGAAAGTTTATAAAAGTAAAATATTATTTATATTTTATATATTTAATTACCTATGTACACCAACAGCATTAATTAAAATTCATCTACTTGAGAAAAAAAAAAAGTATAAAAAAAAATAGAATCCAATTTTTCAAACAGTTTTGTTTGACAAGAACATAGCGTCACTGCTAGGGCCCATGTTAAAGGATGCTAGAAAATTGCCATTATTAATGCAATGCTGAGAATTTTATGACAGAATAACCAATACCGATTTTTTAGATATGGCAATATTTATTTTTAAAGTCAGAACACACTTGTCCTGATTTTAAGTCATACAAATATCTTCAATGATACTCAGCGCGGTTTCAATGACAAGACTGACTTCTTCTTACTAGAACAAACAAATACATGTACTCACCGGTCTGAAAAGCCTTTAATATAATAATCTTCAGCCTCTTTATCAGCGACTGCTTCGTTCATACTACAGAATGAGTGGCACAGTTTGAGCAGATCCATTATATTGCAAAACACCGGATTGGTAATAGAATCCGTGTCATTTGAACAGTCGCTATCTGCTGACTGCGAAAAAAATATAAGAAATTTGACACTTAATAACTGTGGGTAAAGTTCAATTTACATTGTCACGGGAGACAAAGGAATCAAGCAACAAGTTTTTTGAACTTTTGAGGATTTTATGGCGTCATGCTCACCACGAAATTATAAATATATTGGTTATGTTGATAAAGTTCAAATTGATACACCAAATTTTCGTTTTTAATCGGTATCTACGCTTCCCTTCCCATTTCATCCGTATTAATGTATAGGGTGTCCCAAAAATAACGCAAGATTTAAGTTTAGAAATTTATTAGAAAACGGTTTTTTTTAATTAATCTTATAGACGTAAGGTATCCATACATTTATGCAAAATAGTAATGAATGTTTCGATAAAAGAGCGTATATACTAGCAAAACCTTGGAGACAATTAGACCGAAATGCTATTCCATACATAACCCTATTCTGTATAGGTACCTACTCTATGATACAAATATTACAGATAAGGAAAAATCTGTATTTTTTAGTAACTTGCGTTATTTGGGACACTCTTTATAATAAACCTAAAAAGAAGTGTTTTATTTTAATTACCGAAGTGACAGTTAAGAACGACTGGCTAAGTATATCAGCTAAGAAGTTAGCGTGCGCCCTCTTGAGTTTTTCGAAGTCGTTCGTCTTGTTTACGGCGTGCATCAGCCGAGAGAAGTTGGTCTCCAACACGTCGGCCTGCATGTAGTGCTGCAAGTTGTCCATCAGGAACATCAGCTTGTTGTGTAGTTGGCACATTGCGAAACTGGAATTATATCAAATAAAAGGGTCATCCTAAAGGCGAAATACACACAAACACACATACACTTGCATGCATTAATTAATTAATTAAATAATAGATTTAGTTAACTTTGTCTGCTGATTGTAGTATAACGTACATAATGATTTACTCTAGAAAAACAATTTGTATCCTTAGTCATTTAAATAGGGAAAGGGCCTGTTATACCTTACTACAGGTTATTAACTAACCTATCAAGGGTAACAGTACTTCACCCATTAAGATTGTATAACTTCACATTTTGTAACTCTGAACATTATTGTTTTAAGCCCATGTACTGCAATCTCTTTTTTATAAAATAAAAAATATTATTATTATATTATTAAGGCGAAATATTGTAAAAATGGATGTATAGATATTTGGATGTTTGTTACTCGTAAACGTTAACTGATGCTGATGAAACATTAACTGCTTGAAGGGCTTACTAATGCGAGTATATTAATATTAATTTCAGCTTGATACCTCCCTTTTTTGCCCATGGTTCTACTGGTCGATCCATGGGCAATTTTTTTTGTCTGTGGTTCTATCAATCGAACCATGAGTAAATCAAATTACCCGTAGTCCTATCGATAGGACTATGAACACCTTTTTTTGTCCGTGGTTCTACTAGCTGAATTGAGTAATGATTCTCTCCACGCTTTCCTGAGAAAATTGGTAAATGAAGTGACCCTATAATATCGGTTTTTTTCCTTTTAAGGTACAGAATCCTAAAAACATGAAAATAAGGATGTATTTACGTAAGACCAGATGGTCGATTATGCTAATTTACACACGTCGTACGACCGACGGACCAATCACAGGCCGGCAATATGGCGCGATTGACTTATTAAGCCAATCACAGCTGTCGAATGTGACCATCGGCTTAGCAGACTTGGCCTTCAGGTTATAATCAAATATGTACCTCATTAATCTGGAGTCACCCGATATTTAGAAGAATGAAATTTTTCCTGATGTTAATATTTTTGAACGAACCAATATTATTAAATAAAGTTTAAATACCGACCTAGAAGACTGCTTATACGCCTTCCACAGTGAATGCAAGTCGTGCTGAGTTTTCTTAATCCTAAGTAGCAGCCGAAACATATCGTTGTACCGCGCCAACACTTCGGGGGTGAACAGCAGGTGTAGTGGCCATTTGAAGTCGTACTTTAGTATAATACTCGACCAACCATCGGCAACTGGAAATAATACAAGAGCGGTTAATAAGGTCGTCTCGCCACTAACATCGCCGCGCCGAGTGACGTGGGTTCGATTCCCATACGCGACAAATATTTGTGTGATTCATAGATATTTGTGTGTGAATTATGGCCTAAAAACCCTTTCAGCTCTCTAGATAGAGGAGAGGGGACCCGAGCCCAGCAGTAGGACTTAATAATAATAATATTCTACCACATTCACACAGCGCCATCTAGTCCCAAAGTAAGCAATTATATTTGCTTGTGTTATGGGTACTAAACAACTGATATACTACTTAAATATTTTTTTTGTAAATACATACATATTATAGATAAACTACACCCAGACACAGAACAAACAATCATGCTCATCAGCATCACACAAAGATTTGTCCTGGGTGGGGATCGAACCCACGACCTCCAGCTTAGCAGTCAGGGTCACTAACCACTAGACCAACAGGCCAGTCAAATATTTAATAGATATTTATTTTATTTCCAGTCTGGGTGGACTTTGTGTCTGTTAATTGTATGTTTCTCAAGTCTCCCGCGACACAGGGCTTGTTACTCAGTGCGGGCGTTATCATAAAAAAAGAAATACGAGACGCTCGTAACATTGTAGTACTGAGATATTCGTTACGATCATTGAGGTTAAGCAACATTCGTAAAGGTCAGTCCCTAGATGGGTGACCGTTTGTTGCAATTTCATTTCGAGTGTTTCCGTGCTTCGGAAGGCACGCAAAGCCTGGTTCCGGTTACCATTACTTAATATGGTCCTCATTAAGTCAAGTTCGTTCTCGCTCTATTAAATGAACGAGCTAGCTCATCAAAATTAACATAAGTATACATACCACCAATATGCGATGGTGGCTCAATGGATAAAGGCCCGGCGTTCGAGTTCGATCCCGACTAGCAGTACCAATGTGGATTCCACTTTGTGGAATTTATATGTACTAGTCAAGTAACTTACCATCTGCTAACGGTGAAGGAAAACATCGTGAGGAAACCCACATACCCTAGAAGAAATTCTATGAGTATGTCTGATCCACCAACCCGCACTAGGCCAGCGTGTGTGGATTATGGCCTAAACCCTCTCAGCTCTCTAGTTAGAGGAGAGGAGACCCGAGTCCAGCAGTGGGACTTAATGGGTTGCTGATGATACATACCACAGTAACTATCAGCAGATATAGAAGAATTAGCAGATATATTAGGCTTGACATACGGCAACTCGAAACCAAACTTCTCTATATCAGTGTTGTTGCTCAAGAATACTGCGCGCGCCGCTAGCTGGAACGCGTGGTTCATATCTGAAAGCGAAATAAGTCTTTCTACAACTACCAGTAAAGCATTCAATAACAATCAATCAATCAAATCTTTATTTATTTATTTTTTATTTAATACTTCATACAAAATATGTACAGGCGGACTTAATGCCATTAGGCATTCTCTGTCAGTCAACCATTTGGGTGATGCTGAGAGTTAGTTGAAGTAGGTGCATAAATAGAAAGTAACGAGGCAATTAAGCAAAAAATAATAGATATATTCTCAATAAATAATTAAATTTATAATATATAATAACATAATATTCTACCACATTTACACAGCGCCATCTAGTCCCAAAGTAAGCAATTATATTTGCTTGTGTTATGGGTACTAAACAGCTGATATACTACTTAAATACATTTTTTTTTGGTAAATACATACCTACATATTATAGATAAATTACACCCAGACTCAGAACAAACCTTATCACACAAAGATTTGTCCTGGGTGGGGATCGAACCCACGACCTCTGGCTTAGCAGTCAGGGTCACTAACCACTACACCAACAGGCCAGTCAAAATATATATAAATAAATAATACAACTACAAATATATATATGTACTTACATATACTATATTATAATACAATAGAGGTGAATAAACTAAGTACAGAGATTTCGCTTATTTCGCTTCAACAAAGGTACAAGGTTTTAAAAAGAGTGGCGTGAGTTTCTTGCCAGTTCTCATAGCTCCACCCCGTCAGCGAACTGCTCGTAGGCAAATTTGCTGACACTACTTTTCGCATAACCTGTTACATTCATATCTTGTGACTTTCATAAGTGTTACCTTGTAACCTAGATGAATAAACAAGTTTTCATTTCATTGCATTACACAGTAAAGGTTGTCAATTAAAGTAGATAAACCGCTTTTTTCTAGTCTACTCTAATATAAATGGATACAATACAAAATGTCAATAGAATATAAACTCTCTCGACTCTGCATCAGGGGTAATTTTCCAACCACCCTCATAGATAAGGCCCTGAGTACCTCTTAAGCTTACCTCTAGTGGAAGTCCTCGTAGTAGGCTTATCCAACATATGGGCCGTTAGTCTCAACAACTCTAGGAACAGTTCTCCTCGGCCCAGCAAGTAGAAGTCCTTCATAAGTTTCAATTCATGAATCAGGTGGGCCTCCTCAACCGCTACCGTCCATAAGTGCTGAAATTGTAAATAGTTAAACAAGTCGGATTTCGTTTTGGAAATATGAAAACGAGAAAACTGTTAGTTTGTGATTGGATAGTGTAAGCTGGTCGAAACGTCAAGAAAGAAAAATGTACAATACTCGTCAAATAACTCTACGTCAACGAAGTTAGCTACAGTACGTTAGAGCACATACGTCGAGGCTACGTAACGCATTAGAGAGAGATGCACGATAGAGGCAACAGCGTTGCTATGCGACGGAAGCCACGCACCACCCTTCGCAATCTGCGCAGAGCTTACACCTCTAGATACCTAAAATCGAATTACTGTAACTAACTTCACTGACACTAAGTTATTTGGCGCTTTCATATACATACTAGCGGACCCGACAGACGTTGTCCTGCATGATATAGGTACAATTCGATTGTATTTTTTTTATTTTTTTATTTGTGAATTTAAACCATCCTCGAATCCACTTGAACACATACACAAAAATTCATTCAAATCGGTTCAGCCGTTTAGAAGGAGTTCACTGTCAACACACGTACAGAAGAATTATGTATATAAAGATAACATTATCATGCAACGTGAAAGATAAAAATTAAGTCTTTTTATTTTGTTTTTTGAAAAATTCAAACCCACGACGTCATCATGTTAACAGGTAATGGATAAATTCGATCTTAGGGACGTCCACCCGCGTAGCTCAGATGGAAGAGCACATGCACACAGAATGGCAGGGTCGCGGGTTCCAGTCCCGTCGTGGGTTTGTATTTTTCGATTACTTGTTTAGCATTTATATAAAATGTTAAACTAAAGCGATGGAAATTGCTTAATATTTAATAAGACAGTTTAGCCGGTAAACCCACAAATAAAGACATAATATAGCTAAGAAACAGTACCTACCTTAGTAACACATTCCTTTATTCGCCTAATAACTCCCCTGAGATTGCAAACCTCAAACACATCTGGGTCCTTTAACTTTTGTAATGTCTCATGAAATTCTGCTTCTTTGTCCTCCCATATTGTAAATCTGTAGAGAAATGCATAGTTTAACTTACTACATATTTTTGCTACTTGTACAGTCGAGTTCATTAATATATTGGCGCCATAATTAGATATTTTTGTTGAAAAGGGTGACTACAACTTAATGCATAATGTACAGCATATCTTATTGAACGATTCACATGAGGACATATATTTGATCCATAGGTTCTATAGTATTTATTGAGCTTTTCAACGCTCACAATATTTTGAATCCTTGATGGTGCCAATATATTAATGAACTCGACTGTACAACATATTGTTACAAATATGTCGTCAAATACAACAGCATAATCTAGACTAATATTATAAAGAGGAAATATAAGTATTTTTAATATGTAATGAATAAACTAAAAACTACTGGACCGATTTCAAAAATTCTTTTACCGTTAGAAAGCTACATTATCACTGAGTTACATAGGGTATATAAAATCACGTTACGGCCAATAGGAGCTGAGCAGTGGCCAAATAAAGAACAAGAAAAGGGAGGGAAGCCCCGCGCGACTACTAGGAAATAAATAATAATAAAGCTCAGAATTCTTTACACCTTATACAAAGTGAAAATATAATTAATTTTATTTTCAAATTTTATCATAATATTTTTTTTTCATCTTCTTCTTTGTTTCATACTTTTGTTTGTTAAGTAATCAGTAAATGTCTCTTGAGTTTCAAAAACAGATATTCTTGAAAACTGGTTAAACCTTAATTATTATTAAGCTAACTATATATCTATCACTGTTATGCACCAAAAGTAAGCCTCATCCATAAAGCTACGATAGTTATTCATTACATTCAGGTCATATATTTGCCATATACTTGTTTGTTAGGTTTAGTAGTATAAAAAAATTACCTTCTTGACTCAACTCCACACTTTTGCAATGGCAAAGTTCTATTGACCATGAAACTTTGTTTCTTCACTTTTTTAGGATCAAAACCAAAGAGTATGACTGTTTTACCAATGAACAGTATTTGTTGTGCAAGTGACAGAGGCACAAAGTATGGTATCAGAGATGTATTTAGAGAATAACCACACTCTAATGTAGAATCTTGAAGCTAGAAAACATATATTTAAATAAATAACATACTCATCACAATACACACACAATAGTTTAAGACTGATAGCATAATAAAAACAGAAAAAAAAAATTAAGCATTTATTAAAGCTACACACATCACTATAATAAATATATTATAGCAAGACTTATTAGGATTTTTTGCTTATAGACAAATTATTGATCAGTTATTTTAAGTACATACTGTATGCTCATCCCTACCTCACTAAAAAAGAGAGCCTGGAAATTTGTCACATAGGTTTTGAACCTAAATGCCAGCACTCACTAACTTTGAATTTTTGTAGTCTCTAATATAAGACCATACCATGTTAAGTACATGTTGTGAGAGAATAGATGAATAAATAATAATAATAATATATTTTCCATAGTAATCTTCGAGCAACCACAGATGGAGCTATAATATTTCTATAGCTCCATCCTTAAAATATGTGGAAAGACATCATAAATAGCATTGTATGTGTACATGTGTGACAAGCTTTACAAAACATCTTGAACACCACAATCAATGTCAATGACATTCAAACAAAACTTAAAATAAAGCAAATTAAACTATTTTAAACAAATTCAATCTGTCTGCCTATCTACTCTCTCAGATTGCTGATAGCTGATTTTACAAAGAGTGTAATATATATATATATTTATTATATAAAGGTATTTAGAAAAGGAATTTGGGTACAGTGCAAAAAAAATTAAACCCAATCAAAGATTGCTGTTACAGCTATTAAAGACGTATTTACTATAGGAATACTTACTGAAGATACAAGTGATTTAGTACAAAAGGAAGGTGAAGATACAGTTTCCGAGAGATTATCAACTTGGTTCACAATGAAGAACTCTTGATATGGATCTTTCAGTTCACCATATAACAGCCATGTACAAAGCTGGTTCAGAAATACTTTGTTAACGCAAGTGAATATCCTAAAATAAATGTATTATTATCAATTAAAATTGCAACTAGATGCACGTAATATAATTATTTTACTAAAGAATAATAAGTAAAAGTGAATGCAGACATTATTAAGCATGGCCCTATTATTATATTATTATTGTTTTGGGTAAATTTTTTTCAACGTCGACCAGTCTTCATAATGTTTTTCCTTTACTGTCAGCAGATGGTAAATCACTTGACTAGTACATACAAATTTCCAAAATTAATCCAGTACCAGCTGGACTCTAACTCAGACCGCATGATTCGCATGCCCGTCACTCTCCATTCCGTACTATCGCTTTAGCACAGCCCTATACTCATGTTGAAATATTTGTAGAATAAACAATAACATCAATTAATGACAATCTTCTAATACCTGTTTTTGTGAAACTAATTAAATTAATTAATATCACTTTTGGATTATTTTGAAATGTGTAAAATAAGAAGTTAAAAGCTGCTGATATAGACAGGAAAATATATTATAATTATAGTAAAGCTCAAACAACAATTTAAAAGCATTTTGACAGTGATTTGTTTACAAAACATTCTAATTCTATTTCGGCATGAGTATAATATGTGGTCATTTTGGAAAGACGTACATGCAGAAGAATACTAATGGAACAGAAGAACACTCTACGGCTATGCTCCTTTATTGCTGAGAGTAACAAATAAATATTACAAGTCTCCACAGGCTGGAATTATGGACAGTACAATGCATATCTTCTTGGGCCTATCTGCCCTGCATTCATATGGGGGTGTAACAAAGTTATATACAACAGAAATTTAATGTTACATACCTCACAATCGCCTCATGAACTTTTTTATTGCTAGTCAGTATATGTTGGTGTAACAAGCTTAATATCTGACAACCATACAAATTCCTCTGCTCAATAGTTAGGACAATACAATTCAAGGTAGCAAACAGGCTATGGTAACTCTCAACGTAACTAAATACAAAGGCCAGTGTGTAGTTGGGATTGCCAATAACCAGGGTCTCTACTTCCATCAACAACTTTTTATATGACTGTAGAACTTCGGCCATTCCTTCGCTCAATGACTGCGTATATAGACCACACATTTTCGAACCAGCTTCTAGAAGGAATAATTTTGTAGAGAATATTATATTGCTTCAATAGTTTTAACAGAAAAAATGTGTGCAGTTAAATATAAGTAATAAAACACACCCCTTTGCTTTTTTCTAGCACGGAATCCGTTGGTTTCAACATAAAGTTGAATTTTACGGTGAGAGCGAGCAATCTCTTTAATTCTATCAAACACTTCAGAATCACCTTGGTCTGCATAAATCGTTACGCTTTTCTGAAAATCAAGCCATTGTTTTTTATATTAAAACTTAGTTTATATTTATGAAAAATAAAAACATTATGTAGTAGTCAGTAAACAATTTATAACAATTAAATACCTCTTGCTCTGTTGATTTAATTTGTGAAGAATCCCATAGTAATAGTAGCGCGTCATATATCATTGTATAACTTTTTTCGTTTTCTTGTTTAAACTTTAAGTTTTCCTACTTGAAATTGAAAGAAAAAATCGAAAAAGAAGATACAGATGTTTACTCCTTGTTTACAACATTATCAAGTTTTCAAATTTACTTTTGTTTTTTATTGTCTGTCATCTTATGTCACTGTCACGCTTGAACATTATAATAAATGAATATAGATAAAATATTTTACTTTATGCAGCTAAGTTCACTCATTTAGTCGATTTTTTAAACATAATTAAATAAATATAATATTGAAATTAAATAATTTAAATTAATAGAATCTAACCAATAAATCCAATAAAATTGCTTATTTTTTCCTAATTTTCTTGAAAGCAACATTATTGTAAAGTTACACTAATGATATTTTATTTTGAACATCTTCCATAATAAATAGAGGTCAAACAACTAAAAAAGTTTTATCTGTGCATTTCACATATGCGCAAGCGCAACCGCAAGTGAAAAAGTTTGCTTGGTAGATATTTATGCGCCCACGCTGCGTTGTGACTTACGGTACTAGAACTATTAGTACCGATTGTATTGGTTTGCTATGTTTGACGTATTATAGACGCACTCGTAGACTTGTATTATAAGTAACGAGCATTTTTCATAAATAACTAAAGATCATGAATTAATACCTGTCCTGATCACTCGGAAACCAGTCTAATTGTTTATTTCACTATGTCTTTATGAATGATGAAGAATGGCGGAAGCTTGTAGATTTGGAAACCATAACATAGAAAGTAAAATACAAAACAATCACGATGAAAACTTTTGTATATTTCATGTTTTGTGTGTTTTCATTTCACTTGTAACAATTTTAGCAGATTTAACCACAGGTGTGTATTAAACTTTTCGTAAAGTTATATTAATTGTTTATATATATATATGCCGAATATATAAAATATATGCCGGTTGTGAAGAAAGGCAAGCCTTTTGTTTTATTTGGACTTTGAGTTTATATGCCAGAATTTTAAGATCGATGTTTTTATTTCAGATATTATTGTTTTTGCTGAATATAGTAAAGATGGTCATCTTTATTGGTCACTCGGTACACTTATTTTTATTATAACTCCTAATGTATTAATCAACGTATTTTCAATGAGATGGTTTTTAACGGATCAAAAATCTAGTTTACGTCACTGGATTACTCACATCTGCCTAGTGGGTTTATTAGAAAGGTACATACATATTTCTTTATGAATTTATACTTTCTTACCTTACTTTTATACGATAGTGCCTGTTATTTATGTAATAATTTTTTTGATTTATTTTTCAGATACATTATTTTTTTACGAAAAGTCTTTGTGTGCAAAACTTTGGAATCTATTAAAACGCATAAATTAATATCACAAAGAAATGATTTAAGCTTGTTACATTTTTTATATATTTTTATTGGTACTGTGCCACAAATTATATTACAAACCTATGCTATTGTTACTTTAGACGAAAATTATTATACAAAAGGTAGAACCATTTTTTTAATTCTCACATATTTATCGATCCTTATTAAGTGAATTAATTTCTCATTTTATTACTTTTCAGTATTTGCACTAACTGCGTCAATAGCTTCCGTTATTTGGGGATGTTCTACGTATATTTATAGTATTACATCATTTTCTAACGAAAGTTTTAATTGGTATGCTTTGTTACTAAAGCTTGTTTGGCACTTTGGAATGTTAATAGGAAGAATACCGGGCATTCTATTATTTGCTATCATATTCGGAGTATGGACATTGATACCTTTAGGTGGGTATATAATTAAGTTTAAATGTGATACAATAGAAACAATCGAACACATCACTTCAAGGTCATCTTTATTTTTCCAGGATTACATTGGACTGCTATGACTTTTTGGATTGTAATGCAAAAAACAACTTTTTGCCCAAATAAAATAGAAGAAACGTTATATAATGTTGTCATGGGCTTTGTATATTGCTTCTGTTATATTAATTTAAGAGAAGGTCACACACGATATCGTTTGTTGTTATTCTATACGTTAATGATATCACAAAATTTTGGAAGTTTATTTTTATATGTCCTAATATCTGACATGGAACGTCAGAAAAAGCCATGGTCAATCGGCGCCGGTATTTGCATTATATCTGGTACAATATTTGGTGAGTTTATTATATTTTTATTTGAAAATGAAAAACACTTAAGGATCATATAGATTATAGGTACCTAATAGCAATTTATTGTAATGTTTCAGGCATTTCGGCCATGATACTATACTATAGATATTTTCACTCAACGGGGCCTATTTCATGGAAAGATGCTCCAGATGACATCGAATTAAACAATAAAGTATCAATACAAGGATCGGGTAATAAGAAAGAGCATGGTCTAAACCATGTAAGATCTTTCAAATCTTCACGCAAAAACGATAGTGCAGATACCAATACCGGGTAAGTTTCATGACAATGCTGCAATGCATTTAAAGTTAATTTATAGTACCTAATAAAAATCAAGAAAAATTCTATTTTTACAGAAAAGAACTATCTACTGAACCCATTCCGAAGCAAGAGAGTGAAAATGCCGACAAAAAGTTCTTATTAGATCATTGGATCGCCAGGTCGGGGACACCTACATTTACGTCAGCACCTATCGGTAATAATAGTATGGAAATTTCTAGTGTAGAATTTTATACAGTTGAGAATACTCCACAGACGATGACACAAGACGATGATAATAAATACAAGAATAATAAAAAAAGGACTATTTGTTCTCCAACAGAATTAACATTAAAATTAACATGTATGGAAAACCTGGAAAGCTCAATAGATGAAATAACTTGTAGTAACTTAAAATTGCACAAACGTAGAGGGATATGTTCATCAGATGCGTTGAGAGAGCAATTAACGAATTTAAAGCTCGATGTTTGTAATATCGTGAATGAAGATTTTATGAAGATAATGAAAACTGATAGTTCGGAAATAAGCCACGATGGATCAAATAAAAAGACTTCATCGGACTCCATTGATATGGATTTAGATTTAAGTTTCAGCGATATCAATAGCTCCGATATAAATACTTTTAACGAAAATATAGTACAAAAACTATGTTTGAGTGCTCTTAAAAATATCAAAGTGGGCAATCAAGATGCAGATATTGAAAATATTCAAAGGATAGCTTTAGATATCCTGAAGGAAATGTATGCTAAAAAAGACAAGAACAAAAATGGAATAGGTACCGACTTATTTCCTTCTAAGCCTCGAGAATTAGATACCCCAACGGAAGTATTGTCAGTTCATGATTACGAAAACATATGTGCCGTAAATATTGCTAGAGAAGCGTGGGGTCTAAGATCATGGAATGGATATTCTGACATTGAAAACTGGCTCCACGATGGTAGTGTAGTTAGAGATCGAAGAAGAGACACACTCACTTCTGGAAGTTCAGAAATAAGTAGCTGTGTATCACAGGATCTCAAAAACGCTATTTTAGCAGCTTCACCTTTTCCCAAAAAGCCACACACATACTCAAATGTTTTCGTGAAATTTGACAGAACAAATCAAGACGATTACGCTAATACGTTAGTTTCTCACGATGACACTTACTTAGCTAAACCATGCATAACTGATGTCAATAAAGATCCAAATCATTTGGAACCTATTATGGAAGAACTGGATGACTTAGGTGACATAGAACCGTCAAATAAAAAAAGACTGAATTCTGAAAGCTCTCTTGTAGCTACGATAGATGAAATTCGTAAGTCGACAGTAACAAATTCTCCAAGAAATTTATATCATCGACGAGAACATTTATGGAATTCGCCTCAATTCAATACAGCTACCAAAATTGATACTAATTTAAAACAAGCACTTTGGAAGGAACCCTCAAAGTTTGATCCAAGTAATATCATGGAATCTTTGCCAGAAAAAGAAAATAATATGAATATAACTCATAGATCAAAGTTTGATATAGTGAAAAAAGAATTAAATGTAACAAGTATGTCGTCTACTTCTTCTGATCATAGTGAGGAAACCTTTACACCATATAACAAAAATATTAATTCAAGAAGACGTCAGAAATCTACCTCTAGTAATATGAAATTTCCAAATGAGAAAAATAATATTAAACCTGAGCATAACCAACACGATATTTCCAATAAGAATATCGACTTCTTATGGCATCTGGTATCTGAAAACTCTGTACCTAGTAGTTCTACCGAAGATTGTACTTCAAATAAAATATCCACATCTTTACAGTCACTGATTCAAAAAGACACAGCATTGCCGGTAGTGAATACATCAACATCAAAAATATCTAACGTAAAAAAAGCAACTAGAACTAGACCAAGACGTAAATTTTCAATTTTAAGAGAGAGATTTGAACCTAGACTTAATTTGAATTCTGACGAAGAAATCCTGTACGGTTCCTGTGATATTAGTCAAGTTCAAATGGAAAGCAATATTGTCAACGTAAAAAACAAGTTCGATGGAAATCAAGGAATAGGCACAATTCCCAGAAAACATAAATACTATAACTCATCCTTTGAAAGTAACGAAAGCCTCGATACAGCTGCTGGTTGTGATCTGATTATGTCAAAAAATATTAAAGAAAAACGTTCTTTATTTATGAAACAAGTTTTAAGCCCACCTAAATTTAATACTAAATTAAGACATAAAGTGTAGATTGGCGTAAGTTACTTTTACGACATTTTGTTCCTAGATATGTTTTCTTGCATTTGTATAACATCAGAAGGAATGAAGTCAATATAAACATGGATCTCAAGAAGAATGTAGTCATATATTTTACAGCATTTAAGTTACAATAATTTGAACTTTTCCAATATGCTTAAATACTGTGCCTCCTTTGCCGTCGTTTACATTTTTAGTTTATATTACTGATGCCTTTAATATTATAGTCTTCCATAATGTGATATTATTATCATTGTGAATTGCGCAAATATACGCTTAGACGAGATATAAAGTAATAATTGTATTTTGCAAATGATTTGTGATACGTATTATATAGTAGGTCCCTAACTATTTTAAGAAACTTACCTATTTTAAGAAACTTAGTCATATTAGTACTTGCCTTAGCATTTTAATAACCCAGTATTGCGCACAACTATTAGTTTCACATTTATATATATTTTGAGAATGTATGTCTATGTATAATGTGCCTAACTATAATAAAAAAATTTAAATACAACAACTTTATGTGGTATTATTTTAGGGCATAATGATATACTTTACTTTTAACGTAGTATTTATTTTCATACAAATATAGTATGCTGCAATGAAAATAGATTACAATTAACAAGCAACTATATAACTATCTGAAAAAAATTATAGCATTCATAATGCTGAATAAATAGAAGATATAAAAATAATATTGTCTCCATTATCACATGATGCGGTTATAATTTAAACCAATTAAATTACTTTCCATTAAACTCTAACATTATTATTAATTTAATTGACAAATACATATTGCTCTCATAACAGTCTTCTTAGAAAATACAATGGCTCATAATGTCTATAGACTACTTGTACTCACTAAATACATAATATGTACTTCTATTTCTCCTAAATAATTTTACAAAAAAACTGCCAAAATACAACTGACACCTTCTACACAGATTAGTGTATACGTAAGAATATAACTTAGATAATATTGAAATTGGTTGTATGTACTTATCTCTAAACAGAAATTCAAAGATAAAAATATTTGATCAACGTAAATTTGTAATTCAAAGGTCAGTTGTCATAACATTGGTCAAAAGACGAATACGATGAGCATTGCAATTCCGGCAAAGTATATGATCATCTAGGGGGTAACATCCTCGACCTTCTGATTCTGAAGAGAGTAAGAGACCACAATCCTCACATCTATAACATCTTACATGAAAGCTTCTATCCAAAGCTACAACTCTGACCGTCTCTTCCTCACCATCTTCAGGCATAATAGGCAACTCGCAAACACAACAACGAGGAGCAAATTTCTTGTGAAAATCCTCGATGCAATGAATTTGGTTCATAGCATCAACAGTGAATGGTATTCCGTCAAGACTTTTCCCACATACTACACACGTAAAACAGTTGGGATGGTATGGTTTACCCGTGGCTCGAAGAATTCTGTCCAGGATCGGCTGATTGCATACAGAACATTTCTCCAAAGTTTCATAGTAATCTGCTTCACAGTACGGCTGGCCTTCCACGGCATAAAATGGCTTTCCTTGTAAATTTATGTTGCATCGGTGGCAGCAGAAGCATGTTACATGATACATATTTCCCATTGCTGTGCAGCCCGAGGTCTCACCTATGACCTTACCATCACATTTTATACAAATTCCAAAAACATCTAAATCTTGGCTGTCCGTAATAGATTTCACAAGAAGATTTGTGAGTGCATCAACCTCTTCTTCTTTATGCAATGGAGACTTACTTGTATTTGACAAGTTATTTCGATAAGTGTGTATGGAATTATTTTGAGATGAAATGTTGCTATGTGGGCGTGGGTTAATAGGCTCATAAAGTGACTCATATGTTGAAGACTGTGAAGCTCCATATTCAGGGAATTCATTTTGATATATTGGTGGATACGCTGGTCTCTCTTGGTTGTAGTTTATGTTAGCCGTTGCTCTGACTAACTCACTATAATTAGAACTCACAGGTGACGGCGGTGGCAAAAATTCGTCATTTGTTTGAGGAGGGTTATACGGTTTTGATGATGCAATTGAAATAGATGGTGGTGGTGGTGGCGGAGGAGGTGGTGGCACAGGTGATAGATTGTCGTTGCTTCGATATGGAGCTACGTTACTATAAGTGGCATTATAGTTCTTAGATGGCATAGGTAAATTCTGTCTGTATGCATGGTTATATGAAGACAAATTCAATTGATTAACATTTGCGTAATCTTTATGTATAAGCTGAACGTTACTTGGCAGTGTATTACTGTATGTGTTGTTATTGTTGTGGTTCGTATTAGGCATTATCATTGTGGAATAAGAAGGTTCTCTTAATGTGCTTACAACAGCACTGTGTGGAACTTGAGGTTGAGCTTTCTTTTTTGGCGGTACTGCTGGTGGTATCTTTTTAACTTTGCCTGTGTTATTCAAGTCTTTAGCCATTTGTAGATCGGCTAATTGCTTTTCTAGTGCGTCAATGTTATCGAGTCGTGACATTTCTGTGATAATATTGACCCAAATATAACAATGGCAAGTAATTATGAAGAGTTGTGATCTTTACCTTATTTTTTTGGCGACAATCCCATCACAAAAAGTCTTTACAAAAGACCAATCTTAAAAAAATTTCGTCATGTCACGTTCACTGAAGATACATTTTATTAAATTATTTTCTTATCTTGTAGTTCTAATCCACTTGTCTCGTTGTCCTTCTTTCGTTGGTGATGATGACATACACACAGTACAGATTAAATATTACCTTGTATAGGTACGTACGTTATTGCTAAACTATAATTTTGTTTAAACTATTTATTCTTGTTATTAAGTCTAATTAAGGATATCACGTATTCATATTAGCAGTAAGATATTTCAATTAATAGCTAGCTATAAAAGTACAATTCGACTAAATAGTAGAATAAACTTTTGGTTTACTACATTAAATTGATTCATTATTAATAATTCATTCAATTGTTATAATTTATCTGTTCCAAACTTGCAGTATTTGTTCAATCATTCAATAAAAAATGTCAACAATGTCACAATGTGTTGATAATAGAGATGTTATATTAGGGTCAATTTCGCATAATCCTAATATAGGATATATTAGTTTCGTCATATTCTAATACCATACCTATTACTCGATATTAGTCAGATAATAGGGTAAGGAGTGAACGTTTTAGTATTATGCTCTATATCTAGTATTCGTTCGCGTAGTCTCTGGCTAATACTTGACTAATATCGAGTAACCTAATAGATGACATTCCTATAACCTATTATGCAGTTACGATGATAATATAATATGTACCTGTTTCAATAATAGTAATATTGCCAATATTCGTAAATACAAATATGCTCGTTCTCCATTGCTCTTTTATTCAGTAATCATTTATGTAACTTTCATACAAAGCCCGCCACGTATATAAAATACATCCATCGTAAGAGTAAACGCACACATAAACAAATTGGATGGTACGTGGCGACAAGCAATGAATGTGTTTGAGAGCGCAAAGTGATCTCGCTCCCGCATATCGACGATTACAGAGAGTGAGCAAGACGATACGGCGACCGACGACGATTAACGAAACGACGCACGGCGCGCTTCGTATCGTAATGATAAGTACCTACCTAATACTATTGTATTCGCCTCGTCGCGTTGTTTCTGGCTAATACTTGACTAATATCGAGTAACCTAATATATGACATTCCTTTATCCTAATATGAATACGGTCGCTCGTATTATAATATGCATACCTAATATGAATATATTCGTTTCATCTCTAGTTGATAAGTTCCTTCTTCTGATGCTATGTTGTGATGTACCGATGAAAAACTAAAAATAATTAGGTTTTCATATCAATAATTCTAGAATTAGAGCTATAATTTCACCGAAGAGACAATTTATACCTGCACCATGGCGATGCAATGCCAATTATGGATGGGCAGCGTAAGTACATACTGAATGTTATTGTTTTTTGTATTTAATTCAAACTGTTTTTGTCCTGAATAAAACCGATGTACACAGTTTCAAAATATACATTAGTGATAGCCAATGGATGCGGGTGGCACAAAATCGCTCGCTGAGGCGGAAATTAGGTGAGGCCTATGTTCAACTGTGGACATCATTGGCCTGATATGATGATGATGATGATGATAGCCAATCCAAGCTATCATAGAAATTTTGAGTGCTCCAAGATGACTTTCCCATGATGGAGATCATCATAAACAGTTTATTAATTTCATTTAAACAATAATGTCAATTTCCAGCCATAGGCATCTGCTTACTGAATAGCGTGTCTGTTAAGATATTAATTATTTTACTTCGTATGCACGAAAATATGTAATGATAGAACAGTTACATTCGTATCAGAATGTAACTGTATTACATACTGTAAACTTACTTCCTCTGTACATTCACATTGAATTTTTTTTTAAGCAATATGTGAATAAACAACTTGGGGGCTGGCATGGCACTGCCAGCTGATAGGACACTTTGGTATCCTGTTTATAATAGAGCAATCTGCGCTCCTCTCTTAGGTTTCCATCAGACGCAAAGGAGCTACTATGCTGAGCATGAAAAACAAATAATAATTAATATGCAACCTTTTAATTTTAGTTAGAGCCTAACATGACTGAAAGCTTCATCATGGCTGCCTTCAACCGCATGGGACAGAGACCTCTCGCTGTCAAAGTAATGAGGAACAAATTCACAGGAGAACCAGCCGGTTATGCCTTTGTACATTTTCAGGTAGTTTTGATGAATTCCAATTTTTTAGCTCTTGTAAGTTAGATATTAGTGAACATCAGGATGACGGGTGTACGTCAATAAATAGTGATTCTATACACATGAAAGCAATGTTCTAGCAATGTGAGGAATGTGCGTAAAATTTGAAGCAATGTGCTTTTAAAAAACCAGAGTTATTTCAGAAAGTTAGTGAGCCGCCAGCCTGATATCAGAATGACGGGTGAATTTTTAATACGAGCAAATTGCTTACTATCTAAAGATGAAAACATTACCGTAGCAATGTTCCGGCAATGTGCTCTCGAACGTACCAAAACAGAATCAGATGCGGTGAAAGGTTTAAAAGTAATTTAGAAAAGAAAATTTCTAAATTTTAACGCCTGCTGATTTCATAGAGGCAATTCGACGAATAGTGTAAAGGAACATTTAAATTACAAGGGTTTCATGTCATCATTCATTTATTTTCATTTCATTATACTTAATATATTCAAATAAGCGATGGTGGCTGAATGGATAAGGGACCGGCGTGCAAATCACGCGGTTCGAGTTCGAACCCGACCAGCAGTACCAATGTGGATTCACTTTGTGGAATTTATATGTACTAGTCAACTGACTTACCATCTGCTATCGGTGAAGGAAAACATCGTGAGGAACCCACATACACTGAAGAAATTCTATGAGTATGTCTGATCCACCAACCCGCACTAGGCCAGCGTGTGTGGATTATGGCCTAAACCCTCTCAGCTCTCTAGTTAGAGGAGAGGAGACCCGAGCCCAGCAGTGGGACTTAATAGGGTGCTTATTTATACTTAATAAACACATCTTTTTGGTCACTTAATTCAACCACGCTCTGTTTACAAACTCTTCTCTTCATTTTAATTTATTTACACGGTGTACTTATAAGAACAGTATAAAAATAGTGTAAATTATATCACAAAGTTACAAGTAGGTACCCACATTTAACAAAAGAGAAAATTAAAAATCACATCCGAAGTATGTAGGTATGCATTTTTATTTTAGTTCTATAATATATCGAATACGTTTTATGATTCAACATTATTATACATACACGGTATTTAACAATAAAATAAAATGAAGAAATTGTTATCTCATTTGCATTGCACTGCAGGAAACTCCTGTGGCATAAATGTTTCTTTACACTATTCGTCAGATTGCCTGTATGAAATCAGCAGGCGTTAAAATTTAGAAATTTTATTTTCTAAATTACTTTTAAACCTTTCACCGCATCTGATTCTGTTTTGGTACGTTCGAGAGCACATTGCCGGAACATTGCTACGGTAATGTTTTCATCTTTAGATAGTAAGCAATTTGCTCGTATTAAAAATTCACCCGTCATTCTGATATCAGGCTGGCGGCTCACTAACTTTCTGAAATAACTCTGGTTTTTTAAAAGCACATTGCTTCAAATTTTACGCACATTCCTCACATTGCTAGAACATTGCTTTCATGAGTATAGAATCACTGTTTATTGAAGTACACCCGTCATCCTGATGTTCACAGATATTATATGATTTAATAATATTATATTACATACACATACTACATATATTATATGTATTAACAACTTTCATTTTGCTGTTTAGTTAATACAAATAAATTATTTGACAGACTGATGAAGAAGCAATAGATACAATGCATAAATTGAATGGCAAGCCAATACCAGGCACATTCCCAATAGTTAGATTCAGATTAAACACAGCATCTCGAGAAGCTCGTGCAAACATGCAACAGGAAAGAGAGTTTTCTGTGTGGGTCGGAGATCTGAGTCCTGATGTTGATGATTACTCACTGTACAGAGTATTTGCTACTAAATATTCTTCAATAAAAACTGCAAAAGGTATTTATAAACACATTATTATTTAATTGTTTCTTGCAGACGTCAATGTTTTGCACAATTGTTGGTAAACTGAAAGGTGTCCTTTTGTCATTGCAAGAATTTTTTTAAATGACCGTGTGTGACTGGTGAAGGTTTCTTTAGTGTATGGATACCTGAAATATGAGGAGTATCGCATCATCTCATTTTATTGACTCTACAATATCTCGAAATCTGCGTCCACTTAATAATATTATAATTCAGGATATTTACCATGTTCTTTATTTGTTATGAGTTTCCGATGAGATGAGTTATGAGTGATCAAGACGCTTGCAACAGCGCCGAAATATCGGAAACTCATAACAAATCAAAGATATGGTAAATATCCCGACATTATCTTCTTCTTATCGTGTGGGCTTGAGGCAAACCCTGGTGTTGGAATTTATCAAGTCTTTCTTCTTTCAATTTGACTTAACGACTACCACATTAAGTGATAACCGGGACCAACGGCTTTACTTGCCTTTCGAAGTACGGAGACGCTCGAGAATGATATTGCCACAAACGATCACCCATCATGAAATGACCTTGCTGAGTGTTGCTTAACCTCGATGATCGTAACGACAATCTCAGTACCACAATGCTACGAGCGCCTCCCGATCGCGATATTATAATATTATTAAGTTTAATGACCATGACAATTTTAAAGACTTCTGCTTTCACTTTCATTTATCTAAGGCATGATAATTACATACTGTCTTCAATTTTATTAACAATACAATTTGTTGTGTACATTAAATTTAATAATAAATTTAATGTTTCAGTAATACTGGACAGTTCAGGTTACACAAAAGGTTATGGCTTTGTAAGATTCGGCAATGAAGAAGAACAGAGGAATGCCTTATATGCTATGAATGGTTATACTGGCCTTGGTACGAAGCCGTTGAAGATCTGTACTGCAGTTCCTAAACCTAAAGGTGCTACAACACCACAGAACGCTGTCTCAGCACCAAGTGCGGCAAATTCTTCTTACAACAATGGACAGGTAGGTGTTATGCTTATTGCCAAATTTCATTCTGAGATTACGACTGGGATTTGGCAATAGAGTTGCTATCTGCTTCAGCTATAGAAAATAAGTGGTTATTAGGACTACAAGTATTCAAGTATTCTTCAGTCATATAACACTATATCACGAATAGGTATATGATAATGTACAGGTACTTGCACAAACTGTTTTCTCTATCTTGCAGTTCTATATAACCACCTTACTAAGAATTTAAATAACAGTACTCTTCTTTAATAAATTAAGTGGCTACAAAATAATTCCTTGAGTGTGCTTAACTCTTTCTTCTCTAATCTTAAGTCATAAACAAATACTTTTTGCTACAAATATCATTCAATATGACAAAGGTTGTATATTATCGCTAAACTTATTCATTTATTTTCATTCTATGCATAGTTAATAAGTATTAGTCTAATAACGTCAGCTTATAAATAATGCTACCTTTCGCTTGCCGCTGGGCTAATAAATGTAATTTCTGAGGAGAGGATGTGGAAGGTAGACTCAGGTGGTTATATTGTTTCGTAGGAGTACAACCAATACTATGATCCGTCGGCATATTGGCAGAACTATTCGGCGTGGTCGGGGTACTACGGGCAGGGCGAGCAGAGCCAGGGGGCGGCGGGGGCGGCGCCGGCTCCCGCGCCTAATGTGGCGCCACCTACCGCCACGCCCGTCGTCGCCAAGCCGCCGAGCGACGAGCTTGCTTTAGTTGGTGAGCTAATGACTTACTCTTAACTCACATTCCAATAATACACGACTTAGGCCAGGGATAGTTCGATATCCCCGGCCTTAGTCTAAGTATGGTTTGCTATACCTAACTTAGGCAGTTGTAAAATTTAGAAATAAAGTGAACTCACACTGGCATTCTGCAAGATCCTAACGATTAATAAAACCTCAAATGGCGAAACTTATCCAAAATTTCCACCAAACGGTTTGGATCGCAAGGAAAGGATACGAATGCATGGATGCGGTGACAGCCGATCGCGTCCGGCTAGATTTCGACGCATACATACGATCGGCTACGTACCGTCACTTGCGAACGTATCCGTTTCCGCGCCTGGTTAAGTAGTTTAATTCCTACCGTGTTGATAGTAGAAAGGATACTGGAAACGAGACGGAGAGAGAACGGAGTAGATCCCGTGTCGCGAAAGACGCCCGTGGTCAAACTGCTGTGTAACAACTGCTTACTTTAAATACAGTGTACACGATTTAATGTCGTTTAAAGATTCTAGAATCTGTTCTGATTCGATGCGATTTGATCCGTTTGATGGAAATCATAATTTACTACTATAGTTCGATTCAAACTTAATGGCGGTTCGGATATTAGCTGCAAACGCGTGAACAGGCAGGTCGTGATGTCCTGCGCGTGTGTGTAGTATACAAACGTAACATAAACACTCTCACACTGTGATACATGCGGCGTTTGCGGGAGAAAGAAAGATCGCGCAGTAGTGTGCCCCGCGCCATGGACGTCCAGCTGATACCCAATTTTGTGTTCAGTGCATCGACTCGCACGAAGGTCTGAGCCGCCATTAATTTTGAATCGTAGTTTACTATACATAAACAAATGGATGTTTGCAGAACATAAGAAAACAATCGACGTTGATCAACTGAATCAAGATTTCCTTGACCCTGAGTTATCTATATGGGACAGTTTAGAGTCTTCGCAATGGTTCCCGCATGAAGTTGTTGAAGCGCACTAATTGGATATTTGTATTGTTATTCATAATTTTATTGTAAATAAACATGATTTGAAAGCAACTCATCCTGTTTTTCGATAAATCGTCGCCATGTGCTAATGTTAAGAATCACTTTGCGCGACGCTCCCTATAAACAAGACGCTCCTTATATACCTAGTCGACGCTCTTTGTATACTCGATGCTCCTTTTATACCTACTCTATGCTCCTTATATACTTGACGCTCCTTATACCCGACGCTCCTTATTTACTCGACGCTCCTTAAATACTCGACGCCCCTTATACTAGACGCTCCTACAGGAAAAGTATTCTAAATACTGGAGATAGATAATATATTATAATATTGTACCTATAGGAAAAATTCCTTTATTTTTTAAAAGAAACAAAACTACATTCAATTAAATTTCTTATTTAATACACCCGGCAATCGAATAGCTAACATCCAAAAGCATAACATCCAGTACTTTTATGGCATCGATCGATAAGATCAGTCAATCATAAAACGTGGTAATTACTAGTGATGGCCGGATTATCAAAAATGCATATCCACGGATACGGATATTTGGTGTCTATATCCGCGGATACGGATTTTAACTTTTACTCAATAAGTGACGTTGGCCTTGAAACTTAGTTGCGCAACTTAACATCAGTGTAGGACACCTTTCGACTTGCACTGTGCGGATCTGTTTTGTTTATAAATCTGTTCTTTATTATAGTAGTAAGTACATTGTTTTGTTTTATCATCAATAATTTTCGCAGCGTATGCGATGAAAGACATTTTATGACAATTTTTGTTACACCTTGGGTTACATTATTGAAGTTTTAGTGCGGATCCCTAATTATTTCTAGAAATAAATATGATGAATATAAAGATGTAACTTTCTAACCGCAAAATATTTTTTGAAATCGGTTCAGTAGTTTTAAGTTTATTCGTTACACATACAATAATAAAAATCTTTCCTCTTTATAAATTATAATTATAATCATTCATTCAATTTAATCATTATTTGTTGTAGCCAACACCGCAGTGAAAAAAAAAAAGATTTTGGATTGTCAAATAGTCTATGATTGTCAATTTGTCAATTTTGTCAAACAAACAAATCAATATCAACAATGTGCAAACTGCAAGGACTAAGACAAGTATTATTTAGAAAATGTACGCTGTGTTAGACAATGTGTTGTTCTTGTATTGTTGTGCAGATTAAAACAAAAACATTTAGAATTTTAACAGATTTCCTTAGTTATTGATTATTATTCAGAATAAGAAGCTACCATTTTACCGGAGACACTATTTTCACCTGCACCATGGGCATGCAATGTCAATTATGGATGGGCAGCGTAAGTATATTCTGAATTGCTTTTAGCTCTGTTCGTTATGTATTTAATTTACATTGTTATTGTCCTGAACAAAACGGATATTTGAAGATATATTCAAAATATACATCTGACTGTCAAGGCAAGCTATCATACAAATTTTGAGTGCGCCTGGTATATCATTACACCGGGTGCCAATTGCCCTACAGAAATAAAAGACACGACATATATTTTTCATCTTTTTTACCATGAATGAAATGAAATGTTAAGGTGACTACTCCTGTATTCATAATAAAAATATTAGAAACTGAAAATATGCATTAATTAAATAATAATTGATATCAACCTCTTATTTTAGTTAGAGCCTAACATGACTGAAAGCTTCATTATGGCTGCCTTCAACCGCATGGGACAGAGACCTCTTGCTGTCAAAGTAATGAGGAACAAATTTACAGGAGAACCAGCCGGTTATGCCTTTGCACATTTTCAGGTAATTTTAATGAATTTCTATCTTTTTCTTATCTAACAGGCTGTTGGAAGCTCTAAGAATTTATCAAGTCGCCCAGAAGGCTTACTAATTTGACTTATTGAGTACCGCATTAAATGATAACAGAGACCAATAGCTTAAACTACCTTAGAAAATAACTGTCCCACTTGCCCGAACGTATGATGATCACGTCGGTCGCTTCACCTGGTTGCATTCTAGTAGGACAACACTTTACTACAACAAAAACCCTATATTAACCATCTATGTGACATCTATTTCACAGACAGATGAAGAAGCAATAGATACAATGCACAAATTGAATGGCAAGCCAATACCAGGCACATTCCCAATAGTTAGATTCAGATTAAACACAGCATCTCGAGAAGCTCGTGCAAACATGCAACAGGAAAGAGAGTTTTCTGTGTGGGTAGGAGATCTGAGTCCTGATGTTGATGATTACTCACTGTACAGAGTATTTGCTACTAAATATTCTTCAATAAAAACTGCAAAAGGTATTTATATTGTCATTAATACTTTTTATGGATAAAGTCAGGGTTGTCGATAAAATATCGCCTTGCCTATGTAAGTTGTAGGTCCTGATTTGACAGCCTGTATTTAAAATTTTAGCTACATTATTTTTAAAAGAGCATTATTTTTTTGTTTTTAAACAATATGGTGGCAAACAAGCTTACTGCCTCCTCGATGGTAAGAGGTTACTGAAGCTGAAGCTGAAGCTGAAGCTGAAGCTGAAGCCTATGGACTGCTGAAACACCAGGAGTATCACTTGCATGTTGCCGACCCTAAAAGACTTGGTAGCTGCTTAGACTTTCATACACCAAAGACTTAAGTTGGGTGGGGCTTCACTCCCGTCGTTCTTTATTTGACTACTGCTCAGCTCCTATTGGCCGTAGTGTGATATTATATAGTCTATAACCTTTCTCGATAAGGGGGCTATCTAACACTAAAAGAATTATTCAAATCGGACCAGTAGTTCCTGAGATCCTATATAGTGTACAACCAAACAAGAAAATATACTTCAGCTTTATAATATTAGTATAGATTTGAGGTTGAATTTAAAATGCATTTTTGCATTAATAATTTTATTTTTCAGTAATACTGGACAATTCCGGATATACAAAAGGTTATGGTTTTGTGAGATTTGGAAATGAAGAAGAACAGAGGAACGCCTTATATACTATGAATGGTTATACTGGCCTTGGTACGAAGCCGTTGAAGATCTGTACTGCAGTTCCTAAACCTAAAGGTGCTACAACACCACAGAACTCTGCCTCAACACCAAATGCAACAAATTCTTCTTACAACAATGGACAGGTAGGTGTTAATATGCTTATTGCCAAATTTCATCTGGAGAATATGACTGGGATTTGGCAATAGACTTGCTATCTGCTTCAGCTACAAAAAGAAAACACTTGTATTGAGTCTTATAAGTAGTTACATAAGGACTATAAGTATCACAATGTCTTCTTTAAAAGTTCTATTGCACAAAATCATTGCTATAGAATTATGACTATGAATGCTTGTATAAAATCTTTTGCTTTATCTTGCAGTTCTATGTAACCACTTTACTATGAATTGAAATAACAGTACAGGGGCCAGATCCTGTTAACACAATCGTAATACAATGGTAAGCTGATGGTCTCATTCGACAGCTGTGATTGGTTTACCAAGTCAATCGCGCTATATTGCCGGCCTGTGATTGGTCGATATTAGTCCATCGGTCTGCTATCGAAGTGTGTAATTTAGCAGGATTGGGCCCCTGTTTAATAAATTAGATACAAAATAATTCCTTGAGTGTGCTTAACTCTTCCAAGATATTTGCAATATTGTTCTAATATTATGTCATAAACAACTTTTTTCTACAAAATATCATTCACTATGGTAAAAGTTGTCTAATGTAGCTATACCTATATTTATTTTCATTCTATGCATAGTTAATAAGTATTAGTCTAATAGCATCAGCTTATAAATAATTCTATACCTTTTGCTTGCTGCTGGGCCAATAAATATAATTTCTTAAGAGAGGATGTGGAAGGTAGACTCAGGTGGTTATATTGTTTCGTAGGAGTACAACCAATACTATGATCCGTCGGCATATTGGCAGAACTATTCGGCGTGGTCGGGGTACTACGGGCAGGGCGAGCAGAGCCAGGGGGCGGCGGGGGCGGCGCCGGCTCCCGCGCCTGATGTGGCGCCACCTACCGCCACGCCCGTCGTCGCCAAGCCGCCGAGCGACGAGCTTGTTTTAGTTGGTGAGCTATTGTTTTTATAATGACTTAACTCACACTCCATATCGCACAGGTTTGAGGAACGCTGCTAGCCAACTTTGTACCATATAGCTAAAGACGGAAAATACATGTTATTGGACAGACAACTTATATCCCTTTCACTTCGAGAATGCGATATATAACACGGCATAGGCAGTCGTAAAATTCAGAGAAGTGGGCTGACATTGACATCTCGGCATCTTAAGGCCCTATTTCACTAGTGGCAGATTAGTCTCTGATAAAATCATAATCTGAGTCTTATTTGACAGATTTTATATATCGTACTAAGTTTCGGATAAGTTATCAGACACTTATATGCCAATAGTGAAACGGGATCTAAGAATAATTAAAACCTGAAATGGTAACAAAAACCTTTACCAACACACCATTTTTTTTGTTATATAGCTATATTTCATTACATCTACTAGAGAATAAAGCCAGGACTGGTCCTGCTTTCCTTTTTAAAATATAAATGGATGTTTGCAGATCATAAGAAAACTATTGACGTTGATCAACTGAATGAAGAGTTCCTTGACCCTGAGTTATCTTTATGGGACAGTTTGGAGTCTTCGCAATGGTCTTTGCTTCCAGGAGGTTTTGCTTGAGGCATATTAATTATAAGTTATAATTATAGTAATTATAAGTTATTGTAATTGTAATTGTAAATGGATTACTTTATAAAATAATAAAAAGACACTGCCAATTAACTGGGATGGTGATTGGGTAGCGGAGATCCCTTAGCGTCAGGTGACCCGCTTGGTTGTTGGCCACCTCTAGTCTATATATATTATTAAAAAAGCTATTTAAAAAAGGCCCAGATGTATCTTTATCTAACTGGTAGACATATCTTTATCAGTCTTAGGGAAACAATTACAGAGATTAAGGGAAACCAAGCAGAGGAGTACCGCAAGGCAATGTTATGAGACCAACACTGGGCCATCAAGTACATAAATAGGTAATTAATAGAAATAGGCAACTCTATGGAAAATCAGCTTTCATTATTCAAGTCTGTACTAGAACCAGTACCTTAGGAATATTTACTGACACCTTTTTTTGGCTTAATATGACGTCTAATGTAGCATGTACTGTGATCCAAATAAAATAAATTTTTTGGACTACAGTTACATTGTTCCCATAGGCACAAGTATATACTTAGACCGTCGTACTGTTTCTTCAATAAATAACAACAAAATATTGCTGAATGTTTATATAATAAATTAATAATTGTTGTAGTAAATTTGGATGGCTTGGAATTGTATTAAAACTTGTAATAATTGTTGTTGTAGAATATGACTGAAATGTATTGACTCAACGTAAATTTTCGCATACCAGAAATGATTGATAGTGGCTATATTTATAACGTTGCTATTTATATGAATATGTAATTTATATTTGTATAAGGATTGCCATACAAAAAGAAAAAGAAAAAATTGTAAATAAATATGATTTGAAAGCAGAATTCAGAATTTTTACTAATATTATTATCTTATAAAACTATTCTTCCTCGTAATCAAACTGGTTTGACTATGAGGAATTATAAGTTTCCTCGTGGTCAAACTTGTGTAACGACCCTCCCTGTATAGATGAGTTAAAAATGTGTACAGTCAATCAATAAAGTGCTTGTTCATAAGCTTAAAGTAACGAGTACCTACTTATTAATTAAAAAAAACAAGAAATCCGACTGCCTTCTACACTCAAAGTCCCGTCAAAAGCCGTCCAGCCATTCCAGAGATAAGCCGGAACAAACAGACAGACAAAAATTGAAAAAAAAAAAAAATATTTTGGTACATGTACCGTATATACGTTCATATGCATGTAGTAAAAAGCGGTTATTTTAATATTACAAACAGACACTCTAATTTTATTTATTTGTATGGATTGTCGTGAAACAGCCCAACTTGACAGTTTCTTGACATATATTTTTCATATAAAGTCACGCATGTCTCAGACAGTTTATCAGGCATTTATCTGTCGTTGGTGAAACAGGGCCTTAAATTTGCTAAATGAGGTTAAATTTAAACATTAGTTAAAATTATGTATAATTTATTATATATTTTTATTATTATATCTACACTAAAGAACAATAATAACAGTGTATTTGCTTCGGTATTACGTACTTGTTACACCTACACGCAAACAAATTAGGCATGCACAAGTTTCTTTTAAAATGAAGCTTAACAGATATTATTTATACAACAGACAGTAAACTGAAAGATATCGATTAAAATTATCATGTGAGATCAGATAACAAGATTCTGTATAGAGTTAAAAATAACAAAGTTCATTATCACATAAATTACACAGTAGGTATATAATGTACTGGGTCTAAGTTGATCTCTCTCGGCACCGAAAACCGGTGATATTACTTCCGATACTTAAAAAGAAACTAAATGATTACCTCCACTAATATCGACATCGGCCATCAACTCTTCGTTCATCAACGCTGACAACGCGAATGATGGCACTAAAAATATCCCATACAAAATGCATATCGTCTTCATCATCATTAGCAACCCATTAGGTCCCACTGCTGGGCTCGGGTCTCCTCTCCTCAACCCGCACTAGGCCACCGTGAGTGGATTATGGCCTAAACCCTCTCAGCTCTCTAGTTAGATGTGAGGAAAATGTATATATTATTAATTATTATTTTTTCAAATCCAAATCGCGTGAAAAATAATATTTTTATTTAATTTATTAAAAAGCACCTGGTTTCCGAGTTGGAAGGTCATTGAACTCTGTACGCGCTCTTGGGGTCGTTGACCTTCATTGTGTTAAAAATCAGTATATCAATTTTCCGTACCGAGACGTCCAATCTACACCCTTTATGAAGCAAATTTAATTGACTTATTAGAGTTAAAATAAAAGTATATTTACCTAGTACAAACGGATACACTATAATACAAGAAATATTAACGGAATATTTTAACCATATAAATATTGATGGAAACCCGCAGTAACAATATTAAGTACTCCATAGATTACCAGTTAGCCGGACGATATCAGGCGACCAAAAACAACTGACCCTGGCAACGTATAACGGACGCTCTCTACGGCTGGACCAACAACTCGAAAACTCGAGATAGAACTAGGACGCAAAAACTGGCACATATAGGGATTATCTGAAGTCGTAGACAAGGGAAGCACACGATAAAATAGTAAAACACAATGTAATGGCCTGTGCCTATTACCGTTATTGGATTGCAGCATAGCAAAGTATTTTTCGTAACCAAATGATTTTCGACCTTATTTCCATGACATTAGCATTACCATTCTTCTATGTTAAAATAAAAGTATGTCACTGACATTCTTGTCATTTGAAATTCAAGTGACATTTCGCGAAATTTTTATATTTCTCCTCTAAGGTGTACCGAGAACCTTTGATTGTAATTGGATTTTAACCTCTATTTGTTATGGATTTAGCATAGATATTTGAATATACTTATCTTTTCTAACCTGTATAGGAATCATTAGCATAGATACTGCAACATGCAACGTAGGCGGACAAAATTTATACATTATTTACTTACACTCTTATTACTTATAAATATATATATTAACCTAGATATTTTATACAGGTTTTAAGGCATGTCATCAGGTAGTAGTATAATAAGCATGTTTGAAAGTGATATCAATTTTGTCGCTTTCAAAATAATACGTCTAAAACGCAGAGCGTATTTACAAACAGAGTGGTAACGTCGCAATTTAGTGTATCTATGTATATATGTCATATTTCGTGGTTTTCAATTTTTATTATTCAATCGGAGCTATATTTTTAAAATATGTTTGCTACACTTTTTAGAATTAGGTGAATTTTCCACTTTGCCACTCTGTTTGTAAATACGTGTGCGTCAGAATGGCTGGTTGTCTGTGGTGTTGGTCTATGAGAGTCGATTCGAAAATTGCTACATAATTGCTTATATTTGCTACATATAATAAATAATTGCTGCATAGGATATATATTTAGAAATAAAATATATTTTTTGACCAGCCATCCTGACGTTTGGTTGGCTGGTCACCCCCTAGTTTATAGTCAAGCATGCAGAATTTCCCGAAATGTATTGCGTCAATAATTGCTACATATTTACTTCATTTATATAATTCAGTTGTAACTTCAAACACATGTTAAATAAAGGATGTAGCAATTATTTAAATTATCCCAAGGAAAAGTGCCTGATAAAATAATAAAGGCAAATAATTAGTTATATAGGTGATATTATTAAACTGAATCTTATGAACGACCTAAATTTTGTTTTTATTTACGATACCCTTTTAATGTGCTAATTATCCACTTACCTACTCAAAACATAACATGCCATTTAACAATTTAAAACGCTTGCTTCCTAAAATAGCAATACCGTTGAGTGAAGACACACTGCAACTATTTGCCTTTATTATTTTATCAGGCACTTTTCCTTGGGATAATTTAAATAATTGATACATCCTTTAATTAACATGTGTTTGAAGTTACAACTAAATTAGACAATTGAAGTAAATATGTAGCAATTATTGAATTATTTATTATATGTAGCAAATATAAGCAATTGTGTAGCAATTTTCGAATCGACTCTCATAGACAAACGCCACAGACAACCAGCCATTCTGACGCACACGTAAATACGCCCTAAAAACAGAATTTCCTGGTTTAGCGTATAGAGCACGGAGATGTTGTTGTTATGGCGTGGCGTTCAAAAATTTAAAGCTGTGTTATAGTGTATGAGCTGTGTCGTTTCCGTTTCGCCGGACTAGGTATGATGACCCCAGGAGTCGTACTCCGACTATCCTGACTCATGACACTACTCGGCGACGAAGCACCCGACACTGTACTCTTAGGCGTACCCTTCTTCATATAAGACACAACAGAGTTCAATAACACTGGGGGCAAAGCAACAGGCGTTAGTTTCCCACCACCATGAGCTATGTATGTTTGTAGCATTTTCTTTGACGGAGACTTCGGGTCATCGACCGTTAGGACTACTAAAGACCCTGACTCTATATTTGAAGGTACTGATGGGTTATTTGGGATTTCAGGTGTTTTAGTAATAGTTTTGTTGGGGTCTATTTTTAGTATGGTTGCCATATCGTTGTTGGGAGTTCTGCGATCTTCTGTGGGGGTATTTAGTAGTGTTAGTTGGGCATATTGTTGTGGGGTTGTGGATGGTGGGGTTGGCGCTATTCGAGACTGAGGGTTAACAGTTATGGGTATTATTTTTGACTTCCGTTTGCGAGTGCTGGCTTCCTGTGCCTTAGCTTCTAGGTGTCGTCGAATAAAGTCATCTGCTGTAAGTCCCTCTTTGCCTTGATCCGAATGAGGCATTACGGAAGATTCCATAAATTTTGAACCTCTACCTGAAATTTTGAGTTTTTATTTAGTTGTGTGAAGGCTTTACACTACAACTTCTGAAAACTGACTAATTTACTGCTTTGATAGGAAATCAGCATAAGTTACATCAGCATGAGATAGTGGTGAATTTAAATTTAGAAGTACAATCATAATAACATTGGATCATAAAGTGTAAGTTGAGTTTTATTAGTTCTGCAACTTTGATCTATGTGCTCATTAGAATAAGATTCAAATTGGCATATGCAACTGATAATAATTTTCAAGTGTTCAATTTATAGAAAAGTACAATATACGTACTCTGTCTAACTCTAAGCTCACGAGCTATTTTATTTCTCTCTCGTTCTTCCCTAGCTCTCTGTCTCACTCGCTCGGCGTCGGCCTTAGCTTTTCGTTCGGCCGCTTCCCGTTCAGCTGTGAATTCTTCTTCCAATTTGGTCGCGTCCCATTTGGATGAAGTACGTAAGGCTTTGTCAACTTGAGCGGCATTTACACGTTCTTCCTTCTTAAACTGTAATGTAATTACGTCCAAACTGTGAAATAATATTTGCGAAATCACGTGTTGGTTTAGGGTGCGACATCTAGGTGCACGGAATCGCACTTTCGAGTAGGGTGCGACCGCACGCGGTGCAGTTGACGATTCGCTCCGCTCTCACTCTCTATGTATTTTGTTCTAGTAAATAAAGATTCTAAGTGAAAAGTCATTGATTACTTTAATGCAATTAAACAGAATGACCAGATTAAGAATTGACGTACATATAGCTACTATATTTTTGATTATATTATTACTGCTGGATTTTAACAACCTACTTTGGTTTTATGTTTCTCAGTAAGTGATTTTTTGTAATTTTTTTTGAGAAATGAAGATCTTTAACCGTATATTACATAATATCTAACTAAGTCTTAGTAATAAGACCGCCCATTGTCACTACTTTTTTTAAATTTCCATATATATCTATGACTGTAATATAAATTTCTGGTGTGCAATATCTTTTGCATTTTGCACCACCACCATAAGCTATGTACAGTACTCGGCAATAAATATTTCACATCGACCTTTGGAAAGAGATAATCGGCTAATTTCGGCTTCGTAGAGCGTTATCTCTATCGCACTTGAACAACGACGGACAAAACGTCACATAGGTAGTGTGCGACATGTGACGTTTGTATGTTTGAAGCATTTTTGACGGAGACTTTGGGTTATGAACTGTGTCACTACTCGGTGACGAAGCACCCGACACTGTACTCTTAGGCGTACCCTTCTTCATATAAGACACAACAGAGTTCAATAACACTGGGGGCAAAGCAACAGGCGCTAGTTTCCCACCACCATGAGCTATGTATGTTTGTAGCATTTTCTTTGACGGAGTCTTCGGGTCATCGACCATTGGGACTACTAAAGACCCTGACTCTATATTTGAAGGTACTGATGGGTTATTTGGGATTTCAGGTGATTTAGTAATCGTTTTATTGGGGACTATTTTATCTAAATAAAAGAATGCCTTTGGTGTTGCAGGCGCCCATAAGCTACGGTACCCGCTTACCATAAGACTGGCCGTACGTCACTTTGTCACCGCCATGGTATAAAAAATTTTCTTTTTTTACCTTAAGCTTCAAATCTCTTCTAGTCCTACCAGGGAACAGTCTCTCCATAAGCATGAAATCGGTCCCTAACGCAGCGAGAGCCCTGTAGAACCTCACAGTCTCAGGGTCGGACCACTCCGCGGTGCGGGGGCCGCGCTTGTACTTGCCCGGCCCCATACCGCTCCATGAACCTTCTACCACTACTGACGATGAGACTTTGCGGTTCTCTGATTGTTTTACAACCTGCAAAAGGGTACAATAATATATATACGGTGTAGGGTGAAATTGAGGGAGTCAGCAGTGAGTACTTATATCGGTCACAATTATTCACTAGATACATACATACATATAGATCATGCCTCCCTTCCACTTTGTGGAATCTATATTTAATCAAGTGACTTACCATCTGCTAACGGTGAAGGAAAACATTGTGAGGTAACCCACATATCCTAGAAGAAATTCTATATGTCTGATCCACCAACCCGCACTAGGCCATCGTGAGTGGATTATGGCCTAAACCCTCTCAGCTCTCTAGTTAGAGGAGAGGAGACCTGAGCCCAGCAGTGGGACTTAATGGGTCGCTAATGATGATGATTTATTAAATAATAACTCTAAGCGTCAAACATTAATGTCAAAAATGTGATAAACTGATCAAGTTCTGTTTGTCTAGTAATTTTTATTTTTTTATTGAAATAATATCTTTAAATGTTAACTTTAAGGCATAAATTCCATAACTGACTCAGTTCTGTTAATAAATATTAACTTTATGCGATATAAATAAGGTTCATAATGTCGATAACTGACCAGGCTCTGTTCGTCGAGTATGATCTCTCCATTGGGTCCCAACTTGATCTGTGGCACAGCGGAGGTGGCGGGCGGAGGGTCGTCGGGGTTCTCCTCCGGTTCTATCGTCGTCTTACGAGTAGCCTCCACTTTCTCATTAGCCTCTTTGGCTTTCAGTTCATCTTCGTCGGGGCTAAAAATAATAGTAAAACTTTTTTATATTTTGTAAAGAATGTCACTACACTAGTGTCGTTCCTTTTCTTTATGGATTTATATCCATAGATGTCAGTGACTCCGACTGTCAAAGAGGCAATTTTTATTTTAAGTTAGGTTTGGTAATTTCTAGAAGTAAAGGCATAAATGTTGTTTTTTGTTATTACAGGTAAGTTGCTGTATAGAATATATAATTTACTTATGTGTTTATTATTTGTATTTGATTGTTGTCAATAAAAGTATTTTGTTATTACAGAAAACGCAATTTCGTCTTTATTTCAAAGCATAAAGCATAGTATCATTATATTATATTTATTATGTAATTCTAAGTATTGTATGTAAGCGTGATTCTGAGGTATCACATGACCCAAAGGCTGGCCTCTATCTGGGGCAACGTATTAGCCTTGCTATCCAACGCGGTAATGTGGCTAGCCTTTTGGGTAGGTTTCCTCAGGAATCTGATCTCAATCAGATATTCTATTTATAATAATTTCCTGTAAATAGACTATCTGTTGTACTATCTATTTTTTAAATAGGTTAGTTGTGTATAAATTTTAAGTTATGTGTAAATATTTTATTGAATAAATGTAATACATTTTGGAAGTTCCAGATGTTTATGTAATTTTTCTAAATATTTCTAAAAACCGATTTTGCATCACTTAGAACATTCAAGCCAATAACCTTTTCTTGATGTAATTAGTTAATTCGTTTTCATTTTCCCCTCTGCCAAATTACATGACCAATCGGTTCGTGTCGTTTTATTTGTGACGATTATTTTGGTGTGCGTTTATAGAAACAGATTTTACTCATGAGTGTGCATATCCCCTCTCCCCAAAAAATAGCAGAAAAATATTTGTTTTCATTGTATATGTCTTAAATAAATATCTCCTATAAGAAATCACCAGCCCATTGAATAAGACTGATGCTCAAAACGAACTCTAAACTAAAAGAAAAACTAGAGACATAAGAATACTTACATGATAGGATTGGAGGTGGGGTTGTAAAAGATGAGGTCGTACATAGTGAGTGCGTCACGCTTGACAGTCTCGCGCCTGCGCCGCATCGCCGTCATGCGACGTGATATCTCTTGTCGACGAGCTCTGAGTACAAATTAATAATCACTTTATTTCCCTCTAAAACAGTGTTTCTTAACCCTTTGAACGCCAGAGACGTCTATACACGTAAAATGAAAATGTGCTGTGTGCACCACGCCAATAACGGCATGGCACGTCATAAATGTACTGTATTTTAAAAGCTTGGCGCTCAGGGCACGGCGATACCGATTTGATGTGGCGGTCAAAAGGTTAACCTATGGTCCACTGACCACTGGTGGTCCCGTACGGTAACAAGTGGTCCGCGAAGGGGACCTCATACTGGGCCACTAGGTCTATATTCGGAAGACTTTTGGAGATAAAAAGTTCAATGGGTGATTACCCAATGAACTTTTTATTGGTCCGTACCAAGACAGTATGTTAGTCAAATGGTCCCTGACTGCTAAAAGGTTAAGAACAACGTTTGCAATGTTTAAAAGTACATTTTTTGTAAGATGGCAGCTAAGATATTGATTTGAACCTTAGAGACAGCTGGAGTCTGAACTGGTCTTCGAAATCTTTATGACAGTTCACACAAATATTTGTCTCGAGTGGGACACTAACCCTAGGCAGCGAGGCAACCAACTGTCACAGTTACAAAACGTCATAAAAACCATGCTAGACCCATTTTCAATAGCGAAATGATATCTTAAGTGCGATTATAATATTGTATTTATTTACTTATTGACAGGTTTCTCTCTAAGTGGCGAGGCGGCGGCTGGCGGCTGTCCCACTTGACTTACACTTGAACACACTGAGTCATTTCTGATACGGGTTACGTCTCTGAAATCAAACAAGTTTATATAAAGCATTAGGCGTAACTGTAAATTACAATGATAGTGTAGTAGACGTAATGAAAGGAACAAATAGAATTTTTCTTATATTTTGTGGTTAAAAAAAAGACTACTATAAAAGACCGCACTAACCCCTGCGTCTTGGGGGACCAAATGTCTATGAATTATACAAATATTTCTCTTGTGTGGGAATCGAATCGACGTCACTATGTTGGGCTGTTAGTGACGAGGTGACCACCTTAATCACTACGTCATGGTGACAGTCAGGATGGATGTTTGTTTCTTAATCACACCAGAACGGCTGAAAGAGTCTGCTATGAAATTTAGCACACAGATTGATTGTATCGTGGCGTAGCATATAGTCTGCTTTTTAAGGACTTATCAGGCGGGCTGAATTAAGAAGAAAAAAGTATTTGATAAATTGCCCAGTTAAAATAAAAGGTGCCACATTATCATAAGACACTTGTTGCCAAAAATGAACACCGTCACAGAAAATAATTTTCGGAGTCTGCAAATAATAAACTAAATGTCTGGACATTTACACACAGCGCCATCTAGTCCCAAACTAAGCAAATGCTGGTGATATGGGTACTAGACAACTTATTTTCATAAATACATATTATTATAGATAAATTACACCCAAACACAAAACAAATAAACATGCTCAGTGCTGATGTCACAAAGATTTATCCTAGGTGGGAACCGAACCCACAACCTCTATCTCAGCAGTCAAGGTCACTAACCACTGAGATTGAATTTTCCCATGTTTGAAACAAGTGTCTTCGTTTAAAGGGCTGTACCTATAACTTCTCAGTATTACCTGTTAGGCAAAGAAATCATTGTACTGAGTGACGTATGTGACTCGGTCCGCTGTCGTGACGGTGCCGGGGTACCGGGACCAGCGTTCAACAATGCCCGGCGACTTTCATCCTCTGATTCGCTGGCACTACCCTGTATATTAAAATATAATGAAATATGGGCAATCTACAGTAATGTTATAAAAATAAAAAGATTTTTTGATTGAGTTGACAAAATAATTTAGTGTTAGATAGTCTAAAGGCTACCAATTGGGGCCGTGTATGGGGTGAGAAGCTCCGGGCAACTTACAGCTGGTGTTATATGTATTTCATCATCATAATTATCATCAATGCAATATAAATTTTAATTTTAATTTAGGATTTGGCACCAAAACGATACTACAATCTTCAAAGAGTGACTATTCTAATTGTATGTATAAAAGCTATCATCATCGCAGGAAATAATGACACAATTTTGATACATATCTTAATGAAATATTATTATCAACTGTCAAACAATGTACTTAACACATTTGATTACTTAGTTCTTATACCTTACAGCTGTTCCAATAGAAAATGTTATTGTGACATAATTTAATGTGAATGTACAAATAACACAGACAAATTTGTGGTCATTGTTATCTATAAATAAATTTAATTTGTATATAGTCAGACTTTCTTGCTCAAATATTGTTTTGTTGTTGGATAAGAAATGTGCAAAAAATCTAAATCTAGCCAGTAATATTATAATAATAATAATAATATAATAATATTCTACCACATTCACACAGCGCCATCTAGTCCCAAAGTAAGCAATTATAGTTGCTTGTGTTATGGGTACTAAACAACTGATATATTACTTAAATACATTTTTTTTTGTAAATACATACATATTATAGATAAATTACACCCAGACACAGAACAAACCTTGATGCTCATGACACAAAGATTTGTCCTGGGTGGGGATCGAACCCACGACCTCCGGCTTAGCAGTCAGGGTCACTAACCACTAGGCCAACAGGCCAGTCAAATATTAACTTATCCTCTGTCCATCCGAAATCAAAGAACTTTCTAGTGTCACTTTTATTGCAATTATATTATTTATGCTGCAATCTGTGTCACATCAAACTTGAAAAACATACTAATTAATGTATTCACATACATTTGGGGATTAAAAATTTTATATTTTCTTTTTAAAAATGAATTGCAAAACTTTTTTTTATAAATCTAAACACACTTCAAACTATAATGACAATGCATATAATCAGCCTATCAATAAATTAATAAATGAAATCAGTTGTTTTACCTGTATACTATTCCGTCGAATGGGATTAAGTCTAGGTACAGGTCGTAGCTTAGGTCTCACTTTGCTCGGGGAAGGCAGCGGCACGATGGGGTCAAATAATACTTCAGCATTTTCAGATATTATCTCATTTTTTAATAGAGCAATAGGTTTAGGTGCACTGGCAACAGGCTTCAGTGGCACAATGCCATCCATACCATCCTCTGTGACACTTTCCGGTACACTCGGCACATTGTAATCTGGAATTTTGTAGTGATAAATAGTACCTATAAACTTAAGGATACACATATTTTTATTAAGAAGAATATTATGTATATTTATCATATATTCTAGAACTGTCCAAACCAGACACAATCTTGATAAAAATCATTAAATAGATTGGATGAGAACAAAAACAAATACATTCTATAATTTATAAAATACAAATGCAGGGATATCATTATGATATTTCAATTTAATGTATAAGTGATTATAGAAAACTAACTGAAAATGATAAAGTTTTTGATACTATAATAAATGAACAACTTATTTAAGGAATAGAAAACAGTTGAAGAGATTTTCCATGTTTGTTAATTGCCTTTTAGATCACATGTTACAGGCCACTAAAATATTGTAGGCCTTATGTGGGCGGGCAGCAAACTATGGTTTGAACAGCTCTTATTTATTCATTATTTTTCTTATTATAGTCATTATTGAAAGCAACAAAAAATTATAAAAAAAAATTATTACATTGCTTTCTTTGGAATATTTCTAGAAGTGCAGTCTTATTATTGGCTGTCACGACTTAAAAATGATTGCAGTGTTGTTCAATTTGCTGTAAGGCTTCCATCTCATCATCCATCATAAATAAATGAATACATACCATCGGGCACATCACTTCTAGTTTCACTTGTAACAATATTATTAGGAGTTTCTTTACTTTTTTCACTTGTATTAACAGTTTTATTGGCGTTATTCTTAACTTTAGGACTCTTACTCGCTTTTTCAGGGGTGCCCAGCCTTGGCACTTCAATTTCTATAGTTGTAGGCTTTGGTGTAGGAGGAGCAGGCTTTCTGATAGGGCTACCAACACTTTTAGGTGATACAAACACAGATTTAGTACTTGTAATAACAGATACTTTTTCTGAAGTCACCGGAACATCCTTAGAAATCTCTTTATTGATTGCAGGAGATGGTATTCGCTCCACTTGCGTAGCAACATTGCTAACACCTCGCGGCGATTTTAATGGAGAAACAGACTTAGTTAAAGGAGAGCTCCTCCCCAAAACATCTTGATTTTTTAAAGAACTGCGTGGTGTTTTAGGGCTTATACCCCTAGGCGTTTTTGGACTTAAACCCCTAGGCGTTTTTGGACTTTTAAGTATTTTTTCAACTTCATCTTTGGATATAGCTGAAGTTTTGTTTTTCTCTGCATTATCGTTGTTTTTTCGCCGAGGCGGTAGCGAAGTAACAGCTTTAATTCGAGCTCGTCTTGTCGACATTATGTTAATTAAATGAGAGCCAATGTGTTGGTGATTATCCAAATAATCTAGGCTTAATTAAATAGTTACACTATATTAACACTCAGATCCACGAACTTTAATGTATTATGTGATATAATAAAATCTTTTTGCCATCCATGATGTCTAATATATTTTTACCACGCATGTAGCGAAAACTAAAACGATCATAATAATGTGGCTTCACTGTGACAGTGACACTGACACTGATGACAGTAATTTGACAACTATTTTGAATTGTGCAAAGCATAGACAAAAGAAGGTCGCCTAGAAACGACTTAAGAAATAAAAAAACTTTTATCATTTTATTTTTTAGAAGCGCAGTTTTTGACACTAAGTCAAAAACGGTACCTGAAAACAAACATGTTTAAAATATTTTTTCGTTGAAAGGATTTGTTAAGTGTACCTTTGTGATTTTCTTAAAATTTTTAAGTCTTACGGTTAGAAAATAGAGGGGCGGAGACAATTTTGTTACTTTCGGAGCAATTATTTCCAAAAATATCCACCTAATCAAAACTTTGCTTACAAAACTTATAGTACTTTGAAAGATCTAAGTATATGCCAGTCGTAAATGTTTGCTGTAAAATTTTTTTTCAGTATTTTTTACATGTATGGAGTGCCCCCTTAAAAAAATATTTTTATTGTTTGCTACTAAACTAAGCTAGCGGCTCACACAAGACACCTATTCTTCAAATTTTATCAACATAGATTGAGGAATTTTCGAGTAAAATGCCTATGACATACGGACGGACGGACATGACGAAACTAAGAGTTCCGTTTTTACCGTTTTGGCTACATACGGAACCCTACAAAGATATGATAATTAAAAAATAAGTATGTATAAAACATGTTATTAAACATGTTGGCTGGTAGAGAATGCTTTTAGCATTAAGCCCTCCTTTTGAACGTTTACTTTGTATTTTGTGCAATAAAGTTTTTTAAATAAATAAATAAAACAATACCTACATGATGCGGGGCGCACAGCAATCGGGTCTTGGTCAGGGTAGCAGAGAGCAAATTCCATTTGATGTCATCATCATCATTTCAACCCATAAACCTCCCTCTGCTGGGCACGGGTCTCCTCCAAAGAAAGTGGAGGGAATTTAGCCTAGGTACTATACCACACTGGCCAGACGGGTTGGTATAGGGTTTGTTTCGAATTACCTACCCTGATTTTGGTCTGGGGGAGGGGAATATCAAGTTAGATTATGTCCAGGGGAACAAATAATTTTTTCTTCGTGACTAACATTAACTCTTACCTCTTGACAACAGTAGGCAGCTACAAGCCCCAAAGTAAATGGAGGTGGTTTTTACTCAGTTAAGGACAGCCTGAGCTAAGTAAAAACTCTAATTTGTATCAATCCGGGTCTACGTCACTGTCACACAGGCGGACATAGCTGATTCTAATGCATGAAAATATCAAGGGTCTTTCGGCGGCGAAGCCCAAACGTGGCACACACGTATAAGGAATGGAATAAGGGATAGGGGTCAGTAGAGTTAGGTTAGGGCAGTTTTTTTTTTTTTTTTTTTTTTTTTCATTGTCGCGGACGAATGTTCCTGCGCTCCCGTGACCACAGCAGAGCGCGACGAGAGGAACACCTTGGGGTTTTAGTGGGTGCGAGCCCCACATAACCCCTCGGTTCTTTCCCCAAGACCGAGGGGTATGCGTCAGGCATTTCCCCAAGTAAAAAAAAAAAAAAAAGGGCAGTTTTTCATTGATAGGGCTGCTACGGTGGTTACTACCTCTCTGAGTATGCCCTACACCTTTATCGGTAACAATCACTTAATTAAAACACAGAAGCGGTTTTCTTCATTCTTTAATGCATTTTTCTCTAATTTTCTTGACAGCGATGAGCACTTTTGGTGACAATAGTTACCAGAAATTATTAAAATATGTAACAAATAACAGTTCAGATTAGAAAGAAATAAATTTTATATAGGTTCTTTTACTTACATCCAGTAGATCAACTTCACAATAAAAATAGATCTCTTCTATAAAATTTATATAATTTACAAAAGCAGTAATGTTACGTAGATAAAACAACAACAAATAAATGCTCTGGGAATGAAACGCAATAATATTTTCACTTTGTAGATAAATTGACAGATAGTCACTCTGCTAAGACCAATGTATTGTATAAATATCTTACGAGTACAAAGTACCTATTGGTGTTAGTCGCCAAAACTGAGAACTAGGCTGCGTTCATCTACAAGTAAGCTACTGCGTATTGGTTCGTCATTCATTATCTATATTTTGGCTAAAAAGTCAACATTTGCAAAAACCATCTTTACAAATTGTCATGACACTATAAGAATTATTCAACGATGATCGTGCCAAGATGCGGCGCCAGCGCGGCAGTCAGCTCGGTGACCTAACTAATCAAGACTGAGCCTCGCTAGGATATGTCGCTCATTACTCGTATAAATATACCTAAGTTAGGCTAATGTTAGTCAAAAATTCAAAAGCGTCTGCGTTAAGCCGTTTCTTGCAAGAAGTAACTAAAGTGGCTATCAAAGGATCAAACGATAGATAAGTTCCAAGTCAAAGAATCATGTGAGACATGCAGTTGTAACTGAGCTATCTACTCGATCTACTGGTCGCCGAGCTGGGTGCCGGAGGGCGTCGCGCAGCCATCCGCTGCTCTATCACATTATGTAATTCGTCCGAATTTGTTAACGCTCCGGCCTACTTACTCCTACGAAATGATCACTATCGACAATAAATTATTATTTGACCTACAATTAAAACAAGGTATGAAGTGTAGTAGTGCATCGAGAACCGAGACGTCCGAGCGCACGCAATAATTGACTGCACCGCTACCACTCCGCTCGAACGAACCGCGCTAAGGCAAACCTCGATATTACAATATTTACATACAGAAACGAGTCTCAAAAGATTCCAAGCGCTACTGATCCACCTCTACTTAAGAAACTGAGAGAATTGTTTGCGCTAATTATGCCGATTATCGGTCGATATTCTACTTATAATTAAATGAAGAAAGCAACCGTGTGCTATTGTATGCGTGAGGCTGGTTCAGTTGTGCGCTCGTGCAGTCGGGCGCGGGTTTCTCTCCCCCTCCCGCCCCTCCACGTACCTACGTACGTGGTTGTATACTCCCACGATCCAACATTTATACATCGTTACAATAATCTCTGAATCGTGATAATCAGGAACGTTTATACACTTCGTACTCAACTCCGCGATCGAATATTCCGCATCAACAATAGATAGAGGTCTATTTCATACGCCAACAAAGCATAAAATAGTGATATCTTTACATTTCAGTCTAGTCTATATAATTATTTTCTCTTTAATGGCAAGGTATCTCTATAAAGATTCAATAGTATCATTCTTCAATATATAATATAACAGGTATATCTATACAATCGGAATACGTCACGTATTCGATTCCTCACAGCGTCGATGATATAAAATTTAACCTAAATTATAACACAGGAGAATTAAGTATAAGATCACAAAATGAGATTCAACGGGCGGCGGCGGGGTCGCCCGGCGAAGTCGCAGCTATAATACTCGTGTCTACGCTACAACTAGCACTAAGCCTAGTATTGCTCTCTCGCTAGCACAGCGAGCGTCAGGGCGCCAGCCCCGCGTCTGACTTATGGAAGTGCGCGGGCGCCGGCGTCAACTGCGCCGCACTAAAGTCGTGCTCGGACTTGGGGCGGGGCATCGCCGCCGCCGCCACGCCCAGCCCTGGCAGCGCCACCCCGGCCATGCGACACGACGCCGCCTGTAGCGGCTGCAGCGCCAGCCCCAGCGAACGCTCGGACAGCCGCGCCACGCTATCGTCCGACAGGCTGACGTGCTCCGCCTCGGCCGCCAGCGCGTTCACCACGGCGTTGATGGTATTGCCTTCCGACGTCGTGTCGTCCTCGCGGTGCGCCACCAGGTTGGGGTTCTTGCCGATCTTGTTCAGTCGCTCAGCCGCCACGCTCTCCATGGTCCGCCGCATCAGCGGGTACTGATCCAGCACCGCGTTGAAGTGGTCCACCGACAGCGAGAACAGGTTACAGTACGTCTCGGCGCGTACGGACGCTACTCGCCGAGCGTTCGTCAGCAGGCAGATCTCACCGAAGTAGGAACCGTCCGACAGGCTCGTGGCTACTTCGCCGTTCGCCATTACGATGTCTACGATACCTTCTTGGATGAAATACATTTTGCTTCCGATTGTTCCTTCCTTGATGATGATGTCACCTGAAATGTAAACATTGACGTATTAGAACCATTAAATGAATCTACGAGTAGGTACCTACATGATATATAATGTTGGAAATGTTTCTATATCTGGAATTACTAAGATATTCGAAGTTTGAAAGAGAAAGTTACCAGGTTGGAAGACTTCGTAGCGTAGTTTAGTTACAACGTCAGATACGAAGTTGGAGTCTGCGTTGGCAAAGAATGGCACGGAGGCTACGAGCGAGCGGCAGTTGTAGTTGATGACGTCCTCGCGTAGTTTCTCGCTCAGCTCGCCCAGGATGAGTTCTTCGTCAAAGAATTTGCCTTGGTACCGATGCTCGAAGTACTCCGTGATTCGTTGCCGCATCTCCCGAGGTAATTTGCGATATGCCATGTACTCCTCCACTTGTTTCACCTAGAATACGTACACGTAAAGCTATAAATAAGGCTCACGACGGATCACAAGTCAAAACACACGCCTATAGCAAAGTTTCAAATCATGCATTTCTGCCAAACCACTGACTGTTACTGTTAGAGACAATATTTGATTTTACACTGAAATATGCAATCTACACACCTGCAAACAACCGACTCATAATAAACAATACAACTATGTATATAACCCTATCCAACAAAGTCCAATGGTTAGTTAGCCCATGGAAGTAAATTGTTATGAACACCCGTTAATATTTGTGAAATGTATGAAACGAATGATAAGATTTGTTATTTTGATGGACACATGAGTTGTGGTGCAGATGATTGAGTCTGAAATATAACAACCAGTGAAACACTAAACAAACATTCGCTTTGTACTCACGTCTAATCTCTGAAACAGGCAATGAAGGCTTTAGTGATCGATTTATTAGGTGGGCACATTACATAAGGATTTTAGTCAAACACATGCAGGACAAGATACGATTGTAATGTAATGATATAGCTCCAAGTCTTATGTGATACTTATTTTAGAAGTTTTGTTACCAAAGTGTTGTCCAATTTATGTCCTCTAATAAAGTTGCCTCGGCTCAGGTGTTCATAACGATTTATCTTCGATATTGTAAAGAGATGTTAGGTAGAGACCATCAATTGCGTGATTCGTTTTAATTGAAACGTTAATGAAATGTTGATAATGAAGTTGAGTTCTACCTTTTCACGGTATTGTCGCCGCGAGGAGTCTAAACTCTGGATGAGATTGGTGGCGTGACCGAGGAACAGCGCGTAGCAGGTTGCCCCGGAGATCATGGACAGCATGGTGAGCCACATGTCGGTCAACGACTGTGGGGGGAAGCGCCCGTACCCGATGCACAGCATGTGGGACATGGCCTTGAACAGTGCCCATGAGTACTGCTCCAGCCAAAACGCTTCCTGAAAACAATTCATCATTTTGTCATTTAAATTGGATAGTTACTTATTATATTATCACCAATAAGTAGAATACCTACCTAGTGAACACCGGCAAACGACACAAAAGTAAAAGTGAAAAATGCATATTATGTATGTATACATACTAGATGTAATTGGATCCCTTTCGGTAAAAAGTGGCGCTAGTGCTACCAATGCCTATCATGCAACGATGCGAACTGGTCGTGGGTAAATTTGCTGACATTGTTTTTCGGATAACCTGTTACACTCCTTGTTGCCATTTTGGCTACGGAATCCTAAAAAGCCTATAAAATCATGTGTGAACATTATATTATGAGAATAAAATATAAATAATTGCAGAAGTATTTTAATAAATAAGAAGTATTTTATTAAATATGCAAGTTTCAGTAGCCAAAGTTATACCCTATACCATACTCCATGTTTCTCCATTCTTTGTAAAAAAAGAAATATAGGTACCAACTAACTAAATAAAAAAAATATCGCCAATTTTCTGAATCCAGTTGGATTCGTCTTACCTATTCATTTTATCAAGAAGAAGGAATTCTCTTATATATATATTTATTATATATATATGTTACGGCTAAAACCCGAAGTGCGGCTACACCTAGTTTTACGCGGTTAGAACTAGGTGTAGTCACTTACTCTTGGTTAAATCTAGTACGAGCCGATTGATTTCGGGTAAAACCAGGTCTATCCTTCATCATGCTGGCTACAACTAGGTCCAGCCATTCCCTGTTGGATTAAACTAGGTCTATCCGATATCAATCCGGCTAGAACTAGGTCCAGCCATTCCCTGTTAGATAAAACTAGGTCTATCCGATATCATTCCGGCTAGAACTAGGTCCAGACAATCCCTGTTGGATAAAACTTAGATGCGTGCCCCGCCACGCCTTCCGCCCCGCATCACACTCATGACTCACAGCATCTGCAGCAGCGGCGCGGGGTGGAGGGCGTAGCGAGGCACGCGCCCCTGCAGGTTGTGAGCGCCAGGAGCTGCTGATCTACTGCAGGTCTACTAGCGAGTGTGGCTCACAGCGTCTGCAGCAGCAGCGCGTGCCTTAGTTTTATCTAACAGGGGTTGGCTGTACATAGTTGTAGCCGGCATGCTATCGGCAGAGCTTTTTTAGGTATAAAAAAAACACCCAATAATAAGAACCGTAGAGAGTTTTTTTAATCTTATAAATCAAATTGTTATAATTAACACAAATTATTAGGAGTAAAATTTTTAATATAATAGGAACAATCAGGAACATTTTTTTTAACAACAGACAATAGTTGCATATAATATCTTGTTTGCATCTAGTTTTATCCAACAGGGATTGTCTGGACCTAGTTCTAGCCGGAATGATATCGGATAGACCTAGTTTTATCCAACAGGGAATGGCTGGACCTAGTTGTAGCCGGCATGATGAAGGATAGACCTAGTTTTAGCCGAAATCAATCGGCTCGTACTAGATTTAACCAAGAGTAAGTGACTACACCTAGTTCTAACCGGGTAAAACTAGGTGTAGCTGCACTTCGGGTTTTAGCCGTAACATATATATAGTCTGATCAGAATCATGCTTAATACATTGAAAAGGCATGGATGATGTATCAATATGACTGTATATGACTGTAGGTACCTACAGATATTTTTGTATAGAATTATACATTTAGTTTACACTTTTGATTATTTTTTTTTTCAATTATAACAATTAACTACACTGATATATACACATTGTAGCTAATCTATCACTAATACAATACGTATTTTGATCTATATGAGTAAATTTTGGTGAGGTAATGATATTATGAACACCTGCTGTAATTACTGTACCTCCACATGGTGTAAACCTTCAACTTCTTACATGGATTAGCTCTGATCTATACGTTTATGTAGTTTTTAAAACCTTACCTGCAATTCATTTATTGCAACCCATGAGTTTGGTGGGAATCCTTGAAGCATAGGAACGAGGAACTGAAGGCAACCAGACCAGTGTCCGATTAACAACATCATGCAGATCAGGTTGAATATCCGCATGAATACTGATGCCATGTTGAGGAACTGAAAAGAGAAGGAATAACATTAACAAGGCGGCTTACGAGGTGGTGTCGCCTCTAAAGGAAGCCGTGCGGACTGCGCGCGACAAGGACGCTCGAGGTCAAGCATCGCGATGATTCTCTACCGATGGAGTCGTAAAGAAGTGAGAAATAAAATATGAACGCGTGAGACGAGTTGTCGAGCGAGCATGCGTGGTGGGCGGCGTGGTACAGGTCGCGCGGCCGTGGCCGCCGCGCGGTCGCGCGACCCTTCTCCAGCGCCTAGCCCGCGCGCCCGCCGGCGGGACGAGGGTCGGAAACAGAAACGCCAAAGAAAGAGAGAAAGCGAAGCGAACGCTGCGATCTAAAGGACGCCGGGCGGCGCCACCGGCAACATGCTAAGCGGGCGAACGAGCACATGCGCGCCGGCTCGTGCCGACCCTGGTTACCTTGAAGATCAGATTGCTTTTGGTGCCACCCTTCTTTTTGGTAACGTCGGAGCTGAGACGTCCCCTCCGTTCCGTGCGCTTTTTTTGAAGATTCTGCAAGATCTAGAAAACAAGCGAGAAACACGAGATAGTAGGAAGAGAGCCAGGCGCGCCCGAAGCGCAGACGGGGTCGGCGGACAAAGGTCGTCGCGAGGTGTGCGGGGCGGGGCTTGGGGCGCGTGCGGACACACAGGATGCACTAACATCGAGACGGAACGGGCTAAGCCCCTACTCTAGCGCTAAGTGCGCGGACACATGGCGGACATGGCGGATACATGCGGCACCTGCGAGGCGAGGTCGCGCGAGCCGCCGTCCGCCTCGCCCGGCTCGTCACGCGGCTGCGGGGCGGGACTCATCTGCACATAACACCGTCACTGCGAGGTCGTCGCCACCCGAACCCGTACTCCACTTCTCACTGACTCTCCGCTTCATACCCGGACCGATGTCTCACTAGTCACTCCGCCACTAACTATTCTTTATTTGATGCAATTATAACTTTTTAAAGTCTCGGATTCATTTCATCGGCTTCTTATTTGACGGATTGTATTTCTTGGATTCGGTCCGTATTTTCCTCGAGATATAAACTGATTATTCAGATGTATTTTGAGAAGTTTGGCCGTTGATCTCTAGTCGCGGATGATAATTATGTAATGTGTTTTTTGACTGATATTGTTTTCAGGTTTGGTAATTGACGGTGATTGGCGTCAGCGCACCACAATACTAGAGGCTTCGAAAAAGCGGCAAAATAATATGAACAATTCGGCAAATAATATATCATATCGGCAAGTGTGGGACGGTTCGGGTCGGCGGATACGGCGTACGCGGGCGTCGTTCGCGGCGCGGGCGCAGAAAGAAGAGACAGATTCAGACGTCACGAGTGAGAGCGTGCTCAGGCAGAAAGAAGCTTGCAGAGAAGCAGTAGAGAAGTGCAGAGCGGGACGTGGGGCTGACATACAGTAGGGGCGGGATCAATGGTATAATACAGGATTACAACAAAACTCCATAATTACATCATTAGGATCACTACACGCTAAAACAATTCACATTATTACATATTATTATCACAACATATTTGCTTCGATTTTGAATCACACGCAGTAGTAATCAATCACAAACAAAATCAATATTATAAATTTTCAGAATTGCATCATTTTGCAAAATAATTTAATCCAATATTATAAATAGGTCAGTTTAGTAGTAGCGTTTAGTAGCGTAGTTATGTCGTGTTAGTAAATGTGGTCGTAATGTAGTTAGAGCAGTGTTAGTGGTAAGTAGTTAAGTAACCCAGAAGTGTTGGGTCAAAAGGAGATGATGGCTTACATATACTTCCTCCCATTGGGACACATATCGGACGAGCCTGGAGAGCCGAAGCAGCCGCACCAGAGACAGCAGCTTTGCTAACCGAAGTATCCTTAGCGCACGACCCGCGTGAAGGATTTGAAAGCTTTCACTAAAGTCCTGTCAACACAAAAATACACAGTTTAAACGAGTCTGACTAGCTCGCTGACACCCCAGAGTAAAACAGACCCCTAGGGCATCAAATTAAGCGTCTATACTCTTTTTATACAGTTGGAAGTGTTGAAGACATGCATTTTTGCAGTATTTGAAAGATTTTATCAGCCAAAGAAAAGTGCCGAAGCATAATAAACATGTTATAATTATGTTTTGTAAATTTACAATTTTAGTAAAGATCAAGTGGATTACTGACTATTTATTAGTGGAAGCTGTATAGTATGTAGAATATAGCCTTGTACAATTTCATCTGTGACTAATTGTATTTAGCTTCAGTACTATATTTATTGTAGGGCCGGATTTGGTGTCCATATCAAGTTGTCAGTGTAGGTTTGTTACAATTTGGTCGTGTTGTAACTTGTATATGTTAAAATTAAAGGTAAATAAGAATATATATGTATGTATAAGAACCCAAGACATGTTATATATTCGAGCTTATAGAAAATAAACGTATACAGAAGTGGTAGTTATTATAATAGGTAAGCTTTGAAACCATGCTGTAAACAATTCAGGAGAAACTAAATTAGGAGTAGAAGACGACGTGCAAGTGACCAATGTAGAGCTTAGAAGGTAATACGACAGATATAAATATGAAATCAAAAAGATAACCTATACAACAAAGACCCTTGGAACAAAGGAGTGCAATTTAGTGAAAGCAATTTAGAATAGCTGGTGCAATAAATTGGAAAGTGCTCGTAATCTCCATAAGTTTTAGAAAAGGATTAAGGAACCCATACGTTCATATAGGTATTGGAATAAACAGATTTTTAACAGAGTGGAGAAAAGAATAATATTGAGAAATCATATGGGTTACTGGTGATTAGACGTGCAGGTGGTATATTATAGAGTGACAAAATTATAATAAATATTTAAAGAATTTCGATGAAATGAAACTGGTGTGCTTAATCAAACCTTTGCATGTTCTCATAGAGCCTGATAATACGAGATACTAAATTGAATACACGATGACGCACAGGTACTCGTGGCGGTTGGGTATAAGTTCACAATGAGAAACAAAAACAAAAAAGAAACAATAAACAACATATTGTCTATAAAACAAATGAACACCCAAGCTGAAACAGAATATCAATAACATAAAAGACAGATTAAAACTAGTAATAAGAACAACACGGCCAAATTGCAACGTACGTTTACCTGATTGAAGATCAAAAATATATAATCTAGCGGTATACTAGAGATGAGGTCAAGGAAGAACCATGTCCTCAAATAGTGTTTCGCTATTAACTTGGGATCTAATATCACTTGTTCTGCATTATCTTGCTGCATTATTCCTGGAAACAAGAAAAACAAATGTCAAGGGACCAACTTATTATAAAATCCATTTACTTTTTGATGTTGATAGTAATAGAACATTATAGTTACCTGTTCTAAAATTAACAACGATATCTATAAGAAATATGGTGTCGGAGAGGCAATTGAAGGCTATCCAGCGTGTGCTGAGGTCATCGTTGAAGAAGGAGATGGCGACTGGCAGGATGATAAGGTTGGCTACCAGCAGTAGTAACATACACAGGTCCCAGTAGAATCTGTCAACAACATACAAAACATATTAAATGTCTATATATTAATGGAATTGTGAATAAAGAATTAGAAAATTATTTTAATTACAACAAGAAATAGTTGCATTTTCCGACTGTTTTGCATTTTGTGGCGTGGTATTACGTAAACTAGCTGAAAACATTACTAAATACGTCAATGTACTTTTTGGCAATGTTACGTCACTAACGTGAACATAAGCCTGCCTTAGTAGAGCTACTGGCGGAATTTCAAATGTTTCTCATAAAATGTGTCAAAGTTTCACTACAAAGTTTGGAGAACACGCGAACTATCATATAACAAAGGTCTATAAATTCAAAGCGAAGTGGCGGAGCAAGAAGTATTTAGGTTTAACAAAACGGAAATATAGTTGTTTAAGTAAAGTGAAATAGGTGGTTAATCGGATTGGGCAGGTGAGTAATCGAGCTGTAAACATGTAGGTATTGTTGATTGTAGGAGGCGAGCAAGTCAAGTAACGTGCGCAGAGCCACAATTACCTAATTGAGAGGCGATTGAGCCAGCAATTGCTTGTGAAATGATCTCATCTGTCGTTCTAATCTGACCGCACCTGCGCTACCCTCTGCGGGCTATTCTACTCACACGCTTGCTAATTTATTTCAATTATCTACTTAGAATTAATATATTTTTATTTTTTTATGCGAAATATATCTTCTACGTTTTATTTGGTAGGGGGAAGAGAACAAGATGGTATTCTATAATGTTATACAATTATACGTCCATAATATAGGGTCCTCTCAGCCCTCTAGATAGAGACGAGTAGACCCGAGCCCAGCAGTGGGACATTAACAGATTGCTAATAATGATGATGAATATAGCGGCACCGTATTTGATTTCTTCTTCAGTCAGTCCAGGAGAAAATAAGCGTATGTAATCTTCTGTCTTCTATATAATAATATAATTTATACAACATGACACTTTCAAATGTTTATTTAAGGCCAGCAGAGTACTATTTTTGACTCCAAGCAACAATAATGTCTGTCTTATTTTGTAAAAATGCGGAGGTTTACTTATATCACGGCAAACTTTCTTTAAAACTATTTTAATAAAAGTCGAGCGGGTTCCCGAAGAGAAGCTTAGCGAAAATATTAGAGAAAATCCTGTAATCCGTCGGTATCCACAGCTCGACGTAGAGAAATATAAAGAGGTAAATGGGTGCAATTTCGTACAATAAGCAAGAAAAATTACCCACAATAACTCTTGTCTTGGAGATGATCACACAAACAAGAGCCATGTTCAAGCTACTTTAATAATGTGTACTATTCGTCGTGATAGATGAATGATTTTATAATTGTGTGTATGGCGTAGGGGAACGGTTAAGTTCAGTCAGGCAAAAATGGTATTTGATTTTACTGTTTTGAAATTTCCAGTATCATCCCGGAGGCTGGAAACCTACCCAATTAAAGGCAATAGTCGCCGAAATATGGGTGTGATTTACCTGTTTCTACCCTTTTTAGTTAGATACTGTGAATATAATTACAGATTTGTCGGTTAATGTTTAACTTAAACTTGATCGTTAGCGAATGCGAATACACGGAACATTAACCAGCTATCAAATTTAAACTTTATAATAACCGTAAGTTTATAATGTACCTAAATTGACTGGCCTGTTGGTCTACCTAGTGGTTAGTGACCCTGACTGCTAAGCTGCAGGTCGTGGGTTTGATCCCCACCCAGGATAAATCTTTGTGTGATGAGCATAAAGGTTTGTTCTGTGTCTGGGTGTAATTTATCTATAATATGTATGTGTTTACAAAAAAAAATGTATTTAAGTAGTATATCAGTTGTTTAGTACCCATAACACAAGCAAATATAATTGCTTACTGTGGGACTAGATGGCGCTGTGTGAATGTGGTAGAATATTATATCAAATTATTATATATTAAATATCCATAATAACATTCAATGAGAGAAGGTATTTTAATTTGTAGTCTCATTAAGATTTTTTCTTATTTTGTTGCTTTTTGTATTTTCAGTACCTATCTTTTCTTTTAATGGCTACTATAGGAATCTTTGAGAATTTCCTTGCTAAAATAAATTTACAATCTTTATATATAAACACTATCTCTGGCCCGCTATTTTGCCTGCATGGAATTTGGTTTCCATTATTTGTACGTTTTTCAGTGCATTTCCCAGATTTATCTCAGTAAAGTTAAAAAACTATCTAGTTCAACTAGCCAATCGTTCTCGACTTGCCGCTTAGCAACAAATGTAGTCATTTATTTTTATTTATACCGATTGATATAAGACTTGCGGTTCCCATACTACCTATATTTTATGTAAATATTAACCAAGTACAAAGATACATAGGTATGTATTATGTTATGATAAATATCTCAAATTAATGGTGTCATAACATACAAAGAGGTATGACAGCATTCTTTTCAAAACAAATCAACCTCACCCTTGTTCTAATTTATTGATGTGAATAGAACGTTGTTACATGTATTATGGTTTATTGCCTTTGTATCTCACAATATTGATATATCACTGTCGTAGATTATGCTTAATATTTCTTCCTAAAAATCCATGTAGTGACAGATTAAGAATACATAAGTTCATTACATCTCAACCCGTGGGTGTCGTAAAAGGCGACTAAGGAAATTAATCATAAGCAGACAAGAGCACTGCAAGAAAACTTATTGGGCTAAACCCAAGCCCTCCACATTCTTTGGAGGAGACCTAATAGGGAGGAGAGATAATATTGCGGTTTTAGAAGCTCTTTAGCATAGGAAAATAAGCATTATTTTGATAGTTTCTGAGACCTATTTATAGATTTGTATAATTTCTATAATTAATGTTAGATATCGAAGCCCTCCTAAATGTAGTTGCGGACAAATACGAGTACCTAATAATAGAATTAAATCAAAAATAAATACGTTTACATACTATAAAATTAATAAAAAATGTTACAATGCTTGTATAAGCTAATGTTTTTACTTTTAATTCCGACATTTTCATCATCATCGTCATCATTTCAGCCTATTGCAAGCATTAGAGGTATTACGAATATGCATTAACTTGTACGCATATTGTCACAATAGCGTTACCGACAACTTAACTTACAGTTATACAAATAATTTGCTTATATTATTAATTATCACGTTCAGTGTTTGATTTGATTCAATTTTCTCTTTATGTAGGCCAGGATTTATACAAAGACGAAAAAAAAAATGGATGGTCTTATACAACATGCAACCAACAATCGTTTAGGCGTTATATTTATGTTATTTATTAAATATATTGTTATAAATTCAATGATAATGTTATTGTAACGAGTAAAGTTTATAGTGCTTATTTGAACAGCATTACTAAAAGCAAAATATCTCGTTTATTTAATTCTTCATCCCGTGAGAATTTCACAAAATCTTGTGCCCACATGCTACTCAAGGAATCTGTATACGAAATTTAAAAAATAGGCTGTGCTAAATTAGCTTAGCACAGACACAAACTGCTGACGCGGAAGTTTCTTATGGATTTCCAAAAACAGTTCTTATATACGAACCTGCCTAGCCAAAAAGGAACCTCCATTCAGTCAAATTGCAAAAATATTAAGTATGGTAATTTTACACTATTACAATTAATTAATTGTTAATTGTTTGGTGGCAATTAACAAGCAATTAATAATTAATTGTTAATTGAAATTAAAATGAGCCCAACACTGCCTCCATTCTGGAGTGAAGCGTTTACATAATTTTATTTATGAAGTGATATTTTTATTAATTTATTCGTTGCAACCGTCGTCCGTCTTGTATCTGCTTTAAGAAGTCTGGACTTATTTGAGAGCTTAATTGATGTATTGCCAAGAACATTATTAAATTGGCAAATAACATAAAATCTAAAAGGAAATAATTGAGTGATTCGTTAATTCTGTCTGATGTCTACTCGTTCTCTAACTTTTGGCACAATACAGACAAACATCCTTACATTTGTTTATTTAATAGATAGCCTACGATAAAAGATTGGACGTCGAAGTTTGGTAAATAGAATGTTTAGTATCAAGTACACATTAGATAATAATAAATCTGACCGTGTTCTTACGTTTGACCTTTGCTTATTAAACAATACGAAAATAAACTAGCAATGAACTCAGACGTTTCCATAACAGTGTACCTACTGTAATTAATACAGTATATTATTAGTATATTCAGCAGGTCTCATTGAGTAAACGTATTTTTTTATTAAATATACAAGCAAAATCATTTTCTAGCATTTATAACTAAGTATTTGAAATTTCAATTCACTGTATTTAAAAAGAATCATTTAACGAATCACTATTTTTATATAAAAAGACAAACATAATATTATGTAGATTATACATAGTATCACGCCTTTCCCCTGAAAGGGTGGGCAGAGGTGTATCACATCCACATTTCACCAGCTATTTATGTTTGGTCCCGTGAAATAGGGGGCGAGCCTATTGTTCCGTACCATTATCTACCATTATCTACAAAACGGCAAAAAAAGTCATGTCAAGGGGTTCCCTTACAACAGACATGACTTTTTTTGCCTTCTTTTTTTCTGTTTTTAGTATTTGTTGTTATAGCGGCAACAGAAATACATCATCTTTGAAAATTTGTACTGTTTAACTATCACTGTTCATGCGATACAGCCTGGTGAGTGGAGATGTACAGCGGAGTCTTAGTAATATCCCGTTTTACTCTTTGGGTACGGAAAACCCTACCCTAATAAAAAGAAGAATATAAACCTAGAAACAATGATATTGTATGACATACATTTCATTACCTAGAAAAGTACAATCACGACGAAACACACAATAAAATTTATGTTCACCTAAATAGCGTATAAAGTTTTTATACGGAAATCCTTCATGTATTTAGTTCATTAATGTGTTCTTAGTGCTCTGAAAGCACTTCCCACACCTACATTACCCTCATCTTACAGAAAGGCATTATCCAATCTGTGTCCTTTGTTCGCATTACAAAAGATTATTACAAACACAAAACAACGGACTTTCGCGTCGAAATTAAGTATACCTATATTATTTATGGTTAAATAAAGCTTTCTTTTATATTACTTTAATGTTACCTGAAACAGGGATTGTTAAAAATCCAAAATAAAGTCTAAAACATATTTAGTATTTGCATATATTTACAGTTTGTCTTAGTTAGATTTTAGATTTCTTTTTACCATTTAATATCGTAAAATCTGACTATTAAATTACCACTGAACAATTAACCCAACGGCGACATTCGCACCACCATATTATATTTTTCGTGAATATTTTAAAAAATCCTGAGACGTGTTTTACTATTTATGTCCGCCTCGGCTTCACACAAAATGTTATTAACTGTTTAGGTTTTACATTAACGGCAACCTCTTTGCTTATAAAAAATATTAGTTTTTAAAGTAAGAACGCCAAAAAGTACTATTTAAACGACTTCAAAAAAGGAGGAGGTTATATGTTCGACTGTATGTATTTTTTTTTTTTTTTATGTATGTTCAACGATTACTCGGAGATGCCTGAACCGATTTAAAAAATTCTTTTTTTGTTTGAAAGGGTATACTTCCGAATTGGTCCCCTATTCATCACGTCAAGTTCTGATGATGGAATCTCAGGGAAATTGAGGGCAACCCTCAAATTTTATAGGCACATGTTACGTGTTTCATATATTTTTTAAAGTTATTCAAGTATTTACGTCTGATAGTCAACATCTAATGTTGATGAGCTGGTGATGGAAGGTATAACTCCTTAACTGTTAGGAGTTGGAGGATAATTCTTTCGACATTATAGGTTCTTATAAACCAATAGTTGTATTCTTGTAGGTTATTTAGGTGAGCTGATACTGGAAGGTATAACTCCTTAACTATTAGGAGTTGGAGGATAATTCTTTCAATATTATAGGTACTTATAAACCTATAGTTGTATTCTTGTAGGTTATTCAGGTGAGCTGTCAGTGGAAGGTATAACTCCTTGACTCTTAGGAGTTGGAGGATAATTCTTTCGACATTATAGGTACTTATAAACCTATAGTTGTATTCTTGTAGGTTATTCAGGTGAGATGTCACTGGAAGGTATAACTCCTTAACTTTTAGGAGTTGGAGGATAATTCTTTCAACATTATAGGTACTTATAAACCTATAGTTGTATTCTTGTAGGTTATTTAGGTGAGCTGTCACTGGAAGGGAAACTTCTTAATGTTTAGGAGTAAGAAGATGATTTCTTTAAATGGATGGATGTGACAATCCATGTATAAACCTTAAGTTGTGTTATTTCAAGTGTCTGAGGTGAGAGCTCTTGATGGAAGATAAAGTTGTATAATTCAAAGGAATTCTTAGATGATATTTTAAGTTTTCGATATAGTATCTAACCTGCATTGTATACCTATACTTGTTACCTGTCGCATTTTTTAGGAAAAAAGAAAGACATAAAAAGCTGAGAGTTTTGAGATTCCTCTATTCTACAATCAGGTTGTGTTGTTAGAATATTTAAATAGACGTTCCCTTCTATCGAAGATTCTTTATTTCGGTTTACCGTCTTAGGCTGGTGGCAAAACCAGTATTATTAAATCTGCTAGATAAAAAAAAGTACACTAAAAATGGAAAAATAAACTATTTTTAACAAAAAAATATTAAAACGACTTCAAATCAGTACTAAAAAGCGAAAAATAAACTGAATTAGATATTTAATTCCAAGCTAAAAAATACCTACCTACCTGTTTAAAGTATAATACCCTATTACTAATCTGTTTGAAGTCGGTGCCAAGCCTAAAGAGTTTGTTAAGCTACGTACTACTTAGTACGTAGGTACATCGGTTACCGCTCACTACTTCACACCACCTCGCACTTGCGTGTGATCGTACCTAGTGGACGGCTCAAACTGAGTGATACAACCTCATTAGGCTGGCACCGACTTCAAACAGATTAGTAATAGGGTATTATACTTTAAACAGGTAGGTAGGTATTTTTTAGCTTGGAATTAAATATCTAATTCAGTTTATTTTTCGCTTTTTAGTACTGATTTGAAGTCGTTTTAATATTTTTTTGTTAAAAAATTTGTTCGTAATACCAAAAAGGTTTTAACCAAGTTCGTTGTGGAAAGCACAGCGGGCGAGTGAGGTGTCGTAAAGCCGCCCACCGTAAATTATTGCTGCCAGATAGAAAATACCGTTAAAATATCAGTGTTTATATCCCATATAACATCCAGGGAGTCCTGTAATAACATTTTATATTATATAGTAAATACCATTCTGATCCCAAGCTCGAATTCTTTATTTTATTATAGTTTTATTGTCCCTTTACACAATTGTCTCTCAATACATAACAAAATCCAGTAGCTGCATTTAAAATCATGACATTGTCCAGCTAATATGCGTATATTTATCTAAAGTATTGCTATCAATTTATTTAGTGCACGCTTACAATTGCGACTACAATATTCTTTATTACAAGGGGATACAGTTGAAACTTATTTGACTGAATGTGAATGCAGAACGAGTTAATAATCATTACTTTAATTAACCTTAAATCGATGCACTTACCTATTGTAGTAAATAGCGCAATCACATGGAGAACCCACTATTATGGTTCAGATTTCAATTGAGATTCAAAGCGTTGAAAAACGAAACGATCTTCGGAATTTTTCGCCATACTAAATAAAGTTTGATGGCGCACAAAAACATCTACTAAAACGTAGATACTTGACTAAATATACATTTAAATAAATGCTAAGAAAGAATCTGAAATTCACAAATGTAGATTTCGTGCTTTAACCAAATTTTCATTTACATTTTGATCTTTGAATTGAGGTTTGGTGTTTCACAAGAGCTTTCCATATTCAAACCGGTAGACATTTGAAATATCATTTTCTGTGGTTTTGGAATGACCTGATGCTCTACTTACTAATGCATATTTATATTTCCTACCTTGTATATTTCACCGATAAGATAGCTCTGATACGGATTAATAATGTAAAATTGGCATGGTAGTAGAGTTGTGTGATATAAAAACCAATCACGATCTAAATTGATTTTATCATTCACTAGAAGTCGCGCGGGGATTCGTTCCCGTCGTTTTTATTTGGCTACTGCTCAGCTCCTATGGGCCGTAGCATGATGTTATATAGCATATAATCTTCCTCGATAAATAGGCTATCCTTCGCTTTAAGAATTTTTCAAATCGGTCTAGTAGTTCCTGAGATCCTTTCGTCCAACCAAACCAACAAACAAACTCTTCAGCTTTACAATATTAGTATAGATATGCAGATATAAATGTTCTCTAACATGTACGAGACTAGACAGCAACATTAAGACCTGAAGTATGAAAACACATGTAGTTAATTGAGGTACCTTACCACTTAAGTACCGCATTCAATAAGTGGTGAAACAAAGGGAAGATTAACGATCACTTCACGTGAGCCGGGGACGGTAATCGGTACATGTACCTACATATGTTAGGAACAGCGTCTTTATCAACCCTATTTCTGTGGACAAAGTGCGGATCGAAGGTTCTAGGTTAATTCGGAGCGGTTGACATAATGTACCTGTGCCTGACGGGTTTGAATGAGAGGGTTAAGAGACGAATTTGTTGCAGGTATAGCAGTCTGACTTTTACAATTTGTGATTAAATGTTACATAGTCGTATCTACTAGAGATGTTAAGAAATGCTCATTATAAAATTGAAACTTGGGCCCGAGTACACCTAAGCGAAGATGAGAGAAAAGGGGACGAAATGTCTTATAAATAATTTATTGTTTGAAAGAATTTCATCATATCAGCCCTATCACGTCCACTGCTGGACATAGGCCCTACATATTTTAATTGCATGCTATGCATTGCTCACCCCACATCTATGTCCATGGGTACCTACATAATATTACTTCTCTTTTGTCGCCTTGTTTTCTCTTTGGTGGAGTTCAGATCTTCGCTCTATTTATGAAACTACCCAGTCATTCTCAAAAATGAAGTTTTTTTAAACAACGATGATGGCTAATAGCCCGCCTATGTTATTTTAAAACTTATGGACGCCTGCATTATCAGAAATATCACATGTTGTCGACCCTTAAAAATTATGTTTTGGCTGAAAACCGGTACTTGATTACGATGTCCACTGTTGAATGGGAACGGTGAAAGGATAAACGTAAGAAGCTGTAGTATATACATAACTAAATGTGTATGATGACGATGATTGTCACCATTAAATTAACGATTGCACAAATAGTGTGTGTTCTTAATAATGTCTTAATGTTGTCATCTTCATCTTTTCTCACTGTTACTTTCACTATTAGTTTTTTCGAATTTGAAAACGTTACTCAAGACACTAACTCCTCACTTACGTGTGTCTCATCTTTTATGTCAGGAGAAACAAACAATTATTCTTACTACTACTTTAAGTTGTGGTAACCAAGAAAGAGGCATTTGCGTCACCGAAGTTATAGAAATTTAACTTTTTTGCAATTGCATTATTCTTGACAGCATAGTAAAATGTGTTATTTAGATCAATATTTTCCATTTCTCTCTTTTGGTATACATTCTATACTTCGTGTCTGTTAATTGTATGTTTGTAAAGTCCCTCGCGACCTAAAGCTTGTCCCTATGGGCGAGAGTTAAAAAAAATCATATCAATAATCACATAAAAATATTGTGTAATTACATTTTACCTACAAAGACCCGGCAGTAATAAAGACACAATCAGTAGATTTGATTATTTTTGATTAGACTCATTACCATTACGGCAGGAATTTTTAACACATATTTCGGCTTCGCATATACCTATTTAAGAGATCGTCAAACCGAATGGACTATAACGCACGGCAATCAACACGTAATGGCTTATTTTGTGCTACTACCTACTCTACTTACCTCACCGTCTATTTATGAGAGGTAACTGTATTAAAAGACAAACGTAGGATTAAACACGTACAAATTTAAAAGCTTCGTAAGTTTACACCTAAGGTTTTTTAAGATACATTTATGAGGTCTTTTCACAAATTATAGTGGGCGTGTTGTTTTAGTCCACCAGCAGAGAATATCACTCGGCAGTTAACGAGCCACATAATGATGTTTTGCCAAGGGACTACAGTATGCGGTTCTTCAAAAAGAGAGTAAACGGGTTTTTGATCGGTTTTGGTCGACAACGCGTTCTTAATCCCTGTGATGTTGCGGACGTGTATAGGTACGTTTCATCGACCATATTTACGTTTACTTTCATCAGGTCGTTCCGTATGCCCGTTTGCGATGGTCGCGTCGTGCACATAATCAGAAAAAATACGTCTACTAGGGACTTCCACAGAGATCGGCATCCATTGGCTCTTCGACACCTTTTTAGCTCGTCGATGTAATTCATTAAATATTCAAGATTTCGAGGTGAAATGAAATCTCATTTATTCATCTAGGACTCTAGGTTACAAACCTACAACAACTCTTATGAAAGTTACAAGTTAAGAATGTAAAAGGTTATTCGAAAAAGACTGTCAGCAAATCTAGAAAAATATTACTTTGAGCTGCACTCATGAAGAGTGAAGATCTTATTACCATGATAACTTTGTTCATGGTTTGATCGTTTGCAGTTTCACATAACTATGCAATGACATACTCATTACTATCACACAATAATGAGTGCGCAAATAATTGCGCAATAACCGCATGTTATTATCAAATAAAGTGCAATTTATAAGCGGGTGAAAGATAATTCAGTACAATATCGGTGTCAAATTAGATTCAGAGAAGCGTAGAGATATACGCGTGTGCGGTGACCCGAGCAAATTGCCATCAGTATAGCTAATTACATTGTATAATAGTGCTATCTGTATCGATCAGATAACACTTTAACGTGTCTAGCACGAGCGAATTAGTCGACTCGATTGTATTGCTTTTAGTCGATTTTTGTAACAGTTAAGTGATAAATCGACTACTGTTGTTTTGTTACAAAAGCTTTTAAGTTACAGTTTGAGTACAATGTTAGTTGCATGGTAAATTTAATTCTTTAGCTATCATGAAATTTATCTGTTTATATATTGTATGGGATCTAACATAGCTGCCGATCATGGGTTAAAGCTAAGCTCCTTATTACAAAATATGGACTAAGCATTAAACCAGGTTTAAATTGACAACTTTGACACAAAAACCATTGTTTTAGTCATTGCTTATGTCAATTTAAACCTGGTTTAATTAGTAGTCCATATTTTGTAATAAGGGTGTAAGGGTCGGCAACGCGTTCGTGATGCTGTTGGTGTTGACTGGAGTTACAGGCGCCCATAGGCTACGGTAACCCTTTACCCTATACCGTCAGGCGGGTCGTAGGTATGTTTGCAACCGTCGTGAGAAGCTGATGAGTTTGTTTGGTTGAACGCTAGGCTCTCAGGAACTACTGGTCCGATTTGGAAAAATAATTTAATTTCGATAGATGAACTTTGTTATACTTATTTAGAGTAGGCTTTTAAGGGAAGTGCATTTTATAACTTCATCTGGATGGCAATAAGCACGCTATTTACCTAGAAATGTTGAATCTATTGATGTGAAATAAGGCGGATTCTATTATTATATCGACTGCACAAATCTGTTAGTTACAATTTTAAGCTAGTATCTTACTTTGATGGTCATTTATTTTGACTAGCGATATTAATGCAGAGTAAATAACCTCGTTTGAAAATATGAAACGTTCCGCTCACTACCATTATTCACTCATAATGAAAGGTATTTGATAGCGTTTGAAGCGTGACCATTTTCTGAAAAAGCTCTCAATCATCTTATTTACATTTCAATAAATATAATAAAAGACCTTTTAATGACATCAAAGAATATATAGAGACTTGGAGACTCCGTTTGCATAAATGTCTTGTGAGCTAAGAAATATTGGTAGAATACCGGTTTATGAGAAAATATCCGTATAACGGATACAATTTCGATTCCTGGGGATATAAATCTCATTCAGTTAAAGAACGAGAGAACGTAAGTTTTCAACATTTAGCTGAGTTTAGGAAAGGACGGAACGTTTGCCAGACAGTCTTATAATGTAATAAATTTTCTATGTATGACAATGAAATGTATTAAAATGGTGATTTTATTCGAAATATATTATATAAAATAAATTGATAAGAAAAACACATTGCTCTCATAATGAAATTAAAGCGATAAAATACATCTAATAGGCAATTTTGTTGTTAAAGTACTAAGTACATGGCTGGAATATGGATGCAATCAAATACGCTTTTGTTTTTTTTCAAGAGAATAATAACTGTATGATTGAGTAATTCCTCGATTCTTGCCTCCCCTACTAAGTATATTTAAACACGGGTATAATATACATTTTAAACATCCCCCTATTGCAATTGAATTTTATGAAACACAAATTGTAATATCCAATTTTTAACTCACGAACTTAATACGTTGTAAATAGCACCTAACGTATATCCAAGCATTGTAACAACTTCATCAGCAAGTTCTGCTAACTCTACCCAAAGTTACCTACCGTAGATTATGACGTAAGCAAGTTAATACGTCTAGATGCGAACAACTGCGGCTTACCAACTTAAACTCTGTTGGCCGTCTGATTCATTTTAGCTTGGCCTTACGTGTCGGTTAAATTTAACCTTAATGTTTGATTGTAGTCGACTATATTTAGATAATAATGTAATTATGTACATTGTGTTTCGGTTATTTTTAGGATTTACGTTTTTCAGTCCGAGCTCGAGTAACTGTTGTAAATGAGAGTACTGATTCATTAAACTAGTTGTTATATTTAAACTCGTTTATGTTGTTCGTCTGAATGGATATTTAAAGACAGAGATGGTTAGCTTATTTTTCAATTGTCAATGGATTTTCAATTATAGTTTTATACCATGAATATAAGGATTTCAAAAAAGCGGAGACGACGTGATTATGTGTTCTGTGGCACAGCAGAAGTGTATGACTACATCTAAAGAGATTCCAGGTTCGAATTCCCCAGTTAGCCAAAAACAATATTGGATTTTACTGGCTTGAATTACTCAGTATTATTGGATTTAGGAAATGTGCGCGGTTAGTGGCAATGAGCTCGCCTTGCCAATGGCATGGGACATACATAACACAGGTGACGAAATACGTATGAGTGTGATGCACCTAAACCTACCTCTTCGGAGTTTGACAAAACGTAAAAAATAAGGTTAATTATAAATTAATATTTTATTCCTAATTCTGTCATTTGTGCCAATATATGAAATGGACGTGATACAATGAATTATTCCATTCAATAATTTTGGTAACTGGTCGTAACATCAATCATAATACATTTAATGTTAATTAATGAATACGATTCCATTTTAATTTAAACATTTACATAATTAGAATCAATTTGGAATGTGTATTGTGATTAGTAACATTTAATTTTCTCTACTAAATAATTTACATACATATTCGGTGGGGTGATTTGCATTTTATATTAATGGCTGAACGGATTACAACGTAATAATACCTATTAATTAAGCAATCAATAACTACATTATTCCAGTTTTATTATGCCTATGTACATTATTATGTATTTCGATATCTATATATATATATATATAAATACTAATTTGAAGTAGCAGATAAAAGATTCGACAAAAACGTCTGTCGACGATAATTTATTCTTGCGATTTAAATATTTGGGATTTTTTTTTACACAGTTATCTAGCCCAAAGTAAGTAAATGTGCTCAATTACAGAAATTATTTCATCTGGAATAATTAAAATAATCCAAGCACACTACTATCAGTTTTAAAACACCTTCAATTTTTTAAAACAAATTTAATGTACCTAAGTATTTCGGCAAATAGGACAATATCTTCCTAATCAAATGAGGATATCCATCCTAATCTGAGCATGATATCCGCTTAATCAATAGAGGATATCCCTTGATTTTCCCGAAAAACTATTAATTTAAATACATAATAAAAAATAAAATAGCACATTATCAGTGGCGGATATCCTTCTAATCAAACGAGGATGTCCTTGAATTTTTCCCGAAATACTATAAAAATATAAATCTATAAAAATAATAGCACATTAATGGTGATGATGACATTTGATTCTATTATTATATATTTTTATTGTAAATTTTCTTAATTAATGTATTATTATATTATTATTATTGAATTCGAAATTTTAATGTAGTTATTCTTGTTGTGTGTGTTTTATATGGGTGTACAACCTGAAATAAATGACTATTATTATTATTAATACCCTAGCAGTGGACGTCCTACGGCTGAAGTGATGATGATGAATACCCTATCACCAACAATCATCATTTGCTCGGCTGCCCGAAACGCCATGGATAGACGCCGCTGGCCAAAATAGTAGCAAATCATCCACAGCGAATGATGATGACGATCTTCGGGACCGCATACCCAGAGAATTAAATACCCTACGCTATTTGTAAGCAAGGGACTCCTCGAGAGGGTTTAGATTAACTACAATTGAACAACTTACCAGCCTTCAATCATTATATGAAAAGCAGTACAATTAAAGAAACATGAACTCTAAAACTATCACATCAGACGCTATAATTGAATGAATCTAAGTTAACAGGGAAAGGAAATGTTTGACTTTTTCTTAGCCTGATAGAAACTATGAATTTTATAGTTCTAGTGTGGAATGTGCGGATAGGTGGCTAGTCGTATTTGCCAAAGGCTTGACGACCAATGTATGCTTCAGTCAACAGCGTGCTCAATGATATTCTAGTTATGCTGTGCCGTTAGCAGTAGTGCTTTTCTGTAAATGCCAGCTCGCTTTCGAGTCTCACTCAAGCGAAAGAACTCACTTCAAAACTAAGGGAGATTTAATATCTCACCGAGGATTCAGCTTTCGAGAATTTATAAATGTACAGCATAGTAGGTACTCCGTACAGTAATGGAAATTTCCGAAACAAATTCTGTTTGACTTTATATTGGAGTTATACATGGACGTGTAACTTCACATTTATGATGATGTTATTTAATAATATTCTATACTCGTATCAGCGCGACAGGGATGAGTCAAATGCGTGTTTTCTTCTCCTTCTTGAGCCCCGTATACAAAGAACTTCAACGTCAAAATTACAGAAGATCTTTCACTGGCTAATAAAGTGGTCTACGAAATCTATTGAGGAATACCTAGTTGTGTCGTCACTAGGGACAAAGTCGCTAAATCTTTGAGGTTAAGCAATAATATTTTGATATAGGTTGTCAGAATTGTAGCATGTGTGTGGAAGTGATCTCTGTCTACCCCTCTGTTGGGAAATAGGCGTGATCTGTACCTATGTATCTCCATACATAGGTACAGATCACGCCTATTTAGTACTCAGTACCTCCGTACTGAGTACTCAAGGCTTCAGTCTTTGTTATGAATGATTTATACAAAATAAACTATAATAATCCCGTATTACCAACATTAAGTATGTAAGTAATTAATACTACCACTTAACCGCAAATAGCTAATACCAAACAGCAAATAGGAAAACATAATTCTATTGGATAATTACTAAAATAACTGCGCAAACAGTTTATTCACAATTATTGGCAACATAAATATTTCATGCTTATCTATCTGAGGTTAATAACGTGTAATAACAATAGAGACCTCACCATGAATAGCAAAACACCTGTCAAATAAACGTTGTCTATGCTTTGGGCTATTGTTACCCGCAATTTTGTACTATTACCTCTATTACAACGAATTTTGGCAGCACCTGTAGTCATGTGACCCTATCGAATTATCCCCTTTAACTAGCCGCAATTATGTGGAAAATTGGAAAAGGATAACTGCGGAAATTAATGTGAATTGGTTATTAAGACTACTTATTTGCACGCTATGGAATGCCGTATTGTGTGTGGTACGGAAATGTTCCAGGCAGCGAAAACTCAAGGTAGTCAAATGACTCCCGATTTAATGGTGGCAACCAACCCGTACACGGTTATATCTATAACTAAAATTGCGGATCATAATCTATACACCATGTAATTATAGTAGCTTTAGTCGAGCTCGCTGTGTACCATAACCTTTAGAAGAAATCACCTTTGTGATGTGATGTTTTACAGCATCAAGCAATCACCTCAAAATTTAAATTGCACAAATGCACACTGTGTTGCCTTTCAATCACCGCATGAACTAAATATTTGCACAAAACTAAATCATTTTCCTCAAACACTACAGCTGAGGATACTGCTAATAACAGCGAACACACAATTTTCCTGTATCAGTTCCTAATTGCGAATTAAACTCTCAGGTGATTTTAACCCACAATTGGATGGGTATCAAGTAAATGATTTTAAAACTAAGTTTCCATACCTGCCCATCTCTACCGTTCAAGTGAGGTTTATATGCTTAGGTTTTACGATCGTATATCTTGAGAAACACATTAACTGCATCGTATATTTCACATTTATGATTCTATTGTACTTGGTACTTAGTTGGTACTTGTTCCGTGGGCTAATTTGTACAGCGTTCGCGACAAGTGGTCTTTTGTTTCCTCTTGTACGTACTATCAAAGGGCAGAAGCCTTGTTACATAAAATTCGCACACAAATAGCACCGCTCAAAGAATCCGAGATGAAACGACTCTTGACTCAATTAGGCTTTGTAAAACAAATTTCGGTTAAAATATTTTTATTATAACGGCTTCAGATTTATATTTTAAATTATGTACCTATAAACGACACATTTTCGTATTTTCAATAAAATGTTCAATGTGCAATTGGAGAGGCCTATGTCTAACAGTAGACTAATACAGTATTTTATAACAGATAACAATAAGAACTAAAACTTCAACATGAGTAAAAAAACCTAATCCATAATTTTATATCTAAATATAATGTGCTTTCTTCGTTACTACCTAAGTGAAAATTTCTGTAAAGCTCGTATTTTCATTCATTCGAGTAATAAATCTTCGTCGATTATTTCTTTTTCTGTTGGTTTTGTTGTAAGCTGAAGAGTTTATAAGAGCTTATAAGCTAGTAAGCACATTTCACGTGTACCTAACGTGGTTAGCGTGACACGGCGCCATACAAGTGACTAAACCACTTCACATGTCTGAGAGAAACACAGGAAACTCATTGAAGTCTTGGCTATATTACGTGACGTCTTTGTGACTCTTACCTATTCTTTCATTAGATAAATATTTAATGGAATGGTTATCTAGTTCTTGGTAAATATAAATCAGGAAATATTTCGATTTAAGTACAAAATACCGCCACAAATAAATACCACCAAGTTTCTTTAAGATTCAGGTTATTATTTTTCATAAAAATATTTTTTTTTCTATTTACTTGATACCAATACACATTTTTGTGTTTTCATGTTGCAAGCTGACATTTTTAAAATAAATCATACTTTGTTTAACATACATATATTTGTATATCCTGTCAATTGCGAGATAGCTTACTGCAGGCTATGAATAAAGAATAAAGTCTGGATCTATTTCTACAGTTGCAACAGTGTTTGTGCTATTTCTAAGTACTGCACTTCACACATCTCGTTTAGGAGTTACGTACATATCTCTTGTTATAAGGAAATCATATTTAAAGTCCTTGCAACTAAGAAGTAAGCAGCATCTGATTAAAAAATAGCGTTTTAATTGCCCGTAATAGGTCTTATACAGAGACAAATTGAAGAAATCAATCCTTTATATTAGACATATAAAATCTTATCTTTATTTAACGTAAATACTAATGTCATGCATGTCAGTTTAATTTAACATAACTAATAATATATAATATATAATAGCTAATGCAGAAACTGAACAACCAATTTCACAAATTCAGCCCATGATACCGAAGTCGATGGGGGATTTGTTAATCAAAGTCATTTAGATGTCTGACGGCGTCGGGCGCATTCTCTACGGAGGCTGTGTCTCAGAGTAGATGCCTCATGCCACTATAATGTCAGGGGAAGGTGCTTACGTACTAAATTCCATATTAACGAGGTGTTTTCGATGAATGCCTTTGATAATTTGTATGTAATAAGGGTGTTTATTGTGTGTATGATAAGACATCCTTAAGGTCCATCCTTAAGCTTAGTTATAAGTTTTTTTAAATCTATTCTTACTAATCAATCTGCTATCCAAAACTGTTCCAAACTCTTAAAACTAACAGTGATTTTGTTTGAAATTTACCCCCTTTGGTTTAAAGAATAATAAACTGATTTATGATTTTAAAATTGTATTTTTTACGATACCTCTTTAAAACTGTGAGTACCTACACTTTGAGTATGTACTATATTTAGGAATTGTCGTTACCTTTACCTAAACAATTGTAATACTTTCTATTGTAACACTTTTAAAAAAATTTAAATAACAGAATGGATTCTTTGTAACATATTATTTATTAGAACTTACTAAATTTTATGATTGCTTTCAGTTTGTTTAGTTGTTTACAAATTCATATCTCCAACAGCGTCATCCAAATAAGAGTCTTAATATTCTATTCATAGTCTTTGAATTTAGAGTAGCCATTTGTTGAAAATAGTGCCATCGTAATTGTATTATTTTCAATATTCGTCCCTCACATTTGAATGTTGAAATTCAAGGAAATGTCACCACTGACCTTTAAAGTCTATAAGGCGGGTGCTCCGCCCAAATTGCCAACGTAAAATGCAAATTTTGATAAATTGGATGTTTGGAAATACTCTTTACATTTTATTTGTTTACGATGACATATCGGTTTTTACTGAAAGAATAACATTTCAAAAATATGTAGAATTTTGTTTGTTTTCTTTGTATTGTTTTATGAATAGAATGAATTTATGTGAAGTTGCTATATAATAATAAACAAAGCAATTTATAAGTGGTTAAGTTATTACTCTGTGTCTTGTTTCATTCCTTGCGGTTAAAACTTTTAATTTATTGGTCTCACTGATGAAATTTAATACTTTACAAAAAGGTGGTGTTCTGATTATAATGCAGAATAGCTATTTTATCTATAATAAGGCAGATCACTTTTTTATATTTTTTTAAATTATATTGAATATTTTGGGCACTGTTCATAAGCAAGCTGAGTAGGCTTTATGAAAAAGTTTACTTATTGTGGCCAGGTTGACTTTTAGGGTACCTACATACCCTAAAAGTCAACCTGGGTCTCCTCTCCTAAGTTTACTTCACCGTGACATATGTATCGCATATATGTATTTTAATCCACATTGGGATTGTTCGAATCTAAATCTTATAAGCCTATTGAATATCCGTCATTTTCCCATTCAGCATACTATTTTAATTAGCAAAATAAAAACTTTCCACAACCTCTAATAAGTTAAAAAGAAAGAAAAATAGAAGAGTAACCTATATAAACAAATTATAATTAAGTAACAAGACAAAACAACACTGAAATTATGTCCGCAATCTGTGTTAAAACGTTAAAGTGAAGGAACTTAATGGACAACCTGGCAAAGAAGCAGAATGTCCACAGAACTGCTTTAATCTCAATGTAAATTTACTTTATAACAACAATTTATCTTGGCACACCAAGTACTGTCACTGATAACATAAAAGAAATAGTGCAAGCACTGGTTATAAGTCCTTTGTTCCCACTGCAACTGAAATTTGCATCGGCTCGTTGGGTTTACAGTCCATGGACAGCACCGGACAATCTCTTCACTCTCTCCCACATATACACCTGGCCATGCGAACGACAGAGATGGATAGTTCCGTGTACACATTCCGGACAGTCGTGTCATGGTACAGTGCCGGCTTTCCAGGCTTTTGCATAATAGGATAATGTCTAACTGTCGACTCCTATACAACGGATTACATAGAGTAATTTGGTTTTAGCGTTTCAAGTACCGCTCCTTTGTCGGGCTAACAATACAGCTGCGATTTACTAACTGGATTTGTTACTTTGTAGTCTTTTAGAACTATGACTGAATTTAGTGCTTGTGTAATCCACTGGCCCACATATAGTTTTCCAAGGACTGGGTGTTTTGTATACAGTTGAAAATCTCAAAAAGTAATAAAGAAATGCTAGGACGACATATTTTTGTGGGATATATTAAAATACTAAATTATAATCGAAGTCCTAATTTGCATTTCATTTCAGTAACTATACTTAGAGATTAAAAAAATACACAATAACCTTATACGGTGCCTGTCTTATGTCTTAGTTTTGAAGTATTATTTAAAGTCGATATAATATGTACTATACTATACTTGATAATAATTATAAATATCATAATGTTTTAATAACTATAATAAGTATGTATACTAAAAATTATTATATTACAATACATAATAAGAATACATGTAATTTATTTATTAAACTATTGTGAATCTGAAATGTAATGCATGGAATAATAGGCTTTTTTAATTTTATTTATTTTTCTATCTATACTATACCTACAATATAATTATTGAGGAAAAAGTAATATTTTTTAGAATCAATCTGTCTGTATGTTCGTAAGCGCATAATGCAAAAACTACTGTATGGAATTGAATGCACTTATCACCAATATATTGCTATAAATCTAACTAACCATACGGGCTACATTTTACCTCAGAAAATATTATAAATCAAAACGAAAATAGCGCGGACAGAGTCGCGAGCGACATCTAGTCTAATATAAACCTCTTCAAATTTGCGTCTGTAAAACATTCACCTACTGCCCTATATACTGCATTCTACTACTAACCGTCAATCAATCAGCAGTTTACTATCTTCAAGGGCCTATATGTTTGTAGAATAACCTTCAAGCAGGTACGAAACAAGAGATTATATAACTAAGGCAATCAAAGATTCTCAGGTATATGTACCTAAGTAGTCTGTCTGGCACCGCTTCGATACAGTTTGATTATTTAATACGGCCCTGCTGTTTTATTCAACGCGAACGCCATATTCCCAGTACAACGGCGACCTTGAATTGGAGAAAAATTACTGAAATTATTTCTAGCTGCCTTGCTAATCTTCGAATGAAAAATGTTCAATTTTTTCTCAGCCAGTTTAAAGTTTTAAGAGATTACGTCTTTTAGACAGAACAGTTTTTTAAAGTCTTTTTAATGAAAAAATACCCTGTTACATTGCTAATTGCCACGTCGCCGCGTCGGCGTCGACTGAATCCGTTTCCTATATACCTAATCGTCGTTGAATATAACAATATGTCTAAATTATAAAAATAATTACAATATACTGACTAATTATTACAATGACTGCCTCGGTGGCGCAGCGGGAAGTGTATACGACTGCTGTGCAAGAGGTCCTGGGTTCGATTCCCGGGTCGGGTAAAAATGGTATTGGGTTTTTCTATCATGAAATTCCAGTTTTCAGAATTCTAACAAATGCTCCCGGTTGATGACAATAGGCTCGCCCCCTATTTCATGATACCAAACATAGCTGGCGAAATGTGGGTGTGATACACCTCTGCCTACCCCTTCGGGGAAAAAGGCGTGATGCTATGTATGTATGTATTACAATATACATTTGTATGGTTATCACAAATAATTTTAAGAATATATTGAAGTCATTTGAAAGTAGTAGTGCCTATATCATAACAATAAAATAAAATGCACATAATATTTTTTTAAATTAATTACTCTTGCTTGCATTTCAAAAAAATATTCATATCCACACTGTCTGACTGCATTAAAAGTTTTTGATAAGGAAATAATATAGAATAGAGATTACATATCTAACGAATGCTGATGCTGACACAACTAAGTACATTAAAAGCTCGAATTTACAAATATTTTAAACCTAAACGATAACGATTTTTTCTATAAGGGACAAACAATACCGAACGTCTTCTGTGGCCTTATCATGTATTGGAGAGCTCTTTACGAAAGTGCCTACGTGGCATTGGCATGATCAAAAGCTTGTCAAGTCTATATGTTTGGATAACTCTTGTCACCAGAACCACTAAGGTATAAAAACTGTAGCATTCGATGAAGCTAGAAAACGTTTAGCAGTAAACTTACATTTCAATGATATTCGGTTTACATTAGATGAGTGCTTCAGGGAGTACTATTCTTGAAGTGTTTACCACACTACTTTTACATATTATGTGAATGTAAATGTGTGTGTAGATAAAGATATTTCACGCAGATCGCGCATCTATTGAACGGATTTAGATACAGAGTAGATAGACCATATTCTAGGTAAGACATATTAAACATTCAAAACTTTTTATTTTCGTAAACGAACGTGCTTTAGTGCTTTTTGTATTATCTGTTTAGTACTAGTGGTCTAGTACAAAAAGAAGTAGCACTTGCGAAACGCACTTGTGAAAAAGCTTTTCTACTAGGTACTGTTAGACGAAAGAAAACCGATTATTTGGTGGCAACACTAAATCATTGCATTACCTGTAGGACACCACTATTATGGGTTTAGATTGTCTCTGACTTTTCACTTTTGGCGGGATCATGGTATCGTCGTTTCTTTGTAGTTTTAAAACTCAATAAGTGTTTTATAGTACTTTTCTAAAGTGCGGACTCCTAGCTTCACCTGACTATGTAGTGTAAACCCTTATAGATTTATTTTCAATGCACGCTTCTGTCATATCCTAAGCCTACATAGATTGTATGCAATATGCAATATTATATAGTACTTAAAACTACCAACAGCAAAAAATAATGGGAGTGCAGCGCAATTGTCTTAACAAAATTGGCTATCCTACCGAGAAGGTGAGGCAACCCTGATTTCCACGTTTCCCAGAAAAAACTTTGATAAAGCACTTGCACAACTATCGTCAGATTTAATATTGAACTATTGACATCTACAACTACAGTAGACAACACAGTATGCAAAAAGGTGGTCTTGTGGGATACTACTAAGCTTTTCCGAGCTGGATTTGGCTAAGTACTTTATAACCAGTTGATATCAAAATTCGTAACTAAGAGAGATTAATTCATGGAAAAGGTTCTAAGTCTTGTTTACCAAATTAAACTTTCAACTTCCTAGAGGCTGATCGGTAATCCATCAATATTTGTTTATCAACAATATTCATTGTGGCTATTATCTTAAAGTCTACTTTGACCTGACACTAAATATTACAGGGTTATACCAAATATTTATTACTTATGACATGTTTATTAAGTAATTTGCATCTTGTGCTGATTTATATAAGGTTCAGGTTTGTATTTACAAAAAAAGAAAATGTTAATATATTTTTGTAAATATTGACGTGTTTAATTCATGACACAATTTTTCGTTTGCAATATTCCTCTGCTGCAATGATAAAATACATTTTATTAATATCAAAATGAATGTATGTTGCAACAGCCCGCAGCTTATCATATTTTTCAATCTGCATAAGTCATCTCAGAGAAATAGGTCACTACATTCAGTACGATCTCTGCTGGACTTATCTGTCTAGATATATTATTTTATTTTAATTATTTTTTTCTAAGGACTACGTTTTGGCTAACGAAGACAAAAGACTACTTGAAGATAAAAAGTCAGAAATAATATAAAATTAAGCAAAAGAGGTAAAACACAAACACGTATTTATACTTACCTATATAATATAAAATTTTATTCTTTATTGCCATAATGATAAATACCAAGAAAAGTTACCAATACATGATTGCTTAGGGGTGAAGTTTCATTTCCCATAGATATTTTTTACAATGACACAATGTTTTGTTGATACAAAGTTCATGGTCAAAAGATCAAATTGAATTAACAAAGGAAAACCTCATTGAACGATATACTCCAATAAAAATTATATTGACCCAGTTCCCTATGTAGACATGAAAGATTTTTGTAATTTCCAATATTAGCCACTGATTAGCATCGATTATAATCACTTTCATTTGCAACTTCAGATAAAATCTTTCCTTAAACGACACCGTGCTTAAGATTTTTTGCCAAATATCTGATTTTGTATATCCAATCTTAAAACGGAAATAGGTATCGAGAGTAAGGAAAATTTTGCCGTCGTTGTCGGCGGGCGCTCTCGAGGGGACTCGACAAGGGCGAGTGGACGAGAGTCACTTGTGTTAGGAGTGACAGCCACCACCTGAACGTGTCGCAGCCGCCTTTTTACTCACCCAACCCAATTCCACGCCATTGTTTAGACAAGTCTGAAGAACATTCGCATTCTATTTTCAAAAATTTTGTTTGTTTTTAAAATTATACATGGAGGTTTGTCAGAAAGTTTTATCCAATTATGCTTCCTATTTTGTCACTGGTTGATATTATGATGTGTCAGATAAATTATTCGAAATTTAAGTGGCATATTTTCTTATTGACGAATTACTTGATGAAAAATATGTCAAAATTTGTCAAAGATTATTATCGATGTAGATACAATGCAGATGTATGAGCTATTTAATGTTTAATTAGTTAATTACAAATAAATTGGAGAAAAAAATAATATATAAGTATTAAATACTAATTGGATGGAGGAATATCATCCGTAGGTATCTAACGGGTGGCGCAAAAGTAAAGACCCTATTTGGTTCAGCTATAACATTTTTTCTAAATTAGAAAACTAGATTTAGATTTTTTTAAATGTATATTTGTGCCATTAAATTTCGTACCATTAGGATTTAAAGATGATGTCTTTTAAATGGTGACCTCCAGAGTTGATACACATTTGAGCCCTATTTATGACATTTTGCATAACTTGCCGTAACACTTCCTGCGATATGTTCGTTATTTCTTGACGAATGTTTTCTTTTAGAGCTGCGAGAGTCTGTGGCTTGTTCACATACACCCGAGATTTCAAAAAACCCCAAAGAAAAAAGTCTGGACTGGTCAGATCGGGTGATCTTGCAGGCCAAGGCAAATCGCCAAAACGAGAGATAACTCGGCCTGGAAAAGCGTCCCTCACTAAGTCCATAGTGTCGCGCGCTGTGTGTGCCGTAGCGCCGTCTTGTTGAAACCAGATGTGCTCCAGCCCCAATTCGTCCAAACTGGGTATCAAAAACTCACGTAACATGGTTCTGTAGCGTTCTCCAGTGACAGTTATCGCATTGCCTCCAGCGTCTTCGAAAAAATAGGGTCCGATCACTCTGTCAACACAGATGCCACACCATACAGTAACTTTTAGTGGGTGTAGAGGTGTTTCTTGAATAATGCGCGGATTATCAGTGCCCCAGAACCGAGTATTCTGCTTATTGACATGCCCTGAGAGATGGAAATGCGCTTCGTCACTCATAACCAATTTTGAAGGAAAATCATCCTCTTCAAGGTTGAGGTTTATGACGCGCTGGCAGTAATCTAGACGAGCTCGGTGGTCAGCAGGCAGCAGCTGATGAGTCATTTGAGTTTTATACGGGAACATCTTTAAGTCTTTCACCAAAATACGCTGCAGGGTCCGTCTGGAAATGCCCAATTGCGTGGCACGTCGCCTCGTTGATGTTTCTGGACACTCTTCCACATCTTCGCGCACAGCATCGATATTTTCAGCTGAACGGCCTGTTCTTGGTCTCCCAGACTTAGGTCTATCCAATGTTGAGCCAGTTGCTTCAAGGCGTGTGGCAAAGCGTCGAATTGTGCGACCAATCGGTGCCGGACGGTGGGGAAATCGTCGACGAAATTCACGTTGTGTTCTTATCACTGATGAATTATTCCGTAAGAACATTGACACAATTATTCCACGTTCTTGGGGAGTAAAACGGTCCATGTTTATTTTCAGTGTATTTTACATTTGTTCACTACACAATTTTCAACAACAGAATGACAGAAAAGTCATATAAAAAAAAAAAAAAGTATTTTCTTTAGTGCCAGTACTTTTGCGCCACCCAGTATAAGCCACGGTGATAAATAGCAAAACGTTGTCATGACTTAATCATGTTAACAGGTAATTAATAAATTTGATCTCAGGGACAATCGTCCGTATAGCTCAGTTGGAAGAGCACTGGACACGGAATGCCAGGGTTGCGGGTTCAAGTCTCGTTGTGGGTGCAGATTTTTCAATAACTTGTTTAGCATTCATATACTTAAAAAATAATAATGTACCTACTCAATTGTTCATTCTACTTTAATAAATTAATCCAGATGTACATATATTATTTTTAATAACTTGTTTAAAATTTACACACTCATTTTTAAATGTATTTTGTTTGGCACAGCTAACCGGAATAAAATATACCTACATAAAGGTGGTTATGTTTATTATAACAGTGAAAATTTGGCCGAGCAGATATGAATTTTAACAACTCTGAACAAATACAGAGTTCCGTTTTTTCATTCAGTTTGTAGGTGTACCTAAGTTATTAGTATTTTTAAAGTCTCTCTATGTCTGAGTCGTGATGTTACATTTAGTGTTAACAGAGATGTGAATGAATTTGTTTATTCGATAAATATGTCAAGGTATTAAGTAGGTCGTTAACATATAAACACTAAAATATTCTCTTTTCTTTCAGCAATTGGGTAAAAAGAAGTTACAGTGTTGATTGAATGTGCTTTTAAGCAAAACAATTATTAATATTTTCTAAAATCTGTAGATTTTCATTCTACATTTTCTACAATAACTCACATACATAAGTAAAAACTTTATTATTGTTATGCTTTCGAGATAAATAGAAAAAAAATCCACATGGTTACAGTCATTTCAGAGATCGCCCTTTACATAGATATAAATACAATTTTACAATTAAACTGCGTCTTATGTAGATTATGTAAAGTTTTGCGGACGATTCATTACAAATTACAATGTTTAGTATTTTATAGCAACTAAAAATATTGTCTACAATTTAATGTTTCTATTTACGAATTACGGTTACTTCATAGCCTGTGGCAAAAGAAATGCGAAATAGTTATAAGTGAGTTTGTTTCGGCTCACGACAGCCATTTTATTTACGCAGTATTAGGTTCACGCAATAAATCTAATAAGTTTGAAGCTGTCCCGTGCGGGATAAAGTAAGACTAATGGCGGAATAATCTCGATCGAAACAACCGCCTTGTGTGACAAATATATTAGCCATATTGTATTTATTTAACTAATAGCGCGTACCTCTGCGATATTATGTTACAAATTACAATGTAAGGGTTTGGGAATTACTTTGGCGTTGCTATGACTACTTGGATAGTTCAAGATAGGTTAAAGAGATAGTGAATCTTTGGTAGGTATTATTTTGTTAATTTAAGTTATTCAATAATTTTGTATAGAATCTGAGGTGGATGGTTGGATATCACTGTTTTAAATTTGGGTGTAAGATATTGTTTCTGATTTTTGATACAATGCAACTAAAAAGTACATAATTATGAGACACGTTAAATTTTTTTCATATTAACGTACCTATTATTTTTATAGTTTCACAACTTTAATGTCCTATCTTTATAAAAGCTGATAGACTTTCTATGAGTAAGCGTATTATTCTAAACGGTTTCAGTCATTCCTGGTTTAAATAGTCCAGTGCATGAACAAAGCATTAATTGGATAATATTTTTAGTAGCTTACTTACTGATCATTTCATCGGAATATATTCTTAATACTTTTCTAATCATAAGTCGGCCAATAAATCAAAACTACACTGGAATGCCATCAAATGTACTGTGAAGTATTACCTATCCTGGGAACATTTTAAATGTCGGTCGTAAAAAACGCGAGGAATGCATAATGTGCGCCAGTCCTCGGGTTTCTCCAATAAAAAATAACTTATTTCGCTTCAGTGAGCACCGCCGCTGAATTATAACATGTTTACTTCGGCCCGAGATCGGAACACGACGTAATTTTGTCCAAAATAACCACAGGACACAGATTTAAACAATAGAAATAAAATGCTTATTAAAATTAAATGTAGAATCTACCATAGACAACAATAGTTTTATTTTTATAATTTATTGCAATTTTATTACTCAACTTTATGGTTCGATTTCAAATTACTTTTTAAAATTCAGAACATCTTTGAAAAGCTTACGTGTCGGCCAGCAATTCTTTACGTACCGGGTGTTCTAATACTAGGCATTTGAGTAACTCATATTTTGAATTCTGCGCACGGATGTTTTATTTTAGCATGCACTGGGTGGTACGGTTCGTTATGTTATAATACTTATAATCGATCATGGGTGTTCTTAACTACTAAACTACAACGTTGTACACGTCACTTTTGCTTGTAAATGACGAATGGTTTTATGCTTATGCCTTTAAATCTGATAAATAAAATCGTGTATTAAAATAAAAATCACCACTTAATGTAGGATCAATATATAAATATATATATATAATTTATCTATTAAAATATTATTTTTTGTAATTTATTCATTTATTCATTCATTCATAATCTTACAAGCTAACAGATGTGCCATCCAAAACGCTTATAAGATCAATTGTCTAATTATACATATATATTACACTCAATTATTAGAATTACAATTAGATACATTAATTATAATATGTAATACCTACATTATTTGCAATAAATTAGAACCTTATAATATATATTGAGTACAATACCAATAATTTAGAATGATTGAATTAATTATTTATGAAAAATTTAATATCATGTTATGTATAATTCAGATAAAAATAAAAAAAATAAAAATGTATTTAATATTAGTGTACAATTTGTAAATTTTTGAGTAATTAAAATAATTAGTATAATTATAATATTATGTCATTTAAAATCATTCGAAATTTATTACATAAATGTCCTAATCCATCGGAGAATAAGTCCAGTTCGTGATGCTGGGCAAGTATGTCTCCGATAGTGCGCAGTGCGCGGTTGGTAGGTGCGTGTCGGCCGCGCTCGGTGCGCGCGGCGGGCAGCTCCAGCAGCCGCGGGCGGCGGCGCGGAGCCACCTGACCCTCAGAGTTTGCAGATATGTTCCTAGGGACCAGGATACGGACTCGCTCTAGTATTTCAGGACTATTAATTCCATTTCTTATTATCGACAGATATAGCACAACTTGAGATATAACTCTTCTAAGTTTAAGTGTTTCTATGTCCACCATACCCGAGACGAATAAAGAAGGGTACAGGTAGGGATAGTATCCGTACTGTTTCTTGTATACCCAACGAGCAAATTTACGTTGTATTTTTTCTATTACTAGGGCATATTTTTCCTCATAAGGATTCCAAACAACAGACCCATACTCGAGTTTACTGCGCACATAAGCATTATATAATACTTTTGCAACCCGTATGTTATCGAATTGTGACGCAGTCCTCATGACAAACCCTAATATTTTGTGTGCTGATTTGCAAATTTTAGTAATGTGCGTGTGGAAGTCTAATTTACTATCTAATACTAATCCTAAATCTCTAATCTCATTAACTCTATCCAAAGGAGTGTCCGTCAAGTTATAATTAATATTCTTGGGGTTGGATTTCCGTGTAAACGTTATTATTTTACATTTAAGGTTGTTGAATGGAAGATGGTTGTCATTACTCCACATGGAGACCGCATCAATATCTCTCTGCAGTGCCAAGGCATCAGCCTCGCTTTCAACACCCAAACTCAGCTCGTAATTTCACGTATAAGCATTCTATTTTGTGGTAAAAAAAAAACTAACCTAGAGGTAGATTTTTTAAGACATGTCTCCAAAATGTCTAACAAGTTACGCCTTGAGGGACCTTATGAATGTCACAAAAACTAATGAAACAAGCCTACTGGCTGAGTCCAGGCAAGGACATAAAATGTTATTTCCAGAGGACAGTTTTCATTTCGTTTTATGAGAAAAAACTAAATTCAGCGGTGGTTTCATTACAGTAATAAATACGAAGTTTCGTCTGAATTGTTCATCAATGTCATAACGTGTGCAAAAAGCACCTGAACCTCGCTCTATTAATTTAAACTGTGTTCTATTTCTTATTCAACTATAAAGGATTTTATTCAAATATAAATTTAAAATTATTTTTTTACTGAACTTATGTAGTATAAACAAATACTTATACTAAAATTATAATTCTCATACACGCAATGAGTTCATTAAATACATATACCAACAGTGAATAAAATATGCCCCAATTCAATATTTGTAATGGATAATGAGTTGAATTATGAATAGGTACAAAAAATGTTTAGTGACGACTGATTTAGAATATAAATACCTTTTTTTTGTGTCATATTTTAAGTAAGTTGTGAACTAGAACTTTATCGTAAGACTCTAAGTAACAGGCTGACGTCATTACAGAACATTATAGAATTATAATGTTCAAATAGTTAATAGTCACGTAATTTTCCAACAACAGTCCCTAAATTTGCATTCTGAGCATCACTTCAAAGCTCCTAAGCTATAAAATTTATAGTTCACTATTTGCCAAAGTCGATTTATATCTTGATCAGAGTTTACTAAGAATTAACTTAGGAAATATTTTTTTTTGCGATTAATGGTCAGTGGTAACCACCATCATGCTATTCAAATTAAAATGTTTGTTCAAACCTTCCTAACAACCACAATGTAGTCTATTCTAGTTTTTCACGTGTGTCAAATGTATCGTGTTGTGATTAAATAAGAAAATTAAAGGTTATAAAATATATTATAGTAATAGGTACTTCATACAAGTTAGCGGAATTTAAATCTGAATATACATACGGGCAAACCGGAACTGTTACTTGTTCAACGAAAGAAAAACCGCAGAAGGCTTTGTGTAAATGAACAACTTTGTGCAGCGACGATCGCCACAGGGCGGCTGCCGCGCCGTACCGTACAGTTTGTTCGTGATTTACACAAACAACCATTGTTTGTATTGCCCCTGCTCAGTTTAATGCAGCTTCAAAACGTGTACCACATGAAAGTACCTGTACAGAGAGTTCGATAATATTTTTTTAGTCTTTGAAATCGAGTGAAGGTTTTAGAGATCTACTTATTTGATTCGATTGGAATTCTACGTGGGCAACTATTACTTCTGCATATAATTGTATTAGAAGAAATCATAAATGTCATTAATCCATAGTCCTACACATAATGTTACATTTTCATAACCAACCACTTCATAAAATCAGGTTAAAATTTATGAGTTCTAAAAAAATGATGTTTTACCATTCATAAATTATAGCCAAACGTTTCAGAACGTCCACAGTTCACTCACTAAAATAACGCTCTCGCGGCCATTACATAAAAATAAAGTTTATGAGTCAGCTTTATGAAGACTTTGCAATTTTATTGCAGTGAAATTAAATTTCTCTAAATGTATTTTTTAAGCATTAACTTTTTCAAGACTCAGCTGTTCTATTTAAAGAATATAATCGTATTAATAAAAAATAAATATTTTTATCGACATTATTTTAAATGGAAAAATGTATATAGGTATGTATTAAAACAGAGATAACAATCCCTATTTAAAGATTCGAAAACACGAAGCTAACTCGTTACGGGGCGTTTCCAAAGCCAGATTGCAGTGTCAATATTTAAGTTCGGCGCTCTGACGCGCCGTCGGCGTAGCACCCATCTCGCGGGTATAAGTGACCTTTCCCTTCTCTTCATGTTTCATTCAGTATAATAGCAACCTTCAGTAGGTAACTATACATCATTATTCTTTTAAATGTAGTCGTTAGTTTAGGGTTAATAGTTACGTAGACGGTAGAATCGATTTGGAAATCTAAATCGATTGTATTCACGAAATATGAATAATTTCATTATGTGAATTGTGGTTTAATATTTAATTCGGATAGAAGATTATGACATGCATAATTTCTCATTAATTTCAAATGACAATGTATTGATAGCACATTTAGAACTTATTGTACCTATTTTGTCCCATTTAAATTACTTTCCGGTGTTGTACTTAGTTAAATTGGAATACCCGAAATCAAAGTTAAGCTAAAATATTATGAAAATCGAGCAATAACTTCATTTAGTTTGAATAAAATTTTAAAATAGGCACTTGAGGGTTCATTAATAACATTGTGTTCTACAGGTTCTTTTTTAATATCCCAATTTTTTACAAAATATAAAATTCCTGGAATATTTAATTTTCTTCACTGTAAGACATTATTTTCTGAATAAATTTATGAAAATTACGATCTCACTGACTCACTCATGACTAAGTCTACTGTAATATTTTATAGTGTAATATTTTCTCAGTACCTACGCCTCTGTTAATTATGTCACCAACGAAAACTTCTGACATTTTTCAAGTTTTAATTGGTAAGTAATGTCGCTTGTTTATTGAGGAGAACTTAAACTATTTTAGGAGCAGTTCTTGTTAAAATAATTTATATAGAAAGTTACATCAAACAACAGGAACTTAGATTACAATGTCTGACACAATTCCTTCGACTTCGTTGTTACACAATTTGAACTTAGAATTTATAAATATCGAATCTGTTGAAACAATATACAACCTACTTGGTTGGTGCTTAGATTTGAAAAAAGTCTATAAGAAATAGGATGAATTACGATTATAATTTTTAGGTTCACATTGTAAGCAACTTTGTCGGACTATAAATGTATTTTAGACCTATATGGTACTGAAAATTATTATCTCTAAGGCATCTCTTCCAAAGTTCCAGTCCATAAGACAAAGTCCAAAGATAAAGTTATCTGTAGTGTGTACGTATTTAATTAAAACTTTGCCAGCACACGGAGACTATAGCGATGTGTTTGGTACATTTGTTCATATGACTTTACATACATTTCTGTTCATATATATTGGTAAATTGTTTGTCTTGATAGGTTTATTGAACCTTAGTAGTGCGTACAATCGTACATTCTTAGTGTTTCTTAATAAAGATGATACTCTATGGTAAATTTTATATTCCCGCCATTATACCGACTCGTACTTCTCAACCAAAACAATTAGACGCATGACAGAAAAGCGGTTACGGCGCCTGCACCTTGACTTCAAACCTTTCGCTTCCCCTAGTGTCATGACAGCAGTCGTGTTCTTACTCTCAACAGTGATCATTATCACTTTAGCGCTCATTTATAGTTAGTTTTATAAAAATAAAAATGTCTAGCTGTCATACGCCTAATTGTTTTGATTGAGTAGATACGTTGTGTAAATTGGATTCCAATTTTAAATATTAGTTCCAAAAACTGTCACCAGTAGCAAATCGAAAAGTAGTGAGTTACATAATGCCAAAGTCGTAAAATTAAACTGTTGTTTGTCATATTGATGCATGAGGTATTTTAGTCATGTAACGGAAGCCACTGCACGCTACGATGATGATAAATGTTGTGCAAAGTGTAAATGTACTGAGAATATAGAGTTGCGCACGTGTAAATAGGTACCAACTATACGCATGCGTCATGTGCGTACTAATTTAACAACTTGGCACTAAATTCTGCATATAATCTGAAAATTTACTAATGTTCATTAGCCACAAATCGTAATTATTATAGAAATGAATTAAACGCCGAGGAAAAGAATTCAAATCTGCGTTGAATAGAAACTCGCCAATCATAACACATAACAGATAAAAATACAACATAGACATTTCTTTTAAAGCTACTTTCGTTTGTATCAAATATATTATATACAATTGGTAATTGAATGAACTCTAGTGTGACTGCTAAATTCCAGCTTATGGCTCCGATTGCATGTAATGTAAATAGTTAGTTATATTGTCCCATGTGACACCTGTATTACTAGGTAGGTAAGTACTTAAAAAAAGAAAATAGGAAAAACACTGGCAAAAAATAGTAAATATGTAGTAACTGGTGCCTTACAATTCATAAGGCATGATAGGCGTTCCATTGTAGGTAAAATAGCACCGCTATAAAATACTTCTAGACAACGTTGTAGAAATAAATAGTAATTTAAAATACATAATGAACTGGGCTTATTATGACGCGTACTGTATATTATCACAATATTCATAATGGGAGATCTTTGCATAAATATTATGGCAATCGAAGCAGAATGTCATTTTAATTGTGCCATTACTGTATCTGGCTGCACACAACAACTTTGAACAAATTGCGCGTCGTCACAAGCAAATCACTGTTAGTACTAGTAAATAGTATTTTAATGCACATAATGGGGCAAAAAACATGTCAATTATCAACCTTTTACATACATATATTGTGATGTGTAGTGACTCTCCGTGTAATGACGGATTAAGAATACATAATGTCACTACCCCGTGGGTGTCGTAAAAGTTGACTGAGGGAGTAACCTTATGCAGACAAGAACACTGCGATGAGGAAAATTCGAAACAACCCCCTATGCCAACCTGTCTGGCCCGCGCATTCTCGTCTTTGTCATATGTTTGAAAATGATTTGAAGAAAATATTTTCAATCATTTCAGAACGATTATGAAATCAATAAAGCGAATGCGAAATGCGAATGAAGTTCACGGTTTCAACAAGTTTTCGTAAAGTCGACTTATAAGCAGATGTGTTAAAAAATCTACGCATTTTACACTACATTTTACAATGCCAAGTCTTTAACTTTAGTAAGTAGGAAGAAAAGGGTCTCTTATAGCTCTAACAGGGGAGAAAATGCCTATTTTGTATGAGATTACAATGTATTACAGGTTTTATCTTGTCTCCCACCTTATAGCGTGAAGCAAATTAATTCTAACTTTTCCATGCGCCTGTTTAAAGTTACGTATTTCACTCCAACAGAGTTTGTTCAATTTGATTACAATCTATTAAGAGACATAATATACATATCAATAGAGTTGCTTTCGTTATCGCATCTATGATAAAAATGCAATTAAAAGTTACTCGGTATCATTATTGCTATAAAAGTAAAACTATCATTTCAAAGCTCTTCAACTCAATAGCACATAACAATAAAATTAAAGACGACCAGAAAACAGGGATTTGTTTGTGATTAAGACAGATCTGGAGTGCATTCTGAGATTGCGTCTGAATATAATTGATATCAGCAAAAAATAAAAGGTTTTCTGTGTTCGGAGCAAACAAATGATTGTACGAATCGCTCGTTTGGATTTAATGACATTGTTCTTTTGCAAAGCAGCTTTTAATGTTATTACTTTTGATGTAATTATAGGTTAGGCATCTGTAGACTAATGGTTTTTGGATACGTACATTAGTGCTAACAAGAGAAATATATTAGCAATTTTTTGTATTGAACAGAGACGTAACTATGAGACCTGAGAAAGAGCGTAAGAATAACCTATCCTTTTTTGTATATCATTCAATAATATTATGTAATTTGTTATGGTTTTTTTTATGAAAATATTAAATTAGAGCAAGAAGAATTTAATAAGTACAAAGAGAAATAAAATAAAATATTTACATTATAACTTTAAATATTATAAACAACTAAGATATTTATTGCATTATAAATATCTACAAACTATATCTTAAACTCATCTTATTTTGAGTTTGTAAAACCAAGAAAAACAATCTTTAACAATTTGTTACTTTTCCGCATGTACGGTTGAAATAATTATTTACAATATAACATAAAAACATTTACAAACAAGTAATGTTAATAAATGATTTGTTTGTAATAACATGAAGGCAGTAATAACACATGACACTCGTAGCTATATTCACTTTGATCCAATAAAAATACTTGTTCAATTCATCTCAAACATCTTTCATTTAATTTTTCGTCCTGTTTACTTTAATTTTCCGGGCGACTTATATGTTTGAGACGACTACGTATTTTTAAGTAATGATAAATAAATAATGTGTTTCTCATGAGATGTTTGGACAACCAACAGATAGTAGGAATCGATATTAGAGAATCCGTTCTTAGAATCGATGTTGAAAAATAGCTCCAGAGTCCAGAGTAATACACCACGCTTGACAAGACAAAATAATAGTGTTATTTTCTTGAATCGCTGTGTAGTTTTACTTCTAACTGATAGCATATTATTGTTTTCTAATGGAAGATTTATAATTTATAATTAAATATACTTAGTTTTACAGCTTTAAATGTCGTAATAAATTTTATAATCCACGTGATTCAGAGTTGCGTATGTGTAACTTGTGAATAATGTTTATAATAAGTTATAGGTTCTTTATAGCTACTTTATATCTTTGTATCACGTTGTAGCTTATGCATTGTAGGTAAATGGTACTTATCTTTAAGTGATGTAAAAAATAAATTCACACAAATTTACTTTCGATTCATCAGCAACCCATTAAGTCCCACTGCTGGGCTCGGGTCTCCTCTCCTCTAACTAAAGAGCTGAGAGGGTTTAGGCCATAATCCACTCACGCTGGCTGTTGGATTAGACATACTCATAGAATTTCTTCTAAGGTATGTGGGTTTCCTCACGATGTGTTCCTTCACCGTTAGCAGATTGTAAGTCACTTGACTAGTACATATAAATTCCACAAAGTGGAATCAACATTGGTACTGCACTACTGCCGATGCCGGTTGGGATCGAACTCAGACCGCGTGATTTGCCCTCCGGTCACTTATCCATTCAGCCACCATCGCTTCATAAAATAGCTTTTCTAATCGACTTTCGATTAGCAAAACTGTTTTATCTGTGCTATCTCCCATATTAGCTTGGTTGCGGGTGATCGTTGGAAGCAGGCGGCACAAAGTCTGGAGGCTAAAGCTGTGGAGGAAATTAGTTGAAACCTATGTCCAGCGTATTGGCATATTGGCTTTGGTTGGCGTATTGGCATATTGGCTTTGGCCAACGTTAGGCCTTATATTTATTTTATCAAATAGTAGTAAGCTGGTCGTGACATTTCCTTATGTGCTGATACAATAGCCGTTGCAACTACAATAAACTTAATCGGCCTTTACGACATTTGTTGAACTATGCATACTTAACCAAGATTAGTAAGGCGATAGCTTACATATGAGGAAAACAGGAAGCTTTTTATTTAGCTATAAACAAGTATTATGTTCATAGTTATCGATGTTATGAGGAAAGAAAACTATCGTAATAGAGACTGTTTCTGTTTCACAATATAATTTATGCAAGCGTATTCCGTATTAATAGTATGTGTTGTGATTATGACCAACGGATTGTTGAAACTAACACTAAGATTCTCAGAAAAATAAAATGTTATTTAAAAATATTATATAGGCTATCTAGCACTTATATTCCAATGGTAAAACTATAGGAATCAACTAATTTACCAAAGTTATTCGAGAATAGACATTTTAGTGGCTTCTATTCATTAGGAAAGTGCAGCTAATTCCATTGTACGACGGAAATATGCATGGACTTCGGATGACGTCACGTAGTTGGCCTTTCGACTTTCAATAATTCAATCAGGAGCGTGCGGGATTCTAGCACGTGTAGTCCTTGTACTGACGAATGGGTAAGTATGTGAAAGGTTTACAAAATATTCAATTTATCGGTATGAACGATTTAACCTGACGCTATTTGAGCTAGACGTTAATTGATCGTTTTGTGTTCGAACTGGTAAGCATTGGTCTTTAAAACTGGTAGAGGAAGTACATACCCTATGCACTATTAGACGTCAACTACGTAAACTTTGTCTAGGTCATAGTAATCAGAAATAGAAAACCTACATCTAGCCAAATGAAAAAAAATCAATTTTTCTTTTGTTTTTGTTTAATCTCTCTACTATGATACTGAAAAAGTGTGTTAGACGACGAAAACGACACGATGCCTATGTCAAACGTCTATAAATATCTATTCTTCGTCTACCAGTTTTATGCAGTATAGCTTATATACAAGCAAGAACAAATCTATCGACCTTTCTTATGAGGCAGTAGGATGCTTTATGATCTGCTAGTTAAGATCTGTTATCTCGGTAAAAAGTATAGACCTCGGTAAAGAGTAATTTATCATCATCATCATTTCAACCTTTAAACGTCCCACTGCTGGTCAAATGTCTACTCCAAAGAATGTGGAGGGAATTTAGCCTACTATTATACCACGCTGACCAGACGGGTTGGTATAGGGTTTGTTTCGAATTTTCTTTTTCTCGCAGTGCTCTTATTACCAGCTTAAGGTTACTTCCTTGGGCGCCTTTTACGACAACCACGGGTTGAGATAGGGTAGTGACATTATAAAAACTTTTAAACTTTTGCGACTTGTACACGTGGTGTGTGTGGTCACGTCGGCTCGTGTCAGCCCGTGACCACGATCGGTGCAATTCGATCGAAACATCGGGCAAAATAAATAAGGTATTTACTATTCCTTATAACATAATATGACATTATGTATTAATCCGTAACTACACGATAATTTATGTGTGCTAAATTCCATACAGATCATTTAGGCCGTTCTATGACTCACATGACTGAGTGACAAAACACCCATCCAACCATTTTACCTAACTTTCACATTTATAATATTATGAGTATCTCAAAAACTATAACTGTGTGATTGTAAATGTGCGCTGCCGAAGAATCAAATACTACACTATTATAAATCGAAAATCTACTTACATTCCTTACTATATATTTATTATTGTTTTACACATTACCATGACGAAAGAATTAAGAGTATCGTATTTAATTTCCTCGGTTGCCATGCATTAGTTACAATTTAGCAGATAGATAAGCATTGGTTATACTGATTACTACTAATCTGTGTGGAATGTTCAAGTAATTTATACAATAATTTATTTAATTAGAATTAAACAATTCACCGTTTGTTACTCGGTCACGTGCTGCTTCGATACGTACCTACTCGGCTATTGCGATAATATTGTTCGGTCACTCTTTGCTTATGTATAGAGGTAGATATGATTGAGATTAGTGTTCAGTATTTTCTGATTACGTGCTATTTAATTGAGTAACCGCTGCGCTGAAGTATACGGTACGTAGTCAAGGAGAGGAGACCCGAGCAGTGGGACATTAATGGGATGATGATGATGATTCGTAGTCGAGTCGTAACAAGAGGTCCAAAGAAGGTAGAAGAAGGTAGGGGATAGAAAACAGTGGCTATTGCACTACCAAGAACAAAGAGTTGAACTTAAAGAATGTAGGATAATTCTTGGATGTACTACAACAAAAGCTTGAAGACTGAAAACAGTTCTGAGGGCCTATTCAAAATCTCGTCATTCAACAAGTCGATTTCAATGTCGCTGTCAAATCTATGAAAATTTAAATTCATCACTCACATGTCATTTTCAAAACTTTGATAACAATATAAAAAACAATTGAGTCGAATGTAGCTGCTTGATATTATGACGTGTTAATCACGCGATTTTTTACTCGTTGTGCTTTTTCGGGAAGATATTGAAATCGCGTTAGCAATGCTACTAATGCTAAATACGTGCTATGCTTTAGAACTTATTAACCACCACTAATTGAGAACTAAATAAATTGTCCGTGAAATTTCCAAGCAGCACTATGGGCGAGTTAACACATCGTTTAGTTTTTCAAAGTTATTTTGTATTATAATATAGCATGCAAATTATAATAGCAATTGTAAAACTATTAAAATAACATTGTATTACATTGTGAGTTACTCTGTGTAAGTTTTACGAGGTTATTCTCTTGTTTCCTCTATTATTCCATCAGTAAAAAGGACAGAATGAATGAGATTTACCTTGCAAACTGCATCAAGTGCGTCAATAGCGTTTTAGTCTTTAAGAATTTTTCACGCTGAAGACTGACCATAATCATCAAATATTAGGTAAATACATTGGCCTTGAATATATGAATTTATTCAAGGCCTCATTTCATCAATCTAATTCCGTACTACGCAAAATAATTCAATACATAAATATTTTAAACTCAATCTCAAACAATGACCTTTGTGAAAAGATTACCTTCAGTATTAGAAAGTAAACTGTAATAGATAGAATACTAATTTCGAATAAAAGTTACACCAATCACTATTATTCAAAAATCACATACCCTATATACGTAGACATTCATCTTCATCATAATTTCAACCCACAATCGTCCCACTGCTGGGCACGGGTCTCCTCCAAAGAATATGGAGGGAATTTAGCCTACTATACCACGCTGGCCAGACGGGTTGGTATAGGGTTTGTTTCGAATTTTCCTTTTCTCGCAGTGCTCTAATTATCTGCTTAAGGTTACTTCCTTGGTCGCCTTTTACTACACCCACGGGTTGAAATGGGGTAGTGGCATTATGTATTTTTAATCCGTCACTACTACGTACGTAGACATTATTGGTAGTAATTTACTAACTTTTAGTGATATCGATAACTCGGTTCTTGTATGGCTTTCCTTGTTCCGTATTATACTAATAAACTGTAACTGTAAAAAAGAATATTCATTGGCAGAGACAGCAATTTGGTTACATAGGTCATCATTTACTTCACACATTTGGATAAGCTGTCTGTTATTTTGGTCGCCAAATTACCTATTTACGGATAAACAGAAAATCCTATACATAGAAAATATATAGATATGTTTTGTATTTTTTTATAATAAGTGAAATGAAATCTTGAAAGAAGTGATAGTTAAAAAAGCTATTAAGAGCATGTCGGGGACCATACTCAATGTAGGGTTCCACAGCAAAAGAGCGTATCTTCACAACACTTACGTCCTTTTGTTGAGAAGCGTAGTTTTTCGGCAATTACTCAAAAGCGGTATGTCCGATCATGTACAAAATAATTTTAGTTGGAAGCATAGATATAGTACTGCGGTAGCGCGCGTATCCTAGGTCTATGGTTGGAAGTATTAATTAAACGTGTTAAATATTTTTGTGATTTTTCAGATTTTTTAGGTTTTACTGTTTAGAAGATAGAGGGGAGGGGACACAATTTATGCTACTTTCAGAGCGATTATTTCCGAAAATATTCACAAAATCAAAAAACGTAAAGTATGTGCCATTGGTAAAAGTTTGCTGAAAAAATACTTATAACCTGTATATATGTAACGTATATAGTAATAGCAAATAGAAAACATTTTCATGTTCAACAAGGCCGATGGCATATTCAATTATAAAATTGAAACTCGGCATTATTCAGTAAGCACAGGCACCGTGTGCAGCGTATGCACGAGTGCATGAACGACGATGTTAAGCATAAATTATTGCGTTATAAGTGCCGTGTATTTTAGGCTTTATATTACTTTCAAAATAACGAATTTTTAACTAAATTATTATACAGCGTTATTCTTTGATGTTACTAAAGTTGAAACACCCCAAATGTTTATCTTTTTATAGAATCAGAATAAAAAATCTAAATTTAAATAGAATTAAACCTCTTGAATAAGCATTTTTCATGCTTATTGCTGCTGCGCGCACCGGTCGAATAATGCTGAATATCTAATAGCTTCAAACAACGGTGACCAGCTTTCAAAATTTTAATATATTTTTGAAAAACTATTAAAATCGATTCTGCTACTGAATCTGACCAAACTACTTTTAGGTTTCGCATTAGGTAGGAATAAGGCTGTATACGTCCCATTAGAAGAATAATGTTTTATCTTCACATAAAATAACTTTTTTAACGTTTTATCTGAAGATAAGACATTATTCTTCTAATGATGCCGGTGTTGCAGGCGCCCATAGGCTACGGTAACCGCTTACCATCAGGCGGACCGTACGTCTGTTTGCCACCGTCGTGGTATAAAAAAAAAAAAAAAAGATGCCAAATTTATAATATTTTCATTTTTGTTTTATCTGAAGATAAGACATTATTCTTCTAATGGGACGATATAATGCTGCTATATAATGATTATAATATGTGTTTTGATACAAATAACCATTTACAATTGTCCTTAAAAACTAGGGTACATTTACATACTGTACATAGAGGTTAAGACACATAAGTAGATTAAAACTAGGTATGTCTGTGACTTGGTAGTTAGTGTTAGAATATTTTATTTAAATCGTTAATGAAACAGATCGTTATGCTAATAGACCGACTGATCAATGAACCAGCATCGAAGAAATTAGGTGCGTTCGGACATCACACCAAATAGGCCCAATTGAAAACCGTCGGGCACCTGTGCTTAGCATTATGCTGTAATGGTGCTGTTTGCAGTCATGAGACTGCTATCTATTTGTATTTCGTCTCATGTTCGCGTCGAATAGACCTTTATTTCTATTTAAAACATAAAAATGTAGGTACTTAATTATTACTTTTTAGTGTTCCGTAGTCCTAAAGGAAAAAGCGGAACCCTTATAGGGTCACTCCGTTGACCGTCTATCTGTCAAGAATATTTTTTTCAAGAAGGCGTAGAGGTTTCAAGCTGAAATTAATATCAAATACACGGGTCTGCAAGCCCTTGGCACAATAAAACCGAAACAAATTGATAACCGAAGAGGAAAACAAACAATTATTATCCTAAATAGGTCTGAGAAGTGTTTAATTAAAGTAATTCATATTATTTTGATATTAAATGGCATTAAAAAAATGCTTGTTTTATGTTACAATTATCCTGTACCTATTTCCTTAGGCAAATTGTATTAATTAATAACATTTCAAGGCACATTAACAAGGTTTTGATGAATTATACTAATATTATAAAGCTGAAGAGTGTTTGTTTGGTTCTCTCAAAAACTGCTAGTCCGACTGCTAGTTGAATAGTCCATTTATCGTGAAAGCTTCCATCCGCGTGGTATGACTGTAAAAAGTAGCCTATGTGCTATTCCAGATTACAATCTATGTTTGCCAAATTTCATACAGATCCTTTTAGCTATTCTGGCGTAATTATGTAAGAAACATTCATTCTAACTTTCTGTTTTATAATTTGTGATTAATAAAACAAATTTCAATGTATAACTTATTAATATTAACCTAAATATTTAAGTACGCTTACATAAATTATTAAAAATAATTACGTTAATTTTGCTAATTCCTAGTAAGACGTGCTCGTGGTCTGGCCGTGCTTAACCGCCGTGTTACGTCACACTTCGGTTTTATAATCAGTGGTACAACGCACGTGTTACGTCAAACAACGATCGTATGTTTAACTTTGTTGTTGATTTATTTAAAAGCTTCGATACATCACAACCACGTTTCAAATATATTACGTAGAATATTACGTTCTTAAAAACTGATAGGACACGACATCGCGACGTTCTTTTATTTGTCTAAACATGTTAGGTTATTCTCCTTCCGTAAAGCTCAAATTTTTACTTGATAGCCAGAATAATTAACTACATTATTTATATTAAACCAAACATACCAATCTTTGCAGTACGACATACGTCTCTTTAATTCTAAATATAGGTATTAAAGAGACGATAGCGCGGATCAATGGCTTCACAGTTTTAGCGAGGAATTTGTCTATTGGGCAAAGCTAGTTGACCAAGATCAAAAGGTTCTACGGACAGTGGCGGCTTCCAAGATAATAGCTTAGGCGTTCCTTGAGACTCCCGGGTGTCTCACTGACTGAATGCAAAGGCTTTTTAGCAAGGTAACAGGTGTCATTTTGATGTGTGTGTGAGGCATTACATAGATAATCATAAGAAACTTCCCTCTTAGGATTGGCATAAAGTAAAAAAAAAACAAAGTGCTCCAATTCAAACACACGCTTTCTTTTCTCTACAATAATAAAAAAATCCTAATTAAATAAGATGGATATCGTCGGAGATGTAGTCCCTAAAAGCCTTGGCGAGAAGAACATGACTTCTTTGATAAGGATTGGAGGAACAAAACATCAAATAGAAAATATGGAAGAGTGCGAGACCTTTGCCCAACAGTGGGACAACACAGGTTGAGAAAAAAAATAAGGTCGATACGCATTCCTTAATTACAGCTACGCCACCAACTTACATCAAATAATTGTAATGATTTACTTCTATGCACTGCACTGTGATTTGTAAAAACAATCGAATCGTAACTACCTAATTGAAAACTAATCGATTTATCGCATGGAAAGGAAATTTTACTACAACTGATGTAATGTTAGGTGAAAATAACGGTCTGAAACTTTACAGATTTATTACATACTTAAAAACTAGCGTTATGACTTTTGTTCCCAAAAGGCTAGGCAGAGAGGTGCATCATATTCACATAATTTGTGTTTTTTTTTTTTTTTGAGATACCTACTTCTTAAAATGACAGCAATAGAAAATTAACTTAAACTGGTGCAAGTTCTAACAAAACAAAAACAATTGCATGTGTGAAGACGTTTTTAATTGTAAATACTTTTTTAAATTTAATTAAAGTTAAAACCAGCCAGCAATGTAGTACAAAGAGAATATTCGGTATTTTTTTTTGTGTTCCGCTAAATACACCGGTGTGTGTATTTTTAAATAAGTTTCCTAATCTCCATCTATATAATGTTTATGACGCATGACATATAATATAAGATACGTGATCTTTGCCATTCTACAAACATTCAAATGTTGATTAATGCTGTCCAAACAACCGGATGTAGAATCGAACACCGGATATTAATACTTGAATAGCCAATCGCGGCCGGCGTCAGTGATTACCGAGTGATTAGGTCATTAAGGAAATTCCATGTCTATGAATCTACGTTATCATCATATCAGCCCAACGACGTCCACTGCTGGACATAGGCCTCAACTTTTTTTTCGCTACACCGAGCGATAGTGTTTTTTTTTTTTGTAAAACATGGATAGGTACATAGATAATACAGATGTTACAGTTAATATCATAAGTTCAACTATGTGTAGTGACGGATTAAGAATACATAATTTTACTATCCCATTACTACCCATGGGTGTCGTAGAAGGCGAATAAGGGAGTCAAGACCTTAAGCAGACAAGAGCATTGCGAGAAAAGGAAAATTCGAAACAAACCCTATATCAACTCGTCTGGCCAGCGTGGTAGTAGGCTAAATTCCCTCCATGATCTTTGGAGGAGACCCGAGCTCAGCAGTGGGACGTTAATGGGTTGAGATGATATGTCACGCCATTTGGGCATATAATAATTATAAAAATTTGATACAGGTTAATAAATTAAATGCATTAGGTTAGAGAATTAATTTAGTACGTAATGTCAAATATAATAAGTTAGTCTTATATAATATAAATCTACGTTATAATAAACAGTTAAGGAATTCTACGAATTAATCAATAGATATTTTATTATTGTAATTGTTTCACACAATTTTGTTATAATTGACTCCGTTGTTTAAGATTCCAATCGGTTTGTGCATGGCAATATTAGTTCTCGTAAATTCTCGTTGCATTCAGTTTTAATATAACTAGCCATCTACTGATAACTTTTAATTTTATTAATGAGGACTTCTACCCGTCGCTTCACATGTGTCATATACCGCTAAAAGTTGCCTATACACTTCTTAATTTCGATATATTACATCGATATTGAAAGTTATGAAATCCACATTGTTATTTAATTGAAACCAACTTAATTATCCTATTGGTTTCAATCCGAAGATGGTCGATTTCACGGCACCGTTAACAATCTTTGTATTTTTTTTAATGAATGAAAATTAATGTAACCTCTGAGGTTTTATTATTGTGGGTATTTATGGCATTACCTAATTAATAATGGGAGTTGCATATTATTATAGTTATATAGTTCGGAGTAAGAAATTATTTCAGTTGTTTGACAGCGACATTGGTCTTAACGCTTTGCTAACGTTTCGACCACAATATGTTCTGCTACAGTGCCCGAAATGGCACTTTTTAATTTTAATATTTTTTATATTGACATTTCGAACACTATCATATAATTGAAGCTGTTTAGTACTGGTAGGCTGTACTAAACAGCATTATTTACAATAACATTCAAACAAGACACATATTTAACAGACACGCAGTAAATTAAAGTTTCCATATATTTTGGTATCATTCTGTTTAGTATCCGTTTGAGTAAGGCCACTTACGCAGTATCACTACATTACATAAATATTATAAAAACAAATCCTCCTTGCTGCGTCTGTCTGTCTGAACTGAAAATTCATAAACTACCGAACGGATTTTTATACGTTTGGGTATTGGTATTCATGGTACTGGCTTTATAGGTACCTATATGATTTACAAATGACTCTATCGAGCGAAGATCGAGTGTCGTACCTTTTCTTTGCTCTGTCACGACTGTCACCTAAATATTCTCCTTGATCTACATCACAGACTGGTAGGTATATACATCCTCTTTCTAGTAGCAAGCTACTTGACTTAAAATAAATCCACCTTTGCGGATACAATAACGTTACAAGTGCAAAATAGGAAAGTGGCACGAAATTAAATAGTGTTTTAATAACAGTACTAAATCGTGGCGACTGTAGCTTGAATAATCGTGTATAGTAGACCGTTTCCATACCACCCAAGGGAATAGTAAACAAGGCACATTCAATCAGCTGACGGGGCTGAGTCACATAAAACATCTCGAGTTTCACTATCTGTAGTTTTTGTTCCAAAGATGATAACAAACTGCATACGCGTACTATTAAGAGCGTATTTATAAACTTAAGTGTCATATTTCGTTGTTTTCAAATTTTATTATTTAATCGAAGCTATGTTTTAAAAATACGTTTGCTACACTTTTTAGAATTAGGTGAAAGTGAAAAGTGTATTAGCGTTAAGAAATAATTGCGTTCACAGTTCTATTTATATGCAAATAACACGTTTTAAACTTGCAGGGCGTTATTTTCATAGTAAAACAACTATAAGCATTACGAGATACTTTGTCTTACTTTATCACTTTCACGTAATTCTAAAAAGTGTAGCAAATAAAGCTCGGATTAAATAATAGTTGTAAACCACAAAATATGACACTAAATTGGGACGTTGCCACTGTTTGTAAATACGCTCTTAAACCCTCCAAGGTAAGCAGAAGATCCACTGACCTTTATGAGGTACATACAGGTAAATGAGCAGTTCATATTATAAAAAGTACTTTGTGGTAGTAAGTGTTTGTTTTATCTTTAATGATAGATGATATTTGATCTGACATGTAGGTGGGCAGTCCCAAGTCAGTCCCAAAACCAAAGATCTAGAATTCTCGCGTTTCCGCTACTAAATCTATGCCGAAAACAATGAATCTAGTGTTTCTCAACCGACTTAAAAAAAAGGTGGAGGTTCTCACTTTATGTTTTGTATGTTTGTTGTTTATTCCACCAATTATGAATTGATTTTGAAGATACTTTCTTGATATTGTTGCATTGCAGTAGGTAAATGAAAAGATCATACCCCTTTATGTATAAGATTAAACGAGTTTATTCATGTAAGTATACATTTAGGTTACAAAGTAGCTTTTATTAAAGTCGTTAAAGTGTAACAGTCAATCCATCCAGGGTAACGATGCCAGACAATTTGTCTACAATTACGTCAGCTGTTCAAGAATTCCTGGCGGTAGATTCTTAGAATTATTCATCAGTATAGTAAAATCTTTACTTACTAATATTATAAAGCTGTGGGTTTGTTTGGTCGAACGCGCTTATGTCAGGAACTACTGGTCCAATTTGAAAAAATATTTTAGTGTTAGATAGCCCATTTATTGTGGAAGACTTTAGAACATCACGCTACGGCCAATAGGAGCTGAACAGTGGCCAAACAAAGAACGACAGAATAATCTATTTTTAATTTAATTTTAATTTATTTAATTTTAATGAAGGCTTACAGTCTAATACACCATTAGTATACATAAAATAATTATAATCAGGTTGCTAATTACAAGCCTCCACATTTGGCATTCTAGCTAGTATTTATATAATTTTGTTTCTAAATGTTTTCTAAATGTATCAAATATACCTCGGCTAATCCTAACGTAATAAAATACTAACTTGTATTGGTTTTACAATGCGTGACCAAGCAAAATGATACATATTAATATAATTTGTTATACTTGATGAGTTAATAATTGTGGTTTCAGTATAATTATATTAAGCCAAATTGTTTCCCAAAATAAGATTTCAAAAGGAAATAAATAAAGGATACATTTTCTAACATTATTTTGTATTTCACCAAATTTAGTCTTGACAAGGGATGACAAGATGATACCCTATATTTCCCTAATAATATGAGTAAGTGTATCTATATAGATTGACGCAGCTGTTTAAGACATCGCCGAAGTAAAGTAAAAACACACCTAGTATAAAAGCTGAGTCAGAAGAGTGTATATCAGGGGCCCGATCCTGGTAACACAATCTTAACACAATGGTAAGCCAATGGTCTCGATTCGACAGCTATGATTGGCTTACTAAGTCAATCGCGTCTTATTGCCGACCTGTGATTGGTCGATATTAGTCCATCGGTCTGCTATCGTCGTTGTAATTTAACAGGATTGGGCCCCAGTTTATTTGCACACTGTAGGTAAGAGACAGAGAAAGATTGGAAGCTTTTGAAATGTGGTGTTGGCGAAGAATGGAGGCTATAAGCTGGACATACATGATTACCAATCAAGAGGTACTGGATCGAGTACAAGAGAGAAGAACTATCATAGAAACCATTGAGAACAGAAGAGGAAAAATGATTGGATATCTGATACGACACGATCCGTTAATAAAAACACCAAAGAAGGAAAAATAGAAGGCAAGAGAGGAAGAGGTAGACCAAGGAGGGCTTTTATTAAACAGATCAAGGAGAAGGTACAGGTGGTGTCGTATCAGGAGGTGAAAGAAATGGCAGAAAAAAGAGAAGAAGAATATATTTTCATATAACTTAACGAAATTACCGACACAGCTGCGGTATGTCTTTACTCCCACACAAACCCGCGGGCCAACCTCTCATTATATAAAATGTTACTTGTTTCTTTTTTAATTATTTTCCTTTATCCTTTCGATAAATCCAGAGCTATACAATGGTGGATGTGCTCTATTGTAGCCTTTTCACCACCACCATCATCATCATATTATCAGCTCAATGATGCCCACTGCTGGATATAGCCTTTTTCCAATGTGTGGCCGCCACTCTAGAACCTTTTCGCCATGTTTGTAAATTTCTTTATTACCACGTTTCTTCCAAACGGCTGGATGGATTTCGATGATCGTTAGATTCTTCTCAAAAACCCAAGTGTCCTTAGATAGGTTTAATAAAACAAAAGACAAAACGGCGGACTTTTGGCGCCAAATTGTAAGTTAATTTTTTTTTTTAACCAACAGCTTTTAAATGAAGAGAGAGAGTGAGGTAAATATATACAAACAATAGTATTGCCGCCGGTTGGAATTCAAAAGCACATATATACATACTACGATAAAACACTCATAAATACGCCATATTGAAATATTCCCAGTGATTTTCTCCAAGCAATTTCTTAACCGTGAAAGATCATAAAGTCTCAAGTATGTTACGACTTTCGTCTGACTGTTCTAGTTACGCAACATGTTATAACATGGTTCGTGTACCCTTACACCCCCTCCTAATGTAAGAGCTACTGAATACGTATATTAGGTATGCTATAATGTACGTATGTCTCTGTATGTGTCGTAGATATTGTAAGAATAATATTATGAAAGTGTTATGTATGGGAGGATATAATGTTATTGTAACGTAAAGAAAGATGTTATCTATAGATGGATAAAACTGCATGGGTGCAAACATAAGAACTAAAGCCAAGAACTCGTTAACAAGGTATCAGTTTTCTATGGTTTTATGGTTAATTGGCAACAATATGTACGTTTCATCAGAGTCATCAGTTACCCATTTATGTCACTGTTGGGCTTGGATCTCCTCTCCTCTATCTAGAGAGTTGAGAGGGTTGTCACACACGCTGACCTAATGTTGTAGGCTACATGTAAGTACTAACACATAATTTTTAAGGAAATGTATTTACTAACAGGTAGGCTACATGTAAGTACTAACACATAATTTTTAAGGAAATGTATTTACTAACAGGTAGGCTACATGTAAGTACTAACACATAATTTTTAAGGAAATGTATTTACTAACAAAATATGAGTGTTAAAAACTTGAAATAAATGATACAATACAATACAATGTGGGTTCGTGGATCAGCCATACACTTAGAATGTCTTCTAGGGTATGTGGGTTTCCTCACGATGATTAAATATTAAAAAAAATATAACAAGAAATATGAATTAGAAATAGGATGTATGTATTTTTTAAGTAACAATTCCCATATCGGAGAAAAATGGTACCTACTTAATTTTTCTGTCTTGAAATGTATATTAATACAAAAAAACCTATCTCTGTTAATACTTTGGAAATATGCCCAGTTAATGACAATAAGCTAGCCTACATTGAATGGGATTTAGCTAGCGAAATGTGTGTGGCAAACATCTGCTTACACCTTCAACAAACAAGCGTGTATTGATGTAAAATACGTAGATATTTTGTGAAATACGTTTTGTTGTTATGATAATATTAGCCGTACTCTGATAGTATGTGTGAGTATGTATTATTTCGATATCCTACGAGAAGTGGACTGGTACAATACAAGAGCTACCGTTCAGAGCTCTGTGTTGAACTGCATTCCCATTGTCCGTGCGGCTCATACGACTAATGTTTATAAAACATTCCCCGCGATACGAGCGTTGTAGGAAACAATATCGATAAGCAATTTGTTCATTGCCTCGAGTGCCATTTTGTGCATATTGCCCTTGGTTCACAATCGTTGCAGCCTTAAGCTTCGTTTATAAATCTACAGACATTGAACGTGCCGTTTCAGACAAAATAACATTTTTTCTATAGAATTTGAGAGCACGTGTCGGTCCGCGTCTGTGCGGCTACGTTACGATAGATAAATGTTTTGTATTTTATATGTATGTAATTTTTATTTTCTGATACGGAACGCGTCTGAAACGTTGCGTGTCTATTGATATAAACGCAGCTTTACTTGTAGTATCTTTTACTGTTCATATGATTATTAGAATACAAAAGGAGAAATCAAGCTTAGATATGCTGATGTAATAGTTGTTTGTTACAAAATGAAACAAAACGGTCATGTATAGTTTTTTGTATGCCAACTGGCCACAAAAACTTTTGTCCATAAAGTCGGTTAACAAAGGCTACTCAATTTCCCTGGAGCATTCGAATATGGAGCATTCAAATTTCGCAAAGTTATTTTTAAAATAATGAATATTTTTTTTAAATAATGTAGGTACTAGGTATATGTATTCAGTCAGCAATAAATTAACAAAAACAGGTTTCTCGCCATATTTTTGTCCAACACAGACGTGAATTTCAGTTTTTACGCGATATGCTCGTGTTTTCCAACTCGTTAAACAATCCGGTGGAAAATCAATATGTGTTTACTTGGCTCAATTCAAATATACTGATAATATTTAAGATGATAAACTGCTGACTTTCGATTTTCATTCAGCACGTACGTAACTACATGAATTACTGAACATACAGAAAACAATCAAAGTCTGTTTGCGTTATTCTTCGACAACTTTGAGACAAATCGTATCTGGATTGACTAATTTATTAAGTTGCGACACTGATATTCACGAAGTTGTTTTATGACAGGTTTATGATTGCTGCGAAATTATTTCGGTCATTACAAAGTGAGAGTATGTCATTGGAAGCTTATTAAGCGGTCGGCAAATGATCTTCGTTTGACAAATAATAATTATGTTACAAAATGTTCGACAAATTTCTTTGCTAAACTATGTGACAAGCGCATAGACTTTCAAATGGCGTGTAACAAAGCATACTATAAAATAATTTGACAAACAATTTGATCATTTACCTGGCACTTAGCGTTTAACTCACAAATTATTAATACCTCAACGTGTTAACTGTTAACATACGAGTACCTATTGTTCGGTATTTTAAACTTTATATTTACAGTTCTGCGTTGGTGTATAAATTATGGAGAAAAACAATGTGCAACAATAAGATTTTTTCCCAGCCTAACGTGTCTTAAAACACCTTCAATCATTTTAGTAACACGTAGTCTTTACATAATATTTTTTATAAGAAATTCTGCGTAATAGTATACTATTATAGAAGGTACTTATAGAATACTATTTCCAGTGCATGCATTATAAACTTCCTGAATTATTACACCTATCATCTGATAAGGTAAATCGCATGTAATCGATATGGCCTTATATCGAAATCAATTTTCGCCTCAGGTTCGTTCCGAAGGTGTCACGAACTGCAATCATGTCGCAAATGGCACCAGAAGCGGAACTAGAGCATTATTGTACGATTTAGTTCTGGCTAGACACCGTCGAAGTACCTGCTAAGAGCCAATTTGTGGATAAACGATCTCAATGTTATACTAACCTGATCCCTTCGTAATCGATACAACTCGGTTTACATCGATTAAATGGTACTGTATTATACGTAGTGAATTTGTACTGTTACTTACGTTACGTAAATTGGTGCTTGTTTACATAACTTAAAGCAAATAGAAAAGCACAAAGCACCATCAAATATTTTAAATAATGAATCAAAATATTATTTATATCTGATTATTTATATATTTTTAAAAATAAATTTAAATTTCGAACAATTTTCAAGTTCAACTCAAACCACGAACGAAGACGAAAAAGGACAAGAATATTCTTACTGTATAGATAAATATTTTTCTTTTTGGTAAAGATTTCTTACTGCCAGCTGTTACGAAAATTTTCAAGTTTTATTTCAGGCGTGAGAGTTCCTCACACCGTTTCTCTGAAGTTGAGTGATAAAGTTTGTAAAGTACACAAAATTGAACTTTTAAGACTTGGTTTTAAAAATAAACTTGGTTAACAGCAGTTTTAACACACTACACATAAAATTAAACATAAAACTGGAGTTTCCTACTTCAGTTTTATTAGTTGTACTTAAGTTCAGATTAAATATTTCAATAGTCTTAAGTAACTTTCATGCAAATGAAACTCATTTACAGCTTATATGCTTCAGACATAAATAAACTTTTAACGTTCTAAATAATAAGGGTCAAATTTGTTTGCTTGCTTTACATATTTAGTACTGATTCATAACGGGGATGTTATAGAGCTCCGTAAACGTAACCGAAACCGATATAAAAGTTTCGGATAGTTTCGGATAGAGGTGCAATCATACTAGAAAATTGCAAGGAATAAAATTAGACAATATAAATAATATAATATAAATAAATTATGTTTTTCAGTTACAATTCTTAAAAAAAAAATTAAACTCATAACCGAAACTATCGGATAATCCGACATAATTTAAATATCCGTAACATTTTCATCATCTGGTGGGGTGCCGTCCCACGCTGCGCCTTCCAATACGTGGCCGCCATTCGAAAACTTTTTTCCCCCATCTGCCATCAGTTCTACGAGCTATGTACCCTGCCCACTGCCACGTCCGTAACCAAAACCGGTATATTTTTTTTATATATCCGTATCCGCATCTAGATCCGAAACTTCATATCTTTAACATCCCTGATTCATATATCACGTAATCAGCAATTGTTCAACGGATCCTTGAAATTGGAGCACAGATTTACTACTAAAAACAATTAAATCTCTTTTCAGTGAGCACGTATCCTGAGAAGTTAACGTGGATAGTTGGATACTAAGTATCCACGTTATATCGGGTGACTACGCCAGTATTTGCATTGTGTAGTCATTATACTGAGCCTGCACGGCTTCCATTGTTTCGTCACTAAGCCGCAATAGCTTTTGATGAACATGGTTACAAAGTTGATTTTATTAATGGAGGTGTTCTGATTGTACTAGTTATTTTTGTTTGATTAACGTACCTAATGCTTAGAAATTTAAATGGGATACAGATTTGTCTTGTGTTGTGGAATAGCTAAGTCAGTCAAGACATCTATCTGTCGAAAATAGAGAGAGTGTAGAATTATGTTCATGTAATTGTAATCGTTCTAAAATTCTGTGTTTTTGTCGGTACTCTTAATTTAAATATTAAATTTCTTAATCATCTTCTTCATTTCAACCTATTGCACAACACTCGGTCCTGTCTTCCGCATACAGACCCAGCAAATTTAAAATTTCTTAATGTTTGTACAATGTGCCTTTATTTTACATGAAAAGCTGACGAAATGCGGTTGTGGTATACCTCCTTTCAGACTTGGTGAGTCGGCTAGTGAAAGTTGAAGTGTATATTTTACTTTTAAATCATTAGTTTTTAAAGAAATAAAGGTAGTATCCAAGTATGTCATAAACGGATTTTAGCTTACATTAGCCTTGTCAATGAATCAAATATCATAAAAGGAACTACTTAGTAACCTATTGACACAGATGACCAATGATACGAGTATTTTATTTGTTATGTATCCGAAGAGCTGAGAGGAATCCGAGCCGAGGTCAACACAGGGATAGTTTACAAGACGGAAGCAAGGTTTACAAGTTTTTTATTGCATAGTTATGAAAGTGTAAACTTGATTATGTAATTCAAAACTTTGTGCAGAGTGAATTAGTCATACAACGAGAATGTCGGGTTACTGAGAAGTGTTCATTAAATTAACCACATTGACCAATCGGCCTTATACATATTTTGAGTGCACACGTTCATAGCTATTGTAGGTATTCAATAATAATTTGAACTCAATATTGTGATAAAGGACGAATTTGTTTGCAGAAATCTTGCGAAATGACCAATTAATAACCTTGCAACTTTTTGTAAAATTAACGTTTCACTTAAATTTTATGAAGTCGACACATTAAAATGAATGATTCGTGGAATCGACTTCTAAGTCAATATTCTTCTTTATTTATGTCAGACATCCTGCAATTTCAAATCTTCATGCCGCATTAACTGCACAGAATTGTCCTTTGTTTTACCGTTGTCATGTAAACGATTACGCTAGACAGTAAATAAATCACTAGTTCATGAGTCCTTATAAATATTATGCTATTTATATTGATTGTACTATATACATTCTTTGTTACCATAATTAATCAGTTAAGTAATCATTACTCACTTATAATGACACAACTCGCTTATAACTTCTTTTATCTGGTTAAATAGATGTAATATTGTGTCAGCCAGTGAAATATTCAGTGGCAATTATTCCTTGTATGAGATCGCTATTAGAAGTCAAATCTACATAAACTTTTTCATTAATATTGTGAGTTTCCTGCCAGTTCTTCTGAAGATTGTACATTGTCACCGAAACAGTTGCCCTAAAAAATATACTGATACCTTTTTTGGATTTCTATAACCAGATGTTCTTTTGTATCATTTTTGTGATCCAAATGAAAATACAATATTGATTAAGTATTCATAGCAAATACTGGCCAACATGGAAATAAAAAAGAAGATATTTAAAAACAGAAGATATTGATGTCTTGTTGAATTTGATATCGAGTATCGAATCGTAACGATCGATAACAGCTGTATCTAATCGTGATGGGGCGGCAACTCGAGCGGAAGCTGTCCCACGGACGACACCATCCGATAAACGAATGGATTTCACTTTATTCAGTACGACTTTGTTCATATAAATAACTAATCTAATCAAGACTAGAAAGTTTGTTCTATATGTCACCTTTCACTTATGTCAGTTTTAATTACTTACACCTATTGAATTGTTTGTTCCTTTTCGACAACGACTGCCAGTACGAGTATTTTGTATTTTATTGTCCTTGCGAATTCTAATTGATTTTAAAATTGGTACAAACTAGACCTATCATAAAAAAATTCAGTGGTTCTTTTTTGAGTTTTAAACTGTTTTTTGTTACGTATTTTCAAACTAGAAACATAGTTTTCACATAATTTGCACTTCTAACTATATTATCCGAGTATTATTTAGTATACGTCAATTTTATTATAAGTACCTAAGTGTTAAAAGTAGGTTCTCTTTTTTCGTAGTCGGATCTTAATTTGGTTGTCAACTTCTATTTTATGACTGCAGTAATAATATTTAGTTCAATTTAATTGCCGCAGTGAGGCTTAACGGCCATGGCGCACTCTATTTGCAAAACCCGAAACTGTAATCAACTAATCACCGAAGTTTGTCTTCATTAGCCGACATATTGTGCATGTACCACAAACTATCTATTGTTACGTTATAATATAGTCGACAAAATAATGCAGTAAGTATAGCGAGCGGAGTCATTCATAAATTAAAGTAGTATTTTCTTAAAATTTTTAACCAGACAAAAGTAATTTTGACTATATCAGTCAAAACTCTTAAGAAAGTAATGAAGTCGGAACTAACTGTTTAGTTTAATGTAACCTAACACAAGCAGTTTTGACAACTCGTTTAGCACCGACCTCTTTACTTTTTTAACAGTTTTTACTGATATAGCCAGTCAAAACTAGTTTTGACTGGTTACGAGTTTTGACTGTAACATTTAAAAGACATTGTAAAATAATATCCGAACAATTATTGAGCACTTTGTTGGCAAGTTGAATTAAAAATTTATCTGTCGGAAGCTCGTTATCGGATTTAATTACAGCCTTTTAGACTATGTAACAAGATTTTCGCTTTTATAGGCATTTGCAATGTCGGACTTATTACGATTCAGTCTGAATTAGGTTCACAATGGATGTCTTTGTGAGTTCAGATGCTGTGTCAGCACTAAATTATAACTACATAATGTGAAATGGCGTCTCATAAATTGAAATGCATTACATTATGTAAGACGACAACGCTTAAACTGGCTGGTACCTGATTTATAATGCCCACCAATCAAGAATGTGAGAATCGAAATCGATGTTTTTAAATTTAGCATATCGAAATCGAATCTCTTTTTTTTCTCCACCATCTTACTTCTCATTAAATGTGTCGCGGGTTCTAAAACTGAAGGTTAGCCTTTCCTGTGACTTCCGAGTGTCATAGCTAAGTATTAGCAGAAGTTCATTATTGTTAATCCTGGGTAACACGAGTCAAATGTGTGTGTGTGTTATGTGTGGGATCGTACCGTTCATCGGTATCGACGTCGGAAGCAAAATGAAAAATAAATTAAAATTATAACAAGTGAAAGAGTAATCGCCAGAAAGTAACTGGGGAGAGAGCGTTTCACGATGTCCACTAAAGTGTCGGATTCGGAGATGTAGTCAATCGGAAGTTCCACGCTTTCAGAATCGGAATTGAACTACGTAACATCCCTACTACCAATATTGCAATTAAGTATGCTCAAAGGTAAGCACTTCAAACTGATGAAATAAGCTGTTTTAGTTGTTTGATGTCCAAGGTCTTTCAGTAGGTGACCGCAACTGCTTTGAGGTATTAGAGAATTGCGTAAAGGCTTTGATTAAGGCTTATTTATCGGTACGATCATCCGGGATTTCCGTCACGCTAAAAGCTTTTTACTTTGAAGTGTTAGTGAAGTTATATGACTATTCAATATTTACGATCTAATATTGAAAGTATGTGAAAGAAAAACATTTATTAAGCACTTAAAGGTACAATGAAATACAATTATATATAAAAAACAAATAATTCTAAAACATACAAAAAAATATACATCAATCTATAGTTCTGCCGTGATTGAGTGATCATTTGCCTTCGAATTAGTATTACCTATTGGTACTCATTATGAAAAATAAAAATATGACCATAACGTAACGGAGAGTAGGCGGTATGTGCAAATCGCTGTCAACTGACAATGAGCTAACCAAGCTATAATTACAGATTCAACACTTGTGCCGCGCGCGCTCGCGCACGCTCCGCTGAACAAAATGATCGACAATGACTAACCGCCACGTTTACTGACTACAATTGATAGCTGCAAAATTGATCTCTATACGTCATTTACCTTGCCTTTTTCCTAAAATAGTCTGTTTTCTATAAAAAGAATGTCCATATGTGGATATGGCAACTTAAACGCCTAGGGGGCTTAGGTACTCTGAATTTCGACATTGAAATATTCGGTTTTGATATCACTGTCAAAGAATTGAAAGTGACAGCGACCATATCTAAATTTCCTTACATTTGACAGCGCCATAGAAACTGAATATTCGAATGTCGAAATTCTAGTCCTGGTAAACAATTAGCCCGGTAGGCAACACGGAACATTTGACAATTTTTTTGTCTAATGTTCCGAGTTTATGCAGTATTTGCTTGACGCATAATTTTGGTTATGTTCCTGTTTGACAAACAAAGTCAAATAAATTTGTAGGTTTACCGGGCGGTTTATATGCTCTAATTTTTCGGAGTCAGTTTTGTCTCTCAGTTGAAAATAGAAATACTTCAGATTAAATTCAATGCTATTCAAAAATATTAAATTATTTTCACTTAGGTAGGTACTTATATTGTATTTGCCTAATGAGATTGATGTTTTGAAAATTCAATGTTTTATTCTGTGTCGTCCTTTAAGCTCGACTTGAGTAAAGGAGAATAATTTATTAGCTGGATAATTGCATATTTTGGCTCTTACAAAATTTAATGGCTTAGCGGTGCTTCAGTTTTAATACGGATATTTTTGGACTCCGACTTGCCATATCAACTGTTTATAATATTAATGTTCAAAGGTTCTATATTTTCTATAAACAACAAGATTTTTTGTTATACCACGAAAGTGGTAAGCGGTTACTGAAGCGTACCAAGATTATATCAGAATAGAGTATTTATATCTTCATTAATCAGTCATAGACAATTAAAAAGGCCTTTTAAAAGACCGTTCTATGTCAAAGTTTTTGCGATATGTCGTTTTTTGTTAGTTTCGGAAAACAAATCTTCGATTTTCTAGGCCAATGAAGAAATGATAACTAATTTGGTAATTTTAAAATCTATGCTAATTAGTTTGTATTGTCAAATAGATATTGTGTATAAATTCCTTTTTATCGACAATGATATACAATTTCACGTTTGCAAACATATTAAATTATTGTTGTGAATGTACCGTTAAATCATTACGGTGTCTTTCCAAAACAAAATTATATTTTCTTAAGAAACTTATATCGAAAAATTACCAAAGGAATTGAAAATCGACAACACAAACCTGAAATTACCTGCACGAAACCAATTTTCAGAAACTATCAAACAGATTTAGGCAAAAAATTTGACATTGAACCATACGATATAACGCACATGGCTTAGTTTACGTCAAAATTACGATCGGTCGTCAAAGTTGCAAGACTAAAAATATCTTACAATAAACTTCTTCTGAGTGCAAGGCTACGATGTACTCAAATATAATTATGTTCTCAACTTCTCACTTCTGCTTCTTGAACTGTTGTCTTTTCTTCTATTCCTTTCTTAAAGTAATATATGAAACAGGAAATTATGATTCATCAGTCCTTTAAACATCATCAAATATACTTTTACGAAAATCTTTCACGAACCTAATTAATTGATCAAGTTTTGCACAATGTCATTTAACGTGGACGTACCTAATTAATTAAATAGCGATATTAAATGATCGTACAGAACTGAAAAGTTTTAATAGCTTTTGTTTTATAATTAAAATGGATGATAATAAAGGATAAAATATGCCGTGGAAATCGTTTTTATTTTAACTTAAACAGTCTACCATTTTAATAACATGACGTCACTTTGATATAATAAATAATCGTATCTTTACATAGAGATATAGAACAATGCAGTCGGAAAACGTCATCGAAGTTTCAAAGAAGAGTATGAATAACTAACCTGAAACTACTGCAGGGATGTATGACCCAATGTCCCGCCGCTTTCTGCCTGATGCGCTCTTTCATCAGTGCTTTCTTAGAACCGAAGAGTTTCATAGCTAGTTTGTTGTCGGTGGGTTGGAAGAGAGCCTGCAGTTGGTTCCGCAGGAAGCCTTGCTTGGCGTCCGTCGCCGGTGGTGCAGGTTCCACTGGCGTGCCGTACAGGGAGACATCATCCAAACCACCGAAGTGGACTTTGCCGGTGCCGCTGCCCTGCTTTAGCGACATATCGGCGTCGCCTGCGAACAAATCATATCATGAGAAATCGATGACATAGACAACAATGGTGTGTTTTAAATCTGTTCGACAGACTTAATCATCACGGTGAATCTTAACTTATATATTAAACTAAGTACTACTATGTAATATAAAACTTCTATGTATATATAAAACTTCGGTTTAATATAAAGCATTTTAAGCTTGTCACATAACATGGAACAAAGGATATTACACTCAACTTAACTCTTATACATTTTGTTTCCGAGATTCGAGTTCGGAATTATCGGATGTACTCGTAACAGGCACGGTCGTTGTACAGTAACATTTGCAACCTGAAATGCACGCCACCTGCCCGCCCATAAGGAAAATTGTTCTATACACATGGAAAACAGCTTGTTACTAAAACTCTGTGTAGTCGCTTAATCGGAAAATCGGTGGCAACGACGGTAGAGATGTAGTTGAGACAACGTTATGATTACAATTATATTCATAAAAAAATTGTTGATAAACACAAGACGATTTCATAAACGCTTAACTAGCGAAACATTATTTTTACAACCAATAAAATATTTTTCTATCTCTCAGCTCATTCAGTTATTACTATTATATAAATGAACATTAGATTCAGTCATAAACTGTGACGGAAAAGATTATAGCTATTAATATTCCCAGGACATCTTTGGGCTATTGTCGAATGTGACGGCTACCCTGCAGCAATAGTTTACAATTCATATGTTTCAACAATACACCAGGGTCAGTGACGTTTGCTAGTGCACATTGTTCCAAAATCAATAGAGATGTGAGGGCACCCAGCACGGCTCACAATGGCGGACGCCCGACACCCGAGGCACGTCAATGTTACCTACATTATTGTTCTTTTAATGCATTCGCTTTCACACAACTGTTTCGTATAAAATGGTCGAGCTAATAAATTACAATATGAGCAGACGAGAACAAACTTTGTTATTGTTCTCAATTTGTAAAACGTGTAATACGTCTCGGATTACGAGTCTACGCAAGTTGATGATGATGATTGTTTTGATTTCAGGCCGAGGTTTTGAGGCCCAATTGCAGTAAAAAATATCTTTTATAAAAATAACTTTGGCTTTTTCAAAGGTCAAACCAAATAGCTTGCTTGTGCTTTGGTTATATAATGTGTGTTTTTCGAGTAGATATTGTTGGAACAGATGGTGGAGGGTTATATGAATGAAACAAAAAATAGGGAGGTGAAGCTAGATTGCGTGTAGGTTTTGGAAACAAGAGAAGAAAGGAAACTAGTAATTTCTGAAATAAGAATAAATGTATAATACATATTATGTTTTTGGAAATAAAATTTGGTGGGAGTAACGAGCCACAATAGGCATAGTGGAGACCGAATGTCGATGTATTGTGATTGAGTGCGTTAACGAGTACATGCACGACCATCTCGGGTATGTTCATTACAGCTGATAAAACAGACGATTAAACAATGAGCCAATAGCACTTCATTGATTCAAGTGGCGTCAACACTGTAACTGGAGACAACCAATCAACCAAGACACGATGCGTGCCGCCGCGCAAACACGCTACCCTAATAGTGAAATCGTTACACTTATAAAATATTTAGTCTGGACTCGTCAAATAGCTTTGACCACGAACCCATCCTGTTCTATTTCTAATTGTTTATCAATGTATAACCGCAATATATTTTGTTTCTTGTTTTTATATTTTTAAATCCGAAACAGAGTCCATCTTATTTTTATTTCCATTCAAGAAACAATAAACTTGAATTTTTCTGAATGTATGTTTTCCTCGTTCCAACGAAAATCAGGAATACGTGATTCTATTTGAATAAATATAGTTTAAATTCGTACGTGGTGTTTTAATATAAAGATCCGATAACGATTACCTCACTCTCATTTATTGTTAAAGAATTACATGTGCATTATTAACATACCTTTGAGTATGAATAGACATTCTATGACGAAGCTAGAGATTTTATTATAAATAATGATGCATTAATTGTTAAAACAAAACAAAATCAGGTAAACTTTATTATGGCTCCAAATATATTTTGCGACCGATTATTTTATCCATCAAGCTTCAATTAAACGAGAAGTTTTATTCAAATTTGTGGTTGTTACGGATAGGTGCATCCAACGAAACAATTTGTGTGAAAGCAATTTTAAAAGTTATATAAAGTTGTGAGTTTGTTGCTCGAGGCGTGGCAAAATAGGCATGTGATTGATTATTTCTATTATTGTGACTTTATTAGAATTGGTTGCATTTGTTGATTATTGTTGTCAGCCTTGGAATGAGCAGAGCATACAGTTTAGTGTTGGTGATGTCACGAGATGCTGACACGTGAGCGCCTCGATCTCAACAGGGAATTATAAACATTCCACGAATACAGGCCTGTTTAAAGAACACAAGCACTCGTTTTTGCTTATCCTTTACTTCTTTTAGCTCATTAATTACTGTAATGCTCTGCTAAAACATTTTCATTGTTATCTATTTCATTTGGAACGATTTTTGCACAATTCATAATAAATAATCATCGAATAGTATTTATACAAAATATACGGTATGATAATATACGTTTTGAGACATTTTATAATGGCAAATATTGCAAGATTAATATTGCTATATTCAATGACCTATGTAGAATGAACTTTTGTATACGTCTTTAAGATAAAATTGATGAGCTTTTTCTTGTAAATTGAACTCTATGACACTTACCTTTAGGCATCTTTAGAAATTTTACTGTTCCCCGTAAACGTGACCCTTTGTGGTTAGCGGTTAGTTATAAATATAACCCACGTGGCGATCCATGCAGTTCTTAAGCACATCACTTAAATAACACATCGGGTAACAACGATGACACAACACTCGTTTAACAATTTTAGTTATAACGTACACTATTTCGAATTAGGCTTTTATCGATTGAATCCCATTGACTAAATATAATTGACTAATGTTGTTTTGGCTTTCGAGTTTCGCTGAAATGAAAAAGAGTTTTATAGCATTGGCTATAAGGTTTAAATTGGTAAGACGTTATCGCATATTTGTACATTTGTCACGAGAAAATTCTCTTCTGTTATAGGGTTTAGCTTGTTCATTCAATACGCCTAACAGGTGTAATATCTTTTTAACGCGATACAAGAGTTGACAACAGTACTGTAGGTAAGTGCAAATTGTATCTGAGAATAGAACTGAGCTGAAGTCGTCCCCAGCAATTACCCACCAATTGAAACAAAAGGATAATGTTTGGCCGTCGTGTCAAGGTCAACAGTTAATACGTTCAATTGGAAATATAAATTGATATGTTAGATTTATTTATATTTATATCCGTATTAATAACATAAAGTTATCTTTTTTTTTATTAGTTATCTTTTAATCTGTAATAATGTCAGAGTAGAACTATTGCATCCGTTTTGATGATCCTATTGCATATAAACCGGCTACATAATCAATCCAATTTAATTTTGGTCACACGACTGAGATATAATTCGACAAGTCACGTGATCATTTAATGATCTCAGTTTATTGATCACGTGACTTGTCAGCTCGACATGTTGATTATAGAATAGATTGAATGTTTGTCACTTGCTTACAGGACCTTTTGGAAAAATGACATACCTAACTTCTAATTTTGGTAGACGAGGCAGAGTTCGGATTAGGATTGTATGTATAATTCATATTACACTATATATATTATTCATATACCTACATTTTATTTTTTTAATAGCTTTAAATCTTTTTTAATATTAATATTTAAAACTTAACAGCATATTTAGAAAACCCAGCGATACGTCCAATATCTTAGTAATTTCTTAACAAAACGCCTCCAATTATATTTCTGATAAATAAATTTCGTTGCGGGTTCCAAAAGAGTAGCTCAGACATTCCCGGGAACTAGGTACCGATAATTTGAGGTTTACATAGGTTCATCAAATCAAGGTCAATCCAGGCTAACATGAGATGCAGTCGTGGATGTGAGAGATGAACTTTCCCATCGACCCACATAATTATAACATAACATAGCATCACGCCTTTTTCCCCGAAGGGGTAGGCAGAGGTGTTTCACACCCACATTTCGCCAGCTATGTTTGGTCCCATGAAATAGGGGGCGAGCCTATTGTTAATTATATAATTTCTAAATACAGAATTATATAATTTCTAAACTTCATATACCAGTCCTCAAATTAATAGATTAGAATGTTGATTGATACCAATAGTTTTCTTGTTCATTTTATTTTGTAATAGGTAATAGTAGATGACGTTTACGACTGGTTGCCTTCAAAGTGTCATTATACATTTAACTGTAACACTTACAGATTATTACTAGTTTAAAGAGAGGCCGTAACGAACAAACTCGTAAGGGACATAATAATTACTGGAGTCGAGTAGGCAAATGCTAGTATGACAGTCATGGTCTAATTATCGTTAAATAATAGTGCGTAATACTTAGCATGTAAAGAAAAAAATATTGAAAAATGTTGTTAATAATTTTATTGTAGTTACTTAATTTAAATTGCGCGCATTTCATTTGGTTTATAAAGGAGATTACAGGAAGCTTGAGAACGGTAAAATAATTCTAATAAAAAGTGTTGAAGCGAGAATATCTAAAATATTTTGTCCATTGTATTTTTGAAAATCGAATTTGTGAAAAAGAATAATTTTTAAAAGAAATTACAAATAAAACCTAAAAAAAAGCTTATTTATATATGCGAATGTATTTGCTTAAAGTAATCAAAGCCAAAGATGTAACAGATTAGAGAAAGGCAATTGTATCATAAATTACAAGCACTGTAAATTATTATGTAGCATTGCATATTATTGTACAGTATCATCCATTTATCACAAACATTCAGTGACTTTTGTTTTCATACATCCATATCGCTTAAAAATTAAATCATAAAGATATTTCATTACAATAATGCATTAAAAATGACACAGAAGACCTTGACTTTTGAACTATTAATGCGTACGTCATACTTGTGCATTTATGTGATGGATACAGACTGGCAATGTTATTATTAGTAGTCCATTCAGTCATGGATTAAGAATATATAATGTCACTACCCCATTTCAACCTGTAGGTATTGTATAAAGCGACTAAGGGAGTAACCTTAAACAAACAAGAGCACTGCGAGAAAAGGAAAATTCAATACAAAGCCCAATTCCGACCCGTCTAGCCAGCGTGGTATAGTAGGCTAAATTCCCTCCAAAATATTTGGAGGAGACCCGTGCCCAGCAGTGGGACTTTTAAGGATTGTAATGATGAATATTATTATTATTATCAATCGTCGTATTTGTCACGTGTGAAATTAAAGTAAACAATGTTTATTTACTCAGATTTATTAAAGAAAAGGTGTCTAAAGGACGGCTGCGTTGCGACATATATACATTTTATTTAAATCACCATGCTACACTATTAGTACCTATCAATTTATTGTTTCTTACATTCTTGTGAAGTATTATTTATGCAAGTTACCGTCGCGTATTCTAATTTCACTTGAGTTTTTGTTTCAGATTAAACTTTAATACGTATTAATTCGCCCAAGTTAAGTGTATGTATTATCTTGCAAAGGTAATTCTCAGAATCATTCTAGAAAGTTGCATTGAGGACGTTTGGCGACTTCATTCAAAGTCGTCTACGTACGTATCACTAGGACACAAGCATAAATAATATAAACCTCAAAAACTGCTGTAGCATTGTAATTTGACGAGCCGAGATAATAAAAAGAAACATTACAACGTCATAAACACAACAAAGTAAAAAGTTTATGTATCGCTAGCTATGATAAGTTACAATGAATTTTGTAGTTATATATACTTATTAATAATGTATAGAATCTGTAACGTTATCGGGTTTAATTTTAGCGTCGGGAACACACGGCGTTCGAGCCGATTTGTTCCAATTTAGACGCAAAATTTACTTACTTTCGCGGCTTGCTAGTCCACACGTGTATTTCACAACACTACGGAACAGGTAGTTGGTGAACCTGGCACAGCACATGATGAATGTTTTTTTTTAATTTAACGTCAATGTATTGAGAATGTCATTTTGATAGGCGAGCGGCGCGGGCGGCGGCGAGGTACCGAGAGGCGAGCGCGACTGATCAACGCACATCGCACTATACAATTGACCGGCCAGTGGTGGTAGGTAGGGCCTGCTTTCGTTGAGATACACTATAGTGCCCCCCGAAATATACACTGAGCTTATAATACCATATATTGTAAACGAACGGACCGAACGCCCGTCCGTGCCAGCAAGCCACCATACACTGATATTTTTTCCGATACGAGACCAATTAATGCCAATGACTGACGAAACGTAAAGCAGATCTGTAGTTTCTCAGTTAATAGGACTTTTGTTTACAATATTTTATGGGCTAATTTACGACTCATTCTATTCAATGTGGGCAGTAAGCTGAAATATGTTATCGACATATGAATTGACGGTTCAACAAAACAATTCTATCCTATTAACTTTCCATACTTAATTTCAAACGGGATTTGTTTTGTTGAGTAGTGTGTGGTAAATTCCATGTATGATGATGAATGTGAGGCCACTTTCAAAACAACTCGGCAACTACTAAATTATATTGTAAAGACTAATGTCATTTTATGAATGCGAATGACATGAGTAGCTCCAAGTTCAACTAACTTTAAGATGATTTTTTGTGACATTTGTAGTGCTAAGAATAATTTTTGTGACACTTTAATGTTTATGTTATTGTTTTGTGGCATTAGTCCATAGTTTATTTATATTGTTGGATTTATAGGATTTGAATTTTTTATTACTAGATTTAAAAATGTAAACATCATTGAGTATTTGATTTAAAAGTGTTTAATAATTAACCTAATCCATAAAAGCGTAGTTTTTTTGCGTTTTATATCTAGGTTTATCGTCAGTAACTCATAAGTATTAATATAGTATAAGTGACGAGAACAAGAGAGATTGTGACTCATGATGACGTAAATAGGTAAAAAATCTTGGACGATTCCTTTCGAAGTTTTTTATATTTACAAACTAGAGACATAAAAATTTAAACCTAAGTAGGTAGTCAGAACTATACCTAGTAGGTTATAGTGATATGATAATCATCGATTTACTATTTGCTCCTACGCTAGTTTAAAGGAGTCAGGTCCGGTTCGTCATCAATAAAAAATATATCCCGACTCGTTCCCGTATCATTTATTTTAAAAAATCAAGTCCCAAGCTCATCACCAGTACATTATTTTAGATAAAGTGCAGACAGAACGAAAAGCAACTAGGTAAAAATTCCTAACTTATATTAAAAGTCCTTATACCTACATCTATGGTTATAAATTATAATATTTTACTAAGAACTATCTGACCATTGTCACGTGACAATCACGTGATTGAAAGGAAAAGTTCTTTGGGTCTTTTAGGAGGAAAACTTCTTAACTATTTAATTGCTTTAAGAATTTAATTAAGTAGTTTAAATTAAGGTGATTTATTTTTATATCTATACTAATATTATAAAGCTGAAGAATTTGTTTGTTTGGTTGAACCGAATAGAAAGAATCTTTTTGTGTTAGATTGCCCATTTATCGAGGAAGGCTATAGGCTAAGTAGTGGTCAAACCAAGCTCCACGGAAGCGAAACCACGGGCGAAAGCTAGTACTAACATAATATAAATATTCAACTTTGTAAGCAACCTTCGTAATTTCACCTTTTAAAACATAATAGTACATTATGATATAAGTGCGGTAAAAACAAATACAGCGAAAAAAAAAAGCGCGGGGATTAATTTTTAAATATTGTTCTTATGCTAATTACTTTCGTCTGCTGATTAGGTAGGTTTATTTCATAGCTTGCATTACCGATACATATTAATTTTAATTAAATGTGGCCATGATATTTAATTATAAAATTAATTGACTGTCACCGTGGCGCAGTGGTTAAGGTGGTCGCCTCGCCACTACATCGCCGTGCTGGGTGACGTGGGTTCGATTCCCACACGAGACAAATATTTGTGTGATTCATAGATATTTGTTTCTAGTCTGGGTGTACTTTGTGTCCGTTAGTTTCATGTTTGTATAGCTCCCCGCGACACAGGGCTTGTTCCCTAGTGCGGGCGTTGTAAAAAAAAAAAAATAATATACCCTATAAGAGAAAAAAATCTACATAAATATTTTGACGTTTCAAGAGTCATAATAAATAGAAAACAAATAAATTATAAATATTATATTTTCAAGCTGTTTAAATATCTATGCCTAGTTTATTTCAAAGACTTCAATGTATAAGGGGCATTGGAAAGAAACCCAGACGATGTTTGCAGTAACGACAAATAAAATTGATAATTCTGATATTACTCATAGCTGTAAAAATAATGTTTATATATTATGTATATAAATTATTATAACACAGCTGTGTATATTTTGTTATTGTGAAACAGTTATAAAACTTATTTGACGTACGGCATTCCACTTATGGCAATATAGCTAAAAGACGCGAATGGTTATTCTTTTTTTAAAGTTAAAGATTTTTTGTTTAAAGTAGATAAGTAATGTTTAGATCCTTTTTGAATTGCTTTTATTTCCAGCTTGGCTATGAAGGATATTTTTCAAATGTCACCAATTACTTCTGATTAATTTTGACACTCGAGTGTAAAACTTGGTGTCCTCTAGGGTAATTTCTGTTAATCCTGGTTTACAGGAGCTAACTGGCTGTTAGGATAGAACCATCCCATGATAATTTATAGATATTGAAAAATTCAAGACAATATTTTGGAATGGAGATATTTTACACTCGGGAAATTCAGATCTGTCATGACATGAAATAGAAAGTTCAACATAATTTTTAGGACTTACCTAAAGTTTACCACAATCTAATGTTTTAAATGAAAATAAAATAAAAGATAAAAAAATAAATTTTATTTGTTCTAATCATGTCATTTCGTGCCTGATTTGATCTCAAAAACGTTTCAGTTCTTCTTCAATTAGTGCTAAAGTCGTGAAGAGCTTTCGGGACTTTAGCTCACTACTTAATTAGCAACTTGATTGAACATCTGTACTGTCTGTACGATGGATAAAATTTCAAAAAAAAATTTTTCCTAGTTGAATTTTGATATAGGGACTATGAACATAACTTTTGATTATTTTTAGCTTTACCGACGTAATAACGCTGTTTAAGCTAAGAGACACAGAGAAAAAGAAGTTTTGACCAACTGACTGATAGATATTATTATATCAACACACAGCTATAACAACTAGGAACAGTTATAACTATGAAAGTTTATTCAGGCGTTTCTTATAAAATAATGTTAGCTACGTTAGAGAACGCCTGTGATAGGTTGGCTTCGCAAATTTTTGACAGCAATACCCTGAAAAATGAGGAAACTTTCATAGAAACAGTAATTAAACTATAAAAGAAAACAGCCTCTATAAAAGAATATCTATAAATATTATTTGCATTTATATTATGTTCTGAATTCCACCCGTAGGGTTTGTCTGTCAGTGCTAAATTCATTGAAATAAAGTCGAAAATCAGCTGTCTAGTAAAAATCCTTTGCATCAATTTTGGCGTGATTTTTATTCATACTAAATGTATAATATTAGTAGGATTTAAAATGTATTTTTATATTTAGTTGTTCGTGGGTAAACGTCATCAAATATGGTTGTACTCAGTAGCATTGTTGACCACATTTCGCTGTGTGTTCAAAGAACATTTTCTTGCTTAGAGAACGACTATGTCCTTTCGCATGCAAATTTAAGTAGCGAAACATACCCGCCTTTCTCTTAAATGTTTAAGGATGTTGTGACCGTATTTTAACTGTTTTAGTACCTACTAGCTTTCGCCCGCGGCTTTGTCCGTATGTTATGTCGGTAAAAAGTCTATGACCTCCTCCAAGTCTTAGACTATCACTATGTGAAATATCATAAAGATCGGATGAGTAGTTTCAAAGATTGCCCTCTTAGATCAAAACTCACATTAACACCATTCATTCATTCATTCATATCAATCAGCTCAACGACGTCCACCGCTGAACATAGGCCTCACCTAATTTACTTTATTAACACCATTGATACACAAAAATTCGAACACAAACTTTACCTCTTTTTACCCGACTGCCAAAAAGGAGTGTTTTTAATATTAGTTTTATAATCGCTTGTCGGTGCGTGGTCTTGTGAACTTTTCAGGACCCTGGACCCTGAGGAATATAGTAGCTATAACTTAACAATACCTGTCATAAAATATTTAAGAGGTGTCATGCATAAATAGTGATGTGTATCTTTCTTATTTTATTTCCCGGCCAACAACCGGGGCTTCACCCTCGTGGAACTTTATTTAGCCACTAGTCAGCTCCTATTTGCCGTAAGGATATTATATATAGCCTAAAAGCCTTCCTCAATAATTGGGCTATCCAACACTTTAATATTTATTCAATTCGGTTCAGTAGATCCTGAGATTAGCGCGTTCAATCAATAAATACAATCTTCAGCTTATACTATAAAATATAGGAGTTGAAGATTACATAACATAACATAGCATCACGCCTTTTTCCCCGAAGGGGTAGGCAGAGGTGTTTCATACCCACATTTCGCCAGCTATGTTTGGTCCCATGAAATAGGGGGCGAGCCTATGGTCATCAACCGGGAACATTTGTTTACCAAACTCCGGGAAAATCTTAGTACTAGAATTTCATGGTAGAGCCCAATACCATTTTCACCCAACCCGGGAATCGAACTCAGGACCTCTTGTACAGCAGTCGTATACACTTCCCGCTGCGCTACTGAGGCAGTTGAAGATTACAGCAAGAAATAATATTATACTTAAAGTTAGCATGGATGTAGCCGAGACGCAACGTCTGAGTACAACATAATTATTAATAATGAAATAATAAACGTAAACTTATTCGGAGATTCCCACGATTATGTCTTTGTTTTTACGATTTCACGACAGGATTTTCAGAAATTTATGTTCTGCTGGTGACATGAGCTCATTGTTACATGAATTCTTATAGTTTGTTTGATAGCGGTCGAGATTGTAAATAAATATTTTTATATGAAACTCTTCAGACTTAAATTTAGTATAGAGTTTTTTATTGAGTATTAGTGCGCACATAAAAGAAACACGTGTAGTGACGGACTAAGAATACATAATATCACTACCCCATCTCAACCCGTGGGTGTCGAAAAAGGCGTCTTAGGGAGTAAGCATGCAGACAAGAGCATTGCGAGAAAAGACAATTCGAAACCAACCCTATTTTATTTTATTATTTTCGGAAAACTTACAGCTATACAGAAAAAACAGAAAATTCATGTTTAACTTAACAAAGGCCAATTACAAGTTTTCAACAGTATACCTATTAATTAACATAAATTAAATGTGTACTAGTAGACAGCATAATTGTGTTTTGCAAAAGTTGTACTTAACAATAACATTAATGTTTTATTTTGTCAAAGAATCTATTGCAAATTCTCCGCTTTTTAATTATCTAATACGAGTAAACGTCTATCTGCTGGGCACGGGTATCCCAAGAATGTGGAGGTAAATTTAGCCTAATGTACCACGCTGGACAGACGGGTTGGTATAGGTTTTGTTGGTGTGGCCGCTGATGTCATCTTAAGTTCCGGCGACCCACCCGCTAGCTAGTTTAGTGGCTATTCCGGTCTCGACCGGCGAGTCCGACATAACCGTCCCGTGCGCGTGCACGGGGCGGTATGCGTAATTGCATGCTCCTCTTAAAAAAACGGTTTCTTGGTGTAGGCTAAATTCCCTCCAAAATGTTTCAAGGAGACCTGTGCATAGCAGTGGGACATTTATGGGTTGAAATGATATAAAATGAAACAGAAAATACTTTTATAAGGGTATTGTTCGGAGCTTTGTATTCATGGAATTTGGTTGGGCCAATACTCAGCTCCTATTGGTCACAGCGTTACTCCCTTAGTCGCCTGTTACGACACCCACGGGTTGAGATGGGGTAGTGAAATTATGAATTTTTAAACCGTCATTACACGGAATTCTATGATTTAGTTAAAAAAGCTAATAATGCGATTTGCAGACTGAAGTAATAAGCATAAATCGATATTATTTCAACGACTGTAGAAACTTAAATTGAATGAAAATCCTCAAGCGTGCATGTATGATGCAAGTTCATTGACATTTTCACTCTTGTTATGCTCTATATAAGTAAATTGATTTGAATTGGCATATTGGGTACTATACTCGTACCCTTTTATAGTTCATTACAAACTTATTAGATACTAAATAAAAATTAAACTCACCTACATATGTATGTACATATATGAAACAGTAGAGATGAATATAATAATAATCATCATCATTTCAATTAATAAACGTCCTAATGTTAGACACGGGTCTCCTCCAAACTTCCAAAGAATTTGGAGGCAAATTTATCCTACTATACCGCTACTAAACGCTGGCCAGTCGGGTTGGTATAGGGTTTGTTTCGAATTTTACTTTTCTCGCAATGTTCTTTTATACATAAGGTTACTTCGTTAGTCGCCTTTTACCACACCCATGGGTTGAAATGGGGTAGTGGCATTATGTATTCTTAGTCCGTCACCACACGGATAAAAAGAAGAGAGAGAAGTATAATAATTAAATTGAATAGTCGTTTAATTCAGCCTTATTATCAATCAATGAATATTATGATGAATTCCATAAATTTAACAATTGTACGTTTGATGATAAATCCTACCAAGTAAAGCTTACATTAATATTTATTTATAAATTCCTTGTTGTCTGCTCGACAGCTGACTTTTCTAAAAACAATGAGATAATTGATAGCACTGCACCGTGTATAATCTGTAACTGGATTTTTTAATTATAGTAATTTGTCAAGATTAGGGAAAGTCACGATGAGGTTCCAGAACTATCTTTATAATAGTTAGTTCTGGATATAATACTACAAAAATGTCTAAATTAGAAACACTGTACCAAACTGGTAAAATTCGCGTTTATTTTAAGTATTTCAAAGTCCGCGTTTGTAAAATGTATTATTCATAAAATAGTAATCACGTATGCATTTTATGACTATATTTATTATTCTTGTCATTGAAATTATAATAGTTGTCTTTGAAACCTAATAATAAATCTTGTAACTGAGAAAGGATGTTGAACGACTCTATTGAAAAGTTAACTCAAAAACAATAGGGCTTGAATTTTTCGCAGTACGGTATCTTTATGTCGTAGGGATTTTGCGACAATATGGATAATAATTAAAAACCGGTCAAGTGCGAGGCAGAATTGCGCGCTGAGGTATTGTGGCATAGTATAATTATGGCAAAATAACCTAATGTTTAGCAAACAAATTTAGTTTTATTTTCGTCTAATATTTACATAACATGTTTTAACTGGAATTATTTCAAATTTACCGACATAGATAGGTTAGATTAGAAGGTTGAGGCTGAGGCGACAGCAAAGTTCCCGCTTCAGTTTTGATTATTTTTAAGATGTTTTCATAATTGTCTAATTGTGAAAACGTCTGGATAAATTAATTCATGATTTCGCAAAATCCCTAGGAATTTTGGGGAAATTCCAATAATTTATCCCACGACATAAATAACAATAAAATCCTGTTGCTATGCCAAAATATGATTAGTTAAACATCAAACAAAACAAACATAGCAACTAATAAAACCAACATATATATGTTATAGTTTCAAGTAAAATCTCGAATCATGTTACAGTCGCCGTTTTCGACACGCTTATATTCTTAGCCCAATGAAATTCAACAAACTTAAGTACAATAGTGTATACAAAATTTGACAACTCTTTAAAACCGTGTAGAGTATGTACATATTATTTAATATGGCGTGCAAAAAGTAGAGTCTGCCTTTAGAAATTTTTGAAACACGCAAGTGACGTCCGGAACAAATTTTACTGTATACAATCATTTAAAAACATGCTTCTTAGTATTCAAATTTGTTTCTACTCCCTTCCCTCTCAGTCTACATAGCCTTTGTATCCATCAAATTGTAATTACAGTGAAGATTTTTTTTTTAAAGGGGTATTAATAATATAATAATATTCTACCACATTCACACAGCGCCATCTAGTCCCAAAGTAAGCAATTATATTTGCTTGTGTTATGGGTACTAAACAACTGATATACTACTTAAATACATTTTTATTTGAAAATACATACTTATTATAGATAAATTACACCCAGTGCCTTTTATGCTCATCACACAAAGATTTGTCCTTGATGGGGATCGAACCCACGACCTCCGGCTTAGCAGTCAGTTTCACCAACCACTAGACCAACAGGCCAGTCAAATATATAGGAAAGGATTTCTTTTCTTTATCATGAGATCTTAAATGAATTGTTCTAGAATCAGGAACGCATAGGTACACTGTTCCCAAAAAATATAAACCAATTTTCTGTTAAAACATTGTTTTAATTAATAAGCTTAGAAGTCTCAATAATCATAAAGTGAACGGTTAGTCTCGTCTCGATTTTTCATAATCTTGGTTAAGTACGTTATTAATTTGTGCAAGCTAAATTACATAGCATTTAGGTACGTTGTTTCTAATTACAGCATCTGTACAATTAAAATTAAATATACAATTATAAATAGACACCAATTTATCCGGTTATATCTATATAAGGTAAGAAGTTATCGTAGCGTATATTGTAATGATTCGTGAATGAATGCGACAGACAGCACAGCCGGAAGCATTTAAAATAGAACCGTCTAGTTTCGTACACAGCTTTTATTTATTAGTCCATTCATACAATCCCACAGTAGGTTATTGTTGTCGAACATTTTATAGATATGATTTAGGTCTTTGCATGACTGCGCAGGTCAGTATTGTGTTCCAGTGATATCATGCCTTTATATTTGAGGTAAACACGGCACTGTCTGTCATATAGACTAACGTTGTTTAGTTACATGAACAAGGTACGAATATAAGGTATCGATTTTATTTATTCTTAGCAATATAAATCATTTATCGACATTAATACGATGTTTTAATGTAAAAAATAAAAGCTTTTTAAGACCAGTTTAGAAGTGAAAATAAGGAAAAACGAAGACAAGTTTTGTATAAAAAATCAAAGAAAAATATAGAGTCGAGTCGTAGCAAGAAGTCAAAAAGAAGGCAGAGGTCAGATGAATTCTTTAATAAAAGAAGAAGAGAAGAATTATTTAGTTTTAAGCTAGCTATGGACAGGGCAATTTTCTCTTTTATTTTTATTGGGCAGTATAAAAATAAAAGACTCTCGGGCCTATTTAATTAAAAACACGAAGGGAACTCTTAGGTAATTCTGTTTGAGTTCGTTTTCAGTAGGAATGGTTTTTTCCTCTTCATCTGTCAATACAGAATTGACTCTTAACTGTCACTGTGGCGCAGCGTTTAAGGTGGTCGCCTCGTGACTAAAATCACCGTATTGTGTAGTGAGTTCAATTCCCACATGAGACAAATATTTGTGTGTATAAAAAAAATACAAGCCTGGGTGTACCTTGTGTCCGTTAATTGTATGTTTGTAAAGTCCCCCGCGACAGAGAGTTTAATTGTTCCCGTTGCGATGAATCGTCCCATTAGAAGAATAATGTCTTATCTTCAAATAAAACAAAAATGAAATTATTATAAATTCGGCATTAAAAAACCGTAAACTAAGTATCAATTGATCAAATTTGTATTTTATACTGACTAAAGAATAAAATAAAAATTTGATCAATCGATAGTTTACGGTTTTTAATGCCGAATTTTAAAAAAAATTCATTATGTTTTATGTGAAGATAAAACATTATTCTTCTAATGGGACGAAATGTTCCTACTCAGTAGGTCTATTACAATAATTGGTAGGCTTATAAAATAGGTTCAAATTAATACAATTGTTTTTTTCGACGGTGGCAAAAAGGGTCCGCCTGATAAAAAAATCAAAAAATAACAAATCTGGAGTTTTTAATTTATTCCACGGTAGCCTTATTACTTCCCTAAAGTATTAATTACATTTGGTTCATAGTTTATTGAACGTCTAGACAAAATAAAAAAAACAAATGGCATAGTAATAAATTATTCAGAATATAAAGACAATTTCACTGTTTCTTACTAACTAAGTACAGTTCACGAAGACTGCAGTCTGCTCAAGTAATTAGTTAAGTGGCCAGCATGAGTATTATGCTTTCTCCTAATAAATACTGCTAATGAGTTCTTATGTAAAACAGTACATCATTTTAGTGACTTTATGTCATGTACTTAGGTAAAAGTTGGTTGACTTTATAAGTAGAAAGAGTCACGTTTTATACACAAAGGGGTAGGCAGAGGTATATCACACCCATATTTCGCCAGCTATGATAGACTACATGATAAGGGGCGAATCCACAGAACAATAAAAAGGTGGTGAACCTTACCGCGTACATTTTCAAACTCCGGGCTGATACTAATTAAGTCTAACTGCCGTACTCAGAGACGTTGATTAACTTTAAAATTGATTTAGTAAAAACGTAAATACTTAAGTCGTAACGCCTAAAGACGATTATCAATTAAAAAATTGTGTTAATGACAGATTACTGCTAATTGCCGTCTCTGAGAGCGGCAGTTAAGAGAATTTTACCCTTTATTGCCCGTATTACTAGAAATGGATCTTAGGTACTCTTTATCCTTTAAGTTTCTTTTTCTATTTCATCACTTTGTAAATTTTATGAACATTAAACAGCATGTTTAGGACAAAGCAATCGAATTGCTTCAAAATATTTAATTAATGTCCAGTTGACGTAATAGAAATAAATGTAAACAGTCACAAAATCACGTATTTGTTCTAAAATACGTGAGTAAAGTGAATATTAATTCTAGATAATAAGTATTTCAAGGTGTTGAACTTCGAAGGAACGTTGAACCGCAGCGTGTTATACTAATCAACTCTCCGTCATGCCAATAAGAATAATACTATTTTCTACTAAGTATATATATAAACATAACACAGCATCACGCCTTTTAGTCCGAAGGGGTATTCAGAGGTGTATGATACCCACATTACACCAGCTATTTTGATCCCATGTAATAGGGGTAGTACATTATTTCAGACTCTATGGCGACACAGAAAATTTAATGATAGAAAAACTCAGACCAGTATCGCGGGAATAGTGGAAAATCATGTGAAGAAGGAAAGAATCTGACTGGCCTGTTGGTCTAGTGGTTAGTGACCCTGACTGCTAAGCCGAAGGTCGTGGGTTCGATCCCCATCCAGGACAAATCTTTGTGTGATGAGTATAAAGGTTTGTTCTGTGTCTGGGTGTAATTTATCTATAATATTTATGTATTTACAAAAAAAAAATGTATTTAAGTAGTATATCAGTTGTTTAGTACCCATAACACGAGCAAATATAATTGCTTACTTTGGGACAGTGCTGTGTGAATGTGGTAGAATATTATTATTATTATTATTAATCCTTATTTGACAATCAAAATGAGTTGGAGTATTTGGTATCCCGACCAGCAGTACTAGTGTGGATTTCACTTTGTGGAATTTATATGTACTAGTCAAGTGACTTACCATCTGCTAAAGGAAAACCATCGTGAGGAAACCCACATACCCTACAAGAAATTCTAAGGGTATGTCTGATCCACCACCCGCGTTATGCCAACCCTCTCAGCTCTCTAGATAGAGGAGAGGAGACCCGAACCCAGCAGTTCGACATTAATGGCTTGCTGATGATTTGGTACGCCATATTTTCCGCTTACACCAATAGAAGTTAAGGTTATAATTATCGATATCATAAAAGAGTTGTAAATAATGATGTTCATAAAACAATATTAATATCGGTTCCTCAATCGTTCTAGGTCATAATAAATGTTTTACTTCTTGTCAGAATCTAAACTGCTTCACTACCAAGGCGATCTTAACTATCGTCATCGTAACGTCAATAATATAACATGTAATTTCATATACCATACTTGAATCTATGAGCAAATTTGAATTTTATGCTAATGTGCAGAAGATTTTAAATTACTTATTTGGTGTATTATACTTAAACCCTTTATTCTATCGAAGGTTAGATACGTGTTATATGTAGCATACATGTATTACATGCAAGAAGGAACCTTGTGAAACCTCTTCCGCAACTCGTTCGTGAGTGTCATATAAGGATAATTTGCATTATGTGTTTTAAGCGGTCGTTAGCCCGCATGTTAATATCTACGTATGCGGGGCAGTGCCGAGGGCAAATATTAGCTTGTAACTTTAATGTTGGCAGTTAAACTTAACTGTTATTTGTGATTCAATTATAAAGCAGTAGAGTAAACGGAAACATTAGGCTAAGAAGGTTACATTGAGAAAGGTACTTAATGTCTTTAGTGTTTCTTGTGCTTATTATTACAAAGTAACTAGCCTCCGACCGCAGCTTCACCCGAGTGGTATACGGGTAAAATATATAGGTATAAAAATTACTAACATTCCGTGAAAAAATATATAACAGATGATGAAAACGGCATCAAAATCAAAGTGGTTTAGGAGGAGTTAGCAGTATACAGTGAGAACGCGGCAAGTGACTTTGTTTCGTACTATTTAAAGATCAATTTACTCCGAATTTATTGTATGTGTTGGGACCTTATGGGTAAGATCTTTTTGTAGCATATCCACACGATGTTTCTCTGTTTTACTATTACGTAAATTGTACCCAGTTATATTTATGAACTCATAACTCACAAATAATCCCGTTACATTTCAATAAGTAGGTGAAGATTAAAATAAATATTATCTGACCTTGAGTAGTCGAATCGAGTTATGTTAATACATAGTATGTATTTTTATCTCTTAATATCGGAAAGCTGTGCTATGTTAATGTGTCATTAAACTATTCAAGGTTATAATTATATAAGATCAGTATTAATTTTGCATAGGTTTGAAGCAGACCCTATATAGTTGAGTTTATTAAATCTTACTGTCACCCAAAAGGCTTCCAACTTAACATCTACCACATTAAGTGGCAACTGGGAGTAACAGCTTTGTTTGCCGTCTGATAGACGGCCACGCCCAGAAATTTAAATGCCACTAACGGTCACCCATCTTTTGATTGATCTTGCTGAACGTTGCTTAACCTCAATGATCATAACGGACGTCTCACTATCACAATGCTATGAGCGCATCATCAAATCGGTCATTTATCTTTTGTACCAGTTGAAGTTGAAAATGTAATCCATCTTTTACAGAAAGTGAAGGGTTGAGTCACTTGCGTCATTTCGAAAGTGAAACTTCATAACTCATCATTGTTGATGACTTGATGAATTGTGACATTACATTTCTTCTATTTTAGTTTTAGAATTGGCTTGAAGTATTATTGTGAAGTTTCTAGTAACTTTTTAAATAAAAAAAAATTAACATAGGTACCATTTAGATCAAGATAAGACAATATAATTATATCGACACCTAAAATAAAATAAATAACTAAAACATGCAAAACTTACAGCATCTAAGTTAATTCAGAAAGCAATATTTACCTTAGTAAAGCGCGTTATAAAATAAAGTGTACTTATTTGATGCTGGTTAACAAAACATTTTAGTAATCAAACCACTATTATCGTAATCTAAAAGTTCCATACAAATTTGGAATATATCCTAAATGTTGACGAGGTCCAAATTTTCTAATATTTCGTTAGTCATCTTAATCTTATTGAACGTTTAGAATTTTAAAATGTTTGCGCCAAAATATTACAATTGCCTTTTACTCGTACGCGTGAAACTCAAAAACTACGAAACGGATTTTCATGAGGTCTTCACCGATAGATAGAGCGTTCATACAAAAAAAAACTATATATTGATGTCGATAGATATTTTCTTCCGGAACAAAGAGAATACTCGTGAAGGAAAACTTGTGAGTTCATGTTTATCTAACCTACGACTTCATCGTAATATGATAAACACATGTTATTTATGGGATCACGTTTGAAACTCATCAGAAACTGTTTATATATATCTTTTACTGCCGATGTATCAACATAAACTTATGCTAAAATATGCACAAGGAAACAAAATGGAGTTATAAAAATCTGAATTGTACTGTTACTGTTTCGATTAAAATTGAAACTGGGAAATACTTCCGAATGTAATTAGGTTATTTACCAAAATAAAACCAATGTCGTTCGATCTATGAGTCAGGTTTGTATTAGAATTAATGGAAGGAACCCTCAAAAGCAAAATTTTCAAATGTTATTAAACGTCGTGGCTACGAACAATGTCGGTCTGTTGCGCGTCTGTGTATTTCGTAGGTTGATTTGATAAATTCGAATTTAAATTTCCAACACGTTGGCAATGGGGATTTGTGGATGAAAAGATTACAAATCCCCATTGACTGGCATTGTCAACAGGGTTTAATGGAATAACCCTGATGTATCTCTGGCTTCCCACAGGAATTAGAGGTGTGAGCCTATATTATGTGTTTTTAAAGCACAATAAAAAATAGAATTAACATAATTTATTTGATTATTTTATTTTGTAAATAGCATTGGAATTCGCGTGATAAAACGAACTAAAAACTTTAATGTAGCCATTATCTTAAATTGGTTTAATAGTTTAAATACCATGTAATTTGCCTCGTAATTTGTTTTTTATCATACACAAAACACGGTAATTTATAATTGTTTTATAAAGTACATTACTCATTATTTTAATAGGAATTTAGATGCAAATGTTATTTTGGTTTCGCTTTTGACTCAGGTTTTTATTTGAGGGTTCGTATTCGTCTCTCCGTGTAGTGAAGAATTAAAAATACATAATGTCAGTATCCCATCTGAACTCGTGGGTATCCTAAAAGGTGACTAAGAGACTGCAGAAAAAATCACTGCGAGAATCCGTCATCAAAGTACAAGATGTTATTTTTTGGGATTTTAGCTAGTTCAGTTTCTGAGTATGGCAAAATAATATCTGAAAATCATTGAATGTTTTGTTTCTTTTTAAAAATAAATTAAAACAAATGAATTTACTAACTCATTTTTGAGTACAAATATTATTATCATATAAAATTATAATATTGATCTTCTTAATTTAAACTATAGTATATTTTATTATTATTTTTAATAATAAATAGGTATTTTACACAGATGTCTTGTAAGTTGTGAACGTAGAATAAAATAATCTTAAGTTGATTACGACAATGTAGCTGTAGTACAGTCTCGGTCAAAAGTAATGTAGATTTAAATTGTATTCATTGCCACTTTAAATTATACAGAATATCTACAGAAAACATTAATGAATCCAAATGACTTTATATAATAAACATAAAAGAATTTAAAATTTTTTTTTAAGTTCTTGTTGCGCTTCCACGGTGCACGCTTTTTTACGTTAACTTAACGTAAATTTAACGCATGCGCATTCGGTAAACATAGGCGTTTGTTCACGGTTTGAAAGAAAACTTCGATTTGGATAAGGCATTTATATACGTTTTAATATTGGATTATGACATGACATAATACGGTTTTATGGTTCGATATTATTATAAGTGGCAATTTTCTTAAAAAAATCTACCTTTTAAAATTCATGACAAATTAAATAAAGACTTTTATTCTAGCTAGTAGAAAGAAAAACAAGAAGCAAGCAGAAAGAAAAAATGTTTTCGGAAACGGAAACTTTTTATAGTTGAATTTTACCAATTGAGAGATAATTTTTAGGACATTAAAGTAGTATATTTGTTCAACTGTTTATTAGTCAGCCAAGACACAGGCTTTGCTTGGGGTGGCTGTCAATGTTACTTCACAATATTGGAATCTAATAAACATTTTTCTTTATTTAATTTCGGATGCGAAGCTACTATTGTTGCTGACTATACTTGAAGTACAGGAAGGAAGGAACCTTGCGCATACGACCGTGGCCTTTAATATAAATATAATTAAAGCCGTGGGAATGACCGCCCTCTAAATTATTTGTCACTATTCGGCTTCTGACGTAACAGATAACCGCTTTAGTATAGTTATCGGTAACGTAACTATTAATACTATCTTGTTATTTATATTTAACATTATTATATATATTTTACAGTTTTTTTTCTCGCTAATGTTCGCAAAATTGTATCTTAGCTATGTTTACATAAGTAATGTTATAGTATATCATTTATTTACATTGTTAAATTAGGTCACAGCTACATTTACAATGACAAATTCCTATTAAAACTATTTTCCGCATACAATACTTCTGTTTTATAAGCAATGTAATTTGATTTATTTCATTATTTCATTCAAGCCAGCATATTTCGTATTTGGCAGATAGTTTTTTAATTAACTCGTGAATAAATAAATACAATTTAAAATGTTATATGACTCTGTTGATTTAATTTATCACTAGATAGTAAAGGGCTTGGTAAATAATCAAAGTTTGACAAACTTGTTTGTTTTTGTTGTCGGCAAATACTCAGACTATTTGAAAAAGGCGTCAAACAAAGCTGAATAATACTATCAAATCAAATAATAATTAGACAAACGTTTAAAATTGGACAAACACAAAGTAGTCAAACGGCGACTTAGATATACAGACACAGGCTGAAAGCTAATCGAAAATGAAATTTAGTTATAACACGAATTTGTTGTTCTGCGTAATAGGTTTACCCCGCTAAAAGGAATTTGACTAACAATTTTATCGTTTACCGGGCGCTTTACGTGTTGCGTACTTCCCCGTAGCGTTGTAAAGCGTGGGCAACGACCTTTTGGTCTACGGAGTCTCGCTGTCTGGGTCCTTCCAAGTTTAGTGCAGCTTCCAAGTTTAATGATATCACGATCATATTTGAGTTATTACGATAATTATATAGTTATAACTGGTTATTAAAATTTACAAATTGTTTTATTAAATTTATGTTTATTTATATCTCGTGTACGTTATAGCCTGACTAATATTTTAAATGTGTAAATGAGTTTGTATGTTACACTTTTACTCTGAAACCAACTCAATCTATCTTGATGAATTTTCACATAATTAAAGATAGTCTAAAGTCGAGGATATAGACTACGTTTTACTGAAAAAATATTATTATATAAAGGCGCTATTAAATAAATTAATGGCTTGAAAAGGGCCTTCCTAGAAATCATCATCATTATTACAAGCCATTTAGTGTCCCAAGGGTCTCCTCCAAACATTTGAAGGGAATTCGAAAAAAGCGGCACCCTCAAATTTAGGTAAAGTCTAAAAATAGTTGGCAAAGTTATTTTGCTCATAGTTCTCCTTCAAAGTTTACGTGGGTACTTGATTCCCTAGAGGGGTCACCGGACAAATAACTCAGTCAGTGGGGGAATTGGGGATTAGGCATTGGGAAGGTGACTGAACACAATACTATGTTCTCTGTTCCTGAAGGTGTTCTTATGAGATCTGTTCAATAATTTCTTTACGAAAAAATATTGACATCCTTCTTTAACGATAGGCGATATTCGTTCAAGAATGACTATATATTAGCTTATTTAGTAAGTGAAGTACTTATAGTTAAATTGAAATAGTTTTTCAGAGGTTTTAGAATTGAGATGTAAAACCAGTATCTGTTGTTTGAATTTCATTACAGCACAACATTGTTTTTTGTTTGACTTGGAAATCAAACCCAGGACCAGTTGTTAACCGGAAAATAAGTGTCTGATAGCCTATCTGCAAGTTAGTTGATAGTATAATATATTCGTATAATGTATCATTATTCCATGACTATAACTATGTTTAATCGATTACAAATACGAATAGAATCGAGATTATGCTTGCATTTCAAGGAAAACATTGATTAACAGTAGAGAAATACGGAAATTACGTTTCATATCGAGTATTTAATAAACATATTATAATAATAGAAAACACTTGATAACTTCCCGGATCGGTTTGCATAATCGAAACGATAAAATTGTACCTAGTTTTAAAATCATATCAGCCATATGACGGCCACTGTTGTGTATAGGCCTGTCTAACATAGGATGTATTTACATAGATTACTATAAAAAATATACGCGATAGATTTACTATAAAAAATATACGCTATAAAATTGAAAATTTAATATAACATAGCAGCGTGCCTTTTCTCCGAAAGGATAGGTAGAGAGATGCATCACATCCACATTTCAGTAGCTTTGTTTTATTCCATGTAATAGGACGGGCTATTGCCATTAACATTACCAGACTCCGGTCTGAGATACTGAGAATTTCAAGACGAACGAATAATATTTTTGGCCCCCATATGCTGGTGAAAAATCGAAAACTCTTGAGCAGCAGTTAAACACATTACCGTTGTGCTCCTCAAGATTTACCCCTTATATAAATAATGCAAATTTCTTCTCGAATAGGTTCTTAAAAACAGTGCGCGTTTTCAAGAACCCATCTCCCTTTCTTGAACGGGTGAATTAATATAATATAATATTCTACTACGTTCACACAGCGCCATCTAGTCCCAAAGTAAGCAATTATTTGCTTGTGTTATGGGTACTAAACAACTGATATCCTACTTAAATACCTTTTTTTTGTAAATACATACATATTATAGATAAATTACATCCAGACACAGAACAAACCTTTATGCTCATCACACAAAGATTTGTCCTGGGTGGGGATCGAACCCACGACCTCCGGCTTAGCAGTCAGGGTCACTAACCACTAGACCAACAGGCCAGTCAAATTCAGACAATTCTTTGATTTTTAATAGTTTAGAAATAAAGAGATTAGAAAACAGTTATAGCAATACAGAGTGGAGAAAATATTTACTAAAATAATTTGACACAAGATTATAATCATGACACTTTATTGTTAACAAAAAGCATCTCATGAAAGTTTTGTAGCTTTTCCTCCGTAAACGTTTTGCTTCCACACAGTACGTATTCAACTTTTATTCCATACCTGGAACAACAACTACCCTCGCATATGATTATTTAAAAGCAAAGAAAACAGTTTTTCGTTACACAAATATCTACGTAACTATATTATTTATTCGAGCGAAAGATCTTGGTATTACGCCTGTGCGCAAACAACAATCTTAATTATTCAACATTTGAAGAAGTGGGGAGATTTCGAGAAATCAGGTCAGGTGCACGAGGTATTAGTAAACTCATATTTCACTCGAACTTTACGATCGACTTGGGATCGAAATGTTAGCTAATGGTTACGCTTAATAATGTATGGAAATTCAAGTAAGACAATCTAAATTGTAGTGACAACTTGCATACGTTATGTGATTGATGTGATTTGAATTAAATAATTTCTTTATATCTACGGTTTAAATAGAACCTGTAAGAAATCTTTGAGGCTTAAAAACACAATGTTGATAATCAAATGTGTTACCGTTTTTATTCCCAGCGCTTAAGACCTTTTCTGGGTAGGTGTTAATTTGCCCTAAAACTTGCACTCAACATGTGGGTAAATATAGTCCAAACTGAAGCCAAACAATTCGTCAAATAAACTTAATATTGGCATATGAATATATTTCGCTTATGATAGTCATTTTTAAGAAAGCCTTGTATAAATAATTACATGTGATTCTGAATCGTTTTGTTTTAGAACAAGTAGGTGCTACAGCGAAAATAGTGTTTTATATGGAGTTGTCTGGACCATAAAGAAGCCATATCTATCTAAAACACGATATAAAACTGTGGATGAAGTCCAGTAGTACAAAATTATATAGTAGAAAAGTAGTTTTCATCACGTAAGTAAAATTCAGAACTGAATTCGAAGAGACCCGCAGATAGCTTTTTAATATTCTGAAACAATAGAATATAATAGTAGAATGCATATTACAAACTGTTGTTCTTATTTTTCATAAGAATACACGTGGTTTCTGCAGTTCTGCGAGTTCCGAGCTAAAATTTCATGTCCAGAAAATTATATTATAAAGTCATACAATTTTCTGGACACTACCTTTTGCTTTTTATTGTTTTATTGAGGTTGTTGTAGTAGTTTAAGTCTACGATATCACGTATAACTTTATTTCCTTTAAACGTAATTAATAAAAAGTTTAATTTTCAAATATCCTTTAAATGACGCGATAATTCTTTCCTGTTATTATTCATTCACTAAATAACAGAAAAGTATATTTAAGTAAATTAGGTATTCATTGTGAAAACGTATGAACGAAAAAAATAAAAAAGAAAATAATAAAAGAACAAAAAAACCCGCAGCTTTTAAACGTTAAGTAAAAAATCTAGAAATTCAATAATTCTAATAATAATTTATTTTATTGCCCATTTTTAAATTTAGATAATAATAATAAATTTATATAAATATTAGATAAATATAGATGTGACTTACATTGGCAGATAGATGAAGGCTAGATACAATTTTTTTATAGAAAAATAGTTAGTATTCTGTACGAAAAATATATCCTAAGGATAAATCGGTCAATTCGTTTAGGCTATAGGAGGGCTCCTTTTGAGCAGTCGGGTAAAAATATAAGAATGTTTTGGTACTAAGTTCAGCCGTCTCTATCAGCCTCTACTAATAAAATAATATGTCTTAGGTAGGTAGGTATTTAAATTTAAACAATAAGTAGGTAGATAGGTACTTAGAATCTTTAACCACAACCACGTTGCCTTCGGAAATACCCAATACACAATATCACACATAATTTTATTTACTGAAGCCTTTCAAGTTTCTAAACAGATTTCGTGGTACGAAAGAAACGTCATAACCATTTGCAAAGAGGTCACTTCGAATGAATTTGAATGACATAGTAACAGCAGTAGTGTATGAACTAGGTAGTTATTCGGTCACTTGAGGGTAGGTGAATCAACTAAATCGACACGACCTTCGAGCCATTTGACATCTTAAAGGGAATTACAGTCTCCGTTGTGGTCAGTTTATAAGATTAATCACTGAACAATGGATATGTGGTATATGTAGCTGCTCAACAATACAGTCTATTATTGGCACAAATACTTTTGAAGGCATTCGTATAGGCTGAATTATTTTAGCACCGCTGCAGATACTGGTATGTGAAAATAACAATAGATTAGAACAAGTTTTTTGTAATTCGAATGCTATTGTTTGATGAAAAATATAGATGCAAAGAATAATAATATTTAAATTTCGAACGTTTTTTGTCTATGTTAAAAAGAACTGTATAGTAGTATTATGTGATTACAAATTTGCGGCTTAGGCTCGGCTCGCCCCGTGGATCTTGCCCCTGATTACTTTAATGTTGTAACTCGCCCCCTTGCATGTTAGATACCCCAAATCGCCCCCGATTGTTTAGTAAGTTAAAAGTACTGTCAGCAATAAAGACTTTTAAATATTTTTATTAAAACTTCAGTAGAGCATTCTATGGATTTGGATGGTGAAGATCGGAATAAAAGGACACATGAAGTTAAATTTCTTTTTTGTGGTATATGTGTCCAGCTCTCAGCAATATAGTACCTCCTCTTTGCGACTTAACAAAAGTCATGTTTGGACCACGACTTATTTATTGTTTTTAGTTATTAAAAAATATTATTTATTATCTTTGAAATAGCTATGCATGTGTTGTTAAATTTACAAAATTATTACCTTATGTTAAATTTATTAAAAGGCAATAATTTAATTATAATAAAACATAATCATTACTGAAGAAGTAGAAGAAGTATTGAATGGTCAGTAGTTACTAACAAGTAAACGAAATGGCGGCGACATGAGTGTCATTATTTCTCTATTTATATTTTCAAAGGTTGTAATCCTATGACAGACTATGGTTTAGCTTATAATCCAATTAATCCATACATATTATAAAAGGCTTTGTCCTGACTGACTGACTGACTGACAGACAACACACAGCCTAAACTGCTGGTCGTAGCGACTTGAAATTTGTAGGGGGTGTTTGTCCTAATGTCTAGAGGTGTAAAAAAAAAACCTCTAAGGGGTGAAAAGGGATAAAAACGATTGTATGAAACTTCTTTGTTTTTTAACTTATAGATTTAAAAAATTGTTTTAGGGTACTACTTACTATCAAAATAAAAAATACCCTCATCAATATTTTTGACAAAATTTGGGAGAGTGAAATTGGGGATGAAACGTTGTATGAAAAGATCTTTGTTTTGAAGTTAACGTTTTGCAAATTAGTATAGAGATAGGAACTTAAGATGTTGTTTTTAATATTTTTGATAGGGATGGGACCTCAGGGGGTGAAATTTTTAAGAAAGGGGAGGAAATTGTGATAAAGACGTTTGAAAACTAAGTACTAAGTCGTTATTTTTTAGGCTTTTATGGACGGATAATACGCGATTAGAACTTCAGTTAAGAAGTGAGTTGATGGGTTATTTTTGGTGTTTGAAAAACTTACACTAAGGGATGAAATAGGTGTGAAAATTTGTAGAAATTGATATGGATGTCGTTTTCAAGGTTTTCAGGGACACTGATTACGAAAATGTTATCTATATTGACGTATAAAGAAATTCAACTCCTGTAGTGGGGTGTTGTGGAATTCATGAATTGCACTTAAAACAAAGATCTATGTAATATCGAAATCTACGCGGACGAAGTCGCGGACAAAAGCTAGTAACAAGTAAAAGTCAAACAAAAAGTATAGACGTAATTAATAACTGTTTTGCAAATTTAATTTGAATAAAATATTAAAATACGATTGTAATACAAACTTATCTTGACTTTCTATCCAAAACTATACCTACACAATCTCAATGTCGTGCGTATTCCGTTGCACTTCGATGTCACTAGGCACTACTAAACCTATAAGCAAATATCGCAAAACACATCCCTTCCACATTATAATACGAACTTAGAAAGAGAAAGCATTATATATACGACTCTTCCGACGGTGACATATTTTAACAAAGCTTTTGTTTATTAGACCCTTGAAACGGTTCCTTTTGTTATAATAGGTGAACCAGGTAGCAAAAACTTAGTGTCACTAATTGGTGAGATTACAGACATCAAACATGGTAATTTTCATATGTGAACATTTTTCTGTCTAACTGTACCATTTCAGGTTAAATTTCAAAAGAAATACCTCAAGGGGCGATTCAATCCACCAAAATAATTATTTAAATGTAGATTTTTAACTCGCCCCGTGGCAAGGGATGAGTCACTACACCAAAATAATAAAAAAGGGGGCGAGTGGAGCATTTTATCACACGGGGCGAGATCCTGGGGGCGAGCCGAGCCTAAGCCAAATTTGCGGCTATAACCCGAATTTTTCATTGGAATTGTTGATAAAAAAAATCAACAGATTTCAAGAAATAACATGCTAATTATGTATTAACGTAATAAAAGCTTAGACTATTAGGTGCTATCAAGTAATTACTGATCATGACCATAAAGTTTAAAATTGTTTGTCACAGATAAATATGGTGTACCTATGATGATGTATAAAATATACAGATTTAAGGTATAATTGTTACTTTAACCCACTCACTAAAATGTTACATATTTTATTGCTCAATGCAGATATTATAAGTCATACACCTGTTGGTTTTTGAACCGGTATTTCCATTAAAAATTCATGATTCACATCCGAATAAATTCCAGTTGGAAAACAGAAAGTCGTAAAATGCATCGGATAGATGCACACTGCATCTATGTTTCGTAGGTGGAAAATGGAAAGAAAATAAAAGCTTTTGTATTATAATTCGCGACAGTGCCTCAGTTCCGTACTGGGGCCAGATCAATACTTTCTTGTACCTAAACTTATGGCCTGCTTCCGACCTTCCACGACTCTGCGGTGAAACTACATAGTATACGTTATAGGCAACTATGTTACGAAATAGTTCATTGTGTCTATCATAGTTTATACGTAATAGGGTCTTGGATTATAATTTCCAGTTATTTCACTTGTAAAATATAGTTAGCAAGCCATAACTACGCCTATGGTCCTGCAGGTGTAGGCAGAGGTGCATCACATCCCACCAGCTATGTTGTCTCCAATGTAATAGGAGGGGAGCTTATTGCTATTAACCGAGTATATTTTTAGACTTTACCAGGTTTTTATTAATATTTTAAAATGTGGTTTGTTAGATACAAACAAAATATTTGCTTAGTAAAGTTGAAACAAAAAACGGTTTTCCATTCAACAAAGTTCATTTGTCCTTTATTCATTGAAATGCACACTTTTGTGCGCGATACCACGTGTTACGAACCTAAAACAACAAGATACCGAGTGTCAAAAGATGTCTGTACTTATAGCTTTGAAAAGGGTCTCTATGGACAAATGACGCGTTTTTTTTGAGCTGGTGAGTGAGTTTCGTAATGCCTAATGTATTCGCTGTCAAGTATTCTTCTTCGACCTCACAGGCTACATATACGTCACATTCACAATAGAAATAGGTTAAAAGATGAAAAGCGCCGGCCAATTTTGAATCCTATTTTATGGAAATTCCGGTCAGACAAATTTCGACTTATACCTGTTTCACATTGGTAGTACAAATATATGTACAATTTTGCCAAAAAAAAATTGTTTCAATAAATACTTAGTTATTCATTGCAAAATAAGCAGCAATAGTAATATTTCAGATAAAATGTTAGCCCATTTTATCCTGGCTACCATTTAGCTTTGCAGATTAAAAATTAAATAAACATGAGAAGGTGAGTTTTGTTTTCTGGTCGAAAGGTCATGGCGTAAATGATGGAGCGGTAAAATATTTTTGGTGGGCTGAAACAGAATTTAGATTTGAAAGGAAAAACCGATGTGTGACGTCAAAAATATGATTCATTTAGTATTCGAAGCATCGATGATGACTTGCAATATTGTGACGAAACGTTTGTTAAAAATGCCAAAATAGCTGTTCATACGAATGGGGGGTCTTTCCCCTTTGGGACCACGACACTTTGAGACTACGGTGTCAATCGCGGAACGGCCTTTTTTGAATTGGCTGTTTCACACCAAGTGTCCCAAAGGTCGTGGTCTGTCCTGCCGTGGTCCCAAAGGGGAAAGACCCATTTGCGTCCTTATATTGAATTTTTTTTGTAGAATCTATGGGCAATATTCAATTTTGTTTCATTGATTTGGTAACTTATCTGTTGTGGTATTAGTAGTTTAGATGAGATTGCGTTCGTCATAGACCGCAGTTTTAAAATTTTAATGGAAGTCAAACTCTACACAGACGAAAATTAATAACTTAAATCATGACAAAACTGATTCATTTTTGAAAGCGTTTGGGCTCAAAATGTCATCATCCTAAAATGTCGCTTGCCCAAAAAAGTACTTTTTTAATTTATGTCTTTAATTCAGAGTTATCAATGTTTGCCCTACAAAAATAAAAAAATGGGTCAAAGTTTAAAACAGTTTTAACTGAATCTCAGATAATCGCTGTTGGTATGAGCAATGGTGCAATAGCGGTGGTAAATAGTGGAACTGATGCCAAAACTAACATCTCAATGACGAATTTATTCCAACTCCGTGCACTAATACTTTTTATTCGTTCATTTTGAGGCCTCGGATAAGATAAATACAGGGTTATAGCACCCGATTTAATGATACTACGAAACTATGTTTTAATTGCAAAAAAAAAATATTTGTCCCCCTACAAGAGCTGATGAGTTTGAAACGGTTGCACCAATTTTAATAAAACATGTTGTCTACGAACCAATCATGGCAGTTTTCATACAAAAAAAAACACTACAAACCAATTTATTCGAATGGTTCAATTAAAAAGGTTCTAATTATGTATTCCTGATTAAATTTAAATACATACTTAACATATTCTATATATTTTAGTGATCTCCTTTTAAATCCCTTTATTTTGGCACTATGCTGGATAGGTTTGGTTATACTTACTTATAATTTAACGCCAAAAATCCGCCATTATGTTTTTAAAAATATTTATTTAAAGAAATTTGGGTTTTTAAGACAAATCTAACGACCTTAATTGTCGAAATAAATATACAAGATACGCGTGAGAAACAAATAAATACCTTTCCTTGGCAGTCGGGTAAAAATATTATTGCCCTGATGTTATTGTAGTCGTAAAATAAATATTTATAACTAATTTTATATTGCGGAAAACATTATGAAGAAACGTTCTATTCCGAAAAGAAAATACCAAATAAATTATTTTGTAATAAATTGTAATAGAAAATTATTACGACAATATTTACATTGATCAGTTGTTTATAGAAAGAAGCGTCCTATCTGAAATGACAGTGGCTCTTAGGTCATACAGCGATACTAGGTATCAATGTATTTTATTACTTATTTATCGTATTACTTATCTGTAATTGCATTTCTTTTTTGCTGCGTATCTGTGGCAATTAATAAATGACATCTTTAGAATATTGTTGTATAATATAATAGTGATATTGTTTGATAGTGACGTTACGTTTCTCAATCACACGTAAAAATGTTGAACGAATTTAGGTAAAACTTGGCAGACTAACAGACGATGGGACGATTATTTATTTAATTGTACATAAATAACAATCCCAGGAGCCTTTTCTATAAGAATGCTAATATGCAATTGTAAAAAATAGTACAGGTTCAGTAATTCTACGAATAACCTTGGCGATCAGAGAATATGAAACAGCTGTTTATACTTTAGTGTCAGGTAATGCATGTTTACGGTGTCATATCGTTATCACCCACTGAAAGCACATCGGACTTACATAATTACCTACATAACTGACCAAGCAGTTTTTGTTCAATTTGTTCTGTTCTTTCTAAAGAAAAATTACGAAAGTCAGTTACGAGGCTTTTTGAGACGTCAATATCGACCATTCTTGCAACTGTGACGTGGCTACTAAAAGAGCTAATGGAGACAAAACTACAAACTATTACTTTGTTTTCGATAGGGATGGAACCGATGTCTTCAGGATTGATACTCATGCCAATACATATGCCATTAAATTAACAATGTTGCGGTTTAAAGTGCAATAAAATGCTAAAATGAAATCAAAAGTGCTTTCTTTGGATATCAACCATAAATCTTATTAATTGAATCTTAAAACCATTTTAGTACTTATACAGGGGCAAATAGTGCTCAGTACCAAACGTATTTTCTTTGTTTCTAGATTCTTCATTGAAAGGTCTATAAGTAATTATTCATAAATAATATTTACTATTATTCGATCGAGCGTATTGCAGTTAACAATTAGATTTAATAGTATATTTAGTTTGTTTGACTTTGCCAAGTTACGGAATATGTTTCGAAAAAACGAATGAAAAAATTACCTAATTTTGAATGTGAAGAGGAAGCACAAATATCTTGTGCAAATCTTAAAACAAGTGTTAAAGTTTACGGTAATCAAACATAATTGGGTCACAATAAAGATGTTCTACCGTTCCTAATACAAGCTTGACAGACGTTCTACAATCAAATTCTATCCGTCAGTTGTGAGATGAAGGCAAAAGATCATTGTGTTCGCGTTTTGTCGGTCTAGCTGAACACAGTGATGCGTTGACAATGTAAGCGGACGGCCCCGTGTTAACACTGTCACACGGAACGAAAGCTATCAGTCAAATTTGCCACGACTGTCACACAATTTGCAACATAATAAAAACTTTGCGAACGTTCTGAAATGTCTTAATTACTTCGCTGTCTATAACCTCTAACGCATTAGCGAAGGCTTACGCATAATAAGCTATTATTGAATGACATTTTTTTAAAGAAGTTGGTAAACAAGTATGGTGTAAAGGTAAGCCGTTAACGTTGCTTGCAATAATACAGACATACCTTAACCAATAACGTTCAACATTCTAGACGTGGAAAACAAGCAGTTACATTTTATACTCTTACTAAAAATACTTCATAAATAAATATATCAGTGTAAAATATACGAGCTATGTTTACCCAGAAAGAACGGTGTCATTAAATTACAGAAGCCATGCGAAAAAGTCTATCTTATTTCTCTCTAAAATTGACATGTAGTTGCGCCATTTTTAGTTGATGGAAATTATGAAGTACTAAATAATTCTTATATACCGTGACAAAATTAACATAAACTACCTGATAGATTCAATCCCTTTGTTTGGATCGGTTTCGATGAATCACATAATTATTTGGATTGTGTAGAAATCCAATACCGTACTGGCAACAAATTAACGACAGATTTGAATTACCTACATGATGCTAATTAGATTAGGCGGTTATATGTTAAAGAACACCGCCGAAAAAATCATTAAAAAGAAGGCCCGTGGAAGGAGGAAGCGTCAGACCTCCATAGCCCCCATATTCGTTGGTGCTAAATTATTAGAATCCTATTCAGCATTAGCACGTCGCTAAAATTATGTTTAAAAAGTTGGCATTCGTTAGAGGCAAGTAGACTTCTAGTGGCTGACGGATACTAACAATGAAGAAAAAGAAATTCCTTTCCAGAATAGCTATTTTTTGCATACATCGTCACATATTCTCGATTGTTTATTTTTTTAAAATACTTTTTTCCAATGTCCAAAAATCCAGCATGACGCTTATATGGCACAGGAAACCCGTCCTCATTCGACCTGTCGATTGGAATATCACTAGTAAATGTATGACAATTTCCAAATGATCGACGGGACTGATTCGAAAGGCGAAGTTCCGAGTAGTCCCCCAGGATAAAAGTCAAAACATCGTGTGTATAATAAAGACTTCTTCACACATGTGAGTTGCATAACACGCACAGTTGCCAGAATAGAACAATCACTAGTCGTTTCATACATAATGCTAACGACATGTTTCGACGAAGTAACGCAATTTTAATAATGAAGACCTTAGGCTTAAAGCACTTAAACATTTATCATTTTATTGACCTTAACATGATGAAGATAAGGCACAAAATCGCATCAAAAGACGCGTCTGCAATAAGACATGATTGTTTTTGCGAATCTTGTTATTTCATTTGTTTTTGCAAAATCTAAAAGAATGAACATTGAAAAGAAATGTTTTTATCTTCTATATATGTATATTAGAATTAATTTTTACTAATGAGAATCATTAGAATGTTTACTTTCAATTGTTTAGTCACTTTATTTACAAAACTATAATACTTGGCGATAAAGGCCACTATGGTATATATCTAACATTTCAATGCATGGTACTGATCAATGTCTTATGATTATACACCAATGTACCTTTGGCCTTGAGCAATGAAATGTTAAGAATGTTGTCAAGGGCGTAGAAAGATATAGTCCTTATCAATGCCAATGTCACCAAAACTAGTTTAACATTACCATAAGATTGAAACAAACACAGGCACCGTCAAAATTACGATTAAACCAATTTATCAATGACCGAGCATAACATTAGTTGGATTGCTTCCGCTTCCTAAACCAAATAGTTTATTTAAAAGTTATATTCAAGAAATTGTAATACGTAAAATGTTAATTAAATTAGGTATACAAAAGCCATATGTATGTACCTACACATGTAGTTTATAACATAATTAAAGCGGCTAATGAGTTGACCGTACGAAAAGCGGACTCGATGTTGATCACAAAGTGATAAGCGGGTTAATGGGGGCACGAGATGTTAAAAGTGCTAAGATCGCAGAACAGTATCTACTAAAGAACATTGTGGTGGATACAATTAATGAATGAAAGAGTTACGAGCCATCGCTACTGGTGCGGTTGGGATACGCGTGATCAATGTAAATTGGGCTTAAAGTGTTATACGCTAATAGCATGTTAAAGTCGTTAGATATAATTTAATAGCAATAACTTTGTTGGTTAAGTGGTCGTAAGCACGATTACTAAAACAAATATTATTACTTAATTTAGCGGTTTTCTTTTAGCAAAATTCTATTGCTTTCTTTGAGCGACGATGGTTTATATAAGGCTGAAAGGTGCTTACTTGCTGTTTTAATTCTGTAGTACAACAATCACTAGGTACCTATTATGTATGATATAACTCGTGAAGTTAGAACAGCGTATACTTAATAGGTTATTCATTTCCAGATTCAGCTATAGGTTGCCATAAAATAAAAAAAATTGTACGAGTATCATGTGTTGACAGTAAAGTTAACAATTACATACAGACTAGCCCTTCATACTACAAACACCATGAAATTGTGCATTTAAATAAAAAAAAAACACTGGAATTCACAACGTAATAGAATATACTTTTGGACGTTGTATAACCAATTCCTATTACGCTTCCAAGTGAATGCCGAATGTGGGTAATAGGATTTAATTTTATTAAGCACATTACATCGGAACTACACTAACATACACGGAACACGTAGTTTCACGATTCAAAACGTATTTTTCTCACATTATGCCGCACGTGGGCCACTACTAACATGGCTACTGATTGTAAATTAGAAAACTGTGACGAAACATCGCCCAGCTTGAGTTAAAAGATCGCCGGGCGATAAGAAGTACGAAATCAATTCTCCGAACACACTATTCACTATAGATTTGTTGTAGGTATCTATACGTTGTACAGTAGGTACACTTCTAGCAGTCTCCGCCTTCACCTCAAGTGGGCTGCTTGGCAAAAGAGTCAGGTGTATGCAGGCAAGAGAACTCTTGACTGGGTAAGGACGTGGGGGCCCGTAAATGACAATAAACTTAACAAATTACTAAAACTGTATACTATATTTGATTAGGAATGACAATATTTGTGTACACAGTACCAAGAATAAGAATAAAATTGCTCAGCCTTCGACTGGAGATCCATCGAAGACTCTGTTTAGAATTTAAGAACTTAATTTAGAATTTTGGCCTGTTTACCTCCTTTAGGCTATGTGCTCCTAGTGCCGAAAGCATCGATTAATTGTTTTGGATTTCGAAAATTGGTCAGTGATTGGAACAGAAATTGCTTGTATGTTTGTTGTTATCTCACCGCAATTTATTAGTACAAAGTTATTTGTTTTGTCGCAATACGCGTAGATTTTAGATTAAATTACCCTGTTAAAATAGGTAAAGTACACCATTTTATTAACATTAAATAGATGAGCTGGTCTACGTACTAGATTAAAATCCGGATTAAGAATACAAAATGTCACTACCTTATCTCAACCCGTGGATGTCGTAAAAGGCGTCTAAGGGAGTAACCTTATGCAGACAAGAGTACTGCGAGAAAAGGAAAATTCGCAACAAACTCTGTGGGCTAAATTCCCTCCACATTCTTTGAAGGAGACCCGTATCTAGCTGTGTGACGTTTATGGATTGAAATGATGAGTTTGAAATGATTAGATAGTAAAACAAGCATAACAATATCCTTGTATTACTTATACTCCTATGAAATATATATATCCCAACTTTGACCTTTTATTGGTTCGTAGAAATAATATTTTAATCAACCTATTTATTATTTTATTTTTAAAAAAATATCATATTTCCTATGATGTTCTTAATAAAATATCATAGGAAAGTAGGTTCTCAAAACGAGTCAGTAGTTTTTCTAGAAAAGATAAACAGATTATGTGTGAAAACAATGTAGGTTTTTTAATGTCAGTCGGCAGATGTGCCTCTGTATGCCTTTTAGTTTTTGCTGCTGACTGGAATAAACGGTTTTGTGCGTTTTGTGGAATTTAGAATTCGAATACGGTATTGCTTTGTTTTGTTTTTTTTCGAATATTGTGGGTTTTAAAGGTCAATTCAAAAAAAATTGTTGGCATGCATTAAAATTTATATTATTAATATTCTAAACAAAGTTTATTAAAAGTGAAATAAAGCATATATATATATATATAATACATGGCAGAAGAAAACTACAATGATCTAAATAGAATACAGTCGGAATAATGTTTATAAATAAGGTGTTTTATTTTATTTCAATAGTACCTTCGTTTGTTTTTGTGCTTTCTTTAGTTTCTAATTAAATTATTCTCACGCAAAATAGTAGTACTGTAGGTGGTATTTTGGTCTTATTTGACATTCGATAATTCGGTTCATGATTATTCAACAACCTTGTTAAATTCAAAACAGTTTTATTTCACGGAATAATTTTCAATTTGCACATTTCATTTTGCATTTTCACGTATATTTTGGCATAAAAACAATAGTGTGAGAAAATGTAAGCAAGTCATGAGAGCGGTAACCGTGTTAGATGAGAATTGTCAATGGTAGGCATTTTACTTGAAGTGTTATAAAAAATAATGAATTTGTGAAAACAATGTTCCACTTTTACGAGAAACTATTCGGTCAAAGTTCATAAATTAAAGCCCTACTCGTTCTTCGTACACGAACACAAGAATTAAAAAGTTTAAAACATTCCTATCTTAACCTAAAAATTATCGTAAAAATATTGTTCGGTAGGATGAATGACCTTCATATTGACCTAAGTACAATTTCTACCACATTCTTATGAGTTCAACATTCTATGTAACAAGACCACAATTTTAATTCTAATTATAGACGGTTCAAAGAAACTTAGTCACGAAGAAATTATTAACACAAACAAAACAATCTTACTTGGGGAATATCCGCAGTTAGTTCTCCTAAGACTGGGTAAATAAATATTCTTTCTCAGAGCTTCACGTACAGATGAGCCAAAACGCTTCAAGAGGTCCATATTCGTCAACTTTTACGCGAAAACAATATAAAACACGAAACGTTGACGCATAAGTATACAGCGTCACGGTAACACAACATGCTTGCTATGAGCTTCAAATAAAACTGACTTATAAACTGTACCTACTTAAATTTATTACTTTTGTTTTATAAACATTGAATATATTAAAATAGTAAGCCGTGAAACTGGTCCATGCATGTAGATTTAACGATCAATGTTTCTTCTTGAATTAATGCAATAATAATCAATCAAATTTGATAACATTGTTGCTAAATATGATAGCATTACTATTGATATTAAAACGAAAATATTATGATAAATAAGTATTGTAATAATTATTTCCAGAGTATCGTAATTTAGTTTGCTAGCTTTTTAATTTTAATTGGAACGGGGTAACTGATAATGTACTTAAAGAGTCAAATAAGGGTCTTCTAACGAATGTTAGAAAGGGAATAGCTAAATAAATACAGCTTACAAAAAGGTAACATTTCCATTTCCAACCCTTGCGAGGGACCTAATATAGACAGTAAATGGTACAGAGAAATATTTCGACAAATGGTACACGATAAAAAACACATAAAAGTTATAACTTAAAGACCAGCTGGGCAATAAATTTTAGTTCTGACAGTAACTGCAGACGCCAAATAAATTATGGTAAACATGCTATCAGTCGTCAAAAGAAAACCAATGAGTTGGAGCCATAAAAACAAAACTCCTCATCAATTCATATCAAGCCAATGATAGCAATCAGTTTTGATGTCTCAAAGATACTTAAAGAATTAAATTAATTCGTTGCTCTTCTAAAAACTTATTAAATGTCACACTGGTCATCATTCACTCAATCTTAACTTGTGAAAAAAAATGATTAAGTTTTTTTACAAATTTTATGATTGCATTACATTTCAAACTTCTTGCAGAAAATGATTTTTAGTAGTGTAATTATGTAGTTTTCTTATTACAGTGATAGGTCGATGATCTTCAGACGAGTATAAACTTGAACGGCTGTACGTTCAAGTTAATACTCGTCAATATTTTGATACGGTTTCAATGTCGTAAGTACCTTCAACAATATCTATTGTTCTTTAATGACAAGTGATGTATCAATTAGTCAACACATGCTGTGATTTACGTAATAATCGCATACACTTCGCAGTCTCAGGTGGTAATCACGAATTGGATTACAATTTGCACATTGGTTTCCTCGGAATTCGTAATTATTTGGCTAACCACTATGATAATGAGTCCCCTTTCATCGGAGGATGGTTACCTTTTCTGTTCTTTATTTATTACTGTTACGTATAAAATTAATCTTTCAAGTGCACCAAGTGCAAGCTGATGATTTTCTATCTGTTCAGAAAATCTGGAAGTTCTGAATTTCTACAGGACTAAATAGAGAAATCTAAATAAATAATAAACACACACACTAAAAGAGTGCTTTAACATATCAATTCTGGTCAAGGTAGCAATGAATCCGCTGACGGCTTTTAGCCTAATAAATGAATCATCATAATTATTTATTCAATAAAATATTTAAATCACATTCATCACATCACACAATTATACAACAAACCTATTTTTATCTTTTTTATAATAACATAATTATTATAAAGATAAAAATTTGAAATTGTGAAACACTAATATATTGAACCATGAAACGCGCCCAGTAAGTTTGCATTTTCACACGATGTATAAATGCCGTACTTTCATAGTGCACACCCATTGGATGAATGAATTGGTCGAGATACAATAATTGACATTGTCCCTATGAACGGGTGCAGTCCAATGTTGACAAACTATCCAAATGTATATCTTTGTATGCAGGTACAAGTAGATGTTTGTCATTTCACAATTAGTGCCACCACAAAAACCTCTCATTATTGAATTCGGTCGAGCCTCACTCCATGTCAATTGCAAAATGTGGTTCCTCACGCTCTCATACATCATTTATTGGCATGCAAAATAGTTTGACGCCGAATCAAGTTAACATGACACCTCTAGAATAAATTATCTCTGAACGTTTATTTTCTGCGGTTGGTAAAAAATACTTTTGAATTTATGTTGAAATACAGACTTTAGATGTATCTTAATAAAATAATTTAAATAGTTTTCATGATATGTAACATTGAGACAAATTAGATCATTTATCTTGTAGCAGTTTTGGCACATACAAACGAAAATGTTATGACGCGACAAAATCCTTAGATAAATTTCGTGCATATGTGAGCAAATTTAACCATGGATGAAGTCCATTTGATGATGGAGAAGATTTGTCAATGGCAGAGATTACACAGTGTGCGGCTATCAATCTCAGGAGATGTAACCGACAGTCTACAACTGATGTAGGCGTGAAATTGACGATCGACACGTGTAGGCGGTATTCTCACACAATTTGCGACGGTCAAATAGTTTATAGGAAATCAATTGGGTACTATTGTTGACATAAAATTCAATGCTCCTTGAACTTGTTACAAAAACTGAAGATTACGAATTTGTGAAGTTTCATCACGTTTTCAAGGTACGTGGGTGGCTGTAATGGATTCGAATCGCTGTGTGCATACTGTTCCTCTGATCTGAATGACAGAAATATGTTTTTATCGTCACGACGATTATTCTCGCGTCGATACCGTTACGCTTCCGCGGTTTCAACCTTACGGAGTATCGAGTCAGATATTTTCTTATGGTACAACGTTCCGGCGGCAATTAGTCGCCGCGTATCTAAAGCCACACTAGTATCGTTAATTTGTTTAATAAACATGAATTAATCGTCATCGTGCTACGTCTGCGCCACGTGATCTTGAATGGTAAATAATATTGCTGCAGTGTCAAGAATCAAGTGGGTTGTAAGCAATACGCATTGGCCGCTCTACAGAATCGTGGATTATATCAATTGAACTAGGATCGGGTGAGCCGATATCGTGATATCAGCTTCTCCATTAGGATACTCTTGAGGGTAATCAAGATCGAATTGCGATCGTGTACATCATAGTACATAGTGCTATAAGTATAACAAACTCTGTTGTCTGTTAGTGATATTTTGAGTTACTACGCAGCTGACCTCACATTTGTGTACAAATTCTAATTCTAGAATATTATATTGCGCCCCTGATTGTGACGAAGTTTCATTGTTACTGTACATAATTGTTAATGAACACTTGCAAAAATGGTGTCGAAAACATTTGAATACAGTTACAATGTTTCTTAAAACATCAGAGAAAATGAAAATAAGTAAAAGATACTGTCAAACCAATCCAATCATAGAGAATGGTGCACAGTGAACAGATTAAATAAATCTGCATCTTTTTAGTACTTTAAAAATAAACAGAACATTCGATCCAGTTCATATTTTAAAATAAGATCATATTTGGAGTATCGTGGCAATCCAATGTGATGGTATGTCGCGACGGGGACGATGTGGCAATCTCTGCTTGGCAGTATGAATGAGCCGGCAATCTGTTAACCCATTTCTACATTTAGTTCTGTTAGTATGTAACTTTTGACTATTATTTTGATAATTGGTCAAATGTGTATTCGTAATATTATCTGTGATATTATTATTATAACTTTGTTATAACATGCGATAACGTCATTCCAATATAATACAGAAGCATTAATTAATTTATTTTGTATTATTAAAATTTATTTTTATTTGCAGTGCATCCTACTTTAATTTAGGGAAAATATTTGTTTTATTAAATTTTTCCCCCAAATAGGAATCGTCAATAAATTAATTGTCTTTTTCAATATTTAATTTTAATATCACAATTTTATTTACATTTGAAATATTTCCAACAGATGGTCAATATTACCTAATTGTTACCAATACAATAATAATGACAATTGTAATTTGACATTCAACTATTGTTAGTCCATTAATTAGCCCTCAGTTGACGATACAAAACAAACCCGAACATATAGACATGTACAACATTCATAAGCTTTGACACTGAAATTCAAATTATTTACGAACGTGACAAAATCCTCTTTTCGACATTTTTCTTTCAGCGAACAATTTGGTACACGGTGAGAACAATTCCGTTGATTAAATCACTTCACACGCGAATCACAAATATTTAGTTGATCGTATTTATTGTGTACGTTGAGCTTAGTTCGCGTATGTATAGAGCTTTAGGTGCAGGGGGTTGAGCGCGGCATGTCATCGCGCACGGCTGGGCGGCGGAGGACTGCACGAAGCGGCGGAGCGACTCGCCACACCGGCGGCACCGAGCCATGCGCGGCTCTCGCTCCTGACGCTGCCTGCTACCAGCCACCGCTTCGACCCCATCGCACATACACAACATTCATGGTCAATGCCAACTATGTCGCTACTCCATACCTACTTAGTCTCTCTTACCCCATTTATACAATTTCAAGTTCAATTGCTATCAATTACACGCACCGTTCCACTGCGTATATAATTAAAGCTGGCATATAGCTGATTGGAAAATTACACTTGCTACTAAATAAATTGGGGTTTCAACGTTTACATGAATGACAAGATTCCTGACTAGATGGTGATCTCAATTAGTTGATAATAGACATACAACGTTGTAGAGACAAGGTTAATTTTGTAAGATGCCTACTCGAGCAATGTTCGTATGGATACGTAACAGTGATTGCTAGGGCGTGATCTAATTCTTGTGGAGCTCCCAGGAGCTATGTGGTTATATTATTTGTGATTTGAAGTTCTATCAGTATGTTTTTCGATCCGTTGGCGAGTGAGCGAGTGGGGGAGCAATATCGTTGAATGTTTAACCTTTCGGACGGAGAATGGCGTCAACTTTGCAAATTTAATGTCGGTGCGCCTTAATTGTTTCAGGAAATGGCTTTCATATCCGCGCACAGGGCCATCGCGTACTGAGTCTTCTCTTTACACTTATTTGTTCACGTTTTTGTTCCGGTGTATGTGTGCTGAAAAAATGATATTGAGATCCGCGGCCATGTTTCGGAACGTTTTGATGTTTTCACTGGGTCATTTCTGTGATTCATATTCACCAGGGAGCACTAACTGCAGACGGAACTTTTAACGATGACCTTTGGCAAAAATCGTACCTAATACCTTTCTACCTAATCAATTACGTCATTTATAAGTACTACATTCATTTGTTGGGATAGTTTAGTACGTCATCAAAGTACTTGATAAAGTGCATGTGACTCACATAGTGAAGGTACTTGCCATCACCGAAATAATACCTGTTTTTTTAAGGTAAACAAAAACTAGAGCTAGTGATAAAATTATAATTAATCACATGTTCAATCAATTACTAAGAATCATTCAATTGTAAAATGTAGAACCTGAATTAAAGTATCAAAATTGGTCATCTTAACCATAAAAAATTGAGCATTTTGTCCTGAAAGAACGAAATACTTAAATTGATATGAGCTTGATAGAGTGATGCTGGCCAACGACGAAATATAAAAAATAATCAAGACGAACAGTGATCATTAGAGAGACGTGACTGAAGAGCTCATATGGCGCAGTAATAGACTTGAGCGAATCGGTAGTAATAGCTGGGGTCAATCAGTATCTCACGCGTTTCTTTCCAACAGAAGACAGTTGTCAGTGTTAGTTATTTATTGTTAACCGTTGATCTAATTCCAAATGGTTAAACTTTAATTTAATCAAAATTTTTAATCACACAAATGATTAGGTTCGGAGTCTTTTGTTTGGAATATACTAACTGCCATCCTACGTCCAGCAGTGGACTGCAATAGGCTGAAATGATGATGATGATGATGATGAACTGCCATCCGCGGTTTCACCCGTATGTCAGAAGGCAGCCTATGTTCGTTTCCAATGCCTACAACCATCATAATATATCATAATATTCATTAAATTTCAGGAAAATTGGTTGGATAATTAAGGCGTGAAAGAATACAAAACCATAGAGTTACTACACCACTTACTTTCGCAATTATATTTAGCGAGGATACAATATTTTTAAAATCGTCATGAAATTCTTATAAAATATAATGTTACATCAAATCTGGCATTCCAGCCAGCTACTACGAGCTGTCACTGACCCTGACACGAATGGCTTAACTTGATGAGTAAGCACTTTCAGGTTCCGTTCCATTTCGAGATCCAATGCACTTTTTGTTGGCTGTGTGGTAACACAATATTGTTGTTATTTGAGAAATGATGTTAGTCAAAACTGAGATATTGTTACATAAAATATTGTTTCGTACAAATTAAGTAAGTAATGTTTATTATAGAAAAGTTCAAAATCGAAGATTCAGCACAATTGGTGCCAAAAAATCTTACCACATACTTGTAGATTTACACATTTTCGTAAAGGTTAAAAATGTTGGCACTCGATTGTAACTGTTTGGTCTTCAAGTAAAGGGACAATGGAAGTTTGTAAGCAACTTCATTTTCGTCTCTTACTCGCAATGTGTTCATTGGAACTATCATTTAATTTTATATCTTCAATAATGTTTGTGTTTCATTCAGGTATCTTTGCGATTAACTTTTTTGTACAATCTTTTTACAATTATTGTAATTTGATACTTTTGAAATATTTAGTTGCAGAATTTTCACAACATAGACATTAACATAGGGTTCAAAATAGACGAGATGATTTAGAAAATAATATTATTTAGATTCGTTATAGAATTTGTATAACTACCGGGATGATTGTTTGGTCATCAAATTTTCTTTGAAATTCAGCATATAACAATTTTCCTCATATACAAAATGGCAACATGCAAATCAAGTTATTGTTGTTCTATTAGGCGTCTATAGATAGCGGCATCTGTTTATCACTAGACGGGTTATAGGTATACTTATTGCTACGTAAGTCTCTATTTCGTCACTGGCAGAGGAATTTCTGATAAACTATTTGAGACAGAAATGACAGATCAGTTAAAATATATCAATCGTTGATATATTTTCGAATAGGTTCATCTTCATCATTTCAGCCTGTAGCCGTTCACTGCTGGAGAGCTATATAGGCTTCACCTAATTTTGTCCACACCACAGAGCCCCTCATCCTTGTGCCGCTTGTAAATAACCGTTCAACACAGTATTCACCAGGTCAACCGCCTATCTGGTAGAAATCGTTCCACGCTCCTGTGAATATTATCAAACACTTGTCTGCCAGTGGTGATACAGGGCCTTAGGGTTTTTTTTCATCGTCATCATATCAGCCGTAAGATGTCTACTTTTGAACATAGACCTCCCCAAGTCATTTCCAATAGCATCGGATGTATGCTGCTTGCCAGCACAGTCCTGAGATCATATATCTTCCTTATCAGTGGACGCCCTAAGCTGCGCGTTTGGTTTTATTAGTATAGTGACGCGCTTACCCTCTGTAGTTGCAAGCATCCATAGGCTACGGTAGCCGCTTAAAAGCGGGACGTCCACGACGCTACTGTTGTGGTATAAAAAAATCTTAAATGGTATAATGATATAAAAGTTTTCTTACAGTAGTTACCTAGCAGCAGAGTCTCGTCGTCGAGGGCGGTGACGAGCGAGTCTGTGCAGCAGGTGTTGGTGTTGTCCATGGAGATGCGCACGGAGGCGCAGTCGGCGGGGGAGTGCGGGAGCTGCTCGGCTGACTGGGCCGACACGCGCCCATTCGCGAGCCGTAGCGACGCCGTCCGCCCTCCTGTGCCTGTCGCCGCGCCGCCTCCACCATCATCACATCTGGAGACAAATACAACAATTTAATCTATGCTAATATTATAGAACTGAAGAGCTTGTTTGTATGTAAGTGATATTGAGATTATCTAGGTGAAAGTCTTTTGTCTTCTATTTTTTGGAATATAATTAATATTGATTAAAGATAATATTTAACACTAAAAAATTCTGTCTTTATTTGTGATTATGTGTGTACGAGACTTTTGTGTGAAAATCCATTACAATGCGATTCTGATAAATTGGTTGTGATTCTCAAGATTTCCCCCGGGATTGCTCAATGTCATTCTCAATTATTTCTTGAGTTGGCTATTATTGCTGATTTTAGTTTACTCGATAGCTGATCTAATGCTGTTAAAATGTGCTCCCGATTTACAAGCGTGCGTGATTTGTTTTGTTCTCTTTGAATAAAAAATGTAATTGATAGGCTATTTGTAGTGCGATTGTAAAGTAAGCATATCAGAAATAAAAATCACTTCGCATTTTACAATCGATAAAGGTTTCCTAAATGTATAACGTACGTAAACATAACACGTAAATAAATTGCGTCAGTCGTAGTGACAAATACATAAACATACATACATATACATCCGTCTAGTGACGGATTAAGAATACACAATGTCACTACTCCATCTCAACCCTTAGGTGTTGTAAAAGGCGACCAAGGGAGTGCCTAACCATATTATTATGCAGACAAGAGCACTGCGAGAAAAGGAAAATTCGAAACAAACCCTATACCAACCCAGCCAGCGTGGTATAGTAGGCTAAATTCCTTCCACATTCTTTTTCTTTTTTTTCTGTGCCCAGCAGTGAAACGTTTATGATTTAAAAAAAAAATAAAAATAATAAAAAATGTTTACTGACACAGGGAAAGAAAATACATTGTTGTGGTTACAATTAATGGTTGGCACTAAACAGTGTTAATGTATTACACTAAAAGTACTGATACTGTTGACCAAACTAGGCAAAGGCCTGTATGGCTGTATTTTGGTTGACAGTGTTCAGTCGTGGAATGGACACAAAGTACATTTCGTCCCATTAGAAGAATAATGCCAAATTTATAATAATTTCATTTTTGTTTTATCTGAAGATAAGACATTATTCTTCTAATGGGACGATTTTATTAAGGCGTGGATGTTGCTTGTACAACGAGTTACACAATTAGGTAAGTATAATTACGTTTTTCATTTATTCATGATAGCTTTTAGTTTCATTTAATACTTAAATGTTACTTTAGTAAGTAATAGTAATAGAAGACGTCCGTATGTTTTATATTGTGCAATGAGCAATGCTCTGTAGTCGAGTTTTTGTAGCCAGGCAGATACTGTTTGTTTAAGTTTGTATTTATTTAGGCTGGCTATATTATTATTATTTATTTTTTTAATGAAAATTTATGAACTGAATATACATCACGCCTCTTCCCAAAAGAGTGTTAGGCACTTAGGCAGAGACCATTTCCTCTACCTGCTGCGATTCTGACAGAAACTGCCTCGGTGACGGTCGTATAGAAATATATATGTATGTCTATCAGTTCTTTAGATCCCATAACACAAGCTTATACCTATTAGCTTACTTTGCGCTAGATGGCGTAGTGTTTAAAAAAATCCAACAATAATTATATGTATTTATTTATAACACCTTTTGCTTCTTTACATTCATCAAACTTTTTATATGCTCGCCGATTTAGGGTTCTTTCTTTAATAAGTTCATAATTTGGTTATGGAACGTTCGTTATCCCATTTGAATATAAAACTTGAAGATAGTTTTCATACTTTGCAAAGTAATAAATGTTTAGTAATGTATGTCATTGACCTATAACAACTGTTTATATTTGTATCCATTAGCTAGTACCTATCTAACAGAAGTAATGTAACTAACAGATCACGCCTAGTACTTATTTGTAATAGTATTTATGACGATAATGATTATAACGTTGTGCGAATGTTGGTAGGTATTTTTTTTCACTGGAGTTTTCGACCGTCGACATCGACATTTTTTTGATCATCATCATTTCACGTCTCCTCCAAAGAATGTGAAGGGAATTTAACCTACTATACCACGTTGGCCAGACGGGTTGGTATAGGGTTTGTTTCGAATTTTCCTTTTCTCGCAATACTCTTTTCTGCATAAGGTTAATCCTTTTGTTGTTTTACAACGATACTTACGTAATGTACATTTTTTTATGACAACTATATATCGACCAATTCTATGTCGAAATGGGTATTTCTACGTTGTAAGACATGAAGTAATTAATTATTGAATAAGAAAAAATAAAATATGCAAAACCTGTTTAAATTTGATTCTTGTCCTAGGCAAAATTAGTAAGAAAGAAAACATTATCTTCATTAGTAAAATGTAGATATTTTTGGAAAGCTGAGGCTGTATAAAATACCTGATTAGGTATACATTTACACTATAATTATGCACTTCTTATTATTGGTTGTTAACTATTTATAAACCAACAAAAGTATGACGTGGTACCTAATTATTAAAGTTGGTATATGAAAATATGAAGTTATATTTAAATATAAAATGTTGCGATGATAAAGTAGGCATTGGCAACACTAGCTGTTATAAAGAGGAAAATTATGATAGAAATAACATGGGTTCTTTGATGTGTGAATATTATTTTAAAACTTTTCTGAATATTCAGTAGGTAGATAGATATAATAACTAGAAAATTATTAGTGAGAATAAATTATAAAAATTCCAGGATTCGGTTCTGTTGCTTACGTTGCAAAAAGTACTCAAAAAGTTAAAGAAGATTATAGTTAATGTTATCTAAAATTAAACAATTTTTTGATTGAAAATTAAAAAGATATTCTTTACATAGCAATTGTACTTTTGACACAGGAGAATCACATCCTCACACTCGACACTGCAACTCCTGCAGATTACCAGCGCTGGATCCTTGCAAACATCTAATTACGACACTGAAGTCTTAGGATTCCCTCACATCTAAATTGTACCAAGAATTGGAATAGATACACAAGTGATCATTAAAGAAAATTGTTTATTATGGCTAGATTTGTTGTATATATTTAATTATAGCACTTATTTCACGGTATTCAGGGTCCCTTAATCCTTTCAAATACTTTTAAAACGAACAATAAAGTTAAATAATAGTTATAAAGTAGGTGCCATCATTGGCAATCAATACTTATATCGCAATAACAAATTAACCCGTGACTGCAAGCCCTTTGCGAGTTCATCCAGCATTGGAAACTTAACAACATTCATCACTTTCAGCTGCTTAAGGCAGCTCATTATCGAACCTCACCGCTCTTAATGAGCGGAATCAACTTGTTCCAGCTTGTGTGACTAGGCAACATTACCTTTAAGAATACCTATTATTATACCAAAGTAAGATAGGATACAAAAAGTCCATTAGATGTTTTGTTTCATTGTTACTACCTGAGTCTGAACAAAAATTGGGTCTTTGTTATAAAGAATAAAACAAAAGACTTAATGCGAGGCTTTGAAGCTCGTTTTAGGCTCCGAATGTAGAACATTTTCGAGGTAGGGTTTCAGTCAATGATTTTTCAATGGTTTCAGCGCGTGATCCTGAATAAAACAAAATAGTCTTGGGGAGAAACTTTGGTTCAATTTTGGTTTTCTTTAGTATGTAGTCAATTTCGTAATATTTAATAAAGTTTAATATTAAATGATAATTTAGTTACAATTATTTTATATTAAGAAAAAAAGAAAAAAAAATAAACGTACTTGGGTAGTTGGTACTTGGTACTTGTACAAAATAATAAAATACGTATTTTACTTTTTAAATTCAAATTTGGAACACAATATTTCAGCCAGCTTATTTTTCTTTTGGGCCTTTGTTTCGCCTGTATATTGACCATAGCTAATGACATACAGTCGCGCATAGACGCAACGTTATTGTTCGTTTAAAATCAGGTGAGACACAAAGGTTTTCGTCATGAAACTAATTATGTGTACAAACGCAATAACACTCTAACTACATAGACAAGTTTGTATTGATCATTTAAATTCTCAGAATACAGTTTGTGGTTAATTTTTATTTTCTTTACCAGAATATTGGGGAACAACGGTTGAAGAGTATTGATTGGTATTGAAAAGGAAACTTAATATATCTCTGGAGAGTAGACCCTTGCCTCGCAGTCTCAGCAAATCAGATTGTGGTATCTAGACAGCTGAGAGGGTTAGAGACATACCTTTAGAATTTCTTCGAGGGTACGAGTATGTGGATTTCCTCACTGTGTTTTCCTTCACCGTTAGCAGATAGTAAGTCATTTGACTAAAACATTATAAATTCCAACTCGGACCGCATGTTTTGCAAGCCAGTAATTTTCCCATTTAGCCACCATCTTTTAGATATTAAATAGTCCATTAGTTAATTACCCAGCTCGATTATAATGAAATAAATATATGGTAGGTACAGTTTACTCCATAAATCTATACTAATATTATAACGCTGAAGAGTTTATCTGTTTGTTTGAACGCTAGGATCTCAGGAACTACTGGTTCGATTTGAAAAATATTTTTAGTGTTGGATAGCCTATTTACCGAGGAAGGTTATAGGCTATAAAACATTACGCTACAGCCAATAGGAGCAAAGCACTGGCCAAACAAAAGTGACGGGAGCGAAGCCCCGTGCGATTTCTAGTTACCAATAAAACGTGTATTTACATCGTATGATTCAATTTAGGGGAACTACTTTCAATAAATATTTACGTTAGTTTCATCATTAAGTTCGTTTAAACATGACTAATGTGAGATGAAAATAAATGAGCTGTAGGTTTTTTATTATGCTTGCCATCAGTATCTAAACAAGACGGTATTAGCTCTGACATTGAGAGATAGGTTAATTATGTAGGTAGCTCGGATAGGTATCTAGCATTTGCAGTGTATATACCTACTAGACTTGCACAGCGTAGTTTTAGGGGAATTTCGTCCAGAGAACTCTCTTTGAATAAGGAGTGAATAGGTTTCTTGAGGGTCGGCACCGAGTTCGTGATTCCCTTGGTGTTGCAGGCGGCCATAGGCTAGCCATACGCCTCTTTGCCATCATAGTGGAATAAAAAGACTAGAATCTCCTTTGATTTGATATAGTCAAGGCACTATATCGCTTATTTCCACAAATACCTATCGAAATATAAATTAAAGAAAACTTTTATATGATATTAAAATAATGAAAAATAAAAGTTTTAAACTATTTAGAAGTGCATTTATGCATATCACTTCATTTCGTTTATATTATACATTTTGAAGCAGTAATTTATGGCTGTGAGTATTTTATAAACACCGATAATATTTTGCAAAAAAAAATTTAATAAAAATAGATTAATATTTAAATTTAGGACACAGAAACTTAAAACGTCTACAGTAAAGTAAAAGTTCGCGAACTAGAAAATAAAGTCCTATTGTCCCATAGACAAAAATTGCTAGCTTGTACGTCGACTATATAATACATCCACTAGTCGCCATGATAAATTACCTTTTTTGTCTAACAACCAGAAACCGAACTGTGACTGTGATGTAATGACGATTTCTAACGACAAACCAACGATAGAAATATAGAATAAAATAAATTATTCCGTAGAATATCTCCATCTGCAGAAACTAGGACGAAAATTCAATACAGGCCAATTTCTCTGTAATAGCGCATGCCGACTCGAACACTACAGGGAACAATTTCTTTTAAAAATATCCACGAACGGATAATATACTTTGCTTGAACTCGTATAGCACATTATTCATACTAGAGCTAGTGGTTAAAAACTCCCCAAGGAACTTTCGAACTTAACCCACCTTATAATTGGTAGACAAAGTTTGCACTCGTTACATATTGTTCCAATGGCATTGGTAACTTTGTTAATAGCGTTACATAAGGTAACCTTTGGAAGTGGCACCGAGACGACTCGACGATCAAGATAGCGGGAGTCGTGCATGCGATGCACTTCTTTATTGCATTTATCTTGTTACGATGGATGGAAGACGGGTTCGAGTGTAAGGTTAATAGCTTAACAAGTTTAAAGAGTAGGATTTCAATTTCCGTCAAAATCATATTATTGTATGATCCTATATTTAAACGTTTCTTTATGTTGGAAGGGGAAGACCTAGAAGAACGTACCATAACCAAATAGGTGACGTTCTAAAGAAGGGAGTACCCTCAATCGGCGAGAATGCATGAAAAGACTGATGAATGTTGAAGAAGCCAAAGATGTATGTCAGAATTGTAGCAATTGGAAGGAAATAGTCTCTGCCCACCCTTCTGATGGGAAAGAGTAATTTAAATGTATATTTAAAGGTATCGTGGTTCATACTGCCTCGGTGGCGCAACAGAAGTCTAAACGACTGCTGCTTAAGAGGTCTTAGGATCGATTCCTGGGTATTGGGTATCGATTTAGGGTTATTCAAGTCGGTGGATCTTTGTTTGGCCACAATTTAGCACCTATTAGTCGTAGCATATAGCCTTCCTCGATAAGGGACCGGCTTGCAAATCATGCGGTCCGAGTTCGATCCCGACCGCCAGTACCGATGTGAATTCCACTTTGTGGAATTTTTATGTACTAGTCAAGTGACTTACCATCTGCTAACGGTGAAGGAAAAACATTGTGAGGAAACCCACATACCCTAGAAGAAATTCTATGAGTATGTCTGATCCACCAACCCCTACTAGGCCAGCGTGAGTGGATTATGGCCTAAACCCTCTCAGCTCTTTAGATAGAGGAGAGAGCCCAGCAGTGGGACTTAATAGGTTACTGATGAAAAAAAATAGCCTTCCTCCATATACAAAACTCTAATGCTTTATAATATTAAGTAGATCTGCAAGGTTCAAGTACGACATACCTCTTCGGTAACAGTCATCAATAAGATATTTCTATTCGAAGGTCAGGGTATAATTTCAACGGTTGGATTACTGTATGTTGCCGCTCTAGTCTCGTGGGATAACTACTGAGTGTCGGTGTGGATGACGTATGGCCACCACTCGCCCCCTAACGAGGGAGGTTTGCTACCGGGAATTCCTCCCAATAAACCAGTCTAACTTGACCTCCCCTTCCCCCTACAATAACGCCACACAAACAATAGCATATGAAGCTTAATGAAGCGTCGCGGCTCAATTTTCGATGGACGTCGCACAAATGGACGTTTACACAAATTGTATAATATGTTTGTTAACTGAAACTGCGGTTGTGTCCATATACGTGAGTCTTTTATTTTTATTTTTGTTGTACTGTGTTAATTGAAAAAACTGCACGCTTAAATTTTTCTCTCTTTGGTTAATTTACATGTCGCTGAGATGAAATTTTACTTCTTATTTTTGGCAACATTTAATGTTACAACTAGCATTAGGTACGCTTTTTCCCCCGGAGTGATCGGCAGCCCGACTTCCTCACGTGACCCGTAATTTTACATTAAAAATAAATAGAGACACATAAATTAAAAACTTTTTATGAATACCGTAGTAGGTATAATAATTTGTAAAATTTGCGTTATAGAATTTTCGAATTCAGGACTTCCCAACCAAATGCCCGTCTTGGGGAGCGCAGAAAAATGTCAGAGGGCGCGTAATAGGTACGTTTATATTTCCGAAAACATTATAGTTATTGTATCTGTTGGTATTGTACCTAATTGAAATTCAAATAAAAAATATAGTTGTTAAAAAAATATGTGTTTCTTAATTTTGTTGAAACTCAAGCGGGGCATGAAAATGTTATTTTGGGTTCGGGGAGGCTCAGTGAAGTAAAGGTTGGGAAACCCTGTTCTTGCATACCTGAAACGAAAAACAAAACAAACCCCTTGAAGCGATCTTTTAGAGCTGTCTTCAGTAAGCACATTACGCTGAGTGGTCAAACACTCAGTGCTGTCATTTAGCGACAAAAAACGTTTGGTGTCATACGACATTGAAGTGTTCAAAGAAATCTGAAGCAGTGTTCGTGACACACTCGAGGTTGGCCGTCAGTACCCCACAAAGGTCCCCTCAAACATTTCTGAGAAGATTTTTATTTGTGTTGGCGGACACTAGATTATACCTATTTCGTGTAATAAAAAGAGGTAAATTCAATATTTTAGGTCTACAAACGGGGGCGTTCTTTGTAACTTTTTCCGGACGAAGTTTTCGGAAGTGTTTGCTCAGTTTTAACAATAAAATAGAGTTGGACGCTTTTCTAACTTGAATACTAGATTGAACTTGTTGTTGTGAACTAAATAGGGAGGGTATTGACGTCACTATTTCTACTTGTACTTGCGACTGAGGAATGGTCCGTTGAACGTAAAGCTCCGGACGTGCGGCAGGTAGGTGCAAGGCCATAAAACCGATGTGTATCAATCTAGGAGTTAAGTGTATCAAGGGCGGATAAAATGGCGGTTTTGCTACCGATTCACGTTTACCTAGACATAAATATATTTTTACAAGTTTTACTCGGATTTTGTTCCCGTGAAAAAGGTATTTTATACTAGAAATGACGCGGGGCTTCGCTCCCATCGTTCTTTATTTGGTCACTGCTCAGCTCCTATTAGCCGTAGCGTGATGTTATATAGCCTATAACTTCCTCGATGAATGGGCTATCGAACACTAAAATAATTTTTCAAATGACAGACTGACTGGCCTGTTGGTCTAGTGGTTAGTGACCCTGACTGCTAAGCCGGAGGTCATGGGTTCGATCCCCACCCAGGGCAAATCTTTGTGTGATGAGCATGATTGTTTGTTCTGTGTCTGGGTGTAATTTATCTATATGTATGTATTATGCGACCGTTCCCAGTGGCGTAAATTAGGTGAGGCCTATGTTCAGCAGTAGACGTCGATAGGCTGATATGATGATGATGATGATGTATGTATTTACTTGGTATTTAATTTGGGACTAGATGGCGCTGTGTGAATGTGGTAAAATACTATTATTATTATTATTAAATCGAACCGGTAGTTCCTGAGATCAGTGCTGTAAATGATTTTACTAGTTATTTCGTACCATAGTGCTAGAACAAGATGATAAAATTAGCCCAGAAAAGTTAGTGTTTATACAAATGCATTAGAATCATTCTTGCAGACAGTGATAGACGTTCGCTGATTAGTCTATCAAATGCTAATTAAACTACGACCTCTTCGTATCAATTTTATTCACGAACACATTTTCTCTACGACTCTGTATATAGATAAATATATTATAGTGTAGTGTGTTTTTGGGTAGGTTTCCTCAGGAATCTGATCTTAATCAGATATTCTATTTATAGGAATTTCCTGTAAATAGAGTATCTGGTTGTTTTTTTCTTTTAATAGGTTAGCTGTGTATGTTTTTAAGTTAAGTATAAATTTTAATAAAAACTTGGGAAAATGCTTTTATTTTCTCTGCAAAAATATTAAACGATATTTATAGTGTAGTTAATACGTAGATAAATGAAATTCTTCGTAGAAACTTTTGAAATAAGTTATTTTATGGAAAAGCAGTTTTGAATCTATATTAATATAAAGTTAAAGCTGTAGAGTTTGTTCTGGTTCCGATCGAAAAATTTACATAAATTACGAGAACAGCCCCTGGTAAAAATTTGTTCAAAACTTAATTCGGATAAGCATTTGTATTTGCTGAAAACTGAGTAAGTACTGTGTTATATGGATTAACTCTGCGGTTGTAGTGGATTTGCGGTCTAGTTCTCAGATTATAATCTAACTTAATATTGTTGTTACCTTGCCTGCCTCGTTGGCGCAGCGGGAAGTGTATACGACTTCTTTGCAAGAGGTCCCGGGTTCGATTCCCGGGTCGGGTGAAAATTGTTTTGGAGTTTTCTATCATGAAATTCCAGTATTGAGATTTTCCCGGAGTTTGGTAAACAAATGTCCCCGGTTGATGACAATAGGCTCGCCCCCTATTTCATGGGACCAAACATAGCTGGCGAAATGTGAGTGTGAAACACCTCTGCCTACCCCTTCGGGGAAAAAGGCTTGATGCTATATGTTATGTTATGTTAAACTGAGCGATTGGGAGAACTAGCGAATAGTACATAAAATTAAACGTGGTACTCGTGATTTGTTATATAAAGCGTGAGTTCGTCGACCGCGGTGGCGAGTAACTAATATTCGCAAATAGCTGAATTTATTAATGATCGAACTCATTATTATGTCAACCCATAAACGTCCTATTGCCGGGGATCGCCTCCAAACATTGTGGAGGGAATTTAGCCTACTATACGCTGGCCAGAAGGGTTGGTATAGGGTTTGTTGCGATTTTTTTTTGTCTCGTAGTGCTCTTGTCTGCCTAAGGTTACTCCCTTAGTCGCCTGTTACGACACCCACTCGGGCACGGGTTGATATGGTGTAGTGACATTATGTATTTTTAATCCGTCACTACACGGACTGACATGATCAAAGTATTTTTGTTAAAAAATAAGACTGTTCCGCACTCACACTTGCAAGAGGTGTAATAATGGTTATTGCAACTCCTGTAAGCTATAACCAACAGCAATGAACTTTTGCAAACACGTGACACACTCTGAAGACGTTTGTTTGAAACAACTATTACTACGTTAGAACTTCTATTTCATTCAGGACATGGAGCACACTTATTGACTGTCATCTCGTGTAGCGGTTAAACAGGCTGTGCCGAGTGACGTGGGTTCGATTCCCATACGAGACAAATACCTATTTGTGTAATTCATAGATATCTGTTTCGAGTCTGAGTGAACTTTAAGTCTGTTAATTCGTCTTTCTCGTCAGACAAAGGGCTTGTTCCTTATTGGAGTTGTTATCTTTTATAGAAAGAAATTAAAAACTTTACAAGACTGCTCTTAATAACAACACATTTTCACACGGCGTTCTTAGTACCACTTGTTATTCATTTGTACAATGGAGTTGAGGCAAAGAGGTACCTCATCCTTTCAGCTTCCCCGTTGGATAAATCTCATTTCGCTATTGCAACGGGTAGAGGTCTTAGCCAGACTTTGTAGAATTATACCAAACGCTTTGCATAATTAAAGTCCTTGTTTAGTACTAAATCACCTTGTCTTTGTGGTGTTTAAGTTTCTTTATTGAATCTAGGCCTTGTCTTATGTAGGGAATTTATTTTTGGTTGATATAAATTGTGCAAATTTAACATTGTTTGATCGATGAGAGAGGGCGGTATATATTGCCTTCAGGGGCTGCCTTGTACACAAACATAGTACCTGCCTGACATTTGTGCATTTGCATGTTACACTGTTATTAATTATATCGGCCGTGTTAACAATCAAACGTTATTGTTAAGCTGTGGATAGCAAACAAAGATTAATAACGTACGTACCTATACGTATGTCAGGTTGTTTGTACTGTGTTTGTCAATTAAATACATAAAGAATTGTAAATTGTAAACAAATTCTGAAGCCATGGTGGCTGAATGAATAAGTGACCTAAGCTGAATGGATAAGTGAGTGATTTTATTCAGTTAACCGTCGTAGTTTATCTCCTTGTATGCCGAAAATGATGTCAAAAACATCACTAAATATTTCACATCCAATCGTCGGATTTTGTAAGTACCGTGTTTACGTTTGGCGTTGATACGTTTTGAAGAGTTACGTAGTAGTAAATCCAGACCTACTAAAAGTAGTATAATCTACATTCCTAAAAGCTTTTCGCATATTATCTGATATGATTTGACGAGGCCAGATAATAAACCATTAGAGACATGAATTTGAAGCTACCGGGAACGTGGGTTAACGTATTATTGTTACTTTTCACTATCTTTTGGTTACTAATTGGTTGTCTATTGTCAGTTACGGTCCATTCAAGGACTTTTTGACGCGATTACATTCTTTGATAGATAAGGTCTATAAAGATTATGTTGTTTTAGGTTATCATAGATTTTTATTCATTATCCGTCTAGTTGCGGATTGGGAATAGAGACATATCATAAATGAGAGACATAATCATGAAAACTCTTAGTTCTATGCTTGCTGTTTACGTGACGTGGCGTGAGACGTGCCACCACGTGACAGCTGTCAAACTGCAATAGTAACACTAAAAATGTTGACAATTTAAATAGTGTGTTTGTCACTATCACATGCTCTTTGTTAGTTTTATTTTTATTTTGCTTCTGTGTATTTTTACAAATGTATGCTTACATATAAAAATCTTTTCTTTCTTCTAATGTACTACTCAATCTCAACCCATGGGTGTTGTAAAAGGCGACTAAGGGAATAATTTTTGCAGACAAGAGCATTGCGAGAACTTTGGACCTCTTTAACAGTAGTCGCTGTCGTGTACTCTACCGCTGCGCTATCGAGGCAATCACTATTTTAGACTTGTTTAATAGATTATGTACAATTAACCAAACTATTTCTATTTGGAAGCCTCCGTGGCTCAGTGTTTAGTGACCCTGGCTACTGAGACAGAGGCCGTGGGTGCGATTCAGGACAAATCTTTGTGTGATTAACACAATTATTTGTTCTGTTTCTGGGTATAATGTATCTATAATAATATACATAAGTATGTATTTACAAAAAAAAGTTGTATAAGTATTATATCAGTTGTCTAGTACTCATACTAGATGGCGCTGCGTGTCAATGTCCAAAAATTATTAGGTATTATTATTTCAACAATATAAAACCTTTAAATTAGAATCTGCATAAAGTTAAGACTTGTAATAAAGAAGAATTACAACATTGCACTAATATATGGATCTAGTTTGGACCGTGAGCCAACCCATTAGCACTGATTAAACATGACATGCGATCTCCAAATTACATATCCAATTTAAAAGTTAATTTTATTTCTAGCCAGCCATTTTAGGTATTATTTCTTAATGTTTATTATTTCGGAATGTGTTTTAGTCATCTTTGGTCACCGAACATTTCCAAGCATTGAAGGAAGAAGATAAATATGTACTTATATAGATACTCAGATAGATAGAATGTAGTGACGGATTAAGAATACAAAGTGTCACTACCTCATCTCAACCCGTGATTAAATTAAAAAATAATTCTCATTGGGTTGACATTTGTAGTTGGCATAATTTGTCTATACTGTAGAGTGTATAATATACATACATACATACCTAGCATCACGCCTTTTTCCCCGAAGGGGTGGGCAGAGGTGTATAGAATAAAAAAGGGTACCTACCAAAAAGTATCTATTACAAATATCTTTTATTAACTGTTACATAGGGTTCACAATCGTAATAGATTTACGGTATTTGTGACTAATTGAAGATCTGACTTCTGTCCCAGACAAATCTGTAGTCTGACCTTGTTAACTTGAATACTAGCTATATAAATTATCCTACACTAAATCAAGTGTCACCGAATTCCTCAGAGAGTCTATATACCAAGTTTCTTAATTAACTGCGACTGTTTCAAGGCTCCTATTAACCTGAAATTAGCAAGGAAAATGGTAGTGCGACCAGTATATTTTACTGGTTTGAAGCCAAACGTAAAGGTTAATTTCGTTATGGATTATGAAACTGAACTTTGGTTGATAATGTTCCAGAAGGTTCACCAGAGTGGTTGCAATGTATTTTGTGATACATTTGAATGAACGTATAAATAATGGATTCGAAGATCATCAGAGTGAAGAGGAGAGGCAAAAAGAGAAAATGTATCAGTAACAACCAAAAGACGTGTGAACGATGTGTGTTTGTAATTATTGAAATTTGATTGCTTTTCCCTTTATTATTTTTTATACAATGTGGTTTTTTATCTAAGGGAAAATAGGCAGTGGTCCATCATACGATCCACATTTCACCAGATATGTTTGTTCCTAGTTAAAACGGGAAGTATGCCCGTCCTAACAAAACTAAAATTTTCCAAATCGGTATATAAATATGGAAGTTCTGAGGTTAGAAACATAAAAAACAAAATACAATCGAATTGAGAAAAAAGGGGGATCCCTTTTTTTGAAGTCAGTTATATTGTCATATTGCCCGGTTAAGGTCACATTACCGGACTTTGGGCTGATACTAAGAATTTGAAGAATGTTTTGTCTAAAAACCCATTAGGTACCTTTTTTGTCCATCCTGGGGAACCAACACGGGACGCCTTGGGCATACACAATACACACTTGTAGCACTCTCGCTTCACCATTGATGCCGTATTTTTAAATATTAAGTAATTTAAAAAAAATATAATTCTATAAATAAATGGTAAGCTCGTAGTAGTTCTTCTATATTTATAATAATCAAGATATGAGAGCACATTTTAGAAGTCGAATGATAGAATAATGGCAAACTAAAAGGGGTTAAGTGTTGATAAATCTTGGGCATTCAGCCAGAACATCTGAAGTAGGTATCTAACAATAATGTTGGACTGTCTAATATATAAATTGAAGACATTCTATACACATTTTCTATATACATAGGCTATGTAAAATGCTCTCACTACCGCATTCAGAGACGTCAATCAGCAGTAATCTGTCATTAACACAATTTTTTCATTGAATAATCGTCTTTAGGCGTATAGACTTAAGAATTACACGTTTTTACTAAGTAAACTTTAAAGTTAAGTGACGTCTCTAAGTACGGCAGTCAGTGTTAGCTAGATTTAGATTTCTTTTATGCCCAATATAAGTGGCCCAAGAACCAAGAACGTTGTGTGTGCAACTGTAGGAGATACTTCATGATATGACACGTGGGACATAATATATGATATGCCTAGCGTACCTGAATGTGAATGTAATATCCCTGTACTTTGGCCTTATGTAACGTTAGTTACGTAGCATAATAATTATATGTAATAAATATATATAATTTGTAATAAATATAAATAAATTGTCATTATAATTTTTTTAAATTATGGAACAAACAATGTAATAATACGTAATAATAAATCAATTAATAAATATTAGTATTTTTTTTCTAGTAATTTTGATAATATAGGTACATATCTACAGGAATAACATCTCATATTTTAATAAGATAAAATTACTGATACTATTTTACCTACACACTCTTTGTAAAATCCCACATTATAAATTAACTATTGCATGCATCGGTACATTATGTAACGCAAATTCAACTAAATTATTTCATAATTCAGTAATACTAAGAAGAGAATTATCAATAATGCTTACACATAGAGCAATCTTCTGTTACATAACTTTAATGAAATAAAAAATTCCCAGGTGTATAAGGTAAATCCAAATACAAGTCGATAAGGGTCCGTTCACACCGACCGGATCGGCTCGGAGAGCATCGGCCGGCGCTCTTCTTTTCACATAGACCGGGCGGCGCGGCGCGGCGCGAGTTATACGCTTGGTTCTGGCCGGAGCCGGTCGGCTTCTCTTATTATTTCACACTAAGCGCGTTCAGTGTGCTCTCAAGCATTCTCAATTATTAAAGAAGTGACATATAAAAATAAACCTTATTACAATGATTCAAAACTCAGTTTTAAACGTAATAAAAATCTGCTCTCCTCTCCGAGCCGGTCTGTGTGAGTGGAGCCTAAGTTGGCAGCGTGCTGCCGTGCTAAAATTAAGTAAGTAACATACCTACCTACTACTGATGAAAGTGTGACGGGGAAAATCCGCTATTCCGATAACTCGTGTAATTGTATCATTCTAGATTTTGTAAAGTACCTGACTATGATCTAAAAACTTAGGTTCACAGTAGCGGTATTAGTAATCTGCTCAGGTATTTTATGTCTTTTGTATACTTATTAAGGAAAAATATAATCACGTTCTATCGCTAATTCAATGAATTAATTACCTAACCTAATCAATGATTAAAAAGAGTGGCTTGAGTTTCTTGCCAGGTTCTTCTCAGAGCTCAACCTTGTCAATGAACTGGCCGTAGGCAAATTAGCTGACACCTTATTTTGCGTTTGCGGTTTGTATGACGTTCATAAGTATCATGTATTTGATCTATATGAAATAAAGATTTTGATTATGACTAAGCACTAGGGTAACCGGTCCTATTAGAAGTCTCTTGAGGAGGCCTATGTTCAGCAGTGGACGTCCTACGGCTGATATGATGATGATGATGACTAGGGTACATCCCAGAACATAGTGTTATTTCGACATTTTTAAAATTATGCTGACATAGTTTCGTAAATTCGTCATACGTGGTTCATTAGAGCGCATAGGTGCCTTCCTTAATATGTTTTCGTTAGATCACTCCGTCGTTTTATCTACGTGTGTATTATAACTCCATAAATAACTAACATGAAAGGCGGACTGTGGATCTATTAAGCGTGCTATACAAGAAACTTACCAAAAGTTTTCAAAATGTTAAAGTAGGTATCTATTACACACACGAATACAAATTGAATATAATATATAGTTATGACGCCCTACTAAGGCAAATCAATATTTTAAAATTAATTTATTTTTATCCTTATCATTGAAATATAATTACCTACATAAGTTCACGTTGTAAGTAGATTACTTAGTAATTGTACCTAGGTTAATTTATTTACTTAAATACCTACCTACTAGTATTAAATCTCTCTTAATGTTATTACCTACGTTATAATGTAAGTTTACCTTCTATTTTAAAATTACGATGGTACCTATAACTCGATCACGAATGAATTTGGAATTAATTATTAATTATAATAATATTCTACCACATTCCCACAACGCCATCTAGTCCCAAATTAAACAATTATATTTGCTTGTGTTATGGGTACTAAACAACTGATAATTATACTACTGAAATAATTTTTTTTTGTAAATACATACATATTATAGATAAATAACACCCAGACACAGAACAAACCTTCATGTTCATCACACAAAGATTTGTCCTGGGTGGGGATCGAACGCGTGACCCGGAGGTCACGCGTTCGCTTAGCAGTCAGGGCCACTAACCACTAGACCAATAGGCCCGTCAATTAATTGTAGGTATACCAAATACCTATGTATGCACCTTCTGTGTACTTAGAGAGGCGTAAGATCCAGAATTGGTATATGGAAATTTAAAACTTATCATCATCATCAGCAACCCATTAAGTCCCACTGCTGGGATCGGGTCTCCTCTCCTCTAACTAGAGAGCGGAGAGAGTTTTAGGCCATAATCCACTCACGCTGGTCTAGTGCGGGTTGGTGGATCAGACATACTCATAGAATTACTTCTAGGGTATGTGGGTTTCCTCACGATGTTTTCCTTCACCGTTATGGAAATTTAAAACTTACGGTAATAAAAACAAGATCTAAATGAATGAAAGCACTTTTATTTTTTCCTTGAGTCGAGGAGTGAAGATCGTACGCAGTGGTACGGTACCTACTATTAGTCAGTCAAGAAATAATAATAATAATAGGGGAATTACCATGAACTGAAATGAAGTGAACTCAATTTGAAAAGATCCTTACTAAAAGATCAACATATTAGGTAGGTACTTTGAAATCGAAACCTTATATATACTAAGGTACGATTCTAATAAAGTGCTAAAAATAACCTAGGTCCGGTACCTACTTTCAGCACATGTTCAGTAGCTTACACATAATCGTTGGCAGGCGCACGTCGTTCAATCCTACCCTACCCGCCAAATCTCATTCGGTTCAATAAAAACTAAAGGCCGTCCCTCTATAGCTACTTGTTATTGCTAGACAGTCTAACCCTGGATGTTCAGGTAGTCCGGAGTGCACGCGACCTCGCGTGGAGAGGTCAGGGTCGAACCATACCTGCCACTTTATAAAGGTGGTATCTTGACATCGATGACTTTCGCAAACACCTACCTCAATTAGTTACGTCACACCCGTTTAGTTAAACAAAAGCAATTTAAATTCATTTGTTTGTTGTCACAAGGAAATTTTATTGCTTTCGCATTGTAACATATATTTCATATTCCATAGCCAACTTTTCTGTTAATGCCATCTAGCGGCAAGTAGTCGAAATAAAAATATTGTGGCGCGCGACCTCTAGTATCATTCGCAGATACTTTTGTTATGAAACGTGAAAGTCGCTGAAACAAGGCAAGTGGCGCTGTAGTAGCGAACTTTCATACAATTAAGCTGCATTTGAGAAAACTTTTGTGTTTAATTATTCTGCTTTCGTTTCAAAACTAGAGTGTTTACTTGTTCGCTGAAAACGTTTTAGTTCATTAACGAGCTTGTCAGAGCAACATAATGCAAATATTGCTCCTGTTTAAAAATTGAACGGAAAATGCAGTAGGTACCTACTCTTCTACTGCATTTTTAGGTCTTTAAAAATATTTTTACCTATTAATGTACCTACCTATACAATGACCAAGTTAAGTGAAATAACAAATATTATTTAACCAGATTAAACGATTAATTATTGTTTGATATTTTTATGTTTTGTAAATTTAAAGTCCTTACGTGGATTCCGTAACAAATTATTCATGTAATCGAAAAACAGTAATTTTTTTATCTACTTCCGAATTTAAAAAAGTAGAGGTTTTCATTTCGTCAGAATATTTTTTTTAATGTAATTAGATTACTCGGAGGCAATTGGGCCAATTTGGAAAACAATCATTGATAATGGCTGAAAAGCCATTATCAATGATATACAAAATTAAATATTACAATATTATTATATACAAATATTGGTCTTTACGAAATAAAGTTTATTTACATTAGAAACAAAATGTCATAAATGTATACCTACTTGATAAAAAAATTATATTAATATTGTCTGAGGAAATAATAAAATGTCAAACTTAGGTGTATCTCGTGAAACATTTTTTTCAGATAAAAGCTTCTCAATTTTCTTTTGAATGCATTGTTGTCTAACTGTTTCCTTACATTTATTATAAATTATTGGAAGCATACAGAAGTTACTAAATAACTTTTATTTAATTATATTCAATAGTGTTTAAAGTATCAATTTTTAAATGTGGGTATTGTTTACAAGTCGGCAGGCACTAAGTTATGTGATTTTCATACAACATAGATCACTCGGAGCATTCCGAGTAAATTTAAAAATTAAAATTTATGAAGCTATTCAGTAAGGCCCGATTTTTTGGACCAAAACAACCAAACAACAAAACAATTAAATCGTAAAAATAATGAAGGTTTCGAGAAATAACCAAGTGTAACATGATTGAAACAGAAACAGAAATATTTATTTGTCAATGTAGTGTAGATAGGTTAAATTTTCAGATCTTGCGTTAATAAAAAAGTGATCGCTACATTGTACCCATATGCATACAAATATTATTTTAATACTAAAAAAAAAAGAAATTAATTAATTACAGTTAATATTACAAACTAGACAACAAACAAATAACAAATGTAAGACTTAACTATTTAAAAAATTCAGAAAGTGAATAATAACATTTTTCAATTAAAAACTTCTTTATAATTCTTTTATAAATATTTAAGTGAAATTGCCCACTTGTATTTAAATATTTCTTCGCCAATATTATTTTGAGTCTACTTCATAAAAGCTCTCCTAGAACAGTAACCCTGACCGACCTTAGAACAAATTCCTTCGTATTATAAAGACAGACAACTGATTTATATCAGTATTAGGTCATTCATCCAAAGCCAACGACATTTTTATTGCCTCTGCTGGGGTGATTAGTGTGTTCGTTATAGCGATTTTTATATTGAGTAAAATAATCTTGACGCAAAAGAGGGCTGTTATAAATTTGACTTGTCTATGTGTATATCTGTAGATTTGTAGCTCATAAACGAATGGGTCGATTTTGATATGGTTTTTTTGTTTGAAAGATGGTTCTTACTTGTTGTATGTTTTATTAAAATTAGTGTATCTGTTTCAAAGTCATCAGCTTTTGTCGAGGTTGACTTAATATTTTCAATTTTGTTTTTTTATTCACTAAGGGGTAGGTTAGAGGTGTGTCATATCCACATTTTACCAGCTATATTAGATCCTATGTAGAAGGGAGCGAGCCTATTGCTACTAACCGAGCACATTTTCAGATTCAGGGCTGATTGATAATTCGAATGTCACCACCGTTGTGTATCGGTTAAGATAATGATCGAGTGACGTAGTAGGTTAGATTAGTTGATTGCCACAATTCGATTGACAAATTTTAATATTTGTATGATTCATCGAAATTTATCTCAACTCTGGGTGTCATTTATGGTATGTTTGTAAAGTCTCCCGCGATGCAGGGCTGTTGACAGTGCGGGCGTTGTATTTAAAAAATATCAATGAGAAATTTATTATAATTTTTAATTAAGAAAACCGATATCATGTTTATGTTATGATAGAGTTTTACGTTGTAAGCTAGTTAAAACCATTAATAAATAAAATAAATTAAAAATTAAGCTTCAATGGTCATGTTTCATGTTGCAGCTTATAAATCCACTTCTACGAATCATAGTAGGTAACGATTTCGAAGAACTCGCTCAAGGTTTATTATGTTGAGTATGAAGGTTATGCTTTAACCTATTATGGTTCTAGTAGCTGCAGCCCGCGGCTTCACTCGCATATGATCAGTAAAAAGTAGCATACCTACATAGGTATGCTACTATCCAGACTTTAATCTAACTGTGTGCCAAATTTCATACCGATTCTTCGAGCCGTTCTGGTCTGATCGATTAATATATAATATAATATAAAATCATTTATTTCGGAATATTTTTTTTTTACATTCCATAGTTATAAATACCTTATTCTAAACATACATACAATTATAAACACTTAATGACTAAGCACACGTTAATGTCGGCGTCGGCGATGGATTAAGAAACATCCATCGGTATATAAGTAGATATATCCATGAGAAACCACGGGTGAAGCCTTCATTGGGTTCACAATTTATAAAATAGTTCAACTATTGCACTTATTTAATTAAATTTAAATTACTTCAGTTCGAATCGTTCCATACAAAACCACGAATAACGAACAAAAAAGCTCACAATTGTCGATTGACCTAAATAGAAAAAGTTAGAGCAGCGAAATAATGGAATTTATTCAGGATACGGTAAATTAGCTCGTGGGTCTGGGACAGTAGTATTTTCTTACCTACCTATATTATTATTTCAATCTCATTGAATTTCGAGTACCTTCTACCGCGACAGTGGAACCAGGCGTCCGGTCCGGCTGATGGTCGCAGTTACTGTAGTCTAATGACGCCTGCAATACCAAGGAGAACACGAACGCGTTGGCGATACATGCCCTGACCCCTACTTGATTTTTGACAGTGCAGTGTGAACTTTAATGTTTGTAAGCATTCTTGCAATCATTATCATCATATCAGCCCAATGACGGGCGTCATTGGGCTGCTGCATTGACCGCTGGAGCTAGGTCTCACCTAATTTCGACCACACCGAGCGATTTGGTGCCACCTGCAAGCAACGGCCTAGGTTTACTAGGTTTCACATATATATAAAATCTATTTAACTGCGATCTTTTGTTAAAGTGTTTCAATTGCTTTCGATATAAGTTAGAAATATGCGCCCTACCTTTCTTAGAAGCCTAACCTAAGTTGACTCCTCCTTGTTATACGAGTATTATACAATACAACGCGTAGGCGTTGAGGGCCGTAATAGTAAGGTTGTTTTATGAGAAGGCTTTATGTCCGCCCCGACCGCTCTTCCGAAATAACACAAATAGCTTTCAATCTGCCATAATTGTGTTTGTGGAGCTATCATTTGGATTATTGAGGTAATTACTCGTTACGTTTAAGGAAAGTGGGACGTTTAGCTTCTGCTTTTTTATGATAGCAAAAATATATGATATGAAGCCTCCGTGGCTCAGTGGTTAGTGACCCTGACTGCTGAGACAGAGGTCGTGGGTAATCTTTGTAATATAGGCACAGTTATTTGTTCTGTTTTTGGGTGTAATGTATCTATAATATGTATGTATTTACGAAAAAAAAGTTATTTAGTTGTCAGTTGACAGACAGTTGAATAGTTTCCATAGTACAAGCATTAGATTAGTTTGAGACTAGATGGCGCTGTGTGTGAATGTCCTAACAATATTATTATTATTATTTTATATCACATGCTGTGTTTATGCATACTAGAAGTCCCTGGGGCTTCGCTTCCGTCGTTCTTTATTTGGCCACTGCTCAACCCCTATTAGCCGTAGCTTGATTTTATATAGCTTATGCCTTCCTCGATAGATAGGTTATGCAATACTAAAAGATTTTTAAATCGGACCAGTAGTTACTCTTCAGCTTTTGAATATTAGTAAAGATAAAATATCATGTAAATTACCTAAGTGAAACAAATATTTCGTAACCCTTTTTAGGAAAAGTTTTTAATTATTATAAAAAGTTTATATAATTTTAGAGAAGTGTAGAAAGTAATATTAATTTATCTATTGAATTTAATGCGTAATATATATTATATAGACATCAATTTAGAAAAAGAAAATAGTATAATTTCTATTAAAATACCTAGGTCCTAAAATAAATTATATTTTGGACTAAATGTCACGCGTATGTTATTAAAGTCAATGTACAATGATTTATGAACATTCTACACGATAAGGGCTAAACAGCTACTCAATCATAAATTAAAGTAAACATTTTCATTACAAATATGTTTTCCATTATTTGATAAAGAGTTTTACTGGTTAGGCGTATCAAGAGATGTAATATAACAACAGTAAAATCTTTACTTCTATTTGGTATAGGAATAAACATAACATAGCATAACGCCTTTTTCCCCGAAGGGGTAGGCAGAGGGTTTCACACCCACATTTCGCCAGCTATGTTTGGTCCCATGAATTAGGGGGCGAGCCTATTGTCATCAACCGGGAAAATCTTAATACTGGAATTTAAGAAAATTAAGAATTTGGAACTTAAGACCCGGGAATCCAACCCGGGACCTCTTGCACAGCAGTCGTATACACTTCCCGCTGCGCCACCGAGGCAGTTACCAATAATTGGAATACCAATAATAAATTAAGCTCCAATGGTTATCTATACTAATATTATAAAACTAAAGAGTTTGTTTGTTTGACCGCTAGAATCTCAGGAACTACTAATCCGATTTGAAAAATTCTTTTAGTGTCAGATAGCCCATTTATTAAGGAAGTTTATAAGCTACCTATATAACATCACGCTACGACCAGTAGGTGCTGAGCCACTTAACAAAATTTTCCAATTCCGTTGCCATCCGCGTAGTTTATATGAAATTTGATTTACAACAGCCGGCTACACGGTTGGAATCCACCAAGGGCATCTCTGTGGAACCATGTAGCAGGGCTTTAACTAACACATCCATCGATTATAACTTTCGCATTTATAATATTAGAAGGGTTGAAGTAACACATTTCACTAAAGAAAATCCTTAGAAAGCCTGTTCTGCGCAATTGGTCTGTAAAAACTATCGTTGCGCAGAATTTCAGTGGCGATATCATGGCCGTTTCGGCGTAAATCCTACCCACGTAAGTACATTGGGAATGATTGATGATACGATAAACACTCGCTATTCAATGTCGATGTTCAGATATTTGTGGTTAATGTTGCTAGTATTTGAGTCAATAAATTGGTAAAGTGGTTTATTGTACCAATTAGATTAGAGGAACAATATATGCATCAGTCTGTATTTAGCCGAGGTTGGAGGGAGGAGACCCAGTGCCCAATAGTGGGTCGTTTATGGATTGTAAGGAGGAGGAGGAGGAGGAGGGAGGCACAAGTGATAACACTAACTAAGCATATTTAATTCACAGTAGAATAACTCAATAACACTACTCCTATAGGTTCCTATAGTCCTGTAGGATGTGAATATACCTAATATTCACGAAAATTCTATTTTTCACAACGACGTCATTTCAAAAAAAAAAATACATACCTAATAGGTAGATAAGTATTTGCCAAAACTGCGTGTTATGTTACATGTGTTTTTGATAAGTAAGATAAAGTGGCGAAATTCTTTAAAAATTTAGAACGTAAATCTAAATAAGCTATAACTATTTATTAGTCAGAAATATATTTAAAAACGTATATTTATTTTTATGTAAACTCCAACTTGATCGCATAATTATATTATGCGATCAAGTTGGAGTTTACAACTTTAACAAAAACATGTCTTCATAACTTTATAGGGTCAAACATCGATTGAGTTAATCGCTTCAGTTGATTTGTCGCTTCGTACCATAGTAGACAGCGTGTCGGCCCAGTGTAAACACCGCTCTATAAACCCCACAACGTACTGATACTCGTAGATTCGCGCGTCTAAATATAAACGGGTCAATACCAGTCTCGCTTCGCGACGAAACAATTTCATTTACGAGTTTCGGTACAGAACTTACTTTCGGGCCGTATATCGAAATATTTTAGAACGCCTACATTGGGTTTTTTATCATTCGTAGTATCACGCCTTTTCTTCTGATGGGATAGCAGAATAGATATTGGTTAATGTAGTGAAAGAGGTAATAATAATAATATTCTACTACATTCACACAGCGCCATCTAGTTCCAAAGTAAGCAATTATATTTGCTTGTGTTATGGGTACTAATTAAACAACTCATATACTACTTAAATACATTTTTTTTTGTAAATACATACATATTATAGATAAATTACACCCAGACACAGAACAAACCTTTATGCTCATCACACAAAGATTTGTCCTGGGTGGGGATCGAACCCACGACCTCCGGCTTAGCAGTCAGGGTCACTAACCACTAGGCCAACAGGCCAGTCAAATATAGGTATATAAGGTATTTGGATCAGAACTATTGGCTCTCTATGAGAGTATCTACACATGATAGATAGGCAGAAGATGCCCGTCGCCAATAAGAAATCGTCAGCATCAATACAATGCATAAACGTCCCAATGCTGGGCATGGGTCTCCTCCAAACATTGTGGAGAAAATTTAGCCTACTATACCACGCTGGCCAGACGGGTTGGTTTAGAATTTTGTATTAAATTTATTTTTCTTGCCTCTTCTTACCTTAGTCGTCTGTTACGACACCCACCTACGGATTGAAATGGGGTAGTGACATTATGTATTCTTTACACGGATGGACAGGCAGAATATGTCTGTCCCAATAAGAAATAGGCGAGACGATAATTATGTACGGGTGTATATATAGATGTATCTATAAATTTTACATTAGTCTGCTCTCAGACTAATGTAAAATTTTCAAACATTTCCAAATATAAACTACTTCTTGCCCGGGATTCATGCAAAAAAAGATTGGAAATTACATAAAGATATATAAAAAAATGTAATTTATGCGTACACATTAATAATAATCTATACTAATATTATAAAGCTAAAGAGTGTGTTTGTTTGAACGCTAGGATCTCAGGAACTACTGATCTGATTTGAAAAATTCTTTTAGTGTCAGATAGCCCATTTATCGAGGAAGGTTATAGGCTACAAAACATCACGCTACAGCCAATAAGAGCTGAGCAGACAGGAGCGAAGCCCCTAGCGACTTCTATTATGTTATATAATTTATGGCGGCGCGGCGTGGTCGTCTCCCTTCAGATGGACCGACGCGATAACCTGGTAACGGTTTCGAGAGGTCGTTGGTTGCAGGCAGCACAAAATCACTTGCGGTAGCAGCAATTAGATGAGGTCTATGTCCAGCAGTGGACAGTATTGGCCTGATATGATGATATTTTGTGGTCCGTATAATCCAATTCTTTTTTGTAGATATATTCGCCCATCTATGTATGGCAGAATTATGTTAATAAATAGGTAAATCATTAGCTTGCCTACTTTCTTTGCTGAACATAGGTTCATGTTAATTATTATACCTTATACACTTTATTTTTAGTATTCGGTATATAAAACTGATCATTTTCAGTGCGAAAAACACAATAACACTTCAATGGAATGCCTCGGAGATTATTACGAGTTTGTTGGCAATAAAGGTCAGACGGAGCTAGAACAATATTCACTAGTTTTCAACATGGTATATCAACAGCTTTTATATACATGTGTTACTTTGTAATAAAGAAGAAATGGCTTTTCGTCTTTTATTGAAACAACCAGTTTTTGCCCGGGGCTTTTCTACCGTGGATCGTTGTTTAGCCAATACTCGGCTTCTATTTGTTGTAACACGATGTTCTATAGCCTATAGCCTTTTTTAATAAATGGGCTATCCAATGTAAATAAAATTGTTCAATTTGGTTCAGTAGTTCTCGAGATTAGCGCATTCAAACAAACGGACATACCGCGATAAACTAGCTAACCGCAAGCTAGTCAGATTAATAAATAAGGCTAAAACTAGCAGTAATGTCGTTGCTGCTGTGCAAGAGGTCTCGTGTTCGATTCCCGGATCGGATGAAAATGGTATTGAATTTTTCTATCATGAAATTTCATTATTGAGATTCTCCCGGAGTTTGGTAAACAAATGTTCCCAGTTGATGACAATAGGCTCGCCCCCTATTCCATGGGACTAAACATAGCTAAAAATCTCTTGAGGAGGTTATGTCCAGTAGTGGACTTTCTGCGGCTGATATGATAATGATGATGATGAAACATAGCTGGCGAAATGTCGGTGTAAAACACCTCTGCCTACCCCTTCGGGGAAAAAAGGCGCCATGCTATGTTATGTTAATGTCATTAAAATAAGTACTGACATCATATTTAAACAAATTTCTTTTGCGTGAACTTTATAAATCTGACTCACCCACTTAAAATGCAGACTGTTCTGACCTGACACAGCCTACTTGGCAATCATTACAAGTTTCTATGTATAATGAGCGCGCTATTGTGAATGTCAAGCTTATTTCTTTGCTAGACCTAATTTCTTAGGGATAAAGGTCATACTAACGCTGGAGCACTTACGTCATTTCCAAGAAGTCTTGAAGTTATTTAACCGATTCATGTTAGTAGGTCACAATAGTATGGATTTAATGATAATCGTGGAGATTTCTATCGTACATTTTGTTGAAGGCTCCTTGAATCTTGAGGACAATGAAATTGGTAGTATGATTGATAAAGTGGCTACTTATTGTTAAACTAACTCGAGCCTTCCCATAATCAGTTCAGTTTCAGAAGTAATAAGGCTACATGATGTTTTATCGGTTAGATTTCCAAATTTATTTTATCAGTTTATTATTTGTAACGATGATGGTAAGGATGATTAAAAAAAATACCACAACCGAAAATTGCACTCATTTCAATTTATCTGTTTGCCAATAACAATATCAGCACAGACAAATTATTTAGAAACTCTAACATCATGGTATATTTTCAACTTTTTCTTGCAACTTTCAAAACAATACGTGTCTAATCTAAAAATAAACAATCACAACATATTCTTGCAAATATTCCACTGTAATACGTCAAGAATTTGTGTAAGGAGCTCGTTACAACGATGGGGTCTGTCGTAAAAGCCTTACGACGAAATATTGTAAGAACTCCTTTATATGAAGACATGATAGCTGCAATGTTAAAGTGGGACAAGGTTACCCAAAGTAGAACATTTTTGGAGTACTCCAAAACTCCCGTCAGGTAAACGAAATGTCTCTTAGAATTTGGCACCCTGGATATGAATGAACAAAATACCTTTGCGACTTTATATATCTAATTTACTTTCGTTTTCTGCATTTTTGAGAAATAATAATTAATTGAATAATTAAAGGAAAAATAGAAAGAAGAAGAGGTAGGGGTAGACCTACGAGAAGTTTCATCCACCAAGTGAAAGAAAAAGTGAGAGTCGTGTCGTATCAAGAAGTGAAACAAAGGCAGAAAATAGAGAAGAATTATTCTTCTGAAGAATCTTAAATTCTGAAGAATAATTAAAAATAATTCTGAAGAATCTAAAATAAGAGAGATTAGAGACTATTTCAAACTGTTTACTCCAAATTATGTAGCTAGAGGTTGATTTAAGAAAAGAAGTGGATCTAAAATTTTAATATACCCATTATTATTGCCTAGAATTTATAATAAATCTATATTGCTGGTAAATTGATGTTTGTTTGTACCATTAATATTAACCATGGTAACAGCAACAATTAAGTCTATAAGCTTAACAAGAATCCATAATCTGCAGTGTAACTCTTGAATCTAAATATTTAAACATCAGGTTAAATTAACTCTCTAACGCGGTTTTTCCAAGAGACTACAATATGGGGTTCTTAAAAAAAAGAGTGAAAAGGTTTCTTAGGTGTTGCCGACGGGCTCGGGATCCTCCTGGTGTTGTAAAGCGTCCATAGGCTACGGTAACTACTTACTATCAGGCGAGCCGTATGTCTGTTGTGGTAAAAAAAAAATTAGATCTGAGAACCGAAAAATATCCAACGAAATAAATAGCTAAAGCGAGGTACGCTGATATAACAGTGAACGTCCCTGATTGCCATATATTTACGGAGGCAGCTTGTTCTTTATTTGTTTACAAGTTCCACTATCTAATGAAACTGAACGATGCGTTTTATTGCTTGTTAACTGATGGCCGATGTGGACGAACCTGTTAATAGATAGCGATTAGTCATCGATCGTTCATTCGATTATCGTCTCGTTTACGAGTGGACTTTGTGATAAGGGTTCGAATAACAACTAATTTAAATCTCGATTGAATAATATATAAAGTGTTTGTACGTGTTCCTTTCAATTATTCTCTTAAATCCTTATAAATGGTGATTCCAAAGTTTAGTCATAGAATGAAGAAATGAATGAAGGACTATTTTTGAATTTTCTATATAGCTGCTTTAAACCGCATCTAAATTTTTCATCAATTAAATTTGTAAAATGATTAAAGCCAGAAGAAAGGCTTAAATCATTTTATTATTTCCATGTCATGTACTCTGTTTCTATTAGCAAACCCAGATATAATATAAGTATCTAGCTATTTTTGTAGGCTACCTACTATGAGGAAAACAAATTTTTGTTTGTCTAATTTCCTGATGCTCTGAATTCAATGATTCGATTTTTTTTGAGGTAAAAGTTTTGGTAAAGAATTATTTTGTGATTAATTTACAAGTTAGCATACTCAGAATTTGTTAGGGTTTCATATTGATATACGAGTTTGGAGCTGCAAACATAATTATGAACCGAATGCTGATCAATATTGACCCTTCAAGGAACAAGAAAGAAAAATGAACGTCGTTTATTTAAACAGGGACCTTAAAGGTTTGGCTACAAAAACAAATTTATCTCGTACTATGAACACGGCCTTAAACCCTTCTTGAATAATAAATCGTAAACATTTGTACCGTTCTAACGGCACTGCGAAATATTGCCAACCATTTTACTTTAAATATGAATGATCAGTCGAAGCAGACCATTTGTACACGAAATTGAGAATTAATAAGAAATTGAGCTTTCTATTATAGCTGTTATCTGTTATATGTTTATAACCAGGCAATAACATTAGGATTATATTAGTGGTTTATTGTACTACAATGCGTAAATTGTGATGTGTATATATTATACTTTATAGTGTATACTATAATAAAGTGAATAAGCTTGTGTTTATAAGATTTTTTATTGTTTTGTTAGTATTTAAGAATAAATATAAATTTTTGGTTCTAGTACAATGGAAAGTGCTATAGCATCAATAAATTCAAATAAATACGAAGTATTTTCAGAATCTGTAGAACTAACGCGAGCTGTATGTCAGGAATCAGTTCAATCACAGGCTTTACAATATAATTTTATGTGAATGAATATATATAAAAAAAAAAAATTGACTTGAAATTCTAAATAAATGCAAATTATATCTCGTGCTTATCTATGAGGTTGTGACAGCTGGATGGCTATATTCTATTTTTCTTATGAAGAAAAAGTTTCCCCAATTTCCTATACTTAATTCCATGACGAAATATTACTGAAGCTAATATGAACAGGACAACAATATACATAACAACAGAGGTACACATAAACAAGTTGTTTTGTTTCTTTAATCAAGTGAACACTTCTCAGACAAGTTCGTAATGAAAAAGGCCGAAACGAATTGAGTAGAACTTTCGTTTTCACTCGACATCGCGTGTGGCCTTGTTGTAATCACTAAATCAATATTGGTACTCGACACCTCACGTCGCAACCTTGCGGTAAAGTGCAGTTGGTAAGGGTTATTTCAAAAACTGGTTTTTGTATTTATTTTTGAAACTGTTTTTGTTAAAGACAACACGGTTTTTCGTCAATTCAATCCATAAACGTCCCACTGCTGGACACGGGTCTCCTCCAAAGAATGTGAAGGGAATTTAGCCTACTATATCACGCACTATATACGCTAAACGTTTGGTATAGGGTATGTTTCGAATTTTCCTTTTCTCGTAGTGCTCTTGTCTGCATAAGGTTATTTCCTTAGTCACCTAAACTAGTTCAATTTTTTATAATACATAATAATATTCGTTCTTATTGTCAACCCTTCCGTCGAACTTCAGACATTAATTGTTTAAGTAAAGGAATTACGTTATTAAAAACAAATAATTTTAATTTATTATCGTGTAATATTTCCACTCACCATGATACGTGTTATATTTTAAGCTAGCGAATAGCCATTTTTAAATAAAGAATAATTTATCAAGAGTTCAAAACTGTGAGAAACAAAGTTTCAATTTAACTACTTCAACAGTTTTGAAACTAAAACGACTTGATATTGATCGTTCTTTTAGACATGCTGCATATTATATTACGTGTTTCCTAGCAAGGGTAGGCAGAGTGCATTTATACTTTACTAGAAGCGCGGGGCTTCACTCCCGTCGTTCTTTATCTGGCCACTGCCCAGCTTCTATTGACTATAGCGTGATATTATATAGCCTATAACCTTCCTCGATAAACGGGCTATCCAAAACAAAAATAATTTTTGAAATCGGATCATTGGTTCCTGAGATCCTAGCGTTCAACCAAACAAACTCTTCACCTTTATAATACTAATATAGATTAGGGTTTTATTCAGAGTAATCAGGAAGAGTCCATTCTCCAAAGAAGAGTAATATTCAGGTGTTAACTGATTTTCGGACCAATTACTTAATATTATGGCTTCTCTCTATAATGGCCGTTTTTTGATTGACCACCACCATCTTACAGTGAAATTTTCACTGGCGAACGCTGGTGTGTAATGTACTCCCTGCTGAGGTTTTCCCAAGAACAGCATTGAGTATTTCAAAAAGGGAATAAATACTTTTCAAAACGCGGGCCAACTATAGGCTATGGTAACCTATTATTTTCAAGCCAATTGGAAATTTGTTTAACAATACCATTTTAAGTTTTTTAAAACCACCACCAAGACAGCGACAAACAAGTTCTATAACCACCCACCATGGCCCATAATTGACCAAATATATGCTCGACCATCATGGCCTATCGTCAAGAGGTACCATTAGCAAGCCATCCGCACGCAGTACGATTACGTCACAGAAGAAGCCAGCAAACAGGAGACAACACATATTATACTGAGTTAAACTATACACCATGTTTGTATAAGAACTAGACTAACAGACAAAATATTGAGTGCTCTCGACACGAGTGATGTAAATAGCCTTCACGTAACAACAAAGTAAATATTACCCTTTACGGCTTCGGTCATCGTATAATGTTATAAGTGATATTGTGAATGATAAAGTATGTCTGTCCTTCTGTCAATCTTTCTTTTTGAAATCGGATTTAGGGATGATGGACTGAGGAAACAGTTTACCGATATAGAAAATCTTAAAGTAAAACCACTCGGATAGTGTTTCGTATTATCATTAGCAACCCATTAAGTCCCACTACTGGGCTCGAGTCTCCTCTCAAACTAGAGAACTGAGAGGGTTTTTAGGCCATAATCCACTCACGCTAGCCTAGTGCGGGTTGGTGGATCAGATATACTCATAGAATTTCGTTTAGGGTATGTGGGTTTCCTCACGATGTTTTCCTTCATCGTTAGCAGATGGTAAGTCACTTGACTAGTACATATAAATTCCACAAAGTGGAATCCACATTGGTACTGCCAGTCGGGATCGAACTCAAACCGCGTATTATTATTATTATATTATTATTTATTTATTTATTTATTACTACTACATACATACACTATTTTTACAGATTTTTTTTTTTTCCAATGCAATAGTGCGGTACTTACTTTATAATGCAAAGCTTAAAATATAATAGAAAAAGTAACACATTCTTATAACTACTATAATTAGGTATAAATATTAATGAGAAGGAAAAACAACAAAAACTTAAACATTATATGTGGCTATATACAATATCATTTTTGCGAGCTCACTCAATTGTCCCGAAAAAATATCAATTTTGCAATGTACCTCATTAATTAATTTTATTGTTTGAACTAAAGGTGTTTTCTGACCCAAATTAGTTCGGGCTGCGGGTACGGTGAGTAGTGGCGGCTTTCTTCGTCTCCACACATATCGGTCCGGTACGCTCAAGCTCAGCCTTTCAAGCACTGTCGGGTTACACACTTTGCCGCGCAGCAAGTCAATTAGGTACACAGCCAGTGTGAAATCCCTACGCACACTCAGTTGATTGTACCCGACCATCCCCAGTACAAATAATGTGGGGTACATTAGTGGATAGAACGGATATACCCCATATAGTTTCATATATAAGTTTCTCGTGAACTTATTCTGTACTCTTTCCAACATAATCTCGTATTTCTTTTCATACGGAGACCAGATGATAGCACTGTGTTCCAGATGGCTTCTAACTAACGCATCATATAGGACTTTTACCGCGCTAATGTTGGTGAATTGCCGTGATTGCCTAAGTAAAAAACCTAAATTTCTATACGCCTTTTTACAAATATTGGTGATATGACTGCGGAACGATAACTCCGGTGTCATGTTAATGCCCAGATCCCGTACTTGTGACACTCGCTGCAAAGGTACCGAATCTAACTTGTATTCATATTCTACAGAATTCCGCGCACGTGTGAAAGTCATTATAGAGCACTTGGACACATTAAATGACAGGTTGTTCTGTTGACTCCATTCTACTACTCTGTCTATGTCCTCCTGCAACAGTTGGCAGTCCGCTACACTTTTCACCTCAAGCAGCAACTTGAGATCATCTGCAAACAATAAACACGATGCATATTTTACTACTTTCGGCAAATCATTAATCATGATAATAAATTCCAGTGGTCCCAAGTTGCTTCCCTGGCTCACCCCAGATCTTATACAATAGGGTTCAGATACACTTCCCCTGTAGTCAACGTATTGCTTTCGATCTTTCATGTAACTAGCTAAAAACTGTAGAAGGTGAGGTGTGCATCCAACTTCCGCCAATTTCCGCAACAAGATGTCATTATTATTATGAATAACCTTATGCAGACAAGAGCACTGCGAGAAAAGGAAAATTCGAATCAAACTCTATACCAACTCGTCTGGCCAGTGTGGTATAGTAGCCTAAATTCCCTCCACATTGTTTGGAAGAGATCCATTCCCAGCAGTGGGACATTTGTGGGTGGGAATGATGATAACATACAAACGATGCCACAACCCACGGCCACGTCAAACTTATAACAAAACTTTTTGCGTCTGTTGTTAAAAAGGCCTGGGGGGGGGGGCTTTGAATTTCTAGGTCGGTTTTGATATCACTGTCAAATGAAAGAGATCCGACTAATCGAATGTCGAAATTCAGAGTAAGCCCCCTGAAAATCACTTGTTTTTTTTCTTAAAAATAATGTTGAAATCTCATTACGTATTGTTACTTTCTTGGCAAAGTTCAATTGCAATTGTAACGCTGAGTGAATAAAATATCGCGCTGCTAACAGTGGATCACAATCTAATATAATACGTGCTTCGAGTGAGTACAGAACTTTATTACACAAAGGCTATTGAAATAAACAGAATTTAATAGTCGAATCATAACATTATTTAAAATGATTTATTGTTGTTTTTTCATTTGGAGGTTAGCTTTGGTTTTGTTTGAAGAAAATCAGTTGTAGGAAACAACCCGGGATAGGTAGAGTAAGATCACTAAGTGTCTCAAAAGGAGTGAGGCCCTCAGCAATGAGGGAACAATTAAGAAGAGAAGAAGAGAGACGTAGAAAATATTTTTGCCCAAATTCGAAATTGGACTCTCCTGGTTTGATTTCTAACTGCTATGGAAGAGTTCCTACTCTTCCGCAGCAGTTGTATAGCTTCCACTGAGGCAACGAGGTTGTTTATTACTCTTAACTTAGGAAAAAACCACTCACCAGTAGAAACAAAGATAACTGTTTATTAATATTCTCTTTAACCCTTTCATTTTTAAAAGGCAACATTAAATAAATATGTGAATATGACTTCTTTGCTACGCAATTCCGTAGCTCGTAGACGCTTGCTACGTGAGCAGCCTACGTCATGTCGTAGCCAAATCATTTTATAATTCCTTCTCTCATTTACATTATAGTTGCTTATATGCTTATATCCGCTTAAATTATGTAGATATTCCTAATTTAAGCATTATGGGACTTTATTAGGGTAATTTGGTACATTTTTTATGTGTCCATATATATTTACTTACATCCTTTTCCTTTGTTTCCGCTTCCGTACTGTTTGTTTAGGCGGGTATCCGAGATAAACAAATATCAGATAAGGGTATCGTGTCATATGTTTATAAGGGTAATGTTGTTAGATACGTGTGTAGGTAAGATTGTGACGTCATTACGTGTAGAAAAGTGACGTCATTGTGTGCGTGATTTTTTTTGAATAATTTTTTGTAGGAGTATTTTAAAGTATATAGAGATGCGTTGGTTGATCAGATATGACGTAATAATAGTTTTTCTTCAATCTTGTAATATGTGGAAAAGTGTCGTGCGGAAATCAGGTGAGGTCTATGTTGTTATTGGGTTGATAATGATGATAATGATTATTTTTGTCTGATCCGGCAATCGAACCCAAAAACCTCTTTTGTAACAGACGAATAAGCGCCAACAAAGGTAGTTTCTTTAAAAAAATCTATAAAACATTTTGATCTATAACACAATAGAATTGACAACACATAAAATTGAAAAAGCTAAATATATTTAATTATTTATTCTCGTCACAATATATATTACGTAAAAGTGAAAATATATTATCGTTCTAACTAGATGCTGAAGTCTGTAACTCGCGGAGGATCGTACGTGCGTCGTTTGTGAATAGCACCCCCTTCCAACTCTGCCTATCTACCACCCACGTACTAAGTTACTTAACTGCCTCGGTGGCGCAGCGGGAAGTGTATACGACTGCAATACAAGAGGTCCCGGGTTCGATTCCCGGGTCGGGTGAAAATAGTATTGGGGTTTTCTATCAAGAAAATTCCAGTATTGAGATTTTCCCGGAGTTTGGTAAACAAATGTTCCCGGTAGATGACAATAGGCTCGCCCCCTATTTCATGGGACCAAACATAGCTGGCGAAATGTGGGTGTGAAACACCTCTGCCTACTCCTTCGGGGAAAAAGGCGTGATACTATGTTATGTTACGTACTAATTTAGCCCCGCCTACGTCTAAAAGCCTTTTTATAAAAACTTATATTACCTCCTGTATTACGCGTACGTAAATATTGGGGTTATTCTGACGGACAGCTGTGATTAAATAATAATAGGGGGCGTTTATTGGCTATGGGGGAGTTAGTGTTTGGGCCAATTTGACCTTAGCGTTGTTCGAACGGTTTCGTGTTTATAAAAGGTTTGAGTTGAATTGTTTTTGTTAGTGTAACGCATTCAAATTGTTTATTATCTTTTCTTTAAATGCTATTATCCTATGTTCACGATGTTTCTTACTTTTTGTATACGTTTCTTTTGGTTTTCCCCAGTAATCTTTACACGCCGCGCTTTTTATATAATTATTTTTACTAGAAGTCGAACGGGGCTTCGTTTTCGTCGTTTTTTGTTTAGCCACTGTTCAGCTCTTATTAGCTGTAGCGTGATGTTATGTAGCCTAACTAACTAACTAACACAAACAGCTGTGCGGAGGAAATAAGCACTGTCCTATTGTTATATTGTCATATTTTATTATTTTTTATTTTAAGTCTTTATTTACAAAAAAAAATATAAAACAATAAAGTACATGTACAAAAATTCTAGTATTGGTTGATTCCTAGAAGTACAAGTAAGCACTTACCTATATAAAATGATTACCAATCATTATTCACATAAATTACTTAATTTTTATTGTTTAATATTAGGTAACAGTAGGTTTACAAACTTATGTATGCTTTTTTATATTGTCATATTGAATTTGGATAACATTCGAAGCACAGAAAGCCGTGACAGCCAAGCCAACGCCGTTTCATCATCATCATCATATCAGCCCAACGACGCCCACTGCTGGACATAGGCCTCATCTAATTATCGCCATTGTAAAAATCCGGACAAAAAATTACATGGGAAAAGTTTGGACATAATTACGCATTCCTAAATGTATTTCTTTGTATCATCATCATCATATCAGCCTAATGACGTCCACTGCTGAACATAGGCCTCACGTAATTACGCCACTGCGAACGGTCCTGTGCCGCCTGCAACTAATCGCCGCCGGCAACATTGACCAGGTCGTCAGTCCATCTAACGAAATTTAATAATTAAATATTGTTTTAGAAACGTACTAATATTTTTTTTTTTTTTTTTTTTCTTTTTTTTTTTTAAAGACAACGCCCGCACTAGGGAACTAGCCCTGTGTCGCGGGGAGCTTTACAAACATGAAGCTAACGGACACAAAGTACACCCAGACTAGAAACAAATATCTATGAATCACACAAATATTTGTCTCGTGTGGGAATCGAACCCACGTCACCCAGCACGGCGATGTAGTGGCGAGGCGACCACCTTAACCACTGCGCCACGGTGACAGTCAAAAAAACTTTAACTTTTCTCTTCTAAAATTGTTTATACTAGTTTTACTATTCAACCATATAATTCTAAGAATGGTCTAGTCGGTACTTGCATAAATCAATAAAAAAGTATCGATTTCAAATGTCAATGCCCTAATTTTCTTGTTCATTCACCCCGAAATTGTGTCTGCTATAAACGAGTATATATAATATTGGGAAAAATTTAAAGATATGGAAATATTTTATGAGAATTTTATGTCAGTGAGTGAACTTTGTAAATAATGCAGCAATTTAAAAACAAAAATAACTTTGGTATGAAAACGAAATGTTAGTTTTTGATAGCTGACAGTCGTGATGGTTTTTAGACACGTTTTATCAAAATCGGTGGCGCCGTTTCAAGGTCACTGTTGTCGGGGTTTACTAAAAAATATCAATTTAACTTTTATATAATATATGTATATATTTTATGAAATAAGTTTATTTATGTTTATTTTCGACACATTGTTTATATGTTGAATTTTTATTTTAAAATTATTAACGACTAAAATTAACCTACTTTTTTAAAATGAAGCAAAAAAGAACCATCTTTTTACCTATTAACTATTTCTGTATATTTGGAATAATATAAAATTAACCATTTTTGTAAATAACGGCTGTGCCAGTTTAATTGTATACTTTATGACGTACATTAAGTCTAAAAGCTTTATAATTAAAACTTTCCTCGTATAAAGAAACCCAGGTTCTTTTAAAAACTTTCGACTTTAGAAACGAAGCTAAAATTTTAGCTTCTAGTTAACGTGACTGGATTCTATAATAACATCAGCTGATGTTAGAATGATAAACTGTGATTGATGGTAGGGCAAAGTATTCAAATTATGGCATATTTGGTATAAGTTAAATAAACCCATTTGTGTATAAACTAAAGGCATTTGAACCCAAAAGTGCCTCCACTGAATTTAGCAAAACGTTTTGAATACCACTACCCAAATATTTTAACGGATACCTTCAACAAGTGAATTGTGGTTTAGAATTCGTTAAACATTTGGCTTTAAATATTATTTCATTGTTTTGCTGGAAACCATTATGAAGAAAACGATATTCCTGTATCTCGTGCTTATATCTTGTCTGTGTATTTTTGTAATACAAAATATTATTAATAAATATATGAGATTTCATATAAAAATCTTTCATACATCAAAATCAATATCTCAATTACCACTAAACTTAGGACCTTATAAAAAACCTCGACACTCGAAGAGTAAAAGCTGGAATAAAAAAATATTCAATACACCATTTTATTAGCTCAATAAAAACCTCTTTATAGTTCAACTTATATCATATATCGAAACACGAAACATTCGATCCATCATGTTGAAATCAATTCAATTCGTTTTCGTTTTTCGTTGAGAATAGTCGCGTCTAACGCGTGCTCTAATTAAAAGTGCAAAGTGCAAACGAAGCAATACCTCGCGCGCCGTCCGGTCGCTTGCCGCGATGACGCATCTAACAACAATATGCAAGGTATGAAAATTAACTAACAATTGTTAAGGCGAAGCTATTACTTCACTAAATTAAAATGACTACCAAAAGTCCTGTTAAAATAAAAACGGAGACTGAACATCTTCTATACAAGGCATACTCAGAAGAGAAAGCCGAAAATGAAAACCTACGCCAAATTATTCAAAAAATGCAATCTCAGATTGACGAACTGCAACAACAAGTAAAGGATCTCACTCAGCAAAAACAAGAAGCCGATGAAAAAAATAAAATGGCTACTCCTATGGAAAGTTCTACTCGTCATGATGACTACCACACTGATGAGGAAGAACTAGCTAAAGAAACTGAATGGATAAGAGTGAAGACCAGGAGGAACAAGAAAAGAAAACTGAGTACATCACCCATTCAAACGGAAAAAACTTCGACCAATCAGCCTATTAAGGTAAAAAAGGTTCCACTTCCTCCACCAATAATTGTAGACGGTATTGATAATTATCAAGCCTTCTACGACAAACTCTCAGAGAACAAGCAAGCTGATTTCATAACTAAAGTTATGAATACTAAATGTGTAAAAATAAATGCACAGAGCGAAGAATCTTATAATTCTATAACAAGGCAGCTGTCTGAGTGTGGTCAACTGTGGCATTCTTATGAAAACAAGCAGGAAAGGCCATTAAGGGTCATGGTGAAAAATTTGCATTTCACATGCAAGCCCGAAAGGATTATAGACGATCTACAAAATAAAGGATTTAAAATAGAAGATGCAGCTAACAAAATGAGCTGGAAAAACAAGACACCACTTAATATGTTCATGTTAACGTTCAAGAATGACGAAGATACAGCAAAGGTATTTAGTATCAAGTCCATTCTGGGCTGCAAAGTGGAAGTACATCCCATTAAAACCTCGCGCTTGGTTCCTCAATGTAAGAGATGTCAAGCATATGGTCATACACAAAAATACTGTGCCAAAGAGCCCAGGTGTGTCAAGTGTACAGGAAAACATCTTACATGTGACTGTAAAAAATCATCAGAAGAGAAACCAAAGTGTGTGCATTGTGGTGAACCACATCCTGCCAACTATAGAGGCTGCATAGTAGCCAAGGAAATTCAAAATCTAAAGAACAAGAACATAAAAAATACCTCTGCAATAAAGTATCAACAAGCTCTTCCAAAAAAACAAGTAGCACTTGTCAAAGGTGATCAGAAAATCACATACGCACAAGCTGCTACAGCCAAACATAACTCTATGAATACAAACGCAATAGACCAACCGCGTAACAGCCTTGAAGGAAAGCTGGACGCAATAATAAAAATGATGTCTTCTTTTGACGGTCGGTTAAGACAATTGGAAGAAGGAACCAAGGAATCCGTTCCTAAAATATCATCAAAATAATTAAAATTATGGCCTGGAATGCTAATGGACTGCTTAAGCACCAACAAGAGCTTCAAGTAGTCCTAGATACAGAAAACATAGACGTATGTTTGGTTTCTGAAACCCATTTTACGAAACATTCTTTTATTTCGTTCAAAGGTTTCAAGTTATATCACGCACTGCATCCCGACAATTGTGCTAGGGGCGGTAGTGCTGTGATTATTAAAGACAATCTATCACATAGTGAATACATAAAACACGAAGAACAAGAAATACAAGCCGTGGCTATAAGAGTTGAAACCACTTCACATTGTATCACAATAGCTGCCTTGTATTGTCCCCCAAGATATATTATTAGGAAAGAAGGCTATATGAGCTTTCTGAATCAACTGGGGCAACGATTTATTTTAGGAGGCGATTTTAATGCCAAAAATACACATTGGGGCTCCAGACTCAGCAACGTCAAAGGAAAAGAATTACTCAGTGCGATCAAAGAACTGAAATGTGAGGCTGTTTCCACTGGAAAACCAACCTACTGGCCTACGGACCCTCATAAGATTCCAGACTTAATAGATTTTTTTATATGTAAAAACATAGCCTTGAACTATCTAACAATAGAAGAAACCTATGATTTGAATTCGGACCACTCTCCGATACTGCTCACACTTTGTGATCGCATCCAGTATAAAGAGAGTAGGCCCGTTTTAGCTAACAAATATACAGACTGGGAAAGCTTTAGAATAGATCTAGATAATAGTATAGAATTAAAAGTTCCTCTTAAAACTGCGGGGCAATTAGACATAGAAGTAAAAAACTTTATTGATAATATTCAACGAGCCGCCTGGAAAAACACTCCTATCGTATCACAAAGGACGAAGGGATCTACTTATCCTTCATACATCAGACATCTCATAGCTGAAAAGCGAAGACAGAGAAGAAAATGGCACCAGACTAGGTGCCCACAAGACAAACGACTTCTCAACAGATTAACAAAAGAGCTTAAAAAAGAAATAGCTAACTTTAACAACACACTTACGCAAAAGTATCTCCAAAATTTAACAAATGACATCAAAACCGACTACTCATTATGGAAAGCCACTAAAAATATGAAAAAGCCAACGATGCACATACCTCCAATAAAAGAAGAGGACGGAAAATGGGCTATAACGAATGAACAAAAGGCTAAAATATTTTCTCGGCATCTAGAAAACATCTTCCAGCCCAATCTGGAAGATTATCCACAAGTACTACCTAAAAGTACCCAGTCGGAAGATGATACCGAAATAAAATTAGTAACTCCGAAGGAAGTTATAAAAGAAATTAAAGCCAGTATCAGCTCAAAAAAATCTCCTGGATTTGACCTGATTACAGGCGAAATTTTGAAAAATTTTTCTCGTAAACCGATCGTCAAACTGACTACTCTTATAAATGCTGCACTTCGCTTGAAATATGTACCTGATTTATGGAAAGTTGCCGAAGTCATCATGATCGCAAAACCAGGAAAACCTCCCTATGAACCATCATCATATAGGCCAATTTCCTTATTGCCTATAATGTCAAAATTGTTTGAAAAACTATTATTAAAACGGCTAAAACCAATTATAGAACTTAATAACCTAGTCCCGAATCATCAATTTGGCTTTAGAGAAAAGCACTCAACAATTGATCAAGTACACAGGATAACAAATATCATTGAAAAATCATTAGAAGAAAAGAAGGTGTGTTCTACCATATTCCTAGACATAGCGCAAGCCTTTGATAAAGTATGGCACGAAGGTCTTGTATATAAATTGAAAACTATGCTACCGACACAATTCTCAAATATTCTTGAGTCATATATTTCGAATCGAGTGTTCCGTGTTCGACAAGAAGACGCCTATTCGGATATAAGGCAAATAAAGGCTGGAGTACCTCAAGGAAGTGTGTTAGGTCCCATTCTATATCTATTGTACACCTGTGATATCCCAGTCTCTGAAAATATACCTATAGCTACGTTTGCTGATGATACAGCTATTTTGGCAACTGGAAATAACCATGAAGAAGCTACAGAAAAGGTGCAAGGAGCTGTTAACCAAGTCCTCCTCTGGACCAAAAAATGGCGTATCAAGCTAAATGAAAGTAAATCAATTCATATTGATTTCACAAATAAGAAAGCCCAGTATTTCCCAGTACTACTTAATGGCAAACCTATACCATATGCCAATACAGCTAAATATCTTGGCATGACGCTAGATGCTAAATTGCGCTGGAAAGCACACGTCAAGAAAAAAAGAGAAGAATTAGACATACGATATAGAAAAATGTATTGGCTGCTAGGTAGACACTCCACCTTGGCAGTCTACAATAAAGTACTACTATATAAACAGATATTAATGCCAGTATGGACGTATGGTATACAGCTATGGGGTTGTACCAGCCAGAATAATCGTCAAATCATCCAACGATTTCAAAACAAAGTGCTAAGGGAAATTATCAACGCACCCTGGTACATAAGAAATCAAGATATCCACCGGGACCTTAAAATGGATAACGTGGATACTATCGTACAGAAATATGCAACAGCCCATGAATTGAGGCTCCATCATCATGTGAACGTCGAGGCTATCCAACTGCTCGACAACACAGATCTAGTACGAAGACTGAAACGGACAAAACCATTTGAGTTAGTGTAGTGAACAATTCCGAACAATAATGTGTAGTATTGATAAGTGCATTTAAAAGAACACAAAAACAAAGTGACTTCCCCTTAATAAAAACTAAGTAAAGTGTTATTGGACGCATTCTTAGAATTATGTTAATATAGCAATTTAGGTTAAAATTAAATGACTCATTAGCCCATAAGCTAGATTGTAATGTTATTAGACAAACAAGTCTCATATTAAAAATAAAAAAATAAAAAAAATGTTGAAATTTTGCAACTTTGTCTAGGTTGGCTATACGAGGTTCATTTTCACCAATCCGAAGATTGGTCAAGGTCGGTACAAGGACTGTCCGTTACACTCTTTTGACTCAGCTAAGTAAAAAGTAAAGCTTGCATTCACTCTTGGCCTTTATCCATTGAATTTAGTTGGCTGGATTTCATATGCAATATAAAACACACATTAACGGCTCGATTATATTAAGCTAGTATTGAAAGAAAAAAAAAATCAACTCCATAAATAAGTAACGTTCTTATTAAGTTAACATGTAAAACTGACTGTCACCGTGGCGCAGTGGTTAAGGTGGTCGCCTCGCCACTACATCGCCGTGCTGGGTGACGTGGGTTCGATTCCCACACGAGACAAATATTTGTGTGATTCATAGATATTTGTTTCTAGTCTGGGTGTACTTTGTGTCCGTTAGTTTCATGTTTGTAAAGCTCCCCGCGACACAGGGCTTGTTCCCTAGTGCGGGCGTTGTCTTTTAATAGCAAAAAAAAAAAAAAAAAAAAACATGTAAAACGACTGCTTTACAAAAATTACATTAAATAAATGGTCGAGCTCGTACAAATTTTACAATTTATTTTATGCAATTTTTGTAATAAAATATTACGAATATACTCTTAATATATGAATATAGTTTACTTTGTATTTATAAACGATCTCCTAAAAATCACACAGTTTACTGGATTTAATATACATACATATATTATGTTTATTTTGTGCATGAACAATACCACATTGATAGCATTAAGCTTTCCCCTACCAAGCGTGATTATGATAATGTTTCATATACATAAATATTTATATATACCTACCTACTATAGAACTAAGTTTCGTGTACACAAAATGATACTGTATTTTCAGACAGACAGTTGTGAAGGATAGCCATAACAAATTAGCTGAAGTGCTTAATATCCCTTATATTTTATTTCAATTAATATTTAGGTATACCTACCGTTTAATATTGTCAGTGCTGTCATAATATTATATAGTAGCGATATTAAAGAGTAAGAGCACAACAGTCCCACGTTGGGCGCCATTACGTAACTTACTGGGTCATGAGTAGAATTGATGAACTGTGTTATATACTGTGTATTGATCAACGTGCGGCTAAATGCTTTTGCTAAACATCGATTGCACCTTTCTATACATTGAACTACTATAAGCATACTTATACCCAAACACTGGTTGAGGTAGCTCACATCAAAACGCAAAATAAAACAACGACAATTGTGGGGATAACATTTATTATGACGGGTATTAGCATTATGGTCGACGAAGCAAACAGCAGACTGGTACCGCAACTCCAACGTGAAATGGGAAATATGAAAACTGGAAATATAAAGCGAGTGAGCAGCTGGTAGTCAAGTCAAACAAACTTAATGTGAAAGAGTCGCCGTCAAAATGCGTTTGACCGGACTACTTGCACCAACGCTTTGCTATTTAGCCACGCTTTGAAATGAGGAGCGCTCTTTGAGCTTAATAACTTGTGCCTCTTTAAAGTGGAGCGTCAGTACTTTATCAAAGGTTGTTAACATAATAAGGTTGTAAACTAAAAAAAACGACACAGTGAAGGCAATTACAGTTGATGGAAGGTTATGATGGTACAAAAGCGTTGCAAGACAGACAATGAGCGTTGAAGATAGAAGAAGAAACGTACAGATGGTTGGTCTGTTCATGGTCATTGTTGTCGTGCGCCGGCTGCGAGCCGGAGCGCCGCAGCCGCCAGATGGCGTGGCGCGCCGCCACCAGCCGCGCGAATCCGTGACGAGCCACTCTCGGGAGCGCTACACGCGCATTGTCACCCCGCGATCAACAAGTCCGGCGCGAACACCGACCGAACTCCCACCCAGTGCTCACCATACGACCAGGATAGACGGGACCAGGGTCTGGTATTAGGGACACGGGATACGCTCAACAAGTTATGGAGCCGACAGGAAACGATTTCCAGACAGACATACGTCAAAACGGCGGCTAAGACGTCAACGACTCCGTTACAACGTTCAAATTTAACAGTGCAAGATATAACAAATCACTAGCCTATGACACTACGAGCAAAAGCTAGCCTAGAATGAATATATCACAACCGAATATCACAATTTTTAAGCGGTGGCAAGCGAAGCTTCGTGGACGGCGGCGGCTTACGTAACGCTAACCTATCTAAACTAGGCGTGTAAAACGTGCAAAAATTTATTGATCACAGAAATAAGCCTTAACACTATGTTTTAAAGTGCCCTTCGGGAATTATTATGTAACGGAGTCGCGTTCTGTGCGGAAATTTGTAGTGAAGGGTTTGTCAAGGGGACATACGCGCGGGATGGGGGCCGGGCGAGCACTGGCCGCGCGCCGGTGTCCGCGCCGCCGCGCCCCGCACCTGCCGCGCCACGCGTCACGCTCCCCGCGACCCTCGCACCCCGCGCACCCCCGCGCTCGCCCTCGCGACACATCCGTGCGCTCCTGCACAGCTGAGCGCAATTAAACTAAGCTCACAGGATAAACATCTTACTCTCTGTTCAGCTCGTCAAAAATAAAAGGAGCACGTGATAGCCCGCCCACGCTGAATCCTTCAAATTTGCGAGCCCGGCCTCCTTCATTAAACATTATATTCGTGAGGAGCGATAAATTTTATTTTCAGCGTTTTAGTGCCTTTTGTAAGAAGTGAAGTGGGCATTTTGTATGAGTATTTAATGAATGTGTTTTAGAATATTTAATTTTATTTCTTGTACACCCTTACATCTCAAAAATATAGCCAAAAGGTTTTTGAAGTCAACTCGTTTTTTACGGTTGACTTCTACTTCGCGCAAAACATTATTATATGCTAAAGGTGTGTTTTATTAACTTATAATATTGAGCACTGATTACTGAGAGCACCTTACCTATTAACCAAAACTGGCTAACAATATTTATTAACTTTTAGTACGTAAATTTTATTATTAACTTTCAGAACTTTTAGTAAGTAATTATATCTAAATTACTTGTTATATCTAAACAATAAACAGATTACTTTTATAATTATTAGGTACATTACTTATATAAACTACTTATGATATTAATCATTCAATAAACATAAAAGTAATAATCTTCACGACGATCGCAAATGGCGCACATAAAATACCTATAAATCCGAATACATTTCCAAGATACTTTTATATTTGTAGAAATCTGTTGAAAACGAGTCTTATAAAAATTGGGTCTTTCAACTTCTCTGCAACACTCTTCATTTCTGAAACTATTATTCAAACTGGAAGTTAATTAAAAAAGTATAAATAGGTACCATTTCTTATTAAAAGTTTAAGCAGACGGTGGATAGGGAAAAATTTACGTTAAGTCTTGGGACGTAGCATCGCCGCGCAACGTTCGCCGCTGCGTTTATATTTACAGATACGAGCCGTACCGTTTCAGACAAAATTTAATTTTCCAATAGAATTTGATAGTTCTTGTCAGTCCAGTCATACGAGTTAGTACTTTATTATCTAGATTATTTATTCATCTAAATTACAAAGTGCTTTTAATTTTTTATAGCTATAGGTCAGATACTTATACAGTTTGTAGGTATACGGTGATGGTATTCGGTGTTGCTTCACTAAGCCAGGCATGTCGTTTTTCTGTACAAATATTTAACCTGAAATATCGAATTATTGCGCTTACTATCTAATTTAAATATAATGTTCATAAAACAGTAGTTCTATGAATAAGGTCGCTTTCACCTTATTGAAATGGTAATAAGGCCATTTAAAATACATTATAAAAATCAATATTATCATTTTTATGAAACCTTCTTACTACTTAGTATGAATATTATTAACATAATCATATTAGGTGACTATTTACAATGCAAATTTCAATAAGAAACAGCGTAAAAAATAAGCGGCTGTGTCACCATCTGCTGACAAATAGGTGAACTAGAACAAAGTTTCGTTCGTCCTTGGTCCGAAGTTTCGTTGTTACATTTATAAAGCCACTTCAGGTAAGTGGAATATGAATCGCGAGGTAGGTAATCTACAATATCAGCGATGCGAACGTTGCCTTCGGCACGCCCTTGAACAGTGCCCTTTGTGACCGACACAAAAGAAAATGTCTTCTTTGTAACACGCAGCGCAGCTAACAATCCTCCAGCTTTTGCGTATAGCTATGTTTCTTTCATTGTGTCGACGACATCGCGACATCCGGCTCACTTTAAATATAACAAGGCTACTGTTGAATGAAAATAATATATATGAAAAATTCCTTTTTGAATAATATCGGAAATGTTTTTCTGTTTTCGATTTATATTATAAATTATTCATAACTGTTATTAGATTTTATTATTACTTCAATATAATTGCGATTCAGGCAGCGCTGAAGTCTTTCGAACTTGTGTTTCATGCTGTACGGAAAATGTTTGAACTAACAAAGGAAAGAAAAGCTTATGTACTATATCTGCTACTTGACAATAGATGGCGCTGGTAGCAAGGAAAATATTTCAATAGTCTTGAATTCTTGATTACTGAATAATAAATAATATTGCAATTAGAAATCGAGTTTAGTTATCCATAATAATAAATTAATATGCCATTTCGGATTCCTTATAACTTAAATACAACAGAATTTGAAGAAAAAGAATACGTACCTAAGTTTGTGCGGTTTAAAAATATTAAGATGAAATAAGTCCAACTGTAAATAGGACGCATAACCCCATTTTTGGGTAAATAGGTTGGTGAAAACAGAAGGTTATTGTCAAAACAAACAATTTATTGGTCAGAATTTTGCATTGCAGGACATTTGTTTGCCAGTCGCATCCCACATGGGCTAACAGCGACAATATTTGGTCGTACTTTAAATTGCATTCCTACATTGCAAATTGTTGAAATAGCAACTTCAAGTTTGTACTATAAACTAAATAAATCGTGACGAACACCAGTGATAAACATAAAACAAATTGTATTTCAAATATTTTTGCGTTTCATTTTCTAGAACTCTCTCTCTTAGACTGCCTTGGTGGCGCAGCGGGAAGTGTATACGACTGCTGTGCAGGAGGACCCGGGTACGATTCCCGGGTCGGGTGAAAATGGTATTGGATTTTCTAACATGAAATTCCAGTATTGAGATTTTCCCGGAGTTTGGTAAAGAAATGTTCGGTTGATGATAATTGGCTCGCCCCTATTTCATGGGACCAAACATAGCTGGCGAAATGTGGGTGTGAAACATTTCTGCCTAACCCTTCGGGGAAAAAGGCGTGATGCTATGTTATTTATCTAGAATATTTATTGGATGAAATGTAGTTTAAGGGGTCAACCTCGCTATTTAGCACGCGTTATGGGTTGAGATCGATTATTATTAGATATTATAAAAGTTTTGGTACGTGTAAAAGTATTTTGTGCCCGTGATTTCAATGCAATAAACCCATGCAACCCCAGCCCTATCGGAATCATAAAACCTTGATTTTATTTTCAATTCTAAAGAAAGGTAAATTTATTGTGTTGCAAACCTTTTTGTACTTTTCTTACATAAAATAAATTATAATTATGTATAGGTATTTTTTGTATAAAGAAATTTTCTAATTTTCTATCATCATGTGTCTGTGTAGTGTTTTTTCTTTGTTAGTTTAGAAATCTGTCCGTTTTTAAGTATTTATTAGTTAAAAGGTAATTTTCTATTTTATCATCAAGCTTCTAAAAAAATAAGTATTTTAAACCCTTACAGCTAGAAAGGTTCTATTATGTGCGAGGATATTTTTAAAGGTCAACTTGGTATTATAAAAAATATATCTGAAGTATTACGTTCGACGATATCACGCTCGCACGCCGACAGTGGGCGATTACATAGCCTTTATTAGAACCATCAATCGATACTACAATGTAAAACACGATTAGATATGATGCCACGATATTGGAAAATGTTGTGGAGTCCAATGCTTTGTAAATAATATTATAATATTTCACCACATTCACACAGCGCCACCTAGTTCCAAATTAAGCAATTATTTTTGTTTGTGTTATGGGCACTAAACATACTCGTATATACTACTTAAATACTTTTTTTTTTGTAAATACAGACATATTATAGATAGATAACACCCAGACACAGAACAAACAAAGCTCATCACACAAAGATTTGTCCTGGGTGGGTATCGAACCCACGACCTCTGGCTTAGCAGTCAGGGTCACTAACCACTAGACCAACAGGCCAGTCATTTGTTATTCACTTGAATGTCAATTTGATAATAATAAAGGTAACAGAGCAAGTATCGCTGTTTCCGAGACTCTATACTATGACTTTCAACATCAACTTAACACTGAAGAAGCTCTGTTTGTTTGTTTCGCTTTCACTCACGATTTTCATTAAATTTTACATACAGATATATACTTATACGACCTAGAGGAGTACATAGGATTTTTCCTGAAACCATACAAGCTACAGGCAAAATCTATTTCTATAAAAAATTGTTGTAGCAGCCTTAGGAAAAGTCTCCTTAGTCTATGGTCAATAAACACCATCTGCTTACAACGTCACATTGTGTGCTTAAGTAACTTAACTTAAGTATATAAATGTATAGGATCAAAGTCCTATGGAGCCTACTAATTTTAAACAAGTAATCTTGCTTTGCCTGACTTCTCTAAAGATGATAAGAAATTGAGATAGAACCGTCCACGACCGACATTACCTTCGTCAAATTCATAACATTATCTTCTTCAACTTGTACAAAATAATTCTGTATTCCATAGTAGGCATATAAACTGTCATAGAGTTATAAGTTAGTAAACTTTACTAGACAATTTTGAATCTTAGAATGATATGAAAAAGACAGAAATTGCCAGACAGAAAAATGTCATCTTATGCTGATTTTACACTGTCTGATTCTCGTTGTGTCTATAATCTGTTCTCTAGCCCCTGCGTCCCTCGCACCCCGCACTCGTCAATCATTTCATCTAAGAAACTGACTGAACTCTTTTTGTTCTATTGTTTTGGATTCGATTGATGGCGATTGTCGAAAGAAAACGGTAGAATATACCTTTTTTTTCTCCTTACAAATCATCACTATGATTGAAATAATATTTTGCTAGGATTTAGGGTTGTGACCGTGTGTGTGTGTGTGTGTGAATATTCTAATTTATTTATAAAAATAACAATAATTTTACCAATTACAAAATATTAATTTTAAACTTATTTTTAATAATGTATTCATCATTTCAACCCATAAACTGCTGGCCACGGGTCTTCTCCAAAGAATGTGGAGGGAATTTAGCTTACTATACCACGCTAGCCAGACGGGTTGGTATAGGGTTTTGTATCGAATTTTCCTTATCTCGCAGTGTACTTGTCTGCATAAGGTTACTCCCTTAGTCGCCTTTTACGACACCCACGGGTTAAGATGGGTAGTGACATTATGCATTCTTAATCCGTCACTACACGGATAAATTTTGTAATTAAATTAATAATTAATTAGGTATGTATTAATTATACGAACTTAATTAAAAATAAAACTTAAATTGGTCAGTTAACATCTAATATTTACAAGGTAATGAAATAAATACCAAAAAGTAATCAATTTTGAAATAAAAATTAAATTTTATATTTTAAAACCGTTTAACATTTCAAGAAAAACAGTGTTACCAGTTAATTCAATTATACAGATGAGTTCCTTATATACAGAAGTAATTAACCATGGCTGAATATTCCACTTAAAATTTAATCAGCACGAACTGAGGTTCACAATATTCTGAATTTATCTGTGTGTTCTCGCGGCTCTCACTCACACTTGTAAGGCTGTGGCATCTCTATAACATCTTGTAGACCATAGGTAAAATTCACCTACCTACCTATATTCTCTAATTAACTATTAATTTGTCTTATCAAGCATCGCAGAATATCGTCTACACTTCGTTCTACCAATTAGGTAACTACAAGCAAATCAGCTAACTAACAAGAACTTGTTTCAAAGGGCACGGTGTTGTTAGTAAAGTGATTACTTTAACGTAGTCGGTACGAGATAATCGATTAAAAAAGTATTTAAAAAAAATTAGGTACACCCATTTCAAAATTACAATTTGAACTAAAAAAGGAAAAATAATTTAAACTAAAATAATATTTAAAAGAGTGTGTTAGGAGAGGCCTACGTCCAGCAGTGGACTGAAATGATGATGATGATGAATAATTTAAAAATCAAAATTCCATAAATATGCCAACAATTTTTTTTTCGAGGTCAGTGCTGTGCCCGCCGTATATTTATGTAAAAAGATTTGTTTATATTATTGACGCAGTACACATTTTATTTGTTTTGCAATCTCGACATTAGATTACACGATTTCGTAATCACTGTAATTTACAAAAAAATTACTATTTATGAAAATCAATCACAATAATGAAGTTGCGATTAAGTCCATCAAACCGTAAACCGTAATTTACAATTAGGTCAGCCTAACAAATATTATCCAGCCAGCATTCAAAAGCCGTTTAAAAAAAAAATCTTTTTCGGGTGGCAATGTTAACGGTGGTAGTGTCTGGTCGCACTAATTAGACGTAGGCCCTTGAGAAGAGGGCCCTCGCTCCAAGAGTGACTTTCTTTACAACACTGACAACATGCTCTACTTAATTTAGTCGCAACTATGATCTAGAAATGAAAGGTTCGAGTAAACTGACTTGAAACAGAAAAAGATGAAAATTTTGATGATAAATGTTTGAGTATATATTAAATCTCAAATAGAGTAATTTACAAGAAAAGCCATAGACAAATAATAACAGCAATTTTTTTTTTGCTTTGTAAACTGCAGAGCAAGCACTGTACTTTAAATATTACAATCTAGCGTAATGAGCTAATAAGTAATTTTATATTAGCCTAAACTTCTAATTAATACTTATTCTAAGAAAATATCCATTGACTTTTACTTAAAGTCTGTTAAACTGTACACTTTGTTCTTGTGTTATTATAGCACTATAAAATGTCACTAATTGTTTTGTTTATCAACACTACACTAGCTCAAACGGTTTAGTCTTTTTGAGTCTTCTTTTTATGTCCGTACAATCAAGGAGTTGGATGGCCTATAAGTCTCTTTTCGTGAGCGTATGCAAAACGCTGAATTACTTTATCTATACACTCCACCTTTAGGTCCCTATGGATATCACTATTTCGTATATACCAAGGTGCATTTACACTGTCTCTTAGTACTTTGCTTTGAAAACGCTGTATATAGAGACATTATATCAACAGAGACAATCTCTGTTGATATAATGTCTCTGTTGAAACAGAAATAGATTAACATTTTGATGATAAACGTTTGAGTATTGAATCTCAAATAGAGTAACTTCCAAGAAAAGCTTATTTATTTATTATATTTATTACATTAGACAAATACACTCCCTCAAATATACTGCGCATTATAACATGACCAGTTAGGTGATGAAATTGTATAAAACCCGAATACAAATCACAACCCATATCCGGCCTGTAAGGGACACAATAGATAAATAATACATCCGCCGTGGCCACCGACTTCCTACCCGAACAGTTAATTATTGAGGGAACCCTTAATATAAATCCTTTCTTAGTTCAGGACCCTTATTCTGGACTGGCGGAAAGTTTCCACCTGAAAATAAGGTTTTATGTAACAGTCTTTCACGACGTTGGCAAACAAGCTTACGGCCCACCTTGTATGGACGCCTGGAACACCAGGAATGTTACAGACATGTAGGCGACCCTTTAAAACAACTCATCAGGAGGAACCCAGCACTAACGAGGCACTGCATCAGGAGGTACTTCCACAGGCGGGCGACTCAATTTAAGCAAGAGTTAACCTCTATCGCCTACCTCTTATACGTTCTTTACATGTAAAGATACAGAGATAGAAAATAGATGCTTGTAGGAAAAAAAAAAACAACCTATTAATCAGTTTAAAATTTTCTTAAGTTAAACTTAGCCGTAAATACACCAGACCTCGTTCTTAGATTTTACGATACGGGAACTTTCCGATGGTACAGAATCTGGGCCCAGATCATCGGTTTGAGTAAGTGTTAATATTATGAACTGGACAGCTATGTGTATATTAACTTTGGTGGTAATATACTTTAATAATTCGTTGAATTATAATATAATATAATAACGATTTATACGGTGAACATGAAACATTCATGTGTGTATACGACTAGCGGGAAGTGTATACGATTGCTGCGTTAGAAGCTCCGGATTCAATTCCTGGGTCGGACAAAAATGGTGTTGGCTTTTCTATCATGAAATTCTCAGTATATGCCCGGGGTTCGGAGACAAATGTACCTGGTTGTTAACAAAAGGCTCACTCCCTATTACAAGTAACCTGACATCTGTACTTTTACGCTAACATTTTTGGGGAAATAGTGAATGTTATGTTATCTAATATTATAAAGCTGAAGCCCCGCGCGATCTAGTATTATATGAAATTAAACACCGTTTTTAATAGTATTCAATTACATTTCATATAATGGTGGCTGAATGGATAAGGGATCGGCAAATCACACGGTCTGAGTTCGATTCCGACCGGCAGTACCAATGTGGATTCCACTTTGTGGAATTTATATGTACTAGTCAAGTGACTTACCATCTGCTAACGGTGAAGGAAAAACATTGTGAGGTAACCCACATACCCTAGAAGAAATATTATGAGTACCTATGTCTGATCCACCAACCCGCACGAGACCAGCGTGAGTGGATTATGGCCTAAACCCTCTCAGCTCTCTAGTTAGAGGAGAGGAGGCCCGAGCCTAGCAATGGGACTTAATGGGTTGCTGATGATTAGAACACAAAGAATATCGAAATCGAAACCAATACTTACTGGCTTTTAGTACGATTTTATCTCAACGTAAATAGAAAAATACTTTCCCAAGAGCTTAGAATTCCCGTCAGGGGTATTTGGCTTTAGTAACTAAGTAAGTAATTAATGTTCGACTCTGCATTTTCCATTATCGTGAGCCTCTTCGCGCCGTACAGCGGATTTAGATAATTCGGTTTAAAACTACCATCATTTGCGATGGGAATGACTTCAGATACATCTTCTTTGCTGCAATCTATTTGATAAATAGGACTTTGTATTAGAAAAGTGATGATGATTTTAAACTCTTGGAGCTGATTTAGTTTTATAAGTATTATGGTACCGGGATAGAGCTTACTCGCAATTTCGATGGATTGAGTTTGATATTGTTGTCAAAATAAAATGTACTTATAGGCGGCGATTGCTGTCATTTACAAATATGTATATGTAATATTTTTTAATATTTAAAATTTTGAGATTGTTATTAGAGCGCCTGGTATAGTTGGATTGAAAATTTTGAGACTCATCTTCGTGATTCTTAAAATTTGCAATCCAATTATTACGTATCTGTTACGATGTATCGTAACACTATATTATTTTCCCTAGGGAGTGGACAGAGGTATAATTGACTATGACGTCGGTATATATATTATCAGAACCGTTTTGGTTAGAATAAAATTAAATATATTTCTATTATTCCTTGATATGGCATGTGCCCGAAACAGCTCAGTACGATTTTCCATCTTCAAAAAACCACGATATCAATCACGTCCTACTAAACGACAAAAAAGTAAATTATCTACGCCATTTACCATGTAAACCTAATCACTAAATCTAAGGAACACTTATTAGGCGTGACTAAACGGCTCTTACATTTCCCGAGCACGTGTTTTCTTAATATAACAACCTTTTACTATTACTTCCTCGTAGAAGTAGAATTGATTTTAATATTTACATGAAAATATGGCGAGATTTGTTTGACAAATACTAAATATAAGAAACATATATCCATCTAACTTTCGCATTTATACTATTCAAAGTATTCGACGCAGGCTGATTGTAACTACAGTTAGCTTAAATCACCTCACTGCTGGACAATGGCATATAACCATCCTTTGAAACTATTCAAAGGAAGGGATTTCTATTATACTAATAAATGCGAAAGTTAAATGAATAGATGTTTCTTATAAAATCACGCCAAAAACGGCTAAAAAGAACAGTATTAAAATTTGGCAGACATATAAGTTTGCAATAGACCATAGACTGATTTTTGCCGCTTTGCCAGCAGATGTTAATAGTGATATAGGTATTATATTTTTATATTACATGACCGAAAAGTTAATAAAGTTATTTATAATTCTAATTGATTAAACATAAATGTATAATACCTTTTAATTTTATAAATCTTTTTATAAACAAGCTTTTGGGTTATTTTAAAGTAAATTTATATGTTTACAAATAAAAACTATAAAATCTAATGTAATCTATCTAATTTATATAGATAGAATCATAAAAGAAAAACATTTAGTAACATTTATTTGTAAATATAAATAATAAAGTATAAATGAAGTGAGCATTTTCAGTGCAAAGTGCGAAAGTTTACTAAGAAGATGAAGCCAAGTCGATGTAAGCCGGAAATCTCTTAAAGATGTCCGAGTAATCTTTAAGACATATCTACTCTATACTTATTGGTAGCTGTCGGGATATACCTGACTTGAACGCGAGCGTAAAAGCAGATAGATTTCTTTAAAAAATAAATATCTACAGACATCTAAACTATATGTGTGGACTTGTTATTGGCTTTTTGTGAACCAATCAATTTATTTACCGAGTTATATGGACTCCATCTTTTAAATAACGCTAGTTTAAAATAGGCATAATATTATATTTATACCCTATTTTAACTTATGGCCGATGGGGGAAAAAAAAATCTTGAGTGGCGGTCACGTATTGGAAATCACAGCGTAGGACGGCCCCCCACCGATGGACCTACGACCTGGTCAAGGTTGTGGGTGGCCGTTGCTTGCAGGTGGCACAAAATCGCTCGCTGTGACGGAAATTAGGTGAGGCCTATGTTCAGCAGTAGACGTCATTGCACATTGGGCTGATATGATGATGATGACCTTATTTTTATTATTAAAATAGCCTATAATTTCAGAGAACTATACCAGCGCGCTGAAATTTAACAGGATTAATCTAATACGCGATCAGTGGAATGAGTACACTAGATTACTGTGATAATGTAAACAGGGCAAGAACAATAAAACGAAAAACATACATTTTATATGAATTTTAATCCATTCATCCGATTAAAACATTCTAACTGCAAACATAACCTTATAAATTCTAACTGCAAACATAAGCAAAGTTACTAAACTGTGTATTTTATGTTATAGTCCCCCAGGAATCACGCTCCATCTAATAAACGTATTGCTAAGTTGTATAACACTTTTGTTAGTAGTAGTACCTACGTTAGTATGATACCTAGCTCGTAAAATACTACGGGCACAAGTATCATTTGTGATCTCATTACGACTTTATTAACATTCTGCAAGAATCTTTAGTTTTCGGAGAAAATCTGATTAAGTGTAGTATATATATATCTTTATATATGTTATATATTCTTTGTCGATACACTTCTTAGGCAGAAGAAGAACTGTAGAAAAATAACATAATATCGTATACTGCTAACGCACACAGTGGCAAAAACACCGTACCACCAGTTCCCAACGCGGCATGACCATGGCTGACCGCCACGACGTGTATTGAACCAACCAGTTTGAATGCACAAACGCAGACGACGCACGGCGCGAGCAGCAGCGGGCAGCCACGGCCACGGTCAGACGCGGTATTTATTGTATGGTGGTCAAATAAACCGCGCCGCGCTGTCGTTTGCGTAGCCCCTTAGATAGATTATGTACTTAAGATTTACCTTAAGTGACCTTACCTTAACTTGACCTTTATTGACATTATTATTACTGTTACGATTGCCATCTTGTAGAGGAAAATAGGACATCGTAAAAAAGATCTTGTGTCTTTCTCAACAAAGAGGCAGAGAGAAACCATTTTCTTTCACCTGCCATATAGGACATCCGAGTTGGTGACTGTTGTGAATGATTGAAAATTACAGCGACATGTTTAAATATTAAAATATTTGACAACGAAATCGACTAGGTATACCGATTTCCGAGAAGGTAAGTTCTTTTTACTTTTAGAATATTTTTGTTTAAAAAAATTAATGATTCTCAAAGTGGAAAACCTACTATATAAATGCGAAATTTTGGATGGATGGTTCAGCATCTATATGAAATTTGGCACACAGATGGATTACAATCTTGAATAGCAGCTAGGCTTACTTTTTACCGACATACCATACGTAGTGGAGCCACGGGCAGTAGTAATAAAAAAATGATAACAAAAAGGCACTATCAGTTTTAAATACTACAGACTACAGATAAGTGTAAATATCGTTCGGCACGTCTAGTTCATCGCCCGCGAACGTAATCCCCGTTTAATGCTCACAGCTCCGAGAAAAGCCTTTATTGACAATTTATTATTTTAATTTTCCACAATTTTCCTACTCATTCTGAAAATAATGGTCCGGTAATTATTCTTATTAATTGATCGGCTTTTATTCTGGTTTAAAATGTATTGTTTCTCTTTTAACGCAATGATAATAGCAGTGGAATTGTAGTTATAATTATCTTTATTCTTTATTTGTTTATTTAAAACTTCATTACAATAATAATGTATAGGCCGACTTAATGCCTAAGGCATTATCTACCAGTCTACCTTTAGGTGATGCAGAGATATGACAAAGTAGGTGCATGTATAGCATTAGAAAGTATTTGTGAATTTTGTAGAATACATAATATATCTTTTCATATAATAGAAGTGATAGTGGCTGAATAGATAAGTGACCGGCATGAAAATCTTCGTCCGTATAGTGACGGATTAAGAATACATAATGTCACTACACCATTTCAACCCGTGGCTGTCGTATAAGGCGACTAAGGGAGTAACTTTAAGCAAAAAGGAAAAGGTAAATTTTTAACAAACCCTATATCAACCCGTCTGGCCAGCGTGGTATAGTAGGTTTAATTCTATCCACAATCTTTGGAGGAGACTCTTGCTTGTGTAGGGACACATATATAATTAAATTATATTGTACGGTACCCATATACAATTATTTTATATTATACGTTACCCTACTTGTATTTGCATACTCAGGTATTTCGCGGCTGCGCCCGCGCGTTATATTTTATATGTACATTTAATCGCTATTAAATAGTCACATCAATACGTTGTCTCATTGATCTCCCATTCGACAAAACCTTCACACTTGTTTATGGGTTGTAATGATGAAAATCTTGCGGTCCGAGTTCGACTCCGACAAGCAGTATATTTCACTTTGTGCAATTTATATGTACTAGGACCTTTGCTGTACCTCTGCTGATATAGTTCACAAAATAACAGTGACCAATATTATTTCTGAAGCACCACAGTAGGTACATAACCTTGACATCTTTTTGCCCACGGTTATCTATTGTATCTAAAACCTTGCTGTTGTGAGCGCACTACAGGAAGCAAACATTTTTTGAGCCGTACCCACAATCAGTCCCATAAATAAAAACCATGAAGATAAAGATGGTCGATTCATTAGTTTAATGGCGGCCCTACCTCCCATCAAATATTTCCGTCATTCTTCAGATCGATACTCGACAATAAATAGTGAAGAGTATTTTTCTACTAAACATATAGTTTTAAACTTAAATATATCTATCCGTTCCTCGTAACTCCACATGAGTGGCATTCGGTTCGGCTTTTAGGGTTCCGTAGCCAATACGGCAAAAACGGAATCCTTATAGTTTCGTCATGTTCGTCTGTCCGTACATCCGTGTGTCACAGACATTTTACTCAAAAACTACTCGATGTATATTGATAAAATTTAGAGAATATGTGTCTTGTGTGAGCCGCTACTAGGTTTGATAGATAAGTAATAAAAAAACAGTTTTAAGGGGGGCACTCCATACATGTAACAGAAAGAAAGAGAGAAAAATATTTATCTTGTTCTCACAATACATATTTAAATGGCAAATAATAAATAAAAAACTACTACAAACTACTTACATAATATATACAATTTTATATTAAAATATGTATGTGCGAGACAAAAAACAGATCAAGACCGCTGGTATTTTTTTTATAACAGAATCTGAGTTTTTTTTTTCAGCATTATTTAACATTTAAACACTAAGGTTTCTAAAACTTTTTTTTGATTATTTGAATATTTTCGGATATAAAAGCGCCAAAAGTGGTATAAATTGTGTCCTCTGTTTGAAAAAAATCACAAAAGCAATGCGTAATAGATAGGTACCTACTTTCAACTAAAATTATTTTGAACATGATCGAATATACCGTTTTAGAGTTATTGCTGAAAAACTGCGCTTCTCAACAAAAGGACCTAACGCTATGAAGATACGCTCTTTTGCTGCTATAACTAAGTCGCTGTCTGCCAAAAAGGGAGAGGGATTTTGGGAGGAAAAGGAAAACGGGGATTTTTTGATTGTTTAATTTGATTTTTAAGCTTTTTAAGATTTAGTCCTATACCTACTGCAAATTACTGTAACTAGTACTCGTACGTATTTTATCTGCGAGGCCTATAAAGAAATTTACCGCAACCATTTCCTTAACTGGTTCCGTCTCATATTTTATAGCTTCACATTTCCCATGAAACAAACGTTGAATACACAACAAATAAAATGTATGTCTGTGAAATATAGTTCGTGCACCTGTCGTCGTATGCTTACCTTAGCTGACCTATATTGGGACAAACTTCTTTGACCCAAAACAACGGTTTGTTGTTAGGAAGCCAATTTCACGGGATGATAAGTAATTGTGAGTGTTTTCGAATAGTTATTTTCTATTTACGGTAGATTTTACTTTTTAGTCCAATTTTTCCAATTTGCTCCTCTTAAAAACATGTTCAGAATTTTTGAGTGTAGTACTTAGACACATTTAGTCAATCATTTTAAAGGTTCTGTACCTCGAAAGGAAAATAACGGAACCCTTATAGGATCACACCTTTGTCTGTCTGTCTGTAATTTTTTTTTATAAAAATAAGTACTTATAGATTTTGAAGTTTAGAAATTATAGAAAATTTTCTTATAAATACTAGTATAATAATAATAATTTAGACGCTGAGTCAAGGTATTATTTTCATTAATATAATTAAGTCGTTATTATTTTCATTACAGCTCAGAACCCATTTCTGTTTTGGCGTTTAAGCAAGACCTTAATATATTTTTACATAATCCTTTTATAGCTCACTTTAAAACACAATTTCAAAATATAATTCATAAGCGGAATATACATAGACTGGCCCCGTGGGTTATCCATAGACGTTTCCCGAAGTATTTTGACTGCCCAATCCGTAAATATTTATTTTGTTGCATAGGAAACTTTAATAATATTATAAACTAACTGTGCCCGCGACTTAGTCCGCATTTGGAATAGCATATAGGCTACTTTTTACCGATATACCACGCGGTCGGAAACTAGTATTTTATTTGCGAAAGTAAGCTCTGTTTGCGTTTTACGCTTATTCATAATCACTCAATATTCATTAAGTTTCACATATAGCTAGTTTAGGATCTAGAGAAGGCCTTACTATACCATACTGGCATCCCACACAGTTGAAACCGTGGGTGGAGGCTAGTTTAATATTATAATATATGTCATGGATTCAGACGAATAAGTATTGGCACACGTGTTCCTTTTCCGCCATCTTGTATTTCATATCAATCAGTCCAATGTTACACGTCAACAGTAGCAGTAGACCAGTAAATTTATAATGAATTAAATAACTGATACTGCCCAACATGTACAGTGTACACACCACAACCAGATTTTACCAGTTCATGTTATCTGAAAAATATATACTGTTTTACTGTAGGATATCAGGTATAAAAACTTTTTTAACTAATTGCCTCTATGCTACGACAGCTGTGCTATATTAAAAAAAAATAATACCAGTAGTATTACATCGCCAGAGGTTGTCCTGCCAACAACGCCTTCTATCAGGTTCAAATATATTCAAGTATCTAGCTCAAACCAACAAAATAGATTCACAATATTCATTGAAATTTGTTCAATTCAGATGCAGTTATATCTACACTTATTTCAAAATATAGTGTCCAACGCAATAACTATAAAGTCGTATAACATTTATGAGAATCGACCGAAGTGTAATCAATTAAGTTGGACACTAACCGTCTATAAAACTTAACAACCGCTTGAAACGTCTTTAAATAAATTAACACCATAAACTTTCATTGATTGTACCATTATACTCGTATGTACTAATATTTATGGTTCTATCTGGGTGAGTACCACTGCAGTATTCTGCCTTGCAAAAAAAGGTGCAGTTACTTTACATAAGATACGGGAAAAACGCATGTAAAGTAACTATGTTTTGATACAATTTCCCTTGGGCTTGACATGCAGTTATGCCCTTATTTTCTGGTACCGCAGTATAACGAGTGAACTGGTTGATACATACATACATACATATAGATCACGCCTCTTTCCCAACAGAGGGGTAAGCAGAGACCATTTCCTTCCACTTGCTACAATTCTGACATACATCTTTGGCTTCTTCAACATTCATCAGTCTTTTTATGCATTCTCGCCGGTTGAGGGTACTCCTGATCTGTCCCTTCTTTAGAAGTTGATATACCAAAACTGGTTGATATACTCTTGATAACCTAGCAATAAATATTAATGGCTGACCCGTCAGGGAAACTTATTTTTTTCTTGTGGTGCCATCTTCTATTGAAGGTTTGTGACTATCATGGTAACTTAGACCCTTAAAACAGCACGTCTTAATAGAGAACGTGTGCTCTGTTTTAAACCACTGGCACAAGTTTTTCAATTTTTCCTAGATGGTTTTGTTTCGTACCTTTGGCTGTTTATACTCCTAAAAACTCAACTGTTTCGGTGGCATACTAGGAGTGTAAACTATGTTTGCGTCCTTAGTCCACAGTCTGCTTACCGCCTACCGTCAGGCCGTCCGCCGGTTTGCCACCGTCATAGCATAATAGAAAAACTCAAAACAAAATCCAGAATATACCGCGTAACAGACAGTGTATTACAAAACGTTTACTAGGTACATATAAATACTGAACATAGAGGAAAATAACATAAAAGTAGGCTTATGCAAAGTTCTGCGCCACATTTACTCGTGACAATACATGGCCGTGTAAAATTGTACAAGCCTTTTGTGTATTTTGTTACTTTCACTGCACCTATTTTATAACTGAATTAATCGTGAGAGGTTGCTCAAGGGTTAAGCTGAAGCGAAGCTGATAGCGAGTAAACAAATGTTTCGTATTTGATTGGTGAAATACTGGAATAATATAATCGTTCATGAGGAATTGTTTTTGAATTGTTTTTTTTTCACAGAATCCCAATATATATCCAAAATCCAAGTATCCAAGTGCATCAAAATCAGCCCATTCTTTTAGGAGCTACGATGCTACAGACATACACACAAATTCATAGATACACAGCCAAAATTATAACACCTGAGGGTTAAAATACTGAATTAACTTTAATAAATCTCAACACGCAACAGACAGGCTATATTTTGAATTAAACTGGGACACTTTTGATCCCCGGTGTGTTAAAAACCACCTAATTCATATAAATTATCTCCAGATACTTTGTACAATACAATGAAATTATTTTACAACTGATATTATTGAAATCGTAGAACTACAATAACTGATTTTATTAGTGAATTTTGATAGCAAAGTATATTATATGTGAATTTAAAAGATAGTTTAATTAAAATAAATGAAATAATTACCATCTGTTATCATTGTAACAAGCATTTCTTTGTGAAACGTATTTAATCAACCCATTAAATAAATAATTTGATTTCAGTCCAATATTTTTGCTTAGTCTTGCTCACTGAATAATATTTAACAGAATAGAAACACGATTAAAATAATATTGTGAATTAATTACTTTCACGTAATTCTAAAAAGTATAGCAAACATACTTTTACCCGACTGCCAGGAACGGTATTGTTTTTCTTTATTCCCACGTTTCTTCCAAACGGTGGGATGGATTTCGACAATTAAAGTGTCGTTAGATTCTTCTCAAAAACCCAAGTGATATATAGGTATTATTTTAAAATAAAACGGCGGACTTTTGGCGCCAAATTGTAAGTAGTTATTTTTTTTTAACCAAGCGTATCAAGTAGGGTATCAAAATAAAGAGAGTCAAATGGAGATTACAAATATATATAGGTACATGTTATGTTTAAGACTGGCCTGTTGGTCTAGTGGTTAGTGATCCTGACTGCTAAACCGGAGGTCGTGGGTTCCATTCCCAACCAGGACAAATCTTTGTGTGATTAGCTTAAAGGTTTGTTCCTTGTCGGGGTGTAATTTATCTATAATATGTATGTATTTACAAAAGAAAGAATGTATTTAGGTAGTATATCAGCTGTTTAGTACCCATAACACAAGCAAATATAATTGCTTAATTTGGGACTAGATGGCGCTGTGTAAATGTCGTAGAATATTATAATTATAAATTTAATTAGAAATAATAATTATACCCATTTTTCGGTCTTTTTAGTGCCTTGTTTATCTGTTGATTTTTTGCAGTCGGGTTATTTACATTTTTTAATTATTTATTTGATAGTCGGGTCTTTTTGGCAGTCGGGTAACATTGAATACCACGAAATATGACATTAAATAGCGACGTTGCCATTCTGTTTGTAAGTGCACGATGAATATCCGTCGTAAGCTCATGACTTAATTCCCGTCGTGTTTGTGAATAATAGAGGTAGGTATAGTTGCGTGTCGAGCATCGTGAGCCAGCTTGCGTGACACTGATACTCTGTTTACTAGTGTTTACGTTGTTTTATATTCGTCACCGCGTCAAACTTACGCCTTTTCGGCACTTACATACCTACTTCCTACGCTTCCTGCCTGTGAATAAAGGGCCTTATAAATCTAAAATGTCTATTTTAATATTATGAGGCTGAAGAGTTTATTTGTTTGGTTGAACGCTAGGATCTCAGTAACTACTGGTCCGAAATGAAAATTTATTTTAGCGTTGGATAGTTCATTTATTGAGGAGGGCTATATAACATCACGCTACGGCTAATAGGAGCTGAGCAATGGCCAAATAAAGAACGACAGGAGCGAAGCCGACTTCTAGTAACTACGTAATCAGGATTTGGATAAGAGGCTATTTGAGTTGAATATTGTTAACTACAAACATACCTATATGAGCTTTGTATTAAATTTCAGTGACAATCTTAGTCGTCTTAACATACAAGAAAGAACAATCTTCACAATGATGGACGTTTATACTAAAATAAGATTTTCTTTTTATTTTAAATTATTTTCTGTATGTGGAAGACTAAGATTGAATTTGATTGAATTCAATCAGTATAGTTAAGTAAATATCTATTGATATTGTTTTGTCGATTAATAATAATGACGAGTCCTTAAAAATAAGATATGTAGCAACTGAAAATAGATTTAAAATATCGCTTAAATACTGTACACATAGAATAGCAAGTTATTAATATAAACTAAAAAAAGGGCCAAGAATTGTTCCCTGAGGGACATCCATTTCTACAGGTTCATTACTCGTAAGTGTGTGTGTAAGCTCCTTTAAAAGTTCATCAATGGCTTGGTACAAAATAATAATATGTCTTACAATACGTTTAACTACTATCCACAAGGGAATAAATGACAAAATCAACACAATTGTCCACACAATTGCACTGAACACCCTGGGGAACAATTGTTGTATGTCCACTTGAATGTACAATGATATTATTTACTGCTACATTATTTACAATTCCCTCGAAATGCAGGCCAAGTCTCAGGGGACTATGTTTCGTAGCATTTAACTTTAAAAAATAGGTGGTTAAATATTTGCTATTAAAACTATAGGCCTTTTGAACTGAATATCACAAAAGGAGTTATACATTTTTGTTTTGCCTGTAATGTGTATTGTGAGCCTAAATAAATAAATAAAAGGTGTGGTAATAACCTATTGCTGCTTCTTATCTTATCGTATGGGTTTGAGGCAGACCCTGAATGATGTTGGAATTTATCAAGTCGCCTAGAAGGCTTCCAACCTGACTTAACGACTACCACATTAAGTTATAACCGGGACCAACGGCTTTACGTGTCTTCCGAAGCACGGAGACGCTCGAGAATGAAATTGCCACAAACGGTCACCCATCATGGACTGACCTTGGCGAACGTTGCTTAACCTTGATGATCGTTAAGAACATCTTAGTACCACAATGCTACGAGAGTCTGAAAGTTAGACTTTCGAACTTTCCGAACAAAAGCAATGATAACGACGACCATGTAGGTAATGGTAGATTTTATAAAGAATGACATGAGAATATAAAGAAACTAGAAGTCGTGCTCAGTTCTTATTGGCTGTAGCATGATGTTATATAGCCTGGCCTGTTGGTCTAGTGGTTAGTGACCCTAACTGCTAAGCCGGAGGTCGTGGGTTCGATCCCCACCCAGGACAAATCTTTGTGTTATGAGCATAAAGGTTTGTTCTGTGTCTGGGTGTAATTTATCTATAATATGTATGTATTTACAAAAAAAAATGTATTTAAGTAGTATTATATCCGTTTTTTAGTACCCATAACATAAGCAAATATAATTGCTTACTGTGGGACTAGATGGCGCTGACAATGTGGTAGAATATTATTATTATAGAATATTATTATTATAGCCTATAATAACATTCCTCAATAAATGGGCTATGCAACACTTAAAGAATTTTTCAAGTAGTTCCGGAGATCCTGGCGTTCAATAAACAAACAAACTCTAGCTTATAATATTATAATAAGTATATATAATATATATTAGACTAACAATTTGTGATTTCTATTGCTATTACTAGAGATTGCTTGCATCATAAAACTAGCACGAAGCACTGAGCTGAGACTCCAAATATTTATAGTAATACAATACTAGCCGTTATTGTATCTTCTATTCAATATCTTCGTGGAGCTTGCTCGTGAATAACTGACTTTATGAACTTGAAACTCTCATTGTTTACTCCACAAGCAACGTGATAACGCAATTTGAGACCTTCTCGTCATCGATAACCCCTGTAACTGGTTTAGTTTAACCAATTAACACTATGCCATAGATAGGCAATGTAAGGCTGGGTCTATGCGATACTGGGTGGACTGAGAAAGGTATCGGTACCGGTTAAAGAATCTTAAAAACTTAACGTGTTTTATTTATTCAACTTAATGCACAAAAAATGCGCAAAGTCGGTCTTGATTAGTGCATAGGCGTGTTAGGTCACTGACCATAACAGTGTATAGCTAAATAACTGGGGGCGTGGCAAATGTGGTTCATTAAACTTTAAATTTACGAATCAGCTATTTTGTCCAAAATTCTCAATGCGAAATGAAAATAGTTTATTTTTATTATTATTATTGTCATGCTATCGTAAAATTGACAACTTATTGTCTGTTTGTAAAAACTTCCTTGATATAGGGTGTGGGAACGCATTTTCTTTTTAAAAATGGATATGTTATACAAAGAACGAGAAGTTTATAAAAAAACATGCATTTCAAAAAATATGCATATGTTTATAATAATTATTGTTTTTGATATATTATTCAGGTTATAGCATCATTCCATCCAGTATCATAAGTTCACACTACAAAATTATGCCATGGCAAATTATGTTTATGGATCAGTCAGCAACTTTAAACATGTACGACGAAGTTCAAATTTGGAATACGTATCCCAACCCTCATCACGCACGCGTCGGATGCATACAATTTCGCCCTATGATTGCTGTTGTTATACGAACGTATACCTAGTACTCGTCATAAATCAGTTGAAGAAAGCGACTTAATAATATCCATAGACCCTTTCTATAATATACAGGGCATCCCACGGTTATGCCACATGGAGGTAAAGTATCTTTACAGATAGCCAATTTTACTGAAAGGTGACTTCTTTTAGAGAGAGATAGAGAAGCACAGAGCCCAGCAGTGGGACATTAAAGGGTTACTGATGATAAGTTTTACAAGCCTGTAAGCTATTCAGGGACTCACTCAAAAACTCAATAATATCATCTAAATCAAATCGGCAGTTTATAAGTTGATTAAAATTATTTTTCTAGGTACTATACCTATAGTGTATCGTATAGGTACTAGTATATCGTGGGGAAATTGGCTGACACAATTTTGCCAGATTTCGTGTAACATTCTTAACTTATGACTTTAATATTTTGTTACCTAGGTTTATAAGTGAGGTCTCATTATTTTAGTATCAAAACTAGTTATTTTATTCCTGTTTTACTAAACGACTACAAGCAAAATAAGCAATGACGATTAAGTACGAACTGGGGTGACTTTGATCGGCTGAGGTGACTTTCGTCATGCAGTTTTTACGTTAGGATAACCTTTAATTTTTGCAGTACCTTCAGTAGTTTACATACAGTTTTCTAGTTTTTTATCTGATTATGTGAATGAAATTTGCTACTTTTATTACAGAAATTGTATAATCAAAGAAGCCCCATTTTTTCATAAAGACGCCCTAATCTACTTTCTTTTTGTAAGAATCAAGATATTAATTTAACTATTCACTTGGTAAACAACTACAGTATTTAGATATTATTGTTTACGTATGTCTTTGGTAATTGGTTGAACGGAATCTCTCTACAGACTGCAGACCAACTTAGTACCGTAGGAACGGACTGAATAAACACTGGAATGCTTTGTAGCTGGAATACCTATACTAGTTACCTGGAAGTCAGAAAGGTAATTGTACGATATGGATAGCTGCGGTTTTCTGTATTCAGGAAAGAATGTAGGTCAAAATACTTTAATATTATAATTTGTTTACTAAATTTTTTAATGGTGAAAAAAATAACGGAATATTCAAAGAATATTGGACGGATTAGTACAGGTTATAGCCCCGAATATAAAAAGAACCAAAGTGAAGATAGTTCCAGAAACCCACACGCGTCGAAGATGACGGTCGGCTGTTTCTCTAGTGAGCCGATGACCATGTTGAGTGCAATTCTATCTTAACGTTGGGCAAATTTAATATTTATTTATTCTTCAAATACATATTCATTGATATGGTAGCTGAATGAATAATTGACCAGCATGCTGGAATTGTACTGAAGTAGTGCTTCACAGGCTTGCAAGCGAGGAACTTTCTACTTTTATCTTTAAATATTTGCGAAACGTATTTAATATAGTAGGTATTACAAAATTAAATATGTGTCAGTTGCAGCACTTAGTAATTTTAAACGCAATCAAAATGTAAAAATAAAGAAATCCCATCCATTATTGTTGGTCTAACATTAAAATATGTATTTCAGCGACAAATAAACGGCTGCAGAGGAAATTTCAGTTTCCCCAAACCATTATCCATTAAGTATAGGTAATTACTCCAACAAAAGAGCTCGTTCTCTTGGTTTTTTTCCGCTATGAAACGTACCGTTTTATTCTTTTTTTATTTCACAATTCATGTAAAAGAGCCCATCTTTCTTTGCCGCTGAACATCTTCCAGTGTAACAAGATAACTATTATGTAGCCGGATAGAATTTAATAACAATTTACTGCATTGGAGTCATAGTTTTAACAAAGAGAGGGTGTATTACATATTGAATTATCTAACAAATTTGCATGTAAACTTACAATAAACACAATTTTAGAATAAGAATACTCCTACATAATGAAATAAAATATCAGATAATAATAATATTAATATTCTACCACATTCACACAGCGCCATCTAGTCCCAAATTAAGCAATTATATTTGCTTGTGTTATGGGTACTAAACAACTGATATACTACTTAAATACATTTTTTTTTGTAAATACATACATATTATAGATAAATTACAACCAGACACAGAACAAACCTTTATGCTCATCACACAAAGATTTGTCCTGGGTGGGGATCGAACCCACGACCTCCGGCTTAGCAGTCAGGGTCACTAACCACTAGACCAACAGGCCAGTCCATTAGATTTCGGTTTTAGTCTAAGCCCTTCTCGAAAATGATAATTTTTTATCAAACTCTGCTTTAATTGAGGAAGAATTTAGTATTCAAAACATTATGCTTTGCTTCATAGAAACGATACAGTAAATAAATAACCATTATATTCGTTAAACGTATTTTAAATATTATCTACTTTAAATATAGGTTTGGTCTTTTCTTGGATACATAATGAATCGGCTCGTTGATTGAAATATAATTCAAATTTGATAACCGAACTGTTGTTACTTACACCTTTAATAAAATATGGAGTAGCATTCTTACCCTTTAAAACCTCCTTAGTACCGAACTCTATAAGAAAAACAAAACCTGGCTTGAAAACTGTTCAATATTCACAAACAAGCATGTTATAATCACGACATAGCTGACCTGCTCATTATTTAGTCAAAACCATTCGCCTCTGGCGTCAACATCTACACTATTAAGTTGTGAGAGGTACTTCGCAGTTTTCAAGCATTAAGGCGTAACTAGTCGCCAATGACCTTGAGAGTATGGGTGGAGCTTAGCTTATTTCACTGCATATCCCCGCTCCTTTGCCAACTCGCGCACACTATAATACAATGGTCACAGAATAAGCGTAAACGCAGACATGCGCTTCTACCTCGGCATTTTTACCTACGATTCCGGAATAACAGTTTTAAAATGGGTATTTTATTTTGTATAGAGAGTTTAAAGGACTCTTGTACACAATTATTTGTTTGCCAATATTTTTATGTATTGAGATTTTTTTAATTTCAATGTTTTGCTTTCGGTATTTATGTAAGTACTTACATAGTTTTATTGGTACTTATTTATTATTAGTATCGAAGATAATTATTTTATCTTGTAAATTATAATTAAATAAATAACTATTTTAACTTACTTTTGTATTAAAAAAAATATTTACCTATTTTCATTGATGAATTTAATGTTTTGTTTACAACACTTACTTTGTAATTACGTTATAAACTACTATTATAAATTGTAAACCATTTTATTGGATCATTTGAAATATTTTGTTTGAGAATATAGCTCGCAGAACTAATGGACGATGGGGCAAAAAGATTACTCCTTCTAAACGGTTAGGAGGAGTAGTCGTCAGAAAATTCAAAAAAAAAAATTAAAGTTCATAAATATTTGCACAAAAGGTTTCGGCACACAGCGAGAAAGACGTGACGGCTCTGCGTGACACCTTAGATTTATTTACTCGTCCCGCCGCGCTCGCTGTTTGTGTGTATATTATACCTGTAAGAACTATATTCACTCGATAGTAAAAATGGAGCAACGAGCGACACAGCCTTCCCGTCTGAAGGCTAACGCCTGTCTGCCGCCCGCGCCCGCGCAGAGCACCTTTGAATTTCTAACGTACAGAAATCGTATTATGGCCTATTTTCTTAAGAAAATATTGATCGATTTACATATGCTATGTTCAGATTAAAGTAAATTTTACCACCAATTTATCAGTGTAAAAATAATTTCAAACTATAAAGCCGTTTTAAAGTTTTAGGGATTTTAAGATAAAATATATCTCAACTTAAAATATTTTTTGAGGCAAAAGTATTAGTCGTACGAAAATTTCATATGTTGAAAATGTAGTAGATAGATCAATTATCAAAATATATTTTTTTCAAATTTTTCGAACAAGTCGTTTAGGAGGAGTAGGCTTCAGAAAAAAGCCGTTTTTGGTGCAAAACCGAGGGAAGGCCCTTAAGTCCTCCACGCGAAGACCTCTCATGACCCTTCACGACAGTATCCATAAGTAATATGGTTACAGATTTTACATTTATTTTTTAAACTAGAATATATACTTAGCTAGAATTATTTTGAAATAGTTTACTTGGTTGAAGAGATTATTTTAGATATTTTAGAATTATTTTAAACTAGTTTGACTGGCCTGTTGGTCTAGTGGTTAGTGACTCTGACTGCTACTCTGGAGGTCGTGGGTTCGATCCCCACCCAGGACAAATCTTTGTGTGATGAGGTTTGTTCTGTGTCTGGGTGTAATTTTTCAATAATATGTATGTATTTCCAAAAAAAAATATATCAGTTGTTACACAAGCAAATATAATTGCTTAGTTTGAGACTAGATGGCGCTGTGTGAATGTGGTAGAATATCATCACGCCTTTTTCCCCGAAGAGGTAGGCGTGATGCTAAAGGTGTTTCACACCCACATTTCGCCAACTATGTTTAGTCCCATGAAATAGGGGGCGAGCCTATTGTCATCAACCAGGAACATTTGTTTACCAAGCTCCGGGAAAATCTTAATACTGAAATTTCATGATAGAAAAGCCAAATACTATTTTCATCCGACCCGGGAATCGAACCCAGGACCTCTTGCACAGCAATCGTATACACTTCCTGCTGCGCCACCGAGGCAGTTAAATATAATATAATATTATATTATTTGTTTTTTTTTATTTTTTTTATTGGGTAAACAAACAATATCACATAATGTACTTATACATAATGATACTTAATATGGGTAATTGTGATATCCACACCGTTTACCACAGATAGGTATATGATCTAGACTAAGTATAGTCCAGGAAACATAATTTGGCCATTCGTCGTCTTCACCAAGATTGCTTTGTCAATACAACAAAAGAATATGATAATAGAACTGTCGTCAATCTCCAAACGGAGAGGGTAAAGGTTAGTGTTGTTATTAACAGGATTGTTGTTAGAAATAAAAACTAATTTGCTTAGCTATTTGCTTTCATCTAGAATCAGCAATACGAGGGTACCGTTGTTATTTTCTTGTTGTAAGTTAATGGTGAACGAAAGAATAATTTTAATTTTATTTAACATGCTACAGAAACAGTAAAACTCCCTGAGGGCTGTTTAATGTAAGAAGTTACAAGAGGGTCTAAAGAAATTATTTAATATGCCGGCTTTGTCTTTTGTTTAAAGTAATCGCTGTCAGGGGGTGGCACTTAAATTAGCAGCAACAGGTTTGACTCCGGATGATGGAAAACACAGATATAGGTTTTAAAGTTTGCCAAATTGCGTAATAGACGTTTTAGAGTTTGGGTGTGCCAAAAGTATGACAAGAATTAGAAAATATTTCACACATTTTAATTTCATTTAGAAGATTAGAATAAGATATACAATATGTTTTCTGAGGGCTTACATTGAATATCGGTTTGATGTCGCAGTGAAATCTTTGAAAGTGACAGCGACCATATCTAAATTTCCCTACATTTGACAGCGACATCAAAACCGACTAATCAAATGTCGAAATTCAGAGTAAGCCCCCTTATAGTGATGAATGTACGTGCATATTCTCATGTATTATACTGGGTTCAAGTCCTTCTAAAGGTAATAAATATTTTATAATACACAAAACACATTCAATATATCATGAATAAGACAACTAAAATATCTAAGAGCTGGAATAATCATCATCAGCAACCCATTAAGTCCTGGCCCCGTGCGGGTTGTTGGATCAGACATACTCATAGAATTTCTTATAGAGTATGTGGGTTTCCTCAAGATGTTTTCCTTCACCGTTAGCAGATGGTAAGTCACTTGACTAGTATATATTGATTCCACAAAGTGGAATCCACATTGGTACTGCCGGTCGGGATCGAACTCGGACCGCGTGATTTGCACGCCGCGCCGGTCCTTTATTTAGTCAGCCACCAAATGGAATAATAGGTTAAGCTTTTATATCTCTACATTTATTGAAGTGATACATAAATAAATCTATCAAAAACGCTACCAAGCTAACGTTAACATGTTCGCTGTTTCCAATTTATATTTTTCCTCTCCACAACAATTGGAAAACTGACTTTGCAAAGAATTCTTAAAACCTTTCTTCGTATTGGAGCATTTTCTAAAAGAAAATCACACAAAGTCTGGCGACGCGACGGTGGCGGTAGCGTTTGGAATAGTCTTGCGTCTAACAACATACATTACGTATTCATGATGCATTGCAAAATGCAATATCTTACACGCAAATACCATAATTTTGTTTGAAATTCAAATATATAAGTCCTTACAATATCTACTTTATAATGAGGAAAATTTAATGCAAAAAAATGGGATGCCACATGATATAAGATATATAAACAGTATAGCGGCCAATCGTCACTCAAATTGAGCGTAGTATAATAAATTACCAGGCTCAATTGGAGTGACGGTCAGTCACTATGCCCTACCTCTCAAAAACTTTTTTTTTGTTTTAAATATATCATGTGGTATCCTATTTTTTTTTTGCAGTAAACTATTATTACAAAATAACATTCCTATCTCATGATTAACTGACACAAATAATTATTAGTAGACACGGCGACGATATTTTGGTAAAATTATAATCACAGAAGTACACAAAATAACCTTCACCCTATTTCACTGATTCCCCACTCCAAGAACACCTTTGCAATCGTTAAATTCCGCTCTCACCCTAAATGCACAGATCCCAACATTCAGATAGTAGTCAACACATCGTTCAAACATTTCGTTTTAACCCTTACACTCACAGAATTCAGTTTCATTCACATAAATTGTGCAAAGTGACAAGGATGCTCCCAATCTCTTTATTGAATTTACTTCAGTTAGCATTCCTTAGTTTCTCTATTAACGTTCACTTTGGATTGAAAATACAGCATTCGTGCAATTAGACGTTTGTTTCTGTGCAAATTGAGAATTGATTACTGAAGCTGTAGTAAGTTTTCAATTAATTTAGCCAGTTGGTATATTCACAGAACAGAGATTTACTTTCATGTGTTCTATGGATATATTATACATAACTTTTTATAAGTCCGATGCACAGTAACCGCACTTGTACAGTCAGCAACAAAAGTAGGTGAAAATAATAATCCATTGTTGCTGACAGTACACACTAAGAAAAGTCACCGGATCTTGTCATATCTACATATCAACTGTGTACTTTGCTCTGTCACTGAACAAGAAAGATTGCTCTGTCACTGAGCAAGAAAAATATATCTTGTCTGCTCTAGACACGACTCGCAGGTCAAAATTTTTGTCATGTGCATGGTGAAATACAAAAGTTATTGAAATCAGCATTTATTATGTAACGAATATTTACATCATAATTTAAAAAATTAACAAAATCTACACTTGTACTTGTAAACTCAAAGCTAGAGGTTTCAATTGCCAATGTTATATATTTCTCTGTTATACAGTAACAAAAAACAATAGCCACCATATTCATATTTTTATTGCGAATAAGTTTATTTAAATCTATTCTTCAACTCCTTTGTTAACGAATACAACAATGCCAAGTTTTTGCACCAGATGGCAGCACACTCCAAACAAAAGATTATATCCACAAATGAGTCGTGGCGTGTGTGTCGAAGACACTAATGTCGTCATAAGTCGAGGAGCTGGAACCGCGCCACGATACAGCACACATACTCACAACTTAGGTCAAAGATACATCGGCGCAGCGTCTAGATGACGTTATTGTATGATGTAAGTTATTGTAATTTAATGCTGATTATATTATTTTAACAAAACTTAATTTTTGTCATGCGGGATGAAGTTTTTTGTTTTTTTTAATCTACACGGTGTGGTATTCTGCGGCGACACTTTACACGCTACCCAAATTTTATTGTAACTTCCAAAAAATTGTAACTATATATAAAAAAAAAATTGTATATATATTTAACGAGTGGCGTGAGTTTCTTGCCAGTTCGTCTCACAGCGAGAGCGATGCGTAGAAAGTTTTATCAGTTTCATTTGCATATATTTCACAGCGTTATCAAACCAAATTCTTGTAATAGATACGGTGATCATTGAAAGTTATAGGTATAGCAAACATTTTTAAATAATAAAAATAGATTATGATGTGCATTTGTGTAATCTGTCTATCCGGAATGTACTTTTTATTCATTACTCAGTAGATACTTATTATAATTTATTAATGAAGATAATACCTTCAATACATTTATCTACCATATTATCTGTAACGACTGTAACTAACGTTTCATTATGTATTTTTATACCAAGCCAAAATGCATGACCAACGCAACTAAAAAATAGAAACGAATTTAAAACTCTTTTTTAATTTCAAGAAGCTCCATTATTCAGAAATTTAAAATTCCATTACTAACAAATTTAAAACCTACTTCTCGTCTACTAATATTCAAACTTTCCACGAGATTTTTGACTTTATTTTCAAAAAAGCATAAATGTAATATTCAAAGTGAGAACAGTGCAGTTAAATAGAATAAATTTAAAAGCTCAACTGGCACGTTAGGCTAAGCCTTAGGCACGGGACTGTCCAGTGTGAGGCGATGTAACCACAGGCGGTCACAAAATAGCCACAATGTGGTAAATAATCGGGACTAGAGCTGTCCATCTCGATTGAATTATATATCGAGGTGGTCTTTGTAATAATTTAAGCGTGAAGCCACGGTTTATTGTATCAATAAATAATGGGCTTGCATAAATTGCTTTTTATAATTTTTTTGGCGGATTTAAGGCCTTTTGTACTAGGTTTGGGATAATTTTATGTATACAACTGCTGCACAGGGTGTGAGATTTGATTTCCAAGTCGAGCATAAACGGAATTTGGTTTCTCTCAATATAAAGCCCGGAGCTTAGAAAAAAACCGGTTAAAAGCATGTCGGACAATACTCAATGTAGGGTTCCGAAGCAAAAGAGCGTAAGGACGTAAGCGATATGAAGCCGCTTACGTCCTTTTGTTGAGACGCGTAGTATTCCGGCAATAACTCAAAAACGATACATCCCGATCATGATCAAAATAATTTGGTTTAGAAGTATTTATTAAGCGTAATTTTTGTGTTTTACGGTTAAGAAAATTGTTATACTACTTTCGGAAAGTTTATTTCCGAAAATATTCACATGGCACATGGCTAGATGGCGTGTTGTGACCAACATAAAAAAAATATATTCAAATTTGACCTTCAAAGCTTCTATAAATATAATTTCTCCCCGACTGCTGTTAGTGAATTTATAATCGGGCTGTCAAACATGTTATTCAGTATTGTTAATGTATCGATAGGAGTGGCCAACGTTGTGCGATTGACGGCTACATGTCGATTTGATTGATCGAATGCGTCCGTATCAGTCTTGCTAATGGACTATAATATTGCAACAATATTAATCTTTGTACACCAATATTGATTGTTCGTTTACATGTTTTTGTTTTGTTCCGACTTTTTAATAAATTCATCTGAGTTTGAGGATTGAATTGATAAAAAAAATAATATACATAAATATATAATATTATACTCGGGAAAATCTTCTAAGATCGTCACAGAGGGTGCTATAAAGGTGGCACAACGTTATCTGAGCCCAGATTAACGAAATTTTTATCCAGTGTGGTAAAATTTTGGTGAACTTACTAATTTTTCGTTATTGCGAGTAACACAGTACACAGTTAATTATTTATTACTGTAGCTTGGATAAAATGCAGTGTTTCTGATTACTATGAACAAGAAAAAGTTTTTAAATCCACCAAAGTTACACATGGTATATTTTATTAAACACCAGCCCCCCTAGACATGGTAAATCGCTGATGCTATTCGAAATTTTTAAATGTCACTTTAATACTTTTGAAAACATCTCTGACATAAGCTATCGATACGTCACTTGATTAATGTACTAATTTGACATGTCGATAGAATAGATAAATCGAGTCAATTGTCACTGTATTTATTTTTTTATACCACGACGGTGGCAAACAGACGTACGGTCCGCCTGATGGTAAGCGGTTACCTAGTTACACTTGTCTAGCCCCCTTATTATTTTCAATAAAAAGTACAGAAAACTAAAAAGTAAACATTCTTAATAGAAATTCAATAAAACATCTATAAGATCTTATACCGGTTGAAGTCAAACAAAGTCTTCCGTACATTGGTGTTTGTTCTAGTTCAGAAATCAAGACAGTTTAGCGAAACCCTCAACTACTAATTGTAATTGTCAGGTGACGTTTGTTCAAACTAGGCTACAAACAACAAGCCCGCCCACTTCACCTCATTCAGTCCCACATAAGTGCATTAGTTTGGACATTCTAACTGGTGCACCCAGAATGAAACAAAATAACACATGTTTCAGGCAGTTGAATTTAAGCATTGTACACGTTTAGAATGTCTGAAATTCAAGGTAATGTACTTGTAATCTTTGTTTTTATTGTAAGAGATATAAGGTTTATTGAAACTATTTAGTATTTTCCAGATAAGTTGAGAATATTCTCACATGTTACAGGAAAGGAACTGGATAATAAAAACAGGGTTATATTCTACAGCAACGTTAAATATTGTGCATTTTGGATGTGGTTGTAGTCATTTTTCTTCATATTTATAATAGTTTATTTATATTCTTTTGTTGCAATGAGATAGAAGAGAAAATAATTATGGTATGTAAATATCATTCGTAATTTTTATTTTTAAATAATAATATAATAGAATCGTTTTTTTTTTTTGGTTTTTTGGGTCTATATTTATTTATTCCTTCCATTTACGAAGAATAATTTATTCAGTTTTATCCCGAAATTTTTCAGAATCATTATTAAGCAGGACTCGGAAAATACATGGAGAATGGAAAACACCGGCACAAATAAGACGTTGCCGAAGTATTTTTCATTAAAACCATTGAAGCGTACATCAGCATCTTGGTTGTAATTTGATTATTTTTCACTGAAAATAAACCAATGTTTACTAGATTCGACATTGTCGTCATGCGCCCCTAGAACAATTATGTAGTCCATAGAGCTACGTGTGTGGGGCCAATTTGGCAGCCAGCCAATGGGAACACGCTCTCGATAACTGAATATGCAAGTGGACACAACTGGCAGTAGGGCTGTCACTGCCATCATGCACCAGTTGGCGAAAATGCTTGGATTTGAGGACTATGCATATTAAAAATGTTAGTCGCCCCTGAAGTTTCACCTCTACTTCCCGCATTATGAAACTAACTATAAATTATATATTGTTTTTTTTTTAAATATCACCTTTATGTCTCTCCTGATGCCAGCAACTTTCCAAAGAACTATTATTTTTTAAGACTGCTGCATTCAGTTAAAAAACCAACATACCTACAAATAGTTCTACCTAACGCAAAATACACCTAAACTGTCAACAATTTTTTTTTAACACAAGTTATGTACGCCTTGTTCAGCAATAGGACATTATTGGATTTCTACTCCACAAAAATAATGACTACAATATCAAACAGAAGAACTGGCAAGAAACAGTTTTTATATTGAACTTACAGTTTCATGTTTAGCAACTGAAATGAAATGAAATGAAATCTCGTTTATTCATCTAGGTTACAAGGTAACACTTATGAAAGTCACAAGAATCTAACAGGTTATCCCAAAAGTAGTGTCAGCAAATTTGCCTACGACCAGTTCGCTGACGGGGTGGAGCTATGAGAAGAACTGGCAAGAAACTCACGCCACTCTTTTTAAAAAAATGCATAGTTACAATCTTTTGTAATTTACAATTTGGGTAGCGTGTAAAGTGATGCAGCAGAGCACTACAACGTTAGATTAACGAATTATAATGAATGTTTACAAACTAAATATTAAACAGAAAGTAAAAAGTAAGGCTCTGGGGTTGCATCACTTTACACATTGCTATGCAGCCATTAGGGGCAGTTTGTTAATAAATATAGTTTTAATTTTGTAAAAACATAACTTCATAAAAAAAAAAAACTGCACATTCAAACAATCGCTAGACTTATACATTAACAGAAGGTGGAAGTTGGAAGGTTGTGCGGTCCCGTGGTTCTTTATTCAGCCACTGCTCAGCTACTATTGGCCGTAGCGTGGTCTTATATAACCTATGTTACTCAATGATAATGTAGCTCTCTAACGGCAAAAGATATTTTGAAATCGGTCCAGTAGTTTATAAGTTTATTCGTTACATATAAAAATCATTTATACTCGTCAAAAGCTCTTGAAATGCGTTTTTCTGGAAGACTTCTATGAGAAAGATGTGAGAAAAATACCTCACTTCTGCAAAGATATGATGAGATGTTTCTAAACAGTCATTCTCAATGAAACTAGGGGTCATAATTGTTTATTGGCAATATGAATATAAAGAAAATTGCTACCCGTTATGTTATGCTAAACAAGTATTCGTAAGCCCTTTATTTTCAGTTGAAATCTCTCTTATACGTGGTGAATCGGAAGCCGTGTTGGTATAAATGGGAGCTTGTGTGGAGTTTTATCGTAAAACGTTTCAGCCAACCATTGTATACGCATTACAAACGTCGTTTACACAAGGTTCTTTAAAGCTTTTCTTGTATTATTAGCTTAGGTTCCATCTGGTATACTAAAAGCAATAAAAAGACTGTCAATTATCCAACACTCTGCTATGTCTGTTTGAAATATCGCAGTGAATCGTCGCCCCTTTTGATGGGAAAATCTATCATTTACATTTTCGTTCCCATATTCGATAAAAAAACGACTTTATGATTAGATTATTAGGTTGGTTTTCTATCGATTCAAAAACAGTAAAAAGCAATCACACCGGCTTGAATTTTTTTTTAAATTTATGTAAGTATAAGTACCTACTGATTTTGCTATTAATATGCTATTCAGAAGAAAATTAAGTTTATTTTTTACTTACGTCAATAATGATGCCCAAACAGATTCAAGAGCAGGACTTACCTGAAATAAAAAAAAAAAAAATTACAATGCCACATAATCAAAGCCGTTATTTAAAATACATAGATAATATTCTACATAATTTACAGCTCACGTTCTATGTACTGGTCAAACATTAGTACTTAAGTTTGACTGACTGGCCTTTTGATCTAGTAGTTAGTGACCCTGAATGCTAAGTCCTGCTTAGCACTGGCCCTAGCCCTGGCCAGTCGTGGGTTCGATCCCCACCCAGGACAAATCTTTGTGTGATGAGCGTAAAGGTTTGTTCTGTGTCTGGGTGTAATTTATCTATACCTAATATGTATGTATTTACAAAAAAAAATGTATTTAAGTAGTATACCAGTTGTTTAGTACCCATAACACAAGCAAATATAATTGCTTACTTTGGAACTAGATGGCGCTGCGTGAATGTGGTAGAATATTATTATTATTATTAGTTTAGATGAATGGATGCGTGTTTATTACTCAATCACATGAAAGTCGCCTATCACGTCATGAAGGCTACGTTTTATCGAGATACTACACGAGCCAAGCCACAGGCGATCTCTAGTAAAAAAATAAAGCAACATTACCATTAAAATGTATAAAAAATAATGATCCTCTCATTCATTACAAAAATACGGATCATTATAAATGAAGTACTCAAAATAATTAAAAAGAGACGCAGTTTTTATTTTACCGGGGCTAGCTGCCTCCTGCTCTGCAGGCTTCGAATAACGAATAATGAGGGGGGAAATGGTTAGAAGAGTAATCGATACCCGCCCTGGATTAATGGAGTTGCTTAAAAACCTCATTAAAAAGGCCAATGCGACAGGATATTTCATTTACAGGTTAAATTTTAACCCAGCTTAGACTTAGCCTAAGTTATTGTTATTTAGCCTCACTTTTGTTAAGCCCGAGTAATGGTATTTAGTAGGAGATAAATAAATCGTTTTGAATTTGTAAATTCATAATTACTAAAGACTGGATAATTTAATGACAGATTTTATGGCCAGTTTTTCACAAACATGGTTCCTTCCCCGAATTTCGTGCAAAATCGTCACCATCATCTTTACAACTCTTAAACGTCCCATTGCTGGGCAAGGGCCTCTCCTAAGGATTATTATTCTTCTGTTAAAAACCTGACCAAAAGTCTACCAGGAAATGTAGGTATGTTAGATAAAAATGAACTTGAACCCTGTTATACCTAAATAAACATATTGAATTGAACAAAATTGAAAAACAGAAGACGGTAAAAGTATCCATATCTTAATCACAAACGTAAAAGGAAATATATATCTTATTCGCATATATTTAAAGTAAAGTTTCATGTAACGAATGTAAAATTGGTTATATTTTGTTGGAGCTCACTCACAGGTAGATTCGTTTGCGGTTCTAACGAGATTAACTATTCACAATCGCACACCGCTTAGAGCTGCATATATCATACGCAAAACGAATTAAAATATAAATTTCAGACGCAAATCAAATAAAAGATGCCCGGATTTTTGATATTTGTATACAAAATGCAAAATAGTGTCTTCATTTTTCTTTTACATTGCAAGGGAACTCCCCTGTTCCCTACATGCATAGAAATTATTAAAAGGCTATTAAGTGATATGAGTGTTAATTTATCCCTTTAATCTGTGTCTAAGAAGAACGTGGTGGAAGAAGGTACTATGTAGCTAAAATATATTTGTAAAACTCGTCACTGCAGTATGTCGTTAAAAAAATATATCCGATTACAGTTTTTCTAATCTTTATTACTCTAGCCAAGAATAGAATATTATTATTATATCATTTAATAGAATCTTATAAATATTTTGTGACAGAAGCATTTTTCTAAATGTAATAGAATAAGAAAAAAATAAATCTAATTGATAATTTTACTACATAGGTATATCGTGATTTATAAAAAAAAAGAATGGGCTACAATGTTGTCTGATTAAAATAAACGAACCTACCAGGTAACTTGGTTTAAAAAAACGCATATGAGTTCACTAAATTTATTACCGTTCAAGAAAAAAAAACAATATCATTACAATGTTACAAAAATGTATAAATTTTATAGTCAAAACAGTATTTACATATTCGTAGTCGCAATACAAATACGGCATTTCTACTGAACGGTATCCTTGAACTAACCTTCCTTGAGTACCAACGAAGTATTACCACAAACCCTCGGGAGACGTTATCTATATTTTAAATCACGCCCTGCCCCGCGGGATATGTCACAATTGTAAACTAACTCTAGCAGGAGATAGAGATTTATTGAGTACTTTAAAATGCCTGAGTTTTAGTTGAAAATAGAATAAGGATGAAATCGGATTGTACCTAACAGGTTAACTACTATGTTGGTGTTAATTTTTATAACTGAAGCGTCAGCAGTAAAAGTTGTTAATACGTTTTTATAATACATCGACAGTTTCAATTTGGTACCCATTACTTAAAAGATAAGGTTCACTATAAAAACATTTTAAAACTGTCCATGTCTATGAATAAACGGCAAGCTAATATAATTTTTAAATAATTCACTGTCTCGTTTTATCTGCTATCTTTATTTTCACTACGTCAACATTTGGCTTTTTAATCTACCTCTGTAAATAAAATATATATTTTAAACAGCAAACACAATATTACGTAAATATCTTCACAAAAAAACGTAATTACGTTGAAACAACAACATTCCTCTGTGCACATTAGATTGCAAGGACTTCATAAAATACAAAGTGGAAAATTTGTTGCGAAAAATATGAAAATGTCACCGCAAATGTATGTTTGTTTACTTTAGTGAGGAGAACATTACAATCTTGAATGTAACTTAGCTATGTTACGTTATATTGACTGTCACCGTGGCGCAGTGGTTAAGGTGGTAGCCTCGCCACTACATCGCCGTGCTGGGTGACGTGGGTTCGATTCCCACACGAGACAAATATTTGTGTGATTCATAGATATTTGTTTCTAGTCTGGGTGTACTTTGTGTCCGTTAGTTTCATGTTTGTAAAGCTCCCCGCGACACAGGGCTTGTTCCCTAGTGCGGGCGTTGTCTTTTAAAAATAATAATAATATAAAATAATATAGAATATTAATTGCCGACGAGTTGAGCACCCACGTGACCTACGTCATCATGGTAGTTGATAAACGCCATAACAGGACCTATACGTAATTTCGATAATCATTCTAAGCATATTGGCGGTGAAACAAGCACCTGTATGGAGGCACCATGTTAACTAGCATGTTAATGTAATGTACTTTACCAATTTATAAATTATAATCTTATGTCCTAAGTGTTGGCAACACTTAGGACATAAGATTTTACTAACCAGTGGGCCTTTGTAGTCTAATAAATAAAATTTTTATCACCCACGGGAACAAAGTATCGGGAGAAAATAATTTATTGTTCTGATGCATAAACGAAATTTGATGTGACGGAAATTAAGTGAGGTCTATGTCCAGCAGAGGACGTCATTGGGCTGATATGATGATGATTAATAAACTATATACGATTACTGCAGAGTTTCATCAAAACCCTATCTATATTTTTTTATTCACAGAGCATTGAGCTTTCAAACATAATAGCACAGATATATATATACTTTCGAAATTTGCTACTCCAAAAATAAATACTTAATACTAATAAATGATAAGGCCAAATTAGCCTTGAATTAGATAAAACCTATAGTATTCAAAATTATCAAAAAGTTTCAAAGTCTCGTCGCGTATTATTTAATAGAGTTTACGAATATCGGCCCAAGGGCGTCGCCTTGCGGTATGCCCTCGCATACAAATGTTAAGGTAATTAAAATGTATGACAACATGTAATACAAACCAGGGAAAAGCCTTTAAGCCTAAAGTAATTTTGCTGAATAAACATTTTAGGTACAGATAAGACGACTGTTGTTCCTATATACGTATTACCAAATAATTATTTAAAATTGGGTGAACGTGGTCCGTCGTAAAATTTTGTAAAATTGGACTTAATTTACTTTTAAACAGAGTTTAATTTTCTTAACTGTACTACTTGTGAAGCACTATTTTAATTATTTTACTACATGCAGGTACGTCATACTTGGTTATGTACAAGTACAGCGTATACAGCCTCAGTTAAGAGATGAATGTGGAGGGAGCCTTTGATTTATATTCTGAGCGAGTTATGCAAGAGTTGAATGGAAAAGTTTCTCGCCTGCTTCCACGATTTTTCTTCTGATTAAGTTTTTTCTGTAGCAGGAATTACATGCCTGGAATAATATGTAATAGTTACAGCTGGTTTAAGTGCTTTTTGCGTTTCAAATAACTTCAGTGTATAAAAATATTTTTTACATGTTATCCGAATAATTTCTCGTCAAAATCTTAGTGCGTTATACCTACAATTATTCAATTTAGGCAATAGGCTCCAAATGTTTCGTTTTATATATTACACAACTACTTATGCATTGCAAGTTTCTTTTACCGCGTGTCTTAAAAATGTACTAAAACAGAACCAACAAGTATCTTAACACATGCAGCTTAAATATTTCGCGAGTCATCTATTTTCAGCCCTCCGTTCAATTTTACATAAAGGAGCCTAACACCTTCATCACATTACACACGGTTATTAAACATAACTTTATAATACACTATTTGTGACGTCTCCCACAATGTTTACGTTCAGGCAATTTGTTTTAGATTTGTGTAGTTGAGGGGAAAATTCGAGTTACGTGAATGCACACGAATGGGGCGAGAGTTTACAAGTGAGGAACGGGAACTGAATCAGCGATGTAAAACTAATGCCACGGTATATATTAGTGAATCATGTTTATGAATAATATTCAACAGTTCTACGGTTTGTTGGCTTTGAAATTTTGTATTTTCCGATATATTATGTTGTAATGCGTAGCATCAGCAACCCATTAAGTCCCACTGCTGGGCTCGGGTCTCCTATCCTCTATCTAGAAAGCTGAGAGGGTTAGCGTATTTGCTTCTAAAGATTGATGAATATTGAAGAAGCGAAAGATGAATGTCAGGATCGTAGCAGATTGAAAGAAGTGGTAGCTGCTTACCCCTCTATTGGAAAAGGGGCGTGATCAATATATGTGTCTATATGCTTCTTTAATAGTATAGTTTCTGTTTTTTGGAGTCAATGTGCAAATAATATCATCTTCATTGTGATTCTTTAAATTAAAGCAACTTATAAGATTTGTTCGTGTCAGGTCTTATGAAGCTTCGTGAAAAGACTAGATCTGAAATTGAAAATTTACGTCAAATCTCACAAGAAATACCTAGTCAACCCGAAATCTGAAATTGAAAGAAAGAAAACAAATACAACGAATCTAACATAGCTTACATAACGGCTTATGCCCGTGCGCTCCAAATCTATTGTTCTTCAAAATGTATTTTTCCATACATTCATTCCCACACTCACTCCAAGGATTTTTATATTAAAACAATAAATAAAGCCTCTTCTCTCAAGTTTCTATATAAAATTTTATAATAATGGTATTAGAGCTTATCGCTCTCCTGGACCTATACCCAGAATGTGATATATTTTCTGATGCCTGGAATGTGTTACTGTCGGAATACTTGAGGTATTGTGAAAGTATGACTGTATTTGTACGTATTAGTTTTTAATATATTTGTACTAAGTATGTCATTATGTATAATTATTATTGGTCTTACTGTTCTGTGTAATGGAAAATAAATAAATTGAAATTTTGGAGTGTTTCGGAGCAAAATTGTGGAGTGGACGGGAATAAGCCAACTTATCATAGATAGTATACAGAAGGCATACATTGATGTAAACGTAAATTTTTCTTAGTAAATTATTTGTTAGTGGCAATAATATTAACAAAACGCTACAAAATAGGATAAATTTAAGAATGGTAAATTATGATGCAGTGACTCAAAGTACAGATATTTATGAATACTTAGCCACAGTATTTGTGACCTAGCTGTGACCAGTGATTCCTCGCGCGAGGAATTCGATTCCGTTGACCACAGAAACTTTCCTCTTATTAAATTTATTAACTCGTGCTTTCTTTATATTTTCTTTATTCAAATATTTCAAAAAACTCGAGTTGGTCGAGCTATTTTCTTCACAAATCCATTTTAAAATTTGGCGCTTCATTATCGTCATCACCATAACCGTTCCACTGCTGGGCACGATTCGCCTTCAAAGAATGTAATCATTTTGTGCTTAGCAACACATCATATTTTTATTGATACATTATAATTCTTCACTTCATATGTAATTAACGCGAAAGTATATTTATCTAGCACGAGCTCACTAGTACTGTCAATAACAGGACGCTATGTTATATAATATAATATTTATGTAGATGGCAGAATAATAACACGCACTTATAAGCAGGTGGATGATGCTCATCTTTCTGATATTAATGCCTTTAAACGATACCCACGGGAAATTATCTTGTTTTATAACCGAAACGTGAGGGTGTAAGGATATGATAAAATTCATCATGATATACTCATTATTTCTTACTAAAATTGTAATAAACCAACTTGGTATTAAACTAAACATAGTTTAATCTGGTATATAAACAAAGTATCACGCCTTTTGTCCCTGAAGAGATAGGCAGATATACGCATACATTTCACTAACTATTTTAGGTCCGACGTGATAAACAGTGAGCCTATTACCCGTTGAGCGCTTCAATCATTCACTACAATGAAAAATAGAGTTACTGTAATTAAAGCTGCCTTGCCTTCATCCATATAATTATGTATTTGAAAGGAGAAAATGAATGACTGACTAACTGACTATATGAACGTACAGCTAGCCACTGGGTCTAGAAACTCAATCCCAGACGTAATTCAAATTAAAGAATTTTTAGAGCATCAATTTGACGTTTTTAGTAATCATAGTTACGGCATAAGAGCCACTTTAAAGCAAACATAAAAATCCTGTTTTCACCTATCCCGTGGGTTTTTGAAAATTCCTTTCTTAGTGCACGCCTATGCTACAAAAAGAATCTGGGTACGAAATTTCAAGCTTCTAAACGCAGCGGTTTCGGCTGTGCGTTGATACATCAGTCAGTCAATTAGTTTCTCCTTTTGTATATTATATTGATAATACAGCTATAATAACAAAGTGCCACGAAATAGGCATTAACTGCGCACTATTCTAAAGGTAACCATCTTTACCTATTACAAATAGAGAAGTACTAAAAATTGTTTGAAATTAAATGGATGATCCATTTAATTTCAAACAATACTAGTCATGAAAAGTCGCGACGAATTTTAATTGGACGTGAAATCTTTTATGACTGTTAAGTTCGTAAAATAAAATGCAAAACGCAGAAACAATCCCGAGACTTCATCCCCAGTTAACAATAGTTGGACGGCCTGAGGCAGACATGTAAAAAAATAATTCACTCTTTACATATCATAAAGTAATGTTTTATTCTTGACGAGAAGGAAAAATGTTACGTCTTTGTATTAAAATAATTCCCTTAGAGAGTTCAAAGAGTGAAAATATTTCGTTGTACGTATAGTGTAAGCTTTTTGTGTGACTATGCGATTATGAATGTTTAATGGCACGCGATGCTTTTTGTCGCTGTGACATAAGACTGTCTGTTGTTATAAGATAAGTAAAAATATTACACTTAACTTTCGTTCTTTAATTTAATTTTACCTAATTCTCCAGTGGCTTATGTTAGCCAACAACGGAATGGGCAATCATCGTCGCCATGCCATATGACCGTACTTTTTCTTTGTTTTATGCAATTATTTAAATAGCGATGGTGGCCGAATGGATAATACACCGGTGTGGCGTAAAGTACTATGTATTTCACTTTGTGAAATTTAAAATAGGTATGTACTAATCATGTGACTTACCATCTGCTAACGGTGAAAGAAAACAGCGTGAGAAAACCCACATACCCTAGAATAAATTCTAAAGGTGTGTGGATTAAGGCATAAACCTTCTCAGCTCTCTAGATAGAAGAGAGAGAGAGACAGAGATTAGGAGAGCCAGCAGGACATTAATGGGTTGCTAGTGTTATACGTAATTATTTGACATATACTACCGAGTATGGTATTTTGGTTTTGTATCATTCTATGATTTTTCATATTGTTACTCATTGAAACTGTTATAATTAGGCGTCGAAAATTGTGACCAGAATATGCCAGCTCTTCTCAAAGCTCAATCTTGTCAGCGAAATGGATGAAGGTAAATTGGTTAACACCTTTTTGGGTTTGTATGACGTCATTTGATGACGTAAATGAATAAATAATTTCAATTTTTTATTTTTAATCATAATAAAGAGTGCCGCTTGCAACCAATGGTCACCCACAACCTTTACTAGTGACCGATTTCAATAATCTATCTATCTAAGGATTTGGCTTCTAAAGTTAGAATTTTGACATATTTTGTATGGAGCTTATGAAATCGGCCATATGTCGTCAGTCCATCTGGAGGGGTGCCGCCCCACGCTGCGTTTTCCAATACGTGGTTGCCACTCGAGAACCTTTTTGCCCCATCGGCCATCAATTAAATGAATTAGGTGAGGCCTATGTCCAGCAGTGGTGACGCCCACTGCTGGACATGGGCTGATATGATGATGATGATAGTAAAAACACTCGATTCGACACATTCTTTCATGCTTCAATATAATTTGTTATTATTATTCGTTAATATTTCATGAAAAATATTAAAATAAAATATACTACATATTAACATTTCCCGTGCATTTCAGTTTAGCAGTGATACAATAGGGTAATGTAATCAGTGCGAGTTACGTAATAGCTATTTGAGTAAGAACCGAACGCAATCGTGTAAACCAGCAATTCTGCGTACTGACCAAAATTGGTTTCGTTAACATTGGTAACATGCCGACCTAAACGTTTTCAATTACCCGCCATATTACTTTAAATCATTAAGCCTTTCCGTATGGATACATGTTATTTAAAAAATCGCATTCAAAAATATTTTGTAGGTATATTTTGCTATGGTTATTTTTGTATAAAATTATATTTCTCATGGATTTTTGTCTCACATAATAATATGTACTACTTAGTGTATAATTAGGAAACTTTATACATATTTATGTATAAACGTCCCCCCACCAGATGGACTGACGACCTGGTCAAGGTTGCGAGAGACCGTTGGTTGCGGGCGGCACAGGATCACTCACGGTGGCCTAAATTAGGTGAGGCTTATGTCCAACAGTGAACGTCGTTGGGCTTATATGACGATGATACATAATATGATTATTATTGTTATGTCCGTTGAAGAGAAATACCCAATACCATTTTTACCTGATCCGGGATTCGAACCCAGAATTCTTGCACAGCTTCAACGCTTTCGCTGCGACACCGATGAGTAATAACAATAACAACGTTAAAATACAATTTTAAATAACCCGATTTGAAGTATCTATACATATTAAGTTACTTTGTTTAACAATGTTAAAGGGATTGAAATAGATACGGCTTTTATTCGTAATATTGTATTTCATGGGAATCTTTCCTTTTTAATGGAAGCTTGTCGGTCCATAGGGAGGCTTTTATCATGGGCTATTATTCGCATGTGCCCTTTGAGAGCTTTCGTTTAAAGTGGTATGAAACACAGTGGAACGTTTCATAATATATTATGTATACTTAAATTAGATTTTTATAATAGATAAATTATAATATAATTATTATTATTGGTTTTAATATTTAAAAAAACACGACAGCAGCATTGATGCTGAGGAATTCTTAGACGCATTTTAATTTAAGTTATTTTCGTATTTTTATTTTTGTTTTGTTTAGTAGTTAGTTTTAGTTGTAAATTTTATTCTATTGTAGATATTATAATATGTAAATATTTAAAAAAAAAATACTTTTTATGTTGTTTAAAAATAAGTTATGATTTCGTTATAAAACAAAAATAAATACTTTAAAAAATGATGAAGAAAATATTAAAAAAAGCTGATGATTTTTTATAAAAATTGCTGAATTTATCAATAAGATATAAGTTAAGAATATTCACTAAAATGCACAATTTCCAATTAACAACTACTTACTCCTTTTTTCACCAAAAATAAAGTACGGTTATTATGAAAATACAGACATAGTGAACTAGTCTAAAACCAGTTTTATTAGTAGTGTAAACATCTAAAATATTCAAATGACCAATATTAAAGTAGAGAACATACTCATGTTTTATTCATGTAGACACTATGACGAAAGAATTGTATACGCGCATTTATCTATTTTTGAATACATTTATTTTAAATTTGATTGTATATATTTAGCTATGTAAAAATAGGTTAAGCAAATATTACTAAATGTTGTAACTACCTCGGTGGCGCAGCGGGAAGTGTAAACGACTGCTGTGCAAGAGGTCCCGGGTTTGATTCCCGGGTCGGGTGAAAATGGTATTGGGTTTTTCTATCATCAAATTCCAGTATTAAGATTTTCCCGGAGTTTGGTAAACAAATGGACCCGGTTGATGACAATAGGCTCGCCCCCTATTTCATGGGACCAAACATACCTGGCGAAATGTGGGTGTGAAACACCTCTGCCTACTCCTTTCGGGAAAAAGGCGTGATGCTATGTTATGTTTATATTATGTAACTAAATGTTGATTATATTGATTCTAATTTTTTTAAATACCTAGTTACTTTGTAAATTGTTGTACTTAGTATATAAAGGAACATATTTCAACAAGTCTGAATTATTGTGGACTCGGATGACCAATGCATGAAATTTAATAATTTAATGTAATCTCCATTTTATAGATTGATTGTCCAATAAGGTAAAAATCAAGACCCATTAAATTTTATTCTTTTAAATTTAATTAATAGCGTTTATTTAAGACAGCTTAGATTTTCGCGCTAGAAACCAGCCTGTATTTGATTTTGTTATGAATCTCTTTAATAAATAGTTTTTTATATACAAAAGCGATTGAATAAAAATTATAATCTTATTTATTTTATTAAAAAGCGATGGTGGCTGAATGGATAAGGAACCGGCGGCGGCGTGCAAATCACGCGGTCCGAATTCGATCCCAACCGGCAGCACCAATGTCTATTTCACTTTGTGGAATTTATATGTACTAGTCAAGTGACTTACCATCTGCTAACGGTGAAGGAAAACATCGTGAGGCAACCCACATACCTTAGAAGAAATTCTATGAGTAAGTCTGATCCACAAACCCGCACTAGGCCAGCGTGAGTGGATTATAGCCTAAACCCTCTCAGCTCTCTAGTTACAGGAGAGGAGACCCAAGCCCAGCAGTGGGACTTAATGGGTTGCTGATGTTGATTTATTTTTAGTTTTAAAAACATACTTTGTCTAGTTTAATATGTGGTGCAGATTTCTACTACGGGGCTTTAGGGCTTATCTTATGCAAAATAGAGAAAAATGTTGTGGTTAATATAAACAGTGCCAGAAATAATCACAAACTTAGACTGAGTTTATTAACCTTCAGTCTTGGTCGAAGTTAAATATAAACGTCTGAAAACTAAATTGAAGAAACATGCTCACGAAACTAACTTCAGAATACAAAATATGGTACAATAAATCTATTATTTTTATCAGGAATTGAATAACAACGAAAACGCAGGGGATTGAAATGAATTGCAAAGTTTCTCGTCGTCAGAATAAGACGCAGTTGATTACTGGCGTATTTCAAACAATAGTTTGGATAATGAAAACTTGTATAGGAATACGAATCTTCAGGCAATAGTAGAAACAATGTACGAAACAGTATTTTTTAGTAGATAAAAAATATTATTAGTATTACATAATATTATATTCTATTTTATTGGTGACTTATGTATACGATTTGTTAAAAGCTTTTTAAATTTAGAAAGTACGTTCTATTTTACTTGAATAAAAGGATTTTTTTAAATTTACTTGCAATCTGTTTTTTTTTTTGCAAACTGCCAGTATTGTATAAATAAATTTCAGTTAAATAAATATTATAAACTCTTTCTTAATAAATGTAAAGAAGTTCACAAAATGTGTCATAATATTTTGTATGATTTTGTTTTTTGATGTGGTATAATAATTTAAAAAAAAAATGTAACCAGTATTTCCACTTTAAATTTGACTGAGAGTTTTATTTTTGTACAACAACTGGAACTTCAATAACGAAAAACTTTCTATTTATTCTATAAACAAATATTCCAAATTTAAATCATCACAACTGTTGTTTGAAAACTAAACTCCTATTCCGAACTATGCAATATAAAATGTTTTTAAACGTTTCGACTCTCTAGAACAGAAACATTGAAACTAAAATTGACACAAGCGGTGTCGATGCGCAAACGTTCATTTGATTCGACAAATACTGCGTAATTGGTCGGCTGCTCGCTACGCACGTAGCACGTAGCCATCACCGTAGCAGTTATAGCTACGACAAATGAAAAAAACATTTATTACGTGATTGCCCAAAAATAATTGTTCAGTAATGTATGTAAGTATGTATGTGAGTTTCTTTATTTCACAATAACTTCTAAACGCCTGAACCGATTTAGATGTGTAAGGTATCTTAACAAGCTTTGCATCCTTCTGAGTAATAGGCTAGTAAAAGGAAAAATTCTTCGTAGTCAGCGGACTTAATATATCACAAAGAATTCCACTGCGCGGAAGTCCCCCGACTGAAAATTTTAGTTTAACATTATATATATTATGATAAAAAATAAATAAATACATCTTTTTTTACCTTTTATATCTTTTTGTTGTCATGGCAGGCGTGCTTTTTATTTTTTTTTAATATTTTCACTTTATATTTCAAGATTCAATTCATTTATTTAATAATTAACATTGTTAATTGTAGAAAGATTCACTTCTGCCTATACGTTCCGAGAAAAAGCAATGTCAATGTTATTTCAATTCGAAAACCGGTATCGTTAATAGAATCGATTGCTTAAAATTCTACTAATACCTATTATAAATGCGAAATTTAGTATAGATATATGGATGAATGTTTGTTATTCAATCACGCCAGAACGGCTGAAAGGTTCTAACACTTGGATAGATTGTAGTTTGGAATATCACATAGGCTATATGTTACTAGGGTGGAGCCACGGGCGCAGCGCAGGCTAGTTAGGATCCAAATAGCACTCGAGCTCAAGTCTTCTGTAGAACGTTACCCGATACTTACAACGTGGACTCGACCCCATGAGACAAACTATTGAACGCCTCTCAAATATTAGCTCAGACACTCTGTACCTGTGCGATTTGGACCCTTCTATAAACTACACAGTATAGTGTGAAGATTTTATCTATCAAATATTGTGCTTTTGCATTGTTTCACTCGTATATGCGCACTAATTTTGTAGTTTACAAAGTGGTTAGTAGTCTAGGGCCCCACGTTGGGCGCCAGTCTAGCGCCTCCACCGTCCCCTCCAGTGGGCGCTAGGCAAGAATATGCTAGTAGGATCCGGCTAAATATATGGGGAAGGGCGTGGGGCCCTCACAATAAAACACAACTGATAAATACGTACTGATAGTATTAATTTTAAATGTCAAGAAGTGCGTGCACTGTACAAGAAATCGGAATGATAGTGAGCCTTTAGTCTTCGACGGGTGGTCCGACGAAGACTTGGTTCGAATTTGAATTAATTTAGGATTTTGAATTTTAAATTATTAAAAGTAAATTAAAAAGAAATCAAAAGAGATCCAAAAGTTGGTCAAAAGAGGTGCAGTCGTGCAGAACGTAGCCTGCAACGGGTGCAACCGTTACAGTAGTAGGGTACATAGCTATCATTTCGGGATAGCCCCGTCATCATTTCAGCCTATTACAGTCCACTGCTGGACGTAAGGCTCTCCTAACACGCGCCATAGCACTCTGTCCTCCGCCTTCCGCATCCAGTCAGACCCAGCGACCTTTTTTAGGTCGACGGCCCATCTAGCTGGAGGGCGTCCTACTCTACGCTTGCCAACGCGGTCTCTACTCTAGGACACGCAGGTATGACCAGCCCACTGCCACTTCAACTTACATGTTCGTGAAAGCCCCGTGATAACATTTAATTTTACACAATCATCATCATCATCATCATATCAGCCCAACGACGTCCACTGCTGTTTTGAATTTTACACAATACCACTGGCTATATAGAAAACCGCATAGTTTTTATATCACCGTAGTATAGTAAAACTTTTCTAAATAAAACAGTTTTACTGTGTTGGAAATACATTAGTTCCCTTCTTGTTTCCGCTCTGAATGCGTAAAAAGAAAGTTAACCCATTTGTAGTGATGTCAAGGCGAGTCCCACATGGGCTTGCCCTTTGCTTGATATTTAGGAAGCTTTGTTACCTACGCACTATATACGCACGGGCTTAAGGGTTAAAATAACTATGAAAAAGATACCTCAAATACCTTTCAATAAAATTGCAGATAAAAATAATAATTATTACATTTTTGGGTTATTTTTACACAGCTCCATCTAGTATAATGTAAGCTAATATAAGCTTGTGTTATGGGATCTAAACAACTGATTAACATACATATATACATTTCTAAATACATACATGCTATACATAGAATACACCCAAATTCCGAAACAAACATTTGCAGATCATACAAATATTTGTGTCGACCCGGGGATCGAACCCGAGACCTCAGAAACCACAACCGTATAAATACCGCTGCGCCAGTGAGGCAGTCAATAATAAATAGATGATGATTTAAAGATGATTTGTTCAACAAGAAAATATAATAAAAAATTTTTAATAACCCGTCTGCAAAAAATCAACAGAGAGCAACACACTAATAAGACCGTAAAATTATTTTAATATTATTATACCTGATTAAATTTAAATACATGGTCCTATATATTTGTAATCTCTATTTGATTCCCTTTATTTTGATACTCTACTCGATAGGTTTGGTTAAAAAAAAAATAGAACTACTTACAATTTGGAACCATTCAATTATGTATAGTCTCTTTTTGAATATATGTAATCTCCTTTTGATTCTCTTTATTTTGATACACAACTCGATAGGTTTGGTTAAAAAAAAATTTAACTTCTTACAATTTGGCGTCAAAAGCCCGCCGTTTAAGTCTTTTTATTCTTAAAACCTATCTAAGGACACTTGGGTTTCTAGACGAATCTAACGATACCCTAATTGTCAAAATCCATGCAACCGTTTGGAAGCTTCGTGGGAATAAAGAAATTTACAAACATACAAGATACGCGCGAAAAACAATACTTACCCGTCCTGACAGTCGGGTAAAAAGAGTCGCGAGCATGATGAAATCATTTCTGTCCAAATATTTTAATGACAATTCGTTCCTACGAACCTGTATGCGATTAGAACGTTATACTCGTATAATATTTACTTAAACTTTTCCCACTGCAAACGAATATACTAATCCAGTTTCACACTCCCATTTCTCTATTTAATACCTCCAGTAAAAGCAAAAACTAATTTTTTATTTAATCTTAGAATGAAGTTTTAAGCCGGAGCTTATAAAATTTCATCCACAGATTTATTATTTTTAAAAATGTTGGCGATGGAAATGGTGTTGTGTTAATTATTAAAACCATTTACTTTTTGAGTTGGGTTAAGAATGGGTACGAAGGGTAATTTGCGAGCGACCCATGGAGGTTGATCGACAAATGTTCCAAATTCAAATTCACAACACAAACTCTTTGATGGGTGAATTCAATAACGTGGGTTTATTGGCCACTTTTGTTTATTGCTAAAATGTACGTAACATATGTTTTTAACTGTGCCAAAAAATAAATAAAGTAAAATGCAATTATTTAAAGTCTGACACAGCTTTGTGCAGTAATGACGTCACAAGGAGGGCTTCTATGGAATGTGGGTTTCCTCACGATGTTTTCCTTCACCGTTAGCAGATGGTGAGTCACTTGAATAGGACATATAAATTTCACAAAGTGGAATCCACATTGATACTGCCGGTCGTGATCGAACTCGGACCGCGTGATTTGCACTCTGGTTCCTTATCCCACTTGCCCCTCAGATCGATTTATTACGTTGATTGCTGACGACATAGTAATATATTATAGGTACTTCTTACTAACGTAAATTGTGAATACTCACGGACGAAATTCTTCCCGGAGGAATCAATGCAGTAAAAGTAGCAACTCAGTATTTAATTTTTTTTTCTTTTATTTAAACATCTTAAATAAATGCCTAACATAGTTATTTGATATGAATGAAAAGGAAATACTATCAATAATTTTTTATTCTTAGTAAAGCCATAATATATAACATCACCATCTTGAGACAACAAAAAGATATTGTTTTTATCGTCTTATGATTATGATAATTTTGTGGTATAGAGACAGATTGCTGGCTGATTGCCTAATAGCAGCTAGTTGTCAAATGTATAATACATAAGCAACAGCTTATTATAATATACGCTTAATCTTAATGCAAATTTTATAGCTTTAAGAAATATATAAATTGCTCCCGTCACTCACGGCTCCGCCCACGCGTTTTCGGTTCGCGTGAAACAGTGGGAATATGATATTTTCCTGAGGTTTAAGTTAGACCTCTAGTCATATCAAATTCATGAGTAGTTTTTGCGTGATGAGCGCACAAACATACAGACATACAAAAAAAAAATTGTTTTGGCTTCTGTGGTTCTAAAAAGATCCCTGATTTTTTTCTTTAATATCTGCAATGTACAGAATATCACCCCGTTAGTGTTGTTATTTATTTATTTAACATCTTGTGTATACAAAAACAATGTACAAAGGCGGACTTTAACGTAAATTTTATCATAAAAATAGTCTATATTTTTGTGAAAAAAGCCACCATATTTGTAATATTAAAGCGGTCCATCTAGCATCTAGACAGGCTTGTAATAGAAGTTTGCAGGTGGGTACGAACATCAAGTATTCAGTACTCGTCGACATTGACTGATGGCCGTAGAACCTTCGTAGAGCATCCGTAGAGGCTTGCTACACAACATTCCGAGACGTAATATGGGCCATTTGGAAGAATTGCGGCCCGCTTTAGGGAGAATTAGGCAAATAGTTCACGTCAAATTAATTGAATACTTGGTGAACTCGCTACAGTGCGCTAAAGATATTTTTATTTTCTGTTTTGGATGAAAAAAGGAATAAGGACATAAGTGAGACTATAGTGACATTATTATTACATTGCTGGTTTGTCATAAACTATTGGAAATTAATAACGTAAAACTCAATACTTTTTTTTTAGATTTCATAGATTGGTTCTGTTGCCTGATGATCTTCGAGTTTTTAACCTATTAGACGCGAAAGGTTTTTTTTTAGACTAATGTCGTTAAACTAATTCTACTTTTTTGACGAAGTCTGAGGAAAGTTTCAATAAAGAAATAAAAAAGCGCGGACAGGACCACTTACAACAGCTATTATAAATAAATAAATAATGTAATTAATTTTTATCTTCATTTTATTTTATTACTAAGCAATCATAACCTAAAAACAAATATTGCTTACACTCAATCATCATCATCATCATATCAGTCCAACGACGTCCACTGCTGAACATAGGCCTCACCTAATTTCCGCCACAGCGAGCGATTTTGTGCCGCCCGCATCCAACGGCCAACCGCAACCTTTACCAGGTCGTCGGTCCATTTGGCGGGGGGCCGCCCCACGCTGCGCTTTCCAATACGTGGCCGCCATTCGAGGATTTTTTTGCCCCATCGACCATCAGTTCTGCGAGCTATGTGGCCTGCCCAATATTACTATACAATACTATATATTACTTACACTCAATATTCTACATAAATTGATAGACAAATAACAGAAAATTCATTGAACAAAATCTCTTACAACACATTTTGCAAACCCCTAAGGTGTTTGAATACATAAATTCTTTCTCCGATCAATCGGAGCGTCAATTTTGCATAAATACTTGCTGTGCCTGCGACTTCGTTCGCGTTGACAACTTATCCCGCATTCATGGAGTTTTAATTTTTTTTCACGGAACCCTGATATTTTTTCAAAACCAAAATAGCCTACGTTACTCCTTGTGACATTAGCTAACCGCCAGTGAAAGTCCCGTCAAAATCGGTCCAGACGTTCCAAAGATTAGCTGGAACAAACATACAGACCGACAGACAGACAAAAATTGAAAAAAATGTTATTTTATACACATTCAAATGCATGTAGTAAAAAGCGGTTATTTCATTATTACAAACAGACACACCCATTTTATTTATTTGTATGTATAGATAGAAGCATGAATGATTTAACAAGTAAACAATCCCTCCACATCCCTAACCGACGTTATTTTTCTCCATTCCATTGCATGTTCATTCGTATTTATCTTTCTATACCTGTCTTGGTTACTCTATCCATCTTTGAAGTAAATTATATTTTGTCTCGCTCGCACTTTATAAAGCGACGAAATGTACCGAGAAACCTGTGCCTTTTTGCAGATTCGCCTCGCTATGAAGCTCAAGTTAAATTGAGATATCTCAATATTTTTTGTCGGCTGTTACCACAAAAAGTTGAGTTGACATGACGCAAATATTATGAGGAAAATGTTATTTAATAATTTGTAGCATTTTTTAATAATATTTCGTTGTTTCTCGATGTTTCTGTTATTTTAAGAAAACTAGAAATATAATTTATAAATAATATATGTAAAGCAACACATTTAATTTTTTTTTCATTTCCTTGTCATAATACTTTAAAATTATGATTTGATTATATATATTATATATTGGTAATTACTGGTGCTAAAGTAGAAATTAACAGGGGCCTAACTCGGAGTCTTCAAATATATTATATTGGTGTGATAAATACCGAAATTGATTTCTCTCACTGACATTTTCAAATCTTTGACAACTATATAGCTGTATTTTATTCTTTAAAAAGTAATATAATCCTGTACGCTTTCGTGTAAGCCCGATAATTCTACAAAAACAGATAGACTAACAAAATATCCTACTAATATACCTATATCTTAGGTCAGTATCCACACAGATATGTGAATAGAAGCCACAAATGTCGACCGCAAGCTTGTTAGAAGCATGTTGCTTTGACATTACAGAGTGCATCACCCTTTTGACAGCATAGAGGAGATAATAAATGAGGTTCGTTGCAATGTTGACATTATCATGGTGTTGCCAGTAATTTTCTTTGAATAATACTACTTGTGTGGAGCATATATGATATCTAATACTCAACAGTTTAAATCAGTATTTTTGTAGAATAACAAAAAATACATACATACATCTTACCTTTATTCTACGGATGGGTAGGCAAAAGAAGATACAAACCTAAATTTCATCAGTTATGTTAGACCTCTAGGCAGTGCTTTATAAGAATTAATATGATTGATTAAAGTACTGTATAATTAATATACTTATAATTATAAGCCATTGTATTTAATACGCTCTCTAAAATTAGCTTATTCCATTGCACCCCAAATCTATTGTTTTTTACAATACCTACATTTTTTATATTAATTCCCTGGACCTCTTAGGATATCCTTTATATTTTATTAAATAATGCCGTTGTCAACAATTTTACATTGTAATAATAACTTTTTGTTAAGTTATTCCTAATGCTCAAAATCTGACTTAATTGATATGATAAAATTATAATTCGATCGCCTTTAAGTAAACGTAAACCGTTTACTAATACGAATAAATCACTTCAATGTGCCCACAAACGGTGTTTTCATAAAAAGCCGCTTATCGCCCACACACTACGTAAACACGACGACTAAACGATTCGATTTACTCGCGTTTAAGATAATTGTACTTTAAAACCTAAGTTAGGTATTTCTTGAGTATGTGATTTTTCTGCGTGGATACCATGTAGTAAATGTAGACAATTCAATTAAATACATAAAGAAAGTCTACAGAAACCTTCTATCTTATCAGTCTCTTATTATAACCTTAAAAATATAAATCAACTATCAATTTGACAGCATTCATAAAATTCGTTCTTAATTTTCTTGCCGATTATGCACGGATAATAAACATTGTGAGAGCTCCCCAAAGTCCACTCGTTCATTCAATCAATCATTCTCCCATTCACTCCACGTCGAATCCGCTCGCCTCATTTATAACTCAATATTTTTAGTTATCCTGCGAAATTAAGGTCGTAGCAAGCTTGTATTCTTTTTATTTTAAATTGAAATGGAACTACTTAATGTTTAGTGTCAGCGAATACGTCCACATAAATGTTGATACTTATACATAGCTACATACATATCTTTATATACTGATACCGTACATAACAAAGAAAGTTTATATTATATTCTGTGATTAAGGCTGTACGTTGATTGCCAATAATTCAGTCACAGTACTGTTTTATATATTTAGATGTTATCAGTTGACGAAAGTAGCAGACGAAATGATGTTTCACTATTACCTTCGGACGTCTATATTTTATAACCCTACTGCCTACTTTGCTACCAACACAGCAATTTTCTTTTCTCGCAACAAGCTCTAACAATAGAAACATAACACTGCTGAGATAGTGTTTTATGGTTGGAGTCTCCTCTAATAACTTCGCTCTATTTCTCTTCGGAGTTGCAAACAAACGTATTCGTTTACATACTAACTATAGAAAAAGTTAATAACCACAGTAATATCTCTGGGGTATTTTCATGCATATCTCATTTCTCCCCTAACCAAGGACTTTATAATCAAAATCATAACATAGATAGGTTCGTGCATAGTGCTATATTTTTCACAAAACTCAGTTCCACTCGGCCACTGAGTTTCCTCGGAAAATTCATGAATACTAAAATGTTATTTGCAAATTGCAACTTATAGTAGCTTCTACTACGAATTTCTAACTGTGTTTGTGTAGTTTTAAGAAGGAAATATGCATTAGTATGAATTATTTTCCTAAGAGAGTTTGCTATAGTAACATAAATATAACCTTATGCAGATAAGAGCACTGCGTGAAAAGGAAAATTCGATACAAACGCTATGCCAACCCGTCTGGCCAACGTGGCCAACCAAATTCTCTCCAAATTATTTGGAGGAGACCCGTGCCTAACAGTGGGACGTTTATGGGTTGAAGTGATGATGATGATAATAATATGTAATTGTATGCTTGTAAAATTATGGTGTCCAGAGCTGGGTTTGAAGGGTTGGCAACGTGACCGTGATGTCTCTGGAGTTAGTGGCGTCCATGGCTACGGAAACCGTTCACTATCAGGCAAGCCGTATACCATGATATGAAGATGATCATATTATTATATGGACCTGAAATATAATTTATTATTTGTCACAAACAGGTAAAGGCAATTAACCGCCAATACTGTTTATTATTTAGTCAATTTTGTTTTTATGTATTTTCATTAGTAATTATGGTGACCTTTTTCACACACCATAAATTTAATTGTTAGGAGACGAGGGTCGCCGGTCGTCGTCGGTCGTCTCTCATTGTTTTTTTTTATTAAGCCATGTATTTCTACGAGTTTAACTTGGAAATAAATATATTTACTTTCTGCTCGAAGTAAACATTTTTTTTTAAACTACGCTTTGTAGCGGGCCTTGTGTCACGAAGCACTTTATAAACATACAATTAACGGGCACAAAGTATACTCAGATTTGAAACTAATATCTAAGGTAACTCACAGGCACCTATTACGGAGGTATTTTGTAACATTTCATTCATCAGTTTTTTTTTCATTTTACGTTTAGTAAAATGAAAAAAACTAACACACTAACTTAATTTTATTTTAAATAATACAATTAAAATACAAAGAAATAAAAATTTACGTAGGTTGCATAAATTTAAAAGTGTTAATCGCTTTTGGTTTTTAAAAAAAAAACATGCATATGAAATAAGAATCCACAATAGTACATTATGATACAAGTGCGGTAAGTTGATAATTACAGCCGAGGCGATATTGCTAGCCCGAGCTGCAGGCGAGGGCTACAAGAAAGCAGAGGCTGTAATTATCAAACCGCACGTGTGTCATACGACGTTTTATAACATATTTGCGAGGAAATAAATAAAATTCGGACTTTCTTAGAAAAAAACAAATACAGCGAAAAGAAATAGCGCGCGGAATTATTTTTACTTGTCACAAATTATCGATGCGCGCGCATCAGCGCCTTTTTTTTAAGGCAAAAACACAAAAACAGCCAGTAGTACTAATAAAGTAAATTAATATTTTTGTGTTTTAGTACAGATAAATGGTTGTAATTTATGGTCTAAATGAATTAAATTAAAGAATTAAATGTTTATTTTATATAATTATATCATAATTATTTTATCTACCAAAGTTAATTAATTTTATTCATAAAATGTTGACCACTTTTCTGACATAAAAACTCTTTGCTAAGATTTTTAAAAATAGGTACCGTTCGTTACGTACGGAGCCCCTTTATTATTAGTATGTGAGCATGAGAAGCCGTGTAATTTACTTTACATTACCGCACTAGTGCGTAATGACATACATTACGACACTGAAATTGGTGAAATAAGAGACCCTTTACGAGCAAATATGTTATAAAAAAAGACACAAAACTTTTTATTTATTTACGGAACCCTACTTATAAGTTCATCCACGACCACTCGGCATGGTAATTTTAGTGATGACCTTAATCCCTACGCGACACTGCTTGTACAGTACAATTTTTAGTAATCAAGCGCATTACACTACATATTACAGAATATTCACATAATCACAAAGTTATACTTGTCTGAGAGAAATCCCAATAGCTTAGGAGGCCTACGAGATTTATCTGCAAGTTAAGTGACAGGTGGATTTCCCGCGGAATGTTACTTATGAAATTAATCTACAATTTAACTCTTGATTAAGTTTGGCATATCTCAGTTAATCAGGTACCTACTTACCGGTAATACTCGGAGCCAATATATACTGTTGCCCGGAGTTTCGCTCTCGTTGATCTTCTCTAAAATCTAATATCCATCTATATGTCTAATATCCATAAACGGTTTACTCGTATTTGTAATGTGTTTTAAGTTTTTTTAACGTTTCTCGAGTTCCTCACAGTAAAACGGACAGTTAATTAGATAGTTGTGGGTGACACGCAGGTCGTTAACATTGTATATTCCCATCCATTTGTGGTAAAAGGTTTCAAGAAATCGTATGTCTTTTTGTAAAGTTTGAATTACGGCTTTCGATTTCTGAATTACTTATATTTCAGTAAATTTTAGTTTATGACCAGTTTAGTAAGCGCTTTTTAGTAGGTACCTAGTTCGTCAAAATTAAGTAATGCTTATTTTAATATTAGATATTTTCTCGTGCTCACTGAACGAATTCACGGAGGCTACATATTGTGTTATATGTTTAGAAAGTAGTTCATAGAATAATTTTGATAGATTTAAGGTTCTACAACTATTGTATTAGGTTTAAGTATCTGTAAGAATAGTTGTAAGTAATTTGTAAATAAATGTTTTTTTGTGATATGAATTTTGAGCTTTAGTTATGTTAACATTTTTCTCACAAATTCCAGAAAATAAAATGACTTTATAAATCTCTAATACAACATACTTTTACACAAACTAAAGAGTCACTTACCTATACAAGCATTAAAATTCTAAATGCCCATCTAGATACAAAAACAACTTCTAATTAAAACAATAATTAAAAAATATAAATTTCCATTTCAGAGGAAGCAACAAACGGACTTTTTCGCATAAAAAAGTACAACCTAAAGCCGAAAACCGTCGTCATAACGAGTGACGTATGATCGTAGTACCAACACATAAAAGTTAAGTTGATGATGTTCAGGAGTGTCAATGACGTGGAGCTATAAACGAGGTTGGATGTGAGGGTACAGACCGTTTAATTACTGCCCCAATGATGTGCCTGACAAATGACTTACAAGGCCGACCGTATTGTGTGGCTCCTCCATTTCTATTAAGTCGTGCATCGATTTATGGGTTGTTGTTTTTATTAAAGGAAAAATTACTTTATTAGTTTGACAGCTGTGTTTGTCTGAGATAGTTGTATTATAGAAATGAAAGGGTTGCTTATTAGATTTTTATTTAGTACTTGATTAGTAATTTAAATTTTAACGTTTTTAGAATATAAATTAAAGAAGTTTATTATTTATTATTAAACGTCTCGATTAACTTTTTATATTTTAGAACAATAAGCCAGAGTGTACTATGAAATCAACAAATTGCATTCAATGAACATAAGCCATATTTATTAAATTAATTATTAAATTACGGCTCAAACTAAACAACAATTATTGTATGAAACAAAGAGTTATTTGATGAACCGTGTTTATTGTTCAAACAAAATTAACTCACTCTGCCTATCTATAAACGTTTTTATGAAAATAATACCCTATCATTGTGTTGTCAAAGCTTTATTACAGCAGGCTGTTAGTTTGCAGCGTATTATGTACAAGTTGCCATAGGCATAATAATATACTGAGAGCTAGTATCTAAGTAAATATAGCTGCAGATATACGCACGTACATCTTATGTCATATTGAAGGGTGGCAATATTTATTATTTTTTTGCATTGATATACTAAACTTCAGCCCCGTGTCACTGATTTTTTCATTCAGTAAATTATGAATCTGTCTCGTTATCTAGCGATTATTCTTTTCTGGTAGTTATTGTCTGTCTATACGTTGCAATAAATATGTGCCATTCACCTATATGTATAGACTTGAATATATTCACATTTAGATAAAAAAATCAAGTACATACTATTTGCCACAAATTATACGCCTGACACATTCAATGCCTGAAATAATACGAATCGCTAAGTAAATAACAGCAAAAGTCACGTAAGTTAAAATATTAATGAAACGTGTTCCGGACATTGTGATATTATCGGCGGAGTGTTCAAATCGTTTTACGAGTTCATTTAGAGTATTTTTCATCATAAACTCGCGCAATAGTCGACAGTCTTCACTATTTAACTGCAGCCGTATAATCACAGTTAGGATAATAATTCGACTTGATTTAACTGTCTGTCTTCTTGTACAGACGGTCCAGGAGGTTTAATGCATCTTCAACTGAAGTAAATTGTGTCATTGAAAGTAAATTATAAGACATTAAAACAGATTAATTAATAACTTAATCGTTATTAATTAATCTATGTTTTAATTTCACGATTAAATCAATTAAGTATCTATACTTAATATTATAAAGCTGAAGAGTTTGATTGTTGAACGCTATCTCGGGAAATACTGGTCCGATTTGAAAAAATATTTTAGTGTTGGATAGCATATTTATCGAGGAAAGCTTTTGCTAGGTCGCTTGTTGGTAAGCAGTTGCCATTCCATTGCCTAATCTTCACACTACGGGTTTCGTTCAGGAGCCAAATAAAGACTCGGTGCATTCCAAATGAGATATAGATTCGTGTCTCCGCTCTGAAGTTTAGTTAACTTTAGTTACATAACAGTATTTTTTGGTAAAAATAACACTAGACTAGGTATCAAGTATCTAAAGCGCACCTCAACATCATAATAAAATTATGCGCAACATTAAAGTTGAAGTTTACCGTTAGAATGTATTTTATTAGCCAAGCAATTATTAAATAATTGCTTGACTAATAAAATACATTATAAAAGATCTCAATTTATGAAGCAATGAAGTTCAGATTCTAGAACAGTTATGAGTTTTATAAAGTGCAATAACTTGTTTTGTTATCACGCTACGTTGGAATCAAGTGCAGTTCTGTTAGAGTTTAATTGTGAAATAAATTTTTCAAGCACCTTGCACCTGAATTTTAATATCAACAAAATGTTTACTAAGTACTTTTTAATTCACTAACAGGGTTTACCTCAATTAATTAATTTTAAAAGTGATTTTAAACTTTAGTGGCATTCACTAGTGTTGCACTTTTGTTTTAGTATTTTTTCTGTGACAATAATATTTAATTTCGTTTAGAAATAATTACTTTGTACAGTAAATGATTTTTAAATATAAACCCCGTTTCATGGTAAAGAACTAATGATAGTTTAAGAAGTCATAAAATCTCTATATGCCGCGTTTACAGTTTGTAAATAAAAATTGACAACAGTTTTTTTTTCCATCAAACCTATATTGCACAGTTGGTTTTTACAACACAAACAGCTGACGTCATTATCTCCCTTCACTGAAAGACTACAAACACTACACTCGAATTTCAGAACGAGCCCACTTGGTACTCAAATTACCTGCCGAAAAACGCAAGCTTAGCCACTTACTCATTCCTAAATCGATGTATTCCGGTCATGGAGTGTCCCCAATCCGACATTAAGCACGTCCAAATTCTCCCCATTTGCCGCTAACTGAAATTACCGAACTTAAGGGCCAGGAACCGGAGGCCATCTATTTCTTCGTACTCCCCTCTTCTGTACCCCCCTCGCCTGTAATTAAGCCCGCTTATCCCGTTGGCTAGTTGAACACTTCTATTAACAGCCTGTTTCCTCAGTTATGTACTGCTCGATAGCTTTTTGTCTGTAATGTATGTTGTACTGAAGGTAATGGAGCAGTTTTTGTCGCGAAAGGAACAGAGGTATCGTGGGAATAAAGTTGTGGACTGTGTGTTATTTCCTTGAGGTTGGCGTATAGTATAGTTATATAGTTCATATAGAAGGAAGTAAATATTTATAACAAAATTAAGTGAATGAATTTACAGTTTTGGAATTCTCAGGTGTTAATAAAAATTCTTCTCAACTTTATCTACAGCATTTTTTATAACGTTTCTCTGTTTTAAAATACAGCCTTTTCCGATTTTTAGTTCAATACACACAAAAATAAAAATAAATGTCAAATAATATCACTCAAATACCTGTTAAATATAATTGAAGCGATGGGGCAGGACGGGTAGGGGCGGGCCGGTCATTTTCTCAACGAGCGATAGAACAAAACTAATCGAATAAGATTCCTTTTGTTAGTCTTTCTCTCCGCCGCCGCCGTGTGTGTTAGCAGTACAGCAGACAAAAAGACCGGCCCACCCCGACCCGCCTCGTCGTTTGTTGTAGGCCTAAATGCTTTGATTAGAAAAATATTTATTTTTCTAACAAGCTTTTAGGTTATACCCTCGTTTTATAACGGAGTTCACATGGCCACCTTCCAACTCGACCATCAGATCAGCTACATTTTTATAAAAATATTACATTGTCACCCAATTTATATTTTCACCTTAATCGGTTGAAGATAACGTCTTTAAAATTCAATTGCAAGATTTAACCCGAACATACAAACATTTCAAGTTAATAAAGAGCTTGTAAAAAAGGCTTGAATATTGCAAGAAGAATGAAAACCAAAAATATCTACCAATATTTTTAAAATAAAAAACTGTCAAAAATGATTTTTAACACTCTTTGTTCTAACTTAATAAAACCGTTTTCAACCATCAAAGCAGAGCTTCCTATTGACACGGAACAGCAAAATACAATAATTTGATTACTTATAAAATCTATACAAACCTTTTACGTCATTTAAGGTTAACGAAGTTTGTACGGAACCGACCCAGCACGTGGAAATAATTGAGTAAACATAATTAAATATATTTTTGACACATATGTATGGAAATTTTGTATTGTTAGGTAAATGTAGCATACCTCTGTTTATATAGCGGGGTTAATTAAAAGCAAAATGAAATCTTTTTTATATCTCTAAAAGTCGGTGCACGCGATTTTCGCGCGAATGGAATTGGCTTGTGATTACTTTACATCTATTATTAAATTAATATTCGTTAGTATTTAATACTGCCTTGACAATAGCTTTATTCATTAATAAATTGACAAGAAATGAATATTTACAACTAAAACTAATCTACTAAACAAAAATAGTAGGTATATGATAAAAAAGAAGTCATCTCAACCCACAAACGTCACTCTGCTGAGCACGGAGAAAAAAAAATACAAATAGGTACCATTAGTTTTTTTTTTAATAATAATAATAATAATATTCTACCACATTCACACAGCGCCATCTAGTCCCAAAGTAAGCAATTATATTTGCTTGTGTTATGGGTACTAAACAACTGATATACTACTTAAATACATTTTTTTTTGTAAATACATACATATTATAGATAAATTACACCTAGACACAGAACAAACCTTTATGCTAATCACACAAAGATTTGTCCTGGGTGAGGATCGAACCCACGACCTCCGGCTTAGCAGTTAGGGTCACAAAACACTAGACCAACAGGCCAGTAGTTATACCTATTTAATTGTATTTCTATAATATTTATATTATTTTATTATGAAAAATACATGCAAATATATATTACAGGCTACGCTTGCTGGATTTTAACAACCTACATTGGTTTTATGTTTCTCAGTAAGTGATTTTTTATAATTTTTTTTTGAGAAATAAAGATCTTTGACCGTAAAATAAGAAAATGTAGGTAATTTTAGCGACATAAAATATAAGCATTTGGAACATTTTTTTTATTTAGTCAATGAATATTCAGTTGAATTGTTATACAGTTTATGAACTGTTGCTATGTCTGATGAAAACAAAAGGAAAATATTTGATTTGAAACGTAACACAAATCATAGAAGCTCTATTTCAAACATAATATTTCATGTGTACATATAATCCCAGAGGGTATTCTAGTCAATTCCAGTTCTATTTTGGCTGCCTAGTTTTCGATTATTCCTTGTTCTGAAGCCACATATAACCACTCAAATGAATTATGATTTGAATTTTAATTATGTAAAGTTAGACTGTAGCTAGAATGTCATCCATAGAAGTCCACTCCATGTCTTGGTTTGAAGCTAGATTTCAATCAAAGGTATATTTGAAATCCTAAATTATATATGTATACATAAAATCTATACAAATAAATAAAATTGAAGTGTCTCTTTATAGTATCAAAATAATATAATATTTCATAAATATGCCTACTTCAAAAAACTTATATTTTTTAGAGTAGGCAATGAAAGTATGTACGTTACATAAGTATGGGGATGCATAATTATAACAAACACACACTTTTAAAATTTTTGTCTGTCTGCTTCTGTCTGTCTATCAGTCCGCTTGTCTATCTGTCTGTCTGTTTGTTTGCGGTAAACTGCGAAACGCCTGAACCGATTTGAACGGGACTTTTAACTAAGGCTGAAAAAAATAAACTACGAAATCATTGACACGCGACCCAAGTCACAGATACAGCTGCAAAAAATGTAACTTTTTGAGATCTATTTTAAATAAATGAGACAATATTATGTTAAATGATAATTATTATCTGATAAAGTAGAACTTACTAGACCAACAAAGTATAATAAAGTAGCGAGGGTATGGCTGAAACAATCGATGCTAAGTGTTCGAGATACTTATAGCGCTATCATGATTGGATTGGAATCAAGTGTCTTCTTTCATTTTAGCGAAAATTGAATTCTGAGCCGCTGCTTCGCTTTTTTGTATCTATCTACCGACTTCTCTTTTCAAGAGCTCGAAATGAAGGTTGTTAATTTTAAACAAATCCTGGTATAATAAATACGAAAATTAGGATGTATGTATGAAAAAGATCTGTATGAAATTTGGTAGGTACATAGATAGATTATAGTTTGAAATACCAAATGGGTTACTTTTTACCCGACTGACAGGAAGGTTATTGTTTTTCGCGCGTATCTTGTATGTTTGTAAATTTCTTTATTCCCACGTTTCTCCAAACGGCTGGATGGATTTCGACAATTAAGGTATCGTTAGATTCTAAACAAACCTGAAACCTAAGTGTCCTTAGATAGGTATTATAAGAAAAAAAGACAAAATGGCGTGTTTTTGGCGCGTTTTTGTAAGATGTTATTTTTTTTTTTTAACCAAACTTATCGAGTCAAGTATCAAAATAAAGGGAATCAAATGGAGATTACAAATGTATACATATAGGTATGTTGTGTATTTAAATTTAATCACGATTAATAATTACAACAATTTTTCGGTCTTTTAGTGCGTTGCTTATCTGTCTCTTCTGCAGTCGGGTTATTTTAATTATTTAATTATATTTACTTGTTATAGAATTACTACGCGAGAAAAACTGTGGGCGGAAGCTAGTATTAAATAAACACATAATATATAATATGATAATTTATAAACTAATACCGAATACGTCATATCTAACTTTGGAACTTGCAAGATCATATAAGTTTTCGCACCGTCACGACATCTTTATTAGTTTGTTTGAGAAACAACTGATACATACATATCATATTTACCTTTACCGAGCTTCTTGTTGCTATGCTATTTAGTTTGTGTGGTTGTAAGACCTTCATCATGTTTAAACATTTTAACCTTCTGTTTATGTATGTATGTAAGTTCTATAAATTTTTTCTTTGGGTAATTACTCCTATGTAAAAACTAGATGGCGCTGCGTGAATGTGGTAAAATGTTATTATTATTGTGGACTACTGTTGCAGTAATTCTGGAGAATTGGGTTGTTTATTTTGTTTTTCTTTAATTTTTAATGTAAGTTACTCTTTGTTTTTGGTTATCTACGTGTGGAAGCTTGTTAATAGCAACCTTTATAAACCTATTTTTATTATTATATATTATATTGAGTTATTAGTCTGTAAACTTAAAAAAAAAAAAAAAAAAATCAGCCGATATTTTTTTTTTTTTTTTTAAAGAAAAAAGACCTACAGGTCTCACCTAATTTCCGCCACTACGAGCCACGGCCACCTGCAACGTTTACAAGACCGTCGGTCTAACTGGCAAGGGGCCGCCGCATGTTGCGCTTCAAACTTTTTTGCTCCATTGTCCATCAGTAAGACCTTAGTTGATCAATTTACCTTTAATTGTCACATCAATATATGTTTTCAGTGTGATTTTAATACACAGCATGATTTAATTGTATCATGATTTGTGTTAACCCTTGTGGGAACTTAAGTCTAAAATTAAAGTCAAAAGTCCCTACTCAGTACTACACAATACTAACCAAATAGTCATTTATCGAGTATCGATCCCTTTCCCTATTCGTGAAGTGGCAGATTAAGAATACATAATGTCGCCACCCCATCTCAACCCGTGGGTGTCGTAAAAGGTCACTAATAGAACCTTATGGAGACAAGAGCACTGCGAGATAAGGAAAATTCAAAACAAAACCCTATAATAACGCAGCGTAGTATAGTAGCTAAATTCCCTCCACATTCTTTGGAGGAAACCCATGCCCAGCAGTGGGACATTAATTAATGGATGATGATGAATAATAAATAGTATAGATAGCATATATTAATAACTAGAAGTCGCGCGGGGCTTATCTCCCGTCATTCTTTATTTGCCCACTGCTCAGCTCCTATAAGCCGTAGCGTGATGTTATAAAGCCTATAACCTTCCTCGATAAATGGGCTATTCAACATTAAAAGAATTTTTCAAATCGGACTAGTAATTTCTGAGATCGTAGCATTCAATAAACAAACTCTTTAGCTTTATAATGTTAGTATAGAAGTGGTTCCATGACTAAACAGATTGACGTTTCAGTGATTGTCTATCTCAAGTTTGTTTACTTTAATATTCATTGTGTACGAAGGATCTCGGCATCCAGTATTGAATGCGGGGAATTTGTCCCAATTCGTATTAATCCTATTAAGTGTTCCGTCACTAATTAGATGAAGTGTAATAGTGATTTGTGAGCTCAAGACCGTGCCGGGTCAAAGAGTACGGTTTTTAATTTTTCTAAGTAAACGTGACTTTAGCCGTCTTGTATTTAATGGCGTGTATTTGTTCAAGAACTTGTTCTATTGTGGTCCTTCTGTGAAGTTGTAAATGGTTTAGTTGTTACGATTTTTAGTACAGTAATTGTAGAATTCTATTTTAGAATTTATTGGAAATGCAGTTGTAAAAATCTTAGAACCTATTAATAAGCTTAATTAGTATGTATATAAGTTATTTTCATCACATAAATATTATTAATTTCTTCTATCTATTTATCTTCTTCTTATCGTGTGGGCTTGAGGCAGAGGTTTTGGAATTTATTAAGTCGCCCAGAAGGCTTCCAACTTGACTTCACGACAACGGCTTTACGTGCCTACCGAAGACGCTCGAGAATGAAATTGCCACAAACGGACACCATGGACTGACCTTGAGTGTGTGAGTGAGATATTCGTTACGATCTCTGTACCACAATGCTAAGAGCGCCTCTTTACTAGTTTTTCTTTACTAGATCGTTTTCACAGACCACTTGTCATAATATACATTGTATATTCTTCATTGATTGTGTTTCATGGGCAGTTTTAAATTTCATTTCAAGACTATCCAATCAATCATATATTTACAGTATGTATACCTTTTTTTTTTTACTTGAGGAAATGGCTGACGCATACCCCTCGGTTTTGGGGAAAGAACCGAGGGGTTATGTGGGGCTCGCACCCGCTAAAACCCCAAGGTGTTCCTCTCGTCGCGCTCTGCTGTGGTCACGGGAGCGCAAGAACATTCGTCCGCGACACAGTATATATACCTAAGGTAACCAAACAGCACTAATAACCATTACAATACTAGCCGAATAACAAAACAAAACACTTCCGAATCATCCCATACAAATAAACACGTGCACAAATTAATTAACACAAAACGGTAGCTTAATAAAAATCACCTACAGTGTAACCCTTATCATTTAATACTGTTAAGGGTTGTCATTTTCAGAAATCGTTAATATGTAAGCGGGGGATGAAAGGAATCCCTAAGTAGGTCAAGACCCCCTCCACTCCCTTCCATGTTTACACCTAGCCCTACCTGAACTCTCTTGATATCCCGTAAGCAAACAAGAACACTTACATAATTCTATTATGAATATCGTAACAAAAACATCAACTTATTGTCCCAAGGTAAATGTTTACATATATTTCTATAATTACAATAATGTATAGGCTTTTGCCCGTGGCTTCCGTCGTCTGGTATCTCGATAAAAACCGGCCAAGTGAGAGTCGGACTCGCGCACGTAGGGTTCCGTACCATTATCTATAAAATCGGCAATTTGGAAATGTGTTTGGTTAATAGGCAGGTCAATAGGTGAATTGTGAGGTGGTGCATACACCCACAGATAACCTCCAACCTTGACCTTGAGTCTTGAGTCTTAATTATAAAAGTGTCAATAGGATAAAGAAATGTATAATTATTCAAGAAGTTTATATCCTTTCGCCAATTAAGTACCCACCAATTAAGTATGTATAAAAATTTTCCGCAATCATGTAAAAGTGAAAAGCCTATTTGTCGAGTGGCTTACAACACGAATTATTACAAAATATCCCTCTTTATTACCCTATATTTCACTAAAGATTACGGCCTATATTTTATCACGCTATGACGTATAGGGGCGGAGTAATGTGGAAGAAATCGTAGTATAAATTGCAAGTGAAAGAAGTCAGGGGCTCAGTTAGTATGAAAATAAACAGGGGAGGCACAAAGACAAGCTTAGGCAGACCGTTTCATACACAAATATGCCTAATAAAGGAAAAGATAGCTTCGTAAAAGATTAGGCGAGGATTTCCTGCGGCTTTTTGATTTTTGATGGGTGCTTCGAAAAGATTAGACGAGGGGAAAACGTCTTTCGGAATATTGTGAAGCAAGCCGCAGTAACATTAAGACTTTAAAAGTGTTATTTATAAATGCATATTTTTGTGACTTTTTTTGTAAGCCCAGTAAGATCACCATATTGATAAGTGCTCTTGGAGAAAGGATTTCACTGTACATAAGACTGCAACTTATATATTTACTGTGCCTGATATTACGGGCTTTTTGTCGTTTCTAGAAGAAAATTGTGTTAAAATTATAATTAAAATATTTTATTTCGTTCTGTTTTTATTAGATATGTAAATAAGAATTAATTTTTGATGACACAAGTATGTATACTATCTATTAAAAAAATATAGTGTATGAAGTATATACCGTATATTTATATTTGTTTATTTAAATTTCTACCAATTTATTTCGGCCGTGATTACCAATTTTATACGTAAACCACAGACGCAATCAAGAAAATTTAAAAGAAAAGAAAACCGAATCCTTCAGATTGGTACAGCATCCGCTTGTTAGCTAATGAAAATCTTATTACGATCCACAATCCATCTTGCAATCTCCTCTCGTTCATTGAACCATGACCAAATCTTGGGAACCGGACAATTATGTGGTGATGTGATCGATTATTTACCACTCTAATTTTTGTTTGCTTATTAACCCCCGGCGTAAAAAGAAGAGTGTTATCAGACATATCTATGTGTCTGTCTGTGACACTATAGCTCATAAAAGAATGGCCCGATTTCGATGCGTTTTTTTTGTTTGAAATATGACATAATAGTGATGGTTCTTAGACATGTTTTATTAAAATTGGTGAAACAGCTTCGTCGTCAGCTCTTGTTGGATGTAATAATGTGTCTTCATAATTTACATACTTCATAATGTGGTTATTACTTTGTAGTTATTTTGTAATCTAGATTTAGATATGAGATTTAATTCTCAATCATCATCTTGCAGCTACAATGAAAACGGACAATTAAATTTTCATCTTGTAGTTTTCAACATAAGACTGAAATTATAATAATAGTATTTTTAACATAGCTTTTTTGGTTTAATGTAATTTTCATAACCAAACACAATCACAACAACAAGAATATACATGAGCACCCTTTACGCCTGAAAATGAACTACTTTTATTATAATTTTTCTGTTTTCTAACAAGATATATTTACATTTTTAGTAAACTAAACCTATTTTCACATGACTAAACAAAGCCTACGGACAAACATTGACAATTATAATTAACTTAATAAGATTATATTACATATTCATGTAAAATCTAACATTACAATGATATACAACATTCATAATAAAATAAATGCCTGCAAAAATCAACCTAAATGTATCGCGAAATCATTTAATACTACTTTATGGAAATTACAATGTTGCGAAGGGTGTATTTGCGTTGTTACGTTTAATGATACGTTGGCTATTAAGGTAATTAATACATTAATTTAATTACACGTATCTTTGATTTACACGCACGCTATAACGTACGGTTGTAAACATCAAAATAGTGCTCGTTGTTGTAAATTACTGAAAATTGTTGAATAGCAAATCAAATACTTTTGCAGATGTACATACATAGGTATTTAATAAATTTATATCGGTTGAAAATTATAATAATTTATTGATACAAGAAGAAATTGCTTAACTGAAATATTTATTTTTATGTAATTTTATATATATCCGGATTAATTGTTTGTAATCATAATTAAAATAATTTATGATTGTATTATTTATTTTATTGATTGATTGTATATTCTTGATTGCAGGCGGCATAGGACCGTTCGCGGTGGCGTAAATTAGGTGAGGCCTATGTTCACCAGTGGACGTCGTTGGGCTGATATGATGATGATGATGATTGTCAGTAATTTTTTTAAAATATAATCTTTTGAAAAATCTAAGGCTAATAAATGCGAAAGTAATTTTGTTTGTTCCGTTTTTATGGTTAAACGATTATACATTGATATAAAATTGACATTTTAACAGTCAAGGTCCTGGAAAATTATTTATGCTACTTTTGTTCGACATTCCATGCGGACGAAGGCGTGGCCCGAAAATAATACCTACATTAAAAATGACAACAAAAGAAATGTACTGAAACCATTTCTCTAAATTATGTTATTGTTATTGTCATTGTATATTGTTAACAGCTAGGTATAATTAAGACGCAAAACGTTCACACGTGTAATATACTCATCACAGCATTACTCACCTGAAATTTCATATCCATTCATAACAATTTAAAGTCATAACTCATTACAGTCATAAGTCGTTATTAGCATAGCCGCGACCCACCGGGGCTGACAAGCAATTAATCAATTATTTCACTTCATTAGCCCAGTTAAATTTGTCTCGTTTTCCCGTCCCTTCATCCCTCATGGGGTAACAACAGATTAAACGTTGCAGTCTCTAACACTCCAGCTGTCGATTCATTATCACTTTAATATTAAAGTATTTTACAGTTCAATAATTTTATAATGATTATTATTCATTTGTTAATTTCGAATTTTTATGTTCTATATTTGAAATTCTATTTATGCTCGGCTAGGTTCAAAAGTAAATTAGGTGAGGCCTATATTCAGCTGTGGACGTCGTTGGGCTGATATGATGATGATGATTTTCTTCTTAGTTTTTTTTTTATTTATTTTAACAAGCTTGTGTATGGTATGTAACTACTATAGTCTATGGACGGCTGCAACACCAGCCCTTCTAAACAAGTGGCAATCGAGTCGATCTATCTATTCTATCGACTTATGGAGTGAAGTTTATTGATTGTTGTTTTCTACCGAATTTTTGTATATCAAGTTTTAATTTGTATAAAAATTTAACCCTGTTCAAATTGACTAGATGGTAGATAAATCCGAATAAATAGCACTCCTAAAACCAAGTTAAAAAAACTTTGAGGTTGTTCCTCAATCTCCCGTGTTGTCCCTTAATCTCTCAAAATTAATTGAAATTTCGCACAATTTTCACTTCACAAACAAATTAAAATCTATATAATCATTGCTGACCATTTCAAAATTCACAACATTTCTGTGTATTGTTTCAAAAATTAAAGTTACTTTTTTAGATTTTTTAACAAGGATTTGAATAATTAAGTTATTCGAATCCTCTAGGCAAAAGGTTTTTGAAGTGATTGTTTCCAATTACGAAGCGATGTCTTCTAGTGAGTCGCAAGGAAAAATTAGAATTCTCTACTAGACGATTTCTCGTTTAATCGCCTTTGTGTACAATAGGCAGCAACTACATAAATGGCTTTATTTGATTCCTTTGATCCTGCAAAAACATTCTCAGAGTTTCGATAAAAGAAGCTGCGTCGATGTTTACAAAAGAAACCGTTTTAAAATATGTGCGTCTTAAATATTCCACCTTTCATAGAATTATCGTCGTGTATAAATCTCATTTGCTGTTTTAATTTATTAAATCAAGTTTGAGGCGAGGAAATTGAACGAGGTTGCCGTTTCCCCGTAATAACCCCCTTTGTCTTCATTATTTTGCCACGCCCCGGCTCTGTCAAAAATGCTTCTTCACTTCGCTGCTCATTCTGTCTTATTTCATATTTTAATAATACGAAATAATACAAAATGCGGTTAGCTAATAAGAGGCATGTCGGGGTTTGTTTGTAGTATTTTCTCTGTTCAAGTACAAGAAAAGTCAACCTTTACCAATACAATTACCGGCCACGTTTTGACATCGATTAGTTAACTATACAGCTTGCTACTCGTTTATTTAGAGCTATCGATCACTATGCACACACCTCCTAAATTTCATTCTAGAACAATCCGAATTTGAAATGTTCGTTTTTCCATATTTTTGTTCGAAAATATAATCTTCTTCTTATCTTCTCGAATGAGCTTGAATCACACCCTAGTGTTGGCTTTCAACTTGTCTTAAAGACTACTAAATAAATGTTTTTTCTTTCTTTTAGAACCAACGGCTTTACATGCCTTTCGAAGCACGGAGAAGCCCGAGAATTAAATTACTACAAATTGACTGACCTTGCTGAACGTGACTTAATCTCGATGATCGCATCGAACATCTTAGTACCTACCACAAATGCTACAAGCTACGAGCGCCTCAAAAAACAAAGTTGTCAGCAGACAATGCATTTGGCAGAAGCTATTCTCGACTACAGTAGAGTTTCTACGTAACTTGCTAGTACAAATCAGGGCTCAATCGAGCACTTTCAAGCGCAGTCGGTTTTGTATCTTCAATTCAATCGGCCACACAAAGAAATCTCTCGTTCCGCTTTTTATTCGACTGAGTTCAAACTTGCCATGTTTGAAAACTTGTTTACTGCGAGTTATAAGAAACTACTGAGGAGGTTATATGGATCGATATTTCACATTATTTATAGAGAAATTATTGCTGGATGGATGATATTCTATTTTAGCTATAATTATCCTAAATATAAAGGTGTGTATTAAATTATTATATAACGGGTCTACGTCACGTACTATATTTAAGGAATATGAATTTTGAACGCCTTTTTAGACCTAAGTGCATTCAACCACCGAAACTATACGGTTTGCCGAAAGTCCACAAGGAAAATGTACCACTAAGGCCAATCGTAAGTCAAATCGCTTCACCTACTTACGATTTAGCGAAACATGTAGCCTCGGTGCTACAACCGTTAGTCGGTAAGACATCGTCTTTCGTAAAAGACTCTCGCCATTTTGTTGACATCATCAAGAGCATGAAGGTGGAACCAGAGGAAGTGATGGTGAGTTTTGATGTGGAGTCACTATTTACAAACGTTCCTATTCAGGACTGCCTAGATGTCATCGAGATGAAGCTGAGAGCAAACGATCTGTCTACAGACTACATTGTTCTGCTGAAGAATTGTCTAGAAGGCAATTACTTCCTTTTCCGAGGACAATACTACCTCCAGATCGACGGAGTAGCCATGGGAAGCCCTGTTGCACCGGTTATGGCTAATATCTGGATGGAGCATTTCGAGGAGTCTATCGATCGAAATATGTCACATATTAAGTTATGGAAAAGGTATGTCGATGATGTCTTTTGTATAATAAAAGGGGGAAGAACAGAAGTAGAACAATTAGCCATACACTTAAACTCCATACACCCGAACATCCGGTTTACGTTTGAAATGGAGATAGACAGGGCGTTAGCTTTTCTCGATGTAAAAGTTATGGTTAGAGAGAATGGTACCTTAGCACACACCGTTTATCGAAAACCCACACACACGGACAGATATCTTCACGCCACTTCGCATCACCATCCGCGACATTTACAATCCGTTGTAGTATCGCTTACGAATAGAGCACATGATCTTTGCGACCCTGAACATTTAAACAGTGAGCTCAAACACGTTCAGGAGGTACTAAAGCGTAATGGATATCTGTACAACAACATGCGATGTCCGAAGAGGAAGGCACAAGTACCAGGAGTAAGCAGAGCACCTGCATTCATGCCATATTTAAAAGGAGTTACGGACAAAATTGGAACAGTATTACAAAAGTACTCCATTAAGACTGTATACAATCCGTGCTCTAAAATATCGAGTCTCCTGCGCACTCCAAAGGATGTTATCCCTCTTCAAACACCCGGTGTCTACAAGGTGGATTGCAGCTGTGGTAGTTCCTATATCGGACAAACTAAGCGAACAATAGCGGAAAGGGTCAAGGAACATATCACAGCCGTCAAGAACCGTCAAACTAACAAGTCGGCGATAGCTGAACACTTGCTGGAGTCAGGGTCCAACCACTGGATTGAGTTGCACAGGCCTCAGGTACTCTCCACCGATCGTCACTATTACTCTAGAATAGCACGAGAAGCGGTTGAAATTAAGAAACATAAAAATTTTAACCGGGAGGATGGGTACCGCTTATCAACATCTTGGAATCCAGTCATCAGCAAGTGTAAACATCGCCGATATGACAAAGTAGGCCCGTGTGTAGACGTTATTAGTGTAGTGTGTCGAAGTACCGACAGTTCAAAAACTATAAATATAAATGACCAAAGTGAGGGTAGTAGCAGAAACCCGCACGCATCAGGAACGACGCTCGGCCGCTGCTCCAGTCAGCCCGTGACCACGGTCGGTGTAATTCGACCGAAACGTCGGGCAAACAAATAAGGTATTTCATATTCCTTAAATATAGTACGTGACGTAGACCCGTTATATAATAATTTAATATGTGTACAAGTCGCGAAAGTTTAAAAGATTTTATAAAGGTGTGTTTTGAGAATGATTTTACAAAGTTATTGGGTTAAGAAACTCATCTTAATTTATAAGATTTTCCATGTTGTTAATATTGCAACTTTTCTAATTGGAGCTAACGCTGATTAAATTTTTGCAATCACCGAACATTTAATTTGAAAGGAACGATAACATTGCGTGATGTATTTAATATATTACGTATAAGCTTTTTCATTTTATGTCAAAATGCTAAAAAGTTCGGAAATCTACTCAATCGACACTAGATCGATAAATTATTTAGATGAACCTTTGTATTCAAAGGATCATCTAATGTCCTATTGAACATTATGACATAATATGAACATTTAATGTAAAATATACCAATACATATTTATTTATTACTAGTTGTTACCGCGGCTCTGTCCGTGTGGAATTCGGTTTCCAAGATCACAAAGACATTTCTCTGTGTTTAATTAAGTTGTTCAGTGCATTTTTCAATTTTTTCTCTTCATAAGAACCCTCTTCGGACAGCAACGAGAATTAACTAGTCAAATTGGTACAATAATTCGCATGTGCGCTTAGCGAACTTTTTTATTAGTCATTCATCATCGTAATCAGATATACAATACATCTAGTCATCCTATAAAAAACATAAAAATATATAATTAAAAAAAACATTGTTTTTATTTACATCGTGTCTTTATTGAGTTTCTTGGTACAATTTAGATTTTTTTAGTATCATTTTAACCCATAAACGTCCCACTACTGATCACGGGTCTCCTCTAAAGAATATGGAGGGAATTTAGGCTACTGTATCACGCTGACCAGACGGATTGGCATAGGGTTTTGTTTCAAATTATCCTTTTCTCGCAGTGCTCTTGTCTGCATAAGATACATAAGACACCCACGGGTTGAGATGGGGTAGTGACATTATGTATTTTTAATCAGTCACTACTCGGACAGTTTTTTTTAAATTATTAGTAATTTTACCTATGGCTATTATTCTAGTGGTATATATGATTACTATAACCTAGACAAAGTCTGAAAGACAAAAAGGCTCTGTGCATAAGATAGATTAAACACAAAAAAAAAACTTAAACTTGGATCTTAAAATTTATGATCGAACAAGAAGTGTTTAACAAAATTCATTACTAGCAAGACTTTGCGAAACATCTGACGGTAGCATAAGAACGTTTATCGATTTCCAAGAAGCCTAGTTCCCTGAGGCGGCTAGCCGATCCTAACTTAGAAATATCATCCACTGGCCAAGGTCCAAGCTGAAACACTAGACAAAACTTGATAACAATTGAATAATATGAAGTTAAAATCAACTTGGTGCACTCTGAACAGGACACGAATAACCAGTAAAGCCGGACTACCGACCAAATAGACTCGAGATTTAATTTGAAAATTGGTGGTTTCTAAACGTTATCAAAACTCACAATGGGCTTTAGTTTCTTCATTATCTAGATTAACGTAGAGCAAACCATAACCGGATTTATCTACTTCTTGTTCAATGACAGCTTTACAATTCATAGAACATAAACTAGCTATTTGGTTAATTGTGTGGTTGTCTCATTAATTGCATTGTAATTTTTAAACTTTCGTAACTGCTATAAGAATTATAATTGTTTAGCAAACCTCAAATATAGCTAGTATAAAACCGACTTCAAATCGTACATACCCTAGACACATATCTAAATGTGTTTGATGCACCAACCCGCACTAGGCCAGCGTGTGTGAATTATGGCATAAACCCTCTCAATTCTCTAGATAGAAGAGAGAAGATCTGAGCCCAGCAGTGGGACATTAATGGGTTGCTGATGATGATACCTTATACTCTTAAGATTACACACATAAATAGTAGCTCGTTAGCCAAATCTTCAAAATTTGTTCTAAATTTTAAATATAGGTATTTTTTTTCTTTACTTGTCAATGTATACGTGTCAATAAACTATATTATATTTCTATTATCTCCTGACAATTAAGAGTTAAAAGAGTTCTACTTTCCATCATCAACCCAACATTAAGCTATTAATAATCATATAGCTTACTAACGTTAGATATAAATGAATTCAACATATTTTTCGCAAAGGAGTATTTAATAAAAATACATTAAATACAATGAATAGATTCTGGGTGAGTCATCTAAACGGTGAGCTCATAGTCTGCCTTTCATCTTACTGAGGGTTGTTGTGTTAGGGAAGTCATCCATCGTATTACAAATATACTATAGCGGGTTCAATTTCCGCCTCAGGCAAGAAATGTACGCGATAATAATGTAGAAAAAACTATAGCATCATTAACGCTAGGCTTCCAATCGGCAGAATATATTTATTGCATTTTCTGTCGCACATAAATCTTTAATAAATTTATTTAATTTTATACAAACACGAGTGCAAAGGCGTAATTAATTCCAAAGGCTACCAATCAACGTTTATTTGTTAGTTTTTTACCGATATTCCACGTGAGGAGTCGTAGAACCTAGCTAATAAGTCATTTCTCAGTAAATAAACTTTCTTCAAGCGATGGTGGCTGAATAAATAAGTGACCGGCGTGTTAATCACGCGGTCCGAGTTCGATCCCGACCGGCAGTACCAATGTGAATTCCACTTTGTGGAATTTATATGTACTAGTCAAATGACTACATCTGCTAACGGTGAAGAAAACACCGTGAGGAAACCCACATACCCTAGAAGAAATTCTATGAGTATGTCTGATCCACCAACCCGCACTAGGCCAGCGTGAGTGGATTATTTCCTAAACCCCTCAGCTCTCTAGTTAGAGGAGAGGAGACCCGAGCCCAGCAGTGGGACTTAATGGGTTGCTGATGAAACTTCCTTCCATGTGACATATAGTACCAACGTAAATTTCCCACTTTACTTAAATGAAGTTACATTTAAAATCCACATAAAATCCGCATATTCGCATTAGTATGCCGCGGGTATATTGTAGCGGCATTCTCCGTAATTGCTGAACTGAAAAGGAAACGGGAGGGCGTTGATAACTCTGCGTTTGTAATCTGTATGCAGAACGCGAGTGTTTTTGTCCATATGCTATGTAAAGCGCCTGTCATACTATACAGAAAGTTATGATGTGATATTGCCTTGAAACATTACTGCGTGTTGAATATCTTTTTTAACTGGCTCTCAATGACTTCTCTCATATACTCAAATATTCTTTTACGTCATGACTCTCACCGTGGCGTAACGGTTAAGGTAGTCGCCTAGCCGTATCGAGTGACATGGGTTCGATTCCCACACAAATATTTGTGTGATTAATATATATTTGCTTTGAGTCTGGGTGTGCCTTGTGTTCGTCAATTGTGTATTTGTATAGTTCTGTGCTATACAGGGCTTGTTCAGTAACGCCAACAGTCTTATGAAAATATATAAGTAGTTTATCACTTTAAGATACTGAACAAAATTATCACCAATTCAATTTTTTTTTTTAATAAAGACAACACCCGCCCTTTTGAACAAGGTCCTGTGCCACGAGGAACTTTACAAATATACTATTAACGAACACAAAGAACACCCAGACTCGAAACAAATTCCTACAAATCACATAAAATTTGTCTCGCGTCGAAATCGAACCCTCTACACTAGGCACACCGACCTCAGTGACAAGGCCAGTGGCAGTTTACAAATCTCCACTACCAAAGTACTTACAGCTATTCTCCCTTCTTCTAACTCTTGCCATTATTCACTTTCAAACACAACAGCACTGACAGCGTTTTATGATAATAATGTACAAAGAAGCTATTAATATTTTATTAATAAATAATACCAAATTTATAGAAACACATTACACGAAATCACTATAGTCGAGAATCGATACAAGTGAATAGCTGACAGCACTAGCGCTAGTGTTGTGTATCATAGATTGATTAATAGATGGAATGCGGTACGGCACTACGGAGACACAATATCTATTAGTCATAGGTCATGGACACAGTAAAGTTCAACACAGGCGAATTGCCCTTACGGAACTATGGATAACGGCTATATATGGATGTATTTGTTGGCTGCATTGTTAGTTGACAGTTAAGTGATCGGCATGCAAATCAATCCGACCAATGTAGATTTCACTTTGTGGAATTTATATGTACTAGTCAAGTGACTTACCATCTGCTAAGGGTGAAAGTGCTACCCGTGTAGTGACGGATTTAAAGAGTCGTAAAGGCGACTAAGACCTAATCTTATACAGAGCAGAGAGAAAATGAAAATTCGAAACAAAACCCTATACCAACCCGTCTGGCTAGCGTGGTATAGTAGGTTAAATTCAGTGGGACAATTATGGGTTGAAATTTTGAACGGGAAAGAAAACATTATGAGGAAACAAACCCTAGAAGAAGCTCTAAGTGTACATATGTCTGATCTATCAACCCGCACGAGGCCAGTGTGTGTGGATCATGGACTAAATCCTCTCAGCCTCTAGATAGAGGAGAGTAGACCCAAACCCAGCAATGGGACATTAATGAGTCGCTGATGATGATGACGTATATTTTTATTAATTTAAAGCTGACAAGCAAGCTAATACCACAATTGTATCTAAAACCAAATTTCATTTAACGTCTATATTTCATGCGATTTTTCTTTCAAAGATTTCAAATCAAACCAGTGATGTGTCCCTGAATAGTGACATGTTGCGAAGTCTTTGAAGCACGAAACTCTATTTCCTGTTTTGTTCAGGAGGATAAAAAGAAAAGTTATGAGTATAGTGGGTAAGTCTGAGTAGTCTTTTATTTTAGAAATTGGCCGTCATTTTGGTGATATGTGTGTCTTTTATGGAGTAATAATATGATAGCTCATGAATTATATATCCTATCGGAATAAAGCGTTATATGCAAAGGAGCCTATTTGGCAGAATCCATCTTGTATCAATAGTATTAAGGTTGATAAGGGCTTGTCAGAAGACTAAACTTTAAATTTACACTCTTCTTAAGAATTAACAATCAACGGGCGGCGTATGGAATTATTATATCGGCCACACGATTAATAAATATGATAATTATGATACAAAATTATTATTTTTCGTAAAAATAAATAACCCACCATAAGATATGAAAGTAATTTAATAAAAGATAATTTTAATTTATCATAGCAATAAAATATCCTTAGAAAACAACAATAAATCATTCACATTTCTTATTTATATAAGTAATAAACAATCAGGCGATTCGTTTTTATTTAGTTCAATGTGTGGGAGTGCAAATTATAGCTTTATGCAAATTAATATTATACATATTATCGATATTAGTGAGGTCAATGTTTTGTGCAAAACACTATAGCGACTCTGTTTAGTTTTTGTTTAAGTTACGAGTATATTTCTATGTTATAATTAATGAACCATTTGCATATAAAAATAAATGCTAATACCGATATTTTAAAAGAACTCTTAAGTAAAAATATAAAATCTCAAACTGTTGTTCGATATTACTTGTGGTTTTGAAACTGAAGTCGATTAGATTGTCTATTTCTATATCGTTGTCAAATGTTTGAAAATGACAGAACCAAGTTTTAATTTTTTCAAACATTTAGCAGCAATCCAGTAATCGACCATTCAAATTTCGAAAGCCATTACTCACATACATAAAAAAAAATTATATTCCACAATCGAAAAAAGACTTTCTCTCCTCAATCACAAGACTGAAGCTCTCTTGATAAATCACATTTACTGTTCGACAACATCTCATCATCATCATACCAAACCGCACCGAATTGCACTATTATAATCTTCTATCCATGTCAGTCACTTAGAACTATCATTTACAAGAGCGAGAAAGAGAGCGGGAGTGGCGATCAGCTTGCACTCTCTTTCTCTTTCGATTCGACTATATTGTAGTCCAACCCTTAGGCTTGTTTCCTTAACGTGAATATTACTAAAACAATACCAGTTTCCCAGTAACTATTTATTTCCTTCTCGATTATAGCAATAAAGGCTGTATAAGAGCTATCAATATAACAGTCGAGTATCTACAGCGGACTTCAAACAGAGTATTAACCTATTTTCTACCGTTCGCTCCGACTAGTTACGGTTGATAACTGCTATTGTATTCTGATTTTGTACCGATTTTTTCTACAATTTTGATTCGACTACAGAGACATTACTCAGTATGCGACATTTAATTAGTCGATTTTGTTATAGTTGTCAAAAAAAAGACATCGATCATGTTAAATTTTGTAAAACCATGTTAACGATTTCGATAACTACCATTCGTTTCCTACACAAGATAAATATAATATGTAATTAATAATAATAATAATAAAGTATTTATTTCTCTCTCACAAACATTATGATAACATAGTTTTTAATAAATATTTGTTTAGAGTCTGTGTTACTTTGTGCCCGATAATTGTATGTTTGTAAAGTCCCTTGTAACACAAGGCTTATTCCTTATAGAGGGCGCTGTTGTTTAAAAAATATTCATATTATTACATTTTTTTGGTGACTGATCTGATGTTAGTAATATTTTAAAAGAATATACGTAATTAATAGTATAAGTAAATATTCTCGGCCAAAAGTTAATTTTTATATCTATATAAATCCTGATCACAAAATATGCTGTTACCAGCCAGTACGTAATATACAAGGAACAGAAACAAGTATCCCACAAACTATCACGACAAGAGTGATATATATTATAGCAATTATTTTATAAGCCAATTTAACCCTAACATAAGTAAAATACAGACAATTTGGTACAAAATTAATTAAAGTTCTATTTCAGACTCTCAGCCTTTAGAAAATAAGACGTTTCACTTTCAAAACGAACCCATAAATATAAATTTATAGCTTCAGAATAGATAGCTGATATTTTCCGACAACACCCCGCGATTTAAAAGACAATGAGAAAGGGGAACTTTCGCAATAATAAATTTATATAGAGCTCAGTCGCCTCTGGATTTTGATATCGTGAATACAAGCAATAGACCGAGGCATATCCTATATTCACATTTATTTTTTCCGTTTCCACGCATTTCTATTCATTCAAACACACCTTAGCACACATTGGTAGACCTATAAAGGTGTCTATACGAGAATTTAATTCTAAATGGTTTAATAATAATCTCTATTTTCATAATCTTACGTTAGTGAAACCTAAAACTTCTTTCAACGTTCTGAGAGAAAATATGTATACTGTATTATTGCCAGTGTCTATAGATGGCAATCAATTCCAATAGGTGGACCGCTATCATCATTTCAACTGCTGGGCACGGGTCTCCTCAAAACATTGTGAAGGGAATTCAGCCTACTACTCACGCTGACCAGACGGGTTGGTATAAGTGTTTCGAATTTTCCTTTTTTGGCAGTGCTCGTGTTTGCTTAAGGACCTCCTTAGTCGCCTTTAACAGCACCCACGGGTAAAAATGGAGTAGTGCCACTATGTATTCCCAATCCGTCGCTATACGGATTTGACCACTATGTTATATGCTTATTTTTCGACAATATGCGTCAATATTAAAAATATGTATACCATTTTTGATGAACATTTAATGTGTGTCTTTCGTGGAAACTCTGCAATATATAAGTTCGTATACTTTTGTATTTAAGCACTTGTATAGTACCGTTGTGGTCTGCCACTTCGTCGAAAATATTCATCAATTAATATCAAAAATCGGTGCCAAATTTTTAAATATTAAACTGGGTTGCCACAATAGAAACAGTTGATCAGATAACTGTAACTGGGTCAAGTGTTACAACATGACAAAAAATAATAAGCAGAATGCAGCGGTTGTCAAACACCAAAGTCAAGTGGTTGATAATTAAAAAATGAAAATTGGGAACGGCTAGTATTTCTCTCCATAGTTGGTAGATAACATGCTTTGGCCGTGCGCCAGCTTTTGACATTTGGGTCATTCCATAGGTCATCAGAATTTTAAAGTTTTTTTTTAATGTGTTGTTGTAGGTATTGCAAAATCAGAGCATTAAATGTTGCCTTCTTACGTTTTGAGATTTCATAAAAGTGGGAAAAAATATGCAATCTCAAAAAGGACTTTGATAAATAAAATCTTTTGTAAAAGACTGAAAAGAATGGACTATCCAATAGAATATTACGCCTTGTATTATTAAAAACTCCCCAAAGATTTTGCCTAGACTGATGATCCACATCAGTTTATACTTTTGCGGGCCGAAAATCCATAGAAAATATAGGAGAATTGGAGTCAGTCCCGCCTCATACATTTTTCATCATATAGGCTTGAACCTAGATAATTCTCAGTGGTCACCATTCTTATTTGTCAAGAGATGGCATGTTCAATTAATTTATTCTTCTCAGTTACACGCTAGTTTTTGTTACGCAAAAAAAAGAAAATACAAACCCGTCATTTTTGTGCTGACATGGATTTTTTTTTTACATGGAGTGGTCAGTTATTGGTCTTCCAAAATATTACCAGCCAAAAACCATGTTTTCAGTACTCACTAACATACAAACCTGTGTCAGATTAAAGTAAATAGAACATCATTCTGATGAGCATATACCTAACTTGGATGTGTTAAAACGTCCCTCTCTGAGTAAACGCTGACGTATTGATTGAATTATGAAACGTTGGCGAATTGCCAACAGAACCTGTTAAGCGAATGAAATTCAAGTGCCTACTTTACACTTGTAGTACATACCCATAGCTGGACAAGTATCATTTTGTATACAGCGTTGGTACTTTGTGAACCGCGTTGTTATTGTATGAAAAAAACGCTGATGCTTTAATTTTAACCAGGGTTAATATGTAGCGTTTATGTGGTATTTTATATAATATATTACGTGTGGTGACGGATTCAGAATACGTAATATCACTACCCCATTTCAACCAGTGGGTGTCGTAAAAGGCGACTAAGGGGTTAAACTTAAGTAGACAAGAGCTCTGTTAGAAAAGGAAAATTCGAAATAAAAACCTTTAAGAGGGTTCATACATTTTCAAGTTGCTCGCAAATAGGTTTTTAAATTACGCACACAGAGCCGAAACATGCACACTTCTCTAATGCTGTGTGGTACAACAATATAGCGCGTACTAATGAGTTTGGTATTTTCTAACCTCGTATTTTGTTAAAGTTGGATAGGACAAAATTTCAAATTAAATTAATCAATAATTAATTGTTATTATTCGTATTGTATTCTATAAACAATTAAATTACAATTTTATTAGAAAGAAAGAAAAATACAATTAATTTTATATAAGACTAACAATTAATTTCTCAATAATAACTGCGGCTGATATGATGATGAATGTGACTATTTGAGGTCAAAGTGGTGAAAATGTCCGCCATCTTGAACTTAGTTGTTTTTGGGCTGATCGCCTCCAAAATCGATATCTGACAATCCCACTGATCATTGGGCATAGTTCTGAAGTCAAAATTGTAAAAATGCCCTCCATCTTGAACTTTGTTGTTTTTGGGCTGATTGATACCAAAATCGATATCTGACGATCCCATTGGCCACTGGGCATAGTTCTGAAAACAAAATTATAAAAATGCCCGCCATCTTAAACTTTGTTTTTTTTTGGGCTGAGTGATACCAAAATCGATATCTGACGATCCCATTGGTCACTGGGCATAGTTCTGAAATCAAAATTATAAAAATGCCCGCCATCTTGAACTTTGTTGTTTTTGGGCTGAGTGATACCAAAATTGATATCTGACGATCCCATTCGTCACTGGGCATAGTTCTGAAGTCAAAATTGTGAAAATGCCCACCATCTTGAACTTTGTTGTTTTTGGGCTGATTGATACCAAAATCGATATCTGACTATCCCATTGGTCACTGGGCATAGTTCTGAAGTCAAAATTTTAAAAATGCCCGCCATCTTGAACTTTGTTGTTTTTGGGCTGAATGATACCAAAATCGATATTTGACGATCCCATTGGTCACTGCGCATAGTTCTAAAGTCAAAATTGTAAAAATGCCCGCCATCTTGAACTTTGTTGTTTTTGGGCTGAATGATACCAAAATCGATATCTGACTATCACATTACTCACTGGGCATAGTTCTGAAGTCAAAATTGTAAAAACGCCCACCATCTTGAACTTTGTTGTTTTTGGACTGAGTGATACCGAAATCGATATCTGACTATCCCATTACTCATTGGGCATAGTTCTGAAGTCAAAATTGTAAAAATGCCCGCCATCTTGAACTTTGTTGTTTTTGGGCTGAGTGATACCAAAATCGATATTTGACGATCCCATTGGTCACCGAGCATAGTTCTGAAGTCAAAATTCAAGTTCAAGATGACGGGCATTTTTACAAATTTTGACTACAGAACTATGCCCAGCAGATCAATGGGATAGTCAGATATCGATTTCGGTATCACTAAGCCCAAAAACAACAAAGTTCAAGACGGTGGGCATTTTTACTATTTTGACTTCAGAACTATGCCCGGTGACCAATGGGATCGTCAAATATCGATTTTGGTATCACTCAGCCCAAAAAAAACAAAGTTCAAAATGGCGGGCATTTTTACAATTTTGACTTCAGAACTATGCCAAGTGACCAATGGGATCGTCAAATATCGATTTTGGTATCACTCAGCCCGAAAACAACAAAGTTCAAGATGGCGGGCATTTTTACAATTTTGGCTTCAGAATTATGCCCAGTGACCAATGGGATCGTCAGATATCGATTTTGTTATCTCTCAGCCCAAAAACAACAAAGTTCAAGATGGCGGGCATTTTTACAATTTTGACTTCAGAACTATGCCCAATGAGCTATGGGATAGTCAGATATCGATTATGGTATCACTCAGCCAAAAAACAACAAAGTTCAATATGGCGGGCATTTTTACAATTTTGGCTTTAGAATTATGCCCAGTGACTAATGGGATCGTCAAATATCGATTTTGGTATCACTCAGCCCAAAAACAACAAAGTTCAAGATGGCGGGCATTTTTACAATTTTGACTTCAGAACTATGCCCGGTGACCAATGGGATCGTCAAATATCGATTTTGGTATCACTCAGCCCAAAAACAACAAAGTTCAAGATGGCGGGCATTTTTACAATTTTGACTTCAGAACTATGCCCAATGAGCTATGGGATAGTCAGATATCGATTATGGTATCACTCAGCCCAAAAACAACAAAGTTCAATATGGCGGGCATTTTTACAATTTTGGCTTTAGAATTATGCCCAGTGACTAATGGGATCGTCAGATATCGATTTTGGTATCACTCAGCCCAAAAACAACAAAGTTCAAGATGGCGGGCATTTTTACAATTTTGACTTCAGAACTATGCCCGGTGACCAATGGGATCGTCAAATATCGATTTTGGTATCACTCAGCCCAAAAACAACAAAGTTCAAGATGGCGGGCATTTTTACAATTTTGACTTCATAACTATGCCCAGTGAGTAATGGGATAGTCAGATATCGATTTCGGTATCACTCAGCCCAAAAACAACAAAGTTCAAGATGGTGGGCGTTTTTACTATTTTGACTTCAGAACTATGCCCAGTGACCAATGGGATCGTCAAATATCGATTTTGGTATCACTCAGCCCAAAAACAACAAAGTTCAAGATGGCGGGCATTTTTACAATTTTGACTTTAGAACTATGCCCAGTGACCAATGGGATCGTCAAATATCGATTTTGGTATCATTCAGCCCAAAAACAACAAAGTTCAAGATGGCGGTCATTTTTACAATTTTGACTTCAGAACTATGCCAAGTGACCAAAGGGATCGTCAGATATCGATTTTAGAGTTCATCAGCCCAAAAACAGCAAAGTTAATAATTTGATCTTTAATAAAAAAAAAATTCCATAACAAAGTATCAACTGGTATTGAACTCTCTTGAAATATACAAATATTACGTAAATATCGGACCGGGAGCGCGGGAAGCAAAGCGTTACATCCTCTCTCTAGAAGGCCTCAGCCGGTACTGATTTCTCACGGCCTGTGCGCCGAAATATAAGGCGTTTTTAGGCTCTTTTCAAAAATCATTTTAAAATATTTCTAAAGGAATTTCGAAAATATTATGGACATTTATAAATGACAACATCTTGCTTAATAATTAAATGTAAAAAAATCGACTTTTTAAACACATATAGTGTACCAAAATTCTAATCAAACTTGATCAAAGTTCAACGTTTTTAAAAATTTTAGTTCTTAAGTTTTAGTTATAAAAAAATGAATATTTCTAATATTTTTTCAATACACTAACTAAAGGACTATATGTAGACCTTAAAACAAGCTTTTTTTTCTATGCATTTCAATTACTTTAGTCCCTGGCGAATCTGAAAGTAGGCTTGTTTCGTAGAATTTCTTAAAACGCTGTGCGAAAGAACTGTTCTAACTAAAATACTAATAATAAATAGTCTGTTTTTCTTAATACACTTTTTAGACAAGAAAACTGTTGTCTATGTATGCCAAAAATTACTTCGCTACATATAAAGACATATTCTGTAGCGAACGTGGAAATCTCGTGATTTCATGGATTTCTGTATGAACCCTCTTAATCCATCTGGCCAGCTTGGTATAGTAGGCTGAATTCTTGCTTGGAGGAGACCCGTGCCCAGCAGTAGGACAATAGGTTGTAATGATGTGGTATCTGGAATTTCTATCATGACAGACTGACATGAGCGAATTACATATTATGTGGCCGATATCTTATAAATAAAATCTGTCTGCACTAACTGTCGATGTTTTTTTTAAATTAAATATACTGCAGTTGCAATCATCAGCCTCTGTGATCATTAATAGTTCCTGGTCTCATCCTTGAGTTGGTTATAATAATATTTTGGTTTCTTTTTTTCTATCAATGCCAGTTACATTATGGCTTGATTAATTATTCATCTAAATATAGCGTATAAATAAGGCAAAATCGATTTAGATCATCTTTTTTTAATGTCTTTTACTAAGCATAACTTGGACATTGCCGAAATACGATATTAATTATATTGATCCTCAGACGCAAGGAAGTTCTTTAGGTCAACTACGTACACATCATACCTATATGCATTATAAACACAATAAGTGAATCTTCACCGTCAATTCACCATCAATAAAAGTGCTGTACAAACAAACATATTTACAGCTTTGTGAATGGTAAATCGAGCCGACCTGCTGCCCTGTTCAGGTTTCATTTTCCATTCAGTAAACTTTGTAAACACAGGTGGATACAATCAAGTGAATATACAAACACGCTTCTTTTACTAGCAACTCCTTTTTTGTTTATACATGCATCGCTTACATGACACAGTTTATTTAATAAATAGTAGATGTTTCATCTCTGTGTGGTAAATATGATATAATCATCTCAAGTATGTCGTCAAGTAAATAAGAAAACGATTTTAATATCATCGGTAAATATGAGTGTGAAGTGATGTCGAAATTGCAATAAGACCTTCTGAGACCTTACTATAATTGACATCGATTAAGTCCGAGACGATATCCATGTCAAATATTTGAAAATGACAGCGAACATATTATTTAACCCTTCAACCGCTTACGTCGGATAAATCCCACACATATTTTCTTGTATATTTCTCCAGAGACAATATTTACGACCAAATACTTCCGCTCGTTCAATCGGATTTTGCTTTCTATTAAAATATGTATTGTTCATATTAGGAAAATATTTAATGTAATAATTTATAATTAAATACACTTCTACAGATGATAGTCTGGCGGTTAAAAGGTTAAACATTCAAACATCTAACAACGATATCAATTTCGACTCGTTGTCACAGTAGGGTGTCTGGCTCCAATCTTTTGAAAAAAGAATGATAGACAAGCAACCAATAAATCAATTACAACGGCGAATAAAAAAATCCTTGTAAAAGTTAACATAAAACTTAATCGTAATAATAGTTAATCGTCGTTTATAAAGCGGAGAATTTTTAGTTTGTTTTTATTAGTCCGTTGAGAGTTTTTTAACGGTAGGTTTATTGTGTACTAAGAATAATTGCTGTGATAAACTATATGTTATGAAGATACGTGGCTTCTATATTATTGCAATTTATTGTGAGAGAAGAACTCGAAATTGAAACGATCAAGGACGCTGAAATGTAATACTGTCGCGGTTATTTCAAACATTTGACAGCGACATCTATATCGTTAACTTCAACAATTAATTGGTCGATATCTGTATCAACCAATCAAGTGTCGCAATGCAACATATCAGCCCAATGACGTCCACTGTTGGACATAAACCTCACCTAATTTCACGCTTTGGGATAAATTATTATTATTATTTATTCATATTTTTAGCATCAAAATTTCTTTTGCTAGAAAGTTCTAGCCAAAACTTGAGGTCTTCACAAGTATGTTTGGCCAGATCCAATAAATTAACTTAACTGGGTAACAGCCTAGGGGCTCACTGCGACCACTAAGCCAACAATCCTATTGGAATTCGAATTAACAAAGTTACATATAACAATTTATCATGTGTAACACAGCCTTCGATGCAGAACACTACAATTCCTGTTCATTGAACTCGTGTCCCAAATCGAGATATTAATCAAACAAATTAATTTGCTTTTAAATCGTAGTTTGGGTGCATGATATCGATTTCATGTAACGGATAAAGTTTTTAATCGGGCTTGTATTTATAGTAGCGATTAAAGTATGTTCAGATGAGTTTCATGGTATCACAAAATTATATCGATTTAATCAAAATTTGAATCGAATGTTCGGTTTTGACTTCGCTGTCAAATGTAAAGAAATTTAGATAATTATATACGACGGGCCTGTTGGTCTAGTGGTTAGTGACCCTGACTGCTAAGCCGGTGGTCGTGGGTTCGATCCCCACCCAGGACAAATCTTTGTGTGATGAGCATAAAGATTTGTTCTGTGTCTGGGTGTAATTTATCTATAATATGAATGTATTTACAAAAAAAAAAAATGTTTTTAAGTAGTATATCAGTTGTTTAGTACCCATAACACAAGCAAATATGATTGCTTACTTTGGGACTAGATGGCGCTGTGTGAATGTGGTATTGATTGGTATTGATTGTTTGGTATTGATGTCGCTGTCAAATGTTTGATAGTGACAGCGACCTAAATAATTATTAAATAGGTCGCTGTCACTATCAAACATTTGACAGCGACATCAATACCAAACATTCGAATATCGAAATACAGAATAAGCCCCCAAAATACCACCACTCATCAACGAAAACACAACAGACAACAAACAACACCTATAGTAGCTGTGTCATTTTGACCTAAAATACGTACATATGATTATATTTTTAGCATCAATGTTAGTCCTCAGACATCGTTAGGTCGCCCACCGGCCGCGGGGTCGGCTTCTCTGCACTTTTACAAATTTATCGTTTTCATTCGGCGGAGCCATGAATATTTACACGCTATTGCGGCGAACCACCCTCATTCAATTCATTCATAAAACGGACCAAATATTAAACGTGGCCACACACCCCCTGTGTTGCGAATATGGAGATTGTGTTACGTAAACAAACGGGTAATAAGAGAGAATTGGATTTTAACTGCCAAGTTTTAGGTACGTAATTGTTTGTGTAACATAAGCTTAATTAACTTTATCATAATCTGTATTGACATTGTGAAGCTGCATAGTTTATTTGGGCACGCAAATCTCGAGAATCACTTACTTCAATTTGAAATTATGTTAAAGCCTGTTGTTTTATAGAATTCAAGGAAAGAAAAAAATTTTTTTTTGGATTTATAGAAAGGTAGAGTAGAGTACAGTGTGTACTCCCCGCTCAAACGACCCGCATGCCTGGGAAAGTACCTGCATCCTACAAAAGAAGGCGTCCTTAATAATATAATGTGTTTATGACATTATCCGCCAGCAAAAGTCCCGTCAAAATAAGTTCAGTAGTTTCTGAATTTTTACCTCAAACAAACTGACAGACAAAAAATTTACAATGTGTGTTTTTGTTTTTTACTTTACTTTCATAATGCCTACATTAAAAATCTGTGTTACAAACTTCAGTTTTATTTATTTGTATAGATTACGTAAGCAAACACATACGAAGCTATTTACGAATTAACTTAACCTTTAAACGGGTAAAAACACGTAATCGAATATTAAACGAAATGAATTCTAAAAGGGCGTCGTGTTTGTTGGCTACGATTAAGGTTGAAACGAAATCAATTGATTTTTGCCGGGAGCTTGCTTGTGATAAGCCATTCGTACTGTGCATACATTTCTCCTGGGCTATTTATAAGTGGAATTTTCTCACGAGCATTTCTAAACGTTTTGAATCAGACAAATATTTTGCAACGTTGACATATTCGAGTCGAACCCGTTCTAAAATAGATTTTATTTCAATTTAGAACATCTTTCTTATTTTGAACAAAGGTTGCCTATTCTCATAATAAATAAAAATATATGGCGATCATCTCGTCATATCTTGTGACTTTCATTTTAGTTTCCTTTATTCGGCTATTATAAATAGCTATAGTAACATTTCTAAGGGAAATATAGTAGACAGTATGACGCGTCTATAATATTGAAAATCATTGGCGCTGTCTATGCATCTGAATTTTTTATTACTACCCACAATTTATTGCCAGAGTAAAATATCACAGATGACATACCTTACGCATTACAGTTAAATCAAACCTGTATGTAATAGCGGTAATTCTGTAAAATGACATACATAACCTCACCTTAAGAGTACCAAGAACGAGCACTCACCTCAGATGTCCCCTTAACCTTGCCTACCAAATAACACTTTCTGTCTCCATCACTCTCACACGTTTGGTATATTGATATCTCTGTTACGATGTTTGCTTCTTACCCGTCCGAAGCCTACACCTTTATATAATTCTGTTGGTAAATTACACCCGAAGGAGGATGTTTTTACGTGTGATGTAAGGATTTGCATTAACTTTTTATTGTGGGAAGCAAATTGTGAACACGTACGTTCAAAGTGATTTTCACTTCATATTTTATTTCTTCACTGTCATTACTAACTCGGCCGCAATTTATGATAAGAGTATTTGAGAAAATGACGTCATCTACACTACACCATCTATTTATTATACAAAGTACTAAATTTTAAACGAAATTTTATAACAAAAAGTAATTATTTGATTTATTATTTTATTAAATCGATGTCACAATACGAAGCCTACACAATATTAATATAGGTAAAGAAACAATAAATGTCATTGCTGTACCCAAATCTCCTCTCCTATATCTAGAAAACTGAGATGGTTTAGGCCAGATAACCTACATTATACTTATTAATTTTGCTAGTTTCCCTTAGTAGTTTGTATTTATATGAATAAACAAAGTTCCAATTAATAGTAATTTGTATGCCAACAGTTCAGCTACAAAGTTTTTGTTTCTGTTCCTAAGGACACGGAAACTCTGTAATTAGATCCATGTAAGTTGTTCTGGCATACTCATAACCTTACTATGTTTCATATTCTGCTGATGTCTTTGTTAGCCATTTCTACTAAAATTTACATATTGACTAATACTAAAGTAATTTTTATTTTAAATTTGCAGACGAAGGACTTCAGAATGATGAAAAATGGAAAGCTAGAAAAAGAAAATGATTTTAGTGCAAGTATCCCTATTTATCTCCTCATAAGACCCATCCATCCGAGCCCAGCAGTGGGACTTAATGGGTTGCTGATGATGATAATGAAGACCCATCCGCTGACATCAAAGAATGTTAAAAAAAAATCTCCTTGGTCTAGTCAATCTCAAATTTTGCGCTATAGTTTACAAACGTAACGTGGAAACAAAATATTTGAATGGTCTGTTATGCTAGTGAAATTAACACTGTCTTTGTGTACTTGCGTAACTTATTTAGGGCTAATTATTCACAAATCATTTCAACCCACAAACGTCCCAGTCTTGGGTACGGGTCTCCTCCAAAAAATGTGGAGGGAATTTAGCCAAGCTGGACAGACGGGTTGGTATAGGCTTTGTTTCGAATTTTCCTTTACTCGCAGTGCTCTGTCTGCTTAAGGTAACTCACTTAGTCGCCTTTTACGACACCCACGGCTTGAGATGGGTAGTTACATTATATTATTATATTCTTAGTCTACACGGATAGATATTCACAAATAGATATAAAATTCACAAGCAATCAAATGATCAATATCTTATGAAAGATACCTCGTATTCCTAGGCCCTAAAATGCTGTGTCATTCAATAAACATCACGTGATATATGATATACTATGTTCTGATATCGAACCTCGTCCGCCATAGCCAAGGTTATATGACGTCACACAACGGTGACGTCAGTAAGCAACTCGCTATTCTTGCTCGACGTCTTGTAAGCGAGCTATTCTGAAGAACTACCCCCGAGCTTTCTGTAGACTTAAGTGTTAGCTAAGTTTAGAAAGTAACTTCAAGTAAACCGGATTGATTTTCCATCTTGTATTTTAACTTTTCACTTATTGGAAACAGACTTTTTGTTTCTAGTAAAAGCATTTTAGTAAAAGCATGAAAATAATTGCTATGAGCCATGGAATTTTCATTGAATGAAGAGCTTGAGCCTTCTCATTTGTGCTTTTTTTTTGTTTCATGATTTGCTTAATTGTTTATGTACATATATACGTCATCTCTGTCTCTTATATTCTTGGGAAACTCACAATGTGCTAATTTTATGTAATAGATGCACATGATCTAACAGAGGAACTTATCATACCATTTTTGTTCTTGAATATAATAACTACTTTGTGGCATTATGTAATTGAAATGAACACTATAAATTATTTAAGCTTTTAAATTCTGTACAAAAAAAATAAATCTAAAAACATCCTACAGTTAAACTAAATAGTTTCTCTAGAACCGAACTAAACCCGATTTTAACAGACGAGCCAAACAAAAGCAAAAATATTACAAGAATGAATTCCCACAACAAATTGAATGAACATTTTAAGTGTAACCAAGTCACAAGACGTGATCAATGGGACCATTCTCTGAACTACATTTTAATCGCCTTATAAAACACCCGTCGAATAAAACGGAGTTCTATTTTGAGCCACAAACCGCAGTCAAATGATGACTCTCCAAATAATAATTTATTCCATTGTTCTCAGTTTTATATTCTGTATTTTCGAGGGTCAAATTTTGCTCTTCTATTGCTTTTAAATATTTCACCGGTGTGTAAATAAAAACGTCGCAGGCAGCGAGTGTGCTAAATATTAGTTTGAACAGGTACGGGTTCACTGAATACGGTTTATTTTTAAATAGAACATAAATTGAGGTTTATCAAGTGTTTCCCCAGGGACTACAGTATAGGGTTCTTCAAAAAAGGATGCACTCGCGATGCTTCTAATATTGCAGGCGCCCATAGGCTACGGTAACTGGTTACCACCAGGCAGGCCGTAAGTGAGTATGCCACCGAAGTGGTAGAATATTTCTGTGGTTTAAATTTTCCTTGCAGTACAAAAAAACAGCATAACGATATTATTCATAAGTCCCGCGGGACTGCGGTCGAACATAATCCAAGTATAGAAAGTCCGAGCATAAGTTATCATAAAACACGTTTAGATTGCTTTAAAGAAAAAAAACATGAAGTAACTTTTAATAAGTTTTGCTGAAAATGAAACTCTCACTTAGAAGTTAAGTCGGGTTTCTTGGGAACATAATTGCTGTCTCGACATTTTCTGCGAGCTATCAGCTGACTTCGTAGCATTTGTAGTTTTACTCTATGAAAACTACAGAATTTTAATTTAAACGTTGGTAATACCTTATGAATAACTTAATCTAAACATTTTTTTTTTTGACTGGCTTGTTGGTCTAGTGGTTAGTGACCCTGACTGCTAAGCCGGAGGTCGTGGGTTCGATCTCCACCCAGAACAAATCTTTGTGTGATGAGCATGAAGGTTTGTTCTGTGTCTGGGTGTAATTTATCTATAATATGTATGTATTTACAAAAAAAAAAAAATTTAAGTAGTATATCAGTTGTTTAGTACCCATAACACAAGCAAATATAATTGCTTACTTTGGGACTAGATGGCGCTGTGTGAATGTGGTAAAATATTATATAATAAAAAAAAAAAGTAATCATTCGATATTCACTACGGTATTGAATTCGATTCCTGGCTCGAAAAAAAATGCTTTTGGGTTTTTACAATAGGCAATATCAAATTGGAATTTTGAAAAAAATATATCTGGTATCCAAACTGTAAAACCGCCAGTAGACGAATTAACACCTGTATAGACGGATACATTTTAAGACGGTGAGTTATTCTTGGCAACACTTTCGCCTAAGTACTTACCAGAGACGGCGCGCAGCGCTGCTGGTACGAAATAACTAGACTAGAAATTTGAGGTAGCGAGACTGAGTCACTACATAATATGTATGAAAATGTACACAGTAGTGCTTGACGTTTTATAGGACGTAATGCAAAGAAAAGTATAGAAGTCTGGGCTGGCTGATCACGTTCGTATTTGAAGAAAAAATATGAATAATATACATATAATTGCAGACTGTTTAACCGTGCTGGAAACTCAATCTAGACTGGCATATTGGCCTAGTGGTTAGTGACCCTGACTGTTAAGTTGGAGGTCGTGGGTTCGATTTCCACTCAGGACAAATCTTTGTGATCAGCATGATTGTTTGTTGTGTGTCTGGGTGTAATTTATCTATAATATTATGTATTTATTTACGAAAATCATATCAGTTGTTCAGTACCCATAACACAAAAAAATATAATTGCTTAATTTGGGACTAAATGGCGCTGTATGAATGTGGTAAAATAATATTAAACACAAATACTTATATAAAATTAAAGTTTTATGTGTAATTTTTAAATTACATTATATTGTATTAGTAAACAAAGTTATTTAACAATATCCACACTGATTATGAACTCGGGAATAGTACTTTCACGAATATATCTATCTATCTATTTATATTAAAAGCGTCGGATGTAAAATTATTGACTGAGCTTATTTACGAGGTCATATTCACGTCACGCGCCAGAACCAATGACGTAGTTAGTTAGGTTGTTTCATCCCAAATAAATGTCGTTATTTTGATACTATTGAACGATATATTTCGTTTTACAATATATACGAGTATTTCAAACATGGAGGTTTTAACATCATTTAGAAAAATAACTGCTACAATAAATCTAGCTCTGAAAACCAGAGCTATAAAAATGCTATCGATAACATACGATTTTTACAAGTATGTGATATTTACATCTTGCAACAATTTTTTTTTCAAGCTAAAATGCAAACCGTATAAGAGACCTGGTCAGGGTGGCGGGCGGCCGTTGGTTGCAGGCGGCACAGGACCGTTCGCAGTGGCGTAAATTAGGTGAGAGGCCAGGCCTTACCTAATTTCTAAAATATATTATAATCGCAGCATTATAAATTAAATTAAAGAGTATTAAATTTTTGTATTCACTCTTAAAAATCTGCGCTTAAACTTTAACGATTGCTTTGATTATAATAATTACGACACTCAAAATACTGTCGAAAGCCCTTGTGAAATAACAAGTACTAAACGAATGACGTCAAAATTAAATGAAATGCTCGATTTAAGTCTTTAATTTACGTTAAGTGGATACAATAAATAGCTCTTTTACTTTAAATGTAACACATATTGCCATCACTATGTAGCCAAAGGGCGGAAACACATTCTACGTGGTTTGAAATCCACTTTGCGGTATGACCCTTGTACGCTGACCAAAGACCTAAGCAACTGCTATTACTACCAAATAAATTTCAGCCATATAACTTATGATATATGGTAGAAATTACTTTGACGAAATTGCCATGTGGTTATGCCGTAGACATCACAGAGACCGTTGTTGCTACGAAATTCTACGAAGTTTGGAGCTACGGTACATTCTTGTGTGCTACGATGGTGGCTTGTTTTGTTTGAACTGATTAGCTAACAGAAATCATCATTATGGCTGGCACTGAAAATCAGTTCTGGGGTGGATAACGCTCTCCCCAGAGTATGCTGAGTGTCAACCCGTTGTGTACGGTAACTAGCGGCGTACATAATTAACCATTTGGCCGGAATCTGTGGTGGTTTTTCTTAAAGTATTGCACCATTGCACGTGGCGACACGTCATTTTGCCACGTTTTTCTGATTGTGACGTTTAGAAGTCCAAGTGACTTGTAAACGTCACAGTTAGGAATCTGTCAATCTGCCTGACAGATTCGAATGGGAGAAGCCACCACAGATTGTAAAATATTATTATTATTGTCTGTAATGTGTATAATGTGTTTTTTATTTTTATTTTTTTATCTTATTTTCTAAGATTTATGTATTGTGCGCCGTGTCTATCGGACATAATAAAATATTTTTCTTTCTTTCTTTCTTTCATTATTTTACCTACAATAAAGTCATTTTAATAGAAGAAGGTCACATCTACACTATTCGACTAAGAAAAAGTTAATCTAAAAAAATTAGTTTAGGTTCGTTATTCCTGGACATATAGTAGCAGTTTAATCTTTATTGCTAAAGTACTATTGCTGCTAGTAGTGGTTACTTTAGGCATAACTTTGTGTCTTCTTTTTTCAAATCAAAAATATAATGTTTGCACTAATATTTTCAAACTTATCGCTCAGATTATACGGTACATTTTATTATTATTTTTAATAAAATATACAGTTTATACGCCTACATATCAGCTCATAAAATTGTACCTCAAGCACATAAAGTCAATCAATGTTTTCTTTAAACTACCCATAAAGGAACAGTAAAGGGCACAATGATTTACTTAAGGGTTCAGAAATTTTGTTGCTTTTATGTCTGGACGTTATCTTACTTAAGGGAAGTTTATGGGGTATAAATAAATCAGTGTATCGATCTCATATAAACTCGATTCTCGATTTATGATATTGAGTGAAAATAACGAACAACTGTTCAGACTTGCCTACTTATATTGTTTAATTATGCATGTTATGCAACGTATGTCGTAATTTTATAACTTAATTGGTGAGAAAATTGGTGTTGTTCCGTAATAAAACTATTTAATTCATATCTCAGTTGGTTATGGTACTGCATACGGGTAGGCAGAGTCATGAGTTCAAGTCTCTGAAGCATAATTTTCTTTCACCATTGATAAATCATTTAAATATTTATAAATTACATAATTATTTAATGAGACTAATTTAATTTAATTTAATTAATATGTAGATTTTAAGACACAAAATGTATTGCATGCTCTATAGCAGAATATGGCGACCTAAAACCTTTACTGAAATTAACACCTTTTAACTGTACCTGTATTCGCAATAAATGATTTATGAATTATGAATAATATTATTAAAATTTGTTGTTGTGGTATGCTTGCCAAATGCAGCGAGTGACCATCAATCGAGTAGTTACATTTATTTATTTATTTAAACTTCATACCCAATAACAATGTATAGGCGGACTTAATGCCTAAGACATTATCTACCAGTCTACCTTTGGGTGATGCAGAGATATGACAAAGTAGGTGCATGTATAGAACATTTCATGTTCATATAGAAAATAGTTAAAGCTTACTATAAATCAGAGACAGGCCATAAATAAATTCCCTGAAGCATAAAGCAAATATTCCAATTACTCAATGGTAGAATTCATTTCCTGCATCAGAAGCAACAAATAAAAACATACGTAGCTTTAATGAAACCAACAAATCATATTACAATACTAGCATCCGATGTATCAATGATGAATGCAAATGCTCACCGCATTGAATACCAAGTAGGGTATACGTGCCAATAATTGTTCGCCGTCAATTCACAGCCACCAGACGTCCGTTCGCGAATTCCTACAACAATCACTGCCCCCTCACAACCTTGTCGGAACATCAACCGAACCCTTTGACACGTCAATCAAAATGATTTATGTACGTTTTGATAGCATTTTACTATCAATATTTTGAATAAGATAATTGCTGTTTGAATTAGTAAATGGCGTGTAATTTTAGAGCAAAAATTTGCCGTAACCGCAGGGTGTGCATTCTCCAATTTACATAAATTATACTACGATTATCGACCTCTAATTGTGCTCGCCCGAGGTAATAACGAGCGGAAATCTAACAGCCCAAAGCTAATATCAATCAAATCTTAAAGTAACAAGGTCTATTTTGGCTCGCTTGCGATGGATTTATGCCAGTGCGCTTTGGATTTAGGTTCGGTAATTGAATATTCACATCCCGATGGTCGCCGTTCGACATTTTGATGACTTGTCGCTAGAGTAGGTTCGATCGTCTTTCCATTTGGAATAAATGGACGGTGTTACACAAAAAGGATCCAACCCACATGATGGTCGAAAATGAGTTAAGTACGCCAAAGTGGTCTTTATGGTCTATATTTTCATATAGCAAAAACAACCAGATCAAAATACGAATATTAACGTTTTTATCGACATGGGGTACCAACCCACATCTATGACGGGTTTCGGTTTTGTTTTCACAAAAACGATTCAACCTCCTTGGATCATTGAAGTGAAATTATCAAATAAAGAAACTAGTCTACAATGAAAATGTGAATAAGGATCCAATTTACTTGGATTGTATTTGATAAATTATATTTAAATGAAAAAGAATGCATTTGCAAAATCATAAAAAGGGTTCAAGCGGTTTGGATCGTTTTTGCTAAATGATTTTGTTATGATAACGTTCTAATTAAAATAACAAAAATAATCCTAACCACATGAGTTTTGATAAATTTAGAAGTTATTTTATGTCAACGTATTAAAATAATTAAATAGATTTTTTTTTTAAGAAACCCAAAATATTTTTTTAATGGATTCTTTTTTTTATTTATATATATATAGTTATATATTGATATTATTAATTAAATATATATATATATGTCATCATCATCATCATATCAGCCTATCGACGTCCACTGCTGGACATATAATAATAATAATCATTTTATTTCAGTAAAAAAAAAAAACATTATATATATGCCTCACCCAACTTCCGCCACATTGAGCGGCTTTGCGCCGCCTGCATCCAACGACCCCCCGCAACCCTGACCAGATCGTCGGTCCATTTTATGGGGGGGTCGATTGGCCGCCATTCGAGAACATTTTTCCCCCATCGGCCATCGGTTTTTCGAGCTACATGTCCTGCCCACTGCCACTTCAGCGATGCAACTCGTGTCGACAACTTTAGTTCTCCTGCGGATCTCCTCATTTCGGATTCGATCCCACAGGGAAACAAAAGCACAACTCTTTCCATGGCTCGCTGGGTGACAGTGAGCTTTCTAATGAGCCCCATAGTTAGCGGCCACGTCTCTGTGCCATAAGTCATCACTGGCAACACACATTGGTTGAAAACCTTCGTCTTTAAACACTGGGGTATTGTGGACGAGAATACAGTACGTAGTTTTAACGAACGCTGCCCAACCGAGTTTTGGATTCTGCGATTAACCTCTTTTTCGAAGTTGGACCTACCTAACCGGACCGTTTGTCCTCCTAGGTCCTATTCGTCAACAACTTCGAGATTAAAGCTGAGATATTGCTTATGCATGCGATATGGGCGTGCACTACATGGCGATTAGACATAACTTTCGTCTTATCCATGGTCATTTTAAGGCCCACCCGTTGAGAAGCTCTATTGAGGCTGTCAAGCATATTATGCTTAGGTCCTCTAGTGATTCTGCCATGACCACGATATCGTCAGCATAGTGAAAGTGGGTGATGTACTAGCCATTTATGCATGCGATATGGGCGTGCACTAGATAGCGATTAGACATGACTTTCGTCTTATCCATGTTCATTTTTTAAGGCCCACCCGTTGAGAAACTGTGTTGAGGCTATCGAGCATATTGTGCTTAGGTCCTCCAGTGATTCTGCCATGACCACGATATCGTCAGCATACCGAAAATTGGTGATGTACTCGCTATTTATGTTGATGCCAAATCCGTCCCAGGCAAGAAGCTTAAAAACATCTTCCAACGCAGCTGTATGCTATATATTATCATCATCATCATCATCATATCAGCCCAATGACGTCCACTGTTGAACATAGGCCTCACCCATGCTATATATATGTATATATAATTAATTAAATCAATTATCTCACATCAATATACCATATTGGATCTTTTTTGTGAAATTAAAAATGAACATACATTAATTAAAAATTACATTTAGCAAAAAGGATCCAATCCTCTATTTATTGAAATATTTCAAAAAATATAAGCTTATACTAATTAATTCTTTAGACTATAAAATTAATATAAATATATACACATATTACCCAAAGAAACAAAGACGGTATAATAGTACATCAATGTGCAAATACAAGTTAAACTTCAAACTTAAATATCTCAAAAGTCACATTTTGTGGGTTGGATCCTTTTTGTGTAACACCGTCCAAATATGAATGGCTTATACTAAATCGACTCATATTAGTTATCGGGATAAGTGACTTACGTTAATATTTTATATTATTGGTGTACAATAATTGGACCAATCGATAATGCTAGGTCACTACCCAATTATCTAAGCGATGGTAATCGATGATGTTAGGGTTACCCCATCACAAAATCTGTGGTATTACATAGTATTGACCAATTTAACAACAAATACTTTTGATTCGAACATAACAGTTATATAAATTATAGTGCTGCAGTGCAATTTTTGCTGAATGTTTATGTAAATGTCGATGAGACCGAATACTAACTAACAATAACTCAAAACTCCGTTTTTACCTAAGTATTTTTCATGAGATTTCAAATGAGATCAAATGAGTGTTGTTTCACCACACAAAACATCATAAAAATGTAATTAGTAGATATTTTCTGGAAACATCAATCCAATATAGAGCAGTGTATACTTATCTCCTTTGCCCACTGTATAACGCTGACATTTATATGTGTTTAATAATAAATTTATTAAGAAGAAACATAAAGTAACTCACGTGTTATTGGCGGTGGAGAGCCGCCGGTGTAAGCTGCGCAGCGACATGGCGTACCCCTAGCAGGTGGGGCTGCCGCTGCCCTTGCCGCGCGGCCGGCGTAGCGCGCGCGCCCCGAAGAACGCGCCCTCCTCGTTGCAGGACTGCGAGCGCTGCGAAGCCAACATGCCGGCTGCGCGGCCTAGCGCGTGCAACGGGCGCACGCGGGCGCGCCTGCCCCAACCGCACCCGGCCACCACCTCAATCTTGGCGGCCCGGCGCGCACGCGTCACGCGCGCGCACTCACTCACGCGCGCAGCACGCCGACACCACACACACGCATCGAGCGCGACACCACACGGGACAAGCACGCGACACCGACGCGACGGAGACGAGACGAACACTGCACGCGCCTCGCACTCTAGGCACTTGTCTTTACTATCTATCTTATATATTTATTAAGCTAACTAATGCGTAATTGAATTTCGATTGAAGGCGCTTCGTCGTTTGTTCGATTTTTAATATAAATTACTAATTAGGTAAATATCAATTTTGTAAGGTTAGCTTATGCTTCCCGTCGTAATATCTGAAACAAATAAAATTGGTAATTAGGGATAAGTCGAATTAATAATAGAACTGGAGAGTTATACAAGATCGACCCCGCGGTAATTGAATCACTGCGTCGAAATTAATTATACGGAACGAACGTGAACAACTATACGAATAGGTCGTGTCGCGGCGCGCAAATGGCAAGCGATTCACAATGCAGCGATATCAAGTTATGCTCCGTGTACCGGACCGGTAAGCTCACAACAAAAGAACAAAATGACACACATCATTGTCACAATTAATCGCACGTTTGGATGAGTCATTAATTACACATTCACGTAATTGAGTGATGAAATGATTTTTGTTTTGAATGTAATTAGGCTCCGACAGGGAGGAAGTTTTAATGAAATGGTCAGACAAAGGTTTGCCCCAGTTAATCTTTTTAAAGCTTCTAATCCCTACACTTCGAACAAGCGTAGCCTGTTTATAATGTATCTTTATAAATAACAAAGTCTCTGACAGTAATTGTATACCCATATCTTTTCTCTTTACCCATCCACCCATCTCATACCCAAAAGTGTGAGCCCACTTCTGGTCTGAAATGGATAAATAAACGATAAGTAAATTAGGACTAGAACACTTTAAGTTTTAGATTGATTCAAGTCAAACTTGAAAGCTCCAATTTGTTCAAAGCATTATCTTTGGACGAAGTTTGTGAGCATGTATGAATTTTTTTTTGAAACGATACTAAATCCTTTAAGCTTTAGTATCGTTTCAAAACAAGAAGTTAGGATAGAAAAAATAATAACACTTTGCGGATATTTTGAACAAAAATGTTGGCGACAGGCTACAAGATTAGCGATTAAGTCGGTTATTTTATTAAAAGTTGATCCGTAAGCTCAAGTTCTGCTCATTCCGAGACGCTGCACTCTGCTATTGACATTTTATCAAGATGCTCCACGTCACACCATCTTTATTTTTAATTGCATGTCTGGTTTTAATTGCAATGCCATTCAAAAGTATCAGCTTTTTCACACAAAATATTATTTAAATGTATTTACTTCCTTAACGAAAACTTATGTTAATTCTAGCGATACCTGATACAAAACCACTAAAAATCTGCAATAGAAAATGTGCGCGTATTTGAAATTAGCCTTTCAAAAGGATTGTCTCATCATAATATTATGATGCCTGAAAATTTTGACTGAATAGTATACATTAGCGTCCAGAAATCTAGGAAAAGGTTGCACAAGTACTCGTATCTATACTTCGACCCGTTATTGTTTGATTAATTCATTGAAAAATACTTTTAGTATTTCCAGTAAAGTAATCAAACATTCTAATATTGTCATTTATTTTCTATATGTATATCTTTTATCTTATAATGATGAGAAACAATAAAAGTTTTCTCATTTATATTTAAAAATGGAACGTGTATGGAACAAAAAGTTCCAACCGAAATCGAAAGTTACCTCCGTTGCGACTTCAAATTATTTCCATTCGTACCAATCGTCGTTGTCCTAAATACGAAATGTTTCATTGTTCCGTAGTTTCATAACGGTCGATATATTTTATAAAATTATAATTATTTGGTTTACATCGCAACGCAACTATAAGACCTTTTTACTTCCTAGTTATATAAATATGTTATCACATGATTAATTCTTCTCTGTGTAGTGATGGATTAAAAATACATAATGTCACTACCCTATATCAACTCCTAGATGTAGTAAAAGGCGACTAAGGGAAGTAACCTAATGCAGAAAATAGCACTGCAAGAAAAGGAATATTCTAAAACAAACCCTATACCAACCTGTCTAGCCAGAGTGGTATAGTAGGCTAAATTCCGCACACATTTTCTGATGGAGACCCGTGCCCAGCAGTGGGACGTTTATGGGTTGAAATGATGATGATGATTAATAACTACTTTGAGTAAGGATAATGTTTAAAACAAATAGAAATCGATAATAGCCTAATTAAATCAAGATTAATTTATAATAGCTTTTCTCTAATGAAAGAAGATTATGATAATGAGTATTACTTATAAAGTTGGAATTTAGAACTGAAATAAGTTTTACAGAGATACAAGGACTCTGGGAATCCGACTGGGCCAACCATTTGTCTAATTTTATAATGTTAATCTGATCACGTTTAGACCCAACGAAGATAAGCTGGACTTTGTGAAATTTTATGCTAAATTATGTCAATTATATTTACTTATAACCCTCTTCAAAATAAAGTGGAATTAAGAAAAGAGGATCATCTCCTAATCGAAGTGGAAAAAAGGTTTAAGTTCAAAATGACAACGAGAGTTTGATTCCACGATGTATATCTAGATGTCGCGTGGGGCTTCGCTCCCGTCGTTCTTTATTTGGCCACTGCTCAGCTCCTATTGTCTGTAGCGTGACATGTTGTGTGTATATAGCTTATGTTTCTCAATGATAATGTAGTTTCTAACGGCAACTCTAAGGAATTCTTGAAATCGGTAGTTTTTAAGTTTAGTTACATATAAAAATACAAATCTTTTCTCTTTACAATATTGGTACCTATAGATGATAAACGATATAAAACCCTGTTGTCTGCTTATTCTAGAACCCTAATGACCAGACTACTCAATATCGTACACGTCAATTTTAAATACGATCATAATAAAGGTTGATAGATTGCCCGTCGGATGCCTAAGCCTCACTAAGGACCCACTTGGGCTAGATTCAGACCGCAAATTGACGTCCAGCCGTCCAGCTAATGTCCAAACCAGCGTATGATGTTTAATATTTTTTTGTAGCTGCCATATGGCTGACTAATATTTGGCATTTTATGCTGTATAACTCCAGCTTCTATCGACATTCATCATCATTTTAACCCATAAACGATCCACTGCTGGGCACTGGTCTCCTCCAAATAATGTGGAGGGAATTTAGCCACGCTGGCCAGACGGGTTGGTATAGGGTTTGTTTCGAATTTGCCTTTTCTTGCAATGCTCTTGTCTTCCTTAGTCACCTTTTACAAACCCCCGATTGAGATAGAGTAGAGACATTATGTATTCTTAATCACTACACGGAAATGCTATCAACATTCGCACTAAAATCTTTTTGAATACTGCACTATTCTTTAAGACTTCTTTTAATAAACCTTCTATGTAATAAAGCAAGACAGAAGGTACTTCTACTTGCCACTTCTAACAGAAATAGTTCCTTCACACATCACGCCCGAAGACGATGCAGTACAACTTTAGCAACTTTTGTAAATAAACCACTAGAACGAATCCCTGTGGCACTTTGTGATGTATTAATAAATAATTCGACTTCGCTCAAAGTAGTGCGGTAAGTAACACCTATAACTATGCACAATGTAGTTTGAAACTTTCAATAGTTTCACGTTTTTAAGGTCAGTTTAGTTTTATTAGTATCATCATGCCTTTGAAGGGTGGACAGAGGTGTCTAGTAATCCAGCAGCCAACGCATACCAGGAAAAATCAGTAAAATAAATTCCAAAGATTCGAAACGTTCATTGTCTGATAAAACACGATACCCGTTATTTAGGTACATTCAATTTCATACTTTTACATGGCTCACTCCGAATTCCGATATTTAATTGGTGGATTTCTATATCGCTGTTAAATTTTTCAATAATTATAGTAAATGTTATTTCTAAAATTTTAAAACGATGCGTAATTTCAGAAAACAGAAATTAAAAAAGACAAAATCTGGGTCTGGTCATGATACCTAATCAATTTGTGAGGAATTTCTCGGACTATATTTAACAGCGCCTGAACTCAAATGAGCATAATACTATGTGACGGTTATTGAGCTCTTAACCTGATTGTCAACAGATACTATCACTTCAATCTGAAACTAATAGCACTGTGCCTACAATAATGGTTCAATAACGCTTTGTGTTTATAGCAAACAGAATAATACAGTTTGTCAATATGCCTCAGTGGTACAACGGAAGTTTATAATTACTGCGTAAGAGGTCCTGATTCCGATTCCAGAGTCAGGCAAAAATGTTATTGGTTTTTTCTGTCAGTAAATTCTCAATACCAGAGGTTTGAAAATGTGCCCGGTTAATGGCAATTGGCGTGTCGCTTTTACGATTTTGCCTTTGCCCACTCTTTCCAGGGAAAAGCTAAAAATGTTTATGGTTTTTTTATTATTTTTTAGAGTACCGTACCTCAAAAGGTAAAACGGGTTATATTCTTCGTTGTTCGTCTGTCTGTCCGTCAGTCAAGAATATTTTTCTCTTTTCTAAAAATATTTGATCTAATTTCAGATTAATACCTCATCAATCTGAAATTAATATCATTTTTTTTCCTTTGGCTTACAAATCCTTAGAGCAATGAAAAAGTCAGAGTTCTAAGCCAAGACAATCAAAAGACACAGCCGTTTATGCTCCATTTTTGTCGCTTATTTTGAAGATCGCAAGGGAATTAAAAGCAATAGGTATATATAATACCAAAAACCGTAAATTGAAGTTATAACTGAAATATACTTAAGAGTTTATTTAATGATACACGTAGTTTCGTAGCAAGAGTTTATGACTGATGTTAATTTTTATATCACAACAGTGGCTAAGCAGCATATGACCCGCCTGGTGGTAAGCGGTTACCGTGACTTACGGACGCCTGCAACACCAAAACCGTCGCATGCGCGTGGTCGAATTTTTAATATCCGTAAGTACGTATGTATCTTTCACCGCAATCTATCTGAATATCAAACCAGATCGATATACAGTAATTGTAGTAATTACATAGCATGAATCCTATTTCAGTTATTACCACTGTATTGAACAATAACGTACACAAATCTACGTTTATTGTTTATTCATTTGGTACTAAGAGTAAATGACACAACAGCACAAACACAGCGGTTACTGGAATTGGTTTGTCGTCCGTGGTTGAGAAGCTTATGTTCAAAGTGATTGCTAAATGATGGCTGTGATTGGCATCACAAATAGTTAGGTACTCTATGACGTCATCAAGTAAACAAATGATAGGGAAATTGGATCTTTGAAGCATGGACTTCGATAGCTCAGGTGGAAGAGTAATGGAATGACATCAGATGTGTGGGTTTAGTTATACTCCGGTTCAAATTTTCCAATGCTGTTTACGTTTATCAAAGATCAAAGATTGAACATTTATTCAATAAAATATTTATTTAATAACTTTGATGAACCCATGTTCTTCTCCGGGTCCTAAATTATCTTTAGGTATATGATATTTCATGAAAACGCAAAAGCATAAAACAAATTCATTTTTCAATTTATAATAATAATTATTAATTAGGATGGATGTTTGACTCATTGAGCAAATATCCATGCAATCATTTCGATCAGAGAAGCCGGTTAGATTAGAGAGCCTACCCCTTCGCAAGAGGCATTTTAAATTAGTTAATAACAGTAATTGACACAAAATCAATTGTAACATAAAACCCAAAATTAGCAAATTAGCGACAAGATAGATTTAATTTCGGCTTCAGACCAACAAAATATATTGGCTTTCTGTCATCAATGTATAATGACAAGCAAATTGAAATTAATTAGCGCTGATATTTCGAAGCAAATTTATAATCAAAGACATCAAATTAAACAAATAGATCAGAGGCTAATTGAATGTTATTTAATCGTCACAAACTGAATAAGTTTTAACCTGCTTATGATTTCTATAAGATGTTTTATCAAGTTCATTATAAAGTTACAAATGACTCAACTGCAATAATTATTTTTATTGGTCAATCTTACTACTATTACAAGTGCGATAATTAAGATGGACGGATGTATGGATGAATGTTTAATACTCTGAAAAGTACTATAATAATAATAATCAGACTTCTTTTTATCGACATAATGCATTAATATTCTAATTTCAGATTGCCATTAAAGATATCAGAAGTTTTTCTACTAAAAATACTTTTACTCAATTTGTCACGACGTACTTCAATTGTTTGCTCGAGACAATAGGAGCTAATACTATTATTGGTGAACAGTGGGTAGACAATTCTATTACATACATGTCTACACTATCTAATCATGGATATCAGACAAAGGATGTCTTAGTAACCTTACCTAATGTAAGCAACTAAAATCTAGATCTCAATATTATAGTAATTGTGTTCATTTTTATTCCACGACGTAGACAAACAGGCGTAGATGATATTAATTTTGTACGTACAAATCTTAATTAAATTTATTATTATTAATTTAATTTAAAAAGAATATAACATATTATTTTAATATCTACGCAACGAAACCTGAGTAAACCATTGCAACAAATATAGGCAGATTTAAAAGGTAATAACGTATAAAGTAACAATGCCAAAATAAGAAGTACTTATAGACTAATTTTGTAATATAAAACTTGTAACGTGTTGGTAAAAATCACGACATTTTGGCTGTAGCATCCGTAAAACCAATGTGGCATGAGGATCGATGATTGATTCACTTCGGGCTCTGATTGATTAATGACTCTCTAAGCAACACCCACATGAACTACAGTTCAAAATTCACTTAGCGGTGTGTTCGTTACTTACTCGTACTTGAACATGACTAACTAGTTTACATTGATGACTTTATTATTTTCTCTAATTACTCGATGAAGCGGCCTTTTACATAGGTTTAAATTAAGCGTGTCTCTACTGGAGTCGGTATTTAAAGAAATTCGTTAGAAGTTACTGTTCGAATCTGAGGCTCTTCATTAAATAATGAAATACGAAGTAATTAAAGTAATTGGAAGAAGTCCGAAGCAGGTGACGGTGCGTCAATACTCAGAGAAAGTAATAAAACTTGACACAATTTTAAAGAGCGAGCAAGTAAGAGCTCAGCACCTCCATATCGATTTTTCGCTAAGTCTATTTTCGCGGTCCTCGTCTCGTCCCAAATACTGAGTATTGTACGCGCGGATTCATCGGCATTCGTACCGGTCGCCGTCTGCGGTGCCACCTATTGTGCGCTTCACCTCACCACAACTTGCACTCCTAGAAATTGATCTGCATTGACTGTTTACGCGTTTTCAATTGATCTTCCTTGTTATAGGTTTAGCAATATTTCACTGCTTGGAAGTCAGCATACTAATAGTACTAATCAAATACAGTATTTTATTACAAGATCTGCTTTGTTTGAGTAATATTCACGCGATGAAATTACTGTGAATTTATTAGTAAAATAAATACAGAATAACTATAGCTCTAACAAAATATATACTACCTACTTCATCATCATCATCTCAGCCTATTGCAGTCCACTGCTGGACATAGACCTCTCCTAATACTACTTAAAATTTATAAACTCCTCTGAATAAACTTGTTGTTTAAACTATTTTAAAGGTGAAAATGGGACGTCTATACCTATTGCCTATCATTATATTCGTATATAAAACATATTACTACAACGTCCAGGCTTATACTAAAATCGTTATAAATTATATAATTATACTAATAACGTACCACATTTAATTAAATAAGACATCGTAAATCTTTCCGTAATTGTTAGCATCCATTATGGTATTCTTTGATGACAATAGGGACCACGTATTCTTTATGTTACATTAACATAACAATGCCTGCTAGCAATCATAGTCATGTAATTATATAATCACAATAGTCTTACGTACAGTATATCACTACATGTATATATAATCCAGATAATGGCTCTATAATGCTACGCACATTTTAAATTACAACCAAGACCGACAGCTTGTATTCAATCTGAAAGCATATTGAATTCGTTTGGCTGCTTTTCCAATTATACTTTAGGGCTTTTAAGTATTATAATAAAGTCAATATCAACCATTATAGAGGTTTTTGGACGCTATGTTTGACTGTCACTGTGGTGTATTATTTTTTTAGTTTGTGTTTGTATAAACCGGGAAAGTACTGTGCCCACTGCGTGTGTGTGTAATAATGCGTTTACGGTGGTCACAGGTTAGATACAATGAGCTTCTTTGCTATTTCAATCTGCAGTAGCCCACACATACAATTAGAATTTCTTCTAGCGTATGAGGAGCCTCACGATGTTATTACCTTCAGCGTCAGTAGATAATACAGGTCACTAGACTAGTACATATAAATTCCACATTGGTAACGCTGTTCAGAATCGAACTCGGACCGAATGTTTTTTTTTTTTAAACAATTGATGATTTGCATTACAGTCCCTTATACATTCGGCCACCATCGCTTCTACATAGGACTGAATACACAAAGCGTAATCTACACTACTGCTACTTTTCGAACATAAAACTAAATTAACATAGAACTGTACTATTTTTACGTTAATTTAGTAGTAAAGATAAAAATAACAAATTGCTTAGTAAGTAGTTCGTCTAACCTCCTTGATTGATGAACACACCGTACACCATAACTTTTGCCATCTTGCTCTAAAAATCAATATTTAAACTATTTACTCCTCAGTTCAAAGTTTCAAGTTTGTTTTATCTTCGCTTATAGCCCTAAGGTAGAGTTCATTATTTTACTATTTATTACAAACCCTTTAAGGAGCTAATACGAAAGCTTAATTATGACCGAGTACCTTATAACATATAACCTAACTTGGATTATTTAGTAATAATGTTTTGATGAATCAGATACAATAATTAAAAAGATACAGCAACTTTGAAGTCAATAAGATAGAACATTTTAGTACATAAACTATTTTTTAAACCCTTCTCGTGTAAAATTTGATATCTGTCGCTTACGTAAAAAATGGCGGGAAGGGCTCAATTTGTTTTATAAATAATATTTTTTATCCTATTAATAACCGCCATTTGAGGGTTCAGTAACTGGGCATACCTAAATGTCCCAATCGTATGAATGGAAAGTATGGGTCATTGAAAGTTCAGTTTATAAATCAGCTGATTTCTAAAGGCATCTTAGGACTAACGTAAAGATAAAAGGAAAATAGCTTTCTATAAATCATTTGATAGTTACAAAGCAAATTTTGGATGGTCCGACTACCTGGTTCACGGTTGCGGGCGGCTGTTGGTTACAGGCGGCCCGGCACAGGTCCGCTGTGGCGTAAATTAGGTGAGCCCTACTTTTTTTTTTATACTACGACAGTGGCAAACAGGCGTACGGTCCGCCTTATAGTAAGCGGTTACCGTAGCCTATGGGCGCCTGCAACACCAGGGGCATCACGAGCGCGTTGCCGACCCTTAAGAAACCTATTCACTCCTTTTTTGAAGAACCCCATACTGTAGTCCCTTGGGAAACCTCGTTAGGGAGTTATTCCACAACCTTATATTTCTTGGGAGGAAATTCCTCTGGAACCGCGTGGTACGAGACCATGTTGAGCAATGGATGTCCATTGCTCAACATGGTCTCGTACCACGCGTTGCGTTAGGCTGATATGATTATGAAGATGATAAAAACAATTTAATGATATCTATGGTGCAAGAATAAAAATAATTCTAAACTTGCTTATAAGTGGCCTAACCGACTTCTTTACTATGAAACTTTTGTTGATACTGTCTAAAGTCGTAGACTAACTCTAGTACTTATAAATTTATATAAGAATCGATCGAAACTGTTAGCACGACTGGCATTGGAACTAATAGTTAGTTGTTAGAGCACGTGAGGTTCTAACCTTAAGGCTGCAGTTTAATATCTATATCACACGCTCTATACACAATATGAGGAGTAAGCCATGAAGAAAAAGTTTGCTAACACTATCATGGGTCTACCTATATTATATTATTTCATTTTATCGTTCACCTTTTTAAATAGTTGTGGTTATAATAATAATAATATTCTACCACATTCACACAGCGCCATCTAGTCCCAAAGTAAGCAATTATATTTGCTTGTGTTATGGGTACTAAACAACTGATATACTACTTAAATATTTTTTTTTTGTAAACACATAGGTAGGTACATATTATAGATAAATTACACCCAGACAGAACAAACCTTTATGCTCATCACACAAAGATTTGTCCTGGGTGGGGATCGAACCCGCGACCTCCAGCTTAGCAGTCAGGGTCACTAACCTCTAGACCAACAGGCCAGTCAAAGGTTATACGGAAAGCATCATCATTTCAACTCATAAACGTCCCACTGCTGGGCACGGGTCTCCTCCAAAGAATGTGGAGGAAATTTAGCCTACTATACCACGCGGGCCAGAAGGGTTGGTGTAAGGTTTTGTTTCGAATATTCCTTTTCTCGCAGTGCTCTTGTTCTAAATACAGTTATTAAATACTGAGACTTGCATAACTACAAGAAACATGAGGAGCAACAGTTTTTTTTTTAAAGCACCAAGAGCAACACAATTATACCGTTGTAAGTTGCCAGTAAATTGGCTTCCCTGATTACAGGAACTGCAGTAAATGGCATGTAATGCCACATTATTAACCTCTCTCTAATGAGTCTCTCGTCTAACTTATGACTAAAACATTTAAATAAAATAGACTGCCTGGTTGGGTCGATATAAAAATATGAAGATAATTTCTTAAACAATAATATGTAAAAATTAGAAATAACAATTAGAAATACAGTTAATTTTTGTATTTACGATCATTTTCCCCGCCAGGTGTAAAAACAGCCTAACAGCCCTACAGGCTGTTTTTACACCTGGCAGAAGATCCGTTGGCGTAATGACTTTCAGAAAAGAATTATCAAAAATGACAGCCATACAAAAGTAATTAAGGCCATCATCAACTATAAAAATACTACATAATTATATATACTAAGTTATAATGCTAACAAACATTTAGACACAAACCAATAAAAAACACTACAGAAATCACTAGAGATAAACTATTACTAGAGTATTCCAGTCAATGAGTCAAAATTGTATTTACATAAAGTTGATAATTCAATCGTGGCAGTATATAAGACCTTTAAATTCTACAAACAATATTATTCCCCATATCTCAGCAAAATAATTAAGAGCTATGTTTAAAGTCATTGATTCTGACAAGTTTTCAAGCCTAACTCAAGATGAATAGAGCCACACCTGCATGTTGTATTAATTGATTAAGTTAAACTAATGCAAGTTTCAAAGTAGGTTGTAGTATTGTCTTATAATAAGCAGAATGATGCAACACTTAAAACTAAAAGTCCCGCAGGGTTCGCTACCGTCATTCTTTATTTGACCACTGCTCAGCTCCTATTGGCTGTGGTGATGTTATTTTTTGTCTATAGTCTTCTCGATAAATTTTAATAGGCTATCCAACACTAAAAGATTTTTTCAAATCGGACCAAATAAACAAACTCTTATATTAGTACTAGCTTTTGCCCGCGACTTCGTCCGCGTAGATTTCGATATTACATAGATCTTTGTTTTAAGTGCAATTCATGAATTCCACAACACCCCACTGCAGGAGTTGAATTTCATTTTACGTCAATATAGATAACATTTTCGTAATCAACGTCCCTGAAAACCTTGAAAACGACATCCATATCACTTTTTTTTTTTAAATTGTGTTTGTACACACTACTTGAGAATGTTTCAAAGTGATAATAATTATAACTAAACTTAAGCTTACAGGCTTTTACGTTTTTGTTTTAATTAGTGTTTTTTATATGCAAATCATTGTACCTACATACCTTTCAGTCTGCTCAATTTTTATTAAAACAATATTGGTTTTCTAACAAAAATACAATCAAAGCTAACAACGGAAAATTTTAAAACAATTTCAATCGAATATTAAAAAAAAACGACTTAAACGACTAGCCAACAAAACCTAAAATTTCATTCTAAAAACTTCACTGAAACAGGTTCCAATACGTTTTCTAACAAAAATACGGTTCAAACTAACACACTCAAAATAACTGTTGCTGCCAGTTAAATATTAAAAAAAAGGTTTATTTAATAATTTTTTTTTGTTTAAATAAACGGTTACCCAATAAAACCTTTTCATTCTAAAAACTTCGCTGAAACAGATACGAAACCAGCTTATTACAGTCAAGCATAACTAAGCAATCTATGATTAGTAGATAGCCTGTAATTATTTCAATTAAATACGTATTATCCCTATCTTTGCCCATCTCCGTATTCAAAACGGCTCTGAAAAGCGGCTAAGGGCCTCATTTTCCTTATTTAAGAAAGTTAATAACAGTGCCGCATTTTCAGATTAGGTTAGATCTAATAATTTAGTACTTAGTGTACCAATATAGTAAGATTATGAGACGTTTAGTTTATATTAAAGTTACTGAGGAACGAGGAACTTTTGAAAACAAATTTACGCAATATGAAACTAGATAGGAAGAATATACATAGAAAAAAATTATGATTTTGAGAGGGAGAAAGTATGCAGTTTGGACTTTGCCTTAGAAATTCGCCAGCATTAAATTTTATATATTTCTAAAAGGACCATGCACTTTTTACTGTCATTTCCAGATGTCCTTGTTGTCATGGCCACCATAGCTGACGAATGGGTTTTTTTAATGGACCATTTACCACAAGCAGTGGCGTTGTTAAGCGAAGCATTATTTTCCATCGCCAAAATGAATTATTTTTCTTACGTTAATAATTAATGCGTAGTAATATATAATATAATATTCTACCACATTAACACAGCGCCATCTAGTCCCAAATTAAGCAATTATATTTGCTTGTGTTATGGGTACTAACAACTGATATACTACTTAATTTTTTTATTTTTTTTTTTAATATAATTTTGCCACATTCACACAGCACCATCTAATCCCAAATTAAGCAATTATATTTGCTTGTGTTATTGGTAATAAACAACTGATATAATACTTATAAACATTCTTCTTTTTTTGTAAATACATACATATTATAGATGAATTACACCCAGACACAGAACAAATCAGCATGCTCATCACACAAAGATTTGTCCTGGGTGGGGATCGAACCCACAATCTCCGGGTAGACCAACAGGCCAGTCAAATAATAACAATAAAGCGATATGGTAGATACAAAGTAATGTCATGTTTAAGATAATATTTTACTCTCACCATAAATATAGTTTAGATCTCCCTTTCAGTGAAATCAATTGAGAATGAAATCGCTTAAAAATTCCCGGTGATCGGTGAAATTTTCAATCTGGCACCTAGTGCGGCGTATAATGTAATCATTTTCATGCCGAAGTGCGCTCCAGAAATACATACGTACCAACTTTTATGGAAAAATGCTTTATTGCCTTTTAGATTTTACTAACTGAACGAAAAATGTGCAAAACGAAACGAAAAACTTTAAAAACATACACAATATGCATTCAGTGTTGTAAACGAGTTTTAAACGGAATGTAGTGAATGAAAGTACGGTCGTTTTTAACAACTAATGTGAAAGAGCCCTTATGCAAATGTCAGCAGTTAAATAAACAACAACGTTCAAATCAAGTTAATTCATCACAAAACTGGCTCTAAACTCCCTGACACGGTCACATTGTGTCAGTCGACATATAATCTATTATGTGTCCATTATCCCGTTCTGTTGCACCAAATACCACGGAATATACTGCGATGAAAGCCGCGTATAAATGGCGTAGGATTAGGATTTATTACCTGACAGACGTTGTTCTGTTTAATGCAAATTCATCGTTTGAATAGGGACGAATTTATCCAAAAATCCCATGGCAAAAGCGGTTTCAAGGTTACCCAAACTTCCGATTGTGACATTGTTGTTTCGGTAAATACAATACCTATACTAGGTCGTGGGTCCATCTGGTCATTAGTTGCAGGCGGCAAATCGCTCGCTGTGGCGGAAATTGGGTGAAGCCTACCAGTTATCGATCGTTTCGCCCGCCAGTTTTTCGCCCAAGCAGGCGAAACGACCCAGTCCAAATTTTTTATAATTTTTGATCGGGTGATTCGCCCCATGGAATTTTTATCTCGGGCGAAATACTGGCGGGCGTAACGACCGATAACTCAAGCCTACATCCAGCAATGTACGTCATTGGGCTGATATGATGATGATGAAATAACCTGACCATGTATTGCAAACATTTTTAAGTCAAAAGGTCTGTCTTGTCATGAGATTTTTACAATCAACTCGGAATCTGAAAATATTTCAAGTTGATAACAATGGGCTAGCCCCCAATTCCACAGGACTTAACATGGCTGGCGAAATTTGGGTGTGAAACACCTCTGCTATATTTGTCCAAGAGGACAAAAGACACGTTATATTGTATTTGTTGCTAAAATGAAAAAAAAATCTAATGAATAACCCGTAATCGAGTGATTAACGGCATTAATTATTAAATTATACGGTCAAGCATCGGAAACACTATATTATGCGATAAAAAATATGCCGTTTGCTTTTTGTTTTTGGTTGTATTCCAACCAATTATAACTTCAAGGATTTAGTTTTTATACAGCTTATATCATTAACCAACTGCCGACATATTTAGTTTTGATTTATGTTATTAGATGTGAACAAAAACGTATAATTTTTTGATAAAATTAGTCATCAACAAAAAATGTATTAAAAAACATCAGGCACCATCTTGATTTATAGTAGACTAGCTGTAGCCCGGGTCTTTGCCCGCGTGGATTTTTGGTTTAGCCACTTTTCATCTCCTATCTAAACTAATATTATAAAGCTGTAGAGTTTGTTTTGTTGAACGCTAGGATCTCAGGAACTACTGGTACGATTTGAGATATTATTTTAGTGTTGGATAGTTCATTTATCGAGGAAGACTAAGGCTATATAATATCACGCAACGGCCAATCGGAGCTGAGCAGTGGTCAAATAAAACGGCGGGAGTGACGCCCCGCGCGACTTCTAGCTGTTATATGTATAAATTAGAAAAGAGTGATGCTATATAGCCTTCCTCGATAAATTGACTATCCAAAAAAAAATTGTTAATTCGTTCCTGAGCTGAGCGCGTTCAGCCAAATAAACACTCTTCATAGATAAAATAATCTTCTCAATCTTCACCTATACATATAGTATATTATCTAACAAATCGTTCTCACTAAACAGCCTGCCATTATCCCATAACCGAAGTATACTAGCGTAACACGAGTAGTTAATTATTACAGACGATTACAGCTCTATTGTGTCATCTTGTGTCGGAGTAGTTGACTGAGCCTGCCCCGGAAACAAAGGCATAAGCGCCACGAAAGTGCTCGAAAAGATTATACTGCAAAAGGGCATATACCGGAAAACGTTTATCCTTCCTACCCTTCCTTAATGACGGTAAAAAATGCACTAGTTTCGCACTCTGACGCTACTCGGTAATCTGGTTTCCCTTAGGAAATGTTGTTAGTTAAACTAATACTAAACTGAGATAAGCCGCAGAGTTAGACTTTACACTTGAGAATTGAGTTTTCGATTTTGTAATTTTGGATTTTAGGGGTGTTGTTTTAAAGTGTATATTTGAAATTATTTGTGATGTTGATGGTTAAGTTACGTTTTGTGAATTTTAATAGTAATCCTTCAATAATACATCTAGCTACAAATATTATAAATGAGAAAGTAGATAGATATATACTCTTTAACTGTAAGTTACGCTTCCTTAACGACTTAACCTATTTTCATGAAATGACATACAGATAGTCTAGGACCAGGAGAAAATAGGTTTTGTAGTTGTACCAAACCACGCAGGTAAAGCCTAGGGTGCAAAATAGTCTATTAAATATAAAGGCCAACCCCTTTTGTATTACAATAAAATCTTATAGAAATCACATCTACCAGCTCGTACTTCACTACTTGGTATAAAACAAAGTCGCTTTCTCTGTCCCTATATCCCTATGTATGCTTAAATCTTTAAAACTACGCAACGGATTTTGATGCGATTTTTTTTAATAGATAAACTGATTTAAGAGGAAGGTTTATAGGTATAAAATAGATACCACGCGGGCGAAGCAGCGGGCGCAAGCTAGTATAGAATAAATGAGGACGTTAGGATCTTTATCAAATTGACACAGAGATAGCTACATTACATACATACATATAGATCACTTTCTTTCCCAACAGATAGGTAGGTGAAGACTATTTCCTTCCACTTGCTACGATTCTGACATACATCTTTGGCTTCTTCAACATTCATTAGTCTTTTCATGCCTTCTCGCCGGTTGATTGTACTCGTGTTCTGTCCCTTCTTTATAACGTCACCTATTCGGTCATGGTACGTTCTTCTAGGTCTTCCCCTTCGTCTCTCGGTCAACGACGACGACGACGACGTTTCTTTTCACATTTGCCTAAGAGATAGCTAATAGTCTGGTATAGTACTTAAGCTACTATTTATCGACACATCATGAGGGCGAAGCCGTAGTCGGAAACTAGTGTTGGCTTATAAAAATGGAAAAACCCAAAAATTGAATGAAATATTTAATTAAATTACATCCATCGAAAGCCTTTGTGATCTCAATAAAATAATAAACAATAGAGGAACTAACTGATAAGCCTGTTATACAATTAAAGTAGAAACCAATCGACTTTGTTGTTGTCGACTTATTGTTACAGATTGAACGTATTGTTTACTGATGTTCGAGTGCATTGTAATAAAATGTAAAGAAATCGAGTAATATAATGACTGAATTAGCTTTTTGACTATCACTTACTAGTCAAAGTCAAAGTCAAAGTCAAATCTTTTTATTTCATTTGGATCACATACATGATACTTATGAACGTCATACAAAGCCAGAAAAAGTGTCAGTAAATTTGCCTACAGCCAGTTCACTGACAAGGTTGAGCTCTGAGAAGAACTTGGCAAGAAACTCAGGCCACTCTTTTCAATCGCCATAGTTGTTACAATTTTAATTGGTTACAGTTTAAAATATCACAGAAAGTACAGAACCAAAACACCATACTAAATCAAATTCAATAAAATTTGGATATGAGAAAATAATAATAGTAATAATGAGCAATCAAACTTTAATTTGTTTTCGTCAAGAAGTATGGTATGTGGGATCATCACTTGGTACCAACTATGTATTAGAGAACGGTAAAAACATTTTGTGACCACATTGTTTAGCAATATTAGCTTTAAAAAAAAGGAATTGAATAATTTAGTAGCGCTAAAGCACAGCATACGACGACTGACCAGTCACCCCAAGTAGCGCCCGTTCACGGACATGACGCACAGACCAGCCATCATTCTCTTCAACCATATTTGAGGGAAGAAAATGACCCGGCCAATACGACACCACAAGCAATGACAGTTTAGTGAGCATGACAATCGAAGACACTTGCTTAATAGGAAAAAGAAAAAAAAAAAAAAGATCTCAAAATGCTTCCACTTAACAGTAATAAGTGAACAAGAGTAAGATAGAAGTTATTCCTGCAAAAAATAGATTAAGAAGCGAGCAACTAGTCCCATGCCTTTTTATCATTTATATAATCGTTTACGGTATAGTAGCCTTTCCCTATTAGATGTTTTTTAACCGTAAGTTTGAATTTCTGTAAGGGTAGGTTCATCATCTCAATGGGTAGTTTGTTATACAAACGGACTCCTAGTCCAACAAAAGAGTTGTGGACTTTATGAAGGCGATGGGAAATATTACAGAGTAAGTGTGTATTTCGTGTATTTAGAGAATGAATGTCACTAACTTTTCTGTAAAGGTGAATGTTCTGTTTAATAAACATAATATTCGCAAATATATATTGAGATGCAACCGTTAGAATACCTATTTCTTTAAAAAGTTCTTTCAGGGAAACTCGTGGGCCTAAATTATAAATAGAGCGTATAGCTCGTTTTTGAAGTATGAATATCGTTTCAATATCAGCAGCCTTACCCCATAGCAAAATGCCATAGGACATGACGCTGTGAAAATAACTAAAGTATACTAGTCTCGCGGTTTCCACATCAGTAAGTAGTCGCACTTTTCTGACTGCGAAAGCCGCAGAGCTAAGTTTACCTGCGAGACACTTTATTTGGGCTCCCCATTGAAGATTTTTATCTAAAGTTAAACCCAAAAAAACTGTAGATTCTACAACTGAAATTGTTTCATTATTTAAACTAGGATTTATTATTGTGTTTCTAACATTCTTAGGACTAGGACTTAAATATATACGACTAAAGCCGATTATTCAATGAAAAAATTGTGTTAATCACAGATTACTGCTAATTGACGTCTCTGAGTGAGGCAGTTAGCTATTTTACCATTCATAACGGGTGGCGCAAAAGTAAAGACCCTATTTGGTTCAGCTATAACATTTTTTCTAAATTAGAAAACTAGATTTAGATTTTTTTAAATGTATATTTGTGCCATTAAATTTCGTACCATTAGGATTTAAAGATGATGTCTTTTAAATGGTGACCTCCAGAGTTGATACACATTTGAGCCCTATTTATGACATTTTGCATAACTTGCCGTAACACTTCCTGCGATATGTTCGTTATTTCTTGACGAATGTTTTCTTTTAGAGCTGCGAGAGTCTGTGGCTTGTTCACATACACCCGAGATTTCAAAAAACCCCAAAGAAAAAAGTCTGGACTGGTCAGATCGGGTGATCTTGCAGGCCAAGGCAAATCGCCAAAACGAGAGATAACTCGGCCTGGAAAAGCGTCCCTCACTAAGTCCATAGTGTCGCGCGCTGTGTGTGCCGTAGCGCCGTCTTGTTGAAACCAGATGTGCTCCAGCCCCAATTCGTCCAAACTGGGTATCAAAAACTCACGTAACATGGTTCTGTAGCGTTCTCCAGTGACAGTTATCGCATTGCCTCCAGCGTCTTCGAAAAAATAGGGTCCGATCACTCTGTCAACACAGATGCCACACCATACAGTAACTTTTAGTGGGTGTGTGGCAAAGCGTCGAATTGTGCGACCAATCGGTGCCGGACGGTGGGGAAATCGTCGACGAAATTCACGTTGTGTTCTTATCACTGATATTCCACGTTCTTGGGGAGTAAAACGGTCCATGTTTATTTTCAGTGTATTTTACATTTGTTCACTACACAATTTTCAACAACAGAATGACAGAAAATGTATAATAAAAAAAAAAAAAGCATTTTCTTTAGTGCCACTACTTTTGCGCCACCCAGTATAATAGGAATTGATATTTATAAGTACAATCTATTCTAATATAATGTTAGGTATATTAAATCGGAAATTTGTATGTCCATAAAGATGTTAAAAAAAATACATAGGTACAGGGTATTTTGATTATTGTCATAAAAATATGGAACTGCCGTAATGATATGAATGAGGTATGTTTTATGTAAAAATGCATCCATTCATGTTTAGGTGTGTGCGAATCTTTCTTGAGAAACGTGAAATTAAGTACCTAATGGACACACGCTACTTTTAACATCGGTGATCGGCGATATAGATACTATTTAGAAGCCAAATACAGAGACAGATTCTCTAAAACGCGCGAAATAAATGCTACGATGGAACGCAGAAAGACCCCATCTATTGAATTTGGGAACCTTTACACAATAAATGTGTAATAAAGAAGCGATGGTGGCTGAATGGATAAGTGATCGGCATGGAAATCATGCGGTCCGAGTTCGATTCCGAGCTGCAGTACCAATGTGGATTTCACTTTGTGGAATTTATAGTGAGTGACTTACCATCTACTGACGATGAAGGAAAACATCGAGAGGAAACCCAAATACCTTACCAGAAATTCTATTGAAGAAATTCTATATATCTAAATTATATATTAAATTTGGATTACATCTGCTGTCTAGATAGATGGTATCTCATTATTACATCATAAGATAACATGTTGATGATTCTGAACACAGTGGTCAAGGACATAAACCTTAAAATTCCATGCCTACAGAGATTTTTTTTTTTTTTTTAAAGACAAAAAAATTCAAGAGACCTTCTAACTGGTAAACTAGCTGACTGCACATTAGTAAAAAAGAAAATTAAATATCAATATTTATCGGTCAGTACCCGCACTAGGATAGCGTGTGTAGATTATGACCTAAACCTTCTCAGCTCTCTAGATAGAGGAGAGGAGACCCGCGAGGTTGCTGATGATGATACAACAAATGTACCGTCACTACACACGATGCTTCTATGTAACAACACTATTGGATACAAAGTTTCAATCCCTTTACTTTACATATGAGTCTTTATCTTAATCCCTATAGCATTATAACTAGCTTGTTATCTAAACTAGATAATATTATACCATATATACTTAAGCCTTATCAACCACTCATCACTTATAAACCGGTCGAACGTTTTAATATTTTAACAAAACAAATATAAGAAATGAAGTACGCTGCGAAGCTTTAAAACAAAAAGGAAAAAGCGAATCAAAGGTAAGCAGGTTATCTACGCGACTTGCTGAGTTAATAGGGAATGTAATGTTATTTCTTATTTTTATTAAAGTTCCTTCACCTCTGTTAAATACTTTGTCCCCGAGGAGGCAGCGGTGTACACACCTGGAAACATAATACGCAACGAATACCCTTTTTAAAAGCTTTGTACTTGCAATGTACGTATGTAACTTCTAAAGAATTAAGATAAAGATTGAAGAGAAATTAAGATTTTACTTTTTGAAAAGATCTATGTTTATATACGGCCCTTAAATTTGTTTTTTACCTTTTAGTTTACGTTTTTGTTTATTGAAAGCTTGTCCTTAAAAAATCTTTTTTTTATAATTTATTTTTTATTTGACTGACATACATTTTTCGGGTTGATTTAAATGTTGTTTTAAGATTCAGTAAATATGTAATAAATGATAATTTAATAAATTTTAAATTTGATCTTACCAATTTACTATTAAATTTAAAAATATCCATCGGCAAAGTTGTTAAATTCAATTCATCAAAAAAATAGGAAATTTTAGATCTATTTGATTTTAAAATATATATTAAGTAACTCAATTATAACACATACATTGATATGCGGATTATACTAAATTGCATAATAACTAGGTGCGAGGCACAAAAAACGTTAATTCCTCGTAACACTCGAAGCTAAATATAATTATTACACACGAACAAGTATGAGACAATGCACAAAAACTGGACTAAAAACAAACTATGGTAGAAAACCTGTTTCATTAAAATTGCCTGAATAATTCACCGTTTTGAATCCTGTTATGGACTAAAATAAATATAACGGTAATAATGTGATGTCATTCAGTGTGAATGCCATGATAACTCTTTTCTTTCTCAAATACGTAAGACCAAGTAAAACTTCATAACAACTATTCTTCCTAAACGGAAATTCAGAACAGTCTAATCTACATACTTACTACTACAACAGACTCATATAAGCTAGGATTAACAGAGACATTTGACATGACCCTTTCAAATACTTGAAACTTTGAAGTCTCGACGAAAGTAAAAACTTGGACCTTTCAGTTATTTTAGCTCCTTTCTAAAATAACTGAAAGGTCCAAGTTTTTACAGGAATCAAAATTATTGTATAACTCTTAAGAAAGTAAGGAGGTTGGAACTAAATATTTAGGTTAGGTTAGTTACCTTTTTTTTTTTAACCAAACCAAACAGTTTTGAAAACTCGTTTAGTATCGACCTCTTTACTTTTTTAAGAGTTTTGACTTATATAGCTAGTTAAAACTAATTTTGGACTGGTTAAGAGTTTTGACTGTAACATATATTATGTATATGAAAAAAAATACCACCAAAACATTTTAATAAAGCGTCTATTAGAAGAGGCCTACCAGCAAATATTTACCTCAAAATTTAAGTGATTAAGGTAACAAAATGTTAAAAAAGTAAGTATTCAAAGTAACCAAATCCTATCTGTGAGGAAAAGGAAGGCTGTTATGACGAGAGAGGAGGCTTCATTAATCTTGCTTACGAGATCAAACCTGCTTTCCTCATAAAACTTTTATTTCTTTTGAATGAAAATGGCAGTAAAGTAAATAAAAGCATACGCTGGCATATTCTTTATTTTATTTTCACTGTTTTCGTATAAATTATTTCTGTGGCTTATCTGAACAATAAGAATAATTACACAAACTAATTATATAAAGACCGATAAACCATGTAACTACAAGACTTTCATAAGTGTTACCTTGTAACCTAGATGAATTATCATCAGTATTTATATAATATAACTGGGAAATTATAATGTCATATTAATGTCACAACTACCAGTAAAACAAATATGTTTAATATGTTATTAATAAAGAAGAAATGATATATGATGAGAATGTAATTTACGAATGTAGCTCTATTTTACGAAAAATTTACATCAAAAACTCTGTGAGACTTTAAAGAAACCATCAATTTCTATCACATACTATCTATATAGTCAAACCGAAACTCATCCAAATACTGCAATAGGCCACTTCTGAACCCGACGTATATAAATGACAATCATTTCCAATCTCAAAGATCGAAGGACACAAATGACCTTTCGACGGCCCTTTCTGACTCGACCACCAACCGACCGCTTTATGCCACCATAAGGATAATTTATTCTCACATTCCAGAATAAAGTACGAAGTTTCGCACGGTGTCTCTGGGTTCTTCACTGGGCATGTGCGTACTGAGAATTGTTTGCCTTTGTACGTTTTCAATCCCTTTTATGTTCAACAAATAGCTCAACGACGCAGTCTATCGTTTCCTTATCCTTATTACTGTCCTCTTCTTTCAAGGTATGAAGACTAAGCTACGATTCAGACCAACCGGCTCGCATCGGCCCGCGCCGGGCGGCATTTTACAATGCGTTAAAGAACATTGAAATGTATCAACAGTAATAACAGTTCATATTTGCATGCAACTTACGCATAGTTACCTCCGTCGGCATCCCGCGACGCGTCGCGACGGCCGACCGGCTCCGACCGTAAGTTGCATGCAAACATGAACTGTAATTACTGTTGATACATTTCAATGTTCTTTAACGCATTGTAAAATGCCGCCCGGCGCGGGCCGATGCGAGACGGTTGGTCTGAATCGTAGCTAAGCAGTGATTTTGCGGATGAAATATAGGTAGTGAATTACTTTATATCAACTTAAATATAGATTAAGTCGACTTAAAGTCCCCGTCGTCGTCCCCGTTATAGGAACTTATTGTTTCTTATTGTTGCTCTTTTATAATATACTAAGTTCCGCTTGCGGTTCTACCCACGTGGTATGTCGGTAAGAAGAAATAGCCTATGTGCTGTTCCAAATTATAAAAGAGTGACCTGAGTTTCTTGCCAAGTTCTTCTCAGAGCTCAACGTTGTCAGTGAACTAGCCTTAGGCAAATTTCCTGACACCTTTTTTTGGCTTTGTAAGACGTTCATAAGTATCATGTATTTGATCTATATGAAATAATGATTATAATAATGACTATCTATATTATTGTGTGCCAAATTTTAAACAGATCCTTTGAACCATTCTGACTATCCATCCATCGATCTAAACTTTCGCATTGATAACACTATAGTAGGATTTCATTAATGTCCCACAGCTGGGTTCGGCTGAGAGGGTTTTGGCAATAATCCACACACGCTAGTCTAGTGTGGGTTGGTATTATTGCACTTAATTATTATTATTACGGTTGTAATTCAGCTATATGATAGTGGTTCCCTGAAGCTTCTCAAGAAAATTCTCATCCTGTATTTATAAAATACATATAAAACCTAAATTTCGTTTGATAATTAATACCGTTTTTAAATTAAAGCTGCAGCTTACCAACAGCTCAAATATTAATTACAATATCACCCGCCAAAACCAGTTACCACGGAGTTATTTTTGCATGTCTCTAGAGAACGAAATAACAGTCCGATGTAAAAACGTGGTTATAACTAATAACACAGGGGACATCGGCGGCGCGTAACGAGGGCGGGACGGCAAATTGGGAGGGAAGGTGAACGGAGGTACGATACACCTAGACTTGCCAGCTCATCCGCGGAAATTTGACGCGACGACGGCCTGTGGAGATAAAACTAGTGATGGACTACGTGTCGTTACACGTTCTAGTTTGATGAATTACGGTTTAGTAGAAGATTTATTCCATTTAGGTGGGAACGCGGTAGTTCAGTGCTTAGAAACAAAAACTTATTTTGGGTATAGTAATCAGATACTTTGCATATATCCAAGTTAAAAAGCATAAAAATACCGTGTCCATACATGCAAAAGGTTGCTGGTATTGCTAGTATGGGCAGGACAATTTTTTTTACTTTGTGTAAGTACTTTTTACCTATGCGAATATTGGTTGCTAAATTCATATAAAATATGGGATAATAAAAATAGTCTTTTTTTCATCATAAGACAATACATAAACTTTTTAATGAAGTAATAAAGTTAGCAACTTCGTCGTGAAAATGGTATTACATTTTTCAGTGTCTGGAATATAACTGGCCAATTGCAACACATCCACCTTCTCATAGGTGGTGAATTGCATTGCATTGTTGCAATTTGCCAGTTGAGACTTAAAATAGCTAGAAAGACATAGGCATGTTATTTTGTTTCTGGGAAAAAAGTGTGATACCCTTGTGATATATTATAATATATTTATATAGGACTAATATGGTTTCCAATCGTTTGATCGAATATTTAATGCGTCATAACCATGTGCTTACTAAATTCCCTCGAATTATGATTAAAATTTTAACACAATGGTTGTATGTAATATATTAGCATACTTGTTACTGTTTAAGCCTGTATATTACAAACTTGGAAAGTAGAAACCTTGGAAGTTCCAAGTTGTTATAAGTACCTGTGTTAGGCGAATCCTTTAAACTACAACAAGCGACTACCTGGGTTTGAGTTTACGAAAATCAACAACTTCGAATTTGTTCGTAGAATACGACACAACCGAAGTCAATATCATCTTACACCTTCCACACTTTGTTCGTTTTATTTAATTCCATGAAATACATACATATAGATCACGCCTCTTTCCCAACAGAGGGGTAGGCAGAGACCATTTCCTTCCACTTGCTACGATTCTGACATACATCTTTGGCTTCTTCAACATTCATCAGTCTTTTCATGCATTCTCGCCGGTTGAGGGTACTCCTGATCTGTCCTTTCTTTAGAACGTCACCTATTTGGTCATGGTACGTAAGTTTAATCCGTGTAGTGACGGATTAAGAATACATAATGTCACTACCCCATCTCAACCGGAAGGTAGCGTAAAAGGCGACTAAGGGAGTAACCTTATGCAGACAAGAGCACTGCGAGAAAAGGAAAATTCGAAATAAACCCTATACTAACCCATCTGGTGAACATGGTATAGTACGCTAAATTCCTTCCAAAATATTTGGGGGAAACCTGTGCCCAGCAATAGAACATTTAAAGGTTGTAATGATGAAACTTTAATTGCTTTTGTTGAGCGCTGAAAGCCCAATTCTTCCTCTCACTGTTCTTCATTTTCCTTTTCCTCTCTAGTTCTCTGTTCGGTAGGCAGCGACGTCTTTTTGTTTTTTTCTGTCAATAATGAGAGGTACAACGGTTCCTACTTACCATCAGGTAAGCCGCAGGCTCGTCTGCGCTTTAGGCAAAAAAAAAAATTGCACGTCAATTAGACAATGGTGTTTTTCTTTCATATTGTTATAGCAAAACTCCTTTTGTCCGTCAGAAAGGTTAAGGTCCTGATGGATTATTCCCTCTTTCGACTCTCGAGATTAATATCTCAACTTCTATGTGCCTTTTAGCGTTAGAAAGCGAATATTACGTTTCAAATAAGAGCCGAGATTCTCGAGCTCAATTCTCGAATGAGTTTAAAGCCACCACTTCAAGATTGAATTACGTACGGATACGGAAAACAGATTTCCGAATGATTACAGATTCTACGATGCTAAACCGGCTGAATCTGACTGAACTATAAAATCTATATTTAATAGCTATATTAAGCTAGTAGCAGGAACATTTTTGTTTTAAATTAATTTATAATATTATACTAGCTGTTAAATAATCATCATCATCAGATGATGATGATTATACTAGCTGTTACCAATGGCGCCACTCGCGTATAAATCGATTCTCCCGTCCAAACGTGCCTCTTTTTTTTTTGTTTTGTTTTAGTACTGGAAAACCATCTTAGTATTATTGCCTTTGAGACACATGGATGGATGGTTTCAGTCTATAACAGAGAAGGGTATAAACAATGTTTGTTTCTTATATAATTGAGCGTCAAAAGTGCTAGCAGAAGTTTCTCTAATAAAACATAGCTAATCCTAAGAATGAGTATTTAAAGTCTTGGTACTCGTACCATTATTCTGTGTTTGGCGTTTTCAGCAAGTTGCACTAATGAGTAAGTGTTGTTCACAGACAAGTAGGCAGAATCAATCCACGTCAGAGCTGGGCTCGGCCACTAAGTGCCTTAATTCCGTGCGCGCTGCCCCCTACCTTCGAACTGAAATATGCGAAATATGGAAATTAGCCCAGAAACACGCACTAAACAGGCCGAAATAAAAATCCTTAGCTTTATATTCGTTGGTAAAAGTGTCTTGAATAATAAATATGAACGGTTTGATAAAGAATCTAATAAGATAGGATATGACCAGATTAGAAGAAAAATATCTAACATAGAAGCCTATAGTCAACTGGCAGCCAAGATCATCTTCGCTCCAGTCGTTCTTTATTTGGCCACTGCTCAGCTCCTATTAGGCGTGCCATGATGTTATTTATATAACCTTCAGCGATAAATGGGCTACCCAAAACTAAAAGAATTTTAAAAATCGGTTCAGTACATCCCGAGATTGCCCCCTACAACGTCTTTATAATATTAGAATAAATAAATTTCCCGGTGCTATTGAATTATTTCGTAACATTATTAACATAGTACTGTAATATTAACTACGTAAATATAATTTTGTTCATGCCCAAGTAGTTATGTGGAATTTTAATAACTTGTTTCATATTTGATGTATGACCAAGACCTTGGGACGTCAAAACAAATTGTTAGGATATACTATTACGATTATTATTATTTTTTTACTATATTTATAAACAGAAAAAAAAACATATAATCACGCCTTCTCCCCAAAAGGGTAGGCAAAGATTCATCACATCCACAAATCGCCAGCTATGTTTGTTCTTGTTGTTTATTAGGGACATTATAATTATGGTATAATAATTTGGGATTTTTAACAGCGCCATCTATAATAAAATAATATAAACTAGTGTTACAGGATCGAGATAAATGATAAACATACATTATATTTGTATATACATACATACATATATAATACAAAAATCACCCAAACTCCGAAACAAACATTTGCATATCATACAAATATTTGATTGTACCCGAGACCTCAGAAACCTCAACCGTATAACCGAGGCAGTAAAATTTCATCGCAAATCAAATTAGAGGCGATCTTATTACAATTAACCGTATACACTTTCAAACTCCGAGTTCTGACAGATCAAGCCAATACCATTTTTGCCCGAACTGGGTTTGAACCTGGGACCTGTTACGCAGCAAGAGGCAATCAGTTTATTATGATTACAAAGTTGTTACAAATTGTACTAAGAGCCGTTGAGATAGATATCTTGTACTAATGACTATGTTCTGCACGTTGCAAGAAGTAATTGAAATAAAATGCAAATGTGTATAGGTATTGTATTTAAATTCTGGTATATGGAGATATCATTATGGCATTATGGAATTATTTGTAATCCAAAAGAGGCAAGGTAGTAAATATACATTGATAAGCACATCCAGTGTAAGCAGAAACAATTTTCAACTATATTGTGTTTATTTTTCATAAAGAATATAAACTTCGATCTGAAAGTAAATTTTACAGACCTTACTTTTGATAACCACATTTACGAGACGTAGATGATAACAGTTGTATTATTAGGACATGTACAATAGAAAATATCTTTGTCCAAAATAATTCAAGCCAAGGCTATTAAAAACTATAATAAAAATCAAACACAGAGAGTGACAGCAAACTTTTGGCAATAAACGAAGCTAACTAGCTAAAGAGTTGTAGAACGTTTACGTCTTTGTAACATAATAAATCATTTGATGTCTAAACATGTCAGTGATGCCGGTCGATGTATACGAGCGTCGGGGTACAAAAGGCTCCTGACAAAAGCGTACTCCGCGCCTTTCATCACGATGACAGCCGTGGCAAATACTCGGAATTCAAACATCTGCGATACTGTATCGAAGATTGTCATAATTAATGCTCCAAACTTTGTGGATTACTTCCCAATTCAAACTTAAAGTTTGTCTACTGAATAAAGTTGGAAGTTACTTATATTATCTAACATAAATCGATGTTATGTCTATCAAAATACAGTTTCAATTTTAATGATTTTAGATTAAGAATATATGGGATAGGGTTACATGAATTTCCTATAAACGATGTACATATTATATAGGTACATTATGTACCTATGTATATGTCTTATCTAATATAAAAATAAAAACAAAATCAAGCCCAAAGATTTATAAGAATAATGTTTCTGAAAATTAAAAATAATATTACCACGCAATCATAAAGTTTTCATTGAAATAAAATAGTTGCAATTTTGCTCATGCCTATACAAAAAATTGCGAGTATATTAAAAGAGGAATAATTAATTATACATGCAGTTTAAAAAGAAATGAATAAATCGATATATATATTCAATTGTTAATTACCTGAACAAAACCAACTACCGACTGTGGAAGGTACGAAAGAACCAAATCAATAAAGACAGAGTAATAATCAGTAACTGCATAAATAATATATTTCAGAAATCCTATTTCATAATCTCACTGACTCCATAAACTTTAGACTATAAAATGTTATTAAAGTTGGTCTAGTTCTAAGCTATCTAGACCGAAAATTTACTATCACGAACACGTTCATCCGAATGGCTTTTGAGCAGTCATGTCAATAAAATGCCAGGATTATCATAAGCTGTGAACAAATCAGGCAAGTGGTAATGTCATTTTCATATAATTTATAGATGTCCCCATTTTATGGCCAACGTAAATTGTCATCATATCTGGACTTGGGCTTAAGGGATACACCCAAATCGTGCAAAGCTAGCGTTCCTATAGGTCAATAGCTTTATTTTTACAAATAAGATAGAGCATGATTATTGACTTAAAATTTGAAGCACGACAGGGGATGTAGGACCTCCTCCGAAAGTGCTAAGACCACGTGCTTTCTGGTGTTATATAATATTATCTTTCACATTTATGAGCGCGTCGCCTTTGTTAATTTTATTTTGACTGTTATGTACCGACGTAGTCAAAATGGAACTTATAATATTATTGAGTGTTTACCATGACATCGAGCTTTATTATCAAGAGAGGATAAGCAGAAGCACGAGATGCATTAATTAAGTATTTAAATGAACTGTTAATAAACGAAATTAGGAAGCATCGACTATTTGCTTATTGATAGTGTATCGAATTTTTCTAATGAATATTTACAATCTAAGATTCTGTGTAAAAGAGTATTAAAACGCAAACATATTCGAAATAACAAGAACGCTTCCACAGTTCACTGAAGTTGAATAAAAACACAATAAAAGTAAAAATAAAGTTTAAGCCGTAAAGTTGGGAATAAAATAGGTTTTATAGTAATGGGGAAAGTTACACTGAGTGGTAGTGATTCAGAACAGGTACGTATTGACCTAGTAATCAAAGTCAAACGTAAAATACTCATTTTCAGTTTACATTCTGAGAATGTGTTCGTAACACATTCTCAGAATCGTCGTGTTTCTGAGGTATCACATGACCCAAGGGCTGGCCCCTACCTGGGGCAAGGCATTAGCCTTGCTATCCAACACGGTAATGTGGCTAGCCTTTTGGGTACGTTTCCTCAGGAATCTGATCTCAATCTGTTATTCTATTTATAGGAATTTCCTGTAAATAGAGTATCTGGTTCTTTTTTTTTTAATAAGTTAACTGTGTATATTTTTAAGTTACCTAGAACAAAATAATAAAACCCTTCTGAGAATAATAATTATATAAATGAGTACTCAAATTTCAATAGTAACTTGACCTTATTTCTATAAGGTGTAAAAGCCCAATATCATTTTCAACCTGTGAAAATGGTATTGGGTTTTTTCTATTATGAAATCCCAGTGTTGAGATTTGCCCGAAGTTTGGTAAACAAATGTTCCCGGTTGATGACAATATGTTCGCGAAATGTGGGTGTGAAACACCTCTGCCTACCCCTTCGGGAATAAACGTGTGATGCTATGTTATCATATAACCACAGCCTTAACTACCTTAGTATTACTTGGTCGTCTGAAATAAAACAGCTAATTCCTTCTTTCTCATTCCATTTTTCCATTGAATTATATTATATACATATAATTATGTTGAAAATGAGTCTTTATCGACCAGGCTGGCAATACAACAATTTTTATGTAGGATGGCAACGCAAATCGTGATAACATATTCGTATTATACTGATCTTTATATCAAAATCCTTTCATCTTTTGGCAATAAAGTATAATATAATGTGGAGAAAATTACGGATAAAGTTAAGCTATACGTTACACATCAGTGCAACATGTACAATTAATGTTCTTAAATGTAACTTCTGACATGAAACTCCCCTCATTTGCGAGTTGTATGATGTTTTGCTCGTCCCTCTTCTGACCTATTTACCTACATCTCCTACTTTTGTTATTAACTGTACTTAATATTATAAACTTCACATACAAAGGCACTATTTGAATAACTGACGCTTCTACCCTCTGGGGAGAAAGCCCAAAAAACTATCTAAAGGTGCAATATTCCGGTATAACTACGGTTTGTTGGCTACGATATTAGGTTATAATAAAAACGGTTCTCTCCAGACTATTTACTAAAGATATTGGAGACAAGTTTTGAAATATATTTCAGACTGTACCAAGTGTCAATTGGTCGGAAAATCTAATATGAAAAGGGTTTGAGACAATATGATAGAATTTATGTTTATAGAAGACTAAATACATATTACGATACTAGGAATACTAGAAATTGAACAAAAGTTGGGTCAAATAAACCCTTTGAGACAGCTGAGAACCGTTGTAATAAAATTATTTAGGCAGAAGTAGCTGGTAGAAACAGTATGGAACAGTATATAACAATATCTAAAAGGCTTCAACCAACTATTAGCTGAAGCCTTTTAGATATTCTGTGTTTTCTCGAATCTCGAAGTTCGTATCGTGTAGTCATTTTCCTGAGCATAAACAAATGAATTATTGATTTTGGAAGTACATAATATTATTTAGGCATGTATTTATTTATTTTTATTTAAAAACTTTATTGCACAAAATACAATGTAAATGTACAAAAAGTGCGCTTCATGCTAAAAGCATTCTCTACCAGCCAACCTTTGGTTATATGTATTAGTATGTCCATTTTCATAAAATATTTAGTTTCTGCGAACCTTAGTTTAAAGTAATAAAATAATTCAAGAGATTGAACTCCGGTCAACTCAGCAAGTGACGGCCTCTTTTTAATATATTTCACAATCGTTAAAACCTTTCTTGATATATCAGTCCAATAATAAGAATTTTTTTCTTTCCCATCTAAAAATATTCGATTTTACATACAATAACCGATTAATACTATAGCTTTTATATAAACTATAATTATACACACTAGTAAGAAGTATAACCATGCTGGAGGCATGGTTAAAAGAACATGAAGCCTAGAACATAGGCTTCATGTTCTTTTATATAAAACACTTTGTAGTTATTACTATATAAGTGAGCTCATAAAAGGCTAGACAACAAGCTAGTTAATCTAGCATGGGGGACTAACAACAATTTGTTAGTTCTTCTGCCCACTTAGTTATTGAACTAACTAAAAAAAAACTCTTGCAAAGATCAAGATATTGAGTAAACAACTTATGTTGCAAGTCGTTTAGAAGGCTTCCAACTTGCTTTAAATGACTACCATACTACATAAAGTGATAACTAGAAACCGTTGGTCCCGGTTTACGTGTCTTTCGAAGCACGGAGACGCTCGAAAATGAAATTCCCTCAAGCGGTCACTTATCATGGACTGACCTTGACGAACGTTCCTTAACTTTGATGATCGTAACGAATATATCAATACTAAAATGCTACAAGCGCCTACTACGCGTCTTAAAATTGTTATTTTATTAAAACTAGTAATAATGATACCAATCTATTAATATTCTAGTGTTGGACAAGGGTCTTGTCTCATCTATTAAGAGAGCTAAGATAGATTAGGCCACAATCTAGACACGCTAGATATTTGAGGGTTGGTTGATAAAACATACACTTCCTTCCTTCCTTACAATGTTTTTCTTTGCCGTTAGCAGATGGTAAGTGACTTACCATCTGCTGGTACATATAATTACATATCATTATCATTCCAACACATAAATTACATAATATAAATTCAAAATTAAATGTTTAAAAATTGTTTCTTTAAATGTTCCGTCAGTCAGTTAATAAGGCGTCTCGACAAAACTCTAAACTGAAATAAAATCAAATCGAGACATCGCGTTCTTAAATACATATAAATTATATCAGCCAGACTCATAATTCAAACGTTAAACGATTTCTTCAACATGGCAATACCGCCTTGTTTTATTTACTTGATAATCTCCCGCCAAAACAGGCAGTAAAACGGAATGGTTTCGAAACAAAATAAATAATATAAAGCAAACGTCGCTTGCTCAAATTAAAGTGCTATTATGAGTTACCCCAGTTATTTAACACTTAGAACGACGAACTGCCCCGGTGGCGCAGCGGGAAGTGTATACGACTGCTGTGCAAGAGGTCCCGGGTTCGATTCCCGGGTCGGGTGAAAATTGTATTGGGCTTTTCCATCATGAAATTCCAGCATTGAGATTTTCCCGGATAGGAGTTTAATAAACAAATGTTCCTAGTTGATGACAATAGGCTCGCCCTTATTTCATGGGACCAAACTTAGCTGGCAAAATGTGGGAGTGAAACACCTCTGCCTACCCTTCGGCGTGATGCTAAGTTATGTTAGAACGTCGAGCTTTCAGATACAATGGAAAATCTATTGTTTGGTAGTCACCTGGTGACCCCCATAACTATCAAAACTTAAGGAATGATGCTGCCTGCATTATCTAAAGATGGTATAGGCAAAGAAATGAGTTTTTAAACACAATTACTATGTTGGGCTAAAATATTCTTGTTAAAGTTTTAAACAAGTATTCTTTTAAATTTTTGTCTGTCTGTTTGTTTCGGGTAAATACAGAAACGGCTCGATCAATTTTGATGATATTTTGACTAGCAGATAGCTGATGTTAAATTCCACGGAAAAACATCAAATCCCCTAGAAATGTGAACTAAATCCTATTTATGATGCAGGATGCAGGCCGCATACAACAGGTCCTATTGGAAATCTCTTGAGGAGGCCTATGTCCAGCAGTGGACGTCCTACGGCTGATATGATGATGATGATAATGCGATCGAAGTCGCGGGCACAGGTATTCAAATTAAAACCAAATGTAATCACCCTATATAGGAACCTGCCAATCCGTATTCAATGAGAGGAAAATAAAGTTTTCCTGTTATCAAAACGAAGTGAGATGCACATATTTATCAGACACATAATATCTTACTGTTCAATGACTTGTCTACGTGGGTGACAAGTTATTTTTAGCTCATGTCTGTAAACATGTTGTTAAGGCTTTAATGGTACATTGTAAATTTTATTGCTCCCACACATGTCGCTATGCAAATGAGGTATCATGTAAGTACTTTTTTTAGAGTTCTTAGACATAATATCACAAGTTTGTATCTCTGAAAGGGTAGGCAGAGATGCTTCGTTTGGTCCCATGAAATAGGGGGCGAGCCTATTGTCATCAACCGATAACATTTGTTTATAGCTCCAGACAAATCTCAATAGTGTCAGTCTCAATAGTCTAGATATATTTTAACTGATTTTACTATGACTCTAAAAAGTTTGTAAGTTAAATAAAAGTGCTCAGGGGGCTTACTCTGAATTTCGACATTCGATTACTCGGTTTTGATATCGCTGTCAAATGTTTGAAAGTGACATTTCCTTACATTTGACAGCGACATCAAAACTGACCAATCGAATGTCGTAATTCAGAGTAAGCCCCCTGTGTATGTAACTTTCTGCTATGACGAATATCACTCGAAGCTTTCAAAACTTTTGATCACAAATTAACACTCTCATGATTAATATTTTTCATCAGATGCCTTCATTTTTCATTTATCTCTGACATGTAAGCCTTTACCAACTTTCTGACTCGCGTTGCGTGACGGCTTGTATAACATGAAACGGGAATTAACGCGGCCCTGCCTTCAAATACATAGAACAAAACATCATCATTATTATAATAAAATAATAATACTAGTTTTTACTATTCCTACTAATATTATAAATGCGAAAGTTAAGATGGATGGACGAATGGATATTTGTTACTCAATGACGTCAGAACAACTCACTGCCGTATTCAGAGATGTTATACTTTAAAGTTCATTTAGTAAAAACGTGTAATACTTAAGTCTAAACGTATAAAGACGATTATTCAATGAAAAAATTGTCTTAAAAACAGATCACTGCTAATTGACGTCTCTGAGTGCGGCAGTCATGTCATTATGGATAGTAGTAGGCTACTTTTTACCGATATACCGAACGTGAACGGAGCCACGAGTGGCAACTAAGTTTCTTTGTTTGTTTAGTTTAACGCTAGAATCTAAGGAACTACATACTACATACATTTCACACAAACATTTTTACTATATGCACCTACCTAATTTTTCTCTGCATCACCCTAAGGTTGTCTGGTAGAGAATGCCTCTGGCATTAAGACCGCCTATGTGCATATTTTGTGCATTAAGTTGTTAAATAAAAAATAAACTACTGGTCCTATTTGAAAAAATATTTTAGTGTTGGATAGCCCATTTATCGCGGAACCTCTTTGTGTCGGGGGTTAAAAAACTTTAGAGCTCATTTCTACCTATTTACAACGTATTTCCCTTGGTCATGGCATCACGCGTGAACGGCTGGACTGATTTCGACGGGACTTTTACTATCAAATAGCTAATATCACGAGGAGTAACTTAGTCTACTTTAATTTTTGAAAAAATATCATGGTTTCCTGAATAAAATAGTATGAAATCGCAGGCGAACGAAGTAGCGGGTGCAGCTACTTAGATATTATATATTTTAAACTAACCATATTGGAAATTGAAGGTCATTTTATTAAAAACTAAGAAATTAGATCTAAAACGCACAATTTTATAACATAAATGTTGTGCTTTGTAAGAAGATTACTTTATCGATTAACTGCCAAGGTTTCCGTTTTCCTTTCTATTACGAGTATTGTTCCATTTTAATTAATCAGTTACCATAATATTTTTATATGAAGGTTATTATCATGTTTTGGATGAAACTTTATTTATGTAACGATTTTAGTTACTTTCTTGATTCTCTTTGTGTTTTTTTTTGCCTCAGGTCTCAGGTCTTTTTTTTCTACAAAATTAAAACAAAAATGGCGCCGACAATAATTTATCTACTAAGGCTGTATACATAAAACGCCTTTGCCCAAATGTCACCAGCAGTATCATGATAAATGGTCATCTACTTGACAGATTTTTTTGTCTTAAACGACGTACTCTTAAGAAAAGATCAGTATCTCAGCCTTTTCAATTGTCTCTTCGAGAGGCTAGACATACTGTCTGAACTCTTTATTCTTTATTCGAATCTAGTTGAAACGTGTTACAATTAGGCTATCTTATTATAAGTGTACCTAGTATGAGAGATTTAGATCGCTCGCTGTGGCGCAGATTAAATGAGTCCTACGTCCAGCAGTGGACGTCATTGGACTGATATGATGATGATAAGAGATTTGGGGATTTTAGAATTTATTCCTCATTCTGTTCTCAATCATTTGTCTTATTGTCTGGGATTAGGTTTTCTTTGTTTTATTTGGATATATTATGTTTAATAACGGTTTTATTTTAACATTATATAATCATATATCTACTACAATTATATACCTAATGACGCACTTTGTGCTTCACATAACGGTTTACGTTACGCAAAATAAAGTATGTAAGTAAGTATATAAAATTTGTAACATTTTGCTTTCTAAATTCTCGTACAGTATAAATTGTACCCAATCATTCTCGTATAAAGGGCTCTATAAAATAAATCGCTCTTCCACGAACATTTCCCTTAACTAATATTGATTCCAGAAAATATGTTCCGTAAATCAGAGGGTATAGAAAATTTATCCCTGCAACGGATTTTCCACGAATGAATGGTTTTTTTATGTGACTCCGACCTTTCCAATTAGGCGCCAATCTATAGAAATGTCCTACTTCTCCTCTTATAGTAAATGTGCTTTAAGAAGTAGCGAATATGATATTTATGGATAAATTTAATATAATGACACAGTAGCTTTAAGTTTAATAGAATATCAGTGGTTTTAGGTAATAAAAGCGCGTACGAGTATTTCACGTGATTGTGCAAATCGTTAAAGGGGATCGTTTAAGACGAAATCGGACGTGATAACGAGTGTCATTAGCGTGACTCGCGGCACGCGGCATGCGAGATTGTTCGGAGAAGCGGCGTGCGAACAGCGCCGGGTCCTGTGGCGCGGACCCTCACCGGAGCAGAGCCTGGACCGCTACTCGGCACCGACTCCCGTTACATAACGCACCTGCATTCCGCGAATATTCGAGCTCACCGGACACCGGTACTTACTGCATCGATTATGTCACCTCTCAGCTGACGGTTATTGCACAACGTACGAGTCGCCGAAGTCACGGCGAGGGTTACCAGCGCGTGCTCACTCCGCGCACGGTCGTCAAACGCGGCCGTGTGATAAAGCGCGTGGGTTCGAGTCGCGGGGTCGATGTGTAGGGGAGGAAGGGGCACGGAGGCTGCGGACTCACCGTGCGGATGGTTACATAAGTCGCTTGGCGGGAGCGAGGACACGTGCAGCCCCTCCGGGGCTTGAGTCGCGACTGGCGGGCTGGCGGCGGGCGCTCGGGCGCCGCCCCGCGCCCATTGAGCACGCGGGGCGCCGCCGCCGCGCCACCCAGACGCGATTAAAGCCTTCACGTGTGCGGCTCACGCTTTAAAAGCACGGGGCTAATAAACCTCACCTTAACTTAAATTTAGAGATCACAGCGAACCAGATTACTTGCACTTATTCACATACCACTTACCGCCTTATTAACTCCTTCAGACATATGTACATCTCGATGTACTACATATCTATTAAGGTATTGTTCTACTGCTCTGTCAATAAATAATTCAAGATATCGGAATAGTATTCGAGCTCGATAATTCTATACTACATTGTTTACCGTTTAGTCTGGCGTCAGTTTTTCGAGAAGGCAGTAAAAGAAGCCTGTGCAATTTGTATTCAACACAACACAGACACAAACAGGTCATTTGCATTGATGTGGCTCTCAAGTAATCTATAAAGATGATAGATAGGAGCAATATGTTATAAGACTTGCATAAACAGATCGTGCATGTTCGAATATCCGCTTATTAATCAATCGTAGTGATATATATGTACCTGAGTAATTAAGGGAAAGAGGAGTTTAGTTCGTGACGAAAGGCGGGGTTGTTTTGTTTTTACGTTATAAACTTGTTTTAGGAAGGTATATTTGTCAAAGACTTTTCTTTCGAAAAGTTGGAGACGTTCAGGTAATTAACCCTTGCCACACAAAAATACCACAAGTACTTATATCTCGTGAATATGGTTAACACAGGTCGTTGTATACCACTACACCACTGCCGTGTTCTAGCGCGAACAGCCCTTGCGATTCTCAAATCTTCTCAAATTTGCAGAAAGAATCTGTTGGTATATACACCTTAGACACCCATCGTTGTATATTAATTTAGTTGTTTGTATAATATATTGTGTACACTCACGCTGCCCCTGTTGCTATTGTTTTCAAACATTTCACAACGAAATCAAAGTCAACCAATCGAATATTTAAATCGCGAGGTTTCCTGGGTCAAAAGATGATAAGGTAAGTTATAACGGCCCCATAGACCCAGACAATGTCCGAAACCGACAAAGCAATGTCAGACACCGATGTCTACCTTGAAATAAGTTACTCTCTTTATACCTATTGGGAATAATGTGGATTCTTAAAAGTTGAAAGTTTTGGCATCGGTCCAGTCGTTTTGTTCTTTATTTTCTACGTGTATAAACAAACTTACACTTTTAGTGTATTATTAACAGAAACACTATAGTATCAAGATTATTTAATCTGTAAAAATGTGGTTATTTGTTAAAAATTATTGTAAATGAATGTTTATCAATAAGTATATGCTGTTTCGTCTAAGCTCATTCATAAATTCTGCTTAAATATTTTTTTTTGTTATCATACCCGTCAGTTTTAATTCTCAATAATTAACGTGTCAATTTTAACCAACTTCTTCAATATAAATTTAGATTTCCATATGTTGAGAGTTAAAACATTACCAAGTTAAAAATATCAGCTCATAGTTTTTCTACCGTGGAACATCATAATTTAAGAGAACAAGTGGGAGCAGAGCCCTATTAAATATACTATTTTCTAACACGATAGTAGAACTAGACTTTAATATCATCAGAACAATTTACAAGAAAAAAACTCCCAGTCAAGCCTATTATATCACTTCTTTCTATCAAAAAGGCTAGATGGTTTTCCCAAACGAGAATGGATGTTATGGAGTTCTTCAAAAAAGGAATGCACAGATTATTTATTTAAGGGTCGGCAACGCACGTGATGCCCCTGATAATCCAGGCGTCCATAAGCTCTTACCATCAGCATCCTGTTTGCCGCCGTCGCCGAGTGGTAAAAAACTAAGACAAGCAAACCATAAGTAGTTTCTTAGATAAACAACTAAATTCAAACAACAACTTAATTATAGGCATCCAAAATATCCGTCTGAATGCCGATGAACTGTCACCCACACAGTTCACCAAACAAGTAATGGGTCACGATCGGATCTGTAATAAAATGCGAGTAAAACAAATGTCTCAGGAAACAGGTGTAGTTTACCGGTATAAGTAAACCTACTCATATATTATATACTATAAACGCTTGCTATTTCCCTGTAAGCTATGCATGTGTTTGACAGATAATTTTAACGGTCTTTCAATCTTTTTACAGGTCTGGTCTAAGGTATTTAACTTCTAATAATTTTTATGATGAAACATTTCTTTCTAGATTTTTATCACCACTTTATCGGTATGGCCAATATGTATATCCTTGCCAAAAGTCGTATTTTTGTAGTACTAAGAGATGAGATGAGAGTAGCTGCAAATCGTACTCAATGGCGTGCAATTGGAGAGGCCTATGTCCAGCAGTGGACTAGTACAGGCTGATGATGATGATGATGATGAAGAGTCAGACCCCCTTATTACAAAATACGGACTAAGCATTAAACTTTGTTTAAATTAACAACTTTGACACTAAAACAATGGCTTATGTCAATTTAAACCTGGTTTAATACTTAGTCCATATTTTGTAATTAGGGGGTATGAGTTACGCTGCAGATAAACATGACGAAACATGGTTTCTTGTTGACTTAAACAAAATTTAAATAAAACTGTTTTGTTTACTGAATGAAAACAATACGTAAGCACTTTAAATATATGTATACCAAACACATTACTAACGTTCTTCTCTGGATACTTATCGTATTATTTTATACTAGATGTCGCGCGGGGCTTAGCTCCCGTCGTTCTTTATTTGTCCACTGATCAGCTCCTATTATATATATATAGCGTGATGTTATTTAACCTATAGCCTCTCTCGATAAATGGACTATCCAATACTAAAAGAGTTTTTTCAAATTGGACCAGTAGTTCATGAGTTTAGCGCGTTAACTAAACAAACAAAATCTTCAACTTTATAATAATATTAGTATACATATTGGAGGGGTCAGGGACATACCTCGTGTGCGGCCGCTCGGACATCCTTCAATGTTGCGTTGTGTTTGCGGTTTTGAACACAATTAATTTGGAAAGATACACTGCACTGGAGAATGATGAGTTTTGGGTATTTTCACGGTATTTTGAGAGTTTTAGATTGGTTCACGTTATTTTCTGACTACTACCTACTAACTAATTGGCGGTATGATAGGGTAGGAACAGGAGTAAAGGAAAAAAAGTGTTGCTATACGTGAAAAATATGCGTGTTTATCCACGCATATTTTACACTCATAGCAACACTTTTTTTATTGTCTTTGTTTAAAGCTTATGTGAGTTTTTAAATTAAAATAAAATTAATAATGGTGCAGCCACATATATCATATTTTACTAGCTGTTGCCCGGGGCTTCGCTCCCATGAATCTTTTTTTTGGCCACTACAAACTCCTGTTGGCCGTACTTTTTTATAATAGCTTATAGCCTCCCTCGACAATTGGGCTATCCAACACTAAAATAATTTTTCAAATCGAACTATTAGTTTCTGAGATAAGCGCGTTCAACCAAACAATCTCTTCAGCTGTATAATATTAGTTTAAAATATATATTATTACATGTAGAACAAAGTTGCTATCCGCATCTCTCTCTCTATCTCTCTCTGTGTGTATATGTATATCCGCTAATTCCTCCTAAACCACTCAACGAATTTCGATGTGGTTTTCATCATTAGGTAGGTACTTGAATATTTTATTAATATCCTAAAACATAATGAAGTACCTTTTATCGATATATTACGCGGGTGAAGTGGGTAGAAGCTTTTGGAAGTGTTTATACGTGAAATTTTACGAAGCTGTTCGTTCGTTTATATCAATTCCAAATAAACCATTTACCAGATTGGGATGATATTTGGCATATTTTATGACCATAATACCTTTATTGACATGCAAAAGGTTTGTCCAGATTATTTAAAATAAGGTAGCGACGGCGTTGATTAAAGTTCTGATACTCTTTCTCTCAAAAATTTTACATTATATTTAATCCTACCTACCAAAAACATTGAAAACGTTTAATTTATAAAGAAAATCAAACCTTTGATTAGAAGGTAGAAACTAAAAGAAAATTATGTTCTGTTTACTGCCATCTGTTATCGAGTAGCGAAAAAAATACTAAATTAGCTTTGAGTATTAATACTGCCCGCCACCTAGTGAATCTAAAAAGAACTACTTTCCCACAGCGTGGTGTTCATTGAGGCATAGATACTATTCTGATCTCTCTCTTTTTAGCTACTGTTTGTTGTGCTTCCCACAACCACAAAAACGGTTTTTCTATACATTATTGTGTGTTGATTTCAGATAATTTTATTAGCTTATCTATCTTCAACAAAAAAAAAAGGATTGGTTCAGCTGTTCTTGAGTTTTTGTGAAGCAAAACATTTAGTAGTTCATTTTTATTTACACAGATGTCTCTGCTACAAATTCATATAAATTTGACGTGTGTGCGAACTTTACTGCAAAAGAGCTTCCCAATATTATTTGATACTGGGCCCTGATCCTGAGCCATTTTTTCTACCATTGAATATGAATATACGATAGCCGTAAATGCACCTAGTTCTCGGTTTCTAAAACCCTTCCGAGGTATCCGTCGGATCTAGATCCTGCTTTGCGTCAAGCTGTCAGTTTACGATTGAAAACTTTCGGACGGCTAGATCAGAGGGCAGGGCCCAAGACCCATCAACTGCAAGCTACGTCACGGATGTATAGGGGAACATTATAGTGAATGCCCATTTAAACAAATGATACGCGCTTTAATTCTATATTAACATTTATTACAATAATACGTAAAAGAGTATCGCATTTTGGTAACATTAATAGCTTCGAAAAACACTGCAGCAGCAACAATAATAATCCTAAAGAAATTGACAATTATAAGGCTTACAAAACAAATCTAAAAACAGAATGTTTGGCCATCCCGTCTAAGTTTAATACAATTAAATTTCACATTATATTAACCGCTTGAAACAACACTATAAAGCATTACATAAAACCGAACTAAGTTAACACTATGCTATACATAAACCATATTCTTACTATAGACAATAAAAACCTAATTATAACTGTGAATAAAACAAGAAAAAAGATAAAAAAGAAGATAAAAAAAGAAGAAAAAAAAAGAAGTAAGATGTAATAAAACAAGTATTCTCATCAAATAATTTATTAGATCAGAAGGATAATACTACCCACATAAAGAGTCGTCGATATACAATTTTTATTATACAGTTCCATCCATTCCATTTGCTTCGTTAGCTAAATACTTTATTTAAGCTCATTTAAAAAGTACAAGTTTTTTTAGGGAAGTGTTTTTATAGACATACAGACAGTAATAACATATATTATACTTCTCTTACAAAACTTGTACCAATGGGCCTCTACGATTTCCCACACTAATAATTAATAGATGCCACAAAAATTCGGCAACTATTAGGTATTTTTGACTTTTTTGATATTCGGTGTTCGGCCAAATGCAATTAGGTTTAATTCCGAATAAACCTAAATTACACTTGCATCCTAGGTATGTATCAAGCTTGGAATTAGTTAATTATTTTCCAAACAAATATTACGATCACTACTTGGATATTTTTTTTAAATATCAATAATCATAATCTAGAAAAGTGTGGGAAACCTTTTTATATTTTAAATTAAATAACTAATATTGTAGTAGGAATACAACCTTACCTATAGATAAAACATCAAAGCATAAGAAGAAAACTTTTATACAAAAAGCAAGTTTAAAAAAACGTAATTTTCTCTACGTAACTTCTTGAGAGGTTCTTATGCTCAGCTAGTAAATATTACAAAAATAATTAGGTATATACAATTATAATATTGCCAATTCGAAAATAAGATGCTATTTTGCAATTGCATAATTAGTAAAAAAAAAAATATTTAAGTAAAGTGGAACACAATTACCTAGAACCTTTTAAAAGCACTTTAACATTCAATTGTAATGTTTTGACAAAAATAAATTTCTTTAACTATTACTATTATATTACTTTAACTGGCATTAATTTAGTGCCAGTTTTCGTAAAAATTCCTTCAAATCTTCTTAACAAAGCAATAAAAATAGATTAAATTGGCAACACATAGTTTATTCAGTCTTAAATTTACGAAATAAATATGCAGAACACTCACAAACATTGCTGTTTCCATATTCAATTACAATTAATATTATCAAACAATAATCATAAATATTTATTACTAATAAAGTAAGAAAATATACATTTTTACTAACACTCGAAAAATAAACTTTTCTTAATAAATACTAAAAATCATAGTTACAAAAAGGCATCTTACCAATAAAACATCTTTTTATGGGTAACGATTTAACACTGATTAACTTCATGGTATACTAAGTAAGTCGATTATTATTTATATGTTAAATGGTAATATATATTATGTAATACTTAGGTACATGTAACTAAAAAGGACTAGTACATTTTCCTTGGCACACTGACTGGCTATTGAAATGGACTGACTAATCGTTTTTACCATTTGACTTTATTCTATTAGTTATTGTTGGTACATCAATAACATTTTTACAAAAAAAAAACTTGCACAATATTCCAGGTTACGCTATTTTAATAACACTGTTATTAATTGGCTTATTCACATAATTGACAAATCATTTTACTCAACTAGAAACAGTGCAATGGTTTTAAAACAAAAAAGGAATACCACAAGCCCATCGCAACAGCTTTTTGCGCAAGGTTCCTTTTTGTAACAAGCAAAAACAAAAGATTTAGAGGTCTATTTAAAACCGCTTTTTGAAAAATCGAGGCGAAAATAAACAACAATATTATCAAATTGACATAATTTGGTCTTCTATGAATAATTTTATCCATAATATAACTTTTCAAACACTGACAAAAACGCATAGCCAATTTATCTCCGTTCTACATTAAAACCTTTTTTTTCCAATAACTTCTAATACTCGTAAACAAAATCAAAGAGCCACCTGATGTTAAGCAGCTACCCATATAAAATATATATTATAATTAAAAATCAAAATTATAGTCTACATAATAGTTAATTCTGCAACGCAGACGTTAACAGTATCACTGAATAAATATTTCAGATAACACAACCGTGAATATTTGTGTAATGTACTAAACATTTATTTTTATTGAGCCTTATTTCGGCAATAAAGTTGCTCTTAGTGACACAATAAATAAGCTTACATACAATAATATCGGTACGAAGATCTAACCACCTTCAATGTTTTGATCATTCAATTAAAGTTTTCAAAGACAAAGATGAAACATTTAAAAAATTGTTTAATTAAAGGTGCCGATGGTATTTTAATATATTCCAATAGCACAGACATTAGAACACGAAGAAAAAACCTGAAACTCTAATCCGTTCGATCATGTCCAGTTTTTTGCTGTTTGCTAGGTCTGGATTCAGCTAGATAAATATGGTGTTTCGTCCTGCGCTTCGACTTGACTTCGACTTGCGCTTTATCTACAGACCAGTCTCATTTCTGTTACACCTCACTCTAGGTGAGGGGAAACTCAAAATAAATTAGAAAATTCTGGCATTTTTTTGTGCCATCGATCTGCCAGATGATGGTTAGCCATCTAGGGGTAATAATCTTGCTAAATGTCTATTTAGCAAGATCATTACGAGAGTTTCAAAATTTGATAATTCTATTTTTTAATAGAATTTTCATATGCTATTTTTGACGTCTCGTCACACTTCGGGCATAGCGAGACTTATAATTCTAAACACCATTGAGTATTAAATCAGTTTTATCGACCTCAAATCTGGTAATTTTGAAGACTTTGTAATAAATCTGTCCTCAGTTTTATCATACACACATGTCTGCGTTGTCTTTTTCAGATATAACGTTACAACATCAAGATTACAACAAAACTTATTTACTTACGAGTACGTCCGCAACACATCAGGCTGCAGAAATACCTCTTTACTACCTTCGGCTTGGTTTTCTTCGGTGACGAAGTTGGGACCCTCTGGTATCTTGACGACTTCATCGGTATGACTAGCTCGAGCACCGAAGCGTCGTCATCTTCGTCTGAAGCTGTCAGTTCCACTTCATATAAGGGAGGTGAAGCACGGTCAGAATCTGAATTGTCTTGGACGTCCATCTGCTCGTCACCAGGCGGTGTAACGTACATTCGACCAACGGCTAGCTCCTTCATTTTTAAATTTATTATCTGTAAGTATTAACGTTAACTATTAATTTATTTTAGCCTGGATCTTAATTAAGCAGAGGCGAGTCGAAAAGAATATGTTTAACCAACAGAAAGTGTTCTGTAACAGCAAGTAAACAATTAATGGACTAATTTAAACTTTGGTACCTGCGTAGTTCAATTGAAAGAAGAAAATTGGAAGAGCAGTGGAATAGAATTTAAGGATCGCGAGATCAAACCTCGCCAAAGCGTGGGTTCAATTTTTTTCAAAAAATCAGGTGACGTGCACTTTAACCATTAGGTACCTAATGCTTAAAGTGCACTCGTCTACTGATTTTATTATACCTACTTAGTGGTTTATAACATATTACCTTTCTTCGCTTAATGTATCCATCCTATTGCCTCCAACTTAGTGAAAGCAAATATATGACTGAAAGCATTTCTTTTATAAATAATATTCTGATATTTAGTATGTACCTGATCCTTGTAAAGTTGTTCATCACTGTTGTTCCTGCTGTCTTCTCCACTGGACTGTAAACAACAAGAAGAACATTTAGTCAGTGTTAGACTAAAATATATATAATAATAAACTGAATACTGATACATAGTATCTAAGTTCTTTAGATTGTTTTATATTTATCGTGTCTAAACAAACAAAGGGTTAGCTTAATTGTATTCAATAATTTATGTATTTGTAGTTTAAATATTTTCTCCGAAGGTACGATTAGGTATATCAAGTTTTGCATCTTTGTTATCAGAACATTATTTTGACTACTTAAGAACATTGGTGTAGTGGGCATACGTAGATTCTTCAAGTCTTTTCTATTGTTTCATATGGCAAGCGTGCCAATGTCGACGACAATTCTGCCAATGTTGGAAAGAAAGGCAAGTGTATATAAAAATTTGAAATTTCTTCTGAGAAGTCGATTCAATGTTTGCGAATTTAAATACGCTCGCTGTCATTTTTAAACATTTGATAACGATATCTAAATTGACTAAGGACTCTTGTACACGCTGTAGAAACGACACGATTTAATACTTGGACCCAGCGATTTTTTTTAGTATATAATATACTCGTATTATGTATACAAGAGCGTGAAGTCTGAAGAATCTGAGAAGGCCCCTTCGATATAACTAATTGATAAAATATTTTATTACCTGTCCTAAGCGGCGCATCCTATCAATAGTGTCATCACTACTGATGCCGCTGTCCTCAGTCCATGACTCCAGGTCCAAGACCTCAGGAGCATACTGCTGCAGGTCGCCTCCAGGCCATAAGGCTGCTCGCTCCCCTACTAACGCCAGCTTGTCAGATTTTCCTTAATGACCTTTAGAACAAACCTGAAATTTAAATTTTTTGAGTTGATTATAAAAATTCGCCTCATTGCTGTGCGTTCGATGATTAATTCTGTGGGTTCGATTCCCAGGTCGAACAAAATGGTATTGAATTTTTCTGTCATAATTTTTTTAGTATCTCAGATATCAATTAATGTCAAGAGGCACGACCCCTATTAGTATGGGACCTAAAGTTACATGCGAAATGTGGATGCTATGCACCTCCTCCGCGTACCCCTTCACATAGAGAAAATGGATGGAGTAAACGTAAAACAGTTTTTAGTTAGGGGCAAGTTTAACTCCACAAAAATTACCAGGTTTCAATATTGTAGTGTCACATTCAGCCGCAAGGCTCTTTCGCTGCGAATAATTCGTAATGCGCGGTTGGCCTTATTCATGATCAATCATCCTATTACTTAAATAGTCAATAATAAAGACTGGGATATAAACAGTTGGTAGCATTTGCCAAAATAACATTTATATTGCATATTCTGTGTAGCAGTAAGTATAGATAAATCTATAAAATAATATCAGTAACTCTGGATAAATCTATAAAAGCTTCCTACACTAATATTATATCATCATCAGCCCAATGACGTTCACTGCTGGACATAGGCCTCACCTAACTTAAATCATCATCATCATTTCAACCCTTAACCGTCCCACTACTGGGCACGGGTCTCCTCCAAAGAATGTGGAAGGAATTTAGCCTACTATACCACGCTGACCAGACGGGTTGGAATAGGGTTTGTTTCGAATTTTCCTTTTCTTGTAGTGCTCTTGTCTGCCTAAGGTTACTCACTTAGTCGCCTTTTACGAAACCCACGGGTTGAGATGGGTTAGTGACATTATGTATTCTCGTCACTACACGGATTAACTTATATATGATTATACAAAGAGATAAATATTTCCATGTGAGAGGTCCTACTTAATATGCCGACATTCGACAATGACTTTCGACATCACTGTCATACCTATGTTTGAGAATTTAAATATGGTTCGCTATCTTTCAAATTCTACTATGTACACAATAACATCAAACGCATAAGTACTATTACCTCACAGGGATATTACGTGTAAAAAGTAAATAATTAAAAAATTATAATAACCCGACTGCAAAAAATCAACAGATAAGCAACGCACTAGAAAGACCGAAAAATGGTTGTAATTATTACTCCTGATTAAATTTAAATATATAACATATGTATATATTTGTAATCTCCATTTCATTCCCTTTATTTTGATACCCTACTCGATTCGTTTGGTTAAAAAAAAATTATCAAATTACAATTTGGCAAATTTTTTAATACCTATCTAAGGACACTTGGGTTTTTGAGACGAACCTAAAGATACCTTAATTGTCGAAATCCATCAAGCCGTTTAGAAGAAACGTGAGAATAAAGAAATTTACAAACATACAAGATACGCGCGAAAAACAATACCCGTCCTGGCAGTCGGGTAAAAAGTATGAAAACATCATAAGCACGAAATCAACATAAGAAATATTATGCTGTTTTAGACATTTACTAGTGGTGATATAGTGGAGAGAGGATAGTGGCGGTTTTGTAGTCTTGGCCGCGCTAGGCCCCAGGCCATGTAATATGTACCAGGCGCCCCTTTCTCAATTTTTTGACACGATTGGTCGCCCCTAATATCTGGTCGCCCTAGGCCCGGGCCTACTGGGCCTTAGGGCAAATCCGCCACTGTTTACTACTTGGACAAACTGCGAACAGAAACTGGGGTCACATATAGAAAACCTATTTCTGTTCTGTGCATAAAATCAATAGTCAATAATTTGAATAACACAACGCACTGCATTCAATCTAACGCGCATTCGGTAATCAAATTGGATTTGAGTGTGTTGAAAACATATTATTTTGAGCGGAACTGGAATGTTCCATTCTATAAATGGACGCGGTAAGGTCAGATGGGACCAAAATAGAACAAAATATTGTTCCAAACTTTACAATATTCAGAGCTAATAACTGAAATTGAATTTCCAAATCTAATAAAGTTTAGTTAAAATTAGCTAATCCAAACAGATTAGCTAATTTTAGGAACGGCTAATGCGATGGAAAAAATATCCTCATTCTAGATCGTTTATGTATTTATTACGGAAAATTTTAGGTTATAAAACATATGCTGTAACACGTAATACTATATTTTACAGCGAATGTTTTTCTAATAACCGTAATTATCATTAAACCATCTCATTGTTTACCAGATTCGTTATTGATCAAGCGCTTCTCATGTATCTTGTCTCCAATACCAATGTTATAGACAAAGGGAAAACAATTCAAAAGCTTTTGCTCCTCTGTTTTTAAACCACATTTATTTTTATAAGTTTGGTAATAGACAAGCTTTGACGCTATCGATAAACATAAATGGTGTAAGTATAATGAACAAAAGAAAAATAGATTACCGCTGATATAAAACTATTTAGATTACTGTAAAAAGACATAGCATTTTACAAGGGTAGAAGTAAACAATGTCTTTGCCAATCCAATGGTACATACGAAATCAGATTAGAATAAACATTTTTATATTTTCAGCAAATAGAAAAAATTACTTATCAAATTGTTCTAACATTTAAAACCAATGTGGGTGTCTGAATCGTGGCTAAAATCCATACAGTATAAAAACAAAGCCAACCATCTGGTAACAAATATGTAAAAAAAAAATAAGTTTACTGACTGAATTCATTAGAGAATATTCATTCAAATTTAAGGATTCGTTCGTGAGTCATCTCATCATTGGGCAGTTATTATTGTCCATTTTTATAATAAACTTTACCTCTAAATATGTCACAGCACATATTATGCGTAGTGGTATCTGATCAATAAATTGCAATAAATAAAATCAGAAAATAATAACTGAATGGTTACAATCAACACGTAGTTAATTAGTCCTTCGTTGTAATTAGAAACAAAGTAAAAATAACACTAATTACAAATGGATCGTTTAAACCCACCATAATGATCATCTATCGCGATAAAATCGATGTAATATTAACACAATCACACATTTTTATAAAAGATAAGTGGTTTTTATGTGTTTTTGTTGAATTTACCTTCAGTTTTTAGGTGTGGAGAATATATTTTTGGTCCCAACGCTCTCAAAACACGGCAGGGTTGGAAATTACAGAGTACTGTAGCTAGCAAGCTCGCTGTCCAGAGGGTGCTACCTCAGTACGTCCCCCGCGTTTCCATGGAAACGGAACCATGCGCGCGCACGTTCCCTCCTAACATATCAATGTCAAATTTATTTACGATTTTGTCAAACTTTTTCAACGCACCTAAAGAATTTTGTTGTATAGTTATTGTATTTTTATTATTTAAAGTTTATTTAGTTGAATACACGTAAAAATGCCGCCAAAAAAGGTAAGTTATTGCTTTTTATTTTATTCATAAAGTTATGTTTGAATTAAAAAGTTATTTTATGTAGTTTCTAAATAACAATATTATTTAACTCTGCCACTCTAGTTACTGTTGTAATGAAGCTATATTCTAAGGTCCTTATAAGGAAGGATTCACTTTATTGCGTAATAAAACGCGTATTATATAAGAATAAAACGAATAGCAACATCGATTAAACACAGCACCACAGTTACCGAACCAATCGTTACTCGTATTTCTAAACGAACTATTTCTACTATTTACATAACTTCACATAAGTAGTCTTCTACAGTAGCTCTACACTTATTTACAAGTCTAATAAGCACTAAGTAGGTTTATAGAAGCTATTCGGAAATAAACTGAAGCTCTAAACTATTATATCAAAATATTCGCAGTCAAACGTATCTATTCATGTTATCCTTAAATTCTTGAATATTAACGCATTGAATTATTAATTTATAAATACATGCTTATTATTTTTATAATGATAGAAATACTTAGACACAACAAGAACCTAATTTACTATTAACAAAGCTCGTAACCTAATTAATAATTAGTTCAGGGTTTTTATCTCAATAGCAATTCTAACTTTCTCCTTTTAAGCACTAACTAAATAAGTTATATAATCATATGACATGTAATGCAAAAGAAAAAGGTCACAATAAATAGGTACTTATTGTATATTTTAACATAAACTCAATTAGGCAAGGAATTAAGTAGGTATTCATTTATTAAAACTGTTTTTCAGTAACAAATACGTGTCACACAGGCACCTAATGTAGATAAAACGTTACTCACTTGAACACTGAAATAATTATTATTCACAATAAGCAAATTGGCTGTTTAGACTTCTCAAAGCATATTATCATCACGAAATTTCTTTATCGTATCGTCTATGAAATTATATGACTTATTTTACAGAAGTTACTACATACTCGTAAGTACCTATATAAGTTTAACTGACACAGATTAATTAACATAACCTGAAATTATACTACACAGAAAACAAATGTTATAAGAAACAATTAAAACACAGGCAAATATAATACTAAATAAATGCAACATAAGAGTCTACAATCAATATGTGTAATGTTTTATAATAAAGTTTTACTGCCTGATTTAGATAAATAGTCCGAAAGCGCTGAAAAAGAAATTGCCAGAACTCTGGCGGAGTAAATCCAAGGAGAAATCTCTAGGATTAATACTACTAAAGAAGTTGAGAGTGAGTAACAGTCGTTAGGACTTAGCATGTGTGTGCGTCAATCCATTGTACATACAACCTTGTGTGTTTGTGTCCAATATTGGCATCGTTGTGTCTGTCTTTGTCGAACGGCTAACAGTGGAATATACCGCGAAGTTGGCACCAACATTTGTGGCCAACTAGACGATATGATTTATAGTTAGCCACTCATATCGAACATTTGTGTTGTACAGCACACATCACACGTTCATATTATCTAATAGAGTATTTGTGTAACAATATTCATCTTGTGTCCGTCAATTGCACGCTTCTTGTGACCCAGTCTATTTAAAGTCGTTTCCAAGCTTCGCTATTATCGTGAGGTGATTGTAATATTGCTATAAACGCTCAAAAATCAATGCTTAGAACTGTAGATGACACATAAATATTTAGAGTAAAGATACAAAGAAATGAGAATTCTATGTAAGATATGTATGTAGATAGGTATGTATGTAGATGTATTCTGAAGAGGCCTAGAGGGTCAGAAAAAACAACCGCTTCCCTCTAAGAACTGAACCGCATCTCTAAGACAAAATCTATATTATTATTATTATTATAACACACTATTGATCTCTCTTCCAAGACAATATGCTGCTTCTGACACTATGACATACAATCACATGCGTTCAAATATTTTAGTCAGGAGGGATTAGAGGGTTACCTATATGAATTTCAACTCGTGTAGAGATAAGTCCTAATTTGTCCGTCTTCAATGATGACTCCATAATTATGTTCTATGAAACATGACGTCATCGGACAGAATCTATACTTATAATATTATAAAGCTGAAGAGTTTGTTTGTTTGGTTAAACGCGATAATCTCGAGAACTACGGGTCCGATTTGAAAAATTATTTTAATAGGTAGATATTGGATAGCCATTTATCGGACGTTACAGGCTACGGAGGTGCTGAAAAGTGGTCAAATCGCGACATCTATAATAATATAAATATAGAAAAAACGTGTAATTTTGTGCAAATACGTCATGATCCATAGAACAAAATAAGAGCTTTTTATAACTTTATACAATGTTATTAGAATCATGTAGGTATTGCATGATTCTATTAATGCGTTGCTTTTCTCAATACAAAAAAAAAAATACATAATAATTGACTACGTACGTACCTAAGTTAGATAAATTAACATTTTTGAAAAAGGTAAGGTAATGCAGGTATTACATTTTATGAAGGTCTACATGGTATGTAAAACGAATAAAATCTTTTCAGGCGCATAACGAATTGTCAATATATCGTAATGAACTATTAAGCAGTTACTATTCGCATCTCTCCGGCTTAGCAGTCTATTTCTCCCTTCCTCAAAAATTTCTATTTTGCAGATAGCCTAGAGAGGTACTTTTTTTCAAACATAAATAAGCATTTAAATATTAAACTCAACATGAGTAATATTTATTTATACATAATGAAAATAAGCAATTTTATTTGCATTTAAGTAATTAAAACTTTAGAATACAATAAATAAATAATTATGCTTTGATTTTACTTCCATAGAATAAAATAATAATAATCTAAACTCACCAGCAATCCAAATTAATTTATCTAAAACAACGAAACTATTACATTTCCAAATGGCGTCCACAAAACGATGTACTCGTTCTAAAACCAAAAGCTCACTGTGGTTTCATTTCTCCCCAATTAACAATTCCGATCATTATTAGTAAGTAGGTACCTACTTTTGTTATCACGATAACGGCTATCAGCAATAATATCCTATCGATCGAACATCATCATTTGGCATCCATCACGCAATCTGATGCATTACGGAAATACAAACAATAAAACTTTATAATCCATATTGTTTGTATCGGTTTCTCGACGAATTAAATTATGGCTTTGAATTTGGAACTGAAATTATAGTAATAGAATCGAAGGAGGTTTACGACGTCTCGTATAGAACCTATTGATTTATACTTTTTTTATTCGATCTAATAATAAGCTGGTAACCCTGATACAAAATACCTATTGTAAAAATTCTTATCATTCTATTTTAGTCTTTTTAATCATATATTTTTTTAAGATTGGAAAATTACACTGCAGGCACTTACAAGGGGTTGTTGTTTACTGTGGTTGTTGTTGCTTTTTCTCACAATTTTAGATGAAAAATTCCTTAGAGGTTATTGATATTACTTTTATACATGTTGTAGAAGACTAATTTGAACCAAACAAAGGTTAGTTAGGTCTAAAAGTATCAAAAAATATTTAAGGTCTAAAAGTATCAAAGACGTGTTTAGATAATTGATACAACTATTAAAACAAATTTAGAAGTGAAAATTAAAAATGTTTGATCGGAATTTACGAACCATTTTCCAGAAATTTCAACAACTAAGTAGTTAGATATTTCTTAGACTATAGCTAGAACCTACAAATTTTCTTCTGTTGTTATCATTTAGTCGCGGTGGTTACGAATCGGCAATGGCTTAGATACCTACTTAAAGCTAGCCGGTCAACGTACATCATCTAATGAAAAATGATGAATATGAAACCAATAACGACCAAGCCGCTGTCTAGTAGCTTAATCCTTAGTCACAATTAATTTTTATTTTTAAAAACATCAATTACTTAACTCACTCTTAATACTTGATAGCATTATTCTTAACCCAATAGAATTATGATATTATGGTCCTTTTCACCATAACCCACGATGGGCTGATCATAATAATAAAACACACAAGATAACTATTACATAAAGCTAGAAAAAGATCAGTGTAGTGACGGATTGTCACTAACACTACAAGAAAACGAAAATTCAAAACAAACCCTATACCAACCCGTCTTACCAGCGCAGCCTGGTATAGTAGACTAAATTTCCTCCACATCCTTTGGAGGAGACCCCTGCCCAACAGTTGGACGTTAATGAGAAATGTTGATGATGATGATAGAAATAAATTATGCACAAGCAACACTGAGGCAATCTAAACGCCCGTTACTTAACTTCTAGAAATTTCTACAGGAAATAGAGAAACTAAAACAAGTACAAAGCAAAAACAAATAAATTCATGTAGAGTTTGAAAATAGATATGAAAGACTTACCGATATTTTTAGACGCCAGTATAATTATCAGTTGAATACCTAGGTCAACAATGCAGCTTAGGCAAGCTTAGCTAAAGCAACTATGGCGACTAATGTACACTCGGCATTGTCGCATGGTTCGTGAGCCCACCGCACCAGTACTAGCTAATACCAGACACGGAGACTAATTAGAATTTGGTGACACGCCCAGCTTGGGAAGTCATTTAACAACTTTGTACCGTCAGCACGAAAGCAGCCCAAATTTTAAGTTATTCGATTGTTAAGATTACAGTTAAATAACGCAGATAATCTTTGAGTAAATTAATCGCTGCTAAAATAGATATTAACGTGACGTTTTTGTGACCAAATGCAGTTTTAGCCTTTATGAATATTAAAAACAAATTTATAGTTTTAACATTATCCGCCTTGAACGTCGTAAGAATATCACACAATCATAAGGATGCTTTTCTTCTTCTTAGCGCGTTGTATACGACACTCTACTATTATTAATGACTTTGTTATTTTGTTGGATTTTATTGCAACTAGAAGTTGCATGGGATATATGTAAAGACTGGAAAGAAGGTTGGTTTTGGAGATTTCCAAAAGCAGCCTAAAGATTTTAATGTATTTTTTTATGTATTGGTTTATTTTCCCCTTGAAAGATAAGATAGTTTGAACCAGGTAGTCTGTGTTAGTGTCGAGTTTTAAAAACGTAGGATATGTAAAAGGCGGTCTGTGCAATGTCTGCTGGGCTCACTGATATAAATTTCAAATTGCAGATTTATAACGTCCGTAATTTTTACTAAACATCGTATTGTTGCTAATGTAAATAAAGTTTAGCTTATTATAGCTCGAGAGGTCAAGTTTATGGGCTATAAACGCTTTTATTACTTAAAGATCAGCTTCATAATAAATTATAATAACCAAACAGATTCTCAGAGTACTTGAAATTGTTAGATATAGTTACATTAATCTTTAGTGAATCTATTATTATACATGATATTCTCATGTTTTCTTGGCAAGGGATGAATGCCGATCAGGAAAATAAATCCATTTAAAACAACTCGAAAAATTCACCTTCTCTTTTAGGTGAAAGAAAATATGATGTGTCTGATACGCCAAGGTGCCTTGGGCTAGTGTAAACTCTCATTGTATAGGAGAGAAGGTTAAATAAAGGAGCATAAATTAATATATCCACGATTATAATATTATTTTACGCACTTTCCCCCAAAATTCTTTGTCTAATTAAAATTCTAAACTAAAATAAAATTATTAATGTCGCATGCCGTCCTGAAAGTTAAAGCTACTATAGTTCTCGCGTGATTGAAATTCAGACAATTTAATGTTAGCTTTCAATCTTGTGTTTAGCTTTTCTTGTTCACCAGTACAAAAATAGGTATGTACATTAGCGACTGCGATTAACAATGCAGTTCATTCGTCGGGTAAAGTTCATTTAATACCGGGTGAGAACAAGTTGCAAAAAAGACACGGCAGTTCTAAGCCTTACTTCTTACACTAAAGACGATTGCCTCAACAACTGTGCTTATTGGTTATTTTACATTATGTCCTCCGACTGTATGTCTTCCGAATCCGAAGATGATGTTGACGTAAGTATCAACCTAAAACTAACTGTGAATCATAAACCCCGGGCCTTAACACAAGTTATTATGAATAAAGATACAATCCACAATGCTTCTGGCACGCAATGGTTTAATCGTTTGTTTACGCTTGCTTCGCTTAACTAAAAGTGCCTCAAATTATTTATAGTCGAATTACATGATCGTACCCAATAAAGACCTATCAAACAATATGCAAATGTCCCTAGAATATTTCTCGTAAATCCGTTCCAAGTTCTCAAACGTATAGAAAACTAAGCAGTGTTTCATTTGCTGTCAGACAACGCTTGCGTGCTTGCGTATTTCTTTATCCTTAAGTTAAAATATTTTAAAATCAAAATGTTGAAGGCTATGATTAAACGTGCTCTTAACGTCACTGAAGAGAAAGTGCTTGTGAACAAAACACTGCAGTGCTTGGATGTACGTACGTTGATATAACAATCAGTAGTTGTATGTTAGCAGTTATGCTATAAATTATATTGTTCATCAGAAAGAAGGGGTACAAAAGTCACGTGCCAATCTTCAAGAAGATGACGGTCTCGATTGGCTCAAACCACGTGCGCTAATAAAACCAGATGACCAAGAAGAAGTGCCGGAAGCGGTAAGATATATTTCACTTATTATACACCGTGCATATTTGCTCGCACACATATTATAAATTCGGAAAGGGATCATCACTGTATCGCCTTTCGCCTCGCCGTCAAACAGACGTCAACCTAACGAAAGCACGTAACCAAAGCGGATCGGCAGCTCCGATACGTCGACACGGCTACTGCTAGATGACAACGCGCTTATGGCTCGCCGACCGCTGGTTGACCTGTCTAGCACCAGATCAGTTTGAATCCGAACGTGAAATGGCAAGAGACGTAAGCGCGGCGACGGAGAGGCGTAAGCATGTGGACGACGAGACGTAGACGCGGGGACCGGGGTTCGTGAGCGCCAAGGCGAGTCGTTTACGTTACGATTCTGATTAGTGTGCTTTGCAGTAGGGAGTTTAACACAAGGAATACTGAACGGCTCAGTTGATACGGTTACGATCCATTTCCAAGTTGATATGTGTGCTACAGCTCTCTAAATAGAGCAGACGAGAGTCGAACCCAGCAGTGAGACATTAATGGTTTACTGTTGAATATGATGATGATCTGTGCGTCGTAGCACATATAGTACCTACTCTTACAAACTTTTAGAGTCACAATAGTCAGTTAGAGAATATGTTAAGCATTTATTTTTCGTTTAATATAAACGAAAAATAAATAAAAACCTATTGCATAGCATTTTTTTATCAACTTATGCAATTATAATATTTATGCAATATTTTTTTTCAATAGTAAATGCACTTTGTTTATTCATATTTAAAACACATTATACACAAATTTTACGCGTACAGCTATTCACTGTTGTACATAGATGTTAGATACCTATACACCTATATACTTTCTCACAAACAGCTGCTTACGTATTCGTCCGATTTCGGAGCAGCTCGTCTCGATCCGTGAGCATCGTACAGTCTACACGCATACGTCTAGTCGCACGCACACAAACACCGTCCGAAGTCTGCCGAACTGAAACGACGTTAGACGATGCACGGCTTTCAACGCCGCACCGCTGCTGTGGCGGTCGGAGTGAGGAGTGTTAGGTTTATTTTCGTTACGAAATTTCTTGATTCGGTCGCCGCGCTCAAGCCTCAAAGCCTGCGATAAAAGCTATGCAATAGCTTAAAAATATTCAAGTTTTCCACTGTATCTATGGCTATTCTTGGTACAACTTTGTTTTTTTTTATTTATTAGGGCTAGATTTCTATCTGATTACTATGATCAAGAAAAATTTGGAAGACGACTAAAAGTTCGCGGTGTATATCACAAAATCAATGAAAAAAATACGTTCTGAATTTTTTTACTTTTGCATATTAAGTATACCCTAGGTATGTATCTACTTAACATAACGTCTTTGTTATCAACTCATCATTTTCTCAAGTTCAGTTCCTTGTAGCCGACAGATGCAATATACAAGAATGTTATTCATTAAATCGATGGAGATAAATGAGATTTCTCTTTTTAGTAATGATTCATTAACATCATGAATGGTTTTCTATACTATCTCTTTTAGAATCCAGCATAGACAGCATCTGTAAAACTAATGCCAATAGTGCCGTAATGTATTTGAATAATAGTGGTCTCATTAGAAAATCTAAAGTATGTAGATGATTTAAAAGATGCAAAACTCAAAATTTGTTCCTTTTCTTAGGATCTTATCGAAGAAGTAGGACGTATTCTGACCACGATTAATCCTCAATGGGTGGCAGACGAAGTAGCGTACCATTATGGCTTGAAAAAGTTTGTAGTGAAACCGAAGCCGACGTTTGGGAAGTCTTACCCTTTATACGTATTCCAAGGGACTGCTATACGTAAAGACTCTGATGAAGCGAGAATGCAAATTGCTGCTGGTTATGGTGAGCAAAAAAGATTATAAATGATTCCTTTTTTTAAGCTTATAATTTCGTGAGGTTTAATATTCTTTTTAAATTTAGATTTTTATTCTAATACTGCAAATAAAAAGTTGTTTTAATATTGTTTTTCACACAGCACCATATAGTCCAACGTAAGTAAATATGGGATCTAGATAACTGATGGATCTAAATACATACATAGAATAACACCCAAACTCCGAAATATATTATACCATATTTTCCGTTATATTATTATATATTATATTCTAGACATCAATTTACAATTTTTAACCGTATTTAGGTTCTGTCGGATTTGACGATGCTGGACCAAAACGTGTGAAAGTTAAAAAGTCTAAAGCAGAAGATGAGGAAGAGGAGGAACCGGAACCAGCTCCTGCAGCAGCAGCAGCAACTGACGAAGAGCCCAAAGAAGGAGGTAACTTATATTACACAGAACTGCTGCAACAGCTAACTGAATTCCAAGGGTTAGGCTGCGTTTCCACCAAAGATAGAAATGCTTCATTCACCTGGCGTTAGGTAAATGAAACGATTCTGTTGGTTCATAATAAATATCGCATCCTCACACATCTCTGGTCGAAACGCAGCCTTATTCCTATGATGACAACAAACAAAAAAAATTAAGCTTGAAGAGGTGACAACGGGGCTTTGTAATTAAACGTATATTATTATTTTAATATCATGAGCAATGCCTGAATAAGAATGACGTACTTGCATACTTTACGAGCGATTAGGCAAAGCAGATCTTATTGCAAGACATCCCCTAACAGTATCATCGGAAACTCTATCTTCAATTGGACACAGCATCTACTAATAGCCTTACGCAGTTCATCTCGCTATCTGGTAGGTAGAAAGAAATAATGATTAACTATTATCATTTATAGATGAGGCTCCTCCTGATGAAGAAAAGCCACCAGAGGCAGAAGAAAAAGCAGAAGAGCCAAAAGCAACGGAAGACCTTGGTGAAGCTGAAGCTGTTGAAGGTGAAGCCGTTCAAGGTGAAGGGGGTGAGGACGAGGCCGCAGGTAAGATGCAATGAATGCAGAATCACCCTTTTTACCCCTAAAGTGTAGAAACAGCGGATAACGGCCGCTGCAACTGAGACGCCCGTCTGTGAAAGTACCTCCGCCCTACAGAAGACTACAGCCATAATAAGATGGCCTCGGTAGCTGTTCCGCTGGTTTTTAGTTGTATCCAGAGCTCATTGGGGAGAGAAGGGGTTTTAAAGGGTTGGTAAAAGCTGGCAGCTGGCAGCAAAGCTGGTCAGCATATGCTACGGTAACCGCTTACCATCAGGCGAGCCGTAAGGTTTTATGAAAATTTCACCAGTTATTTTAAGTACTTATATTTTCAAGCCTAGTCTTTTCTCGAATAAAATTCTAGGCGAATTGTATGGTAGCCATAATCATTTTACTGAGCCATGTGTAAAATGGTCGTGCACTCCTCCTGTTCCATTATTTACTTTCATGTTACTCATTCATATCTATTATTAAAATTTCCAAATACTTCCGCAAATATTTCAATCGACTCGAAATTCGCTGCGAATTGTTTGTAACCGCTTCGTAATCGAGAAATTATGCAAAATTTCGTGAGAAATTCCTATAGTTACGATATGGTATCTCACTCCTGCGGATGTGCGTGATTCGGCTGTTTTTTTTTAATGTTTTTGTAAACCTAATCCTACAAAACTTCCCCTAACAGTATCATCGGATAATTATTCCAGTGTATTGCCCGACTACGGAAAAGGAAGGTTATGGTTTTGCTACTTAGTCTTGGTTTATCGAATTTTAACCGTCATTCAACGCTTTATAGAACTGGATGATAATATATGTACATTAAAACAACTATTTGCTATCCTTTTTTGCGATTACTATCTTTATATCTCAGAAACTCAATGACTCTTACACTTTTATAGAACCTGTTGAAACTACTGCGACCCTGGCGGAAAGTCTTTTAAACATTAAGCCACGTGTGAAGAAACTAGCGAACCAGTTCAACTTCTGTGAACGTGCTGCTCTCACCTACAAATTTCCCAGACGAGTCAGTTGCTTTACTTACTTACTAATTTAAGTAGTGACAGATCTAAAGAGAGGTGAACAATTTTGACACATCTTAATAAGTATTTATGCTTACTAAAACAATGACCACCGGCAGGGAGAGGTAACTTTTGAGGGGCATAATGCCTATCTAATTTAACTACATGGTGACCATGATCGCTCTGGCATGAATGTTACTACTAAAAAGAAGTTACTAAAAATAAAAATTCCTTTTGATTAGAGAACTACAGAATAGGCAAGAAATCTCAAGTTAAGGAAGACTACAAATATACATAAACCTGTAATTTAATCTGAATGATGACATTTGGAGAATAGGTGTCTTGTGTGGGCCGCTACTAGGTTTGGTAGTTAAATAATAAAAATAAATATTTTTATGGCATATACTCGTATGTAACAGAAGCTGAATATTTTTTTTCAGAAAACATTTACCAGTGGCACATACTTCGATAGATGTTATAAAAACATTTTTATATGCAGATTATGAGCATAAATTATGTCTCCCCCCCCCCATCTATTGTACAACAAAAGGACGTAAGCGCTATTCGCGCTCTTTTGCTGCAAAACGCTTCTTTGAGCATGGTCCGACATGCTCTTAACCGGTCCTTATTTACGTTTTTATGATTAAAATTTACTAATTTAAAATAAAAAGATGTGTCAATATTGTTTTCGTAAAAGTGAAGAGTGATTGTTTTTGGATAGTGAGAAATCTGATCAGAATTGAGAGAAATGAGAAGTATTCTTGACGTAAAGCTGCTATTTGCAGGACATACCTAATTAATTATGTCTGAGAATAAGACATGAAGTATAAATTATGTGTGGAGAAGAAAGACGTATGTAACGTAGAAGAATACCTATTCAATGACCGGGTTACATTAGATAAAGGGGAACTTTTTGTTGGCATTTCTTATTAATAAGTGGCATCCATTGATGGTATTCCACTCGCTTGTGATGAGTGTACTATGATATATAATAGTACTCGTCTAATGTAAACCAGTCTTGAGTAAGTGAATGGATGATGAAATAGAATAGATGGATGGAAGAATTTGTTAGGCCAAAGTTTCTGCTACCAATGTGGCTACTAGGGTGAATGGTAAGAGCTGGAAAATAATAGCCTCAAACCGTGCTCAATATTAAGCCATTAATGTCCCACAAAGAAGCGGTGGTGCCCGAATGGATAAGTTACTGACATGAAAATCATGCAGTCCGAGTTCGATTCCGATCGGCAGTATCAATGTGCATTTCACTTTGTGGAATTTATATGGACTGGTCAAGTAGTTAACTTACTATTGACTACTGCTGACGGTGCAGGAGGAAACCCACATACCCCAGCAAAAATTCCAAGTGTATGCGTGGCCGCTGCAATAGATTTGTAACTGGTCGACGTAGCAAAGAAGCTCATAGCGTCTAACCCAAAATATAATAATGTCCCACACAGCTGGGTAAGGGTGTTTCCTCTCATGTATGTATCTACAGAGCTGAGAGGTGGGCCACAACTCACAAACGCTAAAAAAAAAAACTAAAAAAAAATAAAAAAACAAACGCTGGCCTGATGTGGGTTGGAAAATGCCTCTCGCATGGGCGTGTAATGGGTGAGACCAATGTCCGACAGTGAACTAATACAGTCTGTTGATGATGATGATCTATCTATATTACTCTCATCGAGATGATTCCTAAATACGATTCAGATCGTGATAGAGAAGGAAGACGTATCTATATACTGTTTAGTGACAGTACCATTGTAAATACGACGTCGACAGTACAAATATTTGCGCTCACTGTAAATATACACTTTGTGTTTGTGAAGGTAATAAGCAAACTGCTATGTTTTCGTTGTAAATTTATATCAGACAGTGTCAGTTTTAAGTAGGTTTAGGTAATTAAATAATGGCTTACAATCTTGGCATGTCTTCCATTTATATTTGTTTAGAATTTTGGAATAAATCTAACAGAAAAGTGTCAAGATTATTTCCTTGCAACCGTTGATAGCTATTTCCTTTAATTTTCTATGTTAACTTATGTTTATCAAAACGTGTTTGAGGTAATTCTTTGAGTCACGTGTATGCTACCTATGTTCTTATGTATAAACAATTTAAGCTGTTTGAAACGGATTCTTCTTATGTTAAGGCTGTACATAAAGCTGTTGTTGTAACTAGCCGTGTCCAGCACAATATAGTTTCGGTGTTCTAGTGTATACCAACCTTAAAATGTAAATATCGGGCATCGGGGAAAACGGGACACATACTTATATTATTTGAATATAACATAGTGTGATGTGAGAACATCATAATTTTTAGGTTTGTTTTAACCTTTTGAACGCCAACGTCGCTATACTCGACATGCGCAAGCGTTCCTTGAGCGTCGATGTCACGATGATGACAAAACTCAGTTTCATAAAAATATAAAATAAACATCTAAACCAACATAAAAAATTATTACTTATATGTGTTCTATTACTTTATCATAATACTGAATTTCATAGCTAGACGCTCAGGGTACGCGGAGATGCCTATGTGACGTTGTGGTCAAAATGTTAATTTTTTTTTGTAAAAATTTGGTTAATTTGTACAAAAGGTGTAGAGTATACGGTAGAGAGAGAGAGTAGGCTTCAAAATCTCAGATTAAACAAATTCTCTAACTTTAAAAGCTAATAATTGAACGTATTAACTTTCAAAAATAGGTGTCCCGTTTGCCACCTGTACCTACCTAAACTGTATATAAATAAGTATATAAGTAATTACTTTTCTTTTGTATTTATACTAATATATTTTCTTGTGTTTAATCTTTCCTGCGACGTATGTATAGAGAAAAGTAAATAAATTTATCTTAAATCATCAAATAAATCTTTTATCAGCTTATTACATAAATAATTCTACGAGTTCGTATAGCATAGTTATGCTTAATAACTTGGGAGCAAATAAATCAATTATTTGGTTTATTTTACAATATGCTTGTTACTTTAAAATTATAAAATCAAACAATTTTACATCTCTGAGTCCTGTGACATTATAATAATGTTAAAGTATTTAAAACCAGGTTCTGTGGGCTTAGCTAAACTGGTATGTTAATATGTTATTTTGCATCAAAATGTATGAAGATCCGTTCAGTTGAGCTGTAAAAGTGTTAAAATAAACAAAAACTCACTTTTGCAAATATTATAGTCAGGATAAACTTAGAAGGTTAAATTTAACACACTTTTTGGTTCATTTCGTTCGCAACATGTTGCGCGACTGAATTTGTGGATTGTATACCTACGCAGTTGGAACCAAACAATCAATATCACAGAAAAACATGTTTTACATGACTAAAAATCAATACCTTATTGTTTACTTCTAAGAAAACACGTTCCCGTATAATTTATTTGCTCCCAAGTGTAGCATAATAAAAACATATTATAAAATCTATCACATTATACAAGCTTATAAATACTACATTTCAACGCTAAAATAATACATTTCATAAAATGTAAAATAGTACTTTTTCCGATACACTTCAGTATGTCGATGATGTAGTGTTATCTAACGCATTTAAATAAAAAATATCTAATGATTCCACATAAAAATCATCTCTATTCACAAATATTAAAATAATACTTACGTTTGCACCTTGGAACACTTTTATTATCTTATTTACACCACACAATACTAACGAAAAGCGAATTACGCATCTCACGTAGACAAGTATTCGCTACGCACGCTTGTACACAAATAGTTCGTCGACTGAGATAATACTGATATATCTTTGGGCTAAAAGGATATAAGCGACATTTCACTAACAAGCAAATTTGACCATTACTATTGAAACAAAAATAGCTCATCGCATCTAAAGCAGGAGATTCTTAAAGAGTCAAATTTGTTTGTGTATCAAATGTTGTTTATGGTATTTTAGCCTAAAGGTTGAGTTATTAGTAAGTAATAAATATTATATGTGTTGTAGTCGGTGGAAACACAGACCATTCCACCGCCAAGGGCCAACTACTGTGCGACGGCGCTACAGAGTATCATCTATGACTACTACCTAGAAGATTACGACAAGAAAATGAAGGAAAAAGAAGACGAGAAGCCTAAAAGAGTAATTAACAGCCTATTAATTTAATTATTAACTATTTTACGCACACAATTATTTTTGACCTTGTGCAGAAACTGGGATCGTCAAGCTGAAGATAAGAATAACGTTAGCCCTATCTAAACTAGTGAACTCCAATATATCGCACGGCGATCTTGATTAACTAAGCAATAATGTGGACAGCAAGCAGCTGGGCAGGAAGATACTCGTAGTAAAGAGTAATCGTTGTCTATTCATATCCTTTACACCAGCCAGCGTTGTCAATCATACAAAAAAAAATAAGAACCCCAGCAAATCAACCTCAATAGCAAATTCTTTCAAACTTAATCGCACCTACCTGAATCCAAAACAAACTGAATTCAGATAATTTATTTTAATTTTTTTTTAATCACTTTTCCACGAGGAAAGAAAGAAGAGAAAGTTGTTAAGTATCGTTGTATTAATAAATAGTGTTAGCAAACGCGTGATAAATAAGTGATCGCTTGTGTTAGACCACGCGAGCGTTGCATGTTAAATACACTAAGAATACCTAGTGACAATGATGACTCATTCACTTATGCACTCGATACAGATGTACAATATAGCGTCACGCCTTTTTTCCCCCCAATCGGGAAAACAGGTGCAATAACAACGAAACAAACTAGAGCGAAGTGTGAACTTATAGACACTAACCGGACACATGTCCAAACTCAGGATTGCTACTGAAAATTTCATGACAGCAAACCCCAATACTGTTTTTGTCTGATCCAGGAATCAACACCTGTTGCCACTGTGCCACCAACACAGTAAACCATTCTTATAGGTACTGAAAATATATAGTAAGATAGGATGCTGCCAAATGTCTGACAAAAATAGAACACCTAAACTTTGGGTAACTTCACTCTTCAAAAGAACAAAAACACATTACTTTTAAACACTCTACCTAGGTATTACTTATCAATATAAGTGCTTCTACTAGTAAGTAGCAGAGTCTAGAGCTCTTTAGATAATCACTGTGCTGGCAATAGGAAAATCTAAAGGTCTCTTAGAGGCAGTCAGCAATTTCGCTTTAAGTGTCTAGAAGCAAATGGTCGATGTTGTCGCGTCACAAGCGTACCTACACTACAACTAGATGTTAGAATTATATGTGGTACTGCAATGATGCTAAACTAGACCACACTTGCATTAGAGAACAATCCTCATTATTTTTTCGATGTGATAGATGCGGAAGAAAGCAGCAAAGCATGTAAAGTCAGCTCAAGAAATCCACGACGAACAACTGGCACAGCGGATTAGAGAAGCGTGGTCCATTCTTGAGAGACTCGTCAACCAGAACATTTATGACGATATTGGTATGTTTTTGTAAAATAGTTGGTGATAAGACACATGGGAATTGCTGACACCATTATATATTAGCAGACCACTCTAAACAGTATTACCGTATCAGATCACTTACTAGGTATAATGCCCGATTGTTCAAGTGGTAACTAAACTAAACTAGTTTTATCAAATCAAATAATAAATTGCAGTAGTGAATTTCTTCTTTAACATTAACATGAAATTTTCCAACAGCTATATAAATCAGTAACTATTAACTAATATGCAAGGCCTTCATGTATTTCAATAACTTTTTATCCGTTTCGTTATATCCGACAAATCGGCAGATAAAGTATGCTTTTCTCGCTATTTTCATTGTCTGGCTTTTGCAGTTTTAACGTTTATGAGAGGCGCTCGTAGCATTGTGGTACTAAGATGTTCGATACGATCATCGAGGTTAAGCAACACTCAGCAAGGTCAGTCTATGATGAGTGACCGTTTGTGGCAATTTCATTCTCGAGCGTCTCCGTGCTTCGGAAGGCACGTTAAGCCGTTGGTCCCGGTTACCACTTAATGTGGTAGTCGTTAAGTCAAGTTAGAAGCCTTCTGGGCGACTTGATAAATTCCAACACCATGGTCTGCCTCAAGCTCACACGATAAGAAGAAGAACGTTTATGAGATTTACATGCGACTGCATATGATTTTATTGTTTAGCTCAAGACTATCGCTATTGGGATGACCCATCAGACGAGTTCCGTGAAGGCATGGGTTCATTGCTTCCTCTATGGAAGTTTCAGTTCGATCCTATGCGGAACCATGCCGTTTGTGACATCCAGTGGAGCCCTCATTACCCGGATTTGTTCGCTGTAGCATACGGCTCATGTAAGTAAAACTGTAATTGTTTCTCAGAATGCACCTACTATAGCTTGTCTCTGCATCACCCTAGGTTGGCTGTTAGAAAATGCTATATGGCATTAAGTTTAACCTGTACATTATTTGTGTTAAATAAATAAATAAATGACGTTGTCAATATATTGAAATTAATCAACCATGTTTAGATGAGACACAGGGCATAAGTTGCTTATATGAAACAGCCCAAATGGAAAATACTTCCTTGGAAGCAGCAAGGACGAGCAACGTGCATTCTATAAACTTTAGCCATTTTCTAGAAAAATCCACAGTATACGTTTTGGTTTCTTCAGCTGTGCTGCTATACGTCCTTATTTAGAACGCTTGAACCAGACTTTACAAAAATAAAACCGTTTCATCTCTTACCTTTATGTATATAACCTATCCGAAATGTGAATTACAGATTTTTGACATGCTTTTTAAATAAAACTAACTATTACCCGAGGCTTTGCTTCCGTGAATCTTTCGTTTGACCACTACTCAGCTTCTTTTGACGGTAGCGTAATGATATAGCGTTTCTCAATAAAAGGGCTGATCTAAACTGAAAAAAAATTCAACTCGTCTTCAACCAAACAAACACTCTTCAGCTTCATAATTTTAGTATAGAACATACCTACGTCAAAAATCCGTCAGTTCAAATAACTGCCAATTAAATAGAGGCACTAAAACAGGCCCTAAATAAAGTTAAGCTTATATAATTTTCTTTCTAAAATTACCTGTTTGGAACAGTTTTACAAACTTGTATCCTCAATTTTATGTCCTCCATTATGATTAGTTGTAACTAGGCGTATCTCCAGTGTCAAGTATGTGTGCCGAGCAATTGTATAGGGGTGACAATAATGGTCACTGAATTGACGCAGAATGGCACTTGACACTCAATGGAGTGGCCAATCACTTTGGAAGGTTGACGAATGGGATGTTAACGATACTGTTAATATTGAAGTGTTTTGCTGGGACATGGATTTTTTTGGTAAATATGTATATGTAAAGATCATGAAGTGGGTGCAAGCGAAAAACTCTACAACGGCTGGGCCAATATATAAGCCTGGGTAATAGTTTTGTAACGGTTGCACTCGTTGCAGGCTAAGTCCTGCACGGATGCACCTCTTTGTACCACCTTTTGGATCTCTTTTGATTTCTTTTTCTAATTTACTTTTAATAATTAATAATATGAAAAGCTGATATTATGATGATGATGACGGAACCTTCGGTGAGTGTGTCCAACTCGCACTTGGCCAGATTTTTTTTTTTGCTCTAGGAAATTATAATATTAGTTTAAAACCCAAACTTAAGCGTTAGTCATCACGAAAGTTGCTACAATTTGTCATTATGTAAATGTTTATAAACATGAATGAACGATTTGAATAAATTAATTATTACATTAACTAAATATAATCTTTGCCGAAACTCTATTTTTATGAATAGGATAGCCAATCTGAAATATAATTGTTAGATTTTTGACTTATTTTTTCGTCTCAGTTATTTAAATGATACTTAACTACCATTGGTGAAACAGGGCTTTAATACTCACATAATTTTGTTCCTCCAGTGGACTTCACAAATCAGCTGAAAACCGGATGCCTATGCCTATACAGCATCAAGAACCCGGCGTTCCCCGAGTACGCGGTCACCACAGATTCACCGATCATTTGTCTAGACGTGTACAAAGAGATAGCTTACCTTATATGTGTTGGTAAGATATACTGTTGGCTATGCTACGTCTTGAAGATGCTCAGATCTTTCTTTGAGTACGTTTCTTGATGAAAAATGTATTCGTAAGACACTCGTTCGATACATTTCGGCTACTGTGCACTGTACCTACTACAAAAAACGAAATGTATCGAATCAATTTTTATTCAAATTTCTAATGGGTACAAAACTACAAACCAACTGATTTTCAATTCTTATACCTCGGAAATCTTTAGTCGGTAACTATCTAATGTACCGTATGACTTGCTTCATCTCAATTTAATATCCGAACTAAAACGACTCCTGACTTGCAAGAAGCTATGACCTGATCGCCGTTTGGCTATAAATGTATCTTAAGAAAAAGACCCTAAATTATTTTGTATTATTCTTACAACAGGACTATACGACGGCAACGTGTGTTTGTATAATGCACAGCTAACTCTTGAATCAAAATACCAATACAAATCTGATTCCGTAAGAGACAAGCATTGCAACATCGTGTGGGAGGTGAGACTTATTTTGCTATATTTCTAGTTTGTAATAATAAAAATATAGCGACGTACACTATACCTACTGTCATCGGCCAAAGGGAAAGGTCTGGCCACTTTGTAGTAATGAGTAATTCACAACCTAATTCAAGCTATTCTCTGCAATCTCTATTCAGTTAGCGTGGTGTGTAGTGTGACTGTCTGAGTGATATGTTCAAAGGCCCGGGTATACCTTGAATCAAACTTAATGGCGGTTCGGAGGTTAGCTGCAAACGCGTGAACGCGCAGGTTGTCATATCGTGCACGTGTGTGCAGTACACAGACGTAACTTGTACACTCTCGCACTGTGACGCGTGCGGCACGCGCGGGAGAAGGGAAGGGCGCGCGGGAGTGTGCCCCGCTCCTGCGCCTTTGACGTCCTGCTGATACCCAATTTTGTGTTCTGCGCATCGTCTCTCACGATGTTCAGAGCCCTCATTAAGATATTTCAAGGTACAACGATAGGACAACGAACAATTTTATGTTAATGATAATTATGTATCAGCATCACAATTAAATGTAAAGTGATCTGTTTTTGTATATTATTCAACTAGAAGTCATGTGGGGCTTCGCTCCCGTCGTTGTTTATTTGGCCAGCTCCTATAGGCCGTAACGTAATGTTATATAGCCTGTAGTCTTCCTCGATAAATGAGCTATCTAACACTAAAATAATTTTTCAAAACGGACCAGTCGTTCATGAGATCCGATTCCAATATGATATCATCGATATTCAGATTCAGATCCGATTCGATAAATTGGAAAAGCTATTGAAAATTGATAATTTAATATTTTAATTTACTATTAACAAAGCATCGTGTGACAAAGTTGGGTTTGATGAATAATAGAATTAATAATAAATAACAAAATACGTTATAAAATGCTAATTAGAACAATCTTTTTCATAGCTAACAACGCTGATTTTCTGTTTTCTATTTATTTTCTAAATGTAAAGTGGAACATCACAAACCAAACGCACCATGCTATGTGAAAAGGCAATGTAGTTAATTATATAAATTTTGCAAAGATTCGCTGGGGGCAGCGTATGATTGACGGAGAGCCATCGTTCTTCTCGATATCTGGTGACGGTCGCGTGATTCAATGGGCGGTGATGCCGGGAGAGTTGCAAGCTACCACTATCATCACTCTCACTTCCAATGCGCCGCCCATTCCCGGTCCAGATGGAACTATGGTCTCCGTAAACAGTACGTGTGTCAAGTTTTTTCCAACTTCTCTAATTGTGACTTCTAATTATTTTCGTGACGAGGAAATTGCATAAAACTATACGTGTGGAATTGTGGATTGTTAAATGAAAGTCGTAGTACGCAGCGTGGGACGGCCCCCTACGAGGTGGACCGACGACCTGGTCAAGGTGGCGGGAGGCCGTTGGTTGCAGGCGGTACAGGACAGTTCGCAGTGGCGTATGATGATGATGAAATGAAAGTCCATGTTGTTAAATACTTATAATAAATTAAATGTTCAAGGAATATTCAATACAAGGTAGGTACATAAGATAAGTTTCCTGCATCTTAGTAGTGCAAGTAAGTAAAGTATGACCAGGCGAAGGTTGTCGGGAGTAATTAAGTAGAAGAAAGAAAAAAGTTAGGTTAGGCCTATAAAGCAGTGGACGACCACACGCTACAATGATGATAAGAAAAGAGAGAAGGTATTAAAACTATTATAAGATTTGGTTCATCTCAGGTTGTGGCAGCTGTATCTGCTTCCATCCGGAAAATAAACAAATCTTCATGGTGGGCACAGAAGACGGGATGATCCACACATGCTCGCTCAAGTATAATAGGAACTACGTACGATCAGTGAAGGGGCACCACATGCCCGTGTACAGAATTAACTATAACTACTACAATAATAGCATCTATGCGTCGTGCTCCGGCGACTGGAGAGTCAAGATATGGGAGGATGGAAGGGAGTGAGTACTGAATACAGTCAAGTAAAATAATAAGTAATTAAAGTAGAGATGTTGAGACGCTCATAGCATTGTGGTACTGAAATGTTCGTCACGAAAACCGGGGTTAACCAAGCTCAATCTGTTGATGAGTGGCCGTTTCTGGCATTTCCACTCTCAAGTTTGCCACAAGCCCAATTAAAAAGAAAATAATAAGAAGTAATTCTATGTGTATTAACCGATGTCAACCAATTCGTAGCCGCTGAGCAATATCAAATAGACTTAATTGGTTAACTAATAAATTGCTCGTATGGTTGACAACCAATAGGAAGATCTTGGTTGGCAACCGTATTATAATTATGTACTATTATAATAATACCTCTAATCAGTAAACATTTTGAAAGTTAATTGTATTATTCAGCGAGCCGCTATTCATGTTCGAGCTGGGGTCCCCAGTTGGCGATGTGAAGTGGGCTCCATACTCCAGCACCGTCTTTGCAGCGTGTACTGCGGACGGAAAGGTTAGTCTTGTCTCTTAAACAACCAAAGCGGTTGTCTGATTGGCCGTCGATGCCGTAATATAAGTAGGACTTATTTATCACACTTCTTCTTACCGATAGCATTTTTATCTTGCAAGAAGAATGTTTACTACTTTTAGCGCGTAAGTTGACACACACACTAATATCTAAGTATAAAGGTAATGTTATTTTATCAATAGACTATACGGCTATACAGTGTACTATTTAATTTTAAGCAAGAAATCTCGATATTTCCTTTAATTTAATTGCATATTCAGAATCTTCATCCAACGACCACCCGCAAACCTTACCAGTGTGGGGGGATCGCCCTACACAGTCGCTCGCTGTGGCGGCAGTTAGGTGAGGCCTATGTCCAACAGTTGACATCGTTGGGCTGATATGATGATGAGGGACTATTCCTTAATTATCATATGGGCCTATGCTCATGAGGAATATGTTTCCGTATGCCTCCACCGCCACATACCTACTGCAGATGGATTCAAAGAAAAATTTAAAAACCTTGAATACGCAGCTTAGCTTCGTTTGAAAATTTCTTTTCAGGTTTTCGTATACGATTTGAACGTGGACAAGTACAGGCCGATATGCGTACAAGCTGTGGTCTCCAAGAAGACAAAGAAATTAACCAGGCTAGATTTCAACGAGACCCTACCAGTCATTCTCTGCGGAGATACTAAGTATGACGTCATCATAACCTAGATAGGTATAGACAGGTTTCTATAACGAAACTAGCTGTTGTCTGGGACTTCGCTGCCGTGGATCTTTTGTTTGGCCACTACTCTGCTCCGTAGTCGTACCGTGGTGTTATATAGCCTATACATATAGCCTTCCTCGTTAAATGGACTATCCAAGACTAAAATAATTTTCCACATCAAACAAGTAGTTTCTGATATAAGCGTGTTCAACCAAACAAACTATTAGAGACCTGTGTAATTTCAGATAATTGAAAAGCAAGTTTCGCAGCATGGTTTTGGAATGAGGACTAAGAAACTACTTGTACCTACATAAATTATATCTGTTAAGTGACGCAGTTGCGTGTGACGTAGTAGTTACAATGAAATTTGTTCCATGACTTATTTACTTCCATGTGAATACTTAATTGTTCATTCAGACTATAAAATAAACCGCCTACAAACCTGTTTATGGAAATACAACAGCTTTTTGTTGCATGTTTCATATTTATAAAACAATTTTCTACCTAATGTAAATAGTAATAGAGAATAATTTACAATAATCGCGTTAGACTGACTTATCAAAATGTCGTCGTCCTCTTCTCCTAACCTCGCCGCAATAAATAATCGAGTATTTCGACCGGCTTCACATAGCCTCCATAGCTCAGGGGTTAGAGCACTGGTCTTGTAAACCAGGGGTCGAGAGTTCAAATCTCTCTGGGGGCATTGAGTAGATCCTCTTTTTAAAATTTTCAAGAATCTTTTTTTTTAATTTTTAATGATATTTTCTGTATTATTTCTAAATTTTCAGGGGAACTTGTCATGTTCTGAAATTATCACCGAATTTGCGAGTTATGTGTAAACCGCCGAAAAAATCTAAAGAAGCAACCGACCAAAGATCATTACAGGTACTATAAAAATTTGGTTTATAAATAATATATAAATTTATAGGTATCTATTTATCTATTCTATAGGTATAACCTATAAGTAGACTATGTCATTGTCGTATCAATTTCGTGGTAATTGACAATGTTTTAACCTAATCAATAAGTATACTTGCGAAGATTTCCCACTGATTAACTTTAAAAATTTTAATAGAAATACGTCTTTCATCATTGTTTTAGTTTAGTCTTCATGATAAGTGATGACGTTTCTTTTTCTTTTCTTTTAATCATACATTGTTTTTATTTAATACTTTAATTTACATGTTTTGTTAATATAATTTTCTAATAAAATTTGTTTATAATGAAATTCTTTAGTTACATCAAAACTTTTTTGTTTTTCCAGATTGCTAAGCTGACAAAACTACTGACGTTAGTTCGAGATCCGCCTTTCCAGATTGGAGTTGTTGACGAAAAGTTTGAGGATGATTAAAACATCGATACGAATGAATGAAATATATACCTGTATACGTAAACACTACCTGAATCGGCGTCGCGAATATCGATCCCTTGCAATACCAGTTTGTGCGATCGGCAATTTATGCCGCTTCACAGCTGTCTGGGAGACTCGTATGGGCAATCCGCACGGGCTCCCGGATCACCAAGATAATGTAGAACATGATTACATAGCGACGCGTACGACGTAGATCTGCTCCGGGTTAAGCCTGTTCGTTTCGTACTGATGAGCGATACCTCATTTTAGAGCATTGCGTAGTGCGGACACTACCCGTACGCGGGGCCCTGATTTTGAGCTGTCGGATTTCGGTTTTCGGAAATGTAATTTTTTTTTAAAGTTAAAAATACTTATTGAAATGTACATTTTGTAGAAAACCAAATTCAGTTTCTAATTTACCGATAAGCTATTTTCTACCAATAAATAAACACCGTGAATAAACTTCGTTAATCGAAAACGATGCGAGAGCATCCCGACGGTTCAGATTCAGGGCCCCAAGTCTCCCGTGCATGGACGGCCTACCCGGACAGCTGTGAAACCAGCCTAATAAGAATATGCCAAGGTCTGGGTGTTTTGAATTGAATATAAATCCGTTGATGTCAATGGATAGGTTATACTAATACTTAGGATGTGTTTTCAATATTTGTAAAGCCCCCATCATTATGATTAATCTCTAGTCGAGGATTTAGTCATAGTTTAGATTTAGCGCCTGTTTCACCACTGGCAAATAAGTAGTAGACAGACTTTAAGAAACTTATTTGACACATTTTTGAAGTATTTTTCATATAAAATCCGTCAAAAAAGTCTCGAGGTAGTTTATTAGACACTTATTAGAAGGGGGTGAAGCAGGCCCTTAGGCAAGTAAATTTATTAGTAACATTTTATTGTATACGCATTAAATGTCTTAATGTTATGGAAACGAGTATTTGCTCTGAGATGGAAACAGTCACAGAAATTATTATAAAGTTTCTTAGTCAACAACCTACTTTTAAGAAATGGGTTTGCGAATTTCGAATACGGATCGTTAAAATAACAATTCGACTTTCTAATTTTCATCATAATTACATAGAAAACTGTACAAAAAGCAAGGTTATAGTTATGAGACCTTTATTCTGTATATTTTTAGTATCTTTTTATTGATAAACATTACACATTATGTTATTTCCTCAGATACAAAGAGTATTTGCATGTGCTACTAATTATTATTATAAAATAAAAAACATTTTTACTTATAATTGTATAATTATTCTAATAAAGCCTCCAATAATAGCTTAAATTAGTAGAAATGTGCCTACATAAAGGCACTTAAATACAAAATGCAGATTTAGTTAAACTCTTAAAACAAAACAATCCATTTAAAATGGACGATGAAACTTTAAAAGTTATAAACAAGCAAATATAAGAACACAATAGATCACAAAGTTTTTAAATTAATTGTACCATTTACTGAATATTCACATTCGCGTTTTGTACGTTCCTGTCCAACAACATTATACGAATGCTTTTTCTCCAATTAATTCAAAATACGCTCATGATAAAGCTCGCGCTTTCCATTTATAAAAATCTATTGTTTCATGGTTACATAACCGTTGACTAGCTTCGTGAAATTCGCAGTTTACACTATTTAAGACAAAATCGTATAAAATTAAAAAATAGGTAAGTATACCAACAGCATTACTTATTAGAAGAGTGATTTGGGGGTCATTGGAAACATATTTAACACGACTTTACCACTATCAAAATAAACATATTTTATTTATTTATAATTAAAAAAAACTTCTTGCTCAAAATATGTGACAAAAGGCGGGCTTAAAGCTAAAATCATTATCTACCAGCCAAACCTTTGGGTGATGCAGAAATAAAAACTGGTAGGTACTGGTAATTACTTACCAATACCAATAATTATTATATTTTAAATAATTACCCAATATAGCATTCTTGCATATTATCTGCACGTATGCTACATTCGGTAATATTTTTCTTTATTGGCGAATTAGAGATACAGGTCATAAATCAGATGTAAAGTACTTTTCTCAGATTTAATACAAAAATTGTTGCATGTTCCCAAATCACCCAGCAAAACTATTTGTACAATTATGCAAAAGCTGTCCTACACTTTATATGCAAAAAATCATAAGATATGTGCTCACTAACCACTTATAATCCTAACGTTTAACTGTCTCCATGCACTCAAATGTTGCCAACAACAGTTTTTAAAATGCAAGTTCAAATCTCGATAACAATTTAATACTTATATCTCTTTAACTAAATAATAGAATATAATTCTAATAGCTCTATTAAGTAATCTTATTACTACTGACTAGTTTAATTAACATTATTGCATGGTGTATAAATGACTAGAACATACCTAGGTTATAAATGCAATATAAATGAATAATTACCAGTTTCTGAACCATCGAAAAAAAGTTATTCATCGAATAAAGTATAACCTAACTGAATAATAAATTTAACATAATATGTAAGTACAATAAAATAAAACAATATAACTAAAGATCATACCACTGTCATTTTTAATTTGTTTATGTTATATTTTATCCTAGCAATTACTTTTATTTGATGGTTCAGAAACCGGGCATACCACTTCTGATAAGAGAGAGTAACGTCTCAATTTAAATGACAATGCTGTTATACAAATGCAATTCAACTGTGGATAGAAACTCAATATTTTATATACCTACACAAATAAAAACTGACTTAGCTGTCAAATGCTGATTTTCAACCACATACTGTCCGAATTTCCCATTTGACCCTAGCTTCAACAAAAACGAGTTGCGAAAAAATAAAATCAGCGCACTCTGCAGAAACTTCTATGAAAGAAACTATCACTACAACATTTTTTCTGGTTAGACTTTAAAAGTTAAAATACCAAAAATAGTTTTTCTTATAAACAAAACTGTATCATTAACTACAGAAGTAAAGATACACAACTGACTAGATTAGATATTAGCCAAAAATATTATTATCTAAATAAGAAAGACTATAATGGCGCAATTACACTTGGTCGTTAGTCCGAATTCAATTGCCTATAGAGTTCAACTTGGTCTAAAAGAATGGAGAGTATGAGTACACCCATCATTCGTTTTGATTCCCGAGTCATGATACTAGACACCGTGTCCGTATTCAAAAGAAAAATATAATTAATGCATGGGGTGTCCGAGTAACGGCTTTTGTGCCACAGAATACGAGTTAACGACTAAGTGTAATAGCGCCATAAGGCCCTGTTCTTATTTGTGGATTTAACTGTCAGATAAGTATCTACTAGCCTATCTACTAGATAATTATCTATTAAAAACTTAGTGGACTAATTTTTGACATGTTCTTATAAAATCGGTTCAGGTGAGTCCAGATATAAGAAGTAGTAAGTAATGCTATATATAACACGTCCACATTATTTAACATAACAATATAACGCAAGACTATATTAAACATTATATCGTCCACACGAATAAAACATGTTAAATAAACTTTGTTGTCAAACATGTTTTGTTTAGTCTGCATTCACCTTTAAGTCTCAGACAGTTATCAGACAGTTATCTAGCTTTGGTGAAAACAGGGCCTAAAAGTGGTGAACTTAAGGATAAAGAAGTTTGGGTCCAATTTTGTCGCATCGCTCTACCGCGTTGGCGCCTAGTTTGAGGTCCAAGAAGGCGCGAGCGTCGTTGGGTGCGGGCGCTGAACGACCCGCAAACGTTATCTGTTTACACACAAAAATTTATATTAAATTATGATTTATGAAGCAAATTTACAGCTAAGTTCTATGCATAGGAGATGACCATTAATTTAAGTTCTTCAATTATTTTTTCATGCTGGCAAATCAGTATAGACTAGGGTCCTGCAAACTACAATAACAGTGGATTTATGCAACTTTTATGAAACATAAGTGACAGGTTGTATGTGAAAAATATGTCAAATATCTGTCAACTAAGTTTCATATAGGTTATTTTATCAGACAGTTATATGCCAGTGGTGAAACAGAGCCTAAGTTAGTTAAAAATTAATATATGCAAAAGAATTACCTGAGCTAACGGATGCAAATGCCTCTCTGGGAAATCCCTCTGATGTGCCAATATCCAGTCAGCAGGCCACATGGTCCCGTTTCTCGCAGTGAACGGTAATATCAGCACGTACACTCTATTCGTCGCTGAATACGCCACTCTATAGTAGTGGCCTTTAGTCGCACGCTCCCATACAAATCCGTCCGCGTCCGCGCCCCCTCGCTGCAGCCAAGATACTCGGGACACATCCGACGCGTGGATACCTATTTCTATATGTTCCACCCATGGTAAGATGTCGCTTCTGGAAATTGAAACAATCATATATTACTAATATTATAAAGCTGAAGAGTTTGTTTGTTTGGTTGACCGCCCTAATCTCAGGAACTATTGATACGTGTTAGATAGCCCATTTATCAAGGGTGGCTATAAGCTATATAACATCACGCTAAGGCCAATAAGAGCAGAGCAGTGGCCAAACAAACGGCTAGTCAGTAAAATTACTATCTTCAATGAAATTACCTCATAACAGCACCAAGTAATGACGTAGTCTCGAGCCAGCACCGAGCGCCCGCTTGTAACAAGGCCCGTAACACGTGGCCGGCAACACGACGCATGTTGCGACGACAGCACGGCGGTGTGTTGCGACCCGACAGTATGTACGATGGTGTGCCTTGTACTGAAGGGTAGCAACGCTGTCAAATATAGGTAAGAAATTTTTAGACTTGAAAGAAAGCTGGTAATGCCGCAAAAATATAAAAGCGCGGATTTGAAAGGGTTCGCTATATTTATTTAATGGTAGATAATGCCTCAGGTATTAAGTCTGCTTTGGTACTATTTTTTGTTAAGAAAGTTAACAAATAAATAAAATTGCAATTACAGTAGAGTCCAGATGTTTGATAAGTTCACCTTGTCGTTATAAACAGATTGTTGTTACAAGCAGTCATTATATCCGAATACTACTGTATTTGTTTGGAGTCTTGATATACTCTGTCTGTCAATTTTATGCTCGTAAAGTCCCTCAATACATGGCTTGTTCACCATTACAAGACTTTTCATAACAAATTAAATCTTTTTTTATATCCTATTATCAACATACCTGAGTCTCCCTCTTACAGCCAAACCACTGCACTCTGCCATCTTCTCTGATAACAGCCTTGATACCCAATTGTTTGTACAGAGCTACTCTATAGTCTCTCATATGTCGTGAAGCTCTCTGTTTTGCTCCCGGAGTCTTGAGCACACCATGACCTGCACCAAGCTTGCCATCTGATATCTGAATCTGGAAGATTTTTTAATAATATAGAAAGAAGATTAAGTGTAAAGAAAGCTGCTTAAGATACATACAGAAATATTTATTTTTTTTGTTCGATCCCCACCCAGGACAAATCTTTGTGTGATGAGCATAGAGGTTTGTTCTGTGTCTGGGTGTAATTTATCTATAATATGTATGTATTTACAAAAAAAAAATGTATTTAAGTAGTATATCAGTTGTTTAGTACCCATAACACAAGCAAATAAATTTGCTTACTTTGGGACTAGATGGCGCTGTGTGAATGTGGTAGAATATTATTATTATTATTGGTAACCTACCTTAACATTTTTCACAGCGGTCTGCAGATACAAAGTCTCAGGAAAAGGTAGTGCAAAAGGCTGTGGTACTTTATGCAAGAGCAAGGTTCTTATTAACAGAGCGTGTTGTCCGTGTACTGCGTCACAGATCTTCCCTGAGGCATCTTTACTGTAGTGCAGTGTCCAGTCGGCATACCTCCACTGTATTTGCTGACATATCAAGTGTGCATTACCAACACCTATAGCCACAGCCTGTATAGTACTCCCCGATGCTGCTACCATAGCCATTTGTAACACTCGTCGCGACACCCGTGCCGAATCAGGCACAAATAACACGTAATCAGTAAATATATGCGTTAAAGGGTTAAAATCTTGAGGCGATGCATTCAATTTTAATTCTAATGTTAAAACTTTCACGTTACGTAGTGTCTCGTTTGTAGCAGAGAATGGAAACGGTGGGTACGGAGTACTCTCGCATACCACAACAACTGGCATGTTTGGAAACGCAGAAACAAAGGACTGCACGCTGTCGGCGATATCATTTTCGAAATCTTCAAACTGACGAAATACCACAGTAATTAACTTAGACAAATGTCGTGATGACGAGGAACGACTGTGTGGACTAGGAGACACAGTAACTGGAGCAAGCGAATAAAGACGAATCTGAGGGAACAGGTAACCACATATCGAAACAATCAATATTATTGCGGCAATAATATAGAACTTGAATGTCAAGCGACCGCGGAAAAGTCGATAGAGCATTATTTTCAGTGATAAACTGACGCATTTCAGTCATTAAATAAATTATTTACTCGCATCGAACAAGTTTATTTTTCGAGTTTATTTGACGGAATTTGACCGATTTTGTTATTATCAATTGACGTTTAGTAAAAATGTTGCCATAATTGGCATTAATAATAAAATATTTATCTATTAATAATAAATTTGCCTATGGTTCAATGACATTCCTACATTGCAATATAAACAAACATCACTGATCTCTATTACGTCTATTCAGGTCAGTGACAAACATACATATTATTAAAGTAGCGGCTGGCCGTGGTTGCAGATGCGTAGTATCCCTTATTAGTCTGTGGTTGCAGGCGGCCCAGGACCACAGAACACTTATACCCAGGAGGGACTGCTCACGGTGGCGGTAAATTAGGTGAGGATGGATATAGGATCCAGCAGTGGAAGTCGTTGAGCTGATAAGATGATGATGATGCTGCATTCTAGCCCCAAATTAATCTTGATACATAACTATGATTTCAAGTACGAAATTAAATTTAAAAGTTTTTTTTTCTATGAATAAATAAAACAAGATTATTATTTATTTAAATCTAATAAATCTTCTCGTAATTTTTTCATTTTTTTCAAACGAGGTTTATAGAGGTCTAAAACGAAGTTTAAATCCTCTCAGGGTGGTTTGGCTTGGCTGTGCCTCTCAGGCCAATGTGCGGACGAATTGATTACAATGGATATTGAGGCGCTAACTGCTGCTGCGGTTTATTTATTCACAGCATTCCGCAATTACGTGAATGTATATAAGAAAATGGTACCAAAAAGAAATGGAAAATTAATTAATTAAAAAATTAAAATAACCCGACTGCAAAAAATCAACACATAAGCAACGCACTAAAAAGACCGAAAAATGGTTGTAATTATTATTCCTGATTAAATTTAAATACATAACATATTTATGTATAAATTTGTAATCTCCATTTGATTCCGTTTATTTTGATACCCTATTCGAGAGGTTTGGTTAAAAAAAAAATTGAATCCTTATAATTTATTATATATTATTTTTATTTGTAGGTAAAATAATTTTGTGAAAAAGTTAATATTTAAATCAAGTGCGTGCGATCACTCTGGCAGGGCGTAGCAAACTAAACGCGTGGCCAACGTGTGGACGCAGCGGCCATAACACTGCCACAACCCTTTGATCTTTTTTTAAAAACCGACACCACACGGATCTCGCGCCAACTTGTGGGCCATCTCATGATACAAGCCAAGATAAGCACAAACACCCCCTCTACATGATGGCGCCCAATGGTATTGGCAACAGCACTTCGCCACAACGTTGGCCAACGTGTAGAGGAGCCATAAGATCAATACCGGTATTTTTAAGCCCTCGATTAGGTCCTGATTGTTATAGACTGGCCTGTTGGTCTAGTGGTTAGTGACCCTGACTACTAAGCCGGAGGTCGTGGGTTCGATCCCCACCCAGGACAAATCTTTGTGTGATGAGTATAAAGGTTTGTTCTGTGTCTGGGTGTAATTTATCTATAATATGTATGTATTTACAAAAAAAAAAGTGTATTTAAGTAGTATATCAGTTGTTTAGTACCCATAACACAAGCAAATATAATTGCTTACTGTGGGACTAGATGGCGCTGTGTGAATGTGGTAGAATATTATATTATATTATTAGGTCCGTCCGGTATCCGGGATCCCGGTTTGCGATCCTATGTAAAATGTAATACTCTCTGTAAAGATATTGTTGTATTATGCATTTATTATTCATTAAATAAATTATTACTTATCTCACAACTAGCCATTATACATTTGTAAAAAAAAATTACATACAAACAATAAAACAACTTCTTGTCCCTCTTGACTAAGAGTGTTCGTTATATTTTATAGCGGAATAATTAACCTAATAAAAAAATATATTCATATTACCCATTATTTATTAAATACAAAAACTAATATAGCTATTTACGTCATCCTATTATTTTTGCGAACAAACACTGAACGAACGCCGTGTTAAGGTCACTCGAGGTCAAATTTCGAACTCATCCTGATCCCACCGACCGACCGATGAATGAAAGACAAACGATATTTAATATTTCAAGTCACAAGCCAAATTATGCTCTATTTTTAATGCAATAAGGTTAAAATTTCAATTGTACCTAAAAATATTAGTGTCCAGTTGTTCGTTTTTTTTTTTTATGCGAAATTAAGCTTTAATCTGACTGCATAAGAACTACATTGCTTAATCCAATTAAATAACATATTCATTTCAATTGAATACTAATATTTTTTCGGCAACGTTTTATTGAAACAAATCGTAATGATTTATTTTTTCTATTACATGCCAAGTTATGCTCTAAAATGAAGACCATAAGGTTAAAATTCCAATTGTACCTAAAAATATTAGTTTCAAGTTGTTCGTTATTTTTTTTTTATGCGAAATTAAGCTTTAACCTGACTGCATACGAACTACATTGCTTAATCCAATTAAATAACATATTCATTTCAATTGAATACTAATATTTTTTCGGCAACGGTTTATTGAATTAATTATTTTTATTACATGCCAAGTTATGCTCTAAAATAAAGACCATAAGGTTAAAATTCCAACTGTACCTAAAAATATTAGTTTCGAAAATTGTTGGACGTTATTTGCATTTTAGGTATGCGAAATTATGCTTTATCGTAAGGTAACTGGATACTAGATTGATTAATCGAATCAAACAAACGTTTGGGCTTGGGTGTTTCAAAGAGGGTCTCGACACTTAGAAAAATTTCGTCACTTTTTATATGGAGTTGAGACTTAGAATAATTTTGATCGAGTTTGTATGGAAATTGAAATTGTAAAATTTTCGATTAATTTTACGCTCAGATGCACCGTTTCTGAGATATGACGAAATTACTTTTTAGTTCAGCCCGACTTGGATAGGTTAGGTCAGAAGGCTAAGGCGGGAGCTTCGCTCCCACCTTGCGCCTCTTTGCGGCACTCGGCGACCTACGTTTGAACGATTATTTTTCAAAATTTTAGGTAGGTAGGTAATATTTTATTCGGTTATATTTTAATGAAATTTGAAATCAGTACGAACGCATTATTTGAATAGTGCGGATGCAATTTTTATGCTAGACGTGAGCGAGTTTCTTGTTTGCGTTTTCTTAGCTTTCAGTTAGCTTTTATTTTGCGTTGTTATAATAAGTTTAGTCAGTATAGGTCTATAATTAATTAGGTGATAGGTTTAATAGGTTAAAACTGTAAATAAATGTGTATAAGTATTATATATTAGAAGTAAATTTCATTGAGTTTATTTTATGATTATATTATGATGATATGATATGATCTCTAATATTCGCTAATAATCACTTACAAATCTCACAACAAACTCACGGTAGGTATACATCATTTAAGAATCATTAGAATAAATTGTTATTAAAATAAATCCCAAACACAACAGTATGCGTTACGTTAAAACGAATAGCACAGCATCGTTGAAAAGCGTTGGCCTCAAACTAATATAAATATATTATAGCTGTAAAAATAACAGGTTTAAAAAAAATAGCATATAGCTAGAACGCGTTTTTAATATATAGCCGTTACGAACACTCCTACTCTTGACAAGTTCACCAATTTGCGCATGTCACGTCACGCTGCTGTGTGTACGTCAAATTTTATTTTACTCTTTGGTCCAAATTTATGTTGAAGATTTTCGTGCCTACTTTCCTTAAAACATTTTAACAGTGTTAGAATTACTGTTTCTGTAAAAAATGGAAGATGATAAAGACTTAGAGCCACTAGAACCTTCCCTGAAGAATGTAATAGATCAGAAATCTTTAAGATGGATTTTCGTTGGAGGGAAAGGTGGTGTCGGCAAAACTACATGCAGGTAATTAATTAATGTAACTTCCAGCTACATACAGGATTTCAGCTACAACTGTAAAATCTAATATTCAAAATTATTTTAGTTGCAGCCTCGCCGTTCAATTGTCAAAGGTTCGGGAATCCGTTCTAATTATTTCTACAGATCCAGCTCACAACATTTCAGATGCATTTGACCAGAAATTTTCCAAGGTATGTAAAATACACGTTAAATTTTATTATGGTAAACACGGTGACTTATTTATTAAATTTGTAAGCATACCCTTCAATAAAAACAATTTTATATCATTGAGAATGATGGGGCAATGGGCAAAACAATACAAGCTCTTTAACCTTTTATCCGCCGGACTGCTCTCATAACAAGTATTAACAAGAAGAACGTATTATTCTACCCAGAAGTAGTTTAGTAATTTGTTATGTATGTTTTTCAAAAACTGTTGCATGTTGTTGTAACACATGTGAAATAATTATTTGGTGGTTAATATCATAATATAACAGATCATGTAAGCATAAGTTAGTTTATATTATATGAGACCTAATCCTTTAGCTCTATGTTGCTGGGGTCTCTGGTGGAACTTTTCTATGGAAACATCAACACTAATAACAATGAAGTGGCCTACTATATGTGACAAAATAAAAATGATGCAATCTTATGTTTGGAGTGATGAAAAATCATAACAATTCATAAAATTAGTTATGATGTTATACATAGAGAAAACTCGACCTTAGATTACCCACTTCAATGAAAAGGGTTGTTAATATTGAATCTCTTCTAACTCTTAAACTGTCCAAGGAAAACATTGATAGTTGCCCCTTCATTAGCTATGGAACTACAAGTTGTGCCATGGACGTGCAAAGAGTTGATTGGGATAAGAAATATAGTCCCAATGGCTCTAGAGTGATAAGTACTAACTTTTTCATTAATTTTCAATTCTTTTTTTAATTTCAGGTGCCAACTAAGGTGAAAGGGTTCAATAATTTGTTTGCTATGGAGATTGACCCCAATGTGGGTTTAACAGAGCTTCCTGAAGAATACTTTGAGGGAGAGACAGAGGCTATGAGGCTTGGCAAGGGAGTCATGCAAGAAATAGTTGGTGCTTTTCCTGGTATTGATGAGGCTATGAGTTATGCTGAGGTATTGTTTGTTCTTTATTCCCTGTTCTTTTATCCTTATTATATATAATAACAAATAATTTGATCAGTGTAAAGAAGAACAGTTTTGTATCTCTCCTCCAATTAAATAATAAAAATTGAAAACCACGAAATATGACACACGACGTTGCCACTTTGGATGTAAAAACCCTCTTAACCTTGTTTTGTATTATTTACAGGTGATGAAGCTAGTGAAAGGCATGAACTTCAGTGCAGTTGTGTTTGACACGGCTCCCACTGGGCACACACTGCGTTTACTGTCATTCCCACAGGTTGTAGAGAGGGGCTTGGGTAAACTAATGCGTCTTAAGTCAAAGGTAAATAGTAACTATTCACAATTTTTCATATTTTATAAATATGGGCCTGCAGTAAGCGGCCACCTATTCCAGGTTGCCTGTCCATCTGTTAGGTGGTTGCTTACTGTGGGACAGGGTTAAATATTTGAATAATTTGAATTTTAAATTACAATATATGTCAATTGAGTCAAGGACATATTTGTTCATAGTTTGTTTCTTTCATAGGTTGCGCCATTTATAAACCAAGTGGCGACTCTGTTTGGCTTGGCGGAATTCAATTCAGATATGTTTAGCAATAAAATGGATGAAATGCTGTCAATTATTCGACAAGTGAATGCACAATTCAAGGATCCCAACCAAACCACTTTTGTATGTGTTTGTATAGCTGAATTTCTGTCGTTATACGAAACTGAGCGTTTAGTCCAGGAGCTGACCCGCTGTGGTATAGACACACATAATATTGTTGTGAACCAGCTTTTGATGCGTACCTCTGCGCCTTGTGAACTCTGTGCAGCAAGGCATAAGGTTCAAGAGAAATATCTGGAACAGATTGCAGACTTGTATGAGGACTTCCATGTAACTAAACTGCCATTGCTGGACAAAGAAGTGCGTGGTGCGGCCGCTGTAAATGCCTTTTCCGAATATCTCATCACACCATACGTGCCTCCAGCGCCAACCACGTGAGCTTTGATTTTTCAAAACTAAATACCCGTGTGTGTAAGTGTATTTATTATTATATTTTAATGAAACCTCTTTGTTTTAAATTACTTTATGGTGAGTGAAGGTGCTATGTGTCACAAGCTTTCTTTTCAAATACTGCAACAATATGGCTAGTGTATGACTGGAATATATTCTGCAAGGGGTTTTTATTATTTATCATGAATTGGTATCAAAAAGTGTGCATACTGAACCATATTATTATTAGATTTCATATTCTAGAAAAACAAATGCAATAATTATTATATTATATTTATTATATTTCTTTTTTTATTGAAACCCAGTGTGTGTTTATTTCTTTTTATTTATCATAATTATAAAAAAACTCTTGTAAACCATAATCTAGCCAGGTATAATACATATTTCTTGTAAAGTTGACCACTGATATTATTTCAATACGAATATCAAGTTACAAAGTCCATTTCTGTCAGAGAAGGGTTTCTGTTAGTACAGTCAGCGTCAAATAGTTAGTGACACTTAAGGTATTCAAATTTATAGATGCAACCAAAAAGTCAATAATATCAGTACAAGCAAAGTTTCCATATTGTTGTCAACATTTTACGCGCTCATAAGTCGAGACGCTCAAAATGTCATATAGATAGGTTTTTTTTTTTATAGAAGCCAAGCATAGTGGCTCCTTTTCGTCTGATGGAAAGCTGAAAGAGGAGCCCAAATTGCTTTGCCAGCTGACAGGAGACCCAAGTGTCCTGTCAGCCGGCACAGCCATGCTGGCCCGCAAGGTGCTTCTTCACGCTTCGCTTGAAGGATTCCATATTGGTTAGATTTAATCAAGCCGCCATAAACACTAACTATTTGACGCTGACTGTACAGAGAACTTACGATGTTTGACTTTGATATCTGCTAGTAAGCATTACATGCTTTTTGGAATTATCGCACTAACAGTGCAAAAGAGTTCGTTGAAAACATTACTGGGCAAATTTGAACCTTATAATAATAGATAGAATACGAAAATTGCCGAACAGGCTAGTCTCAGTTTATACCTATTTCACATTCAGTGTGATATTACTTCAGCAAGGTATATGTTCTGAGACGCCTTCTCCATACATTTTACTGGCGCTATTGTCTCTGAAAATAGATACTTCTTTTCATAGAACAATTAATTTGATTACTTTTCTAAAATTTTTCAATCATCATCATTATCATTTCAACCCATAAACGTCCCACTGCTGGGCACGGGTCTCCTCCAAAGAATGTGGAGGGAATTTAGCTTACTATACCATGCTGACCAGACGGGTTGGTATGGTATAGGGTTTGTTTCGAATGTAGTGCTCTTGATATTACATTCCCTTAGTCGCCTTTTAATGGCATTATGCATTCTTAATCTGTCACTACACGGACAAATTTTTCAATAAATTGGGCAAATTGTTACCAAAAAGTCAATACCCGGGATTATTTAATGTAGAAAAGATTGTTCTAGGTAAAAAAGTGTATGCTCAGAGACAATAGCGCCTAAAATTTGGTTACGATTAAATGGCGGCAAAGGCTCAATTTGTTCGACACCGTAGCATTGTGCGTTGATAAATATCGCCGAACCAAAGTTTAAACTATTCAAATGGCCATTTATAAATAATAATTACAACAACATGTTGCATGTCACTAGAACAAATACTGATGTCTTTATTTATCTATAATATTTAACGTTACAATAATAAAAAACAACAAATTTCAAATACTTCAATAACAACTGGCAGTGTTTGTTTAACCATAAATTATATTTAAAATACTTTAAAAATCTATATTAAAAATGCTTTTGGTAAACATCATTACCATATTATTATAAACAGTATTAAAAATAATAATACAACCATTAAGCACAAACGAAAACCCGTAACTTGTTGTGTATGGGCAGAACTCCACTCGACAGACTCTTAAGGATCGCCTCCACGACCGAGAGAATCGCAGCGTTATTAGCGTTGTGCCACGTACTTCTATTAATTCTCTCGCCGTGTATTGACACGTTCAAGAGAGTGGATAGAAATGCGTGATACGTCGATAAAAATATCGCCGCGTTCCTCTCGCCCGTGTAGATGATCCCTTACATTTGTAAAATTGTATGTTTGGGTCCTGTTTTACAACTTTTATGGTACTAAAATTAGAAATGAGAAAGTTAGCATTGATGGGATGGATTGCTGAATAAATATTTGGTCCTCAATGATGGCTGAAAGACTATTAACCCTTTGAACGCCAGAGACGTCTACACACATAAAATGAAAATATGCTCACCACGCCAATGACGGCATGACACGACAAAAATGTACTGTATTTTAAAAGCTTGGCGCTCAAGGCACGGCGATACCAATGTGGCGGTCAAAAGGTTAAGTCTTTAATAAAACTAGTTTCCGCCCGCTAGTTTGTCTGTTCAAAGTAGCCTATGTTGTATTTCAGACTATATTCTATTTGTCTGTTAAATAAGTTTGTATACCACGTCGGCAAACAGACGTACGGGTCGCCGAATGGTAAGCGAGTATCGTAATCGTAGTATCTATAAACGCCTGCTAAACCACATCACTAGCGCGAACCCCATACTGACTGTTAACTGTTTAAATTTTCATATATAATCTATCACTTAAGCCTCAGATGGTTAATGAGACACATATCTGCCAGTAGTGTAAAAGGGCCTTATTCTCATAATTATTATATAACTGGGAATTAAGATTATTCATAAAATCACAAATGATTTATTATAATTATAGGCGTTCGAATGAAGTTCGCCCCTAACAACGCACTCAATTTAAACATTCCATTTAAACAACGTCATAATCTCAACAAATAAACTAAGACATAATCTTAGTCAACAGTCTGTCCGAGCGTTATAAAAGTACATCCTCACATATCCGTGCAGTGCAACGTAAAAATGTTAAAAAAAAATTGTTACATCACTGGCAGATAAGTTTCTGATAGCCTATCTGTAAGGTATGTGACAGATTTTTTATAATCTTCATCTGTCACTTAAGTCTCAGATAGTTCAGACACTTAAATCTGCCAGTAGTGAAACAGGGCCTTATATTAGTTATAGTAAACTACTTTCGTCAACATTGTACTTTTTTTAAAGTGATTCGCTCACGGTTCTTGTACTGCACAAATATTTCCGAATAAACCTGCCGTTGCACGGCTTTAAATCACCATCCCCAACTCTGTCTCCAACAAAGAATTTGGTCGCCAACCAACATCGTTAATGCTGATTCCGAGTTATTGTGAGTAGCCGCATTCAATCACGACAACGTGAACTACAATAATTTCTATGAAATAACAATGACGCCCTCTAGTGACAATATTTTGAAACACATTTTGTACTTGCGTAAGTCTACTTGAAGGTGTAAGGCGGGCTTAACGTTGTCACGATCGAATTAACAAAAATTGAAAATTGGCAACCCGCAAAATTTCGCACTAGGCGTTCTAAATCCGGCAGGATCACTTTGGGAAAGATGATTTACAACCTTATAGCACAGCTTCTAATAATATGATGGCTCATTATCGCTCTCGGCACTGTGGCGCCTCAGTCACGCTTGTGTCAACTGGAGCGCTGAGCGGCGGGCGCGGCCACGTGACGCGCGGCCAGCGTCGCGCCGAGTAATGCGCCTAGTAGCGCCGCACAGCACGTGCCGCTCTCGAACAGCAGTTTAGGAGTGAATACGCCCCAGATCATGAGGTGCCGGCAGTGTACTGTCGCTGAGATTGCGCATGCGAACACCTGTAAAGTAAGTTCAAACTTATTATGGGATCGTCCATTGATCACGTGCTACTCGACAGGGGAAAGTTCGGTAAAATACACGAAATATCACAAGACGGGAGAAGGGTGAAGTAAGATACAAGTAGGAAGATGAAGTTGCTAAAGTACTTTGCAAAAAAAAGACACATGATTTTAGGTAGTGGGGCGAGGTTAGTCTAAAACCACAGTGTGTAGTATCGTCAAGAGGGAAAGGGAGACTTAAAAATTGCGTGATTAATGGACGACCCCTAAATCTATTTATAGTACAAGTTTTCTAAAAGTTTAATAGTACTCATTGATTAACCTTTTGCACGCCATGAACTATTTAAAGGTTATGACAAAGATAAATAATATAATTGATTGTAGACTATATCGGCTTTGATGGCGAAAAGATTAATTACACATACCCTGATAGCGAAGCAAAGGCCGAACTTAAGGCACAGCGAGAAGACGGCTGCGAGCTGAGTGCGCGGGCCCACGGCACCCGCGCCAGATTTACCCCATAGGGCAAGCAAGGGTACCGCCACGCCAAACATGAACGGCATTCCTGCAATTTTCATAAAACTTATTTTGTCTTTTGGGAAAAGTTACCGTAATATGTATAAACTGTTTATGCATTAATGTCTTATTAACAATATAGGTAGGTCTTTTTATTTTAATAACTCTTTTAAAAATGTAAAAAGTACAACAATTAGAAATAGGTAAAAAACTTTAAATGTTAATATCTCAGCAAACAAATCTAGTGAAACCAAAAAGGATTAAAGACAGATAAGATTTTTATTTCACCTTTAATAAAAAGTTAATTTATAAATTAAAAAAATCTCACCAAACAGATCCAATGATACTAAAAAGCCGGTGATGGGTTGTGCAAAGTTGATGCCGAGGTAGTTAGGGTCCCCGGCATGGAAGGCGGGCGCCCACCGCACGTGGCCCAAGGTCGCGTGGTGCCCTGTGCCGTAGAAACTGTACGACGCTAGTAGTGCCCACATACATGCCACGCTTGAGTTGCAACGAGTTGATAATGCTGTGGGTAGTTTGATATAAAATACATTTTTAGTTAGTTGGTCAGGAAAACAAATTAATTAATATATTAGCTACTTAAGACTTTTTTATTAACGATGGTGGCTGAATGGATAAGGAACCGGCGGCGTGCAAATCACGCGGTCCGAGTTCGATCCCGACCGGCAGTACCAATGTGGATTCCAATTTGTGGAATTTATATGTACTAGTCAAGTGACTTACCATCTGCTAACGGTGAAGGAACACATCGTGAGGAAACCCACATACCCTAGAACAAATTCTATGAGTATGTCTGATCCACCAACCCGCACTAGGCCAGCGTGAGTGGATTATGGCTCTCAGCTCTCTAGTTAGAGGAGAGGAGACCCGAGCTCAGCAGTGGGACTTAATGGGTTGCTGATGATGATGATTAAGGCTTAATGGGCCCACAAACAAAATAAAAACGGTTATTAATCTTTCAATCACTGGAAAGCTATATTCATACAAACATATAGATCAATCAATCTTTCCATACATTCTCACCGGTTTAGGGTGCCTGCTGACCTTTAACTTTCTTAAAACGTCTTTCGTTCTTTCTTTAGAACGTCTAAAGTTTTAATACAGAAAATAATACTCACAGAATTTCGTAGAGCCTTCATTCTTCAGCAAGGAAACAATGTTGAGAGCCAAAAATCCGAGCACAAGCGCTAACGCAGCGGATGGAGCGAATGCCGCACCAAGAACTAAGGCGTTCGCTATGTAGAACAATAAACCACACACGAGTAAAGGCAATGTCGGGCCACGACCTTCCCGTCTCCAGAGTAAAGCGAACATTGTTGTGAGGACCAGCCACGAGCCTCGCGCGAGTAACCTCGACCGACTCGGAGAGCCTAGGGAGCCCCAACCGACCGCCCAGTGGGCACAAGCGAACAATCCCGCTACAACTATTCCGTATCCTTGCCAGCCAATGTGCCTCCTAGCTACCGCTACCACTGCCGCTACGGACCCCAACGCTAATACTAAAGCAGCTCTTGACGCCTGTCCAGTAGGCACCCCTGTCCCTGCCGTCCAGCAATCCCCTTGCTCCTCCCTACAGCCTCGATATAACCTCGAAACTGCCAGACAGACCCCACACCCACTCCATAATGCTAAAGCTTTCACATTGCTGACGTTCCACACCATCAGAGCTAATACGCTCAAGGCTAAGAAAGAGAGTCCAGCTCCCTCCTCAATAATATAACTATTTGATACTAAAACAGCGGCAGACGCCACTAAAACTGCACGGGCGAAACGTTCATAAAACTGCGAACGGCCTTCACACCATCTCTGAGTGATGCCATCCCAATGCATCAGTACTAACACACACGTCAAAGCCGCTGAAACTAAGCCAGTACTTAGTATAATCGCATGCTCCAAATCATCTAGGAGTTTGAAGTAATAAGCTGTGTAACAAACACCGACACACAACGCTAAGGAAACTATCCCGCTAGGAACAAACGTACTAGCGAACACATTAGGCAGTCTCTCCATTGGAATACCTTCTGTTATCAGCCAATTGAAAAATATGGCTAAAAGAAGAAGTAGTAATGCTCTGAGCATTGATAGTGAATCAAATTCAACCCAGACTTCTCGGAAAACATTTCGAATGTTGTCAATTAGGACCCTGGAACAAAATTGAACCTTATTAAATTAGAGTTAACATTCAAAATGATTATTATGAGTGTTAAACCATTTTTACCTAACATCTGCTATGTAAGTATTTAGATCGTGATCATCCTCAATAGGGGCCGCTTTGTGTAACTGTTCTCTAGTAGCGTTTATAAGATGAGCGAGTTTGTCCAGCGGTATTTGTTGAGACTCTTCCCCATAGCGTATCAAGTATTGCATTATCTGTAAAAGGCAAGTTAAGTGTTCTAGTTAACAAAGCAAATGTTAAATTTATCGTATTATTTACAGTTGTATTATGCGACAGAAGTCTTATCAAATGTCTTATAAGAAATGAGGGCTCTATGTTATTTGTATGTCGTAAAACAAACAAGACTCAATTTATGAGTGACGTGAATTTCAATTCCCTACGACTAGCAGTGGCTAGTCATGGTAGGGAGTGCCCTACAAACCACGCCGGCGCCGTTGTTGCCTTGGTCTACTTGGCATAATCACTAAACTTTTTCTAATGATCCCTTGCTTTTCATTGGAAGTATAAAGCGGCCGCGGCCTCCATAAGAGAAAAAACAACAGAATCAAAAGTTGCTTCAGTTAGCGTAGATTTATTTATAATCGATAAGGCAAATAAATCAAATCCAGCAGTTAAAATGCGATAGGCTGATAATGATAATACATATAGATTAATTGAAATAATTGTGTATCAACTATCACATTGACATATCTAGATCTAACCTATTTAAGTTAATAAACTGCTTACATCATCAATACGTCACGAGTTATTTTAATTAGCGCACCTATTTTATGGTTTAGACACCAGTCGCTAATAGACACACATATTCGTAGTAATTAAATTAGTATTTTATCTACTTCAATCCTGGTTAATATCTATATATTTCTTATTTTGCTTATTTGCTTATCTTCCTTATTTTTGGAATACATTTTACTGGTTGTGGTGTTCTGCGTGTTTTTAAAAAGGGTTTTTTTTTGACGAGTACATTTAATCGGTATTAATAATAATATAATAATAATAATACATATATGTATTTCTATTAAAGACTGTAGTACACTCAGTTCGATAAAATATAATATGGGATTTTTCAAAAAGGGGGTAAATTGATGGGACGTAAGCTTGCCCATAACAATAATAATAAAAAAGTGCATGTAAACCTTATATAATTTTTGTTAAAAATAAATTAACCTGTATTAAAAAAGAAAAAAATATTGCTATCTTACCTGTTTCAAATTGTTAGACAGTTGAAGTAAAGTATTTGCAGTACTAGATTTGGGCAACACAGGCAGCAAAATATTGCCTAGAGAAGGCGCAGGAGGCGGTCTTCCAAGCGCGGCACTAAGTGTAGGAGCTAAATCCGTTTGTTGGACTTCTCTACCAGTTACAATGTCTGCGCCACTGCCCGACAAACCATTTCTCCGGTACGCGAAGAATGCTGCCGTTCGTTCGGCCTTACTTTCCCCACCGTGGTCACCTACGAACAAAGATAATTTTGTAATAATGAGGAATAGTTTAAATGTGGACATGCATATATTGTGAGGCGCAGAACTTTCTAGATACATGAGATAAACATTTAGGCCCTGTTTCACCCCTGGCAGACAAGAATCTGATAAACTATCTGAAACTTAATTGACAGATACATGAGCAGCGGATGTGATGTTTTTTGATTTCCAAAATCCATGGAAGATGTAGATGTGCAACATCCGGGGTTACAAATGTGTTAACGGCCCTTTAAACGCGTTTATACGTATGAACGTACGTCGCAAATTAGTGTCATATTTCGTGGTTTTTTTATTATTTAATCGCAGCTGTATAAATATTTAAAAAATATGTTTAATACATTTTTAGAATTACGTGAACATGTATTAAATAATTAAAGAGTAAGTATCCATAATGCTTACAATTATTTTACTATGAAAATAACGCCCTGTAAGTTCCAATGTGTTTGCATAACTTTTACAAACTTTTTACCTAACTCTAAACGGTGTATTATACATATTTTTAAAATATATATTGCTCAGATTCAATAATGAAAATTGAAAACCATGAAATATGACACCGTTCATATGTATTAACACTCTTAAAGAGAGATTTGCTCATGTCTTGAAGTGCCAGTGACGAAAAATGGACTTAGCATAGTAATAAACCGTAACTCAGAGAATTATATTTTTGTTTAAGTATAAATGCATCTTGCATTGAAGTAGTTTATTTTTACAAGCTTTTTAAATTTTTTTTTTTTTTCATATACAATTTCCAAGCAAAAGGTTATTTACAAATTAAAATTAATAACAATAATTAATTACATCTTTCAATGAATTGGACTCCAATAAACTGCACACATCAGAATGAAATTGGATAAGAATGAACCCTCATTTAGTTTACTGTTCATAAATCATACAACCGTGAGTATGAATCAAAATTTATGAAAACATGAACAAATCACACAATTATAAATAAGACATACAAAAACAGATACTATGCAGCTATGAAGTCCAACCTCATTACAATGAAACAAAACTCTAGACAATGATTAATTCTATAATAATATCCTATTACACAAAAACTCTAACAAAATATGCTTTAGAATCACACACATAACAGCAAAACGATTAGCTTATAGAAAAATGCAAAATTACACACCATAAAATCACTACATCACAAGCAAATCTAACTATTTAATACCTACCCTCATTGTAGTTCCCTTCATGTGAGTCTAAAACAGTTTGAAAAGTTTCAGTTGACTATAATTACAAGTTAGGTACAACATACAATAAATTAAGTATGCTTTTTATTCTTATATTCAAGTTTTTTGGAAGGAAAGTGCAACAGACCTCTAGTTCAACATTGTTATTCAGGTGATTTATTACTATTTTAATGCAAAATCAAATAACAGAAATTTTAAATTAGCTACACCAGGCAGTATAAAGTATTCCACCAATAGTTTGCTTTCCCATTTTTTTACATTTTCCTTCCAGTGTTTTTAAAATTACTATATGAATATTAAAAACTATTACACTTTTTCGAATCTTTTAAATGATTTTGTAAAGTTTTATACCAAGGAATTTATGAAAAAAAACATGATTTTACCAAACTGTACCAAATCAAAACATATTTTCTTAAACGGACTTTACTGTACTTTTTTTTGTTTTGGATGACATTCCCAGACAACATTTGGTAGAACAAAATCATATTTTGGACCAATTTTAAGACATCATTTACATAATAAATAAATCAGCTACATACCTGTTTCTGTCATACCATGGTCTCCAACAACATACAACAATACATCAGGAGGTAGTGTATCAATTATTTTCTTTAGTCTATTGTTTGTTTCATCCAGTTTCCTAGTCATCTCTGCATGATTAGGACCATATCTATGGCCAGCATGGTCTACTCCCAAATAGTGAGCAATCAGAAGATCCCAATCATCTTTCTTTAATTCATCATAAATTTTAGAATCCACTTCTGCAATAAAATATAAGATTTTGTCTTTAATAAAAAAGGGAAGAAAATAGAGGTCATTATTTTGGATTCTGATTATAAACATTAAGAGGGCAAATTGTATTAATATTATAATTTGATGGAATATTGCTGTTTAATTTAAATATAACAACATTAGTTACCTAAGTCAACAGTGTCCAAATCCCAGGTATGGAATGAATACATTGCATGTGACCTGAGCCATTTACCAGGCATCAGACGTGCCCATGTGTCGTCTCCAAGTAGTACTGCCCTGCCCCCATTTTTGATCACCTGATAAAAATTAAAGAATAGTTTCATACTGGTGACCACATTTTATTTTAAATCTTTGAACATAGAACAGTTTGCATGGGTTGAGTTTTAGTTTAAATTTTATGAAGGTATTATAGCCAACCTGTTCAATGATGCTGTCTTCTTGAAGTTCCATAGCAGCAAAATTTGAGCTGGCATCAATGAAAGTAGGTAACGATCCGGTAGCAAGAGCCTTCACACGCTGCAACGTGGTCGTGGGTGGGTCAGCCATAAACCGGAACAGTCGTGTTCGGTCCGGGTGACGATCCAACAACTCCCTTATTATTGGCAAGCGATTCTGATAGGGTAGCGGCTTTTCTAAGCTCGGATCATACTCCGTAAAGTCATATCTCAATGCATCCACCAACAGAAACGCCACTCTAGACCGGCTAGGTGAGCATGCTAATGGACCGCCAGGAACGGCTATAATACGACGAATCTTCTCATTTTCGCTACAAATCTCCGTCACAGTCGAGTTACCCTTCTCACGGCCGTCACACCCGAAATTATTAAGTGGCACACATTCAGTAACATCACTTAACGTTTTACGGGATAAAAGGAACCCATGCCCGAACATAAGAATCGCTGACAAAACCAAGTAAGTAAACCAAACCAAATAAAGAATAAAATTCCATTTTTCTTTCATGGTTATCGCTGCCTATAAAAATGAACTGTAGACTAATTAGAAAAAAATAGAAGACTTACAGTGCAATCCATTGCACTTCCAAATTGCAATCATTGATTGACTTGACGACACTTTAACAAAGACAGAAATGACAATAAAATTAATTTGACACTTTGACAGTGACAGATGATGTGCTTCAGTTGTTCAGTCTTTTTTTTTCTTCTATGGCAATTAGTTGGACTTTTTGCCAATTTCACTGTTAGAAACTCCGAAACTAGTAGGACATAAAAATAACCGGATAGGTATCGGAATTTGGATGGTCATCTGGATAGATGAAAGAAATTAAGATAAGTATAGACACAAGAAATGTTTTATAAAATGCAAGGAGGTATAAAATGTAAAGGACACAGACAGAAGACATTTTATAGTGAATGTTTGTTCAGTCTCTTCATCTTCAGCCATATAGGATACCTACCTATAAAAACGTTTACCTATCCAAGTGTCCAAGTCATCCTTTATTTAAAGTATAGAGGGATATTTAAATTATATAACCAGGTTAAACGTATTAACTAGGTTAAGTATCACCGCCTTCGAAAAAGAGGTTTTAAAAACATCACTCTCCGTTCTTCCTATCCAAGCAAATTTGTAATGAATTATGAATGACAAAAGAGCTATGCCAAAGAGTAAAGTAATATTGAATTTTGGTGATTTTGGATTTTAGCAGTTTAGTTTTAGTAGTCTATGGCCTCTTTCCCTCCGTATAGTGTATAATCTATGGTCTATGGTCTAATTAATTTGACATTTGTATGCTTTGACATTTCAATTTCGTTTCACAAAAATCTAAAACTCAAGAAATTATTTTGCTAAATAACACAGATTTTCTAATAAAGTTTGTTTAGCAATAATAAACACTATAATTTCTGGAGCTTCGCTTTTATTAAATATTCGCGTGGATTTTGTTTACACATAGGGTAACCTTTTGTTGCGGCAAGCTTGCGAATCTTCAAGACTTTCAAAGTTATTGTAACCTTGAAGGGAAATTAATCATTGTGAGTAAATAAACATCCGTCTAATGCGAATCCTACATGATAGCAGGTAATAGTATGTGTATAAGTGAAAAATGTCTGTGCCATCAAAAGTCAACAAAGAAAATTTTCGCTTGCTGGACTTGTCTAGTGATGAAGAATCAGAGGATTTGCAGCTAGAAATTATTCCCAGTAGGAAGAAGATAATCACAAGGTAATAGTATACCCAAATATAACCTCATTTAACTTTACTGTAACAATAAAATAAATTTATATGATTAACAAGTAAAAGACTTAAATCCTGCTAACAAATAATTTATATTTGGTTCTTTGACTCAATGCATGTAATTTGGTAAGTATTTAATTTAAGTATGGTAGCTCTACTAGACCTCAAATTGTTTTATAGTATAATAGTATAGTAATTACAAACCTATAATAAACAATAAATATTAGCATATAAAAGTTTTTTATGCTTTAACAATCCTTTTCAAACATTTTACTATCTTTTATATTTATTAAGTAAGGATGAAAATAGTTTAAACAGTCCAATGTGTTTATTCCAATTAAATTATAATGATAACATTTTCAACTTTTGAACTGATAACCTTACAGTACTGTTGAACATAATAATAATTATTTTATACACATTTCAGTTGAACAAATAAAGTCATCTGTTATTCTATCCTATTCAAATAATTTAAATCTAAATTTTGCACTCTAAAAATTTTAATACACATGCTTTTTAATTTTACTTGCTTTTTACTTTTTAGTTATGGAACCAGAAATATTGAAGTATAATCCTGTTTTCAGACGTGAAAGAAGTCAAAGAATTGCTCCGCCACCACAGGAGCCAAATATTGGTACAGAGGTACAATGTGCTCTCCGCTGGGCGGTCAGAGGCACACTCTTGCTATGGCTTCTAATGTTAACATGGATATGTGCGGCTCTCTATGACCAAGTGACCACAATGCGTGCTGATTTCTTACAAGGTCAGTTTATTTTTTATTTTTTAAACCACCTTAATTGAATATTTATTAAATAATTATTGTTGCTTCCTAATAGGATATATTTTCCGAGTATGGTTCGATGCTTTATAGGCTAATAATAGTATTTTTCCATAATAGTCATTAAAAAAAAACACTATTTTAAATCCGTTTATAATGCAATTCAGCATATTCCTTTAGTTCTTAACTCATTTCTGTTTGTGTAATATAAAAAGCGTGAATCTATTTTACATTATGATTGCCTATCGGCAACATGTTAAATATTAAGTAGCTAGTCACTTTTGTTTTATTATCGTGATGAACGCTATAAGAATTTCTCGATTCGCTCCGCCTCCATCTGCACACCGATAACACTAAGTTACGCCTAATACACGTACCGATATTATTTTTAAATTATACTATAATCGAAGTTGTTACTTTGTACAAACTTTAACAAAGCACTATGTCCTCAGAGCAATTAACCAGGAGTAGCCAAGCGCATGCTTCCCCTTTCTGTCAAAAGTACAACAATGATGAACAAGCCGGTCGTGTCTGTTTATTTGTGTGACGATTTTATGTTAGTGTGCATTTTTAGAAACATATATATTTTTCTCGTGAGTGTGCAACAGTGCGTAGATATGTGCTGTAAGCATATACCTCACCATATGTGCTGTAAGCATATACCTCACCTCCCTAAAACAATGGCAGAAAAATTGCTGTGTAAAGCTAGCGCAACGGCATCTGATCTGAATATTAGTCCTAAAATCTGGACCCCTCTTGACAAAATAAATCCATCGTCCAACCTGCTAGGCATCCAACAATCTTTAGACAAAAATTATTAAAAAAAACCAGTTAAGAGCATGTCGGACCATGTTCAATGTAGAGTTTCACAGCAAAAGAGCGTATCTTCATAGCGCTTACGCGAAATTCTGAGTAATGCAAAGCCACATTCCTAATAATGGTGGATTAATATTTTCTTGGAATGAATTATGGAAGTAAACTTTATAATAGAGGTAGGTATAGGAAGAATAATAATTAATTAGGTCTGGGAATAGTTTTTATGTGGATTCTTATTTTTATTGTTATTTTTTTATTTTATTGTACAGATTCCATGTAAAAAAAACAACATTGTGAACCTATTTGTTAAATCGGTAACCTTTGGTGAATGAACTATATTATTTATTATATTTTTATTATTCTTTTTGGTTGTCAATAGCTTGACTGTATTTACAATCAAAATAAAATGTCACCATCAGTACAACAACCTCACCTGTGTAGAAGTAGGTAAAGGTAGGTACACCTAATTCGTTCTATTTTGTATGGTAATTAAATAATGTTCAATTTGTGGCTTTTGCCCTCTTGATTAATTAATGTTCAACAAATTAGGGCACCGGTTACGCTACCGTAGTAAACACGGATATATGAATCCATTGAAAGTGGCAAATGGTGTCGTGTGAGTACTCAATTATTTATTGTTTCGTATAATCCTTTGGCAAAACAATGACGTCACGATTATTGTATGTCAGATTAAATAGGGAAGGTATTGATTATTTCATTTTTTATTGTCTTTTGTTTTTCGGAAGATCTCGATTGTCATCTATTTACCTTTCTTAAGTTTTTTAATAACTTAATTACCATTAACTCCGCAAATTGCTAGAATTACTTTTCTTGATCCTGGTACAGTACAGGTATCCGATCCCGGCTTTATTCATTAGCTGGTTGCTATTACGTAAATTTTAAAAGTAAAAAAAGGCTTGTATAACTTGTATTATATCTGCAGTTGGAGGATTTGGTATACCTGTGTGTAATATCAGTTTTTAACCAGTTATTTACTGGGTAAAAATCATCAATTGGTCCTACATTTCGTCCGGTTGATTCTTATTACGATCTTCCTTCCAGTAGAATCTCTATATCTGATGCGGTGTTTCCTCTACGCATGCGTCGTCGCCGCGCCTGCGTGACGTCACAGCCAGTTCTCGTCCCAACGTTATCTGGGACCCTTGCCTTTCTATACTTACGCTCTTTTATTTCAAAGTATCCCTTGATTTCTAAATTAGTGTATAAAGAAAGTTAAAAAATCCTAGATTTGAGTAATTCTTCAAGTGTTTGTGTTATTATAGTTATTACCTGTTTTGTGATTGTGAGTGTGTGGCATACCTTTTTAATAAATTACCGTATGACTGTGTTTTGTTTATGAAATATAGATTGCTTTTTTTAAAATTCAGATTTACTTTAGTTATTGTTACGTGCCAGCATTGAAAAGGTTTTAATAAAAATATTGTTTTAAATACAATAGTATTGGCTGTCGCAGGTTCTTCTGCGCATGTGCGACTTTCATTCACCGCGTCCTGCCTGCCCTTAGGTCGATAATACCGTGGTACTTCTATCGTAAATATAACTCTTATCACTATAAGTGCTAGCCTTATCTATTTTATACTGACGTCAACTTGCGAAACAAAAGTAGGCAAAGATTCATTATAACAAAATGAAATAGATTTTGATGTTATAGCATCATCTATTTTAGATAAGCCAAAATTCAGAATATAAAATTTGACATATTATTAAATCTTGTATGTAATAAATAATAATTGCCGTGTAGTGACGGATTAAGAATACATAATGTCACTATCCCATCTCAACCTGTAAGTGTCGTAATAGGCGATTAAGGGAAAAACCATAATAATATACAGACAAGAGCACTGCGAGAAAACGAAAATTCGAAACAAACCCTATACCAACCTGTCTGGACAGCGTGGTATAGTAGGCTAAATTCCCTCCACATTGTTTAGGAGACCTGTGCCCAACAGTGGGACGTTTATGGGTTGAAATGATAATGATGAATGAATAATACTATATTATGGTAAATTGGCAATATCTGCAGAGGAAAATATCGCAAGAAAACAAAACTGTACCTTAGACCGCCATACAGCATTTGCGTGGGATTATGGCTTAAAACTCTTATAATAGAAAAGGAGTATTTCTTACCCAATAGCGGAATTATTATTTACCTACGTATTGGGTAGTATTAAGGGTTTTCAATAGGCTTTATATCTGGATATCTATTCTCGTCTGTACGAGAGAGATGATAAAGAATTTCAATTGTTTTGCTCCAGGCATATGTATATCATTATTTTTATTTTTTTCTTTAAGCGTGAGAATTAATTACTAGCACCTTTAGTTTCCGATTTCAAGAATTTTATTATTATTCAAATTCAAATTCATTTATTTCTAAGAACATGGTTCATTCAACTAGAGTTAAAAAAAAAACAGGAGAAATAGCACTCAATTCGAACTTTAAAATAATGAGCATTAGATAAAAAATGCTGGGCAAACTAAATTCATCTTATATCTGCATTTAGTGTAATGTATTTTATAGCGCCGAGGCCTAATGAAATGTCAAGAGACCATTTTGTTATTAAAATACACCAGTAAAATAAAATAACTTTTAAAATGTTTGGCTCCGATTTTCCTGTTTACAATGATTCTGAAGCCTCGGAAATGTTTCATATTAATTAATTTAATATCAATACTGGTGATTAGTTAAAAGACCCATTAATCATTTATCGATTAACTATTATCAAAGATATTGAGGTCTCAGGTTAAAATAATTACCTTTGTTGGTTCTAGGTTCTGATGGAATGTGACTAATCACACGGAATAGATAAAATTGAAATCATGTATTTACTTATAAACTGCCATGATGTACATGAATTATTAAAATTAAACAGGAGATCATAGTCGAAACTACTTACGTGACAAAACAGCTATGTAAATGCCTAATGCATAGGTAATCATTTGAATAATTTATTATAATGTGAAATAATTTGAGACTATTATTATAGTGGTAAATGTTGTCCACTGAATTGACAATTTTAGAAATAGAGCTTATTTGTGAATTACCTGCTTATAGAAACCGCAATGCATATAGGTACTAGTGTATGCATTTACTAATTATTTTTGTATATTTTAACCATATTTTTGACAATGCCTCCATCGCGGTGCTTAACAGTCTGATTAAAAGTCTTTTCTTAACATAACTATCCCTAATAACCGTCAATTCTGTATCTCAACCTGGCGCATCCAGTATATATGCAGGCGTCAGTCTACAGAAAGCTATCCAAGTTTTCACAAATAATATTCTCTTGGTCTATCTCGACGGAGATACTTCAGGTCTATTCCACAAATATTTACTATCCAATTTAGTTTCAATTTATTTTTAATGTAACTTTGTTTTACGTTCTAATTAACTAGCTCTATTATAATTGAAATTGTGTCTCACTCTGCTGCATGATAGTCAGTATTATTACATTCAATCATTTATCATCAACACTGTTTGTCACGATAAAGTTACTTCATGATAGAATTTTTCCAAACGATATCTAGATTTTTATGACAATTGTATTTATTATTTAAATCAATCAACATAACGTTTTTCCCCGTAGGGTTAGGCAGAGGTGTATCACATCAACATTCCCCTAGCTATGTTTTGTCACATGTCGGCAATAGGAGGCAAGCCTATATAACTTATATATTTACCCTTACATATCTACTTATTCATAAAAGGTAGCAGACTTGTATGTATGAATAGGTGGCAGGAGCGAAAGAGTTAAATATCCAGTCTTCCTTTGGGAAATGTATCTTCTTAAATTTAATCTAAAATAGCTCTAAATATCAACCAAAATAAATAAATTTACCAAAACGATCGTGAATGCTTATCCGAAATTTTCTATTTTTAAGCGTCCCTAATTCAAGCGTATTAACGCTAGTCACGTTATTGTAATGAGCGTACCAAAGTCGCAAGATCAAGGTCGCCAACGTCTTACACTTCGTCTGTCAATCGATATCAATGTCGACGTGTAAATGACCTTATAACTTAGCGACCGTCGTGAGTGTAGTATCTTAAGTATCTTGCCTCGACATGCTCTGTATCTAGGTCTTAAGTTTCACCTAGACTCGTCTACAGGAAACCGACCAGCTATGGCCGACACTGTCCAAGTTATTACCCTATTCATTCAGAATTAATAGTTCATTTGAACTTGCATTACACATTATCGATTCGGTCACGTAGTCCTCTTTAAAAGTTTAAATACAATAGCAATGACGGCATGTGTATCTATGTTTATTGTCACTTCTGTGGACTAATTTTGATACTGGAGCAAAAGTGATTGAGTCGTGGTACCGGTCTTATATAATCCTTAAAAATAATAATCTTGTTTTGTGACTAATAAAATACCATATTATGTAGTTTACCACGTCTATGTAGGCTATTCTTATGAAGTAAAATAAAAGCTCCTTATCCATATTCAATAGGCATAGAAAACAAAGTTATATGCATTCAATCTTGTTATTAAAATAACGTAACACCTTTTATTTGCTTTTTATCGCCCGTGTTGTGCTTGTGAGTCATTTATCATTGTAACGCTGTAACGCTATAAAGGCTTTCGCGAACAGTCTATCGTTATTGATTTCTAGATTATTTAACATACTTTTAAGTACACATCTCTGAAACCTTAAACACAGTCATACAGTAATCTAATGTACTCAGGTCCAACGTCACGTTAATAAACTAAGAAATAAGACAGGTCATAATTTCATATGCTTTATATCAATTGCCATTCGCGTAGTAGACGTTGTTCAGTGCGCACGTGTTAAAAATATTTTGATTGAAGTGAAAGCCGTGTTGGTAGTGTGAGTGCACGCATGCGTTTTCGGTAGCGTTGTTGTGAGATATGGAGAGTGCTGTGCATGCGGCTGTGCCGCTGCGAGTGGGGAAGAAGATGAGAAAACGAAGGGAGCTGGACGCGCTCGTGGGCGGAGGAGGCTCGCGAGGTGGACGGCTCTTGTCCGCATCCAGTGACGAAGGGGAACCCTGGGGCCGCAGGACGTCTCGCCGCCGACGATCTCGGCCCTTCATGAGGCTAGCTGCCTGCCTAGCCTTCTGCGTGTGTGTCGTATCAGCTGCTACCGTCCTCTGGCTCTTCGTTGATGTTCGAAGACAGATCTCTTTCCTTCGCGTCGAAGTGGATATAGGTTTGAAACAATCCTTATTTTTCTGTCGTATCTTACATGCTACTTTGTGAAACTAGTTTGACCCAATATACATACTTTTACATTCATTAAACCTTGAAAACATAAAATCGAACTTTAGACAGTCTAGTCGCAATTGATCGTAAACAAATTGCAACAGGCTTCAATATTAATTTGATATTCAATAGTGATTTGAGCAGACCAAATACATACGCTAGTGTTGAACGTTTATCAATTTTAAGGCGATATAATGATTTATTTTGTAACGTTTTTAATTCGTGACATATCACATATTAATTCAATGTTTTTAATGATTGCGTTTATTGATTATTTTAAGAGCTGCTACTTCTTATCAATTACGCAATAAAACAAACCATGAAAACAGCTGTGTGTTACAATTAATTAAATTCGGGAGGGTTGCTTGGTGACGATAACTTTTACTACGATCGTTACAATTGAATAAGGTCGAATTGAATTAGGTGATCGTATTTAATTTTATTCGATGACTGTGAGATTTAGAAAGCGTTGTGAGGATATTCAGAATTTGTAGTTATCCAAGTGATTAGATGTATTTAATATTATTTAAAGCTTCATTCATTTCATTAAGATATCTGAAAATAATTTCAGCCAAATTCAATAGCTTAAAATGAACAGGGTGAATCCCTCTTCTAGCAGTCAACATCAACCCAAAGTGGTGCAGGGAAATTATAAAGTAGAAGAATTTATTACGACGTGATAAATTTTTAATAAACCAAAGTGAAGGAAGAAACAAAAGTCACAAATTAGGTATATTATTATGCCTATCGTCAACAATAGATTCTATTACACTTAGCAATACTGAGAAAGCGTGGGCCTCCTTATGCAAAATTTATCTAATATTCCTACTCCATTAGAATATATGTATATAGCCTGATAACAACAATGGTTCCTAAAGGTGTATAATATTGTAGGTACACCTACACACAGTACTAGTTCGAAAGTCATTGTCATCATATCTCGCAATGTAATTATGCAAACTTCTCAGATAATACGACATATACAAAAGTGATTATGGAGAGATAAAACATGACAAAGATCGTTGTTAAAACAGGTGAAATAATGTAAAGGTTTATGTTTCTTTTGGTACGTAAAAGACACTAAACCTCATTGAAATAGTGCTGTTTATCAGTACGGGGTCTTGTTTGTTTGTTGTCATGAAAAGCTTCCTTAATGGCAAAATTAAAATACCATTGTTACAGATACTGTTTACCTTACAATAGCAACCCAAGCAACCACTTTAGTTCTTGTCTGGCACGTACGTTTTTGTATTTTCATCTAAGTACTGCCTTTCATTATTTCAAGGAGCTCCCAAATGACTGCAATAGCCTCTCTCTCCCTTGCCCTCACAAAAGTAAGGTTTTCACCTCGTAAGGACTCTATGCCTTGCTGCCACCATGATCACCTGCTAAAAGTAAATGTCGTAGCATGACTTAATAATTTTAAATTGATATTTGAAAATTGACAATGATGAAAACGTCTAAACTAATAATCACGAAGACTGAGTCTTCAAACCTAACTTATTCATGTCGGATCAGATTAAAAAGCAAACACCTTATCTTTTTCCAGTAAGATTGAGAATATGTTTTCACCATTGGGATTGTCTAATTCGTCGTAAAATTTTCACAAAATCACAAGGGATTTCGCGAAAACTCGTATTATGTAATCATCCTACGACATGTTTAATAAGACACATGTGTCTCGCATAGTTTTGGACGTGCCGTATCAATGTATTTTGTCACTGGAAATTTATAACATTACAATGTTAACTTACATCTCTGCTTAAGAAAACGTGATATTATGTTACTGGAAATTTACTAAAACGAATATGCTTTTTCTTAAAGTTAGAATATTCTCGCGAGTCATGCTGGAGTACAAACTTACAATCAGTAGGTAAACATTATGTTGGTCCCTCTATTCACAGAAACACGTGAGTCTCGTGATGTTGTTCACGACTGTATTTGATTAATTTGCGGTTTGCGAAATATTATTGTCCTTACGGATTAATATTACTGACCTTGAAGACTTATCTTTCTCATTCATATGAATATGAAAAAAGTTTAGTGAAATTTGCATTGACTAATATTTAATTGTTCTCTATCGGTGAGATTGCATGAAAAGACTGATGAATGTTGAAGAAGCCAAAGATGTATGTCAGAATCGTAGCAAGTGGAAGGCAATCTGTCATCAAGTTTCTTCCTACCTTATACTTACATATAGATCACGCATCTTTTCCAACAGAGGGGGGATTTTTAAACATACAAATTATAGAGGACATTTTTCTTCCGCTCATTTATCCAACACGTAATAACGTTAAAATGTTTATCTATGCGGATTTATAAACTATTGTCAGTACAGAATTACTTCAGGCCACTTGAACATTATTGATGATCGATTATGAATATATCATAATCTGTTTGATAACATACAAGTGCTTCTTATAATGTTAAGTGTACCATATTTAGTATCAATAAATAGCTGTGTATGTATGTACAGTGTGCAATCACATACTGACCATTTAAATTATTAGTTGTCTCGAGTCTATATAAGGCCTATGCACAGCAAGTTTTTTAAACGCACCGCCGCGCCGCCGCTGCGGGCGTCGACGCGCGGTTGCGATACAGACACGCGTGTGAAGCGATATAGACGCGATGCTAACGCGCGTGTGTATCGGTATTAGGGTTACCATATCTCAGGATTTGTTCTAAGATTTCAGGAATTTTCGACTTTTCTCAGGATTGCGGCCGGATTTTGCAAATCTCGTGATATCTCAGGATTTTCAATAGAGCACAGGTTACATTTTAAGGATCTCTTTAATTAAAAGTTAAACCAACTAAAATAATCTTTATTTGGGTAACAATTGAACAGTTAAAATCTATACTTATTTATCTAAGTGAAATAAACTAAAAATAATATTCTTTTGGTAACAATTGCAGTTAAAATCAATACTTATTTATCTAAGTAAGTTGCGTGCAAGTTGCAACGCGTGAGCTAGAGCCGCTGTGTATAAAACGATAATAATACGTTTTTGAGAGAAAATTCTCAAACTGTATAAAATATCAGGACTTTTCCATTGTAATCAGGCCTTTTCTCCGGTCTTTTGATTTTTACATCTGGTAACCCTAATCGGTATAGACCCGCTGGTATATTGCGTTTTTAGCAGAACCTCGTCAACAATAGCAAGTTAACGCGCCGGTGTCGCTCGTTTGAATCGATACTTACGAACAAACTGCTTTGTAACACAAACTGTGAGGTTTTGTTTGTTAAAAAAACTGTGTGTACAGGCCCTTATGTTGAAGGCGTAGGATCATTGAGATGTCCACTTATTGCGGAATTACTTGAGTTTCTTATTAGGGGTGTCTATTTGGTAGTTCAGACCACGCGAAATGTAAGGTTTGGTAGTTGCACAATAATGCAAACTTAGAGACATACAGTGATGTTACGTTATTTTACCGTGTTTATTAAAGGTCGATGAAAAAAAAAATAGATATATTCACTAAAACAACACCACATCGAGTAATCTAAACACTTTTTCACACCTTGAACTTGAACAAAGTCCAATCTAATATAAAATATCATAGATGGCTTGTTATTAAGAGAATTTTATAAGAACATAATTTTAAAGTTCCACTATAATATGGGGAATAACGTCCACCATATCTTGGGTAAACGACAACCCTAGCATATACTGGCTGTCATATATCACATGGCCAGTAAATGATCACGTTAACACATAAAATAAATAAGGAAGTCGATGTAACCGTAACTATTAATTTTACCACTTAAAGGCAATTTCCCGGTCCAATGGTTTGTTTACATTTAATGTTGTTGTATTGAAAACAGGTGAACTATGTTCACGTGTGTAAGTAATAAAGTTAAGGCCATATTTCTATATAGGACATCGTTATGTCGTGATTGTAAAACGTTGTATGTGACTCTGTGTTAAGCTAAAAAGGTCGGTTGGTCACGACTTGAATTGTTTTAAGGCCCAGTTTTGTTTGAATATGAGATGTTGTTTATACCAGTTCAGCCTTGATGTATTGATTTGTGACAATAGTTTTATTATTGTTCATGTAGGTTCTGATAGGAAATGTACATTGCTGAGGTCTGCTTCGATCTAGGTTTAGTTTAAGTGATATGTGTTGGGAAAAGGGGAAATTGCTGTATTGGCATTAGATGGCCGGCTTTTTTTCCAAGGCTGACAGATAATCATAATTTTATTATGATCACAGCAGAATTGACATTGTCATAAAACTGTAAGATATTAATATCTTAAACTTCGAAGCTCCTATAGGACCACATGTAATTAAGACTACTGAATACTATGTTTTCAAAACACTCTTTGTCAATATCACAAAAATATAAAACTTCGGTCAACTATGACCAATAACATTGTTTATTTATAGTCTAACCCGGGATATAACTAACGTTAATAAATTCTCGGTTATGGCATTTAATGAGTTCGGCGAATTCCGCTCGTAAATTAATAAATTGCACGTCGTAAGTCGCAACATACACATCTCCTTTACGACAATGTGAAGCTGAAAATGTAAATTACTTAATGCTTTGATATGATGCTTGTTTGGCCGATTGTATGTGGCATACATCCAGCGAGATCCTGCTGTTCGAATCAGATCGTCTTTTCACCTTGTGGGTGGACGTCCTATGCTGCGCTTGCCGTCGCGTGGTCTCGTCATCGCCCATTAGTTCTGCGTGATATGTGCCCTACCCACTGCTATAATGTGGCATCAGCAACCCATTAATGTCCCACTGTTGGGCTCGGGTCTCCTCTTGTAGCTGAACGCTGTTGACCAATATGATCTATAACTTATCAAAGGCAAGCAAAATATAGAAAATACCTATTGATCCATTTCATTTTGTCATTTTATATACTTATCTTAATATATAAAAATGAATCGCGAAATGTGTTAGTAAGCGCATAACTCAACAACGCCTGGACCAAATTTTTTATTTTTTTTAGTTTTTATGTAGGTAGGTTGGTAGGGTAGGTAGGTAGAGTAGATAGGTAGGGTAGGTATACTTTCATAAAATCATAAATTAAGTAGGTGGTACGAAGTTCGCCGGGACAGCTAGTTGGTAATAAAAAACGTTTAAACATGAATAATATTACCTTTCTTAGGCTTATACATACCGACGTAAAAAATACTAAATAGTCTGTTTCGTGCTTATTAATACCTAGTACCTATATAAAATTAAAGTACAAGGTTAAAGGAAAGTACTTATTCGTATTATGAAAAATAATATAACTATGTACTTACTTAGAAGGTCACGATACTGCCTCGTGTAAGTTACTTAATTGATTTTTTATTACGCCCCCTCGTGACACGGCTGACTTAGAGTTTTTGGGTACAAGCCCTAGGTACGTCAGCCATAGCATGAACAAGGGTTTGTTCATGGCCTACCAAAAAAGAACGACATAACTGCATGACAAGCACAATAGATATTGTATCTTAAGATCATTACTAAACATGCGATTTTCCCTTAACTTATGTAATCCAACTGCGCCTTTTTTCTTAGCAAGGCAGTACAAATTAGCGCAAATTTATTTTCATAATCTGACCTTGGCATTCATCAATACATCCAGGCGGCTTAATCCTAAAGAATATTGTTTTCCAATCAATGATTTTCGTTTTCTCGTTTCTTTTAATGGTTTACCTATCAAATAAATCCCTTCAGCAGACCCATGTTGACTGAATTGAGAAGTGTCTGACATAGATACAGCTAGGTTTTTAGGGTTCCGTAGTTCTGACTAGGAACCCTTATAGTTTCGTTATGTCCGTCTGTCTGTCTGTCTGTCTGTCTGTCCGAGGTTTTGCTAAGAGACCGTTAGTACTAGAAAGCTGTAATTTTGTAGAAGTGTGTATATCAATTACGTCGACAAAGTGGTAAAATAAAATTTTGGAAAATATTTTTTTTTAGGGTAGCTCCCATACAAGTGAAGTGGGATGAATATTTTTTTTTGTCGTCTACCCCATCGTGTGGGGTATCTTTGAATAGATCTTCTAAAATGACTTGGGGGTTACTAACATTATTTTTCGATTTAATGGTCCATTTACGAAATATTAAACCTTAAAGAGCAAATTTTTATTCCAGTAGGGCGTCCCCCCCCTCTAAAAGCTAAACTGCTGGCTTGAAAAATCTGGAAAAATTCATGATGATAGTACATTTCATGAACTTTAAATGAAAACTATAGCGGTTAAGATAACTTTATTAGTTTAGCAGTAATAGTCGTTGAACTTGGGTGTTGGATAATTTTGTACCAAATACAAAATCCTTAGCATTAATCCTTTATAGTGACTAAGATAAAGTAGTTGCTTGTTTATAACGGGTAAAGACTTGCATTTAAAAACAAAATATCAAGTAAATAATAATTAGGGATCGGATATTCCAGTGCATATTTACCTAAACTGTGAGGAAGTAAGTAACATAGAGTGGATAATACCACCTCTGAAATGCCGGATCGGTATTTTACCGGTATTACCAGTATAACGGTTTTATTTTTTATTGAATTTTATAGAATTAATATATTGTTAGGTAAAATTATTGATTTGAAGAATGTTACCTATTCCAAATGTTACTAAAATTGTGTCAAATTAAAATGTTTTGTTCTAATTACGTAAAATAAAAATAAGTTGGTTTTATTTAAGTGAATAAAACCACAGGTACCGCACCGATACTTTAGAGGTGGTATTATTCACTCTATGTTACTTACTTCCGAACAGTTTAGGTAAATATACACTGGAATATCCGATCTCTAATAATAATATATAAATTGCTAAAATTTAAAAAAAATAACACCCTATACTTTTATGGCATAGATCTATAGGTTCAATCATAAGGATTGAATTATCTAACAAATGTGTTGAAATAAATAAGAACAGAGTATGTGGTCGTTATACTACCAACAGCGCCACCTATCTCTCTCGAAATGATCGAATCTTTCAAGCTGAAACAATTTAACAGACTTAAGAAATTTCATTAAAATCGGTTGGATTATTTTCAAATACTAGTCTATATATACATCGTAGCTCTTTTGCTGCGGAACCCTACATTGAGCATGATCCGACATGCTCTTAACCGGTTTTTTTGTTTTTTATAAACATGCCGCGTTCCTATCACGCTCGTCTTAAATGCCCTTAATAGATCATAAAAGGTTCCTTGTCCTATAATGAACCGGAAAACGTTATATAAATCACTGGCTCGCTGGCAACACGCCATTAAGTACGAGTAACTGGTTTCCTTTACAAGACTTATATTTCCGTTTGTAGAACGTGTGTGGAACGATAAGTCGTGGACATGTACTTGTACTTAATAATATGTTTGTGATTAAAGCTCCGTCGATTCTTAATCACGAATATTGTGCTCGACTTAGCGCCTGTTTCACGACTGGCAAATGCTAAAGAACCTATACAAAACTTACTTGACAGATTTTTGACGTATTTTTCATAGAAAGTCTGTCAAAAAAGTCTCAGGTAACTTATTTGATGGTGGTCCAGGCCTTTAGTAAAGATATTTTATTACTAATATTTATTTATATGATGATTTAATTCGTTGTACTTGTGACTTGAGCCGTTTGTATAGCAATAGCAATAGCAAACTATTCTATGATATTTCAAATTGTATCCCATAGAAATTATAACATAATTGGCGATTAAAAAGATTGGTTTGAGTTTATGCCAGCTCTGCTCTTGAGTAAGCTAAACCTTGTCAGCGAACTAGGGCCCGATCCTGCTAGCACAATGGTAAGCCGATGGTCTCATTCGACAGCTGTGATTGGCTTACTAAGTCAATCGCGCGTATTGCCGGTCTGTGATTGGTCGATATTAATCCATCGGTCTGCTATCGACGTGTGTAATATTGCAGGATCGAGCCCCTGGCCGTTGAAAAATTGGCTGACGCGTTTTTAGCGAACTAAATGGCGTTCTTGAGGAGAATCCAAAGGATAAAAATAAATTAATGAAATATTAGAATTGTGGTATACTACAACTAGGATTAATTCCAACTTATTGTTTTATAATTATTATCAACATTTAAAAGGGTTTCGACTCGTCATCATCTCCTCATCGTATTGGTTCAATTCCTAAAGTTGGCTATTTTATATTTTAAAACCCGTTTGAAATCATAAGTCTTCGTTCTTTGCTGACATAATAGTTTTATTCTGAGTTACCATTTTTATATCTTATTTATACTCTTGTTCACAGTTTCAAGAAGCAGTAAAACCGCTGAGGATGCCTTACAATTGTGTCACGCGACGTCTAAAGAATTTAAGGCTAACGCAAGCGAGCTGAGCTCACGGCTTGAAATACTAGAACATAATCACACCGAGTTACTCACTCGAGTGAATCAGGCTACTAAGGACTTGGCTACGATAGCTGGCCAGTTATCACTTGCACCTAAGCTTGCAGACACACCGAGAACAATAGCAGAACTCAAAAGGCTGGTCGCCGAACTCGGATCGCAGGTTTGTCACTTATCTTTCTCTGTAATTACTTTGATATCATCGTAATTAGTTCAGTATACTGCAGTTTATGTGCTTTTGTGTGTAGGTATAATCTCGGCATGCTATGGTTGTGTGCGTGGGTCGGATATGATGCTCGAAGGCAGGGCCCGATCTAAAACAGTAGATAGTAGCAAGCATGAGGGGCGCAAAACTAGTCCCGTCTTATCGCTAGGATTTGCTTTTCTTTCATTTTTAAGGACGGCAAATATATTTACTAAATAATTAGATCAGGCTCCGGCTTGAAGTCATGAGTTTGTTGTTCAACACCGATATTTAGAATTTTTCCTAACGTTTATCAGTACTTCGCATTCTTAGTAAAATATACGATAAGATCTCCTATTGCTACGTATTTAAGGTTGAGATTTGCAATGCTTTTTCTTAAACTGATTTATTTCCACCAAGTGATGGTCATTGACAATTTGAATGTTGGGCAGTGTTATTCAGTTCGAGTAACATTTTATGAATGTAGTGTGCGTGTCGTGAACCCATTGTTGGTCGTAGACTCGAAACTGGGTCACTAGTCAGTATATTTTATCTAATCGCTATCCAGCATGCCATCAAGTTTATCGGCCTAGGCCCTCGTACTATTAAGATTCACTACTTTTTATTTATAGCAGGGATTTCCTAACGTTTTCTTATCACGCCTTCTTTATATAAGCAGAAGTACCCACGGGTCTCTAAGCGGAATGTCTGTAACTGATTTTACAAACAGTTCGATCGTTGATTTAGATTCCCGTCAAATATAATTTCAACTCTTATAAAGCTTAAATTTTATCCTTATTAATCTTTCATGAAAAAGTTTACAGAATTATAATATTTATAACAAATTGAAAATAAATAAACATAATTAAAATGCACTAGCGACGCGGTTAATCGAAACTTCACGTGACCAGAAGGCTGGTTTTTATCTCGCACAGAGAATCAGCATTGCCATCCAGCGTGGCAATGCTGCTAGCCTTCTGGGCACTTTCCCTTGTGACAGTGATGCCGACGAGTACTTTGACGTCTAGCCCATATTACCTTTTGTACTATTATTTATTTATAGTATTGTAAATAGTATTTGTAGATATGTAAGTAGATATTTTTTATTTAGTTTTAAAATATGTAATAACTTTATTATAAAAATATATTGTATAACTAACTAATAAATAGGAAAAAAAAAAATAAAGCGTTCAGTATTTACTTCATTAAAATGCAAAGTTTTGCATCGAAATATTGTATCCAAGGACTGACTACGTACGTAGATCAAATGCATGGTATAGTAGACTGAATTCCCTTCACAATGTTTGGAGGAGACTCATGCCCAGCAGTGGGACCAAAGCCCTGCGTGACTTATAGTAGTAAATAGCTGCGACTATATTCAAAATAATTTAAATTAAAAATTATAAAAAATCACTTTGCTTGGCTATTTCTAATCTATTAGGACTATTAGGTACATCTCTCTCTCTCTTGTCGCTCATGGCTGGAGATCGTGGTCATCATTTGATATGGATGGTCTAATCTATTGTATAATGTTTTCAGATAACCGGATTCGACAGTACAGTACAATCGAACACAAAACAAGCTCACTTAGCAGTGACGGGCGTAGAAGAAATGAGGACGTTAGTGCACCAACTCGAGGCCAGGACCAATGATACGATAGCCAACATCACGGCCAACGTCAAACGGGATGACGACATCAGATCCGATATACAAGCACTCAACATCACTCTTAGTGCCAAGGTGGAGGCGTTGCAGAACAGGATAGAGGAAGTTAGTGTAAGTACATAAATACTTTTCTATATAACACGAACATTAATTAATATCTACATTCTATAAGACCTTATTATAATATCTACATTCTTAGCAAATAAAAAGATTCTATTGTATTCACGACGCTGGCAAACAAGTTTACGGCGTGTCTGATGGTAAGCGGTTACCGTGGTCTTTCGACGCCATAAACACCAGATACGTAACGAGTGGGTTTATCATCAGTAACCCATTAAATATCCCACTCCTAGGCTCGGGTCTCTTCCCCTCTATCTAGAGAACTGAGAGGTTTTATGCCATTATACACGCTGGCCTAATGCGGGTTCAATCAGACATATACTTTTTCTAGAGTATGTGGTTTCCTCACGATGTGTTCCTTCACCGTCAGTCAGCAGATGGTAAGTCACTTGACCAGTACATATAAATTTCACAAAGTGAAATCCACATTGGTACTGCCGATCGGCATCGAACTCGGACCGCATGATTAGCCGGTCACTTATCAATTCGGCCACCATTAATTACGAGTGCGTTGCCGATCAGCAAAGCGGGGGTATAAATAAATTACTGATTAGACTAATTGACTGGCCTGTTGGTCTAGTGGTTAGTGACCTTGACTGCCGGAGGTCGTGGGTTCGATCCCCACGCAGGATAAATCTTTGTGTGATGAGCATAAAGGTTTGTTCTGTGTCTGGGTGTAATTTATCTATAATATGTATTTACAAAAAAAAATGTATAATTAGTATATCAGTTGTTTAGTACCCATAACACAAGCAAATATAATTGCTTACTTTGGGACTAGATGGCGCTGTGTGAATGTGATAGAATATTATTATTATTAATTGTTTGCAGTTGTCTTTCGAAACAATGTTAAGATTTTTGGCAACGTAGGTTTGCAAGATAGAGGATATTACCTTAAATGTTCAATGTCAAGATTTAGTGTTTCTGAATAACAAATCAGTTCCGATGTATTTTTGGAGTGAGTCAATCGACATTGGACGAGTGGAATGTTCAATAAGGTTAAGGATAATGCTTGTTTATTGAAAAAGGTGTTTTATAATTTAACTTTGCTAATAACCTTTACAAAAGGATAAAGCATTGAGCCGATACGTGCTTTCAATTTACACTTATCGAACGTGTAACTTATTTTTAAAACAGGTACTATCTAGAATATATTATGTAATTTCAGAAACATGTAAGTACGGCGGCACCGACAGTGCCCACGCCCGCACCGACGGCAGCCCCTGCAGCTGTCTTCAACACCACCAGTGCAACCGCGTCCTTACCACCCCCAGGTAAACTTACCTTTATAATTTATAAAACTAAAATTAATATATATATAATAAATAAAAATATATAATAAATAAAACTAAATTGGTACCATTTTTGTCCGACCCGCGAATCAAATCCGGGAATGCGCAAGGGAGCAATAGTCAATATCAATATAGTCAATATTTTTATTTCATATAGACCAAATACATGATACTTATGAACGTCATACAAAGCCAAAAAAGGTGTCAGCAAATTTGTCTAACGCCAGTTCACTGACAAGGTTGAGCTCTGAGAAGAACTTGGCCAAAAATTCAGGCCGCTCTTTTTAATTGCCAAGTAAAATTTCAATTGTTTACAGTTTGATATATCACAGAATTGTACAGAGCCAAATCACCATACTAAAGTAAATTAAATTTGGATGTTAAAAAAAAAGGTATCATTCTAACAAACATTAATTTGTTTCGAACCAGTATGGTATGTGGGATATCATAGATACATTCCACTGCGCCGTCGAGGCATTTAAATAAATATTTTTTTGTTTCACAGGGAAGCCCGCCGTTTTACAATGAAAGAACAAACCAACACCCTTATAACTCGTAAACCAGTTTAGGTAGAGAGAGAAATGCTCAGTCTTGTCTCAACATACGTCCACACCACGAATATACGATGTAGGCGCTACGAGAGAAGTAGACAAAAAGAGTTATTACGGTCCGATACTGTATTTAATACCCTGAAAGCGTAGAAATTATAAACCTTTTCCTTATAGGAATAAGGACGATAATACCAGCAGGGAATCAGATCAGGGGATCCGACCAGAATAACTCACAAAGAATACCCTCCAAATAAAATAAGGATTAACGTTCTTTATTCAATTTACTTAGCAAATTTGATTACTTCGATTCTAATTGGTGACATGGAATTTAATTAATGACTTAATTTCTAATTAATGTATTTGAATCTAATTGATTACTTCGTTTTTAATAAATGACTTTTATTTATATAATTGATGACTTCTAATGACTTCATTTCTAATTAGTGACTTGCTATTCTAATAAAGACTTCGTTTTTATTCGATGACTTTGATTTTAATTAATGACTTCATTTGTAATCGATGTATTTGAATCTAATTGATGACTTCGTTTCTAATTACTGACTTCTATTCTAATTGCCGACTTGGTGTTGGCCATTTTTTCAGTATATCAATATGTTTTCGTTACATCGAGTTCTCAATGTAAATATGAAACTGTGTTTGTATACAAAAACTTAATGTATTATAATTAGTGTTTCTACTTGTGCTGAATGTTAAAAGAACTATTTTTTCGTGTATGAAGTTCTTTATTTAATTTAAATGTATAAGGTGAATACACCAACGCAATAATTGAGTCGAGTGAGAGTTGTATGAAAATTTATTGTAAATATTTAATTATAATTGTTAGTTTTAAATATGACGCGTAGTCACGTGACGCACTGTGTGTGATGTTGTCAATACGAGTGTGAGTTTTATTACTTGTAATAAATTATTGTTAATAGATCAGTTATTATTACACACGTTTGTTTGTTTTATTATTCTCACCCTAGCTTTTAGTCGAAAGCAAATTGGCGGACACTATTTTTCGGAGTAGCCATTACATTTTCATATACCTATTCATAAGTTAATAACAGCCGCGTTCGCTCGCGTAGTATGTAGGTAGGCAGTAAAATTACAAACATATAGTTTTCTTATGAAGCACCATGCAGGACTCTGTTTTATAATTATGTTTGTAGTGATGAATAAATCAAGATTATTTTCATAGAAAATGTAGACACAATAGAAAATTGTATTGTTTGTCGGACCATGTTGTCCGACTTGGCGTTTAAAGAATTAAAAAGTATGAACCCTGTCGGGTTTCTTGTAGCCTTTACAGTAATGCAGAAAAGTTGATAAAAAGAAAACAAAAATAACATTATTTTGTTTAGTTCTTTATTTCTGTACATTCACAAACAAAATTGCTCAATCCTACTTAATGTAGGTAAGGTTTACAATTATTTTTACAAGTTTTAAAAAGTGACAATATGTTGTATGCTTTGGATAGGTAGCTTTGCGAAAATTCATATAAACTTAGTAACAGACCGGAGTTTGGCATTGTAGCCGATGAATGTCAATAAATTTGAACACATCTCTGACATAAGGTATCGACAGGTCACGTGATCAATGTACTAATTTGACATGTCGATAGAATTGATAGATCGATTGCCATTTCTCTAGCCTAGCAGTAGTTCCTGAGATCCTAGCGTTCAAACAAATAAACTCTTTTAGCTTTATAATATTAGTATAGATAAAAAAAGAAGACTCATTTCCAACTGCGTCTTCATCTAAGATTCAAACAACGAGGTGCTAAAAATTTCAAATAGAACATTTTAACAAATTTATAGAAAAGTCTTATTTATTGACTGTATATCCATGTCTTATATCCGGTTTCTAAATCATCAAATAAAAGTTATTCTTCGATCAAAATATAACCTGACTTTTTATTTTGTTTGTGTTATATTTTATCCTCTCTTATGTCCAGCAATAGACGTCATTGGGCTGATATTTAATTTTTATCTTAACAATAATCCATTCCCCATTTGACGGCTCAGAAACCGGGCTTATCTGTTGGTATGTCAGTCTTTTTCATTATAATCTGTTTTAAAAATATAATACTAGATAGTCCCATAAATAAATATAGGTTAATAATGTTAATTATTATGTAAAATGGGTATTATAAAACCTTTTTATTATTTTAAATCACAATTACAATTAAAAAGACGTGTCAAGATTCTTTACTTAATAAGACGTAGGACTAAGCAGACTACAATCAGGATTAAAAGAGTTTCGTATAAAGATAGTCTTAAACTTAAGCTTTAATGATGCCGATAGCTCTGCCGACTTCTGCGAAAGCGTGCACGGCTTCTTGTACGTCGTCCGGCGAGTGTGCCGCGCTCAACTGGACGCGAACACGAGCGGCGCCCTTCGGCACCACTGGGTAACTGAATGCTACCACATAAATGCCACGTTCTGCAATTAATAAATAATTAATTTACTTAGGAGTCTGCTTGGAGTGTTAGGTAACAGCCTTATCATAAGAATCGTGAATTGATTTTAGATATTGGTTCTTTTTCCAAGCCATGCTTATGCGACGTAGTAAAGGTTGCGGGTGGCCGTTGGTTGCGGAAATTAGTTGAGGCCTATATCCGGCAGAGAACATCAGCTGATATGATAAGATGAAGTCTGCTTGAAGTGATAGGCAAGCCTTATTAAAAGAATTGTGAGAGCTCTCTTCATAAAAGATTCTTGAAATTGGTTCTGTTTCTAAACTATACTTATGAGGTTCGTATAGACCTATCTGAGGATATACAAGTTTTTATCTATCAATGCTAGTTCTAGCAAAGGTGCTGCATTGCAAAGGAGGGTGTAGGTAGGTACCTATGTTTCTTAACTACTATCGATATAGCTATAGGTCATGGCGTCCCGGCACTTTATTCTATCAACTTATTCTTACCAAGCATTCCGGAAGCTAATTCGACAGCTAATGGTGCGTCTCCGACCATTACAGGAACGATAGGATGATCGTCTCCAGCGACCGTCAGCCCAGCTGCCTTCATTCCGTCGCGGAATGCTCGTGTATTCTCTCGGAGACGTTGTCGAAGTTCCCCGCTTTGTTCTACTAGGTCCAATGACTAGAATTATTAAAAACATATTAATTTTGCAAAGGAGGAATAAGGGAGAATATTGAGTCCTGAAATGTGTGAAAAGAATAACACAAATTCTATTGACGAAAAAGCGACAATCGGTTAGCTAAACATTTTTGTGAAGTTATCGGCCGTTAGTAGGTACCCACGAGTAGATTGTTTTCTTTTCCGATCATGAGGAGTAGGTACCTATAGCCAAAAATACAATGACTTACGAATCCAAGCCTATGTTTAATATTCTGGTACAGACTAATTTGAATAAAATGAAGTAATATCTAAGTATAATTACCCTCAACGAAGCTGCTACAACAGGAGGAGGTGGTGCATTAGAGAACAAATAAGGTCTAGATACATTTCTCAACAATGTGATCAGCTCTTTAGGACCCGTGGTATACCCGCCAGCCGCCCCGCTCACAGCCTTACCGAGTGTCGAACAAATTATATCTGCCCCACCTGGAATACCGCAGTATTCTTCAGTACCTCTGTAAAATATATTAATTAAGTTAGTACATAAGTACATAGATACTTTTAATCTAAATAAAAAGGGACAGACTGACAGAGCTGAATAATTACAGAGCTAATGTAATTCAATTGAATTATCGCGTCGCATCAGGCAAATAAATAAGTTGTGTAGGCACAAGTTAATACTTCAAATATAGGTAGGTAATACATTGATGTAGGGTAGATATAGATACAACTCCGTGTCCACAATCGATGAACATGGCTGGTGACCAGTATGTCGAAATGTCAAACAAAATTAAGCCAAATAACTATGTTGATAAAAACCAAAATGAAATATTTCCTACAAATATTTAAACAATTAAAATAAATTCATATTAACCTGCCAGTATCTCCAAAGAAGCCAGTAGCATGGCTGTCGTCAACGGCGAGTAGTGCACGATACCTGTCGGCCAAGTCTCGCAAGCCCTGTAGTGGCGCGACGGTGCCATCCATTGAGAATACTCCATCTGTGACTATGAGCTTCAGGCGAGCCTCACTGTGTGCCAGCAGGTGTTCCAACTCTGCAGACAAGAGGACGAACATATTCGGTAAGTGATGAAAGCAACATTTATTTATCGCACATGTGGTATGTCGGCAAAATGTAGCTTTTGTCACTTAGTGATAATGTACTTACCTTCTTTAGGTGAAATAATTTTTGCAATCCGTCCAGTACTTAGTTAATAATTACAAAATACCAATTTTTCTTCTTTTTAATATAAAGTACCTATAGAAAGTATATTTAAGTAATATATATACTAGAAACTGTGGAAAAAATGCTGATCAAAATGTTCCTAGGTAAAACAATGCTAAATTCAGAAAACTGTCTGACTATGAAAATACAGGGTATACATGTACTTATTATATACGAGAGTAGTTCAAGAAGTCTCGCGTTCGGGTTTGTTCGCGATTGGGGTTTATTGTCATGAAAGTTTCAGTATCAGCCCAGAGTCTGGAAATGTGCTCGTTTAATGGTACTTCAAAGACTAATCACCTATATTTATAACATGTAACCAAACATAGCTGGCGAAATGTGGTTGTGTTGTTGTCAAAGTGTTAATTGGGATATTTTGCTGTAATGAGTGAAAACCAGATAAGCATTTTAAAATTTATAGAATAGAATAGTTTATTTGTCCCACATAGGTCATACAATAAAATTGTGGTATTAAATATAATTTTTACACACTATGCTTTGTCACTAGGACATACAAATATTATAGTTTAAGAGTATCTACAGTTTTTTTTAAATTTGTCTAAACAATATTGCAATTCTCGATAAATTATTATATATATTAGATTATGTACATAAAATATCAATTTAAGAACAAGTGTATGTCAAAGTTTATTATTCGTCATTCAAAGATTACAAGAAATAATATTACAGTTTGTCATTTAAAAAGTCATCGAATTTGTAATAACATTTGTCTATTATTAATTTATTTATCATCGCACAACCTAAACAATTGGATAAAACGAAGCTTCATTTTTATTTATCCACTGATAAATAAGTACCTAACCATAATATACAAATATGCTTACTTCACTCACACAGATATTAGAGACGAGAGAGATTGACGACGCCACTAAGTAATAAAATTAAAAGATTAATTATAATAATAATATTTTATTCTTGTTCAAAATCTCAACATGAAAATGGAATATCTACATAAAAATTATAACTTGAACAAACATTACTTCAGGTTACGGGGCATAAATTGGACATCCACGTCAATGCGCCTAACGTTATTTAAGTGCTTTCTAAATTTCGGTCCACCTAATTGTTTAGTTCTAACTGTAAAGTGGCGCAATATATGGACTAAGCTGGCTGCCATCTGCAACTTAGAATATCTAGCACCAATACACATTCTACCTCCCATGCCAAAAGGCATATAGAATTCATCACTGATCTTGCTGTTGACGAATCTCTCCGGATCAAAAATTTCTGGGTTTGGATAAAATGCTGGATCATGATGTATATTATATATGGGAGTGAATATTTTTGTTCCTTTGTCAACTTTAATATTACCAACAGGCAGCACAGTGTCTCGCACACATTCCCTTGTCAATGCTCCAATGGGAGGGTTAATTCTCATAGCTTCACACAATACTTTGTCTATGTATGTCATCTCAGATATCGACTCGTAAGTTATGATGTTGTTGTGCTTTTCAAACTGTTCATCTATCTCTCGGTGCACTTTTTCTAATATATCTGGATGTTGTCCCAACTCTATAAGAGTAGAGAAGATGGCAATAGCAACAGGCTCAACTCCAGCTACCAAGAAGAACATCGCTTGTGCTGACAATACTTCAAATGTGGGCTCGATCTCACAACCGGTTGTAGAGTCCTTCATTTTACCATTATTACGTAAGTTGAAACACAAATCCGCGAAATCATTTCCTTTAATATTCTCCTTTTCCCTTCTCTCTATAACTCTTGTTATAGCTCCAATAAAAAAATCTTCATAATCATTAAATATCTTCACACCGAATAACTTTGTCAATCTGGGACTTACGGCCATCACTGAAAACTTCATGTTCCTGATGAAAGTAGGTTCATTAACATCTTTAGCCATTTTCAAGAAAGGTGAATCAAATATGGATTCTGAACTGATGCCAAATATGGCGCCACATACAGCTGCATTGCAGAACGTCATTAGTGTATCGAAGCAACCTTCCTCCCAGACCTTCGGATTGTTCTTCAAGTAAACCACACAGTCTTGACCAATCTTGTCCATGAGGTAATACATGTTCCTTAATTTTGTTCCCGTGAATAACGGAGTCATGTTTTGTCTGAGCAACTTCCACTTGGGTCCGTTTAAGAATACCATATTGTTAGCTAATTTATCATCTTCGTTGATTTCGATACCTCTATGGTAAAATGAGTTGAAGTCTGCCTGTAGAATATGTTGCACATTTTTCGGATGTATAACGAATAATGCAGGTGTAGTCATGGATCCAATACCGACAGCTGGTTCGTTTCTGTATTCCTTGTACAACTCACTGAACCTTTCAAACATTGCTCCTTTCTGAACGAAGAAGTCCCAAAACACGCCAGTAAATTTATTCTTGGAGTAGAATTTCACGCCTTTTCTCTTCCAATAGCGTTCATTGCTGATTCCGGCCAAATAAATAGCAATCAAGGTTATGATGAAAGCAATCAAAATTATTGATAGAAACATTTTTTTGCGTAATTGCGTCGAGAGTATCAACTATACTAATTGTTTTTGTATAGTTGTTATGATAATGTTTTCAATATTTTATAAAGTAATTATTTAAACTGTTATCACTAGATAATGAAATACTTCACTGTCACTGTACCGATGTTTAATCAAAAACTCTAAACTTCTCCTAATCTGATTTATTGCATCATCATTATTTTGCACAAGGTTAAATAATACTTAATCGGTACTTAGTTACATAACTTGATTCGGGTGACGTTTGGTATATAAAGCTTCAAGAGATTAATTGTCGTGTTTGCATAAATGACAACCGATTTCTATTTCTCTCGTAATTTGTGCTTATTAAATCTGTTAACTCGATATAAAATCTTACCTTTCAAGTCCCTGTTTGGATAGCGAAATTTCTGTGCCTTACAGAGTCTGATGCCGTCAATAATTGACGCATGGTTTAGTGCATCAGAGAATACCGCATCTTCAGGCGTGAGCATAGATTCGAAGAGTCCAGCATTCGCATCGAAACATGAGCCGTACAGAATTGTGTCTTCACGGCCGTGGAACTGCGATAGACGGTTCTCCAAATCCTTTAGAGCAGAAAGGTAGAAGTAAAAATATCTTGAGAGAAAATTAAATAAGTAAGTGATTAAAATTTCTTATAATATGTAAAAAAATATTACTAAATGTATTGTCAAGCGCAAATCTCGGGAAGACTAGACGCATTCAGGAAATTTTTAATTTAATTTTTTTAAATCCTTATCTATTCGTTTAACTACAAGGAAGCTTCTTATTAGAAGAAAAATGAGGAAATCTAAATGAATATAGCTAATTCTACGTGGGAAGGGTCGTGAGCAACAGCTTTAAATTCGTTTCTCGTTTATAAAAAGACAACGCCCGCACTAGGGAACAAGCCCTGTGTCGCGGGGAGCTTTACAAACATGAAACTAACGGACACAAAGTACACCCAGACTAGAAACAAATATCTATGAATCACACAAATATTTGTCTCGTGTGGGAATCGAACCCACGTCACCCAGCACGGCGATGTAGTGGCGAGGCGACCACCTTAACCACTGCGCCACGGTGACAGTCGAAGCTTTTATAAAGTAATATGGACACAATTATCTAAAACCAAACGACAAGATATTAAAGTTTTACGAAATTGTAGAAAATGTAGGTTCAAGCATCTTCCATCAGATTCATCTTCGATCCATGGATTGGAGGATGCATCATGCATGCCCATATTCATTGGGTGTGTCATACACATATTTGTACTTTTTATTTTCAGTGACTAGCTTACGGAACGTGACGGCCAAACAGTTAAAGAAATAAGCTAGACCACTTCCTACTTTAAAGAAGATTATATCTTCTTATTATTCTTCTTGAGTCAGTTTCATGGAGACATGCTGTTAATCATAACATGTTACTCCTATACTTACTTTATGTATGGTTTGTGTACCACAAATGAATCGAACAGAACTGAGTCCAGCTCCATAACTTTTCAAGCCTTCTCTTGCGGCCTCCACCACATCAGGATGATTCTGAGGACGAAAAATAATAAACAGGTATAATACAATTTACGCCTTTTTCAGTTCTAAAGTTGTTACTTGGTAGGTAAGTAGGTTTTCTGTACACATCTTTAGTAAGTTCAATAAAATGATGACTGTGATTATGACTACAACAGTTGTGAGCTGATCCGGTTACGTTTGTTTGCTGATTGTCCTTTTTTATTTAACGCTAGGTCAATACTTAGCGTTTCTTTTTTCACGTGGGAATATTTACACATTTCATTTATAAGAAATCGTCCAATATTATTTATCAAAGGTATTATTTATCAAAGTTAAAGTATTACGAGTTTAGACACGTAAGTAGAAACAGACGCAATTTAAAAATACCTTAGTATGCTGTACCCTCAACCGGCGAAAATGCATGAAAAGACTGATGAATGTTGAAGAAGCCAAATATGTATGTCAGAATCGTAGCAAGTGAAAGGAAATACTCTCTGCCTATCCCTCTTTTGGGAAAGAGACGTGATCTATATGTATGATACATTAACTTCCCACTGCTGGGCACGGGTCTCCTCCCAAGGTTGTGGAGTGAATTTAGCCAACTACACCGCACTGGTCAGATGGATTGATATAGGATTTTATATATATATAATACTCCTTTAGTTGCCTTTTACGACAGCCACGGATTTATATAGGGTAGAGGTATTGTGTTTTCTTAATTCGCTACTACATTAGTCATAAAATATATATTAAATAGTAAGTACTTACAGAAAGTCCTAAATAATTATTGGCACAGAAATTCAGGAACTCTTTTTCGGAACCTTTGATTTTCACCTGCAAAGAAAAACAAGCAATGTTATTAACAGAAAAATAATACCTAGTAAGTCAAAATTGTTAATAATAGGTACCACTATTGAAAACGTAAAGTTTGTGAAGATGGTAGGTCAATGTGGATTTTTCTTACTTTTTAACGCTAAAGATGTATAAATTGAATTTTGAAGGATGAATTGGTGTAGTTGTGTTATACTTTCTGACGTCAATATTATTGATTTGAAAGAAATTTCTTTGTATTTGGATTTAGTCAAAACTAAGGGACACGGATAGACAGACGGACAGATACCTAGGTAGGAGATGCAAAACATACTATCTAATAGATGTAGGATCCTATTTTACTAGTCATGACTTCATCAGCAACCCATTAATGTCCCATTGCTGGGCTCGGGTCTCTATCTAGAGAGCTGAGAGGGTTTTATCTGTAGTCATGACTACACACATAGATATCTACGCTTTTTATTACTTCCATTCGCTGAATATTTTCTAAGTCCAACAAAATTCCTCCTGTCTAATTTTAGAAATGCATCAGGGTTTCTGGATTTAGAATTTAGATATAGCAAATACAAATTGCACAAGCGATAAGTGTATCAATCTTGGCTATATATTTATAAGTAAGTATAACAAAAACGTACAGCTCTGTAAACTCTGTATTTTTATCCTTGAACTAAAATTGTTTACCATAATGTCGATACGGTAGACTTTTCCGTGTAATGATGTTAACAATTGTGTTTTACATTTCAGGGTTCCTTAGACAAAAAAGCTAATTCCCCTTTAGGGGATTTCTCTTGCGAATATATCCAACAAGATTAGTTTTTGAATTTAGGTGGATTTAAAAACTTTTTCTGGGTCATGTTCTGGTGATTACTGTATATCAAATACACTGTACTTGAGGAAGGCGGAGGACCGAGTATTATGGCGTGTGTTAGGAGAGTAATAGTAATGTATTGATATCCAACAGATTTATGTCTATACTAATATTATACAGCTAAATATTATTAGTTTGTTTGGTTGAACGCTAAGATCTCAGAAACTACTGGTCCGATTTGTAAAAATATTTTAGTGTCGGATAGCCTATTTATCGATATAAGCTATACCCTATATATCATATTGTTATATATTTCGTTAGTATATTACCTATATTGTATTTTTCATATTGTAATGCTAACCTTGGTATCTTGCGGTGATGTGATTATCCGTTCATGCTTCCACGTTTTAGCTCGTTTGATCTCTCTTAGACGATCTTCGAGTACATCACGTAGTTGAGCTACCCCTGGACGGTCCTTCTGCTTCAACTCGTGCAGCTGACGAGTTTGGTTACCATTGAAAACTGGAAATTAAAGATTTGTATGTGAATGTACAATTTCGATAAAAAGGTGGTCCATTTGGGCACGTCTAAAGTAATGGGATCCTATTGGCGAAAGATAGGCGGATGTGTAGTTACATTTAAAGAATAAGGGCTACGATAGTGACATACATTATTTAGGGAGGTATTTACAGGAAAGAATGTATATATAATAGAAAATTAATTAGCTTCGAGTATCATGTCCTGACATTAGTTTTTCTATCGATAATCCGTACCAATCTTAATGACTGAAAATGATTAATAAATTTTTTTTTAAGTCAAAATGACCCACATCCATTCAATCAAGAAGAAAGAAGTAAGTAAGTTCCTTAAGTAGGTAAAATCTTTTTGCACACACTAAAATGAGCTTGATGTGCAGATGAATGACTTTTTGAAACCCTTTTAGTAAATTCTTTTGAAATGTAGTAGATAGACGCCTAATTCGATCGATTCTTTAACAGGGTTTACAAATATAAACTTTATAGTTATGCAACATAATTATAGGTATTACCATAATCATCTGCACCTATTGTTACATTTTACACAACATTAGCCGTGACATTACCATTTAATGAAAGAGATATAATGTCATTTACTGTTTCTTAGCTTTTATCTAGACTTAAGAAGAGACAAGGTCAACGTTTAGCTAAAGTTCAGATAATTTGAATACTAAATTATATAGAACGAAGGTGAAACTAATTTTCAAACACAAACAAAAACAGTGAATAATAACGAAAGATTATCTAAACAAAATCCAATTACAGGTTAATAATGGTGCCAAATTTTGGTAGTTATAAAACTTTGTCGTTGCGCGTTTGTTGGATGAAAATTGAAAAGGAAACTTGAGCATTTTTGATGCTTTATGTAAGGAAACCATACCACTGTGGGTTAATTAAAGTTTCGTTACATAAACGATACAGATTAAAGTTTCTCTCGAAAACTTTAACGTCTTTAAAATTAAGAATATTTACGATCAAGAATTTTGTGAACAGAAAAGGCAAGAAGACCTTTCTTTCTCATTCACGATCGCAACTATCTATAAAGCACAATTACTTTAACCATTCAATTATTTCACCAGATCATTGTTCTGAAGTCAGGACAAACCATCATTCAATTATTATGTCCTGCCATTCATTATTTCGATTGAGTGAGAACCATTGTTTTAGGACCTTTATCTTCGTATTAAAATTCGCTTGGAATTGTAATTATGTGTCCCTTAGATATATTTGCATTGATTAGCTGTCAAGGTATTCTGTACCTACCTACCCGTAGGAGGTTAGATAAAGTGCTAGACATCAATTGATGAAAATTGGACGTAATGTGAAGACTTTATAAGTACATTTTTTGCTTAGCATGTTATTTGAATAACTATACAGATGCTAATTCTTTAAAACGTTTAGCGTAAATGGGACAACCATGTATTGAAGAAGAGTCTTTTTATGGCTACAGAGAAAAGGTCGCGAACGTAGTGGATATAGAAAGTGTGTAGTAGAAGGATATTTAAATGCGTTAGGTCTGACTGTGGACAATGTCAGCGACATAATAGGCGCCTCAAGATTAGAAAAGACAATCTTGTGTGACGGAAAGTCGCGAGGATAAAGAAGAACAATAAGAATTTGACTGTCACCGTGTCAGCGGTTAAACCTGCTATACACAGGTAGAGTAAATAGTGGAGTCAACTATAACATACTACTTTACCAGTTCCAAGTACACTACCAGTTTTATTAAACTTACTGTCTACACGTAAATTTAGGTACATTATGTTAGTAGAGTTAAGTAAGTTGTTTATTTACATTTTGTTACACATCAACACCATGAACGTCACTCGTGAAATTGTAAGGAACCCTCTAATAAACTTATCAGTTTTACTGAGTTGATGAGGCGGTAAAGTTTACGGTAGAGTGCATGCAGGGTGGAGAAAGGGAAGTAGTAGAGTAGCTTGCCAGCAGTGCTAGCTACTCTACTCTACCAATGCTATCTACCTTAGTATAGTTAGTGGGAAAGATAGTACTATACCGTACTACTCTACCCCTGTACTGCAGGCATTAAGATGGTCGCCTCACCACTGACATCGCCGCGCCGCGCCGTAACGCGGTTTTTATTTTTGTATGATTTATAGTAGGTACCTATAGATATTTGTTTTGATTCTTGTACTTTGTGTCCGTTAGTTAAATGTTTGTAAAGTGCCCCGCGACACTGGGTTTTTTCCCCAGTGCGGGTGTTGTCTTTTAATAAAAGAAAAGAAATAAAGAATGCTCATGCTCAAAAATGCTGCGTAGATAGTTACTGTAGAAAAGTAGATATTGACATATGATACCTATAGGCTCTATCATTGGTTAGCGTCCGAAACTTGATATATTAACACACAATGTAGATATGTATTTGTAGAAATACTTAGTGTATGTAACTGTCAATTGTCTCGTAAGAGCTACCTAGACAAATAACTGTAGTCAGTATCATCAGTATTCATAGTGCTCAGGCCACTATAATGCAATGTGTTTCTACAAGGTCTGTCAATAAACACACCTCTTATTATCTCAGATACACAAATGATCAACACATTTCTTTAGAAAATAGTAATGTTCGCACCAATATATAATAATATACTAAAAATAAAATGCATCTAAGTATCGCAATAAGTTAAGCTACATCTGGATGTTGAGAAAATTTTAATTGCAATTACTACTACATCATTTAATATTGTGATTGGTTCTATTAGAAAGAATAAAAAATAAATAAAGTTAGTTTTATTAGCACACCAGTAGTAGCCCAAGCCCTACTTAAATAATACCTAATTGCTTACTAATAATATTTTTCCTTATGCAAAATATTATCGTTGCTCTCCCATTAAAACCTTCGATTACTTACAACTTTCAAGATAGAATCTACCTAAGAATGTAAATACACGGTTACAAATGCCTTGGTTTCGTAATTAAATTGCAAAACAAACATTCACCACTTTCTGATTTAAAAAATGTGTCGCATAATAAAAACTTAAATGTCAATATACACGGAATTATTGTTTTAATAATACCATACAAACCTGTATTCAACAAAAACGCGTCACAGCAAGATTGTTTGAACACGCCTAAAATGCCTGATGGTTATTTATTTTGATAACTTACTATTGGAAAACGTAGTTTAAATGATAGTAAGGTAATCAATAAGGGATATTAAATGAGGTATTTTTAAGTAAATTAGTTGTTTTTGTACTTACAGCTGCGCAGGAGTGACGAGCGTAAAGCCATCGCGACGAATGGGGGCACGGCACCGGTTGTGCCGCGCGGCGCGAACATCGCACTCACTCTTTAGTAGACCAGTCACGCAAGGTGCTTGTTTTGAACATACCTAATTTCGTTTTCAATACTTATGTTGGCTGTACCTTACATATGATTTGACTTGAGACGGAACGTTGCTCTGCATTGAAGGTCATATTTTAAAGGAGGTCTGTGACGTAAACTTGGTCTGTGTTTACTTTGTTTTATTCACAGTGACAAGTAGAACTCTATTATGAGTTTAAAAATCTTTTCTTAATCCTTTTTTTACCTATATATATATTAACTTATCCGTACCTATGCTTCTTCCAATCTCACGTAAGGAAGTCGAAACTGCCGACTGGGTTAAGTCCTATACAGGTAACCATCTTCAGGGCGAGTGCGAGTGAGAGCGTGAGTGACCCGTAATATAATTATAACATTGAAAATTATAAAAAATACTGGAGTAGCTGGCAAATTATAATTAATATCTAAAAGATTTTAAAAGATTTTTTATATAAATCATCATCATCATCATCATCATTTCAACCCATAAATGTCCCACTGCTGGGCATAGGTTTCCTCGAAAGAATGTGGAGGGAATTTAGCCTACAATACCACGCTGGCAAGACGGGTTGGTATAGGGTTTGTTTCGAATTTTTTTTATATAAATAAAGAGTTTTAAAATAAACAAGCAATAACTATTTGCCATGAACACAGATTGCCTTCCCAATCCAAGTAGTCGTATTCGATTGTACCCAACGTACCTTTATCAGTTAGTTAGATCCCTTTAGATAAAATGCACACGATACTTAGGTACGTAGTTCGTGCTAGCCAGTTAACAGCTCATGTGACATCACATACCAAAATCAACACTAATGTCCGCTTGACCATTCTCGTCTACTGTAATTGTCTTACCTTGTCAAGAATTAGATACTTACTTTGTTACCAGAGATCACGTCACAGTATCTATCTACCGGTTGGTAGACAGGTCTGCAGAAGAAAAATGTCATTATCAAATGAAGAGGTGGATTGTCAGGACTTGACGCAGCGAGAAGTAACTGTAGCAGTTAATATAATAGGTATGAATTATTTGATGCGATGGTAGACTTTACAAGTCCTGCGTCTATTAAAGTCTATGTATTATAATAATAGTTAAAAGTAAGTAAGTATCAAGGGCTTCTTTGTCTTCATCATCATTAGGTTTTAACAGACTCCTAGCAGACACATGCATCCCCTAATTAGTACCATCGACTCTGGGCATCAGCTTGACTCAACAAGCTTCAATCTTCAGCGTTTCGTAACTAGTGACAAAGATATTCTCACCAAAATTATTTAACTAAATAGAAATATATTTTCTTATCCATCGTAGTTAAATCACTTAAAAGAAATGTCTTTGAACATTTAAACATTTATTTTACTAAATTTTGTTGCATTACCCACAGAGACATGTTGCATGTTATAATTGAAAACAAATGGAAAAATAAGTATGAAGGAAATACTGAAATGCCTTGTGACATACCACTACAACAAGTGATATCAAATAAATCGACAGTATATTTTCTTAGATAACTATATATTATTTTTTAAGTTCTGTATATTCTTATTACTACTTATTTTACTCAATATGTTCCATTAGTCCAACCTTCTTCACTGTTTACAGGAGGCGTTACATTCAAATGCGACTCTGAAAAATAAAATCATTTGAAAATTATTTTTACAAACCATAACTTCCAACCTACCTTACTCAGTATATTTTGAATTATGAATTATGATACACAACACAACGAAATCAAGTTCTATGACTTTGTGAATGTCCTTTTGTAGGGAATATTCCACTTGAACTTCCGCGATACAAATAAAATGCACTTTCGGTAGTAGGTTACTATTAATCAATGATGTTAGCTATTTATTCGACTAGTAAAAAGGAGAGTAATGTTTTTATAACATATTTGCTCGTAAAGGGTCTCTTATTTCACCAATTTCAGTGTCGTAATGTATGTCATTACGCACTAGTGCGGTAATGTAAAGTAAATTACACGGCTTCTCATGCTCACATACTAATAAATCAATGTACGTAACGAACGGTACCTACTTTTTAAAATCTTAGCAAAGAGTTTTTATGTCAGAAAAGTGGTCAACATTTTATGAATAAAATTAATTAACTTTGGTAGATAAAATAATTATGATATAATTATATAAAATAAACATTTAATTCTTTAATTTAATTAATTTAGACCATAAATTACAACCATTTAACTGTACTAAAACACAAAAATATTAATTTACTTTATTAGTAAATACAGGCTGTTTTTGTGTTTTTGCCTTAAAAATAAAGCGCTGATGCGCGCGCATCGATAATTTGTGACAAGTAAAAACAATTCCGCGCGCTATTTCTTTTCGCTGTATTTGTTTTTTTCTAAGAAAGCCCGAATTTTATTTATTTCCTCGCAAATATGTTATAAAACGTCGTATGACACACGTGTGGTTTGATAATTACAGCCTCTGCTTTCTTGTAGCCCTCGCCTGCGGCTCGGGCTAGCAATATCGCCTCGGCTGTAATTATCAACTTACCGCACTTGTATCATAATGTACTATTAAAGTAGGTACTTAGCTCTTACCTCAGGCCCGACATGAATGGCCAACATTAAGTCAAATTCATTGGCTCCAATAGATATGAGCGCTCGGCCATCATCAAACACTGTTACACTTTTACCCTCACAGGCATTGTTCCATTTACCACCAGATATCACATCGCAGTAGGTACCAGCTGGTAGACAAGTCTATATAAGAAAAATAATATAAATATAGTTAATTTGAAAGATTTTTTTTATTTTATTTAAATTACTTAAATAAAATAAAAAGTCAGGATTAAAAAATTTTGCAAGATTTTTGATAGCCAAAGTCGCTACACTCATTCATTACACATAAAAGCTATTCATAAATGCTACCAAACAAATATTTATTTAATTACTTTGACTTTTTTTTTTATTAATTACTTTATTTACTTCATCATAAGTTCGGTTAATGACCATCATTTTCAGCGCCAGCAGCTGTGACTGTTATGGTCGGTGCAGAAAGAATTTTCTGCACAGACCATAACAGATTCGACGTGGATGTACAATTTTAGATTTCTATGATAAAAAAAACAGTAGATAGATGATTCTAGAACAAATTTAGTAATACAAACCTGCATCCAAGTGTTAAGGTCCCAATAATCGTTATTGAACGCGATGAATGCGTTGTTTCCTCTGCAGAAAGCAATCTGGTTGCTACCGTTGTCCCACCAGTTGGTTAGCGGTGTGTGGTTGGCAACGTTTCGGAAGGTAACCATGGCGAAGATCTGTCTCCAGCGGTGTTGGCATACCCAGCCGTTCCCACAAGTACCATCCTAAAAATAAAATGTTTTCTATGAAGTTTCTTCCACCTACTTCTACCTTCTCTCATAAAATAGCTATGCATGTTTTTTATACCACTACGGTGGCAAATAGGCGTACTGTCGGCCTGATGGTAAGCGGTAACCGTAGACTATGGTCGCTTGCAACACCAAACACATCACTAGTGCATCCCTTCAAGCCCGTTCCATCTCCAACGAGCTCTAGGTACCGTTACTCACCATCAGGAACTAAATTAATATCTAAGTAGGTAAAATTTTGCAAATCCATAGTTTGCTTACAGAATTTATAGAAGGTGAGATCAAATTGCCATCGCGATCCATAGGAGGTCCAACATCAAAGTCCCAGAAGTCGAAGCTGCTCATCACTTGAGGTTCTCCATACGGATGGGCCAACAAAAATGCTATTGCTGCTCTATAAGGCCTCGCTTCTTTGTAAGTAAGGATCGTAGTCCCAATAGCTCTCTCATTGTCGTGGTTTTCGATAAAGGTTATGCTATCTCTTTGTGCTACAAAGCCCCATGCAGGGCCAAAATTGACTAACCAACGTAATTGGTTATTTCCTCTAAATGCATTACTCAATTCTCCACCAGCTCTGAATTCAGTGATGGCTGCGAGAGGAGTATATTCATCCCGGCTGAAGGCCTGTCCTCCAAAATCAATAACTTCTTGATAAATATAAGGACGTGAGTTTGGTTCAAAGCTATGATCCGTGTTCAAGTTGTTGAGACGATCGTATATGACGGCAAGATCATTAGGCCAAATGTGTTGTGCTGCGTCGATTCTGGAGAGATAAGAGAGGTACTTTGTTAAATAGATTTATATCATTACATACTGCGAGTAACTCCACTTTGTTCGTACATGTGTTATGCATAAATGAATAAATTTTTAATAAAATGATCCTACCTACGTTCTCTAAGATGACTTCAACTATGTCATACCTACATAAATTAGTCTTCATTTGACCATTATTACTGCCTATAAGAGCCTGAACAATAACAAGACCGTCCAAAATTTTAAAACCCAGCAGAGTATATTTGTTAATTGAGATAGAAATATGTATTACAACTGGCCAACTGGCAAAACTAATGCAATGTTACCTGAAACCACCAACACCCAAATCAATAAGGTCGTTCATAAAGCCGACAATTTTCTCTCGCACGTGCTCAACTGTTTGATTCAAATCTTTTAGTGCAAAGAGCTCGCATTCACGAACCTAAAAAAATACACAGAAAATAATTAATACGATGTCATTACAATGGTAATTTTGAAAGAAGTCATATATGTAGTTACTTACCCTCGCTGCATTATTTGTATAGTCTTCGTCTTCGATGGAACATGGTGGCCAATTGAAATCCTCCCACGTATACGGCACTGCCGGATAGTACCACTCAGAAAACACAGCTGTATTGCCGGCTGTTCCAACATTCTCTGAAGGTGCACCAGTCATGTGGTTGATTATTGCGTCTACATAGATTCTGTAGAAGATAAATTATTGATTGAGGCATGATATCTGAATTATCCATAACGGTGCAAGAATTTTAGTTGCTCTTTTAATTATTTCTTCAAAGGCAAAATGCGTTAGGTTTATGCTACTAAAATAAATTATTTATATCGTTAATTTTGTATGTATTTTATCAAAGAATTACCTAACACCAGCGTTATTACAACGGCGCACCATGTTCGCAAATTGTTGCCTATTTCCAGAGCGAGTCACCAGCTCATAAGACATCGACTGGTACCGCTCCCACCAGGGGGCCAATTCTACTAATTATTTTAGCAATCAAACGCAATTGAAGCGCTATTGAACGACTGTATTTGACAGTTTTCTTATTCTACTAATACAACAACGATCGAGCTTCGATCACGTTTCAGCTGACGCCGACAATCGATCGTAGGTAATCAAAACTCAATTCTGCTAATTTGATCGGACGTGAATCGAACGGTCAGTCGTATTCTACTAATTTTTTGACACTGTGAATTGGAACGCAGTCGAACTCCAGCGCATCTTTAAACGTTGTAAACTGTCAAATTTAACGGCTTTGGTAAAGCTAGTAAATTCGTACTTTTTCTCGACCGAAGCTCGCTTGTTTCTTGTTTGTTATTTTAAAATCATGATGTTTTACATGAATTATTTGGAAATAGCCCACGAGGCTGACCTTCGAAGGCAAAGAAGAGTAAGAAGTGATAATTTGTCGATTAGAATACGTAATAGTGCATTTAATATGACTAATCGTCAATTCTTAAAAACGTACAGACTTTCTAAAAGCATTGTTAGGTCTCTTATTAATGAAATAGAGACATACATGCCGGTTAAGCGTCGTTCTGATGCCCTTGATGCGGACGTGAAGGTAAGAATTTTATAAATTTAAATTTTAACATTAATTAAAAACTGCACCGATTTCAAAAATATGTAAATAAAAACATTTACTTATCTTTTAGATTCTGGTGGCACTGGCATTTTATGCTAGTGGCTCATATCAGACACTGGTGGGCCAGTTAAAGTGCCACTCTTTATCACAACCCTCAGTGTCTCGAGCAATGCACCAAGTGACGGAAGTATTAAATCTGCCGCATATATTTAATAAGTATGTTAGTTTCCCAATTACTCGAGCAGACCGTGAAAATGTCAAAAGAGAGTGAGTATAATAAAATAATTATAACTACTTTTCAGAGGTAGGTGGGTACCCATTAATATTAATATATATTAAAATGTGCTTGTAGATTTTTCAATAAGTTCAAAATGCCAGGTGTTCTGGGTTGTATAGATGGCACCCATGTAGCTATAGTAACACCATCTGAACATGAAGAGAGATACTATAGTAGAAAGGGATATCACTCCTTAAATACATTAATTGTAAGTATATTAATTTATAATAATTATTATTCAGTTGTGATTTACTATAACTTATTTAATGATTTCTGATACAATTTTTTCAGATTTGTGATTCCAATGCTAGTATAATGTGTGTTGACTCTAGCAACCCTGGCTCAATACATGATAGTGCGGCTTGGACTAATAATCCTTTAAAGGCCACTTTAGAACAAATATTAAATAATACTGAAGAGGAATTTTATTTATTAGGTATGTTCTTGATTTTAAATTAAATTTTCTTGTGTATGTTTTTCAAGAAGTAAAATATTAATTCTTATGAACAACATCTGAGCAATGATAAAAGCATATTTAATTATATTTCATAAACTTATTAGTTTTTTATGTTACATATAGGTGATTCAGGATTTCCTTTACGGAGGCTTATGATGACACCTATTCTAAATACAATTCCGAATACTCCAGAAGCATACTACACAGAGATGCATATGACTGTGCGGAATGTTGTAGAGCGTTGTATTGGTATTTTAAAAGGAAGATTTAGGTAATAATAACCAAAATCAAGGTTGCTATATTTTATAAAGCAATTAAATTAATATCATTTTAATAATATACCATAATATTTTACAGGTGCTTATTAGTAGATCGAAAATTACATTATAAACCAAAAGAAGCTGCAAAAATAATTAATGCTTGCTGTGTTTTACACAATATAGCCCTTAATTGTCAGATCCCAGTAAATAGTGAAGAAGAACGGGCTATTTTGGAAAGAGAAAGACAGGAAAGGGAGAGGGATGCTCAGATAGATGCAGCGCGCCTATTGCCTACAAATCTTAGGGCTCAGAGAGCAAATGAACCACTGTTGCAAGGCCGTAGCTGCCAAAACAATTTAGTGGAACGTTTGTGGAGAGCTAGACAATATTAATATAAAAAGTTTGTTTGTAGATTAATAAGTACCTAGCATGTAAGTCATAATATTACTAATATTTAATTATGGAATTATAATTTCTGAAATAAAAATAATCTAGGTCTTAAATTTCTCTCTGGGAAGAATTAACATGTATACAAACTGTCATACTCAGAGACGTTACTTTACTTTAAAGTTTATTTTGTAAAAAAGTGTAATTCTTAAGTCGATACCCCTAAAGACGATTATTCAATTAAAAATTGTGTTAATTACAGATTACTGCTAAATGAGCTGCAGAATGATGAATCTGAGTGCGGTCGAGTCTATTAGGGAAACTATAATAACTGGAATTAGTTGTTATTTTTTTGTCATGATGTTTACTAATGTAAGAATGTATAAGATTATTTTTTCCTAAGGTAAATAAGATTATAAGATTGATTTAAAAAGACATGTAACACAGTGTATTATTAGGTAAAGCTCAATTAATGAAAATCTTAAGTTATAATTCCCTTATAAGTTTATTATGTTACACATAATTTTATTAATTGGGTTTGAATTAAATAAAAAAACTAATAAATTACTAATATATTGTATATTACTTAACTATATTTTCATTAAAAAGTAAATAATTATTGATGTAGTTCAGAGGACCAAGTTAAATGCATTACTGCAGCTGAAACAAATAAAATATTGTGTTTACTTTATATAATTTTACTTGTTAAAAGAAATCAAAAGTTAGAATTAATAACCAGGATTTTATATTTGAAATGACTATAACTTTACATTATATCTTGTCAAGGCTTGCTGCACAGCTTCAGCTATCACCTGCACAGCTTCAGCTATCACCTGTACAGACCGAGCTACACTAGCAGAGACTCGTGCTTGTTGTAAATTGGCTTCAGCTACCAGCTGCTCAGTTCTGGCTCTTATTTCTTCTACACGTGCTACTGAAGCACGGGCTTCTTCCAGTTCTGTACCACCTACAATGGATTAACAATCAAAATTATATTTTGATACTGGGATTATTATATTTTGCCAGTGTATGCCATGTTGTAGTATTTATAAATAAATACCAACCTCTCTCTCTCTCTCTCAACGACCTCTGTCGAGCTCCAACCGCCCGTCTGTTTCTATTTCCTGGAAACAAAAGTTCAATGGTTACTTATATGTAATGTATGATATAAAATTTCAATTCTAGTTCTGTTAATATTATTATTTCATCATCATCATCATCAGCAACCCATTAAATCCCATTACGGGGATCGGGTCTCCTCTCCTCTAACTAGAGAGCTGAGAGGGTTTAGGCCATAATCCACTCACGCTGGCCTAGTGCGGGTTGGTGGATTATTATTTAGCATGAGTTAATAAATTAAACACAGTAAGCCCACAATACCCTCTTATAGAATCTTGGAATAGTATAAATACTTTTAAAAAGTACCTCTTTGTGGCATTGTATTGTTCTCAGGGCGAGGCGGTTCTATTTCTATATGTGAATAGGTGTTTTCTGTGTTGGGGTTGTTTTCCATCACAATATTGATACGAGAACTAGGGCCTGGCTCAGCCATAACCTGTTCTGTGTTATCGTTATTGTGAGAGCTTGTTTCAGGTACAGGCTCTGACAGAAACTCAATAGCTGACAGGTTACTGAAAGTTTAACAACGATTATTAATAAAAAAACAGATTGCTGGTACATATAAAATTTAAATTAAAGTATCTATTACTCACAGCGTGGGCGAGTCTTCTACTATTTCAAATGTAGGCTGTGGCTGTACTTCCTCATAATGCACCTAGAATATTAAAAAATTATATTATTATCATAATCCTAGCATACAAATCTTTTTCAAAATTAGAATTACTCTATCCAAACAAATTTAACTAGGTACATACATATATTATTTAACTACATAACAAAATGCTATTACTGTAAATAAACATAATGCCACACACTGTTGGGCAATAATATGTAATGTTTATTCAATATATCCTTTTGGAATTTATTACTTTAATTTGTTATTTTTTTACTTAGTACATGTAAAAGTAATTAAAGTTCTAGTTATTATTGGTTGTGTGTGACCTGAGAGTTTGAGCCAATTCACATCATATCTCTACATTTTTGGAACAAATGTACTTTATTGTATAATTGTTTGATAATCATAAATAAATGACTTCTTATTATTATTTAGCAGGTATTATTGTTTTTATTAATTCTATGTCATATATTTTGTCTTGAGCAATATTTTATGTACTGACTTACCTCTGCTTCCACTATAATAGGATCTCGACGAACTCCTGCAAGTGGACCCACATCTCTGCCTATCAGAGATGCCACTCTGTCCTCCAGAGCTGTCAGATTAGGTGCATCATTAGGCCCTCCTCCTGTACCCTGTCGTGTCCTTGTAATGGAGGTCAATTTAGTCCGTACTCGGCATTTGTAATCATTCCAGAACTAAAAGAAAATTATTGAATAATATAATACACATGGTGATTGTAACTATATGAAATAAACAAATGTTTGTAAATAATAATAAGGTCTCAGTAGTACTTATAGATAAATCAATGCAAGCATTAATACTTTTTACACCACCCTTAAAGATTTAAATGAACTTGCTAATTAATACAATTAATACAACTTAAGACTTACACGTGACCATTCTTTAGGTGTTCTAAAAGCACCTTCAGAATTTAAAATTCCAGCGCACTCTGCCCAAAGACGGCCAGCAAGGGCTCGTGCTTCCATGGAGCGCACGCGACCTAAAGCCAAGTCTCTGTGCTGCTCCATGTAGTCTATGAGAAGTTCTATTTGCCTTACAGAGGTCGTGCGTTTCCTGCCAGCCATAATCTAGAAATATGTGCAAACAATTACCTGCCTAGATATCCATGATCACAATAATACAAAATAATAACTTTGAAAGAATAGTTCTATAGGTACTCACTTTAAAACTGCTCAATTTAAATCACTGCACCACTACACTCGCACGTCACCAAATAACTATTAGTTTAAACTTATGCACGCACATATCCCATGGTTTGAAATGCTGAAGTGCTCTGCTTCTTCAAGAGCAGCCATATATCAAGATAAGAAATTAAACAAACGAGGAGACTCAGTCCACTTATGGTTTAATTTATGTCATTTCAAGTTTTAAAAGTGGCGCTGTTTGTTTTTATAAATATTGACGTTTGGGACTTGAGTTTTTTTTTTAACACATCATAATTTGAATATTTGGACGACATTTATCGACAAATAAGCATAAAAAATAATAAATATATTAGAAAATGGGTTTAGTTATTGTTTAGACATGTTATGAAATCTGAATTTCGTTTAAATTCTTTTATTTCACTCTAAGTAGAATAAATATTTAACATAACTTTTGCACGGGTATCACTAATGAATACATTTCGCCGGTGAATAACCCTATTCGAATTTCAGCTTCATTACGGTTACAGTTCGACTTCGGTTCAATTGATGTCCAACTTAGATCCAGCCAAAGTAAATTGTAGAATAGCATTTTGTAGGCTGATCGTAACGTAAACGAAACTGAACCTTAACTGGATCGGAATAGATCGTTCGATGTTGTAATTTAGTAGAATTGGCCCCCAGGGTCGATTGTAGGCCCATAATATAACGTTTTCGTTTGGAGGCGATATCTGTGAATTATCGGAAACAATGTTAATGTTACAGTCAGAACTCATAATCGGTCAAAAGTAGTTATAACTAGCAATAGCAGTCAAAAGTAGGTACTTTTTACCGCAAGTTCTAATGATGCAAGTCAAAAGTAGTTTTGGCTGCAAAGTCAAAATTTAAAATCGGTGTCACTTTCAGAACTAAGATGAATCTAACGCCACTTCTCAAGCTAAAATACGTCAAGCCATTTAGGCTTTGGGCGTGCAAAATATAAACCCATCATTCTTAGTATCAGTTATAATACATAGGTACCTATAATGTCATTTTTTTTCAGGTTAAACTGCTATTTACCAACCTGTGTGGTGAAAAGTGCTTTTGCCTGTTTTTTTTCTGTAACATTTATATGAACAGAAGCAATCTCCTTTTGGCTGAAATATATTTCTTCTTCCAATCTAGTCGATAATCGGATTATTGCAAGTCTGAGACCCGTGTCCAGCAGTGGTACGTTTATGGGTGGAAATGATTATGATCAATAATTGCAAATCCTGGTGTTAATATGTGTTAAATTGTCTAGAAGGCTTCCAACTGGACTTATTGACTGTGGCAGCTGATACCAACTGCTTTCGTAAATAATGCAACTAACTTGAACACCACCGTATCCTCTGGGAGCGAGGAACCTCTCGCACTCATCGGCGATGTCATCCCACTTCCATTCAAAGAGGTGAACGTTTACAGAATGTCCAGGTGCATAGTGAGGATTCTTGTAATCCCCCACTGCCGAAGCCACCAGACCAAGGCCGAACAGCAACAGTAGCTGTCCCTAAAGAAAATAAACATTTAAATTAGAATTTAGGATCTTGTGTTTCAAATTAAATGGGGTTCCTAGATTTTCTACTGATTCTAAATTTTACGCATTTTACGCATAAAACAAGTATGGAAGGAATATTCAAAATGTATTAGTTGAATACGTATTTAATATCTAAAGAATTTTAAGTTGAAAACAAACGGCCTCACTTACCATCTTGATCAAATCAAATAAACTTTAATAATCAACAAAAATGTAATCGATATGTCATTGTATGCGTATAAAAAGTTGTGTGTGTGTGCGATAAAGTGATCAACCTTTTATCTTGTGATTATATTATTATTGTAAATAGTATTTGTAGATATATGTAAGTAGATAGTTTTTATTTAGTTTTAAAATATGTTAATAACATTATTTTAAATTTAGATTTTTTTATTTTGATTCATAAAGTAAAAAAACGCGCTTAGGGATAATTACAGTAGGTTACATTGTACTGAATCATTCTATAAACAAATATTATTTCACTTTATAGAACGACGGTTCCAAGATTACCTTATTGTTCAGTTCCACAGGAGAGCAGTTTACAGTTTCGCTTTTAAAAAAAGAAATCTACTTCGTTGTACTATTAATACAGTGTTTTCGTAAATACACATTAAATATATTTATATTTACAAATAGTTTTAATAGATATATGGCATTTTTTACTGAAATAAATGTCGTTTGACTCAAAATGCATCGTTTATGTTGTTTGCTGGAAGAAAGCAAATTGGTTCAACCAATGCCAGTGGCGAACTAGCAGTGCGTAGATGTGTGCTGTACGTATGTATATATATATACCTTACCTCGTAAAAATAGCAGAAAATTTAAAGCTAGCGCAGAGGCAACTCATGCTAACAAAATCGTAAAACATTGGTAAGCCAATGGTCTCATTCGACAGCGCTGTGATTCGTTTACTAAGAGCTCCACCCCGTCTAGGGTTACCATATCTCAGGATTTGTCCTGAGATTTCAGGAATTTTCGACTTTTCTCAGGATTGCGGCCGGGTTTTGCAAATCTCATGATATCTCAGGATTTTCAATAAAACACAGGTTACATTTTAAAGATCTCTTTAATTAAAAGTTAAACCAACTAAAATAATCTTTTTTTGGGTAACAACTGAACAGTTAAAATGTATACTTATTTATCTAAGTAAGTTGCGTCCAAATTGCAACGCGTGAGCTAGAGCCGCAGTGTATAAAACGATAATAATACGTTTTTGAGAGAAAATTCTCAAACTGTATAAAATCTCAGGACTTTTCCATGGAAATCAGGCCTTTTCTCCGGTCTTTTGATTTTTACATCTGGTAACCCCAACAATAAGTGAGAAAGACTACAAATATGACCAACTACAAATATTTACTTATTGTTCAAATTTTGTGTCGGACGGATTAAAGACGTCCAAAATAATTAGAACAAAGTTAGTGGGGTTTATTTCTAGTTTAACCTATAAATTGACGATTTTGACAGCAATATTCTCACCAGAAAGATTCAGGCGTACAGAGTTCATTGGTTATTACTGTAGGTATTTTACCTAATTAGAAATATAACTTTTTACCCACTGTGATCTTATGTTAAATCACTCAAAATATATTTCATTGTCTACAGGCACATGTTGCCTGATTATCTATAGAAAAGGAAATGAGAGGGAAAGGTCTTAGGATACTGCCTTGTAGCATACCATTACTTCAATACCAAAAAAAAATTATACATTTATATATATTATTCTTATATTATGTTACATATTATTTTATAAATTCTGTATAATTTTAAAACTATTTATTTTGATCAATATGTTCGATTAATCCAACGTTATTCACTGTTTACAGGAGGCGCAGTACTCAAATGCGACTCTGAAAAACAAAATTAAAAATTATATACGAGTATCTACTAAGTACATAATTATTATATAGGTAGACTACTTTTTTTTTTATTTTTTTTTTATACTACACGGTATCAAACAGACGTACGGTCCGCCTGAGTCCACATTAAATTTATACAGTACGAGTAGGTACAATACGAAACTCTTCAGTGTGATAAGCTGTTGTACGAATGAAATTGTTTTATAGTAGTTATTGCAATAGTAACTTTTAAACTTAAAAGAAAATAGACCAGATTAAGCATTCAGCATCTTCAGAACTCTTTGCAGCGAACAAGTTCGATGACTTACACTAGATGAACTTCAGCGATAAAAAGAATTTCATTTTTTATTTTTTTGGTTACAATAATTATTCTCGAAAGTAATAAGAAGCTCTTACCTCAGGTCCGACATGAATGGCCAACATTATGTCAAATTCATTGGCTCCAATAGATATGAGCGCTCGGCCATCATCATTTACTATTACTGTTTTACCCTCACAGACATTGTTCGATTTAATTCCAGATATCACATCGCAGTAGATACCAGCTGGTAGACAAGTCTGTATGAGAAAAATATAGTTTATTAGCAAGAGTTTTGTTTTTAGGGTTCTGTACTTCAAAAGGAAAGAACGGCATCCGTAAAGGGTCACTCCATTATCTTTCAGTCTGTTCGTCTGTCAAGAATATTTTTATCAAGAACACGTACTTAGTGGTTTCAATTCCTAGAAGCAATAAGAAATCATCAGAGTTCTGAGTAAAAGCAATCAAAAGATACAGCCGTTGCTCCATTTTTGTCGCTTATGTTGACGATCAAAAAAGTCAAACCCCATACGGTACTTCCCAGGGTACTTCCTAAAATCATGAAATTTGGTAGCAATACCTTTTGATTGCGTTTATTTAAAAAAAAAAATTATTGCTGTAAGGAATTGCATCCTCTACGCGTTCTTGAGAAAAATATTCTTGAGTGTCGGACAGACAAAGAGACAGGCAGACTGACATACTGAACGACAGGAGTGATCCTACAAGGGTTCCGTTTTTTCCTTTTGGGTTACGGAACTCTAAAAAAATCAGTGGATGATTCTAGAACAAATATAATTAAATAGCCAAACCTGTATCCACGTATTAAGGTCCCAATAATCGTTATTGAACGCGATGAATGCGTTGTTTCCTCTGCAGAAAGCAATTTGGTTGCTACCGTTGTCCCACCAGTTGGTTAGCGGCGTGTGGTTGGCAACGTTTCTGAAGGCAACCATGGCGAACATCTGTCGCCAGCGGTGTTGGCATACCCAGCCGTTACCACAAGTGCCGTCCTAAAAATAAAGTATTTTCTATGAAGTTTCTAATCACCACACCTTTCTTTCAAAATAGCTATTAGGTATGCATGTTATTTTAACCACCATTACGGTGGCAAATTGGTGTACTGTCCGCCTGATTGTAGGCAGTAACCGTAGACTATGGACGCCTGCAATACCAAAGGCGTCACGTGCATTGCCATCCCTTCAAGCCCGTTCCCTCCCCAATGAGCTCTGGGTACCACAGCTCACCATCAGGAACTAAACTTAATTAAACTTAATATAAACTTTTTAGATATTCCACTTTTGAGTCTCTTAGGAAGTTAAGAAGATTCATCCATACACGACAGCCTAAAGTTGTTTGGTGTTTAGATCTTGAAAGTATCGCTTGCTACTACTGTTGTACTATTACTATTTTGTCTCTAATCCTTGCCAATTTACAAATAATAAAGACGTTTAATTCTACTTACGGAATTAATAGAAGGCGAAATAATATTTCCATTACTATCCATAGGAGGTCCAACATTATACTCCCAAAAGTCGAAGCTGCTCATAATTTGAGGTTCTCCATACGGATGGGCCAACAAAAATGCGATTGCTCCCCTATAAGGCTTCGCATCTTTGTAATTAAGGATCGTAGAGCCATCTACTCTCTCATTGTCGTGGTTATCGATGAAGCTTAAGCCATCTCTTTGTTCCACTAAACCCCATGCGGTGCCCCAATTGGCCAACCAACGTAGTTGGTTATTTCCTTTAAAAGCATTACTCAGTTCTCCACCAACTCTAAATTCAGTGATGGCTGCAAGGGCAGTATACTCGTCCCGGGTAAAGATCTGACCTCCCCAATCAATGACTTCTTGGTAGATGTAAGGACGGGCGTTTGCAGGGAAGCCATGATCTGTGTTAAGGTTGTTGAGACGACTGTATATGACGGCAAGATCTCTAGGCCAAATGTGTTGTGCCGCGTCGATTCTGGAGAAATAAGACGTAGACAGATACTGTTCAAAGAGATTTCTGCGAGTGACTCTGCTTTTTATACCTAGTATTCGTTAAAATATAATACGTGACGTAGACCTAATAATTTAATATGTGCCTAATTGCATAGAAAATAGTCCTATTGGTCAAAATTTGCGCAGTAGGTACCTACCAACATAAACACCAACACAACATAAAATAAGTTTTAAAACCCCACAGAATAAAAGTTGATCGTAACAATAACAGATTATGATAAAGAATAAACAAGTTGCGTCAATAGTGTTACCTGAATCCAGCTACTCCCAAATCGATAAGGTCGTTCATAAAGCCGACAATTCTCTCCCGAACGTGCTCAACTGTTTGATTCAAATCTTTGAGTCCATGGAGCTCACATTCACGAACCTAAAATATATAACAGACATTTTAATATTCGTCTGTTTAGCTTATAAGAAAACGCTTCTAGCAACCTACCCTCGTTGCATTAGTAGTATTGTCTTCGTATTCGACGATGCAACGTGGCCAGTGGAAATCCTCCCACGTATACGGCACCGCCGGATAGTACCATTCTTGGTAGACAGCTGTATTGCCGGCTGTTCCATAATTCTCTGGAGGTTCACCAGTCATGTGATTGATTATTGAATCCACGTAGATCCTGAGGATAAAATGATGATAGAATGAATATAATTATATTTGATTGATATATAAACTTTTAGCGATTTTCTTTTGCTAAAATGCATAATCGCGTTCATAACCTTTTAGTACATATTTATTACCTAACACCGGCATTATTGCAACGGCGCAGCATGTTCGCGAACTGTTGTCTGTCGCCAGAGCGAGTCACCAATTGATAAGATATCGACTGGTACCGCTCCCACCAGGGTCGGTTGCTGCTCCATATTACAACATTTTCGTTCGGAGGTGAAATCTGCAAATTATTGTAAACAAATTTAATGACTGCAACTGCATTTCTGCTTCCTTTTCTAATCGACTAGAATTTTGACAAGCACTGGAATTCATTAAGCTTAGAAGGTTTTCAATTTGAGTTATCGTCATCAGAATTACAAATAGCAACCGATTACATACTGCATTTCTTATAATTTTCTATTGCCTATACTAACCTGAACACCACCGTATCCCCTAGGCCCGAGGAATCTCTCGCATTCATCAGCGATATCATCCCACTTCCATTCGAAGAGGTGGACGTTCACAGACCTCCCGGGTACATAGTGTGGATTCTTGTGATCACCTACTACCGAAATCACCAGCCCAAGACCGAACAAGAACAGAAGCTGTCCCTAAAGAAAATAATATTATTTTGAATTCGGATTCCAAATATCCTGTTTCAAAGAAGGCAATGTGACAATTTTATAATAATTTTAAAAAAAACATCGCTTCTTATTTTATAGGAAAACGCTATTTATTATTGGAAATCGTTTATTCATATTTTTATAACACATTTGCTCGTAAAGGGTCTCTTATTTCACCAATTTCAGTGTCGTAATGTATCTCATTACGCACTTGTGCGGTAATGTAAAGTAAAATGCACGGTTTATCAAGATCACAGACTAATAATCAAGATGCTCCGTCTAAAACGAACGTTACTTTTTAAAATCTTAGCAAAGAGTTTTTATGTTAGAAAAGTGGTCAACATTTTATGAAAAAAAATAACTTTGGGAGTTAAAATAATTATTATATTTATAAAATAAACATTTAATTCTTTAAATTAATTAATTTAGACCATAAATTTCAACCATTTTATTAATTTACTTTATTTGTAATACTGGCTGTTTTTGGGCCTTTGCCTTAAAAAAAATGCGCTGGTGCGCGCGCATCGATTGTGACAAGTAAAAATTATTCCGCGCGCTTTTTTCTTTTCGCTGTATTGTTTTTATCAAAGAAAGTCCGAGTTTTATTTATTTCCTCGCAAATATGTTATAAAACGTCGTATGACACACGTGCGCTTTGATAAATTACAGCCTCTGCTTTCTTGTAACCCTCGCCTGCGGCTCGGGCTAGCAATATCGCCTCGGCTGTAATTATCAACTTACCGCACTTATATCATCACCTTTTGAGTGGCACGCAGACTTATTAATAGGTATGTCTCACTCTCGTATGTATGTAACTATGTATGTTAGGAAAAATTAAATAATGTAACTAATTCCTAGTTAGATGTAATTAATTAATTATATTTTAAATATTATCTTACTTACCATCTTGTTCAAAACAAAAATATTACAAGACTCAACATCAACTAATTCAAAATTACTAAAATCTGTACAATATAAATAGAGTGTTTGGATAATGGAGTAATTATCCTTTTATCTTTTAAAGATTAAAGGATAATTACAGTAGGTAAGTAATCAACAATGCTGTAAACAAATGCAACCTCATCTACCTAAACTTGAAAGTAATTGACTGGCCTGTTGGCCTAGTGGTTAGTGACCCTGACTGCTAAGCCGGAGGTCGTGGGTTCGAATCCCACCCCTAGGTGGGATTTGTCCTAACAAATCATTGTGTGATGAGCACGATTGTTTGTTCTGTGTCTGGGTATAATTTATCTTTATGAATATGTATGTGTATTTACAAAAAAAATTATAATTTTAAGTAAAATATCAGTTGATTCAGTACACAAGCAAATATAATTTCTTAATTTGGGACTAGATGGCGCTGTGTGAATGTGGTTTTTTTACGGAACCCTGATATTTTTTCAAAACCAACATTAGCTATCCGCCAGTGAAAGTCCCGTCGAAATTGATCCAGCCGTTCTAAAGATTAGCTGGAACAAACAGACAGACAGAAAGACAGACAAAAATTGAAAAAAATGTTATTTTGGTATATGTACCGTATACACATTCAAATGCATGTAGTAAAAAGCGGTTATTTTATTATTACAAACAGACACACCAATTTTATTTATTTATATAGATATGTATAGATATAAAGATTTTTACGGTTCACCACGCATCACAGCTTGCGGTAAGCGATATTAAAACTAATAACGTATTCACTAAGTACATTTTTGAAGAATTGGTCTTTTGAAACAGCTGGTTCGCTAGCTAATGCCCGGTTTCTGAGCCCCAGGTTAAAGTTATTCATTAACCAGATTAAATATAAAAGTAAAACAATAGAACTGGATTATTTCATACAACTATCATTTCTTATTTCTTTATTAAGAGGTCAACCCCTTAACTAGTGAACCAGCTCCTTTTTATCCTAAATACGAAATGTTTAAAGATTTCTTTTTATGGATCAAATCCGTCGAATTAGATGCACTTCTCCATTAACTATTCTTAGTTCTCATATCCCCTACTATTAATACCGTTTACCTACAGTTAGCTTACTATTTATTATATGGTTTTTGTTTCTAGAAACGAATAAATAGGTCCTAGGATACTACCCTGTGGCATACCCATATTTTACGTATTATAAAATAAAACAAGATTAAAAATTAAATTATATATTTATATTTTATTAGTTCTTTTTATTCTTATGGTCATTCATTTTGATCAGCATTTACGATCAGTTTATTCTTCTTTACTACGTATAGGTGGCAACGAATCAAATGCGACTCTGAAAAAGAAAAAAAATACTTACATTTGAAATTTACGAAATCTAAATGTGTATACTACATACTATTCTCTTTGACATAATAAGTTGCAAACTTTTATAATGGTAGTTTAAAATACAGTAACATAACTTAAAAAAAAACATAAATCTTATGGATGCCTTTATCGGGTTCCTTACCATACGTAAGATCTAAACTGAACGTGTTCACGAGCATATTTAAAGCGAGGAGTTTATTACTCATAAAAAACATACATATACATATTCAATGATTAAAATGAAATTTAGGTTAAGATTTAAGTTTGATTTAGAAAGACAATAGCTTAATAAATTAATAGCTTGTATCTCTGATTTTGCCATGTCCTTGGATGGCGGTTACCAATTAGCATCAGATGGTCTGGTGTAAAAAACTTTGGTGTACATTTAAAGCTAAAGTAGCTCTTACCTGAGGCCCGACATGAATGGCCAACATTAGATCATAATCATTGGCTCCAACGTTTATCAGTGCTCGGCCATCATCAAATACTGTCACTGTTTTTCCCTGACAGGAATTGTTGACTTTACCGCCAGATATCACATCGCAGTAATTACCCGCTGGTAGACAAGTCTGCGTTACAAATAATATATTGAGCATTTGGTTAAAACAAGATTAGAAAAATAAAGGAACAACCTTTTAGGTTCACCAGAACCCCTGTCAAAACGAATCAAACGATTCCAAAATCGAGGGGGTTGTATTGTTTAATTACAGAGTTCCACCGTCAGTTTCATCTTCCGACTCCAGCATCAGATCAGCTTTAAGTGATAATAATATTATATAGCTTTTCATCCAGCTTTCACTCAGCTCTATGGTTAACTGGCAAGAAACATTTTCTTGTAAGATTTGATAGAAATAGGGGAAATTGATAAATTTCAACATCAGGGTCTGCATCAAGCCCACACGATAAGAATAAGATAGGAAGATGGAAGTAATTAATTTAGTTGCTTGCTATTTTAATAAAAATGGTGTTTATATTCCAATTTATTATCAATTATGATTTTCCAGTGACGCAGCAGATGTGTATGACTTCTGCGAAAAAAGTATTAGTTTCGCTTTTTTAGATATAAAATATTAGCCGCGTCTTTGATGAACTTTTAGCTTAATCGATGATTTTAGAAAAAAAAAAAAATTCAAACCTGCATCCACGTATTAAGGTCCCAATAATCGTTATTGAACGCGATGAATGCGTTGTTTCCTCGGCAGAAAGCAATTTGGTTGCTACCGTTGTCCCACCAGTTGGTTAGCGGTGTGTGGTTGGCAACGTTTCTAAAGGCAACCATGGCGAAGATCTGTCTCCAGCGGTGTTGACATATCCAACCATTACCGCAAGAACCGTCCTAAAACAAAATGTATATTTTATTCATTGACACTTCTTCCACCATGCCTTATCTTTAAATTAGCTAAATACTTAGGTATTTACCTAATTTAAAGGTAAGTAAGGCATACAATTAATTCTGTATGTTTTGCGAAACCATAATAGACTTTACTTTATCCAACAACAAAGACGACGGATCAATGTTGGTTGATATTATGGTCACTCATTCTACCTTATTCTTGCTAATTTTTCTAAAGAAGTTAAATATACTTACGGAATTAATAGAAGGTGAAATAATATTGCCATTACTGTCCATAGGCGGTCCAACTTCCGAATCCCAGAAATCGTAGCTGCTCATAATTTGAGGTTCTCCATATGGGTGGGCCAGTAAAAATGCAATAGCTGCTTTATAAGGTCTCGCTTCTTTGTATGTAAGCATGTGTCCACCACCACCATGTCCTCTCTCATTATCGTGGTTATCGATGAAAGTTAAAGCGTCTTCATGAGCCAATAAGCCCCAGTTTGTTCCCCAGTTATGTAGCCATCTGAGTTGGTTATTACCTCTAAAGGAATTACTCAGTTCCATTCCAACTCTGAATTCTGTAACGGCTCCAATAGGAGTATACTCATCCCTGCTGATAGCTTCACCACCATAGTCAATGACTTCTTGGTAGATGTAAGGACGAGCGTTTGCAGGGAAACCGTGGGCTGTATTCAGGTCATGAAGACGATCATAAATGATGCGAAGATCTTCGGGCCACATATGTTTTGCTGCATCAATTCTGAAAGGTATTGAACAATTTATCAACATCAGCTTCAACTATTTAATTCGTGTTACGTCATTATTATACCGACTGTTTTTAGCCAGCTTGTTTTCAGTTTAATTTACCTGAATCCAGCGACTCCTAAATCGATGAGTTTATTCATAAATTCCACAATTTTCAATCGCACATGCTCGTTTGCTTGATCCAAATCTTTAAGTCCAACAAGTTCGCAGTTACGAACCTAGAAATGGCGGAAAATAGTGATTATGATCTTATTATTGGTTTGGATTAGTGATCTCATAAAAAAATATAATATCTCCATAAAAAATTAAGGTAGGTACGAAACGTATTTGACATCACGAAGGTTGAAAGAGATAAAAAATCACATTTGAAAATAGGCAGGCTAGCCATGAGTTGGCGATGCTGGAAACTGACAACAGTGCACTACGACTATAACTAACCCTCCAAGCATTGTTGACAAAGTCCATGCCGTCGATGCCGCAAGGCGGCCAGTTGAAGTGGGCCCTTGTGTAAGGTACTCCTGGGTAGTGCCATTCGTTGAATATAGCAGTATTGCCAGCCGTACCTACGTTTTCTGGAGGCTCACCAGTCATATGGTTTATCACTGCATCCACATAGATCCTGAAATAGTGAAGAGGTGATGTTAAAAGCTATTGATGTAGTTTTATTAAAATGCTATTCGGATTCAGCAAACTATGTGACGCTTCCCACCTTGTCTCCAGTAGAACAAAGGAAATCGTATACTGCTAGTGCATACGGCCGCCATGAATCGAACAAACGACTTTGTATGCATCAACACAGACGGAGGAGCAGCGCGGGCAGCCATGATCAGACGCGGCGCGGTCAGAAAGACCTCTCTTCATCTTGTCGCCGCTTAAGTGGTCCAATAACGATAAAATCAAGTTTATCTGCAGATCATACATACCTAACACCAGCGTTGTTGCAGCGACGCAGCATGTTAGCGAACTGTTGCTCATTACCGGATCGAGTGACCAGCTCGTAAGACATGGGCTGGTAGCGCTCCCACCACGGCCTGTTGTAAGACCATAGTATGACGTTCTCGTTAGGTGGAGAAATCTGCAAATGGTCATGATTTCATGTAATAGGTGACGTACAAAGTCTACATCAGATCAGTTTCATGATTTAATGCCGTCTCGCAATTCAATGGCTCTGCTTATTTCAAGTGTCACGTAGAGATTTTGCATAAATTTAAATCACTGGGTACCGTACATAAGTCAAACTTCTCACTACTACATACATTTACAGTGATTACCTAAAGTTTGCAGTTTGGAACAAACAAATTATAAGAATAACAAATCTGGCGGGCAGATAAATGTCGTGGATTGAAAACAGCCAGAAACAAATGCTGACGTTTTGGTATGAAGAACCCTTTTTTTGCGGAACTAACGGGATAATCAAACTCTCACACTCACTACTGCAACTCCTGTAGGTAAACCGAGATTACCAGATTTGACTTTGACTTTGACAACGAGATATGACACTCGGGAGTCACAGGGCAAGCGTAAACTAATGCCTTGGAACCCGCAACGAAATTAATCACACACACACAATGAACTAATTTAGTTAGGTACCTCAATTACTCAAAGATCGACCTACTTTATAGGACTAACCTGAATACCTCCGAATCCATTAGGTCCGAGGAACCTCTCGCACTCATCGGCGATGTCATCCCATTTCCATTCAAAGAGGTGGACGTTCACAGATCTCCCTGCCGCATAGTATGGGTTTTTATATGCACTCACAGCAGCGACCACCACCACAAGACCGACCAGCAGAGTTAGCTGACCCTGTAGGAAAAAATTTTAGTTTACCGAAGACCTCAGCTATGGGATTTTTTGCAACTCGCGTTGTATTTTTTTTAATTGAGCTCAATAACACAACAACAAACTATAACTTTAATTGAGCTGCTATTTTATAGGCCACGCGCGATACCGTAAATGGGGTGACTTTAGGAAAAAATGGGGCTACTTTGATAATACAATTTCTGTAATAAAAGTAGCGGTGTGCTTACTATACTAATTTTATTTACATAGTCAGTTAGAAAACGACAAAACTGTATGTAAAGTACTGTAAAAAGTAACTTCAAACTTCAAATTTATTCATTGTAAAACATAGGTATTGTGGATTACATTATATAAAAATTTAATTTAGTAGGTATCACTATGTTTTGCCTTCAAAGGCATACAATATTAATTACATTATATTAAAAATAAATAAAATAGAATTATGAAATTAGTATTATAACACAAAATATACAATTTGGAACAAAACATAATATTAAGATTGATAATTAATTTAATATTTAGAAAAATAAATAAATTTTACATAATAATTTTATACAGCAAAAAAAAACGAAGAGAACAGGATTGCCTTCACATTTTTTCCGTCATTTTCAATTCATTGATTGAATAATATGTTTTATTAACTAAATATTCCATGAGCATTTTTTTGAATAATCCTAAGCTAACGGTTATCTAGCGTAATAACTGCACGACCAAAATCACCCCAGGAGTTCAAAGTCACCCCAGTTCACCGTGATGGCAAATAAGCTTACGGCGTGTCTGATGTTAAGCGGTACCGTAGCCTATAGACGTCTGCAACACTAGAAGCATCACACACAACCACGTTACCGACCTGCACTCTAGTCGTGAACTCTAGTTACCATTATTCACCAGCAGAAGTTCGACACAAAGTTAAGAAACAGAATTTAAAAATCGAATGCTGTAATTGTTGGTATCACTTACCATCTTGCCTTACTCACACTAAAAACTATAACTAGTAATTTGTTTCCTTTTTATTCGTAAACAAGTCCAAAAATAAGTTCCGTGCTGTAATTATCCCATTATCTTGATTGTTATAAATTATAAATTACAATGATAAACTGATTTAAATTATTATCTTTTTAATTCGCTCCCCTGAAGTAGGTATTTGCATTCTATTAGATAATTTCAACTAACTTGATATTGCTCGCGATTTTTGTTACAAATAATTTATCATCTCTTCGAAGTCGACCAAATTAATGACCAACCTAGGCCTAATCGTAGTCTCAACATTGCGACAGCATTGTCGCCCTACTCGCAAGAGTAGGGTAACTACCTGTTTACATAAGACAATGACTGTTTATTTATTAATAATTATACTTTCACTCAAACGGATATATAACCTACTTACTTATTATTTACACGAATTAAAAGATCATTCAATTCAGTAAGTATCAAGATCAGCTTCTACTGGAAGGAAGAGATTGAAAGCTTATGAGTAATGGCAGCTTCCATTACAAAGCACTATACACTCGCGGTGACGTAAATTAGATGCCTATGTCCGGCAGTGGACGTCGTTGGGCTCATAAGATGGTAATGATGATGATACACTACTTACGCGTACCCAGAAATCACTACTTATGTCTAGTTACCTACAGTTTTCAATAGTATTTTTCTTTCGTCATGGATAAGTAGAGACAGTTTATCGATTAAAAAAAAACAATGATAATTCTATGTCCTGATTGATAGTGCCAATATATTCATTGTATAATCAGATTAGCATATTAATCAATAGGTACTTAATTAATACATTATGCTACATAATTTTTCTGTGTAAATCAAAGCAGAGTTATTTTTATACAAATAAACCAAACGATTTCAACAATTTTATTTAAAATTTATTTAAAGTTTCCCGCGGTTTTGTGTGATATGTGAATAGTCAAACATGGTTGCTATCTCAAAAAATTAACATAAAATATTTGTTTTAAAGATTTATTATGTATTTTTAAAATAAGAACCTAAATTTTATTAATAAAAAACACACTAAACTAAAATGGAGTTTACATTTAAAAATAATTAATCAGTAATCTGTTTCTCAATTATTTACATAATAATAATATTCTTTACCGATTTTGTATAGGTTATCTGCATTAAGGGTGTCACACACGGATACAATAGGATATAAGATATTACAGTATCTTAATGTATCACACACGGTTAATACATCCACTCGAATATATATCAACTCATCATCATTTTCTCTTGACTAGTGGAGGAGTTAAACACACATTTCTCTACTGAATCTATTTACATGGTGATCTAAGAAGAATAATACGGCCGTACTATTCGATTTATTGGATAGCTCATCCGTCATGACTTCGATTATGACTTAAAAAAAATGGCCGCACGTCCTAAGTGCCGAACAATTTGAGTAGAAAATCATTTAAAGTTTAAGAAAGACCACGGTGAATTATAGAATTTTAAATAATTTGTACTTTTGACTGTCTTTTCTCCACATACAGGGATATTTTTCAACAGTTTCAATAAGTTGTTCCATTTTCAAGGGTCACAACTCACACGTTCTTCGTTTAATAAACACCAGTGAAAAGAGGAAAAATTTCTTTCAGAAACGTCCACAATAATTAATAAGCTAGCGGGAGCGACACAAACACGCCCCTCTTCTTGCATTCTCTGTCAATGGGTCTTACGACATACTATGTTGTTGAATCATATGATACCATGCTAAGATAATATTTTACCATGTTTACAATTATATTTATTTATGTAATATTTCCATATCGCTCGATAGCTTAAGATACTGTAATATAAAAATAATATATATTTATTATCTTAGATGTGTGTGATAGTTCACACAAAATGCATAGTGAGCGATAAATTATTATAAGATAAAATATTATTATTATTATTATCTTCGCCGTGTGTGACGCCCTTTACTCTTGTTAATCTGTTGCAGTTTTCATTCGCTCACTTCAGTACTTCACTTCGATTCTCATTCTAGAGATGTTATATTAGGGTCAATTTCGCATAATCCTAATATAGGATATATTAGTTTCGTCATATTCTAATACCATACCTATTACTCGATATTAGTCAGATAATAGGGTAAGGAGTGAACGTTTTAGTATTATGCTCTATATCTAGTATTCGTTCGCGTAGTCTCTGGCTAATACTTGACTAATATCGAGTAACCTAATAGATGACATTCCTATAACCTATTATGCAGTTACGATGATAATATAATATGTACCTGTTTCAATAATAGTAATATTGCCAATATTCGTAAATACAAATATGCTCGTTCTCCATTGCTCTTTTATTCAGTAATCATTTATGTAACTTTCATACAAAGCCCGCCACGTATATAAAATACATCCATCGTAAGAGTAAACGCACACATAAACAAATTGGATGGTACGTGGCGACAAGCAATGAATGTGTTTGAGAGCGCAAAGTGATCTCGCTCCCGCATATCGACGATTACAGAGAGTGAGCAAGACGATACGGCGACCGACGACGATTAACGAAACGACGCACGGCGCGCTTCGTATCGTAATGATAAGTACCTACCTAATACTATTGTATTCGCCTCGTCGCGTTGTCTCTGGCTAATACTTGACTAATATCGAGTAACCTAATATATGACATTCCTTTATCCTAATATGAATACGGTCGCTCGTATTATAATATGCATACCTAATATGAATATATTCGTTTCATCTCTATCTCATTCATTCAAAGCAAACTTTTTACGACAAGTACACGCCAAACAAGTTTTAAAGAATAAAATTTTAATTTTTAATGTAATAAAGTTGTTCAAAGTGCACAAATTTATTGTGAAATCCTTCATACATGTGGTGTATTATTCATGTTCCTTATTTTAAACTTTATATTGAATAATAGACTCAAATACGGTCAAAGTTTATTTGAACGTGTGTTGTTTATTTATACAAGTTTGTGAATTCCTCGAACTGTTTACAATTTAACTAAGATTTTGGCAATGGCTGGTAAATTTTACTTCGTAGTAGCGCTAATATGTATAGTGCCTATAATATACGCGTGCAACGAGGCAATTTGCGCCAGTGTTGTATCCAAGTGTATGTTGACTCAGTCATGTAAATGTGATTTGAAAGACTGCTCGTGCTGTAAAGACTGTTTCAACTGCCTCAGTTACTTGTACAGTGAATGCTGTAGTTGTGTTGGTGAGTTTACAATTTATTTTAAGGTCCTTTTATATTTAGACATAGGTTTTGAACTTTAACCAGTATGCTAACAGTAAAATGTAAACACTGATTTTCCATTGTGTACTGTAAAACGTAAAAAAATATAAAGTAAGTACTGTTTTTAATTTAAACTACTTTAATAAAAAAAAATTGTTATTTAGAAAATTAATTGCTAGTTAGAAAAGTCTAGAAGTACCTAATTGATTTTAAATTAGGAGATTCAAGTTTTTTTAAATTTCTATAATGACAAATATTTAGATAAATTAATAACATTTTGCTTACGAATAATAATATAAATTTACATAACCAGAGTACCTGCAGCTACATACTTAGTTACTGGTTCCAGTTTTTCAATTTCAAACGATAAGGCAGTTACTATATTAGTTCAAATTACTATATTACCCATTGTTACAGACATGTGTCCTAAACCAAATGACACTCAGACAGAACTATCAAAGACTTCATACGTCGAGGAGTTAGCCGATGGAGTTCCTGGTCTGTTTGCTGCTCTCACCAGTGACCCAGATCCTCAACAAAGATGGTTGTCTATCACTTACCCTGTTGACATTGATTTGTCAGCTTACAGACCGGTGCCTGAGAAACAATTGGTATATCATCTACGTGAGTATAATATTACCCAAGGCTTCCCTCCCGTGGATATTTGTTTGGATAATACTCAGCTCCTAATAGTCATAGCGTGATGTTATATAGCCTTAAGCCTTCTAAATGGGCTATCCAACATTCAATGAATTTTGCATATTGAACCAATAAGTCTTGAGATTACCGTGTTCAACCGAACAAACAAACAAACACTGTCTGTTACATAATATTGTTCATCATTAACGCCTGTGGTAATTTTATGCTGGACACTTTTCTAGTGCTCATCTCTTAGCATGAACAATTGTAAGACCAAATATACAGGGTGGAATTTTGTAATGCCACCTGGAGGGAAAGTACTTTAAATACTGGAGATAGATCATTTTACTCAAAAGAAACATTCCTTTATTTTTTTAAAGAAACAGAACAGCCTTTAACGATTTCTGGAAATTCGCTTGCCATATCCAGGAATTGAACTAGCTAAAATTCCAAAAAATAACACCTTGTTCTTTTATGGCATTCACTGATGGGGTCAATTCTAAGGATCGAATCTCTCTAACAAACGAGGTAAATTAAATAAAAACAAAACCATAAAATCTTAACTTATAAATTTAATGAGACTAGATAAAGCACTTTTACTCATTGGTCCATATTTTACTTAACACGTTGAGGGACACTCGGCTTCCATCGATAATTAGTGGTATGACACAGTCAACTTCCATACAAAAAAAATAGACGGCGGTGGACGTCCTGTCACCTTGTAGGTGATTAGGTTGCCTGTGATAAAGAGGACGTCCTCAACCGCCCGACGGTTCACGACGTCCCGGCACAATACTAGTACATAAATATAAATGTGGTGACACGACTTTCACAGAAGTCCGACTAAATTCGTATAATCTTGGTATTTACTTTATGGAATGAAATAAAATGACAATTATAAATAAACCCCACGTTTAATAAAATGTATCAAAATCAGTAACAAACATTATTCAGTACCTATATAGTATATTTTAGAAAATGCTTACAACTAAGACTACTCTTAAGGTCATATTCGCAACCTTTAAAAAACGATCGCAAAAATAAATGAGATCAATTATTTATATAATCACTTTGGAACTTAATCAGTCTTCTTTACTTATTACAATTACAACTTTTCTCACTAACGGTCTATTAAAATTATAAAGAAATCAAAATTTAGGAACTCGTATTCATGTTATGCCATTCCTCCATATATTCTGGGTAAAGAGACAGGTTTGCAGGTCGAACACATGTATCGTGTCTCCTTCCTTGTCTTTTTTTCGTACATAATCTGCATTTTAGAAACATGTATTTTCTATTTGTCTCTGGCGCTGTCATTTCTGTGGGCCAATGCTCTTGAGAACTTATTACACAGAGCAAGCACGTCGGAGCCGGACGACGCGACATCGAGGTCGTTTTCAAAGTCATAATTCGGATTAGATCCGTACTCTCCATCTTGGTCGCTAAACGGGTCCTTTGAATACTCCTCCCCTGAAGATGCTTCCTCAAACAGTCGAAGGATACGAGTTCTTACCCTTTCGTCGTCAGCCATCTAAAAATAATGAACTAACAGGTTAGTTTTTTCATTATGTAGGTATATTGTATTGATAAAACCACACTAGTAGCCCAGTAGTTACAATATACGTAGTACTAAATAACAATCAACTAAATAAAACACTTGTGAAGTCAATCTATCAACATTATTTGAAATAAAAGATCGAAAATACTAACCTCAGTAAGCCCCTGTGTAGGTATCAGCCGGCGAAAACACGTTGTTCCCGTGTGGTGACAACACCCGACTGACGCGAACAAATGCGACGTTCGTGGACGTTGTGTGCTATCACGCTCGTTTATGTGTGCGTGTGACACGCTCGCATTGAAAGGGACGAAAGTTGATGCGATATGACATTTAGACGAAAAAAAAACTATTACGATGTGACACTAAATATAATTTTATGTCTTGGTACTCGTATTTGTATTAGAATAAGGTTCAGAATAAAATAAATATGCCTAAAAAAACGACGTGTACAGCCGCCCGCCGTATCAAAGTATTCTATTGACGACGTCCTCAGCAGTCGTGTCCTTCAATGTGTTAATTAAATTCTTAATTAATTATTATCTTTGCTGTCATTTATTCATTAAAATAGGAATAAGAACTCATTAGATAAGAAGATTGCGATATGCACGTATGTTTGTTATGCGGGTCATATGAAAAAAAAGATGCAACTTACTGACTTGTGGGGCACTAGAATTACCACGTAAGTAACGTAAGTTAGAATTTTATGGTTTTGTTCTTATTTAATTAGCCATGGTTGTTAGTAATATCCGATCCTTATGGTTAATCCATTTATAAAATTGTAATTTTATCTTATTATAAGTGAACTTGTGTAGTTTTTATAAGATAAATAAATTCTTTAAACCGAATCCTAACGATCCATGCGATAAAAGTACAGAATTTTTTAGTTAGTTATTTTTTTTAATTTTAGTTGGTTCGATTCCTGAGTGTGTCAAGCAAATTTCCGAAAAATTTTGCATGTATTTTTGTTTCTTTTTAAAAACAAAGGAATGTTTCCTTTAAGTAAAATTGTCTATCTCTGGTATTTGTTTATTTGTTTATTCATAAAATCCACAGCTCTTAATTTATACAATTTTGCTTATTAACTAATCTTATAGCCAATTAAGGATTTACAATTTACTATTTTAACTTATTTATGCATCTAGAACAGAACACAATATAAAAAGGTATCATCTTAACACTAGATTGTGTGTGATGTGTGAGATGTGTGAGTGTGTGGTTTTTTGGGGGGGAAGGTAAGTAATTTTATGAAAGTCCATCATGTTATTATCAATAAAAAATTAATTATTAAGAGTACTTTCCTTCCAGGTGGCATTACAACATTCCACCTGTATAATAAAAGTAAATGCAACATTTCTAATTTTATTTTATTATATTTGGGATACTTACAGCTAGAAACATGATAAACTTAACTATAAAATATAATGGCCATTTGCAAGCGTCCACTGATAGATATTTCGGTATTAAGGGTCGATAAAGAAAGAGTAAACAATTTATGAAAAACTATACCAGCTAAAGTTAATTGAAAAAGTTCTTAGCTAAAATATTTTTAAGTTAATAAACACTGGTATTGAATAAATCTAGGTTATGTTGAATTGAGAGTTCATTGAATTTAAGCTTTACATCAATAGATTGGTAAAAGACAATTTGTGTTGATATCTTTAATTACCACAGATATTTAATTAAATTAAATATCTGTGGTAATTCGGGAGAGTATACTTTCAGTACAATATAAGATTATTAAAAAAAATATTATTATATAGTACATAATAATATTTTTTTTAATAATCTTCTCATAGGTGTTTTTGCCTATTTAAATATGCAAAGACACCTATGAGATGAAAATGCCATGTTTGTTCAATCAATTTTAATTCAGATTGCATCATCATCATCAGCCTGTACTAGTCCACTGCTGGACATGGGCCTCTCCAATTGCACGCCACTGAGCAAGGGTAGTGTAGGACGCCCCCCGTCTAGGTGGAGTGACAATCTTCGCATATTGCATATTTTTATTATTAAAAAAAACTTATATTATTATTATTAAAAAAAAACATTATTTAAAATCTTGAACCATTAAATTAACTAATTATTGAATCAAGCAATACTAGTTATAATTTACGTATCATCTGACCTATACAAAACAATTCAGCCATCACAGATAAGTAAGCAAACCTTTTTGTTCTACTGTTCTGAATAATTAACTACAACCATCTCTAGTAAACATGTAGCATGAGTCATGACTCACTAAACAAGATTTTATACTATAACTTTGTCTAGGCCACTCCTCTATAATTTGCATTAGATTAATTATCTTAATATCATATTACTTACAATATCATATTTCAATTAATTGAAATAATTAAGTGTGTGTCTTTTCGTTCATTTAAGAGCCACCTGTTGAGTGATTTGCATAAAACAAAAATTTTAATATAATTTATGTACTTCAATAATGTTATACTTAAATGCAGATGTTACGCTTTTCTTATCTATACTAATATTATAAATCTGAAGTGTTTGTTTGTTTGGTTGAACACTAGGATCAAGAACGACTAGGTCCGATTTGAAAAAAATATTTTTAGTATTGTATCATCATCATCATCTCAACCCATAAAATTAAATATCCCACTGTTGGGCACAGGTCTCCTCCAAAGAATGTGGAGGGAATTTAGCCTACTATATTGTAGTATTGTATATTTCAATATAATTTAAATAATAATTTTTCAATTTGGTGCAGTAGTTTTTCAAACAAATTCTTCAGTTCTAATGATATTAGTAAGATGATAGTACATTTCTTCAACTGCATTGGTGACGCAGCGGGAGCGAAAGTCCTGGAAAAAATATTATCATGTCGTCCGAATATTATATTCTCATAACTTTTACTACTAAGTAGTGCCACCCACTGTGACAGACGGGGTAACGGGAATAAACTGATTAAGTAATTTATGTATAGCTAAGTATTCTCCGAAACGGCTAGGCAAACAAAACGATAACAGTAAAATATTATATTATAGTTGCTGACCCAACACGTCGTTCTATCAAAAACTATTAACGGCTTAGAACAGTTTGTATGGGAAAATAAATTTGTTGTTTTTACTACTTTACTCCTAATTTTTCCGTATTTTCTCACCGTTTAAACTTTCATAGGATTTCTCAGTGAGTTAACAGAAATTAATTTTTATTTAGATACATAACTTACTGAGCAGTGAGCAGGTAGCTACAGTAAGCTTTTATGTAACAGCATTGTCGACAATGAGTTCATTCAATCGTTGGGTTTAAAGAAAAAACAAAAGTAGCATCCCACAGAGATAGGTGACTCGTTTTCTTGGAATGTAAACACTACCTGCGTTAAAAAGAGTAATCAGTTAGAGCGTCTTAATAAAAGGCGGGAATTGTCTTTTGAGTTTGAGACTTTATTGTTTTATTCTTGGAAAAGTAGATTATATTATTGTAGAATCAATATACGAAAGTTGCCACATGTTATGAATAAATTGGTGAACTTTTTGTGCTATCAGGGTTGACTTAAGAAAAAAAAAAATTGGCAAAATATAGTAGGCCTTACCTTAAATCTCTTTTTTATTCATAATAATTCCCAACAATCCCAACCGGGGATATTTATTTGGGCTGATTGAAAATCGAGACATTTAAATCACTTTTGCCCGACCCTATGTTCTATTTCGATGCGAAATTTCATAAAGATATGTTGAGTGGTTTAGGCATAAAAGCGCTACAAACAAACGAACTGAGTTATTATCGCATTTCTATATTAATAAGGATTGTATAATGAACATTACAGAAAGTGTGGAGCAAGAATCGGAGCCAGTGAGCCGTGACGTGGTGACCCTCAACTGTACCGTCGCTTACATGTCGCAGTGCATGTCATGTGATAAGTGCCGCGCCTCTTGTCGCTCTATGGGTGCTAACAGCCTCAGGTATTGACTACCTACCTACTTTACTTTCCTTTAAGTTTTATTTCTTTCTAGATCGTTTTAGAACAGAAAGTAACCATTTGTAGTGGCACGGCTCTATAGGTGGTTAGGATCTCAGGCTGATATACCACAGTAGGTCACTTACAATTTATTACAATTTTATTTGTAATTGAAAAAAATAGTACTTGAGTTAATCGTTAAAATGATACTAAGTATAACTTAAATATTTTTACGGGGAATCTTATTCCAAATTGCCTTATGCCTCAGATTGAATAGTACGTCACAGCCTACAAGGTTACGCCGACACTACTGATGTTTAAATTAATATGGATGGATGGATGTTCTGTATTACTATACAAAACATCCATCAGGGTAAGTCTATAGTCTTCTGCACTATGGAGGTCCATAATTATGCTAACAAGAATTATGTCGTATTTCCAGATGGTTCCACGATGGGTGCTGTGAGTGCGTTGGAGACAAGTGCTTATATTATGGGATTAACGAAAGCAGGTAAATAAACGCTTTATTAAAACTCTTATGCCCGTTACAAACCAAAAAACGCTCGCATGACTACTTTTGGGACAGACAAAAATGGAAAGTTGTAGGGACTTAAAACTTACTAAAAAAATGCTCGTTAATTATTTTTTCCTAGCTGAGGTCTGATTAGTAACATACCTATTTAAATTTTGAGGCATAGTGTAGTATTCTATATCCTTCTGTCTTGTCGTATTTCTTTGTTATGAAATGCAAAAAGCAAATTACCGTTACTTAAAAAAGTTTATAACCTTTTTTTCCATAGTATTGTAAGCTGTACGCAGGTGGGCCAATTATATAAAGACATTATAATTATTAATATCGGGCCATATCACTATATCTTGTTACTAAACTGTTTAGTAACAAGATATAGTAGTGTGTCGTGCGCGTGTTAGAAGAGGCCTACCATTGTTTAGACTAAGCCTCTTCTAACACGCACTATAACACTATCCTCCGCCTTCCGCATCCAATCAACTGCTGATTGGATGCGGAAGGCGTCATCACCATTTCAGCCTATTCCAGTCCACTGCGGACTGGAATAGGCTGAAATGGTGATGTCATTGAAACAAGGGTAAACGGCTCGCGGCCCGCGGACCACGTGTTGGCAACCCATACATTAGATATTGTATTATTTGAGTGTCTATAAATAGTTGATCGGTTTTACAAACATCAAAGGAACACCTGCGCGCACCGAGATTGTAAAACATTGCCCGTTAACATAATAAAGTTAATGTTTTATTGCGCGGTAGTGTGCACATATCATATTACGGACAGGTGTTGCCAATTAATTATGTATCAATCTGACAGTTTCATTGCTTATTTATAAGTGTATATTCATTTTTTTTTGTAGTAAAGCTAATATTTGTGAATGTGGTGTTTGGCATATATGTATAAATAGAAGTCGCGTGAAGCTTCGCTCCAGTCATTCTTTATTTGGCCATTGCTTAGCCCCTATTGGTCGTAGCGTGATTAATTTTAATTTATTGTATTTTATTTTAATTTTAATGTCCCATTTATTATTACAATTATGGAATACTTTTCTGAATTAAATATTATTCTTATTATTATTTTTATTATAGCCTTTGTCGATAAATGGATAAATGGGCTATCCAAAACTAAAAGAATTCTTCAATTCCGTTCACTAGTTCTAGCGTGTTTATTAACCAAACAAACAAACTCTATTTTTATATTATTAGTATATATTCATAAGTGCTCCCTATATTTCCAGATGCCTGGCATGCCCCGGCGGTAAGGAAACGTCGGTGAACTCTTTAGACGAGGACTTGTCCTACGATGACCTTGACTACGGCGAGGAAGTCGACGCGCAGTCGGTACATGTAGCTTAGTAACGAAACGTTATAAGTTAATTAGTATTCGCAATAGAATTATTTTTAGTAAATTATTGTATTGTGGACAATATAACACCAGATGCCTTAAGGTAAGCATGGCGAACCATTCTTAAACGGGCCAGACACGGCACTTAAAACAGAGGCAATATCGGAGCCAGTGTTGCCACGCGCTAAATGGGTTAATCTATTCATCTAATTTTAGTTGATTAAAATTTATACAAATAAGATCTTCCCCTTGCAGCAAGTGAAAGATATTCTGTGATACAGGAATTGTGTAGGGGGTCTTCAGAAAAAGTTCTTGCCAATTCATTCATGTACTATTCGATCGAAAAAAGTTAGCTTTCATTTTGTATATTACTTGAAACTTATTAAAGATTATTTTCAGTCATATTTTTATTTGTTTATTAAAATACGGCACGTTCATCAATAAAAGGTTCGCCATCCCTACTTTAGTATGTCTTCATACTGGCCACATTATGTATCCGGACAGTACACGATTGTAGCAAGCGCTTTATAAAGCGGCTATTTTGTAGACGCGGAACTTTAAAATTTTTAGTATCTGTTGTTATAGTAACAAATATTCCTGTATTTAATTTATTAGGGCCTTTTTCACACCTGGCTGAAAAATGTCTGATGACCTGTGAGATTCGAGACTTAGTTGACAGGGGACTTACTCTAAATTTCGACATTCGATTGATCGGTTTTGATGTCGCTGTCAAATATAAGAAAATTTAGATTATGGTCGCTGTCACTTTCAAACATTAGAGAGTGACATCAAAACTGCCTAATAGAATGTCGAAATACAGAGTAAGCCCCCAGATTTTTTGTAAGGTCGTTTACTTTGAACAAGTTAAGTGACCCTATAGAGTCAAAGTCTACTAACGGTATTTCATATAATTTGTCACATAGACAGAGGGCCTAGTCTGCTTAGTGCTAACACAATCGTAAGTCGATGGTCACATTCGACAGCTGTGATTGGTTCACTAAATCAATCACGCCATATTGCCGGCCTGTGATTGGTCCATCGGTCTGCTATCGACGTATGTAGCAGAATCGACCACCTGTGATGAAACAGGAGTTTAATAATCGTACAAATTGTACCCAGTTATGTATTTTAGATGTTAATTATCTTACTAAGTCTGTTTTCACATTAGTTGTTTAAAAACACTCGTATTTTGAAGCAAAGAAGTTAGTATTGGAAAGGAAGCATTCATACCGAATTATTAATACGAGCGATTTTAAACTCTATTGCGAAACACACATAATTAAGTTTTATTTGAATTTATTTATAACGATAACGCTTACTTTGGATTTGATAGTTATTATTTGATAACAGTTGCTTGCCATTGCAATGTAATATTTTGTTAAAATTATTATATACTATGTAGAGAAGAATTCCACGAAAAGTTAGATGAATCAAGCCTAACTTTTTAATTATAAAAATATTTATATCGTAGAGAAGCAATAATAAATTTAAGAATAATTATTACATATTTAAATTGCATTAACCCTTTAACGTGCATAGGGAACTATTTTCCCACCACACCGACCCAGGTAAACTCATATATTTATTTATTCATTAACCCAAAATCCATTTTAAATGTGGAAATAAATTTAAAATGGCAAGTCCTTGAACTACAATTTGAACAAAAAACATTTTTTTATAAAATACTTTGTTCAGCTTCAGTGACTTCAATTTAATTTTCCGTAAAGTAGTTTCTCACATTACAGCAGGCCCACACTTCACTTCAACGTAAAATTTTACATTCATTTTCGTCTGCCCGTTAAAGGGTTAAATTTAAATTTGGATGAACAACCGGCGATATTTTTGCGCGCTAAATAAATTAAGTACGTTTATACGCACAGACTGCTATCGTCGCAATTTAGTGTCATGTTTCGTGGTTTTGAATTTTCATTAATTAATCGAAGCTATGTTTTTAAAATACATTCGTAACTCTTTTTTATAAAAACGAAAATAAAAATGAGAAAATAGAAATTTATTTTAAAGTACAATAAATTTTACTTTATAGGGGAAGCAAGATCATGTAGCTGTAGTCATTTAAGAATACTATTGTAACTATAGTAACGCACTGAGGGTCTATAAACGAGTTTATACGAATGGCCAAACGCGTTCGATAGTGACAACATTACGTTTTATAACTGACTTCAAAATAGTCGTAGAAATAATAGTATCATTTTATGTATTGAAGAGTCGAAAATATATTTTTAAAATAATTTTTAGTTAGTAGTAGTACCATATTTTGTTAGTAACAGTTGGATGGATTTTTTTTTTATGTGGTATGTTCCCATTATCCTTGATCCACTGATCCGATCCTGTAGAAGCCTTAAATTTCATAGGTATATACCATATTTTCAATTATTATATTTTCTACCCTCGGCTCCGCCCGCGAGTATCACACCCACATTTCGCCAGCTATGTTTGGTCCCATGAAATAGGAGGCGAACCTTTTGTCATCAACCAGGAACATTTGTTTACCAAACTCCGGGCAAATCTAAATACTGGAATTTGATTATAGGAAAACCCAATACCATTTTCACCTGAGCACAGCAGTCGTATACACTTCCAGCTGCGCCACCGAGGCAGTTAAGTCGGGAAAAATATTAAAATATATCGAACTCGTTTGACCATTCGCAGAAATTCTGAATCAGCACTCTGTACATTACGTTATTTGCCTTTTAGTACAGTAGCATATACAATTATTATCAGTCGTTAAACTAAGCTTTTTGGGGTAGTATTAGTTAGCTATGTACCATTTAATTTAATATCCAGTGCTTTATTATTTTAAGTTATATCTTAACTAATGTGTAACTAATATTTCTATACTTTTCAGACGTAAGTTGATATGGCTAAAATAAGAATACACATAATATTTAACAAGTCCTTCTATACCTGCCTATTGCTAGCCTGCCTATGTTAATTGATTGTACAATTTGTCAGTGAAGTCATATCTTGCCTTTTGAGACTCTAAGCTGTTTGATTTTATGTATAAATGACCGTAAAACTGCTGCACCAAATTAAGTAAAACATTTCTAAGGGGTAGCCAGGCCCAGCAGTGAGACTATTATAGGTTGTAATGATGATGATGATGTCTAAGAGCCATCACTTATGTCAGGTTTCAAACAAAAAGCCACATAAAAAATTACCCATTTGTTTAAGAATAGAAAGTCTTTTGTCGTGTTAGCAAGTTTTATTTAGTAAAAACGTTTAACACATAAGTCTATACGCCTAAAGACGATTATTCAATGAAAAAATTGTGTTAATGACTGCTAATTGACGTCTCTGAGTGCGGCCGATATCATCTAAAAAGTATTTAAAATTCTGTAATTTCATGTGAAATATTGAGTTTCATGGTCGGTCGCCATTTTTGTCCGATTGTGATATCAAACGTAGTCCAGAAATTTAGACAAAGCTTTATATTCTAAAGCTAAATAAGATGATGAACGTGTTCAAAAGTCTTTTCTCTAAATTGTATCTATCATTAATTTCAGCATTATACTCTTCCGTCCCTAAAATTTAAGTAGAAAATATATTATACGTATACTAAATATATTATATACTTACTAAATTAACAATGCCTCTTAGTTATTATATTATAGTAGTTATAAGACTATGTTTGTATACTGAGAGATGATAAAACGAAATCTCCAAGTGCCAAAATAATGCTTGTATAAAAATGCCATTATTTTTTAACTTTATAATAATTTGTGATTCAAATTATCACCATTTTATACGATTTCAATAAGTATAAACTTTCTGCTAAGTGGGTACAATATCGCCTATATTGTACCTTATCATCTTCTATCTTCCTAAGTGAAAAAAGCGCTGAGCAATGAGTATGCCAAAATTACATGAAGAAGGAATTCTATGTACAGAGACATCTATGTAAATGGATATAAGAACATCCAATCTCAATCTGTTATCGGCATCTCCGTGGCCCTTACGCAAAGCAAGGAAATTCATTTTTAAGATATAGCAATAAATCACTGATGCAGTGATTTATTGCTATATCTTGCTGAACTGCAGCGTTTAAGAATTTATCAACATAATTTGGCTAATTAACATTTTAAATGTGTACCTAATATAAAAAAAATAAAATGCAAATCAAAAATTATTAAAAAAGTATTTAAAAAAAACATGAAACTTAAGATTAACTGTCGTTATATTGTTATTTTCAAATAAATCATCACATTTGATTTAATTTGATAGTCTGCTCCGGTGCAATCAGCAAAGTTTCCGCTGACTGTCCTACTCTTTCACAATATGCCATTTTTACAATTATTATATTACTAGCTTCCGCCCGCTGCTTCGCCCGCGTGGTATGTATTTTATACCTATGATCGTTCCTCTTGAATCAGTCTATCTATTAAAAAAACCGCATCAAAATCCGTTACGTAGTTTTTTTAGCATACATAGGGATATAGGGAAAGAGAAAGCGACTTTGTTTTATACTAAGTAGTGATTACACTTTGAATATACATTTGTGAATACAGCCCTAGATTTGTAGGTACTACATACATTATACTTTATTTGCTTTGAATCATCAATACTATCGCAATCCAGTTCTAATTGGCACAGTTAATAAGATTCTAATAAGTACTAACTCGTTACTAGGCTAATTAGTCTATTTACAAGTAGTCATTTATTTAGACTAGTTTTTATACCTAAAGTAGATAGCCGAGCTAAGTAAGGTTTAGCGCGCATTACGATAAAAAACGTTGCAAATCTGTGAACAGAAGAAATATACTGCAATCCATGCACTGCGAAAATAAATCGTTTGCAATTTATAATATAATAGCAATTTTACATATAATTTTGTTATGAAGCGATTAGTCGTCCAGTCGTTTGCGATTTAGTTTCAAAAATAAATTAGTAATTTAATAATAAATTCGTCGTGCGCGCTTAGCCCAAGAACGCTACAACTGCAAGATAAGGGCTACGGAACTATGTAACTTAGGCATTTAACTTTAGATGCGTTTGATTTGTCAGGCAATTGTGTGCTTCTGTATTTAGTAGGCCAGCTGCTTTATTTTTAACTGAACAAATTATATAATCGAATCTCAAATTGTACCGCCATGTAGATAATAATTATTGTGCCTTTTTGATGTATTTTACTTTTTATATACAATTTATATTTTGTAATAATAATAAACAATATTTTTAAATGTTTTGTTTTCTTTAGCTGACGGCCTTTTTATAACACTGGCCAGATAAAATTCATCTTGAGGATTTTCTGTCTGTGTGATTTTTTGAAATTCTCACTATCAGCCCTGTTTGAAAATATGTCCGGTTAATGGCACTAAGCTCGTCCCATATTACATGGATCCAAAGATACATAGTGTGAGGCACCACTGCCTACTCCTTTGAGGAAAAAGGCGTGTTATACTTTAGTTTAGTTTTGTTGTATTTTAATGAGCAAAACACAGTTCAAATACATTCAAAAGGGATTTAATATACATAATGATGTGGTAATTCTACATTTTATGCTTGGTGCATCCTTCCCACCGAATATATAATGTAGAATCATAAGGGTTCGTTGAATTATTTATACAATGCCATTATAAACGTTATAAAAAAGAAGTGGGTGATTTAAATTGTTCAAATCATCCTCGAATGAAGTGTCACATGACTAAATTTTCTTTTTAACATTTTGGACTTTTTCTTACACTTTTAAATCAATCAAAAGATTTTAAATTGTACTATTATACATTTTATACGCCACCATATCCATAGTTAAGATAGATCAACGGTTTCAGTATGTAATATTATTTATTTTGTAAAAACAAATTTTACACTGAGGATAGGAGCCACGGGCTGCAAGTAAACGTCCGGCTGGCCGCTAGAGACCCTAGACCTCTTTGTTCTGTGCTCTAGACTCTGCAGAACTCTCTAGATAGAAGAGAGAAGATCCGTAACCAGCAGTGGGCATTAGTACCTAAACAGGTTGCCATTTAGTAATTAAACAAATCATCATCATACATTTATGTCGCTTGCTGGACACGGGTCTCCTCCAAACATTTTGGAGAGAATTTAGCCTACAATACCACGCTGCTGGCTAGACAGGTTGGTAGGGATTATATCGAATTTTCCTTTTTTCGTAATGCTCTTGTTGCATAGGGTTAGTCGCCTTGTACGACACCCACGGGTTGAAATGGGGTAGAGACATTATGTATTCTTAATCTGTCACTACACATAAAAGATAATAATAATAATATTCTACCACATTTACACAGCGCCATCTAGTCCCAAATTAAGCAATTATATTTGCTTGTGTTATGGGTACTAAACAACTGATATACTACTTAAATACATTTTTTTTGTAAATATATACATATTATAGATAAATTACACCCAGACACAGAACAAATCTCTATGCTCATCACACAAAGATTTGTCCTGGGTGGGGATCGAACCCACGACCTCCGGTTTAGCAGTCAGGGTCACTAACCACTAGACCAACAGGCCAGTCAAAAGATAACGATCTGATATTGGCGAAATTAATATCGGTGTATAACTTTCAACAGTCTGATTATACTCACTAGGTGCCCTCGAATATTAAATTGCACCATATTTTATCTAACGAGCTGAGGCTGTTAATTGATCTATTAAGCATTAATGAAGACATGACTGCGACAAATTATCCCCGATCATTGCGTAACATAGGTAGATGTGCAAAATTGAACCTTATGTCCAACTCATATCGTCCAAACTGGACCAAAGATATGGTTTAGAATAGTAGGGAAATTACGTCTATGTTATCTGAAATCAATTATTACTTACGATTTGTAAAGGCCAGAAATGCTAAGATTTAGCGTTGTAGTAGGTAATATCTCTGTCTCTGCGACAGATAAGTTTCAACAGAATAAACTGTGCAAACACTATGATACCCGGCTAATTTGATAAGGCAAAGAGGCTCAGATATTTGTCTCGGAAATTGTACAAAAGAACCAACAACCAATCGGGTAAAATATAACAAAACTAATTTATATATCGGAAGTCGAGCGGGTATTCGCTCCCGTCGTTCTTTATTTGGCCACTACTCCGCTCCTATTGGCCGTAGCGTGATGTTATATTGCCTATAACCTTCCTCGATAAATGAGCTATCCAACACTAAAATATTTTTTCAAATCGTACTAGTTCATGAGATCGTAACGTTCAACCAAACAAACGCTTCAGCTTTATAATATTATATAAATATAATATATTTATAGTATAGACAGATAACATACCTAATCATTAATTTTATATAAACAAAAACACTTTCCGCTCAACATTGAATAGATTAGAAATCATTAATACTACTAACACAGAATAAAACTTTTTGATACTCGCAGTGATACCTACAAATACTAATAATACAAGTGATAAATACCGGGTGGAAGATAAACAGTCTCGAAAACGAGAATTGGAGACAGTGTTGGTGCAACAATGCCCAATTCGCCTCCAAAGCGACGTCCAGTCGGATTGTGAAAAGTCAACGTGCAGTTCACTGCTCACCTACTGATTGTCTAACTATGAAGCAATGTCATCAGTTTCCTCTCAGATTATGTGTTTTAATAACTCCGGGCACAAGGTACTCCGCGTCAGCACGACACCCGTTATCAAACTTGTGAATTGCCAAAACAGCAGAATCTTTAGTGTTTATAAAACAACATCACGCCACATGCAGATAAAAACTGCGTAATAGGTAGAGCTTCATGCCTCTTAACCCCGAACTACCACATAATATATCTAGGTATATGTTTGTTATTATGTTAGGTCCTATAGGGGTAAACCTATTTCACCGCTGGCAAATAAGTGCTAGATAGCCTATAAGAAACTTACTTTAAAAATACGTCAAAAATCTGTCACAAAAATCTCAGGTAGTTTATTAGACACTTATTTGAAGATGGTGAAATAGGCCCAAACCCCCTTATTATAAAATATGGACTAAGTATTTTAAATTGACATAAGCCATTGTTTTAGTGTCAAAGTTGTCAATTTAAACCTGGCTTATTGCTTAGTAACGGAACAGAAAAAACAAGCCTTATTTTGTAATAAGGGGGGTAGAGTTTGTTTGTTTGGTTGAACGTTAGGATCTCAGGAACTACAGGTCTGATTTGAAAAATTCTTTTAGTGTTGGATAGCCCATTTATCGAGGAAGGTTAGGCTATATAACATCACGCTATAGCCAATAGGAGCTGAGCAGTGGCCAAGTAAAGAACGACGGGAGCGAAACCCCGCGCGACTTCAAGTCGTTATATAATGCTGTATGTTAGTCAAATGTGCTGAAATATTTATATAGAAACATCAAAATAGCGTTCTCTATCGATTATTTTTAATTTCGTCGCTTTTCTCGCAAACAAGCGCTGGGTTGTAATTGCTTCGGTTTATTGTGCTTCGGCCGGTCGTCGGAACAAACTTAAGTGCATACGCCCCTTATCTTCTGTTTCTGTTATAAGCGCGTCCTTCCCAGTAGCATTAAAAGATATCTTCTGACTGTCACCGTGGCGCAGTGGTTAAGGTGGTCGCCTCGCCACTACATCGCCGTGCTGGGTGACGTGGGTTCGATTCCCACACGAGACAAATATTTGTGTGATTCATAGATATTTGTTTCTAGTCTGGGTGTACTTTGTGTCCGTTAGTTTCATGTTTGTAAAGCTCCCGCGACACAGGGCTCGTTCCCTAGTGCGGGCGTTGTCTTTTAAAAAAGAAAAAAAAAGAAAGATATCTATGGTTATAATTATAGTACGAGTAAACACCATTATTGGTTAACGTTATAAAAGTCATAAATAACACTAACAACGTGACTGATATTTATAACGCACGTACCTATGTATTAATTTAATCATCGCTTTGCTGTTAAGTGATATGAGCCATAAATCCTCCTGACCTTATGCAATTATATTCATTATTGTTTATCAGGTAAAGTAGATATTAGGGTGTGGAATTTTGCGCCAAAAATGCTTTGGTATGCGTTACATAATGATACTGGTGTGATGGTATCTGTTTGTCCTTAGGTACTTAATACATTTACTTAAATTTCCTTATTGGTACCTATAGACGGCAAAAGAGTACCTACCTAAATTGATAGTAAAAAAATTCTATATAGTACCTATTCATCAGTCATCAGCAGACTGTAAATGTCTGCTGTGACCTTTTTGGACCTTCATTACTTCCAGTCCTGAGTAGCTACAGTGAATTGCGAAATATAGGGTGATATAGGCTTAGCTAATACAAAGAGTTGTCCGGGCACTTACCTTCAAAATATGGTCATTCTTTAGTATTTATTATATAATAATATAATATAATAATAATATTCTACCATATTCACACAGCGCCATCTAGTCCCAAAGTAAGCAATTATATTTGCTTGTGTTATGGGTACTAAACAACTGATATACTACTTAAATACATTTTTTTTTTGTAAATACATACATATTATAGATAAATTACACCCAGACACAGAATAAACCTTTATGCTCATCACACAAAGATTTGTCCTGGGTGGGGATTGAACCCACGACCTCCGGCTTAGCAATCAGGGTCACTAACCACTAGACCAACAGGCCAGTCGAAATTATATGCTGGATAACAGGGTCTTTGTAGGTACCCAAGTGCAGCAGGTTCATTCCCGGCAATACTGTTGGTGCTATCCACAAAATAGTGGTAGATACCTAGTTCTACCGGAGTGTCTGACTTGAATTGTATAGGTTGGTATTTATAAAATCTGCCGTAACGTGACACAAATGCGTGTTCCTTGTACCTAATGGTTAGACTTTTTCAAGGAGATAATACCACAAGTAATATCGTTATATTCACTGTTATCAAAAAATACGACATAATTATCAAGTAGGTACTTAGATATTATCGTCCGAAATATGTTAGATCATAAATAAATAGTAAGTAGATATACAAAAGATAAGTCGCGTAAGGGAGCGTATAATGTGGGTGTCGATAGGTAAAAGAGATCAATTGATGTAGTGTGCAACGCAACGGTGCGTCTCCATACAACTAATTCAGACATTCAGTATTATTTATAGTGGATCAGCTGATGAGCGGCGCGCGTGGCACGCGAGTGCGGGCTCCTTACCACGGCAACTGAAACTCGGCGAGTTTGTGCGCGCCCGCCCGTGCGAAGACATCGCGCGCATCCCGCGCGTCGCGACGCTATCTACGATATCATTCTAAATAATATATACACGTGAAACACCAATAAACCGGCTCCGTGTGCCGTTTACTTACAAACCACACAATTACGAGACCCGTCCGACTGAACTGACTGCAAATAATTATTTCACACACGCTCAGTGACACACTAACGAACGTCTAATCAGTGTTTTGTTTGTGATTAACTTAAAAACTAAATTTTTACTCATAATTGCGCAACTATTCATCTAAATTGTGTGAGAAGATAGTGTTGTGTTCCGCTGAGGATCTAATTCAAAGGATAGATACAAATTATGGCTCCTTTTTAGGAACCAGTTTTATTGTAAATTGAACTCTGTGTTGTGGAAATTAAGGTGAAAATGAGGAGCGACGTGTTAGGGCCGAGCGAGCTGGAGGGGACGGACTACCTTCTGTCGTCCACGATGAGGCTGGAGGACAGCTTTCTGCAAATACTCGGTAAGTTCACGTTTGTTTATGACGACAATCACTTGTTAAATATGTATTCTCAATAATTTTGCATAAATTAAGCAAGTTTAGCAAGTTTTGAGTAGGTGGGTATTTTTTACCTTAGATAAAAGCTAAATATAATATTATTCATTCAAAAAAGCAAAACTAGTACGATGTGAAACTATTCATAGTTGCAAATCGTATAACATTTGTCATTAAACTAATAGAAAAACTAAAAAAACACGATATTTACATAGAAACTCAAGGTCGTTACCGCATTTATAAACATGTCGTCTACCTGTTGTTTGATAGTATTTATGATTTATATCACTACCGTTTAGGAGACGATATTTAACGACACGAACATTTCGTCTCTACTTAGGTTGTATTAGTAGATAAACAGACAGGTATTCATTATTGAGATTAACAAACACGTCGCCAAATAAAAAAACTCTTAATACATATTTACCTTTTTTCAACTACTCTGCTCTGTTATCGAAGAACAACGCAACTGCATATCAAGTTTATGCTAAAACATGGTGAAAAACAAAATTATTTATATGCGCATTTTTTGTGACTGATGTATTGCATGCGTCATTCTTGTGTAGCAAGGCAGTATTAAAAAACAATTGCAAAAGTAGATGTTGATGTTCATCTGTTCTATCTCAATCTACTCTATCTATCTGTTATCTGTTCATGATGAAGGAATAAATAATGAAAACCAAATTTTAATTGATATACAAAAAAAAATATCTAGCTAGTATGGTTTACCAATGTCAGACTACCAATTTCTGCCAAAGAGCAGATTATGTGCATCCTATTATATAGAATAAAACTTAATTTACCCTATTTAGGTAAGTACAGTGAACTGGGGTGACTTTGATCTGCTAGGGTAACATAAGTCATGCAGTTTTTACGCTAGATAACCGTTACTTTTTGCAATACTATACGTCAACTACTGTTCATTTACAGTATTGTAGTTTTCTAACTGATTATGTGAATGAAATTATTATAGTATATTAAAAGAGTATATTAAAAGTAGCCCTATTTTTACATAAAGTCGCCCAGTCTAACCGTAGACTGGGCGTTTATTTTGGGTCAGGTGAGTACCTAGGTACCGACCTAGGTACTCACCTGACCCAAAATAAACAAAAAGAAAAATACAGTATCTTTTACCTACAACTACTGAACGGATTTTAATGCGATTCACTAATACTAATACTCCTCTAAGATACATGCATGATACATTAGGTGTATAATACATGTTTATTATAGGTAATAAAGAGAGAGAAGCCGAGAATTTGGAAGATTTGTATTACCCGGCCGAGTAAGTTTGGTATTAATTTAGGTGTACATATCTATATGTAAAAAATCTGTGACATTGTGCATTGGAGAGAATATTTTTGTGAAACTCCAACCTCGGCATAACTAATTAGCTCCACTTCACTGCGCTTCTATACCTACCATCTTCATCTTTATTATGTGGTTATTACAGATTATGATCTGTTTGCCAAGTTTCATACAAATCCGTTCAATGGTTTACAGTTTTATACCTTTAATACAAAATTTATTTACCTATATTTATAACATCTTTTAGAGACTTTTCTCAACATGTTCATTTTCATATCAGGTTTCCACTAGTCTAAGAACAAATCGAAGTCTGTTACCCCAAAATTTCAACATTCATTTTATAATAAAATTAGAAGAACAAAATGAAAAAGATGTAAATATTGACTGTAGCTCAAACAACCAAACGAAGTATCGTTGAAAACACGTAGCTCTCATGGGAGATACCTACTTCATATTATTTCATAATAATATGCATATAAATTTCACTAGGTACTCTTCAAATTAAAACATACATTTAATAAAAATGGACATCCTTAATTTCTCTTAACATCCATTCGTTGTCACAATTCTACTGAATAAATCTTTCATAATATACGTTTGTGCAAATATGAGATAAGTGTACATAACTAAGAGATATTTATGTAATATTGCGCTACGGCCAAGATAATATTATAATTAGACACTATATTATAATACTCGGGTAACTAAAGCTTCATAAATCGAAACGATACTTAACAATGAAAATATAAATAAAATTAATGTCTTAGTTCGTGAATCTGAAAAAGTTTTACAAGAATTCGTGCGCACATTTTAAAAGGAAATTGCAGTGTAAATGTGAACACGTTGTCCTGTTCATTACAAATAACGTAATTGGACTCCATCTTATGCACAAAAATTAGTATTTTTCTTGATGACCTCTACACGTTATCTTGTTTATGCCTTACCTTGAGTGACACAAAAGCTAAAAGGTGAAAAGCGCTTTAAAAATGCCATACCTACCTATTGTATGTACCTATAATAGTTTTTCTGTATCCCATTTCATGTATTTGTGTCGTTTCATAATAATTCAAGTGGAATGACTATTAATATTGTTTCTAAACGTCTGCTGTACTTTTAATAATAACCATACCTTTAACCTTATCCAGGTCAGGAATAGCATAAACGTATGCTTAGGTGCTTATTATTGTTTTATTGCAAAGCGGAGAGGTGATTGCCGGGTGTATGCGATGCGGAACTGTATCAATAGTCTTAGTTGAAAGAACAGGGTACATGATTTAGGCTATTGTTAGCCAAATTAATATATATTGGTTGTAAAAATAACCACCACAACACAAGCAATAGGTAGTGGTTATTTTTTTAGATTTTCTAATTTGTGAACATTTACTAATTTTTTATTGCAATGTAGTATGAAAGTACCTACTTAGGTACTTAATTTATAGGGTAACAAATTTTGGTGAAATTCAGCTACGTTTTATTTGGGTTGCATTTATATATTTTTTGGGCATCAACTTTACTACATTTGGAGTAGTTAAACCATAGCCAAATTTAACTAGCTAGGTGGGTAAGAACTTAAATAGAACGTAGGTACCATTAGCAGTTTACATCTTGTAAATAGTAATTTACTCCTACTATTTTTCCTACAGAGAAACGATGCAACTACATGACACGGACCAATGAAAAAACATCCATAAGATTTTAACTTTAGATGCGGTTTTGCTAAAGCATGTATTTTGCACTTCTACTATAATGTAGCAGGGCAATATACTTAACATTCATTACCTTGAGAGGCAAGTGCATTTCCTTGAACCAGTGGCTCCGCATGGAAGTTAATTACTAAGCGCCAGCCCCGTAGACAACAACAATAACTTATTTACGTCAATTGTATTGTATTCATATTGAATCATATTATACATTCAAAACATGACAAATATATAAAAAAAGTTGCTAAAATCAATATTTAACCATAACAGACTTGTCTGTGTAATTATGTTCTGTTCTGAGAAAATGTAGGTAATTGTTATAATACCTAGAAAGATAACAATCGAGTAGATACAAATCAGTCCCAACTGCTGGGCACGAGGCACAATGACACAATTAAAAAAAGTGTAAAAAGATACTTTTAATACATAACAATAGTCATCATCATCGTCATATCAGCCGCAGGACGTCCACTGTTGGACATAGGCATAACAATAGTATAATTAAAGAATTTTAAGTCTGTAAAATTTACAATTATTTATTAATGTCTAGAATAATAAGACATGTTTAAAAAAAATTAAGATTATTTAGTTTATCTTCTCTGAGTGTGCAACCTTGAATAATTTATTCAACTTCTATTCAAGATTTATCTTTCATCAATATTATATAAATATTTTTATTATTTACTCATTGTTGAATGCGCAAAAAGTAGGTACAGATTTTTTTTTAATCATCATCATCATCATATCAGCCCAACGACGTCCACTGCTGAACATAGGCCTCACCTAATTTTTTTTAATGTTACCTATTAACTGCAATTATATATAATCTCTAGGCTATGATTATTTTTAGTTATATATTCCATTAGATTCCATTCTATTACTTATAAGGATTTATAAAGAAGACCCAACTCTAAGTGCGAACTACCTAGATATTATACAACTATAGCATTAATTTCCAAAGATTATTCACGCGTCACCCTAAAAACATATCTCTGTTCTGTGGTGCCACCACGTGGTGTCGATGTCGGTGCGTACCGAGGCATTCAGTTTTCACATAATATCGTATCTCTTAAGGAAACAAAATTTACTCAACATATAAAAAAATGTATACTTATAAGAACAAAGCGTGTGAAACTACGATATCATATTATGATTTAATAATAACTACCGTGTATCTAAAATTAATTAGCGGTAAGTACCACGCAGTAACCATGCGTCTAGATAAGATAGATAAATAATAATTTTCAGTCAAAAGTAGTTTTAGTTAGCCAGATAGTCGGCGCTCTTTGCTGAATAGTCGCCGACTACGATAATTGCCGGATAGTCAGCTTTGCCGACTACGATAGTGGCTGGATAGTTGGCTTTACCGACTACAGTCCATTAAATCTGAGAAGTACCGTTTGACAGTTGTTATTTTGCTTTGATTGAAAAATTTAAATTAATTATTAAGAATTGAACATTTTGTGATAAAATAAAAATAACTTTATAAATCCATGGTTTCACGGAAAAGGTTTGTTTTAATTGAGTGAGATACGCTTATACAAAGTGAAAAATGTGAACGTCAAACGGCTTAGATTTGATGGACTATAGAGATATTCGCCGACTAGTCGGCCCATCTCTACTTGTAATGCAATTTTTAAAGATTTGCAAACAAAAATAAGTAGGCCTAAAATGAAATGTGTGAACTTAGCAGGAACTTTTCCGAAGTTCTAAAGTACAGCGTAGAGTATATACATATTAAGACAGGTACTCTTGAAACAACATACCTATCAATTCACTATTCACGAATATCACGCATTCACGATGTTATTGGCATATTGGATATAAACGAGTAGATATTTATCAAAATTGTAGGTATACTAACTAAGTAATCAGATTATCCGTGAATGTCACAAAAGGACGATAAATATACATCCTAGTTTAAAAATGCAATATAATAATATTTAATTAATGATAACACCTTTCTTTTCAACCCATCTACGTCCCACTACTGGGCACGGGTTTCCTCCAAAGATTGTGAAGGGAATTTAGCCTACTACACCTTAGTCCTTACATATTATAATTATTAGTAATAAAGATCATTTTACAAAATTACTATCAAGCGAGGTAGGTAACTGTCTTTTAACAAAGAAAGCGGTCAAACAACATTTCAGAACGCGTGTTTTTACCACCAAACGTTTAAAACGAAACCACAGAAACTGTCAGAACTGAAAACGTGTTCTGCTAATATTTAAGGTAAAAGTAGTTTGCTGTCTGGTTGGTTGATTTCATTATTATTTATACATGATCATGATGCTCTTATTGACGAGACAAAGTCTTTTTAGTGTTGAAATCGAAGCAGTAAGTAAACAATAATTTTACTAATTTTGTTTATCTTTAACAGCTTATATGATACTGCTAAGCGAAGACTTCGATCATAACTTTGTAAGTTTGCCCTCATGTCGAGTTTTCTTTACGTAAATTACAGTTGAATTATTAATTTACCGCTTATCATCAGGCAGCCCGTACGTCTGTCTGGTTGCCACCGACACCACGTGGTACAAGCGGCAGCACCAATAGGTACTGACCAAGAAACTTATATATCCTTGGATATATTATAAGTTCCTTGGTGCTGACTTTCAGTTTTTATTTCCCCTAAGTCTGTAAACACAACTGTCGCTGTCAAGTCGACATCAATTCCAGAGACAATTTCTCCGCGTGCCTTTCCAACTGCCAAGCCTGCCACCATATTATTTAGTAGATAATTTAGAAATTTTAGTTTAAAATCTCTGAGAAGCGTAGTTACGTCTAATTTGCCTTGCAAATAATTTAGAAAAGTATTCACATATTTGACTTGCCGTTAAGAACTAGTTTTTGGTAACTTGTGATCCATGTTCTTCTTTATTAGGATTGATATGTGCCCTGTTTACTGTTTAGGCCCTTACATTGCCATTGCCCGATCTTCTAATCTCTCATAGACCTAGAATCCACGCGCTACTAAACTAACACATAGGGATAAAATTGAAAGCACTGGCTAATCGTTACGCTTGAATAATCGTTACTTGTCATCATGCAAAAACCTCAACGTTTTACCTCATTGAAATCTTTGATCAGAATATAGCGTACGTATAATAATATGCTTGAATAATAAACGGTGCCCTATTTTGCTGTAGCTGTTTCTAATAAAATTAATCATGTCTAATTATTTTTTTTAAATAAAAACTAGAAACAATTACGCATCTACGAAGTGCCTATTATATTTTTTTTCAAAAGTGCTTTGTGTGATAAGAAGACTTCAATTAAAACTAAATTTAAAGATAATACTTATTAGAAAAATATTTTGGTGTTAATAGTAAAATATGACGTAATTTATATTTTTCAAAATTAAAGCTCATTAAAAACGGATAAAAATACTTAATCACCTACATATAAGTGAATATATTATATAATTTTAAATTTATTATTATATTAAGAAGCCATTCAAATAAATACTGCAATATACAAAATATATTTCTCAATTTCTATTCTAAAATACTCGTACAAGGGACAGATCAACCTCTTTAAATGAGGAAGCATCAAGATTAGGTCCCTATTTGACGAGTCCAACACCCACTACGCAAATTGCCCCTGACCTGTAATGCGATAGTAGTGACACCTACCTAAATATATCATCGGAGATCACGAGGGGAATCTCCGAGACTTACAACAGCACGTCTATGAGGGTCTTTATATCTTTAGCAATTGTAAAGTTCTATACTTTATGTTGTTTTATCTTTACCGTTCGCAGTGGCGTAAATTAGGTGAGGCCTAAGTTCAGCAGTGGACGTCGATAGGCTGATATGATGATGATGATACTTAATGTTTACGTAGTTTAAAACGTAGTCGCATCTTACTAGATGCGACTACGTTTTGCTATCTATACTACTGCATCGAACCGCACTTTTCTATGCTTCTATCCTTTTCTGACAATTAGAATTCATTCATGCGTTTACTAGAGAGAGACAAGGAACTTATATCTCTAACTAGCAGGAATGCTTACCTACACCTCAAAAGCGTTCCGAAAAAATCTATGGAAATCTCTCTCTCTCTACTGCATATCATTATCCCGCTTTTTATAATTACTGTCAATTGCGAGAAAGGGAGAGAATCCATCCATATTTCGTTTTCGTTCTCGCTCTCATAGGAATTTTTTTCTCTCATTATTGTAACGAACAAATTTCAACCTTATTTCGTAAGTCACAGAGGAGCTTTTAATTTTTCTAATATCGTCCCGTAAGCATTCCAGTTAGTTAGGAGATATAAGTTCCTTAGAGAGAGATAGAGTAAGAGCCTAGCGCCTCGTCGTACTCACTCATTCATCCACTGCGTGCGGTCCAAGGAACTTATATCTAGTTAGGAGATACAAGATCCTTGGTGCGGTCTCGTTCTAGACGTTCTAGACTAAATGACGGTTCTAAGTGACAGTAAGGGGTAGAAACATAGGAAAGTGCGATTACGATATTGACCAACCCTTATTCTTCCAAACTACGGAACGAATTTTCATGCAGTTTCTACCAATAAATAGAATGATTCGAGAGAAAGGATAATAGGATCACCTACATACCACGCGGGCGAAGCAGCGGGCGGAAGCTAGTAGTTTTATAAAGAAGTAATGCTTGGTTCCTTTAATGTAAGGCATAATCTTCAAAGCTACTCAAAAATGTCACATAGATAGTAAGACATGGAGAAGGACATAGGCTACCGATTTTTATCGACAGACTACGCGAGCGACACCTACATCACGGTTTTTTGCGTAGTTACTGTTAATCTTGATACTTAGTTACTTAATTTGTCGTCGGCGGCTAGTATCAATACCTGTAGGTTATGGATTAAATACTTAAAATAAGTTATCTAAATCCTAATCCTATCAGTCGTAATCCTATCCATATCTATTAATCTATCATAGACACGTTAACCGCGTTCTATTTTATTAATATAAGGTATTGGATCAGGTTAATAATACATTAACTTAATCCTTATTAATAAAATACATGCGAAAGTATTCTATTTTTTGTTTGTTATTTTATTCACCCCAAAACCACGCAAGCGATCTTTAAAAAAAGTCACCAAAAATATAGTCTATGGCTAGCCTTTTTACCAACATACCACGCAGATGAAGACGCAGGTGACGCTAGTTCTACCATAAAAAAGCTGACCTATAAAATATGCAGTACTTATTAGATTAGTATGTAATTAAATTATGCATGCGTATTTTGTATGAAAGTTTCATTTTCACCAAATACGCATAGTGTTAAAAACGCTAATTTGAAAACGAACTCGGCTAAAAGTTTTAAACTACTCCATGTTCTAGGATCGTTTGATACTTGCATTATACGTATAAAAGCTAAATCTCGACAGTCTACGAGTACAGGTCTATTCAGATCATTGATCTATACCTACAATATCTAAAAATTACAAAAAATAGATTATAATCGGCCTAATGATGATTATGTGGGCGTGTCATATTAACGTGATTAGATAATATTGGTGCGAAACATCATGGTAAATTCAAATTCATTCATTTATTTAGCAACACAAGTTTAACATCAAGTAAATTATAATTTAAACGTAAAGTAAACAAAGAAAAGAGAGACAGATTTTTACGTAGAGACATTTTCTGTCGCAGAAAAACACAGCACTCGTGTGATAAATCGGCTTTACCGAACTTTTCTACGTTATAAATGTTAGTATAAATATGCAGGACCTTGATTTTAGTGATATTGCTTCAAAAGAAAATACGATACAGAAGGAACGAAATGGATACCCTTAAAATATGAAAGCCGACATTTATGTATTAAGTATTTCGCAGTTAATTTAAAACGGCTTATGTATTAATGAAACAATTATTGCCTTCTTAAAAACTTGCATCAATTTCGTCTTTAATCTGCCTATCGCAACAACAATATTTCTTTTCACGAATGACACACCCATGCCTTGTGATTATTTTCTCTTATTGCGTTGTTTGATAGGGGCTAATGAGGTCCGTATTATTGATACATATTTGTCATTACTCCTGATAACATAACACCTATTCAGTTATCAGTAAATATGACTGTTTTCGCATATCCTTGAGCGTTATTTAATTGCGTAAAGTCTAGACAGTCTAATTAACTAGAAGTACAAACCCAATTCTGAAACTCACTTGCATAATTTGAGGATTTTTGTATGTATATGATATGCCTAATTGTTGTCTTTTGGCTGTTTAAACGTACGACACAGCCTAAAAACGTCAATTTAGAATGTCAGAAACATGGTAATCTCTCTCTTCGCCTTCTCTAGGCTCTAGGTACCTATATTTTACTATACCTTCATTAATTGTTTACCAACAAGCGAGTCACGTGCGGTGGCTTTTTCCTTTTGTATTTTTTTCTTCATCCCTTATGGAATACATACCTACCACAAGCCTACTGTCAGCTGAATACAAAACTTAGAACTAGATATGCAACAATATATCGAATTTTCGATAATATCGATCTTGAAATATCGATATACCTAAATATCGATATATAAGCATTGCCGATATGATATTATCATATCGGAAAAACATTAAACATAAAAATTGAGGCTGCCATACACGCCCTTTCAACGTACCTAGGCTGTGGTGGAGGAGAGGTCATTTTGAAGGTTGACCTTAAAAATGCATTCAACTCTGTAAATAGAGACACCTTGTTGACACAAGCAAAATTGGAAACACCAAAAATCTTTAAATTTCTCTGGCAGTGCTATAGACACCCATCCAAATTATTGTTTAGAGAATATCTTTTAGAATCCGCAGTTGGTTGTCAACAGGGTGACCCTCTTGGACCGGCCATTTTCAGTTTAGCCATTCATCCAATAATTAGCCAGCTAAATTCAAAATTTAATGCTTGGTATCTAGATGATGGGACTCTTGGAGGTGACATAGACACTGTACTTCAGGATTTGGCATTTTTAAAATCAAAATTTAATGCTATTGGTTTAGATTTAAATCCCACAAAATGTGAAATTTTTTTAAATGACAACATAAAAAATAGGCTTTCGGTTGTTTCTAAATTTAACGTTTTGGCTCCCAATATTAAAATTATGGAAAAAAAAAGTCTATGTCTCCTCGGGTCCCCAGTTTTAGAAGAAGGTTATGAATCCTTTATAGAGGAAAAAATACAAAATTTTAATGAAGTTTCGGATCGCCTATTCAAAATTAATGTACATTCGGCTTTCACCATTATTAGATATTGCCTTTTTGTCCCAAAATTTACCCATGCACTTCGTTCATCACAGTTTTGGAAACATTTATCTTTATTAAGCAAATTAGACGAAATTATAAAAATTACCATAAGCAAAGTTTTAAATTTGTCTCTGAACGACCGAACATGGCTCCAAGGATCATTACCGATCCGTTTTGGTGGCCTCGGCGTTCGCAAAATTTCAAGTGTAAGTTTGCCGGCTTTCTTATCCTCGGTCCACAGCACTGAAGATTTAACCAGGAAAATCTTAGAACCCATACTGGTTAATTCGGAAGTGTTGTGTAAGACTGAGGCTTTGAATGCCTGGAAAATGGCTTGCCCAAATACTTTGTTACCCACTAACCCATTTTCTCAGAAGCAGTGGGACGCGCCGCTCTGCAACATTTTAAAAAATAATATAATTTCCACTGCTTCCAGTGCTTCGCCTGCTTGCTGTGGGAAAATGGGAGTCTGGTTTGTGGCTGCATGCACTTCCGTCGCCCAACATAGGCACTATGTTGGACGACACCACATTCCGCCTTGCTGCTGCTTTACGTTTGGGTGCTCCATGTATTTCTCCGCATCACTGTCACTGCGGTGAAGCCGTCGACAGCCTCGGACACCATGGCTTGTCCTGCAGCAGGAGTGCCGGCCGTTTTTCCCGACACGCTCAGCTTAATGACATTATCCGTCGTGCTCTTGTCAGCGTTGGCGTTCCATCCTTATTAGAACCTCAAGGTTTGGCACGTGACGATGGGAAGAGACCTGATGGTATGACGTTACTGCCTTGGAAGATGGGCAGGCCTTTGGTGTGGGACGCTACCTGCGTCGATACCCTTGCGCCATCACACCTTCCGAGTACAGCGGGTTGTGCTAGTGCTGCTGCTGCAGCTGCAGAGTCCCTTAAACGGCGCAAATACAGTAATTTAGCTGATAATTACTTATTTGAGCCGTTTGGGGTCGAAACATTAGGCTCATGGGGTCCGAGTGCTCTCCGCGTTTATAATGAACTAGCGACGCGGTTAATCGACACTTCACGTGACCAGAGGGCTGGTTTTTATCTCGCACAGAGAATCAGCATTGCCATCCAGCGTGGCAATGCTGCTAGCCTTCTGGGCACTTTCCCTTGTGACAGTGATGCCGATGAATACTTTGACGCCTAGCCCACATTACCATTTGTATTGTTATTTATTTATAGTATTGTAAATAGAAGTTGTAGATATATAAGTAGCTTAATTTTAGTTTAAAATAGTGTACATAAGACTGTTCAATATACACAAGTGTGTTAATTAGATTGCTTATTTATAAATACTTAATAAAAATAATATTGTAATAATTAACTATACAAATTAAACGTGGTATGACCTGTATAATAATAAAAAAAAAAAAAAAAAAAATTAAATTAATTTAAATAAATTTTATTAAAATCAATTTTATTTAAGTAATAAAAATATTTTAGGAATTTTTGGTAAATAATTTTAAATAATGACAACATTCATTTTATTATACATTTTTGTCTATGGTAATATATGTTTCGTTCGTTCGCAAGTTCGTTACAAAGACAATGAAATATCTATATGGCTCATGCTCATTTATTGATACTTCCATGACGGTTTCTTTTTGATTATGACATGGCTTCTAATTTTGATTATTTAATAATAAATCTTTTATATGACTTAATTCTTCTTAATGTTTTTAAATTCATTATTTAGAATACCTTATATCACCTTGAAACGGCCGATATTATCGATTATCGATAATATCACGATGAAACTGTCGATATTATTGTTTATCGATATTTTCAAGGCCTCGATATTCATATCGATATTTTCAACTATTTGCAACCCTACTTAGAACATATCTACAATATGTTTCTTATAAATCCGGGTCGTTGTGCCTTACTATCACTCCGTTATCAATACACGCGGATGTTGTAATCAGTTTGTTTATAGTTTATATATTATTTAAGTATATGTACCTGTTATAATCGAGTATTGAGATTCTTAATAACCATACCAGCTAATAGGTAAACTTACCCGTCAGCGTCATACGTAATATGATTATCAGGTGATGCGTAATAGTAACAGGGAAAAAATGGCGATATCTTTTTAAAATAGCTTTCAGAAAATAACAGTGATTAATAGAAGTAACCGTTACGCCTTTATTCTTGGAATAGCAGTAGGCAAATGTGTATCATCCCCACATTTTCCCACACTTCATGTTGCCATGAAATATGGGGCGAGTTCTCTATAATTCTATACCAATACGAGTATTATAAAGCTGAAGAAGTTGTTTGGTTTTTGGGGGGGTATGAACGCGCTAATCTCAGTTAGTAACTATAGACCCAAATTGAAAAATTATTTTATTGTTGGATAGCCCATGTATCGAGGAAGGCTATAGACTATATAACATCACGCTACAACCAATAGGAGTTGAGTAGAGACCCAACAAAGATCCACGCGAACAACGTTCCGTGCAACAGTTAGTGAATAAATAAACTAATAAGCGGTCCTTGTTTTCAATTTGATATCAGTTTTTAATAACATAAAATCAAAGTTATGTACGTTTCCCGACATTGAACACTTCCCTGGGTTCACGGCCGCAAGTCACTCAACTCGTAAGCTGGTAATTACTCTAATATTATTGCGAACATCACAAAATATAAATTATATTCTGATAAATATTTGTTTTGTTCAACGTTTTGTACCTACCAAGTACCTACCTACTGTTACAAACTGACTGGTACGAACGTTTTCAGAGGGTATGTACCTATAGTGTTAGACTGGTCAAAAATCGCCTTTTGTTGTATGTAATAGGAAAACTATTAGACGAATTCTCTCTATGCCACTAGTCGCATTGACTCAGTCTCATGATAGGACATGTGGGATATCTAAATAACTCCCACTAGTCCCATGGGACTGAGGATAAATTGAATCTGTCATTTACCTTTTACTGTTTTTCTAACATGCTTTTTTGAAAAACTAGTAGATATTCTGGATCTAGAGTATTCTGGGAATATACCGCGTACCTACCTATCTAAGTCAATTCATTCCTTCCTCTTTAAATAATGCATAAACTACATAAATCAGACTCACGTAGGTAAGTGGTTTTTGCATAGAATAAAATAAAAAACGTGAATAAGAATTGAAACATGTAAACAGTTAAGTAATTTTAATGTGTAGTTTTTAATGCAATAAAAATATGATGTATTATATGATTTTTAAATAGGATTTTAGAGAGGTAAAAGCTCCTCGACAATAAGTACTTCTTCTACTTCTGATATACATATTCATCTGTTCAATGATTTTGAGAAGTCACTTTCATGAAAGAAGAAAAATCTGTTTCTGAAATCTGAATGTATTTAAGTAGTATATCAGTTGTTTAGTACCCATAACACAAGCAAATATAATTGCTTACTTTGGGAGTAGATGGCGCTGTGTGAATGTGGTAGAATATTATTATTATGTCTGTTTTTTCACGGCTATACTTCTCTCTGGTAAGGTGAGAAGTATACCCGGTCCTTTTGGAAGGCTTACGCGGGGACACAGGTCCAACACGCAGAGGCCCTTAAAGAATTTTAATTTAAAATGGGATGAGACACTTACCACTGCCATATCACAGCTGCACTATTGTGTGACAAATGATAGCTGTACTACAGCTATGATTTGTCACTGGTAAGTGTAAAGCTATTGTATGTTATGGAGTCAAATAAAGTTGGGCTATGGGTTTGGGTGCTCGGTGGAATAGTGATATCTGGCATACGGGAACAACGTCGCCTGCTTGCCTCCTCCAGCGGTGAATATATGATGTTAAATGACTCACCTTACACTAGATGGGCCCCTTCCACAACCGACATGGGCCGAAGTCCACGGGTCTCAAGGCAACACCGTAGTGCGCGGCTAGGGGTGTCGAGCGGTGCGGCGCTGATTTCACCATCGCGGGTCCCAAGCGGAGACCCGGAGCGGGTTTCCTCGTAATTATGCCATTGAAAAATGACACTTCCACCCCCGAGCATATAGCTCTGGCGACCCCTCTCTGGTCGGCTGGTTAAGGCAAGCCAGAGTTGAGAGTCCTGTGGTCGATCTTGGAGATCCTCTCCAGTCAGCCAACAAAGACGTGCTGGAGACGAGGCCTAGACCGACTCTCAGGGGCATTCAGGACCGCAGTGTCGCCACTCCCATTCAGCTCGCCACTAGCTGCCCTGCGGTTTGTGGGCTTTTCATTTAAACTTGCTGTACATTTTTTTGTTTATATGGCAAGTGTTTGAAAAGCCACACTAATCTACCTTCCAAGTTTGCGTTAATCTTATGAGAAGATAACGACTGCCCCGAGGGGGTATTATTAATATTATTTATTATTAATATTATTATTTATTATTATTATTATAATCTGGTTGGAAAACCAGATTTCTCCAGATAGCAGCAGAAGAATGGATGCCCAACACGCAAATGGAACTGAACTCTTGGTCACATGCATTCTCATGCCGTAGGTCAAAGCTACGAAAAGGACAGCGTAAAAAAAGCTCGATATACGTTTTAATGGGTAACCATTTCGGTAAAATAAATAGCGTTCTCGACTGGCCACGTTTTGATTTGAATCTAATCAACGGAACTGGTTGAATAAGTTACTAACAGAACAATGGAGGTGACGACTGTTGACCTCGGGATTAAGTGAAAATGCAAAATACTACGATACTTATAACTAAATTATTTATCGAATATGTAGCGTCGGCGCGGCGGCGCGCGCCCGAGGGGCCACGAACGGTCAATAACATTGATTTTATTTACTTTAGCTTTCACATCGGCTATAATATATTTCTTATAAAAATTATAAAAGAATGTCTTCGATACACAATAATAATCTTATTTATAAAGGTAGCTCCAAAAACTAGATGGATGAGCGTTTAATTTATGCATGGAGATGGAAAAAACAAAAGTAAGTAATAGTACATTATGATATAAGTACGGTAAGTTGAAAATTACAGCCGAGGCGATATTACAAGACACAAGGCTACAAGAAAGCAGAGGCTGTAATTATCAAAGCGCACGTATGTCATATGACGTTTTATAACATATTTGCGAGGAAATAAATAAAACTCGGACTTTCTTAGAAAAAAAACAATACAGCGAAAAGAAAAACCGCGCGGAATAATTTTTACTTGTCACAAATTATTATCGGTGCGCGCACATCTGCGCTTTTTTTTTAAGGAAAAGGCACAAAAACAGCCAGTATAGTAGGTACTAATAAAGTAAATTAATATTTTTGTGTTTTATCACAGATAAATGAATGAAATTTATGGTCTAAATTATTTAATTTAAAGAATTAAATGTTTATTTTATATATACTTATAATAATTATTTTATCTCTTGTTAATTTTATTCATAAAATGTTGACCACTTTTCTGACATAAAAACTCTTTGCTAAGATTTAAATAAATATCTTTTATAACACATTTGCTCGTAAAGGGTCTCTTATTCCACCAATTTCAGTGTCGTAATGTATCTCATTACGCACTAGTGCGGTAATGTAAAGTAAAATGCACGGTTTATCAAGATCACAGACTAATTATCAAGATGTTCCGTCTAACACGAACGGTACTTTTTTAAATCTTAACAAAGAGTTTTTATGTCAGAAAAGTGGTCAACATTTTATGAATAAAATTAACTTTGGGAGATAAAATAATTATGATATAATTAATAAAATAAACATTTAATTCTTTAAATTACCATTTATCTGTACTAAAACACAAAAATATTAATTTACTTTATTAGTAGGTAGTACTGCCTGTTTTTGTGTTTTTGCCTTAAAAGAAAGCGCTGATGCGCGCGCATCGATAATTTGTGACAAGTAAAAATTATTCCGCGCGCTATTTTCGCGCTTTTCGCTATATTTGTTTTTTTCTAAGAAAGTCCGAATTTTATTTATTTCCTCGCAAATATGTTATAAAAGTCATATGACATTCGTGCGCTTTGATAATTACAGCCTCTGCTTTCTTGTAGCCCTCGCCGCACCTCGGCTGTAATTATCAACTTACCGCACTTATGTCATAATTTACTATTATGTAGGTAGGTTAATCTAGTTTCTTTTGCCTATTTTACTCATGAACCAAACTAAGTTGGTACTCATTACAAATACAATTTTAATTAACAGATAGGTAAGTACTTAGGTACTATAAAAACTTGTCAATACTTTGCCTATACAAATACATATATTATATGGCCGGAAAATTTATTAACTACGAGGTTACAGCAAATTTTAAAGTTACACCTTGAAACTACATGAGGTTACTCTTGGGAATTTAGAGACGAACAAAAACTTATATAACTTTTTTGTTGGTCTGAGTTATATAATTAAAATTGTAAACATCAACAAACGCGGAAGGGACTTTATCTTTAATGAATTAATAGTTATTGAATAACATACCTACTTAATGCATAAAAACTTGTTTTAAAAACTCTAAATTAAATGGGTAACAATTTAAAAAATAAAATATTTTGGTTGTAAGTACCCACATAACGTGGCCTAATCCTAATTGTATCTAAGTAGGTATGTTAAGTGGTGCTTGAGGATAAATCAACCACCTCAGATGGACTTCGTTGATATTCTAGAAAGTCATTAAATTGATATGCTTGGCTCCGGCGATATCATCGCAAAACGGATCGGTGTACAGTATGCGGTGCTGGACTCATATTTTTAATAACACGAAAACTGCCACCATTCGCTGTATAAAATTAGATAATTTTGATATCTTATGTAACACATCACTGCACTAAAAATAACAATAAAATAGGTAGGCATATACAATATACAAATAGCGAATGACAATGAGCTACCAAATTATTCGAAAAATTTGGTTTGCAAAAGGCTTACATATATTATTATATGTATTTTATCGTTCTAATAGAAAAGGTTACCAGCTGTGTGTACGTATGCGTTTTATAGGTAACATTGTTTGTATTGATGTAGTGAGAGATAGGGCCGGCATTGGAAGCGCATATTGTTTGTGACACACCTGGTATTATCCATTCTAGTTATTAATATATTATAATTGTCGCACTGCAGATGCTCGTACAGAACTGATAAAAACACGATGCAGTTATGATTGTGTTGAAAACGTGAAAACAATACATTTAATAGTGATGGATGAGAAAAGATTAGAAGAGAAGTGACCTAACCAAATAGGAAACGAAAAATGATTTTTAAATTATTATAACCTACGTACTTAGGTATTACGTTGGCTAGATGTTCTATTTTCAACTTTGAAACAAAACAACTAGGTAGGTACCTACACACTCCTGTATTTGTATTCCAAAATTTATAAATCTTGAAAGCTTTCAATACCTATTTATAGTCTAAAGTCAAGAAATATAACTAAGTACATATTAGGGTAAATTTTTTCCATGCTCTATATCTGTTAAACCGAACTCTACATATAAATTACTCAATGGTTTTGGCTTGAAATCGAGTTTTTTTTGTTAATACCTTTGTCATGCCTAAAAATTCCTTCATTTTGTTTCTTCCATGTCCGTTTTTTGGCACAAGTTAGCGCAAATAGCTGCGATCTGATTGGCGTTACGATACTATAATCGAGATAGACTATAAATAAGAATATTATGATTGCGATTGTAAGAATTTAGTTATAAAGAATCTGGTAGGTCTCGTACCTCAGTAACTCATAACTACCATAAGAATATCATACAGACCTTTAAGAAGAAAGTAAGAAATTTCGCTTTAATTTCGTCTAGTTGTAGCGATGGTGGCCGGCGGCAGTACCAATACACCAATACCTAAGTACTAGTCAAGTGACTTACCTATCATCTGCTGACGGGGAAGGAAAACATCGTGAGGAAACCCATATACCTACCTACCCTAGAAGAAATTATAAGAAGTGTAGGTATGTGTGGGCGTCACAATAAATCTGGTATACTTATATAATAAGCACTGGTCGATGCACGTAATAAAAAAACTGTTAGCATCTAAATCGCAACCTAAACAAAATTCGTCTAGGTTACAAAGTAACTCATGAAAGTCACAAGTTAAGAATGTAACAAAATAAAGGTTACCTAATCTAAAAAAGTAGTGTCAACCAATTTGCCTATGACCAGTTCGCTGACATGCTAGGGCCTGAGAAGAACTTACAAGACAGCTACTAAAAAGGACGTAAAGTCTAATTTTTTTGTGGTAGGTACACGTGCATAAAATATAGAATAATCAAGTAGTTCCGTTACGTTGTCTATCTTTCATAAATAAAGCTTTAATGGCTAGCTGAATATTTTAAAATATATTACGTTTATACATTTAGTAGAACATTATTATTCAAGTGAACATTTCTCGTCAAGGTCAGGCCACTGACTTTACTTGTACGCGATGTTTTGAACACGAATGCTAACGAATTACTGACTTTGTACGATAATGATCTCGCATCTATCAAATATACTTATATGGGTATTTAATTTGTGAGGATTTTGTATTTTAAAAGTATTTGACTTTTTAATAGTATATGCACTGAGGTAAATAAACTTTTATGTGTCCTGAGGTGATTCGGACGTTTATAAAGAGTAATATGTGTATTAAAGGACGTAATATCAGTTATCGTTGGAAAAAAACAGTAATTAGATAATAATAAACGAGTTCAAAGCATCGAAGGCATGCCGGTTGGTTGCCAGTGACTTCATAACCTATGCCAACATCCAAGTGAGCTCGCTGACGATGTGACGAGGCCCAAACCACGTGCAATCCACGTTGTCATCACACGCTGATTGAATGGACCTATATAACTACACAATTATGTTACAGTTAAAACTCTTAAGAATGTAAGGAGGTCGGAACTAACTAGGTATTTAGGGTAGGTATATATATATAAATATAATAAATATAAAAACTAACCTAACCTACCACAACCAGTTTTGAAAACTCGTTTAGTATCGACCTCTTTACTTTTTGTAGAGTCTTGACTGCTAAAGCCAGTCAAAACTACTTTTTACTGGTTAAGAGGGTTCATACATTTTCAAGTTGCTCGCAAATAGGTTTTTAAATCACGCACACAGAGCCGAAACATGCACACTTCTCTAATGCTGTGTGGTACAACAATATAGCGCGTACTAGTGAGTTTGGTATTTTTTAACCTCGTATTTTGTTAAAGGTGGATAAGATAAAATTTCAAATTAAATTAATCAATAATTAATTGTAATTATTCGTATTGTATTCTATAAACAATTAAAATACAATTTTATTAGAAAGAAAGAAAAATACAATTAATTTTATATTAGACTAACAATTAATTTCTCAATAATAACTGCGGCTGATATGATGATGATGATGATGATGAATATGACTATTTGAGGTCAAAGTGGTGAATATGTCCGCCATTTTGAACTTTGTTGTTTTTGGGCTGATCGACTCCAAAATCGATATCTGACAATCCCACTGATCACTGGGCATAGTTCAGAAGTCAAAATTGTAAAAATGCCCGCCATCTTGAACCTTGTTGTTTTTGGGCTGAGTGATACCAAAATCGATATCTGACGATCCCATTGGTCACTGGGCATAGTTCTGAAATCAAAATTATAGAAATGCCCGCCATCTTGAACTTTGTTGTTTTTGGGTTGGGTGATACCAAAATCGATATCTGACGATCCCATTGGTCACTGGGCCTGGTTCTGAAGTCAAAATTGTGAAAATGCCCACCATCTTGAACTTTGTTGTTTTTGGGCTGATTGATACCAAAATCGATATCTGACTATCCCATTGGTCAATGGGCCTAGTTCTGAAGTCAAAATTGTAAAAATGTCCGCCATCTTAAATTTTGCTGTTTTTGGGCTGATTGACTCCAAAATGGATATCTGATAATCCCATTGGTCACTAGGCATAGTTCTGAAGTCAAAATTGTAAAAATGCTCGCCATCTTGAACTTTGTTGTTTTTGGGCTGATTGACACCAGAATCGATATCTGACTATCCCATTGGTCACTGGGCATAGTTTTGAAGTCAAAATTTTAAAAATGCCCACCATCTTGTACCTTGTTGTTTTTGGGCTGAGTGATACCAAAATCGATATCTGACGATCCCATTGGTCACTGGGCATAGTTCTGAAGTCAAAATTGTAAAAATGCTCGCCATCTTGAACTTTATTGTTTTTGGCCTGATTGACACAAAAATCGATATCTGACTATCCCATTGGTCACTGGGCATAGTTTTGAAGTCAAATTTTAAAAATGCCCACCATCTTGTACCTTGTTGTTTTTGGCCTGAGTGATACCAAAATCGATATCTGACGATCCCATTGGTCACTGGGCATAGTTCTGAAGTCAAAATTGTAAAAATGCCCGCCATCTTGAACTTTGTTGTTTTTGGGCTGAGTGATACCAAAATCGATATCTGACGATCCCTTTGGTCACTGGGCATAGTTCTGAAGTCAAAATTATAGAAATGCCCGCCATCTTGCACTTTGTTGTTTTTGGGCTGAGTGATACCAAAATTGATATCTTACGATCCCATTGGTCACTGGGCATAGTTCTGAAGTCAAAATTGTGAAAATGCCCACCATCTTGAACTTTGTTGCTTTTGGGCTGATTGATACCATAATCGATATCTGACGATCCCATTGGTCACTGGGCATGGTTCTGAAGTCAAAATTATAAAAATGCCCGCCACCTTTAACTTTGTTGTTTTTGGGCTGAGTGATACCAAAATCGATATTTGACGATCCCATTGATCACAGGGCATAGTTCTGAAGTCAAAATTGTAAAAATGCCCGCCATCTTGAACTTTGTTGTTTTTGGGCTGAGTGATACCAAAATTGATATCTGACTATCCCATTGGTCACTGCTCACTGGTCATCTCAGCCCAAAAACAACAAAGTTCAAGATGGCGGACATTTTTACAATTTTAACTTTGGAACTATGCCCAGTGACCAATGGGATAGTCAGATATTTGATTTTGGAATCACTCAGCCCAAAAACAACAAAGTTCAAGATGCTGGGCATTTTTACAATTTTGACTTCAAAACTATACCCAATTAGCAATGGGATAGTCAGATATCGATTTCAGTATCACTCAGCCCAAAAACAACAAAGTTCAAGATGGTGGGCATTTTTACTATTTTGACTTCAGAACTATGCCCAGTGACCAATGGGATCGTCAAATATCGATTATGGTATCACTCAGCCCAAAAACAACAAAGTTCAAGATGGCGGGCATTTTTAAAATTTTGACTTCAAAACTATGCGCAGTGACCAATGGGATCGTCAAATATCGATTTTGGTATCACTCAGCCCAAAAACAACAAAGTTGAAGATGGCGGGCGTTTTTACTATTTTGACTTCAGAACTATGCCCAGTGACCAATGGGATCGTCAAATATCGATTTTGGTATCACTCAGCCCAAAAACAACAAAGTTCAAGATGGCGGGCATTTTTACAATTTTGACTTCAGAACTATGCCCAATGAGCAATGGGATAGTCAGATATCGATTTTGGTATCACTCAGCCCAAAAACAACAAAGTTCAAGATGGCGGGCATTTTTACAATTTTGACTTCAGAACTATGCCAAGTGACCAATGGGATCGTCAGATATCGATTTTGGAGCCCATCAGCCCAAAAACAGCAAAGTAAATAATTTGATCTTTAATTAAAAAAAAATTCCATAACAAAGTATCAACTAGTATTGAACTCTCTTGAAATATACAAATATTACGTAAACATCGGACCGGGAGCGCGGGAAGCAAAGCGTTACGTCCTCTCTCTAGAAGGCCTCAGCCGGTACTGATTTCTCACGGCCTGTGCGCCGAAATATAAGGCGTTTTTAGGCTCTTTTCAAAAATCATTTTAAAATATTTCTAAAGGGATTTCGAAAATATTATGGACATTTATGAATGACCACATCTTGCTTAATAATTAAATGTAAAAAAATCGACTTTTTAAACACATATAGTGTACCAAAATTGTCATCAAACTTGATCAAAGTTCAACGTTTTTGAGAGTTTTAGTTTTTAAGTTTTAGTTATAAAAAAATGAATATTTCTAATATTTTTTCAATACACTAACTAAAGGACTATATGTAGACCTTAAAACAAGCTTTTTTTTCTATGAATTTCAATTACTTTAGCCCCTGGCGAATCAGAAAGTAGGCTTGTTTCGTAGAATTTCTTAAAACGCTGTGCGAAAGAACTGTTCTAACTAAAATACTAATAATAAATAGTCTGTTTTTCTTAATACACTTTTTAGACAAGAAAACTGTTGTTTATGTATGCCAAAAATTACTTCGCTACATATAAAGACATATTCTGTAGCGAACGTGGAAATCTCTTGATTTCATCGATTTCTGTATGAACCCTCTTAAGACTTTTGACTGTAACATACATATTATTATAGAACAGGCAAACGGGTAAAAGTAGCACAAAGGTCTTCAAAACTGTAAAATTTCCTTTGGTTTTTGATAGACGTTAGTTATCTTTAACATATTCGAGTTCGGTTTCGACTTTTTCTTTGTTAGATTGTTTTTTATAATAATCTCTCTATCGAGGGATTTGGCTACTAGAAATAGAATTTTGACATACACATTTTGTATGCAGCATAATATGTCAAATGTATATCTCTAGTATAGTCAAATCGATCGATGGAGAACATTAAAAAAGCCCTTAATTTTCAAGCTTTATGCTACTTGGTATCTTATTTCAATACCACAGCGTGCTTTAGGCCTGGGTAGGTTCCAATTATGAAGATTTAGTTGTGAATACTCATCACAATTTTACGCTAACATAGTAATATGACTGACTGAAATTCGCAGCCGATCGTTTTGTGGTAGAAAAATAACCAACCAGTTTTGATTACTGCTTAGTTCCTAATGCTACGACTTTTGAAATAGATACTTCGTCCTATTAGAAGAATAATGTTTTATCTTCACATAAAACAAAAATGAAATTATTAAAAAAATCGGCATTAAAAACCGTAAACTATCGATTGATAAATTTTTATTTTATTCTTTGGTCAGTATTTTACAAAATACAAATTTGATCAATTGATAGTTTACGGTTTTTAATGCCAAATTTATAATAATTTCATTTTTGTTTTATCTGAAGATAAGACATTATTCTTCTAATGAGACGACTTAAGTAATTGCAAATAGTTTAATTTCAATGAAACTCTCTTATTCCTATCAAATCGCTATATATCAATATATTAATATATTAATATTTGCAATGCACTTCTAAATCGGAGATAAGTAGGTACTCGGATTTTTCATAAATCTTATTATAGCAACTACAATGACACGAACTTCGTTCATTATATCATTATGAACAATGTTCGTGTCTAAAATTTGCCTAGGTTTTGTCCAAGTCAAGGCCATTCAAGTCAAACTAGAAGGTTAATGAGACTTAGATTTTTTTGTATCTCGTAAATGTGTCTATTGTAGGTAAATGCTTACTTTATCCTAGTACTTACCTAATTCTATACAATATCTTGTTTACTGATGAGTTGACAAAACTGTATAATATTTGTGTGCGATGTATAATTTTACGTTCCTTATGTTAAGTATTTGATCATAAGGACTTGATAACACTTAGGTATATGAAAAACATAAATAGTCACGCCCTTTTCCAGATGGGTTAGACAGAGGTGCATCATAGCCATATTTTACCAGGTATATTATCTCCCATGTAATTGGGGGCAAGTCTATTGCTATTAACATAGCACATCTTCAAACTCCAGACTGATATGTAGAATTTTATGACTGAAAGAACTAATATCGTTTTACTCGACTCAAGAATCGAACCTACTACCTCTTGCGCAGCGGTCATATAATATTCAATCCAGGTGAGGAGGTAGTTATAAATATAAAGGTGTAAACTTGGTCATAGATTAGATATAATATTTACTATGCTTATTGGACAACATTTACAGCAGAGATAAAAATAATATCTAATAATAATAATAATATTCTACCACATTCACACAGCGCCATCTAGTCCCAAAGTAAGCAATTATATTTGCTCGTGTTACGTGTACTAAACAACTGATATACTACTTAAATATTTTTTTTAAAATACATAGGTACATAATTATAGATAAATTACACCCAGACACAGAACAAACCTTTATGCTCATCACACAAAGATTTGTCCTGGGTGGGGATCGAACCCACGACCTCCGGCTTAGCACATATAATTTACGAAAAACTACAAGCGTTATAAGTTCGTGTTTTCTTGGGCAATAAATGTAGAGGTAATCTTAAAAATAAGCACTTAACGAGTAAAATGTTTTTGTAAGGTGCAGTGGGTAACCCTAAACTAAACCGCCTACGTGCCTGGGTAGTACTTCCGTAATACCACAGGACAGCACAGCAATAGTTACAGGACAGCCTCCTTTCGAAGGGAAATGATACTCCTGTTGTTGAAAGCAATAAAGCATCCATAGACTACGGAAACCGTTTACCCTCAGGCGAGCCGTAAGCTTGTTATTTACCATCGTCTAAAAAAGTGTTTATTTTAATGTTCCACTACAATCTTTAGAGTTATATCAGAGATCATTTTTTTTTATCAAATCCTTTTTTGGTTAATGTAAACATACCACAAGTAGATTTATACACAATACAAAACTTAGTGCATACTCATGCATTACATAATGTGTCGTGAAGGTCGCATTAGATAACAGAAAAATAAAGTGTAAACAGATAAGTATTCGATGTTTTTATCATCGATTACAACCACACCGACTGCTGCACGACTCAGCTGATATGATAGTATCGATACTTTAATCCATTTCCACTAAATACATGGATTAGAGCAAGAAGGTAGAAATCTACAGCCTTCTTGGTTATAAATACTAACACCGCCTAATACTATTTAGCCGCTATGCTCTCTGGTTCTGAGTTGGCGGAAATTTTCGGTCGGAATTATATATCTGTGGTCGGAATTATCAGTTTATTTAGGTACTGTTAAAAAACATAATGATAAAAAATAGATGGTTTTAGAACAAAATCTTATATTAATCAGTTTTTATTTTTTTATAAGTACGATAAACTATTTTCTAGGCTTAAATAACTTAAGCCGTAAAAATACGTCGTTCTAAGATTCGAAAAACTTTACGATCCGGGAACAATCCGAATTAGGGCCCTGGATAAATAATAATAATAATATATAATAATAATTATAAAAATAATAATAATTGCTATGGGTACTAAACACTAACTAAAATAAAAATATATTTGCTGCCCTTTACAATTAGAAATTAATGTTTGACCACTCATACACAATAGAAGTAACCATTTAGGACAGCACCAAGTGAAACCTCATGAGATTCAGAATCTTTCTGCTCAGAAAATCTGGAAGTTCCTTGTTTCTACAGGACTAAACAATGAACTGTATAATTATGAAAGAGACGGTGCAACAGATTAGTCCTCGTTGAAGTAGCAAAGAAGCTGCTGATGGGTTTTAGTCCAATAAATCATCATCGTCATCATCATATCAGCCCAATGACGTCCACTGTTGAACATAGGCCTCACCTAATTTCCGCCACAGCGAGCGATTTTGTGCCGCCCGCATCCAACGGCCACCCGCAACCTTTACTAGGTAGTCCAATTAATAATAATAATAAATTTACTGTGGTGGTTGTAAAAATAAAAATTATTGTGCTGCGAGTGTTGTTTGCGATCCCTTCGCGAGACAAATAATTCATAGAATCTGTTTCGAGTCTGGGTTTTGGGTTTCGAGCACACAGAGCTTGTTCCTGCGGGTGCTGTCAGAAAATGTACCAAATCTGTAATAAACTCTACGAAATCTAATATCGACCCTAAAGGTGTCCTATAAAGTGAAGCAGTCAGCCTAAAATTAAAATGGTTCAAACTAGATAGATTTTATTTATAAGACATAATTAAGATGATGTTCATTTAAGTTTAAAAATGTTAATGATATCTATAATACCACAAGAAGCAGATCTGCATGAGGACACTAATACATAAGTAAGTAGTACAATCAAATTCATAATTTAAATTTAATGTATATACTTCCTTATCTAATAAAAAAAAGGTTATTACTAAATTAGATACAAAATTGCACATAAAATAATTAATATAATTAGACAAAAACACATAGGTATTAATCAAATCATGTATGGGTTAAAATAATTCTAGTAATGTTTAATTTGACCTTGGAGGTCACGGACAAAAAGTCTACATACCTACCTAATGTGAGACAGCATCTCAAACTGGTACAAACCTTGACAAACGTAAGAGGCAGTGAAAAACACAGTAATTTTGTTAGTTGGTAAATAAGCGCAGCTATTTATATCCACAGAGGTTAGATTAATGTTGTGAGAACTTCACGTAACAGTGTTTGCTTATCAGATCTTGAATAGATAGATGGAGTCAGAAAAACGAAACTAGGTATTATTAGATGTCTGTGTGTAATAATCAAACGCTTTAACATTCATGTTGAGCATTATGCTGAGACAGGGCCGTTTTTTGTCATCATCATCATCATTGTCAACTCATAAACGTCCCACTGCTGGCACGGGTCTCCTCCAAAGAATGTGGCGGGAATTTAGTCTACTATACCAGGCTGGCTAGACGGGTTGGTATAGGGTTTGTTTCGAGTTTTCCTTTTCCCGCAGTGTTCTTGTCTGCATAAATTTATTCCCTTGGTCGCTTTTTATGACACCCACGGGTTGAAATGGGGTAGTGACATTATGTATTCTTAATCCGTCACTACACGGATTTCACTATACAGATATAGTGATAATCAGGGTTGTTATGGATATAAGGTTTCGGATCTGGATACGGATATGGATATATGAAAAATATTATATCGGTTACGGTTAGTCGGTTATGGATATTAATTTTTTTCGGATAGTTTAGGTTACGGATATTAGATTTTTAACAAACCTATAGCATCATAGCATCACGCCTTTTTCCCCGAAGGGGTAGGCTAGGCAGACGTGTTTCACACCCACATTTCGCCAGCTATGTTTGGTCCCATGCAATAGGAGAACCGGGAACATTTGTTAACCAAACTCCGGGAAAATCATCATACTGGAATTTCACGATAGAAAAACCCGGACCTCTTGCACAGCAGTCTACATATCGTATATACTTTCCGCTGCGTTACCGAGGCAGCGTTTTATTAGATTTTTTAAGAATTGTAAAAGTAAAATACAAATACGGACATAGTTTCTTAACGGGTCGTAAATTGATGGATAAAAATGAAAACCTATTTATTAAATAATGTTGCATTTAGACTCCGCCCGCCCCAAATTTGAAACTATTTGAAACCTTTAAAACGGAAGCCGTTACAAATAAAAAAATATCTGTTACCGTAACCGCTGTTTCGGATATCCGACAGATTATTACCACTCCCAGGATATTTCACAAGAACCGGGATACGAAGCTCCATTACAACCCTGGTGAAAATGTACTCTGTAGGTAATTTGCGTGCGACTATAGTTTTTCTTTCTTTCCTTCAAAATATCTATTTAGTACCTAAGTTTAAGTTTTAAGTGGCTATTATATTACACATTGCTGGGTCGGTGACTAAACAAAGAGACAGTCACCTTTCCCTGCTTTTCCAAACACTCCCCGACCAAAGTTCTCTGGAGATGAAGACCACTAATCGCGAACCAATTGTGGCAGTGTAAGATACATTCAATTTCCACTGCGGTGTTATTCAGTCTACGGTCCTCAATGAATGTAGGCAGTACTACACAAGTACCTATATGGTTTCCCGGTAGTAACATTCATCAGGACCGTAGACTTCTCTATATGGCTTTATGCTATTTATTTTCGACTTACGATCAAACTAAGTAGTCGCAATTATTCATGTATAGAAGAAACAAATGAAAATATTTTTGTTATCTTCACAAAATATTGCTAATTCTTTATTTTTTGTGGCTTAACCTTGTGTAATTCATGAATCCGCTCAATAACAAAAAGTTGTATTTACACATGTTTTGCTATTACCTACGTATAACACTTTGATTGATTGATGATTGGCAGAATGCTTATAGAAGCAGAAACACGTTATCATTGATGTTGCATCCTCATGCTGATGAATGTTATTTTAATCAATACTTTTATAAATTTCTACCTTGCACATTATCATCATAATTTAACTAAATAAGACAGTGAATGCATTGATTTCATACTTAATCGGTAAGCAAACGTAACTTAGCGTAACTTTTAACTCCGAGCAGATGCGCAGGCGCAGTATTACACCCACATATCGCAACATGATAAGTCCCTTGTAATTAGGGTTGAGCAACTACCTGACCAGTTTTCAAAATCCCGGCTGATACTGACTACTGAGAATTTCAAGACAGAAAACCCCTAAGACCACTAAATATTATTAAAATCATAAGTCTGAGACTCAACCCGACTTGACCCGAGCGACGACTCGACGAGTCGACACACTCGAGACGAGAATCGTACATCACAATCGTGGTCTTATTTTGAGACGTTCCAAGAATGAAAAAATCTTTTCTATAAATCTTTGTACACTGTGGGTGAATTTCCCGGGACCAAAAATTGCGTGGTATCGATGAAATCTTCATCGCTATGGATAGATATAACATTCTATTGAATAAGTTTGTCGTCTTGATTATACATTCGATAGAACGCAATTTCTTTTGTTTATTTGTTTATTTATTTGTTTACTTCGAACAATCAATAGACTTTTTGTTATTTTATATTTTTGCCTTGATTTTCATCGCCATGTTCTCATGGCTATGGTTTCCGTGCCCAAAATTTGCTATGGCAATGAAAAAGAAGACACGTAAATTAAAAAACTTTAATTTTTTTTATATAAAACTAAAGATAAAAAAATCCACGGAAATGAATATTTTAATGGACCTGTTGAAATTCACCCCTGTTCATCTAACGCTATTTCATCTGCGATGTTTTTAAGTTGATTTCTTTAAGTAGGCAATGTTTATAAGCAACTTTGTATCAATAATGTAAACAAGCAGATATATGTAGATACCTACCTATACCTAACGATATTCACATTGGCGTATCTCACCTACCTATAAATTTGTTTGACATTTACACATAATACAACACTAAAACTAACTTTATTTATTTAGGTGTCAAGTACATACAATATCTATAATTTTATGATATAAAATGGTATTGTTAAATGCGCACGTATTATTGTCTAAATGTTTTTAGGTATGTCGAATAGTTTTAAAATTTTTATGCCCTGCTTTACCTTCTGATGACCTAGGTATCTAAAAATTATCGGGTGAAAACAGAGCCGTGCTAGTTTTGTAGGTAGGTACCTATTTTATAACCTAACAGTTTTCTATTTCCATGGTATGGAGACCACGGAAAAATCTGCCATTTGAGAACTATGTACTTGTTAGATTCTTAAAGCTCTGCTACATGGTTGGAAACTTGCCTTCCACAGAGGTGCCCTTGGTGGATTCCAACCGTGTAGCCGGCTATTGTACCTAAACCAAATTTCATACAAACTACGTGGATGGCAACCAAGCTCCCACCAAGGTCACTCTGTTGGAACTCACTTAGAACGCAAGTTTATAACCGTGTAGAACACCTTTTAATTTATAAAACCAGAAACACCAACGGGTATAGTTTGTTTTGTGTCGGTAAGTAATAGCTACATTAGTTTATAATAAAACTGTGTCGTAGTAGCAATTAGATAAGATGTGTTAACATTCAGATTCAGATTCAGATTCATTTATTGCATAACTGTGTACAAATTGATCTTATATATAAAAATATTAATTTCGGTCCCAACAGTCTATCCATGTCGGACATGCAACATTAACATAAAAATGTGGACAAAGTATGATAAAATATCAAAAGAAAAAAATTTAAAACATGCACTTAATATCTAACATATACATCATTGCTTACCAAAATACTCGTTTAAACTATAGAAAACATTTTGAATTAACCATTTCTTTAATATTGTTTTAAATTTATTTCCATTAAATTCTTTAATAAATGTTGGTAAGTTGTTGTATACACGAATGGCAGTAATATACGTACTTTTATAATACATCATATTATTAATTGTGGGTAGGTTAATATTGTATTTATATTTATTACGAACATTTTTCTTAGAGTCTGATTTAAAGGTAAAATATTGCATATTGTTTTTTACAAAGAGGCATAATTCTAATATGTAGATACCAGTTAATGTGAGATAACCTTCATTTTTAAAAACATCTCTTAACGAAACCGTACTATGCATGTTATATATTGTTCTGATGCATTTTTTCTGGAGAATAAAAGTAGATTGGATGTTAGTCGAATTTCCCCAGTATATAATACCATACAATAATAGAGGGTAAACATTCCCAAAATATGCATTTTTTGTGACATTTATATCCGTAGATTCGGCAAGTATTGATAATGCATAGCAGGCACTAGAAATTTTTTTATTTATTTTTTCAATGTGTGCTTTCCAATGTAGATGTTGATCAATTACGACCCCTAGAAAATTTATGTCCTGAACTTCTTCGATTACAGTATTGCATACATTTATATTTAGAGATTTAGGTTTAGTTTTATAATTTCTGAATTGTATTAATTTTGTTTTCGCAAGATTCACATTTAAATTGATTGACTGCAACCAGGTGGTCACCGTTTCGAGCGTTTGGTTTATTTCTCTTTGGAAACTATAATGATCTGAGTCATCATTTGAAATAAATATGGTCGCATCATCGGCGTACATCACGCATAGGTGACTAATTACATTTGGTAGTTCATTAATGTAGGCTAGAAACAGTAGGGGCCCCAGTATACTACCTTGAGGCACGCCAAGTATTACATTCTCAAAATTTGATGTTATTGATTCTATAGTTTTAGTGTCTTCATTAAATATGTCTGTAGTCGTTGCTTGCATTCTATTATTTAGATAATTTTCTATCAGTTTTAAAGCTATACCTCGTATTCCTATGCTCTCTAATTTGTTTAATAGTGTGTCGTGTTTGACACAGTCAAAAGCTTTCGACATGTCAATAAAAAGAGCAGCACATTGTTTTTTGTAGTTAATTTTTTCCCAAATTGTATTAAATAATTTATAAATTGCTAAAAATGTGGTTTTGGCTTTCTGGAATCCAAATTGATTATCATTTAAAATATTATTAATTTCAAAAAATTTTGTCATTCTATTATAAATTACTTTCTCAAAGAGTTTAGAGATGCTTGGCAATAGTGCAATTGGCCTATAGTTACCAATGTCATGCCGAGAACCTTTTTTAAATAGGGGTTTTATTAAAGTTTTTTTCAGATTATTAGGGAATTCGCCGGTTTCTAGCATTAGATTAATTATATATACTAGAGGATCAACAATATAAGCAATGCTTT